>OY728163.1:1113480764-1118570764 GCA_963277665.1 Viscum album
CGGAATGTTCCATGTACCTATCTTTCTTGGACATTGGAGTAGGATGGTTTAATCTTCTATAGATGTTGGGTATACCATATTTCTCCATAGCCCACATGCATAAGGTAATCCTTACCACCGATCCTATGCTCACATGAGTTATAGTCGATATGATAATTAAGGAGTGACAATGGTTTCCCTCATTAATGTGGGGAGATAGTTGGAATGATAAATGCATTTCTTTATGGGTGGGGGGGGGTGGTGGTCAATATCAAGGGTCGAGGAATCGCTACATATCCCACTTGTCAAATGGGAATCATGTCGTACATAGTTTTCCAAGGGATTGTGAAGCTTAATGTATTGTAATTAGGATTTTTTATGTTATGCGGTTTAACATCTTGCAGTTGGGATGCTATGATGCACAGTTTTTTGTCATGGAATAAGGACCATAGCATCCATGTTTATTTTCTTGTTTCATGGACTAATACCATACGGTTAAATGTTTTTCGGTCAAAATGAAAACTCATAGTATATGTTCAATGTGTTTGGAAGTTCATCGGGTGTCACTATTACATGAAGTAATTTTAAAACCCTTTCATTTATGGGACCTGTGATGAGATTTATGTCCATTTATATCATGGTGTATGCTCCATTTGAATAGTCCCTATGTATGACATAGAGCCCCTCCCACTTTTTTTCATGATTTGCAGGCTTCTTCCAGAGTATCATTGGGGTTATGGGGACCAAAACCATGTATCATTATAGGAATGATCTGAGAAAAAACATTTTATTGAAGGCTTGTGCGATCCTATTTTTGTAGACATACAAATGGTGAAAAGCGTGCATCCTTTTATCATCTAAATGCATCAACTAATCAAATAGTAACTAAGATTTATCATTTATGGAATGTTGATTAGAAATGGCCATACTGAGTGATGGTACATGAATTTTGATACACACAACCCCCTCTATCTCATATACTAGTGAGTAGGGGTTTTCCTAGGTGGCAGTGCAGTTCGTGGTCTAGTATTCCCCTAAATCATGAAGGATCTTGTCTGACCACAAATTATTATCTTTATCTACAATTTTTTGGAGTATGTTAGGTAGGGTCTTGTTAAAAGACTCCATCTTTCCATTGGATATCGCATAGTTGCAGTATGAATAGTTATATTTCATTCCATACTCTTGGTATAACTTGTCCATCTCAGCAGAGCAGTATTCGGGGCAATTATACATCAATATTGTGTGTGGGATACCAAATCTAGTAATGATGTTGGACCTCAAAAAGCTAATGATTCAATTCACCCCAACTTCATTAAGGGGTATGACTTCAGCCAATTTGGAAAAAATTCAGTTGTTGTGAGTATGAACATTAATTGTCTGGCCGTGGAGGGGGGATATGGTCCCACAACATCCATCCCCCAAGTTGAAAATGGACCAAAGTACTTAGCTGTGTGAAGTAACTTCAGGGTTCGGTGAATAAATTTCACAAGAGCATGGAATGAATGGAAATTCATAGAGAATATGGAATAATACTATATCATAGTGGGATAATAGTATCCAAGCCTTCTAATTTGATGATATTGTTTGGTTGCTGATTTTTGTGCCCCAAAAGCTCTGACAAGAGTTTCCTCCATGACGGTAGAAGTCTCTTCTTCATCAATTCACCAAAGAAGGACTCTATCAAGGCCTCATTTGTATTGAACCTTTTCTGGGTTTACCTCATTGTTCAAGGAAATGATGACATCCTGTCTCCAGAACTGTTCTCTTCCATCCCTATCTAGTTGGAGTTCCCCCATCCGTCGGTAATTTTAAATGGGATTCATTATATTAGTGGTGTGACCATAAGGCTTAGAAATGGGGCTGACCTCATCGATCTCATCCATATTGTATGAATAAATGGAATGACCATCTAGCGGTGGGCAATGCTAAGAACTGTTTCATCTAGATCTAGATCATCCAGGGTTGTGGATACATTCTCCAATAAATCTTCTTGAGCATTTTGTGACAGGGGACACATGTCGGTGTTGGTTATGATGGGAATGCTTCCATTAGTTCTCAAACATGGTTTATCATGGGTGGAAATACGCATTTCTTAATGTCATAGTCAACATTTACTTACATGATGCCTAGCTATAAATAACCTTTTATCTTCAGTTTTGTGGCTTGTGCCGAAAGTACCAGCTCTAGGCCCACAATGAGGGCCTATTAATATTCTGAAATATTTTTATATCCCTATAAATTTAGAAGGTGTGAGGAAAGATGACCTTTTCGTGGGATACAAGTATAACTACTAGACCCACTTTTTTGATCTTTGGGTCCTCCATAATTTTCCCTATAAGGTTTCTAGAAGCACTATCGATGTATATTTCCCATGCATGGGGGTCCTCTTGGAGGGAGAACACGTCTTCATCCAGAAATTAGACATCCAACAAGGTTATTTCATCCAAGGGGTGCTCTTCTAGGTTGTCTACTAATGCATGTACTTTGATGGGTTTTGGGGGAACATATCATATGTGAAAATTTTGTAGGATGACTTCCCATCGTGATAGGAATCAAGTTAGCATGGGATGGTTGAGGATATATTAGAGCACTTCATAGTAAGAGAACAAGTGGACCTCGTTGTGCTGTAGGTAATTTATGAATTCATAAACCACACAGATTTGAGATAGGTAGTTCATTTCTATTATTTAATATCGATTCTCATCCTCGATCATTATTCCGCTAAGGTAATAGAGGTTATTCTCTCAACTGACCTCATTCATCGGCATGAGGAAGGTTCCTAATGACCGTTTGTAGGTAGTTACATAAAAATGATTTCTCTCCCATCGACTGGTGGCATTAACACCTGTGGGCGAAGGAGATATCTTTGGAGATTGTCGAATTCTTCCTGAAAATAATTATCCCACTCATATTTATCTCCTTTCATCATTAACCGGGTTAATGTTAATAATTTACCCATGAGGTTGTTTATAATGCACCAGATGTAGGCCAGGTGCCCAGGGAGATCTATCAATTATTTGAGGATGCAATGTGGGGGCATTCCAAGGATGGATTTTTCCTTCATAGGGTCAACTTTGTTGATGTGATGGCATAAGATGAAACCAATGAATTTTCCAGAGGTAATTCCAAAGGCACACTATAAGGGATTTATCATCAAAATCTACTATTGCATTTTGTTAAAGATAGTTCCAAGATCAGCTGGGTGGTTTGAGCACTGTTGTGATTTAACAACCAAATCGTCAACATAGCACTTGATGAATTTTATAGGGAAGGGCTTGAAAATGATGTCCATGGAACACTGATTTACAGAGTCTGCATTTTTTAGACCAAAGAACATCTCCCTATATTATAACACTCACAAAGGGGACGTAATAGTAGTTTCATATAGATCTTATTGTTCCATTTGGATCAATTTGTATCCAGAATATCCATACATGAATGATATAGCCTCATATCTAATGGTCGCATTGATTAAAAATTATGTGGTCAGGGCCAGAAAATCATCTTTTGGGAAGTGCCGATTAAGGTCCCTGAAGACAATGCATATTATAATCCTTCCATTATTTTTTTGACAAGGACTATTTTTACAGGCCATATCGAGTATTGAAATTTTATATGATGTTTTCTTTGATCATCTGGTCAACATCAGCCTCTATTTTGGGAGCATGCAGGAGGTGGGTCCCCCCAGCCACCTTCGAGTAACCCTGAGGATTTTTTCGTAGACCCAAATGATGATTTTTGACTTTAGGATCAAGGCTTGTCATTTCTGTGTACTTATAGGCAAACATATCTTGATTATTATTCCAAAATGAGGTATATGCCTCTTTCTCATTGACAGGTATAGCCACACTAATCAGGGTAGGCAATGGATCATTTTCAGTGCCTAGGTATATAATCATAATTCATCATTTGTGGTGGATACACCTTCTTCGAACATGGGAGGGGCATATTTGAGGTCTTCATCATCTTCTTCTTCTTTATCCTTATAATTATCATCTTCCTCTTTATATGGATTGAGGATTCTCGAGTTGAACTCTCCAATTTTGGGAGATAAATCATCTTTTTCCTTAGTGAGTAAGGTGGGGACGGTTTGGGCTCCCATGGATCTGTCGAGAACATCTTTGTTAGCACTTTTCCTGACATCATTGGAGACATCCTACTATTACATGTCTTTGGAAATGGAATCAATATAACAAATCATGTATACAATTGAGTATGTATCAGGGCATAAACATATGCATTGAAATTGGATAATGGGATATACATAATCATCCACCAAGATATTAGAGGGGGTAGGTGGTAGACATTTATAATCCATTCAGGGAGTGATAAAGTCAACATCATCGACCATGGACTGATTTTCAACTAGTTTATAGAACCCAACATCGATGTAATGTGACTTATAGGATTCGAATAAGGATTTATCGGCGCAAAATGTCACATTTTTTTCCATTAGAGTAATATTTGATACAATGATGGTATGATGATGGAATTGTAGAATGGTGATGCATCCATGGACTCCTTATCATGACATTAAAGGCCATACCTTTCCGCCCTACCAGGAACTCAGAATCTGACACGAGGTCTCCATGCCAAGTCTCAACCATGATTCATCCCAAATACTTCTGGATTATTTTTCCATATCCCAGTATTATTTTGGTGTAGGGTGTTAAACTATCCTCATCATATCCCAGTTGACGAAGCATTCTTAGTGAGATGAGTTTGACTTCAGAGCTGTTGTCGATGAAAATCCTCCGGACATCAACGACAATTATCATTCTGGACACATATAAGGGTTTTATGTTCCCTTGAATAATGGTGTCTTCTTCCCTATTTGTGAAATATATGATGGTGTGGAATTATTCTAGATTGGTCTTTGTCTGATTGATTTTATTTACTTACACATTGGACTGGAATTCCTGGGGATTTAGTAAGGCTTCGATGAGTGCCTACCTATGGTATGTGGATATTATTAATGAATCTAGGATCGATATCCTCACCAGTAAAATGTGTAGATTCATTTTAATATCATATTTATACTATAAAGGATGTCACATCTCGGCTCCGGGATTCTATTTCATAGACACATTTGGGTCTTGAACTTTGGAATTACATGGTCCGACCACTATGACCAGAGCTGGTGGCACTACGGTCCATTTCGGGTTTGGCGGAACTGGTCCACCCGTATGCCTTGGGAGATTTGATATTTTTTCTCCCTTCGATGGATACTCCAAGACAACAAGGAATAGATTTCTTATTGTGGGAGGGGAGGAACATTTTGGTTCTCGTTGTTTCTTCCAGTGGGCCCTTCCATGAGTTTCTGCAATGTTAACTGTTTGGGTTAAGGGATGACTACGAATTTGAATCCTACCAAGATTAGGATTTCTAGTACACCCTCAGTCTTTGTGTCCTCTATCGCCGGATCTCTTGTTGGTCGTAGGAAATTTAGTTTTGTGGCCATAGTCTTCGTCAAAAAATGTGTCCTTCAAGTAAATAACATTAACGGAGCCGAAAACATGTTCTTAGTATAATATTGTGTATATCCGACTATCTTCTATTTTGGGTTTTTTTGGCACAACAGTGTCCATTGTTCCATTTTACAGGGTAGTTCCCATTATACGATGTCTACAGGTATGAAGCTAGAATGTGTCAACACTGGATTTGGATTCATTGTCATATCATCTTCTTGCTCATAATTTCTTCCCCTCTGTCAATTAGGGATGTGGGGCTGAGTATGATGGTTGTGATGCATCATGTTATTTTGGGGGCATGGTCCATTATTTCAACTTCACCTAATGGATTCCATGAACTTGGTTTAATATCTTCCAAGTAATCTACTTTTCAAATTTTTTCCCTTTTTGACTCGCTAATTTTCTCCATTCCTCTTCCTATCTAGTATTTGAGGTGAAAACATACGATACTTGTGCTGGTTGCAGACCCAACTTGACATGCCTGGAATACACCATATGTTGCAGGAGATAGTTAAATATGAATTATTTTTTAATGGTGTGTCCCGTTATTCTGTGTTAGGGAAAATAATTTGGTTGGTCATCACGATCCAATTCATTAACCCTTTTTGGCTCTAGTATCCGGAGAAAGTTTCAGTTCATGGTGGCTATGAAATAGCCACATACTTGTTCAACTTAGAAGGAGTATACATTATTTCATCGTTCTTAAAATTGATTTATTTTAGAACCCCTTTTCTAATCATTTAGTGGTGTGGATGGAGATTGGAATCTAGGGGCCCCACCCAGTTCAGTGGATTCCTTGCAACTCATGATGTTGATGGGGGTGGATAAAGCATGACATCAGCTGCTTCATCTCTTCCCGCTCTTTTTCAATGGTTGATGGGGCCCCATGGGACTTGAGACTGGTCCAAAAAAAGATTATTTTATCCTTTGGGAAATGGAAGTGAAATCTTGAAACCCACTTTCGTACATTACTGGGGTGAGTAGTGTTCCCAATTCATCATGAATGTTATCGATCCACATAGTGAAAATTTCATCCAGGGTGAGCAGCCAGTTCGGGGAATAAGTTCTGGATTTCCATCTAGAAATGAAATATAAAACTCTTTTGTTCTCTCACAGTTTGTAGTTTATGAGGTCACTGACCATTTTATTAGGTAATGATGAACTGAAATAGAAGATGAAATGCAACCGGAGGTCCTCTAGGCCTCTGATTGAGTTATCTGGTTGGATAGTATACAATAAAAATGTTGAACCCAGAAAGGATACCAAAATGTATTAGAGTTTTACTTCTTATTACTGATTTGGAGTGCCTACATAGGCTCACAGTAAGCAGCATAGTTCATTAAGTGATATTATGTGTCTCTTGGGCCATTGTAAATTAGGATTATGGGGGTTTGAGGTTTGGATTTGGCGGAACATCACTCAACCAATCAGGGTAGGGTTTGTGCTCTTGTTATATTGTAATGTGTTATCCCTCCTTATCTTCTAGTCGACCTATTAGTTTCTCCAATGTGTTTGAGATACCTTGATTCATATTTTAGAAGGATTGATCTTAGGTTGGTGCAGTACAGTCCAAATCTAGACATGTCGCTGCTTCTAGAATTTTGGGTGGATACCAAGCTGGGGGTTCCATTGTTGGTTATCCTGAATATACTCTGGCTTCTTTCTTAGAGGGGGATAGTCACGATACTCTATCTAGGGCATGAATTATGTAGGTTGATGATCCTATTCCCAGATTGGACAGGTCTTTGAACATGAAATCATTCAATGGGATAAGTGCTTGTGGCTATAACACCTCTTCTGGGAAAACCTCTTGACGTTTCGAAGTGTAAACACATCAGGCACAATACCTCCCTCGACGCATCTTGAAATTAATACACCTGTGCCCTTTCACTTATTCCTATTTCTTGGAAAATATTTCCACACATGTGATGGAAACATTATCAGGGGGTGTTGGGTCATAGATGGCCTGGGATTTATTCTTCTACTTGCTGGGGCTTCATGGTGGAGGTAATGAGGGGTTAACTAAGAGGGAAAAAAATATGACCCCTCTCCGGTTTCGAGTATGCACACCATCAAGCTATGTGCTGGATGCCACTATGAGGGAACCATATTCTCTTGCATACTATCGATTTTCATACTTTCCTATGAGATCTGTGGGGTTGAAATTTTTCATGTTGATGGAAGCATACCACATTGGGGGTGTTGTGCCTTGTGCATAATTGTAGTAAATCCTTTTGCATCCTTGGTTGGACTTCCTCTTACATTATGTGATATTCATCATTTTTTCAAATGAATATGGACCTGAATGGATCCCTAATTTGACCTTTTAATGTGCCGTCACGTCAGAAAGCATGAACCACACGATGGGGTGGAATGGGTGACTTCTCTACTCGTTGTTCATCCCAAACGGAAGAAGAAAGACTTTTGTTGTGAGTGAAAATGAGATATGATTCCAACATCCCTACAGGGTGGGGTTTCACCCATTCCACCATTGATTTGAAAAATCTGAGATTTTTTGGTCTTATGAGGGAATATTTGGGTAAAATTTCCCCAAACCCTACGGATTGGGGCTGTTCCCGTATTGCAGTGGTAGCTATTTCTATATCCACTGTTTCAATTTCACACATTGCCTCAATGGTGTGAGCCGACTATGGTGTTGGAAATGTATGAGATTTATGGTCTTTCAAAGACATGAGAACTACTTACTGGTTGAATTCCCTTAGGCAGGAATCCTGGTGGATGTTATCGGTTTCCTGGCTCAAAGTATTTTCAATGTGTTGATTAGTTTGGTACAGATGCTTTTAAGACTTACTCCAGGCCGGTTCTTGTTGAATATTCCATCTATCTTGTGTAGAGATTTTATTTGACTGATTCCTTTGGGTGTTGACATTGAAATATATCATTTAAAATGATTTTTGCTGGATGAGATGCAGGGTAAAGTGGAGATCTCCATGTTCTCCCCATCCATGAATATGAACACTAGTTGGGGCATCTCCGATGAGGCAACACAACTTCTTCAGTGCATAGAGGCATGCCCATTCATGGTTTTTCATTCTCCTTTAGGATTTTAGTTTTCATTCTGATGGAAGGGTATCAAATTTTATTTTATAGTGAAGCTCCTCAAACAAGTTCACATGGTCTACATACAAATTGTAGGGCAAAAAATTTCCTTTTAGTTGGTGAAGATTCATCCATATATTGAAGAGAATATCATGTATACATTCCCTAGACAACACCTTTAGTCTTTCAAAGTGATAAGTGGTTGGAGGACAATGCATCACTGTTATGTTATCATCAACATGTTTTATTATCATGAGAAACATATAATGTTTTTGTTCTTCCAGGGACTCCACTACTTAATATTCCTATCATTACTACTTCTTAAGAATTTTTTTGAAGAAGTAGGGCTACTGGGAGCCTCATTGATATCTAAACAGTTCAAGGGTGTCTATGAAGATGATAGTCACCCCATGCCTCTCTTTGGTTGTGAAATGATATCACTCGTCATAGATGGATTTCCTAATATGTCTGAATCCATCTTTCCAATAACCTCATCATAGAAGGTGTTTCTCACATTTTTTCTGGAAAGGTGAGTGCATTTACTTCAGTAAGAATTATCATAGTGGGGAGGACATTACAATTACTGTGGAAATGGAAAGGTCTACCATTTCAACTTGATTCCCAAACGAGTAAAGGGTCTTTCTGGTGTATACAATTGGGAGGACCTTTAGGGTGAGATATAATGATTGGGGGACCTTCTCGTGGATTGATGTCCTCGAGGGTAGAACATTCATGGTGAATGATATGACAGAAAATACTAATATCAATGCATTATACCAAGCTGAAAAAAAGTATTTATGCAGTGTACATCCTAAGGAGGTCATTTAGTAAGTACTGGAATAAGGGGAGGACCTTCCCATTGCTTGATGTTACTATGGGGAGAGACTTCATAGAAACCTCCATTATGGGGAGGTCCTTTATAATGAATTTAATCATGGAAATGACTACTATCATGGCTCGACCTCTGACAATAGTGAGAATCATATATGTACTGTATACCATCGGAAGGATTATTAGGTAAGACAACAAAAATGGGAGGACCTTATTATTGTCTAGTCTTTAAGTTAAGGGGCAGGATACCCCGACACGCATTGTTAGATAATCTATTTTGATCGATCATTATTGTCCCCCGTAGTAATCCCTCGTGATGCTATGGGGAGAACCTTCAAAGATGCTGGTAGCTACATTGCGGAGACGACCTTTGAAACATCTACAAAAACTTCCATAATTTGGTAATAGAGTAACCGAGTCTTGAGTATTTACTGAGATATGTTCAAGGTAGGCATGAACCCCAGCTTTCAGTAGAGCTGTATCATGTATGTGCTCTTCATTTTTCAATTGACTTGGGTAAATTTCATTTTTATGTGCTTCATTGTGGTTAACCAGGGCCTCCGGTTGTTGGTAACAACATTAATATATGGTTCATTTTCTTATTGGGTCCCATGATGCTGATGGGATATGCCGATGAGCATCTTGAGTTTGGGTTGGAATATATTCCTACCATAGAGGAGCCACCATGGGGTACAAATATACCCTATTTGGAATGAGTATTTTTCTCGATCCGGTTGTTATTATATCATTGGATATTACCATAGACCCTCCTTTATGGGAGAAGGGATGCATAAATACTCTGGAGAGACTAACCCATTTTGCGAGTAAGTCATTTCATTTAAGAAAACAAGGCCTAGGGCATGGTTTTTTTCCTTTTCTACCTATTCAATGATATCTTGGAATTTGTGGATGATATGGTCTGAAATTGACGTATGATATTACATAATTTCTAGTATATGCTGAGAAACATATTTGGCTAGAACATTTATGAATTTAGATTATGGTGTCAGAGTAAAATTTTGAGTTTGCCCCGATCCCCCATGGGTTACCAGTAGATAATGGTAGTTCTCTTGTGATGGGACAGAGGAACGAACCTGCCATTGGTTTTATTCTCTGGTTTCCACTGTATTTGATTGGTGGGCTTCATATTCATGATTGGGGATTTTCATCTACTCTATTGTCATTGTATTTGTCTTGCGGTATTTGTATGAATCCCCAAGAATTTATCTCTCCTAATATTTTTTGCCACCCTATTTGGATGTCGGGCTTAATATGAATCATCAGGAATTTGTGATTGAATATATCTGATGAAACTCTCTATAGATGATGGTCTTATTATGCATCATCATATATCTATATCTTCCTTTAGTTTTATACTCTTTCTTTACGGCGGGACCGGTGAGCACTATCAGGAATGTGCACTAGCTCTTATAGAGCTACCCAATTTCTATTTCGGGATTGAGTAGTGGGGGTAGTGTTGTATGTATGTCCGTTGAGTTCCACCACATTTTATAGAATAATTTATCCTCATTAACCATGGTTATATATTGTCCCTTATTATATATGTTCCAATATCAGTGGGTATTCCAAGGGTCCCGAGTCTTCAAGACTACAGAAGGTGCCCTCGATATAAGGTCATCTCCAGCCTGGGGAGACTTAGTCGCCCGATGTCAGCAGTGATGCTCTCTAGTAGGGGACCATGAGTAGGACCTTTGTGAAATTTAGATGAATTTTTCAACATTGAATTAATTTTCCTACCTAATATTAGAGATGTACACATTTTCACGTTCAAGGGGACATGCTCTCGAAATGGTATGTGAAGACCATCAGGACAACAATGTGCTGGGGTCCTGGCTGGGGCTGAGGAGGAAGCTGGAGATCCTTCACATTCTGGAGGTCTTGTCTCACGGGATCCACTATGGGTAGAGTGACATTTCAGTTGTACTCTTTGATCAACATGTTGGATACCCAGCATTGAAGACGCTGGGTAGGCGAGGGGGGTCCAACTCTTCATTATGACCCTAGATGCCTACGAGATCAAAGTGGTGCATGTAAGCATTAGTTATCGGGATTTCATTTAGATCTAAGGTTTCTCTACCGGAACCTTATATATATATGTTAATGATACATAACAAAAAATCATGTCAATGTTGCATTCTCTTGAACATATTCATATTTGACAATTCACCTTGTCCTCCTTCCCCCTTTTTGTGAGGTAATGGTGGTTGAGTGGGGTAAGATCACCACCATGGTAAAGGATTCACATCAGGTTCACCATTTTTGTTTCGCCTCCAAGGGCAAAGTGGGTGCACGTGTTGAAAAATTTTCAAATGGTCTGATAGGTGACAATCATGTGTCTATTATCATAGAAATGTTCACTTCACCATATTTTTTTCAACCTGATATGCATCATCATCCTTTAATTTAGGATTGGATTAATCTCTTAGGGACTTGATAGTTCATCCCTTTTGTATTGTGATGGATATTTCATAGTCAAATCGTCCCAGCGGGCGATTTCATGAGGTCATGTATATGTGCAATCAGTCATCTTAGGATATAACTTCCTCATTTGGTGTTCAATGGGTTAATTCATGGAGACTAAAATACCCAATGACTGTACTATCCATGATTCAAGATCTTATATCCAAAGGCAGAAACTCACTGGATAATGATTTGCCCAACAACACTTAAGGATTCCATTGGTCGAGAGGATAGAAAGTCAGGCTCGAGGAGCTCTTTGTTGGGGGGAGGGGATTATTACCTATTACAAGACTCTATTATATATTTAAATTTTGGTCATATATTTGTGAATACTTAGTTCACTCCGAATGACTATGTCCACGGGCTACCCTTGATTTTCATGACTACCAGTGGAATACATGCAGTCGATGCTACAAAGGAAATGCTAAGAAAAGCCATGAAAAAATTCCCTCTTGAGTTTATCATCATCTATGGGGGAAGAAAGGTGAATTTATGTAGGGATAATACCCCTATGATGAGATTCCTATGTATCCTTAGGAGTGGAATCAGATCCCACATAGTTTAGGAAACATGGGGCTTACGCACGGGAGCTTCCCATTTGAGGAGACATAGTTGGGTGGACACTTTTGAAGGGATCCCTTTTGAGATCAGGCCTTCAAGAAAGCATATTACATATACCGGTTTGATGAAGAATTACTGTTCTCTTAGTTCATACATGGTTTGGGGCGTAGATGTGAGAATTGACCATTTGATAGGTCATGATTATGTGAACCCTTTTGGAATGTAACCCTTTTGCGATCTGACATTCAAGTAGATTTCCTACATATATTCGATTAAATATGAATTAGAGTTCTCATAGTTCAAATTTGGTTCGGTTTTTTGAATGATGTAATCATCAATAATCTATAATCCCCCGTGATCCATGTTCGGTGTGAGAAACAAGGGGATGTGACATATCAATACAACAAGAAACCTCCTCTACTGCTGATGGTAGCTAGTTGGCCTACAATGAAAGAGACCATGGAGATCAGAGAAGAGGGTGTAGAGCAATGAAACATCCAATGTGAGATAAAATTGGAGGTCATGTGGCTCTACCCTTGGGAGATTAGTTATATAACTCAGTGGGAGTACCCTGATAATTATTTCTGGGAATGGGGAGGAATGTCACCTCCATACAAAGGAGTAGAGAAAATGATTCCTTCCACTGAGCACCATTCATTGTTGAATAGAAAAGAAAGTGATCACCCTAAATTTATAGAACATGGAGGTTTACTTCAGATTTCCATGGTTGGACGCTAGGTTATCATTGGAATGTAGACTTACAGAAATAGCTAGATTCTGAATCATTGTGTGGAGAGCCTTCATGTCTCTACTTACCATTGGTATGTAGACTCAAAGGGTCACACTTTTGCACCCAATGGTCTGATCATATTAGTTTGGTGTCCTATGTGGAGGCTTTTTCCATATGACAGGACACTATTTCCTATAGGGGATATGGAAGAATGTATGGAAACAGAGAGGTGATATTGGATTTGAAGGGAAGAATACCATAAGACACCCCATTCCATGTAATGTTTTCTTATTATGGATGGGGGGATCTCCTCATATCATAGTGGTATGTGGATATATGGGTCGTTGAAATACTAATGTAGTACCCAGTTTTGTAAATAAACCACATGCACCAATGTGGTATGCTGCCCGGAACACATTCCACTACGCCACGTTGGGTTCCATCCACGTACTGATGCAGTATGTAGCATCGAGGGAAATATGCATAGCGATACACTATGAAGAAAACCATATGAATGGAGGGTCCTAGGGACTATATTTATCAATGTGTTTATCCACGTGGAATATGTGGCTGGAGATTTTGCAAATTAGGTTCACGATTTTCCCATTATTATTTTTTTATTTGTTATGGTTCGCAGCCAGTTATACCTGCAGGAATGTGGTTTGTAGTTTGGGCATCCCCGATGATTCAAGACTGAAGCCTAAATCCCCTCTAAATTATTTCTTCCATCACATAGGGTTTCCTTTGTTCTTTCTTCATCTATCCATTGTCAATTAATTCTATTCTTATTTTATAAGGAATCCGGGAAATAATATCTATTTGCATGCGACACCATTTGCATAAGTCTAAGAAGAGAAATCTTGATCCATGGAAGACTCGGTCAACTGGGGTTTTTGGAGGCTATGGTATGGAAATCATGGTTTGCGGAACCTTGAAAATTTTTATTATCCATGAACTTCTAAGTTTGTGAGATTGTATGCAGATGGCCTTCACACACAAAATTCATCCAGCGATGTGGTTCGTGGGCACCCGGGTTCACTGACCACCACTTCGCAGGCTAGCGCCTCATGAGTCATTCAACATACCTCTGGTTCATGGTTCATGTGGTCTGTGATCCCTTCTTAGTTATGGTATGTGGGTCACATAATACTATAAGAGAAATGTATTTCCTTCAGTTCTCTTCTATAATTTGGAAGTCAATTTTAGTCTATTTTCTTTACTATATATGTATGAATACATGATTCCTTTTACAAGGTTATTGTGGGAGTATTTTTTTCCCATCACAATTTTTTCAAGACCCTACAACTAGCATCCATGTACAATGAGATTTTGATTCAACATAAGGATATGAATGCATATAGCATGATGTATCACCTTTGGGATCTCTATCAAAGAAGGTGACATAAGAGAGATATGAGATATCCATTGCTTTTGTAATAACAAATTAAAGAGATTTTTTACCAGATTTACATCATGTATTTAGGCTTATTGGGTACATTGTGTGCTTAAACATCCTAGGGATTAAATTCCTAAATGATTTGTTCAAATATCTAATACATTCATAACTACCCACAACATTTTCTAGATTTATTATTAATTATAATATGATAAATAATTAGAAAATTCATTCTAACCCTCATAATCTGATTTTCTATTTGAACAATGACATGGTGTCTGATAAAATTGTAGTCCTTATGGGGAAAAAGAAAAGGAAGAACAAGGAAAATATCCACTAGACTAATAAAAAGCATTAATCCCCAAGAATTGTTTTTTCAAAAGAGTAAAATCTAGAGGCAGTGTTTGTAAAAAGCTGAAAATTTTTTTTATAAGGAAAGAAAGGCCACTGGAAGAAGAAGAACACCCATAATTGAGGGGAATATGAAGTTGTGTTTGATATCAAGTGTAATCGTTAAATATCTACTCATTGGGTATTAGAAACAATTTTTGGCGATCACATCTATATCCAAATTTTTGAAACATGTATATTTCGAAATATTTCTAGAGGATAGATGGATTTTTGGGCTACCAATGGTGCAAGGCTGGCTTCTCTTGACAATGGTAAAACAAATTCATTTCTAAATAGAATAGTATTGAATTTAGTGGATTTTAATTACTTATCAATGGTTTCAAAGAATATAATATAAGTATCATTCCTATATATAGATTGTTTTATATCGATGTTTTTAAATAAAAGTTGTTTCTTTTATAGATACAACATATTTTAGGGTATAACACAATTAAATAATAGTCCCGGTGTATTATATTATGAAAATATATTATTTTAAATAGATAATGAATCATGTTCATAAAAATTAGATAACACCTGTAAATATAATCACCATGTTTGTCATATAAATGAGACTAATTTGACAAGGCTCTGTCAAGATGGTTTTTTAGACTCTTCTAAGATAAATCAATTTGGAATATTTCAGACCTGTTTACAAGAAAAAATGACCAAACCTTTATTTAGTGGAAAGGTTGAAAGGTCCATGGAGCTTATTGGATTGGTGTAAAATGATGTTTGTAGACCCTTTCAAGTAGAATTTAGAGGTGGGTATTCAGAATTTGAATCATTTACTGATTAATTTAGTAGATATGGATATCTCTACCTAATGAGGTATAATTATGAGTACTTTTAGAAACACAATGAATTCATGAATAATGTAGAGAATAAAATTGGAAATAATAAAAATAAAATTTTATTAGATTAATGTGGTGAATATCTTAACCATGATTTTAATGACCATTTATTAGTTTTTTGGATTCTATCTCAACTCACTCCACCTTACACAATAATTAAATTGTGTTAGTGAGAGGATTAACTGTACCTTGTTGGAAATGGTATGGTTGATGATGAGTAATGTAGATCATAAATTATTTTTTTGGAGATATTCATTACCAAATACAACATATACATTAAATCGAGTTCAAAATAAAGTGGAAAATGGAATTCCCTTCGAGTTATAAAATGTACAGAAACTTATTTTTTCTTATACACATGCATGGGGTTGTGAGGTATTTGTTATGGTCTTCTTATGCAACAAACTAGTAAATTGAGGCACAATGTCTAACTTTATAGGGTATACTATGGAAGAAAAGTGATACTACCTATACACCCATATATAAGAAAGTAATTATCACCAAATAATCTGTCTTCCTAAAGAGGTTCCACATCCTCAAAAAGGGTAGTTGGAGAAATATTCACTTTAATGAAGTTGATGATCATGATATATAAGAGGTGTTATAAAAATATATTATACAGGCCCCAATGAAATAATTAGTTTGAAAAACACAACTCCTATGTTGGATCACAAGATAGTTAAGGGAACTTGATAAATTCTGTTTTCTAGTCACTGAATACGGTGGCTCATTATTGGTAGACAATAATGACCCCTCTGAAAATAAGAGTCAATAGAGAGATCAGAAGGTATAATATGGAAGGAATACCTGAATTCTATATAGACTCCATGTATCAAAACCAAGATTATGATTTGGTCATTTCACTAGTATATTTATACCCCATATGGTGAAAATCGGTATTCAAGATAAAATTGTAAATTGAAGGTAAAATAAAAACCTATAAAGAAATGTTAGTAGATAATGGGGTTAAAAAATATCAAGGAATATAAAATAATGAAACCTTTATACTAGTTTCCATGGTTAAATCTAATTGAATTATATATTCTATAGCATATTACCTTGACTATGAACTTTTTAATATGCATGTCAAAACAAATTTTTTCAATGGGAACCTTTATGCATATTTCTACATGGTACACCTTGAAGGTTTTCTGACCCATGGTGATTCCAAAAGGATTTTTAATTTGATGATATCCATTTATATATGGATACCAGAATCAAGTTCATAGAATATTTTATTTCATAAAGATATAAAATAATTAGGATTCATTAAAAACAAATTTGATCAATGTTTTTACAAGAGGTTTAGTGGGAATACAATTGTTGTACTAATAATATATTTTGATGACATATTAATTATTGGAAATTATATATGTGTTTTATAGTCTGTTAAAGAATGGTTTACCAAGTGTTTCTCTATGAAGTACATAGGTTAAAAATCCTATATTCTAGGGATTAAGATCATTCATGTTATATCCATGAGAATAGTTGGACTATGTCAAAGTACATACATTGACCAGATACTAAATAGATTTAGTATAAAAAAAATCAAAAGAGAAATTTTTTCAGTGTCACATTGTATACATATTTCTATAAAAATGTTTCAATAGACACAATAGGAGAAACAATTAATAAGTAATATATTATATATTTCCTCGATATGATAAACAATGTATTATATGTTATTTTACAGACATGATGATGCCTATACATTGAAAATGGTAGAAGTATATCAAGAAGAAATAGGATAACAACATTGATATTTTTTTAATGTTATCCTTAAGTATCTATAATGAACTAAGGATATGTTTCAGGTGTATGGATGAGAGTATGATCTATTCATCTAGGGTTATACTGATGTCAGTTTTCAAACAAATCAGAATTATTTGAATTCACATTCAGGATATGGTTTTTTATTAATTATGTTGTTGTGATATGGAAGAGTTCAAAGCATATAGTTTTTGCTGATTCTATAGTCGATTATATATATATTACAGCTTCTGATTCATCAAAGTAATCCATTTGGATGCATATCTTTTTCCATGATCCTGATGGCGTACCTATAAGTAAAGACCCAAAAACATTTTATTTTGATAATACTGTAGATGTGGCTCTTGAAAAAGAGTCAATGTTACACCAATAGGCAATGAACATACATAAAAAGTATCACCTCATGAAGGGTTTTTATGAGAGGGGTGAATTTACATAAGGAAGACTTACCAAGTAATAAAATGGGGTGAAACCCATGAATAAATCCATATCCTAGTAGAAGTTGTAGTATCTTTAGAGAGCTAGCAACAATAGGTTATTAGTTGTAGCATCTAGTAAATGTGGTGGTCTGTTAGATTGGGATACATATAATGTAATTCTATATACATTATGATAACTCATATTCATTGATTTTAATATTAACTAACTCTTTATCGCATCATGGTTATTCTACTATATATCATAGCATGTGATAATGTCTTGAGAGTAGTTTTCTCACTAAAAGATCATAACAATTCCCCAATATAATGATAACCTTGAAGTGTAATGAAAATATTTCTAAAAATATGTAATATAGTAATGTGATATCATTTGAAGGACATATATGGTAAAAAATATCCTAGGGGAGACACATAGGACTTTGAGGTGCCTTCTCATGGTGTACGCCCTTAGTATTATTCTGTCTTGTATATTATGAGAATAAGACTAGCCATTAGGAAATCCACATTTATATGTGTCATTGGATGTACCTATCTTCAGATGTCTGTATTGATCCTTATACATTATGATTAGTATCAATTAATTTTATAATCCGTGTAAGTTGATTTATTATTGAAAATCATTATGATATTTTCTCATGGAAAGGTTGGATGTGTTAGATACATCATGAGTAATACTGCATTAATAAATAATACGAGAAAGTATTTATCCATTTTGTGATTTAGTAGATGCTGATATCACAAGGCCTTTGATTGAAAAAATATAGCCTAAATAAATCCATTTCTATTGTGTTCTATATGCGTTTTGGTTTTTATATAATTCAACGAATGAGACATCATTGACATAGGTTGATGGCACTAGCATGCAACCCACTTCATAAGAGATATCAGGATAAGGGATTATATTACCATGTAAGTGTCCATATGCGATATTTTTCCTCCAAAAAAATAAATTATTTTTATATATGTGACTTGATGGGTTTCTAGATGCATTCCTTGGGATTTAAGTTTCACTGCCTAATACTAATGAGAAAGATTCCTAAAGGGTCACATAATATTTTATCCTAAATCTCAGTTAAAAAATATATTAATAACAATTATTTAATATATTCAATAACAACTATTATTTCATGTGGTATAATAATTATTTATGTTTTCTTGATCACATATATTATGTCACAAGTTATTTGACAGAATATTATATAAGAATAATATTAAATAAATATTTATATTTTATTTAGTGAATATAATATTTAATTATTTATTAGGGATCAATGTGGTGATTTTTATTTAATAAATTAATAGATATTGTTCAAGGATTGATGAAAATTAAGAAGGAATGAAGAACAAGTTTATTTAGGTCTGGTGGTTAATAATGCATATTTAATATAATTTTAATGAATAATATATAATTTAAATTGTCAAGTTAATTGGTTTTTGAGAAATATTATTATTTTAATTAATTTAAATATGGGGTTCCCCGAGGGATTAAATAAATAATAGTGGGAACTTCTGAAATTATTTATTTTTAACCTTAAAAATATTTATAACCAATTATATTAATTTTCTAGATGTCCAATTAATTTTTGTTGTTCTACCTAATGAATCAGGAGAATCCTATCAATCACCTAGAGATCTACCTTCTCAAAGAATGATCCTAGGAATAGATAGTGATCTTTCAATACCTCACAATATTTAATCAAGATAGATCATGGAGAAATACTTTGAAATAATTCTCATGAAGATCAAAGGAAAGAAATGTACATGATAGGATCAATTGTACTAGAACCCAGAGATTTACATGGTCAAATTTATATATTTTTGGACACATGTGGATCACCTATAGAGGGAATTTCCACTTGATTCTTAAAAAAACGATGGTAAAATGTAGATCTGTTGTTAGATCCATAAAAAATAATTCTCCCAAGGCAATTCATTAATCATAAAATATAATATATATAATTTTTTATGATCCCCTCTTGGGTTCTAGAATTTTATCTATTTTCTATGTTATTTAATTCAATTTCCTTGATAATAGGGATCTCATCATGTAGGTATTAGATTTATCGTTGATAAAAAAAATTGTTTGGTAATAACCCGTATCATGATTCTATTATTCCCGAAACATACATCATATATCATATTGCCTTACTATATATTGAAAAATGACAATGTTAATCGTGTGTATGATAGACTATCACTTTGAAAAGTGATTTGATTTATTTTATTGGCACATCACATGGAATGTATATTTAAGTGTATTTAATAAATTATATGATATTCAATATATTAATATCATTATAGAAGGATAAAATAACACTTACCTAATTTCTATCATGGTCATTGAAAAAATATCATTGTGAATCATGCATATGTATAGCCTTTCGCCTCCATGATTGTAATATAATTCATTTTTATAACCATATTTAATTGTAGAATTTAAAATTATAATTAATGTATAAAAATATAACTATTTCATTATTATTATTATTTGTAGATGATGGAGTAATTACTTCTTTGACCCTACTCAACACTGTTACAACTATGATTTTACCATGTTTTACATTATAATTTTATAGGGATTATTTTTAGAGATAAGAATTGAGATGGAATGATATTTAGAGGCTTAGGGTCACCAAAATTAATTTTCTAAATATATTAAATACATAAAATATCATGTATTTTTTATACCAAATATAGAATAACACTTAAAAGATTGCTCCGATCAAAAACTGGAGGCCTCTATTGAGCTCATAACTTAGGAACTACCCTATGAACAAAAAAATATCTATCAATATTGGATGGTTTAATAAAGTGATTCTATGGTATCATTAATAAAATAACATAATTTAATTTTTAATTTAATATTTGTTGTTGTTTCATTATGAAATTGTCAATAATTATATGGTTGTGTGGATATCTTAGGGTTCTCCACATAACCAAGGATACCTAGAGGAATTTTAGAGGAAACTGTTCATTTCAGATGAAATAAGGTCTAATCGTAATCAAGGATTGGAGCTTCATTGAGATTTGAGGATCACTCCAATGCCAATGAAATGGATTTTTTATTCATCAGTTATCGATCTATCTCGATATAGTCCATTTTTTATTTTGTGTATTTATCCCTATTTTCTTATAAAATGATGAATTATAATCAATGAACTAATATATTGATTCAAAGATTGATCATTTTGTTGGTTTGGGTTTATATTGTGTGGAATGTAGAGAATTTGTTTTTATTTGGGTCCTTCATTTTTTATTCTATTGACAATGGATCGGGGCCATCCTAGAAACATATGAGGTTCATTCCTATCTTGAGTTCTATAGATCTCTACCATTATTCATAGTTTTTTCATCATTGACATTCATTTTGGATGATGGTTCAATAGAGACTAGATAATAAATCATACCGTAACCATTTCATTTTGAAATGGATTAATATAACATATTTGGGTTCGTATCCAAAATGTGACCAATCTATGATGATAGTGGTAAATGATTTTGATAGGACCATGGTTTTGAGTGTGTGTGGTTTGGTGTTATGATGATTATAGAGATACAAGGTGATTTTTAAGAAACAAATAGAGCTTGAAGTCACATTTTTAGTGATGACCGAGCATAGTTGACCAAAATGTGCAATTCAAGTGAAGAATTTGCAAGAGATTTGGTGACAATGCCAAAAAAATTGGAATCCTCATGAAGAACCTATGGGTTCATTTAAATTCCAAACAACACTACCTCTATTAATAGAATACATTTTAATATCCTATAAATTTAAATTATAATTTTATTATATCTATATATTATTAAATTGATTAACTCATAATTAAAAAAAATCTAATAATATTTTTCAAGAAAAATTTCCTTAAAAATAATTGAAATTTTGTGTTTTAATTAATATGATTATAAGATAATTATAATACTTATAATAAACTGTAATTATTATTTATAGTTTTGAAATTTATTTTAAACAAATTATTAACTATGTTTAAATGAAATAATATATTTATATAATTTTTTTGACAAAATTTAATTTAATAAAATATTTCAGATGAATAAATTTATAAAGATCATATCTTCTATGTAAATAATGGACAATTAATATATAAATATAAAAAAATACATTATATAATTATTTATTTTTTAAATATGATTGCAAAATAAATTTTATAAAATTATAATGTAGTGAAATAAATTAATATGAGGATATAATTTTGAATTAAAAAAAGTCTTAAAAATATTAATAAAAAATAGTAATATTTACAGATAATTTTTTTAAAAAATATATATAATTTTATCAAATTAACCAAATTCAATATATATATATAATATAAAAAATTAAAATTGGAAAAACAGAAAATCACAAATAGGCCCCTTGGCGGATGCATAGCGCTTGGGGGATATTGGGAGATCAAGCATGAGATCATGTTGGGGGGAGATGAGGGTCTCATACCGAGGTCGAGGCCAATACATGGGAGGGTTTAGATTAATGTCTTGGTGCTTGAATCCAATCATGGATCAACAAGAAGTCACCATTTTGGCATTGTTCGAGATAAATTCCTCGACTATGATGAGGAGGGATATCAGTGTCAGCGTTTTTGGATTTGTGCATCACCGAAGGGGTTGTTCAAGTTTAGGGTTCCACCGTTGTTATTGGGAGCATGTTCTTTATTTCAAACCTATTTTGAGGTAGTTTTTTCCTTTTTTGGTCCAAAATTATTCAGATTAGATGTGGTAGGATGATTTTCATTTATTGATCTGATTTACTATTTTTTCATTTTATTGATTTTTTTGATTCTATTTTTCTTTTTGAAAACAAATTATTTTGTTAGTGTTTAAATATGTCCACTTCATCACTCACTATGACATTAAATTATTTTTTCCAATTTTTTGATCCACTATTGTATCTGTTGTGGTGAAATGAAATTAAATTTTCAACTAGATGATGTCATTTTTAATCTTTTTTCTTTTTAGATCACATCTCTGTATTCAACTTGTAGATATTGTTGTATGTCACTATCTTAAATCTATTAGAAATCCACTATTGTCCATTTTTTCTAGTTACTTATATTTTTATCATCACTGCACAATAAATTTTTTGCTATTCAAACTTTCCATTAGTGAGTTATATTTTACAAAACTTGTTTTTCAGTCTAGAGTGATTGTGAGAGTGTGTGCGGATTTGCAACAATAGAGAGTATATGAGTCTGCAGAAGCAGATGATCTTCATCATGCACCGACCATGAAATTGTGTATTAAATTAATTTTTAAATATTTATTCTTGAATTTCTACCAGTTTATATTAGGGTTTTATTATTTTAAATTACGTTTTAATTTTTTGGTAATAAGGGTTCACTTTCTTCATAAAAGTTACTTATTTTTAATTATGTTCTATTTTAAGGAATTATACTATCATGATTTTATTTTCTGAATTAATTGACTAATTGTTTTTAAACCTTAAATTCAAGAATTTTTAATTTTTTTAGTGAAATTTATTAATATATATAAATATATATATATATATATATATTAAATTCCATGTTTTTTACATATGTGATCCCCAAATTTATATTTTTATATTTTAGATTCATGATATTTATTTATATATATGTATGAAATCCGATGTTTTTTTCATTAGAGATAAATATCTATATCTGTATTAATGTTTAAACTCTATGACTACTTTCTTCAAAGTGGTGTATGTGGGTGAAATAAATAAATAAATATATATAACTGCTATTTTTAAAATGGTTGTATTATATATGTATATATATGGTTTAAATTGTTATTGTAATGTAACATCAGGTTTCTTAAACCTTTTCAAAACAAGTCATCATGTTATAATAAAATTATGGACATCACATCTGCATTAAATCATTTCCATGTGTTATGCATAACATCTTCATACCTTGCACTCATAAAAAAAACTCATGTATCCAATTTAAATTTTAATGTTTAATTCCATGATTATTAAGTACAAGGACTGATTCATGAATTGAAATGTATTATTTAAAATGACTACCTTATGTGTGAAATATAATTATTTGTTATTATTAATTTGTAAAGATCAACAATTCTTATTAATTGAAAAGGTATTATATGAATAGTTGTTTTGAATACATGGATAGTACATGCAAATTCTTATGAAATGTGTTTTGGTTGTGACCAAATTCACAATTTATATGCAAAGAAGTTTTATATATTTATGTATGTACATATATAAAATATGTTTTAATGTGTGTTTTAAAGTAGTGAAATATTCTCAAAATATAAAACATCAGTGAATGTATATATATGTAAATAAAGATTAAAATGTTTTATGAAAATATGGTTCTTGATTTTTGTAAATATGATAGGGAATATGGGTTTTCACCCATCCCTTAAGTGGGTAGACATAAGATAGCATTAAATGATTCAATTTTACTCAGCTCAATGTTTTGTTTTCGAATCTTTATTTGTGGTTTCAAAAATATCACTGGATTATTTTTATGTAATTATTTAATGTAATTATTTTCCAGAGTGATATAGTATTATTGAAGGTGTATTTAATTTAAAATGAAGTTTTCAAAAAAATATTTCTATATTTATTTTTGATATTACTTTCAAAATAATGTTTTTAAAAGATTTATCAAATATTTTTAAAACCCCTTAGTTGGAATATTTAATTTTCTCCTATTAATATAAATTAATTTTCACCTGATCAATAGAGTTTTCTAAATGTGTTCAGTTCCCTCATGGAGTTATCAAATGTAGTGTCTTTTGATTGTTTTATTTTATTTTTTTATTACATTGATAAAAGTTTAAGGTGTGCCTATTTTCTCAAACATAGACTCGTAATGGTCCCATGTTTCTATAAATTTCATATATTTTTTTATTTTCTATTATAACACAAAATTATACAATATTTTATTCCCTGAGCCTGAGAAAATGGGCTCGAGTTGTAAAAGTTTGTATCAGGGGAACCTTCCTTACAAAATTGGATATTAGTTGTTGTTTATTCTATAAGTTGAGTTTCCATTGTGTTTCCTAATTCTGAAGATGGAAGTTTATAATTTTTTTGGGTCTTATTAAATGAATTTCAAGGACGCAATTTGTTTGAGGGGTGAATAATGTAACATACAAGAAATTTGAAACATATATTTATTATATAACTATTTAATTAAATAGATTTATTTATAATTAAAAAGAAACTAATAATATGTTTTTAATTTCATTTTATTTTCTAAAAATAAAAATAATTGTTTTAATTAATTGTACTGAAAGTGAATCGTAGTACTTATGTAACACCCGATGATTTTATAGTAATTTATTTTCTTTAAATTCAATATCTTCTGAAACACGTAACACCATGTTCGAGTGCACCGCGACATACCAAACTAGCCATTCAAAAGCGGTTGTGAATATTTTTAACTAAATTTGGAATTTTATATACACCATATAATTTTGGAATCTATATTATGTGTTTCTTAAACATAATATAACAACAAAATCATTTTTCAGATAAAAGAAGTATTTTTTAAAATATGATATTTTACAACATTTTAATAGGAAACCCTTTTTAAAACCAATATTTGACGCTTTTATATATTCAATTTAATGAAATTGAATTCTTTTTTAGAAACGGAACATAAAAATTTATTTTGGCTTAATTTCTCGTACTTTTCTTATAGCATTCGTATTATGATGAATACTGAAAAATATTAAATTTTAATCGAAAATAGATTTTTTAATTGAAATAATTTATAGTGATAAATTATGTATTTGAATGGATTAGAAGTATAATTATATTATATTATTATCATTTAATACAATGTTGTTCATTATAAGTAATTTCACATTTAAATTTGACATAAACACATGTCAATGTTTTGATTATTTTTACTTTTTATGAAAACCCGCATTTTTGTTTTGACAACTGAAATTAATTGTAAATTAATTAATTCAACTTCTATGTTTTGAATTTGGTAAAATATAATTAATTTTTTAATTCTGAATATCAAAATTATCTTAGGGAAATGTTTTGGTATTTCTCTAAATACTTTAAATTTTTGATGAATAGTAAAAAACACTGTGTTATTGGTTAAAATTGTATATTTATTTAAATAAATAGTTATTTTATTTTAGGTCAAAATAGATACATAATACGTATATATGTTCAACTTAATTCATTGGAGTCATTTTCTAGTATGTCAAAATATATAAAATTTTATTGAACTTTTTACCATGTATTACACACTTCCTAGGAGCATTTGATAATTTTAATAAAACATAATTCCACCACTTCGATTAGTTGAATTTCCAAAATCGGAGAGACATGTTTGATATCAGTAAGTAAAATGTTGTTCAATAAGATGAAAATAATTTTTTGTGAATAGTAACTTTTTAACTTTTAATAAGAATCGATAAAAGTAAATAGGATAATGAAGGTTAAAAATGATATTATTATTAGCCTAAAACATGTCTTAATTATATTGGAAAAGTGTAATTCGACCAAAAGAAAACTTAGGAAGAAAATATGATCATTTAGGTCAACTTGGATTAGATTATGACCTTTATTATTATTTATTTCAAAGAAGAGTTTAAAGAGTTAAATTCAATGTTTAATAACTATACCATTTTTAATATACGGTTACACAAACGATAAATTAAACTATAAATATTAATTAAAAAAATAAAATATTTCCTATATAATGGTATTTTATTTATAATTTTTAGTCAATAAATAAGAAATTTCTTTAGGACAAAATGATGATGCAGTAATTACCATATTAATGAAACATTAAAATAATTGATATTATAAATATAAAAATAAATAGAATTTTAGTCTTTTAATAAATTCCACTAATTTTCTAGGTTAATATGATGTGATAGGGTTGATTAAATGTATTTTTTTATGTAATAAATTTTTAAGGACTTAAACAAAAATCAATTATTAAATATTGTAAAAATTGACATAAATGTGTTTTTAAAACAAGTACAATATTATTGGATGATATAATAATACTAAAAATATAATGGTCAGCCCCAAGACTGTGTATCACTAATGAACCACTTGGGTTTCTCATGGAAGTTTGTAGTATGTTTATTAACCATATAATATAAAAATACAAAGAGACATGTTAAATGTCAAACTATTTAACTAAGAATTAAATCTAGAAGATAAGGTTAATATAGTGACCCAAACCTATCTAAAACCTATTGGTTGAGAGGTTTTCGACCCATCCCCACCATATCCATTAAATAATTCATTTTTTATATATTATAAAACGAAAATTATTTTATTATAAATTAATATTTCAATCATTTCCTAAGGTGCCCCTCACCCCTCTTATAAAAGGGAACTTCCCCTTCTTTCAAATTCACACCTTGAAAGCCATTTGGAACAACAAAACCCTACCCAAATATCTTCTCAATTGTCCTCCAATCATCCTAGAGGCCTTCCTATTGTCATGAAGCCATATTAAGGAGACCTTTTGGTCAAATCAAAAGGAAGAACCCGAAGAAGAGGTAAATATTTCATCACATCTTTCAAGTTCTTTTCTTCTTCCACTCCCTCTTTCTTTGTTGTTTACTTTCTAAAATAATAAATCCAGTATTATCTATATATTTTGATGTTGTTATAAAAATGGTACAACACTATTCAATATTCTACCTATCCTATAAATTACAAAGTCACCATAGGTGTGTATATATGGATTACCGTCTCCACGTCATGGTGTATTTTTTTATTCAAACACTTCATCATTTTGATGGGTATAATAATGAATAAAAATGATGTAAATAATAAGTATGACATGATAATGATTCCTTATATGATATACCATCCAATTATATATTATTTTTAAATAAAAAAAATGATATTGTCGCTCGTGTGTACGTATGGATTACCGTCTCTATGAACGCAATGAGATTAATTCCCCTCATATTAATGTATATGGGTATTTTATAATTTAATAACAATTATTTCAACATTATACAATAGGTTATCCTACCCTCGACCAATGAAATGTACAAGGTAGGCGGTATTCATCTAACTTCAATTCCTTTGAGATTCATGCTATATTTGCCACCTTTACACTTTGTGTGGTGTATGTACTTCCCATGATTGTATGGTTTGATTAATATGCATTAATATTTGGGTATTTAAATCATAAGTGGATGATCCTTCTTTAATGGGGTGTATGTTTTGTATGTTACCAAATCGGTAATGGAATTTAAAATTTCAATTTCCCCTCATTCGGAGGTGCCGGCAGGAAAGGAGGCTGCCAGGAAGGGATGGTCGGCAGGGGGGGTAGAACCGCCAGACAGGAGAAGCTGCCAGAAAAAAAAAGGGCCGCTGGAGAGGGGTCGCTGGACTAGAGGGAGATCCGCCAGTAGCCGCGAGCGCACGGGAGCATCGGGAGGTGCGGGAGGCACTGGAGCAGCGGGAGGCGCCGTGAGTTGCAGGAGGCGCCAGGAGCAGCGGGAGGTGTGGGAGTAGCGGGAGGCGCCGGGAGCAGCGGGAGGCGTGGGAGGCCGTCGGGGCTTGGACGCCGATGGGAAGAACCGCGGAGCGCATGGGAGAGACCCGTGGAGGGACCCGCGGCCGAAGGAGACGCCGGGGAGGGAAGCCCGCCGGACTAGAAGGGCCTTCTCGCAGAAGGTGCGCGCACTGGGGAGCCTGGACGCTGGGAGGGGGGCCGCGCCGGGAGAGAGGGCCGCCTGGAGAGGGGGCCCGGCTACTCGGGAGGGAGGGGAGGGGCGACGGCAGAGCTGGCCAAGGAGGTCGCCGCCCCCCCTAACGGGGAAAACGTGAGTAAACCCTAGAGCAGAATATAAATGTGATGGGAGGGAGGGGTTGGGTTTAGCAAACCTCCTCTGATACTATGTAGAATGAGGAAACCCCCTTTCCTCCTTACCTCAAAGTGAGGAGGAGGCGTTCATTTATAATGATTGATAAACTCCACATCGGACCACAAGTCCAATATGGGATACATACTCTAACAATTTATAACTATGTCAAAATCCTTTATGGTTTATTATTCTTGATCGAGTTTTATTTATTATGATACAAATCGTTCATATTGTTTTGATGGTTTTGGGATATGTTTGACTCTGGATGTGTTATTATTATACTATTCATGGTTTATGGATAAAGTATTCACATTTTGTATGATAGTTTTATGACGAATGTTTATACAATGTTTAAAACTTTTCATATAAGTAATGATTTGGACTTATTAAGTGATGGGTGGAGCCCTCTATAGATCATTGATGCATCAGTAGGTCCCATGAGACAAACTAGTGTCTTGGCACAAGGCCTTTACAAAATATTATCTGTAGTCTTGGCACAAAGCCTTGACTATGTGGTTATGATGTCTGATATTATGCATTACATCTTAATAAAATTATCTATTGATAATGCATTTTATTATTCAACTAGTAGAATATCCATGAGAATAAGTAAATGGAATTATTTTATTTTCTCTTTTATATATTTCGTTGATGTTTAAGTTTAAAAGGATTTTGTTTTAGTATTATACATTGCCTTAAATGTTTATGCTTATTTATGAAAGTTTCTGCTATATTGTTATCTTTACTAAGCATCTGAGCTCACCCTTTCTATGTGTTATTTTTCTGAAGATGTGAAGAAGTATTTTATGGTTGACCTATAGGGATAAGCAAAGTATATAAGTGTGTTTAAAAAGAGGATAAAATGTTGTTTATGTTTTTATTTCATGATGTAATGTAAAACTTATTAGTTGGTCTAGTACTTCCAAGGATAATAAACTTATCGGTATTTTGTGACATGATTCCTTGTATCAGGAAAATTCTATGTAATAATGCACCAACACTGGGTAACTGGGGTCAGGGCGTTACAGATGGTATCAGAGGAAATTTTGTACAAACCATGGAAGCAAGATTTAGAAAAAATCTGATTAAAAAGAACTTCCCTAAGATATAACTTGAGGAATTATATAGAAGAACATCCAAAAATTTGGGTAATGTAAATAATATGTGGGTTTTCCAAGATATACATCCCTGTCTAGATACGACCAGGTAGAGGCAGCTTTGGCATAGATATACCTAAGAGTGAAAACATTGACAAGGAGACTCAGGCTTGACCTAGGTTATCTTGGTACACAACAATGAGAATTGCTTCACTCTATGTTACGATACTCCTGGGGGATATGTTTAGAAAAATTCACATTTTATTTACAAACTGATTTGAAGGATGTTAATATAATATGACAATAAATATCATTGGTTAATCCTAAGGTGTTTTAGATTGAAAATAAGGTGTTATGATGATCTCTAAAGGATTTTATGACTCACACTATACGTTATTGTGTTAGTCAATGGCTAGATTCCAAGGAAGTCATAGCAACAATGAACATGATGTACAAGGTGGGTACAATGTTGGAAATGAGAAATGAAATGGAATTTTTATTGGTTTAAATGATATCATGTTCTTGCTGAATCAGTTTTCCAAAAATATAATCAACAAAATATATATTAACCAACTCCCAAAATCAGCAAGGGAAAAAAAGGTGGTGAATTATAAGAGCTCCAGCAGTGGAGACGATGGAGAAAAGAATGCTCAATTTCCATCATGAAGGAAATGTAGAAAGAAACACCAAGGGAAGTGTCTCAATAGATTAAAGAAATTATTTTTGGGTGGGAAAGAAGAACATAAATTAAAGAATTAGTGAGGAAAAATTAAGAGTACTATGGATGAAAATAAAAATGATCCCAAGAATCCATTTAAAGTCATTTTCCATAAATGAAGGAGACCTGGGCATTACCCAAGTGAATTCCCTATTCAATAGGGTAACCTCTTGGTCAAGGAAGAACTTAGTTAGAAATAAATGAATGGTGAAATGTTTAAATGTATTAGTGCTCTTTGTTTATGGGATTACTTTGGAAGACTATTCTCATATATCTATAACCCTGTAGTTTTTATGTAAAAAATCCATTTTAGGAGGAATTGTATTTTCTATTTTTGATATAGTTATAAATAATTATTTGGGTTTATATGATCATTGAATTGGAGTAAATTAAAAGTTATTAAATTTTTGGATGAAAATGTGAGGTATGAGATAACATTTGTGGTGAAATTATGTTATAGTCATTTTGTATAATTTATCTCATTTTGGGAACATTATAAAATATAATTTTTGAAAAAGGACAACACGCAGACCGTGTGACTACCCGTCGTGTCGGACAAAGCTGTGAGAATTGAACCCCCAACCATAGTGGGATTGGGATTTATCGCATACCAATGGACTATATGAAGTCCCTAGTTAGTTTGACAAAAATTATTTAGTTAAATGATTTTATTGATCAATAATATGTTTATTTTGGATCTTATATATTTTCAAATATATAACCTTAGTATAGGAAAATTATTTGGTGATTAAGTGATAAATTTTATTTTGGAAGACATTCGCTCTATTTGGAAAAATATATGAATAAGTAAAATAGAATACTATAGTATTTATTTTTGAGAGTAACAGTGGATTATTATAAATGTTTTTATTGTGGATTTATAGCGATTTCAGTTATTTATGAAAATTATTAACCAATCATAGTGAATATGTCAATAGTTTAATTACTTTTACGTATGTGACGTTTAGAGTAGTCGATGTTATTTAGAGATACAATTTATCGTGGAATACTGTGTAATCAAATTCTTATATGTTTTGGGATTCAATATTAGTTTGGATTATATTAAAGGATTTTAAGGACAATTGTTTATTTAATGAAATTTATAGAACTTCTGGTATTGTTGGTTTAATTTTAGAAATTAATATTATTATTTCATTCCCTAATGAATTAATATTTTTGGAGATCATCTGATATTGTACTAACCATTTTGGGTTTTGTTAATCTCTAAATACATGATAAATATATATAGTTTATCATTTTTAGATTATGTGATTTTCTAGAAGTTGATTCTAGTGCTTTAGGTGTAACCATGTAATCTTGAATACCCATCATTTAAAAAAGAAGAAGTGATAGTGGTAGAAATTAAATAAAGTATGAAACTATACTAAGAAAGTATGTATATCTCTATATTTTGTTAGTCAATCTCATAAATAAATTCCTCAACTTTATGAAATGGAACATAAAAAAAAAAAATATCTGTTTATTTTTCCTACTAGGAAACGAATGACCGTTTATCCCTTCACATGTTTTTTGTTTTCTTGTAGTTAAATTTATCCTGATCTTTTTTTCTATCACTCTCCACCATAACTTGATGCTTATTTTATCTTTCATATCCACATTTCCTACATAGAATCATAGTATGGTTTATCTCGGGTGACCACTGTACTTCTCTTTATTTCTTTTAAAGAGATTGTTTTATTGACTCTTATTCCAATGTGGGACTTTTAATGATGATCCCAAGAACAAATTTAAAATTGTGAGGATTCAATTTCCAAAAGGGTGGAAGAATGTAACACCCCACGATTTCATAGTAAGTTATATTCATTAAATTCAATAGCTTGCGCGACATGAAACACCGAGTTCGAGCGCCCCACGACCTAACAAACTAGTCGTTCAAAAGTGGTTACAAATAGTATTAATTGAATTTGGAATTTTATATACCCAATATAATTTTAGAATCCATATTACTAATTTCATAGAAATAATATTAGAATAAAATCATTTTTTCAGATAAAAGAAGTATTTTCCAAAAAATGAAATTTTACTACCTTTTAATAGCCAACCCATTTTATAACCAATATTTGACACTTTTATATAATAAATTTAATAAAATTAAATTCGTCTTTACAAAAGAGACATAAAAATTTATTTAGGATTAATTTTTTGTACTTTTATGATAACTTTTATATTTTGATGAATACTGAAAAATTAAAAAATTTCATTGAAAACAAATTTTTTAATCGAAATAATTTATAGTGTAAAATTACATATTTGAATGGTTTGGAAGTATAATTAGATTTTATTTATATCATTTAATATAATTTCTGTCATTATAAGTAATTTCACATTTCAATTTGACATAAACACATGTCAATCTTTTGATAGTTTTTACTATTAAAAAATTTGATTTTTTGGTTTTGACAATGAGAATTAATTTTAAATTAATTAAAGAATTTTCTATGTTTTGAATATAGTAAAATAGATTTCATTTTTGTATTCAGAATATCAAAATTATTTTAGGTTAAAGTTTTGTTATTTTTCTGAAAACATTCAATTTTTGATGAATAGTGAAAAAACACCGCGTTATTAGTTAAAGTCGAATTTTTATTTAAATAATTATTTATTTTGTTTTATTTTATTTTTGGTCAAAATTGATACATAATACCCATATATGTTAAATTTAATTCATCGTATTCATTTTATAGTATGTTTAGATATATAAAATTTTATCGAACTTTTCTCTGTCTTATACCCACTTCCTAAGAGCATTTGAAAATTTGAATAAAACATAATTTTACCACTTCTATGAGTTGAATTTAAAAGATCTTAGAGAAACGTTTTATTCCAGTAAGTAAAATTTGGTTCAATAAGATGAGTATAATTTTTGGTGAATAGTAACATTATTACTTTTATTTACCACTATTAAAAGATAATATGGTAATTAAGGGTAAAAAAGATGTTATTATTACCCTACCACATGTCCTAATTCTATTGGATAAGTGTAATTCGACCAAAAAAACCTTAGGAATAAAATATGATCATTTATTTCAACTTGGATTAGATTAGGACATTTATTATTATTTAATTAAATGAAGAGTTAAAAGTGTTAAATTCAAAGTATAATAACTAAAACACTATTAATACAGGGATACACATATTATAAATTCTACTATAAATATTCATTGGAAATATAATAATATTTAATATATAATGGTTTTTTATTTATAATTTATATACATTATATAATTGAAATTATTTCTGACATAATGATGATGTAGTAATTACAATATTAATGAATGATTACCATAATTGATATTGTAAATAACCAAATAAATATTATATGACACTTTTAATAAATTAAACTAATTTTCTAGGTCAATCAAACATGTCAAGGTTGATTAAATGGATTTATTTTGAATTAATAAATTTTATAGTACTTTCACAAAAATCATTTATTAAAGAATTTTAAAAGTGACAAAAATGGGTTTTTAAAACAAATACAATATTATTCGTTGATATAATAATCCTAAAAATCTAAGGTTCGGCCAAAAGACTTAAATAATGATATTTTAATCATTATAGAACCACTTGGGTTCGCTTTGAAGTTTATATCATGTTTATTAACCATATAATATAAAAATACAAAAGAGACATGGTAAATGTTAAACTATTTAACTATGATTTAAATCTAAATGATAAAGTTAATATAGTGACCCAATCCTAACTAAAACCTACTGGTTGCGAGGTTATCGACCCATCCCCACCATATAGTTTAAATAATTTCATTTTTGATACATTAGATACTGAAAATGATTTTATTATAAAATAATATTTTAATCTTTTCCTAAGGTGCCCCTCACCCCTCTTATAAAAAGGAACATCCACTTATCTCAAATTCACATCATCAAAGACATTTGGTTCGAACAAAACCAGACCAAATATCCTTCAAACAATCCTACCTTCATCTTGGAGTCCTTCCTTTAGACATAATGCCAACCAAAAGTTCCCTTTTGATAAAATCAAAAGGAATAACCTGAAAAGAGGTAAATATTTCATCTCATATTTCTAGTTATGTTCTTCTACCACTTCATATTTCTTTGTTTCTTCCATTCTAAAATAATAAATACATTATCTTATATATACTATTATGTTATTATCAAAATGTTAAAACCATATTCATTATTCTATCCATCCTATAAATGAAAATTTCACCATACGTGTGTACGTAAGGATTACCGTCTCCACGTCGTGGTGTAGTTTGTTATTCAAAAACTTAATCATTTGGATGGGTATAATAATGAGTATAAATGATTTTATTAATAAATATAACATTATAATTATTATTTATATGATATACCATCCAATTATATATGATTCTAATATTACAAAAATTATATTCTTGCTCGTACGTAAGTATGGATTACCGTCTCCACGAACGCGATGAGATTAAGTCTCCATGATATCCATTTAAGAATAATTTTCATTAAATGATTAAAAATAAATTTTTTAAAGACATAATATCATTTTTAATATTAATAATATACATCCTATCTATAAAAAACATTACATACATCACAATGGATATAAAGGAAAAGGAACCAGTTAACTCCTAAAATGATGATACTATTGAAATATCATTAAAAAGGAAATATTATAAAATTATATATAATATCATATTAATGTCAATAACTCTTTTATAATTTAATAACAATTATTTCACCATTATAAAGGAGCTAAAACTACCCTCTACCAATGAAAAGTACAAGGTTAGGGGTTTCCATCTCACTTTTTTCCCATGAGATTCATGCTAAATTTGCAACAATTACATTAAGTGGTGTATCTACGGCCCATGATTGTATGGTTTGAATAATATAAATTAATTTTTGGGTATTTACATCATCATTGGATTATCTTTATTTCATTAGGGGTATGCTTCGTATGTTACCAAATCAGTAAGGAAATATAAAATTTCAATTTCCACTTATTTGGTTTTCTACAAACATCATTGATTATAATACTCCAAGATTATGTGTTAAATAACTATTTATTTACTGATATAGTAATTTAAACTCCCATTTGTATGGATATAATTTTGATACACATAATCACTCAATTGATAAATTCTCAAGTCATCAGTATAAAACATGATAAGAGTAATTATTTCCCAATTTCTATTCATTGAGTTAAACATACATGTCATTTGTGTTGTTTTTAAAAGAATATGTGTGAATATCCTATAATTGATTTACAATTAATATCCAATAATATTGAGTGAATTTATATTTTTCACACATAATTATGTCATTGATTTATCATTAACTTAAGAATACAGTCTTTATAAAAAATTCATCTCAACATACATTCCATTGAGACTTCTTTGTTCTTATGCGCCAATTCAATTTTATTTGGGGTATATACTATACACCTACATATTTTATCATGAATCCCATTATACTAATAATATTATAATGTTTTTATTACCTTAATTATTTGAATTCCAGAATCTCTCATTTGGTTAGGAACTCTAACTAAAATATATTTTAAAATTTTTAAAATTTTATTCTTCTAAATCATTCTCATTAATATAAATGTTTAAAAAATGGTTTTAAGGTTTTATTTATATGGAAATTAATTTTTTATTATTGAAATTAAATTTAAAGGTTTCAAAGTGGTATGAGAAACTTTGATTCAAGAATCTATTTCAAACAGCTTCTTGAAAAACAGTGAGACTTTTTATTGTTTTCATAAAAAGGAATATTTCTCTCAATGATTTTTACTGATTATTTTCAACTATGTCAACATCCTTTATGTGTTATTATTATTGATCGAGGTTGATTTATTATGATACAAATTATTCATAGTGTATTCAAGGTTTTGTGATATGTTTGACTGTGGATGTGTTATTTTTATACCATTCATGGTTTATGGATAATGTATTGACATTTCATATACTAGTTTTAATATGAATGTTTAGGTTATATTTAAAACTTTTCATATGTGGAATGCATTGGGCTCAGTATGTACAGGGTGGAGCCCGCTATAGCTCCTCAATGCATCAGTAGGTCTCATCTGACAAACTAGTGTCTTCGCACAAAGCCTTGAAAAAATCTTATTTGTAGTCTTGGTACATGGCCTTGACTATGTGTTTATGAAGTCTAGAATTCTGTATTCCATCATTTTGAAAGTATCTATTGCTATTTCATTTGATTATTCGACTAGTAGAATTTCAATGGGAATATGTAAATCGCATTATTTGATTTTATCGTTGAAATATTATATTTTTGATTAAGTTTAAAAGGCATTTGTTTTGGTCTTATACATTGCCTTAAATATTTATTCTTATTTATAAATGTTTCCACTGTATTTTTATCCTTATTGAGCACCTAAGCTCACCCCGTACTATGTTTTATTTTTCCCAATATGTGAAGAAGTATTTTATGGTTGACCTATTGGGATAGGATAAGGATATAAGTTTGTTTAAAAAGGGGAAACATGTTTTCGATGTTTTTATTTCATGATGTAATGTAAATCTTATGAGTTTATCTAGTACTTCCAAGGCTACTAAACCGACCAGTCCTTCGGGACATGATTCCTTGTATCATGCCGATGTTATGTAATAATTCACCGACTCGGGGTAACTAGGGTCGGGGCATTCCAACTTATAATTATACATACTTATTATTTATAGCTGTGAAATTTATTTTAAATAAATTATGTTTCATTTTTTTAAAGAAATAATATATTTATTTAATTATTTAAAAAATTATTTAACAAAATAATTTAAAAGAATAAAATTTTATTGATAATATTTTCTTTATAAATAGGGGTAATTAATATAAAAGTATAATTAATTCATTTTTGAATTGTTTTTTGAAATATTATAAATAAATCAATTTTATAAAATTATATAGTTTTGAAATAAATTAATAAGAGGATATAATTTGAATTAAGGATAAACAAAATAATATTACTAATAATAAAAATAGTAATATTTAATGATACATTTATTTAATAAATGTATATAATTTTATCAAATATTCCAAATTGCATATATATATATATATAAATGATGTAAAATTAAAAATGAGATAAAAAACAAAAATCGAGAATAGGGCCCCACAAGGGTGGTGTTGGACCTATGAAAAGGGGATCCGGGGAGCCCGAGCACAAGATGAAGCTAGGAGGAGCTGAGGGTCTCATTCCAAGGATGAGGCCGATGCAATGGAGGGTGTCGATCATAGTTGGTGTGCTCGAAACTGAGAATAGATCTAGAAGTGGTCTTTAGTTTGACATTTCTTGTGATCAATTACTCGACCGTTACGAGAAAGGATATTGATGTCGGTATTTTTGGAATTGTGTGTCATAGAAAGAGTTTTTTGAGGTTTCATCTCAACAAAGGTGAGGTTCTAGTATGTTCTTTTTCTCCATCCTAGTTTATGTTATGTTTTTTCATTACTAGGTCTAAATCATATTAGATCAGCAGTGATATGATCTTTTTCATTCATCGATCTAAGTTAACTATCTATCATTTCCTTAATTTTATTGACATTTTATTTCTTTTTCAACATTAATTGTTTTGTTTTGGTCCTCATACATCTACTTATTCTTTAATTGTTATATTAAAATATTTTTTTCAATGTTTTGATCCTCTATTGTAGTTGTAGTTCTGATTTTTAATTAATCTTGTCACCATGTTGGTTTATATTTTCATCTTTTCCCTTCCCAGATTACATCTATGCATTAATCAAACATTGACAGTTGTATGTCACTATCTTAAATCAATTACAAATATCTAAGGGCATTTTATTTTTCCAATTTCCTATATTTTAATCATCACCGCTCAATAGTGTTTTGGCTATGAAATCCTTCCATTAGTGTGTTTTATTTTACAAAACATGTTCATTAGTCCATAGTGTTTATAAGAGTGTGCATGACACTGCAGCAGCAGAGATTATGTGAGTCTGTAGTAGAAGAATATGTTCATTATGTTGGAACAAACTAAGTGTGTATTAAATTAATTTTCAAATTTTTCTTCTCGATATTTTTACCAAATTCACTAATGGATTCCAATTTTTTAAATTACAATTAAATTTTGTAGCACTAAGGGAGATTTTATTCATTGAAAATTATTTTTTTGTAATTTTTTTCTATATAATGTATTTATAAAACATTTTTTTTTGACGTTATGAAGTAAGGGAATAAATTTATTTTAATACAGTAAATTCGTGAATTTATAAAAATTTTAGAGGACATTATTATATATATTTATATTAAAAATTCCATATTTTATACATATGTTATTCCAAAATTTATACTTTTAGAATTAAATTCATGACATATATATGTGTCTACATCTAAGTCCTTGTTTTTGATTGTTATACATAAATATATATACATATATAAGAATTAATTTTAAAACTCTATGAATAATTGCATCAACATGGTGTATGAGGGTGAAATATATATATATATATATATTATACCTATTATGTAATATATATATATATATACAAAAGTGTGTTTTGAAAATGGGCATATTATATATGTATATATAAAGATGAAATGGTTATTGTTATGTATAACCATGATTTTAAAAAATACACATTGTTTGTTATCATGTTATAATAAAATTAATGATGATACAATTTCATATAATCATGGCCATATGTTAGGAATAACATCGATATACCATGCACTCATAATAAACTCATGTTTTCAGTTTAAATTTTAAGGTTTACATTGGGACTATTAAGCACATGGATAGATTCAAGATTTAAATTTTTTTATTAAGGATTCTTACTTTTTGTGAAAAATATAAGTATTTTTTATTAGTTTTTCAGATGATAGACTATTTTTTAGAATATTAATGGTATTACATGAAAGGATGTTTTGATTACATAGAGTGTATAAGATAATTCTTATGATATGAGTTTTGTTTGTAACCAATCTTACAATTGATATATAAAAAATTTATATATTTATATATGAAAATATATTAATTAAATGTGAATTTTTATTTTAATTTAGTAACTTGTTTTCAAAATCAAGAACTCTAGCTAAATTATATATAAGTAAATAAATATTGAAATTTTAAGGAAAATATAGCACTTTAACGTTATCAATATGATAAAGAATTGGGTAGTGAACCTATCCCTTATGTGGGTAGGACCAAGACCATCATTAATGTTTCTAGTGGCCTCAGCTCAGTTTTTTGTTTTCAGAAGCCTACTTACTATTTCTAGTAGAATCAATGGATTATTTTTAAGATATTTTTGAATGTAATTATTTTCCAACGTTATATAGTATTTTTTAAAAAATATGTAATTTCAAATAATGTTTTAATTAATATTTGTAAATGTATTTTTGTTATTATTTTAAAAATAATGCTTTCATAATATTTATCAATTATTTTAAAAACACCTTTCCTAGAATATTAAATTCTCACCCCATGTTTTTAATTATTTTCTACAGGATTAGTAGTGTTTTCTGAAGGCATTTTATTCACTTACAAAGTATGTTCAATTAGTGTATTTTTTGGTTTTATCTTATTTTTGTATATCTAAGATAAAATTGTAAGGTGTGTCTATTATCCAAAACCTAGACCTGTAAATATCCTCTATTACTATAAATTTCATGAATTTTTTATTTAGATTTTTTATAAATAAAACTGAATTTTATCCACTATGACTAGAGGCATAGGCTCAGGTTGTTATAACACACTGTGTATGGATCCTTGGATATGAAGATAGTTTTTGACATGGATTTAAGTGTCACATGGCATGTGACCCCTATCACAAAGCATGAGATCCTTACAGGGAAGCCCAGCATATTCCCTAGGAGGTACACAAACATGGTCATGGCTAGCTTTATGTGGACACAACTAGCCGGACATGGACATGACCAAGAGTATCCAAGCACAGACACACCATATAGTTGGAAACAAACATTATAATGGACCATGTTACACAAATAATACAAGGTACTAAAGGGACATACCATGTGCTTCCAGTACACAACATGTACTTCTTCAAATATAGATTGGATCCCTTTTCCCATTTATATTGCACAAGTTTCATTAGTGATCATTCCCTTGATATATTCTATGATGGATTAGTTTGGATTCATATCCTATGTAATTTGATGGTGATCCCCTATTTGTGACTTTAGTCATTAGATAGTGTTGTTTGAATCTATCTGTGAGGTCGTGAGTGAGATTCATTATCATCATCACTAACCTATGTGGGGTTGTTGGTATTTTCGTGTGAAAATTCATGTGGGAATTGATACCCTACTAAGAGTGTTAACACTTATTGGTTTATTGGTATACCCCATGGCCTTGGATGTGATCCCCATCTATGTTTTGATATCATCGGACTACCAGTGTCTACTTATTATAGAAATGCTTGATAACCACAACATCCTAGATAGGATCCATTAGTGATATCTTAAATGTAGAGTGTGTTTTCCTAGATGATTTTTATATGAAACCTTTGAGGAGAAATCCTAGAATTGCTTTTACATTTGTAATATTACCTTGATATTGTGTGTCAACTCTAATTATATCTACATTATCATGTTATATATGATTTTGGAATATCCCTACGATGACATGACACCTATACATTATGAGTTATGCATACTGATTTTGGGTTTTCTTATTAGGTATTGGAATAATAACCCCTACATTAGAATTTACTACATGTTTTGTGTCTTATCTTGATGACCATCCTTTTGACGGAGTCCTAGAGGGACTATGAGAAGAAAGCGTTTAGTGGTCCTGATAGACCAAGGCAGGTTTTGTTGTTCCAATTTACTATAGTCCTAACCTACATTACAGTTTGTACATAATTATAGTTTCTTATGGTAGGATTTTAGTTAGATATTAATTTCAAGTATATTTTTCTCATACTCTGATGTTTGGATTTTAGTTATATGCATGCATGGTTATCAATTGATCGATGTTTCATCATTGTATAGGCTTGGAGATGGATATGTGCGTACATGTATAATAGGATAATTCATCACATTGTTTTTATATTTATACTCACCACTGGTCATTTTCCCCAAGCACATTAGAGGTAGAGTTGTTGTAGTTACTTTTTGGGACACTTTGGTCTGAGTTATGATTGAGTGGTATGATAGGTAGGTTCAAAATTAGGGCCAAAATATATGAGATTGGTTTGGGGAAATAGTGTTAAGTGTTTTGAGTGTGGTTCTCAGACTAGGGAATCCATTGTTGGTGAATAGGAAAATGTATTCATATATAGGGACTCTAAACACTAGCCTTTCAACTCCATACATGTTGACCATGGTTGTGGGAAAAAATATCTGTACATGCATCATATATGAAGGGGTTGTGGTTTCAATTTCCATCTTGATTTATATTTCAAGATATACTGAATTATCATGGTAAATTTTATCTTTTCATAAATTCCTCCACAATATTTCTCAATTAGGATTAAGAATCACGTACATAAGAAAAATCCCACCAATGATGTGGCTTCTCTATATGTACATTTTTTTATTTGTTACCAACAGGTGGTGCAACATTATTACCACCACCTTTTGAGAAGAAAATGGTACTTTCCATACAAGATTATATGGTGTTTATAGTAAGAGTGTTTCATGAGTTTTATTGTTAGATACCACCGAAGTTCAATGGAGTTACAGACCCACGGGCAGCTAAGGATTGGTTTGATTTGGTGAGGTGGGTCTTCCATCATGTGAAGATGCCTACAAGCTAGATGGTAGTACTAGCATTGATCATTCATCGTGACATCAGAAGAAAATGGTGGTGTTTAGTGACCAATTTGTACAATTTGTTGACTAATTCATGGTTTGGGTATTAATACCTTTTCATAGTGGAATTTTCTCCAACTATATTGAGGTATGTCCACATCTAGGAGATTTTATAGCTTATGTAGGGAGATATGACTATGCATGACTCTTTAGGATGGTTCACTGAAAACTGTCGGTACTTGATAGTTATGGTGCATGATCAATCCATTAATTCTCTTGAATTAGAGAGAGGACTACGTAAGGACATGTAATCCATAATGATACATTTATGAATTTTTACCTCTTTGTGGGGTGGGGGTAAAAGTTCGTGATTTGTAATTGGAGAGATTCTTGGCTAGGAAGATATATATAGTTAGTGTTGGTATTGGTTACACTTGTAATTACCTTTTCGCGGAATGGATCTAATAACAATAACTAGGGAATGGATGTTTGATATGTGGTAAGGGGTAGCCACAGTATATAGGGCCTATAGTTTAAGGATTTTTGGATGAATCTAGTCATCCTATAGATTGATGGTGTTACACTTGTGATTTTTGGGGACATATTGAAGGAAATTTCTTGACCCATCATTTGGCTGATATACAGATAGATGATGAGCTCCCATGGAAGAGTATGTATTACAAGTAGGTAGTTACATAGGGCATAAGGCATGAAAGTAGAGGTGATATAGAAGCTATATATGAAAGATGTTTTGACATGTTAACGTCACCAACCCCTTGTAGTCTATTAAATGCTTAGAGAGATGGGGTAAGGGGTGAGGGAAGCTATATGAAATCTTAGATTATGAACTAGAGTATCCAAGGATGATACGAGGTATGATCTATATCTTTTCAATTTTACCTGATGTATTTATAGACACATGTGCGATATAATCCATTGTTTCTACGTATCTGGTTGAATACATAGAGATTCAGTTTGATCCTTTACCACATACCTTATTCATGAATACACCTTTTTTTAGTTTACTCAACAATCACACAATTTTTTTGACAGTGTGAACTGAATCATGGAGTTGAGAGTTTCTTTTGGGATCTAACTATAGCAATGATGAGGCCATACAATTTCATCATAGGTATGTACCGGTAATCTATATTTCATTCAAAAATATACTATTTCAGGAGGAGGATATAGGGTGTCCATGGTGATTGGATGAAGAACTCCTTTGTGGGTGAAAAAAGAAACCCATTAGTAGCACGATAAGATGAATCATTGGATATTTCATCTTATTACACACTAGATTGCTTTCAAGACTCTCAGTGTAGTGGATACTATGAGTCCTTAGTTTCATAGAGTTTTGGTGGATTATAAGGCTACCTTTACTAAAGACATTCGACACTTACCTCCAAAATGGTACATAGGCTTCTTCATTGATATAAACCCTATGACCTCAACAATATCTACACCAACAAATCAGATGGTTCTCGAAAACCTCCATGAGAAGAGGGTGTAGTAGGGGAATAATAGAAAATGGTCATTACAAGACCCAATGTATCACCATGGGCAGCCCCAATATTTTTCTCCATGAAGGTGGAAAAGATATTGAGTTTTTTTTGTAATACAACTTAAAAAAATTGGTTATTGTAAATAGTAAATATCCACCTTCTAGGATCTATGACCTCTTGGATTAGTTGACAGGGGCATGATGGGTCTCAAAGATTTTCCACATATCAAGCTATCACCAACATCATATACGAGATAATGATATAAAAAATGATATTCATGTGTTTCTATGGACACTATGATTAATTATTGATTCCCTTAGACATGAATAATTCTTAACAACTATTCATTGGACTAATGAACATGGAATTTTGTATTTCCTATATTGATTTGTAGTATTCTTCATTGATTACGTCTAAGTGTACTCAATTATTGGGGAGGATAATGCAATACACTTACGTATGGTTCTATATGTTCTTCAAGAGAACCATATCTATGGGATGCTCTTAATTTTCCACTTCTAGATTTAGTGGATCCTCTATCTGGGATATGGTATATTAGTAGACTGTGTAGAAGTGGTCTGGGTGGTGTTAACATGGGACCCCCCCAAAATAATAATGGAGGTATGATGATTCCTCAGGTTGGAAAGATGCTATTAGAAATTGTATCTAATTTATCTAGGATATCATCCCCCTTGAAAGCATTGACCTAAAAGGGCCATCCATTCATATGAACAGGAAGGTGTCAACATTCATTCTAGGAGTTGAGGCAGACATTGATGACTACACCCATATTGAGATTTCTATAGAATGATATAGAGTACATAGTTTTTTTATGCATCATGGACTATGATTTTTCATTTCCAAATTCATAGGTTGGAGATTATTAGGTATGGATAAATATATTGAAAAGCTCAAGTGAAAAACTTGGTGATTCATGATCTAGAGCTAACAATAGTAGTCTTCACACTGATGATGCAGAGACACTACATTATGGATGAGGTAATTATAGTTTATTATAACCATAAGAGTCTCGAGTATATATTCTATCTAATGGATATTAACATAAGATAGTTGTTATGATTCATGTTTTACCCAAATAATGAATTCATGATTTTCTATACTATTATAAAGAAGAACAAGGCACCATATTCCCTCTACTAGATGTTGTTTTCATATTTTATGAGTGAAGCGTTGGAGCAGTTGGCCTCATTTATGTTGAACATTTTGGATCGGGTTAGAGAGACATATCTCAAGTCAATGTTTATTACGCATATAGCTATATAGTGATCAGGGATTCATATCTTTGGAATACTGATTGTGAGACTCTACATACATAGATATCCAATGGATGTGATCCTAATTGATTTTATAAAATTAAAGAGACTATCATTCTTTTCATAGGATTTATGATGGAACTAGTGATGTTGTGAGAGGTGATTTTGTAGTAGTTTCATACATATAACATGTAAGAACATCCAGGTGTGGTTAAGATGTACTCTGAACACTATTTTCAGTTTTAGTGGCCATCAATGAAGAAGGGTGCTATAGAGATTGTCAATCAATACATTACTTGTCAGCAGGTGAATGTTGAGATCCATGTTCATGTGAGTTCATATCAATCCCTTGGGTTTCCTGGGTGGAGGTGGTATGAAATATATATGGGATTTATGATAAGGTTACTATGTATTTATAAATAAAATTATGTCATCTGGTTAATCATAGACTAACTAACCAAGTCCTCCCACTTCCATACCATTTGAGAGTTGATTGTAGTAGAGATATTTGGATAATTTTATATTCTAGAGATATTCCAAATATATTGTGTCCTGATAGAAATCATTTACGACTGTGATTTTCATATTACATATCTATTATGGAAGTTATTTTAGGAGGCCTTTGGGATTCTATTGAATTTGAGAATTGTGTTTCGTGCTCAGACAGAAAACTGGTTTGAGTGAACCATTAAACTGTCAGAGGTCATGTTGTGGGATTTCATGTGTCTCTTTTTTAATAGCTGGTAGGATCACCTATAATTGGTGGAAATTGAATATAATAACAGATACTATTACATCATCAGTATGGCACCATTTGAGTTGTTTTATGGGTGACCATGCAGGTCACTGCTATGTTGGACAGACGTTGGAGAGTCAGCAATTATGGGCCTGGAGTTGGCCTGATCAATGATAGAGAAGGTTAAAATCAACTAAGATAGAATGTGGACTTAGCAAATCCATCATAATTATATTCTAGATACATGTCATAAAACATTGGAGTTTATTGAGAGATACCTTTTGTTCCTGAAGGTTTCACCTTGATGTCAGTTAGAGATATTTAGCAGATGCTGTAAGCTATCATTGAGATTCATTAGCCCCTTCCAGATAATGTATAGATTTTTTCATGTGTCATTCCCTTCAACTCTACCCCATTATTTAACAGGGTTTATGGAATAATATACATTTCTCGACTAATGAGATATGTTTATGGCTCATCACGGTTATTGAATGTGGTGAGATATAAAACAAGTATGTGGATATTTTTTTAGAGTACCTGGAAGATATTAGAGATGTATTGGAGATGATATTATATGGGGGTTTTATTCTTTTAGTGCATGTCTAGTCGATATATGGGAATCATAATGAGAAAACATGGGAGTGAGGGAGATATATGTGTTCTCTATACCAACATCTCTTGGTTTAATTTTTTATCTTTCCAGTATGAAAATCCCCAAGGTGGGGATAATTTAATGATACATATTTTTCAAAATATTAATATAGAAAGTAACATGGAATATTTTTTGGATGTGGTAAAAGGATGTTGTGATATTCTCAGTGGGTTGACTGCATAATTAATATTTGAAATTTATTAAATATAATAAATATCATGTGTGTACGGTTTCCCTTAAAAAGTGTAATCCTTTCGAAAAAAATGTATCATATCAAAAATATGTGGTCATAATTGAGCTTAGAGAATGGGATTTACCATAGGCATGACATAATATTTTTTGGTGTTGGACGCTTTTATAAAGTGCAGTTGCGAGTGAATTAATAAAATAAATAAATAAAATTATTCATTTTATTTTTTTTAATGTAGAAACACAAAGTCAACTATAATTATAATATCATGAGTTTATCTAAGGGTTTTCTACTTTACCCTAGAGGTCTATATGACCATTGTAGGAGAGAATTATAGGTGGAATACATTATATCATATTGATATTACTGATTGTTGTGCCATTGAGTCTTGAAGATTATGCCAATGAAAATGAAACAAATTCTTTTTTTGTCTATGAAAACTCCATCTTGAGGTTGAAAATTTAAATTTGGTGGATTTCTCCCCGGTTTCTTATCCTACGAATAATCTGAATTAGTCAACTAATGGATTGATTCAATGATCAATTGTATTGTTGGTGCTGGTCTATATTTTAGGGAATTTGGTGGAAATTTTATTTTTATTTTGGTTATTTTCTCACCATTTTGATGAAAAAATATTGAGGCCAACCCAAATACAATCATGGTTATTTTATACCTTTTTTTTATTATTTCTTCCACCAAATATTCATTCATTTATAAAAAATATTCATTTAGACAATAGATTCAAAAATAAATGATAATAAAACATTGTGAAGCTATTTGATGGGAAAATGTGTTTAGATCACAGATTCCCATGTGATTCAACAATGAGAATGAGGAAAAATGATTGTAAAAATGGAGTAGGACTGGATAAAGGAAGTGCATGTGCATTATTTGGAATTATATTGACGATAGAGAAATGAGATTATTTATAAGAAAATGGAGTGACTTTAAATTGGATATGTAGTGGTTATCGATCTTGGTTGACACAGATGCACAGTCCATAGGTGTGGTTTTCAGTGGATTTGGCATCAGAGGTTATGGATTTGGAAACGTCAAGAAGAACATTTGGGTTCTAGGAAATTCTAAGCTACACTACATTTATGTCTAGAACAGATGTTTTGTTTTAATAATTATTTTATACTGATAGGGTTTCACATGCAGAAGAGTGTCACGTGGTGTGTGACCCATGCCAGAGAGCATTTGGACCTTAACAGGAAAATCAACACAAACATGGAACAATACACACAAACAAACATTACTAGTGAGACACAGACACTAGTAGTTGGACACAGTCATGAACCATTGAAAATGTGCATGAAAACATTGTGTACTTGGACATGGACATGGGAGCTGGATATGATAAATGAATTGAACCTAGTGCTAATGGGACATGTCATGTACTTTGAGTACATTCCATTAAATTCTTAAAATATTGCTTGGATATCATTCCCTCTTTATCAGGAACAATATTTATTAGGGTATATTCCCTTGATACATTCCCTGAGGGTTTAGAATGGAGTAATTTCCTATGTAATAGGAAAGTGTTCCCATCTGAGGAACTTTAGTTAATTAATATAGTTGTTGGAATCCATCCATGAGGCCTAGAGTGTGCTCCTATATCAGGGTTCTTTGGATCATTATGACCAATAATACATGACAGTAGACCCCTACTAAACAGGTTAATCAATTTGGGGATATTTCAATACCTGAGGGCCTTGGGTGTGATCTCCATATATATATATCCATCTTTTTAGACTTCCATTATGTACATCTTATTGTGAGAATCGACGAGAACAATATCTTATATAAACACCATTAGTGTTAGCTGACTCATGGAGTATGTTATCCTGGAATAGTGTTACATAAAAATGTCGAGGAGGAATACATGGTTATCTTTTATGGTTGTGATCTTACCTTGAGATTGTGCATCTACTTTGAGTATATATAGATAATAATGTAATATATGTTGTTGAAATAACCTTGTGACGAGTTGACTTCTATTATTGATGATTTATTCATAGGGATTTGAAGGTGTCCAAAAGGGTATTATTACACTCACCAAAATACGGCCTTTTCCCACATGTGTTATTTCATATATAGAAGACCAACCTTTTGATAGAGTCCTTTAAGAACCATGATATGGAAAGGCATAGGGATCTAGATAGATTGAGGCTTGTTACAATGCTTTCATTTATAGTAGTCCTATAATAATTTATAGTTTAGACTTGTTTTTATTTTCTTTTAGTGATATTGTATATGACCCATTCTCTCTAATAATTAGTTCATATACTACGATGGTGGTACTTTAAATTTATGCATGCATGTTCATTATTGGTTTTACATTTCTTCAATGTATGGTCTTGCAAATTGGTGTCTGTGTGTACATGTACACAAGGATAAGGCCTCCCATGTGTGTGATATATATACATGGTGATGGTCCCCATCCCCTAGAATATTGGAGGTAGGATCGGGATAGTCGATGTCCATGACATGTTGGGATGGGTCTGAAAAACACGCTGATTCCTTTTTTAAAATAGGAACTCTGTGTCCTCAAAACACCCAAAAAAGACATATCTGATTATGTAATTAAATATGTCGTTAAAATAAAGTAATTGAATGGTTTTAGTATAATGGATTAAAATGTACAAGGTTTAATAGATAAAATATTATTGATATAGATTTATTATATATAATGTAAAGTATATACATTATAGTTTTTGGTTCATTGTATGGGATTTGTTTCCCACATTTACTTCCATGAGTCGTATTCCATATTCACCTCTAATTTCATTCAATGGGTGTAAATAAAAATAAATCTAATTTTATATCATGAATATATTTGTCATAATGGCATTTAATGTTTCATTTTATTTTACTTCTTTCATGTGCATTATGATTCCAAAGTTACAAAAGTGGTAAGGGTTTTTTAAAAAATCTTATTATTATTCGAGATTGTTTATGTTTGAGCCTCACTTAGACGATTTTTTTTGATATTTATATCTTAAATCTAATATATTTTTAAATAAAAAATATTTTCATTAAATTTTATATTTATAATAAATTTATCTCTATTTGTTAATTAAAATTGGTGAGGAAATATTTTTAAGAATATATGAAACTGTTTATCTCTCCAGTTGACAATATATTTTCTTCCATATCAATGTTTTTCAAAGAAGTCAAGATTATTAAAAAAATTATAGAATTTTTTTAAAAAAAATTTATTAGTGTTTTCTTTTTCATAAAATGTTTTTAATGTAATATTATTGTCATTTTTTTGGAGGTGATACTTTTAATCATTTTTAGAACAATCTGAAGATAAATTTTTTTTATTTTTTTATAGCATGTAAATAACTACCTACAATCATGACCTCTCAATAATTTTAATATTACATTATATGTATCCATGTTTATATTTAAGAAAGTTATTTTTAAATAATATTTTTTTAATTTTATATATTTGGAAGAAGTGATTTAATATTGAAAATAATATATTTTCCATGAAATATTCCATGAAACCATTTAAGGAAATTTTCATCATTGAAGAAAACAAATAATGTTATGGATTACGAATAAATTATGTATATAAGTCTATTATATATATAACTAGATTATTCTACCTTCCTTTTCTGGGGTAATACATTCTTTATTTTATTCTATAAAATTCATTAATTTAGAAATTTCCATTGATTATGATATGAGAAAAAATCATGCAATCCGTTTCATTATATAGGTAATTATTATGTTTATGCAAAGTGATTTAAATTATTTTATTTCACAAATAATCCTAAACATGTAATGATGGGTTCTCCTAGATAGCAGTCCAATTAATTCGGTAAATCATTATTCTCATGAGACATAATTTATGTGATTAGGGGGTTAAACTAATAAATTTTGAGAATTTTTTCACGATGTGATATTGTCTATGATGTTATAGTAGACACATGTTTGTGTCATACTATATTATAATAACATAATTATAATGAATCAAAAAACAAATGATTCCATTTTATTTATGTTATGGTCACATGAAATTACTCATAAACCTTTCCTTTTATGAAATCATGTTATTCCTTTAACTTGTATGGTATGTTTCCTTGTCATTTTTATAACCTTATAGTGATTTTTAGATCAACCCTTTTGTTTGTGTATTTCCTTGGTTATAAAATGATGTTTTAGAATATTGAAAGTGTCCAGAAGCTCATTTTGGGGAATAAAATAGATAATTTTTTTATCCTCACATTTTTGTATTATGAAACTACTCTACCAAATACCCTAGGCTTCATGATCGTTGGGTTATAATTAATAGATGTTTAAGATAAATATAAAATCATAATATCTATAAAATGATTGAGTTGATATAGTTGGTTTCAATGAAATTAATCATTATTATTTTTGATTTGGACTATAATTATTCAATGATAACCCTATGAATATGTATATTTAAAATTTAAGGTATATGAAAATATACTATAATTTTGGTGAAGTATAGAGTGAGTGGATTCCAAGTAATTACATATTTTTAAGGATAATAAATGTGTATGTGGAACTGGATCAGTAAAAAATAGGTGTAATAAAAAAAAGAAAGTTTTTATTAGTCTTTGACTAGATCGTCACATAGTGCATGCCATTAGGCCTTACTATACATCAGTTTTGAAACTCCATGGAGTCATTTTTTTTAAAATTTATAGTCTATTTATGCACCATAATGGAGGAAATGAATAAATAATAATAATTTATGACCTAGGATAAACCAAATGGGTCTTTGGATGATAATTATATGGTACGCCATAGTTTTAGAGGAGTAAATAACCCATTTAAGGTTTTTAGATATAGAATTATAAGATGATTAATAGTATTTTGGGATAAATTAATCTTAATATAATAGTTTGGTTTAGTATGTGTTTTATTAATAATAAAAATTTTAGGAATAATACATTTATATTTTCTTTAAATTATTTTTATTTTATTGTTTAACATTACGTTTTATTTTTTCATCGATGTTAATGTAATAATATTCAAATAATATTATTTTATTTTGTTCTAAAAATAATATGTATAGAAAACCTTAGTGATTAAAAAATTATTTTATGATTAATGTGATTTTTATGTTGTTCATTATATTTTGGGAATTTTATAATAAGTATATAGTTATAGTTTTATAAAAAGGACAACTAGTATGATAAGTGATAACTCATCATATCTAGCAAGGCTTCAAGGCTTGAACCCACAACTACAGTGTGATAATGGTGGAATGTAAACCAATGGACTATGTGATGTAATTGTTAGTATGAAATTGTTTTTACTTAAAATATATGATAAATAATAGTTATTTTTATCATAGAACATTTTTTAGGATTAATTTTTCTTTTATTTTTTATTTTGAGGTGATTAAATTTATTTCAGGAAATATTTCATTGAGTTGAGGTATGAGTAACCCATTGTAATAAGATGTAATTTAACATGAATTTTTAGTTAGTATGAAAAAATTAAATTTTTTATCTTTATTTAATTTTGGATACATGGTAATAGAATAATTTTAGGTGAACATTGTATTTGGATATTAATATTATGGTTTTGGATATTATCATACATAGTGGTAACCATTTTAGTTTTGGTTAATATTTAATGGGGGAGGAATATATTATTATTAATTTATGAATATTATGATCCATTAAAAGTCAATTTCAGTGCATCGGGTGTAAAAAATCATATTATATATTCATTCCTTAGAGTAAGAGAGGAAGTGTACATTGATCAAATCACTACAAAAGATGAAATTGTTCTTATAAAAAGAAATCCATAAAGTTTATTTTCTTATTTCAATAGTGTATATGTTAATGGAATTCTTAATCTATAGGAAAATTATCTTCAAATAATAAAATTTTTCTATTACAATCATTTCTGATTAATTTATGGCCTTTTCACTCATCACAGATTTAGGGTTTTGTGGTCATTGACATTCTCATGACCCTTTACTCTCTTATGATCAATGATCTCTGTCACTCTCTATCATAACATGGGAACTATGATTTTCTTCCTTGTTTATATAATCACTTACCACAAATTTGTAGAATATTGTACATCTAATTGTGTTTTATTATATATAACCTTTGTACATCCCATTCCTTATAATCAAGAAGAACTTTTACTAACCTATTATAAAAGTGTGGACTTTCAAAAAATGTGTATTAAAATATCAATAATTAGATTACTGGGTTAATGTTTAAATTATATGGAAGAAATTTATTAATGTTGGAGATAATGGAAACTCTTAATAATTTAGAAGAATAAAATAATGTTCGATAATATATACAACACCCAACACCAAGCTACAATGACCTATGAAATATATTAACATTATAACCAAGCTGTTAATTTGGTGGGTAAGAAAATTAATAACTTATTTATGAAACATATATAAATTTGATACAGAATATAATATTATGTATAAATTTTTAACAAATAAACACTAATATTTTAAAAAATATATTTTATTTTACAAAAAATACATTTCCTTCAAAAATGAATTAAACGTAATTTTATGAACAAATATTATAATTAATTTATATGATTAATAGAAATTTTTTATAAAATGAAAATAATTTTTGATAATAGTAAAACAAAATTATCTTAGACTGAAATTTTCTTATTTTTATGAAATGTTTTGTTTTCCAAATAACAGTGAAAATTGTGAATATTTCAAATACTATGATTTATTTTTATTAAATAAAGTAATTTAATGCTCCATTATATTTTGGATTTTATTTTAGAATTTAATATGAATCAAATTATATTAAATAATATAAATATTTTTATTTTATTTGTTTATTATTTTTATTTTTTATAAGTTTATTTTTATGCTTAAAAAATAGTTTTCTGTAAACTATTTTTGAATGCATAAAGATTATCTTATGTAATTGATAAATGAAACCCTTAATAAGGAATGATTTAAATGAAATTTTTTGATTATAAATCCATTTATATGAATTTTAATTCATATAATGATGGTTTATGTTGATAAGATTTATATAAGATCACATATTTTTGAAAAATACATACCTTGAAAAACCATTTTCAACACATTTTTCTGGATTAAATTTATAATGAAAATTTCAAATTATTTGATTTAAATTTGATAAAATGGATTTCATATTTCTAATTATAAAAATTAATATAATTTAATATGGTTATCTTAGTTTGTGTCATAATCAATAATAAAGACATTAAAAAAACATATTGTTATGGTGAAAAACTAAAATGTAAAAACTGAGTGATCATAGAGGAAAAAAATAACATGTTTAAAAAATGTTTAAATTTGAATTATGGATGAATTTCATGGACATATCTCCTGCAAACTCCATTATTTTTCAATGTTTTTGTCACTTTTCTTGAATGTGACTTTCCATTATTGAATAGGTTTAGATATTTAAAAAAATGTCACTCCTCCTCAATTATAAGAGAAAGCCCCCTCTTCTTACCTATTCACTCATATCAAGAATTTTTATATTCAAAAATATGAAAAAATGTCTCCTAAACATTTTTATACACAATATATATATATATTCTTTTTTTCCCAAAATAAAAAACAAATGGTCTTTAATTTTAGATCCAAAGGATGTTCCCCTTTGTGAATGTAATCGCCTTCATAGATCTCTTTGTTTCTTTACTCATTTAAATTACACATTCAATTATGTCTAAAAAAGTCAAATATAATTAAACTAGTCTCACATATATAATAAAATTTTATTATTTTTATGGATTAATATTTCTCTTTCAACCTTTCCGTCAAATGGAAAATGAAATAATCATTTGAGAGTTTGGAAGACTATTGCCTTGTGAAATAATGAATTCTTTTCCATCACAGCCTTGCAAAAATATTAATGATAATGGATTTAATATTTATATATTATATTAATTAAATATTAGTCATTTTATATATGTAACATATCATATACCTGCTAATCTTATCATCTATTGAAAAATGATAATGTCGTTCACGTGTATAGTGGACTACCACCTCAGGAAGCGATATGATTAATTTTTTATTATAATGTCACATTCATGATAAATGTAAATTCATTTAAATAAAAATTTTACATTTATAATATAAATTTCATTATTTATAGATAAAATAAAAATCACCTTTTTTCCATAATGATCATTGAGAAAATGGAAATATATCTCATTCGTACATACGGACTTCTGTCTCTCAGATATTAATGTAGATCATTTTTAATAACAATAATTCTTGTTTTGTATTAAAAGTATAATTGATATATAAAAATTATTATTATTTCATGATTATTATTATTTATATGATAGATCAATTACCCCTTTGTTCACCTTTAACACATTGATCTCTTTTTGAAATTATGAACTGAGCATCACCGAATCACCCAATATAGATATAACTGATTATGTAATTAAATATGATAATGAAATAAATGAAGTAAATGGTTTACCTATAAGGTATAATACTTTGAAATTTATCCTAAGAAAAAAATAATCGATATATGTTTGTTATACAGAATATGAAGGACATACACAACAAGTTTTTACTCGAGGTAAGGGATTTCATATATCACTTTTACTTACATGAGACATATTCCATATTCACCAATAATTTATTTTTCAAACTATATATACTACTCCATTGAATATTATATCATAATTATATTTATATTCATGGTTTTTTGTGTTTAATTTTAATTTAGTTATTTCATGTGGGTTATGATTCAAAAGATACCAATGTGCTAAGAGTTTATCTCACTATCACCACATTATTTAGGATTGTTAAAGATTCAGACTCCATTATATGTATTATTTCATATTTCTGTTTTAAACCCAATATACATTCTTATCATCTTTATAATCATTAAATGTTCAAGTAATGACATTTTAATCTCTTTGGAACATAAATTTTTTGAGTAAATATATTTCCAAATAGATGAAATTATTTCTCTCTTCAGTCTAAAATCCTTTTTCACAAAAATCCATATTTTATAAATATCTTTTATGAATGTTTTAAACAATCACATAATGATTTATTAATGAATTTGTTTTTAATTTTTTTAATTTTTATAATTTTTTTTAAAGGAATATTCTTTTTTTTCTAAATGAGCTACAATTTTACCTTTTTGAAACTCTGTGAATGGTTTGTTTTTTAACATATATTGAATGTGTATAATTACATGATATCATTAAAACTAAATTTACTGGAATATTTCTTTATAATATTCCAATTATATTTTTAACAAAAAATTTCCATTTAAAATATTATATATTTTTAGATTTTTAAGTTGTGATTTTAATGTGAATATGGTGTCTTCCTCAAAAAAATATTCCCTATAATCTTTTATAGAACTTTTCATTAAAGAAGACAATATTTATTATTATGAATTAATTTTAAATTTTGTATGTATCTCTATCACATATATACCAATATTATTCTCTATTACCTTTCTATGGTAATACATTCTTTTTTTTCTTATAAAAAATTACTTCATTATGAAATTTCATTTTATTTTGATATGAGACAAGATTATGCAACCCATTTCATTCAATGGATAATTCTTATATTTATCCCTAATGATAGATTTGGTTTATTGGGAAACATAAGAATGAATTTTTTTTGGGTTCACCTAGATATGTATCCAATGAATTTGGTAAATCTTTAGTCTCATGTTACATCATATATTGTATTAGAGAGTAAACCTAATCTATTATTGGACGCTTTCCACCCTATGATATTTTATATGCAGTCATCCTTGAATTACGTTTTAGACATGTTATGTGTTGCTTCCAAATTTCCTATGATTACATAATGATATGTTTCCAAGAAATTAATGTAATTATACCATGTAATTACTCATGATAATTTTATTTTATGATACTATGTTATACTTTTGACTCACAATTTTTCTTTCTTAACCAGGTTTATTCCCTTACTGGGATTTTTAGCTAACTCATTTTGTATATGTATTATTAGGTTATCCCATCTCATATTAGTATCTAGAAAGGACTAAGGATCTCATTATAGAAAAAAAAATATTGAAGTTTTATTTTCCTCTCACATTTATGAAATATGAACCTATTCTTTCAAAGATAACATGAATCTATATCATTGGGTTAAAATTAATTTATGATTTTTAAAATCATTTAATAATTTGTGTAAAACTATTGAGTAAATTTATTTTTATAATTTATATTGTTATAGTTCACATATTCAACTATTCCCCACATGAACTAAAATCATTAAGGCCATTATACCAAACGTTCCAACCCATTTTGAATTTATTTGAAATTATTTCTGATGCAGTTTTATCAAAATTTATTCATTTTGTAGAAAAAAATTATTCCCAAAAATATTCTTTATCCAATGGACTTATTATGTGACCTATGGACCTCATTATAATTGACAAAAAACATAAATCCATATTTCATAGATTTATGAAAGTATAAACCTCTAACAAAGTATCATTGCAACTGAAGATAAAAAAGGATCAAGTGTGTTCTATATCAAACATATTAATATCACTATAATGACATGTACAACACTATATGTATCATATATATCGCATTCAGAACTATATAATTTGTTTTACATGAAATCACCTGATAAATAGATATGGAACATGTCAATCTGCTATTTGAAACTTATTTTTTATTGATTCTATGAATTATACCGAGAACATTAATTAGTACATCACATGTCATTAATCATATGGATAAGAACATAACATATAACTTGTCCATGTTTCTGAATGCAGTAACAGTTCTCCATCTATTCGTGGAAATGAATTTTATCAGTCTATTTCAATTATGTTAATGATGTATTTTCTGTCATATGACTTGATAAATTACATATTTTTGGTACTCCAACCAATGACATGATTAAGAACATACCCAGCCACCCCCTTATTACATATATTTATATTTTTTTACTTGTGTTAGTTGGGTACCAAATTATGAAGGCTCTCAAACTATATATATTGGAAACCTCATGTAATAATGATTGATAATGATTTTGAATCACTAAGTATATAATTGATTATTTGAAATTATGTGACGTCACAAACCTATATGCCACTGAAGATGCCCTGAGGCTAGATGGCAATATGATGTCACACACATCTCCCCGAACAACAGAGGATTCCGACTAAAATTGAGGGCCTAGGATGTGTCTGTGGGGAGACCATTCCTGCACTATTAGATTTTCATTTAGTGTACAGATATAATAAATGATGAAAAATAGTGAAATAAAAATATGTGATCAGTTGGAAGCCGGATGAGACAAGAATAAAAATAACTGAAACAACTAAAAAAACTTATATAAATGTACATCATTTAATTATGATATTTTTCATGTATATATAAATCTAGAAAATATCTAAAAACATATTATAGAAGAAGGATATATAATATAGAAAAATTGAATTAAAAACTATCTCAAGCATCCTTAGCTCCACCTCATTTATCTTATACCACCTTCCTCCTAAGAAGTTAAACAATCTCGTGTCTAAATCTAAATGATTCCCTTTTTCAACACATATATACATATAGTCTTCTCAAGTTCCAATGGTGGCCCATATAGGGTGTGAGAAAATCTAATTATGTAAGATCAAATGGTTTCTATAACAATTTTTTTGTTTAATTTAAATTGCAAGGTGAGTAAGCATGCTTATATAAAATTAAAGAAGTATGATAACATAAATCCCCTGGTACTAACTTCATCCCTAAAAGGGTGTTTGAAAATGTAACAATTTCATTAATTAATTCTTTCATTTTATGTAATTAAGACATGTGTGGAAAATCAATCACACCCATCACCTCATGATAGTACTAGTAAAGGTTTCAATAAGTTTCAAGGAAGCATGTTTAATATTTATGATTGAAAGGTTTTAGGGTAATAACCAAGGAAATTAAGAAATCAAAGGTCACTAAAATTGTATTAACTCTATCCTAGATAAAAGGGTATGAATGTAATTCATGGAGCATCATCCATGTAATTCCACAATATTGTGATCTAACTATGTCCACGTAATACATCCAACATATAACGTGATAAGAAATGGACAGGTCTTAGAATATAACCATGGTAGCTCATGTGAAACAAAACTGTGCTAGATCCTAAGTGTTCATCCAAGGAATATTATAATAATAAAAGTGGGATCCAACAGTTTCATACATGGAACCCCTTGATAGAAGAGTATTGGTATTCAATGTGGTTCACTACTCGGGAAACCAATATCATTTAATTGTAATGGTATTGTCAAGTGATCAAGGAATTGCCTCAGGAATCCAATCTGATCTTGAGTGATAAAACTCTTATAAATATGTCAGGGTTCATATGTATAATTGGAAACCATAAAATTATTTAATTTTATAATTAGGCCACGTGATGTTTATTCCATTTAATGATGTAAAAAGTCTCAAGTAAATCCATTCATTAGTGTGACAAGGAAAAAGACATACAGCCATTTATTATATTTGACATTCAATTATGTTTCTTTCTAATTTATCTTATATAACATGACATGGATATTCTAAGGATGGGAACCCACATTCATTAAATTTAATATAAACTAGTCCATATCATCTACATATGATGAACATTCCATTTCATTTTACATGGGTTAATTGAATTTAACCACCTACCTTATTTGAGTCAAGTGGAAACAACATGGTCCAAGCCCATCATCAACTCATTTTCGATTTAACAATTAAATACCCATTTGATATATGAAGGATTACCAATAAAATTATCAAGATCAAGTTAGACCTAAATGGTGGATCAAACATGTCAAAACCCTAACACAACAATTATGATACATCACCCTACATGGGGTGGTTGAAGTTGTGGAAATAACCACCAATAATAAATTACCCATGAGTAAAGAGCCTTATAACACATTCATAACAACTAAAAGCATGAAATTTAAATTCAATGATGATTCATGATGAAATTTTCAAGAAGATATGGAAATTCATAAAATGATGTAAATTATAGAATGAGTTATAGACCACCTACCTTAGGCTTGTATGAATCTCCCCATCTAGTATGAGCCTTTATTGTTTCATGTATTAGAGTAGAAATGAAGAACATATCATCGCCCTAAAATTGGGGAATATGATCCAGCATCTAAATAGTGTTGTAGATATGAATAAGAATGAGGTAAGATTAAAAAGGAATTGAAAATGCATCGGTGTTGGTACAAAGTGATGAATGTTGATTGAATTAGACTCTAGGTTGAAATTAGATCTAAAAATTTATTATGGTTAGCTTTTGTATTCAAAATTTGAGGAAATTGGGGTGTTGTCCACTGAAAAACATAAGGGGTAAGAGGATTTTGTTAAAAGATATTTTAATGTCAAACCCACAAATTCCCCCATTTTACCCTTTTCATTGTATTTCTATAGTATTTGGATAAACCATTTGGAATTCATGCACATAAATATATATGAATGGGAACCTGCAAGATTGGGCTATACAATTAGGGAAACCATGCACCAATCGTGTGAAATTCCTCTCCATTTTTTCTACAACATTTAACATGGTATTGCATCCCAAATAGAATGATGAGATGAAACTGTATGCTCTATTAAATCCCACCATCCAACCTCAAATGTTTGAAACAAACCATGTGGCCTACCTCACACTGTTTAAAAATCTCGTGCGATATTCCATTTTCTACTAAAGATAATGGTTCGGTGCTCTGAACAAGCCATGAACTCCCCCTGATACCTCTTTTAACACATTAAAAATCCATATAATGTTTATATAATAGAATAAGACTAATATTTAAAGGATCTATACCTGAGTCAAAACCAGGTTCTTACAGTCTTACCCCTTAACTGAACTCATACATGTGTTCACCTTCTAAGCGAGGAGAAACACTTCAAAGAACAACTCTCCCCATTGGTCATATAGGTTGACCTCTATCTCCCATGTCTCATACTTTATAGGGTTGTTCTACCACAATGCCAGAAATAATGGTATAAACCAACCTTGAAGTTCCTTTGTGCTCCGGTCGACGAAGCTTATAGTATACTCCTAAAACGATGCATTCATATCCAGCTCAAATTATGCAAGATCAAAAGTATAATATGGGTCAACATGAAACTAGAAAAGTAAAGAAATGTGGTATTTATCATGCCTGGAGGAATACCAATGATGGAATAACAAAAGATATAATATCATCCTAACTCTCCCAAAAATATCAAATGTACTGAAAAAGAATAGTTATATCTTCCCTTGTGACAGTATCCTTTTATTACCTAGCCTAGATGATACTCATAGGAAAACAATATTCTCTTCCTCGATCTCCATAGGTCATTAGTGGTGATAGGAATGCGTTTTATATCAATACAGACCAGTATACATACACTTCGTGATTAGATAAAACTACACCAATGTCTCTTTCATGATACGAGGGATAAATTGGGTTTCCTCACATGCTGATTTTTAGCCTAGGGGTGAATGGAATTTCATAACATACATGGCCTCAAAATGATCCATCTAAATTGTCTCCTTAAATCTGTTACTGTATAAGAATTCAATGAGAGAGATATTATTATCCCAAATCCTTTTAAATTAATGATTCATGATTGGATCATGTTCTATAGAACTTGTATCATCTGGTCCAAAATTCAATTTGTTTCAGGGTGAAATTTTGTGCACAATAGTACCTATGTACACAGAGCCTTCTGTAACATCTGCCAGAATTGTGACATAAGGAAAACATACCAATGTGAAATGATGGTAAAATGGAACCCATGTAGTTGTATGATCTCCCAAACATACAATCTTCACAACTCATTGATAGTGATATAATCCTAGGAAGGAATGAAGTGGGAAACCTTCATCATCGGGTCAACACCTACACATACATTGTTACCACATTTAGGTGACCTTGGTAAGAAAAAGAGGAATACAATAGAAACAACATTCCATTTCCATTATGGTATTAGAAGAATAAATAATAATACTAAAGGTATCTATTTATCTTCATTCACCTACTGATAGTTTGAACACCTAGTGATAATGTCTGTTATCTTACGTTTCATCCCCAGAAACAAATAACAGTGTCGTATGTGTCAATACATCTTGGAGATGCATGGATGATCTTTTAACTGAGAAGCATGTGTTTCTCGCATCAACACCTCTCCAATGTCCATAGGAACCTAGAAATGTTTATGTATATACATGATGTTTTCTCTATGCACATACCAATATAAAGGTATTTCCTATCCTAAATTACTCTAATGAAGAACCAAGACTTTATGATCTGAAAATATCTTTCTCTTCACCTTAAAAATGAGGGATGAGGTATGTTTCATGGCTAAGTGGAAATAATTCTCATGAATCTCATGAAACTGTAGATGTTGCAACAATAATAGGACCATTATTTATCATTCCTCTCTGGCTTCCCATATGGGTTGTTCCTGAGTTTTCTAGCTTAGCACAACGACTACATTTCCCTTTCCAGGTATATAGGCATGTTCAAAAAAGGACTGGGGATATTTTACCCATCAGCACTATTCAAGATTCAATTTATGCTGTGTAAATATTTATTTGATTCTCTTGTGGTACTTATACAAAAAAATGATTCATCAAACTGATTATGTCTCCACCAAAATAATGCATAGACAACTACTACTAGCTCAAGGTCATGCATTAGGAAATTTATCTCATGAGGCCTCAACTACCAAGATCCGTATGCAATGATTCTGTACTCATAAATCATAACTTCTCATAGTATAATTCCTGATGCATTATATAATATGGTATAGCCTCTTCCATGATCTGAATTAATTGGAATATGTGCCTCTTCTGGAATTTTTATGACAGTCTATTGACTATAAGAACATAATAACCATATCTATAAGACTAGTATTAGGTGTATAAATTTATGATAAGTACTATATTAAATTCTTTTAATATCCATTCATCCATAATGAACACATTATTTAAAAAACATTATTTAAATTCTCCAGGGAAACTACAACACTCACATTAGCTGGGTAAACAGTAACACCTAGTTCCGAGATAATACAACACTATAAGTAAACCTTATTGATTTAGAAGTGTCACATAGCATGATTGGAATGAAACATATTCTCTCTCAGTACACACAGAATGGATTTAATGTTCTTTTCTTGGTTTCTATGAGTGTGATAATACCCCATGATGTCGTTAAAAATTACTACAACAATAGAATCTAAGTAGTTTTGGAACACCCAATTCATCATGGACATGAAAATTGAAGGCATGTTCGTAAGACTAAACTGCAAGAGAAGTTATTCATGTAGACCATACCTACTATGGAATGTTGTAAAAGGTATGTCTGATAGCCTAACTCACAGCAGATGATATTCCAATCTTGGGTCGATCAGAGAAAATACCCAAGGACCTTAAAGCCATTAAAAGATATCTTCTATTTGAAACTATAGATATTGGTTCTTAATTATTAGATTTTTTAAACATCTCTATTACATGCCCAGAAAAAACGGACTTGTCCTCCTTCATGGTGAATAACATTGGTAAAACCAAAAAGGATGTTATAGGGAATTTAAAACATTTAGCCTCCAGAAACTCTAACACCATCTTAAGATCTTAGATCCTAGTAGGTTATATTTTATATAGTGTAATGGAAACTTACGCTACTCCTAAAATAAGATCAATAATAAAATATACCTCTCTATCAGATGTTAAAACATAAAAGTTGTCAAGAAAGGAAATCATTAACTGATCTACTACTAAGGTTATTTAGAATTAAGTAAACACTAATCCTCTATGAAGATATTTGAAATGTCAGTGATCACTCAGCCTTGCCTATGATTCTCTATTCCAACTCTTCTATCTTGTACAACCCACTCACCCATGGGTTGAAAACTACTACCCTCTTGTGTTTAAACAACACCCTATGACGATAACAGTCTACGAAGGTGTGATATGGAACCATTCAATCCATCCATTTAATGAAATCAAAGCTCATCATCTTGAGAAAAAAGGGGTCCCATTAGAAAGGGTGACTTCCTACCTCATGGGAAAAAGAATACAATGGATTACTCCCACTGATTGTACACCCAATGGGATATATAATCTTATTAAAACAAACTAATATTGAAATTCCAGCCATGTATTTCCACAATAGATAATGATAACAAATAGTGTGAAGAACCTATATAAATAAGTAGATACCATCTCAGAGGTTACTTGAACTACGACACACAGTAGATGGTCCTACAACTTGTCCATAGATATCAGATTTAAAGCAAGAAACTAACCTAATCCACCTCAAAATGAAACAATTGGATAACCAAGATCAAAACAGATGCATTATAACTACTGGTTATGAGGGGTCTTGATAACATAGGCATGAACTCCTCATCCAATCATGTTCATATCACTCTAACTCCCCGCTTGACATGGATAAAAAAATTTCTAAAAATGGTGGAGCTGGTGAAGATGCTCCTCATCTAGAATCCCATGTAAAAGTCCAAAATAATATCTACAAGTTCTTTATATGGCCACATTCCTAGGAATTCATATGGTCTATATCACACTGAGGATTTTCATTCCCATGTCATTGACATAGGTGAAACACCATAGAGTTACTAGTACAGGTAGATTGGCTACCACTATCCTAATAAACAACATTAGTATATCACTTTTTTCTACCAGAAGAACTACTAGCCTACGTCAACACTGGTCCCCTATTCCCAGTACAGCTACAATCCCTCAAGATGCGCTCAATAAGAAGACCATGATTGACTATTTCAAAAACATTTGGAAGACGTGAGATATTCACCTATGTATGCATGGAATACATGAGTCCATCCTCAAATAATCTATATTATGAAATCTCACCACCAGCTTGATGTTGTTCAAATAACAATAACTTAGTGAAATAAACTGTATTTTTCATAACTTGCATTGAACACTATACAAGATACATGAACTATATAGATCTGTTAGTTTTTAGCATCTGTAAAAAGAACTTGTCATAGAAGGTAGTTTGGAAATCTTCCCATTCTATTCCATGATGGTGACCAATGTGGGAAACTAATTCCCACAAATAGTTGGCCAAAATGCACAAAATGTATGCATAAATCTTCACACTCTTCAGAAGATTCATCTACAAATTCTCAATGATAGACATGGTGGCCTCATTCCAAGACTCAGCAGGATGTGAACTACTGTAACGACCTGAAATTGTGAATAAATATTATTTCCTAATTTTGTGTGTTATTTTATTTTTTTTATATTCAACGAAACTATTTCATTTGATACCATGAGTATAATTAAAATGAGACCGTTGGGTTTTGACTGTTATATGAACATTGGTAAATATGACTGCTAGAAACTAAACATTTCAATATTGGCCTCTAAATACAAGTGATCTGGGTTAATTAATATAGAAAGAAGAATCGATGGCCTCACCTAGTAGTCTTAGACCGATCGAAGCCCATCTAACAGAACTTGGGAAGGAGGTAGCACCACTGGGATTTTCTCTGGACCAAACCCAAGCCGAACATCATCGTGTGAAGCTATAATGGAATCGCCTTTGTGAGAAGTTCAAAATGATAGAAATTACTACTCGTGCGATGTTGGCCGATCCTCCCTCAGATTCTTTAAGCTTAGCACACCATACACTTAGGTCCTATGCTGGTGTGATAAGGGCCTATGTAAGGAGACCGTAACTGCCGTGTGTAATCCTTTATTTTAAATAAATTTTCATTTCTTCTTATGATGAAGTCTATGAATTTTCAAATGTTTGGATAAATATATTATGCATATTTTTGGTGAATCTTAGAGAAAGGATTTTTTTTAAATGTTTATGTAAACAATAAATAATTAAAAATGTGTAAGGATTTTCAAAAAATGGTCTTCTACAATTATGTCTAGTACGAAATTTAGAGTCTAATAAGGTCAACTTAATTTTTCATGAATAGTAAATTATGAATAGTGATTTTATGCTTAGTATTAGTAATGTGACCAAATGGATTAGTAATCTCACTTAAAGAATGTATTAATATAATCTAGGCACCTTGATTATGTAATTGATTCAATAAAATGGTTAAATAACGGTATCATAAATTATTAGTCAAGTATTTGTTTTTTCGAATGAATAGTGATTTTTAATTAAAAATTAAAATAAAATTATTTAGAAAATTATATTTATAAAATGGATTTCATTTTTGAACTCAGAGCATCGATATTATGTTAAGGTAATTTTTGGGGATTTTTCTAAGAAAAATGAATTTTCAGTGAATAGTGTATTTATTTAAAAATTAAATTAAAAATATTTAGAAAATTATTTTTATAAAATGGATTTCATTTTTTAAATCAGAGCGTCAATAAATGGTTAAGGTGAAAGTTTGTGTTTTTTCTGAAAAAGTTGAATTTTCAATGAATAGTGAAAATACAGTTTTTAAGTTACGGGTGTTTAATGACATCATTAAATGATGTATTAAGTACGTAAGAAATATGGTCGACTTATGAATAGTAATATAACTTTTTAGGTGTCCCAAGTGGCCAATACCATGGGCAAATACCATGGGCAAGCCCATGGTTTTGCTAAAACCACCAATGAGGTGTCCCTTGGCCATTAATGCCTTGTCCCCTCACTTTCCCTATAAATACCAAGCCATCCTCCCATCCATTCGACTCCCAACTCTCCCCCAATGAAGCTATGGTCTCATTACCTAGCAAGGAGTCCTCCCAAGGTGCCCCCAAGCCCTCAGGGTCCCATCATTTGAGTTTTAAGAGTTACGTTCTAAGAGTAAGGGATCTGACCTCTCTCTTTCTTTTCAAGTAATCTCTTTTATGGAATTTATTTTATGCTCCATGTTCTTATATTGTAGAATGTTCTTTTATATTAATCTTACTACCCTTTTTATGTTAATATGATGAGATACCCCCTCTTGCTCTCATCAATTCTTTTTAAGAATATTTATGTGGCACCGTTACGCTGCCGAATTTTTAAGGGATTCGTTCACCTTTCTCATTTTTCAAAGTTCTACTTTATGTCAAGTCTTTCAAGTTCTTTTTTATTATGTTGGGGTATGATATCAAAATCTATCATACTGATCTTTTATGTTCATATTATGAGATACCCTATTTTATCTCTTCAATTCTTTTTTGTAGATGTTTAAGTGGCGCCGTTAGGCTGCTGAATTTTTAAGGGATTCTTTCACGCTTTCTCAATTTTCAATGTTCTACTTTCATGTCAAGTCGTTCGAGTTCCTTTTTATTATGTTGGGGTATGATCTCTAAATATATCATACTGATATTTTATATTCATATGATGAGATAACTTATTTTATCTCGTCAATTCATTTTTGTGATGTTTAAGTGGCACCGTTAGGCTGCCGAATTTTTAAGGGATTCTTTCACCTTTCTCATTTTTCAAAGTTCTACTTTCATGTCAAGTCTTTAAAGTTGCTTTTTATTATGTTGGGGTATGATATCTAAATCTATCACACTGATATTTTATGTTCACATGATTAGAGACCCTATTTGATCTCGTCAAATAATTTTTGGTGAAGTTTAAGTGGCATCGTTAGGCTGCCGAATTTTTAGGGGATTCTTTCACCCTTCTCATTTTTTGAAGTTCTACTTTCATGTCAAGTATTTAAAGTTCCTTTTTATTATGTTGGGGTATTATATATATATATATATCATACTGAACTTTTATTTTCATATGATGAGAGACCCTATTTGATCTCGTCAAATCATTTTTTGTTGAAGTTTAAGTGACGTTGTTAGGCTGCCGAATTTTCATAAGAGAAATATTATTTTGGTCTTCCATTCATGTTCTTCATTTCGAATGTTATGTCTTTAAAATTTCATTAACATGTTCTTAAATCCTTTATATTATGTTCCCCTACTGTTTTATGGATCATTTATGAGTGGGTGACCCATGTCCCCTCTCTTTTCATTGTTTTCTAAAACCCCGAAACATAACCATTATGCTGTAGAATTTCCGTCTCAAAATGTCTCTCTCTGTTTCTAAAGTTCTTTTATTTTATTAAGTGAATACTCAAATATTTATCTTCTATAAGGGTATTCAAATATATACCATGTTGTTCTATTTTAAATTCTCGGATTTACATACATGAGACCCACTCTCCCTTTTCGTGGGTTTAAAATGACGTAAATATCATGTCTTTATAGCAGTTTTTAAACGTTATGATTATGAAATGAAACCCATTCCCTTTTTTCTATATGGGTTGTTTATGAAATGATTGATGATTATTTATGTGGCTCACATGATAATAATGAAAAATTAAGGGTGTTCCCAGGTAGTGCTCTAATGCATTGGGTAAAGAATTAATCTCTAGATATGACCTTTTAGACTGATACCATAGTGAATAACCCTTGTAATTTTTAATGAAACCTTGGGGATGGACCTTGGTGAAAAAAAATGATTGTCAATATTAATTGTTGTATCCAGATCTTCATGTTATGAAAAATGTTATTTTTATTATGATATATCTCATGATTTCTTTCTCATGCCTTAAAGTTATTTTCATGACTTTATTGAAGTATCTCAAGTTCACATGTAAAATGTTTCTCTTATTTCCCTTACTGGGCCTTCTGCTCACCCTTTATTTTGATATATGTCGCCAGGTTATGAGATGCAGTAATGAACCTAGGATCAACTTAAGGAGAATCCTTTCAAGTGTTTAAGAATAATGTTTTTTGTGTTTTCATGTATTATGTTCTTGGTTTCCAAGACACTAAACCTTAAAGATCCTCAGTTTTGTATAATGTAATGAAAGTTTATGTTATAAAATGACAGGATGCTATAGTTGGTATCAAATGATGGTTTAGTTATTTGTGGAAATCAGGATATTAAAACTCTAGGAAGAACCATAAAGAATGGTTTAAATATAGGAAATATTCCTGGTATTTTGGTGAGTATTGAGTAAGGGGTTTCCAAGAAAATACATCCCTATCTAAATACGAGCAGGTAGATGTGGCTCTGGAAAAGATGTACATAAAGGTAAAACCCAAAAACACCGATTTGAGCAAGACTCAAACGGGAACTAGTACACGACAACGGGCCTTGCTGCACTCTTGGTTACGACACTCCCGGGGGATATGTTTTGGTAAATTCATAAGCTTAGTATGAACCATTTATAAAGGAACAAAGATAAAATAAAATAAAGATTCACATAAGAATATATTATCATGGATAACCTAGATTGAAACATGGGGGATCACAAGTTAGGGTATACTTTTCTTCTACAAGTTATCCTTATATGCTTTAAGTTCATTTTTATGATTATTGGCTAAGTATTTACGCCCCTAATTGTACTTTCTTTTCTTAGTTAATGGAGGGAAATGGAAGAACATGTCCAAACAACCAATGTGATAGGAAATGTGATGATTTCCGTATTAATATGATAGAGATGATTAGGGGATTAAAAGCTGATGATTATTTTGGATGATGTTCACTATTTTGGGAACCCCATTTGATTGAGGTAAATAGATTACTACAGTATTTTCTATGAGGAGTAAAGTTTGACTTATATTTTGAGGAATAAATGAATTTAAGGTGGACTTATTTAGGTTACATATGGTATTGATTGACCTATCTTGGGGAAAATATGTTTAGGTTATCTACTTTTGTTATAAGATGATTAGGAGTGGATGATGTTGTTTGGAGATGAATGATGTAGTTTATTTTGGAAGACTATGTTATCAAATCCTTCTGGTATTTGGGTTTCCATATTAGTTTGGTTTATTTTGATGAATTTTATGGATAGTTATATATGGAATGGTCTTTGATGAACTTTGGGTAGTACCATTGAATTTTTAATATTTAAAGAAGTTTCCCCTACTATGGGATTATTTCTTTTTGAAGAGTTGTTTTATCTTACCCTTTCTTTTTTTGGATAATAGAAGAAATAGATAGATAATATTTGGTGGATTATGTGATTGTCTAGAAGATTATTCTTGTGTTTCGATGAGACCAAGTAGTTTTTAATGCTCATTGTTTGGAGAAAAGATTAGTTTTGGTAGAAACTTGTTAATGGATGAAACTCTACTTGAAGGTAAATATATATCCTTGTGTTTTTATTCTATGTAGTAAATGAATTCCTCAAAACTATGAAAAGGAACGTAAAACAATTGGTGTCTATTTACATTTCCTACTGGGAAATCAAATACCGATTAACCCATCATAAGATTGTAATTTTTTTGTGGTTAAATTTCTCCTAATCTTGTTTTCTATCACTCCCCCTCAGAACTTGACCCTTTGTTTTTTCTTCCATATCCATGTTTTCCTACATGGAACCCTAGTATGGGTTAACTCGGATGGCCTTTGTACTTCCTTTTCTTTCTTTTAACGTAATAGTGTTACTGACTCCTTTTCTGATGTTGGACTTTCAATGAAATTTCAAAACCCAATTTTAAAAATTGCGAGGACGCAATTTCATAAGGGGGGAAGATTGTAATGACCTGAAATTTTGAATAAATCTGGTTTCCTAATTTTGTGTGTTATTTTTTTTTATACTCAACAAAACCATTTCATTTGATAGCATGAGTATAATTAAAATGAGAATGTTGGGTTTTGTCTGTTATATGAACATTGGTCAATATGACCGCTAGAAACTAAACATTTCAATATTTGGCTCTAAATACAAGTGATCTTGGTTAATTAATATAGAAAGAAGATTCGATGGCCTCACCTAGTAGTCTTGGACTGATCGAAGCCTGTCTAACAGAACATGGGAAGGAGGTAGCACCACTGGGCTTTGCTCTAGACCAAACCCAAGATAAACTTCATCGTGTGAAGCTAGAATGGAATCGCCTTCACGAGAAGTTCAAACTGATAGAAATTACTACTCGTGCGATGTTGGCCGAGCCTCCCTCAGATTATCTAACCTTAGCACACCTTACACTTAGGTCCTATGCTGGTGTGACAAGGGGCTATGTAAGGAGACCGTAACTGCCTTGTGTAATCCTTTATTTTAAATAAATTTTGATTTCTTCTTATGATGAAGTCTATGAATTTTCAAATATCATAATAAATATGGTATGAATATTTTTGTTGAATCTTAGAGAAAGGATTTTTAAAAAAAAATGTTTATGTAAACCATAAATAATTAAAAATGTGTAATGATTTTCAAAAAATGGTCTTCTACAATTATTTCCAGTACAAAATTTAGAGTCTAATAAGGTTAACCTAATTTTTGATGAATAGTAAATTATGAATAGTGATTTTATGCTTAGGATTAGTAATGTGACCAAATGGATTAGTAATCTCACTTAAAGAAAGTATTAATATAATCTAGGCACCTTGATTAAGTAATGTGATTTAATAAAATGGTTACATAATGGTTTCATAAATTATTAGTCAAGTATTATTTTTTTCGAATGAATAGTGATTTTTAATAAAAAATTAAATTAAAAATATTTAGATTTTTTTTTTATAAAATGGATTTCATTTTTGAACTCAGAGCATCGATATTATGTTAAGGTAATTTTTGGGGATTTTTCTGAGAAAAATGAATTTTTGGTGAATAGTGTATTTATATAAAAATTAAATTAAAAATATTAAGAAAATTATTTTTATAAAAATGAGTTCATTTTTGAAATCAGAGTTTCAATATTTGGTTAAGGTGAAATTTTGAGTTTTTTCTGAGAAAAATGAATTTTTGATGAATAGTGAAAATACAATTTTTATGTTACGGGTGTTTAATGACATCATTAAATGATGTATTAAGTATGTAATCACTATAGTCGACTTATGAATAGTAATATAAGGTTTGAGGTGTCCCAAGTGGCCAATACCATGGGAAAATACCATGGGAAAGCCCATGGTTTTGCCAAAACCACCAATGAGGTGTCCCTTGGCCATTAATGCCTTGTCCCCTCATATTCCCTATAAATACCAAGCCATCTTCCAATACATTCGCTCCCAACTCTCCCCCAACAATGCCCTAGTCTCAGTACCTCCCAAGAAGTCCTCCTAAGGTGCCCCCAAGCCCTCGAGGTCTCAACCATTGAGTTTTAAGAGTTACGTTTTAAGGTAAGGGATCTGACCTCTCTCTTTCTTTTCAAGTAATCTCTTTTATGGGATTTCTTTTATGCTCTATGTTCTTATATTGGAGGATGTTATTTTATATTTATATTAATTCCCATTTTATTTTTATATTATGAGAGAACCCCTCATTCTCTCATCAATTTTTTTTAAGAATGTTTAAGTGGTGCCGTTAGGCTACCAAATTTTTAAGGGATTCGTTCACCTTTCACATTTTTCAATGTTCTACTTTCATGTCAAGTCTTTCAAATTATTTTTTATTATGTTGGGGTATGATCTCTAAATATATCATACTGATCATTTATGTTTATATGATGAGAGACCCTATTTGATCTCGTAAATTCATTATTGTTGAAGTTTAAGTGGTGTCGTTAGGCTGCTTAATTTTTAAGGGATTCTTTCACCCTTTCTCATTTTTCAAAGTTCTACTTTCATTTCATGTCTTTCAATATCCTTTTTATTATGTTGTGGTATGATCTCTAAATCTATCATACTGATCTTTTATGTTCATATGATGAGAGACACTATTTGATCTCGTCAATTCATTTTTGTTGAAGTTTAAGTGGCGCCGTTAGGCTACCGAATTTTTAAGGGATTCTTTCATCCGTCTCATTTTTCAATGTTCTACTTTAATGTCAAGTCTTTAAAGTTTCTTTTTATTATGTTGGGGTATTATCTATAAATATATTATACTGATCTTTTATTTTCATATGATGGGAGACCCTGTTTGATCTCTTCAATTCATTTTTGTTGAAGTTTAAGTGGCGCCGTTAGGCTGCCTAATTTTTATGGGATTCTTTCACCCTTCTCATTTTTCAAAGTTATACTTTCATGTCATGCCTTTCAAGTTCCTTTTTATTATGTTGGGGTAATATATATCTATATTTATCATACTAAACGTTTATGTTCATATGATGAGAGACCATATTTGATCTCATCAAATCATTTTTTGTTGAAGTTTAAGTGACGCCGTTAGGCTGCCGAATTTTCATAAGAGAAATCTTATTTTTGTCTTCTTTTCATGTTCTTCATTTCATATGGTATGTATTTCAAATTTTATTACCATGTTCTTAAATCCTTTATTTCTTGTTCCTCTATTGTTTTATGGATCATTTATGAGTGGGTGACCCATGTCCCCTCTCTTTTCAATGTTTTCTAAAACCACGAAACATAATCGTTATGATGCAGAATTTCCCTCTCAAAATGTCTCTCTCTTTTTCTAAAGTTCTTTTATTTTATTAAGTGATTACTTAGAGATTTCTATTCTATAGGGGTATTCAAATATATACCAAGTTGTTCTATTTTAAATTATGTGATTTAAATACATGAGACCCACTATCCCTTTCCGTGTGTTTAAAGTGACGTAAAGATCATGTCTTTAAAGCAGTTTTAAACATTATTATTATGAAATGAAACCCATTCCCTTTTTTCTATATTGGATTTTTATGAAATGATTTATGATGATATATGTTGCTCACATGATAATAAAGACAAATTAAGTGTGCTCCCTGATAGCGCTTCAATTCATTGGGTAAAGTCATAATATCTAGAGATGACCTTTTAGACTGATACCTTGGTGAATAACCTTGGTAGTTTTTAATGACACCTTGGGGATGGACCTTGGTGAAACGAAATGATTTTCAATATTAAATGTTGTATCCACGTCTTCATGTTATGAAAAATGTTATTTTTATTTTGATATATCTCATTATTTCTTTCTCATGCCTTAAAGTTCTTTTCATGACCTTATTGAAGTATCTCAAGTTCACATGTAAAATGTTTCTCTTGTTTCCCTTACTGGGCCTTCTGCTCACCCTTTCATTTGATGTATGTCCCCAGGTTATGAGATGCAGTAATGAACCTAGGACGAACATAAGGAGAAGCCTTTCAAGTGTTTAAGAACAATTTGTGTTGTTGTTTTCATGTATTATGTTCCTGGTTTCCAAGAAACTAAACCTTAATGATCCTCAGTTTTGTATAATGTAATGAAATTTTATGATATAAAAAGACGGGATGCTATAAATACCATCCCATGGTAAGGTAGGGGGATTATACTACTTGTAATCATGTTTTTGATCATCAATCATAGGTATAGATAAAGGATCCCCATGCATGGATGACATTAGACGTAAGAATGTTGCACAAACTTGAAAATATGTTTCCATATTAAATACATTAGGTGGTGCCTCAAATATCACTCTTAGAGGTAATAATTGAAGTTAATGGCACCACAAATCTGCAGAATGGTCATCACTTCCCTCATAGTGGATAATATGAGGACATCGTGGAAACATTGTTCTACAAATTTCAAAATCATTACATAGAAAAATCATAGAAGCATAAATATAGCAAAGGTAGCACATGACGAATGAATGGAAGGGCCTTAAACCTAGGTATACTACCCCAACTACCTATTTAGAAGGATAGTTTTCAGTATGTTCTCAAGTATAGGTTACCTAGGATCTAATATATGAAGGTTAAATTATACCTTCATTAATTCTTTAATAGAAACTATTTCATCCATTTTATATTTAATTACCAGGTTTACTACATTACCTTTCATTATCATGGAAAGGAAGGATAAGGGCGGGAAACTGATTTATTTTAATTAATGTTTCAATTTTACAGATTTCATTTGTTTGTGAATTATATGATGATAATTTTAAAATTAGTTCTCCATCCCATTAAATTAGTGCTCATATATTTTATCACAGATATTAACACCCATTTGAATTTCCAATAAAAAGGATCTACTCAGTAAATTACAAGTCACAACCCTTGATGGCCCATAACACCACATAAATTGAAACAAATAATCACTCAATCAAATCCCAGAAAAATCATAGGAATACAATAACTACCACAATATCACTCAACAATCATAGGCATATCATGCAATGAAAATAGTGAAATTCACCTATATGGAATGTAAATATTCCAGACTTCCAAATTGAATGTGTACTTAATGATGCATATAACCATTCTCAAATCCCACATATCATTAGGATAAGGATATAATCAAATTCTCAATAAAAATAATAATTAGCAACAACACATAGCATTTGACTCACCCAATGGTGAATTCATATCAACTATAATAGGAAAATAGAAAAATAATTGTAATTTTGGAAACTCACCCTTTACCCCAAACATGGGTTCACAAAAACCAACCATGGATTATGACCGAGTCAGAAGAATTTATAATTTGATGAGTGTTAGCTTCAAATAGTAAAGTATGAAAGAAAAACATCTAATGCCACATCCGGACATCCCATACATGGCTACCACTAAAGGTTCCCTAATCCTATATAGCCACATATACTCAAGCGTATCTCCTCAAATGATAGAGACTAATAACTAATGGTGAGGGCCTAGGGTTTTCCTCTGAGAAGAAAAATCCCTCATTACATGAGTGTATCACAATAGATAGATATAATAACAAAAGGTAAATATAGGAAGCAATATAAGTGGATAGATGGAAGTAGCAATAGACATGAATAAAAATAACTGAAACAACTACAATAAATGATATAAATGTACAATAGATGATGATGATATATGTCATGTATATAGAAAATATGAGAATAGGTAAATAGTAAGCATACATGCATGTTATAAAGAAAAGGAATAAAAAACCACCACAAGAATCCCAAGCTACATCTTGGTAATCAACTACTAGCTCCATCTTAGGAAAACAATAAATTATGTGTCTGAAGATAGACGCTTCCCTTTCTCAACACCTACGAACATATAGTCTGCAAGGGTACCTATGGTGGGCCAAAAACTGTGTGAGATAAATCTTAGTTGGCCACCACCGATGAAATCGATAACATCTTGCACATGTAATATAAACTAAAATGTGTTCAAGAATGCATCAATTAATTTAATGTTGTATAATAACACAAATACACTGGAACCTAATCCAACCATTATATGGTATCTGTAAATGTATCAATTTTAATAAATAATTATTTCATTTTACGTAATTAATTCACAAGTGGTAAATCCATCATTGACATCACAAAATGATATTACAAGTGAACGTTCAAATATGTAATTAAGTAACCAATTTAATATTAATGATAGAATAGTTATAATGTAACAACTAAGGAAACTGAGACCCCAATGGTTTCCAACTCAGTAGTAACTATAGCTAGAATAAATGGGTGAGAGTATAATCCAAGGAGTTTATATAGGGAATTCCACATTTGTAGGATTTAACTGATTCTAGGGAATAAATCCAAGGTAAGTCAATATAAGCAATGGAAACGTCCAAGGTAGTAACCACGGAAACTCAGGTCTTAAGAAACCAAGATAGTTCCATTGAGTATATCTAAAAATTCCTATAATTGTAATAGAGGGATCACGTGGTGTTATATCTAGAATCCACTAAAAAAATGAGATTCAGGTTCCAATGTGGGTCTAAACCAAGGAAACCAAAATCGATGAATGTAAATGGAATCCTCGCGTGAAAATTGAATTCCCTCATGAATACAATAATTTCAAGAGTTAAAACACTCCAATAAATATTTCATTGTTAATAAAAATAATTATAAACCTTACATTTCGTTAATTTACTATTTAGGTCATGTAAAGGAAATTTTTTTTAATAAAGAGAAAATGATAAATCATTTCCTTCTGTTAGTGTGACAAGGACAAGGGAATGAAACCATTTAAGACATTTGATATTCAATCACTTAGTTATCTCCTCTAACATTTATAACATGTATTGGCTGTTCTATGTATGACAAAAAACATTCATTTACTTTAAAATAAACTATGCCAATTCATATACAAATAATAAAATTTTCATTTCATTTTACATTAGTTAATTAACTTTAAGAACATACCATATCCAGATCATGTGGAAACAATATGGTTCATGACAATACTCAACTGAATAGCCATTTAACAATTCAATATCCTTTGTATTAAAGGTTGATTTCCATTAGAATGGTCATGATCAAGGATTTTATGAACGGTGGATCAAATATGCAAAAACCCTAAAAACCCAATTATAGAATATCACCCTACATGGGGTGGTAATGTTGGGGATGCAACCACCAACAATTAATTACACATATGGAATGATCAATGGAACACTGTTCTAATGACATCAATAATGACATATAAATTAAATAATGACTCCCGATAAAATTAGTGTGACAATACCGAAATATATAAAACCTTGGAAATTGAGGAATGAGTTATAGACCACCATCATTTGGGTGGTAAATCTCACCTCATCCAGTATTAGCCATTAATTTATCCTAGATTGGAGTAGATCTAATGAATGGATTAATGCTCTGAAATTGAGGCATATGAGCCTATATTGAAATATATTGATTGATATGATGAAGAACTAGTTAAGAATAAAAAGGAATCGAAAAGGTAATAGTGGAGATAAAAAAGGGTAACAACGATTGAATTGGACACCATATGAACGGTATATCTCAAAAGATATAATAGTTTTCATTGGGAATAAATATATAAGTAAATGATGGTGATTTATAAAGAAAAACCAAAGGGAGAATATGATTGATTTTAAATATATTTTAAGTAGAAATCATAAATTCACCTATTTTTACCCTTCACCTTGTTTGGATGCATGGTTTGGCCAAATTGTGTACAAACCTTGCATTGGAATCTGTAGTAAGGGGCACCCTCATGGTCAGGCCTCACGGTTAGGGATACCATTTCCCAAACATGAAAAATGACAATACATATTTTCTGCAACATTTTTCACGATCGTACAGACCAACATGCACGACTTGATAATATAATATGCCCTATTATAGCCCATGGTCTATCATTTCATGGTTAAAAAAACCATTCATCTTGCCTTGCATGATTTAAACTAAGCATGCAACAAGAATATTTCACCCAAAAAATCGGGTTTTGGGATCCAAATAAGCCCCATACACCCCAATAGACCTTCATAACTCATTAGGCATCCGTATTATTCCCATACAAGAGAATGAGACCAATATTTAAAGGATCCATACATGAGTTAAAAGATGGGTTCTTACAATATCTATGCATTATATTTTAGCAATTCAGTCCTAATAAAAATTCTCTACATATTACTTCATGAATATATCATTTTTATCCCATATACAATGCTTTGTAATGATAAATAAATTCAATATAATCTCATTATATCATTTTAACCCATAATAATCTTTATGATCATCGATTAGGGACACCTCAAAGGATTATAATTTAAGGGGATATTATCATTCAACCGTTCATGTTAAATAAATTTCAATGCACATGAATGAATGATAAATTTAGATCACCATTATTATAATATCATGATATATATTTACAACCACTACAACAAAACTCATATGTTATAAACATCTATATATTCAACTTCAGCCTCATTTTTTTCTTTGGTGATAGTTTTTTTACATATTACATATCTATGTAATTATTGTCATATCTATATGTGACCACCTAATAGAAATCATCTACTAAAATATTTTAGTGAGTAACATAAATAAAATAATAAAAAATTTATACTTGTGAGTCTTGAGAATAACATTCCAAATTTTCATATATTCAAACATATATTCAATCTCTTAAACATCAAAATATCAAATGTTATATTGTCAGCTTCTGTTATCTACTTCAATCTATTTCTATGTTCATATTCATTGTCCATTGAAACCTAATCAACTAAACATTTTCTTTAGAACAAATTTTACAATTTACATTATTATCCAGCATATCCTAAACTATTATTGGATAATGTTTCATTCATATTATTTTGGTAAACACATGTAACCAGTTTCAATTAAAATTATACCCTAAACACATTTAGGATATCGAATGAATTTCACTATATAATTAGTATTGAATAACTGTTATATTAACATTATCATAGTAACAAAATGCATCTGATTTCATTTTTTACTATCATATATCCTAACTATTTTAGATATGAGGGGTAGAATCAAAACATGGACTACCATAAACTATTATTTGATGACATTGAACTTATCAAAGATTAAACATACTCGCATTAACAACTTAGAAAATATATTTTCATTGGAATATATTAATGTGAATAATAAAAACTAAATTTTATATTACAAAATATAACATATTTCATTACTAGAAAAAGTATTTAACTAATAAACTATTGCTTCCCTATCTCATATGGTATTATATGTATTTAAATTATTTTTATGAAAAATGTGATTTTTCCATTTAAAATACACCACTAATTGGTGTGAATCACATAACATCATGTTATAGAAAATAGATAGATATAAAATGTATCCATTACAAAAAATTACCCTATTATTAATAATAAAATATGTTATACAATCCAATGAATCACAAACCCATTATATAGAATTCATCATATTATTTTTTCCATAAAAAAATTTAAAAAAGCATAGTATCATATAAGAAATGTGATATGTGGATACACATCCTTTTTATAGATTCATTAGATCATGATAAACTCATTTATATTCAAATCCTTGATTTTATGACTTTCTACTTAATTAATCAAATGAAAAATGAAAGCTTTGTCAACTCTTCCCATGATTTTGTACTCTTTTACATTTAAAACACATTTAATGTAAATGATGAGACATACAGACATCATGTCCATTAAAATATCATTTGTAAATGTACACTAGTATTGTAGTGAAGGGTTGTACCCAAGATAAAAAGGATGACTATTATAGAGATTTATTTCATCACTAAAATATTCAAAAATAACAAATAATTCTTCAATATTTGGAAGAAATGAGTTAAGAAATAGGTGTAATAATTTATTTGTATGTGATTTTTGTTAATTTTGTCATGCCAAGGGTTATAGAGTAGAAAAATAGATTATGATATGTATTTTAATAATTCTAGCGAAAAGTTTCAATACATCCTAGTGGAAATTGTATTTCATTATTTAAATACGAACTACAATAAACTGAACCAACACCTAACAGGGTAGATAATCCTCTTGAGTGTAGCCACCTAGAAGTTGATATAGACTCCCCTCCATCATGTGAGAGTGCTAAAAAACAACAACATAAAGAATATTTCAATGGTCAACATCATGTTTATGCCATCACATGACTTGTTGTGTTTTTCCATATTCCATCACCAACAAAATATCTCAATAATTTAGATGATAAAGTATCGTTTAAATGAATGGAATATTTTTTATTCAAATTTTCATATCTCAGAGAATTTAATGAATAGAAAAAAATACATACAGTATGAAATTAAAATGATTAACTATAATAATTCAAAATTCTTTTATCAATACTTTATTAAATTAAAATATTAAACAAAATCAAGTTAAATTTGAATTATAAAGATCATTTTGTTGTTTTGAATCAGATGAATAAAGAATTTATTGAAACAGAAGGTGTAAGAACTTTAATTATCTATGTGAAAATTACACTAACATCATGATTAAATCAATAAAAAATAGAATCTAACTGTTCATATTTTTAGAATATATCCATATAATTTGAAAGAAAAAATGATGAAGATGAAATTTGATGTGTTGCTCGAACTCCTCTAATCTGCATCATCTCTTGGAAAAAAGGTAGGGTCATATCTCCTCGGTTAGTAATGGTGTGTTGGAGATTACCCATATCTAATTTTTAGATATCCATAATTCTTGATTCTATTTTCATTCTTCTCGTTATATCACTACGTGCATTGCATCCTGAAATATCAGTGTAACATTTTCAGTGGTCGGGACCTAAATATCCAAGTTTTCCATTAGTAAATTTTCGTCTCCCAACAATTCATATTAGAATAAATTCACTAGAGAGGCATCTGAATATAAATAAAAAACATTAAAGAATTTTGAAACATTAGTCTAGTCTTATATTACATCAATCACTGACCCAAACATTGATATGATGTGAATCAACCAATAGTGAACATGGCATCAAAACTGAGCACATCCGGTGTAGAAAACCCCTAGAATGATCCCAACTTCACAAAATTATGTTCAGTGGTGCCTTGAATCTCTAAAAATTATCACCAAAATTAGATAACAGAATGAAAATCCCCTTCTTTAATATTAAATTTAAAGTTTTTACATCATAGTGTTAAAATATATAGTAGCATACTCGGATGAAATCCCATTTATTTAGTTAAAAAAATTAATAAATAATGGAATATGGAGAAAATATAGTGTATCAGGAATGAATATGACTAAATGGCCTAAACAATTATGGATTATAGTGATTTTAAACTATAAATATTCTCAATATTAGCGTTAGTGATGTGCAAAAGACCACTCATAAACACCATACCCCCCCATAATGACCTAAAATTCTTGATCTATACACACCATATGAGTATCACATTCTCTTTAGTGATGAGGGTTGTGGGTGAATATTCTATGAGAATCCATTGGGCAATACAGATTAGGGTTCCTAATCAACATACTAGCAGATTTAATTGAAAAATCCAATAAAAATAATCTAATGACTCCAAATAGTGTTCCAAGACCATAAAAAAAAACTCAAACCCAAACCCACATAAAATAAACATAGGGACACAAAATATGTATTTTTAGAAAATGAAGTAAAATAAAAAATTAAAAACTCATTAAAAGTCATGGAAAAATTTAAAAAAAATGTTCATATTAAACAATTATATTAATTAAAAATCTAACACTCAAAATTTATAATAATGTATATTGATTATTTTTATTATTATCATTCAAAATATGACATCAATAATTATATTCCTTAAATAGGTTAAATGATCTGGCTATCACATTATTTTTCCAGTATAATATTTAAACACATATAAACCCATTTCCAAAATCAGTTCCATAAAAACAAATTTTCAATATAAAAATTCATTAAAGAACATGAGGTTTTTAATTTGATAAAATGAATATTGAATTAAATTTCTCAATGTATAAAAACATTTGGACCAAAGAAAAATTTTCATTTTAACATAATAAAATTATGATAAATTAAAATTTTAAATTAATATCTACAAATAATAATAAATCCATCAATAAAAGATTATTTCTATCTCAAAGGTGACCAAGAATATAATGAAAATCCATATGAATACTATTTCATATAATGGCCTCTTCAAATTCTCAAACACTTAGGCATTGATTGTCCTCAATAAATTAGTAGGAAATTTCAGTGGAAAATAACAAATCTCAAGGCTAAAAAATTGGAATGCCACAAATAATTAGTTTTCAAATAAATTTATCCATATAATTCCTCATGTTAAAAAATGAATTTTACAACTTAAAATTGAAAATAAATATTTCAGAGTTGGGTTCCTATTTTACAAAAATAAATGAAATTGAAAATTTTGAAATAAATTAAATTAACATCAATTATTATACAAAATTAATACCAAACATCTCTTTACCTCAAAGTGATCCATCTCACACACTAAAAAATTATGATAAATAGAACCATTGTTTGGATGGTAATGTTTAATAATTATACACAGAATAAATAACTCATCCATAATCATAAATAATTAAATAATCAATTATTAAATAATGAAAATAGATTATGATTTTAATTTCATAGACAATGTAGATGCATATATTATGGGTTTAATATTTAGTAAAAATTTTAAATCTAGTTTCAATTGTAAAGAATTCCAAAAAAAATTAATCGAAAACAATATTTTTACCAATTGGAAATAAAAATGATTTTCATAATTAAATCCATAGAGTAATAGAAATTAATGGCCTTAATGTTGTATCAAAATCATCAAAGTTAAGAAAACATTTGTCCCATTAAAAAAATGAATGTAAAAACATAATGAAAAATCAAAAAAATTGACGTTATTTTTTTGAGTTCTCAATCAACAAACTATTGGCACAGAAAAAGAACCTCTAACCCACACTTAAAACACAATATCTTCAACAATTTTGAACCTTAAGGTGGAGAAAGTATTTAGGTAATTTTTTTCAAGAATTTTTTTATATAGTAGTGATAAACATGTAACATGATTCATTAGAAATCTCAAAAATAGTAGCATGAATTTCAAAATTTTTATTCATCTATCAGAATCTGAATAAGTAAAACAATTTCTAGTAATTATTCAATACTTATCAAACAATGTACACATATATTTTCATTTAAATATCTAAAAAAATTTAAAATTAACCATACACCAGCATGTAAATTTCATATTTCAACATATAATCCGAAATAAACTAGTACTAAACACATTTCTCAACATCATAAATTAAAAAAAATCATTAGTGAAAATGAATATTTTCAATTATTTCAAAAATGATATTCAATTAATCAATGATTTAGTAATGCAGAATGATCATTTCAAGGAATTAATAATATGGAAATAATAGACTGGTAATGAGGGTGAAAATTTATAATTAGAGTCTCAAAATATTATTTTGATGTATCCAAAAAAACATAGATTGAATTAAAATAAAAAAAGGAGAAAAAATGGTTTTAGAATATGGAATTTACTCCTCTAAAGTTGAATATTTTTCCTCCTATTTAAGTAATAAAATTTTTGTCTCTTCAATTTGAAATAAAAATACTAGTTTCATCCAATAGGAAACAATAAATATTCAAGTGATAGTTTTCCTAAAAGGATTGCATGAATTACTGTCATATTTTATATGAATAAAATCATAGAAAATTATATTTTTTATAAATGAATAAACCATAAAAATGCTATATGGTATCAAAGTAATCTAATAAACTCATAACTTAATATGTCTTTAAATGAAACTAGTAGATTTTCAATTCCCATGCTATACAAAAATAGTGCATTGTTTATCATTATGAAAACTATTTAACTTTCTATGTATAAACCCTCATCAACAAAAAAACCATATATTATGTAAAGAGTGAGAAAAAAATATATTTTAGAAAATGTTATAAAATTTCTTTTACGTAAAAGTGTAGAAATATTTAAAAATTGTTTTCAAAAATAGGAAACAATTATCCATACACATTTGAACCTCAGTGTATCAACAAAATGAAAAACTTGTAGCCTATTTGTTGTTGTATTGAAGCTTAAACTCAATAAAAATTAATATCAGTTCAACCACCATCTAAAACATGAATATAAAATGTCATTGATCATCTCATAAAAACGATCTCAAAATAAATTAATCACTCCTTGTTATAAAAAAGTTTCATTTTCTATAATATCATGATCCACTCATTGTCCCATGGAATATTATAATTCAACATGATTTTATTTTTATGTTATTATAGAGGAAAAAAATCAACATCTATGTAAATAATTTTAGTTCAATAGAAACTAATCTTGGTCAATGGTGAAAAGGGTGTCCATAATTCCAATGTTTATTGTTTTTTGATGCAATGAAAAAGAAGAAAACATGGTTTCGATCTATGAACTCAACCAATTACAAATATAATGATAGTAATATTTCATAAGAATGTGTATGGGTTGAGACATTTATTTTGAGATTTAAATTTCAGAACAAGAACATTTTTTTTGAATGCAAATATATTGTTTTCTTTATGGAAATAAAATCATGTGTTTCCTACCATGTAGTTATAGTTTTCATGTTCCAATACATATATCCCTAGAATCTAATCAAATTAACTAGGTGTCTGTCATATTTTATTCATAATCCACCACAAGTATTTATCCAATTTATTTTTAGGTGAAAAATCAGTAAAATAGTCTCTAGATGTTCTAGGAAAGTAAGAAAGATCCCTAATGGCTAGCAAAAAACCCTGGGAGGCCGCCTCAATAAAAAGAAAAATCATGTTGTTAAATTTTATAATAGGTACTTTCTCACTGTCTATTTTATGTTTCAAGATAGAAAACCCCAGTCTCATATATTTTGAATAATGAGTATCATGTATAACGATTCCAAGGCTAAATAACAGTTCATCAAAACTTCATCACGAAAAAATCTCTCAAATTCCAGGTTAAGAGATGTGATGACTATTGATTTTTTAAAAGTAGTTTTATTAGAATGTTATTAAATTCAATCTTAAATAATTTTTTTTTAATTTGTAATTGATTCTATTATCCTTCATATAATTATCTTAACCTCGAAATTATGTTCAGAAATGAATGTTTCCAATTAAATTGTAAATAGATTTTTTTATTAAAAGAAAAATCAAAAAATTTCATTTTATAAACCATAATAACAAAGTAGAAATTCATTTGTGTATCCTCATCATTTCTAGGATTTAGAGGTTTGTGGTTTTCATCGGAAATAATATCACTTATCACAACCTCTTAAAATTATAGTTTGGAATTTTTTTCTACCAATTTGATTTTCCATGTCATGAATTTCCATTTTCGTTACAAAAAAAATTCATCAGTAGAGATTCTAAATGATTAGGTTCATATATATTTTTTTTAAAAATTCGTTTTAATTTCAATATTATATTCTTGTATTTAATTTTTTTAAATTTATCAAATTTTGAGAAATTTTTTCCTTCATTTGCAACAACCACAAATATGTTGTAATTAAATTCTCCAAACATGAGAATTTATTCCTATAATTTCTTGAAAATTTATCAAAAAATTCTCACAACTCATCATAACTATGATACACTAAAAATATCTTTCTGATTCTTTCCAAAATATCTTTTTCATCGTCCCTATAGAGGACTTGTTCCTTAGTACGAAGGGGGAGTATTGACCCAACATGATTGATCGCGTATGATGGACCCACACCCTAGCCTGATAGGGGATTACCCACTCTATCATCATTATGATTATAGAGGTCATCATCAAAAATATGATAGGGTACCATCATCTCCAGCTACACCAATGATAATGTGGAACTGAACCCTAGTCTAATATGGGAGTACCAACCCTGAGAGAACTACTCCATTAGAAGAGGAATGATACCCTATTTATAAGGGGTTCAATATGTAACAGTCTAAAAGGAATGGGAAAACCATTCTCTACTTTGATAGGGGTGTACCAATCCCATCATCTCTTTCTAAAAAACCACACAAATCACCAGCATCGATCAAGAAGTACTCAAAGGAGTGTCACACTCATCACACATCATATTAGAGAAACCATGATCACTATCTAGTGATTCCCTAGATTATTATACAAGATATATAATCACGTAGCAGCGTCCTGTTAAAATCTTTCCACTCTAAATCTACAATGAAACCATGAGGTATATCATCACATTATATGAAAAAAACTTATTAGGATAAGCTACACACATTCTAAATACTATCCCTAAAAGAGGATATATGCTAGGTGGAAGATCCCATGAATTTTATAGTGTCATGGGGTCCTCATGGATTGAGCCTCTACCTAGACACCCAGACGTGTCATATGATACATAAATTGGTTGTCCAACTTAGGTGACAAGGTGTGTATATTGGTTACATTGTGTGTCTATCCTCACACAGTGTAAATTCATGAACTGGATGCCCCGAAACTGTTCTCTAATATGGTGGGTCACATGTCCTTAAGAACACATCAATATATTTCAAAGGTTGTTAATAGGAATTGAGGCTCTAGGGTGTGAAAAGGTTGAGATTATTAAATCATATTAGAGTGTAATGTAGTTTTACTAATCAAAATATCTAACGTAAGAAGAAATAAATCATCATGATATATGATAAACATAGTAGAAAATAATATATTAATATTACCAGAAGAAATATCTTATACAAAATCATGTGTCATTCCATTTCCCTACGAAGAAAGAAAATAGTTTTACAGACAACCATTAAAATATATATATTAATATTCCAAAACAGGATTTCCCATCTAGAGTCACAAGCCTAGCTTGGTCCTATGATTTCACGCTCCTAATCATAGAAAGAATCATGAATTGTTCTATGGTCACATGGCCCTATACCTACCTATATATGTGAATTTTTTTAGGTACCCAATGGTAACCCAAATAGGGTGTGAGACAACACTCAATATTCCACCACTAATGGTCTCTATAATAGTTCATGATGTGTGTAACAAGATAAAGAAGACTTCAATGTATATAATACGTACAATAATAATACGAGTGAAATTACCATGGGGATAATAATAACTATAAAATATTAATATACAACCAAAAAATAATCCCTGTAAAAAAATGTCCAGCTCTCTAAATAGTGGAAGTGGAAAAAACATAACTAAACAGATGTAATATATTCTAGTTAGTCCACTATAATATGATACCCATACAAGGGAAATTTGTAAAACATGCCCAAATATCCACCAAGTCCACACCATATAAACATTTTTATAACATTCATCACATATATGTCTTATAATCAAGTAAATAAAATTCACCACACCTATTCTATATAATTGATTCATCCACAATGGTCATGCCATGTATGTGAAAGTGTCATACCGTGAAGGTCCAGATATAAGGTTTACAATACCAAGGAATCCATGTCAATTCTTAAGAGAATCTCGATAGAAACTTTTTAATAACCTTGTTGGATTCCTTTGAGCATTTCAATAAATTATGTCTAATCCAAGCCCAGCTATGTCATATACATGAGGGAAAAAGGTCTGAGGCTTCCTACAGAATAATGACAAAAGGAGGAATTTGGTCCAAGGCATCTACTAAAATAATCATGATCCTTGGGAAAAAATTCATGGAATCTAATGGAATTATGATCTAAGGTATATCAAAAAAGGCATCGACTACCATTTCAATTCATCATCTCATTTCAATAAAAAATTCCTAATCAACTGCATTCCCGGAGTTTACCCACTCTTTAGCACAATTTCTCTAAAAACCATTTAATCAATTAAATCAATAAATATCATGTTTTCACATCGACAAGGGAAAACCATATCTTAATAATTTAATTAAATATACATGAATTTATAGAAGGATTACTATAACTAGGAAATAACAGAAGCACCCCATAGGTGGTATCAAAAAATTTAATAAAAAGGCACACCACACGGTTGGCCTAGATGGGCGCAACATCCTCCAACAATCTTAGTGGAACTATAGGGAATCCCTGATATGTTCCAATTAATTAAACTAAATAATTAAATTAATTTTCTAGTGATGATAGATGTTATATTTCATTGAAAAACTTCAACATTGAATATAAAACACCTTACCATGAGTGAAAGGTATATACCAACTACCATAGGTCTATAATGGAGAACTCATCTAGTATCTATCTTTTATTTCATCTATATCAAATGTAATATGAATAATAAATGAAGAAACCATAAAAATAGAATATTATGTCACTAATAAATCACTTCTTTAATATTATGTCAAATAATAAATGACATGAGACTAATCAGTAACTCACTGGTGCAAATCCAATGAGATATACATCAATAAATTCCAGTACATATGGATGATTGATGGCCAAGCCTATATTAGTCTTCAAAACGGAGATCAAAAAATGTGATCCATTGACAATTAGAGGAAATTGTAATAGGTTTTAGTTTTTTAAATATTTTATTGGATAAGTAGTAATTTCCCCCAAGAAATAATGGGCCATATGGTTTGGATGAATGGTTTTAAAAACAATGTGACAACCATGATCCCATCACTAGTATAATGGGAACCTCCTATGGTATTATTTTCTAGTTTGACTAACCATGTGAAACTCGTGTCTCAGACACCAGAAAATGTAGCAATGTACATCACACAGGTGTGAACATGAGTTTTCCTGGTTTCCAAAAATTATGTTACCTCCTAAACCACTTTATGACGATTTTTACGGTAATGTGATAATTGGTAGTTTGTTCCTCTTTGTTTCTACTGACAATTTGGCCTTCCTTTTTCCCAAAAAAACAATTAGGCTCCAAGCTCCTAACAAGACATGAATGCAACCAAAACTCCTTTGTTTCCATTTGGAACTCACATTTTCTCAAACCCAAGGAGTTAAACCAAAAGAAGATCTCTACCTCATAGAAAAATCCATGATCATACAATCTTCCCCATTAAAATGATTCGTCCCAGAATTTTCCGATCAAGGGTGGTCAATTATTGATTTATAATAACTTCATCCACTAATTACATACATCAGGCTCCCTCTCTGAAGTCACATCATGTAAACAGTCGTGCTCCCATAGTATCCATAATAATAGAACTGATCAACATCATAGAACCTTTATGATTCTTCTGAAAACATATATAGGATAACCCTAAAATGACACATCTTTGGTTAAATAATCCTACTCATGTTGAAAAGAATGATATGGTAATGAATGATAGGTTCATAACAAAGATATATAGAAGATGTTTTTTATTTCCCAGTACCTATGAGGTAACATCAACAAATAGGCTATCAATCCTACTATAACTAGAATCTAGAATAACTTGACATATAGTAATTAATGATTTCCCTATCTCATAACCTATAAGTATCCCAACCATGATGAGACATGTAAAAATGTCCAGATCAAAAATCATGAACTATAGAAGACATTGACTGAAATTTGGTGTAATATTTATTTCATAATTGTGTAGTATCCATATGATATTTGATCAACTGGTCCTAAATAGAAATATAACACATAAGATGTTTTCCTAGTAAAGGTACATACCCTGCCTCTAACTAGTACAGGGTTGACCAGTAAGGATTAACATATATATTCTTATAAAGTTTCATATTTATAATAACCTAATAACATTTATTGTAAGAAAATAAATTAGGGCTATATGACTCTCAAAAGAGACCCTAAAATCCAAGATTCATGCACGTAGAATCTCCTTAATAACCTATATAATGCAGTCTGATTAGCCATCAGTCTGATGGTGGTGTTTCATGCTCAGAATCACCTATGTACCCAATTACCTATACAAAATATTCCTGAAATGACATGTAAAATATGTTTCGCAATCCAATATAATTGTGCGAAGAATCCCATAAATCCATAATATCTAATGAATATAAAACTTCCCAATATCATATATATAAAATATTTCACTTATTATAAGGAAATGAGAAACCTTCATGATATTTTCAACAAGAACCTATATTGCAACACTACCTTGATGTGGACGTGGTAAACCGGTCACATAATCCATTATAAACTAATCTCATTTCCAATCAGGTATGGAAAACCATTGTAAAAGTTAAACTAGTTACTGATGTTCCACCTTTACCTACTAATATGTGTAACACCTTGTAACAAAACTAGATACATCAAATTTAATCTCCCCCACCAATACTAGAGACATAAATCTTGATACATCATTGTACCACTGGGATACACTGCCCTACTGGGGTAATGAAAGTCTCATACCATCTCCTCGTGTATGTTAGCTAGAACCCATATGTGACCATGGATATGAAGAATTTCACCCTAACCTATTGTTTAACCCGAATGTGGGTCCTCACCTGCCACTCTATCGTGAAGGACTAGGCCCTCCGAATCTGGATTTTCTCGCATACTCACTGTATTCATAAGGGTAGAGGTAATAGATAAGGATTAATGAAAAATATGGTCATGACTATTCTACACCTCAAAGTGAAACACAAAGAAAAATACATAATCTTCCACTAATTACCAGGCTCATGAATTCCTTATATTTGAGTCCTCCTGCTCACTGCAACTTCTACTATATTTCCTTTACCATGCATATATAAGAGCTCAAAACCACACAAATATAAGTTTTCAACTGACCATTGATACCTCAAATTTAGATCAGCATGTGCAAATATATACATAATGATTTTGTGGTCTATATATAGAATAAAATTTTATCCTAATAAGTAATGTCTCCAACATCGCAAATCATGAACAACTATTGATAACTTAAGATCATTCATCTGGTAATTACTATTGTATGGACTCAATTGAAAATGATTGTATTACATGACTCAATCTTCCAACATAATAAATTCTCCTATGTTGATACTTGATTCATCACAACACTTTTTGTATCTTATGCCTAGCAGTAACATTATCCGAAATCGTACTGATGTTAGTCTCCCTTTCAGCATATTAAACACTGAATTTTAGAAAACTATCCATAAAAACATCACACCCTTCCTACTAAAGACTGTCAAAGGTTCTTCTATTCAATGTAATACCAAAAACAATTCATGTAAGATCCAACAATCCCTATGTAACTCTATATTCCAAAGATTTTCTTGGGATACTTCTTTGAAACTACATCTCTCACCTTCTCTTGGTCTACTGATACTCATGTATCAAAGATAATATGACCTAGGAGTTGAATCTTATCCATATATATGTGGATCTATGTGATCATATCATATAACAGATTCTCTCATAGTTTTTCCAAAATTAAATCAAGATGATTTCGATGGTCTTGTCGATTATGGGAATAGACCATGCTTTTATCCATGAAAACTGACACAAATTTATTAAGATAAGGATGGAAAACTCAGTTTATATATGCCTTGAAAACTGATGGGGCATTTGTGAGATATAATAGCATAACAAAATACTCATATTGACCATTCAATCTTCAAAATTATATACATGGTATGTCAATAGGTTGAACGTGTAGGTGATGATAACCAATTCTAAAATAAAATTTTGAGAACACCCAAGATCTTAATAACTAATACATAATTTAATACATCTATTCCAACTAATATATTATCATAACATTCATCTTGTTCACTTTTTCATTATTGACTCATAGAATAAAGTTATCAATCTCTTTTTTCAAAAAATCAATTGTGAACCCCACTGAGAATTATTGTTTTCTATAAACTCATTTACATCCATGTCCTCTAGATTCCCTTAAAGATCATGTAACACTATAGTCTTTATCCAATAAGGAGGAATTGATAATATTATAGCTTCTAGAACTATCTAAATGGTAAAATAAACCTATCTCTTAGTAAGTAAACCTTAAAATTTATCTAGGAAGATTCCCCAAAAATGATTAACCACTATAGGGAAATCTTCCTAAAGTGATCCCTAATCATCCAGATATAAACTAGAAATTTGGGATTCCATCCTTCCCAACACACAATACTCTGGTCCAGCTCATATCACATGGACATTTCATTCACACTTTTGAATAAAAAATCCACCCTCTAGTGATGTGAAATTCACCCTATGGTGATGGAAATCAACAAGGACTCAATAAAATGTTTATAGTCCATCCCGAGTATGACCTCAAACCCTCTCATATTGAGGAAAAAATATCTCATATGATGTGATACACACTGATAAAAAATGTGGACACCTATAAATATTGTACATATCTATTCTGATCCCCAATGAAGTATCCATGTTCATAACACCATCTAATAACAGAAAAAGGTTCAATGATTTCCACAACAATTATATTTATTAAACTACAATAATAACCAATATAAAAATTGGAAATATTAGAATATAGGATACTGAAATCATACTTTTCAATATAGACAGCCCGCTGATACTCTCATTAGGGGTAGGTTTTACAAATTGTAACTGTTCTAAACCATAGTCCATTGAAATATCCTCATTACATGGAGAAGGACCACTCTTTTTTCTATATAGAACTGGTGTATGGTTTCCTTTTCCACTACCACCACCTTGGAATCAATGATTGATAGTTCTATTGATCCCAAAATGATATGGAGCTACAAATACAACTCTTAAACCTAAATTCTAAGTCAATACACATCCAATAACTGTTGTTGGGATGGTCCTGTAAAAACACTGCATATGGCCCATCCTATTACAATATTGTCATTATAATGGGTCTAGATCAAACGATTCTTTACATGTTCCCATATCCCTCACTGTTGTTATAATAAAACACTTCCAACACCAATGACATGGTTGGTAATCACCTTATGAGATGTATCAAAACGGTTCTTCATGCCTATAGATGTTGAACCAATTGATCAAGAGGCTTAACTTCCAAGATCTACACCCCCATCATCCCTCGGGGGTTTTCTCAGTAATAAGAGCTTGATTGAATATATCGGTAATAGTCATAAACTTTATAAAATTGAGCTGTGATTGAAAATCATGTCTGATACCTTCTTAAAATCACATCTCCCTCGATGCCTCATCACAAAGATAAATCTGTGAAAAATGATGAAGCTCTATAAAGTCTGTCGAATAGTCCATATCATTTATCGTGACCTACTCAAGACATGTGAACTAAGTATCCAAATATAATATTATAGTCTTGGGGAAGCAGTAATCATTAAATATGTATTCAAAATCCATCCATACCATCTCTCACATCCTATCGGCCTGGTTTAAAACATCCAACTACCTCTTTGATACTCCTTGAAATATATATGACATGAGTTTCTCTATTCTCTCAAAATGTGTCTCAATATTATCGATGATCAATAAAGTAGTCTCAATCCATAGATTAGTATCATGTGGTCTTCCATAACCCAAACATGTGGGTGGATGCTTCTATGATAACACACATGTCAACTCTTCCAAAGATGAGGAAGGTTGCGCTGCTCCATTCAAATTCTACCTATAGCACATAAAACAATGATTTAATTTTTCTTGAGCACCCATAAATGGAACAAACACTAGTTTTGTTTCTAGGAATATAGAAGGATCTATTAGTTTTCCCTATCCCGCCACCTCTAGAGGAAATGCATCGCCACCCTCCAGGAATACGACCAGAAGTCTTTGTAGTGGTATGTATCTACCATGCCAGAAACACACTTCTGAAAGGATTTATAATTATACAATAAAATTTCAAATTATTTGACATGTCAAATCCTTCTAATAAAAATGATACACACCTTTTTCTACTCCTAATGCAAAATCTGGGTGAAAAAAATCAATTGTGAAATGTCCCGTAGACACTATCTATATCCCACTATAAAGCTAGGTCTAGGCTGGGTTCTCTATTTCACACATGCAATTCCATTTAAATTAAACATTGATATCACAATTACAAATAATGATACCCTAGTATTCTAGAGAGAGTTCAATAATTTATTACATTGAAATTAAGAACAAGGATGTCACATCCTGAAGGAATGAATATTTTTTTAGATATAGAATACTACATACAGGTATATTTGTTACATTATAACATTATATGAAATAAAACATAGAAACTCCTTTATAAAGATATCTATTCCTGTTGATCATACCTATATATCAATAATAATATTAATCTTGGTCTCCTAGGGAAAAATTAAGAAAATGTGTGAGCTCTAATGCTCAATAAGGGTAAGAAATAGAATGGAATATATCTTAAATAAATATAAAATATAAGGTAAGGTCAATAACTAAAAACAAATAATATTGAAAAATAATCTTGTTCACAATATTTTATGGATTAAACATGATTAAATAATTCCATAACAATAATCTCATGAGAATGATAGATACCCATGAATATTCTACTTGTCAAAAAATCACATGGATTATTAATAACTAATGTCATTAATAGGGAATTCATAATTTAGGACATCATAAACATGCCATCAAGTCCTTGGCCAATAATTACACATAAATGTGTATGATATTTTACAAAACATGGTATGGTTTTTATTTTGATACACACTAATGCATAGGGGGATATAGTGGGATGTAAATGACACTTACTACGTCCAATTAATTCATCATATGAATGTTTTGAAAAATAATTTATATATACATTTGAATTGAAACTAGCATATTAAATGTACATAATTTCCCTAATAATTAAACATAAGAATTAAATATCTAGATTAATATGGATAATGGTATCATGATAGTACATCTCTATTCAAAATGATCATACATCATTTAGTAAAATATGGTATATTTTATCACTATAAATCAACCTCAATTAAGAGTTATAAATTAACCTAATGGTTGCCCATGGAATGAAATTGGTATCGTATTCATTTCATATAGCATAAAAATTTAGTTTATCATAATGGTGTCCATGAAAAAATGGGTATAAATCATGCATGTAAAATTATAAGGGTAAATTGATATATATCATGATAATTTACATCCAACTTATGTAGAAACATGTAAATATAGTGTTTACGAAACATTAGAAATGAGCCAGATTAGTGCGGTTTGAGGAAAAAAATAAATGATTATTTAAAGCATACAAATGCATAATTGTTTAAATAATAGCATAAGTGAACTAAGATAAAAATTTATGAAATAAATATAAATTCTAGAAATATATTTGTATTAAAATAAATTATGTATTTTACACAGAAATGAGTATGAAATTGTGAAGTTTCCTTTAATCATGTTTGCTTATCTGGAGTTATTGAAATGGGAACCATACGGACATATATTTCAACATAAAAGAAATAATAATTGAGATAAGGAAAAAAATTAACATAAAAAAATAATTTAGGACTAAATAAGAATAATTAATAATTACATAGGATTAAAAAGAGAAAAATTGTAACCTAAAGGAAAAGTAATGGTTTGGACAGAATCCCTTACCTTATGTCTGCAAGCATTCTGAACTTGTGATTAATTTCATGGATAATCAAATTATTATCCTATTTTAAATAATTATAGACATCCTAAATTTATATATTCTTTATTTAATGTTTTTTATGTTAATGTATGAAATTTTTTATGAGTTATAAGAATCAATTATGTTATTCCATGAGTGGTCATTTTTTCTCAGGATTAGTTTTCTTGTACACAAATATGGATGTTCATATAACATGAGTATATTTATAGAAAATAGAAATAATATTTAATAATGAAATTATTGTTGTTTAAATTATCTTATATATCAATTTTTTATGTGGTGAGAGAATGATTAATTAGATAAAATATTAATGAAAATGATTTAATTTATTAATGTGGTTTTTACGACCGTCACAAAACTATATCATTTTATTTATTATATATATATATATTATACAACATTATATAACATAGAATATGTATAATAATATATTTTTTACTATAATAATAGTTTTATAACCACCCTTGAACGCAGTAATGGAAATTGATAATGCATCACCCACGATGGCGGTAAATCAACAATTCACAAACAATGTATTCATTTATAGAATAAAAGGGAGAGGATAAGGGGTTTTATGATAGATATTACATTAATTAAATACAATTAATTAATATATAAGATATTAGAGGTATCATTTTGGTTTTTATATAGTGGGTGAGGGGAGGAAAAGAAAACAAAAGAAATTAAAATTACGCAAAAGAGGATTTAACTTCGTGTATAGCCTCTCTTTGAGAACTTATATAATGATCTTGGGATTTGTCTTTTTGAAGGATAATAAATACCATAATGCAAGGAAGATATTTTGGACTGTAACTGGGTAGAATATAAGAAATATCCAAGGATTATATGGTTTGAATATAAGGGGATGTGTGGGGTGGTATTTATAGAGGAGGAGAGGGGTGTTTTTTGAATATTTTAATCCTAAGTTTATTATTTTCCCTAAACACTACAAATAGGATTGATTAATGTGACAATATATATTAATCTGAGAATTTATGTTCAATATAATTGTCACATGCATCATTTATCACTCAACTATGACTCAAAAATTCAATTTTTCAATCTTTTTTTATTACAACACATGCAAGGTGACAAACTGGCAAGCGGACATAACCCTGTAACTAATTCCCAAAACCCCTAACCCCCAATGCAACCATACACTCCTATATAGGGTTGAATAAAATAATAATTTATTAACTTATAATTTTAAATAATTTAAATTAGTGTTTTTCACTATACACAAAAAATTCATCTATTTTAAAAAAGTCCCAAATATTCACCCTATCCATTTTTTGAGGGGTATATTTCCAAAATGAACTCCATTTTATGAAAATAATTTTCTATATATGAGAAATTTAGTTTCTCATTAAAAACATCATGTATTTAAAAATTTACCTATTTAAATATAATAAATGATTTTATAAAACTTCAAAAAATTAATTACGTCAACAAAAATTTATCTTGTAATGATAATGAAATAAATTAATTTATCAATCTATTTTATTAAAATAAGTTTTTATTTAATTAATTATATAAGTATAAAAATATTAATAAACATTTACCCTTTATAAAAATATAATCACATAATTTTTCATTTTATGAATTTATTTACTTACTCTATGATATATATCTATCATATTTTCATTTATGAGATACCTAAATTTTATTTATAATTTTATAGGTGAAGTTATTATTTTAATGGCCACATTACCATTCCCAATGGTTATATTTCTATTCCAACATTCATGTAAAAATTGAATAGTATTACATGGTTATTTTGTGCAATTTAAACTATCAAATAAATTTATTTTTATAAGAATATACATATAGTGAAATTGCGGGGTGTTACATCCTTCCCTCCAGTAAACATTTTATAGAATATAACCTCATAAAAATAATTTTGTTGTAATTCATCATACTTTCTTCTAGTTCCCACACCACATCTTTAATTTTAGTTTCTTTTTTCAAAGTACCTTTATCGACTGACTCATCTGATTCCTCAAATCATTTTCCCTAGTGTTAATAATCTGGATAGACAAACTAATATAAGATAAATTGGGGTCCAATCTTATTCTTTCATAAGTGAGAACAAGTGTTGAATATGTAATGTAATCCAAAACAAATAGATATGGAAAAAATTGTGTAATTTAGAAAGGATTGGTGTTATTTCCAAATGATATGGCACATCTCTAGTTCTCTCTATAATTTCAAATGGTCTGATGTATCAGGGGCATCGTTTCCCTTTCTTTCCAATTCTGATAAAACACTTACATAGAATTACCTTCAACAAGATATGATCCCACATTTAAAACTCCAAATTCAACCACTAGTTGTAAAGATATCTCATCTGATTACTCTTAGGTTCTTTGATATGGGAGTGAAAGGTCTTTACCATTACAGTTGATTCCTCAATTATTTTTGGGCCAATAAGATTCCTTTCACATATTCCATCCCAACAAGATGGTGTAAGACAACTCTTGTATATAATTCTTCATATAGTTCCATTTTAATACTTGAATGGAAAATATTATTATAGGGTAACTCTAAAAAAGGTAAATATTGGTCCCACATACATTGAATGTCAGGTGAGAATTATATCAACATTTCATCTAATTTTTGAATCATCCTTTCAGACATCACAACTACTTGAGGGTGATTAGTAGTATTCAATTGATGCTAAGTATCCAAAAATTTGTGATGAATTTTTATAATTTAGGATAAAATTCATGAAAAATATCAGAAAACGTTGAAAATGTTTCCCATTAAAGTCTTACAACTTCATTAATATAGTGTATTTAATATAGTGTCTTTAACTCTATTAACTCTATCATCGACATCCTATATGGAATCTTTGATATAGGTCTTCAATTGGGGATTAAATTGATATAAAACTAAATTTCCTTATCTATAAGATGTCAATGTAAATCCTCTAGAAAAAAATCAATGCAATCATATACAATATATATATATCCTCAATTTTAATATCACGTTTTTCATCAGTTGGTTTTATAGACTCTTCTTCAATAGGAATATGATTTAAATGATCTACTAAAGATGAATCCAGATATGACTCTGATTATTATATAACCCCTATAAATATACTAAATTCCTTATATTTATTATGAATCATAATTTACTACTATTTTTTAATAAAAATTCAATGTATTAAAAAATCCAATATATCAAAAATATTATATCAAAATCAACCAAATGTATGATAATAAAATTATAAATTTGAGCATATTTATTTGTCATAATCGGAAATTTATTGAGATATCTTTGTTTTAATAAGGTTTTCACTTTGATTCATTACTAAAAAAATCCCTTTTATGGTGAATTGTAAATATCAATTTTTTATAGAAAAAAGTGAGGATATTAATGGTTGTGATGATCCAGAATCAAATAGTGATTTAGAAAAATTGAGGAGATGATTAAAGTACCATCCACCACATCATTACAAACTTGAACCTTTGTTGTTATGACTGTATAAGAATGAAATTATTCCATTATCATTTTCTAGGGAAATTTTAGTTGATGTCTATGACATTCTTGTGCATAATGTCCCATCTCCAGTGTGTTAATTCATTTCACATAGCTAAATTATTTTCCCCTTGAAATCACGGGTTGGGTGGCCTTTTTCCACACTTTTAACAATCTCCCCTTACCAATATCTATGTTTCTTGTTTTTTTCTTTCGACATTTATTTTTATTATGAAATTTTACTTATCCATAATTCCTTTTACTGTGTACTCAATCAACCTCTTCTTATATTTCTTCCATTTGAAGACATATGTCTTGGAAAATTATTTCTCCATCTTGATGGCACATGATATTATATCCTTAGAGGATGATAATGTCTCAGAAACTAGTGGCCTTCATTGAATTAGATTAATACCATCAATGAAATTCCCATTCATTCTCCTTAAATTATGTATGTCATCAATAGAATGCCTTACTAACCTTGAAAAGTTGGCATCATGATTAGAAATGATTTCATCCTCTTTTTTTCTAAAAATCAACAATTTATTCTTCATATCCAATATATTTTCACGATGGACATAATTTTCATATAAAATTTCTTTAAAATCATTCCAATCCACTTTTTTAATTTCTTCCCCCTTCTTTTTTTTGAATTAATAACCACCATTAATCTGCATCTCCTAAGATATGATAAAATAACATGATAACCCTCTCCCTTTTGTTACATCCCAAAGAGAGAAATATCTCCTATATGAAAATTTTCCATTTCTCAAATACAAATAGTTTTGTAGTCCCATTGAATGATAAAGGTTTTTTTTCAAATGAAGTGGTATAACATTATTACACCATATTCTTGACCATGCTCTATGCGGGTAAATTTATTACTCAAAACCAAAATCAATTATTTCAATATAATTATAAATTGTCCATCTCTAGTTATAGCTCTATCTCCAACATAAATATCTTACATGTGAGGGAAATCCCTATATGAGATATGTGTGTTGATATGGATCAGATTCCTTCCATTATGCTTCATTTGAAAACAATGGCATACACTAGAATAGATCATATAATTATGAAATAAAATGGATAATCTAAAACTAGTAAAAAACATAATGTAAATTTAATTTTTAGGTATAACTAATCTATATATAATATGCTTTGATAATTTTTTTATATTCTCAATGTTAAATATATTGTAACATTTCCCTAATCTCTTTCTTCTTAAATAATGTTTCTAGTGTTTGTACTAAACGTAATATGATACCCACTATAAATACCTCAACCCCAGTAACTCTAAGATGGTTCCTTATATTAATATATTTTCATAATAAATAAATAAGTCTCATTCTAAATGACCGAACAGATTAATATCATTCAAAAATTAAATAAAAAAATTCTTACATTACAACATGAAATGAAATACAACAAAGATATACATTTTGATACACCCCTATTCTCCTAGATTATCCCTTCATTTCAACAATAATATATATATTAGGATCCTAAGAAAAAAATAAAACATAAGAAATTGGTTTTCTCATATGCTTAGTAAGGTAATTTAATATAGGGGAGCTTTCATTAATAAGCATAAACAATAATGAATGGTGGATAACTAAAAACACATTCCATTAAAACATAAACTTCAGTATAATATGGTTGGAAGAAAATATCCTTAAATAATTACATATAAATAATCACATGGATTATTAATAACTAATATAATAATGATATAATGCATAATTTGGGACATCATAAACATACCATCAACGCCCATGTATATAATTCTACATAAATGGATAAGGCCTTAACCAAAGCTCTATCTAGTTTGTCTCAGAAGTCCTACTGATATATCATGGAGATATATAAGGCCCTGCACAACACTTACTAAGTCTAATTAATTCCACATATGAAAGGGGTGAAAAATAATAAACACATGCATTAATATTGAAAGTTTAATATGAAACTTAAATAATTTCTCCAATAGGTAAACATAATCATAAAATATCTAGAGTAGTCTAATTAATGGTGTCAAGATAGTATATCCCCAATAAATATGATCATAAACCATTCAATAAAAAATGATAGATGTTATCATAAGAAATCACTCTCAACTAATAATAAAAAATGACCATAATTGTTTACCCATAGAAATAAATGTGTATCATAATCATATAATAAGTCATTACAAGTTAGCGTATCATAATTGTGTCCATGAAATAATGAATTGAGAATATATGTGTAAATTACTAAGGAAAAATAGAAAATATCATGATTATTGAGGTCGAAATGAATAAACAAATTAAAAATATTTTATATTAAACTTTATATATGAGGCACCTTAGTTTGGATTAGAGGAAAATATAAAATATTATTTAAAGAGGAAAATGAATAATTGTTTTTATAAATGAAAAAATTAACAAATATAGTTTTTCAAGATAAAAAATGTAATTTTAGAAAAATATATGGGTCTTAAAATATATTATGGAGTGTACTAGATAATGGGTAATAAATTTGGAAGTTACCTTTTATCGGGATAACATATTGGGTGGAATTGAAAAGGCAACTTTATAAAACATGTATTTACCCATCAAAAAATGGATAATTTAGCTAGGTATATGTATTTAAAACAGACACATAGAATTTTGGAGTAGTAAATAAGAATACTTAATAATTAAATAGGGGTAAGGAGATAGAAAGCAGAACCCGAAGGAAAAATGGGGGTTCAAGGAGAATCACTTACCTTATGTATAAAAGCATTATACACTTGTGTATAATGTAATTTTTTAAAAGGGAATTCCCCTGTAAGTCCTTTTCGAACACTCCACACATGGAAACCCCTCACCACCATGAAGATGTCACTCCCCTAAAGTAGCGCCCCAACTGAGGAAGGAGTCGTTTCCAATCGAGATGGAAAAGCATCCTGAAGGGTTTGTGTATAATGTTTTGGATAATAGAATTAGATTTATTAATTAATTAATTAATAATATCATCAACACATATTTTATTTATTATAAATTTTTTACTTCATTTATATCCTTTTATAAGTTATAAGATTCAATTTCAGCATTTTTTGAGTGGTTGTTTTCTTTTTTTTCATGATCGGTTTGCTTGTATACAAGTATGTAAGTTCATGTAACATGGGTATAATTATAAATAATTGAAATTATATGTTATTAATGAACGTCCATTAATTTTAAATTATCTTATATATTTTTTGGTTATATGTTATGTGAATGATTCCTTATATAAAATGTTAATTAAAATGATTTATTTTATTTTGGTAGTTTTTAGGTACATCATGAAATTATATAATTTTATTTAATATCATGATTATATGTTGGTTAAGAAAAGTTTTATATCTTATAATATTTTTAATAAAATCTAACATAACAATAATAATTGTTTTATATCCAGCCTGGAAATCGTTAAATGAAAATGAAAGTACATTATCCACTATGGTAGTAGATCGACACATCACAGAAGATATATTCATTTTTAGAATAAAAAGAGAGAGTATATGTGTTTTTTATGATGGGTATAACATTAACATAAAAATATTATGTTATATATAAGTCACCAAGTAATGTCCACAAATACATGTTTTTTATCATAATAGAATTTAACTCCCTATTGTTAATGCTCAACCTCATAGATCCATCTTTATTCTTAACAAAAGGAACAATATCTCCCCAAGGTGAAACAGAAAGGTGTTTAAATCCCTTATCACCCAATTCCTCTACCTGTTTCTTTAACTCTATTAAATCTATCATGTACATCCTATATAGAATCTTTGATATAGGTATTCAATTGGATATTAAATTGAGATAAAAATAAATTTCCTTATCTATAAGTCGTCAATGTAAATCCTCTAGAAATACATCAATGTAATCTAATACAATATTTATATCCTCAATTTGAAGATCATGTTTTTTGTTAGTTGGTTTTATCATCTCTTATACTATAGGAATAACATTTAAAAGATCTACTAATGATGATTCCAGATATGACTCGGATTATGATGTTACCCCTATAAATATAATAAATTCCTTATATTTATCATGAATCATAATTTACTTCTTTCTTTTAGAAAATTTTTCATTGTATTACAAAATCCAATATATAAAATATATTATATCAAAATCAACCAATGTTATGATAATAAAATTAGAAATTAGAGCATTTTTATTTTCCATAATAAAAATTTATTGAGACATATTTGTTTTAATAAGGTTTTCACGTTGATTAATTAATAAAAAATCCCTTTTATGGTGAATTTTAAATATTTATTTTTTATAAAAAACATGGAAGATATTAATGGTTGTGATGATCCAGAATCAAACAGTGATTTAGAAAAAATTTAGGAGATGATTAAAGTACCATCCACCACATCATTAGAAACTTGAACCTCAGTTGTTGTAACTGTCTATGGATGACCTTCTTCCATTGTCATTTTCTAGGGAAATTTCAGTTGATGTCTATGACATTCATGTGCATAATGTACCATCTCCATTATGTTAATTCATTTCACATAGCTAAATTATTTTCCCATTGAAATCACATGCTGGGTGGCCTTTTTCCACACTTGTAACAAACTCCCCTTACCAATATCTATGTTCCTTGTTTTTTTTCAATAATTATTTGTACTATGAAATTTTATTCATCCATTATTCGTTTTACAGTGTACTCAATGTAAATCTTATTATATTTCATCCATTTGAAGACATTTCTCTTGGAAAATTATTTCTCCATCTTGATGGTACATGATATTATATCCCTAAAGAATGAGAATGTTTCAGAAACTAGTGGCCTTCATTGAATTAGATTAATTACATCAATGAAATTCCCATTATTTCTCCTTAAATTATGTATGTAATCAATATCATGCCTTATTAACCTTGAAAAGATGGCATCATGATTAGAAATGATTTCATCATCTTTTTTTTCTAAAAATATATAATTTCTTAATTATATCCAATATATTTCAACGATGGAAATATTTTTCATATAAAATTTCCATAAAATCATTCCAATACAAATTTTTAATTTCTTCCCCCTTCTTTTTTTTGAATTAATAACCACAATTAATCTGCATCTCCTATGATATGATAAACTAACATGATAACCCTCTCCCTTTTGTTACATCCCAAAGAGATAAATATCTCCTATATGAAAATTTTACATTTCTCAAATACAAATAGTTTTGTAGTCCCATTGAATGATGGAGGTTTTTTCGCATGAAGAAGATTAAAATTGTTACACCATATTCTTAACCATGCTGCTCTTTACAAGTAAGGTTATTACTCAAAACCTAAATCAATTATTTTAGTATAATTATAAATTGTCCATCTCCAGTTATAGCTCTATCTCCAACATAAATATCTTACATGGGAGGGAAATCCCTATATGAGATATGTGTGTTGATATGGTTTAGATTCCTTCTAATAGGCTCTATTTCTAAACAATGGAATACACTAGAATAGATCATATCATTATGAAATAAAATGGATAATCTAAAACTAGTAAAACATGTAATGTAAATTTAAAGTTTAGGTATAACTAATCTATATATAATATGATTTGATTATATTGTAATATTCTAAATGTTAGATATATTTTTACATTTCCCTAATCTCTTTCTTCTTAAATCAATTTTCCAATGTTTCTAAAAAATGTAATATGATACCAACTATAAATACCGCAACCCCAGTAACTTTGAGATGGTTCCTTATATTAATATATTTTCATAATAAATTAATATGTCTCATTCTAAATGACCGAACAGTTTAGTATCTTTGGAAAATTAAATAAAAAAATCTTACAATACAATATGACATGAAATACAACATAGATACACATTTTTATACACACCTATTTTCCAAGATTATCCCTTCATTTCAACAATAATATATATATTATGATCCTAGAAAAAAAATAAAACATAAGAAATTGTTTTTGTAAGATGCTTATTAAGGTAATGTAATATAGTGGAAGCTTTCACAAATAAGCATAAACAATAAGGCAAGGTGGATAACTAAAAACACATTCCATTAAAACATAATCATGAGTATAATATGGTTGGAAGAAAATATCATTAAATAATTACATATAAATAATCACATGGATTATCAATAACTAATGTAATAATTATATAATGCCTTATTTGGGATATCATAAACGTACCATCAAGGCCTAGGTTTATAATTCTACATAAATGGATAAGGCCTTACCCAAAAACCTATCTAGTTTGTCTCAAAAGTATTACCGATACATCATGTTGATATATACGACCCTACACAACACTTTCTAAGTCCAATTAATTCCACTTATGAAAGGGGTGAAAAATAATCAACTCATACATTCATATTGAATGTTTCATATAAATATTATATAGTTTCTCTAATATGTAAACACAATCATAAACTATCTAGAGTAATCTAATTAATGGTGTCAATATAGTATATCCCCAATCGAAATGACCATAAACCATTCAATAAAAATTTATAGATGTTATCATAAGAAATCAACCTCAATTAATAATAAAAAATTAACATAATTATTACCCACAGAAATAAATGTGAATCATAATCATATCATAAGTCATTACAAGTTGAAGTATCATAATTGTGTCCATGAAATAATGAATTTAGAAAATATGTGTAAATTACTATGGAAAAATAGAAAATATCATGATTATTGAGGTCGAAATGAATAAACCAATTAACAATCGTTTATATAAAACATTATAAATGAGGCACCTTAGTTCAGATTAAGAGAAAATATAAAATATTCTTGAAAGAGGAAAATGAATAATAGTTTTTATAAAAGCAGAAATTAACTAATATAGTTTTTCAAGATAAAAGATGTAATTTTAGAAAAATATATGGGTCTAAAATATATTATGTAGTGTACTATATAATGGGTAATAAATTTGGAACTTACCTTTTATCGGGATAACATATTGGGAGGAATTGAAAAAGTAACCTTATAAAACATGTATTTATCCATGAAAGAATGAATAATTTAGCTAGGTATATGTATTTCAAACAGACACATAGAATTTTGGAGTAGTAAATAAGAATCGTAATAATTAAATATGGGTAAAGAGATAGAAAGCAGAACCTGAAAGAAAAAATTGGGGGTTCAAGGAGAATCACTTACCTTATGTCTAAAAGCATTATACACTTGTGTATAATGTCATTTTTTAAAAGGGAATTCCCCTGTGTGGCCTTTTCGAACACTCCACACATAGAAACCCCCCGCCCCCATCCCCTAAATTTGCGCCCCAACCGAGGAAGGAGTCATTGCCAGTCGAGATAGCAGATCATCCTAGAGGGTTTTTGCTTAATGTTTTGGATAATAAAATAAGATTTAATTATTAATTAATTCATAATATAGTTGATATATAATTTTTTATTATATAATTTTTACATTATTTATAGCCTTTTATAAGTTATAAGATTCAATTTCATCATTTTTTGATTGGTTGTTTTTTTTCATGATCGTTTTGCTTGTATACAAGTATGTAAGTTCATGTAAAATGGCTATAATTTTAAAGAATTGAAATTATATGTTATTAATGAACATCCATTAATTTTAAATTATATTATATATTTTTTGGTTATATGTTATGTGAATGATTCCTTATATAAAATGTTAATGAAAAATATTTATTTTATTTTGGTCGTATTTATGTATATCATGAAATTATATAATTTTATTTAAAATCATGATTATAGATTGGTTAAAAAAGTTTTATATCTTCTAATATTTTTAATAAAATCTAACATAAAAATAATAATTGTTTTATGGCCAGCCTGGAAATCGTTAAACAAAAATGAAAGTGCATTATCCACTATGGTAGTAAATCGACACATCATAGAAGATATATTCATTTTTAGAATAAAAAGAGATAATATATGGTTTTTTATAATGGATATTCCATTAACATAAAAATATTATATTATATATAATATAATGGATTTATCATTATTTTTTTTATAAAATAGGCAAGGATAATATAAGAAAAAAAAATAAAAAAAATAAAAAATAAAAAAATAGATTTTTTCCTCTTGTATTGTGTATCATTGAGAACATCATTAAGGAACATGTGATTTTTCATTTAGTGAGACCACTAGGACCAGAACATGGGAAAAAGGTTCGAAAGAGTAATTGGTTTGAATATAATCAATATCTATATTATTGATGGAATGAGGAGAAGGGCTAGTGAGTGGTGGAATTTGTTGTGGAGGAGAAAGGTGTTTTTGGATTATATTAATCATTAGTTTAATATCTTGGCTTATGACTATCAATAGTATTGACTATTGTGTCTAAATATAGTATCTAGATAATTTAATTTTTAGATAATGGCCACATACGTCATCCATGACTCAACCATTACTCAAAAATTTATTTGATTAGTAATAATGTTAAATACCAATAATTTATTGTACTTCACTATTCAAAAAAAAATCATCTTTTTTAGAAAAATCAAAAAAAAATCACCCCAACAATTTTTTGATGGGATTATTTCAAAAAGGGATATATTTCATTAAAATAAATTTATAAATATGAAAATTTTTATTTTTAATGAAAATAATCATTTATTTCAAAAATATTGATTTTAGTATTATAACTGATTTTACAATAGTATGAAAAATTATTTTTGGTCTCATAAAATTATATTATAATTATAATGAAAAAAATATTAATTTATGAATATATTTTATGAGAATAAACCTTTATTTAATTTTTTATGTTAATTATATAATTATAAATAAACATTTACTCTTTGAAAAAATATCGACACTTAATTTATCATTTTAAAAATATTTATTTTCTTATTCTATGTTATAAATATATCATATTATCATTTATGAGATGAACAAATTTTACAAAAAATTATATTAATGTGGTTAATATTTTAATGGCCACATTACTATTCCTAATGGTTCAATTACTATTTCAATTGTCATGTAATTATTTAATAATATTACATGGTTCATTAGTGAAATGTGATGTATAATATAAATTTAATTTATTTAAGTAGATAAATACCATAAAATATAAGTGTGTTAAAAAAATTATCTTTAAATTTTAAAACCATGTGGATCACCACTTCTGATATATAAGTTCCCATACACCTCATGATACAAAGTGTGGTATCTACTAAATCCAAACTACAACATGTTATAGTACATGCAACCAATATTTCATGATTAAACATTCAGTAGATTAATGATTAGGGGGTTTATTGAATCCTAAGAAGGAAAACACTATTTTTATAATAGCAGTATCTCTATGTAATAATTATGCTTCTCAATAAACTATAAAAATCATCTATCATGTCATAGATATATTACACAAGTCACATATCATAATGTATTTCTTTCAATCAATGCATTCTATACAGAATGAAATAATGTCTAGCATTTGAATTATTACAAGTGGCCAAAATGATTCATGAGATGCATTTCGTCATCTCAATTTGAAATGATAAAAATTTAATATATCATATTAATAAAAAAATCATAATTCAATAGCATCACCCTCTGACGAAATCCCATCAATTATAATAGTCAAAATCCATAAAGGAATGTTCTATTTCTGGAAATTTGATTTTCTTATAAGTGGGTTATCTGCACCAATGCACATTTTGTTACTAAATTCAAATTCCTTCCTAATCCTCATTCTATTGTTTCAAAATATTAATGAAAAAAATAAACTCCCGTGATACCATTTTGTTACATCCCAGGCCAAATTTCAAAAAAACGGTTAACCAAGATGGTGGGACACAAGGCCTTAATCTTGTCTCCCCATATACCTGATGCTTCTAACTAGTAATGATGGCCTATGGTGTTTATTTGGGGAGTATATTCCCTCATGTAATGTTTTAATTTAGTGGTATTAATCACAATAACCAATATTGGTTAAATTAAATCAACAGTCTAGAAGATAAACAACCAAGACAAGAATATTTAAAAAATGAAACAAGTAATCTCATATACAAAATAATGTGTCATTTCATGTCACTATAAACAAGGGAAATGGGTATACATAAATCCAATACATTAAATGTATTAAAATAATTAAAATAACTAAAAGGATTATCACAACTATCTTCATGATCTTTCCTTGATCATGTTGTCTCCTTCTCATAAGCATAAAATAAATCAAGCATCATAGTGTGGGTACTTTTTCTAGTCCCTACCAAAATCCATTATGTTCGTCTGGATATCGAATGGTGGTTCAAACAGGGTGTGATATAACACTCAGTAAGACACCCCCAATGGTTTCTATAATACTAAAGGCATTCTATAACAAGATATTGTAGTGTACAATATATACAACAGGAATAGAAGTAATACAAGTGAAATGCTCTTGGAAATAGTGATAACTATAAAATAATGTTGTTCGGCCAAAATAGGCTCCTTGAAATCAACTATCAGTCTCCCATAAATATATAAATGGTAAAAATATAACAAAATGGGTGTAATACATTCCATTTATTCCATTGTAATGTGATATTCAAACTAGGGTTATCTGCAAAACATTCCAAAATATCCACCATGGCCACACCCTACAAGAAATTGTATAAAATGTATCTCATATATACTATATAATCTAGTAAATAACATTCATCATGGCCATGCTCTATATAATCGATTAATCCATGATGGTTTCACCTAGTAAACAAAATTTTCAAACACTGAATGGTTGGCTCCACGATGTATAAGACAGGGGCATCCATGTTGAGTCCAAATAGACTCTCGATAGAAACATGATAATGACCTAGTTGTAATTCTTGGATAATTTCAACAGACCATTTACAATGATAGACTAAGAAAATAAGATCCATGGGGTAGTAAGCATTGATAAATTCTAAGGAATCAAGACCCAAGGAGGAAAATGGTCCACAAAATCCACTACTGTAATCAAGATCCCTAAGAGAAACAACCTTGTAATCTAATGGAATAATAATCCATGGTATACAAATGAGTTAATCCACTTCCATTTCAATTCATTATATCATTTAAAAAAAATTCACAATATATTAAATTCCATGATATTACCTAATCATTTCCACAATTTCTCTAAAATCCATTTAATAAATTAATTCAATCAACATCATGTTATAAAATAGAAAGTAATGAAGTAATTATCCACATAATTAAATTCAAATCCCATCAATTTATTAAAAGATTCCTCTTACTATGAAAGCAGACATGCATCACCAAAGTAGTATAAAAGATGTCGCTATAAAGCCACACCTCATTGGTGTCCTAGATTGGGGAAACAACCTCATGTGATCCCAATAGAACTATTGGTCATCTCTAGTATGTTCAATTTCATTTAATTGGATTTTTCGATTAATTTTAGTGGTGAAACGTAATGGTATGACACATGGGACAATTGTAATTAGGTAAATAAAACACCAAATAATGTAACACCCCAAGCTTCCATGGTATTCTTCTCTTTGAATAATACAGTTGCTTGTGTTGTACACAACATCGAGTTATGACACACTACAACCAATCAAACTAGCCATTATGAATAGTAATACACACTTTTTGAAATTTTATAAATTTTATCTTTCAAAATGGCCTTAATTTTTGGATTCCGAATATTAAAATTAGCTTAGGGTAAATTTTTGGTATTTTTCTGAAAACTTTCAATTTTTGATGAATAGTGAAAAACACCGAGTAATAGTTTAAAATGGAATTTTTATTTCAATTTTATTTTTTTTATTTAAATTTAATTTAGGGAAAAATAGATACATAATATCAATATAAGTTCAATGCAATTCATTGGTGTTAGTTTATAATAATTATATATATATATATAAAGTTTATTGAACTTTTTACCGTCTTTTACACACCTCCTAAGAGCATTTGAAAATTTACATAAAACATAATTTTACCACTTATGTGAGTTGAATTTAAGAAATCATAGAGACTCATTTGATACTGGTAAGTAAATTGTGGTTCAACAAGATGAAACTAATTTTTGGTGAATAGTAACTTTTTAATTTTATTTACCACGGTTAAAAGTAAATAGGGTAAATAAGTGTAAAAATGATATTATTATTACCATAACACACTTAATAATTCTATTGGATAAGTTTAATTCGACCAAAAGAAACCATACTTATAAAATATGCTCCTTTAGGTGCACTTGTATTAAATTAGGACATTTATTATAATTTAATTCAATGAAGAGTTAAAAGTGTTAAATTTTATGATTAATAACTAAACCATTTTAAATAAACCGTTACACATAAGATAAATTAGATTATAAATAATCATTAGAAAGATAAAATATTTCCTACATAATGGTATTTTATTTACATTTTATACACATTAAATAATTAAATTTATTTATAACAGAATGATGATGCAGTAATTACCTAATTACTGAAATATGAAAATAATTGATATTATAAATTTAAAAATAAATGTAATTTGAAACTTTTTATGAATTAAAATAATTTTATACGTTAATATGACATGTCAGGGTTGGTTAGATGAATTTTTTTCGAAGTAATAATGATGTTATGAATTTAGCAAAAAAACCAAATAGTGTCAAAATTGACTTAAAAGAGTTTTTAAAACAAATATTATATTATGTGTTGATATTATATTCCTAAAAATAAATGGTTCAGCCAAAAGTCTTATATAATTATAAGGGTATCATTAATGAAAAACTTTGCATTCTCTTATATTTTTATAGTATGTTTATTAACCATATAATATAAAAATACAAAGAGACATGGTAAATGTCAAACTATTTAACTAATAGTTAAATATAAAAGATAAAGTTAATATATTGACCCAAACCAGTCTAAAACCTATTGGCTGAGTGGTTTTCAACCCATTCCCTCCTTAAACGTATAAATCTTTATTTTTGAGCCATTATAAACAGAAAATTATTTTATTATAAAACAATATTTCTAGCTTTTCATAAGGTGCTACTCACCCCACTTATAAAATGGAACTCCCTATTATCTCTAATTAACTCATTAAAAGACATTTGGATCGGCCAACCCTCTACCCAAATACCCTCTAAACATTTCTACCTTTATCCTAGAGGCCTTACATTAGTCATAAATCCAACCAAAATATTCCTTTTGATCAAATCAAAAGGAAGAACCCGAAGAAGAGGTAAATATTTCATCACCTCTTTCAAGTTCCATTATTATTCCACATCTTCTTTCTTTTTTGTTTCCATTATAAAATAATAAATCCAATATCTTATATATAATATGATTTTATTATAAATATGATACAACTCTATTTTTTATTCTATCCATCCTTTGAATGGCATGTCACCACACGTGTGTACGTACAGCTTACCGTCTCCTCGTCGTGGTGTAATCATTATTCAGTACATTAATACTTGGATGTGTATAATAATGATGAGTAATTGATGTAAATAATAAATATAATAAGATAATAATTCTGTATATGTGATATAACAAACAATTATATATTATTTTAATAGCAAAATAATGATATTATCGCTCATGCGTACGTACGGATTACTGTCTCCACGAATGCGATGAGATTCATTCCCCATCGTATACATTCAAGAATAATTTTCATTAGAAGATTAAAGATGATATTTAAAGACTTATTATCATTATGAATATGAATAAGATATATCATATCAATAAGAAACATTACTTACGTAACAAATCATATAAAGGAAAACGAATCAGTTAACACTTGAAACGACTATAATACTAAGATATTATTAACAAAGAAATGTTAAAAGATCATATATGATTTCATATTAATGTATATGATTCTAGTATAATTTAATAATAATTATTTAACCATTATAAAAGAGGTTAAATTACCCTCATCTAAGGAAATGTACTAGGTATGGGTTAATTTCACAATCTTATCATTATCTGAGGTTGTTTATATGTAATTATCTATAGGGACCACTATATCATCCAAATCTGTGTTTCTTAAAAATGTATTTTAGAACATTATTAATATTTTATAGACAATGGAATAAATTAATTTATAACCTTTTTGACTTTTATAATATGTTTATAATGGAATCATTCCATCATTTTCCAAATAAGGTACAATATGCCATTTTTACAAAATTAAGGTAAGACTGTTTTTTTAACTTATACGGCGGGTGCAGCTATTTTCCACTATTATAACATCATTGAAGATTCCCTTACAATTTTATCAGAATATTTTTAAGTATAAATGTTTTATATTATAATTATATTTATTTTAAATTATTTCAAAATAGGAAGAGAAATTTCTCAAAAAATGTTTGGATTTTATCTATGTCGACATCCTTTGATTTATTGTAATCTTATTTGAAGATGATTTATTAAGATAAAAAACATCAATATTGTATTTAAGGTTATGTGGTATTTTTGACTATGGATGTTCTATATTTATACCATTCAGGGTTTATGGATAATGTATTGAAATTTTGTATGCTAGTTTTAATAAGAATGTTTATGTTATGTTTAAATGTTTTCATATGAGGAATGAATTGGACATAGTAACTGATAGGTGGAGACCACTATAGCTCCTTGATGAATTGGTAGGTCTCATGAGATAAACTAGTGTATTGGAACAAGGCCTTGACAATATCTTATTTGTTGTCTTGGCATAAGGCCTTGACTATGTGGTTATGAAAGTCTGGCATTATGCATTCCATCATTATGAAAGTGGCTATTGATATTGCATGTGATTATTTGACTAGTATAATGTACATGTGAGTAAGTAAATGGAATTATTTTGATTTATATTTTCCATATTATGATGATTTTTATGTTGAAAAGTGTTTTGTTTTAGTTATATACATTTTCTTAAATGATTATGCTTATTTATGAATGTTTCCACTATATTCTTATCCTTACAGAGAATCCGAGCTCACCCCTTTATATGTTTTATTTTCCCCAGGATTCCAATAATATATAATGATTGAACTGTTGGAATAGATTATGGGATCTCAGTGTTGTCTATGTAAACAAAGTTGTTGTAGTTTTCTATTTTATTATGTAATGCAAAAATTATGAATGAATCTAGTACTTCCAAGGCCACTAAAATCATCGGTCTTTTGAGACATGATCATCTGTGATCATGCCAATGATACATAATAATGCACTAAATCTAGGCTTCTAGGTTCGGGGCATTATAGTTTGTATCAGAGTAAGTTTAGTACAAACCTTGGAAACTAGATTTAGATAATCTATAATTAGAGCACATAGCCTTAAGATTGAATTTGAGGATTATTATGTAATAACTTCCTAGAATTTTTGTATTCTAGAGATTTTGTGAGTTTTCCAAGAAAAAAATCTTTGTCTGTACACGTGTAGGTAGAGGCGGCTCTGGCACAGATGTATCATGAGGTAAAACCCAAAAAAACTGCATTGAGGTAGACTCGAACGTGAACTAGTGCACGACAACGGGCCTTTCTGCACTCTAGGTTATGACACTCCAAGGGGAGATGCTTAGGATAATGTTCATTTTAATTAAAAACCATTATGAAGGGTTTAAGAGTATATTCTTCCTCATAGATAAAATTTTTATGATTATAGATTATATCCATAAACTGTTCAATTTAGGTTATGTGTTTTACAAGTTTGGATTTATGTATTGGGATTCGTAAACTAATCTGGTGTATGAAATTGTTTAGAAATTGTTCCTACTAGAAGGAATGAAAACCGTATCAATGAATGCACTCCATGTACAGACTGCCCTCCTGGTCAAGATAATTATAGTGTAGCTGGTGGTTAACCTTATGATGATCAACATATCACTATACTGGGACAACTCACTCAAGTTATGAATAATAACCTTACCCATTTGGAGTACCCTGATCCGAAACATGGAGGATCAAGGTCATAACTCTTCATGAGGAAACAAACACCAACATTCAATTGATGTACAAATCCATTAGTTATTGAACAATTGATAAATTCCTTATAATAAATATTTCACGCATTAGGGGGTAGTGAAAGGGAAAATGTTCTCATAGTTGTTTATCGCCTCACTTGAGATGCTGATCAATGGTGTTCGTTGATTAAAAATAAAATGGAATATGAAGAAGTTTCTAATATGAAATGGAGGGAGTTTAAATATCTTTTCTTAGGAAAATGTTTTCCTCATGACAATCTAGCAGATATGGAATGGTAATTTCTGAGTTTGAGGTAAAAAGGTGGTGAGAATTTCGCAATAGATGAATCTAACTTTACAAGATTAGCGAGGCATACTTCAGATTATATATGTAACCCAAGAAGTCAGATTTATCATTTCATTGATGGGTTAAAACCATTTATCCATCGAGCATTAGTCTCACAATCCTTCTCGTCATATGAAGATATTTTCTCATGTGCTACCAAGACATAGAAAGAATTCACTAAGAATTGTGAATTAAAGCAAAGAAAGAGAATAAGAGATCTGATGAAGACTCTAGAAATGGAAATAAGGGTTTGAAGGGAAAATTCAAATATTCATCCTACACTAAATATGGGATGACATAGCTTTGTACTTTCCTGAAGGGAATGAGAGTCTGTTACAAGTGTGGTGAAAAAGGAAATCAAGCTCGTGATTGCAAGGGGAAGAAAGAGGCTGTCGATGATGAATGCTAAAATTTTATAGAAAGAGGGAATTATTCAAATTAATTTCCTAAGAATCAATGGAACTTACTTAAGAAGAGGCCAAGGGATCAAGGACAATCTATTTCTATAAATACTGATGTGGATGATGCTCCTAAAGACGTAGTGGCAGGTAATTTAATGGGTTCCTCATGTTTATCCAATGATTTATTTTATTCCAGATCATCACATTGTTTCATATCTTCCCTATTTGCTAAAAAAATTAGATATTTCAAATTTTATTTAACAAGGGAGTTATCAGTCAAAAATCCTAAGGGATGTATCATTGCAAAAAAATTTTCTCAATCAGTCCTCATTAGGTCATATAAATTTTCTTTATCTGCTGATCATATCATCATACCCATGATAGAATTAGATACAATCCTCAGAATGGATTGGATTTCATACCATGATAAGAAAATTTATTGTATGAAAAAGGAGGTTAAAGTTGTTGATGATGATAAAAAACACCTTATCTTTAGAGAAGAATCATCACCTCTTAATTCATATCTAGATCCACCCCTAGTAGCTCAACTAAATTCAATTATTGAGGTGGAAGAGAATGAAAAAACTATGGGTGAGGAAAAGAATGTTCAAATAGAGGATGTAGCTATTGTGAAAGAATATGTTCATGTGTTTTAAGAAGAATTGCCCGGACATCCTCCAGAACAAAAAAATTGTGTTTTCTATTAAATTAATTCCAGGATCAAGGCCCATATCAAAGGCCTCATATAGAATGACCACTATGGAATTAGTGGAACTAAAGATACAACTAGAGGAATTGAGTAATAAGGGATTTATTCTCCCTAGTGATTCTCCATGGGGAGCCCATGTCCTTTTTGTTTAGAAGAAATATGGATCTATGAGGTTGTGTATTGACTACTAGGAGATCCATGATATAACAATAAATAACAATTATACCCTACCTCACATTGATAATATATTTGACCTACTTCATGAAGCTCAATACTTTTCAAAGATTAAACATTGATCTGGATATCTTCAGTTGTGTGTGAAGAAAGAAGACATTCTGAAAACAGCATTTCAAACCATGTACGGGCCCTACGAGTTTATAGTAATGACTTTTGTATTTACTAATTCACCATCTATCTTTAGGGATTGAATGAATAGATATTTCAAGGAATATCATGATGAATTTGTAGTTGTATTAATTGTTGATTACTTGGTATACTCCAAACTCTACATTGATCATGAAAATCACTTGCGATTTATTCTAAAGACTCTTAGAATACATGAATTATATGGGAAGTTTATCAAGTGTGAATTCTGTCTTCAAGAGATATCATTTAATGTCCATATTGTCTCTAAGGATGAAATCTCTATTGATCCTTCTATGACCAAGGCAATCCAAGAATGGCCAGTACCAACGAGTATAATCAAGGTATGTGGTTTTATTGGTTTAGCAGGTTATTATCGGCATTTCTTCTAGAATTTTTCCTGATTGGCTAACCCATTAACCAAGTTCACATGTTATGGGGTGAAATTTGTTTGGAAAAAAGAATGTGAAGAATGTTATGACGAATTTAAGAGAATATTAGTTAATGCTCTTATATTGAAACTACTATCAGGGAATTATGGGGGTTTTATTTATATTGATGCTTCAATGAAAGGACTTGGTTGTGTCCTTATGTAGAATTATAGTTTTATTTCCTATGCATCAAGACAACTAAAAATTCATGAGAAAAACTGTCTTAATCATGATCTTGAGTTAGCAGCTGTAATCTTTGTTATGAATATGTGGAGACATTATCTCTGTGGTGAAAAATATGATATATATACTGATCACTAGAGATTGAAGTATGTTTTCTCATAGAAAGAACTCAACATGAGGAAAATGAGATGTCTTGAACTACTCAAGGAATATGATAGAACTATACACTACCACCCAAGGAAGACAAATAAGGGGGAAGATTCTTTAAGTACAAAGGATCATGGAGTTTTGAACAAGATAAGAGTTGAAAATGATACTATATACATGGATATAGTAAAGATGGATATGGGAATCACCATTGAAGGTGAAACATAAATGTATTTTCAAATGGGTGACAAAACATATTTACTAGAAAGGATAAAGAGTTCTCAGACCAGTGATGAAGAGTTTCAAAAGAATATTAAATCTATGAATGATGGGAGATTGTGTGACATTGTGTATGAAGATGGAATTTTGAAATTTGGGAAGAGACATTTTCTTCCCGATATAACTGATCTAAAAAGATAATTGTTTGATTTTTCTCATTGTTCCAATTTCTCTATACACCATGGGAGTACCAAAATATATAGATTTTAGAAGGAAAATTTATGGTTGGAAAACATGAATAAGGAGATTGCTGATTTTGTGTCAAGATGTATGGTTTTTAAACAAGTGAATGCTGGAAGGCAATAACATGGAAGAGTCGTGCAAACTCTTCCTATACCTGAGTGGAAATGGGATAATATGACGATGCATTTTGTCATGGGACTACCAAAGTCACCTAGAAGGAATGATGCGATATGAGTCATTGTTGATCATCTAACCAAGTCAGCACATTTTCATGCTATAAGGGATGATTGACCACTTGAACGTTTAGAATGACTATATATTAATGAATTTGTAAGACTTCACAGAGTACCACTATGGATTGTTTCTGATCGTGATCCACGTTTTACATCAAGATTTTGGAAAAGTCTTTAGAAATCCCTGGATACTGAACATGGTTTGTGCACTGCCTTCCACCCCAAATTGATGGACAATCATAATATTCAATTCAAACCTTAGAAGAGATGTTGAGATCATGCTCACTTGACTTTCAAGGTATGTGCGATCAATTTTTTCATCTGGTAGAATTTTCCTTTAACAATAGCTTCGATTCAAGTATTCATATGGGACAATATGAAGTGTTATATGGAAAGAGATGTCACACACCAACCTGTTGGGATGATGTTGCCGAAATAAAATTCATAGGCCAAGAACTTATGTAAGAAACAATGGAAAGATGAAGGTAATCCAAAACCACATCAAAATAGCTCAAAGTAGGTAGAAGAGATATGCCGATAACCAAAGGAAGGATTTGGAATTTCAGGTAGGACATCATGTTTTCATCAAGGTAACTCCATGGAAAGGAGTTGTACCTTTTGGTAATAAGGGAAAATTGAGTCCCAGGTATATTGGACCTTTTGAAATTCATGAACGAATTGGGCATGTAGCTTTCCATTTGGATATTCCGCAAAGTCCTTCCAACATTCACGATGTGTTCCACATATCACTATTGAGAAAATACATGCTTGACCCAACACATGTACTCAACTGAGGAATTAGAATAGAAACCTGATCTGTCTTATTACGGAGATCCTGTCAAGGTTCTTGATACAAGAGAACAAGTGCTGAAAAACCATAAGATTTGTCTGGTAAATGTTCTATGGTGAAACCATAAGATGGAAGAGGCAATGTAGGAACCCGAGGAAAATATGATGAAGAACCACCCGAGTCTTTTTAAGCATTATGACTCAAAAAATTCAAGGGTGTAATTATTTTATGGTGGGGAGAATGTAACACCTGAAGCCTCCTCGGTACGCTTCTCTTTGAATAATACAATATTGTGTGTTGAACGCAACATCGAGTTCTAACACACCACAACCTATCAAACTAGCTATTATGAATATTAGTACCCACATATTGATATTTTATAATTTTTTTTAAATATGGAATTTATTTTTGGATTCAGAATATCAAAATTATCTTAGGGTAAATGTTTGGTATTTTTCTGAAAACATTCAATTTTTGATTAATAGTGAAAAACACAAAATTATAGTTTAAAATAGAATTTTTATTTAAATAATTATTTATTTTAGGTCAAAATATATAAATAATACATATATATGTTCAATTTAATTCATTGGAGTCAGTTTAAAATAATTTTAGATATATAGAAATTTTATTGAATTTTTTACTGTCTTTAACCCACCTCCTGGGAGAATTTGCAAATTTACATAAAACATAATTATACCTATTCTGTGAGTTGTATTTCAATAATCAGAGAGAAACAGTTGATATTAGTTAGTAAAATGTGATTCAATAGGCAGAAAATATTTTTTTGGTGAATAGTAGCTTTTTAATTTAATTTACCACGATTAAAAATAAATATGGTAAATAAGAGTAAAAATGATATTATATTTACCCTAACACATGATATAATTCTATTGGATAAGTGTAATTCAACTGAAAACATCTCTAGTAATAAAATATGATCTTTTAGGTCCACATGGATTAGATTAGGACATTTGTTATAATTTAATTCAACATAGAGATATAAGTGTTAAATTCAATATATAATAACTAAACCATTTTTAATAAAGGGTTACTCATAAGATAAATTTGATTATAAATATTCCTTATAAATCTAAAATTATTTACTACATAATTGTATTTTTTTTATATTTTTTATACATTATGTAATTAAATTTATTTATAACACAATCATGATGCAGTAATTAGCTAATTAATGAAATATTACAATAAAATATATTATAAATATCCAAATAAATGTAATTTGAGACTTTATATCAATTAAACTAATTTTATAGGTTAATATGACATGTTATGGTTGGTTAGATGAATTGTTTTCGAAGTAATAATGTTGTTAGGAATTTAGAAAAAAATAAATACCAAATAGTGTCAAAATTGACATAAATAAGTTTTTAAAACAAATATTATATTATTAATTAATATTATATTACTAAAAATCAATGGTCTAGAAAAAAGACATATATAATTATAGTTTTATCATTAATGAATTACGTGAGGTTCTTTTAGATGTTTATAGTATGTTTATTAACCATATAATATAAAAATACAAAGAGACATGGTAAATGTCAAACTATTTAACTAAGAGTTAAATCTAATAGATAAAGTTAATATATTGACCCAAACCTATCTAAAACCTATTGGTTTAGTGGTTTTAAACACATCCCCTCATTATACATAAAAATATTTATTTTGGATCCATTAGAAAGTGAAAATTATTTTATTATAAAATAATATTTCTAACTTTTTATAAGGTTCCCCTCACCCCTGTTATAAAAGGGCAATCCCCCTTCTCTCTAATTCACACATTGAAAGCCATTTGGCTCGGCAATCCCCTGAAAATACCCTCTGAACTGTCCTACCTTCATCCTAGAGGTCTTCCTTTAGTCATAAAGCCAACCTAAGGTTCCCTTTTGATCAAATAAAAATGAAGAACCTGAAAACGAGGTAAATATTTCATCACCTCTTTCAAGTTCCTTTCTTCTTCCACTTCCTCTTTCTTTTTGTTTTAATTATTAAATATTAAATCTAGTATCTTATATATACTTTGATGTTATTATAAATATGATAAAACCATATTCATTATTCTATCCATCCTTTGAATGACATGTCGCCATACGTGCGTACATACGGCTTACCGTCTCCACATCGTGGTGCAATTGTTATTCAATATATTATTATTTTGATGTGTATAATAATGATGTGTAATTGATGTAAATAATAAATGTAACATGATAATGATTCTGTATATATAATATACAGTCCAATTATATATTATTTTAATATCAAAAGAATGATATTGTCGCTCGTGTGTACGTACATATCACCGTCTTCATGAACACGATGAGATTCATTCCCAATCGTATCAATTCAAGACTAATTTTAATTTGATGACTAAAAATTATGTTTAAATACAAAATATCATTCTGAATATGAATATGATACATCTTACCCATAACAAACTTTACTTACGTAAGAAAGAATATAAAGGAAAACAAATCAGTTAACACCCAAAATGATGATAATACTAATATATTATTAACAAAGCAATGTTAAAAAGGAGTTGATAAGAATAGGGGAAGTAGCAGCATTTCCCTAGAGGAGTACTGGTGGTGATTCCATAGAGGAGATTTCCAATGATCTGGACCCTCCTCCTCGGATGGGGGCAGGGGGCATGGTCTTCGTACATCATTACCGGCTTGGTCCTTCTCCCGTTTCATGAAACCGGATTTTCTTCCCCCCTTTCCTTCTATTTTACTTTTCCCTAAGGTCCCTGAAATACTCAATGGTTCTCCCCAGCTCATGATTTCTTTGAGGGAGTTCAATGAGGCCACGTACCTTCACCGCTTGATGCTTTTAATTCGATTCAGTGGCCTCCGTATTTCTGGATATGCTTTCGATTGGTTCGTATTTGATTCTTGGGATCTCCAAGAGCACGCAGTGGTGGGTCTCTTCAATCGGCAACACCTGATAGTTCGCTTCTCCTCATAGGATGACTTGATAGTCGCCTGGTCCCGAGCCAATCATGCCATCAATGGATGCAGTTTTTCTCTTCTCCCCTGGTCTACTGAACTCATCATGAATCGCGATGTGCCCTCGACTGCTGTTTGGGTAAGCTTCAAGGATTTACCCCTTCCTTTCCTAAACCCCTCAACTATTATAATATTAGGAAATATGGTGGGTAGATTTTTGTTCTCTCATAGTCAGACGTTGATGGTATTTTATCCGATATCTTCACAAGTTTTCATCAAGGATGATGTTTCAAAGCCCCCCACGGAGTGGATGTGGATTTCGATTGGAGATGAGTTTCTTTGGAGGCAAAGGGTTGTCTTTGAATCGTGGCCTATTTTCTTCCTGGTATGCCACAATTTAGGGCACTTTGTCTCTGTCTCTCACTATTGGAATAGATTTCGGTAAGAGGTGATCGGCACACCTGATGGAAATGTAGTGTTGGCTGAGGCTTTTGAGATCCATAGGGTGTGGTCTTTTGATGGTAGGGATGAGAAAGAAGCTGGGAATGGGGTAATCTAGAGATGGTGGAATACCCAGGGGAAGCTGGGGTGCACAAACCAGACTTGGTACCTCCTGGTCCATGTGTAGTTGCAGTCTTCATGAGGCTGTGTAGTGACTTGGCTACTCCCCCCAACAACATGATCAGGGAAGGGTGTGCTCAGGCTAGTGAAGTGGCAGAACGTACTCAAGACTCACCTGCTACTCCCAATCAGGCTCTGGGGGAGGCTGCATGAGCTGATGAAGTAGATGGATAATATTTTGGGGCTGAGGCAAGCCAAATTACGAGCTCTTATGCATTGGAGTGGAGGGATGGTAGTAACATGGTCACTAGAAGGGTGTAAAATGGCAAGAACAAGTCAAAGATAGGTGATGAGTGGGAGCAGATTTCACTAAGGGATCACATAACACTAGACTCCATAAAGGAATTCAACCTGAGGGATGCTCTTTCTTATATTTCCCTCAACAACTGGTATGGGAACTTGAGTAATGAGGGGGGGTATTAGGGACACTCCAAGGGTTCTTATGAGACTAACTCTGAGAGTGATTGTCGACTTTACGAGGACAATGGATTGGGAGGGGAGGGAAAAGACTTGCACAAACAAATACAGAAGAAAAGGAACAAAGGGAATATGAACCTAGGGTGCTGCATTGTTTCTAGGAAGCCAAAAATGAATAGAGGCAAAGACTACTCTTCTCTACCTAGACCGATGGAAACCCAATTGGCTAAAAAATAGGGGAAACCCAAGGATCTCGAGTCTCAATCTATGGGGAGAGTTGATGGACAACCAATCTTGGTAACCGAGTCACATGAAAAAGAACCCTCTAAGGAAGGAGATCAGAATGAGGAGAGGCACTTACATATAGAGGAGGTGATAACAACAGTGAAGGTGGATGCTTCTTCGAGTATGCAGATGGAGGAAGGAACCGGGACAGCTAACAATATAAGTGCAGTGGAATAGGAGGTGCAAGTGGGTACATTGGCCTCACCTATCAAGGTTGGAGTGAAAGGGATGCAGGGGGAGCCGGATGGGGGGGATATGATCAGGGAATACCCATGGGAGTTTCTAGTGCATTCAGATGAGGGGATGGCTGAGAAGGAGGTAGACATCCATGCTTCTACTGAGACTACGAAATGGATGAATGCAGGACTGATGAATATTGACATGATTGAGGAACAAAGTGGGTGTATTAAAAAACAACACCCAATCCTAGTTAGAGGTTTCAACAACAAGAATATAGATGAGGAGGAGTTCTTGCGAGCGTGGAGAAGTTGGCATCCCATTTCAAAGGCATCATCAGATATGACCCTGGTAATGAGGAAACATCTATCTTCTGGAAATTATTTAAGGATATTAGTTCTATTTGTTTTATGTTGGTATTCAATAATTTTGTAATGTGCTATAATGTTTGACGACATTGGTGTACTTGATGGTTTCTCACTTTCTCCAAAAAAGTGTTCTTATTTATAATAAAAATATATATATGGATAAACAAATTTCAAAAGATCATATAAGATATCATAATAATGTAAATGATTCTAGTATAATTTAATAACAATTATTTCATCATTATAAAATATGTTAACCTACCCTCGACCAAGGAAAACTACAAGGTAAGGGTTAATTTTACAATCTCTTCATCATCCAAGGTTGTTTATTTGTAATTATCTACTGGGACCTATTTATCATCCACATATGTGTTTCTTAAAAATGTATTTCAAAACATTCTTACTATTTTATAGACTATGGGTTAATTTCATTTATACCCTTGTTTTACTTTTATAAGATGTTTATAAAAGAATATTTACGTCATTTTCCAAACAAGGAACTTTATGACCATTCCGAAAAAGTTAAGGTAAGAATGTTTTTTAACTTATATGGAGGGTGCATATATTTTCCTCCATTATAAAATCTCCGAGGCTTCCCTTACAATCATATATGAATATTTTCAAATATAAATTTTTTCTTTTATAATTATATGACATTTAAATGATTTCAAAATAGAAAGAGTGTTTCTTAAAAAAAATTCATTTCATCTATGTCAACATACTTTGATGGATTGTAAGTTTATTTGAAGTTTATTTTTTATAAAATGAAATGTCCATATAATATTGAATGTTTTGTGATATTTTTGACTGTGGATGTGCTATTTTTATACCATTCATGGTTTATGGATAAAGTATTGACATTTCGTATCCTAGTTTTAATATGAATGTTTATGTTATGTCTAAACCATTTCATATGGGGAATGCAATGGACTTAGTAGTTGGTGGGTGGAGCCCGGTATAGCTCCTCGATGCATCGTTAGGTCTCATGAGACAAACTAGTGTATTGGCACAAGGTCTTGACAAAATCTCATTTGAGGTCTTGGCACAGGGTCTTGAATTTGTGGTTATGAATGTTTGGTATTATGCATTCCATCTTTATGAAAGTCAATATTGATATTACATGTGATTATTCAACTAGCAGAATATCAATGTGATTAAGTAAATGGAATTATTTTGATTTATATTTGCTATATTATGATGAATTTTATTATGAAAAGGAATTTGATTTATTTATATTCATTTCCCTTTATGTTTATACTTATTTATGATAGTTTCCTCTATATTATTATCCTTATTGAGAATCTGAGCTCACCCCTTTATATGTTTTATTTTTCCCAAGATGAAAAGAATTATATTATTACTGACCTATAGAGATAGTCGATGGGATCTTAGTGTTGTCTATGGAAACTATTTTGTTGTAGTTTTCTATTTTATGATGTAATGTAAACGTTATGAATTTATCTAGTACTTTAAACGCTAATAATATAATCGGTCATTTGAGACTTCATCTTTTGTGATTATGCCAACGATACGTAGTAATGCACCGACTCTGGGCCTCAGGGGTTGGGGCATTACAAATAATGATGGAAATGTATAGACCCCCTATTGTATGTCTGTAACAGTGTATTCATCCATTATCGATCAATGATTTTGTACAGATCAGAAGAAAAATTAGTAACAGATGAAAAACCTAGTGATATGTAATATTATATTTCACCAATATAACACCACCAATATAGAGTAAAAAAATAACGGAACAAGAAGAATGAAGAACTCGCCATTGTGAATCCCATGAGACACAATAAGTTTGATCTTGAGTTTGGACATAAGATTAGTGTCCAATCCTAGATTTTGCATCAAATGCAAGATCTAAAATGTGAGAAAATTTCCAGAAGAAGAATGAATAGGTTTTTGGGTTTAAAAAATTTTATGGGTGAAATGGTAATTTTCCCAACAAATATTGGGTTGCAAGGTTTGGGTTCACTGTTGGCCAGACTATGCACCAACTATGTGCACATCAAGACATTAAGGAGAACCTCAAATGGTTTCACGCAAAAAATTTTACTAACTATATGAAAAACATATATTATAGTCTTTCAAAAGTTCCAGAGTCCCCCACACGGGTGTTTGCATAAGGTTACATGGTTTCCTTAATCAGTGAAACCTCTTATACCCCACTATCAATGGCCACATGGTTAGTGTGGCATATCCCTCATGGTTTGAAATAACCATGTGGCCACCCTTACTTTCCTAGAAATCAGGGATTTTGCCACTGAATAGGATCTAAACACCCCCAAATTCCTATTATCCTTTTAATAACTCACATTTGGTCAAAACGTAGGATTTAAAATGAAGACAAAATATTTATATCTCATAGAAAACACCGGGATCCTACACTCAGGTCTTTTTCCATGTCCTTAGGTCTTTCTCATGTACTTCACCTCGTGTCTATGATTCCAAGACATGCAATCACACGTGGTCATCTCCCCTAACAAGGATATGCTGGCCATGTCCCTCAGCCATACAATATGGGCTCACTACATGGAGTATATGTCCAATAAACCATTTCTAGTACCAAAAAGACATCTTTACCAAACCAGAAGAACAAAAAACAAGTAACGTTGAACTACATGAAATGTGATCATGAATTCTGAATGATAATTCCCTATGAGATGCCCGAAATGCCGCAGTTTCCTATCAAACCCACAGATAAAACCTCAATATATCACTATTTTTCATAAAAGGGATATAAAAACCTTAAAAAATACATATTAATTGAGATTAGGACTTACAATTAAAATTTTCCAACCCCATAGTGAATAATTGAATCTTTGTGTGAAATTCAATGATCTAAATCCATTGCCCCCAGATTTGGGAGTTATCGTCATCAGTATTAGATATCAACATCACCTTCTATCCTTGGATTCACCCTGTTTTGTCTGTCGTGCATGGGGGGATACCTCTCTTATCACGTTGTCAGACAAGGGAGGAGTGTAATGCATTTAATTTTATTGAATCAATATCTTCTACATAACACCTCGCCAACATGCCTCCGACTCGGCATAAAATGCTGAATTGTTTTTGGTTTCTCATAATCTAAACACTACACTCTGAATTCAATCACACTCATAGATTTCTTATCTGAGACATTTCATGGAGGTTATTAGATGTTTACAAAAACAATTTGGACATAGGATGAAATATTGTTAATATTTTTAATTTCATTGTATCTATGCTCTCTAGGACCCAGAATCCTATAGTGACTCGATGCCTATATTTAGAAATATTCTAAATCCTTATTAATAAAAATGAGAGTCACTATATCAAATGCATGTGATCTTCTTCTATGTATGATGGAAATGAAATTATGGTAAATTTTTATTTATTTTATAATGTTATTATAACTCAATTAATGGATTAATGGTAACAAAAGGGTGAAATAGTTAAGTATATGGTTAGATAAGGTAAATTAAGATGCTAAAATTAATTTTTATGCATTTTTTATGCATCATTAAATTATATTATAACTACATTCTTACATTTTTTCATTTCTGTTTTTATTTTTGTAACTAGTTTTTACCCAACTAATCAACATTTTATGAAAATATACAAAATCCCTTTTGACAAAATTTAGACGTTATAAATCCAAATATGGTCATCATACAATCTTATTCAATTTATAAATTACAGAAAATTAAATTTTATATTAAAAATATTAATATATAGAAAAAATATTTTTTTGGAAAAATGATGTTTTCAAAATTAATTGTTATTAATATTATATAACATTAAATAATAATAAAATGAGTTATAATACATTTTTATGTCTTTGTAAAAAATATATAAAATTAATAATACATATTAGATCAATTTAATTTATTAGAAGAATGTTAAAAAATAGTTATTTATAGTTTTTAGGTTATAAGATGAAGAAACAATCCCACATTCTTGTTTGTGAATTTTCCTTCTTATATCGATGAACTAAACCACATATGATATCTTCAACTATTTTTATATTACATAGGCCCAGAAAGGGATCCATGGTGTTTTTTGATGCTTTTGGCGATGGTTTTGGTGATAGTTTTGGTTCCTGATTATGTAGAATGACAATGTGGTAGCTTATGACTCTCTTCATCTTCATCTACATGGGTAGAATTAACACACTCATGATTTAGAGTTCACTATTGTAATGAATTTTCATAAATTTTGGTGGCACTAACTTTTTTCGGGGACATGTTCAGAAGGATTTACAACCATAATAGTTTGAGTGATATATTTTATCCAAATGACATAAATATCAGATATATATAATTTGAAGATTTCATTAAAAAGTTTTAATTTGATATCCCAATTACCATGTTGAATGGGAATGTCTTTTTTGATGCTCTCATCAAGAATGTATCTTCATATTCAGTCCTAGAATTGAAGGTGGAATGGAACATTATGAGGATTTTTACTCAGTTTCACATAGATGCTTAGTAGGAAATTTGATGTATGGTTTTTACCAATGTTCAGTTATCATCATCTCTACCAGTGTCTATTTTGTAGATTCCACAATATGATGATGATTTTAATGATTTTTTGAGAAATACTTTATGGCGGGGATATAGTTTTTAGTTGGTTTCTCACATTTGATGGCATTCACCTATTTGGGAGGTATCTTCTTGTCCCAATATATATGAGGAGTTTGATCTTGTTCAATTTTCACAACACTTCATGGGTCGTTCTTCCAGGAACTAAACAGATTTATTATGAAATGTGGTGATGATTCTTATGTCCAGGGATGAAGGGTGTCATTGCAGGTTATGTGTCTCACTATTACACATGCTAATAGATAAAGGCAGATCAATTGAAACCCTATGGTTTGATTTATCCTATTCCGTTTATTGTTTGGTAATGGGATACAGAATCCATGGATTTTTATGTTCTATAACCACAGAATCGCTAAGGTAAGAATTATATCGTGGTTTTTAAATATTGGTTGATAAATTCCTATCATTTCATTCCAAACATGGATACAACTATGGCTAAAGAAATCTAGATTTTGTGAGTTTAATAGATTGTGAAGTTACATGAGAATCCTTCCTCCACTATATTGGATAGGATCCTATGTTTTACTAGAGATGTTAGAAGAGTATCCAAGAGGTTATGGAAACTCAAGTCATGTTGAGCCTATCTTACCATCTACAGACAAATGGTCATATAGAGCATGTGATTCAGATCTTGTAGGATATGAATTGTTCCTATGTCATGGATTATGGTGGATCATGGGATAGCCACCTAGGTGTGGTTGAGTATGGTTACAACAATATTTATCAATCATCGATCATAATTGATCCATTTGAGGCATTGTATGGTCACCCGTGCAAATCAACTCTTTGTTGGGATAAGGTGGGAGAATAATATTTGGTTGGACCATGTCTATTTTAGGAGACATCTTTGAAGATTCCGGATGTACATCAACATCTAGTTATATCCTAGTGTCAACACAAATATTATGTGGATCGACGGTGCCATCCATCAGAGTTTTCCATTAGTGACTGGGTTTTCCTGAAATTTTATCCCCGGTTGGGTCATTCTCTGCGTAGAATATATGTAATGTTGGCAATGAGATATGTCAGAACATTTTCGATCATTGAGCTAAATGGAAAGGATGATTATCACATATAATTTCTAGTTCAATTTATAGGTATTCATGATTCTTTCCAAATATATCTTCTTAGGAAGAATCATCTTCATCCCACTAATATTTTGAGTTGGGTTGAAATTGAGTTAGAGCCACATTTTTCTATTTTTTAGAAACTAGTTGAGATTGTGGAATACCCTTTGAACATCTTAAATTTGATGTCGATTTCATTGGTTAGAGTTTTTTTGAAACACCAATCATATTTTCATGAGACAAGGGAATGTGAGTCGTTGATGATGGAGACGTGACCTCGTCTTTTTCTAGGGGTTACATCTTCCACATGGCATCCTGGGGATAGAAAGTGTTTATGGTGGGGAGTTTATAACATTCAATTTTCTTAATCAGGTACGTTTTTTCCACTATCTTTGTTCCATTTTTGTTGTGGAGTTTTTAGGTGTTTCATTCTCGGTTTTAATCATGTTTTAAGAGAATTTCAAACCATGTAACTTGGTTAGATGAGGTGAAATGATTTAAAGGTTCCTTAGAAGGGTTCATGCGATGAGACATTTTTTCATGTCGTGAGTTAATTTAAGGTCAGATATTAATATGAGGTAAGTGATTTTTTAGGGTATTTGAGAAATGTATATTTCATGATGTTAAATGGTATTACATATCATTTAATTTCAAGTGTAGGTATTTTTATGGTCTCATACATGTTTGAGTGCCCATTTTGGCAACCTCTCCTTATTTTCTCGTGACCAAATGTACCTCTTCAGATATATTTAGAGACATATTAACTTCTTGATCAATCCGTTCAGCATTTGATCTTCATTGTGGTTGTGGTGCATATCTCTAGGTATGTGACCATTCCACTTCATCATTTCCATTGACCGCGGTAGCTCCATTGAGTTTCATCATTCGATTTTCAGGTATGAATTATTGATTCTTTATGTATTCTTCCATATCTATTATACGATCTCATTCTGGAGGATGTTCATTTATTGGTTTGGGTGCTGCGATTGTTCGTTATTGTGGTGTGTGTGTTTCCTCAATTTGATTGACCCCATGTTTCTAAATTTAATCAGTCATAATAAATGGATTGGATTCTAGGGCCTCTATAGAGGTTGTTGGGATTTTGTTGTTGGTGGATCGCGTTGTAGGCATGTGCAACCCGAGTTTCATGTTTGGTTGTTCCTTCACTAGCCTATGTTGGTGAACCCTATTGTTTATATTTATATACTTGTTTATAATAAGAATTTTCATGATTACATTGTGTGTGTTGGAATGTGTGTTTAAGGAAAAATAATTTTTCACAAGTTGTTGACAAATGGAAGAAATTGGGTATTTTAAATGAAAATAAATGTATTTTTGGAATGGCTTCCAAATTATTGGAATGAATTGTGAATATTATCACATGGGTTATGTTTGGTTCTTATTTGGAAGGTTTATCTTGATTCCATCATCCATTTTTGTGATTTATCAATTCATTTGATCATGATTCTTTCCTCTGATTCCCAGGTATGTTGTTCTAAGGGAATGATATTGAAATTGATGGGCGGGGGTTTACTAATGGGGAATTCATGTTCTTCCTTTGCATGTTTTCTGGTAACTATACTATTTATATGATTGATTATGGTATGAGTAGTCTGATAACATAACCTATCTTATTTCTTAGTATTGTGATACATATGCTTCTACTGTTGTTTTGTACATATTCACATTGTACACATTAAGCCTTGGTATGCTTGTTGATTATTGTGAAAGATGACATGGAAAATGTTATTTCAAATTTATATAACTAATTTTATTTTAGATTTGTAAAATATAGAAATATTTACAATGATTTATATAAAACTACATTACTGCTTATCATGCTATGTTATATTTTCAATGAGAAAATAAGAATTTTTATAAAGATTCTTATTATGAAACACCAATGTGGAATCCAATTGATCATGTTAGCTCACACTCTGCGCACCACTTTGTGGTGTGTGTACCATCGTATTTATTACAATGAAGGGAATGGGAATGCACTATTGTGATGTGGTGAGGGTTCAGGTAAACTAATTTAGGTATCTATTGGTGAGATTGTAAAACCCCAAGCATAAAGGGTATGCTTCTTCTTAATAATTCAATTTCATGCCCTATAGGAAACACCAATTCGAGTGCACCATGACCTATCAAAATATTAGAATAAACAATTGGCTATGAATTACTACTACAAAAAGGAATGTTAAGCGCCACCTTTTATCAGTGTTAAGAAAAAATTTCTCATAAAGGCACCCTATATCAATGATAAAATTTAGCTCTAAAAAAGGGTACCCTTTATCAGTTATTTTTTAGTGATGAAAAGGGGTCCCTTTATCATCACTAAATTTTTAGCCCTGATAAAACCGTAGTCCCATATTTTATAAAAACGGGTGCACAATATCCTCTATTTATAACGCCCTCAAGCTCTCACAATACAGTAACCATTTGAAAACTCCCCTTCTCCTTCCCCAATCTTCTCATTGTCGGACCTCCACCGTTATCCCTACTTATCCTTCAATCTGCTCGACCCTACTCCCCACAAACCCTACTTCTTCATTTCTCATTGGTTGGTGGCTCCTCCCATGCACCTCCTCCTCTGGAGGTCGCTCCTTCCCCTCCCGACGTAGTGCAAAATGCTCCCTGACTGCTCGATGCTTATTCTCTCCCTCCCTCATGGGTGCGATCTACTCTAGGTAAATCTCACACTTCTTCTTTTAGGAATATTTTTGGTGGATAGGCTTTGATGTGTAATTTTGTATTCTTCATGAAGTAGTTTTTCCATGTTGTAAAGATCACTAGGTTATTCTTATATAGGTATGTCTCTAGATTAAACTGATATACTCCATGTTGGGATTATCTTATGCGATTTTATTTGTGTTGTGAGGGGTGTTATTGCAGTGTGATGTTATTATGTTCTTTTAACTTCATATTACATTAGCCTTTTGGTTGATCATCCATATAGGGTAGTATAGAATGATTCTCTCTTCAACAATATGGAAACCAGATGGTAATTTTCTAAATTATTTCTATTTGATTTTTGTTTCACCAGGCTACCTTCTATTGCATTGTGGTTTGGTTTAAATTTCTCTATGTTAGAGGGAGGTGGGTGAGGATCACACTGTGATCCTAGATAGTTTTAGTGCCATGTCATTGTTGATGGTATATTTATGTGGTTGGGATCATATGGTGTGGTAATTAATATGGTAGTTATGGATTTATTATTGTGTGGTTATGATAGAAATGATAGGGTTATTTAGGCAGAAAATAACTGGCTTTATTGATCATAGAATTGTTTTAGTGGTATTTAATGTCATGAAAATTTAATGGTTACTGGGTGGTGTTATAGTTACCTTTTGGCATGGAATATGGTTGGAATAAATGGAAATCATAGTGGGTGATGGGTTGGAAATGATAAATGATGGTGTGTTAAATGATTAATGATAATGATTGGAATAATTATGATAAATAAATTGTTAATGATATAATAAATGTTATTAATGATTATTGAATGGATTATAGTGGGTAGTGATTTGATGAATGTTTTTACATTAAAACGGTTTACAAATGAAATTCATATGGTAATAAAAACCCAATATATTATAATGTTAAATGAAAGGAGAAGTTGGTAATGCTGATATATATATGCTTATGTGATTTGTTAGGGGTTATTTGTGGCATTATAATTGAAGGGGTTATTATACTGTGTTAGTAACAAGGCAATGGTTGACATGGGTGTTAGAAGTGTTAGTTTGGTGTAAACCCTTGGGAATGATTTATGTGTGATTATATACTTATTATATTTTCCTATTATTTCTTACGCACCACCACTTGAGTCGAGTAACCGGATTGAAATACATATGGGTACTTTGGTACTGAGAGTTTTTTTCAATATCTAGGTTATAGAGGGAACACATATATAACCACTCCCTCTTCCCTTCTCCCCCTTCACACATAGTATGAGTTGTAATGGCTCCCAGAGGGTGTATATTTATGGCCTATAAAAATTTTAGGTTTTGGTGTATATATATTCTTGTTGAAATGATTATGTGTATTTGGTGTGGATACATAGTGGGTGTTGTGCAATGTTGGATGAGAGTATAAAGTTTATGTCCTTCACGTTCACGATATCATATTGTGATGAGGATGTGATGTGTGGTTGTGATGTGGATATGGGTTTTTATGTGTTTGTGACATGTTTATGTGTAGATATGTGGTTGTGAGATTATATAGAACGGAATTAAGCAAAATAAATATTCCATTAGAGTGTGATAATACCTAGATTAGTGGAGAAGCGGATGAGGGGTAATTTATTAATATATATTCCTTTGATATTATGTTACTATACATGAATGTGATATTGGGTGAGTGATCCATGGTGAGGTTGGGTGATATATGACCATATATTGGTGTGTATTAGATCTGTTATCTATTCACTATGGCATTAATATATTTCATACACATTTTAATGAGAGGTTTTGGGAATGATCCAACTGAGTATACTTATATGCTCACCTATATTTATATAATTATTTTTATTAGTTTTTGAAGATTGATTGGGTGACCAAGATTGAAGTTACTATCTTGAGGCTAGGAGTTACCGCCAGAGCCAATAGAGTAGGATTTGTTTTTGATATTATATTTTTGATACCTTTTTTATGTATGAAATTCACATGAATTGTGGATTGGGTTGTACATTATATTATATGGAGGTGATTGGTGGTTTATCTATGTTCTTGGGATTTATGAGGGAAACACCTCCAATTTTTTATACCCTCAATGCCAGTCTCCAAACTATGTACTATTATAGGTAGGATTCAGGAATTACACTTAATTTCACTGCCATATTAGGAGTGATTACAAGTGGTGGTGAGTTATGATAGTGTGGTATCAGAGCTTTAGTTGAGAGTTAAGATGGAGTTTGGAATTATACACTCATGAGGATTCAATGGGATGATAGGTCAATAATATTTGCGTAATTTTATAATGGAATAATATGGGAGACCCTCTATGACACAAAGTGATTATCCCCTCTGTGATTTAATGTAAGTAATTTGAGCTTACCAAAAATATTCGGCATGATGATATTGAATGTAGGGAAGAGACCTAGGAGTGGTAGATGTATCATTATTTTTTATTCATGTATTTGGAAGTCTTGTTATGTATATTTGAACCATAAATAATAACATTTGAGATGAAAATAGGATGGAGATGAATAATGATTGAATGGATGCTAATCGTTTGATAATAGAGTATGAGAACGGAGTGAAAGACATCATAAAGTTAGCAAAAAATCATGCAAAGGATCCTTCTCAAATCCATTTTCCATGTTTATGTTATTGTTATTCTAGACTAATTACTCCAGAAGAGTTGGAAGAACATTTTATATGTCACGAAAGATATTAGAGATAAAAATATTGGAATAAACATAGAGATAAGGTGAATGTAGCAACTGGATGGGATAAAACTATGTTTTATGGATCATCAGAAATGAATAAAAATATGTATAATAAAGAAGACGGTATATAGGATGTGATTACAGATGTCAATGATGATGAAGATCGTATTGAGGAAACAAAAAGGACAATTGAAGATGAACTCCATGATTTCAAAAAATTGATTGAGAAGATAAAGAGTTTTAGAAAGACACCATTGTATGCTGGTTGCACTAAATATACAGAATTTTCAGATGTACTTATGTTGTATAAATTTATAACATGAAATGGATGGAGTGATGTCAATTTTACGGAACTAGTTTCACTATTTAATGGCTTTCTCACGAACGATAATGAGCTGCCATGCTGGATATAGGAACCTAAATGAATGCTATGCTCGATGGGTATGATTTCTGAAAGAATACATGCCTTCCCAAAAGACTATATATTGTTTTAGAAATGAGAACAAATCACTTATAGAATGCCCAATGTGTTGTGCTTATTGATACAAGAAAGATGAATCAAGTCCTATGATCCTTTTATAGTACTTTCCAATCATTCCAAGATTTATGTGTCTATATAGAGTTGTAGAGACTAAAATACAATTGTCGTGTCATGCAGATAAAAAAATAAATATGTGAAATTACGTCACCCATTTGACTCTCCTCAATGGATGAAAATTGATCAAGAATATCCTGAATTTGTAATAGTGCTGAGAAACATTTGTCTTGCATTATCTACAAATAGAGTAAATTCTTTTGGTTTTCAAACCAGCACTCACAGTACATGTCCTGTTCTATTGGTAAATTATAACTTTCCACCCTAGATATGCATGAAGAAGAAATTCATCATGTTATCTATGCTTATGTCAGGTCTAAAACAATCAGGTAATGATATTGATGTTTATTTGGATCATTTAATAAAGGATTTAATATTATTTTTATATTCAGATGTTATATTGTAAGATGATTATAAAATTGAATACTTCACATTGAGATTGATGTTGTATGGTATGATAAATGATTTCCCTACTTATGAAAATATGTCATGCTACTACATTAAAGGAACTCAAGGGTGTCCCGTGTGTGAAGAAGATACAGAATCAATTAGGTTGAAACATTCATTAAAATATGTAATTCTAAAACATTATATATTTCTACATCGTCGGAATTATTATTGATCTTGGATGACATCATTCAATGGAAGTTCAGAACAACACACAACACTATCTCCACTAATAGATGATCAGCTATTTGAGAAAGTAAAAGATGTGCACACTGTTTTTGGTAAACCATTTTTAAATAACCATTCAAAAATTAGTTGAAAAGGAGATATCGTATTTTTGAATTACCATAATGAAAATGTTTTCACGTCAAATATTTTTTTGATATGATGCATTCCGAAAAAATTGTATGTGACAGTGTAATTGGAACGTTGCTAAATGCCCCTGGAAAAATAAAGGATATTATTAAGGCAAGGCTGTACATGGTTCACATGGGAATATGAGAAGATTTGGCTCCCATGAAGGGTGAAATTCTAATTTTTCTTCCTCCGCCTGCTTACACTCTTTCTTGGGATGAGAGATACCAGTTTTGCAACTTTTTCAATGATGTAAAAGTTTTAGAGGGGTATTCATCAAATATCATGAACGCTGGGTCAATAAATTATTTGATGTTAAATGGTTTGAAATCACATGACAGAAATATTTTGATGCATGATTTATTTCTTATTGATTTACATTGAAATTTTGGCAAGAATGTTCATCGTACATTAACCAAACATTGCGTATTTCAAAACTATATGTAGCAATGTTTTAGACCCGGGGAAATTTACAGATATGGAAAAGGAATGTTTCATCATATTATGTGAATTGTAAATGTTCTTCCCACCAACATTCTTTGATATGATGGATCATTTGATGATTCACTTTGTGAGATAGATTTTCCTTTTTGTTTCTATGCACTATATATCGAAATACCTTGTGGAATAGTATATGATAAATTTGAAAAGGTATGTCAAAAATTTAAGTCATTCGGATAGTTTTATAGTGGAGCGATATATTTTTGAGGAAGCCATTGAATTTTTTATCTAATACCCATATGATTTGGAAAGAATTGGTCTCCCAAAATCTCATCACAGTGGACGTATTGAGGGTTAGGTCATTTCTAGAAGATATGTTGTGACAATTAGTATTACAGATCGAGATCAGGCCCACCATTATTTTTTGCATATCAAGTGGGAGGTTGGTCTGTATATTGAAACTCACAAAGAAGTCCATAGGTAGTTGTATGTTTTATCTTATAATGGTTTTGTAATAAATGTTTATACATTCTATACAGATGAAAATGATGAAGATAGTACCATGAAAAATAGTGGAGTTACACTTGTGGCTGAAGCGATGCATGTTTCTGGTAGTAAAGATAGAAATACAAATTATGAAAATATGTCATACTTTGGGATTATCAAACAAATATGGGTGTTGGATTATACGACAATCCAATTGGAGTTTTTTCAATGAAAATGGGTTGATAAGAATAGTGGTATTAAAATAAATTAATGGGGGTTTGTGAAAGTTGATTTTAGTAAAGAAGGGTACAATGATGAACAGTTTATAATGACATCACAAGAGGTACATGTTTTTTATGTTCCAAACCCAGCAAACCGAAAGAGGTCGATTGTTCTGTTATCATCCAAAACAACTGAAGGTTCTGATGGAAATTTTGTTGAGGAGGATCCTTCTAGTAGTACGTCATAATCATTTCACAAAGGTCCCAAGGTTGACGATGTTTTTTATGTTGGAGAAGACCACAATGTAGGTATTTGGATAATCAATAGAGGTGTAAAATCCCTTCATCCTTTGAAAAAAAGAAAGAGAGGTCAATAAACAGTTTATATTTTTTTTTAATATATATCTTGTTATCTCATGTTATTATCTTATCATTACTGAATCTATGTTATCTAAATTAACTATTCAACCACTTTTGCAGATAATGACTTCTACCCATTCTGGTGCACCTAACCTTGAGACTGAATAGGTCTCTCGAGCCGTTGCTACTGCTGCTGCTGCTTCTTCTGGTGTGGCTGATCACATTGTAGAGCAACAATAGGTTTTTGAACATGTTTATTCTCCTAGTGTTGAGGTCTAAAAACCATTATCACATGATGTTTCTATAGTTCTAGATGAACATATATATGATGTTGATATTGATGAAATGGTCAGGGATGAAGGGCAGACGTCGCAGAAAAAAATAGGTGCGTCGAAGTTTGATGGTGTTAGCCAATGTTCTTTAGGCGAAAAGAAAAGACATCGAATTTGAAGTCGGATGGAATGCACAATGCCTGCGTGTGAATCCAAACAATGATATTGTTAGTAGTTACATTGGAATTTTCACTTGAAAACATGTACTGATTGACATCATGTTTCATGGAAGGAGGCACGTTTGAAAAATAATTAGTTATTTTCCTATATATGATAGTCACATGAATTAACTACTCATGTAGCAGATGCAGACCTATTTTTAATGGCTCTGAAGCTACCAGAACAATACTATCGTGTCAAAGGTGCAGGGTTTGGGGTGACACCATGAATATTATGTGAAAAATATAAACATATGATAAAGATGAAAAATTGAATCAAAGGAGATAATTACTATGAACTCTATAAGAATGATTTCAATGGCAGGGAGTGTTTAATACAACTTTTATGGGTAGGATGCAAGGAGAAGACACAACTCAAGAACAACCAGCCTATGAAGATCCCGCCCCACCCCCACTAGCTTTGAGGTGTGCCATTCCCCTCAAGGAGTTGTCTCATCCATGGTAATCAATATTTTTATAATTATTCCAATGAAATGTGAATAATAAAAACACTGATACTTTTCCTGTACTAATATTCTACATTGTGATGATGACTATGATTTATATCTTTCAACACTCACATATCACCTTGTAGTGAGGGATACAGTGTTCAACATCCCAGAGGACAAGCTTCATAATAGACCACTTCTGAAAGATCATCTAAAAGTGATGATTACTGTGGCTCATGATCTGAATATAGAGCCACCTATTCCACATGATAATGATGATATTCATATGGTCAAAAAGGCTATTGGGACATTCATTTGCTGGTTGTCACAACTTGTAAGAGTACATGTGGACCAAGAGGTATTTATTTACTTTTTATACAAGATAAACCTTTACTAATTAATGAAAAAAGGTTCTTAACTAATGAATGTTATTATATACGGAGAAAGGTAAGAGAGTGACAAAAAACTTTGGCTCAAAAGCATCTAAGGATTGACCAACCAACCCCAAAGAGCTACTGAAAGCACAATAACACCACTTGTTCTCCTTCCAAATTTATTAGCATTGAATACTCATGTGGATACGAAGCTAAGAGGTGGAAGTAGTCATATAGTGGTTTTCAAAAATAATATATACAGAGAGGAAAGTCAAGATTTTGTTGCTGTTGAAAATGTAAATGAGATCTTTGAAAACAGTTGGCTAGGTGTCATAGTTGTAAATTTATATATGAGGTATTTTTTCTAGAATTTATTTTTTAAAAGCTGATAAAATGTGCAAATTTTGACTAAATACATTTTGTATTATTGGAAGACATATATATGAAAAATAGGTTAAATAATTTCCCCATGAGCCAAAATACAGACTCATTAGTCCACATACCACACCAACACATCTATAAAATTTAGATCCATCTAATAAGGATGAAATAGTTAATGGATTTCTGATAACATTTTAATGCAAGATTACAGATGACATACTCTTCCAAATACTAACCATGCATGGGTAAAACTCTACGACTAAAGCATATCAATTATAATTTCACTTCTTTTATTACTTACTCCTTTTTTTTGTTTTTACGCAACATTGGCTAATAATTTCCATGAACTTGGATAATCCATAAATTTATATTTCAGATTCAATGTGAGGATATCCAACAAACCAACCACACATGATGGAGTTTGTGAATCTGTAAGACACTACATCCTACGTTTTATGTCTTAACATCAAGTAATATAATTTATATTATAATTTACTGAGTATTCTTTTAAGGTAGGGTGGTGTATCATTATCTTCTAAAAAAATGAATGAGGACAGAGGATAAACATAAGGAGGTGAGCAAGTACTACGTCTAGAAAAACATCAGGGTATATATAATAAAATTTCACTATCCAAACACATTTCAACAGAAGTTAGTTATTCTCCTAGTGAAACTTTTTTTTGCAGTGTCCAAAACAAACAAACGATAATGATTGCTGTTATTATGATAGTATATTTATGAAATAAATCGTTTTTCATCAAAAACTTGCATCCCTAAAGAGGTATTTTCAAAAAAACTACCATTTCATTTAATTTAATTATTAATTCATTATTTATATATTTTGTAGTACTACTATGAATTCCGAAAAGCCTAATAATCACAAGAAAATATTGATTTGTTCAAAAATGAGTGGGCCGTATAACTGATGGAAGATAATACACAAATATCATGAAGATCTGAATTGGGAACATGCACAATGGGCGGTAATTTTTGAGAGGGGTTATGGGGATCAAAAGATGAAACATTTTTGTATGCAAATGTTAGTAGGAAATTTTTAATTTCTATCCAATAAAATATCCTTTCTCCAATTAATCATTTTCCACTTTTTACAGATGAAATTCACTAACAAAATGCAAGAATGATGAACCACTTCTTTTTGGGCTTTGGATAAGAAAAACGAGTAAAATTTCTAGAATACCATCATATCTGATCAAACACATTCGAATTGTGTTTATTATTTATGATAAAAGTACATTGGTGCATTTTTGACGTGTACGATTCTACCCTGCCTCAATCTGAGGCATGGTGTGGCCGGTATCACTCAAAGTGTCTCTCTATTGTTTAAAATGGAAAAACGTTTAAGTGAAAACAATAAATGATCTAAAAAAATCTGGCCAAACGCATTTGTATTGTGTTTGTCCTTTATGATAATGATCCATGTGTGAATTGGTGATGTGTACGAGTCAACCACGACTCAATGCGAGGCATAGTGTGACAGGTATCACTCAATGTGTCTCACTTTTGTTTAAAATGGAAAAATTTAACTAAAAAGAACAACATACGTATGAAAGTCTGACCAAAAACATTAATATTGTGTTGATCATTTAGGATAACGATTCATGGGTCATTTTTGACATGTACGAGTCATACATACCTCATTTTGAGGCACAGTGTGGCCGGTATCATTCAAAGTGTCTCTCTTTTTTTTTTCAAAAAAATGGACATAATTTTAATTGAAAACAACAACTGGAATACGTAAATCCCACCAAACACATTCAAATAATGTTGATTATTTTGGATAATGATACATGGTTTATTTTGGACGTGTACGAGTCAACCACACCTCAATCCGAGGCATGGTGTGGCCGATATCAGTCAAAGTGTCTCTCTTTTGTTTAAAATGGACAAAATTTAAAGTGAAAACAACAATAGACCTATGGAAATCCAAACAAACTCATTCAGATTGGAGTGATTGTTTTGTAGAATGATCCATGGGTTCATTGGGGATGTGTACAAGTCAATCTATCCTTAATTCGACACACAGGGTGACCGATATCACTCAAGGTCTCTCTGTTGTCTTAAATGGACATTATTTTAAGTGAAAACAACAACTGACGTATGAAAATGGGACCAAACACATTAGGATCGTGTTAATACTTTAGGAGAATGATACATGGGTAATTTTGGACGTGTATGCGTCAACCAAACCTCTATATGAGTCATGGTGTGGCCGGTATCACTCAACGTGTCTCTCTTTTGTTTAAAATTGACACAATTTTAAGTGAAAACAACAACTAAACTACCGAAATATAAACAAATGTGTTTGGATTGTGTTTATCCTTTAGGAAATGATCCATGGTTGCGTTGGTGATGTGTAAATGTAAACAGTGACTCAATATGAGGCACGAAGTGATCGGTATCACTCAAAGTGTCTCTCTTTTATTTAAAATGGACAGAATTTTAAGTGAAAACAACAACTGAAATACAAAAATCTGACCAAACAGATTCAGACTGTGTTGATCCTTTAGTATAACAATTCATGGCTAACCTGTGATGTGTATGAGTCATACCCACCTCAATCTGAGGCACAGTGTGTCTGGTATCACTCAAAGTATCTCTCTTTTGTTTTAAATTGACATAATTTTAAGTGATAACAACAACTGACCTATGGAAATCTGGAAAATGCATTCAGATTGTGTTGATCATTTATTTGAACAATCTATGGGTGAATTGGTGACCTGTACGAGTCAAAACCACCTCAATCTGATGCATGGTGTAGCCGATATCACTCAAAGTGTCACTCTTTTGTTCAAAATGTACATAATTTTAAGTAAAAAAAACTGACCTATATAAATCTGACCAAACACATTTTAATTGTGTTGATACATTAGGAAAACTATCCATGGGTGGATTGGTGATGTTTACTAGTCAACCATTCCTCAATCCAAGGCACAGTGTGACCGGTATCACTCAAAGTGTCTCTCTTTTATATAAAATTGACATAATTTTAAATGATAAAAAATAATGGCCTATGGAAATCCAAACAAAAGCATTCGGATTATATTGATCATTTAGTTGAAATATCCATGGATAATATTGGAAATGTATGGGTCATACACGACTCAATCTGAGGCACGGTGTGACCAGTATCACTCAAAGTGTCACTTTTGTTTAAAATGGACAAAATTTTAAGTGAAAACAACAACTGACCTACTGAAATATGACCAAATGAAGTAGGATTGTGTTTATAATTTATTATAAAGATCCATGGGTGATTTGGTTACATGTATGAGTCAAACATACCTCAATCCATGGCACGGTGTGATGGGTATCACTCAAAGTGTCTCTCTTTTATTTAAAATGGACAGACTTTTAAGAGAAAACACCAACTAACGTACGGAAATCCAAACAAATGCATTCGTATTGTATTGATCCTTTAGTAAAAATAACCATTGGTCATTTTTGACGTGTATGAGTCAACCCCAACTCAATACGAGGAACGATGTGACCATTATCACTCAACGTGTCACTCTTTTGTTTAAAATGGATAGTATTTTAAGTGAAAACACAACTGAAATATAGAAATATGAACAAACACATTCAGATTGTGTTGATACTTTAGTACAACAATCCATGGGTGTATTAGTGACATGTAAGAGTCAACCCCACCGCAATTTGTGTCACGTTGTGGCCAATATCACACAAAGTGTCTCTCTTTTAATAAAAATGGATAGAATTTTAAGTGAAAACAAAAACTGACCTACAAAAATATGAACAAACACATTTAGATTATGTTGATCCTTTAAGAGAACAATCCTTGGGTGTGTTGGTACAGTGTAAGTGTCAACCCCACCTCAATCCGAGGCATGGTGTGACAGGTATAACTCAAAGTGTCTATCTTTAGTTTAAAATGGATAGAATATTATGTGAAAACTACAACTGATGTAAAAAATCTGACCAAACGCATTCAGATTGTGTTGATAATTTAGTAGAACGATCCATGTGTCATTTTTGATGGGTATGAGTCAAACCTGCTTCAATATGAGGCATGGTGTGACCGGTATCTCTCAAATTGTCTCTCTTTTGTTTAAAATGGACAAAATCATAAGTGAAAACAACAACTGACCTACAAAAATTTGACCAAACGCATTTTGATTATGTTTATCCATTAGGATAATGACCATCGGGTGCGTTGGTGATGTGTACGTGTCCACCCCGCCTCAATCTAAGTCGCGGTGTGACAGGTATCACTCAAAGTGTCTCTTTCTTTTAAAATGGAAAAAAATTTATGTGAAAACAGCAATTGAGGTATAGAAATCCGAGCAAATGTATTTAGATTGTGTTCATCCTTTATAAATATGATCCATGGGTCATTTGTGTATGAGTCAACCCCCATAGACCCATTCCCATAACTCTGGTCATCCACATTGATACCCCCCCCATGGACAATCACCAACCTTCCTAGACGGCACCCCCAACCCTCGTAGACACCACCCCACCACCTAGACACCCCTCCTCACCACCGCCATGGAAAACCCCCCCACCCCCACCCCCATAGACACCCCAACCCCCTGGATGGCCCCCACCCCCTAGATGCCCCCACCCCTCTTAGACACGACCCCACCACCTAGACACCTCCCCCACCCCATGGACACCCCACCCATATGGACAGCCACCGCACCCCCCCTGGACAACACCTCACCCACATTTGACAGCCCCAACAACTCCCTAGATGCCCTGCAGACACCACCCCACCCCGTTGACACCCCCAACCCTCTGGAAACCACAACCCACTATAAATCCCCGCAACCCCTAGACATCCCCACCCCCTAGACACCCCCATGGACAGCCCCCCTGGATAGCCCCCGACCCCAAACCTAGACACCCCCTTGGATTCCCACCCCTAGGCACCCCCACCACCCTAGACACCCCCATGGATGACCCCCCAATCCATGGATGGCCCCCACCCCCTAGATTCCCCCACCCCTCCCAGACACCACCCCACCACATGGACACCTCCCTCACCCCCACGCTAAACCCCTGTGCAGCCCCCAACCCCCTGAATTATGAATTTAACTTATAATGTATTTAATTAACTTTTGAAATATGTGTTAATGGTGTATGGGTTTACTTGTTGTATGGGTATACTAGTTGTATGGTAATACTTGGTTTAATTACCGTATGAATTATGTGTTAATATTGTATTGCTATATTTGTTGATATGATGAATTTTTTGCAGGTCTTGTTTGTGTGTGCTACTATAGAATTTTATGTTGCAGTAGAGAGGACATTTACCTATGCTTTTTTAGCAGTGATAAAGGGGACACCCCCCTTTATTAGCGCTGATCTTTACAGTGCTTTTTTTAGGCGCTATTAAAGACCATTTTCAGCGCTAATAATGCCCGTTTTTGTAGTTGAGAATAGTATTATCCACATTCTGAAATATATATATATATCATATATAATTTTAACATTCATATTATGTGGTTATTAGGCATAATATAATGACAATTTCAATTATTCTCCTAAATGAAGTGTTTTTTTAAAATAAATGTTGTTTTATCTCGTTTTAATATAAAACCATTTTTAATTAATTATTTTACACTTTTATATATTCCAATTGAGGAAATTAAATTATTCTTCAGGAGAGGGACATAATAATTTAGTTTCATATTTCTCTAACAATATCAAAATTTTAAGGAATAGTGCGAAATACATGGTTTTAATTCAAAATTCATTTTCATCTAATTTATCTATATAATTAGACTATCTAATTAATTGTTATTAAATAATAATAGGGTTGTTTTTTTATCATTTTGTCTAATTATTATGATTGGAACTAATTTCAATTTGTAATTGGACATAAACACATGTCAATCTTTTGATAATTTTTACTTCATAAAACCCAGCTATTTGGGTTTGACAACGAGAATTAATTTTAAATTAATTTATGCTAACTATGTGATTTAAATTTGGAAAATTGGATTGAATATTGGTAATAATAAGGACCATTTTTTAAATAGTTACCATTTATTTTTTGACATTATTAATAGTAACTTTAGTAATTATTTTTATTTACCACGGTTAAAGGTAAATCTAGTAAATAATGATAAAAAATATATTATAATAATATAAAACAACCTTAACATGTGTCCTAATACTATTATATGATATATTTATGACCTTGATCATACTTAGGTCGCTTTTGAGAACACTAGGTGACACATGGATGTGATAATGACATTTTATAATGTTTAATTTAATGAAAAGGGAAGTATAACATAAACATGTGTCACTTAACTTAAAAAAATTTAATATGTATCATATAAATGTGATTTATGACTATAAATGTTTATTTGAAATCCAGAAATATTTGAAACAAAATTTTATTTCTTTTTATTTTTATTAATTAAATTAATAAATTTATTTAGGGAACAATGATGATGTTGTGATTAACCAATTAATAAATGATTGAAATAAATGATATTATAATTATTAAAATAAATGTAAATTGAGAATCATTATTTTATCCAAGAATTTTATAGGAAATTTTTTTGTTTTGGATGAATTAATTTCTTTTTTAGAAGAAAAACATTTTTATGACTTGAATATAATTTAATTACTATATAATATCAAAATTGACATTAATGGATTTTAAAAAAACCACTATTTTATTAAATGATATTATAATCATAAAAATGTAAGATTCTTCCAAATTGAATATATTGATTTGAAAATATAATTAATTATCCAATTATGTTTCTATTGGAATTTTAGAGTATCTATATTAACCATATAGTATAAAAATTCAAGATGTAATGATAAGAGTTTTCTATTTAACTAACGGTTAAAGGCAAAATATATGGTTAAATTCACAACCTAATTCTCTAAAACATAGTGGTTGTGAATATTTCGAGCCATCCTAATTTTATCTTTGAAATAAATCACTTTTAATAACTTATTATCTGAATATCAATTAATAATAAATTCTTATTTCAAGACATTCCTAAAGTGTCTCTCACCTCACTTATAAAAGGGATTTTTTCTTTCTCTTTTATTGAAACCTCCAAAGCCCTTTGACTCAGCCTAACCATAACCAAAACTCATTCCAACATCACTAATATCATTCTAGAGGACATCCATTGGGCATAAAACTAAATTATGGTGTTCTTTTGTGCTAATCAAAAGGGTACATCAGAAGAAGAGGTAATCATTTTATGCCTTCATTCAAAATTCTTATATTCTTCTACTAATCGTTTATTAGTTATTACCATACTAAAACAATAACTAAAACATATACTATATTTTGAGATGTTTTTTATGATTATTGGAAAACCAAATTTCTTCTTTTAACCATCGTATGAAGACTATATCACCATGTGTGCGTACCAATGACTTGCCTTATCCACAACATGGTGTAAAACATTATTCATCAATACTTTATTTTGAAGGGAATAATGATGAATATAAAAGACTTAAATAAAAAATATAACATGATATTATTTAATTACAATTAATATAACATAAAATTGGACACTATTTAGCCATTAAGGAAATAACATCGTTGCTTGTGAGTGCAAACGACATACCATCTTCACAACATGATAAGACTCATCATCCACATTCACCATCCAAAAATGATTATAAAAATTACATAATGAATAATTAAGAAATATATGAAATAATAATTCTAAATGAATTATATATATATATGTCTATACACATATAGAATTCAATCACTTCTATTAAATATGATAAGAAAAAATGAAATATCACTCATGCTTATAAAACCTATCATCTTCATGAATGGTGTATTCCATTTCATATATATATCAATTATATATATTTATATTATGAATATATATGATATATAAATCATATTATACAATATTTATGTATTTATGTCATGATTTATATAATATGATCAGGAATAAAAAGCCAATACATTTACAATAAACAGAAATATTATTACCCAAAATGTTTCATTAACATGAATTTATTAGCAAAAAAGGTAATATAAATTCCTAAAATAATTATATATGATATCATAAATATTTTTTCGATTCTTATATAAGTCAATAATATGTTTATAATTATTATACAAGAGCTTCAGTCTAGTACAAAGTTTTTCATACCTAAGGTAACGGTTAATTTCACAATATTAATATTATTCCACGTTGTTGATGCATAAGTATCTACTGCGACATATTTATTATCCAAGACCATGTTCCTAAAGAATTTCTGAATTTTTTTTACTATTATCCTACGGATTTTAAAATTCAATTTTAACCATGTTTGAAATTTTATAAATCGTATTGAATGGCAGTATTTTGGTTGTTTTTTAAACAAGGTACATTATGATCATTTAGAAAAATTAAGGAAATAATGTTTTTTAACATATACATCGCGATTGGAGATTTTCTTATGTTATGTCACCTGACCATTTTTTATCTTTCCTTACATGCTTACAAGTTTATTTTCAAAGGAAATATTTTATTTTAAATTTTCATATCCATTAAATGATTTAATTTAAAAAAATATATTTCCTACAAAGAGTTTTAATGATTTATTTTCATCTATAACAACATTATTTGTTATATTTTATACATGATTGAGGTTGATTTATTACAATACAATATTCCATATTGTAATGAAGGTTTTTCGATATGTTTGATTATGGATATGTTATTTGTATACCATTCATGTAACAATCGAATATTTTGGAAAAAAATATTGAATGAATGAAACACTAAGTCCTTACAAAACACCACTTTGTTATAACGATGCTAGTAAACATAATTTTCTGCCTCTATGATTTGAATTTCAAAAAAATGGCATACACAGTTGTTTTCACTATGATATTTAGAGTCTGATAAGACAAGTTTATTTTTTTGTTAATAGTTACAAACCCTTTTGAATAGTTATATGGCCCAAATGAAGAGTAAATAATAATATTATTTTATTTTATGAATATAATAATATAATAATATATTGAATAATTTTTCAAGGTTATAAAAAACAAATTAAAGTTTTAAAATTGCTATTTTTCGAATAAATTATGATATTATTTTAAAATTAAATTAATAATATAGGGAAATTTGTTTTCAAAAAATGGATTTCATTTTTTAATTATAAACATTGAAAAATGGTTGGGGATAATTTTTGGGATTTTTCTAAAACACTCAAATATTTTATGAATAGTAAAATACGATAATTTACCATATATATAAAATATCAGTTAAATTAAATATTCCTAGCATCATATCTGATGTATGAACACTTGGATTTAACTAAAATTCTCATAATACTATTCTTGGTCACAATAATAAATACTATTGGTTGTATTTGGAAAAATAATTAAATAATGAATAAAATATTGGAAAAACCCTCCTCTCCTCCACTATTAAACACCCCCCTCATTCCTCTCTTATCTTCACTGCTCTATGCCTTGAATATCAAAAATTTTCTACCCAAATACCCTTCCCTAGCCCCTCCCCATGTATAGGAGAACTTTGTTTTCCTAAAGACCAAAACCCTTCCTTTAATGAGGTTCTCAAGGAGGTTATTTCATGGGCTAAAACATCCTTCTTTTTCATTTAGTTTCATTTGAATTTATGTTCTTCTCTTATTCTATCCTAAAATTATATACATAATTTATCATTATAAGTCTAGTATCATATATATACTATAATTATAGCATGTTATTGAAATAACCATTATCAATATTCATACTATCTCTCTGTCTATTTTATTAATGAAATCATCATCTGTGAGGTTCCAATTTACAACCATAATGGAAAACGATGTTTTCTTTTCAATTAATCCTTCATTATAGAACATTATACCATTTTAATGGTATAATAAATCTATAATATATGTATTAAAACAAACATAAATAATCATAAACCAGTATATGTACATTGTATTTATTTTTATGACAAACTCTTTCATAATAAACCAAGTACAACCAAATAGTATAAGTGATTATAATTAATATTTCATCTAATGATTCATCATTATACTATTATTTATAATATTTTAAGACTTATTTATGTTCATAAATAATATATAATTTCAATTCTAGATAATTAGATCATTTCCACATGAACATCCATACTCATATACAAATATACCGATCATGAAACCAAGGAAATGAACACTCTGGAATAACAAAATTCAACCTTATAACCTATTAATAAGGACATAATGGACTTAATAATATTATTATATATTATAATCATATAGGTTCTAATTTAAGTTATTAATAAGTATAATTTCATATTCCAGTACCTTATGCTCAATAGCAGAACATATACGAACTTAAGGTGAGGGTTTTCCACTAGAACCCATATTTTAATTTAGGTTGATTTCATTATCAAAATACATAAATTATATTATTATTCATTCATATGAAATACTATTAATTTATATGTTAATTTTTTATTTATTTTTTTCCACTAGAATCATAATTGTTTAAGGGGAGTTATATGTTTTAAAAGGGTATTTCAATCATCATCTTGAAATACAATCCTGATTAAAGGGAATTTATAAAACTCCTACCTATTTTAAAGGGAATTATATAATCAGTTTTTTTAAACCATTGAATTTATAGATTCACTCATTTTAATATGGAAATACTATCTTACTTCATTCCTGGTTTTATATAAACACTTATTCAAAATAACTCTTCTTTTCAAAGTAAGAGAGCATTTATCTCAAGAATTACTCAATGATTTTATCAGATTATCTTCATATGATTCAACACTCCTATTGGTTAATATTAATTATTGGCCTTGGGAAAAAAATGTGCTTTCAAGCCTTGTTTTCAGGAAACTTGGCCTTGGTCCTTCATGCTATGTTATGGGTCACCCTCTACCCATTCTCAATAGGTCTGCTTTCAAATAATAAATTGAGGATTTGACCCAAACTTTAAAAAAATGTATTATTGGGATTAATATTTATGATATCATATACCATATTTTATTTAATGGTCTGTCAATTGGTTGATTATGGATGTTCTATCTATAAACCAGTCAACAATTAACTCTAAAGGGTTTGTGTTTATAATTAATGTGTATGAATGTTATTTATGTTTCATATGTTAGTTTCAATATGAAATTATATGTTCTTTATGATTATCCCCATTCATATAAGGAATTAATTGGACTTGTAATGTGATATGTGGTCTTTCTTTATCCCCTCGATTTTTCAGTGGGTCTCATGAGAGAAATAGATATGGACTTGGATGAGGCCTTACTCATTTTTTGATACAGTTTGGGCTGAGGCCTTAATCATTTTTTGATGTCTTGGATGAGGACATGATGTTAGGTTTCAGAATTTCCGACATATTCATTTCCCTCATTATGAATATATTAATTAATAGTATTGTGGTTATTTGACAAGTATAATACCCATGATTAGGATTTATTATGGCATTGTTTACATAGCTCATTTTCCAACCATATTATGTTCAATTTTGTTTTTAAAGGCACATGTTTTCAATTATTCACCATGCCTAATGATCAGATTTATGTTATCTTCTATTATATTGTTTACCTTTAATGAGAATCAGAACTCAAACCTTTTTAGGTTTCATTTTTCCTTGGACAAGAATAATTATATTATTATTGACTTACAGGGATAATCTTGGATTTGTGGATGTTCCCAAATAAACTTCTCTGTTGTTTTTCATTTCATGTTGTAATTTTGAACTTATGTTTGTATCTTGTTTCCATATCTACTAAACTATTCGTTCCTTCGAGGTATGAAGTTCTGGAAATCATGCCAATGTAATTTAATTAGGAATCAGATCTCAAAAAATGGGTTGAGGTGATTAGAGTTGGTATCAGAGGAAGTTTGGTAAAAAACAAGGAAAATAGATTTATAAAATTTAGGTTAGAGGATAACCCTAAGATAGTCATTGGGGATAAATATACAAGAACAACCTTGAATTTTTGGTATTAAATATATTATGTATATTGTTATAGAAAATAAATACCTGTTTGGATTATAAAATATGGTGTTGTTTTGGAACAGATGTACCAAGGAGTGAAAAATTTGACAATGAGTTTCATGATTGACCTGGGGTACCCTGGTACTTGAAAACTATCCTTACTGGGAACCTGGTTATCCAATCTTGAGGTATATGCTTATAATTATTCATACTTTCCTTAAAATCTATTATAAAGTATTTTAATGTAAATTTCTCCTAAAAAACTAGGATTAAGATTATGGGATTATCCAGGAATAGGATTTCAATTAATGTTAATTAATTTTTTTCCATGTTGAGACAGTACATAATGATTCACAACCAAATATAGTGAATGAAATTATTTAGAAATGACACCTAGTGGATGGAGTGTAAACCACATAAAAACACTTATCCCATAAAGGGATTCCCTCCTTTTCAATATAATTACGTTTTCTCTGGAGCTTTGATAGGTGATGAGTGACATATAACTATACTGTGACAACATACTAATGTTATGAATAGTAACTTTACTCCTGTGATGCATCTAGGTCCACAATGTGGAGGTTTTCTTCTAGACTTATTTATATGACAACAACCTCAATTATTTTATAGGACTACATACCAATTTATAGTAGAGTACATGATAAGGTCATTAGAGAATATATTTATCTCTTTGGGATGTAACAAAAGAGAGAAGGTTATCATGGAGGTTTATCGTCTATCGGGAGATATGGATACAAGGTTTAATTTAATTCAAAACACAAAGGATCATGATGAAATTGATGAAATGGAATGGAGGTATTTTAAGTAAATATTATTATAAAACTACATCCCTTGTGAATTGTAAGTAGATATGGAAAGACAATTTCTAAATCTGGGGAAAAAGTATGATAAGAATGTTCAGAAGAATGAAGCTAACATCAAAAGTTTAGAAAGGAATTCCACATACTACATAATAAATATCAGGATCAAGATTGATAGATTATTTTATGGGTTAACATAATTCCTTTAAATGTTTCTAGTCTCCCAATGTTTCTTATCATTTGAATATATAGTCTCATGTTCTTGGGAGACAGAAAAAAAGTACCTTATGTCAAATGACTTTAAATGAATTAAATAGAAGAAGAGGATTTATAAAAACTATGGATAAGGAAATAAGTAAATGGGGAATAAGGGAAGAGTTGTCATTCCACCATATGATAATTGTGCAAGAAAACTCCCTAGTTCCTGCTTAAATTGAAAAGAGTTGTGAAAAAAGTGAGGATAAAAATCCCATTATCCCTATGTTTCCAAGGGGTAGAAATAAGCTGTTAATGTTTAATTATATAAATGTTGAGTGATGGGACACTATTCTAAATATTTTCCAAATCATCAAGAAAATGTGCCTTAGATTTGGAAAATGGATCAGGGACAATCATATGTGATCACACATACTGATATTTATGTTCATAATGACATGGGGGTGGGTACATTAATAATTTCTTCAAACATAGACATTGTTATATTTGATTCTGGAACATTGAATTCATGAATATCTTCCATGTTTTACAAGAAAATTAGATATTTATAATTTGATTTAATAAGGGAGATATCATTCAAAACTTCTAAGGGAAATATCACAAAAACTAAGATGTTTTTAGTCAGTACCCATTTTGGCATATACAAATTTTTTATCTATTGATTTTATTATCATACCCATGATTGAATTTTATATAATCCTCATTATATATTGGATTTCAAACCATGATTAAAAAATATATTGCATGAATAATGAGGTTACAATTATTGAGGATGATATTGAATCCATTATCATTAGAGTAGAAACATCACCATATAATTCTCATTTATATCCACCCCCATTAGCTCTACTGAATTCAATTATTGGGGAGGAAGGGAATGCACTAACTATTGAGATAAAATTAATGTTCAAAAAATATGATGTACAAATTGTGCATTAATATATTAATTTGCTTCACGAGGATTTACCTATACATCCTCTAGAGTGATAAATAGTGTTTTTAAATGAATTAATTCCCGATTCAAGGCCCATACAAAAGACCCTATATAGAACATCCCCTATTGAGTTAGTAAAAATGAATAAACAAATAGTGTAATTGAGGGATAAATTATTTATTCACCCATGTGTTTCTGCATGGGGGCCCCTTATTCATTTAATTTAGAAGATAGATGAATCTATGAGGTTATGCATTGACTACGGGGAGATCCATGCTGTACCAATAATAAAAAAGTATCCATTACCAGACATAATTGATTTATTTTATCTACTTCATGGACCCCAATATTGTTCAAATATTGATCTTCTATTTGGATATCATCAGTTACATGTGAGGAATTAATATATTCCAAAGGCATTATTTTGAACCAGGTATGGGAATTACGAGTTTGTAGTAATGCCATTTGAACTAAGTAATGAGCCCTCTATTTTCATAGATCTATTGAATAGAGTTTTCAAGGAATATCTGGATGACATTTTGGTGCTACTTAATGATGATATCTTGGTATATTCCAAAAGCTATGAGGATAGTAAAAATAACTTTGCACTATTCTGAATACTCTTAGAAGAATGGAATTATATGAGAAGATTATAAAGTGGGTATTTGGAATTCAATTAGTTTCCCTTCATGGATAAAATGTATCTTTAGATGGAATATCTACAGATCTGGTAAAGAAAAAAGATTTTCAATAATGACCTATTCCCAAAAACATATCTATGGTAAGTATTTTTATTGGTATAGTAAGTTATTATTGGAATTTGGTACATAAAATCACCTGTTTAGACAACCCAATGAACATGAATGCTTGTAAAAGTGATAAGTTCTTATGGAAAATAGAATGTTTTGACTCGTTCAGAAAATAGAAGAGGAGATTAAGAAATGTTCCAATACTAAATCTAAAATCTGGGAATTATTGGTTTGTAATCTAGAGTGATGCGTCAAATTGAGGACTTGGTTATGTCCTTATGTTAATGATAGAGTTATTTCCTATGAATCTAGTTAAAAAAATTCATGATTAAACTATCCTACTCTTGATCTTGTGTTAGCAGTTGTAATTGTTCTCTAAAGATATAGATAAATTATCTCTGTGAAGAAAAATGTGAGATATATATACAGATCATAAGAGTCTTCAATATATATTCTCATAGGAAGTAATCAACATGAGGCAAAGGTGATGACTCCAAATACTCATGGATTATGATTATTCCATACACTATCACCCAAGAAAGTTAAATAAGGTATATAATTAATTGAGAAAAAAGATCTGAGAGTTATCAAAAAAATGAGGACTGGCAATGATCCTTTGTACATGGATCTAGTGAGCATGGATATGGGAATTATACAATAATGTGAAGTGTTACAACATTTTCAAATGGTTTCTTGACTATAATTATTGGAAAAAATTAATGATTCACTGTCTGATGAAGATAATTATCAAAATAAAATTAACGCTATGAAATAATGAAAGTTGGAGGACTTCATGTGTGAATATAGAATTATGAAATTTGGTAAGAGGCTATGTGTTACCTCTATACCTAAACTGAAAAGGTAGTTTTTTTTATGATTCTCACAGGTCAAATTTTTATATACACCCTGGTTGCACTAAAATTTCTAGATATTTTAATGCAAATTGCTAGTGGGATAACATGAAGATGAAATTTTTTTATTATGTATTAAGATTTCCAGTCTGTCAACAAGTGAATGATGCAAAACAATATGATATGGGAGTCTGGTAACCTATAACTATTCCTACATGAAAATGGGATGACATCACCATGGATTCTATCACTGGATTACTGAAAACTCTGAGAATTAATGATGCAATATGGGTAATTGTTGATCGACTTATGAAATATTCACGTTTCCTCTCTATAAGGGAGGATTTCCCACTGGAACGCCTAACATGATTCTATGTCAATGAATTTTTGAGACATTTTAGAGCACATATCTCAATTTTTTATGATTGTGATCCATGATATAAATCAAAATTATAGAAATTTTTTCATAAAACATTAGATACTCAGTTCGAATGAGTACTTCTTAGCACCAAAAAACTTATGGCATATCCAAAAGGATGATCCAAAAATTAAAGAACATGTTGAGACCATGTTCACATGACATTGCATGTATGTGGGATAAATATTTACCATTAGTGGAGTTTTACTAAAATAATAGTTTCCATTCAAGTATTCAAATGTCACCATATAAAGCATTTTACGGAAAGAGATGATGTACACCAACATGTTGTGATGAAGTTGGAGAAAGAAAGATTGAGGGCCCAGATCATGTAGAGGAAACAACAATAAAGGTAAGGACTATTCAATGACATATCAAAGCATCTCAAAAAAAGAAAAAATATTTTTTGATAATTGAAGGAAGGATTTGGAATTTCATGCGGGAAATCATTTTTCATAAAAGTATCTCCATGGAAGGGTGTTATGTGATAATGGAAGGAAGGAAACTATGGGCAAAGGTACAAAATCCATTTCTAAATTATAGAGGAAATTGGAGGTATATTATATTACATGGCTATTCCATGTAGCTTTTCTAATGCAAACAAGGTTTTCCATGTATCAATGCAGAGAATGTACATTCCAGACCCAAAAAACGTCCTCACTTTGGAAGGTATAGAATTGGAACCTGTCCTATCTTACTGTGAAGAGCCTATCTAGATTTTAGACACTCAAGAAATTTTTTTAAGGATTCAAAAATATCTTCTAGTAAAGATACTTTGGAAAAATTATAAAATCAAGTGGCATCATGGGAGCCTAAAGATGTTATGATGAAGAACAAACCAAATTATTTTGTGAGGTAACATTCACATAATTTTGAGGAGGATTTTTATTTAAAGAGGGGATAATGTAAGACTCTGTGATTTTGAAAGTAAATTTATCATTGAATGCATGAAATAATGAGCCACTTTAAAACCCCACATTAATATAATCTAGCCAATAAATTTAATTTTTCCATATCTGTGATTTGAATTTCGAAAAACTGACATACACGGTTATGTTCTGTAAGATATTTAGAGTCTAAAAAGACGAACTTATTTTTTGGTTAATAGTAACATACCCTTATGAATATTTATTCAAATATTAATATGACCTATATGAATAGTAAATAATAATAACATTTTATTTTCATATGTTTAAAATATAATGTGATCTTGACTAGTTTTTCGTGGTGAAATAAAACAAATTATATTTTTACAATTGTAATTTTTCAAATAAATTATGATTTTATTTATAAATTTGTTAATAATTTTTAGAAAATTAGTTTCAAATAATAGATTTCATTTTTTAATTCTATATGTCTAAAATGTATAGAGTGAATTTTTCTGATTTTTCTGAAATATTCAATATTTTTATGAATAGTGAAAAACAGTAATTGACAGTAAATATACATTATCAGTAAAATTTACTATTACTAACATCATATATGAGGTATTCACAAATGGTTCAAAATAAAATGCACATATTAATATTCATGTTCATAAGAATCGACACTATTTCAATTCGGTGGTAAAATAATATAATAATGTGTAAAATAATGGAAAAACCCTACTCTCTTCCACTATAAAAACACCCCAATTCCCCTCCTATTTCGACTCCATAATGACTTGAAGCTTTTAAAGGATATGAAAAAATACCATTCCCTAGTCAGTCCCCACATCCAGGAGATCATGTTCTTTCAAAAAGACAAAAATTCCTTCCTTTAAGAAGGTTCTGATGGTGGTTATTTCAAGATGTAAAATAGATTTCTCTTTTATTTAGTTTCAATTTAATTTATATTCTTTTCTTATTATATCCTAACATCCTATGTCCCATTGATCCTTATAAATATTTTATAATCTATGTAGTAGAAATATACCTTGTTAATTGAATAACAATAATTAATGTTCTTACTCTCTCTCTTTCTCTTTTATAAATGAAATCATCGTCCACGAGGTTCCAATTTACAACCGTCATGAACGACGATGATTCATTATTCATTTTCTCCCAAATTAATGGTCATGAACCTATTTTATAGTCTAATAATACTATAATATATTTATTATAACCTGTTTAATATTCAGAAACTTTTATATGTACATATTATTAATTTACATGACAAAGTTGTTCAAAATAATCCAAATACCACCAAATAATCTTTCTGATTATCATTAATATTTCACCCAATGATTCATCCTCATATCCTGATTTATATAAACATTAACACTTATAGATGTTATTAAATAATATATAATTTCATTTTTGATGAATTTCAACCTTTCCACATGAACATCCATACTCATCTACAAATACACCGATCATGAAACAAAGGAAACAAACACTTCAGGATTAAGGAATTCAATATTATAACATATCAATAAGGGAATAATGGACTTAATAAAATTATAATAAACTAAATACATCTCTAATATAATCATTATTAAATTATTAATATGTCTAATTTCATATTCCAAGACCTTATGTTCATGACAGGAACACATTCAGACTTCAGGAAATATTTTTCCACCCGAACCTCTATTTTCATTTGGGTTAAGTTTATTATATACACACCTCAATTAAATTATTATTCATTAATATATAATCCCACGAAAATTTTTTATGATCTATATATGTTTTCTAACAAAAATAAAATTTTTATTAATGGGTAGTTATATTTATAAAAGAATCATTCCATAATTCATCCTGAAATACTATCCTAATTCAAGAAAAATTCCCAAATTCTTACATATTTTTAAGGGCACTGTATTATCTATTTTTAGAAACCATTTTCTTTCTAAAATTATTCATTTTAGTTTTAACAAACTATCTTACTTCATTTTACGTTTTATAAAAACAATATTACAAAAAGAACTCTTCTCTTTACGGTAAATGTGTATTTATCTCATGAATTATTCAATTTTTTAATAAAAGTATCTTCATCTATTGAAACACTCCTATTAATTATTATTATGTATTATTGGTAAAATTATTTATTATATAATAAACCATATTTAAATAAATTTTTTATGATTAGTTTGAATGTTGATGTTATGTTCGAAAATAATTCACCAATTAACTATGAAAGGTTCTTATTTTTTCTTTGTGTTTGGGGAACGTTATTTACATATCATATGTTAGATACAATATCAATGTATATGTGGTTTACGTTTATCCATGTTCAAATGTATAATTAATTGGAGTTATTATGTTATTAGTGGGGCCCTCTATAGCCCCTTGATGCATCATTATCTGTCATGATACAAATAGATATAGACTTGGTCGAGGCTTTTCAAATTTTTAGATATTGTTTTGGCTAAGGGCATAATAATTTTTAGATTCCTTGGCTGAGACCTTGATGGTCTGTTTTAGAATGTCCGTCATATACATTTCCGTAATTATGAAGTAAGAAATTCAATATTCATGTTGTATTTTACTATTAAAAAACCCATGATTATGATTTATTATGGAATTTGTTTCTCATCTAATTTTCTTGCCATGTTGTGTTCATGTTTGTTTTTAACGACCCCTATTTTCAGTTATTCACCAAGCCTATTGTTTACGTTAATGATATATTCTAATGTATTGTTTACCCTTACTGAGCATCGGATCTCACTCCTTCTTATGATCCATTTTTCCTAGGACATAATGAATAATATTATGATTGTAATTCAAGGATAATCTTAGAGTGGTGGATGTTCCAAACAGAACATATATGTTGTTTTTCATTTCATGTTGTAATGTTGATCATATTTATGTATTGTGTTTCCCAATATACTAACCTATTCATTCCATTTAGATATGAATTTATAGTAATAATTCCAATGTGATGTAATATGGAACTAGATATGTGTAACTAGGGTTGGGTCTTTAGAATTCATTGTTTATTGTTAAAGGATTAACAATTCTTATGCTGGTTTTTAAATATGAATGTTTATGTTCTGTTTCAAACTTTTCATATGAGGAATGAATTGAACTTTATATGTTATGGTTCTGGCCCACAATAGCCCCTCCATGCATTGATAGGTCTCATGAGGAAAACTAGTTTCTTCACAGAATATTTGGGTATGGTCATTACAAGAGGCCATGAAATAGTGGTTAAGATGTTTGGTATTATGTATTCCCTCATTACAAGGTTAGTTATAGATTTTACATGTGATTATTTGACTAGTATAATATCCATGAGAATGATAAAATGGAAATATTTGATTTATTAGTCCAAATATTATGTTGAAATTAAAGTTTTAAGGGCCTGTATTTTAGTTACCTACCTTGACATAGACATTTACGCTTATTTTTTATCGCATCAGCTATATCTTCTGTCCTTACTAAGCATATAATCTCACCCATTTCTTATGTTTTATTTTTCTAGGATAATAAGAGTTGTTTTGTGAATGATATTCAAGGATAATCTAGGGGAATAAAATTCTTCTCAAAGGATTATGTATGATTTGTTTTATGTTAGAAATTGTAATATTAAGTTTATGTCTGAAATCTATTTTCCAAGGACGCTAAATTGATCGGTCCTCAGTGATTTTATTCAGGTTAATAATTCCACATGAGGATAGATTTCGGATGCAGGAGAGTTTATTTTTGGTCCATTCCATGATTAGGAAGTTAGAGCTAATGGAATTTGTAGGGGATGATTTCATAGTTCATGCGGCTGCAAAAAAAATTTCAAACCTTCTTATGTCCTCTGAGGAAGAGATTATAGACGAGATTCTGGACATTTAGGACTCAAATTAGGATGTGGAAAGGACTAATGGAAGGATTTTTCATGTTTATGTAACCATGGAACATGACACTTGGATTAACAAACAATACCTAATTTTGACTAGAGGCTTCAATGAAAGGAAGATTTAAGTTGAGGAGTTCATACAATCTTGGGAAAAGTTGGATTCTCATTTTGAAGTTATCAACTGCAATGAGTCAGATAAAAAATTTAAATGACTAGTCATGGAAATTATTTAGGGATGTCGTGTCCAATATTCTCAAGCTGATCTTCAATAGTTCTATTTTCTACTTTTGTGCTTGATGTGTTGTTGACATGCTGGTTTATCACATTTCCCATAAAAGTAGTTATTTATGAAAATTAACTTGGTCGTGCCAATATATTAATATTATGTACCTACAATAGGTTTCTAGGGTCGAAGCATTATAGTTGGTATCAAAAGATGTTTTCAAATAACCTTGGAAATAGATTTTGAAAACATAGATTACATATTATAACCCTATGATAGAATTTGTAGAAAATTATAAAAGAACCACCTAAAATTTGGGTAACCATCATGGATAACATAGGATGAAACATTAGACGTTATATATTGGAATTACCTTCCCTTGATTATGTGGTTTTCTTAAATGAGATGTGTTTCTCACCTTATTCTTTCTGGTCTTATTTAATTGGTAGAAACCATGAGGAGTTGTATTAACATTGACTTTGTTGGAAAATATAATGATTTTGAGAATCAAAATATGGTAATGACCCGATAGAAAGATATTTTGATTATACCAAACCCGTCATCATGATATATGATTAAAAATGTGATCCTTAATGAATTTATTAACCCACTGCATAGGAGGAATGTGAATGTTTATAAATTTTCAAATTTTAGTAAGCATAGAGAAATAAACATTTGCCTTCATACATGTCCTGATGAAGGGAAGAGGAACATTGAATATTACCTCAAAAGTAAGGGGAGATGTTATCTATGTGGGAAAAGGTGTCATAATGTGACCAATTGTTGTAGAGTTCAATGTCTCGTACTTGGAAATCATAGGCATTACCAAATTCAATGACCAGACATAAAAAACAATTTCTAAACCAAAGAGGGACCTATTCCTTGCCTAACATTAAATTTGAAGGATATAAGTATTTATGTTTTTGGATCCATGAATTTTGAATAATGAATTACATAATGAATATTCAGTTTATGTTTTTAACTAATGATTTTCTAGACTATTTTAAATAGTTACAAAGAACAAGAAAATTTATTTAAGGGTAATATTATATTAGGGGAAAATATGATTAAGATAAATATATCCCCGAATATGTTCTATATCTAGAGATAATGATGTTTGAATAAATATATGTTGTATTTGAAAATGTAAATTGTATGATGCTATAATTTTGAGAAACAATTATGGATTTTTCTACAAGAAGGTTATGATATCATGGATTAAGTATACAACATTTTGTGACTTAACGAATAATACCTTTTGTTTTGGAAGAATGAAACATACATGTTTTCAATATGGAAAACTAATAATTTTGGTTGTTACACTGACTCAAGAGAATACATAATGAATTTGTTCACATGTTTCGAATGTAACAACCAATAACTTCCCTATGAGGTATAAGAGATAAATTCTAATCCAATTTTGTTAACCTTGTTCTAATGTTTTAGATTTTTAGTTTTTTATAGGATTGTACGATTATCCATTTATGGATAGTATAAGTTATACTCTATTTGATGTTTGTTAAATTAATGTATTATCTCTCTATAGGTGGAATTTTGCATATGTGATAACTTGTGCAATCAATTTTTTGATAAGACAGATGGAATGGCCTATCATTTTTATTATGGATTGCATGATCTTCTAACACTTCAGGAATGTAAAATTCAACATCATTTAGATGAATAAGAGATGAATTGGAAATTTTTCAATGAATGACCAATTTTGAGATTGCACTGAAATCTTGTATGTATTTCATCTCATGTTCTTCAAAATTAGGTAAAGGATCTTAAAAGCCAAAATAATCCTAGTACATTTATTTGTGATGAATCAAATAACCTCTTGGATCATTATATATTTATACCATTATCATTGTTAACCTTTTCATAATCATGTTCTCTATATCTCTCCATCAAAACATGATAGTTAATTTTTTATTCCATATCCATATTTTTCTACATGGAATCCTATTATATGTTATTTCGGTGAGCTCAATACTTCACCTTCTTTATTTTAAAATATAGGACTCATTATTCAATTTTCAATGTGAGATTTTAATAAATATATTTTGAAAAGTCCAAACCATCATTTTTTGTTGCAATTTTAAATTATGAGAATGAAATTTTTTGAATTAGGGGAGAATATAATACCTCAAGCTTCCACAAAATGCTTCTTCTTAATAATTCAATTACTTGCGATACACACAACTTCGAGTTTGAGCACAACATGAAATATCAGACAAGCCATGTAAAAAGTGGTTATGAATTTTAGTAAGAATTTTTTCAATTATATATGTATCCCATATTATTTTAACATTCATCTTATATTCTTCTTAGATATAATAAAATGATTAATTCAATTTTTTTAAAAAAAGAAGAATCTTTTCAAAAAAATTAGTTTTTCTGCATTTTAATGGGGAAACATGATTAAATAAAATATTTGAAACTTTTATATATTCAATTTTATCAAATTAAATCATTCTTTAGATTTAAGAAATAAAAAATTATTTTTGATAATTTTTTTGGTTTTTTTGATAAAAATTATATTTTAATGAATAGTGGGAAGCACTATATTTTAATTCAAAACTGCTTTTCAATATAATTTATCTATACTTTTATATTTTATTTTTAATTAGTTTTGATGTTAAATTGGTTCTTGTTTTTATAATTTAATTCAATTATGGTCATTGGATGTGGATTCATGTTAAAATTGAACATAAAAAAAATTTAATTTTTTGATAGTTTTTACTTCCTCAAAACCCGCTTACTAGTTTGGACAATTGGAATTAGTTTTTAATTAATTTCTTCAAATTCTGGGTTTATTAATTTGTAAAATATTATTCCATATTTTTAATCATTATGTTCAAATTTTTAAATGGGTACCTTCTATTTTTGGAAATTATGAATAATAACTTCATTAATTATTTTTATTTACCGTGGTTAAAGGGGAAAATCCTGTAAATAAGTGTAATAAATAAAATTATTATAATATAAAAATACCTTAAAACATATCCTAATCCTACTATAGGATATATTTCAGACCATTAACATCCTTAGGCCGAATTTGGAACCACATGGAAGCACTTGGGAATGATAATGACCTTTTAAAAGGCTTAATTTATGTAGAAGGGAAATATATAATAAATATTTATATCCTAAATAAAACAATTTTATTTTTGTTTATATAAATGATATATTTTACTGTAAATATTCTTTTGAAATCAGAAATGATTTTATACATCCAAGTATTTTATTTAAAAATTTTAGACACTAAATAAATAAAATTATTTTTGACACAATGATAATATAGTTATTACCTTATTAATGAATGAATGAAAAATGATTTTATAATTTTTAAAATATTATTAATTTAATATTTTTTATGCCAAAAAAATATTTTGGATAACATTGAAACTTTATGTAAGATTTAATCCTATTTTTGGAATGACTCAAGTCATTATGACTTTAACAAAAATCAATTACTAAATAGTGTCAAAATTCAAATAAATGAATTAAAATAAACCCTATTTTATTAAATGATTTAATAGTCATAAAAATATAATATTCATAAAAATCACATATATAGTTATTAATGTTTCGTTAGTTATTCACTTTAGGTTCTCGTGTTATTTTATAGTAAAAATATTAACCAGATAGTATAAAAATACAAGGAGATGTGGTAGGAGTTAACTATTTAACTAAGGGTTAAATAAAAAATATAATGATAAATTCATAACATAAACATGTATAAAACCTATTGGTACAGATAATCAAGAAACATACACATATTATACAAGAAATAAATCACTTTAGAGCCATTAGAATGAGAAAATAAATTTATAGTAAATTAATATTTCAAGGCTTTCCTAAAGTGTTCCTCACATCTCCAATAAAAGGGAACATCTCCTTCTATTTTATTCACATCACCAAAGACCATTTTCTCGGCCAAAACCTCACCAATCATCCTAAACAATTCCATAAATTCATCTTATAGGCCAAAGTTTTGTCATAAAACCAACATATGGAGTCCTTTTGTGAAAATAAAAAGGAGAAACCCAAAAAAGGTAATCATTTTATCCCTTCTTTCAAAGTTCTTTCATTCATATACATCAACTGGAAAAGTTGTTACCTTACTAAATTAATAAATATATAATATAAAATTTTCTGAGATGTTGTTATGATTATCATAAAACCATATTACTCTTTTTACCCATCATATGAAAATCAATATCACCATGCGTATGTACGTATGACTTACCGTCTCTACATCATTGTGTAAACTGTGTTTCATCTATACATTATTTAGACATGTAAAATTATGAATATAATTGAATTTAATAAAAAATATAACATTATATAATTTCTAATCATTTCATATTCGATTCATTTCCATACCATATTACCATTAAGGAAATGATATCGTCTATCGTCCATACGTACAACTTACCGTCTCCAAGACGCGATGAGACTCATCTTCCACATTCACCATCCATGAATGATTATAAAAAATATATATATTATTAATAATTATTAAACATATGACATAATATGTCTACTTTAATAATATATATATATAGATTCATACATATATGTTGTTCACTTACATCAATTCAATATGATAAGAAAACAGAAACATCATTCATGAGTACATAGGACCTAGAGTCTCCATGAATCGTGTATTCCATTTCATATATCTATCTATTATATATATTTAAATTATTAATATATATGATATATAAATAATATTATGCATTCTGGAATTAAGTAAATCATGATCTATTTAATATTATCATGAATAACATGTCAAAACACGTACAATAAAAAAGAAATTATTATTTGAAATATTGAATTAACTTGGAATTGTATATAAATGGGTACTATACTGTCATTAGAGAATCATATACAAAATAATAAATATTAATTTTATTGTAATATAAGTTAATAATATGTTTAAAAACATTATTTTCTATTTTTAGACATGTACGGAGACTATCAGACCTAAGGTAACAGTTATTTTTACAATCTCATTATTATTCGAGGTTATTGATGCGTAAGGATCTATGAGGAAATATTATCATCCAAGCCCATGGTTCTAAAAAAAATTTCATAAATTTTTTTACAATTATCTAATAGATTTTTAAATTCATTTTTACCCATGTTTTACTATTTATAATTTTTTTAAAGGAATCTTTTCGATCATTTTCCAAACGAGGTACTTTATTTCCTTTTGGAAAAATTAAGGAAAGAATGTTTTTAACTTATACGAGATGATATGATATTTTATACCATTATGTAACCTTAACATTTTGAATATTTCCTTAAAATCATACTTGGTTATTTTCAAATGAAATTTCTTATTTTAAAATTTCACATCTTTTAAATAATTTAAAGTAAAAAATAGATATTTCCCTCAAAGAGTTTTAATGAATTACTTTCATCTATTGCAACATTATTTTTTGGATTTTATTCCTATTTGAGGTTGATTTATTATGATACAATATTCAATATTGTATTTATGGTTTTGTGATATATTTGAATTTGGATAATTTATTTTTATACAATTCGTGGTTTATGGTTAATGTTTCAACATTAGGTATGATAGTTTTAAATAAAAATGATTATGTTATGATTAAACCGTTTCATATAAGGACTACATTGAAATTAGTAAGTAATGGGTGTTTCCCACTATAGACACATGATGCATCAGTAGGTATAATGGTAAAAACTATTTTTTTTTTGAAAAATGACTTGATAAAATATTTTTGTATGGTCTTTGTAAATGGAATTGACGTAGTGGTATAGATATTTGGTATTATGAATTCCCTCATTTAGAGATTTGTTACTAATTGTACAAGTGATTATTAGACTGCTACGATATCCATGTGAATGTTTTAATTGAATTATTTGATTTATTATTTCCATATTATTCTTAATATAATGTTTTAAAAGGATTGTGTTTTAGTTTTTTACTTTTCATTAAAAATGTATGCTTGTTTTTCAAAAATTGTAGTATATTTTTTATCCTTGCTGAGCATCTGATATCTCCCATTTATTATGTTTTATTTTCATGAGATTCTAAGATGTATTTTATATTTATATTAAGGGTTAAGATAGGGGAATAATAGTGTTCACAATGGTTTATCTATGACAGGTTTTATGTTACAAATTGTAGTATATATTTAATTTATGTAATCTATTTTGCAAGACGGCTAAACTGATCAATCCTTTAGGATTAGATTCCTTATAATCATTCCAATGTATTAATATAATGCACCTGTATAAATAATCTAGTTTCATGGCATTAGAAATATGGTGGGAGTTTTTCCACACTATCACATGGTGTAGCTATTTGGTTTTTCTAATTTGTAGTTGGACTTTTCTGTTGGAGATTTTGGATACTTTTACAGTTGTTTTGTTATTACAGTTCTCTTATAGTTATGTGATATATTAATTAGCTTTCAATTGTTCCTTCTTCATCTGTGTATATTTATCCCATGTGTTTGATCATTTTTGGAGAAATAGTTCCCTTCAGTTTATTGTTTGATGATCGAGTACTTGTCAAAATCCCATGGGGATTGAGGAAACCCTCCGGGTATGAGACAGAACGGGTAGGGTTCCATGTTTGAGGGTAACATGGGTCAGTTCATAACAATTTTATAGGCGAAAAATGAATTATTAATTTATTTTCATAATGTTACATGACAATATTAGTATATTTTATCCTTTTTTAGTATATCATGCTCATTCTAAACTAAAATATCATATTTATATTAAAAATATGCATATTCAGTCATATTGGGAACACCACATGTTAGAATAATTGGTAGTTAATCTTTACATGTCTCAAAAGAATCGTCAATTTTTTTCTTAATGAATAACAATAATCTGAGTGTTTTGTCTAATTTTTTATCATGTGAAACACATTTCATACATTAATAGTTAAAAATAAAAAAAATACACCTTAGGTAATCCCTTTTCCAATGTTTGTTATAATGATGTGAAACTTGTTCTAAAAAATTATGAATGAATCATGTATCATTGTAAAATGTTTCAGAAAATCCATCTGGGATTTATATGTTATGAGTATATATAAAATATTTTTAACGAAAATAAATTTTTTTAGTTAAATAATATGATATTTTAGTTATATCTACCACATGACAAGTGATAATGAAATTAAGTTAATTTATATATGCCAAAAATTGATCATTGATCATTATCTATAATTTTCATGAAAATATGATCATATTGTCAAGGATTTGAATGCTTATATGATTTTCAAAACACAACACCACTACCCCAAGCATTATCCCTGACCCCCTAGGTCAGGAAACTAACACCCTGGGTATAGGGTAAAAGTTGTGGAATGATTTAATGGTTTTTATTATAACAAAATACATTATTATATTACATTATAAAATAGGTTTTACTCTTATATAAATCAGACATTCCAAAATAAACTATGAAATATATTGAGATCAAAAAATAAAATAATGATAATAGGAAATAAAATTGGCCACCAATAAATATATAAATATATGAAATACTAATTTAGAAAAAATAGTATGCACTATATGTATTCTCAAACTAAAGTTCAAGTAAAACAATACTGAATTCCAATGATAATCCATTTGAATGAGAGGCATCATGTCCATCGAGTTGTTCATTTATGGTTTGATGATAGAATATTCAGTATTTCACCACCAATGGTTTCTCAACAAAATAATGATATAACAGGCTCATAAATAAACATATATAAAAATTTATGTACATATAATATAAATTAGTCTTAGAAACAAATAAAATATTAATAATCGTAGATCAATGTAAAATCATTTAACAAATTCCAACTAGATTCTGTAAAAACTAGTATATTCATTGTAATTTCTATTAATTATATGGAAGTTTTTTTTTGAGACTGTGAAATCTGACGGCGTGCGATTCCAAGGCCTGGAGTTCCAGGAATGATCCATCAAGGTTTCGTTATGCTTTAATTAGCGCGTGTAAGCGGGTTTCCAGAAAAAGTATAATAAGTATTAAATAGTTTCTCGAATCAGAAATATGAGGGCACTCTTGCACTCAGGATGGAAGTTTTACCCTAGGAATGACTTAGTCAGCACGTGCCTCTTATGAGAAAACCCAAAAATGGAATAATTGTAAATAAAAAAATTAAAAAAATTATTTTATTTTTAAAATTCTTATAACTCAAAAATGGTAGATCGGATTGGAAATCAGATACCACTATTGAAATCATGAGGGCATGCTTTATTTAATCATATACCAACATTGGCCAGCACGGGCCACTAGTGAAAGTTAGTTTTTGGTCATAAATAACATAATTAAGTAAAAATTATTTTATTGTAAAATCCATTACATTTAAACTGTATCTCGGATTGGAAATCCAAGAGTACCATTGGGTTCGTTGGGACGTGTCTCACTTGGTTAGATCCCACCCTCGACCAGCACAGGTCGAGGGTGATTGTTAATAAATTTCCTATCATTTTTTGTGTATGTTCAATAAACACACATGCGGCGTTTTTTAACTTTTGAACCAGTGCTCGAAATTGAAATATGAGGACACCATTGAACTCACAGAGCATATATTCTCATAAGGAGACTTTCACCTCAACCACATTTGGTCCAGAGTGAATGTTTTTTTGTGGAAATACAAATAATATAATGAACAACTATTTATTTTCTTTTTAACGACCCAATTGAATTCTTGGAGGTGGGGACCACCCATGCTAGAAAAATCCCATTTCTGAATTCATGGTTATGAGGACCACCTGAGCCATTCTTTAATATCAAAATGTCCCTTTGGAATCCTCTCATTTAATTGCACCAATTTAAATTAAATATCATGACTTTCAAATAATAAGTAATAGCGTCATTGGAATTTAGGAAGGATATGATTAAATGAACCTTCATAAATTCAATGATCGTTACCTACCCTCCCAATATCCTATTTATATGGAGCATGGGGGGAGGATTTGGCATGGCTTCACTAAGCGATGAAGCTCTGGTAATGTTCCGTGACACCCGACACATAGAAGAAGAAGCCTACCCAACGAGAGGTGACAAACAACATTGAACCACCAATTGGAAACGTGTGAGTGGCATCATTGGGAGCCGATCGTGGGAACTAAGAACACGGTCCACTAGAAAGAGCAGATGATTCTCCAATGTTCAAGATAAGGGGTTATTTCATTTGAGTGTTTTTGATTTCCTCTTCCCTGTTCATGAATTTATACGAAGAATGCAGGTCAACCAACAAACGGGTTGTCCCAAAATTATTTGGAAATCTCAGGAGGTTGTTACCGGGTATGTTGTAGGGTTTGTTGTTGATTTATACCCCCTAATCCCATTCTTGACATCCTTCATGAATTAATAATGTATATACTACTTCCAACCACTCTAACACGGACTGTGCGGGCCAAACGAACATTGACCGACAACTTTGCAACCATTAGTGTTTCAAAGTGTTCTTCGCGATGGAGGGGGATGTCGATTGGCGCAAGAGGGACTCGAGAGAAGCAGATGACACCATGGTCGATTGTGAAGAAGGCAGCAGCAAGACCGCGCCACCGGAGATGGGCCATGGACCGTCGGCCTCGGTGGAGCAAGGGTAGTGACCGGCATCGGCTGATCGCATGAAGGGACAGCGACGCGCGTCCATGCCTCCAGGCGTACAAGATCCACAACACAAGGTCGCAGCAGTGAGGGAGGGCGGTTGGCTCACTGCCAGCCGCCAGAGATGGTGCGGCGCGTGACCTTGCTGGACGGAGGAGAGGCGGGTCATTTGGCCAGCAGAGGCCGCCCAGCAGACGCCGCCGCACTGTGGGCCACCACCCTGTGGGCCACCAGCGGGCCGCCGCACTCTGGGGCACCCAGCGCGGGCCATGCCGGTTGTTCGGGCAAGACCTAGCAGGCCATGATGGATCCCGCAGACTAGGTCAAACCTAGGGTCGGACCCCGGGTAAAACTGGGTCAGACTGGACCTGGACCCACTTCAATCATTTTAAGTCTTTCGACCATATCATAAGCTATCGACGTCCATTTGACAAATCATCTACATCACCAGAATCCTTGGATCATGACGGTCCATTTGGAATACTCAATTGTGTTTTGGATAATGTTGGTGTACTTTCGTGTTGGATCCAACCCCAAATCCAACAGGTCCCTCGGAGCAGAATCACTAATAGCATAAATGCCGGGCGTCTGATTAAAGCAACGTCAGTTGTGTTGAGTCCCTTTTGACATGAACTGCCTTAGTAATACTTCTTCGTGCAACTTCTGGCTGTTGGAGTATCGACCTATGGCCTGAGGACCAAACCTTCCCAGAATCAAGCGAGCTTATTAAAAGAACCCTAGGTCTAGCTATACGTAAAGAAAGAACCTTTATCTTGTGTGGTTCAGTGCATAAAGATTTTGTGAGGGTCAGATGTTTTGTAGATCAGCGCTCAGTGATCCTCTGTGGGTCAGTGCATACAGATCCGGTGTGGGTCAGAGCTTGTGTGGGTCAACGCTCAGTGATCCTGTGTGGGTCAGCACATATCGATCCCATGTCTCTCAGCGGGGGTTAGTTACCTATGGATCATGTATGGGTTAGAAGTCGTGCTACCTAAAAGAATAAGATGATATATCCATTGAATAATCATATGGACTTCTGTAGTTAATTTATACCTTGTGTGAGATGATTCCTCAACTTTGTGGTGATGCCTTTGTGGTATTCTTCTATTTGGGGTACATGTGTGGTACATTCTTTCATGGTGATGCCATTGTGGTATTCTTCTAATGGGCGTACCTCTGTGGTACTTTCCTTCATGGTGATACATTGGTGGTATTCTTCTTTGGGCGTACCTGCGTGGTACATACCTTCTTGGTGATAGCTTTGTGGTATTCTTTAGTGTGGTGTACCAGAGTGGTACATTCCTTCGTGGTGATACCTTGGTGGTATTCTTTCTTGTGGCATACCTATGTGGTACTTACCTTCATGGTGAAAACATTTTGGTATTCTTCAATGTGTCGTACCTAGGTGGTACTTTCCTTCATGGTGAAACGTTTGTGGTAATATTCCGTGTGGTGTTACCTTTCTGGTGTTACCTTCGTGGAATTCCTTACTTTGTGGAACAGTTGAGACTTGAGGTATGTATTTGTGCCTTGTGTTTCCTCATGAATGAGATGAGTATACTGGATAACTTAGGTATATGTATGGGCATATGCCTAAGTATGGCGGACAATTGTTTTCATGCTTCTTGGTTTATCCCTTTTGGATTTTGAGAGAACTTTTGGGGGTCTCAGGGTCCCTATTGAGTATCTTTATACTCAACCCTGCACGGGCTATGCCCGAACCTTGTTGTGTTTTGTGTAGAAGGTAGATAGTGGTGACTAAAAACAAGGGTACCTGGGTAGGAGGCAACTCAGAGTTGGAGCATAGATGAGGCGTAGCACAGAGATCACTATTTGAAAGTTATACCTACCCTTCATGTAGGATCCTTGGTGGGTGTTGGTAGGAGTTGATCAGTTTATTTGTAATTTCCATTCTTCTTGTACTTTCCAGTTGGTCTTGTATTCTGGACCCTTTTACTTACTGTACACACTCTTTTTTACTATTCATTTTACTTGTGTTCATATCATGTTGTGTGCTTTATTGTGTGAGTTACAGATTATAAAGGCAATTCCCTCCCAATTTTTTTAAATACTCCATTAGTGCTAGTAGCTAGCCCCTGGCCTATGGAAGGTGGGTTGGGGTAGTTAAGGCACAGGCCCCAGGGGATGGGTCGTGACAGATTCAATCATTAACTATACCAATATGATGATTACTTGTACTATCAACATTGCATTAACACCCATAATCTGAGATGATAATACGATCAATTAAAATTGGGTGTTAAAACCAATACTGAAAATGAAATACACATATCCCCACACATATGTATAGATATATATATAAATAAGTTAGGTGTCTAGTGATCTATCACAGGTATAAATATGAGGTCATTCATATTAGGGTAATCTTACAGCCCTCATCGAGTTATAAGGGAGTTGGTATAAGAGATAGAGAAATCTACTCTTCATCCTAATAAGTATTGTATAGGCTCTACATAAGAAGTCATTTATGAACCCTTCCATAGAAGAGCAATGTCGCACACTCTCTTAAAATATTTATTATTATTTTAAGTGGACCATAATGTCTAACCTGTGTTGTTCTATTTGATGTGAAATTGAATAAAAAATACAATGTAAGGTTTTATTAAAGAAATAAATGAAATGGAAAATGGGGATAAAATTTTAGGGGGGGGGGTTACTGGGATTATTCAAAACAAAAAGAATAACATAAAATATTTTTGGACAAAATACACAGATAACAAAAAAACTAAAAATCAATATTGTGAAAAAGGATTAATCGATATAATCTATAAATTTATTAGTTATTCATCATTATATATTATTTTCAAATCTATCTAATTATGATCCACAAATATTTTCAACCATTTTACCCTACGAGAGAAAACACACCCAAAAATACTAGAACAAACGTACCCTATGTTAACATTAGGACATACAATTTCACCAAATTACATTTATTGTGACACCAAATCCAATATAAGGTTTGTGCCCAATAAGGGAAGAAACACTAGCAAATAATTGTGAATTATTTGAGTTTGGTGATTATATTTGACCCCCATAATTAAATCCCATTTTTATTAGATTTTGTGATTAAATTTTATTTCTCATGATTATAAAAATACATGCCTCATAGTTTAATCACTTTTTGATTGAGTTATGTAGAAATTAGAACTGAATTAATTGATAAAATCCTAGGAATTATAGTGAGATAATGTAATAAAAAAATATGTGAATGAATTAATAATTTTATAGGATATTAATAAAAACTAAAATTCTATGGGTAGGTTTTTCATTATAGATACAATTAACATAATTTTTTTGAAATCATATTAACCAATATCAACTACACTCAATCATTCAATTAAAAGTAAGAAAAATCTAAGATTTTATTATAAAAACATTATTTTTTAAATAGAATAATATTTTACCAACCCAAAATAAATGAAACATGAAGTAAAAGAAAAGGATGTTTTCCTTATAAGAATATATCATTACCACAATCATTTTTTATTTCAAAGGGTTGGAAAGATGTAAAGTAAACAATCTATTCATCCACAACCCCCATAAACCCACCAACAACTCAAAAAAATTATAAAAAACTCAAATAAATATATTGGATAAGGGATATGGTGTGAAATTTAAATAAGAAAACATATGTAATTCTAACTCAAAAAGTAACTCTATGTTGATCCACATTTTATACTGATTTCCCAATCAGACCAATTAATATTCCAGTTAATGAAATTATTTAAATTTTGTATTTTATATGATTTAAAATTTTAATCCCATTCTAAGAATGGATGAATGCTTCATGTCCCAAATAGTGAGGTGAGGACTATTATATCATGTCTAGGATAAAATTTAATTCGATGAAAATTTCCACCCTTGAAACATGGGATCCGGCTAGCTTGTTATAAATAAAAAATTTATACCAATTATTTTAAAATTTATCAATAAAATTTCAGTCTATTATTTATCCGAAAAAATGATATTATAAAAAATCAAGAGTAAATATGAAAGGGAAAACATATTTTTTTTGGTATTTTCAAATTCAATTCCCAAATATATATTTCCATTAAATCATTGAATAAATTTCCATAATAGTAAATGATATAAATTGTTAAAAAAAATCAATAAAAACCTGGTCTATAAACATCCTTGTACATATCTTTTATCACTCTAAATTTTTTTTTATGTTAACATTTCTCAACCCTTGATAGAAATATGAAAAAATGATATTATAAAAAAATATCATTAACTGTGAAATTAATTTTCCCCTAATTTGTATCAATGAAAAATAGAATGTGATTATTGACTGTAATCTGGTTGAATCATTTTATGAGTCAACCATGACGCAAATTTCCCACGTATATATGTGAAAACCATTTATATAATGTCTTTAAACACTTTATTTAGTATATATAAATCATATGAAAAAAGGTAACTAGTACCTTTCCAGTGAACGATTTCTACATATTAAGAAATAAAATTTCAATACCAACTCTCATAAGCATTATTAGATGTCAAATAATAAAATCTCCACCAAGTTATCCCTATATGTTTAACATTTCATCATATCTATATATTTTTTTAATTTTATTATATTTAGGGCATACAAAATTCTAATATTACATACACACACAGTGGTCAATCTGGTATAGTAATGAAATTGATCAAAAGAGGAATGTATGTATGGAAAACCCATTCATATAAAATGAAAAAAAATTATTTAACATGATATTAACATTAAATGGTAAATAAAAACAAAAAATTCATGATTGTGTATGATGTTGTGTGAAAAAATAAAATGATAAATTATCCCCTAAAATTCATAGAATGAATTTCTTCAGATATATCAATGTTTTTATAAAGAGACAATTAATCATATCCTCAACTAAATTCCATTATCTCTAACATCAACCATGAATAATGAAAACATATCCATGATTAACATGATAAATATGCGATTGTAAAAAATAAACATATATTTTAAATATGTTCTGTGGATGTAATGAACATTTAGATTTATTTTTATTAGTTTTTTTAAAATTATTTTAAATTTCAAAAGAATCGATTAGAAAAAAAAACACATAGAAAAATATTATTAAAAAAGCTACCCAAAATATCATCCAATCCTAAAAACATAAAATGATACATTTTACTCAATTTTATTATATGATATTATATATAATATTGATATAAATAATTTAATATTGGATAAAAATATTATAGTGATATGGTAATGGACAACTATATGTCTACTTGTGATGATGTGGTCATGTAGTGTGATGATATCCAGTAAAAGTGTTAGGAATCCCTCAAAGTACAACATTAACCATTCCCATTAACTGTAAAGTTCCTCAATGTCACCTATTTTGTGTCCTAGAATTCACCATAAGTAACAAATGAGATAAAACAAAGCATATTAACCATCAAGAACACAACTTGATGATAATCAACCAATGTTGTGAACTTTAGAGAAGGAATTTTTCTGCTATTTGAAAATCACAATATTTTATAACTCTATCAGTAAATTATTTTTATATTTATTTATAAATACTGGACTTATAATATAATTATAGTCGAAAATCCTCATGATTAATAATTTACAGCTTCCTTTTATCACGATCATGGTCTAAATCCATGTTGAATTTCTTTATATCCTAATATTCTTAATTCTTAACCACCATGGGAAAATGAATTTTTTTCCCACAAATTAACTTTTAGGGGATCATATCGATGATAATTTTAAATGATATCATATAGGCCTATAACATTTCTTCACATCACTTGCACTAATACTTTTTATTTTATTATAAAATTTTTTCAAATATTGAAATCATCTTTCATTTTGATAAATTATCACAAATATTTCTAAGGGGTTGTACGGTGTTGATATTTTTTGCATCAACCCATACATATGATGCATGGAATCCAAATTTCATGTGTAATTTTTTTAAACATTGTTTCATCATAATAACCATCGATACTCATAAAATATAAAAAATATAAGACTTTAGAAATTATTCTACAATATGTGAATCATCAGCCCAAGTGGCCTTATATACCACCCATTTTCTCTAGTAATCGACAGAAAACTAAATTTACAATAAACCATGTGATTTAGTAAGAAGATACATAAAACCAATTCCCCATACCTACAAATTAACAAAAAAATATATGGGTTGTTGAGGCATCACATTTATACAAGAATTTTTTCAATTGTTTTGGTAATGTGATCGTGACATACAAAACACATGGGAATCATGGAACAATCTAGGATAATATAATCAATAATCTCAATCTTTATTAGTTGTAATTTTGCATCTAAATTTTCCACCATTCGAATGTTTATGTTAAAAATATAAAATCAAACTATAATCAATATCAAAAACACATCTATTTATGATGTGATCACTAAATATTCACCAAGGTATGAATCATCCCACATATAAAACAAAGTCCCTATAGTCAAATTTTCAATGTGGTGTTTCTTTTAATTTAATGTAATTTCAAAGGAAATCTAGGGGTTCACTAAATCGTCATACCATATATCTATACTATAGATTTAATAGAAGTTATAGTTTAGAAAAGATACCCAAAGTTGTGGTTGTTTATTGGGCATCTTTCTCTAATATATGTGTGATCTTACTCATGTGGTCATCCAAAAAGTTATATAACCCAATATTTTTATTTATATTTATTTCAAAATAATAAATAAGGATCATTTAATGAATAATTATTTCCTTTTAATATTCCATATTCAATAGGTACTTAATTACAACATGGTGAGATATAACATCTTCTTTATATACTAATAAATAATAATGGAAACCATCTAATGAAAATCTGATAGTCAGAAGTATTTTTCCATTATTGTGTTCATATCATAAGAGAAATATAATGTCCCCAAAAAATAATTAATCATAATGGAACAAACATTAACCCTCTAAGATAAGACTACACCATCTATAAAGATCAAATAATAATAGCTAAGCTCCAATGGGAGATCCCATTATGGGGGGTTTTATTAGTACTGTGGTTAAAATTTTATTCAACATATAAAAGGAAACCCGATAATATTCCTTAAATATAAAATATGAATCCTTTAAAAGTAATATTTAAAAAGTCATAACAATATTGTTAATAAATTTTTTGATGTGTTAATAGAAATATACATTCCCCATTAATGTTCTAACATAAAAAATACATTTGGGATTTGAAAAGGATTAAAAAATATATAATTCAGATCTTTCAAACTCTGTCCCTTATTTTGAGACTACATTCCCTATGAAAGAGTCAATCCTTACCTTGAAAGGACATTTATAAAAGTTCAAAAGTAGACTTTTATCAATGATATTATTGAATACATTAACCAAAATCAAAAGAAACTCCTCAAATAATAAACCATGAATGGTAAGATAATCCATAAATTAAACCATGCATGTATAAATAAATTCCTATAAATTATACACCATGCACACCTGTAAGTTACTATGGGATTAAAAATTACAAATAAAAACTTTCAGTATAATAATTTACTGAATTAGAAATGGAATACTATTTTATCCTCATCTTATAGATTAAAATTAATCTAAAAATAAAACAACGTTCCATCAAATAAAAAAAATTACTTTAGAAGAAATCCCCTCAAGAATTTGATCAAATAATGTGAGTGGGAAATAGTCCTTATGAGGGGACTTGTTTAGTTTCATTTAATAAATACACACTCAACAACTTTTTTTATCATCATTAGAAAAAAACCCACCCTATCATTTCTAAAATCATTTACACAACCATTTTTATGAATATCCTTAATAGATATAACCCACTTAGAATTAAAAATAGGGTAAATGTACTTTATTCAATTAATTTTCCACCTTCCTTTTTAATAACATCCTAATGAGTGGGATTAAGTCACCACCGGGCTACCATATCATTTTATCACCATCCTCTAAAATAATATTTTCCATACAAATAGTGGTTATAATCCCTAATATTCTAGATAAGGTCCACCAAATTTCGTTGATTTTATTTTTCAAATGATTCAAATTTTTTTCGTCATTTCTAATAGGACAGTTGTTAACAATAATAACAAGTATCATAAAAAATAATTATGAATATTCGAGATTTGGTGGCGATGGCATGAGTTCTAATGCGGGAGTATGGTACATGGATAGAGACATCAAACTAAAATACGTGCACTGTAAACATTAATACTATAATATTACTCATCAAAATTAGTGAATAATGCATCAAATCAATCAGTATGTTCAATATACATGTCATTATCATAACACAAATTCTCAAAATTAGAATTTTAATCCATTTGAATAATTGAATCAATATATTTTTTATCCTAAAAACATGGGGTTAAGTATCCTTAAGTGTAAAACCATCCCAATTCCCACAATATACTTAATAATGAAATAATCAAAATATATAGGGTTTTTATAATAATGGACATAATGGGAGAAAGAAAGTAGAATAAACCTCTAAGGGATATTTTATGGACACTTTAATTTTAAATCTCTTAAATTCATCCCCAAAATCCATGTAAATCATTACCCATATTGAAATTTTTGATCCATTGGGATTTTTTGAAGAAGGGCCATCCTGAGATAATGGGAGCACAATAATGTACCTGATAATCCTCCATTTTAAGCACATAAAAATACATAATAAAAATCATATATCTTAACAAAAAATTAAATCCTCATGGACTCTGTTAGTATATATTATAACACTATTTTTTAATTACACTACCACTAATTTCAAATTTAAATCACTAATATGTAATGATGGGAAAAAATACTAAGACATTACATTTATAGTAGATCAAAAAATGGCATAAATCATTATAAATGTTAAGCCACCCTATGGTTCATGGTAAGGTTAATGTCCCAGGGTTCATACACATAGTAGGAATCACTTGAGTGGGTATAATAATTATTAATATATTCATTTAATTATTGATCTTATCCTTTACCTTGAGCCCTCTTATATTGGTATAATGTTATTTCAAGAATTTACTATACCTTGGAATCTATGTAATGGACACCAAAAGAGGAATATTTACCTTAAATATTTTGATTTTGTTCTATAATTATTATTTTCAATTCCTCATCTTCCATATTCTTGGGTTGTACCACTAAACTATGATTGATATGCGGTTTAAAAGGTAAAACATTAATAAATTGTTTTCTTTTCTCTTTCTCCTTTAAATTCTCCTTGACTAAGGGTGTTTGTATAATCTCATCAAGCGAGATAAATCTTGGTTGAATGTTATGAAAACAATGCACAATCTTTTGTTTCACAATCCTGAATGATATGGAACTAACATTCACAATGGGATTTATAGTTGTTTGGGAGGGAATATTTCTAGTGTACCAACTTACCAGTTGCCTAAGTGGCCATCCGACTCATTTATGTCTTTAGATCCATTAATTATGAACTTTTCCTATGAATAATTATCTTCAAACGATCAATAATGTTTAATATATATTTTCATTATAATTACCTTTTTTCACTTATTAACTCTTAGGATTAAAATATGTTTTGGGATTATTGAAAATTTTGTTTATATAATGGATGGTACAAGATATTTTGTAACAAAGGTGGCCACTTTGGTTATCAAAATCCATAACTCATTTATAGTAGACCTTTATATTTTGGGTTATATGTTTTTTGAATCGATATTACATCTATTGATGGGGTTGTTATCATTTTATTGAAATAATCTTCTACTGAATATAGTTGCATAATATTATAACTCTTTCAATTATGGTATATAATTTGATGGATGGTCTGGTGTGGTCCAAATGTAGAAATGTTTTACTAGAGTGGGTGGTGGATCTATTAGATCCATGAAATCTATTTTACCATTTAATTCAATTTTTCTAACTTATTATTATTTAAACAATTTTTAGGAAAAGAACATACCTGATGTACATGCATTACAGCCAACTGTTGATTCTCCTTTCTATCACAGAGTCTAAAGGAATGTAAAGGGAAATTCCTTGAACCCAAAGTGATTCATCCTTAGAAGAAACTTAAATATTGAAAAAGGCATGAACCAAGTTTCAAATGCACTTGGGTTTCACAAGTTCCACGAAGGTTGCGCAAGTATACTTGCGTGCCGCCCATTGCTCGCACAGGTGACTTGCGTGCCTTTTTTGAAATTCACCCAGGGTCTTCTCCAGCCTATAAATACCCCCTGTGGGCCCCCCATTTGGGGATGAAAAATTCCAGAAACTGAGATTTGAGCTCCCGGTACCCTAGTCTCTTCTCAAAGCTTCCGAACACTTCTAATGTAATTTCTTACCTAGAATGGAAGATATAAAGAGGGGGAGTAAGGCCTACGTGTTCAAACTCATCAACACTTGCGTGCCTAGGTGGACATCCCTTAAGGGAAATGGACATACTTGTGCATCGCCTTACCCCTTCAACGTAACTTGTGCACCATTCTTCTAGAAGTCTCTAGGGGTAGTATTAAAGGATTGAGCCAAGTATCGCCCATGTTCTACCCTAAGGATTGATCGTCCCACAAGTATCCATGTGTCATTCAGGTACACCTACGCGACCAGGACTTCCACACCTGACCAGGACCTACGCGCCATCGCAGTACTCGAACGCCCACTCAGGACATGTGCACCACCTTTTTTTTGGGTGGCCCCCTGCCTATTTCACCTCCCCTATGTCTATCCACTCACCCTCTTCATGATTAAGCCTTCAGAACTCTCTTCAAAGTCATTAATGACATGAATTCCTTGATGGCTTCATTATCATAAAGGAATTTTGTGGAAAATCTCTTAAATATAGTGATTTACATATCTTCATGTCACTAAGTTCAGAGATTTTATTTCGTTCAACCCCATACTTTATGATTAGAATCCTAAACCTGGGCCTCCTTTTCAGGAGTAAGCCCCAGTCTCAAATATGGGAATCCTCCTTAGGAGTAAGCCCCAACCTTAATTCCCTTAACCTGGGCCTCCTTTTCATGAGTAATACCGATTCTCAAATATGGGTATCCTCTTCAAGAGTAACCCCCAACCTTAATTCCCTTAACCTGGGCCTCCTTTTTAGGAGTAAGCCCCAGTATCAAATATGGGCATCCTCCTTTGGAGTAACCCCCAACCTTAATTTCCTTATCCTGGGTTTCCTTTTCAGGAGAGATCCCCGAGTCTCAAATATGGGCATCCTCTTTTGTAGTAAGCCCCAGTCTAAAAGTCTACAACTATGGGCATCCTCCTTAGGCATAAGCCCCATGTCCCTTAATCTGGGCCTCCTCCTAAGGAGCAAACCCTAGTTTCTTAAATCCCTTTCACTAGGGCCTCCTTCTCAAGAGTAAGCCCCAGTCTTAATTTCTCTTCACCAGTCTTAATTTACTTTTGATCTGGGATTCCTTATCAGGTGTAAAACCCAATCATAAGTCCCCTCTTAATTTGGGCATCTTCCTCAGGAGTAAGCCCCATGATAGAGTACCCAAATCTCTATAAAGTACATATACCTTTATGGACCTTTTTTTGGGGTTTTTCCTTGAAGGGAAACCTAATCTTCACCTATTTGTACAGTTATATATACCTAAGTCCAATATCATTTCTTATGATGGCATAAATTCTCTGGTTTTACCAATACCTCTTGTTTCACACACCGAGAATGACTCACGTGAGATTAGAGTGTAAAAGTAATTATGACACCTTTATTTGAGCCAACAACCATAAATATAGATCATACTCCCTTACTCGAGCTACGTGGGTTCTAATTCCTTTTCCAAAATGAAGGACATGTAGATAGCCCATATGCGGGTACGATCCCAACTCTAAAATAATCCATGTCCTTCTGAATGACAATAAACTTCAAGTGCCCCACTGAGTGGATTTTAAACCAGCATGGTCATCATAATGACAAAAAGACTTTTATGTATCGAAGGATACCATTGACTATGAGTCTATAACTAATACAGATGATTCTCTATCAATGAAGAACCTCGAATACAAATAAAATATTCTCTAAATCTCCTACATATCAATCATTTATTGTCAAATCTAAAGGAAAGCTCATTTTATACTAGGTAATGTAATAATAATTCATGAACATAACATAAATATATAAAGAGAGTCATGGAGTAGACAATAATTCCCCTCAAAAAGGTGAGATGAGTCTGACCTCCCATCCTCTCGACCAATGCAAATTCCTAAGCCTCATTATTTCACCACTAATGAGTGCCTAACTTTGGAATGTAGGTCCAAATGGATATGGAATCATTGGATGTTTCCGGTTCTATAAACAAACCCATTAGAAACCGATTGGAATGTTTGAACCTTTAATCAAAGAGGTCATTCCCAATTCTAGAGGAAATCAAAAATGGTGAACCCGACGTGAATCCTTAACCAAGTTAAAATGATGTTTTACTTATTTGTTAGGCCCCTATTTAAACTCAATGAGAGGGCCAACAAAATAATCAATAACATATGTGCTTATCCAAAACATGTAGTGGCTTGACTTATCTTTATTAACACTATTATATCAAACATGTGCTCTTTTCCATGATCCTCTACATTAAATGAATGGATTCTATTAAATTCACACCTGTGAATACCTCTGCGGTGAATGCATCTCCTGTGAAGGCATCTGCTGCTACTCCTACTGGATTGCCGTCTACTCTGAGGGAGACATCACCTACTCAGCATATTCAACATTGGGTATCAAATGCACTGGTTATGAAGTACCTTCAACACGGTACCATTCCAACTCTGGAGGCTGCTCGATAATCCCTCCTAGTGAATAACTCAACCTGTTCGTCTAGACAGTGATTACTATTGATCAAGAAGTAGGTGGTGCTAACCACTGCCTCCAACTGTTTCTTGTCGTTATCCCCGGAACGCAACAACCACTCCCTCCCATATTCTGAGGAAGTGAATGAGAAGGCCGCTCAGGGCCGTAATTCATGAAATGAGAGTCTTTCCTGAGGGCTCCCACTAACAATCTCCGCTAGACTCGTGCGGCAATATGACCTCAACATGATGAGGGTGTCATCTCTAGGCGTTCGGCTCAGGTTCCTGTAACCTAGGTAGGAATGACGAACCACCAGAGGATACAACCGGTTAATAGTGAGTAGGTTCTTATCTCTACTGTTTCCGGAAAAGTCCACCAACCTAACATGGTGGAAAGCAGAGAGCGAGCACACACACCCATCCGTTTTAATCCCGATGTCCAGAAAACTCATCTGGTAGTAGCACGCCAATCCCGCCAGGCAATTCCTGCGGAGTACTATAGACAAGAACATACACCTGTTTATAAATCATCAACTAGTCAGCAGGCTTGTCTGACTACATGTGATGGAGCCCGCCAACCCAATGTTTTGACAACTGGTAAAAAGGCACATACACCTGCTTACCCTCATCAATCCTGCCAGCAGCCTCGTCTGTCAGTATTGAAGGAAGTTCATCAACCACGTTCAGCGGAGTGAAATCAACAGGCACAAACACCTGATATTATTGATCAATCCTACCAAAAGTCTCATTTGGTATCATTTAGAGAAGTTAGTTGGAATGCTCCGGTGACAAATAGGAGGCAGACTCAACTCTAGACCCCCACACATGAGTACTGTCAGAATTCATTGACAGGAAAAGGAGGACAGGATTGGGCACAAACACCTACACCATGAAAGGAGTGGACGTATATCTCCATTCAGGATACTGAATTCACCAACCATATTCTGTCAATGGTGATAGAGCATAAGCAAATCCCTGCTCATATTCTGGATGCCTACCAGGATATTATAATAGCTTCCGCAGGATCTCAGGGAAAGACACATAAATCTCTCCCTACCAGTGGAGTGACACACCAACAGTTCACTCCGGAGTAGATACACACATCTATTCCAGTCCAAGAGGGTTGTGGGATGTACTCCCCCATATCATACAGACATCCAAGGCAGGCACATACACTTGATTTGAGTAGAGAAAATCAGCCTAACCTGATCATTTTTCCTGAGCATGCACATACACCTGCCCATAATGACCACTTTTGTCAAAAAGTGGTTCCTAAATAAAGTAAAAAGGCATATAAAAAGAAGAACCACCCATCACATTCAATAAATCACGAGCCAATCTGTAACAAGGCCTTTCTCGATGCACTCAGACAATAATCTGTTGCTAATCAAGATTCTACTACCTCAATTCCAAATAGTGGGAACATTAATTCTTAAGGTTTGCATCAAATACTTCCTCATGGAGGCTTACTTCATGAAAATTCGGTCAATCTCAAAATTACATCATCAGATGAGAGCCACAATAACCCTCAGTGTGTCCAGAAGACCAAGGAGAAAAATGTGTCATCTTTTTCTGTAACCCACCATGGTGGTCCTCCCCATGATAATGAATTTATCTACGAAAGTCCTCTCCACAGTAGTGATTCACATTTCTTGGAAAATTATCCAACAGACAATGTAGTGATGAGAAAGCCCTCTTATCTTCAGACACTTGAAAATGTGAAGCCATTCTTGTCTGATGATTTACCTCTATCAGGTGAAACACTTTCTCAATCAAAAGATAGCCTCAGGTGTAGGTCATTCTCCAAACCACCCCTGGTTTGTTCGGCTTCTAGTTTAATTAGTGAATTCTCTACCAATCTTATTGAATCTCATGAAGCAGCAAGGAATAACCATCTACAGTCTAATCAGGTAGAAGAATCTTTATTGAATGATAAAGAGGAAGTACTGAATATGAGAAAATAACTTGAAAAATGTGACGTGTCAGTCATGTTTTTTCCTTTGGCAAACTCTCAGTATGATATTCAAGAGATGTTGACGGAAGATGGAATTCATGATATTCGTCTCAACATCTGGAAAACACTTTTTCAATTGAAATTGAAAATATTATAATATGATGAATATGAAAATCACGTCAAGATAAATGAAGGTTTACAATGCCAAATTGATTTGGCATCTCTCTCAGTTTCTCGATATCCGAAGACTGAAAAACAGCAGAGAGCCCTTCGGCGTTCATGCCTTGGAACAGTAAGAAGATTTCACCAGTTAACTTTTAATGCCCCATCTAGTATTCATATCATGGGATGGGGTGTTCATGGAGTGCTACATTTCACTGTACTCTATAGTCAGAATAGCCCACCGAAAATGGTCGCATGCAATGTTATTGCCCATGGCCGGCCATAGTCAATGGGGTTTGTTTGTAATCAAAAGCCTACCCAAGAATAGGCTTCAACTAGTTCCTCTAAAAATCAAGCATACAGAAAAGAAGTTGTTGGAAAACGAGAATATTGAACAGTCCTCTCCTTTGGAGCAAGCACATCACCAAGTGACAGAAGTGTCAGAAATCATCCAACGGTCTTTTGAGCCGGGTGATAAAAGTGGATACAGGTTGATGCATCCAGCTAACTATCGGACTAAATTCCATAATATCAGGAGATAATTCAATAACGTCTTAGATGTAGCAACTGAAGAGCCTCCCCAGCTTTCCAGACTGGGGAATCTTTTAACTCTTCCCTCTGAATCAACAAATAGGAATCCAGGAGTTGAGCAGGAACAACCCCAGTCCACTGGACTGGGGACTTTTTAAAATTCTCAATCAATCCCATACTGAAATTCAGTCTTCTATCGATTGGGGAAGAAGCTTCAAGAGGAACGAAGAGCCAAATTATCAGGAGATTCCTTCTAAATTATAGTTCTTCATGAAGTTCTTGAGGGATCGAATCAACAAAAGGAAATGTCTCATCAATAACATAGAAAAAAACAATATCACAGAAATGCCGATAGAAGGGATGTAATGCGTTCGGCATCTATCAATGTCATCAATGCCGTAGTTGTTGATCCACCAGATGAGGATCACTCAGAGGGATCATATGAACAGGTTCCTGCTCAGGAACTTGTATGCACAGACACAAATGAAGAAGGTGTACATAAACAAAATCAAATGATTACTCAGAACCTAGGTAATCCTTCAGTTAACCCACTTCCCCCTCTCAAAATGGTGTCCAATAAGGGGAAACGAAAGAATCGAGTTACATAACCTTCCCTTGGAGAAGGCCAATCGCTCTCACTAGAGAAAATATTTGCACAACAAGTGGAAGAAATTAAGGAATTGAGGAGGTTGAATGCAGAAATACTTCAGGGTATCCTTCCTCCTAAGCATGCTGGAGTCTTTCAGCTAAAGGAATTTGTTGTGGCTACTAATATGGATCAAGAATATCCTCATTTATTAGTACACCATCACAGGTCTAATTTTATGGGTCAAGTGAAACAACAATCTGCAGTTCTACCATCGGTTGCAGTACGAGCCACAATATCTGTACCAGCTCTAGTCATTGCACCTCTTCAGTTCCAAGCTCATCCGGATGTTTCTCAAAAGTTAATAACTAAATTTGAGTCATTAGCAGCTTGGTTCGAGACTATAGAGGTAAAACGATCTCAAATTAATCCAGAAAAGAGAGATTTCCCTGAATGGGTTGATGCAGTTCCTCCCCCATTAAAATTTGAAAGTTCCACATTCCCAATCATTAATGGTTCGGGTGAACCAGAGAAACACTTAACACATTTTGTTTCTTGTTGCGATCCTATGATGGGAACCCCTCAGCAATAGGAAGAATTTAAGCTCAGGTGTTTTTTACAGTCATTAAAAGGGCTTACTTTTGTCTGGTACACAGGCTTTCAATCCTGGTCAATTACCAGATGGGAGGATCTCCGCCAAATATTTCTTCTTCAATTCAGCTCATCTTTTCCAAAGACAATAGTTTTTGATCTTTCAAATTGTAAGCAAAGAGGGAATGAAAGGTTTTCAAATTTCATTGCTCTTTGGAAGTGATTAACCTATTCCCTGACCTTAGCACTCCCTCAAGAGGAATTGTTTCCAATCTGTTTGGCAAATCTGCGTGATGAATTACACGCACCGCTGATCACTATAAAATAGATAGGAGGGTTTTGAGACGTTACTTCAATCGCTCAACAGATTGAATATTCTATTATGAAGACTAAAGAAAAAGCTCGTGTAATTCCATCAGCTCCAGGAAGGAGAATGGGTAGAGCAGAGACTGCTATAGTTATGTTTAAACAAACACATTTACCTACTTATACTTCAAAACCTTCATCTTCTCAAAGAGTTCCACCTCATGAGCGCCAACAAAAGAGGCCGTTTCGTCAAGATGATAAAAGAGAACAAAGATGGAAACAATTTGAGGATCTAAAGAGCTATATTTACTCTTTCTGAAATGAACAAGTTCTTGGTTACTTCATTTCAGCTCTGGAAAGTAATTTGGTCCAATTTCTAAGGCCCAAGAGGCCAAACAATGAAGGAGATGAAGATCGTCCCAAATATTTTCTGTTTCATTAGATGTTGGGGCATCCTATTTAAGAGTTTTTTGTCTTCAAGGACCTCCTAAAAAAATGGTCGACATGGGAGAAGTCAAACAGAAAGGTTCTTCAGCTCAGGTATCATGTGTTACTGCTAAAGATCTAGAGGAAGAAGGCATGTGGAAAGAAGTGAAGAACAAAAATGTGAAGAAATATAATTATTGGATGGTCAAAAAAATGATCATTCGAAATCATGGCATTTTGCGAACGCCATTGAAGAAGCCAGTTGTGTCTTTGGCCATGAATTCCGTAGTAAAACCCTCTTCATTAGAGGAAAAAACCTCAAAGAAACGGCATAATTCAAAGAAAGAATAAGAATAAGAAGAAGATGAGTATGTGTCAAAGAACAAGTTGCCTTTGACTCTGGCAGATTTTATGCCATCTACTTCGAAGCAGTAGGCACTACCCCACCTAACGGCACAACCTAAATATGCTAATCAAGAAGAGTCTTCATCGGATGAAGAGTTGATTTTCTGTTCTATTAATATGATTCAATTAATAAATCCATATTCCAGTCACAGTTTCGATTTTGATGAGCCTGAGTTCCAGGTATCAAATAGAGGAATATGAGGAAGTTCCAGAGGCACAGGATATATGGGAAGACATAGATCTTTCAGAGGCCACTATTCCATTTCTATCCTTTCTAGAACTGTGTATGCGATATAAACTCGTGGAAGAGCCCTTCAACAATCTCAATAAGAACTAGCAAGTTCTTACAAACATGCCAGACTCAGTCCTGACACAATTATTCTGGAAGATCGGTTGGAGGTTCCACCTTCTTCCTCTCAGTAAGTAAATAGACCTAACAGGTCTAATCTTCCAAAGCCAGGAGTATTACCAACTCCTATCCTTCTATAAGATGCATCAAATTCTAAAGCATCAACTTCTAAGGCACCTATGAAACCACATTTTTCTGTTGGGAAACACAATCCTTTGGATCAAAAGTATGATGTATTGAAACACTTGGCCTAAATAATGGCCAAGTTATCAATTCTGGATGATTATAATTTATCAAAGGATATTTTGGAGGCACTCCTCGAGGCTTTGTTGAGTCCTCAGGAGTTTGAAACTGAAATTACTGCCGCTGAAGTCTACCATGTAGAGAATAATCCTGCAAAATGCCATACAGTAATATATTTTACTGATATAGATGAATATGATGTCGTGCATGGACATATTAGACCATTGTACTTATCTAGAAATGTCAACAGTGTAGACGTCCAAAGAGTTTTCATTGATAATGTTTCAGGAGTCAACCTCATCCCCATTGGTACAGTTCGTCGATTGGGCCTCACAGAATCTGATTTATCTCCTTCTATGTTGATCTTACAATGATATGTTAAATATGAACAAGAACCACTAGGCGAGATTACACTCAGAACTCAGTTTGGAGATAATGTATCCAATTCAGATTTCATGGTTGTCGATCAAGACCCATCCTTCAACAACATGCTTTGTAGACCCTGGATACATCAACATGAAGCTATCCCTTCATCATACCATCAATGTCCCAAATATTGTTTTGACCTTCAAATTGGGACATTTTATGGTGATAGATCCCCATTCAAGACATGTGAATCTCAATATATTGAGGCAGAATTCTATCACATGAAGGGTAATGAGAAATCCACAATAAGGGAGATTACCAATGTTAATGCTACATATGGTTTGGAAAAGATTCCAGTAAACCCATTTACACATGTGAGTACAGATTATGTGTTTCCTATCAGTCAAATTGACAGGATAGTCCAATATCAAAATACTCTTATAGAAATTTCCATAATATCTATTACAGTAGTGAAGCCAAACAACATGGGAGAAATTAGTGATTCACCAAGCAATGATGAAAGCACAGATGGGGATGTCTTCATTTCATCTGCTAAAATTCAGAAAGTCTATACATCGCCAATCAGGCCACAGAAAGTTATAGCAATGTCAAAGGTAAATGATGATATCGATTCTCAATCCATCATCTCCTCTTTATTACCTAAAGAAGACCCTTCATCATCAATCGGGTCGGAAATAGAAGCCTCTTCTTCAAGATGTGAAAATTTAAATGACTATTCTGATCATGAATATTCTACTTCATCATCTACTATGCAAGTAGAAACAAAAGAAATAACACATGTTGATGAAGAAGTGGAAGATCTCAGGGATGCTCCTCCAGTATTTGAAGAGGGTATCTCTACCACTGTGGATGAACTCAGAGAAATAAATCTGGGAAAAAAAGAAGATCCATGCCACACATTAATTAGTGCGGCCATGACTCATGAAGAGAAAGAGATGTATATTACCTTCTTAAAGAAAAATCGAGATATATTTCCTAGGAACTATAAAGAGATGCCAGGGCATGATTATGATGTTGCCACTCATCATTTGGGTTTTCCATAAGAACATCGATGATTCAAACAAGCCGCTAGAAGAAAAAACCCATCCTATGCATCCAAAAATTGAATCTGAAGTGGATAGTCTCATCAAAGATAACTTTGTTAGAGAAGTTCAATATCCCAAGTGGTTGGCTAATATTGTCTCAGTGAAAAAAAATAATGGGAAAATTAGATTTTTCATCACCTTCAGAGATCGTAATCGGCATTTTCCTAAATATAATTCTCCAGTACTGATTACAGAACTCTTAATTGTGAAACAATTGGATATAAAGCACTTTCCTTCATAGATGGATATTCTGGATATAATCAAATTTGAATGGCTCTAGAAGATGTAGAATCTATAGCCTTCAGAGCCCCTTAGGGGGTGTTTTTCGATCGGGTAATTTCCTTTGGCCTGAAGAATGCAGGCGCAACATATCAGCGTGCCATGCATCGTATCTTCAAACCCTTTTTAGGGAAGTTTGTTGAATATTATATGGACGATTTGGTGGTTAAATCCAAACAATGTTATAATCACTTGGATGATTTTCAAATCATATTCCACAAACTTCGACAACATAATTTGAAGATACACCCCTTAAAATGAGCTTTTGGTGTAACGTCAGGGAAATTTCTCCTCTTTATCTTATGAAATCATGGTATTAGAGTCGATCCTGAGAATACAAAGTCAATCATTTGTATGTCACCTCCTCGAAATTTGAAATAATTTAGATGAATTCAAGGAAACATAGCCTATATTCAGTGTTTCATCGCTAATTTGGAAGGAAAAAGCTTACCCATCACCAAATTGATGAAGAATGGAGTCACTAACCAGTGTACTAATGAATGTCAAGAATCATTAGATATTCTCAAGATGTATCTCTTGAGTCCACCAGTATTAATGCCACCCGTTGAAGGAAGGCCACTAATCCTCTATGTGATAGCTCTAAAGTGATCATTTGGTGCCTTTCTTGCTCAGAAGAATGATGATGGGAATGAAAACAGCCTCTACTATCTCATTTGGACTATGCTTGAAGTAGAAACCCAATACTCAAATATTGAGAAGTGCTACCTAGAATTAATCTTTGTAGTTCAAAAATTTAAGCACTACTTGCAACATCACGAGTTCTAATTGGTATCTCGAAATAACCCGCTCAAATTCATCCTTAGTCATCCAATTCTTACAGGATGTCTTGAAAGGTGGGTAGTTAATTTGCATCAATTTGATATTCTATATGTGTCTCAAAAGGCAATAAAGGGCCAAACTCTGGCTGATTTAGTTTATGAACACCCTTTAGTGGAAGATACATCTCTTGGTATTGAACATCCTGATAAAGAAGTCTTCTTTATTCAAGATAGTATTCAATCATGGAAAATTTACTTCGATGGTCCTTCCAGAAGTCCAACAGGGAGGAAAATGGATAATCCTATGTTCAACAAATTTGGGTTAAGAGTTGTACTCCTTTACCCGGAAAAGGCATTGATACCTTATTCCTTCTCATTATTAGGAGGCGGTACAAATAATTAAGCAGAATACTATGCACTTATTGCAGGATTGGAGTTGGCACTTCAAGCACAAGTGAATCACTTAAAGGTGAAAGGTGATTCAGACATGGTAATCAAACAAGTCAATGGGGATTATGCAATCAGAAAAGAAAAACTAATACCTTAATATGATTACATCAGAGAGTTAATGGCGGAGTTTCCATAGGAACTGACATTTTCTTATGTCCCAAGATCACAAAATACCCAAGATGATGCACTGGATTATATATCCCCAGCTCTGGCAGATCCAATTCGGGACGAGACAACAATCAGTATTGCCCACCATCATACAATTTCACCTTATGATCAAATCAGAATAGAGGAAATCAATGAAATTAGTCCCATATATAAACCATATGGTCATACTACAAGATGGATGACACCTATCAGGGAATACTTTCAAAATGAAACACTTATGCCTAATAGAGTCGAGAATGAACACGTCCGGAGACGTGTGGTCAATTTCACTTTTTTTGATAGCCCAGATCACTTAGAGAAAATTCTCTACAAGAACAATTTTGATGGAGTTCTCTTCAGATGTATTGATGGGGAAGAGACAATGGCTATCATGAAATAAGTACATGCATGAGTCTGTGGTGCCCATCCGTCTAGACATAGACTATCTGATCAAATTCGAACGCATGGATATTTTTGGCCTTCAATGATACAAGATTGTGTTTATTTCACAAAGAAGTATCATTCTTTCCATGTACATGAAACATTCATTCATCGACCCCCAGGGATTCTTCATACAACTAAATACTCATGGCCATTTTCCATATGGGGAATGGATGTAGTGGGACCTTATCCTTCGGCTACATCCAAGCAGTTTAAGTACAATCTTACTATTACTGACTAATTTTCCAAAAGGGCAGAGGCAATAACCCTTAAAGAAATCAGTTATAAATGCATTGTTAGCTTTATAAAGTCTAAAATCTTTACCAGATTTGGTGTCCCTCATACCATATTGATGGAAAATGGAACCAACTTCTATTCATATGAGGTGAGGAAGTTGTATCAAGAATGCAACATTAGATCCAATCATTCCTTCCAGTATCATGTAGCGGACAAGGGCCAGATAGAAGCTTTCAACAGGACTCTATCAAATATACTGCAAAAGATGGTGGATAAAGATAAGAAGACATGGCCTGATAAAATGTTTCATGATTTATGGTCTTATCAAACCACCACCCATAGTACAACATGGTCCACTCTATATTCATTGGTATATGGAACAGAAGCAGTCTTGCCAATTGAGGTTCAATTACCCTTAATCAGAGTAGCAATTTGTGATCAGTCATTTACATATGAACAATCTCTAAAGTGATTGGATGATTTGGAATGGTTAGATGAGAAAAGATTGTGCGCCCTGCACCACTTGGAAGTCTATCATAATTGAATAGCATGAGTTTTCAACAAAAAATTTCGTCTTTGTTCATTCGTTCTAGGAGAATTGGAATTAGTTCTCATAAATCCAATGATACTAAGAAAGAAACCTCCCAAGAATGAGGAAAAATGGGAAGGACCTTATTCAATATATAAGGTCTACTCCAATGGAGCTTATTATTTAATCTCAATGGATGGAGAACTCATCACTACTCCAACCAATGCCAAATTTCTCAAGAAATATTTTGTATGAACACAAAATACACAAACGGTCCATGCATATGACTTTAAACTATTGGAACTTACATCCAACATGGCATTAAACTGTGACGTCCTAACTACATGATGCTAAACTATATAGAAGTTCCTTACGTCTTGCAAGATGTTAAACTGCATAACCAACGGTCCCTGCATATGACCTTAAACTATTTGCATTTATCTCTTATAGCAAGACATTAAACTGCATCATCATCCATGATCCATGCATATGACCTTAATCTATTTGCACTCTTATCAAAAATGACGCTAAACTGTATCCATTTCATCGTCCTATACGACGTTAAACTATTCAACAATGGTCCATACATATGACCTTAAACTATTCGCAGCATCATCCAACATGACGCTAAACTGTATCGTCCCTTTTTTGTCCAACATGATGTTAAACTGTGAAAAATTCCCTAATACGTCCAACATGACGTTAAACTGTGTCCTCTTTTGTCCTTACTGCATGACATTAAACTGCACAGTCCCCCTTTTTTTGTCTAACTTGACAGTAAATAGTATTTCATCCCGACTACATGACACTAAACTGTGCAGCACCTATAGTTCTAACTGTAAGACGTTAAAATGCATAGTCCCTTCATATGTCCTACATGTCATTAAAATGTGCATTGTTAAGGTTGTTGATACCTCTTTTTTCTCACACCGGGTATGAATCAAGTGAGATTAGATGAAACATCAACCATAACAACCTATCTGGGCTGCTAACCATGCGTAAGTTCCAACATCAATTTTTAGGTTGTTGTCTCCAATAACAACTTGATCACTAATTCATTCTTAAATTGAACTATGAAAAATTTGATCCTTGCCTTCTAGGCTGGGTATGTAGGCAGCCTCCCGAGGTTCAAGCCCAAAACCAATCTCTTCACATTGGTTCACCTTTCTCCTTGATACATGAAGTTAAACTGTACAACACCTTTTGTCATGTATGAAAGTAAACTATAAAATTATTTGATACCCTCACCTGAGTGTAAATAATTATTTACATTGATATACAATCCTGTTATATTTCAAGGACTATGAGCATACATGGTAATGACTAAAACTTTTAACTTGGGTCAAACCAACATTGCACTAAAGTCCCCTTTTCACCCTTCCCATGTACAAACCAAATCTATACAGAGGGTATTTCTAGAACTACGTGGGCTTGATTCTCATCCTTATGGGATACGTATGAACATTCCAACATCCCTCGAATCATTCCCCAAGTATTTTGGCCCTAACCCCAAATTACACTTTCAGTCCCCTGGCTAAAAAGTCCCTGTGAAAATAGACACTGTGTATTTATTATAATGGTCCAAGCTCTGTGTCCCAAAAATAAGATCTCCCATATTTGCGTCCCACATGACGTTAAACTGTATTTCAAGAACTATGTACGGCTTGATTCCCATCCTTATGGGATACGTACGGAAGTCCAATATTTCAATTCAAGACCCAACCACCACATGATTATTGTTAGCATTGATCTATGTATCTCTACATTAATTGGACAATACCCATTTTTATGCGTCATAATCCTAACCTTAAATATTTTCAGATCTTCATAACCATTTTCTCGACTTCTGGTCACAAAATGTCTAATTTCTGAGAGTTTTTTTCCTGACTATGTTGCACGTGCCCTTAGGTGGGCTTACATAAGCAGTTTACATAACTGACATGTCAGCCAAAAGATATTATTCTTTGACTATGCAGCCAATGACCATAGGCGGACTTGCATAATTCAACCCCCTAATGGGTTTGTTAAGTAATGGTAACTTCATTCATTGAAATAAAAACAATTTTTTCCTTAGTTTTCTTCACAAACATATATAGGGATCTGCAAAAATAGCCATCCTTAACATATTTGTCTCATACTATTTTTCATGATATGAAAGTATTCAAGTGTATGGTTTATATTTCTCTTCCCTACGTTTGGGTCATACCTTCGCATGAGTGACATTCATCTTGTTCTAAGATAATCTTTCTTGGAAATATCTTCTCCATATTCAAGTACCTCTCTCCATACATCAAACTCTACGCTTTGAAAATTTTGAATCTCCTTAAATTTCCATTGGCTTTTTCGAAGTAGAAAAGTAAATTTATAAGAGTTCTTTTGCCTGACTATGCAGCACGTGCCCTTAGGCGGCCTTGAATAAACAGTTTACATAATAGACTTGTCATTGGAAAGATACTATTATTGGACTATACATCCAATTCCCTTAGGTGTCCCTGTGTAATTCAACCCCCTAAAAGGTTTGTTAAATAATGGTAACTTAATTCTTGGGAACTACTTCTTCTAATACCTTTTAGCCCTTTTTCGTATCATTCCTCATATTCAAAATTTCTTTAAGTCATAGTTATATGTTTTCATTCAAACTTGAGTGTGGTTAAATGTTTTCAGATAATTTTTCAAAGAATTTGAGTCAATTTTAACCCATTCGGTAAAAACTATTTTGACCTTAAAAATTATCTTTTTTATGTCCGACATGCATGAATTTAAACTGTCCACAACAGACAAGGGAACACTTAATTAATGTCAAGTCACAGCTCAATAAAAATACATTTTCGTATGATTTAGGTAATATTGAGCAATTATAATATTCAATGATTGTAGGGTTATTTATAATAATCCTACTAAAAATCAAACTATGCTTTCTAGGTCCATTGGCTTAGGTAAAATTCTAAAGCAGGTAGCGGGAAAATACATGCACAAATGATTGAAGATGAGAGTGTTTTTCATTTGATGAACAAGAATTAGAAGGACGTCCGCAGATTGGAGTCGCTTCTCTTTTCCAAGAAATTACTAGAGGCTGTCAACATAAGTCTTCACTTGATGTACAACATCCTAAGCTTCATCAGTAGCCACTTGATGCTCATGAACTCGAACAACTTCATTCTTTTTTCCCTGGTGGAGTGCTTTCTTGGAATCTACAATGGATTTCATACCACTCATTTGAGCTTCCCCCAGTGAATTGTTCAGTTGGTCAAGTTCCCCAGAAACAAAATCTAACTGTTAATGAAGGTGAATTTTTTAGACGATGTTATCTTTGATCTTATGCTTCATCTCCTTCATCTTGGAAGTATAATCATCCTCAGATCGGGATACCACAGCCTCAAATTCACTAATATTGGATGAAAGCTTCACCCTAGTCAGATCTTCATGACACTTTTTCTCCTACTCCCTCCTTAACATGACTTGCTTCACTAGGGCATGGATCTTTTGATATCCAAAACCTCCAAGTCCCAATATGACAAATAGGGATGGAAGTCGAAGGATATTCAATGATATCTCTTATAAAGGCACTTCAGATATGATCATCCATATGTTTTCCATGCCTTGTGTCATGAAAATTGGAATGCCTTTTGTACTTATGGATCTGACTCATCATCACTGTCATAGGGGAGAATGAAATCAAGGATTAATGCACTTAAGGAAGTGCCGTGTTCTGCTCCTCCCCCCTGACATGTTCTTTTTCACTTTCAATTCCCGTTGGGGTGGAAGCTGAGGCTTCACCTCCAGATCTAGCCACTGAAATTGATAGCCTTGTATAGTCAATTGAAATCTTTGGTTAGTTTCAAATAATAACAAAAGTTGATTGACTGTCTTGAAAATGACATACAGTCTCTAATATTGTTATCCCTTACCCAATGGTAGATCAGTAAATTGAGAAGGATCCTCCCCATCTTTCCTAGCCTCAACAGGATTTTCAGGGTGAGTTTGAGGAAGCTCTATGGGGTTCAGCTCCAATTGCACTAATGTCTCTACAATAGTAGGGTTTTTGTACCCCCTTCAAGCATTGGTAGTTCAGAAGAATGCTTAGATAGAGCTACATATTTCAACCGATCATGATTAGACATGTAATAAGAAGTTATTTTTAATAGGACGAATGATAACACTCACGTCCATAATCTTCTAAATTACAAGGTAAGTTAACATGATCTAAAAATCATCAAAAGATGCATCAAGTACCATCATTTCATCCAATTTAATCTTAGAATCCTTGTTAATCTCACTAGTGGGAGCATTTGGTATATCTTCTTGGGGACCTTCATTATGCGGTCCTTGACCCTAGATAGCATCATCAGATAAAATAGCGGCATCAGTTGCAATGGCCGCCAAAATCTCGAGTGCAGGGGTTGAAGCTGAAGTATTACAGAATAGAAGTCAGTCGATGTTTTATTCAACATTTTATGAAACATTATTAACTTACCAGAAGTAGGTTCTTCTCTTCTTGCAATAGCAGTGGGAGGGATACTGGGAACAAATGCTAGATCTTTTCCAGGAGCAGCCAAGTTAGCCTGAACTTGTGATTGTTCACCAATACCCTCTATGGTCCTCAAAGTAAGACCTGCCCTTTCTCTCAGAGGGGAAATTCAAGAATCCCCTGTAATCCCAAGAAGTATGAGAAACATTTTCATGGACATAGACTCATGTTTACCCAAAGGACATACCGCTACTAATGAAGCGTTTAGCTGTGGACTTTCTTTTTCATTGCTTTTTCTTCCTTGGATTTTTGCAATTGTCGACAGTCTCCCTTACAGGAACATGAATTGGAGAATGGAAGGCCATGTACAAATCCTCATTCATGGCCTACTGGCATGGAGATATCTCACCCGATTCGTGTGGAAATTTAGTAGAAGCCCCGATGGCAGTACCACCAGGGACATATTGTGGCAAAGGAACCTCAGTGGCTCATTTCTTTGAAATCTCCAGGATGGAGAAAATAATTTCCTTAAGTAACAAAGCATTGAATGAAATCAATATACAATGCAAATAATGAAAGAAAACATAAATATTTATGAGCCACGTAATCATGCCACTCCTCATCTTCAGAAGCATCGGTCCCCTCAACAGCGCCACGATCTATCATTTCCTTCACCCACTTGGTGATAGGAATGGATTGGTCAGTGGCACATATGAGAATTTCCATCTCTCTGATATAATCCCACACTTCATCGGGGTTATCCTTGTAATGGATATCTGTATAATCCACAATATTCCATATTCCATGGAGGTGTACCCCCTCGCACAAATCTAGCCAGGCAGTTTCAGCACTGCAGTATAAAATCTGCCATGTCTGGACAATCATTGGTAGTAGATATTTAGTATGTGTAACAGAAGGCTGTGAGGAAGGCCCTATAATCATGGACTTCAGTTTCTTCCTAGCTCCTACAACTACTGATAGAGAATTAGAAAATAATACTTGTTTCCCTATAAATTAATGGTGATTAAATTGCCACAATTAAGTAACATACAAGGAGTTGATGGAGTAGGTATTCTAATTCTGATTGGAGGATTATATCAGGCACAAGGCTAGTTTTCCGTTTGTTGTGCCTCATAATCCCCATCTTGGGAATCCGGTGAGTCATTATTAGATGAGGAATCCGGAGAATCAGATTCAGGTCGAGAAGAATCACCTTCATGAGGAAGGGTTTTTTCTCTACAGTCCTCCTCCTTTTCCCGACATGATAAACTGGGTGATTCATCACCCCTCTATGGTATGATGCTATCCAGTGCTTGGCATACCATGTAGTCAAGTTATATACCGCTTTTTGAACTGGTAGCTCAAACACTGCCCAGGTATTCTCCCTAGATGTCAGAAACCATAGTTTTCGGGCAACCATCAGATGTTTATCTAACCTGACATGCATAGGGGGAGATAAAACAGTCTGCTACAAACAATTGAATTGATGTGAAAATCTATATGGAGCATAAGACTCGCTTATAATCTATCCGTCAATCACGGAGACTAGCACACCATCACTGCAGGCCAGCATGTATGCCCTTAATTCCATAGTGACTTTTCTATCATCAACAAATCGCCCGATTGGCGGATTTCTATAAGGAATGAAATTAAATTACTTATACATGCTCAGCCTCACCTTCATGTCATAAGAATTGAGATCTAGTGGTGCAATTCTAGATAATGCATGCACTGACGGCCTGAAAGAACTTTTGGGGATCTGTACTCCATTTGGTACATTATACGTCCTAAAGTGAGTGGCGATTCATCCCCATAAAACATGGAATGGTCCCACTATTCTAAAATGAGACATACCCATGACGACATGGAGTAAGATACTTTGAATCTTTGCTAAAATGGGGGTATCCAACCCAACCATTTTCCCTTCAGCCAACTTGGATGCGATAATGAAGGTCCCTTGCCTAACGCCTTCCTTCGAGTCCCTGACGGGTATAAGAAAAACACTGAGCCACAAGGAAAAAAAATCCCACCAAAAGAGTCTTCTTTGAGATTCTTTGATTCACCTCATATATCCACTTTTCAAATTCTCCTGCTTTTAGAGTCGGTTATAATGTGCCAGGAGCACCCCTCTTCTCTGTTTAGGGGCAGGTGGTAGGACGAGTGGGCCTCTTATTGTTGGATCCCTTCTCCTTCAATCACTTTTACTTCAGCTCCTTATACTACTTATCGATAAAAAACATATTCATCCACTCCTCTAGATGAATATCCATTCTAGAATGAGTTACAGAGGTCTCTGAACTCTTGAGCTTGTGGGAGATTTTCAATAATTCCCATGCTAAAGCCGAAGTCTTCTCTGAATCATTCCAAGTTGCCTTGGTAGGGATAAATTCATCATACATATCATCCAAAATTGGAGCCCTTGAGATCTTGTAGACATCCCACAGACTGATACATACTTATCCATGATTCAGATGGAAAGAATTGGTTTCTGGGCTCCAATGGTGGAGTATCTCCAGCAAGAAGTTATCATGCATGTAAACATATGTTTTCCCAGCCCAGATGGCTCCATATATCGCAACTCCTTTCAAATCCTCAACAAAATCTACATAGGTTTGTCGTACCCAGTATGCCCACATCCATGTTGGCTTCACACCTCCTCCAGGATGGAAGTCCTAGCTCTTCATCCAGCCTTTGGATTGATCCATTTGAGAATTTAAAATGATTGAATGATAACAATGTGGTTGCAGCTCGGGCTTGTGAGGTTTCAGATCTGACGCACAAGGGAAATGATGCATCATATGGGACTTCTCCACTATTTCGGCATTTAGAAATACTCCTCCACATGAGATATTTTCTGTAGCAAAATTGGTGTAGTCCTGAAACCAAGAAATTTGAAGATAGTTCTTTGCCTCTGGAATGGTAACTTCTTGAAGATGACCATAGCCATACAAAGCTAGATGTATGGTTTTTGGGAAATCAAGATGATACTTTTCATGTAATTTTCCAAATCCAGGAGAGTGTTTTCGCAGATGGTATAGTAATCATGGCCAATGATGAGCATCATATCATCAATCCGTTTGATAGCCATTTGGTCAGCCTTTCCAATTCTCTTGGGAGCCATTGAATCTGCACAAAGTTTGAATAAATTAACTCTTAAATGATTTTATTTTTTATAAAATTTGTGAATAATTACGAAACAATGGAAATGGAATTAAGGCGTCAAAGACTAAATTCTGTGTGCAAGTAAGCATGTGTCACGCAAGAATAATATTCCACGGAAGTTGTTGGCGCGCAAGTATCACCGTGAAAGTCCAAATACCTTGATAGTAGTGATATAGTGAAGAAATAACAAAAAACCGAGCAACCTGTGTGGTGAAGACAACTTGCATGGCTAGAGCTCAAAATTCTGAAATTCGGTGCTTTGCGTGAGGAGTGACCGCGTATATATAGGCCAGGCCGCACCCTTGCGCGCTGACGCCTTCACGACTCCAAACTTGCGCCCCTCCCACTGCACGCTGAACACTTTCCCACAGCATGTTCCTTAGTTTTCTTCTTTTCCTCAGAGTCACATTCTCATTTCTTTCGGATCCAAATCTGAGGGGGGACTTTTTTTGAAACTCTTTCCATCACATAGTCTAAAGGAATATAAAGGGAAATATCTTGAACCTAATGCAATTCATTATTTGAAAAACCAAAAATAATTGACAAAGGAATGAACCAAGATTAAAATGAACTTCGGTCATGAAAGTTCCACTAAGGTAATGCATGTATACTTGCGTGCCACCCACTGGCCGTGCAGGTGACTTGCGCGCCTTTTTTAAAATTCGCCCAGGGTCTTCTACAGCCTATAAATACCCCATGTGGGCCCCCCATTTTGGGGATGAAAAATTCAAAAAACTCATATTTGAGCTCTTGGTTCCCTAGTCTCTTTTCAAAGCTTCTGAAAACATCTAAGGTAATTTCTTGCCTAGAACGGAATATCTAAAGAGGGGGAGTAAGGCCTAAGTGTTGAAACTCATCAACACTTGCGTGCCTAGGTGGCCAGGCCTTAAGGGAAATGGCACACTTGCGTTCTGCCTTACCCCTTCTACATAACTTGCACACCTCTCTTTTGGAAGTATATAGGGGTAGTATTAAAGGCTTGATCCAAGTCTCGCCCTAGTTCTACCCTAAGGATTGGCCGTCGTGCAAGTACCCATGTGTCACGCAGGTACACTTGCGTGACCAGGACTTGCGCGCGTGACCAGGACTTGCGCCCCACCGCAATACTTGTGCGCCCACTCAGGACTAGCATGCCACCATCTTTTTGGGTGCCCCTCATTCCAATTTCACCTCTCTTGTGTCTATCCACTCATCATCTTCATGATTAAGCCTTCCGAACTCTCTCCAAAGTCATTCATGACATGATTTCCTTGTTGGATACTTTATCTGAAAGGAATTCGGTGGAACATCTCTTAAATCTAGTGATTTACATATCTTCAAGTCACTAAGGTCAGAGATTTCATTTCATTCAACCTCATTCTTTATGATGAGAATCCTTAACCTGGGCCTCCTTTTCAGGAGTAAACCCCAGTCTCAAATATGGGCATCCTCCTCATGAGTAATCCCCAACCTTAATTCCCTTAAACTGGGCCTCCTTTTCAAGAGTAAGCCCCAATCTCAAATATGGCCATCCTCCTCAGGAGTAAGCCCCAACCATAATTCCCTTAACCTGGGCCTCCTTTTCAGGAGTAAGCCCCCGTCTCAAATATGGGCATCCTCCTGAGGAGTAATCCCTAACTTTAATTCCCTTAAAATGGGTTTCCTTTTCAGGTTTAAGCCCCAGTCTCAAATAAGGGCATCCTACTTAAGAGTAAGCCCCAGTCTCCAAGTCTACAAATATGGGCATCCTATTTAGGAGTAAAACTCAAGTCCCTTAACCTGGGCCTCCTCCTTAGGAGTAAACCCCAGTTCTCAAATCCCTTTCACCTCGGCCTCCTTCTCAAGAGTAATCCCCAGTCTTAATTTCTCTTAACTAGTCTTAATATACATTTGATGTGGGCTTCCTTCTCAGGAGTAAAACCCAATCATAAGTCCCTTCCTAATTTGGGCATCCTACTCAGGAGTAAGCCCTAATTATGAGTATCCAAGTATCCATAAAGTACATATACCTTTATGGACCTTGTTCATGGGTTTCTTCCCTAAAGTGAAACCTAATATTAAACTATTTGGATAGTCATATATACCTAAGTCCCATATCATTTCTTATGATGACACAAATTGTCTGGTTTTACCAATACCTCTTGTTTCTCACACCGAGCAAGACTCGCGTGAACTTAGAGCGTAAATGTAATTATGACACCTCTCTTTGAGCCATCAATCATAAATAAATATCATACTCCCTTACTTGGACTATGTGGGTTCTGATTACTTTTCTAAAACAAAGGATATGTAGTTATCCCATCTTTGGGTATGATCCCAACTCTGAAATAATCCATGTCCTTCTGAATGAAAATAAACTTCATGTGCCCCACTGAGTGGATTTAAAACCATCATTGTCTCATAATGACCAAAAGACTTTTATGTATTGAAGGATACCATTGACTAAAAATCTCTATGAAATACATATTATTCTCTATCAATGACGAACCTCAAATAGATATAAAAGATTCTCTAAATCTTCTACATATCAATCATTGATTGTCAGATCTAAAGGAAATCTCATTTTATACTTGGTAATGTTATAAGGATTCATGAACGTAACTTAAATCTATTAAGAGAGTCCCAGAGTAGACAATAATTCCCCTCAAAAAGGTGTGATGAGTCCGACCACCCATCCTCTTGACCAATGCAAATTCTTAAGCCTCATCAGTCCACAACTAAAGAGTTCCTACCTTTGGAAAGTAGGTCCAAATGGATATGGAATCATTAGATGTTTCTGGTTCTACAAACAAACTCGTTATAAACTGATTGAAATGTTTGAACCTTCAATCAATGAGGTCATTCCTAATTCTTGAGGAAACACCGTCATACCTGAATCCAAAAATTACTGGGATTTTTATGACATATTTTCAATTAATGATCGTGAAAACCTTTGAGTTTTTAACTAATTCTCATTCTGCCATAGTATCCACCTAATCATATCCGTGGGAGTGATACCTTCATAAAAGTATTGGATGTGGAGTTTCACAATAATTTGGTAATGGGGTAAGATTACACATTACATCTTAAACAAATCACACTTCTAAAAAATTGAATCAATTTCTACATTACTAATTCATGAGATTATTAGTATTTGAACGTGGGCGTTTATATATTTCTTATTTGAATTGGGTTGTTAATATTTGTTGTTACTATTTTAAATTAGACATTAACATTTTCTCATTTTGATTTTTTTAATTTACACACTCTACTCATTTAAATTTTATTTTCTATTTTTTAAATTTATTATATTTTAATTAAAGTAATTTTAGAGTTTTTTCACATATGTTTTAATTTGTCTTTAATTTCATAATATTATAATACATCTCCATAGTTACAATATCATTGAGTAGTGTTGATGTTTTTATGATGTTTGGGAAGCAATTTGATGAAGTTTGAAATTTATTTAACTGATGTTCATAATTTTATAGATCCTAATAGCCAATTTCAACCATGTATGCAATTTAATCCATGTCAAAAAATTATGTAGGAATTCTTGTAATGATTCATGCAGCCAAATACCATATCAATTTTTATAATGTATCTATTTCACTAATGTATTTGTTTCAACCATTTATACATTTAAACAATATATCCACTTCCACAACTAATCCATTTTCATCAACATAACCAATTTACAATTCACATAGAAAAATTCAAGTAGTTGAAATTACAAATCTAATTTCTATATAAAAAATTTAGAACCCTATAGTTGATTGTTATGTATAAAATTTTTATGTAACATATTATAAACAACATATTCGATCTACTACTATAAAAATTTCTCATATTACAATTTATTTTTTATTATATGTTTTTATATCTATCATTGTATTACTATAAATATTTATAAATAAATTTCATTATTTTAAATTTTTTAAAAAATATCCTTTATTTTAAGAAACAAATTGGATTTTTTTAATTTTTTCAATATTGGAATTATAATGCACCAATATTATTATTTTTATATGCACGACGTTTAAATAGAAAAACAATATTTCTATATTTTAAATATTTCTAATATTTTTATGGTTGTGATGATTTTAGGAAACTGCAACTCAATAAGTGTATAAGAAAGGATTTATATGAATGTAGGTGATATTTTAATACAAAGAATACTAAGTCATTATAATTGATAAAAATCTGAAATATAATAGATTCTTGACACTTGAATAAGACAGAATGTGACTAATTTTTCATTGGAGTGATAATGAAGTAACTTCAATTTTAAATTAATTAGTTCTGAAATGATTAATGTTCCTCAAGGTACTTAGACTTTCACATCTTCTTATCTCTACAAATCATCATTTTTTCTAGTATTTCTTCATTAAATATTCTCTTTATTCTATTTGTTATATTGAGTTAGTTTATTAATTTCAAGATCAAATTAATGTCAAGAATAGGATATTATACCAATAAAATGATGTATATTTAGTTTTCAATCTGAACAAAAAGTTTCTTGAAGTTAGGTTGTTACTCCTGTTTAAAGGTAAGTATTGTTTATACCTTCCAGTATCATAATAAGAGTGTTTTATAAATAGGTTATCACACCTTTTAAATTGAGGTTTCTTAGTGGATACCAATATCCTCATCATCTATTGAATATTAAAGATTATATTAGGATCTCGGGGATATAAAATACTATAAAAATATAGTATTATATTTTTTACATCCACATCATTATATTCTAAACACTAAACTATTATGTTCAATTATTCAATATTAATCATTTATTGATTATTTGCATCAAAACGTTTTAAATGACTATTAACCATACTCTAGTCTATTATTTTCACCTATTTTAATCCAAAATTGGCATTAGAGGCAGTCCTTCATGGAGAAGTTTGTTATCATTTTTTATACCTAAAAATTCGTTTCATAGCCTAGTTATATTAGATATTGGTTTTTTATATTTTTTACTAACCCATATATCATAGAACTTACAATATAAGGAATAAATATTAGTTATTGAAGATGGAAAGTAGTAATAAAAATTATGGCGTATAATTGAAAACCCAAATTTTCCAATGTGTGTGATTATATGTATCAGTAAGATGGAATGAAAGAATATCCAATGTATATAATTGTGAATCATTGTGTAATCTTGAAGAAACCACATGAGTTACCCAAAGATGACCCAGAGACACTAGTATGTAACTATATGGATAATAATGTAATAAATATAATGTATATAATATTTTGTATTGTGATATAATTAGAATTTTATATACCCATATTTAATCTTGTATGTTATTCCATGACATTTGGGTAACTCTAAATTCTACTCACTATGGTACAAGAAATCTCAAAACCCAATTTTGATAATTATTTAAGAAGAAAAACATAATTTCATGATTGTATATGATGAGTTAGTAAACTAGATGTCTAATTGTTTTATAACTATCATAAGTTTTATGAGTTCACTTGGTGAATAACTAGATAATACACATCAAATTGAAATTTTAATATAAGAATTCACAAAAATATTGAATTAAAAGAAAACTATGATTGATGAATGTAAATGTTTTAAAGAGTATAATTTAGATGAAAAACAGTTCTTAGCTGTTGTATAAACTTGAATTGAAAAATATTACTGACGTGGATATTACAAATAAGAAAGGTATTTCTTTTAAATATAATATTAATGGATCATACACATATTTTGAATATTAGTTATAGTAATGTGAGGAATATATTTCTCTTTTTATCATTAAATATTACATGTTTAGGAAAAACAAATGGGGAAAGTGGAAATTAAAAATAAAGAAAAAATATCGGTATAAGAAAGGTAATACCATCAATAATAATGATATTTTAGAGTTTACCTACTATGAGTGCATGAGGAAAGGATAAATCATACATGATTTTTCTAGCCTCAAACATCCAATGAAAGTAAATGAAAAATGGAGAAAGGAAAAAAGTATGATTTTTTTGGTTGATGGGATTATTCAGAAAGAAAATATTCAAGAAGTAACATAGGATGTGAATAGGAGATAGAGAACCTGGCTTTGTTTGCCACATATTATGAGGTGCCTGATTCTTTTTACCAAATTAATTACTCATACTGATGTTGATTATAATTAAAAACTGATGATTAAAAAGAAACTGATTCTAATTCTAGTTATGATTTGGATTCTGTGAATTCAAAATTCATAAAACATTATAAATGGATTTCTGAATTATCAAATGATGGTGTTATGTTTATTGAAAACTATATAGATACAAAAACATAAAACAATACATTGGTTAAATAAAATGAGAAAATAAAAAGGATTGTGATAATATGAATATTATTGTCTCTCATAATTATGAAAATAAAAATAATTGTTATTATAAGATATTGAGACTGAATAAAAAAATCACTAAATTCATTTTTTTAAAAGTAAATAATAAAAATCATGAAATAATTTTAATTTAGTGTTAGAGGGAATAAATAATTATGAGAGTGAGTGTAATATTCTTAATCAATAAAATATTTTTTTTGAACTAATTCCTCTAGTAAAAATTATAATGTATATATAAATTTAGAATCAATTCAAAAAGATAAAATATATTTTAAAAAAGTTTTTTTAATAGGAATGAAGCATTATATAATCATTTTTAGGGAAAATATGTATATGAAAAATTCTTTTTTTAGGAAACCCATATATAATAAGAATGATTTTCGATATAACATTTTCTCATAATGGATTAATAACAATACTTTTGTTAGAAGATCAAAAAGATATATTTCTAGATTAATATTTGTTAAATATAGAATATAGAGGAAATATGATAATGAATCATATTATATATTTAAATAATAATTTGGGAATGTTAAAACATTTATTAATAACAAATTTTTTCTATAGAGCCCACAAATAGATGTTTTAAATCTATTTGGATATCAAAATATTTAGTAATTAATCTATTTTGACCCATGTTATCATTGGTACAAAAAAATTGTAATTGATGAATTTTATTATGGAAAACATAATTAAAATTCGTAAAGATTAATGGTATTTAGATATTGGGTATTCAATACACATGATAGGTGATATTTCAAATTTTATAACTTTTAATTCATATTATGAATTCGTTGTTATTTTTTACACAATCCTAAGGTCATATTAAAGGGTTTGGAAAAATTAGGGGTTTTAAAACTATTATTATTTTAAAATTATTATTTTTATTTCTTTTAAAAAAAATTACATCGTAGTTATGGGATGATGGGTTAAATTTAATTTTCTAAATTGAAAAATGTACATACTGGAAAAAAATCTATTTTATTTTCTACAAAGAGAAAATATAATGATTACACATTGGATTTTTTTGGATCTAACCAAAAAATTTGTTAGGTATTTGAATGAAATATAATTAGAATATATTTTTCTAGAATAATATAACTGGACATGCACAAATTAGAATTATGCACATGTTTCTAAAGTTTGAACATGTTTTAAATTTTCCAATGTTAAATACATGCATGTATTTTATATGTGATTCAGGATTCATGGGTAATTGGCATAATGAAAGATTTAAATTAGTTAAAGGTGATAGTATTGAAGGATTTCTTGAATTTTTAAATCATGAATTTTTTATTCCTATACATCATACATTTTTTGGTGGAAATAAGTATGTATTTTTAATATCTTATGATTATAGTATATTCATCTATATTTATTTATTATCATATAATATTAAAACTGTTACAAATTTTATTTCTCTATAAAACAATTCAAAATTTTCAAAAATATTATATAATATTTTTTATATGTGATACATGTGGTGATTTTATTAATTTATAATTTGATAAATTTTGTAAAGAAAATGTATATAATAATTTTTTCCTACCCTTAGGACACCATATCAAAATGGTGTGGTTGAAATAGAGAATAGTTCAATTAATGAAGTGGATAGATCAATTATAATTTAGATTAATGTGCCTAAATATTTTTAGACTGAAGATATCAATTCATATTTTCTTATTATAAATAAATTTTAAATTAGACCATTTTTCTGTGAAATGATTTAATAAATTTTTAATTGTTTTAAAACTATAGTTGGATATCTTAGAGTGTTTGGTTGTAATGTTTTCTTAAATACATAATATAATTTATATAAATTTTATTTTAAAAGTGATAAAAGGTTATTTTTAGTTATTATTATACTAGTATGACATATATAGTTTTAAATAAGATAATTACAGTTTTTAAAAAGTCATTATGTTTTAAATTTAATGAAAATAACAATAACAAGTAGAATTCATGTTTTGATAAAGATGATGATGAATTTAGGGAATTTATTTTATGTGAAGATAATTCACAATGTAAGGATACTTCATCATTTGATGGGGATACAATCTCTTCTCAGACCGATCCCAAAGAGTGGAAAACTTATATAGATCATCCTATTGAAAATGAAATTTGAAATTTTTTATGTATTATATAATATAAGAAATCTGTTTTAAATTCTGTGGGTAATTCCACATTTTTACTAATTTTGTGCTTTATTATATTGATAATTTATTAAATGATTAAAATTAGATTAATTATATGAATTATTAATTAAATCAATTTTAAATAAACAACTTATGTAATTTCATTTCATTTCAAAAAGAAAAAAATAAAACTAAGTGAATTTCCCTTAATAAATATGATGATGCTATAAACATAGTAAAATATAATGCACGATTAGTGGGTTGAGGTTATTCTCACGAATATGGAATTTAATGTAAATATTTTTTTTTCTATTTATATGATTAAATATATCAGAATTTTATTATCATTTTATTTTTATCAAAATATCTTATTATATCAAATATAAATAAAGTATTCATTTTTAAATGGAATAATTTCTGAAGAAGAACTTGTTAAACAACCCCTAGATTTTAAAAACTAAAAATCTTAAAATCATGATTTCAAAAAATAAAAATTATTTATGAGATATTGAGAATTCCCCTAGATCTTTTTTTTGGCGACTAACTCAATTTTAATTTAAATATTAATTTTTTAAAAAATTGACCTTACCATTTTGTTTAAAAATGTCTCAAATGATATTTTGATTGAACATATATATTGATGATATAATATCTGGTTCAATAAATGATTTAATATGTATTGTTTTTTATAAATTAATTACTAGTGAGTGTGATATTATCTTAATATATGAATTGAACATTTTTCATGGATTACAAATTAAACAAAGAAAATATAGTATTTTCATAAATAAAACTGAGTATGGAAAATAAATTGTTAAAATTTTATGTCCTGATTCATTAATTTCTATAGAAATACCAATGAGTATATATTCCAAATTGGATTTGGATGATTTTTGAAAGTGTGTTGATGTTAAACTGTATAGAAGAATTATACACAGTATACATTATTGGGCAATTTGTAAAAAAGATAAAAAGTTTTCAGTTTATTGATGTAATAGATTTCAGTTGTATCATAATCGAAGTAATCTTATTGGTGTTTATATAGTTATCAAATATATAAAGGAACTATTAATTATTGTTTATTTAATTAACAGAAGAATTTTGTATTATCATATTTAGACTTTGATTTTGTAGGTTGTAGGTTTTACTAGAAAGGTACCACATATTTTTTGTCATTTCCTCAATAATAATTAAATTTCACATATTTATAAAAAAACTATATATTGAATTTTCCATTGTTTATAATGATTATGTTCCATGTTTGTGTGGATTAAAGAGATGATATGTGATTTTAAATTATCATTGATAAAATTGTAATATTATGTGATAATTGTTGTGTTATTTTAATGACTAAAAATCATTCACAATATTCTCTAACAAAACATATAGATGTCCAATTTCATATTCAATTTGATAATGTGAAGAAAGGATATAATAAATTAGTTTTCATCCTAACAACAAAAGAACATGATTAAATATTCACCAAACCATTAGAATCAACAAGTGTTGAGAATATAGAGTTTGACATTTTTATTTTAGAAGCATAAATTTTTTATTTTTATGGTTACGGAGGGTTAAAATTTTAGTGTAAATGTTATATTTAAAATAATTTTATATATGTTTTTATGAAGGGTTAGATTTATTCTTTTAAATATATTTTCATATTATTTACTAATCAATATAAATCTATGTATTTTTAAATGTTTAATAATTAAAATATTGGGAATGATTTGAGTTGATTCAATTTTCTTATTCTTGATAAACTTACAAAAGGGGGATAATTATCGTTTTTTATATAAATTCTTGGTTTTTTAATTTAGAAAAATGTGGAAATTTTAATTATGTTATATTGGGTTTTAATATTTATATATATATTTTATCAGCGGCCTTAATAATTTATTATTATTCTTTTTTAAATTACATAGACATCACATTTAGTTTTTTTATAATTTATGTTTTATTAGTTGTTATATATTTAATATTTAATTTATTTAATAGTTTTTTACCATAAAATTTTAATTATTTATAATGTTATAATTTTTTAACACATATCCATGGTCTAAAACCTCATTGAGTAGTGGTGGGGTGTTTATTAAGACAAGAAGGTTGGCTAACGAAGCGTGGTATTTAGTTAAGTGAAGTCTATAATTATCCAGACCCTTGTATGCAATTTAATCCACATATATAATTTGAATCAAATAGAAAAATCACATAGTTTTTTTAGTGATGTTTCATATAGGAGAATAACGTTACGTCTTTTACCATGTATCAATTGCGACCAAGAAGTTGTTTCAACTATGTAGTAATTTTATTTGTGTAGTCATTTGAACAATGTAGCTATTTTTTGATATATATGTGACTGAGAATTTATTTAGCTAAATTCATGTTGCTAAATTCACATTGTTTATTTCTATGTAACTAATTCATAAACATTTAACTAATTACTATATATACATTTAGGAAATAACATATTAAGAACCACAGATCTGATTGGCTATATGAGTTTTTTCTCAAGATACAAATTATTTTTAATATGTTTTTATATATTTATATCATTTAAATAATAAAAGTTTGTGGGAATTATTTTCACTATTTTGAAAAACATTAGAATATATCATCTATTATAATTAGTGTATTTAATGTTTTTTAATTTTATCATTGTTGGAATTGGAGCACACCAATATCATTCTTTGAATGCATTTGATTGACTAGGTAATCACATGTTTTTTTATATAGAATATTTATATCCATTTTCAGGTAGTGATGAGTTTAGGAATACCTTATTAATAATTATCTAATAATGGATTTATAAAACCACTGAATACTCATTTATAAAAAGAATATTAAGGCTTGAAGTTTGATTCAAATATAAAAATTAATAAGTGTCATGATAATCAACTGAGACCTACTACGACCTATTTTTTATTTGAGTGATCATGAAGTAACTACATAGTTCTATTCATTATTGGTGATGTGATCAAAGTTACATGGGCTACATCAACATTCAAATCATTTGATCTATACTGATCAATATTGTTTTTTGGGTTTTCTTTGATAAATAATTTTATTCATCTGTCTTTTACAAATATTCGGTTTATGATTTTCCCAATCAAAAGGAAATATAGTATTTTCTATTCTACCAATGAAAAATATGTTCTTGGGTTATAAATACTAAATGAAAATTTAGGTTAGGTTAGGTTCTGACTCCTTTAAAAATTAATGTTTTCTTTGTTTCTTTGAGTATTGTAATAGAAAGTGCTTGTAACTAGGTTATGACACCATTAAGTGTCAGGTTATTAGTGTGTACCTATATAATCACTGAGTGGAGAATATTTATGATTATATTAAGATCATAGTGATTTGAACTACTATAAAAATATTGTATTCTTATTTTATTTCTGCTAAATTATATTCTAAATACTATACCCCACTATTTCATTGGTCAATATTAATCTTTTATTGATTATAAGTGTTAAAATGTTGTAGAGGACTATTAACCCCCCCCCCCATCTAGGACCTTATTTCAATCTATTATGATCCCAAAGGGATATAATTTTTAATTATTATGCTCCTTGATGATGAAAATAATTCCTATAAGAGTTTAAATAATTCCAACATGTAAAATATTTAGGCTATAGGTAATATATCAAATATTTATTAGTTCTATCTAGTGTGAATGTTAATATTATTAATTTGATTCATTATTCAGAAAAATTTCATGGTTTCAGGGTTTATAAAACCACACTGGATTATTTTTTATGTTTGTTTAGATCCTTACTAGAGTAGACATAAAATTTAGGGATAAGGTGAATTAACCTATATTTTAGACTGAATTATGAGTTGATGGTTGGATATGAAATACATTCTGGATGATTATTAATATCATCAAAACATAAATATCAAATAATTCTACCAATTTCACTATTTTTTAACCTTTTTCTCAAAATCAAATTTATTTTTAGCTGATATTCTTGTTTTAAAACTTATAGAATGATAAAAAAATTTAAATGGTTCTATTTTTAAACATCATATATTATGAGATTATTCTTTTTATCCCTAAATCATAAATAAAACTTTTGAACTATTTCAAAATGAATATAATGTTTGTATAATTTCATAAATTAGGGGGGGAATGTAAATAAAATAAATACAATATAATATTATCAAATGAACTTTCAATTGACAGTCCAAAAAAGTGGTGGGAAAGGAAGAACATAGAATATGTGTTGGAAGAAAAAAAATAGAAAATATAAGAAAAACTACCTAAAAATTAATAAATAAAACACTTTCATCCTCTTAAATAATTCTTATTTTATGATCATTATCATGATTTCTTTCAAAAATTTATTTATTTATTATTCAGAAACACATTTATTGACCTTGTTAATAAACATTAGGATATAGATAATTAATAATAAACTATAATTATTTATGAAAGAGAATAAAATAAATTTAAAATGGGGAAAATAATTGGGGATTTTTTTTGTTTGATTTTAAAAAATTTGTAACTAAAGAGATTATTTTGGGAGGAAATAAAGTTAGAATCAAATAAATGACTAAAAAGCAATATGACAATATGTGATTTATCTAATATACCACTTAATTATTGATCATCATTATTCCTTATGTTTAAATTCAATTAATTACGACCATCTAATCTTTTAAACCCCAAAATCCAATTAAAGAGAACATGACCACATATATTTGAGCAAATTATCCTGAGGTTAACATTTGGGCATCAAATTGTAGAACCCTACTTTTATTGTGGCCCCAAATATAATTTGTTATCATTGGTAAATTAGGTAAGTATATGTACCATATATTTGATTTGTTTAATTATATTTTCACCCAATAATTCAATACATTTTTTCATAGATTTAGTTATTAAATTTTAACTTTCCTAATTCTAAAAAACCTGACCTTTTTCTCTAAGGTATTATCAATTGAGTTCATTATAAATTCGTACATAATAAACTAATTAAAATTTATAAAATATGGTGTGTTCATGGATTCAAAACATATATGTGAAGTTAGTATGAATTAGATTGACTAAGAATGGTAACTACACTTATGTGGGTAGATTTTTCATCACTAATATTATTAACAAAGGGACACATTGCAAAGGGTAAAACCAAATATCATAACCCCTCATATATTCCATAAAAAAACAAATTTTTTTTTTTGTGGAGAATAATAAAAAATTATTATTTAATATAAATTGATCTTATAAAAAATCAATGAAACATGAGGAAAATAAAAATAATGAGAGACTACTTGTAAGAGATCCATACCAAAAACATTTATTCTAATAAATTCTTTTTGATATATAAAGAAAGCAACATCTTTGGAAAAACCATCCAATATTTATGAACATCTGTTCTCATTTGTGAAGAATTAATATAATTTGAGAGGATATGAGATAGAGTTTAAAATTTATACAATGGTACATGTGAAATTATACCTCAAAAAGTTAATCCGACATGATTCTCATTTCTTACAAACTTCCCATGCTAACAAAATATCATTATAGTAGAATGAATTTTTCTAAAATGGTTCCCTTAAAAAATATCAAATTATTGAACCATTATAAATATGAATGAAAAATTTATGGAATAAATGGTGAGGTGAGGTCCATTCTATCATGTTTATTCTAGTTTTGGGAATATGGAAAATTATTCCAATTAAAATGAGGAATCAAACTATAATGGCATATTGAATAAATAAAACCTAGTTAGTTTTAAATTCATCTAGAAAAATTCATGTTATAATTATTCCCATAGAAAATTTTGTAATAGAAAAACTAGAGTGATGTCAAAATGGGATGGCATAATTTTCATATAATTTTTTAATTTAAGATTAAAATTAAAATTTCCATTAAATATTCAAATAAAGATATATTCTAAGAAATTATTTCAATTATTACAAGAATAAATATTCTATATTGTTTTTTTCATCTGATCCATATACATATTCACTTATAAAGAGTACATACTTGAAAATATTATAACCACTGTCTATAATTAAAGTGACTATTATTCAACCCATTAATATGTAAATATACAGTATCAGATATTAAAACATATATATCAAAAAATTTCAAAATAAAAAAGAAATGATATGTGTACAACGGAAAAATGAATCCATTCCCAATATAAACATTCTATCCATAATAATCTACCTTCTTGGGATAACTATACCAAAACTACCATATAATTAAAAGATGTACTGTTGCATGACATAAAAATTAGTAATGCATCTATTGTAATAAATAAAAGACATTAACTATATAATAAATAAATAACATTCTCATCATGAAAGTTCATCAATCATTATAGTCAAATTATATAAAAGTATGTAGAAGTAATCAGAGAAAATATATTAAGCAACTAAAGATAATAAAATACAACAATATGGTAATGAACCATTCATGCCATAGTCTAAGGGAAGCTAAGGGTGTATCCCACTAGAGTCCTAACACATACAATGAAGAATTAAGATAAGGAAATGATCAATTTTCATATCATAAATCTTAGCATGGTATAATTAATCTAGTTGAGGAACTACTTTGTGCATACCCATTATTGGAATTTGGTTAATAAGAATTTGGATTAATCCATGTAATTAAAATCCAGGGCGGCTATAAATTATTTAAATAGATGAAAATTTAGTTTAGACATATCTATGAAAAAAGGTTTTTATTGAGTAAAAGTGGAGTTCTGTTGTAATTTTTTATATAACATTTACTAAAAAATTGTAAGAAGATATAAACTTATATAAGATAGAATTTATAAATTAAACCATTCTAGAACATGTATTTTTTACAAAATATCCCAAACATTATTATATTTAATAATAAAATATTGTAGTAGTAAAGTGTAATGGTTTGGTAGTTACCTGAAACAATAATCTTTTTTTATACTAAATCTCTTATATGAACCTATACAATCCAAACACCACATCATCATAAAATAAATTACCTAACTATATACAAAGTGTGGTTTTTTTGACTTATTTTTCATTTATGTTTTGAAAAAAATGCAAATTCTATCATAAATAATAAATAAATATCAAGTCGAATTAATGTTTCTATGCCATAATGAGTCAAGAGGGTATAATATAAGAGTAATTTTCATACTTATAAGCTTTCAACAAGGAAATATAACAGAAAATACATGACCAAGGTACCCATACCAACTTAAGGATAAATCTAAATAGGGTTTGTATATCTTGGTGACACAAAGGTAATTGTATATAAATATGATATGGGTTTCACCAAACTTATACCATGTATAAATTTATTTATCATGTTAAATATTTTTGGGGAATTACCTAAATTTAAATGCTATAAAAAAGGTCAATAAATAAGAAGTGAATAGTTAATTGATTAGCTATTAATCGTATAGACTCTTTGAAAACATCTCACAAATTATACTAAAATAACATTGAAATAAGTTTTCATAGATTTTTTAAAATGAATTTTTCCACTCACATGGTGATAATTTTAGTAAATTATTTTTTAATTTAGTTCTTTATTTCTTTCCATGGATTTCTGCGGTATTTTCCTTTGAAATTTTATATTTTTAGGAAAGAGGGGTTAATGCCCACTTGGTGTACGGTTAGAGAAAAATGTGCACTGAACTCTAAAAAACAAGGGATATGTGGTAGTGGAATTAGATAACTCACATGGTTATGAATACTATATTGGAAGACCATGAAAAAAATTCTACAACCCTTGTTAGTGGAGACAGAGGCACTCACATGGTTGGTAAGTAGTGTAGAAAACCATACAATTAACCCACACTGAGTACAAAATTTTATAACACTCTTAATTTCAAAACTAACAATATATTATGTAATCCATATCACCCCTATTTTCACCATTCATGGCCCTTCTTATTATAAGAACATCATTCATCTACTTTCATATCCTTTTGGATCCAAATTTCATGTGGTCTATTCCTATGTTCTCTAATGAAACCTCAAGAATATGTCTTCTCTCCATTCTCCCTGGTATCATTTTCCTTCTTTTTTAATTTGAATTCTACCTTGTGGTTTTGATGACCTAGGGTTGGTCTAATCTAAACCATATGGAATGAGGTTTTATTTTTATGGTATTTTCTTACATCCATAGGATGTCCACTACTGTTATCTTGTATTTTTCATCACGTTCATGATTATTTCAATCTAAGAAGAAAGTTTATTTTATGACATTTTTTGATAAATTAAATGTTATTACTTTGAAATTATATTACATTTCTAAATTATATTTTTTTGTGTAAAATGGTGATTTTTAGGGTGTTTGGTATATGTTAAAGGATTTTCAAATGGATTCCATATATTGAAATGGTGTAAATGTATTGAAATATATTTACACATTGAAATTGGTTGGAAATGTGTAGCTTTGGATAGTAGTTGTTTTTCATATGTGAAATACAGTTTTTATGGACAAAAAATAAACGGGAATATCACATAGGGATTACATGGTACATAGAACAAGAGACTAAGAAAAGTACACTAGACGGTGTAGAAAATCTTCATAATGTCCTATATAGAAGGATTAAGTAAGAACACTAACTAAACTACATGATGATGGTATGTTTTGGATATTTATCTTGAAAATGATCAGGTCTTCACCTTTATGGTTTGATCATTGAGTCAATGGGGATCCTAGATCCATAATTTTTCTAACAAAATTAGGTACCTATAAAGGTGATTATGTTATATTGTTACCTATTTACTAGTTATTCATGTTTTCACACAATTCTAGCAATGTTTGAAAGAATTTTTTAAAATCAAATTGTTTATTTATTTTAAAATAAGGCATATTGTTTGTCTTATAATGGCTATGCATTGAACACCTGCTGATATCATATAGGGAAAGTGATATCAAAACCTACATACACATGATGGGTGTATATAGAAAAGATTTGGAATGAAATATGTAAAGGTAAGAATTTTTATAGAGGCAGTGGGAACTATTTCATGTGGCCTTCTTAAGAGGGGTTTCGGTGGTGGTATAATGTGCGGTTTAACCTCATGTCACATGGAGATTGAAAATTATTTTTTTAGTCTCATTTAATTTTTTTCAATTTTTTATACTCAACTATGTAATCATTCATTAAACTTTTGTATTGTTATTATATTATAGAATTTTTTATGGATGATTTTTATTTTTATTAATGTCGATGTTGAATATTATACTAGAAAATTAATTCCTAATGGAGTTTATCAATTCTGAAGAACTACGTTCCATCCTATGGGGATTAGGAATTCCCTTCAAGCCATGTGACGGTCTTAGTCGAGTGTCGGTTTTGATGATATCATGGGATGGTTCCTGAAAATATTGTATTAAATATGGTTTTTCTATTTATGATATAGTTTTTCATGAATATCAAAGATAGATGTGAGATAGGAATTTTGGGGATTGGGGTTATAGTTGTGATTGGGCTGTTTGGAAAACACACCTCATTACAGGCATTAAGTCACCATGGTATATTCAAAATTTGGTTTGACTCCAACATATTGTGCAGTGAAAGTGATTCATATTCGGCATGTGCATCATGATAGGGTTGATTAATTTGACTTATTTTTATTTCATTGTAATTAGGAGAATTTTTTTATCAACATATATGTTTGATTTCATATGGTTTGTTGTACGGTGTTTCCATTTTTGTTTGTTTGAATTTTTCATTTATCAAGCCTCTCCAAAGACACCTTGTATATCCAAAATAGGTGGATGAAGAGAATTATCTGTTATCCAATCCACTAGTTGGTGATAGTCTTTTATAGGTATCGACTTAGACTGTCCAAGCCATGGAATATGGAGAATAATCTTGTCCTGTTTCTGTCAGGGATGTAGAACTAGGGATGTAAAATGATTGGGCTTAGAGGTTAATCAAGTATAAGCCCCCATACTCCTAGGGAACCAATAATCCCCAAAAGAAAATGATTGGGGGGAGAAAATCAAGAGAATATTTGAGTTTCTTATGAATCATAAACAACATAATGTTAAGTTTGTTATGCTTATGTTAGTGGAACCTAGTCACAGGTGGTCTGAAGCTATAGTTCAACCATAGAACTTTGAGAAGATGGTGGGGAAGGATTTTAAAGCTAGATTAATAGATAAAAATTTCCATAAGTGTTTAACTCTATGTAAATATGAGGATTTCCTATCCCTAAAGTATGGTGAACATTTACTAATATAATACAACAACTAATTTACTGAGCATATTCAATTTTCTCTCAAGATGATCACTAATGATTGGTTGAGGGTCCTATGGTTTGAAATGGGGATGTGGTAATATATATAATCTCAATTATTCCTATTAAAATTGTATACATATGTTGAGGTGGTCAATTGAGCATTAATGGTTTAAATTGAATAGTTATGTATGTAAGGTCTCACTGTGATGCTTACAGTACATAGACAATATAGGGTTGGGTCCTATAAAAAGAAGAATCAGCAAGAGGGGCAATGTAAAAATGGTGGTGGGAGCACATGATATAAAACTTGACCACCTTCATAAGAAAATAAACAGGTTGGAACCATCATGTGAAATCAATGAAAAGGGCCTAGACACAAGAATTCTTAATGTTAGGTCCCACCCAGTGTGTTCCACCGTTGTGGATGTATGGGCCATCTGCATAAGTTATGTAGGAACTACCCTCTCAAATAGAGGGTTTTAGGCTCTATAACTACTAATGGAATGAAAATAGGTTTTATGATTCAATGGATATAAGGTATCTCTCTAGTATACATGTTGGTAAAGAGAGATCTTATTATGGGAAGATTTGCTGTCATGTGGAGCCACAAGTTAGCGGTCGACCATAGGTTTAGATAGAAATGAAGTACCGACATGTTTTGAATCAGACAGCTGTGGAACATCATAAATATCCCACGATAGTCAGTTTTGATGTTATTATTGCATAACAAATAGTAATTTCTTTGTTTAATAAAAGTGATTCATACTCTTTCATATCCTCTCTCGTTACAGATTTTCAGAAACTACCAAGCAAGATTATAGTTTATACTATGTAGATAGTTAGACCTCTTGAAAAGAAGAAGGAGAAGGGTTTTGGATTCCCATCCTATGTTGTATCCCTTTTGGAGTATGACCTAAAATTTGTCTTACACATAATGGTGATGAAACTATTTGATTTAATCATTGGGATAGATTGGATGAAATTTCTCCAGGCCCACATCGATCGTTACTGCCAGTTAATGTTCTTAAAAACCACAAGTAGGAATAGTTGGGTTTTCTAGGGAGAATTGGATCTTCAATTAAGATGATTAGGAACTCCAGATATGGATTTATGAAGGCTTTTTTAGGTATCTTGTCTCTTATTGTAATATAACGGGAACGATTAGAGAGAGTTCCTCTAGGTAATTTGAGAGTATATAGATGTTTTTATTGAGGAATTCTTATGTTTTACTCTTGAAGGGGATATATATTTCACCGTTGATATTGTGAAAGGTATTAAATTGAGATATATCCCTTAATATCATATGGAACAAACTAAATATATGAGGTTGAAGATTAAATAGTATTATTTAGAGTCTAATGGTTTTATCCATTAGAGAGTGTCTACATGGGATACTCTTATACTATTTTATAAGAAATTAGATAGTTCCCTTTAGATATGTACTGAATATAATATCGCAAGTATTCATTTGATCTTTAGATAGTCATAACATTGATTTCATTAAAAGAAAAAATGAATGTTTTCACACTCTGACTCCTTTTGGGCCGAGTAGGGTACTTTAGCAGGATTTTTAAAGACAAATCTCAACTTATATAACATAGAGATGATCTTACTTGAAAAGGGGAAAGGATTTATTAAACATTGAAATGTTAATATCTTTTCATGTATCTCAAGAAGAAGACAGAATCATCCATTATCTTGATATTACCTAAGGTAAATTTTTTGTGGTCTATAGTGACACCTTAGTAAAAGGTTTGGGTCTGAGGATTCTTCATGGAAACTGTGTGGTGGATTATGGATATCTCCAACTCATATCACACATGAAGTAGTTTTCAATCCATGAATCCATTCTCATGACTGTGATTCATTCCATCAAGTTATATCACTACCATAATTTTTGGGATATTTTTACAGTTTACTCAATACAAAAAATCCACCTTCACATATTTTCCTAAAAGTAATTTAACATGAGGAAAAGATCATGGATGGTGTATCTTCAAGGGTATGAATTCAACATCACCAAAATCCTAGGTAAATAGAATCTTATTTCTGATACCTCATTCATAAATTTTCGTACTTAGGCGCTTAATGATACCAAAGGTGAGTGGTACCTTATGGTTCATTTTTCCATCAGACATCAAGAAGCTAAATAATATATGGGGGGTGTTATGGGATACCATGTAATTAATTCCATCATTGATGGAGATAATATTAGATAATAAGTGAGGGAAATGTTGTTTTAGTGCACTGAAATATTTCTAAATGGTGGGGAGGTACCTAATGAGTGGTCCTTGTCCCCTAAGGTAACTCTTTTCATCCAATGTATTTTTATGGTACAGTTGCATTTTAGGAAGCTAGAGATGCAAGAGGGTCACTAGTCACATTGGGTCGTCAATCTGGGTACCACTAAGCAGTTTTATGATATAAAAGTCGTATTCTTTTAGATAGGTATGATACATGACATCATTTAATTTATTTATCGTCATTATAATTTTCATCAAGATAAAGATGAGTATAAGAGTCATTCTAGATCATATCAGTCGTTTCTTATTTCTACCATGAAGTTCAATAAAGAATCCATCTATTTTTTTCATCAGGTTTCCACATACTTATTGACTACTGAATTCTATTTTAGTGGTTATTGATCATTTTGATGAATTCTCCCATTCATTTCGATTAAGGAAACCCTTAAATTTGAGTTCCTATGAAGGATTTATGACCATGAGATCGTGAGGATACATAGTGTTGTATATGATATCTTTTAGGATAAGGATCTCAATTTCAACTCTCAATTATGGTATGGCCTTCAAAAAAATTTAGTTATAAGTGAATCTTATCACAACATTTCATCACTAAACAAATGGAAAAACAAAGTGGGAAATCCAAATTCAATAGTACATGCTTCATTCCTGCATGTTATATTTCATTAGTTTATGGGATAACCATATGGGTTTGGTATAATTTTCATATAATAAGTACTACCAATCTTTAATCATGATAGATCCTTTTAATTCACAATATGGAATAACATCTTTTCCCCCTTTGTGCCAGATAAATGTGGGTGATACATATTTAATTGGACCATGAATTGTGTAAGAAATGGATGACAAGATTTAGATGATTATGAATCATTTTAAAAAATAGATCCAAAATATGTTTTATACCAATCATCAGTGCTAACAATTGGAATTCATTATGGTTAACTAGGTGTTTCTAAATGCCACATTGTGTTTTGGCTATCACCATCTTAGGAAGAAAGGGAAGCTTACTCCATGGTATTTCAAACCATTAGAGATCACTGCGAGGATATTTAAGATTTCATGCAAATTTTATTTTTCTTGTTAGTTGATAGAAATTCATGATGTTTTCTATGCCATGTAGTTGAATAGGAATAACCTGAATCCTTCACAAGAATTGAATTGGGAGGAACATGATCTAGAAAATGATTTTACAATGACAATGTAGATAATATTGATAGTTCATTCCCAGGTAAAGGTATTTCAAGTTATATATATAATTTTTTTAATTTCACTAGAAACATGGAAATTATGGTCATGAGATTTGGGAATGAATGACTTCGATAGATGTGAAATGGCCTCACCTACTCTTAGATAAAACTATTTATTAACTTTCTAATGTGTAATAACTAACCTGGTGGGGATAATTATCACGCCCATGAATCCATTTTTGAGTATTTACAGCTTATATTTTGTCTCTATATTCCTCTATATATTTTGTAGGTATTTTCATTTGAAATTGATGTCTTTTGGGGAGAGAATGGATGGTTCAAGGTTGGAACATATTCTCCAAATTCAAAAAATATTGTGAGATAATAAAATTGAACCATAGTTCTTGTAATGGTAGGTGAATGGTTTGGAAATACCATGTGACCAAAATATACAACCCTTACCAGTAGAACTAGTTTCACCCACATAGTTTGGAAAACTATGGGGAAAACTATGTAGCATACCCAATTTGTAAATATCAGAAATCTATAAACCATCTGACATAGTTTAAATCATTTCACTCCATATTTTACACATTATAAAATCATTTAACCCATGATACACCACCCAACTCCTTCCCTCTCCCACTGGGTCCAAAATTTTGGTGTTTTGACCATGGTTCTCTAAGAAACCCTTAAGTAAATGTCTCTTATCCATTCTCATTGCTCTATTATTTCTTATCTTCTATTTTTCCTTTTATATAATGGTGGTAATGACCTATGTTTGGTCTAATATGAATTATTCTTTATGGGTATTGTAATTGATGTTTTTCATAATTAAATATGATATCTTCTCCTCTTGGATTTCTGTTTTCAATTTGTTCTTGGTGATTTCTATGGAAATGGTAGGTGTTTTTATATTATTACACTACTTGATGACAAAAATTTTATTTCTTAATTTTTTTTTTAATTTTGTGGTGTGTGTAAATGGGTAAATTAAATGGTGTTTGGTGTGTGTCATAGGGTTTGGATGTTTATTGATCTTACATAAATGGTGTAAATGTCATTAAATGGATTTACCCTTTTGTATTGGTTGGAAATATTTGGGTTTTCCATTTGGTTATTTGGAATATAAAAAATATGATTTTGATGGATTTAAGGAAATGGAAATTACACTTAGGATATTGGGTACATGGGAAAAAAGACGAGGAAAAGTAAAATAGATGTTGTTTCAAGGATTTATACTATCCCACCTAAATATAATACGTTACACCAATAAATATACTATATAATGATGGTGCTGATTACTTATGGATCGAGCTTGTGAATGGATCTTCACATCCATAGTTTGATCACCAAGAGTTTTAGGATCCCAGTTCTCCACTTCCCTTAGATACATAGGGATTTACCATAGTGAATATGTTCTATTTTTTCCCACATACCATTTATTCATGTTTTAGTACTTATCTTTCAAATTTGAGAATCATGTTTTCACATCAAAAAAATTATTTTTAAAAAAATTATAATATTTATTTGTCTTATAATACATTTTCAAGGAACAATCGCTGGGATTACACTAGGTAATTGAAATCACACCCTACATACACCTAATGAACATACTTATACTTGGTTTTTTCTGAGTAAAGTAACAATAAAGATTCATATAGAGGTAGTTGGCACTCTTTATAGTTTTTTAATTATGAAAGGTGTTGGTGGTGAAATAAAGGGAGGTTGAATATTATGTCCAAATATATTGGTGGTAATTTTATTGTTCTTGATTCCTTTTTATTGTTTCCTGTACACTTCCATGGATATAGCTATTAAACATTTGTATTATTCTTATGTTATGGCTTTTTTGATGGATGATTATTATTGTTCCTTTTTTGAATATTTATTTTTTTGATGTAAAATCATTCCCAAAAGAGTTCCCCACTGCTCAGGCTATAGTCACCAATCCATAAGGATTATGAAAACACTTTAGGATATCTCATAGGCTGGGTAGAGGGTTAGTTTGATTAGAATCTTGGTATTATTCATGAAAACATTTGTGCTCTTTATATAGTTCTAATAAATTAAGGGAAGAGAATGATATAGAAATATTCTGAGAAAAAATTAATATGTTAATAAAACCAACCATATTATATTATTATATTCATAATTTCTAAATCATCACTTATATACCATGAAACTATTAAATCAAAATTCCATAACCGAGGATACTAACCCCAATAACCACCATAAATATATGGAGACATAAAAACCAATGAAAACATAGGTAATCTACCTAAAAAATAATCTCATAGAAATAAATGTCTTCAGACTCAAAAAAAAATAAAGTAATCATAAATAAATTAACCCATTAAACTAAATAACTCTTCTTTAATTCATACCCTGTATGCTTCCCAATAAAATACTGATAAATAATGAGTAAACAAACAATACGACTCTCCATGAAGAAAAGGGGGAAGAAACCCCATGAACTATTTGGAGTTCACTATGACTTGTTGAAATACCATCTCGAATACCTTTAAAAGGAAAAGGAAATAATAGAAGATAAATATGATCGATAAAATTAGAGGAGGTGGAATCCATACATTTGATACTGACATGAAACTCCCTAAACAACACCTTATATCAAGTGGTAAATGAGGTGGAATTGGTGGATAATGATAAATTATGGTATGGATTCCATATGGATAGGAGTGAGTGGGTTTAAGTGATAATAGAGAAGAATATATATAATGAATGGATTAAATGATAACAAGTCCCAACATAAAGAATATTTGGGGAGATTTATTGGTTACTCGATCTAGGTCCACTAGGTACACTATGGTACCCCGAGATATATAGGGATTTTGGCCAGCTCACGGTGTACCTGGTGACAGTCCACCAAGAACCTAGTCCCACTTTTACTGTTAATCTATAGGTGGAACAAGAGAAATAACTTATTTGAATTATAAAGCCATGAATATAACTCAAAACTCTACCTCAAACACCCAAAATTTAAACATAAACACATAAAACTAAATTTAAATCCCTAAATGAAAAAAGCCATCAAATTTAATGACACATTCAAACATACCCATACCCATTCCATATAATGCTCGCATATAAGACATTAAATCACTATATTTGGGACACTAGTCATTTTAGCATCCCCATTATCTGAATTATCATCATATATATCTCTTAGAAGATTCTTACATACATACCATATCTCTATCCCAAAAATTCCCCTTCAACAATATCTCTGATCATCCATTCCATTTATAAATCATAACTACAATATCTATTTCAAATCATAAAAGCATCAAAAAAATTTATATCTATAACCATCATAACCCTAAAATTTTAATTTCTAAAATCTATACTGGTATCCTTTATGAAAATCCATCCTCAAATTCATCATCATGATTTCATAAAAAATTCATATAACCTAACACAATATACGAACCATTAAAATAAATTCACTTTATAAGACATGCCACAATTCTTATAACATTTTAGTGACCATAAATGGAAAAAAATAATAGATGAGGTACTCTCAACTGTATAACTCTTATAGGTATATATATTATAAACCTTCAATGAATTTCATTTTACTAATGATAAACATTTATCAATAGGTTTAATAGAAATAAATTATTGATATAAGAAATCATATATTTTTCAAATAACATATTTTACACCACCAACCCATTTCAAAGCTCCCGTTTAACGAAAAAAAATTTTGTTTTCTTTAGGAAACAGTAAATATCTTAAAACATAGATTTAAGGAATGTATATATTCAATTAAATTATATTTTAAAACCCATAAAAATAACATTTTAAATATAATTCTAATTTTTTTACAAAACCAACTATGCCCTATTAAAATATTATATAATTTAAAACATAGATGATTGTAAATTAGTTATAAAAAACCCTTATCCATTAAAATTTTGTATAAAAACCCATTTGAAATAGCTCAACCTTTATTAAAAAAGTATAAACAGCATACAAAAACATTTTTTTAAGGAACATGACATTATAACATATTTATCACAGACGTTATAAAATGAATAGCATCAAAACAGTTACTTTATTAGAGATTTCTAGTTTCCTTTTAATCACTCAATATATAGTTAATAGGTTCTACATGGACATGAATAAATAATACCTACTATGATATATTAGTATAATTATACCTAGAAAAATAGAGTTACACATCAATACTAAATGAAGAAAACATGATCTTATGTAAAATATCAAAATTTTCATATATATAATGAAATGAAATGCAGATAACATGCATAATAATAAATCATAATAATAAAATTTTTTATATACTCCAATATATTAATAAATTAAAGCGTATAATGATTAATTGTATAATATAAAAGTAAAAATTTGATATTTATAATCATGGTATAAAATATAATCAACAAAAAAGATATTCTTTGAAATATAAGATGAAATAAATATCATTAAGAATAACAATAATTACCCCAAAAAGAGAAATAATTATTAGTTCTTATTAACATAGTAATCACTAATATATTTATTCAAGAAACATATATATATATATTTATAACTAATTTTTTAGTTAACACAAACATCTATATTATTCCAAATTAAAAATAGGAAAACCTAGAATGTAATGTGATATGGTATAACATTGTATGTGTGTCCTCCTAACCAAAATTAACATTTTCTTCCAACACTTTTATGGGGAATGTGAGATCCCACATAGATTAAGTGGATCAAGCATTAAAGGATACAACTGACTTATTAAACACAAGTCTAAGGGATTGTAATCACCTTCCCTGAATAAATTCTCGGGAAAGAAGTTTTCTAAGATGTCTGGATCAATCTCGAAGATTTATTCACAATGTCATGGTAAATAACCCCAAGCTTTCATGTATACATATTTTCTAAAATTATCCATGATAAACCTTATAATCAATATGCAGTCTTTCTTAAAAAACAATCATCTTTCTCACTATTAATTTTAACTTGGATTAGTCTTCCCATCATTTGATCATTCTATTCCCTCATAGCATTGATCACCAGAGATACCTCTTTAATTTCTTCACAATAATGCATGAGTAATTACATCTTCTTATCCCCCTCCACAGACATTAGGCCCTATAAGCCACCAGGGGGAACATTCCTTACACCTCTATCTAAGGGGAATTGTATCCTCCACCACAAGCATTACCTTCTCAGATCTCAAGTTTATCTCCTCTTGTTGGTTCTCTTACTTCGATGTTTTCTTCTTACTCTTGGGGATGGATTACATCAACATGATGGCCTTATTCTCCTTACACTGGTAGGATAACATGCTCTTTGATTTTAAAATTGTTTTCATCAATTGGGTCACCATCATTCTAGAGAGGTGGGATTAATCCTTATGACCCTTTGGTTTCAGCTTCCTAAATACAATGTAGCTAACCGAGTATCTGTTATCATTATTCCCTTTCTTCCTTCTTTGAGTGTGTAGGCCTTTGCTGTCCCTTCCCAATCCATTACCTTCTGATTATTGTCGAAATTCAACAGACTTAGTCTCAATGGGACAATTGAGATTTACTTCAAACTCTCCCTCAGCACTCAAGATTTCAAACTGGTTGTTTATGTTTAGACAGGATAAGGTCCTCCTCGGGATGGATTTCTATTTGGAATTCAACATCATTCCTTTACCATATAAATCGTTCTCCCACTCATGTTCCTCCTTATACTTACTCTTTCTAACAGACTGTGTCCAACTTTTTGAGATTCTTCTACCACCAGCATGAACTGCCATAGCAAAGGTTCAAATATTTATAACCACCTCACCATTAGAAATTAGACCAATAGATCCAACCGAGTCCCCATAACCTGAGTCTTTTTCACCTAAACCTTTTCATGATGAGATGACACCCCCTGAATAGACCCCTATGAAGCATTCTAGCATCCTATAATATAAGTTTTCTTAGGCCCTGAAGCATTCTTTATCCTGTTATCTGAAACTGGGTCCTACATCAGGTGCCCGAAGATGTTCGTAACCATTTGTTTGGCCACCCACTTCCCTGCCCCATAATTGGTTTTATTAGTAGCATCAGCCATATAGTGTGAATTAGAGGGAGGAATGGTATCCTCTGTTAAGTCTACAAGGTTCTTCTCTCCATATTTTCTTGACTGCACCTTGGAAACCTCACAAACACCCCCTCCTTCAAGGGTTGTTCTTGCATTAATCTATACCCTCACTGGAATACTGAATAGAAGTACTCAATATGACGACATAGGACACAAGAATCAGTCCAGGTATAATATAATACCTTTTGGTGCAAGAGGTTTTCACCTTAAATATAGATGATAATGTAGACCATAGGGCCCTTCGACAAAAAAAAAATTCAACATAGATTGTCAGTGATACTAGATGGGAAACAGAATTGGTATGAAAATCATAGTAGAGGTAGCACCCTACCAAGTTGCCAATCATCCGTAGAATCACATGATTCTAGAAAGGTAAAGGGAGTCTTGAAAGAGAAATCCAAATCATAGTGACTGTAGAATCTTGCATCATGTGGATGATGAAGGACAACCGAATAAGGGATAAACTAAAACCCACCATCCATCACGTAGCAGAAGGAAAATTGCAAACTAGGTATTCTTCAATAGAGAAATAGATTTAAATATGATTAGAATAAAGGAGAACCACAATCATGCAGTCCTGATGATTCCAGGAAGAGTGCACAAAACTCTCAAAAGCATCAATAGATGGATGTCTCATACCAAATTGGGCCACCAGACTGAATATGAAGAGAATTAAAGCATCCATGACTCAAATGAGGAAATTGGGACTGATATAACTCCATTCATGCAATATTATACCATAGGGATAACATTGATTAAATGAAAGCGAGGTATGGAAGATGGACTAGTGGAGGGTGAGAAGTTGAGGTTACAAAAAGGTAAGGAAGATGAGGGAGGATCAACCCCCCTCCTTGGCCGCGGAGAACTGAATAGGGGTGGTAGTGCTGCAACCATGTCCTACTCTATCAGGGAGAAGGTAAGTGATAGCTTAAGAGAACACCTATCAATTTTTAGTGCTAGGTTAGTTGTTACAAAATACTAAAATTAGAATTTGATTCTTTATTGTTCATAAAGATCCTTTAACAAGATCCTTTCAATTATCCCCAAGAAAAACTAAAAGTTCCCTACTTAATCCTAGACAGTTTACATTGTCCCAAAAAATCCCTAGTAACTTCTGCTTCCACAATAACTATGTTATTGAGGATTTTTTATGGGTTAGATGTTACGTTTATATGGTCCTAGATCATATATAAACCTTAATATTCTTGATACTAGATAAAATCAATACAACACTTTCATATCTCTTTTATCATTTGTAACCTGAATACTTGAACAACTTGATCACAATGATAATACCCCAATATTTAGAGACTATATACATGGTTCTAGGGTCACATTGAGGAAATATTTACCATCATTGACTAAACCAAATGTTGTTGTATTTTAATAGAAATATTCTATGATTCAAATATTAAGAAATTAAAAAATGAAGAAAAACATATAATGAAATTTAAATAGTTCTTAATAAGATCAAGAAAGAAAAAAATGACACCCTTAAATATATGAATACATTTTATACCAAGTTATAAATAGAGTAGGAAGTATAAAAAACCCTAAAATAAAGTTAAACTAAAAAATATGGATTGAGGCCAATGATAAGATAGGAAGACCACATGATATGATAAACGAGCTCTCCAACCACCAACACCTGCCATGACATTGATGTGGGATCCAATCCTTCTTGAACATTGAGAAAAAAATTATCAATAGGTTTCCCACAGTTAATATATTATTTTTAGTACCTAAAATGCAGTAAAAGAGATGTTGGATGTTGACTGAGGTGTCTATACAAGGTGTAAAGGTAAAACACTTATTGGGAAACCGCCACTGGTTTTTAAATATGGAATAAAAATAATTGGTTTATGCCAAAACATTTATGTACATTTTTATATACATTTTTTAGAAAATGGTTTTAGAATATAGAAAACTAGGATTAATTGCATATTAATAATAAACACGTTTATACGTTACAAATATAAACAACCAATAACTCCCTATACCAAGAGGGTCTATATATGTTCTACATACTTCAAGTTAACACCCAAAATATAATATGGTAATCAGATCCATCACCACTGGGATGAAAAAACCAACTCCTATAATACGATAAACATGTACTCATATAAACCCAAAACACTAGTAAATGTAAAAAAATTAGTTAACGCTCATATAAATCCTTCCTAGGAATTAATTTGAGGGTGATCTACTTAGGGGAATCCTATAGACAATACTAGGAAAAAAATGAATGGGTGTAATGAGTCAGGGACATCTTGCATCTTATCTCAATAATAATTGAACATTCCCTATATTGGAAGGGATTTATGTTCCATTAAATGCCTTCTACATATTCCCTTGTATAGAGTATCATAATTCAAAAAAATTATCAATAATATATAATATATCAATAATAAACATATCTATAATCAAAGAATCAATTGAAAAAAACTTGAACTAGTTAACATAATAATGTTCCCATAGATGATTGGATATATTTATTTTTAGTCAGTTTAAAAATGTCATAAATGAAAACAAGTATTATATTGGGTGATGGACTGAGAATCCAACCAATGTATGATTAAGATATGAATTACAAACAATATGGCTAAGGAAGAATGAGGATTAGGAATCCCTAAAAGACTTGGATTGATAGATTCTAGTGGGTAACCTATAAACATAAAACGAATGTTGAGATGAATCTCATAGATAAATCATGGAATGTGAGGAAAAGATGATTGAACCATTGTTTAAAATAGTCAATAAAGAGAAGAGGGTGTTGGATACTTCACGTTTTCTAAAAATAAATTATGGGCATGAATAAAATGTTTTAATCTGGTTCAAATCATAGAGGATAGGTAAATAAAATAGGATACCCCATTTGATTGGCACTAAGTATGATGGATTTTCAAATAAGTGTTTGCAAACTTATAGATAGTGGATGAAGAAAACAATGATGGTTCATGATTGATTTAAGAAGGGAAACAGATGATGTTTTTGATGTATTCATGGAAATACAATACCTTGATTATTTTATATGAAACAACACTTTATGAATTCATTAGAATTATTATAAAATAATTAAAATATTTTGAAAATTCATTTATCCAAGTTATGATATGATATGAAAGTGTTTAGTAATTTGAGATATTAGATGTAGTTGAAGTGGAGGAGACATGATCCAATATATATATATATATATATATATGAAAATTTGGAAAAGTCTAGATTCCACATACATTAATTATAGTTTTGTAGAATTATTTTTAAAGGTGATTTCCAACATATATATATCCATGTAACTGAATATCTCATATGTGAAAATAATTTTTTATTTAAAGTTCCATGTATATGAATTCAGTGATGTAGTTGAATGACCCATGTATGCAAATAAACATAGGAAATGTTAAAGGTGAATTTTAATTAAATAACCATGCACCATAATTAAGCTCCATATTGATAAATGAAGCAATGAAGCTGAATTCAATACATAATGGATTTCAATATACTAACCAATGTATACATATCAAAATTATATTATGCATCTGAATTGAGATCCACACATTTGAATAAAGACACATGTAGGAATGTTTGAATACGAGCATTATGTATCTAAATTTTGATATTCAAATTTCCACATAAGGTGTAATACCCTGACCCTAGTTACCCAGAGTCAGTGCATTATTACATAACATTGGTATGATCATAAGAGATCAAGTCTTGAAATACCTATTAGTTTAGTACCCTTGGATGTACTAGATATATACATATGTTTTACAATGAATTATGAAATGAAAAACAATAACATTGTGTCTCCATTTAACAAACTAATATTTCTTAGATTATCCCTACTAGTAATTCATAATATACTTATTCAAATCCTGGGAAAATAAAACATAGGAAGGGGTGAGCTCAAATTATCAATAAGGATAACAATATAGCAGAAACATTTATAAATAAGTATAAACAATTATATAAATGTATAAGACTAAATACTTCTTTGAAACATAAAAATCAGAAAAATATGGAAAAGATAAATCAAATAATTCCATTTACTTATTCCAGGGATATTCTACTAGTCAAATAATCACATGTAATATAAATAGCTAATTTCATAATGATGGAATTCATAATTATATACATCATAACCACGTAGTAAAGGCCTTGGTCCATGAATACACATAAGACATTATCAATGTAAAGACCCGAAAATTTCAATGAAATTTTTTTCTTAATTTTCTTTGGAATTTTACAAGAACACAGTTTCTGACAGCGCCTGATTCCGAGGCCCGGTGTGCCCAGAATCAATTTCCGAAGTTTGGCTCGGGTACGTTCAGTGAACGAACGAGCAGGAATTTTTAACTTTTGAACCGGTGCCCGGAATCAAATTCCGAGGGCACCGATGGAACCGTAGCGCCGATTTTTGCTTAGGAATGCATTTCCTGGAGTTGCGTTTGCTTGGGAGCAGTTGTTTTATAAGGTTGTGGTTTATGTGTAAAGAAAAATAAAATTTGTTTTACAAATTTTTTTTATCTTCTTAAGTGGTTATATCCTAAGTGTGGAAGTTGGGGTAGAATCACAAGTTCCTAACTAACCAAGTGAGGATTAAGGTGAGGTGGGGCCCACACGAGCCCCAACCCTTCACCTTCCCCTTAACTCTCTTCTACCCCCTTAAACTCCCTTGCACTTAATGTGCCAAAACCCCTCAAATTCCTAACTCCTTAAACTCCTTAACTCCCTTGAACCCCCCCAATTAAATGTGACTCTTCACTTCCACCTTCATTAATTTTGGAGCCTCTCCACCCATTAATGAAGGATGTAACTTAATGAATTTGAATTATTTTGAATTCATTAAGCTAACACTATAATAAGGTGTGTTGTTTTATTGTTTGGGGTTGGCTAAATCTTTGTGATCGAGTCATGGAAAGATTGAAGAGAATTCCACCCTCGACGAAGAACACGAAGGACATCTCCAAACATGGAACAACGTCTTCTCGACGAAGAATGCCTTTTCCAAAGAAGAACGTGAAGTTTCCAACGTTGATCCCTTCTTGGATGCCTCCTTCCCACTCCTTCCGGAATAAAGAATGGAGCGCCTTTCACGAAGAACGCCGACGTCGTCAACGGCTTCTCTTTTCCGATGTCGACGAATCACCGCCGCCTTTCCGCGACTTCGTCAACACATAACGAAAAGCGAGGTAGGGGTTTGTTGTTGCTTTATTTAATTACTTTCCGTTCTTGGTTCTAGCATGACAAAGTTGAGGATGAATGTTTTAGTGTTATCGTCTAACGAGAGGGGGACCGGACCGCACAAACACGGCCGAACCCCCCTCCTTTGTTCTTGAATGTTTCTTGCGCATGAAACGAGATAGCGTGGTGCCGTCTCACCACGCGGGAATCACTCGGAAATTATTGCGCGGCGCCGTCGCACCGCGCCGTGGAAAGAATTATCATGAACGCGACGCCGTCGCGCCGCGTCGAAGGAAACCGAAGACGCCGCGGCCGGAGCGGGGCCGCTGCGGAGGGGCGCGGTGCCGTCGCACCGCGCCAGATGACGAAGGCCGCGGCCGGTTCCGGGCCGCGGCGGATCGTGATGACCGGCGGCCAGCCGGGCCGCCCGTGCCGGAAGACGGAAGAGGACCGGCCCTTGCTGGTCCTGTTGACAAGAAGCCGGCCGGCCAGGTCGGGTCGGCCGGGTTGGTGGAAACCGGGGGAATTTAATTCCCTCGGGCAGTTTTTTGGCCCCCCATTATGAGGGGGGCCGGTTTCACAAAGGGGGGGCAGACGACCCCCCATTTCCAGCAAGCTCGGCCTTCGGCCAAGCTAGCAGCGCGCCCAGCGCGCTGCCTTGCGCCGAACCGGCGTGCCTGGCCGGTTCGCCGCGCCGGGCCGAGCCGGGCTGTTCCCGGCCGGGTCGACCCCGTCCGGGGTGGGTCGACCCGGTTCGGGCCATCCGGGGGGTCTCGGGCCGGGATGGCCCGGGCCCGACACCCCCGTTACCGAGCGGTTTGGTCAAACGCTCGTATCTTGGGCTACGGGTCTCCAAACGACTCGTCGTCAGCGGCAACGCGATGCTTGGATCGAGACGGTCGTTTCGGTATACTATACTCAAGGTGCACCTTCCTTTTCGGGAGCCTACGTGGTTAAAACTCCGTAGTTAAGTGTGCTTGGCCTAGAATAGTGATCAGGATGGGTGACCTCCTGGGAAGTTTCCCAGGGTGGGTGTGAGACGGAAAGACCAATAAATAACAGACCAGGCATCCGATTGACGCACCATCTATTTCATTGAATTCCTCTAAGTGAGATGGATCTTTCGGCTTACTCCGCTTGAGGTTTGGATGCCGACGGAGTGCGGTCGGGTTGGATCGCACCGAAATCCCACCGGGCCCCTAGAACAAAAAAGCCAATAACTCTCAGACCGGGCGTCCGATTGACGCGTCGTCTGTTGCGTTGAGTTCCTGTTGACGATACGAAACTTTTGGCATCCTCCGCCCGAGTTTTGGATGCTGATGGATAGTGGTCGGGTTGGATCGCACCGAAATCCAACCGGGCCCCTGGAACGGAAAAGCTGATATCTTTCTGACAGAACGTCCGTTTGACGAACCGTCAGTGGCGTTGGTGATTACGTTGAGTAACGGTCCCTATGAGTATACCCTATGGGAGTTCGGGGTACAGTTGAGATACGGCCGGGATTGGTTTTCTCACGAAACCAACCGGGCCCCTGGGACGAAAAGGCTAATAACTCACAGGCCGGGCGTCCGTTAGACGCGCCGTCTGTTGCGTTGAGACCTCTATGACGAGGCGGTCCTTTGAGATACTTCTTCGTGGGACCTTGAGATACTTAGAGTATCGACCAGTAGCTCATGGAGCGGACCCTCCCGGAGACGAGCGTGCGGAGTACGGAGATCGTGTAGCCTGCTGAGACCTGACGACTGCTTGACCGACTCGACTTGGAGTAAGTCGACTAGCCCAGTGGACAGAGCGCCCGGTATTTGGCGACAGACCCACGGCGGACGGAGCGCCCGGTAGTTGGCCGTAAACCCGCGGTACTCGACAGGAGGAGTACCTCTGCAGGCTATTGGGGGGAGCGCCTGGTATTTGGCGACAGACCCACAGCGGACGGAGCGCCCGGTAGTTGGCCGCAGACCCGCGGTACTCGACAGGAAGAGTACCTCAGCAGTATTAGGTTAGTGAGTAGTACCTCGGAGTCGTGACAGGACCACTGTACACTCCAGAGACGGAGCTCTTCAGCAGTTACGGTTTCGATAATGAAAATCCTGGTTTGAACTGAGACTTTTGACCTTGTTTTTACCTCATGATTGAGATGGGTCACTTGCTAACTTTGGTATATGTATGGGCATATAACCGGGTAGTGGTTATCCGTTGATTTCATAATCCTTGTGTTTCCTCATGATTGAGATGGGTTACTTGATAACTTAGGTATATGTATGGGCATATACCTAAGTAGAGGTTATCTGTTGAGATCTTCTTTGTGGTTATCCTTGTTGGTTTAGTGAGACATTGAGGGTCTCGGGGTCCCTACTGAGTATCGTTATACTCACCCCTGCACGGGCTATGCCCGCACCTCGTTGTGTTGGTTGCAGACGACGGGCAGTGCTGACAGAGGCTGAGTGTTCGAGGACTGGACGGTACCTGGATGTGGACTATATGAAGAGATGGTACCCGGAGGAGGACCTCACGACGAGACGGTACCCAGAGGTGGACGTGACGACGAGGCGGTACCCGGAGGTGGACCACTGGGCGAGACATACTCGGAGCAGACGGCGGGACCTGAGGAGCAGAGGAGCTATATGTACCCACCCTTCAGGTGGGATTTCCAGTGGACATCTCGGCGTAGCAGCTTTACTTTTCAGTTTCTTTTTTCCCTTTCTAGTTGTACTTTACAGTTGGGCTTGTATTTCCGGCCCCTTTTTACTTTCCGCACTTACCGTTGTACTCAGTTTTTACTTAGTGTTTACTTCTTACGCTTGTACTCTGTGGTGCTTGTTTTCTTTTATAAAGGCAATGCCTTCCCAGTTATCGGGATTTTACGCCTTTGGTGCTAGTCGCCAGCCCTTGGCCTATGGAAGGCGGGCTTGGGGTAGTCACGGCACGGGCCCCGAGGACGGGTCGTGACAAATTGGTATCAGAGGAGTTTGGTTCTACCACAGAACTAAGGACTCTGATATTTTTCTATGTGAAGCAATAGTGTTAAGGGTACCGAGTGTGGTCTTCAGTTCAGGGAGTCCAGTGTCGGTGCGGCGGCCGACGTATCCGTACACCAGGACCCTAACTACTGATTTCCGACTTTGTACACAAAAACACTGATTGCGTGTGTGTTTCCAAAGTTTTAAAGTCAGCTCAAACCAGGTCAGCTCACCAGCTATAAGACGTTGACCGTGTCGCATCTGTTCAGGATGTCTCCACACAGACAGTCAGTTGGAGTTCCGAGAGAGTACATGATGACAGCTCACCGAGCGACGAGGCTCTGGTGCAGGGCCCTTTTTACTATGTTGGCACCCTCGGGTGGTGTACCAGTAGCACCACCACCTGTTGGGAAGCAGATTCCAACGGCTATACTAGAAAACTGTGCACGTTGGCGGAGCGCGTTGCACGAGTTCCAGCAGTAGAGGCCTCAGAAGTTACGAGGCGAGGCAGATTTCCAGACAGCAGAGCAGTGGCTGGAGGCGATTGCTAGAGTTTTCCGCCTAGCTGAGACATCAGTAGAGTGGATGGTGGACTTGGCCACTAGTGTTTTCCAGTGAATTACCATGAGGATTGTCTGCATAGTGATGAGGCTTCGGTACGTGAACTGATGCCTGAGATAGTGCCTTTGGGTAGTGTGTCAGCTATACATCACTACCTGTTGGTCAGCAGTTACAACCGGCGGTACAGGTAGGTGACACATGTAAGTTTACTGCCTTAAATGTGTTCTAACTTCAGATACCCTCATGTTCCGACGTGAACCTGACTCATAGGCGGCTGAGGACTGGTTTGAGGAGGTGGCCGAGAATTTTCTAGAACTTTTACAGTTTCGGCGGGACGACGTGTTGATAGCTAAGAATTCATCGAGGCGTACCGAACATATCGGGTACACGATGGAAGCGTTTCGATCAGTGCAATAGAGGTCGGACCTCTGAGGATGGTATGTTTAAGGGCTTCCGACCCAGCACCTTTTCTCTATGCATTTCTACTTAGTCTAGAGTGCTAGAAGGAACCTTTGTGGTTGAGAATTCTTTGCTGATCGAATACAGCCAGAGAATGTTAGAAGTTTGGAAAGCAGGAAACTGACACCAGTCTCAGAGACTTGGGCATGTAAAATGTTTCAAGAAGAGGAAATGTTAACGACATATGAATCTGTAGAGCAGCAGACATGGAGGCAGAGCTTGGAGATTAGCTCGTGGTGGTGTACATTTCAACATGTTACCATCACCCGCCTTTGTAGTCCCCGCTAGACTCAGGGAGTTGGAGAGCAGGGAAAGAGGGTAGCTTCTTGTGGTCATGGAGTGCGACCAAAAAGGGGCTCTAAGGATGATTCGAAGTGTGGAATTTATCTTCTACTAGCTGTCCTAGCCACAGTCATCGAAACGAATCATCCCTTCCTTCCATGAATCTAGTCCCAGACCTAGAGATTCCGGTTAAGCCGTTGACTTGACCCTCACGTCTGGAGATACCTTTGGGAGGAGACTCGATAGTCACACTTACGCCGACGGTGTGATCTGACCCTTGAGGCGAGAGTCTCGGTTAGGAACTCTTGGTGGCAGCGTTGAGGCCTTACGACGTTAGTTTGAGTATGTATTTGGCAATCACTTTTCATACTCAAATTGACGGTATTAGGCAAACGTTGGGATGGGTTTTCCTTGGTCAGCGAAAAGGAAACCCTGGGCAGCACAAGATAAACTCGTGCATGGGAGGGTGTAGCCGATAATTCTTGGGTCGGCCAACCTTACCCTCGTGGCAGCAGGAGTTTTGAGTTTCATTTCTAACCTAAAAAGGGAGACCTTTAGAGTTCGAGGATGGCGACCACGTTCTTATACAGGTCTCACCTCGACGAGGTTTACAGAGATGTAGCCGAGGCGGCAAGAGATCTCCAAGGTTCAATAGACCTTTCTAGGTTCCCAGCAGGGTATGTGAGGTGGTTTATCACTTGAACTATCCACCTCAGTTGCACCAGGTGCACGATGAATTTCACGTAACTCAATTGAGGAGATACGTGCTTGATCCTTCACACATCATCGACCTCAGGGAGTTGGACGTCGATGATAGAGCGACATGCACGGAGGTTCCAGTGGGGATCAAGGATAGACAGGGGCAGATCCTACGAGGATGATCAATTCCTTGGGTGCACTTCCTTTGACAGTACGGGAACCTCCAGGTGAGCACATGGGAGCGGAAGGCTCAGATGCGTGCTCTGTACCGGTTTTGTGACCCTAGTTTGCGATGAAGCTTTACGGGGACGTAAAGCCCTGGGGTGGGAGTAATGTGAAGACCCGGAAATTTCAAGGAAATTTTTTTCTTAATTTTCTTTGGAATTTTACAAGAACACAGTTTCTGACAGCACCTGATTCCGAGGCCCGGTGTGCCCAGAATCAATTTCCGAAGTTTGGCTCGGGTATGTTCAGTGAATGAACGAGCTGGAATTTCTAACTTTTGAACCGGTGCCCGAAATCAAATTCCGAGGGCACCGATGGAACCATAGTGCCGGTTTTTGCTTAGGAATGCATTTCCTGGAGTTGCTTTTGCTTGGGAGCAGTTGTTTTATAAGGTTGTGGTTTAAGTTTAAAGAAAAATAAAATTTGTGTTACAAATTTTATTTATCTTCTTAAGTGGTTATATCCTAAGTGTGGAAGTTGGGGTAGAATCACATGTTCTTAACTAACCAAGTGAGGATTAAGGTGAGGTGGGGCCCACACGAGCCCCAACCCTTCACCTTCCCCTTAACTCTCTTCTACCCCCCTTAAACTCCCTTGCACTTAATGTGCCAAAACCCCTCAAATTCCTAACTCCTTAAACTCCTTAACTCCCTTGAACCCCCCCCCCCAATAAAATGTGACTCTTCACTTCCACCTTCATTAATTTTGGAGCCTCTCCACCCATTAATGAAGGATGTAACTTAATGAATTTGAATTATTTTGAATTCATTAAGCTAACACTATAATAAGGTGTGTTGTTTTATTGTTTGGGGTTGGCTAAATCTTTGTGATCGAGTCATGGAAAGATTGAAGAGAATTCCACCCTCGACGAAGAACACGAAGGACATCTCCAAACATGGAACAACGTCTTCTCGACGAAGAATGCCTTTTCCAAAGAAGAACGTGAAGTTTCCAATGTCGATCCCTTCTTGGATGCCTCCTTCCCACTCCTTCTGGAATAAAGAATGGAGTGCCTTTCACGAAGAACGCCGACGTCATCAACGACTTCTCTTTTCCGATGTCGACGAATCGCCGCCGCCTTTCCGCGACTTCGTCAACACATAACGAAAAGTGAGGTAGGGGTTTGTTGTTGCTTTATTTAATTATTTTTTGTTCTTGGTTCTAGCATGACAAACTTGAGGATGAACGTTTAAGTGTTATCATCTAACGAGAGGGGGACCACACCGCACAAACACGACCGAACCCCCCTCCTTTGTTCTTGAATGTTTCTTGCGGATGAAACGAGATAGCGTGGTGCCGTCACACCACGCGGGAATCACTCGGAAATTATTGCGCGGAGCCGTCGCGCCGCGCCGTGGAAAGAATTATCATGAACATGACGCCGTCGCGCCGCGTCCAAGGAAACCGAAGACGCCGCGGCCGGAGCGGGGCCGCTGCGGAGGGGCGCGGTGTCGTCGCACCGCGTTGGATGACGAAGGCCGCGGCCGGTTCCGGGCCGCGGCGGATCGTGATGACCGGCGGCCAGCCGGGCCGCCGGTGCCGGAAGACGGAAGAGGACCGGCCCTTGCCGGTCCTGTTGACAAGAAGCCGGCCGACCAGGTCGGGCCGGCCGGGTTGGTGGAAACCAGGGGAATTTAATTCCCCCAGGTAGTTTTTTGGCCCCCCATTATGAGGGGGGCCGGTTTCACAAAGGGGGGGCAGGCGACCCCCAGTTTCCAGCAAGCTCGGCCTTCGGCCAAGCTAGCAGCGCGCCCAGCGCGCTGCCTTGCACCGAACCGGCGCGCTTGGCCGGTTCGCCGCGCCGCGCCGCGCCGCGCCGGGCCAGGCTGTGCCCGGCCGGGTCGACCCCGTCCGGGGTGGGTCGACCCGGTTCGGGCCATCCAGGGGGTCTCGGGCCGGGACGGCCCGGGCCCGAAACCCCCGTTACCGAGCGGTTTGGTCAAATGCCCGTATCTTGGGCTACGGGCCTCCAAACGACTCGTCGTCAGCGGCAACGCGATCCTTGGATCGAGACGGTCGTTTCGGTATACTATACTCAAGGTGCACCTTCCTTTTCGGGAGCCTACGTGGTTAAAACTCCGTAGTTAAGCGTGCTTGGCCTAGAGTAGTGATCAGGATGGGTGACCTCCTGGGAAGTTTCCCAGGGTGGGTGTGAGACAGAAAGACCAATAAATAACAGACCAGGCGTCTGATTGACGCACCATCTGTTTCATTGAATTCCTCTAAGTGAGATGGATCTTTCGGCTTACTCCACTTGAGGTTTGGATGCCGACGGAGTGCGGCGGGTTGGATCGCACCGAAATCCAACCGGGCCCCTAGAACGAAAAAGCCAATAACTCTCAGACCGGGCGTCCGATTGACGCGTCGTCTGTTGCGTTGAGTTCCTGTTGACGATACAAAACTTTTGGCATCCTCCGCCCGAGTTTTGGATGCTGATGGATAGTGGTCGGGTTGGATCACACCGAGATCCAACCGGGCCCCTAGAACGGAAAAGCTGATATCTTTCTGACAGAACGTCCGTTTGACGAACCGTCAGCGGCGTTGGTGATTAAGTTGAGTAACGGTCCCTATGAGTATACCCTATGGGAGTTCAGGGTAGAGTTGAGATACGGCCGGGATTGGTTTTCTCACGAAACCAACCGGGCCCCTGGGATGAAAAGGCTAATAACTCACAGACCGGGCGTCCGTTAGACGCGCCGTCTGTTGCGTTGAGACCCCTATGACGAGGCGGTCCTTTGAGATACTTCTTCATGGGACCTTGAGATACTTGGAGTATCGACCAGTAGCTCGTGGAGCGGACCCTCCCGGAGACGAGCGTGCGGAGTACGGAGATCGTGTAGCCTGCTGAGACCTGACGACTGCTTGACCGACTCGACTTGGAGTAAGTCGACTAGCCCGGTGGACAGAGCGCCCGGTATTTGGAGACAGACCCACGGCGGACGGAGCGCCCGGTAGTTTACCGCAAACCCGCGGTACTCGACAGGAGGAGTACCTCTGTAGGCTATTGGGGGGAGCGCCCGGTATTTTGCGAGAGACCCACAGCGGACGGAGCGCCCGGTAGTTGGCCGCAGACCCGCGGTACTCGACAGGAGGAGTACCTCAGCAGTCTTAGGTTAGTGAGCAATACCTCAGAGTCGTGACAGGACCACTGTACACTCCAGAGACGGAGCTCTTCAGCAGTTACGGTTTCGATAATGAAAATCCTTGTTTGAGCTGAGACTTTTGACCTTGTGTTTACCTCATGATTGAGATGAGTCACTTGCTAACTTTGGTATATGTATGGGCATATACCCGGGTAGTGGTTATCCGTTGATTTCATAATCCTTGTGTTTCCTCATGATTGAGATGGGTTACTTGATAACTTAGGTATATGTATGGGCATATACCTAAGTAGAGGTTATCTGTTGAGATCTTCTTTGTGGTTATCCTTGTTGGTTTAGTGAGACCTTGAGGGTCTCGGGGTCCCTACTGAGTATCGTTATACTCACCCCTGCACGGGCTATGCCCGCACCTCGTTGTGTTGGTTGCAGACGACGGGCAGTGCTGACAGAGGCTGAGTGTTCGAGGAATGGACGGTACCTGGAGGTGGACTATACGAAGAGATGGTACCCGGAGGAGGACCTCACGACGAGACGGTACCCAGAGGTGGACGTGACGACGAGGCGGTACCCGGAGGTGGACCACGGGGCGAGACATACTCGGAGCGGACGGCTGGACCTGAGGAGCAGAGGAGCTATATGTACCCACCCTTCAGGTGGGATTTCCAGTGGACAGCTCGGCGTAGCAGCTTTATTTTTCAGTTGCTGTTTTCCCTTTCGAGTTGTACTTTACAGTTGGGCTTGTATTTCCGGCCCCTTTTTACTTTCCGCACTTACCGTTGTACTCAGTTTTTACTTAGTGTTTACTTCTTCCGCTTGTACTCTGTGGTGCTTGTTTTCTTTTATAAAGGCAATGCCTTCCCAGTTATCGGGATTTTACGCCTTTGGTTCTAGTCGCCAGCCCCTGGCCTATGGAAGGCGGGCTTGGGGTAGTCACGACACGGGCCCCGAGGACGGGTCGTGACAATCAATGCCTTGGGAAACGACACTAATTTTTCTCATTAGAACATCCATTGCATTGAGGGGATATAACAGTCCCCACCCATCACTTACTACATCCAATGCATTCATCATATCAAAAGGTAGATACATAACATAAACATTAGTAATAAAACTAGAATACAAAATGTTATTAATTTAACCATAAACCATTAATTGTATAAAAATATCACATCTACAGTCAAACATATCAAAAAACATTCAATACAATACTGGATATTCTATCAAAACAAATCAACTACAAGCAAGAATAATATACAATAATGGATGTTGACATGATTGAAATCAAAACTATTTGAGAGGAATATATCTTTTTATTTTTAAATCATTTAAAAGTCTCATAATAATAAAAGAAAACATTTATATTGAAATTATTTTTATATGCATCTAAGGAATGCCTCATATGTGTTATAACTGCGGAAAATATCTGCTCCCACCGTAGAAGATAAAAAACATTCCTTCCTTAATTTGTCGAGAAGGCCATAAATTACCTTGTTTGGAAAGTGATTGAAAGATTCCTTTCAAACCATTTTATAAAAATTAAAAAGAGGGTATAAAAATATATAACCCATAGTTTAGTAAATATTAAATAGGTTTTTAAATAAATTTTTAAGAAACAAAGATATGTATGATATAGATGTCCTATTAGATACATACATATAAACAACCTCAGGTAATAAAGAGATTGAAAATCTAAACATTAACTTGTATTTTTCATTTTTCAAGGGTTTGTTAAACTCTTTTATAATGGTAAAATATTTTTTATTAAATTATAAAAGAACCATGTACACAAATATTATATCATATATGATCTTCTAATATTTTTTTAGTTAATGTTATTTCAGTAGTATCATTGTTTTGGGTGTAAACTGATTTGTTTTCATTTATATATTTCTTCATGTAAGTCATGTTTGTTGAGTATAGGATTTAATTTATTCATATCAATAATTATATTATGTTCTTATAAATTAATTTTAATATCATATTAAAATTATTCTGGAATGGTTACGATGGGGAACAAAATCTCATCTTATCGTGGAGATGGAAGGTTGTGCATATGCACGAGCGAAAATATCTTTGTATTAGTTGTGAAATCGTATGTAATTTGATGGTATATTATAAATACCAATTAATTAACATTATATATTTATTATTTAAATCATTTATACTCATTTTTATATACATCAATATAATGAAGTATTGAAAAAAACTACACCATGACATGGAGATGGTAAGCCGTACGTACGCACGTATGGTGACTTTGTCATTAATGGGATAGATTCAATAATGAATATCATTGTACCATTTTTATAATAACATCTCATTATTTAGAAGGTACTTTAGTTATTAATTTAGTATGGAAACAACCAAGATAGAGTAAGTGTTTGAAGGAAAGAACATCAGAAGAGGTGAATATGTAATTACCTATTCTTCGGGTTCTTCCTTTTGATTTGAACAAAAGGGATCCTTAGGATGGGTTAATGATCAATTTACATCCCCTAAGGTGAATTGAGGGTGGTTGGGATGATATTTTTGGGGGGTTTCTGGCCGATACAAAAGGCTATGGTGGTGTGAAATTAAGAGAATGGGAAAGATACCATTTTGAAAAGAGGTGAGTGACACTTTAGGGAAAGATTGAAATATTTTTTAATTATAAATTATTTTTTGGTTATAATGGTTACAAATGGATTCCTATTGAGTCAAAGGTGGGTATGGATCAGAAACATCTTAACCAATAGGTTTTAGACAAGTTTAGATAACCATATTAACATTTTCCTATCGATTTAACTCTATGTTAAATATTTTAACTTTTACCATGTCTTCTTGAATTTTTATAAATTAGGTTTAATAAACATACAATAAAATTCCAAGAGAACCTCAAGTGTTTACCTAATGAAATATCTATAATTTTATAATTATTTTGGATATACCATACATTTTTAGGACTATTATATAAATAAATAAAATAGTATTTGTTTTATAAACACATTTATGTCACTTTTGACACTATTTTTTATTTGGTTTTTGTGAAATTCAAAAAAAAATATTAATTATAAAAAAATATATTTAATCAACTATAACATGTCATATTAACCTATAAAATTAGTAGATGACATAAAAACTTTCAATTTACATTTTTTTTATATTTATAAAATTAATTATTTTAATATATCATTAATACGGTAATTACTGTAGCATTATTGTGTCATAAATAAATTTAGTTATTTATTTTCTAAAATTTATAATTATAATACGATGATTTAGGAAATTTATTTATATCTCTAATGAATATATATAGTCAAATTTATCTTCTGTGTAATCTTGTATTAAAAATGGTATTGTTATTAAAAGTTGAATTTAAGATTTTTAACTCTTCATTAAATAAAATATAATGAATGTTTTAATCTAATCCAGGTGGATCAAGCAAGACCCAATTTGTTTTCCTATGATTGATTTTGTTCTAAATACACTTATCCAATAGAAATATGACATGTGTTAGGGTAATTGTAATATCATTTTAACTTTAATTACTCATTTTACGTTAATCGAGGAAAATAAAATTCAAAAGTTATTATTAACCAAAAATAATTTTCATCCTAATAAACCAAATTTAACTTTCTGATGTCAAACGTATCCCTCAAGAATTATTAAACTCAATTCACAGAAGTGGTAAAATTTCATTTTTTTCAAATTTTCAAATATTATTTGAATGTGGTTAAAATACTGTATAGAGTTCAATATAATTTTATATATCTAAACTTATTATAAAATGAATTTATTGAATTAAAATTGGATAATATTGGTATTATGTATATATTTTGACTTTAAAATAAATTTAAATTAAAAATAATTATTTAAATAAAAAGTCGGTTTTAAAGAATAACTTAGTGGTTTTCAGTAGTCATTAAAAATTGAATGTTTTTAGAATAATACAAAAAAAACCCTGAGAAATTTTTCATATTACAAATTAAAAAATGATTTTAATTTTAAAAAAATTAAAACATTGATGTTTCAGTAGTTAATTTAAAAATAATTATCATTGTAAAAAGGAGAAAGTGGATTTTTATGAATAAAACTATCAAAATATTGACATGTGTTTATGTCTAATATATATGAAAATTTACCTAAAATTACATAAAATATACTAAATGATAAAAATATAATGAATTCGTACTTTAAAACCTCTCTAATCAATAATTAAACACTATACAGTATTTTGATTAAAAATGTTGTTTTCAATTAAAATTTAGTATTTTTCACTATTCATAAAAATATGAAAGTTATCAGAAAAGTACCAAAAATTTATCCAAATTAAATTTTTATAATCCTATTATAAAGAAGAATTTAATTTCACTAAATTTAATATATAAAAGTGTCAAATTTTAGGTTTAAAAATGAATCTCCATTAGAAGGTGAGAAAACTGTATTTTTTAAAAAATAAATATTTTATCTAAAATATTGAATTGGTCCTTATATTATGTCTAATAAACACAACAGGTTAATGTTTAGATTTAATTGTGTATATATATGAAAATAAAAATTTGGTTAATATTATTCATAACCTCTTTTTAAACACCTAGTTTGATAAGTCGTATGTACTTAAACTCGGTGTTATGTGTAGCGCAAGATATTGAGTTACATTAAAGATATAATGTACAATGAAATATTGGGGTGTTAAATTCTACCATACATCAATAAATTTAATCCTTGAAATTTAAAATTGTTATTTGAAAAAAAAGGATGAAAGTATAAAATACCTTTTTGGAAATCCCACTTCAAAAATATGGTTAATGAAATTTAGTCTTAATAAGAGGGAAAGGGAAATGAAAAATCCACCACAAAAATTTGGATTTAGAATAATTGAACATTGGAGGATATTGGAGATGCATAATTGGAGGAAAAATATAAATATTTATATGAAGTGAGTGATTTCATCAATCACAAATATGTGAACAATAAATGGAAAATTTAAGGACTTAAGCCATAAATCTATGATGATATGAAATATTATTGGTTCAAAAAAACATAAGGTATAAGGATAAAATGATTTTGGGTTTATGTTCTATTACCTAATGTTTGAGAATTAATTTCATCGTATAATTAAGAAAAAAAAAAGAATACTTGGATGGTAGAGTTCCATCCTTTAAATAATTTATACCAGAAACTCATTTTTCACTCCAAAAGAAAATAGAACTCAAAAATATTCTATTTAACCTAATTGTATAGGTTTTAAAAAACTAAATTTGTATTTTTTATATCATTACTTTTTTTTAAAATCTGCGTTACACAAACATGGACATCAGGTAGGCCATTTTAAAATTATTCCCCCTTATCACCCTTCTGTTATGGGTTAATGTGTCGTGGGCTTGGCGAATGTAACGGGTTTTCGCTGGACCTCCAGTTTGTCCTTTTTTGACAATAAAAATATAAAATTAAGAAATGTTTTAACCATAAACAATGGTATCCAATTTTTAACTTAATCTATTCCAACCTTTAGACTTATCCAAAACGATTCTTTCTAAAATCACAATCCAAAATTTAGAAGGAAGGTAAACATATTGAAGATCTATTTTTCCATGTAATAACACGTGAATACATTAATCATATATTCCATTAAAACATGGTAACACCATTAATTACCATAAAAACATATTGACAACATTCATGATCCCTTATTCCTTATGGAATACTAGATATACTACAAGTCCAAAAAATTTCTAAACAATAATAATGATAGAGTAGACAAACAATTAATTACATTCAATGTAGTAAAGATTATCCAATAAACTTTGTCCAAATCAATCTTATCTTATTCCGAAAAAATTATCATAGTTTTCAAAACAAAATAATTGTTATATTTACACCACCAATATATTTTACAAAATTGTTATCTTGAAACTATGTCACATTACTTGGTATCATAAAATCTCAAATCCACAATGAAATAGTACTACAGTACAATCCTTATTTATATCGATAATTCAAATAACTAGTACATCATTGATAAAACACTCAAATGATATAATTATTTTATAATAACATAAGAACACTAACCATTCCTCTTCATCTGTGGTAGTATTATATCCTGATTATTATCTAATAGAATAATTTTGTTTACACTATGACGATTAGGACATTGATTATTGTACTGTCTCATCTCTTTGTAGATGAATCATTGTAAATTTGAAACCATTTTTATACCTTTGCAATCACGAATTTGGTTTCTTTTTTCTCCACAATTATAAAAATTGCTCATATCATTCAAGCACTACACAAAGTGATTATTTCCATAGTTAAATCATATGGAGACATCTTTCTTTACATTCTTCCATTTATCCATCATTCTCTCTACCATACTCTTCATATCTGGCATCCCTTCAAGTCCATATGACATAGTTAATTTATTACTTAACTTATTAACACATGATACTATTTATTCATATGATGAGAATACGCGGGAGACTATTTCCCTGTAAATTTTTTTCTTAAGGTCATGATGGATATGACCCTTCTTAATCATTGGTTCATGCACATTCGTAGTGTTCTCATTAATTTTACCAGGCACCATTTTTGAATGATAAAATAAAATAGGTTAGATCATATCATAATGTATAATCCAAAAACTAGAAAAAATTTCATCATTAATTATATATTTTTAAACATATAGTCTCATAATAATAAAAATGGTTTCTTTCCTAACATATTTACTCATAAATCCTTTATAATGGTTTCTAAAAAAATGTGAATTATCTTAATTATATCCCATGGGAGTGTCAATCCAAGTGTGCAGTAAGTCTTGTTGTCGTGTACCAGGATACCCTAGGTCAACCCCGGAACACATTGTTTGGGTTTTCACTCCTAGGTATATCTGTGCCAGAACCACTTCCACTTGTAGTATCTAGAAAATGTTTTATTTCATAGAAAACCTAGATAATATCTTCACAACCAAATTTTTTGGATGTTCCTCTATACTAATACCAAAAGTCTATCATAATGAAATTTTCTGTAATCAATGATTTTATAAATCTAGTTTCCAAGGTTTGTACTAAAATTCCTCTAATACCAATTTGAATGCCCCGACCCACGTTACATAGAGTTAGTGCATTATTTCATAACCTTTTCATGATCACAAGAGATTATTTCCCAAAAAATAGATTAGTTTAGTAGCCTTGGAAGTACTAGATACATACATAAGTTTCACATTACATTATAATATGAAAAATAAAAACATTGTGTCTTATTTATAAACACTCATATCCCTTATTATATCCCTGGTAGTCTGTCATAATATACTTCTTCACATCCTAGGAAAAATAAAAATAGAAATGGGTGAGGTCATATTCTCAGTAAGGATAACAATATAGAAAAAGCACTCATAATGCCGGAATGGCCCGAAGGCCTTATTTTTTATTTTTGGTACAGATAATCCCCCTTTTAAGGGTTGAAGCGGAACCCGTACATGCCCCGTAGGCCCAAGGCAGAAGGCCCGACATGACCCGTAATACATGAACCAAAGGCCTAGAGTCATACCATGCCCAATACATGATTCGTAGGCCCATCCCACTAGAACTGACCATCCCCAGCTTCTGCGATTGATTTCCTTTTTTTAGCACCCCAACTGCATTACTGATCGGCTAGCATTGACCCGTACAAAGCTGCATGGTGCCTTGTCCCGATGGCGATTTCCATACCCTCTCATTCTTCCAATCTGGTTAGCGCTTCTTCTAGTGACTGCTATTGCTGCTCTAATCCTCATCTCAGGCCAGATCTATGTTAACTGGGCTACTTCAAGGTCTTCAATGGCCCGAAGGCCCTATGGCCCGAAGGCCTTTGATGGCCCAAAGGCCCCACGACCCGTAGGCCCAAACCGGTGGCCCGAAAGCCCAAATTATGTAAATAGTCCGGCTGCTACGGTACTAAACAGTCCCTGGTACAGTACTAATATAGTAGTTCTATAGTACCTAGAAATTCGCCTCCACCTAATTTTGAACCATGGTCTCTTGGATGCTAGAGCAGGAGCCCTTACCACTCGGGTACGGGCTTGTTGGCCAGAAACGCTCATAAAAAAGCATAAACATTTAATGAAATGTATAAGACTAAATCACAAGAATTTTAAAAATAAACTTCAGCATAATATATCATAGATAAATCAAATAATTCCATTTATTTATTCACATGGATATTCTACTAGTTGAATAATCACATGTAATATCAAATAACTAAATTCATAATGATGGAATGCATTGTTCCGGACATCGTAACCACATAGTCATGGCCTTGTTCCAAGAATAAAAATATGATTTCTTCCTATCATTCTGGAAAGACAGTGATTTTTCTCAATAGACCTACTGATGCATCGAGGGGCTATACTAGGCCCCACATGTCATTTACTATATCCAATGAATTCGTTACATGAAAATGATGAAATATTACATAAACATTACTATTAAAACTATCATAATAATTTTTAATACGTTAACCATAAACCATTAATGTAATAAAAATATCACATTAACAGTAAAACATATCACAAAACATAATATAAAAATATGGATGATTCTATCATAATAAATCAACTTCAAACAAGTGTAAAATCCAATAAAAGATGTTGATATAGATGAAATAAAAATTATTTGAGAGAAATATCTCTTTCCATTTTAGAATATATTAAAACTAAGTTAATTGGAAATGAAAAGATTTGTTTTGAAAATATTCTTATAATCCTGTAAGGGATGCATCAAATATTTTATAATAGTAGAATATATGAACACCCTCTGTGTACGTTAAAAAGCAGTCATCACTTATATTGTCGAAAAGGTCATTAAGTACCATGTTTAGAAAGCGATGGAAAGAATCCTTTCAAAAAAATTTATAAAAAGTAAAAATAGTGTATAGATGGCTTTAATCCATAGTCTAGTAAATAATAAAAATGCTTTGAAATACATTTTTAAGAAACACAAATGTGGAAGACAAAGTGGTCCAAGTAGATACTTCTGTATGAACATCCTCGGATAATAAATAGATTTTAAAATCAACACTTACCTTGTACTTTTCCATAGTTTAGAGTACGTTAAACACTTTTATAAAAGTTAAATGATTTTATTTAAATTATATAAGAACCACATACATAAATATGATATCATATATGATATTCAAACGTTGTCTTGTTAATGATATTTCTGTAGTGTCATTGTTTTGGGTGTTAACTGATTTGGTTTGCTTTATATGTTTTCTTACGTAAGTTATGTTTGTTATGGATATGATTTATTTGATTAAAATACGTTATGATATTATGTTATTAAACAATATTTTTAATCATCAAATGAATTTTTTTTAATGGTTATGATGGAGAACGAAATCTCATCGCACCGTGGAGACGGTTAGTCGTACGTACACACGAGGGACAATATCATTATATTAGTGGTGAAATCATATGTAATTGGATGGTATATTATATATACTGAATCATTAAAATTTTATATTTATTATTTACATTATTTATACACATTATTATATCCATCATAATAATGAATTGTTGAATAACAAACTACAGCACAATGTGGAGATGGTAAGACATACATACGCATGTGTGTTGACTTTGTCATTCATAGGATTGATAGAATAATGAATATGGTTTTACCATATTTATAATAACATCTCAGTATGTAAATGTCAATATAGTTATTATTTTAGTGTGGAAACAACAATGAAAAAGGATGTGGAAGATGAAAAAATCATTGAAAGAGGTGATGAAGTAATTACATCTTCTTCGAGTTCATCCTATTGATTTTAAAAAAAGTGAACCATAGGTTGGAATTCTCATCAATGTAAGGACTCTATGTTGAATTTAGGGTAGTTGGGTGGATATTTTAGAAGGTTTTGGCTAAGAAAAAAGTCTTTGGATGTGTGAAATTAAGAGAAGGAGATGTACCATTTTATAAGTGAGGTGAGGCTCACTTTAAGAAAAACTTGAAATATTAATTTATTTTAAAATCATTTTGGATTTATAATTACTTGAAATCATTTTATATCGAGTATAAGGATGTTTTGGGTCGAAAACTTATCAACCAAGAGGTTTTAGACATGTTTAGGTCACCATATTAACCTTATCTTTTATATTTAACTCTTAGTTAAATTGTTTTACTTTTAACATGTCTTCTTGTATTATTATAACACATGGTTAATAAACAGACTATAAGAGTACAAGAGAAACTAAAGTGGTTAATTATTGAAATGAATATAATTATATAAGTCATTTGTTGGTACTATGTAATTTTAGGACCATTATATTATTTAATAAAATATTATTTATTTTAAAAATACCATTATGTCAATTTTGACATAAATTTGTATTTGGTTTGGGTGAATGTCATACAAATAATATTTCTTAAAACCCATTACATTTAATCAACCCTAACATGTCATATAAACCTATGAAATATTGTATTGCACCAAAAGGTTCAATTTATATTTAATTTAATATTTATAACATAAATTTTTATAGTATTTCATTAATAAGGTAATTATTATATTATCATTCTATCATATATAAATTTAATTTTTGAATGAATAAAAATTATAAATAAAATAACATGATATATGAAATACTTTTAGATTTCTAATTAATATTTTTTGTCCAATTTATCTTATGTGTAACCATATATTAGAAATTGTTTAGTTATTAAAATTTAATTTAACACATTTTACTCTTCATTAAATAAAATATAATAAATGTCCTAATCGAATTCAAGTTGATAAAGAATGATCAAATTTTTTTCCTAATGTTTTTATTTTTCTAAATACACTTATTCAATATAATTATGACAAGTTTTCAGGTAAATATAATATCATTTTTACCCTTAATTACCGTATTTACTTTTAACCATGTAAAAAAATACAAAAGTTACTATTCACCAAATATTATATGCATCTTACTGAAACACATTTTACATAATGATGTCAATTGTGTCTCTTAGAATATCTAAATTCAATTTATAGAATTGGTAATGTTACGTTTTATGCAAATTTGCAAATGTCCCTAGAATGAGGGTAAAAGATGGTAAAAATATCATTAAAATTTTATATATCTAATATTATTATAAAATGAAATCAATGAATTAAATTGGACTAATATAAGTATTATGTAACAACTTTGACTTTAAAATAAATTAAAAATAAAAATAATTATTTAAATAAAAATTCGGTTTTAAACAATAACGTAGTGTTTTCACTATTCATTAAAAATTGAATGTTTTTTGACATATACTAATAATTCACCACATTATAATTATGATATTCAAAATTCAAAATGATTTATATTTTACGAAATTCAAAACATATATGTCTCATTAATTAATTTAAAATTATTTTCCATTGTCAAAACTAGAAAGCGAGTTTTACTGAAGAAAAAACTATGAAAATATTGACATGTGTTTGTATCTAATTTAAATGTGAAATTAATTAATATGGAATCAATTATATTAAATTATAAAAATATTATCTAATTTTACATTAAAACCACTCAAATGCATAATTTAGCACAAAAAATTATTTCGATTAAAAATTTTGTTTTCAATTAAAATTTAGTATTTTCCACTATTCATCAAAATATGAAAGTTGTGAGAAAAGTACCAAAAAATTTATCCAAAATAAATTCTTATGTCCCACTTTTGAAGAAGAATTTAATTTAATTAAATGGAATTTATAAAAATATAAAATAATTTTTTAACAATGTATCTCCATTAAAAGGTAGAAAAATTCATTTTTTGAAAATTACTTCAATGATCTGAAAATTTTAATTTTTCCTTGTACTATGTCCACGAAAAAAAAATTTGAATGTTAAAATTATATTGGAAATATATGAAATTTAATATTTGGTCAATATTATTCATAACAACTTTTTAACGGCTAGATTGATAGGACGTGATGTGCTTGATATCAGTGTTGTGTGTAGCACACGATATTGAATTACTTTAAAGAGAAAACGTACTATTAAATCATCCAGTGTCATATAAGTTAAATCCTCATGTAGTAGAATCTGCAAATGAAAATTGGAAATTCATATAGTTGAATTAACCATATGTATTGGTTGAAAATTAAGAAACATTTATTATGGAAATATGAAGATGAAATGATTTTGAATGGTGTTTGAATTGTAATTATATGTATTAATCATCACAAAGACCATGGTGGGTGTGTGATCCAAGATTCAAAAAAAAAGGGTCATGTCTTCATATAATGTAACAGAAAGATCAATGTGAGATGAAAATAATATTTTCTTGAATAATAGAATTCTTAGGAAATGCATATCAAAAGAATGTTATAATATGAATTTTAGTTATGAATATCATGAATCTAATTGGATCCATGATACGATCATGTTTCGAGGTATAATAAATGAGGATAACCACTTAATCTATTTATAGAAGAGAAAAATTTAATCTTATCAGGCCTTCAATAATACTTCATGGGATGATCCCTTGACCCTAGAGGTTAATTTGTTTTGATCTAAGGTTATTTATGTATTCATGAGTATATGATATTGAAGTATTATAATTTTCACAATACATGATGAATGAGAGTAATTATTTTGTGTTACATGTTGTGAAGATGATTAATCTAAAATTTATGTTTGATGTGGGTTTTACAAATATTTAGTTGATATTTTGAGGTGGGTTTTTAGTAGATATCTTTCAAAAATAATAAGTATAACCTTTATTAGAGTTTGTTCCAAGGTATTTCCTTTCGAGTTTCAAAATTATAAGCAACAAATAATGTTATTAAAAGAGTAAATTTGTGTTGAAAAATAAGTGTCTGAGTTTACATGGATTCTCTAAAGGGCTTTGGATTATTATTATTTTGATATGGTTGTGGATTTTTCCCCTAGACATATCTTTGATGGGAAGTTAAAATTAAATTAGTATTTAATGTTTTCTACAATGAATCTACGAAGGTATGAATATTAAAGAGAAAAAAATAGAAAAATAAGAAGATATATTCATTTCTATTTTATGTAAATACCAATAGATAATCAAGATATGTATTGTTATGTAAGATTATATATACTCCCAATGAATAAAACAAGAATATACAACCTATTAAAAAAATAAGAAGGAGAATTCATCCATTATTCTAGGATCTGTTTGATATAATAGAATATTTTAAGTGAAGAGTTGAGAGAATTGATTGAATAATTAATGAACCGTGATATTGGGTTCAGATCAAAAATAAAGATTCATGAATTTATATTGTGATTTCCTTAAATTCATAGATATGATTTATATTGTGATTGGCTTAACCATCTGTTGATTCTATAGTTTTTTGAGATTCATGTGTTTGAAAACATAGATTTATATAGAAAACAATCTAATTGCATAGTTTTGGTGAATAGTTAGTACTAACCCAATGGAAACCATGTGGTATTGCAATATAATGCTCAAATAAAACGTAAAATGATTGATCATGGTTAGTTAAATTGTGCATCGTTCCATGTAGACCTTGCTGGTGTCTTAGTGGTTTATCTAAGATGTATCATGAATTGAGAATGATTTTCGCAAAGTGTGTGGCTCATACCAATTAATCATTAACCTCACATTTCTTTGGTATATAAAAAATGGATGTGTGTTCTGTGGGTTTTAATGTATGTATCCTAACTCTACACCTTATTTTAGTATGCATTCACAATGGCTAGATACCAATATTATGATTTTTCTTCTATTAATGGTTTTATACATGATAATAATCATAATAACAAGTTTATTTCTTGAGATTTTATATTGTATCCATGGATTGTCTATTTAATTTTATCATTATATCTTTTATATACATTTCATATACTTGGTTTAATAAATGTGAATTGTTTTTTTACTAAAATTTATTATTATTTTACAAAATAATTTATCTATTAAAACTAATTTATAAACATTATTTTATTTAAATAAAGTGATATTATTTTCATGGTCTTGGAATTCATAAAGATTCTATTGTAAAATAATAATATGGTTTGTGACCAAACCCAAATAGTTTCTTTTTGGGTGTCTGTAAGTGTGGGTTTTCACGAAATAGGTAAATATAAAGGTTTACTATATCCTTCTAGTTCCTATAGAGTGTTGTCATATTCTTAGTGATATGGATTAGTGGTGACATATATTCACATGGAGACTCCATTCTATCTTCTACTTTCTTACATTCTTTATTACCCTTCTGCTTAAAATTTTATGTCTTGGGGTTGTTTTCCTTTCTTACCCATGGAACAATATTTTTTCATATTCCATAGGTTATTCATGAGATGTGTATGGATATTTTGTTGTTGATCTTTATCATTTGGTGGGATAACTTCTTTGACTAGTTATATTAACCAAGGATGGTGTATTACAAAATCATATTATAGCCATTACCTAGCCAAAAGTGTGATGAAACAACCTGAGTTTGATTTAGGGTGTAACATTCCTAGAATTTTATAAAAATATTCATTAAAATTTATTTCAATTATTTTATAAATTTTGTTACACATAATTCATAGTTTATCTTTCACATTACAAAACACCATATTTATCTTCTGTTGCATGTAACATTGAGTTTCTTCGATAACTTATGTTACATGAAAGACTGAGTCTTATAAAAAAATACTATAATAGTTATCACCTATCCATTGGAATAGTGTGAATTAATATGATTAACTATATAATGAATATATTGTTTTATAACGAATACGTTGGTGACCATTTAGTTATATGTAAAATAGCCAATTGAATATAAAATATTATTTTTGATGAAAAAATATTTTTATGACCAGAATGGTATTTTATCATAATAATTTAAATTTTTAACTATTAATGAATGATATTAATTAATTTAAATTTTTTATACATAATCAATTTTTTTAAATTCATATAATATGTTTGATAGTTTTATGATAAAAATAAACCCCATTTATATCTTAAAAATTGTATATTTTTTAAATGATGTTTTACTCTCTTTTAATGGTAATTTTTTTGAAACAAATGTTTACCCAATTTTAATTTTTATATGAGAAATTATACTATATTTTTGAAATTTTAATAACAAATTTTAATTTTTCTGATTTTTTTGTATTTTTCTAAGAACATTCAAATTTTCTTGAATAGTGAAGGACACCGAAGTTTAATTGAAAATAATGCTTTCATCTAAATAATTTATAGTGTTAAATTATATTGTAATTGATTTTAATGTGTAATAAGATTAATTTAATATCATTTAAACAAACTTAATAATTTTAATTAATTTCAAATTGAAATTGGATATAAAAACATTTCAAATATTAAATCTTTTCTTTTAAAAACCTCATTTGGCTTCCCATATATGAGAATAATATTATATTAATTAAACCACTTATGTGATTGTAATTTGGAATAATGGTAAACATTTTTTGAATCAAAATAAATTGGAATTTATAATAAGATCAACTGTGTTTTTTGAAAATAATATTAGTGAAATAAATTAAAATTAATTGTGGTGATTAATGTAAACATGAGGTTACTTTGTAAATAAAATTTAATTTTAAGTGGCCAAATGACCTAGAAACATGTCCAAAGCCCATTTTATGTATATTATTAAACCAAATTCCTACTTTTATATAATTTGTAACATTATCTGTGTCACATATTGTAAGGGAGATCTCCCAATATTATTTACCTTTTTATACTTACCATAATGCCACTCCCCCACTACTATAAAAGGCACTAATTCCCACCCAAAACTTATCAACACCAATCAATCCCTTTGGACCGTAAAAAACATGAAAACATAATCTAAACAAATTCATCATATTATCTGAGAGGCCTCAATTCGAAAAAAATAAACCCAAGGAAGTCCCTTAGTGTAAACTAAAAGATGTTACCCAAAAACGAAATAACATTATTCAACATGTAATTTAGTTTTGTTTCTTCATAAAACCCATAAATTATTTTTATTTAATTATTTTATAACAAACATATTATTATAAATATGAAAATACTTTGTTATGTTATGTTTTGTACCTATATATACACACACTTCTATCAAATGGGTAACGAAATCATCATTCGTGTGTATGGTGAACTTCCCCCTTGCAAAAAGATGATGATTGTTTTTCTTTTAACACATCTTATAGTAGGTAATATTGATGGAAATATTCTTTTTATATTATATAAATGATATTTTTAATTTATAAATACTTATTTAATTATTTTGTAACACATCGCTTCATTCATTCCATTATGTGGGAATATGATAACATCAATTGTGGACAAGTGGACTACCTCCTCCTCATTGTAATGTGATACATTCACCCATTAAATGAAATATATTAATTTTGGGATTAATAAAAATATATGATATAAATTAAATATTTTTTATATTTATTACATAAATATCTATCTATACATATATCAAATCATTGTCTTCATTCCATTTCACACACTAAAAAAGTTATAATGTTGTCTGTGGACATGTAGACTAGCGCCTCTAGAAGCAATGTGAATATTCCATTCTCGTCACAAAATCAAAAGAATGATATATATAATTATATATAATTATATAATACGGTATTTATGATTTAATTTTCATTATAGAATGTTAAACATTACTTACATTCTTTCCATTATGATTGTTGAAAATGAGAACATTACTCAAGCGTATATACGACCTACCGTCTCCTTGATTGTACCGTGGATTAATTTTACATTACGATATTTTCTGTAAAATTTTGAAAGTATAATTGATGTAAAAATGTGATAATTTTTTCCATGTTTTTTTCATGATATACTTAAATAATATCCTCATTGGCCATATTTGACCCATCAAGGTTAGTTTTGATATATTAGCTAAATATGGTCAAAACATCAAACTTAAACATTATTGACAAATTAATTTTATATAACTTCATCATAAGTGAAATAAAATTAATAATAATAATTTTAAAAATGTTATAAATCAAGTAAATCATTAACATTTTTTTATTATTTATTAATATATAGGACGAGCATAACATATCAGACTCAAGGTAATAGATTTATTTACTCAATTTCTAGTCATTTGGTTAAAATTCAATGTCATTTGTTATATTATAAAACAAATATTTGTGAAATGAAATATTATTTTATTATAATATATCTACACTTTTCTTCTTATTTTTTTTTCAAATTTAATAATTTCATTGACTTATTCTCACTCTAATGATATGATCTTTGGAAGGAAACTTCATCTCACTTTTTACATATATGAGGTAAATGTCATATTCACCACATACTTATTTTTGTGGGGTGTCTATTTACCCTTTTTATATATTATATAAATAATTTTTTTAATATTCAGGTTATTTAAATGTTTGATTTTAGGATTATTATTTTTTGGGATTTCAATTGAGATGTTACCATAGTTGTAAGAGGATTTTTAGTCTCACTTTTATTTCATCAACAGTTTGAAAAAACTCATGACTTTTTTATGTTGTGTGGTTAATGTACGGACCATTAATGAATTTTAAGATTAATATACATGAATATATATGGATTTACACATCCTTTTTATGGTTGCTCTTTAATGGGTTTTACGGTTTCCATGTTACCAAAGCACTAATGGAACTTTGTCACAATTTACCTTTCTTTGATTTGTTTGTTATGTTATACACCAATATTCTTAAATGAGTTGTATATAATTATAATTTTACATGATATATCATGACTATAATTATTTTAACAATATTATATGATTCATTCAATGTTATTCCTTATTAGATATTATGATGTAAATGTTTCATTGTGGTATGGGACACTTTGGAATGATTAAAGATTATTTTACTCATGAATGTATTTAATGAACATTTAAGGGAATTTCCATTCATTATAATCAAAATACATTGTTGTTAAGTATCCTCAATGGAGTATATTTCTTATTGATACTATCCTATTTCCTTTTTATATGGATTATGGTTGTTTCAAATAGATTGTTACCAAACTCCTTTATTTCAATGGGTTGATTATGTATTAATGTGATTGTTATGAAACCCATTTCTTTTCCATTATTTTTTCATGTTCAATGAGATTGTTATGGAAGCCCTTTTCTTTATATGGGTTTTTATGTGTATAATATATTGTTTTGGTACTTATTATCTCTTCAATGCATTATTTATGATTCATATATATTTTTTTAAAAGTCATTTCGTTTCCATAATGTAATCATGTTCTAGAGAGATTGTTATGAAACCCATTTTCATTCCATAGGATATTCATGTTTAAAAGATATTTTTTTAAGCCATTTAAATTACATGGGTTAATCATGATTCAAAAATATTTTAATGGAACCCATTTCCTTTCCATTGGTTAATCATGTTGCAAATAGATTGCTCTAGAACCCATTTATTTTCCATTGTTTTGTCAAGTTCTGAAAGTTGTTATTGATTTCTACAATGAGTTTATGAAATCATTTAAATGTGTTTATTTTTAAATGGTACGTGTACATTTGATGGGTGGTTTATTTATAAATCAATTATGTGTGGATCTATGATAGACCAAGGTTGGGTGGGTCCATGATATCCCACTAGTTCATTGGGCATAGAATCTTGTAGTATGGAAATTATTTTTTGTAAGAGTAACATGCATGGAAGTAAACCATATTGTTATTCCATATATAAATTTCAATGTGATAATGAAGTGAAAATGTTGTCCAAATTACGTACATGTTTTTTTTGAAAACTATATGTTAATAATGTTTCTAATTATTGATATTTATAACACATGGATTTTGATTATTGATTATGATTACTGTTTCCATTGTAATGTTTTCAGATGTTATGATCTTGGTATTGATGTATATGATTTATTATATGACTATCTCGTTCAATTTTATTATCTCATCATACCATTATGCAATCTTATTCTCATTGATGATATTCAATTATTAATGATTATATTTACCCTTATTGAGAATATGAGCTCACCCTTCTTATGCTTCCTTTTCCACAGGTTTTAATGAACGATGATGAATGGGTTGTGTATATAAGGTATTTCATATAGAGACCTAACCTTTTTTACATTAATATTACATCATTTTAAAGATAAACAATATAACAGTATCACACATAGAGGATCAAAAGTTTTAGTGTCTTGGGAAAACTAGGACCACACATAACAAATACAACATCTAGCATAAAAATTTATTTAATTTATTCTTCTATAGCATCTTATTGTAACTTTTCCTCTCCTTAGTACATATAGCCACCTGAGGATATACATCAAAAGGGGTGAGCTAGAAGACCAGTAAGGGGATATATAAGAACAATATATCATGGGGTGAGCATAATCATAACATAGGCAAAAGATCATGGACATGAGAGGAGCATAAATAAAATACTTGAAATGTTGAATTGCAGAAAAATGAAATGTCATGTTTTAGTGGTTAACTACCACACATACTTTAAACCATTCTAGCATCATGTTCACACATAATTTCAAATTTACTCATAAGATTTATCACTTTACCCAATGCATTGGAGTGATATATAATTCTGGGTGCACCCATCACATCATAACATTATCATCATTATGCTTTCCACATAGACCACTTATCAAAAATTTATATATATAACCCATGTAATGGAATGGGTTTCATCTCATAATAACACAATCATAAGCTTTGGGTTCCCAAAAGAAATAGGGAATAATATATATGTTACAAGAGTTGTCCACTTTGAGTGAGAAGTAAAAGGGGTGTTCTTAAAAGGGGAGTTCTTTTGGAAAACATTTTTTTTGACATAAATACTAGTGGAAAACATTTATATCCCATAAAAGTAAAGAAAATGATGAAAAAATTATCTTTATGGAGTAACCATATCAAAAATATAGTGAAAGAGGGATAACCCGAAAGAAGAAAACTGGGTTCGAGATTTCCCCTTACCTTGTGCCTGAATGCTTCCTTCTTTTTAATGTCCTATATAATGAAATTATATTCATTAATTAAAAATCTGGAACCATATATAAATTAATAGGGTTTATTCTGGTTTCATTGTGACATATTATGTTCCTTTGGATAACTTATAGAGTTTAAAAACATTGTTCTGGGATGTTAGTTTTTATGGTTTTTCTTGGGTGGTTCACTTGTATTATTTAATTGAATTTTGGGTTGAACATGAGTAAACATCCAGAAATGATAATAAATGTAATTAATGATATTATAAGAGTTTGAATTATCTTATAATAAATTATATTATATCCATTTGGATGAATCATTAGATAAGAATTAAATGATGGTTATTTAGGTCAGTTTGGGCGGTTTTTGATCACAACGAACTTGTTTTAACATATTACTTAGTAATATCGACATAGGTTATTTCTAGAAATATTAATAGAACATAATAAATATTAAATATTCTGGTTCAACAATAAAAATGGTTTCATGACCAGATCTGAAGGTAGAAATGGATGAAGAAAGCATGTCGTTCTTGAAGGTGATAAATTAACACCTCACAAACAACGTTCTCTTTAATAAAATAAAAGGAAGAGGGAAAGAGGGTTGGATGATATAATATCCCATTAGAAGCACAAAATTACAGTATATGTTTAATAATATAGTTACAATACTATTTGGATGAATATAGGTGGGGAGAGATCAAGAAATGAACTAGAACTTGAACGGAAATTAAAGGAGAAGAGGAAGGGAAATTACCTCTAGAATCCTCCTCTTGAGAACCTCCATAAGGGCCTATTCTTGGTCTTTTGATGAGACCAGAAGCTCCTGGACGTGGGAGAGGGGCTAGAGAATGTATTTGGGCAGAGTTTAGAGAAGGATTTGAGCTTGAGTGGTGTGAGGAAATGAGGGTGTGAAGGGTTGTTTTTATAGTGGAGGGGAGAGGGGTTTTCTTAATATAAAATTCATTAGTTTATTAATTTCCCCTAAGACAAAAAATAGTGAGTCTAGAATGACCAATAATAGTGATTTTATCATCTAATCCCAAACCAAGTGGGCTTACATAGGCAGAGCATCATCGATGACTCAATTAATGCATTATTTATCAATTATTGTAATTTATCAGATTCTACTATTCATCAAAAAATCAAGTATCTCAGAAAAATCACTAAAATTTACCCTAAGCATTTTTCGACATGTAGAATAAAAAAATGAAGTCATTTTTTCAAAACTAACTTTCTAATTATTATTAAATTAATATTTAATTAAAATCATAATTTACTTAAAAAAACAGTTTTTAAGATTAAAACAGATTTTATTGTGCTTTCAAAAATAATGTAGGGTCATTTAAAATTATCTAAAAACATTAAGAAATTGATCCAATAATTTATGAATACATTTTAGGGAAATAAATATTATTTTAAATTAATTAATTATTTATAATTATTTATTTATGACTTACAAAATACCAAAACATTTATTAAGGTCAAATTGTCACTTTCTATGATCACTATGGGAAAAATGGGTATTGGCGACCGGTTATTTGCGATGGGGATAAATCCCATCACAAATAGTCCCGTTAGAAATTTATTTGCGACGGGGGAATTTGCCCATCGCAAAAGGTCTGGCGTGGAATGTGCGCGAAATTGCGGGAATGTTATTTGCGACGGGGGGTTACCACCCGTCGCAAATAACCGGCGGCGGTAAAAGATATTTGTGACGGGGAAAGCTCTCCGTCGCAAAAGGTTATTTGCGGGAAAGTTATTTGCAACGGAGGGTAACCCCCCGTCGCAAATAACCGGCGGCGGTAAAAAAACATTTGCGACGGGAATATACACCTGTCGTAAATAGATCGTCGGCAGGTTATTAATTGCGACAGGTCCCGTCGCAAATAACTATTTAACCGTTGACCGTGATAAATGTGGGTTAAGGTATTTGCGACGGGTACCATCGCAAATGGTCCAGTCACAAATAAGCTAACTTATAAATACCCCCATCCGTTTTTTTTCATTCAATCTCAAACTCTATCTTCTACTTCTCTCAAAAATCTATTTTTAGAGTTCATAGTTTCTTATGTTTAATTTTTACTTCAGGAGTTGATATTGAAGTCTACAAAAACAATCAGAGATCAACCTCAGATCAATTTTATAGATATTTATGTTCATTTTAATTTAATATTTATTTTAAATTTTTTATTAGTTCGAATTATTCTTAATTTGTTGTAATTTAAATATGTTTCGATTGTTTTGTTACTTAATAAATTTAAATTATTAGTATTCATTGTTCATAGTTAATGGTAATTAGGAATATTTAGTAATAATTACCAATAATTAAGAATAAATACTAATAATTAGTAATAAATACCAATAAATATGAATAATTAGTAATAATTACCAATAATTAGTAATAATTAACAATAATTAGTAATAAATAGTAGTAATTAGTAATAATTACCAATAATTAGGAATAATTCATAATAATTACCAATATTTACCAATAATTAGTAATAATTACCAATAATTCGTAATAATTACCAATAATTAGTAATAATTACCAATAATTAGTAATAATTACCAATAATTATCCATAATTAGTAATAATTACCAATAATTACCAATAATTACCAATAATTAGTAATAATTTACTAATTACCAATAATTATCCATAATTAGCAATAATTACCCATAATTACCATTAATTAAAAATAATTAGTAATAAATGGTAATAATTAGTAATAATTACCAATAATTTGTAATAATTAGAAATAATTACCAAAAATTTCCAATAACTAGTAATAATTATTAATAATTACCAATAATTAGTAATAATTAGTAATAATTACCAATAATTAGTAATAATTAGTAATAATTACCAATAATTAGTAATAATTACCAATAATTACCAATAATTAGTAATAATTACCAATAATTACAAATAATTAGTAATAATTGGTAATAATTAGCACTAATTACCAATAATTAGTAATAATTAGTAATAATTACCAATAATTAGTAATAATAAGAAATAATTACGAATAATTACAAATAATTACCAATAATTATAAATAATTACTAATAATTACCAATAATTAGTAATAATTAGAAATAATTACCAATAATTAGTAATAATTAGAAATAATTACCAATAATTACCAATAATTAGAATAATTAGTAATAATTAGTAATAATTATCAATAATTAGTAATAATTACCAATAATTAGTAATAATTAGTAATAATTACCAATAATTAGTAATTATTACCAATAATTAGTAAAAATTAGTAATAATTACCAATAATTACGACTAATTAGAAATAATTACCAATAATTACCATTAGTTAGAAATAATTACCAACAATTACCATTAATTAGTAATAATTACCAATAATTACCAGTAATTAGTAATAATTACAAATATTTAGTAATAATTATCAATAATTACTAATAATTACTCATAATTACCAGTAATTACCAATAATTACCATTAATTAGTAATAATTACAAATAATTATCAATAATTACTAATAATTGGTAATAATTAACTATAATTACCAATAATTTCCAGTAATTAGTAATAATTACCCATATTTATTAATATGTATCAATAATTACTTATAATTACTAACAATTTCCCGTAATTACCAGTAATTATTAATAATTAGTAATAATTAGTAATAATTAGTAATAATTATTAATAATTATTAATAATTAGTAATAATTACCAATAATTAGTAATAACTACCAATAATTACCAATAATTACCCATAATTACCAATAATTAGTAATATTTAGTAATAATTAGTAATAATTAGTAAAAATTATTTATAATTAGTAATAATTAGTAATAATTAGTAATAATTATTAATAATTAGTAATAACTACCAAAAAATTGGTAATAATTAACAATAATTTCCAATAAATAGTAATAATTACTAATAATTACCAATAATTACCAATAATTACCAATAATTATTAATAATTACGAATAATTAGGAATAATTACCAATAATTAGGAATAATTACCAATAATTAGGAATAATTACCAATAATTAGGAATAATTACCAATAATTAGTAATAATTACCAATAATTAGTAGTAATTACCAATAATTAGTAATGATTCGTAATGATTACCAATAATTAGGAATAATTACCAACAATTATCAATAATTACCAATAATTACCAATAATTAGTAATAATTTCCAATAATTAGTAATAATTAGTAATAATTTCCAATAATTAGCAATAAATAGTAATAATTAGGAATAATTACCAATAATTAGGTATAATTAGTAATAATTATTAATAATTGGTAATAATTATCACTAATTACCAATAATTAGTAATAATTACCAATAATTATTAATAATTTTAAATAATTACCAATAATTACCAATAATTAGTAATAATTAGTAATAATTACCAATAATTAGTAATAATTAGTAATAACTACCAATAATTCGTAATAATTAGTAATAATTACGCATAATTACCAATAATTACCAATAATTAGTAATAATTACCAATAATTAGTAATAATTACCAATAATTAGTAATAATTACAAATAATTAGTAATAATTAGTAATAATTACCAATAATTAACAATAATTAATAATAATTGCGAATAATTACCAATAATTACCCATAATTAGTAATAATTAGTAATAATTACTGATAATTAGTAATAATTACCAATAATTAGTAATAATTACCAATAATTAGTAATAATTATCAAAAATTAGGAATAATTACCTATAATTAGGAATAATTACCAATAATTATGAATAATTACCAATAATTAGGAACAATAGCATTATTAAATTATTAGTATATTTTATTGTTAATATTAAAATAATATAATTTTCTATATTATATACAATTCTCCTTTCATCTGTGTGTTTTCTGTCTCCACATGTAATATTTTCATTTTTTTTCAAAATTATCAACCTACTCACCAATGGAGAGGTGAAAGTGAATGCAAATATTACATGTGGAGACAGAATGTTAAACACACATATGAAAGGATAATTGTGTATAATATAGAAAATTATATTATTTTAATATTAATAATAAAATATACTAATAATGTAATAATGTTATTATTATATAATTAATATTTATGATAAAATAATATTAGTATTATTAAAATAATAAAAAATATATATAATATTAAAATTATCAATATTTGTAACAGGTTTTTCTTTATTCTCAACATATTCAATTCTTAAAGGGTCAATTTTTTGGTCTATCTCAATAAAAAGTTTACGTCAGTCGTGTATGATGTAAACTCTATACTTATCCTTTCTTGAGTTTTTTTTCTAACAAAATATTCAAAACCAGTAATTCATTCCTATTTTATAGAAAAATATGGAACAACGAGGTCATCAACACTCATTATTAGATGACTGCATATGGATAAATCAACGTAGAAATCCAAACGGTTATGGTTTAAATACAGTATATGTAGAGGGTGTGGAGATTTTTTTATCATTTGCGGCATCAAATCCACAATTTGTTTCAAAAGGAAAAATAAAATTCCCTTGAAGAAAATGTGCATTGAGAACGTTTGACACTTTTGACAAAGTGGGGGGACATCTCTTGCGTTTTGGTTTTCAACCAGATTATTTTTTTTGGTATCAACATGGCAAACACAGTTCCAGAGCAGGTGATACCAACTAGATTCCAGATCCATCCCGGTTTCATGATTTAGTACATGATGTTGCAGGTTCATCTATTCAACATACAAAAACTCTGGCTGATATAGAATAAAATCCTGAGTTGGCACCGTCTGAATTTTAGGAGTTGTTGAGGTCTGCTGAGGATGCATTATATCCTGGCTGCAAGATGAGAAAATTAGAAGTAGTTGCAATATTTATGGCTATCAAATCAGATAACGGAATTTCAAACACCTGTTTTGACCAGATATTTTCTTTGCATAAAACACTGTTACCCGAAGGAAATGTTTTTCCTGCAAATTACTATGAGAGTAAGAGGCTGGTTCGAAATTTGGAACTTACTTGTCAGAAGATTCATGCATGTTCAAATGACTGCATTTTATATTCTGGGGAAAATGAGTCGTTGGATAGTTATCCCACATGTGGGAAACTGAGATATAAAGAAGGGTAACATGGGAAGTCTTGTTTGATTCCTGTAAAACAGTTGAGATATTTTCTGCTTACATCCATACTTTAGCGTTTATTCATGTCTAAGAATACAGCGACAATTATGTCATGGCATAAAGTGAATATTTCAACCGATAAAAGGTTGAATCATCCAGTCGATGGTGATTCATGGAAACATTTTGATAGAGTGCATCCATACTTTTCTTTAGAAGCTAGAAATGTTCGACTGGGCCTTTCCACTGACAGTTTATGTCCGTTCGGATCTTATGGTAGTCAATATTCATGTTGGCCTGTTTTATTAACTCCGTACAATTTACCTCCATGGATGTTGATGAAGGAGCCATATATCCTTTTGACTTTACTAATTCTATGACATCCGAAGAAGAATATTGATGTTTATTTGAAATCATTGATTGATGAATTAAGTTTATTGTGGAGTACTGGTGTCAGTACATATGATGTTGCTACGAAATAGAATTTCATACTGAGAGCAGCATTGATGTGGACAATTAGTGACTTCCCGGCTTATAAGATGTTATCTGGATGGAGTACACATGGTCAGAAATCATGTCCTTACTATATGGGAGAGATCAAAGCATTTATGCTCATTCATGGAAAGAAACCTTGTTATTTTGACTGTCATTGCATATTTCTTCCAGCTGATCATCCTTTTCACAGAAACATATCTCATTTCAGAAAAGGAACTGTTGAAAGGGATGGACCTCAAAAAATTCTATTAGGTTCGGAGTTAAAATAAGTTGTATTTTCCTTACCTCCCATCCCTTTTGGTCCCACAATAAACCAATAGAAAATTTCTTGTTTTGGGAAAGAACACAATTGGATTAAACGTAGAATATTTTTGGATTTGCCATATTGGTCTGATTTGTTGGTCTGTCACATGTTGGATGTCATGCATATTGAGAAGAACTGTTTTGATAATTTGGTTCATACAGTTTTGGATACGCCAGGAAAGAGCAAAGATAATGTAAATGCACGTTTAGATCTTGCCCAAATTTGCAGGCATCTAGAACTGGAACTGTTTGAGAATGTCAGAACAGAAAGGTTACTGAAACCAAAAGTAGCTTATACACTGTCTAAAGAAAACCGTTTATTATTTTGTCAGTGGATTGCAGATTTGAGACTTCTAGATGGTTGTTCTTCCAATTTGGGTAGATGTGTAAAGAATGGTCATATTACTGGGTTAAAAAGTCATGATTGTCATGTTATAATGGAAAGACATCTACCCATTGGATTAATAGGTCTGTTGAATTCTGTGATTTGGGATTCCATAACAGTAATGTCTCATTTTTTTCGGGAAATTTTTGCGGCTACAACAGATTATGATGCTCTATGAAAACTTGGAGAAGATGTTGTTGTAAATATATGTAAACTGGAAAAAATATTTCCGCCATCTTTCTTCGACTCAATGGAACATTTGATGTTACATTTTCCATATGAATCCAAATGTGGAGGTCCAGTACAGTTTCGATGGATGTACCCATTTGAAAGATGCATGCAAAAATTGAAAAGAAAAGTACGTAACAAAGCATCTGTTAAAGGATCTATTGCATATGCTTATTTTTAAGAGGAAATATCATTTTTCTGCTCCCATTATTTTGAATTTGAGTATCCTTCAAAACACAACTGAATGGGACGAAATGATAGGAATATTGATGCAATCGACAATCAATAATCTGTTTTCATCCTGCCAGAGCTTGGTTTTGTTGGATTTTATGAATGCTGGCATTCGGATGATGAACATCACAGAGCTCATACGTATGTTCTGCTCAACAGTGAAGAGATGACATCAGTTGTACTATAAGTGTTTATATCACTTATTTTATCATTTATGTTATAGTAAATAACTTTGTTTTTTGTAGGTTGTATGATAATCATATCAAGAAACAAATTCCACAAATTACAGCAACTGCTCTCGAAGAACGCCGATAGAAAAATTTATCTCAGTGGTTTCAAAAACTGGTAACACAAATTCTTTATCTTTTAGAAACTCATTCAATGTATAGTTTACTATATTGATAATTATTTCACAAATTTTCAGGTGTCTTGACATGCTTATAAAATTGACAAACGGCTGTGTATATTGAGTAACCCACCTTCGAAACTTGTTAAAACTTATAATGCATATGTGGTGAATGGATTTTGATTTCACACACATGCATATGGGGAATAAAAAAAACAATGAACAGTGGAGTTAGCTTGAGAGGATCTCATCATCGAGAAAATGAAGTTGACTTTTATGGCATACTTGATGAAATCATTGAACGCTGTTATCTTGGAAAACATTACATAACCATGTTTAAATGTTGGTGGTTGGATACAGAGAGAGGGGTGCGTATTCATCCAACTCATGGAATCATTGATATTAAATGTAAAAGTGTTCTCGCATTAAATGAACCATTCTTATTGGCTCAACAGGCGCATCAAGTTTATTAAGCAAAGTACTATACTACATCAAGAGACTTGACTGATTGGTGGAGTATAATGAAAATCAAAATTCGAGACAATCAGTTTAGTCAAAGTGAATGTGCTTTCACTGATGTGCAAAGAATTGAAGTTTTTCAAGAGAGTACTCAAAATCAATTTTTTTTACAAAGAGACATGAGTATCGATGACGACACCCAACATTTAAGAGTCGGTGATGATGATGATGTTAATGATGTCACATATGAATTTGAAATGGTAAGAGATGAAGCAACTGGAACTCGAATGGATATCGATGATGTTGAGGAGGAATATAAAGATGAAATTGACATATATGAAGATGATGATGAAGATGAACACTGATAGAATCACATGGTAGTTATATAAAATCATAACTAATATATATGTATATATAATAAGAAATTATTAATTATTTTATAACAACATTAACATTTTCTGTTTCACATGGACGATGACACATTTCGTGCATTGGCGGATGCTGACCTGCCTTTCGATGTGGATGAGTTGCTGGCAGATGACCCTCAGCCTGCAGGCGCTCTAGGGAGTATGCGGAGGGGGCGCGGTCTTGCACGATTGATGATTCCTGACCCCATCCATGAGCGACGTCCACGTCTTTGGTTTGATCCACTCACACAGAGGTGTAATAACCTGTGTGATAACCTATGGATTTGACTAAGATTTCATTAATCTATTCACATAATAAATGTTTATTACTTTTACAATTTTCTGTATATAGCAGTCTGATGGGGCAGCGCTATTTTGTGAAACTATTTCTCTCAGCCTTGGACCACATGGGAGAAGATTCCCATTAATGTGCAGTAGGCCATGTTCGGCCACTGGTTGGTACGTATGTAAATAAATAATTTTTATTTTGAAAATTATTTCATTTTTAACTTGATATTTTGATTTATTTGTAGGGTTTATGGTATCCGATCTAGGATACCATGCGTGACGCCATCCACGAGGCATGGGAGGTGGCCATGTGTGATCACTTTCGTCAGTTTAAGCACAATTTAAGGAAAGATGCCATGAAGAAAGAAGGAGTGTCAATTTTTGACGAGTCATGTAGAGCACAACGACCAGAGTACATTTCATCCCATGTATGAGATGGATTATGTGCACACTAGTAGAGTGATGCCTTTTAGAGGAGATCATCGGTGGGGAGGCAGAATCGTGGGAGACAGGAGGTGACTCATCGAGCTGGGAGTCGTACTTTCCGTACTCATAGACAGAATCTGGTACGTACATAATTTATAAATATTTTATATAACTATAAATATTAACCGTTTATTTTTTATTCTTATAGGCTGTCGAGCACCCCTGATATTACGGAGTACGACGTATATCGGAGGATGTATAGTGATCCTGCTACTGGGGGGCTCCGAGGTGATCGTCAGCGTCACATCGTGGTCAGTATTATTTTTTTCTAGTTTAAAAATTAACTGCATATAATATATTCACAATTTTAATTTTAAATAGCAACTACATGAGTCATATGAGGCCGCAGCGTCAAAGACCCGGCCTGAGAGTCAGGCCGAGTCATCAGATCAAACCACTGGCCGTCATTTTGATGAGGCGGCATGAATGCAGGCCATCCAGTATGCCTTCTAGAAGGGCCGGGTAGTTGGTATCAGCTCTCGACTGACTCTCAGGGATTATTATGGCAGTGCTGTGATGTCGGCGTCCAGCTCGAGAGGAGCTCGTGCATCTTCTTCCGCTACACAGTATGAGGATCAGATGCGATCTCATACTGCACTGATAGAGAGTCTCTGACAGGAGCAGGAGAAGATGCGTCAACAGTAGCAGTAGCATGAGGAGGTGCGTCCACGCCAGCAGCAGCTGTACGAGGAGCAGATGAGTCGGTGGCAGCAGCAGCATCAGGAGCAGATGAAGTACATGTGCCGACTCCCTCATGCTTTATTGATGGAGTTTCCTCCACCAGCATCTGCAGATCCCCCCTCCCCCCTCCCCCCCTCATTCACATTAGAGTTTGTTTTTCTGTTATAAAGTTTGTTAAATCAAAATATGAATTTTTTTTTTCTATTCGTAGTTTCTGTCTCATTATAAAACATTAATAATATTATATTTTGAAATAAAAATATTAATATGAATAATAATATTATTTATATTTTATAATATTAAATTATATATATATATTAAAATTTTATAATATTATTATTTTATTATTATTATTTTGTAATATTAGAATTATTTTAATATAATAATGTAAAATAATTCTATTTTTTTATATTAATTAAAATAATTTATTAATATTTTTTTTATTTATGAATTATAATTCTAATATTATTATATTAATTAGAATCATTTATTAATATTCTATTATTTTTTATTTTTGAATTATAATTCTTTTATTATTATATTAATTAAAATAATTTTTTAATAATTTATTATTTTTATTTATGAATTATAATTCTATTGTTATATAAATTAAAATCATTTATTAATTTTTTATTATTTTTTATTTTTGAATTATAATTCTATTATTATTATATTAATTAAAATAATTTTTAAAAATTTATTATTTTTATTTGTGAATTATAATTCTATTATTATATTAATTAAAATTATTTATTAATTTTTTTTATTTCTGAATTATAATTGGATTATTATTATATTAGTTAAAATAATTTATTAATAATATATTTTTTTAATTTTTTTAAAGTATTTGCGACGGGATACTATGCACGTCGCAAATAGTATTATTATTATATTCATTAAAATAATTTAGTAATTTTTTTTATTTTTTTTTAAAAAGTAATTGCGACGGGCCCGTCAAAATTAGTATTTGCGACGAGCCCGTCGCAATTACTTTTTTAAAAAGTTTTCACAAATATACGAACTAATATTAACGACGGGAAGGATCGTCATCGCAAGTAATACCTTTAGCGATGGGCCCGTCGCAAATAATTGTTGTTGGGACGCCGTTTTCTGCGACGGGCTATTTGCGGCGGGCTCCAGTCGCAAAAGCCTATTAGCGACGGGACCCCGACACAAATGCCCCGTCGCAAATGCCATAATTTCTAGTAGTGGATGTCTAAATTTTATTTAATTATTCATGGGTAAGTTTCCTCTTATGTTTGATGATTTACTATTCATAATGGGCATATTACTATTTATAAGGGTCTGTTACAATTCATATGGGTAGATTACTATTCACCAAAAATTATTTTTGTTTTATTAGACTCAAAAATCATTTTTAACACAACCGTGTATGTCGGATTTTCGAAATTCAAAACACAGAAGTGACAAAATTATTTTTAAAGGTCACTTAGAACTTAGTAGTTCGTTATGTTTGGTTTTCATGTGATTTTAGGACATAATTATAAGAAGGTAATTTCCATTGAAAAACATTGGGTCGTTACATATCATATGGACAATAATGATGCCTTAATGTGAAAAAATCTAGGTTAAGTGGAAGAGATGATATTTTAATGTCATGTTAAATTTTTGTGTAAGGTTTTTTTCTAATACTATAAAACTCTAAACCTAAAACCCCCTCCTATATGTAAGTGATTCATGTTTTCGTTTTAATGATATAATGTTTATATGAAGAATTTGGGTCAAAGTTATCAGCTGCATTATCAGGAATGTAATGTTTTGGATTTATGAATAAGATCAACGTTTGTTGATTTTGCGATATTATATGGGGTCTTATGTTAATAGGAGGTAGCTTCATCAGAATTCAGGACGTATGTGCTGGAGTGTGCTTATATATATCACTTCCATATCATAATGCAGACCACCATGGGTGGTTCAGAATTTTTTCCCAGATCAGGAATTAATGATTGAGGATATTTGTATGAAAAGAATTTTAAGTCTATTTCAATTCAAATATTAAATTTTAATGTTTTATATTTTGTTTATATAATCCATTCTTTCTTTAAATTAATATTGTTTAATGGAATTAATATATATTCTTGATGTCAGTCTTAATTTCTATAATTTTTTTGAACTGATTGGATATTTTATTTTTGGAATATTAGAAAATTCTACTTAAATGATATCATTATTATAAAAGAGATAACGTTTTGAGATAGGATTTTAAGGAAAATACTCTAGTGTATCCTTAGTATAAGTTGTTATGTACACTATTAAAACTGAACATTATGTAGGTATTTGACACCAGTGATGGATAGTGATTCATTCAATGTAATTCACTTCGAATAATTTTCTCATTTTCTTGTAGTGTTAAAGGACCCCTATAATTGTAGTAGTAGGTTGATTGGATTGAAAACATATTCCATTTTATAAGATCTTATGAGGAATATAATGTGGGGTTTTCTAATTTCATTATTGAATGATTGATAATGAAATAATAATACTATATTTTTTAATATAATTTTCATGAGGATCTTACTAAGAAATATTATAAGAAAATATACATCAAGTAGCATTATCCTAAATTTTTTCATGTTGAAAATAATTGAAAATTAATACCTTGAGGAAATTGGAGAATTATTTTATAGATTACTCCACTAGTTTCATTTACTTGGTTTACCCAATACCTAATGTTGTTATGAATGATTGCCTTAATGATATGAGGTTCAAGATGGGACTGAGGGATAATATTTAGTCTGTACTTAGTCTATTATTCATTTCGACCTTTATGGACGTTTTTGATAATGGAACTATGGATTAGAAATACATACCTAGGAATAAAGGTTTAGGTGGACCTTCATTTGTAGTGGGGGATAGCTAAGGTATATCTTCTATCTAGAAAAGGATGTGTAAGAGTTCATGATTTTCATTGGGAAAATTTCCAAGGTATTTTTAAACATTATAACATGCCATTTTCTATTAATATTGGATACCTAATCATACCAAGACTAATTGTATAGAAATTATCTAGACTTATAACTTTTTTGGACAATCTGGTCATCTCAGTCATTTTTTAGGAAGGATTTACCAAGACACTGAGGATGGATCCACTCTCACTAAGGGTCCACAAGTTCATTATAATGCGTCCAAGGGTATTGGGTCTTATCTGTATTCCATGGGGGGATTTTAATACATTGAATATGGTTTTGGGAAATTTTTATTGAATATTTAATTATGGTGTATTGTCAATACTAATGGAATATGATGTAGTGTTGTGTACTATAGGAGGTACAATGATAATTTCATCCTCAATAGTACTAACATTGATTGATATTTTTTTTGAATTAATTACTTTTTATATTAAAAGGTAATTTAAATGTTGGGATTATGTTATGAGATTATACATTTATTTTTGGATCTTTCCATGCTAATTGTAATGAGTTTCAAATATGGTTTTAGATTTCCCACGTGTCAGGTAATGATATATAATGTTTATGTGGTTGGGACTTCGTGGTTCATGATCATGATGTATTTTGACACAATTTTAGAATATATTGTATGATCATTTATAAGACCTATATCAATTATAATGATTATATATTTCAATTTTAGCTCTCTATGGGGTCACTCTTGAGTTTTAGGGTGAGTGAGATTCTAGATTTGGGAGAGTGTGGATTATTATTCCTTATATAATAGATATCTAGTTTTAGTTGTCTGAGATGTTTCATGATTTAATTGATCATTGGTTGATTATTCCAGTTACAAATGTGGTGATTCAATATCCTGAGGTCATTCTGGATGATTTTTATTACTTACTTCCCTAGAGGGAGGTTGAGTTTACTATTGACCGTCTTCCTAGTACAATTCCCATTACTATTCCATATTATATAATCAATCCTACTGAGTTAATAAATCTCAATGTTCAGATTAAGGATCATGAGGCGAATAGATTTTTTTCAACCTAGAATGTCACTTTGGATTCACATATCCTATTTTATAAGATGGATTATAGGAGTCTCATACTTTTCCTTAATTATTCAAATCTAAATAATGAGACTGTTAAGAATAAATACCCCTTACCAAGAATTAGTTATCTAATAGACCAACTCATATGGGTTCTTTGGATTTATAAAAATTACTTATATTCGTGGTACTATAATTTTGGAGTATGATATTATGATATACCTATGAAAAAATACAGTAGTATGTATAGGAAGTTTGAATTTTTTATGCCATTTGGTCTCAATAATTCTCATATGGTAATAATGGATTTCATTAACTATATCTTATATCAGTTTTTGGACACATTAATAGTCATGTTTGTGGATGATTTTATGGTGCACAAAAATTCAGAATAAAAACAAAATGGTCATTTTGATATCATTTTTATAGTCTAGAAAGAATATGGAATATATAAGAAGTGTCCCAAATTTTAATTTTGGATCGAAGAAGTGATTTCTCCTGAGAATGTTATAACTGAGAGGGGAATATTAGTGGATCTAGAAATGATTAAAGTTTTAATAACATGGGAGAATCCCCAAAATGTGTTTGAGATATATAGTTTCAGGGGATTTGTTATTTATTACATGTTCTTTGTTTAGAACTTCTCTATGGATTCATTTCTGATGACATCTGTGGCCTGAAAGATTATTGATTTTGAGTTGAATGAATAATGTCAAATTTATTTTGAAGAAATGGATAATCAGTTGACATTGACTCTAGATGTTATTTTTTAGTAACTGAGATTAGGCTATAGTGCTTTTTATTCATATGGTATGTGTTTGGTGTGCGTCTTCCTATAGGGTAAATGGGTAGTGGCCTATGGTTTTCTCCAATTTAGTCCTCATGAGAATAATTACCCTACACGTTATCTTTTGTTTGAGCTATTTTTAAATCCATAAGAAAGGTACCAATATATCTTTTAGGAGTGTTTTATGTTATACTTTTCACATAATAGACAGAAGTATATTATGCACATTAGAGCTCGTACGAGAGTGGTAGTGGCTTCTTCTTGGCGACCAAGAGACCCATGATCAGATCTGGAAGAGGGTGAATTTCATGGTTACTATAGATTTATTATAGAAATTAATTGTACTATAGAAGCCACCAACGAGTTTGTGCCCTAGTGGTACAGGCTCCTTCTTGGCATCCAAAAGACCTAGGATCAAATCCGGGAAGGGGCGAATTACCCAGGATACTGTAGCGTCACTGTAGCAGGTACTGTTGCAGTGGTGGTACTATAACAGCGACATCACTGTAGCGGTGGAGGGACTGTAGCAGATACTATAGCGGTGGTGGGAATGTAGCAGGTATTGTAGCAGTATTGTTCACCGAGGGGTCCTTTGGGCCATTCTAATGGGCTTTCTAGCCTTGTATTCAGGCCATTTGGCCTTGGGCCTTCGGGCTATGTAATGGGTCTCCCTCTACTGAGTCTATAGAGGTCTTTGCATTAAAATAATAAATTCAGGCTTCGTCCCCAACCTTTTTTAAAAAAATAGTACTATAGAAGCCAACACTATTTATATGATTTGGGCCTTTGGGCCATCCGTTTGGGCCTACAGGTCTCAGGGCCTTCGGGCCACATGGTCTTCTGGATGTACGGCCTTCGGGCAACCAGTTTCCCTCATGAAACCAATGGTATTTGAGGCATCGGGATTTTGGGAAATAGAAAAGTCCAAATAAGGTCATGCCATCTAATAGAGGGCCCAGACAAGGATTTGGAGAAAAATATAAAACACTATTATAGAGTTAACGAGATTGAATGAATGATATTGTATGGAAAATTCCATCGGGACCAGGCACCATGCAGCTCTGCACAGGGAACTGCTAGAAGATCATCCAAGTGAGGAGGGGAGCTTGGCACCATCAATATGCAGATACTGGGGAGGGATTGTGTATGTGTGTTAGGTCTTGATACTTTATGGTCATGTATGGTTCTTCTTGTTGGGACTATGGGTCTTGTAAGGGTTTCCCTTCATCCATTAAAATGGGGATTATCCAAAATAAAATAAAAAGAAATAATTTCAGCCATTTTATCTATATTTATACTCATATGGATCCGCATTTTCAATAGACATGATGACCTGTGTTTCCTAAGGCCTTAATTTTTTATATTTCCTACACTCATATGAATGGAAATTTGGTGGTTGATGCTTTGTGTATGAAATTACTGACTCAATTTTTGAAGGAATTATTTCAGTAATAATATCTAATGAGTTTGTTCACTAATATGAACTAATAATTTGAAGAGATTGTTATAGAGGTATTCCCAGCATCAGTAAAGGATGAATTATCTTTTGATTATTAGGCTCGTCTTGAGATGGTATTGGACAATAACTACCACCTCATTAGAAAATTCTTAAATTTTGGGGATACAATCGGTGAGGGTTCTTAGTCTCCCATTCATTTTTTGAATTTCCAAGGTAGGTTATTTATTCTTATATCAATGATATATGAATTAATGGATAATAGAAACTAGTCTTGTTGTTCAATACACCATGGGACTACCATGATGTATCATGGTATGAGACATCAGTATTGGTGTTTGGGGATGATATTGTCAATTGTAGAAATTTTTTCATGGTGCCTTACTTGTCATAGAATTAATGTATATCACCATATACCTACTGGTTTATTGCAACCATTAAATATTTCGGTATGGAACTAGGATTATATCTCCATACAATTCTTGATTTTTATATTTCATGACCCCCTCCCACCAATGATGCCCCTCCTGAGCTGGAAATGGTGAAAGGGAGATAATGACCCCGAGTCCCGCCTCCAGTAGGCCTCAGAGTGGCGACTAGCACCAAAGGTATGAGTTTTCACAAATATTAGAGGCATTAACCTTTATTATTATTTATGATTGGAAATATGATGAGTCAAACACTAAAAATAAAAGCAATATTTAAATAAAAATAAACCCATAAACCAGCCCATATGCATGTGTTATATAAATTGAAACAAAAGTACAGGTACACGAAAAGCTCCCAAGTGTGATACCAAAAAGAAAGAAAAAGTTGCAACCACCAAAACTCCAACGCCCAACTAGTAAGGTCCCGCATGGTCCCTAAAGTCCTCATGAAGACCTGAAAGTAAACGTAGGGTTAGAATACATGTATACTTAGTAGTAAAACCTAAATCTCATGTGCAATGGTGGGGAGACATCCTAATGCCCCATGAAAATATAGAAGGAACCAAATCCTAGCAGGGAATCTATCCATCCAACCGTACAAGCCACACTAACCAAATATCGCAATTCAATAGAGAGGTATAATAATATAATCAAATTATGGGTACCCCACACCTCCTTCCCACTAAATACTGCTCAAGACCTCACGCCTAAAATCTCATGCTTCCCCCTCATTCTGAGCTAGTGCCGCAACCTGGCCATATGAAGCTCGAGCTAGTGCCGCAACCTGGCCATACGAAACTCATAGTATCCCGCCATCACTCAATCCTCGTCCATAAGCACATCTCATCCCATATCCCACCGACACTCAATCCTCAGACATAACCACATATCATCCTGATGATTCATGGGAACACATCACATCCTCATCCCGAAGACTCTTGGGAAATATCTGTCATAACCTACCCGAAGGGTCTTGGGCTATAAAACCTGTAAGAGGGAGTACAGGGAAGAACAATAACCATCCATCCTTTGGAAGTATGGGAATCTCAACCCTCGTCCCATGAGTGTTCAGCATGTAGTGTTCAGCATGGGTTGGGTGCGTAAAGAAACATAAAATGTATAGATTTATATAATTATATCAACCACTCAGCCCATCCTAAGGCTTCTACACAAAAGATCTGAGCACATGCCTCGACACCGCTACCATGAAAGTATGCACACAATAAACAGCCCCAAACCCCATTAAGCTTTTCATGTTTCAACAGTTTTATTTTATCAGTTCCTTAACTACCGAGAAACTAACAACAACCAAACTGGATTAATCGTTTGTAAAACATATCCTTGCTAACCACAAATATAGTTAGGGAAAACACAAGCAAAAGAATACCATTTTCTTTTATCAGCCAATCAATTCCATTGATTTTCTATATTTAATCAAATACTATGCCCCACAATTCATTAGTTAACTCTTCTACTTTTATTCATATGCACAACAATTCTTTCAGCCCTACTGCCAACCATCATCCCCAAAAACACATCGAAAAAAATACCCGCACCACATCATCATCCCTTTGATACCATTTACCGTAGCTTTGATGCCCATCACAACCATATCGTACACGCCAACCCACAGCCAAGCCAACCGCAACCCCACTGCTCACCCGTTCTACAACAACCCCCGAAAGACCCCTTTATATAATTAGACCCCAACCAGCACCCAAAAATTTCATTCCTACATTTAGTTTAATCGGGGTGATCATACAAGTGTTCCAGGTATTCATTTAATCATCCACTATTACATGATTAACCAATTTCAACATTCTATGAAATTCCATCCACGAAACAATCCAGAAAGATTAGGAAAAAATTTAATTGTCCAAGAAAAGGCCCCCAACGACTGTGATTTTCAGTAGGCATAAGCATATTCAATTCACAACATAATCAAAGGATAAGCATTGATGGAAATAGAAGGACAATATCAATAAAATTTCCCCAAACCCCTTCTTTAACTAGTTATTATCGTTGTTTACAGGTTCAACCGTATCTCATGAAAACAAGATGATACCCACCCCGTATGATGCACCAAGAGAGGGACAAATGTAAGATCCCTACCTCAAGGGTTTTTGACGAAAACCCCAACAAATGAAGAACGCACAAGAAGGATGAGATGATCCTCTATGAATCCTCCTTGTATCTCTTCTCCTAACACAACCAAGACCAAATATCATCATATTTTGCATCCACACACATTGATATACCCATAACGGGCATAGATCAATGAAACCGATAGGAGAGAAGGAGTAGATATATGTAGATCTAACAACCAAACAAGAATGATCACATACCTCAAGAAATCGGCTTCGATTCTCCAAAGGGAAGCATTTAGATTTCCTCCAAAATTCTTGGGAGAGGTTCTCTTATCTTCAAGGGAGGGTAATCCCAAGTTATGGCCACTTAGGAGCCTAATCAAGCAAGTTAGAGGAAAAATGATCAAGATCCTCATTTTTAGGATCAAGTTTAAGTGGCCACAGGGTTTGTTCACACGGTTTAACAAAACGTGCACTAACCGTGTGTTAGATACTTCCTTGGCCACCCTTCTTGTATTGTTTGGCCCCATGGTTTAGAAAAATAGTGCTCCATCCACGCAGGAGCTACTGCCTCGAAGCCAACTACGCACGGTTTCGCCACATGATTTTGACAAATCGTGCGCTGCCTGTGAGAATGCTACTGCCTTTGAGTTCTCCTTAAAAGTTCACCCAAATGCACCCCTAATCCACTACTCCAAAACAGAGGTATTTAGAAACATCAAAAGTCCTTGAAGACTTAACGTGGTGTTAATGTTGTCAACTGACTACCATTAAAATGGTTCCTCAAGAAGGAAGATTTTGGAAAAGCGTTGGGGATAAGTTACCTTGACCTCCAGAACGCCACTAACACTACAATTTTACAACTTAATGGATCGGAGAGGTCCGAGAAATTACATCAGATACATCTCAAACTATATTTTCCCTCGAGAATTAACACTAGACCTAAATAAAGGAGAGGGTTCCAAACAACTCCCCCTCACAAGATACCTCTCAGGAGCAAACCTCCTTGTTACCAGGGAGCTCCCCCTTCCTGACATATCTTCTGAAAAATCACAGACATACCACTCCTCTCCCTTGTGCAACCATGCAATGAAAAAGATTAAACCATCTGGTCATGTGGGTATGGGGTTTTCCTTCCTCCATGTTAAGATACTATTCACTTTGGGTGTCACCGACCCACTCACACGGGTTTACGCGCGTCCACATTAATGCGTCTTAACTAGGGATCATGTCCTCCCATCCCCACATTTCAGGACACTTATTACGCACTTAAATCACATTTCATAGTTAACCAGGTCAAGCATTACATCGTAAACAGGTACAAAACAAAATAGGATAAAACTCAAAACAACTCTGGGTACTGGGCACGCATCTGTGCTTCTCGTTCCAAGGTACTCTCCTCAAGCCCACCATGCCTCCATAGCACACGAACCAAAGGAATGGTTTGTCCATGAAACACCTTCTCTTCATGACCTTCGATCATCACGTGTGACTCCATGAACGTTGCATCATCCTCGATATCTAGTTATCCCCAGTCGAGGACGTGTGAATCGTCGTGCAGGTACTGACTGAGCTGAGACACATGGAAAACGTTGTGCACCCTTTGCAGCGATGGAGGAAACTATAGTTGATAATCCACCTTGCTAACCCTCCGCAACACCTCGAAGGGCATGATGAACCTAGGAGAAACCTTTCTTCCCTTTCTGAATCTTCGCTGCTCGCACCTTGGAGAGACCTTCAAGAACACGTGGTCCCCAACCTCACACTCCAAGGGTCTCCCCCTATTATCGGCATATGACTTCTGCCAGTCCTGAGATACCTTCGTCTACTCTCATATAAGATGGACCTTCTTCGTCGTGCTCTAAACCACCTCTAGGCCAATAACACCCACTCCTCTGACCTTTATCCAGCATACGGTTGAGAGGCATGGCCTCACGTACAAAGCTTTGAAAGGATCCATGCTAATGGTAGAGTGATAGCTGTTGTTGTAAGAGAACTGTATCAGAGGAAAGTGTTGTACCCATGATCCTCCAAGGATCAAAACACATGCTCATAGCATATCTTCCAATTTATGGATAGTGCGCTCTATCTACCCATCCGTCTGGGGGTAGAAAGCAGTGCTAAGGCATATTCGGGTGCCAAAATCATGTTTCAATCCTCTCCAGACCCACGTGGTTAACTGAGTATCTCGGTCCGTGATTATAGTTCTTGGAACTCTGTGCAACCTCACCACCTCATTCATGTAACTATGAGTTAGGGACTCAACCATACTTGACTCCTTGAGTTCTAGGATGTGGGCTGATTTCATCAGCTAGTCCACCACTACCCAGATGGCGTCGCAACCCCCTGGAACTCTAGGAACCTCCGTGAAAAAAACCATTCAGATGTCATCCCACTTCCACTCGGGGACATATAAAGGTGTAATAGACCTCCTAGGATGCGATGTTCAGCCTTCTCCTACTGACACATGAGTAACTTTGCTACGAACTCTGCTACTGACTGTTTCACCCCGGGTCAACAGAACTACACTCTCATGACCTGGTACATTTGGAATCTCCCGGGTGTACTCCCATGGGTGAGTTTTCAAACTCATCGAGAATTCTCTCATGCATTTCCTCTGGAATAAACAACTTCCCCTGGAAAATAATCTGATTCAGACCATCCTACGACCATCCTTCTAGAGCATTGCCCTAGCTAGCCTGATCATCCATCACATCACTCTATGTGTCTCCCCACTGATACTCCTCCACCTTCCATAGTTGGGAGGACTGCACTTTCATCTGAAACAAACTATCTCTACCACCATCTTCCCATACATCGAGGTGTAGTGCGGCCAATTCTTCCCACTCCTTCCAATCATCTTCCGACTTTCGAACCGCGTCCTTCCTCCTACTCAAAGTGTCAGCCACCACATTTCCATTGACTTTAGTGTAGGAGATTTCGAAGTCATAGAGCTGAAGTAACTCCATCCACCATTCCTGCCGCAAAATCAGGTCCTACTGGGAGAAGATATACTTCAAAATCATGTGATCCTTGAAGACCACGGAGAGCTCCCCGATGAGGTAATGCCGCCAAACATCAGTGTGAACACAACCGCCACAATTTCTAGGTCGTGGTGGAATTGTTAAGTTCACAAGGATGTAACATCCTTGACCTGTAGAAGATCACCCCTTGTTGTTTCATCAACATGCACCCCAAGCCTTGCCATGAGGAATCACAGAATACCTCAAATGTTACTCCCTCCTCTGGTAATCTCAGCACTGGGGCACTAAACAACATTCCCTTTAGATAACTGAAGGCTGCCCCACACTGCTCATCCCACAAGAAAGCGTGATCCTTCTTTGTCAAGGCTATCAAAGGTGTTGAAACTCGAGAGAAGTTGGGCACGAACCTTCTGTAGTATTCTGCTAGTCTATGGAAACTACAAAATTCTTCCATGTTCTTGGGTGCTGCCCATGAAACAACTACCTATACCTTTGATGGGTCCATCGATATTCCCTGCTCAGACACCACGTGTCCAAGGAAGCTTACTTCGCGAGTCCAAAACTTGAATTTCGAAAACTTCCCATAAATTTGGTGTGGTCGGAGGACCTCTAAAACTATTCTAAGGTTCCCATCATGATCCTCATATCATATTGAGTAGATCAGGATGTCGTTGATGAAGACAGCTACGAACTGGTCTAGGTATTGTCGAATGACAGAGTTCATGAGTCCCATGAACACGACCGGTGCATTTTTAAGGCTGAACGACATGACAAAAAACTCAAAGTGCCCATATTTGCACCTGAAGGTAGACTTTGAGATGTCACCTTCCTTTACCCTTAACTGGTGATATCCAGACCATAGATTGATCTTAAAGAACCAACATGATCCCCTCAACTGGTTAAAGAGATCGTCTATCCTCGGGATGGGGTAATAGTTCTTGACGGTTACCTTGTTCTGTCTCCGGTAGTCTATGCATAGCCTAAGACCACCATCTACCTTCATTGTGAATAAGACTGGAGAACCCCATGGTGATGCACTCGGTCAAATAAAACCCTTCTTTATCAGACCATCAATCTTAATCCGCAACTCCCATAGCTCAAAAGGTGCCATCCGATAGGGGGCCATTGAAATCGGATGGGCTCCAGGTTGTAAGTATGTTCGGAACTCAATGTCCCATCCATGGGGTAGAGTCACCACCTCCTTGGGGAAGACGTCCATGAACTCGCTGAAGATCTTAGAGACTTCTACAATTTCTGTATCTTCCAACTCAACTGAAACCCTAAATAACGAGGAATGAAAGGGCTCCCCTCGCCGGCTGCCCTCCAAGAATCCCCACTCACTGATGAACATCACATGTTGGCCGCCCACGCCGGAAAACACAACACTTATTTAGAAACAATCGATGATAGCACACACCGATAATAGTCAGTCGATGCCTAGAATGATGTTGTATCACAGCATTTGTAGTAAAAGGAGATCTCCACTAGATTGGTGTGGCCCCAACATCAACCTACATCCCCAGAAAACGTGAGACAAGCTAGTCTGACCTTCGACTGGCGTACAACAATCCAGGGGTACAGAATGTGTCTCTATGTCTATGCCCAAGGCACATGCTAGACTGGGTGTAAAAAAGGAGTGTGAAGCTTCTGAATTAAACAAGGCATAGGAAAGGGTACTAAAAAAGGTGATAGTACCTCGAACGACTTCTAGCCATGCTGGAACTACTACCTCTGCGACATGAAACTACCCACACCCAAATCCCCTGCCTCTCTGCTTTCTGCTACCTCCCTGACATCGCCCCAGTAGAGGTCCCGGAGGAGCGCCCTGAGGTCGGCCTCCTCCTACAATGTCTTCCCTTGGAGGAGCGAGAGATCGCATCCCCTACTGTTGCTCTTGAAGGGAATGGCTGGAAACTCTTGTGGATGAGGCAGGTGTGATACTAGTCTACCTACACTGTATTGTACTCGATTCGGGCACTGGTTCCGATGGTGGCCACGGCTGCCACAGATGACACACCTCAGTCTCGGGCCCGAAGGAAAAGGGTGAGGACTAAGAGATCGGAACTGAAACTGCTGAGGCCTGCTCTTTACTCTTCAGAACCTAGAGGGACCTAATACTAGAGGCCTGCTGCTGCCGACTTTCCCCTTCGACGATCCCAACTAGATTCCCTCTCGCAAAACACCTCCCAGCGTGTGCATCCTCTCCACCACTTCATCCTTATTATAAATCTCCTATTACGTCTGTAGGGTGAAGGGGGTAACAACATACTGAAGGGGAGGTCTAAGTGCCTCATCTAAATGTCTCGCCCAAGACTCATCATCTGGAAAGAGGTCGAGAGAAAATGGTGGAGATCCTTGAACTTGATCCCCAAATATCTCACCAACATGCTTCCCTGCTAAAGGGAGAGTAGCTCCTTCCTCTTATAAGCCATCATTGTGGAAGAGATTAATTCCACCTGGAACCCCCTCTAGAAATCTGCCCACGTAACCTCAGTCTCCTTCTTCTCCCCGAGATAGAGCGTCCACAACTAACAGACCGCTCCCCGCATCTGACTCACATCCAGAGGAACCCAGTACTATGTTGGAGCCCGGATCAAGATAAACCCTATCACTAGCTCCTCTAGATAGAAATCTGTCTCCCTGTCAGAGATTCTACACTCATACTCCTCGAGGTTCTACCACTGAAAGGCATGCAGCATCTTCTACCACTGATTGTCCTCCTCCTCTCGGCCAGCACTCCACCGATCAACCAAGCCAACCCCCCGAGCCTCGATCTCCCACACTACTTCTGTTCGCCTCATAGGTGCCATAGCTGTAAGGTAAACAAGGAATTCCTAAGAGCGAGTACTGTAGAATATTTTTCAAAAATTTTCTTAGACTCCTACTTCATTTTAAATCACCGAAATTCCCCAAAAAAACAAGAACACAAGTCATTATGATGCATATACCTTTACTAGGGTCTCTACCCTGCAATTAGTGTAGCCTCACTTAGTCATTCGGTAGGTCAGGAGTCCTTGCACCGGATGACGGGGGGCCCTAAAATCCTATGTCCTAGCCGGTCTTCCCTGGCCTATTTCACGCTTCATTATCACCCGACATTGTTTCCCTACCATCCCATGCAATCCTCACTGTTCCTAATTCCAGACTCCATCCATTATCTCAACCTCCTGCCTCCGATACCATTCTGTCATTACCCCATCTCACCAAATATGCCTATTCTTATTTGGCAATGGTGAAAGGGAGATAATGACCCCCCCCCGAGTCCCGCCGCCAGTAGGCCTCGGAGTGGCGACTAGCACCAAGGGTATGCGTTTTCACAAATATGGGAGGAATTACCATTTTATTATTATTTAAGATCAGAAATAGGATGAGTCAAACAAAAATATGAAAAAGAACAAGTAAATGAAAATAAACCCAACACCCTACCCATATTCATGTGTTAAACAAAATGAAACAAATGTACATGTACAAGAAACTCTCCTAAGTATGATACCAAAAAGAAAGAAAAAACTGTAACCAGCAAAACTTTAATTTCCAAATAGCAAGGTCACGCACGGTCCATGAAGTCCTATTGAAGACTTGAACGTAAACATAGGGTGAGAATAACATTATACACAGTAGGAAAACCTAAAGCTCTCATGAATAGGTGGGGAGACATCCTAATGCCCCATGAGAAAATAGAAGGAACAAGAGCCTATACAGAAATCTATACACCCAACCTTAAAATCCACACACACCAAATATCATAAGTCAATAGAGTGTTATAGTAATATTATCAATGTATGGGTACCCCGCACCACTTTCCCACTGAATACTACTCAATCCCTCATGCTTAATGCTATGATTCTTCCCCCTCTTCCTGAGCTAGTGCCGCAACCTGGCCATACGGAACTCATAGTATCCCACCGACACTCAATCCTCGACCATAACCACATCTCATCCCGAAGACTCATGGGAACTCATCACATCCTCATCTAGAAGACACTTGGGAAATATCTATCATAACCTGCCCAAAGGATCCTGGGCTATAGAACCTAGAAGAGGGAGGACATGGAAAAATTGTAACCAGCCATCCTTTGGATGTTTGGGAATCTCACCCCCCGTCCCATGGGTGTCGGCACGTAGTTCCCAACACTGCTACCATGAAAGAATGCACACAATAAATAGACCCAAAACCCATTATGATTTTCATGTTTCACAAATTTATGTTTATTAGTTACTTAACTAACATGAAACTATCAACAACCAAACCAGATCAATCAATCGTATAACATATCCCTGCCAACCAAAAATATATTTAGGGAAAACACAAGAAACAAAACACCATTTTCTTTTATCAGCAAATACATTCCATTGATATTCCATATTTAGTCAACTACCATGACCCTAAATTCATTAGTTTACTCTTCCACTTTTATTCCTAGGCACAACCATTCCTGCAGCCCTGCTTCTGACAAAATAACCACAAAGACATCAGAAACAATACCCGCACCACATCATCATCCCTTTAACACCATTTACCACATATCTGCTTCCCATCACAACCATATCCAACATGCCAACCCACAACCAAGACAATCGTAGCCCCGCTGTTCAGTCAATCCACAAAAACCACCAAAACACCCCTTCATATAATTAGACACCAACAACACCCACAAAATTCATTCTTTCATTTAGTTTAATCGGGATGATCATACAAGGGTTCCATGTATTAATTTAATCATCCAACTTTACATGAATATCCAATTTCAACATTATATGAAATTCCATCCATGAAACAATCCAGAAAGAATAGGTAAACATTTATTTCACAAGGAAAGTCCCCCAATGACCATGATTTTCAGTAGGAATAAGCCTATTCAATTCACAACATAATCAAAGGATAAGAATTGATGGAAATTAAACAACAATATCAACAAAATTTCTGCAAACTCATTCTTTAACAAGTTATTATCTTTTTTTACTGGTTCAACTATATCTCATGAAAAAAAGAGGATACCTACCCCACATGATGCACCAAGAGAGAGACAGACGAAGGTAAGATCACTACCTTAAGCATTTTTGATGAAAACCCCAACCAACGAAGAACGCACAAGAAGGCCAGGCTGATCCTCCAATAACCCTCCTTAGATATCTTCTCCTAACACAACCAAGACCAAATATCATTATATTTGGAATCCACACATATATATATACCCATAATGTTCATAGATATATGAAACCTAGAGAAGAGAATGAGTAGAATTAAGTAGATCTAACAACCAAATAGGAACGATCACATACGTCATGAAACTGGCTTCAATTCGCCAAGTGAATCCTTCAGATCACCTAAAAAATGCTTGGGATAGGTTCTCCTATCTTCAAGGGAGGGTAATCGAGGGTTATGGCCACTTAGGAGCATAAAAAACCATGTTAGATGCAAAACGGTCAAGATCCACAATTTTATGATCTAGTTTAAGTGGTTGCATGGTTAGTTCGCACGGTATAAAAAACTGTGCGCTAACCATGCATTAGCTACTGCCTTGGCCACCCTTCCTGCATGGCATGGCTGCATGGTTTAGACAAACAGTGCACCATCCATGCAGGAGCTACGGCCTCCAAGCTAACTACGCAGGGTTTGGCTGCACGGTTTAGACAAACCGTTCGCCGCCCGTGCGAAAGTTATTGTCCTTTAGTTCTCCTTAAAAGTTCACCCAAGCGCACCCCCAAGCCACTACTCCAAAACAGAGGTAGTTCAAAACATCAAATGTAACTGAAGAAATGATGTGATGTTAATTTTCTCAATTTTCTACCATTCAAATGGTTCATCAAGAAAGAATATTTTGGAAAAGAGCTGGGGATAAGTTACCTTGTCCTCCGGAACACCTATAACACCAAATTTTTACAAAGTAATGGACTGGAGTGGTCTGTGCCATTACAGTATAACTCATAATCCTTGCAAGAAAGATACTATTTTGGTGACCATTGATCGACTTTTAAAACAATATAATTACTTAAATTTCAAGATAAGGACAATGTAGTATCTCAGGAAATTTTATGTTTGAGAGGTTTTCAATCTTCAAAGGGTCACTTATACAGCAGATTCTTATGGGGACCCTTGGTTTTATTTAGGGTTTTGTAATGTTTTGCATTATGTGAGAGGATATTTTTTGAAATTTAGTATGACATATTATCCATAGATAGATGGATAGCCTGATAGTGCAATATATAGACTCGATTAATCAGATTTTGGCATGTGTTATTGATTTTTTTTCATTCTGGGTAAAAGAATATACGTAGGGTTGAATTTATCATATAAGAATAGATATCATAGTTTGGTCAGAATGTAACCCTTTAAAGTGTTTTACAAGTGTCCATTTAGATCCCTGTTGTGGTGGGAAATGATGGGAGAACGGTCCCTGGATGGACAATGATATTTAAAGATATGATATAGAAAATAAATCTAATACTTAATAGGTTAGTAACAACTCAAAATCACCACAAATCTTATGTGGACCATTTTTGTCACTGGATGGAGATTGAGGTGGGTGATTAGTCCTTTCTCAGAGTATTATATCACTTGAGGCACCTTCAATTGCATAAGCTATGTAAGACCCATGTTTATTTATCTCTTTTTAAATCGTTTAATAACTTCGAAAAGTGGATTATATATTGTAATTTCTATCTCTATTGATGTTGATTCAAAACATGTTTCATTTTCCCAGTTAAGGAGGTATTAAATTGACGCTTCCCATTTAATTTAATGAAATTTATTGATCTTGAGTTTAAAACCAATATGGTAGGTGAACCCAAAGAAGGTGGAGTGCTGATATCATGTCATGTTCTAGGGAGGAGCAATTCCAAGTTATCTTTTCTTGGTGATTATCTCTAAGAACAACGAGTCATGTAATTGCTTTTAAGCCTCCGTAAATAGAAAGGGTATCACCTCACCCCTTAAATTGTGTATTATTAATAATAATTAAAAAGGGACTTTGAACCATTCAGAAATTCAATACATGTTACTATATAGAAGAAAAATTTAAATGGTCTATTTATTATGGTAGTGTGTATGGGATAGCCAGGTGATGTTAGAGATAGAATTATTGATGTGGAAATAGTGGCCTTTTATTTTCATGAGTTTAGAATCATGATCCCTTTGTGGGAATAAAAATATGTTATTGTGGGGAGAATTTTGATGCCCTCTAATTTAAATGTATTCTTTATTTTGAGGTAATATTACCCTTTGGGTCATTTTAGAGGTTTTCAATATGTGGGGGTTGAAAAGTCAAATTTTCTTTTAAAAACAAAAAGGATCATGGTTTAGAAACACACATAGTATTAAATATATTTTATCCTTGTGGTGTGGATCTATGAAGCTTTAGTTTCATTTTAATTTTTTGAGTATGGCTGTCAAATCGTGTTCCTTCCTTGTAAATCATGTGGGTGTCAGGGTGATTGTTAATAAGTGTCACCTGGAATAAGAATAACTTTCCCAAATAACGAGCCTCATCCAAAGTAACTATTTATCTCAATTTTCTATGGGGAAAACCACTTATGGATGAGACAATGTTTTTTAAATAAATTTTCCAAACTATGAACTCCAATCTAAGTATGTATTCCCATTATCTTGAGACCAATATTGTGATTTTGGATTTATGAATGGTTTTATTTGTGATGCCACTCTTCATGCTCAGTTTCTCACCTAGTCTTATTACAGTGTATCAATGGTCAGATTATTTTATTTTATCTTGTTAAATTTAATGTACATTTCATATACATGGGTTATGTGAATATGAAAGGCATTAAATGAAAACCAAATGATGTTTTACAAAAAAAAATATCTTATTAAAATTATTTATAAAAATGTTTATAAATTTTGATATAATGTTTTCATCGTATTTTTTTAGAGATTATTTGATGAAATCATAGAAGGATATGTTATTAAAACCAACTTTTTATTTGTTAAATTTTAAATCTGTCTTTTAGAACATGTTTAATGGGATGGGAATCTTATAGCACACCAATACCTCCTGGGGGTGGTTTCCTACATAGTGACATGAAATGTGGATAAAAAATTGTCCCATAGAGACACAATTCTATCTTGATTTTCTTAATTTATTGTTAATCCTTTGGATTGATATTGTATTTACCATGTGAATAAAAATATAAATACTTCATGTAAGAACAACATTGGATTCTCTTGCATATATATGGTGGAACCCCATATAACCTGTGTGACATAGGGTATACAAGAAGACCACCCAATAACTCAATTAATATAATATGAATCTATTTGTATTATATATATTTGAAATATGAATTTTTAATTCTAGTGAGGCTCTGGTATTCGGTGTGCGAGAAGAATTATACCATAGTAATTATAGTTTGATAATTATAGAAGAGAATTTTTTATTGGGTTGAATAAAAAATCATGGTTAGGATTAAGTCTAAATAAAAGACCTTATAAAAAATACCATCTTCTTTTTAAATTCTATACCTTTATTAATACAATGAATTTATTTCATGTATGAAAATTAATTGCGCTAATTGTACTAAACAGAAAAATAAGGTTAATTCCATAGTGTGTAAAAGATTCAAATAATAATTTGGAATTGTTAAAAAGTTACCAACACATTATTCACCCCATATTATATATATGGACCATATGATTATGTGAAATAATTGGTATTAAAGTAGTTTACATATAATTATATCTTTTTTAAGACAGTTTATAATTCATTCAGATGAATGAATTTCATTTAAGATGTGACTAAAGAACACAATTTCATGAAAAATAAATATTCCTTTCCGGTTGTTGTTCATGCTGAAGTCCCCTCCTAGACATTAAAAAATATGATAAATAATATGGCTCAAAAAGTAAGAAATAACACAAATCATTGTTATGGTAATCCACGTACAAGAATTAATCATATGATTTTATGTTCTATCATACCTGGTAAGGGATATTCATAAAAAAAGTGATTTTAATTTGTATAGAATTTCAGGAGATTGATCGTTATAAATAAATTTATTATTTCTATTATGATGTAAATTATTTTCTAAATATAGTTCTTGATTAATTATTAAATATATAATCATTAATATCAATGGACTACAAAATGAAAAATCAAAGCTGTTAAAAAAATTATTCTATGAATAACGAATTATCAAAAACAAATATAAGATGTGAAACCCTGTGAAATTATTTAAAGGATAAGGGTAAAAAAATTATTTAATGAAAAAATATCTCTAATAGAATAATGTCATGGAATAAACAAAACAAACATATCTCTATTCAAGGATGTTCTTACTGAACTAGTCTATTGTAACACCCCAAGATTTCATAGTGTGTTATTTCTTCAAAATAATTCAATAACTTGCACTACATGCAACACCGAGTTCAATCAAACCATGACTTACAACAAAAAAAAAGCCATTCAAAAGAGGTTATGAATAGTATTATCTAAATTTTAAACTTTATATAATCCTTATAATTTTAGAATCCATATTATGAGTTTCTTATATATAATGAAAGAACAAATTCATTTTCAGTATTGCACTTTTATCAACTTTTAATAGTGAACCCTTTTTAAATACAATATTTTAAACTTATTGACTAAATGGGGACATCAAAAAAAATTTAAAATGAAACATCCCAAGCTTCCATGGTACGCTTTCCTTTGAATAATACAGTAGCGTGTGTTGTACGCAACTTCGAGTTTTAACACACACCACAACCGATCAAACTAGCCGTTATGAATAGCAATACCTACTTTTTGAAATTATATATATTTTATATTTCAAAATGGACTTCATTTTTGGATTTGGAATATCGAATTTAGCCTAAGGTGAAATTTTGGTACTTTTCAGATAACTTTCATATTTTGATGAATAGTGAAAATTACTAAATTTTAATTAAAAACAACTTTTTTAATCAAAATAATTAATAGCGATAAATTATGAATTTTTGTAGTTTTAATGTATATTTATAATATATTTTTACCATTTAATATAATGTTGGTCATTGGACATAATTTTTAATTAAACCGAACATAAACAAGTGTCAATCATTTGATAGTTATTATCTCTTAAAAACACGCTTTTTGTTTTGACAGCGGGAATTAATTTTAAATTAATTTCTGCCACTTCTGTGTTTTGAATTTAGGAAAATGGATTCCATAATTGGAATCAGGATGTTCAAATTGTGTAAATAGGTAACTTTTATTTTTAGACATTTTGAATAATTACTACGGTAAATATTTTATTTACCATGGTTAAGGGTAAATCCGGTAAATAAGGGTTAAAAAATAATATTATAATAATACTAAATTACCCTAAAACGTGTCTTAACCATATTGGTTGATACATGGTCGACCATGGGCATCTTTGGGTCGATTTTGGGACCCCATGGATCCACTTGTATGTGATAATGACACTTTATTTTAATTAAGTTAAAATGAATACAAAAATAACACATGCATATATCTTTTAGAAAACCAATTGTTACATAGGGTTATATATGTTGGATTTTAGATTATAAATATTCATTAGAAATCTAAAACGATTTCCTACATAATGATATTTTATTTATAATTTTTAGACATTAAATAATTTATTTTATTTATGACACAATGATGATGCAGTAATTACTAAAATAGTGGAAAATTAAAATAATTGATATTATAAATACCCAAATAAATATAATATGAAACTTTTAAGGAATTAAACTAATTTTCTAGGATAATAGTATATATTAGGATTGATTTAATTGACTTTTTTCGAAGTAATCAATCTGTTATAAGTTTCACAAAAATCAACTATTGAATAGTGTCAAAATTGACATAAATGAGTTCTTAAAACAAATATTATATTATTAATTGATATTAAATTCCTAAAAATCTAAGGTTCTCCCAAGAGACTTATATCATGATATGTTTATCAGTGATGGACCACTTGGGGGTCGCTTGGATGTATATAGTAATTTTATTAACCATATTATATAAAGATACAAAGAGACATTGTAAAAGTGAAACTAATTAACTTAGAGTTAATACTTAAAGATATGGTTAATATAAGTACCCAAACCTGTCTAAATGATATTGGTTGAGTTTTTTTCGACCCATCCCCACCTTAACCTTTGAATAGTCAACTTTGGAGCCATTAGAAACCGAATATGAATTTATTATAAATTAATATTTCTAGCTTTTCCAAAGGTGCCCCTCACCCCTCTTATAAAAAGGCACTCCTCTTTCTCATTTCTTCACACCTTCATAGCCTTTTTGTTCGGCCAAAACCTGCCCAAATACTCTCCCAACTTCCCTCACTACAACCTAGGGGCCTTATTTTGATCATAAAGCCAACCTAAGGAGCCCTTTTGATCAAATCAAAAGGAAGAAACCGAAGAAGAGGTAATGATTTCACCACCCTTTTCCAAGTTCATTTCTTCTTCCACTTCTTCTTCCTTTGTTGTTACCATTATAAAATAATAACTCCAGTATCATTTATATACTGTGATGTTATTATAAATATGGTACAACCATATTCAGTATTCTATCCACCCTTTTAATAACATGTCACCATACGTGCGTACGTACGGCTTACCGTCTCCACGTCGTGGTGTAATTGTTATTCAATATAATATTATTTGGATGGGTATAATAATGATGTGTAACTAATGTAAATAATAAATATAACATATTAATGATTCTGTATATATGATATACCATCCATTTATATATTATTTTAATATCAAAACAATGATATTGTCGCTCGTGCGTACGTACGGACTACCGTCTCCACGAACGCGATGAGATTCATTCTCCATTGTATCCATTCAAGTATAATTATAATTTGATGATTTAGAAATGATGTTTAAGGACTTGATATCATTCTGGATATGAATAAGATACAACAAACATGGCTTATGTAACAAAACATATAAAAGAAAATGAGTAAGTTAACACGCGAAACGATGATAATTCTAAGATATTATTAAAAAATCAATGTTAAAAGATCATATATGATATCATATTAATATATATGATTCTTGTATAATTTAATAACAATTATTTCACCATTATACAGGAGGTTAACCTACCCCAACCAAGGAAAAGTACAAGGTAAGGGTGATTTCACAATCTCTTCATTATCTGAGGTGGTTTATATGTGATAATCTACTGGGATCTCTTTATCATCCACATCCATGTTTTCTTAATAATGTATTTCAAAACATTTTTTATTATTTACTAGAATATGGTTTAAAGTCATTTATACCCTTGGTTGACTTGTTATAAGAGGTTTATAAAGGAATCTTTCCGTCGTTTTCAAAACAAGGTCCTTTTTAACCTTTTCGACAGAATTAAGGTAAGAATGTTTTTTTAACTTATACGGTGGGTGCGGCTATTTTCCGCCGTTATAAAATCTTCAAAGCTTCCCTTACAAGCTTATAAGAACATTTTCAAAGAAAATGTTTTATTATATATGGATCTTAAATGATTTCAAAATAAAAGGAGATATTTCTTTAAAAAATAATTTTGATTTCATCTATGTCAACATCCTTTGATGGATTTTAAGATTATTTGAAGTTGATTTATTATGATACAAAACTTCTATATTGTATTGAAGTTTTTGTGTTATGTTTGACTGTGGATGTGCTATTTTTATACCATTCATAGTTTATGGTGAAATTATTGACATTTCATATGCTAGTTTTAATACAAATGTTTATGTTATGTTTAAACCTTTTCATATGGGAATGCATTAGACTTAGTAAGTGACGGGTGGAGCCCGCTATAGCTCCTCGATGCATCGGTAGGTCTCATGAGACAAACTAGTGTCTTGGCACAAGGCCTTGACAAAATCTTATTTGTATTCTTGGCACGAGGCCTTGACTATGTGGTTATGATAGTCTGGCATTATGCATTCCAACATTATGAAAGTGGTTATTGATATTGCATGTGATTATTCGATTAGTAGAATATCCATGTGAACAAGTAAATGGAATTATTTCATTTTACTTTTGCCATACTATGTTGAAGTTCAAGTTTAAAAGGCTTTTGTTTTAGTAATTCATTGCCTTAAATGTTTATGCTTATTTTTGAATGTTCCGCTATATTGTTATCCTTACTGGGCATTTGAGCTCACCCCTTTTCTATGTTTTATTTTTTCCAGGATGTGAAGATGTAAGTTATGAATGACCTGCAGGGATATTATGAGGGGATTATAGTGTGGACTGTGGAAACATTATGTTGTTGTAGTAGTTTTTCATTTTATGAGGTAATGTAAAACTTATGAATATATCTAGTGTTTCCAAGGCTACTAAACCAATCGGTCTTTCGAGATTTGATCTTTCTTGTGATCATGCCAATGTTATGTAATAATGCAGTGACTCTGGGTAGCTGGGTTCGGGGCGTTACAGTTGGTATCAGAGGAAGTTTAGTACAAACCTTGGAAGCTAGATTTAGATAAACTCTGATTAGAGCACATAGACCTAAGATGAACTTTGAGGATTAGTATAGAAGAACTTCCTAGAATTTTGGTATTGTAGAGATTTTGTGAGTTTTCCGAGCAATACATCCCTGTCTGGATACGAGCAGGTAGAGGCGGCTCTGGAACAGATGTACCTAGGGGTAAAACCCGAAAACACCGCTTTGAGCTAGACTTGAACGGGAACTGGTGCACGACAACGGGCCTTGCTGCACTCTTGGTTACGACACTCCCGGGGGATATGCTTAGGATAACTCTCATTTTCTTTACAAATCATTATGAAGGGTTTATGAGTATATACATCCTCAAAGGAGACATTTTTATGATTATGGATTATATCCATAAATAGTTCAATTTATGTTAAGTGTTTTATAAGTATGGGATTATGTATTTTGATTCATATACTGATCTAGTGTATGCCATTGTTTAGAAATGGCGCCCAGTAGAAGGAATGAGAACTCCAGAAATGCACATGATCCAAAGAGAAGGAAGGATCATATCTTTCATGGTCTTAAGCTAGAATTTATAAGAGAAATAGTCTCCCATGTATTATCATCATATGAAGAAATAATATCATGTGTTGATAAGATAAGTAAAGATTTCACTGAGTCCTATGGCTTTGAAGGGAAGCAAGAGAAGAAAAGGATGGAAGAGAGAAAGATGGATAAAGGGAAGAGGGAAAAGAAGAATTTTCCCATATGTGGTAACTGTGGAAAGAAACACCCTGGAACTTTCCTGAAAGGAATGGGAGTTTGTTATAAGTGTGGAGGAAAAGGACACAAAGTACGTGACTGCAAGGGTAAGGAAATGGTTTCAAATGTACAATGCTTCATTTGCAAGGAGTTTGGACACTACGCGAACCTATGTCCCAGTCATCAGACTATGCCGCAAATGATGTTATTGGATAATAATCAAGTTATGATACTACCACAGATGAAGAGGAATGATTAGAGTTCTTATGTTGATTATGTCAATTGAGTGTTGTATCAACAATGTACTTGTTATAATAATTATGAAGTATATAAGGATTTTACTGCAGTATTATTTCATTAAGGACTTGAGATTGTGTGGAACAAAGAAAAGTGACTCAATAGCAGGATAAATTTTTGGAAAATATATGGTTGAGAGAATGATAAACCATAATATAGTTCTGATACCGAGGTAGTGATTTTTGAATAATACATAATTATTTTGGAAAAATTATATCGGATATTCTTGACTACCTTGGAACTGATTAATGATTTTTATATTCCATCATTGTTGGGGTTTAAAACATTTTTGGATTGATGAAGTATATCCAGAATTCTATATGGAATAAGATAGAATGAATGTAATCAATAAGGAATATGGTAATTCAGGATGTTCCAGTGTATTAAAAGAATACATGATGAAGGTATTAATAAGCTATTACGGGGTAAAAAGGATCTACATTATGTTTAACTTCCTTATAAATGTTGGACTGTGAGTTTGGATAGAAGTATTTTGGATAGTTCTAGTTTGGATTATTTTGGATTTCCATAAAAGGACAACCCGGAGGTCGGGCGGCAACCCGTCACGTCCGGCAAGGCTGCGAGACTTGAACCCGCAACCGAAGGGCGACAAGGGTGCATCACCTACCACTGGCCCATGAGATGTCCTGGATTAAATAATGTAGTTTTCTTTTAAAAGATCTGGTAGATGAATTATAAATTCATTTATTTTGAACCCTGTACGAATAGTATAAATAAAAAAAAATTACATTCTATTATCTTTTAGAGTAAAAGATGAGTTTGTGGTAGAATTTTATTAATGGATAAAACTCTAATTATAAAGTAAGTATATCTCCTTATGATCTTAGCCAATCTCATAAATAAATTTCTCAACATTAATAAAAGGAACTTAGAAAAAAAAATGTTGTCCTAGATGGTACCTTAAATCATCACTAATTTATGGCTTTGGGATTTTTGGCCTTTTCATAGCCATGTTCTCTACCACTCTCCATCAGATAATTGATGGTTAGATTTCTCCTCCATATCCATATTTTCCTACATGGAACCCTAGTATGTGTTATTTTCGGTAATCTTCATACTTTCCACTCTCCATTTTAAATAGAGGCCTCAGTAATTCATTTTCCGATGTGGGTTTTCCCACAAATATATTTTCTATTTTCAACCTTTTATTTTCGAAGAACAATTTCAAATTGCGAGGACGCAATTTATTGAAGGAGGGGAGAATGTAACACCCCAAGATTTCATAGTGTGTTATTTCTTCAAAATAATTCAATAACTTGCACTACACGCAACACCAAGTTCAATCACACCATGACTTACAACAACAAAAAAGCCATTCAAAAGAGGTTATGAATAGTATTATCTAAATTTTAAACTTTATATAATCCTTATAATTTTAGAATCCATATTATGAGTTTCTTATATATAATGCAAGAACAAATTCATTTTCAGTATTGCACTTTTATCAACTTTTAATAGTGAACCCTTTTTAAATACAATATTTTAAACTTATTGACTAAATGGGGACATAAAAAAAAATTTAAAAGGAAACATCCCAAGCTTCCACGGTACGCTTTCCTTTGAATAATACAGTAGCGTGTGTTGTACGCAACTTCGAGTTTTAACACACACCACAACCGATCAAACTAGCCGTTATGAATAGCAATACCTACTTTTTGAAATTATATATATTTTATATTTCAAAATGGACTTCATTTTTGGATTTGGAATATCGAATTTAACCTAAGGTGATATTTTGGTACTTTTCAGATAACTTTCATATTTTGATGAATAGTGAAAATTACTAAATTTTAATTAAAAACAACTTTTTTAATCAAAATAATTAATAGCGATAAATTATGAATTTTAGTACTTTTAAAGTATATTTAGAATATATTTTTACCATTTAATATAATTTTGGTCATTGTACATAATTTTACAATTAAACCGAACATAAACAAGTGTCAATCTTTTGATAGTTATTATCTCTTAAAAACACGCTTTTTGTTTTGACAGCGGGAATTAATTTTAAATTAATTTCTGCCATTTCTGTGTTTTGAATTTAGGAAAATGGATTCCATATTTGGAATCAGGATGTTCAAATTTTGTAAATAGGTAACTTTTATTTTTAGACATTTTGAATAATTACTGCGTAAATATTTTATTTACCATGGTTTAGGGTAAATCCGGTAAATAAGGGTTAACAATTAATATTATGATAATACTATATTACCCTAAAACGTGTCTTAACCCTATTGGTTGATACATGGTCGACCATGGGCATCTTTGGGTCGATTTTGGGACCCCATGGATCCACTTGTAAGTGATAATGACACTTTATTTTAATTAAGTTAAAATGAATACAAAAATGACACATGCTTATATCTTTTAGAAAAACAATTGTTACATAGGGTTATATATGTTGGCTTTTAGATTATAAATATTAATTAGAAAGATAAAACGATTTCCTACATAATGATATTTTATTTATAATTTTTAGACATTAAATAATTTATTTTATTTATGACACAATGATGATGCAGTAATTACTAAAATAGTGAATAATTAAAGTAATTGATATTATAAATACCCAAATAAATATAATATGAAACTTTTAATGAATTAAACTAATTTTCTAGGATAATATGATATATTAGGATTGATTTAATGGACTTTAGTCGAAGTAATCAATCTGTTATAAGTTTCACAAAAATCAACTATTGAATAGTGTCAAAATTAACATAAATGGGTTCTTAAAACAAATATTATATTATTAATTGATATTAAATTACTAAAAATCTAAGGATCGGCCAAGAGACTTATATCATGATAGGGTCATCATTAATGGACCACTTGGGGGTCTCTTGGATGTATATAGTAATTTTATTAACCATATTATATAAAAATACAAAGAGACATTGTAAAAGTGAAACTAATTAACTTAGAGTTAATACTTAAAGATAAGGTTAATATAAGTACCCAAACCTGTCTAAATTCTATTGGTTGAGTTGTTTTCGACCCATCCCCACCTTAACCTTTGAATAGTCAACTTTGGAGCCATTAGAAACCGAATATTAATTTATTATAAATTAATATTTCTAGCTTTTCCAAAGGTGCCCCTCACCCCTCTTATAAAAAGGCACTCCTCTTTCTCATTTCTTCACACCTTCAAAGCCTTTTGGTTCGGCCAAACCCCGCCCAAATACTCTCCCAACTTCCCTCACTACAACCTAGGGGCCTTAGTTTGATCAGAAAGCCAACCTAAGGAGCCCTTTTGATCAAATCAAAAGGAAGAAACCGAAGAAGAGGTAAGGATTTCACCACCCTTTTCCAAGTTCATTTCTTCTTCCACTTCTTCTTCCTTTGTTGTTAACATTATAAAATAATAACTCCAGTATCATTTATATACTGTGATGTTATTATAAATATGGTACAACCATATTCAGTATTCTATCCACCCTTTTAATAACATGTCACATACGTGCGTACGTACGGCTTACCGTCTCCACGTCGTGGTGTAATTGTTATTAAATATAATATTATTTGGATGGGTATAATAATGATGTGTAACTCATGTAAATAATAAATATAACATATTAATGATTCTGTATATATGATATACCATCCATTTATATATTATTTTAATATCAAAAGAATGATATTGTCACTCGTGCGTACGTACGGACTACCGTCTCCACGAACGCGATGAGATTCATTCTCCATTGTATCCATTCAATTATAATTATAATTTGATGACTTAAAAATGATGTTTAAGGACTTGATATCATTCTAGATATGAATAAGATACAACAAACATGGCTTATGTAACAAAACATATAAAAGAAAATGAGTAAGTTAACACCCGAAACGACGATAATTCTAAGATATTGTTAACAAATCAATGTTAAAAGATCATATATGATATCATATTAATATATATGATTCTTGTATAATTTAATAACAATTGTTTCACCATTATACAGGAGGTTAACCTACCCCAACCAAGGAAAAGTACAAGGTAAGGGTTATTTCACAATCTCTTCATTATCCGAGGTTGTTTATATGTGATAATCTATTGGGATCTCTTTATCATCCACATCCATGTTTTCTTAATAATGTATTTCAAAACATTTTTTATTATTTACTAGAATATGGTTTAAAGTCATTTATAGCCTTGGTTGACTTGTTATAAGAGGTTTATAAATGAATCTTTCCGTCATTTTCAAAACAAGGTCCTTTTTAACCTTTTCGACAGAATTAAGGTAAGAATGTTTTTTTTAACTTATACGGTGGGTGCGGCTATTTTCCGCCGTTATAAAATCTTCAAAGCTTCCCTTACAAGCTTATAAGAATATTTTCAATGAAAATGTTTTATTTTATATGGATCTTAAATGATTTCAAAATAAAAGGAGATATTTCTTTAAAAAAGAATTTTGATTTCATCTATGTCAACATCCTTTGATGGATTTTAAGATAATTTGAAGTTGATTTATTATGATACAAAACTTCTATATTGTATTCAAGGTTTTGTGTTATGTTTGACTGTGGATGTGCTATTTTTATACCATTCATAGTTTATGGTGAAATTATTGACATTTCGTATGCTAGTTTTAATACAAATTTTTATGTTATGTTTAAACCTTTTCATATGGGAATGCATTGGACTTAGTAAGTGACGGGTGGAGCCCGCTATAGCTCCTCGATGCATTGGTAGGTCTCATGAGACAAACTAGTGTCTTGGCACAAGGCCTTGACAAAATCTTATTTGTAGTCTTGGCACGAGGCCTTGACTATGTGGTTATGATAGTCTGGCATTATGCATCCCAACATTATGAAAGTGGTTATTGATATTGCATGTGATTATTCGATTAGTAGAATATCCATGTGAACAAGTAAATGGCATTATTTCATTTTACTTTTGCCATACTATGTTGAAGTTCAAGTTTAAAAGGCTTTTGTTTTAGTAATTCATTGCCTTAAATGTTTATGCTTATTTTTGAATGTTCCGCTATATTGTTATCCTTACTGGGCATTTGAGCTCACCCCTTTTCTATGTTTTATTTTTCCCAGGATGTGAAGATGTAAGTTATGAATGACCTGCAGGGATATTATGAGGGGATTATAGTGTGGACTGTGGAAACATTATGTTGTTGTAGTAGTTTTTCATTTTATGATGTAATGTAAAACTTATGAATATATCTAGTGTTTCCAAGGCTACTAAACCAATCGGTCTTTCGAGATTTGATCTTTCTTGTGATCATTCCAATGTTATGTAATAATGCACCGAATCTGGGTAGATGGGGTCGGGGCGTTACATCTATGCGCATGAAAATCAGCACACAGTCATAATGAATGTCAAGGAATAAAAAATGGAGTTGAAATTTAAGATGACATAATAGATTGATAGATAACTTCCTAAATTATGAATGATGCCTGATGAACTAATTAAGAAGATGAAGGGTTGATAGGAAATTAGGATGAGATATATTCAGGATGAAAAAATCTCACTCTTCCTTAGGTGTATGGAGTATCAAGCTAAAATAAGTGGAATCAATATATACTTGACCTTGTCAATGGTATAAAAACAAGTGTATTCACAATCATGTTTTAGAGAGTATTTTTCCCTAAATAGGGAATATTGATAGTGGTAATGGTTCCTTCAATAGTACTGGATAATCTTCCACCTCATGTATATTGATGAGGATCACCCATAGTCCAAAAGGATAGGTATGCACTAAATCCATTTTTTCAAAAAGCGATGAAAAGAAATAAAATATATAAAATTTTTTATTAAAAAAATCCTTGAAAACCTACCCTGTAATTAAGGGTTAAGGTATATAAATTTTTAGGAGTATCTACCAAATTAATCCACAAAAGATTAACGGAAATTCTAAAAACAAGAGGCCTTTAAATTTGGATAGATTATTCCTACATGATAAAGGATATTTGGGGGTTGTTGTTGGTTCTGTCGGATGTTGAAACTCATGGATATAATTTTTTCAAACAATATTTCAACAAATTCAATTAAATAAAGAGATACAGTAGTTGGGAAAGAGATACAATTGATAAGAGGAAGGATATATAGGAAATGAAGAAACTACCATTTAAAAATATATTTTAACATTTAGATAATTTCTATTAATTTGTCAGTTCATTTGAAGAAATATATGATGGGTTTTAGTGTGTTCAAATATACCACATGATTCATACTGATGAAATATGTAGGCTATAATAGAATTTAAAAATTAAAAATATAAATAAAGAGAAGTATCTATTTGGAATGGAAAAAATTCATAAAAGTTAAATAATTATGAGGTGGTTGTTCAATAAATTAGGAGAAAAGTAAACATGGAATCATATAGAACTCTAAATAAGAAGTCTAAATAGGGTACCTATATGAAAAAATGTATATTCTTCTATTGTGGAATGAGATTCCACACCGTTGATTATTACATACAAATGATGGAATAAAAATATAGATGAAGAAGCATGAAACAAAAATGAAGTCAATCTAAGAGATGAATAGTAATATTAGAATGTCAGTTGAAATATGTGATAATGAAATTGATAATATACACAAACTGGTAAGGAAAATCTATTTTGGAAATGTGTGGGAGGTGAAATGAGGAAAGACACATAGTTTTTAGAATTATGAACATTTCTCAGGGAGGAATGAAGAAAAAAAGAAAAAAACCAATGTGATGAAGTTCAATAACTATTTTTACAATGAATAATTTCACACCATTGAATATGGGACAAAATTTCCATAATTAATTTTTTACTTATGTAATCTAAACAGTTGGAAAAATCAAGCTAGTCGTAGAAAGTATCAAGGAGTTTAATTATTATACTAATGTATGTTAAGCGGGTTCATCTATCTAAGAATGAAGTAGTGAATGAATAAAATACCCTAATACAAAAAGGTTAACATGTATTAAAACCGAAATGGGATTAAAATGCGAATAAATATATCAATTTTAGAGCATTAATGAAGCATTTCACTGGGCTGAGGATGAAGCATCAACCCAAGTGCTAATAATTAATTGAATTGCAAGATCCAACTTCACCCCATATTTGGTTGATGGTCTTTTAGTAATGAGTAAATATGGTGATGAAACAGTAAGAGTATTCCCATTAGGGGGAGATCTATCAATGTATGATGATTCCAAAATTTACCTACTATATTGAATTTATAAATCTTTATAATCCCTTCAAATATTAAGGGTGATGTATTATTTTAATTCTAAAAATATTTTCTAACATTTTCAAATTATTTTTATCAATGGTTTATTTATCTCCTACAAATGGAGAAGACTTATCACTTGAAATATTTTGATGCATTTAATCAAGTTAGTATAGGTTAATAAATTTTATTCAAAATACATATGTGATTCCCCTAAAAAGTGTGAAATAAATACTAGTATCACCTATGAAAATGTGGATAAATATATAGTTAAAACGTGTCACTATTGTTTTGTAGAAAGTTTTAGTCCATTTAGGCATAGAGATAATTTACTGATGGGTAATTTCGTAGATATATGTGATTACTTGTTATTTCAATAAATGAAATATTAATCATTATTTTTTATTATCATGTTAAAATGGAGAGTTGTAAAACAAGAAAAATTTCTTATCTCGTTGAGTTATCATAGTTTTTAGACGTGGATAAATGGGTCTCCATATTTTTTAAATCAAAAGTTGTATCATGATTTAATATCCCCTATTGAAATTAGTATTTATAAACATCATGTTGTATCTGAAAATTATAGCCATTTCTCTAGAATAACTGGCTATGATCCATAAGTGGAGAATATATTGATGAATTCCTCCTAGTTTGAAATCATTGAAGGTATATAAGTTAGAAGAAGATCCTTCCCAAGTGTTATAATAGGCTGTATTAGTTTGAATCTCATTTGATATTTCAAATAATATCAAATATTAATTTGTATCATCTTCATGTTGTTTAAATCATTGTTTGGGAATATGAATTAAATAATTATATAATTTTCCCAAATATATTTCTTAAAAATTCTATAGATAGTAAAGTGACCCATATATTTAGGTGGAGAATAATTTCCTTTCATTTTCATTTATTTTCAATTATAGGGAGTGAAATAAAATTGACCAACATAAATTATTTGGAAGTTAATGTAATTGAAAGAAAACCCATAGGTGTATATTGATGATACCAATGGTGATTTTATCAATTTTTTTAATTAGTTTTTCAATGTATGAAATGAATATAATACTTGAGTTAGGAGACTGATTAAGAATCCACCCAATGAATAATGAAGAGATATTTCGCAGACCATATGGCTAAAAAATATTTAACAGTTTCACACCCATGAATACATTGTTGGAAATATTCTATTGGGAATAACATATACATCAGATGATTATTGAGATGAACCTCAATTATAAATTATGAAAACTGTTAAATGGATGATTTCACCCTTTTCAGCAATATTATGCAAGGAATAGAAGAATATGGCCACTACAGGTATGCTAGAAATCTATTATGGTTATATATTTTACATATTAATGAGGTTTAAGGAAATGTGAATATCTAGATGGAATGTGATAACTTATTCGATGATCAATGAGTATACTATCCAATTTAATTGGGGTTTAAATAATTATGGATGAAGTTTAAACTGAATAGGGATGGGTCATGATTGATTTATGGAAATCATCAATTTAGCTGGAAGAAGAATTCAAAGAAATACATTACCCTAATTATTTTTATGGTAAAACATCTAAAACATTAATTAAAAATAGTTTGGAGTATATCCAATAATTCCAAAAAACATTTGATGAAGTCCCTATATGATATGAATTTGACATAAATTTTAAAAAATGGATATTTCTAAATTCCACATATTAGAATTCTAGTGTGGGTAAATTATTACATATGCAAATTCCAACATAGAAGAATCCAATTAAAAAAATATCAAGGATATAAAAATAATTTTTTTGAAGATCCACATACATGATTGCAGGGATGTAGCCAATTGATCGACATTAAAAAATATTTATAGACAGATTTTGTATTGAATCTAAATTTAAGAACAACATATGTAAATGAATCTCCAAAAAGAAAAATAAAAATACATAAATTTATTCCTTATGTATTGTATTTACATGGCGTAACCAATTTATGCCTAACCAAATTACCATGTATACCAAAATCCAGATCCATGTAATATAATGAACACTCACATTGGTGAATTAAAAAATGAGAACCACAAATCCAAAATTTTAATACATGATGCACTTTGTAAATGAATTTCTCAATTAAAGAAAATATGCATAAGAGAAATGGAAGTTAATATAGCTAAATTTACATTACATACTAAGTGAAAATGATATAACTCATCATTTTGAGAATATAAATATGAAAAGAAATTGGGGTGATGATTGATTTTTTCTTTCATGTCTTAGTCATATCATACCCCATGAATAATGTGAATTCCAAAATTTAGAAGAAAGGGGTGACAATCATCATCCATGTTAAATTTAAGATCAATGTGAGAATAAAGCATAGTTTCTAGAATTATTTAATTTTGATTAAATGATAATTAAATAATGATGGTACTATAATTATATGTTGGTAATATCATGAATCTTATAAAATCCATGTTCCAACAGTGTTTTGGGGAAGAATAAATGAGGAGAACAACAACATGTATTTATTTATGAACAAATTGAAGTATTCCATTTTTCAAGAATAATCTAGATTATATTTCATTGAAACTCAAGTTACTATTAGATTAATATGATGTTGTTTGAGTGCTAATGTGTATATGAGACTGAATTATTAGAATTTTACCGAGAACTGATAAATGAGAAGAATTATTGTGATTTACCTGTAATGAATATGAGTTTCATTCTATATCTATATTTTGTGTGTTTTAAATACTAGAAGTTGATATTTTTCATGTTGATTTTTAGTAGAGATATTTAGAGAATAAAATGGTTATCCTTCTATAAAGAATTTTATAAAGATATTTTCTGTTGAGATAAAAATGTGAAGGATTAAATAACTTTAATCTTGGAATACATTTTGAGTTAAAAAAGTAGAGCTTGAGTTTACCTGGAACCCAAAATGAGTATTTTTCTATTTCATTGTTGATATTTATTTTTATGTGTCCCCAAGATATGATATTTATTATCATTGAAAATTAATTCATTATTTTATGTATCCACCCATATAAGTGATATGGTGTTAAAATTAAAGAGTAATAAAAAAAATGAGGATGCAGTTGTTGTAGTTGTGTGTTTTCAGAATTAATGAATCAAGACCTATATTACTAGGTATGATCAGATGACCACTCAAAGAATAGAAAAAGAATTTGTTATACATTTTAGTGAATAATATGGTTAAAATAAACATAATTCTCTGATTATTTTAAAAGATCCAAATATTTTGAAGGAGGATGTAAGGGAATCAATTGAGTAGGTTTTTGGCAAAACTATAAATACAAGATGAGAGTAGGAATTGAATATCATTAATTTATGATAATGATATTCAGGCATTCAAAAGCCTTGTTTGGATAATAAAAATATTTTTTTTGATACATAGTCATCATATTGATGAAAAATGATATAATACCATGAATTAAAAGTAATCTAGGAATATATATAGTGGGACATAATTGAACCTGTGTGTCTCGAAGTATGCAAGAAGACCATCACGTGACTTGATGAATATAGTGTGAGGATATTGGTAAATTTCCTTTGTGAAAAAGATTTTATAAGTCCAGTAGGACTCTAGAATAGAGGTTATTGGAATAAAAAAACCACTATAATCACATATTCATCATTATAGTGGATAATTCAAGATTGGGGAGAATAACTATTCATGATAAGAAGTTTCTTTTAGTATCAAAACATGTAAAAATATTCTATGCTTTTTTACAGCTATACATACATAAATACAGTTGATTCCTTTCCAAATTTAATGTTAATAGATCAAATTGAATTATATGGTAAGATATTTTTAATTATAAAGTGGGTAAATGTATTCATCAAGTGTTTCTAATTGTTAAAAAGTTATTAATACTTGATTTAGCCTCGCTCAAAGGTGTCAGCACTGGTCCAATGGGTACAGTATATAATTTAGATTATATTATTACTATCATAGTAAAAATGATCAATATAAAAGAAAAAAAACAAGAATAATATCGTAATCCATATCTATGATCAATATAATCATTCAATCTATAACAATAAGAATTATAGAGAAACTTAATAAGTAACATGTTTATCATAAAAATATATATCCATGATTGATATAATAAAATAGTAACATTACTGATATTATAATACCGGGATATGCACGATATAATAAAGAAAAAACATGATCATCATGAAATTGCATAAAATACCATAATTAAATTAGTAAACAGTAAGAACAAATAAGAATATAAAAAAGAGTAAGATACTAAAAGTAATAAAATAAAATCGTGTAACAACAACCATGTAGGTCCTATGCAATGTGACGAAAAGGGTATAACCCAAAAAATTCCAAACACATACTAAGAAATAAGGAAATAAGGAAATGATTTATTTTATATAACATTAATCCTTAAACGATATTCAAATTATAGTTACGTCACTAAGTTGAGAAAACCAATAGTAAGTATTGTGTTAAAAATGATTTTGTTTGCGTAAGGTAATTAAAAAACCACAACCTTGTATTTTAATTAATTATAAAAAAAATTGTTTATACATACCTAATAAAAAAGGGTATTAAAGAGGGTACGTTGAGTTTCATTTTAATTTTTTTTATATAAATGATAGTAAAAATAATTAAATGTAAGAAGAAAGAAATTTTTAGAAAATAGTGGTTCTAAAAGAACCCATTCTAAAATGATGTTTTTATATAACTCCCTAAAAATTATGATATTTAATCGCAAAAAAATAATAGATGTAAACTTTAACGGTTTTGTGGTTACCTAAACCAATATTATATTTATAATCAATCAATCCCCTACCTCCCAAACCCATCCACCATATCACAATCAAATAATGTCTTTATCCTTAGGCTAAACTTGATTTTTATGAATTATATATTTTTTATGTTTTTAGGGAAATTTTTTATTCCATAATATATAAAAAATAAAACTAAACCTGTAAAAATGTATCTATACCATTATAAATATGGATGGTTTACTCTTATTGGTAGATTAGATAACGAAATGTCTGAAAGGTGAGATTACACAAAGAACAAGCTCAATGTACCCATACAAACAAAATGTTGACACTAAATTGGGTAACCAGGGATTAATAACATAATGGTCATGAGGTTTGACTTCAATATGGGTTTCACCAAAATTTTCCCATTCATGACATAATTTTTCGAGTTAAATACTTGTGATAAATTAACAAAATAAAATAGGATACACAAATCGCTAAATATAATCATGAGAATGTGTATATCATGGTTAGGAATAAAATGTAATAATTGAAAAATATCATTTATTTTATCAAAATGAATTTCAAATTCATTTTTTATATTTTGTAAAATTAAATATATAATATATAAATAGTTTTACAAAACTAAATGGTAGACATGCATATCACATGAACAATCAAGGGGGTTAAGACACACACAATATTAAATGGTTAGCCTTTTTATTTAAAAATGATCGCTGAAAGCTCATGAAATCATTAAATTTTTCTTCTATAACCTTGGAGCCCCACCCAAAAAACGACCATAAATTTTTAAAAACCCAATAACCAAATAAAAGTTAAGTAATTAACCTAAAAAATAATCTCAAATACCTAATATTTATAAGTTATGTTCCATATTAAATATTTAAAGGGTTTTATTTGTTTTAAACCATTTTTTAGAATCATTAAATGCTTATGATCGGGTTTGAAGCTATTTAGAATGTTTTTAGTGGGTTAGAAAGGACTAGAGATAATTATATGAATTTTTTTAGACTCTTGATAGAGTCTGAAATTATAGATGTTTTCTTAGGTATTCAAATCTCTTTAATTCATTGAGCTTATCCAAATTGCATGTAGTTCCTCATAGACTTCATCCAGTTCATTTTTCCTTTATAGGGTAAAATTTAGAGTTGATGGTTGTTTGATATTAGTTTTTAATAAACAGTATTAACCACATTGATTTTCATATAGTTCCTAGATGGAAGATATTGGGAACCTACAACTTCATGGGGTACATCTTAGTAGGGTACCCTAAGATTTCATAAGGTGTAATAAACCTTATGAAAGATCATTGTATGGATAAGCCAAAATCCAATTTTTTTTAAAATCAATAATATCTATGGACGTTGTTGAGAGAATTTTCTTCATATGGTGTGTGGACTTCATATGGTAAATCAGTTGCAAAAAATAATGTGAAATTTAAGATTTCCCTAATATTAAATATTCGAAATGAATAGAACCAAATGACACCTAAGATAAAATTCAATATCAAAAAATATCACAAATGAGTTATGGTTTAAGTTTTATAAAGAATCTATGATCCTCACACCAAAAATAATAAGATGACCCAAGATAGTAACTTAATGGGTGAGAAATTAAATTTATTTCATAAGTTTTTAAAATAATGTGTAGGAAATTCTAATGATTCTTTATACATATTAAGTTATATAATGACATTAAAATATTATGGTTATTCAAGATGATCGTTCAATTGATTGAGTATTCCTGAGGATGAGAAAAATAATGTTGTTGTGCAGTGTAATTTTTATCATGCTGTGAGTAGTTATTAGAATATAAATGATTAATTCGATATAGTTGAAAGAATGAATTGGTCATTGATGGGTATTTATAGAATTTACAAATACGTTTATTTTTTTTGTTATTTTATGGGATAATAGACTTCTATATTCCTGAATGTTATTAGCCAGTTAAAAAAAATAGTTACTTTTATAATGCTGCATGACAAGATGTGGGAGACTTCCCCACATGAAGACATTTTTGAGTAGTTCCTGAAAGATAATGTGTGGAAAAAATAGTATTATAATAATTATGATTTTGATTGGGAATCTTAATTCACCCTTGGTAATATATTTTTTTAATATTAAAAGGGATTCAGATTTCTTATAGATGACATTCTATAAGAGGTTATCTCAATGAGAGAGAATATGTGTATATAGAAAAATATATGAGTGAAAATTGAGAAAAGTGACTTTATGTGACTGAATATAATTTAAGATGGAAGCTGAGAGGTTGGAGAGATTTTAAAAACCAACAATGGAAAATCATTTTATGATTACGAGGTGTAGACATTCAAGGTTCCTCGAGTAGTGAGAAATAATCAACAGTAGCATATATTTTTCTTTGGAAAACAAATATCATTTTATAATGTTCAGAGAATAAGTTATCTATATCAATTTAACATATAATAGCTCAAATATTAGAATATTTTATTATTTATTGAAATGATTATCATGTGAAAATATAAAGACTAAGATAACAATCAAATGGAACAAGAAGTCTGATCTCGAAGTAATTTTGATCTTTATAAAATAATTATGTTCTTTATTTTATTATTTTTTTGATTATATAATACAAGGATGAGTATTTACATAACAAGGATCATATTCTAACTTGTCATATGGTTTTATTTCAAAGAAAATAAATTTATTTTTTAAAACTACTTTTTATTTATCCCTCTTATTATTAGGGAAATCCTACCTAATCCACATTAATGTGGAATTAGATCCACATTACCTTCTATATGATCCTTGATCAGTGAGAGATTGATAATATCATTCACTTAAATATATGGGGTGTTCATACCATATATGAAAATAAATTTATTGGATAAAAAATAGGATGATACTATATCATTTGTTTCTTGGACTTGATATTTTTTGTGAATTTGTAGTGGGATTCACACTTATAAAAAGGGGTAATTTTTTTTTATTCGTAAAAATAATTTTTGGATTAATGAAAATGATTAAAATTCCATTCTAATTTATTTATCTGAAAAACATTTCTCAAATGTTGTGGGACTCAAAAATGAAAAATAAATATAGGATAAACTTGAGAGAAGTCATGAGGGAGATATAAAAGATAAATAATCAAATTTTTATATCAATATAAGTAGGTTTAAAGATATGAAAATGGGTGTAGAAGTAAACATGGATGACTACTTCACCCGAGTCAATGAAATTGTAATAAACATTAGTGGATATATAGAAATGTTTAAAGACACCACTATTATAAATAAAAGGTTGAAGAAATTTTATATAATTTTTGATCTAAAAAACATTATAATTCAAGGAAAGTGGATATTTCTATAGATGATCTATAAAATATTATCAGTTCATATGAAATCATGAAGACACCTATCGTTAAAAATAATATTAAATAAATGTTTGAATTCGAATACATGAGGAAGCTCAAGTTGAAATATGATGTCCCTAATGCATGTATTGAATTTTATAATGATGATGACATGTAAAATGGTATTAATAAAATCACTTTCCTAAAATCCAATTTTTTTAGAAAGGGTAGGAGTAAATTAATGGGTAAACATATATTTAACTATTTTAAATGTGGATCCATTTGGCACTTTGAAGTCAGTATTATAAAGAAATAAAATAATGAGTTTGACAATGATGGTCAAGATAAAAAACCTCAAGACAATAAATGGGGAATGATATATTAAATAATGATAAAATAAAGTGGCAGAAAGAATAAATTACCAGTCCAAAAAAGAAGAAGTATGATGAATAAAGCAGGAGAAAGAAGATACTTCTTTCTATATCCAATCATGATGGGGTTGGTTGCATAGAACTAGATACATTCTACTTTAAAATTATTATATATTCATGGATTTTAATATTAATAAATTCATTATCAAATATTGATTATTCTTCTTTATAATTATAATGTCTTAATGTCTTAATGTTTCTTTCACATTGAAAATGTCATATTCATTACCCACTATAATAAAAACATTTTTTGGATTTATTTACATTCATAAACATTATTCCAATGTGCCTATAAATGTTTTGGATGGTACATAGATAATATAGTCAATTATATATTAGATACTTGTAAGAGGATGAAATTTCATCTCATGGAGGTCAAACATAGTAATCTCTAAGATGGGAGGTTATGAGGTTAAACATGAATGTTGGAAATCCCTATGATTATGTGTCATTAGATATATATTCCAATCCATTTACATGTATAATGATCCTTATATATTATTATTATTATTATTACATATCCTTAATTACATAATTTTATGTATTATAGAAAATTATGAAGCTATATGTTCATGGTAAAGTATAATACATAGGTTATTGCATAAATGAAATATTATTAACAAATAAGTCAATGTAGGATGTGTACCTTACATATTTATGGAATTTTATATCTCTAATCATTGATGGTAATTGAAAAATATAAATAAAATTCATTTCTATGGTGTGCTGGCTTGTTAATTTCATATTGTCGAAGAAATATATGTCAAACATATAGGCTATGGATATGGATGTGTAACCTTTGTAAAGTGATATTAATAAAAATGTATTATATTACATAGTAAGTGTTTTTATTTATACATTATCATTCTAATGTTAACTTTTTCCTCCATTGGTTCCTTTATGTAATTTTGGATAATGATATTGGACTTTAGGTAGGCCCACTTAATGCCCCTATGGATGTGGACTAGAGGTTCACACACATAGTGTTTCTATTGATCACAATTAAATATTGTTAGTCTATAATTGTTTGAATTGATGTTATTCTTATGATTAAGATAAAATATTTATTCCTAATTTACTAGTCATAAAATATCTAGTCACTATATATAAGTGATTGGAATATCAAATAAATATTTATTTACATGTCCATGATTATATTACTTATTTATCAAATAAAAAAAATATTTTAATCAAGGCTCAAAAATACTTAGGAGGACTTTCTGACCCAAATGGGTCTTTTGGTGATTTAGGTCCCATTAGGGATATAATAGATGCTCTAGGGAGGGGGTAGTGAATAGAAAATATTTAAAAAGTTAAAAAATATATTTATTCCTTAAATTTTATATTAAGGTTAATTATAAAGGTTATTTAGAAACAGGAAAAGTAAATAACACAAGGTTATGTTTTATAGTAGTTCAGTCCAAAGTGGGAATACTCAACTCTTATACCTATATACTCTATGAAAGATATGTTTTCACTATGATTATTTTTATGGGGTATTCAAAAAATAATTACATAATATATTTTTATTGTTGGTATAACCATGATACTAAATTTTGAATGGCAAGTCACAAACCATAAAACCTGAATTCAGACTCCAGGATCACAGCCTGAACATTACTAACTTTAGATACAGGACGTCACAACCATTAAATTATGAATTTATAATCGCGGACTCACAACCTATGCAAAATAAGATGAAAATATTGTTTTTTGTGTAAAATCATAAGCAGGAAAAAATAGTGCACGTGGGGGATTGGAAATGGTGTTACAGACTCAAGACCAGATTAATGAGAAGATAAATAATTAAAGAACAGGTACTAGATCTTGAATATTGTATTTACCTATCTCTTAAAGGAAGTAAAACTCAAAGAAAATGTAATTTGACAGTAGAGAGATCCTACATGTGATTAGACAAGGTGTCCCAAGACGTTGCAAATTTATTGAATGTTCAATGATAATAGTACTTCTCTTTGAAAAACTGAGTATCAAATATATTGACTCGCGTGTCTCTTAATGTGTCCTCACACATTTAAATAAGATTTGTAAAAAACCTAACTAACATATATTCGTGTAAAGAAATGATAATTCAAAAAATGGATGGATTTTTCAAGAGAGAGATAGGATTGTTGTACATAATAATCAAAACATATAAAAATTTGAATTTAAAAACAAATACTTATTTAAACATATTTAAATTTCAAATTAAATTATCATAAAAATAAAATGTAAACCCATAAAAATAGTAATACTGTATAAAAAAATTAAAATGAATTTGAATTAAATGAGTGTGTAATTTGAAAAATAAATATAATGTTATGAATCCCATAAAGATTAATTGAATAAATTCTATATAATTAAATAATAAGTTAAAAAATAATTAATCAACGAAATTAAATTAAAATGATATAGAATAAATATTTCTAATAGATTTTGTAAGAGATATATAACAATAGTTAATAAATTTATTTACATTTTAAAACTCTTTAAAATATAATAAAAATAATTTTCATGGATTATATATCATATATATTAACATTACAAATTAAATGAACACTTAAATGAATTACAATAAGCAAGCAGTTCATTGAAATTTTAAAAACAAATTTTGCATAAATAAATAACTAGAAGTGGAAAAACAATTCAAAATTAAGAAATCATTTCAGTCAAATTTGAAAAAAAGTTGACTCACCATCGGATATAATTTTCATTTGTTAAATACGTCATTGTTGTATTTTTTTAAAATATGATTCATCATTGGATTTTTTTTAATATGAGTCACCATTGTATTCTTTAAAATATGGGTTATTGTTGCATTTTAAAAATAAGTTACCCTTTCATTTAAAAAATGACACATCATTGAGATATTTAAAAGGACACACCAACGGATTTTTTAACAAGACACATTGCTGTAATTTTTTAAAAGGACACACCGTTGAATATGAGTAATAGATAAAATGGGACTGTAAATATATTACTCACCATTTCCAAGGTGAGATAAGGAAAAAAAATTATAATGTACGACTCACTGATTCCAATGTGGGGAGAGGAAAATAATGACAAAGTATGACTCTCTATAGACTATGTGAGGAGAGGACGAAAATGAAAAAGTATGACTCACCATTGCCATGGTGAGGAGGGAAAAATTGAAAATAACGACTCCTGATTTCGATAGTGAGGAGGAAAATTAATGAAAATGTATGTAAATAATGAATCGTTGCATGAATAAGTGAAGCACTGACAATTGAAAAGAATTAAAATCAGCCACTATAACAAGAGAAGTGAACAACCCTGAAAAAGAGAAGAAGGATTACTGCATAAAGATGGATATTCTTGCAAGAATCAATCCAATGTAATACAAATATATTAGTAAAACTTGTTGATGCTTGAAAAAGTTGTTAAAGGGATGAAATAATTTAAATCATAAGGAATAAGAAGCTTGAGGTTATTCCATGGTGGAAAGTGGCGAAATGATAAATATCATGAATAGTGATTCATCTTAATATTTTCAAACTAAACATATAAATATCAAAAAAAATTTAATACATCAAAAAAATTTAATTTAAAGTTTTATAGAATACTTATTTTCATAGAATTTAACAGACTTTCCAAAAAATAATGAATTCATTAATTCTAATATAAATTTATTTAGCTATATTCATAAAATTGTACGAACATGATTTGATTAGAACAATGTGTTTTTCATAACATCTATCCATTTTTAATACATTTAGATGGTTTTTTTAGAGTTTCATATGGTTAAATTAAATGAAGAAGAACATTTAATCATTCTAAAATAAAAAAATCAATTTATATTAAATTAAAACAAATGAAAAATCAATGAAATAAAAATCAATTTCAATTCTAAAAAATCTATATTTTCAAAATTGTTGTATGATTTTTTGGATGAATGATTCACCTTGTAAAAAATATAATTATCCATGGATTTAAGAAAATAAATGAATATTAATGAGTTTGATTTCAAATTAGAAAAGTTCTTAAATAATCCAAATTGTATATCACTAGACATAAAATATGTATAGATATAAATAATAAATCACTTTAAGAAAATTAAATTTCTAGAAACTAAAAACATTATTCATGTTCAGTATTATATGGAAATGTGGTATATAATGTTTTATACAAAATTATAGATTTAGTAAAATTTATAATCTCATTTAATCATTAAATTGAAACAAAAATTATAAAATTATGGTCACAATAACTCAGGTTATAATTAAAATACATAGATTTGTTAGGAAAATATTTTCACCCAAAATAATAAAAGGGGTTTGAGATAATTAAAAACATAAAATAATACGTAATAAAAAAATATAAATATATACGTGCATTTGAAAAAAATACCCCCACTCATTTTTATTGAATATAAAAAAACATTTAAAACAAATATTTTACCCCATTTTTTAATAAATAAAAAGGGGAAACAAAATCCCCCTATATAAATTCAAAAAAAAATAATTAAATCGCAAATATTCTAAGATAACATTTTATTTTTTCAAATTAAAAAGATTCTAAAGACTTGTTAATATATATTCTAGATCATTAATAGTGAGGATTAATTCGAAAAATAAACACCACCCTTATCCACATGATCTCAATTAAAATAAAATACATGAACTATATGCTTTGTACTAAAATGATGTAATTGATATTTAGAAATATATATTGTAAAAATGTTATCAAAATAAATTGACAATTTATCAAGATAAATTCCAAAATATCATAATTTTTTCTTATTCCAAAAACATTGATCATAACTACTTTTAGTAGAGATATACTTGGCTTCTGAAAATATACAACAACATATCATTTCTTATTAGATGACAAAGAAATTTATCTTTTTACAATAAAATGACAAATACTTGATGTAATTTTTTGATCAATTATATAGCCTCCAAAATCAATGTAATAATAATATATTAAATTAAAATAAATATATTTTGGATAAAATAAATGAGAATCAATAGTTCATCAATGTTAAAAATTATTCTTTTTACAAATATAATATTATATTATATAGGATAAGTGTTAAATATAGTACATAAACATTCACTAAACATGATATCGGGACAATATGTACTTATATATAGATAGCTACCACCACTATAATAGAAATTACTTTATGTGGCCTCCAAAATCGGTCACTAATAAATTCAAAAAAAATATTAGCGATAATCTCTGGAGGTCGCATGACTACAACTTTAAAAAAATAAAATTAGGAATATGATGATACCAAGATGAATAGAAAACCAAAAAAACAAGCAACACAAAAAAGAATATATAAAATCAAAAAATTATAACCAAAATCATGTTGTTTCCATTCTTGATCTCACTTAAAATTCAATCATTATGATACCATCCCATCAAAATCACCATAAATATATTCCATACAGAATAAAAAACTCAAAATAAAGAACCAATTTTCAAAAATACATCATACCTTCCAATATCTTTTGTCAATAAACCAATAAATACAATAAAAAAACAATTAAACAAATAAAATTTAAATAGTATATTTTTTTATAGGAAAATCACATAGCATTTTATGAGAAATGTTATAATACTTTTTCCCATGAGAAAATTCAAGAGATAAATTGTTAGTTGATTATGGAATTGCACCAAAAATGCATTATTCTATGAAACCTATAAACATAAAACCAATAAAAACAATTTACATTCAATCTAATGATTTGTCTTTTCAATACCAACAAACTACGAATGAACCACATATTTTTTAGTGAGATTCTGGTGGATAGTTCATAATACTGAATTTTTGGAATTTGATCAATGAAATGGCTTTCCAAATTAGAACTAAATAATGAAAAAATATATAGAATCCATTTAGGATACTCATTCGAAATTAAAATCATCTTACTCTAGTACAAAACTCATCATTTGGTGTGCAAATAGCATGATGATGTACATAAGTTTTTTCTGATATGAATCTCTAAGAAAGAGTACTTGCTTTCTGACCAGATCAATATGTATGTAGCCCACCAACCCATGTCTACTAACATTGAGTAATGTGTGACACATAATATAAGATCATGTTCCTGGAACAATAATCTCAATATCTCATGAAATAATTCATTTATTGGAATTTTGAATTCTCTAGCCAATCCAAGATAAGTTAATCAATTATTTCGTTCACTATTGAGACAAGACTATTTTGGACATTGTATAGGTTATTTAATAATTTATTAGACAGAAAACTCTCCCTCAATATAAAAAATATCAAATCAATACTCTCATTTTTATGGTGAAACATTCTCTTGGTGTTATTGACTATAGTCTAATTATTATAGCTAACAAACTTCCTAAGCTCCTTAATAACATTATTTTTATAATATTTGGAGCTATTGTTAATTCAATTATTTCATCAAATAAATTTTAGATTATGAATAGAAGGAAATTTCATGAATTTTTATAAACCACCAATGAATGTGGGATAATCCTATGATGTAAATCGAATAATATAAATAGTTATTTAAATATTTTAATCTCTAAGGATTTTTACACTCTGATCCAAGATTTCATTTTTAAAGTACATGGAAATGTTGGATTCTCAACCTACTTTATCAAGATTATTTGGGACCAACAATATAGGTAATTACCCTCAATAATGATTAATGGGTCTCCCCAATGATTACTTGGTTATAAATATTGAGTATCTCAAATGATCCTCTCCCATCCCATTTATTTAATTTTTTCATTGATTTCCTTATAAAATACATCCTTAAAGTTATGGACCTTGATGTTTTATCACCAATTAAGGACACTGTAAAGATAAGGGCACCCACCCAAATTTTTATACTGATTACATTCTCAGCAAGGTGATTTTATAAGATTTATTATGGTAGGTAATTTCCTCATTCCAAGGGGAACCGAATTTCTAAATTCAAAAGAGTTGGAATTAGAGATCTTTTTTTCTACTACTTGGGTTAACCCCTTTATACAAGAAAAGTCAAGGAAAGTTATCTTAAAGGGATTTTAAACACAGGTATTGAGTAGCTAGACTTGTTGAAAATGTAAGTATATCACAAAAGAATGTTCTATTTTTATTATGATCTATGTTGTTACTTCAATGTGTGTATTTGAATTTCACATATATAAATTAAAAAGAGAAACTGTTAAGAGGCTTATAAAATATATATCCATACCGTCACTTGTACTAGTTCTATCAATGAAAAAAAATTTGATGGTCATATATAAAATGTTTCCAACCAATAGTGTTTAGTGGAAAAAAAATAAAATTTTAATCGTCCATAATGATTCTCTCATTTCTAGCTACCTCTAGCATCTTCTATAATAACCAAATAATTCCATTATCTTTATAAATTAAATGATTATTTAAAGGATTATAATAAGAATGTTTTTTTAAATGGAATATTTAATTTTTATATCTATTATTGGATCTCATAGGTCCATTATTGTAACACCCTAAGCTTCTACGGTATGTTTCTCTTTGAATAATGCAATAGTGTGTGTTGTACGCAACATCGAGTTCTAACACACACCACAACTGATCAAACTAGCCATTATGAATAGTAATACCTACTTTTTAAAATTTTAGAAATTGTATCTCTCAAAATGGACAACATTTTTGGATTCAGAGTATTGAATTGAGAATAAGATGAAATTTTGGTACTTTTCGGATAACTTTAATATTTTGATGAATAGTGAAAATTACTAAATTATAATTAAAAACAACTTTTTTATTCGAAATATTTAGTAATGATAAATTATGAATTTGAATGGTTTTAAAGTATATTTAGAATATATTTTGACCATTTAAAACAATGTTGGTCATTGGACATAATTTCACAATTAAACCGGACATAAACAAGTACCAATCTTTTGGATAGTTATTATATCTTAAAAACACGCATTTTGTTTTGACAGCGGGAATTAATTTTAAATTAATTTCTGCCACTTATGTGTTTTGAATTTGGAAAAATTGATTCCATAATTGGAATCTGGATGTCCAAATTGGGTAAATAGGTAACTTTTATTTTTATACATTTTGAATAATTAATTCGGCAAATATTTTATTTACCACGGTTAAAGGGTAAATCTGGTAAATAAAGGAAAAACAACAATATTATAATAATACTAAATTACCCTAAAACGTGTCCTAAAATTATTGGTGGATACATGTCCGGACATGGGCTTCTTTGGGTCGATTTTGGGACGCGATGGTGCCACTTGTAGGTGATAGGGACACATTATTTTAATTAAGTTAAAATAAATACAAAAATGACAAAAGCATATATCTTTTAGAAAAACATTTCTTACAAATGGTTATATACGTTGGATTTTCAATTATAAATATTAATTAGAAAGATAAAAAAATTTCATACATAATGATATTTTATTTATAATTTTTAGACATTAAATAATTTAATTTATTTATGTCACAATGATGATGAAGTAATTACCATAATAGTGGAAAATTAAAATAATTGATATTTTAAATACCCAAATAAATAAAATTTGAGACTTTTAATGAATTAAACTAATTTTATTGTATAATATGACATATTAGGATTGAATTGATTGACTTTTTTAGAATTAATCAATCTATTATGAGTTTTACAAAGATCAACAATTGAATAGTGTAAAAATTGACATAAAAGAGTTTTTAAAACAAGTATTATATTATTAAATGATATTAAATCCCTAAAAATATAAATTTCTGCCAAGAGACTTATATCATGATATTTTTATCATTAATGGACCACTTGGAGGGTCTCTTGGAGGTATATAGTATGATTATTAACTATATAATCTAAAAATACAAAGTCACATGGTAAGTGTCAAACTAATTAATGAAGAGTTAAAACTAAAAGATAAGGTTAATATAATGACCCAAACCTGTCTAAATTTTATTGGTTGAGTGGTATTCGAACCATCCCCACCTTAACCTTTAAATAATATACTTTTTAGCCATTATAAACTGAATATGAATTTATTATAAAATATTATTTCTAGCTTTTCCAATGGTGCCCCTCACCCCTCTTATAAAAGGGCACTCCTCCTTATCATTACTTCACACCTTCAAAGCCTTTTGTATTGGCCATCCTCTACCCAAAGATTCTTTATACTTCCCTCAATTCATCCTATGTTCCTTAATTTAGTCATAAATAAAACCTATGGATCCCTTTTGATCAAATCAAATGGAAGAACCCGAAGAAGAGGTAATGATTTCACCACCCTTTTTTAAGTTCCTTTCTTCTTCCACTTATTCTTTCATTGTTTTTACCATTCTAAAATAATAACTCTTGTATCTTATATATACTGTGATGTTACAATAAATATGGTACAATTATATTCATTATTCTTTCAATCCTTTGAATAACATTTCCCTATATGTGCGTACGTACGACTTACCGTCTCCATGTCATGGTGTAATTGTTATTCAATAAATTATTATTTGGATGGGTATAATAATGATGTTTAATTCATGTAAATAATAAATATAATATAATAATTATTCTTTATATATAATATAACATCCAATTATATATAATTTTAATATCAAAAAAATGATATTGTCACTTGTGCGTACATACGGACTATCGTCTCCACGAACGCGATGAGATTCATTCTCCATCGTATCCATTCAAGTATAATTATCATTTGATGATTTAAAAATAATTTTTAATAACTTGGTATCATTCTGGATATGAATAAGATACATCCTATTCATAACAAACATGGCTTACGTAACAAAACATATCAAAGAAAATGAGTAAGTTAACACCTGAAAGGACGATAATACTAAGATATTATTAACAAAGCAATGTTAAAAGATCATATATGATATCATATTAATATATATGATTATTTTATAATTTAATAACAATTATTTCGCCATTATACAGGAGGTTAACCTACCCTCACCCAAAGAAAATGACATGGTAAGGGTTTATTTCTCAATCTCTTCATTATCCGAGGTTTTTTATATGTAATAATCTATTGGGATCTCTTTATCATCCACATCCATGTTTCTTAAAAATTTATTTCAAAACATTATTAATATTTACAAGAATATGGGTTAAAGTCATTTATACCCTTTTTTGAATTTTTATAAGAGGTTTATAAAGTAATCTTTCCATCATTTTCCAAACAAGGTGCTTTTTAACCTTTTCAACATAATTAAGGTAAGATTGTTTTTTTAACTTATACGGTGGGTGCAGCTATTTTCTGCTGTTATAAAAACGTCAAATCTTCCCTTACAAGATTATAAGAATATTTTCATAGAAAATGTTTTAATTTATAAATATATGACTCTTAAATGATTTCAAAATAGAAAGAGATATTTCTATAAAAAGAGTTTTGATTTCATCTATGTAAACATCCATTGATGGATTTTACGCTTGTTTGAAGTTGATTTATTGTGATACAAAACATCTGTATTGTATTGATGGTTTTGTGATATGTTTTACTATGGATGTGTTATTTTTATACCATTCATGTTTTATGGAGAAAGTATTGACATTTCGTATGCTAGTTTTAATACGAATGTTTATGTAATGTTTAAACCTATTCATATGGGAATGCATTGGAATTAATATGTGACAGGTGGAGCCCGATATAGCTCCTCGATGCATCGGTAGGTCTCATGATACAAACTAGTGTCTTGGCACAAGGTCTTGACAAAATCTTATTTTTAGTCTTGGCACGAGGCCTTGGCTATGTGCTTATGATAGTCTGGTATTATCCATTCCATTATTATGAAAGTGGTTATTGATATTGCATGTGATTATTCGACTAGTAGAATATCCATGTGAATAAGTAAATGGAATTATTTAATTTTATTTTTGCCATACTATGTTGAAGTTCATGTTTAAAAGGATTTTGTTTCAGTTATACATTGCCTTAAATGTTTATTCTTATTTATGAAAGTTTCCTATATATTGTTATCCTTACTGGTAATTTGAGCTCACCCCTTTTCTATGAATTAATTTTCCCAGGATGTGAAGAAGTAAATTATGAATGACCGGAAGGGATAATATGAGGGGATAAGAGTGTAGAGTATGGAGACTATGTTGTTGTAGTTTTCATTTTTATGATGTAATGTAAATATTTATGAATATATCTAGTGTTTCCAAGGCTACTAGACTAATTGGTATTTTGAGATTTCATCTTTCCTGTGATCATTCCAATGTTATGTAATAATGCACAGACTCTAGGTAAATGGGGTCGGGGTGTTATAGTTGCTATCAGAGGAAGTTTAGTACAAACCTTGGAAGCTATATTTAGATAAACTGTGATTAGAGCACATATATTGAAGATGGACTTTGAGGATTAGTATAGAAGAACTACCTAGAATTTTGGTATTGTAGAGATTTTGTGAGTTTTTCGAGAAATACATCCTTGTCTGGATACGAGCAGGTAGAGGCAGCTCTGGGATAGATTTACCTAGGGGTAAAACCTGAAAACACCTCTTTGAGCTAGAATCGAATGGGAACTGGTGCACGACAACGGGCCTTGATGCAAACTTGGTTACGACACTCCCAGGGTATACGCTTAGGATAACTGTCATTTTCTTTACAAATCATTATGAAGGGTTTATGAGTATATACATCCTCAAAGAAATTTTTTTCTGACTATGGTATATATCCATAAAAAGTTCAATTTATGTTAAGTGTTTTATAATTATGAAATTGTGTATTTTGATTTATAAACTGATCTAGTTTGTCACATTGTTTAGAAATGGTGCCTAGTGGAAGAAATGGAAACCGTATCAATGAATGCTCTCCATGTAGGGATTTCCCTCCTGTTCAAGATAATTATAGTGGAGCTAGTGATGCAATTGGTGCCGATCAGCTAATCACCATACTGGGACAACTCACTCAGGTTATGAATAATAACCTTACCCATATGGAGCACCCTGATCCACAGCGTGGAGGATCAATGTTAGATAGCTTAATGAGTCAAAAACCACCAATCTTCAATGGGAGTACAAATCCATTGGTAGCTGAGCAATGGATAAGTTCCCTAGAGAAAATATTTCATGCTTTTGGAAGTAGTGAAAGGGAAAAAGTTATCATGGAAGTTTACCACCTCCCTGGAGATACTGATCAATGGTGGTCATTGATTCAAAACATGAAGGAAGATGATGAAGTATCAAATATTTAATGGAGGGAGTTCAAATATCTATTTTTTGAAAAATACTTTCCTCGTGACCATCTAGTAGATATGGAAAGACAATTCATGAGTCTGATACAAAAGGAGGATGAGAATGTCGCAAAGTATGAGGCTAACTTTACAAGGTTACCATGGTATGCTGGAGATTATATACGTAACCCAAGAAGTAAGATTGATAATTTCTTTGATGGGTTGAAACCATTTCTCCGTCGAGCATTAATCTCACAATCCTTCTCATCGTACGAAGACATTGTCTCATTTGCTATCAATACAGAGAAGGAATTCTCAAAGTCTTACGACTTTATAGAAAAGCAAGAGAAGAAGAGATCTGTTGATCAATCTGGGAATGGATATAAAGGGAATAAGGGAAACGTTGAATATCTATCCTATAGTAAATGCGGGAAGAAACACCCCGGTACTTGCTTAAATGGAATGGGAGTCTATTACAAGTGTGGTGAAAATGGCCATCAAGCTCATGATTCCAAAGGGATGAAGGAAGCTGCTGATGTTCAGTGATCCAATTGCAGGGAGATGGGACATTATGCAAATAAATTTCCTAAGTGTCAAGGGGACTTACCTCAGAAAAGGCCAAGGGATCAAGGCCAAGATTATGCTATCACTATCGTTGAGGTAGAAGCTCCGAAAGACGTGGTGGCAGGTAATTTAATGGTTTCTTCAATTTTACCAAATTCATTATTTGATTCTGCATCATCACATTGTTTCATATCATCCCAGTTTTCTAAGAAAATTAGATATTTCCAATTTTATTTAACAAGGGAGTTGTTAGTTAAAACTCATAAGGGAAGTATCATTGCAAAAAAGTTTTGTGAATCAGTCCCCATTAGAGCACATAAATGTTCTTTATCCGCTGATCTCATCGTCATACCTATGATTGAGTTTGATATAATCCTCAGTATGGATTGGGTTTCGGACTATGATACAAATATTTATTGTAAGAAGAAGGAGGTTATGATTTTTGATGATGATGATAAGGAAGACCTTATCTTTAGAGCAGAATCATCACCACCTAATTTTTATCTAGATCCACCCCCAGTAGCTCAGCTAAATTCAATTATGGTGGAGGAAGAGGATGAAATTATAGTGGGTGAGGAATGTACTGTTCAAATAGAGTATGTACCTGTTGTGAATAAATATGTAGATGTGTTTCTGGAAAATTTACTTGGGCATCCTCTAGAGTGAGAAGTTGAGTTTTCCATTGATTTAATTCCAGGATCAAGGCCTATATCGAGACCCCTTATAGAATGGCCACTTTATAATTAGCTGACCTAAAGAAACAACTAGAGGAATTGAGTAACAAGGGATTTATTGCCCTAGTGTTTCTCCATGGGGAGCCCCTGTTCTTTTTGTTAAAAAGAAATATGGATCTATAAGGTTGTGTATCGGCTACAGGGAGATAAATGCTATAACAATAACGAATAAGTATCCCCTACCTTGCATTGATGATTTATTTGACCAACTGCATGGATATCAATACTTTTCAAAGATTGACCTTCGATCTGGATTCCATCAGTTGTGTGTGAAGAAGGAAGACATTCTGAACACAGTATTTTGAACCAGGTACGGGCATTACGAGTTTACAGTAATGCCTTTTGGATTGACTAATGCACCCTCTGTATTCATGGATCTGATGAATAGATTTTTCAAGGAATATCTTGATGTATTTGTGGTGGTATTTATTAATGATATCTTGGTATACTCCAAAATCTATGAAGATCATGAAAATCACTTGCGCATTATCCTCAGGACTCGGAGAAGACATGAATTATATGGGATGTTTAGCAAGTGTGAATTCTCGATTTAGGAGAATTATTTTCTTGGCCGTATTGTCTCTAAAGATGGAATCTCTGTTGATCCTTCTAAGACCAAGGCAATCCAAGAATGGCCAGCACCTACGAGTATAACTGAGGTACGCAGTTTTATTGGTTTGGCAGGTTATTATCGACGTTTCGTCCAGAATTTTCCCTGGTTGGCTAACCCATTAACAAAGCACACACGTAAAGGGGTTAAATTTGTTTGGACAAAAGAGTGTGAAGAATGTTTCGAAGAACTGAAGAGAAGATTACTCAATGCTCCTACATTGATTCTACCATCAAGGAATGATGGGTTCGTTATTTAGAGTGATGCATCGAAGAAAGGACTTGGTTGTGTCCTTATGCAGAATGATAGGGTTATTGCCTATGCATCTCGACAAATGAAAATTCATAAAAAAAACTATCCTACTCATGATCTTGAGTTGGCATCAATGATCTTTTCTTTGAAGATATGGAGGAACTACATCTATGGTGAAAAATGAGAGATTTATATTGATCACAAGATTTTGAAGTATATTTTCTCACAAAAAGAACTCAACATGAGGAAAAGGAGATGTCTTGAATTACTCATGGATTATGATTGCATGATACACTACCACCCGGGGAAGACAAACAAGGTGGAAAATGCTTTGAGAAGAAAAGACCATGGAGTTTTGAACAATATGAGAATTGAAAGGGATCCAATTTTAATGGATCTAGTGAAGATGGACATGGGAATAACTAGGGAAGGTGAAACATCAATGCTTTTTCAAATGGTTTCCAAACCATCTTTACTAGAAAGGATTATGAGTTCTCAGACAGATTATGAAGAACTTCAAAAGAAGATTAATGCTTTGAATGATGGGATATTGAGAGACTTTGTGTATGAAGATGGAATTTTGAAATTTGGGAAGAGGCTTTGTGTTCTAGATATACCTAATCTAAAAAGGAAATTGTTGGATGATTCCCATAGTTCCAATTTCTTTATACACCCTGGGAGCACCAAAATGTATAGAGATTTTAAGGAACATTTTTGGTGGGACAAAATGAAGAGGGAGATTGCAGATTTTGTGTCAAGATGTATGGTTTGTCAACAAGTGAAAGCTGGAAGCCAACAGCTTGGTAGAGTATTGCAACCTCTTCCCATACCTGAGTGGAAATGAGATAATATCACGATGGACTTTGTCATGGGACTACCAAAGAATCCTAAAAGGAACGATTCAATATGGGTTATTGTTGATCGTCTTTCCAAGTCAACACATTTTCTTGATATAATAGAAGATCTACCACAAGAATGTCTAGCAAGACTATATATTGATGATGTTGTGAGACTTCATGCAGTACCCCTATCGATTGTTTTTGATCGTGATCCCCATTTTCCTTCAAGATTCTGGAAAAGTATTCAGAAAGCCTTGGATACTGAACTTCATTTGAGCACTGCCTACCACCCTCAAACAGATGGAAAATCAGAATGAACTATTCAAACCTTGGAAGACATTTTGAGATCCTGCTCACTTGACTTTCAGGGTATGTGGGATCAATATTTACCTCTGGTAGAATTTTCCTTTAACAGTATCTTCCATTCGAGTATTCAGATATCACCATATGAAGCGTTATACGGAAATAGATGTCGCACACCAACCTATTGGGATGTTGTTGGTGAAATAAAACTTTTAGGCCCAGAATTGGTGGAGGAAACGATGGAAAAGGTAAAGGTAATCCAAAACCATATCAAAGCAGCTCAAAGTAGGCAGAAGAGCTACGCTGATAATCGAAGGAAGGATTTGGAATTTCAAGTTGGTGATCATGTTTTCATGAAGGTATCTCCATGGAAGGGAGTCGTACGTTTTGTTAAGAAAGTTAAATTGAGTCCCAGGTACATCCGACCTTTCGAAATTCAAGAACAAATTGGGGTTGTAGATTATCGATTGGAAATGTCGCCAAGTCTCTCCAAATTTCACGATGTGTTCCACGTATCTCTGTTGATGAAATACATGCCTAACCCAACACATGTACTCACCTATGAAGAATTAGAACTGGAAGCTGATCTGTCTTATTGCGAAGATCCCATCTATATTTTTGATACGAGAGAACAAGTACTGAGAAACAAGACGACTTTTCTGATAAAAGTCTTGTGGAGAACCCATAAGATGGAAGAGGCAACGTGGGAACCTGATGATCTTATGATGAAGAACCACCCGATTCATTTCATGCGGTAGTATTCTAGAAATTTCAAGGATGAAATTATTTGATGGAGGGGAGAATGTAACACCCCATGTTTCTACGGTACGTTTCCCTTTGAATATTGCAATAGCGTGTGTCGTACGAAACATCGAGTTCTAACACACACCACAACCGATCAAACTACCCGTAATGAATAGTAATACCTACTTTTTAAAATTTTAGAAATTTTGACTCTCAAAATGGACTTCATTATTGGGATAGGAGTATCGAATTTAGCCTAAGGTGAAATTTTGGTACTTTTCGGGTAACTTTAATATTTTGATGAATAGTGAAAATTACTAAATTTTAATTAAAAACAACTTTTTTATTCAAAATAATTAGTAATGGTAAATTATGAATTTTAGTGGTTTTAAAGTATATTTAGAATATATATTTACGATTTAATATAATTTTGGTCATTGGACATAATTTCACAATTAAAACGGACATAAACAAGTACCAATCTTTTGGATAGTTATTATATCTAAAAAACATGCTATTTGTTTTGAGAGTGGGAATTAATTTTAAATTAATTTATTCCACTTCTGTGTTTTGAATTTGGAAAAATGGATTCAATATTTGGAATCAGGATTTCCATAATGGGAAAATAGGTAACTTTTTTTAGACATTTTGAATAATTACTTCGGTTATTATTTTATTTACCACGGTTAAAGGGTAAATCAGGTAAATAATGGTTAAAAAATAATATTATAATAATACTAAATTACCCTAAAACATGAACTAACATTATTTGTGGATACATTTCTAACCATGTGAGTATATGGGTCGATTTTTGGACCCCATGTAGCCACTTGTAGGTGACAGGGACACATTATTTTAATTAAGTTAAAATAAATACAAAAAATACCAAAAGCATATATCTTCTAGCAAAACAATTTTTAAAAATGGTTATATATGTTGGATGTTAGACTATAAATATTCATTATAAATATAAATATATTTCCTATATAATTATATTTTATTTATAATTTTTAGACATTAAATAAGTTAATTTATTTATGACACAATGATGATGCAGTAATTACCATAATAGTGAAAAATTAAAATAATTTATATTATAAATACCCAAATAAATATAATTTGAGACTTTTAATGAATTAAACTAATTTTATAGGATAATATGACATATTAGGATTGATTTAATTGACTTTTTTTCGAAGTAATCATTCTGATATGATTTTACAAAAATCGACTATTGAATAGTGTCAAAATTGACATAAAAGAGTTTTTAAAACAAATATTATATTATTAATTGATATTAAACTGCTAGAAATATAATTTTCGGCCAAGAGAGTTATATAATGATATTTTTATTATTAATGGACTACTTGGGGGTCTCTTGGAGGTATATAGTATGTTTATTAACTATATAATATAAAAATACAAAGTGACATGGTAAGTGTCAATCTAATTAAATAAGAGTTAAAACTAAGATATACGGTTAATATAATGACCAGGACCTGTCTAAATTCTATTGTTTTAGTGGTTTTCTACCCATCCCCACCTTAACCTTTAAATAATCCACTTTGGAGCCATTAGAAACCGAATATGAAATTATTATAAAATAATATTTCTAGCTTTTCCAAAGGAGCCCCTCACCCCTCTTATAAAAGGGAACTCCTCCTTCTCATTACTTCACACCTTCAAAGATTTTTGGTTCGGCCAGAATCTTCCCAAATACTCTCTCAACTTCCCTCACATAATTCTATAGGCCTTCCATTAGTCAGAAATTCAACCTATGGAGTCCTTTTGATCAAATAAAATGGAAGAACCCGAAGAAGAGGTAATGATTTCACCACCCTTTTTGAAGTTCCATTCTTCTTCCACTTATTCTTTATTTGTTATTACAATTCTAAAATATTAACACCAGTATCTTATATATACTATGATGTTATTATAAATATGGTACAATCATATTCATTATTCTATCCATCCTTTGAATAACATGTCATCATACGTGCGTACGTACGACTTACCGTCTCCACGTTGTGGTGTAATTGTTATTCAATAAATGATTATTTGGATGGGTATAATAATGATGTGTAATTCATGTAAATAATAAATATAACATGATAATGATTCTATATATATTATATACCATTCAATTATACATTATTATAATATCAAAAGAATGATATTGTCGCTCGTGTGTACGTACAGACTACCATCTCCAAAAACGCGATGAGATTCATTCTCCATCATATCCATTCAAGTATAATTATCATTTGACGATTTAAAAATAATTATTAAGAACATGATATCATTCTGGATATGAATAAGCCACATACTATCCATAAAAATCATGGCTAACATAACAAAACATATCAAAGAAAACGAGTAAGTTAACACCCGAAACGAAGATAATACTAAGATATTATTAACAAAGAAAAGTTAAAAGATAATATATGATATAATATTAACATATATGATTCTTGTATAATTTAATAACAATTATTTCACCATTATATAGGATTTTAATCTACCTTCATCCAAAAAAAAGTACAAGGTAAGGGTTTATTTCGCAATCTCTTCATTATCCGAGGTTGGTTATATGTAATAATGTATTGGTATCTTTTTATCATCCACATCCATGATTCTTTAAAATTTATTTCAAAACATTATTACTATTTACATGAATATGGTTTAAAGTCATTTATACCCTTTTTAGACTTCTTATAAGAGGTTTATAAAGGAATCATTCCGTCGTTTTCCAAACAAGCTTCTTTTTAACCTTTTCGACAGAATTAAGTTAAGATTGTTTTTTAACTTATACGGAGGGTGCCGCTATTTTCCACTGTTATAAAAGCGTCGAAGCTTTCCTTACAAGATTATAAGAATATTTTACAAGAAATTTTTTTAATTTATAAATATATGACTCTTAAATGATTTCAAAATAGAAAGAGATATTTCTCTAAAAAGAGTTTTGATTTCATCTATGTCAACATCCTATGATTGATTATACGCTTATTTGAAGTTGATTTATTATGATACAAAATATTTGTATTGTATTGATAGTTTTGTGATATGTTTTATTGTGGATGTTTTATTTTTATACCCTTCATGGTTTATGGAGAAAGTATTGACATTTTGCGTGCTAGTTTTAATACGAATGTTTATGTAATGTTTAAACCTTTTCATATGGGAATGCATTGGACTTAATATGTGACGGGTGGAGCCCGCTATAGCTCCTTGATGCATCGGTAGGTCTCCTGAGACAAACTAGTGACTTGGCACAAGGCCTTGACAAAATATTATTTGTATTCTTGGCACGAGGCCTTGGCTATGTGGTTATGATAGTTTGGCATTATGCATTCCATCATTATGAATGTTGTTATTGATATTGCATGTGATTATTCGATTAGTAGAATATCCATGTGAATAAGTAAATTACATTATTTCATTTTATTTTTTCCATACTATGTTGAAGTTAATGTTTAAAAGGCTTTTGTTTTAGTTATACATTGCCTTAAATGTTTATTATTATTTATGAAAGTTTCCACCATATTGTTATCCTTACTGGAAATTTGAGCTCACCCCTTTTCTATGTTTTATTTTTCCCAGGATGTGAACAAGTAAATTATGAATGATCTACCGGGATAGTATGAGGGGATAAGAGTGTAGACTATGGAGACTATGTTGTTGTAGTTTTCATTTTTATGATGTAATGTAAAACTTTATGAATATATCTAGTGTTTCCAAGAATACTAAACTAATTGGTCTTTTGAGATTTGATCTTTCTTGTGATCATGCCAATAATATGTAATAATGCACCGACTCTAGGTATCAGGGGTCGGGGCGTTACAATTATGTTTTAAGATAAATGGGTTTAATCAAGGAAGACCAATCTAAATTTTTAGACCACAATTTGGATGAAAAAACTCATAACCTCCAGATGCATCATTCCACCAGTGTTAGATGATCTCTCAATTCCTAATGTGGTTGATCATTTTTATCTGATTAATGATAATTTACCCATAGGTTCTTCTAGTAATATATAAAGTAATTTCTTTAATGTATTTGAACATAACTTATATATTCCATCTTGTTTTGGTAAGTATCTGTTCAATGCTATTATATACCTATCTTTGTAGAAACTTAGTATGGAATCCTTGCTGGATTATCAAATTCAAAAATATCCTCATCCTCTCATCAGGATTTATTTTGTTTCAAAGGATCTGGAATAACATGATTCCTTCAGATGATTGACATTATTTATTTGGTCTTCATGGTACCAAATTATTCCTCCACTTTATGAAGGTTGCAGATGAAATTTATCGTGTCTTCTTTCAATGTGAATTTATTTATTCTCTTTGGAAATGTATTAGAAGCCACATTCATTGTGAGTAACAACTAGGAGAAGACATACCTTCATTTATGTTTTCTGTCATGGAATAACACTTGAGTCCCAAAATAATGAATCTCTTATTTACTCATATCCTTACTAATTATAATAATATCCACTATAGAAAACATAACTAAAATATTAAGAGTTTGTTTATTCCTGCGCACTGAATGGTTCATGACCAATATAATTATAGACAAGTTGAATGGTTCATGGCTGCAATCCTCTTACAAATTCAAAACATTTATATAATAATTTTATTTAACATAACAATAACTAGATGATACCTCTATTATATGAATGATTTAACATGAAGAAATAGTTTCTTGAATAACTGAAGGCTACTTAGGATAGATTAGTCCCATCTATAATCAATTATTACTTCCTTCAACATTAAAACACATCATCTACCTTCTTTAATATCATTTCATAACAATGAAGTTAACATAGAGGAATGAGACATAATAATAGAATAATAAACATATCCTAGGAGTGACTCCTACCTCTTTAAGTGTCAAACATACATTTAATGTAGGTCAATTGAAATCTCAAAAATTATTTGAATTATATGCCCCCTTGGAGTCCACACCCTAAAACACAAAATCCTCCATCTTAAAGGGAAAATCATATACACAAAATACAGAACATAATTAACAATAATATTATTAAATACCTCTTTATATAGTACAAATCCCATCAATACATGTAAGATCACCATGAAACTACCTTATAAGATAATCCCTAAAACTATAGAGTGATAACCCTCATTAAATTGCATCATATCCATGTCAATTGACATTAAATTTTCTAGCATATCATTATTTTTTAATGTCCTCCATCATTTCAAATAGCTAAAGCATAGCTTTGGAAGAAGTGAAATAATAAATCAATCAGAAAACATAATATTATGTCACTAAAAATGATTTCTCCTTAAAAAAACATAAACATGTTACTCATATTTTATAATGACAATCACTCCCATGCCAATTATATCAGGGACAGAATATAATGGAATTGATACTAAATAAACCCTATAGATCAAACCTTGGGATATGAAAAAACCTCAATCAATATGCCAATTAATTGTAATGGTGTCATTCCCAAATATGTAACAAAAGATTCATTTACTATTCCATACAACAAGAATGATACATAAAAACATAATTTTAGGAACTTATAAAAAAGAAAACAATAAGGCATTGTTTGAACCCATTAATATACAAAGGGATAATATTTTGTTATTTAAATACTGAATATGTTTATTATAATAAATTTACTTGTATGGGTGATTGAGTTTTAGAAAATTTCATTCCAACAATGAATATATAAGGAAAACATAAAAGAGTGAACTAGAATGATAATACACCATAACTCTCTACATCAGTTTACATAAAAGCGAATGAGATAGAAAATACAGTATATAAATATGATATAATAATTTGTATACCATCAAATAGCCTGAGACATTAAATATACTAGGAGTACTCGGTTTTATTCAAAACATAATCTTTATTCATCTCCAATAACAATAGTTTTGTAGTGGGAATAATTTTAGATTCCCTAAAAACAAGGAAGATTTTCTATATGGACCTAACAATTTTGATTATCCCAATAATAATCTAAATATCAATAAAAGATAAGTTTTATTCCATCAATATGTTGATGTCCTGTGTGAGTATGAATTACTCTGTATGAAAGTAATATAGGTGTCTCAACTCAATAGTAAAAAATATTGGTTTATGAAAGTACATGTCTACACATTAAATTAAAAGAAACAAGATAAATTCATAGCCAAAAAGTTGAGAAATTATATGTTAACAAATTTTAAGAGTATAATATAAATTCACAAGAAAAAACTTTAACCATTATACCAATAGTGGTGTTTTATTTTTTCAATTATAATCCTATGCTTAAAGATTGCATATCATATAAAAAGGCTAAAATGAAAAAAAATTGTATCTGTTTCTATTTAAATCAATTGATGCAAAAAAATCCTATATAAAGAAATAAAAAAGTAATCTTTAGATGCCAGTATTCCCAAATAATTAGTTTAAAAAAAATTTATAGAGGGAACATCAATGCCGAAATTCCACTAACAAGAACAGAGAAGGAGATGAAAACATATATTTTACATAAAATAATAATGTTCATTAAACTAGTCCGTGTTGACTAACGTATAGAGAATACTTTTCTAGATTCTCCAAGAAAATAGGCTCTTGAATATATTTTGAAATGTAGAAGTAGTGAATTTACTAGAAAAAAATTTAATCTTCCATTCTTATAATTTTAATGTGCAATTCCATTTACATATTTGTACACCAGCTACCAGAAATAAGCATAAAAATAGAAAACCATGCATATTATGATCTCTTCAATAAAGTTGATGGGTTTTTAATACATCCTCCTGATATAATATGTGTGATTAGTTAACTATATTTTTTGAAAATTATTTTAGAATTCAACTTGATGATGAAACAAATGGTTGAAATAACAATTGTGCATGGAATTGTAAATTCATAATCAATAATTATCAACAGTGAGTTGAAATTTCTGACCATTTGAGTTTCAATAAAAGAATTACTATGTACTAGATCAACTAGTGCAAATAAAAATAATGTCCATATGAAATACATATAAATATTAATGAAAATTCAATACCAATATGCACATGTGGCATGTAGACTATAAAATATATGTCTTGGAAATAAATAACCATATGCTGTAAGACCAAAGGTATATGAACAAATGACATTTTTATGTTTTAAAAATCTATAATCCTTTTGAAAATACACACATAACATGGCCCTTAAACAAACATTCCAGTGCATGCAAAATTTATTTTATGGAATTCAAAACAAACTCACCAACAAGAGCCTCCTCAAAACATCTAGATTTATCATGGTGGGATCTAAAGATATTGAATTTATACCCCAAAAGTACTAAGTTCTCGATCAAGATCAATAGTAATCATTTCCACTCTCTTTTTAATTTAAAATCCATTTAAGTACATTTAACAGATGAAACGACAATTTTTGAATCCCCGGGGATCAAATATAGTGGGAATATAAAATGCACAATTAGTTGTAATCAGAAACTCCACTAAAAAATTTATACATATAGATTCTTCAAAAAATAATCCAACAATTATATTGTAAAAACATTTTATTAATTAGACAATGATGCATCCTAAAAATACAGAGTCATGAATTATAAATGCTATCACAAGTAATGTATAATGTTCAAGGGATGAAGAGAATTTTTATCCAATCGAATCATATAATAGATTATAGATGGAAAATTAGATGTTATGAAGTAATCAAAAAATGAGTTTAGTGAATAAAATTAGTAGAATTTAATGAATGAAATTAAAAATTGAAACCCAATATGATTCTATATAAATAAGGTTACCTATTTCAGGTATAGAGAAAATGTGGATGGTTTATTCTAAAAAATATTGGTGTAGCTATTGAGGTGGGATTAGTCTGTGTCAAGGATAGATTCAAGTGAGAGCATGATACAAAAGGTGGGATTTGAAAGGATTGATGACAGATTCAATCGAGATCAATATCAGAAATAGGTGTCAGGTAGGATCAATAGGATCAACATACGGCTTTTAGCAGTGGAAAAAAGATATAGTGGATTCAACAGGAAGAGGGTGAGGGAACTATGGGGGATGATATGCAATCAGAGGGGAGTGGTGTGTGTGTGTGTGTGGGGGGGGGTTGATGATAATCTATAGAGGTTCAGTCATGAGATACATTGATAAGGGTTTAATAAAAGGAGATAAATTAGCGTGATCAAGGGGGGAAATAAAAAATTGATGAAAAATACAGATTACCTAAGTATTTGAAAACATAAATATCATAGTTCGCACCTCTTATGTTAGTGTCTATGTATATAAAAATGTAAACTCATAAAGTAAATAACACCTATAAAGATGAGGAATATCTAACTGTTGTAGAGGACACTATGAGTCCAGTGGCAATGACCAATTTATTATTTCTAGACATCCAATTGAATGCTAGAAATGTGATGAACAATCTTAATAATAGGTGATCATATAAAAACATTATAAAATGTTTCATATATAAAATATTATCAAAAAATATAAAAATTAGGAAACACAAGAAAAAACAGGAAATCAAAAGCAACATTAAGCATACTAATTCAGTATATATCACATATTAAAAAATTATAAAATATTTAATATGAAAAATATATAAATAATGAATGAACATTAGAAGGATTTATTCGATATAGATTTATTTGAAAGAATGAAAATATCTGAATAAAAATCATATTGTGAAGTGAATCTAGAGAAAATATTTGTAATTTTGTTGAGGGGGGTGAAATAAAGATAATGACGTAATAGATATGGTTAATAAACATGATCTAGATTAATGTATAATAGAAAAAACGTGTATTTCACATGGGAAATGGAAAATAGAAATATGAAAAAACCTTAAACACTACAACTCATACTTTCTTATTACCTGTATATAAACACTACACTAGAAAGTAAGTGATTTATGAAATCTATGTGATGGATCAAATAATTAAAATAGTAAAAATGAAATTAGGTATTAACCGGTAGCACAAAAAATCCAAAATTATGGATTACCAAAGGGGATATTGAAAATAATAGGTGGTGACTAGATTGGGGGTGGGGGTAGAGAGAAGTATATATGCCTCCAGAAGGGGGTTCGGTGAATGGGTAATGTCAGGCTCCACAAATTATTGGGTAGCAGAGATGGGCGAGGTGTGGATATGTGAGGGGGAGGGCAGTGACGATGGGTGACAGCCAAGGTAAGGGTGGATGAGGGAGATGGTGGCAAGGATGTGACATCGTTAACATTGATTTGAGATTGCTCCATAGAGATGCCAATGATGATGAGGGTGGTCGGTCATGAGGAAGGATTTGGATGGCGGTATATGATGTATTTTTAATTGGACATGGTGACTTCATTTGGCGGTCGATGATAGTCCCCTTTAATGACTACCTAAAGTGGACACCCATTAAAAGGGGAACCACTAATACATTTTCTAGTAGTTATGTCATTAATCTATCAAATTTAATATAATTATATTTACAAAATGGTATCCACGTCTAATTTAAAATTATTATCCATAATTGCTTTTGTTGATTTACATGAATAGATACCAATTTCTTTAACTAACTCTTTAGCATAAATTTATTGATTAAGAAAAATTCCATCGTGCCATTGAAAATTTTGATGTCCAAGAAAGAAAAATAATTCTCTCATTAAACTCACTTCAAACTAATAAGACATCAAAGTATAAAAATCATTATAAATAATTTCACTATATGAACAAAAAACTATATTAGCCTATATTAGTAAAAATAAAATATCATCAAAAGTTATTTTAGAAAAAAGTGTAGGACTACATTTCATTTTTCAATCATCTATTTAATAAATATAAATAATGCCTTTCATAGAAAACATTAGGTTCTTGTTTAAGACCGTAAAAAGCTTTAGATAATTTAAAAACATGATTATAAAAATTTTCAATTCCAAAACTCATGGGTTGAGAAACATAAACTTTTGAAATTATATAACCATTTAGGAAATAAGTATTTATATCCATTTGATATAATATAAAAAATATAAAAAAAGATCAATAACAAAAAACAACTTTATAGCTTTTAACATGGAAATAGGTGAAAATGAATCTTCAAAGACTATATCATCTTCTTGATAGTATCATTGATTAAAAAGTTTGGATTTTTTTTACAGTCTATCCAAATTTATCAAGTGTGATTCTAATTATCTATTTAGTTCCAATCACATTATCCTGAAGAATTTATAATAAATTCGGACATTACTTCTAAAAAACATATTTAATTCATCTTTCATAATAGCAATCTAGTTTTCATCTTTTCAATCATAATTAACATTAATAAAGACAAAATCAGAATTAAAAGAATAGTTGGCACAAAAACATAGAAAATGAATATTTTTATCATTGGAATCAATATTTCCAATTTCATTTTCAATAGGATGATATTTTTTAATCATTCATGATCATGGATCTGGTTGAGAAGGAGTATGCTTCACCAAAATTGATTCAACATTATCCTTGGATTTTTCTTCACCAAAATTAAAATCTCTAAACTCATCATCAATAACATTATAATCAGTATTTAATTTAACATTATTTTCATCAATGATAATAGGTAAATATTCTTGAATAATCATAGTTATTTTACTATAGATTATATAATATTTAATATTATTTTAATATCAAAGAAAAATCTGTTCACAACATTTATTATAAAATTCTTCTATCTTATATTTTTAATTTAAAATAAAAATTGTACAATAAAAAACACTAAGGTAACCAAATTTTGGATTTTTATTTTTGAATAATTCATAAGGAATTTTCTATAAAAATAGCCTAATAAGATTTCTATATGAAATATAAGATTCAAAAAAATGTCTTTGGACCAAGAATATTTAGGAAAATTATATTCTCTTATCATCGTTTAGGATATTTTACAAGAAATGTATTTTTTTTATTTCGAAAACAACATTTTTTATGCTGTTATAATAGAATAAAATTATAAAAATAACCAATATTTAAAAAAAAATCAAAATCCAATATATTAAATTCACCTCCTTTGTCTCTATGAATGGAACCAATCATAAAACCTTTTTTATTTGGATCTAAATTAAAAAAATAATTAAATCTAGATAATGTATCATTTTTATGAGAAATAATGTATTCCCATGAAAATCTACTAAGATCATCAAAAATAAAAAAAAACATATTTCATTCCACCAAGACTAGAAATTTTATTGGGTCCAAATAAATTATGATTTACACACTAAAAATGTATATTAGAACATGTATGATTTATATGCCTAAATAAAATATTGTGTTGATTCCCATTAATGCAAGCATTACAAACATGAAGTTGTTCTTTCTTCAAGGAAAGTATTTGTAACACATTGCAAATTTCTGAGAGATTATGCAACATTGTCAAATTTATTTGAACTTAATTTCAATGAAAAAAGATGTTAACATTCTATATAGAATTCAAACACTTAACTTGTTGAACAATTAAAGCAGAAAAATCCATAGTATACATATTTTATTTTCAATTCGAATAAAATAAAAAAAAATCATCCTTAAAAAAATTACAATTATAATTTTTAAATTTAACTTCCATTCCATCATCACATAATTGTGATATATTAATTAAACTACTTTTTCAAACTATAACATATAATAATTTAGAAATAAAGTTCTAATTTTAAATATATACCTTACCAAAACATTTTAATATGACTTTGTAATTTTATCAAAAAGTATCTGTCCCTTTAATATAAATGTTGTAAGTGGTAAAAGTTTATAGGTATGCAGTCATATTACTTAAACATCCATTGTCCATATACTATATGTCGTTATTGAGACATCCATGCCATTTTTTATACAAAAATTAATTTCTAGAAAATCTCGTTACCCAACCAACTTTTGCTCCAATAGGATTAATAATACTAATCTTATGAAATTGTTTATAATTTATAAAAGTATTTTAAGGTAATATTGATATCGAGGATTCAGAAATATTATTTTTTGTAAATCCCAAATCTTGTTTAAATCTAATCTAATAGTCATTTTCAATGTGACCTTTCTTTTTACATTTAAAACATGTAAGAGTATAAGTACAACATTTTTTAATTTTAACAAAATAGGTTCTAAACTTTTTAAGTAATCAAATATTAAAACCAAACCCATATTTTTTTATATGTTTCAGTTAAAGACATAAGTTCATTACATTTTCATGACCTTAAATAAAAATAGATAAACATTTTTGAATCCATTCAACTTCATTTCAGAACATTTCATTGAAGTCATGAGAAGTTTTCAATTAGATTTAAACTATTCTATGATAATTAGAAGAAGAGTTTCTTAATATATAATTTTCTTGTAAAATTAATTTATTATTAGAAATAGGTTTTTCATTATTTTCAATTAGTTTATTATATTAATCATCATATTTGAAAATATTTTTTCTTAATCTTTTAGATTATTTATTAAATTAAAAAACAATGGAGTTTCCAAAATCTTAGTTAGAATCATAAAATTCAAAATAAAAACCAAAACCACTAACCATATCTAGTGATTCCATGAAAAATAAGTTAGATGTTTTTTTAATGATTCTAGATTGGTCACTATAATCAGATTATTCTGTAAAACGCTTACTAGTGGACAATACATTTTTTCCATTTCTATTAGTATTTATATTTATTCATTAGTTTATGGAATTCAGTTTTAATGCGCCCTTTCATCATGCACTCAAAATAGGCTACATCTTAGTCATTATAATTTTTATTACCTTTCTTATCTCCCTTATATTTAACTTTTGAGTGTTCCCTATAAACTGGTTTTTGAATAGATTCATTTTCATTATTAAGTAAACTATTGTTAAAATATGAGCCATGTATTCCTTTCCATTTCCCTATAGATCTGAATCATAGATGTTCATAGATATAATTTTTATATATTTAAGAGCTAAAAATTAACATTTTGTTGTATTTTTATCAGATATGTTCTATGCTTCTAATTCATTTTATAGAAGTGATACAACTAACTCATAAAAAGTGTGTTATTTGATCTTATTTCTTTCATAAATGTAATCATTCGTAGAAATACGTTTTTTGGTAATTCTATTAGGACTCATTCAACAATTGTGGAATTTTCATGTGCTTATCCATGTAAAATAATTCCAATCACATTTCTTGTGAATCTGTGAAGCATTTGATTTATTCTTTCTTGTTCAGCATTATTGAAGTCATCATACTCAAAATGATACAATCTAATCTAGGTTCAGATCAGTTTCTCGGATCTAAGGTGAGCGACATGCAGAATCTTCTAAATCTCAAGATCTATCATACAAGAAGACACATGAATAAAATTATATCTCTTAACATATCAATATAAAATATTAACAACATTATAATTTAAAACATATCTAGTTGCAGCATTTTCGGTAAGTGTAAATGGGTCAACATTAGATATTGTTTAGTGTTTTCACATGATATACTACTGGTCAATACTCAACTATTTTATGTATTCCACTATTCAAGATCTCTAGTATCTATAATCATTTCCATCATTGTGTAGGGTCTTGTAAATAATCCAATCATCATTTGGGTTTGTTCCTTCCATCTTAATTATCATTTCCATATAATTTGAGGTCTAGTAATATAAAAGAACAAATGCAATAAAACCAGAATCATTAGAGAGATTGAATTTTCCAAAAAAAGGATTTTGATATAGATTTAAATGTATCAGAAAAGATGATAACATAGAAAAATCAATTTTAAAAATGATTAGGGTATAATACCAATTTTTAGGTAACAATCGGTATATTAATGATTTAATAGAGGGTGTGAATAGACCATATTAAAAAATTTAAATAAATATATTTTTTAATTAATGTAATAATCAATATTAATCAATAAAATTTATTTGATGTAGATAAATAAAATAACACAAGGATGTTTTCTATAGTAGTTCGGTCCAATGTGGGCCTACAACACACGTATAACTGTCTACTCAGAATGAGATATAGGGAAATAATTTTATTTTTATGGGGGGATCATAACCCAATTAGATAATCCATTTCTTTTGCAGGATAACCACTACACTGACTATTGTATAGGGAGTCACAACCCTTACTAACTGACCATAGACACTAGGGGTTAAGTCCTGAATAGTAATGACATTAGATACAAGGATTTACAACAATTAGATTTTAATTTTAGAATATTCTAGTCACAACCTATGAAAAATAAGAATACATTAATACTTTTGTGTATAAAAGCATAAATAGAAAAACAGTGTGCATGTGACGGATATGATATAGTGTTATAGAGTACGGACTAGGAAAATGAAAAGATAAATAATTAGAGCATAGTTATTGGTTGATTAGAATTATATTAAAACATATCTTTAAGACAGTAGATATTTAAGTAGAAGTAATCTTACACATGATAGATCATATTGGCGAAGAAACAAAGACTCAAATGTCCTTTTAAATGTATATTAGTTTCAATGTTCACAACATATTATTTTTGAAAAAATAGAGTATCATATATGTTAACTCATATTTCCCTTGATGTTTCCTAACACCATTAAATATGGTCAACAAAAAAAACAAACCAATCTTCCGGTAAAGTAATGTTAATTCCTAAAATAGTTAAATTATTCAAGATAGAGAAAGGATTATATGGATGAATAATCAAAAAATAATAATCATTTGATTTTAAAAGAAATAATAATATAAAAATATTTTAATTTCCCATTAAACAATATTAAAAAATCAAATGTAAACCCATAAAATGAGTAATATTATTTAAAATAATAAAATCAATATTAATTAAAGTGGTAGGTAATTTTTAAAATAATTATACTTCATTAAATAATGGAAAGAGTGTTTGAATAAATTTAATATCATTAAATACAATTTTACCAAAAAAATAATAGATAAATTTAACTGAAAATTCTAAAGAAAAAATATTAATAACATATGTGGTTAGTGATAGGTAAAAATAGTGAATAAAATTAATAACATTTTAAAACTCATTAAAAATTTATAAAAAAACATTTCTTAACTCATATATAATATTTATTAATTTTAGATATTTATTGATCACTTAATAAAATTAAAGAATCATGTAGTTCATTGAAATATAAAAAACAATAAATAAAACATGAATACATTCACATGTGTTGTAAAAAACAAGTCATCATAAAAAAATAATTTGTGTTATCATTGAAAAAAATTGAGTTACCATTGTGTTTAAGTCACCATTGATAAATAAGTCACCTTTTTCTTTTTTTAAAAACAAGTTACTATTGGATTTTTAAGGAAAATGAGTCACATTTTCCAATTTTAAAAAATAAGACACCATGGAATTTTAAAAATAAGTCTCCATTATATTTGAAAAATGAATCACGATTGAAGTTATTTACAAGGACACACCCTTGAAATTTTTAACAAGGTCACATCGTTGGATGTGTAGAATGAAAAAATGAAAATGTAAATAAATGTCTCCCCATTGACAAAGAGGGGAGGGTAGAAATAATTAAAACATATGAAAATAAGGTAAATTTTTGGGAATTAGTGAATCACCCACTATTCGAATGAAGGAGAATAATCCACCATGAAAAAAGAAATGAACCACCATGAAGATGATAAGAAGGTTCACTGCATGATGATAGATTTGCTTGGTAGAATCCAAAAAAGGAATAAAAACATAATGATCAATTATTTTTAAGCATTAAGGATATGTTAAAGGGAACAAATGATACATGTAATGAAGAAGAAGAATATTGAGGTACTTCCATGGAGGAAAGTGGCCAAAGGTTGAAGACGATGAATAGTGATTCATCATTTTATGTTTAAATTGTACATATAAACATATAATAATTTTTATACAACAATAATGAATAAATATTAAGTAGTTAAACAATATTTAATTTTATATGCATTCAAGATCTTTTCAATGAATCAGGAATCTCTTAATTCAGATAAGAATTTTAAAGATCTTGTCAAAAAATAGTAAGAACGTGATATGATCAATGTTGAATAGTTTTTAGTTTTGTGTATCATTTTAAGGTATTTATAAAATGTTTTTAGAGTTTCATGTAGTTTAATTAAATATATTAAAAAAATACATTTCTATCAAAACAAACATTGAGTGATTCTAATTGTAAGAAAATGAGATATCATGGAAACAATAATGTTATTCGATTCTTGAAAATCCATATTTTCAGAATTATAATATGATTTTTTGGATGAAAAAACCACCCCTTAAACAATATAATTTCACATGACTTTTAACTAAAGAAATAATTATAATGGAATTAGATTTATAACCGAAGATTTATTTGAAATAATATGATTAGCATAACACAATATATATAATAAATACATAAGGAAACTATAATGCACTTAAAATGTAATGTTTTTTTTGTAACCAAAAACATGATTCATGTTTGGGGTTAAATGAGAGCATACTAAAGAAATATTTATACTACATTGTAGATTAATGAATCTTATATTATCATTTTATCTTTAAATTGAAAAAAGAATTATAAAACTATGATATCTATAACTCATGTTATAATTAAAATATCGTGAGGTTTTAAAAATATATTTTCACATGAAATGATAGTGTTTTGATAAAATTAAAACATAAAATAACATTTAATAAAATTAAGAATAAATATATTGACACACATAAAAATAGACAAAAATGATATACAATTTATATATAATTAAATAAATATAAACTTATTTTTTTAATATAATGTTATTTAATGGTCAACATGTTATCAGAAGCCATGTAATAATAATTTAATTATTTTTATTAGCATGTAGAATGTATATAGATTAATTTTTTATAATTTAAATTGGTGAAATTAATAATTATGAAACCCTTTCCCTATATATTAATCACATATGTCATTTTATAGGGTTAACTGAAATATGTGAGGATCATTTTTGTATGTAAAATGGTCCTATCCTTAGGGATATCTCTCTCAATCAATAAATACTGAAGGGTTTATTCTATCAATATCATGAGATTCTTCCACCACCTCCTCATTCTATATTTTTTGAGATCAATGAGTCTAATCAATCCTTCAAACTCGATGTATTATGCCACAATAAATAGAACGTGACTAAAGAAAAATGATACCATTGTTCTAGCACCAATAGTTCCATTGAAAATGCTCTGTGATCAATGAGCATGTATGGATCATCTCTATAGAGTTTATATTATTGAATACCAAATGTGAAATGATAATACAATAAAAAATAATGTTCCAAAAATATAAAATATTCCTATAAAAAATTAAAAGATACAGAGTCTGTTTTATTTTTAAATTAATGATAATTTTAATGTGAAATATTATATATAGTGGTTCTATAATTTTATATAAATTTTTTCAACTATATTATCTTTTAATAATGATTCTTGGTCATATAGATTCTAGAACACTCATTGAATCATGAAAAATACCTGTTGGGATCGACCATGATAAACACAAACAGTATGTCTGAAACCATTAAATTAGATGATAAAGCGCATAAGAAAATCATTATCTTTATAAAATTTGTGTCAGGGCATAACATTTTCCCAAGTAGGGTAGAAAATGGAGGTGAAGAAATATACATTTCCTATATAATCAGATATGAATTATAATCTTTTATTGAACAGAATACACATCTCAAGGAGATAATGATATTAAATAAAATATTTTTATTCAAAGCTAATATAAATGAAGAGTTCATAAAAATATAAACTAATCCCATTTATGAAATAATGAGATTCAAGTTGAAATCTATTATAAATGATAATATCATGAATGATATTGAAGAAAAATTTGTTGTGAATGATGATGAACCGGGAATGATATATTTGAAGTATTTGAAAAATAAAACTCAAATAATTTTGATAAATAAGTACATAAAAATATATCAGGGTGAGTGACGAATACACTAGTGAAGTCAAAGAGTCTACCATATCAAATCATGTTAACTTTTTTCCTAAAATTCCAATTTTGATTTTTAACTAACATTTTAGGTATTAATTGAAAAGCTGTGAATGTATATGCTAAAATGAATAGTGAGAAATCCTCTCCCTCATAAATGAATAAATTAGAACACCCATGGTTAATTTTCTCCAAAACAGAATAATGTTTAGAGAAAAAATTACATAACAATCCTTATTTTTTATAGTGTGTTTCTAGAAAAACAAATCAATTATTCTAAAAGATTCAGGTTTGATTGGTATTCATGATGATAGATTCTCCACTAAAAATATCCTTTGTCTCAACAATGCTGCCATTAGTTATAGAATCTCATCTGAACCCTCTTCTACTAGAGTGTAGGGGATGCAACATAGTCACACCAGTAACTTATCATTTTCCTTACAATCATTCATATCACAAGATTCTGACTCTAGGGTTCAAACCATTCATGGATCTATGTTACATATTGATGTTTCCATATATCTCTATCAATGATATTGAAAGCTCTATAAATAAATCTTAATGTTCTCATAATCATATATTAGTGGGTTTAGTAAATCCATTGAAATTCTTAATTCATTTATTGGATTAAGACAAATCCATTCTTGTATTTTATATATCTTTCCATTTTACCAATTATGTTTCATTATATCTACTATGATAGAATTATGATTTACACCTGATTTAAAATTAATCTTCCTAAATGATATGGGTTAATCTTCTAGGTCTACCACTCTCATTAATATACCCATCCATTATCCAAATTATCTATAATATAATGGGTAGATACCTTTTCTTGGATTCAAGAACCCAATCCTTTTGTTATCCATTTCTACAAACATATGTTTGGTTGTCGATATATCGAAGCAGATCCTGAATTTTTTTTGAATTGAATTAAATATAAAGTTTCTATATAAGTAGGAGCTTCTCTATTACTCTTTTGAGTATGTATTTCTTAGAATGTAATCAAAAAGAGATTTTACTCTAGAAATGTCATTATAGAATTCATGTTCTTCAAATAGGAATTTCTAATGATGAGAACAAGGTATATCTGGAAGGAGGTATAAATAAGATTTTTACTTATAGAATTTATACATGAACTTATCTTTCATAAAGGGATGATTCCACTATAGTAGTGAGATTGGAGGAATGGAGTTATAGCTTTTAAATTGTATCAAATACTCGATAAGAATGGAATTATTTAGATCGTTCAAGGATATTTTGGATTGAGATATGTATTCTTCACAAGAATGTTTATTATGGATATAAATATAATTTTATGGGACCTTGTAGATCTATATATAATTTTTCATAGGAAAATATTTTCATGTCAGTAAAATGGAAAGAGGGGGGAATGGTGGGGGTGAATTTCCTTTTTTTTAAAATAAACTGTTAATTAAAAATTTTAATATAAAATCAGATTATTCTATAAAATATATGGTTATATAATTTCTGAAGGTGATATAATAAATGAAATGTGTAAATGAAATTATGAAATTATGAATAATCATAACAAAAATTACAATTAGAAAAGTAAATGGATATGATACAATTTGATAACATAGTTCAACAATATCACAAAAAGGTTCAACAAGATGTCCTATGAAAATAAATGTTTGCGAGGGTATATAACCATTTGGATTAAAAGGAAATCAAGAACTAAAGAATTCCCATACTTTTAAATGAATTATATAAGATACCTAGAACCATTGGTTTTAATTGAATCTAAGAAACAAACAAAGATTCCTTTTCTTTTTAACAGAGGATAAAAAACTAATAATTAGAAGGCGTGATAAATAAGGTGGTTGTATTTTTTATAAAATTTATTATAATTTCAACTAAACTATCACAAAATAATAATATGTATAAATAAGAATATATCCATATTAAAATTGAGAAAGAGGGATCCAATGGGTTATAAAACATGAGAAAAATGACCCAGAAGAAGAAGAAAGTAAAAAATAGAAAATATTGAAAAAATAATGATAAAGGAAATTCAAGATAGTTTATAAATTTCACTTTTTAGATGGTTCCCTAAGATGTCCAAAATTCCTATATTGAATGTTCACATTGATCTTTATTGGGGAAGGATGATAATGATGGGACATTGAAGGACTTTTATGATTAAGATGATGTTAAAAATCAATGGGAATTTTGTTTTATGTGTTGATCAATAAGACAAATTTATAAGCTCCATTAACATCCTTTTATATCATCATATGATGATTGAGTCTTCCATGTTTGAGATATATAATTAATAACCAAGAATAATCATTTTTTAACAACATTAAATCTTGTGATAATGTTCTGTAATCTCACCATCACCCAATTTCCTAATGTCATATGCTAGCTAGTGTGCAAGGATGTAGCTATTGCATGCCTTAATCCTCCACTAGATACCCATTGTATTCCACTAGATATATTTTTGGATGCATTTTTAGAAGGGTGTTATAAGATATTAGACCATACAGTTGGTTCACTTCTACCAATAAATAACTGCTTTAATACTACACATTACATATAATAAGTACTTTGAATAACTTTTCAATATGTAATACGTTTTGATACCTTCATTCTGATAAAAATCAATATAAAAAAAATTCAGACACTAAAAAAATTATAAAACTTCAAAACATAATAATAGGGTTTGTGATCATTAAAAATCTATACTATGAGGTATAATGAATACTCCCTTCAGAGATACAAGTAATGAGGTCAACCCTATATCAAATCTCATAGAGAAACCAATGGTTTTAGATACACCAATGAATGTTAACAAAGGGACCTTAGATAGAGTTGATGTGGAGAACCAATTTGACTAATTAGAGAATGATAATTTGGGAATTTAGGAATTTGGTGAATGTTAAGAGGAACTACTAATGTGAAAGAGAAAACTATATAAGGAAATCACTTATGGGTTATACCCAATGAAAGATTATCTTGGAGTAGAGGGGCCAGTAGGTTATTGTAACACCCCGATATTTTATGAAAAATATTCTTTTAATTTCATTAATGTCTTGTGTTGTATGCTACACCAAGATTACCTTGCGTTATACGCAACACCATATTAGCTTGTAGTATACACAACACTATTCTTGGATTGTGTTACACACAATTTTGATAATAGTTATTCTACGCAACATTGAGTATATATATATATATATTCAATGTATAAAGGAAATATGGTTGGATTATGTTATATGAAAAAATGAAGGATTCTTGCACAGCATGTAACCCTGACTTGGCTTGCATTACACGCAACCGGGACTTTCCTCGACAGCGTGTGTTCTACGCAATACCAGCTTTTACTAAAAAATGATATATTATTATAATATTATTATGAACTAGCCCTTATGAATAGTATTAACTAAATTTTAAATCCTATATTCATCTTACACATTTTCTAGAACATGGTATAAGAACAAAATCAATTTTTCAGGTAAAATAAGTATTTTTCAAAAAATGCAGTTTTGCCGCCTTTTGATGGAGCACCCACATTAAATCTAGTTTTTGAAACATTTATAAGTTAAATTTGACAAAATAAAATTCTTCTTTGGGATCATGAAATAAAAATTTACTTTGGATAAATTTTTCATATTATTCTGGTAACTTTCATATTTTGATGAATAGTAAAAACATGTTATATTTTAATTAAAAACAACTTTTTTCATCACAATAATTTATATGGATAAATAATAATATTGAATGGTTTTAAATTACAAATAGAATATATTTTTACCATTTAATATAATGTATGTCATTATCATTGATTCTACCTTGAATTCGTAGGATAAATCAATTAAATCTTCTGCAATGTTTTAAAGAGAAACCCTATTTCTTCCGACAACGGGATTAATTTTAATTTAATTTCTGCAACTTTTATGTATTAAATTTGTAAAAATGGGTTCCATATTTGGAATCAGTGGATCCAAATTATGTTAATATGATACTTTTTATTTTTGGGAATAATGAATAGTAACTACGGTAAATTTTATTTACCATAGTTAAAGGTAAATCGGGTAATTAAGGGTAAATATAATATTATAAAATCACCCTAACACATGTAAAAATCCTATTGGATGACTAAAAGTCGACCCATATCACCTAAGTGTCGGATTAGATTCATTTAATGGACTTTTATCCATGAAAATAATTTAATTATTATTAAAAACAATGAATGTGACAACATGTCACTTTATTAAATCTTATAAGTATAATAATTTTAATTTAGTGATAAACTTCATGAAACATCAAACATTAATAGTCTCCAGAAATCTAATACAATTAAATACATCATAGGAATTTATTTATAATTTTTAGGGATTAAATAATTATCATTCATTATGACACAAAGATGATGTAGTAATTGTCTTATTAATGAAATATTTACATAATTGATGTTATAAATACCCAAATAAATGTAATTTAAGACTTTTTATGAAATAAACTAATTTTATAAGTTAATATGAAATGTTAGTATTTATTTAATTAAATTTTTTTGAAGTAATCATTCTGTTATGATTTTCACAAAAATCAATTACTAAATAGTGTCAAAATTGATATAAAATAGTTTTTAAAACAAATATTATATTAGTAATTGTTATTTTATTCCTAAAAATCTAACAGTCGGCTAAATGACTTAGATAAGGTTGTATATATTAATAATAAACAACTTTGGTTTCTTTTGGCTGCTTATAGTAAGTTTATTAACCTTATAGTATAAGAACACAAGAAGACACGGTAAAAGTAAAATTATTTAACTTAAAGTTAAATCTAAATGATAAGGTTAAAATGGGAACCTAAACTTGTCTAAATTCTATTTGATGAGAGTTTTTCGAACCATCCCCACCTTAGATTCGAAATAAATCAATTTGGATCTATTTAAAACCGAATTTGACTTTATAATAAAATAATAGTTTTAGTTATTCCAAAGGTGCCCCTCTCCTCCTTTATAAAAGGGCACCCCCTCCCCCTCTTCCTCACACCACCTTGAGCCTTCAAGCTCGGACAAAACCTGAACTTTTTTCCCTCCACTTCCCTAGAAACAACCTAGAGATTCTGGTCTTCTTCAAAGTCCTAATTTAGTGCCCTAAAAGGAGGTCTCAAAGAAGCACTTCAAAGAAGACGTAATGCCCGTTACCGATTCTTTCATCTTTATTTCTTCTTCCACTTCATCTTCTTTAGTTGTTTCATTATTAAGTAATAACATTTGTATCACTCATATAATGATATGTTATTATAAATATGAAACAACCCTATTTATCCTCTTATCCATCCTACGGAAAACGAAATCATTGCGCGTGCGTACGTACGGAATATCGTCTCTACGCCGTGGTGTCATCTATTTTCCTTCACCACCTTACTTGGATGGGTATAAGGGTGAAAGTAAAGAATATATATGATTATGGTAAAGTGTTTTTTATTCTGAAATAGTATACATACACTCCAATACAATTCCACGATCATGGGAATGATATCATCACTCGTGCATACGTACGGTATACCGTCTCCATGATGTGATGTGATACGTTCTACATTATCTTCATTGCATAATGATTATATAAATGAATTGAATGAATGAATATTAAATATATTACACTAATAAAATTCTGGAAATGATGTATCTATAACCTAAAGAGAATAATATGAATTTATTAGACAAAACACGCATAAGAACAAAAAGTAATAAACACCCTGATAACAAGTAGTAATGAAATATTACTAATAAGAAGCTAAGATTATGACCATACATGATATCATAACAATATGTATGATTCTGGATTAAGTCAATAACATTATTTAAATCATTATACAGGAGGTTTGGACACTTACGAAGCAAATCGTACCTAAGGTAAGGGAAATATCACAATCTCATTTTTATCCAAGATTTTTTATACATTGGTATTTACTGGGGTGTATTTTATCATCCACATCCATGTTCCCTCAATATGTAATATTGTTTCCATCCACCTATAATTTTTTAAATCCAATTTTAACCTTCGGTGAGTTTTTAGTAAAGGATATTTAAGGAATCTTTTTTCATTTTTCGTACGAGGTACTTTTTGTCTTTTCCAACAAAAGTACGAGAAGAATGTTTTTTAAACATATATGGCATGAATGGATTTTTAAAAAATTATTTACAAGAAACATACATTACATGTTTTCAAGTTTATTTTTAATCAACTTCTTTTAGTTTAGAATTGTATGACATGTTAAGAAAGGAAAAGTGTTTTTGAAGTAGAAACGATATTTTCGTCAAGAATGGAGTTCAAGTGTTTTATCAAAATTATTTTCCATCTATGATAATAAAGGGTTCTGTTTCTATCCCTATTATTACATTAATTTGATTATTTTGTGATGGAATTATTTTTATTAATTCCTTTATCTTATATGAATTGTTTTATGATGTAACGATGTTTATGAATCCCATTTTTATTACATGGGTTATGCAATGATGTATGATTTATGATTTTGTGGCACACATAAGAATGGTATCATTATGAGATGGTTGGGACCTATATCTACCTCCAATGCATTAGGTAAAGATTTTATATCTCATTAGATAGACATGGCTAGAATGGTAGGTTAAACCGGTTCAGTGAAACATGATTGAAACGAGGAGTGAACTCGGTTCAGAAATGGACTTTGTCCACTAAGATAGTCTTGGCAATGAGTCTTGACTAACAAGAAATGATTCTCTATGATTATGTTTGTATGCCACAAAGTTTCATGTTTTATGTTATGATTATTGGGATTTCATTTCACTACTATGATTTATCCCATGTTATGAAATTATGTTCTCTTTTTCAGGTTAAGATTTCCAAAATGTTATGTTCTTATGAATATGATGTGATTGATATTTCTTTTATTTACCCTTACTGATCATTTGAGCTCACCCATTTATGTTTTCTTTTCCCCAGGATATAAAGAAAGGTTATAGGTAAAAAAAGATCTTTATTGGAGATGTTGAAGATCTTTCACCACGATTAGAGGATTATATTCCGAGTTTCCAAAGACACTAAACTATTATGATCCTTGTGTGTGTGTTTTTGTTATGTACTAAGTATTACACAAAAGTAATGTAATGTCCATGTACGTTAAGCTTCGGGTCTCTACATTTTGTATTAGAGGAATGGTTTAGTCAACCTTTAGAAACTAGGATACGAGAACTTTAATAAGATCCCTATAGATATTTCTAAGGTATGTATAGGGATGTCCCTAAGGTTAAGTATAAGTATAGGTTATAGTACTATAATTATGGTAATCTAAGATGTTAGATATTGAAGGTACACCCCCTTTATTATATTGTTTTCCCTAGCGTAATTTTTGCCTCTCACACTATTCTTTTTGGGTTTTAGACGATGGATGGAACCCGAAGGAACCGTTTTGATCAATGTAATAGAAAATTCAATGATTGTCCTCCTAAACAAACAAATGTTATGAGAGATGGAGTGAAAATTCTTATTGTTATACTTACACAAGATATGAATCATTATGGACTTCCAAATGAGCAGATAATGGAACAATATTCTATTGAGTCCTTCACGAGGCAACACCCACCTTATTTCAGTGGGTCTTCTAATCCACTTGTTGCTGAACAATGGATCAGTACCACTGAAAAGATATTTTCAGTTCTTCAATGTTCTGAACATGATAAAGTCATCTTAGCAGTATATCATTTGGAAGGTGAAGCTGATCAATGGTGGAATCTTATCAAGAATACGAGGCAAAGAGATGAAATTGAGTCCATGGAATGGGACGAGTTCAAGAACTTATTTTTCAATAAGTACTTCCCTCGTATTCTTCGAACAAAAATGGAGAAGGAGTTTCTTGAACTAATGCAAAAGGATGATGAATCTATTGGTATATACGAAGCGAATTTTACAGGGCTTGCAAGGTATGCATCTAGATTTATCATCCAACCTGAAAGTAAAGTTGAACGATTCTTCAGTGGCTTAAAACCAAATCTTCGAAGGGAATTAGCTATAAGAGACTTCAGTAGTTAGGAAGAAATTGTACGTTGTGCTATCAAGGTAGAAATGGAAGTTGGTGTTACTTATCTATATCATAGTTTTGACAAGAAACGAAAGATGGAGTTCAAGGAGAAATCTCAGAATAATGGTGAAAAGAAGATGAATGTTTCCTTATGCTCAAAGTGTGGAAAGAAGCATGGTGGGGATTGTCTTAAAAGGACAAGTAAATGTCTCAAATGTGGAAAGGAAGGTCATCGGGCATTTGAATGCTGCAATGATGGGAAGAAGATGCCTAATGATGCAAACAAAGGAAGGGATACACAGAATAAACCTACTACACTTCAATGCTTCAAGTGCAAGGAAATGGGGAATTATTCTAATAAATGCCATAATCCAAGGGTTAGTGATGATCGACATGAGCAACCACTTAAGGAAAATGACAAAGGGAAGTCACATGCGATCACCATTGGTGATGTTGAATATGAAAATGATGTGGTGGAATAATTAAGTGTTTATGTAATGGGATTCCAGAATAATGTTGTATATAGTATCGTGGAATATTGGAATATTTATGTATTGGTCTATTGTGGTTTTCAATAATTTTATGGCATCGGTAACCATGAAAAGTGATTGAAATATTTTTGGAAAGCATATGATATGCACATAATTAAGGGATAAAGAGAATCTAATATGTTTGATAGTATTCATGAGCTCATGATTGATATAAGGACTAAGTGATATCATGGTTTGAGTATATAGAATTTTGAGGATTTTGGTATGTGGAAGGTGTTAACTTTTAACTGCATTCATTTTTTCACTAAGGTTCAATGGGTATTCATTATTCAAGAGAATACATGATTACGGTATTCACATGTTTGTAATTTGACCAACAAGTTATATATTATGATATATGGGGGATAAATGATGGCATTCACGTGATCATTTTCTTTAAACAATGAGCATGGACTGAAGTATTTTAGATAAGCCTAAAGATTGGAATGGATTATGTTGGACATAAGTTAGTATTGTTTAAGGATAGAACTTTTTTTTTGATATTGTTGATGGGATGTTATAGTAATATAGCTTTAGAAAAAGGACAACCTGCAGGACGGGTGACAGCCCATTGCGTCGGACAAGGCTGTGGGAATTGAACCCACAAACGAAGTGCGACTGGCCTTTATCACCTACCACAGGCCTACAGGAAGTCCATGATTAGTAGAAACTAGTTTTATTATATTATGCAGTATAATATAAGCAGTATAAGTCCATTTTAGGAACCATATATGATTAATCTCACTATAGATGGACTTACGTATTTTTTTTGATTACTTTTCTAACCTTTTGTTTGAGACATATGGAATGACCCCTCATTCTATCACATGATCTGCTAACACATCACGAATGACAAATTCAACTTTATTTCTTTAAGAGATGAAGTGGAAATTGTCTAAAGAACAACCAACGGTGAGACTATACCAAAATCACGAAAGTATTTCTTCTAATACCAATTTCATCAACTTTAGGTAAATGATATTGAAAACAAAAAATGTTGTCCTAGTTCCCTTATATCCGATGAATTAGATGGTACCTTAGATCATCACACATCAATAGCTTTGTGATTGTTGGCTTTTTCATAGCCATGTTCTCTACCACTCTCCATCAGAACTTGATTGTTAGATTTTTCTTCCATATCCATATTTTCACTTATGTTCTCCTACATGGAAACCCAGTGATGAGTTAATTTCGGTAACCGTTACATTTCATACATTGTTTTTTAAAGCCATGTTTTGGTATTCATTTTTACAATGTGGGTTTCTATTAAACAAAATTTCGAGTAGTAAACCATTTATAACCCCGACGAATTTCGAGGGAGAAATTCATTTTAAGGGGGGTAGAATGTAACAACCCGAGATTTTATGAAAAATATTCTTTTAATTTCATTAATGTCTTGTGTTGTATGCTACACCAAGATTACCTTGCGCTATACACAATACCATATTAGCCTATAGTATATGCAACACTATTCTTGAATCGTGTTACATACAATTTTGATAATAGTTATTCTACAAAACATTAAGTATATATATATATATATTCAATGTATAAATGAAATATGGTTGGATTATGTTATACGAAACAACGAAGGATTCTTGCACATCACGCAACCCTGACTTGGCTTGCATTACACGCAATCGCGACCTTCCTTGGTAGCGTGTGTTGTACGCAATACCGGGTCTTACTAAGCAACGATATATTATTATAATATTATTATGAACTAGCTGTTATGAATATTATTAAATAAATTTTGAATCATATATTCGTCTTACATATTTTCTAGAACATGATATAAGAACAAAATAAATTTTTCGGAAAAAATAAGTATTTTTAAAAAAATGCGGTTTTGCCGCCTTTTGATGGCGCACCCACTTTAAATCTAGTTTTTAACATGTTTATAAGTTAAATTTGACAGAATAAAGTTCTTCTTTGGAATCATGAAATAAAAATTTACTTTGGATAAATTTTTCATATTATTCCGGTAACATTCATATTTTGATTAATAGTAAAAACACGCTATCTTTTAATTAAAAACAACTTTTTTCATCACAATAATTTATATGGTTAAATTGTAATATTGAATGGTTTTAAAGTTTAAATATAATATATTTTTACCATTTAATATAATGTATGTCATTAGCATTGATTCTACCTTGAATTCGTAGGATAAATCAATTCAATCTTTTCCAATGTTTTAAAGAGAAACCCTAGTTCTTTCGACAATGGGATTAATTTTAATTTAATTTCTGAAACTTTTGTGTATTGAATTTTGAAAAAAGGGTTCCTTATTTGGAATCATTGGATCCAAATTATGTTAATAAGCTACTTTTTATTTTTGGGAATTAAGAATAGTAACTACGGTAAATTTTATTTACCATAGTTAAAGGTAAATCGGGTAATTAAGGGTAACTATAATATTATAAAATCACCCTAACACATGTAAAAATCCTATTGGATGACTAAAAGTCGACCCATATAACCTAAGGGTCGGATTAGATTGATTTAATGGACTTTTTTCCATGAAAATAATTTAATTATTTTTAAAACCAAAGATTGTGACAACATGTCACTTTCTTAAATCTTATAAGTATAATAATTTTAATTTAGTGATAAAATTCATGAAACATCGAACATGAATAGTATACAGAAATCTAATACAATTATGTACATCATAGGAATTTATTTTGAATTTTTAGGGATTAAATAATTATCATTTATTATGACACAAAGTTGATGAAGTAATTGTCTTAGTAATGAAATATTGACATAATTGATGTTATAAATACCCAAATAAATGTAATTTAAGACTTTTTATGAATTAAACTAATTTTATAAGTTAACATGACATGTTATTATTGATTTAAATAACTTTTTCGAACTAATCATTCTGTTATGATTTTCGCAAAAATCAATTACTAAATAGTGTCAAAATTGACATAAAATAGTTTTTAAAACTCGGATTATATTAGTAATTGTTATTTTATTCCTAAAAATCTAAGGTTTGGCCAAATTACTTATATAAGATTATTTATATTAATAATAAAAAACTTGGGGTTATTTTGGCTGCTTATTGTAAGTTTATTAACCTTATAGTTTAAGAACACAAGAAGACACGGTAAATGTAAAATTATTTAACTAAATGTTAAATCTAAATGATAAGGTTAAAATAGGATTCTAAACTAGTATAAATTCTTTTGAATGAGATTATTTCGACCCATCCCCACATTAGCTTCGAAATAAATCAATTTGGAGCTATTTAAAACCGAATTTGACTTTATAATAAAATAATAGTTTTAGTTATTCCAATGGTGCCCCTCTCCTCCTTTATAAAAGGGCACCTCCTCCCCCTCTTCCTCACACCACATTGAGCCTTCATGCTCGTCCAACCCCTGCCAATTTATACTCTCAACTTCCCTAGAAACATCCTAGAGGTTCTGGTATTCTTCAAAGACCTATTTTAGTGCCCTAAAAGGAGGTCTCAAAGAAGCACTTCAAAGAAGAGGTAATGTCCGTTACCGATTCTTTCATCTTTATTTCTTCTTCCACTTCTTCTTCTTTAGTTGTATAATAATTAAGTAATAACATCAGTATCACTCATATAATGATATGTTATTATAAATATTAAACAACCCTATTTCACCTCTTATCCATCCTACAGAAAATGAAATCACTGTGTGTGCGTACGTATGGAATACCGTCTCCACGCCGTGGTGTCATCTATTTTCCACCACCACCTTACTTGGATGGGTATAAGGGTGAAAGTAATGAATATATATGATTATTTTAAAGTGGTATTGATTATGAAATAGTATACATACACTCCAATACAATTCTATGATCATGGGAACGATATCACCGCTCGTGCGTACGTACTGAATACCGTCTCCACGATGTGATGCGATTCGTTCTACATGATCTTCATTTCATAATGATCATATAAATGAATTGAATGAATGAATATGATATATATTACACTAATACCATTCTGGAAATGAGGTATCGATAACCTAAAGAGAATAATATGAATTTATTCGACAAAACACGCATAAGAACAAAAAGTAATAAACACCCGAATAACAAGTATTAATGAAATATTACCAATAAGAATCTAAGAATATGACCATATATGATATCATAACAATAATTATGATTCTGGAATAAGTCAATAACATTATTTAAATCATTATACAAGAGGTTCAGACACTTACGAAGAAAATCGTACCTAAGGTAAGGGAAATATCACAATCTCATTTTTATCCAAGATTGTTTATACTTTGGTATTTACTAGGGTGTATTTTATCATCCACATCCATGTTCCCTCAATATATAATATTGTTTCCATCCACCTACAATTGTTTAAATCCAATTTTACCCTTCAGTGAGTTTTTAGTAAAAGATATGAAACGAATATTTTGTCATTTTTCGTACGAGGTACTTTTTGACTTTTCCTACAAAAGTACGAGAAGAATGTTTTTTAAACATATATGGCATGAATAGATTTTTAAAACATTATTTACAAGAATATTTATTTACAAATGTTCATGTTTATTTTTAATCAACTTCTTTTAGTTTAGAATTGTATGACATGTTAAGAAAGGAAAAGTGTTTTTGAAGTAGGATATTTTCCTCAAGAATGGAGTTCAAGTGTTTTATCAAAATAATTTTCCATCTAAGATAATAAAGGGTTCTGTTGCTATCCCTATTATTACATTAATTTGATTATTTTGTGATGGAATTATTTTTTATGAATTCCTTTATCTTATATGAATTGTTTTATGATGTCACAATGTTTATGAATCCCATTTTTATTACATGGGTTATGCAATGATGTATGATTTATGATTTTGTGACACACATAAGAATTGTATCATTATGAGATGGGTGGGACCTATATCTCCCTCCAAATTCATTGGGTAATGATTTTATATCTCATGAGATAGACATGGCTGGAACAGTAGGTTAAACTGATTCAGTGAAACAGGACTGAAATGAGGAGTGAACTCGGTTCAGAAATGGACTTTGTCCACTAAGATAGTCTTGGAAATGAGTCTTGACTAACAAGAAATGATTATCTATGATTATGTGTGTATGCCACAAAGTTTTATGTTTTAAGTTATGATTATTGGTATTTCATTTCACTACTATGATTTATCCCATGTTATGAAATTATGTTCTCTTTTTCAGGTTAAGATTTCAAAAATGTTATGTTCTTATGAATATGATGTGATTGATATTTCTTTTATTTACCCTTACTGAGCATTTGATATCACCCTTTTATGTTTTCTTTTCCCTATGATATAAAGAAATGTTTTAGGTAAAAAAAGAAGAAGAAGATCTTTATGGGAGATGTTGAAGATCTTTCACCACGATTAGAAGATTATATTCCGAGTTTCCAAAGACACTAAACTATTACGATCCTTGTGTGTGTGTTTTTGTTATGTACTAAGTATTCTGAAAAAGTAATGTAATGTCCGTGTACTTTAAGCTTCGGGTCTCTACAGTTATTCTGAAAATGTAACTCAAGATGTTTATTATATCTAAGAAACATCAAATATAGAGGAATGTAATTAGGATTCATTTTTTTATTTTCTGAAAACGAGGAATCAAAAGTAGAACTGAATTGATATGAAGGATTATTCAATAAAAAATGGAATGTAAACAAAACAACAAAGAGATTACTCCAATTTACCAAAACCAAAATTGATGAGATGGGCTAGAAATAAAATTAACCATAAAGTGAATGAGAAATATCACCAATATAGGATATAAGTAGTAAGGGATAAAAAACAGACCTTTTAGGGTACGTTAATTAAACTTCCAACGCACTACAAGTCTTGTAAAAACAGAAGAATGTGTTCTTGAGGGTGAACCTCTTCCATCTTAGGAGGAGGGTAAAATTATTGGGCATCGAGACAGAAATAAAAAACATCACCATAATCATGGAGAATCATTTGAAAAAAATGAAATAGGTTAATTAGAGTTTGAAAAATTATGTAGTGGATAAATGGATAAATAGGAAGAAGCTTCCCCAACTCTAGATATTGTCCCTACCATGCACTCCAAATAAGAGGTAAAGGAAAAAAGAACTTGTCATCAATGTTTCATAGAAATAAATATATTAGAATAATTATTGATATATTCAATCCATCACCAATTTATAACCTTAAGAATGGATAAAAATTCATGAACTAATTTTTCATCATGAGATCAATGAATTAAATGTCAATATAAAGGAGTTCATCTGGACTAGGGAAAATATAGAAACACCATTCGTCGATATCATCATAGAGAAGCTATAAAATATTAATCAATTTTTTATTATGGACCCTATATGATACATGCGCCCTATAATATAAGTTCATTTTTGAAGGTTTTGAAATTTCCCATTTAAAATTAAATATTTGACGTAGTGACATGTAGGTTCGGGTTCCCACACAACTTTTAAATGAATATTTTATTGAAAATAAATAAAAATATAATTTTGAGGCTTATTGATAGTAACGTTTGTTGTTTATTCATAAGGATTATGATTTCTAGAATAAAAATTCATTACCGATAAGAATTTATGAATCTAGGGGGATCATCAATCAGTTAATGATATAAGATACCTAAAGAAATAAATCTATGGGAATCAAAACACTAAATATATTAACACAAGATATATTTTAATTTTTAAAGTAAATTTATTGTATATGTTGTCAAAAAGGCTATACTAAAGATAATTGAATAATAAATATTATTGTCTTACATGAATTGAATGGAAAATGGATAAGAGGCTAAAAAATATTAAGTAGAACAATATATTATTAATGATAATAATATAGAAGAAAGTATGTGAGGAAATGAAATAATCCTTTAAAATGGTTGTTCCTCACACATTATTGGACATAAATAATTCTTAAAAAAATTATAAGAATAAAAATTAGGTTCATTGGATTTTGGAAATGATAGTTCCTTAATAATTATTGGTTTTGCTACTGGTAATATTGAATCAAATAAATTCAAACATAAGGAAGTGATTTACAAAGAAGGGAATACGTAAAATATAATCAATGCGAGGATACTACATAAAGATGTAATTAAGGTGGAATTTCTTAACAACTAATGAATTATCATTAACTATCAATATATCAGGTTTATTTTCATAAGATAGATAGATAACTGGTGTAAATATGTTTCAAATATTTAACCCACCCCTCTCTTTCTAATTGAGTACCAAAAATGAAAATGTTATATGGAATATGAGGCTTAGAAACCATGGAAAAATCATAAAAAATGTCATAAAATATGAATTCATGAGAGACCTTACCAACTCAAAATTGATAATGAATACGTTTTTCACTTTTAAAAAGGGAACATGGTTCAAACCTTAGAGAAAAGAGTGGAAATTGTGTCCCTTAGAACATTAGGGCTCAATCACTCATATCTATATAGTCTTATGAGGCATAAATAAAAAAATTATATTTATTTAATCACATACATTGATGATTTCACCATCATTATAAATTTAATTTTTATAATGTTTAATTATGAGGAAATATAAATGTTCAAAATCATTAGAAGGAAAGTTTAAAGTGATCTTGGGTTATTAATTAATAATGTGATATCATATAATATAAATGAATATAATTTATATTAATTTGATATATATCCATGTAATTGTGGAATAAAATATAAATATTACACTCCATACACCCACAACAAAATGGTGTAGTTAAAATAAAAAATAATCCTCTTATTGATATGTGAAATACCATGATAGCTGAGTATAAACTATCCAAATTCTCTAATAGAGATGATATGTACACTAACATTAAGATTCAAAATAGATTTTTATTAATACATACATCTCATATGATTCCATATGACATGTGGTAAAATTTAAATTCTACTCTTAAATACATTATAGTTTATTTTAATAACTTTTCACTGAAGATAAAAAATATAAATTAGGTTAAATATTTAGAAAAATCATTAGAAGGTATCTTCATGGTCCATCATTCAAATCAATGTCTCCATAAATGATATAAAAAAGATAAAGAGTTCATTTGAATTTTATTATGTAAAAAATAATTTAAAAAAATGGTTTGATTTTTGAATATAAAATTAATATTAGTGAAGAAAAAAACATTCATATTTTAGAAAAATGGAACACTGAGAATGTTATAAATGAGAAGAATATGATTGATGTTATCTTAGATCAGACCAGTGATGAGATATGTGAAGGGAATTAGATGCAATGTAATTAGATATTAAATAAAAAAATTTATTCTAATAATATTATTGGATAACATGATAGACCCATCAAAGGAAGAGAAAAGTAGAGATTATAATACCAAAATTCAATCATATCTTAGGTTAAAAAAACTATTTCTATGTTTGTTACAAATAAACAATGGATAAAATCGTGGAATTATATGATTGATTAGATTTAAAATATCTCCCCATGGGTTTTCTTTCCATGACCCAAAATACATTATTAGAACTAATTTTTTTTAAATAATGCCAATGAAAATAGAGAAGTGATAAGAAAAAAATAAAGGCTGATTTGACATGAATACTCCAAAATGGAAGGATTTGATGTAGATGAAACTTTTATACTGGTATCTTCGAACTAGACTATTAAGATATTCATAGTATTAAAAGAACACAAATAATAAAATATCTACCAAATGGATGCGATATCTACATTCATTAATGGGGATTTATAAGGGTAAATATTTATTAAAAAAATTTCTGTATTGTCTCTAATAAAAATGCAAGCATGATATGTATTCTTAATAAATTCTTATATAACTTCAAACAGGCCCCTAGAACCTGATATTCTAAGTCGTATTTTTTATTATAAAAAAATAAGTTTTCGCTGTCAATTCTGTATAGACAAATTAATGTGAATGAGTTTCCAATAGGTAAACTTATAGTCATTTTATTTATTTATTACTAAATTTGTGGAGAAAATAAATAGTTTATATGGGATTAATTTTCTAGTCAGGTGAAGATACATTTTTATAAGTCAATCTTAGGATATATGAATTATTTTTTGAGATTAAAATTTTTTCAATGGGATGATCATATTTTCATAACAATATAATAATGTGGCCAAGTATTGTTGAAGAGGTTTTAAATGGAATATTTCAATGAATTTACACTCCCATACAGGATGGATTTTTTTTGAGAAATTGATGAGGTCAAAAATTGTGTTAATTAGAAAGAGTTATAAAATGATTGGTATCCTTGTATACATGATATCTTCAATTAAAGATATAATGTTTTTTTCTGAATATTTATGGTAGATTTCAAATTGATCCCTAACTGACACACACTTTAGAAACTAAGAGAATATTGAGATACCTAGAAAGAAAAGTGTACATTTAAATACTATATAAGAAGAAATATGACTTCTTATTTCATTGATTTACTAATACTGAGTTGGGTGGATATAACAAAAATAGCACATCCACTTCAATTGGAGAATTATTTATTAATAAATGTTTTGTGTCACAACCTTACAAAAGGAAACGTTTAGTAGTATTGTGAATAAATTATGTCAAATACATTGCAACTACACCTTATTATAATCATGTAATATGTATGTATGTGAAACTACTAGAATTGAGAATTGTCATGGAGAAGCCACTCAGTATTTCTTGTTACAATCAATGTGTTATAGATATTTTATAAAAAACAGTTTAAAACTAAATATCCATGATTAATGAAATTTAATATCATTTTGTCAAATATAAAATAGAAAATGGTGATTGAAATCACGAATATGTTTTTAACATGAATCATGTTTTTAACATATTTACTAATTTTATGCAAGGATGGAGGATAAGAAGTTAGTGTTGAAACTTAACATTTATCCTCCCCAAACATATGGAAAGTATAAAAGCCAAAACACCTACAAGGATATGATTTTTTTCAAAGGAGTAGAAAAATTGACATAACTCATTAACTAAGGGTGATAATATCTTTGATAAAGGATTTATCTACACTACATGTTGATCTAGAGTAGTGGATTTTTAAAAATTTGGATAAATATGTTATGCGTTGATGAATAATCAATCTATGTCAATTAGAAACAATTTCTTGACCCCAGTGGATTAAAATCTCTAAAACAAGATTTCTTTTCCCATTATTGTGGTGCAAAAGTTGTCATCTAAATAATGTATATGATTTAACAATTCTTATGTGACTAGAGTTTTCAAAAATTTGTTCATGAGTTATGATGAAAATGTTGTCAAGAGATGATTTTGACTCTCTCACAAAACTAATAGTGGAGAATGACGTACCATGTGACATTTTGGAAGGGAAGTATTTGGTGTCAACCTTATTTGAGAATTAGTTGAGGTTTATAAGATTTGTTTAATGGTGTTTAGAATTTTTCTAATATGGTTTTAGAAGCATGATATTTTTTTTATTTGTTTTAAATTTTTTATATAGTCTAAAAGTCTAGAATATTATAATGTATTGAACTCTATTCACTTTATATTATTGAGGATGTTTTTTATAGTATTATAAAGAACTAACTTAGTCCATTTGACTTTTTATGGTACAACATTGAGTTTATGGAAATCTAATTTCATTGTTTTTGAAAATGGAATGAAACCTATTTTTTTTTATAAGGATCCATGATGGGTTTCATGGTTACATAAAAAGTAATTTTGTAAATTCTCATAGGGTACCATGAGACTTCAAAGGGAAATATGAATCCTAGGATGAAACATTTTAAGGTATAACTGAGATGAACTATATTATTTTGACAAAGGCATAAAATCTATAATCATAATAGGGTATATAAACATTATAGTGTAAATCTACATCTTATATTACAAAAATTGGCCACAAATATGATAAAATAAAGAATTATAGAATTTTTAATATAACATATAACTAAAACTAGGTGAATTCTAAGATAAGAAAATGTTTAAAAACAAAGATTAATTATTTTTTATTCATGATATATAATTAATCTAGGATTTATAAACCACAAATAATAGGATCATCCAAGTGAATTACTTTATATGTTGGAATGTAAAAACAATTTGATCTATTTTTAAAGAATAATGTATAATAAATTACTATTATTATATGTTTATACCTATTTACACAATCACAATCACACACATATATATATATTACTACGGTTCAAACTGATTTTTTAAATACACCAGTTTTCAAAAGGATGATATATTTATAATTTTTTTTCATTGACTTTTTTATCCTATTATAGGTATGTTGTTGAGTATTAAAGACGATCATGATCTAGTAGAAACAAAGATGATATATTTCATGGGTATTTCTGGAATACTTAAAAACCCTTATTTGTGTATTATTTTTATGTTATATTGATCTTCTTTGTTCTTGAATGATGCTATCTTATAAAAATAAAAAAGGGTTCTTTTCTAATACTTCATGTGAAAACATGGGAGAAATTACCAAATAAAGGATTTCACAAGAAGTGAATGAAACATTCTGAATCATAAAACTATGGTTATGATCATTTTTTTTCTTGTACGGAAGTTTGATACATCCAAAACAATATCCATTTTTTCATATATTGAAATAGATAGAAATTTTATCAATACAAATGTAAAAAAAATATTCAATGTGATAAAAAATTGGAGTTAAGAAAACAGAATAGAAAATTTTGAGAAAAGAAATTTTTTTAGAATGAATGGAAGTCAATACTAGATTTGAGAAGTTTGAGAGATTCAAAAAACCTAGTAAGGGCATGCATCTAGTGATCGAGATGATATGACCTCCATGTTTTTTTCATTTGGTGACAAATAATTGACCGTATATATATTATTTTTGTAAATTGATATCATTTCTTATTTTCTTTCTTCCATAAGTGTGCCATAACATTTCAACATATAATAAAGAGAACAGTAGGATCTGTAAATTGTTTTTTATGCAACCAAAATCTGGTGAAGATTTCTCTCAACTTGTGCAGTTCTTTTTTCACTATAACTGGAAGGATTTTGGATAAAATCATATAAATAGTATTATTATATAAACTATTTTTACATGTTTTAACTTTCAAACCCACTATAATTTCTGTTATTAATATAGTAGAAAAATCCGGGGACTGAGGTAATAACTTGATAAAAAAGTATAATTACCGAACACTAGGTATTGATATTGTCAACATCATTTCCTGAATTTTTTTCCATTACATTATACCCATATCTTGCAAGGAAGATTTTTTTTATTTTAGAGGATTATATCCAAACTAATCATAGGGTTTTATTTTAGGGGAAACAATATTGAAATATTTTTCGAACCACCACAAATTAATCATCCCCCCCTCGTCTTTATGGTGGAATCCTTATTTATTCACATTAAATATACCCTATAAAAACTCTATTTAATAAACCATTAATTAGTTATTGAGTCTGGGGATCCCAAGGTTATATCATCTATTTGTCTCTTCCAAATAAAGCAATGAAAAACAATGATTAAACAACATGTATGAGCCTCCAGGAATAGAAAATTGATTTCATAATAAATCATTAAATTACTAGATAAAATAATAATTTATAGAAACATAAATCAATAATAAATAAATAAAGAATGAGTAGTATATAAAAAAGAATGATTAAATTTTATTGTATCATGAAATACATCAAGAAACACATTGGATTACGAGTGATAATGATGGGGGATGAGGGAGACTGAGAAGAAGCATTGGAGTGACTCCATACATGTGGGGGAGAGTTGGTATGAGTGATTAGGGAAAAGAGATATAGGGTTAAGGGGTGAAATAAATCTAATCCCACAGTAGAAAAACAATTGTTCAGTCCATCGGATACCCGATCTAGGGTCACTGTGTACATAGTGGTACCCCTAGACCTGCAGGGTTATTTCCTAGATCACTGGGATTCTGGTCCTACCTATAGTGACCAATATCTGGTGGTACCACCCTAGTATCATTCCTAAACATTGAATATAGTGAAAATTTTAATACACATCCCAAAATACCCTATAATAGAACCACAAATACAAAAACTGAATCCAATTTCATATATGAAAAAATGATTCCTTAACCAGAGTAGAAAATTCATACAGAACAATATCAAATTCACTTAATAGTCACACTTAACACCTTAAAACATGGTAGTTAGGATATTTAGAGGGTTATTCGTAGCGTTTCTTGATAATTTATTTATCTACTATTAGTTTTGATTATGTGGCACATATTTTGAACTAATGTCACTTTTAAAAGAAAAAATCAGTCTTTCAGTCCTATTAAAAACACAATTTATCAAAATACTATTAATTTAATTCATACAACTCAAAAATAGATCATTGATCATTTCCCAATAGTTTCACAAAATTCATAGGGTCTTTACTTGATTTTCATAATGTGATACAAGGTTCGAATAAATATATAATATTGAAATAAAACATGAAAATTCAGTCATACCAGGCACAAAATATGTCACATTGATTTGTGGTTAATTTATTTATATAAAAATTTAATTGTCTATAATTGTCATAAATTATCATTATAATATGAGTACATATTAATTTTTTAAATAATTTCATGTTCATTTTGAACTGAAATCACACTTTTAAAATTAAATAATTACTTACAGTAATACTAGAAAAATCTCATGTTGGAATTAAAGATCATTAATTCGAATATATTAAAAATGGATAATTGGTAATTTTCCTAATGTTTCATGAAAATATGATATTGTTTTATTTTTTTTTGTTAATGTGATTTTTGTTGAACAAAAATATTAATTTTAAATTCAAAAAATTCACTTCTAAAAAATTGAATTCAATAAAAAATAAACTACTGACAAGAATGTTTTAAATAATTATGTTAGGTACTTATAAATATGAAAAAAGTTATAAATTTTTCTAATTAATTTAAAATATTAAAAAAAAATTCTTGAATAAAAATTACACCCCGAAATTTTAATTATAACAGTTCATTGATTTCTTAAAACACAGAAGTTGTTAAATCACAATATGTATAAATTTACCATCGCCTTATAACCAATTTTGATGGAATCAAATATTTAGTAAGTATCCAGTTGTTTTTATCAAATATTTTCAACACCCCAGGAAACATGATTTGATTTTTGTATGAATAAATATCATTATTATAGTAAATATAATTGAAAAAAATAAAAGTAACTTGGATTTTAATTGATGAACATTAATATGAGAAATATATTTTTTATAAAACAATGAACACAGGTTTCATGGTGTGATGGTGGAATTGAAGAAAAAGTACCAACCACATATTGATAATCAGATACTGTCACCTTATACATAAACTTTTTCAACCAAAATATTTCTTTTAATTATTATATTAATAAAATATACCCGGTTATCTTATAATATTGTCATCAAGGATTCTATTTGGTAGATTTAAGATGATATATTTCATAAATTTACAAATTTAATAACCAAAATCCTAGTCATTCATTTGTTCTGAACATTGTAAAAACATCTACATGTTTAAGAAACTAGTTTCAATAAATGTTTGGATAGTGAAATATTATTATAAATACATTTATAATTATACTAGTATAAAAATACATATGTTTTTTGTGGGTACATTCTTTCCTCATACCACAACTCTATGATAAATAAATACTACCATATCATAATGAAATTATAATTAAAAATTATTATAAAATTAACATTTTAAATATTTTATATAAAATTCATATATAGAGTATTAAAAATCATAAGGGTCATCATGTGTGGTATTTTTTTGGATATTTATGTATTGGATCCAATTATGACATCATTAGAATATTTAAATAGATCAGAAATAGTATTTAGTGATTCATAAACACAATAAAAAAGAATAAGTAATAAATGAGAAAATTTAATTTCTCTCTTTTATAATTACTGTTTAATTTTTTACCCCTATATAATATGTATTAAAAAGAGTATATCATGGACTATTTTATTTTCACACCCAACATATACTTGATATGATCATTATTAAATTTCTTATTGATCTATTGATTTATCATATGTTAATGTGATGTGACGACTAAAAAATACAATTTTATTTTAAGAATTTTTTCCATTTTAAATGAATTTATATATATATATATATAATATATATGAATTATTTCAAATTTCAGTAATAATAAAACTTAAATTATTGGATATATGAATTATAGAAATGCACCTCATGTATATATTCAAAAAATTAGGCTCCCAACCATTCATGGTTTCGAGTTTCATTTACACTATCAAGAAAAATACTGTCATGAGTGACTATTCCATTTTTTCAAATTTAGTGTAAGAAATATATATTTTTTGTAATTTTGTATAAATATGAATTTTTATCATTAATGAATAAAAAATATTGATCGGTGGTGAAATAATATCCTGAGATGGTTTTCTTAATCCAATGACCAATACCTTATATTTTCTTTCCTTAACCATATTTTCCCATATTATCCTCACATTTATTATATTAGACCTTTTATAATTCATTGTAAATAATTTTTCATCTAAAATAAATTTAAAATTATATAATCACATATCATTGTGTTTCATTAAAATATTAAATGGCCATGATACAAAAGTTCCGATAGTATATTTGATGATGTTAACAACGTAGTCATCTATGGGAATAAGTAACTTGACCATGAATTATGAGAAACATGAATCCAAAATCTCACATGATCTTGTGGATGTTTTTTATTTTATAGGATAACGCCTTGAATATTATACATTATACCACTCACAATAAAGTTATTATTGGGTTTTAAAAGATATAAATCACCATAAATTTCACCATATAATTGTTTAATTAAAATTGAATAAATAGTTATTTGTATCAAAATTAGCATTATATTTTATTTCTGAAAATCATGATTACCTCAGGTAAGTAAAAACATTATGGGGGTTCTCTTTCTTCAAACTATAGGTGTGTGGATGTTCAAATTTTTATATTTTTGAAAATATTCTCTCATTAATCTATTAAAATGATATGGTTTATTATTTTCTTTTTACCAATTTATAATATCATTCAAAGAATCAATATCCAATGAAGAACATTCATTTACTTGTATTTATGCACATGTGTTTGTTCTTTATAAATTAATCTTATTGTAATTCAACAAAACTAGAACCTTTAACATGTATACACAATTCTAGGTACCATAAAGTCATTGAATGTGTGTGTTATCCAACAATAGTTTATGGAACATCGTATGCCTAAATTGAATAAAAATATAAGAATCTAAGTAGTTCGTGTAATGTAATAATATAGTAGAGTATATTTTTGTTATATAATACATGATCATTATTTTTATAATTATTATGTGTCTTCATCTACTTTTTGTCTATTTTATTTACATGAGCCTCATTAGATAGTACATAAAATGAAATGTTCATAGATTGAGATTCCAACTGATAAATATGTATATGAACACAAAAACATCATTATATTTTATTTAATCTATTTAAAATAAAACATTTACTATATATTTTAAATATATAACAAGTATTTAAATTTAATTATGACCCATAATTTCATTATAGAAGGCATACATTTGTTCTGATTCATGTTGTTTATTTTATACAGTCATTTAATATTTCATATATTATCAAATTTGAATCTATAGAATTTATACATGAAATGAAAAATTAAATAATATCAACTAAATAATACCTTAAATGCCTCCTCTTCCAGATGAGTAATGAAATCATCACATTCTTTTTAGATTATTCTGTTTCTGTTTAAATTAGGGGAGTGGGTTTGGATTTCCACTCATCATCCAAAATATTATGTTTGGTAAAATTCATTTTAAATCTTCTATGAATCTTTATGGGATCCATTAATATAGATTTCATCCTATATTATTCTAATATAAATATACTTTTCCTATGATACTAAAGATTAAATCAAGGTTTTGTAATTTTTTTAGTATAATAGAGAATATATTTTATATTTTTACACTAACATCAACCCAAATCATCTTCTTTAATGTAGGAATAACATTATGCCACTTATCTATACCAACTGAGACTTGTAAATGAGAAATTTAACATATATAACTAATAATGATTGTTTTTTTGGATCAACAGGTTGACCGTAAGCATTCTATCCAACCTAAAATATTGTAACTCTACATATCACCTTAAAAATAATTATTAACACAGTCACATGACACCACTACATACATTCTTCAAACAAATCACATTTCCCTCTAGGTCACCTCTATCTTGATTGTTTACTATAACATGGTTCTTAACATTAGATTATTAGTCACCTTCAAAATGTTTTCCACCTACTGAAATTTTATCAATTCTCAAATTATTATTATGTTGTTCCTCGAGCATGGTTGAAGTATTTTGTGAAGGGTAAATTATTTCCCTGATAAGATTAATGAATAACTAATAGTATTTAAATAAATAATTAAACACATAATATAATATGGAAAGACATTCTAAATCCAATGGTGAGGTATTTTAAGGTTTGTAAAATAGGGAAAACTAATTAATTCATTAATTCAATATTTTAATATGTTATAATTAGTAGTTAAGATAAATTATTAATAATATATTTTTTATAAAAATGGAAATTTAACTATATAAAACTATAATAGGTTAGTATAGAATTAAAATTTCTTCACCAATAAAAACCTACAAGAGTGATATAGGAACTTTCACATTGAACAACTCGAATATTTTTCTACCTAATATAATACATTATTCTTGATCAAAAAAAATAGGGAATAGGTTAGAATGAGAACTATCGATATATGTGACATATAGAGGTTAATACATATATTTGATTTAATCTTTCATCAACTATGTGAAATAGGTTTTCGAAGAAATAAAAATAAATGGATGTATACACTATGATAACTCATCCCTAACAATGTGAAAAGTATAATGATACCTTTATTATAAATTATATATTCTTCACATTTTAAAAGTGTAAAAATATAAGTCTAATACCTTGTTAGCGATCTTGTAATCAATATTTTGATGTATATCTATTTCTTATAAAGGTTAGGCTTATATATAAATAAAAATTTATATGTTAATATAATATTACCATCTTTACAATATAGATTCTATATATTAGATATTTTATGGACAAACCAATCAAGAATAATTGAATTATGATTTTCATTGTTGATTAGGATTGGTAGGAACTTGTTTTCTCACCCCATATCGTGAAGGAAGTGAGGGACAACATTGAATATTCTGCGAAAAATATATATTCAACGATGCTTTCATAAAATTTTTTAAATAAGGAATATAGTGAGAGTTTGAATATCAGATAAGTAGTTATTTGTTTAATAAATGGTAGTAAAGATCACTCAAAGTGGAATTAAAATGAATCAAAGAATAAAAAAAAAGAATCTCAAACATTAGGTATATTCATCACTACATATAATATTTCAAATTTAATTTATAAATATTAAATACCATTTTTTATTAATATAATTGAATAAAAATATATTTACAAAGTAATATAAGAAATATTTTATGAATTAAGGTGAATCATCCATTTTTTTATGATTTTTAACTTTGAAATCGTCAAAATAAAATATTAACTTACATATTTCATAGTAGATTGATTATTATAAAAAAGTTATTTATAATTGAGTATTAACATACTATTTGTCAAATTTTCTACAAATAGACAAAATAGGACAATGTTTGATATTTAAAATTAATGTTTTTAATGGTATATTATAAATAATTCATAGTTTAATAATACATAAATAACCATTTTCCAAATATTAGAAATTAAATAACAATACAAAATATTAGACTCATATAATACCCAGTCATTTAAAATTCTTATCAAGTATAACTAAAATTAAATGTCCATTATATACCTATCAGGATGATTAAAATCATTACAAATAAGCCTCTTAGTTATTTTTACATCATTAATTATAATATTTTAAGGCAAATAAATGATTTTATATTATTGTTTTTATTTCAAGAGAAAACATTTAGAATCAGTTTAGCAATACGTGTGTGAACTATTCTAAATAGAGGTGATATGTAAATTAATATACACAATGATATTAATTTAAATTCTTTTAGTAATTTAAATATGATTATATAAAATAATTCGTAGCATATATAATACAATCTATGAGGTTAATTGGAATAATATATTCAAAAATTTCCTCGATCATTAAAAAACAGAGTTGAGCTATTCCTAAACTCACATTAACTTATATATGTCATTGTGATGAAGGTAGTAAATAGAGGTTAAATTGTTTGTTTTATAACTATTTAATGTATTATATAATTTCATTCATGGGATGTTTCCCAACTAGTGGTGAATGAACATAACAACATGGAAACTATATTGAAAAATGGATAACCCATATATTATAATATGGAAGAAATCTGTTATGTTATAGCCTCACGTGGTTTGATGAAAAACATTTATTATGGCTACATTTTAGAAACAAAATTACATCAGAAAACTAACAATGTTCATCATAGTCGATCATCCTATGTTACTAAGGATATAAATATACCTAGTTTAGAGCGATATTCATCTAGTGATTGAATATATTTCTATAAGAGGGATGTTCTTATTATTTGATATGGTGGTAAAAATCTTCTTTTTCAATAAATTCAAGTCTCTATATGTATATGGGATGGTGTAGGAACAATAAAATCTACCAGACTAAGTGAGAGGATTTTTTTAGGGCCACATACTACATATGAATATCAAAATCAATGAAGAATGGTTCTATATTTACCAAATTAGGTAATTTATTAATCACTAAAAATAATAAATCCTATAAGGATGGAGTTAATGGTGGTATGTTATAATTGGAAGTTTATATGAGTATAGAAATGGATTACATTGTATAAAATATGGTTTTGTGTTTTTATTGTTTCTATACTCTTGGATGTTTATACTGGTTATGAAATATTCTTTATAAAATGCAGATTAGAGTGTTCATATGGAAAAATTTTATATTTTATAAAATAAATTATAGTGGATTATTAATAATTTATCTTAATTATCGTATATGAAAAAATTATTGTTTAATAAATGAATTAATTAGTGTCTCTATTTTTTAAAACCCAATATCCCTCAACCTTTAATTTAGATAATAAATTATCTAAGACATTATTGAGTAAATGATCTATATTAAACATCATATAATCCATACAAACGTCTTATCAGATTATTATAAGGTATTTAAAACTCCCTAATAATTGTAACCACCTTGATGAGGTCAAAAAAAGTAATTTATACTATGGTAGAATTATAACTCATGTTATAGAAAATATTTCGTAACATAATATTTTTATTAAGGTATATTTTTAACTTGTCTATAAGTATTATTTATTTTATTTTAATAATATTTTTAAAATTATGTTGTATTTTCATATTTAATTAAATATGTTAGATAAAATAATTTACACATAATATTTTAAATTTATTTTTATCTTTAAAAAGATTATTAATTTATTTATCTTCACTAATCATGTATAATAATCAAATTGAACCACGAATCAAGCAATTATATAAATAACCACACATTGATAAATAGAATAAATAAATGATATGATCATAATATTTTATCCACTTGTTAGTTTATCAAGAAGTGATAAAAAACATTGTACTAAAGAGAAATAGCTCAATGATCCTATACTTATCATAAGTTATAGACTTCCTCCATTCTATTATGTATCTCCTTCGTGGGATTCACCTCAAACTAGGTTATAAGACATCTTCTCTCTCTATGACCTCTATCCATTGCAAATGTATTTTCACACACATGTTAGGGGTACCAAGGGCTTTGGGTTACATCAAATAATCCTTGGACACACATGTCTGTATATAATATAAATGGGAGGGATGATTCAGATAATATTAAATGTAATTTAATAATAAATTAACAAATAGATTCATTGAGTAAATAATTAAATTAAATGAATTAATATTACAAAAACAATGGTTTCTCATGATCAAGATCAATCACAACATGAAGTGAATATATATTAATATTTTCTATAATAAATTTCAATTTGTTCTAATTAAGATAAAATAACTACTATAAATGAATTAATATATAAATAAATTAATAAATTATAATCATTATTTTCAGTATAAACAGACATAGATATATAGTATAATTCCATTCCTATATTATTTTAATTTTTTAAATTTACATTTTACTTTTAAAATAAATATGTATATCTTGTGTACTGAGGAGACCATATGGTGTGTGTCTTCTAGATCATGTTAATATCTTTTATAGTATTCAGTAGTCAAAGGGTGTGTACTATCACATATAATTTCATGTGACTCATGTTATCTATGGTTGTGTATTGTGCACTTATAGAACTTTAATGACTATATGATAGGCTGTGATATACATGGAATGTAGCATTTTGGATAAATAAACAAATTATTAATGTTGTGTATGAACACATGACATGTTATAATATATGGGGAATGTATTACAAGAAATGAATCATATATGATAATCCCTACACAGTATTTTGTGGAAAATTTTACCTAGAATTTTTTTAAGCAGGTAGTCCCACAAATGATTCCAAAATTCACCTGATGTGTACCCCATGTGGACACCTTATGAAAAATGGTGTGTACATCGATCTATACTGTATATAGTTAGGTGTTACTTATAATTACTCCATATATTCAATCACATGAAATAACTAAAATAATTACATTTATTTTACAAACATATATACATGTTACATGAAGTGTACATGCAAGCTACACACCATGTAGTCTATGTATGGATATGAATATCAATTTACCACAAATTATCAGTGTGTGTTGATGCTAAAAATTATCAACATATGCTAATTTAATTTATGAAAAGTTAAAACTATGCGGGGTTACAGGGCGTGTACACCAACTACACTCCATATAATCCTTGTTAAACTAATATATACACTAGAGGTCAATACACAACATGTAATGACATATTGTCTCCAGTCACATGGTCAGTATAAAATTGTCTGGCATACTCCTTGTGTGAGTGGACCATTGTTACATAGAATATAATTTATTCATAAACACCATGTATCTATTTCATTTAGTTAGAAACCATGGAATCTATAAACGGGTCGTATTTGATTGTTTTGGCTATTCATATTCAGATGAACAAATTAACGTCATTTTTTTATTAGTAATGAAATTGTAAAAATGTAAACTAATTAAATAAGAAAGTAAATATTTCAAATAAATTCTACATAATTATTAATTCTAATGTGACTACTCTGATAAAACATGAGGGTTATAAGGTGTATAGAGTGTTGTGGGCAGCATCCCATTATTTGTTTTTCAACAGTTTCAATGGATTATATCCATAGAACCTGACAAACTTAACATAGAAGTCTCCTAGATAAGATCTCTTGCATTCAATTTTTAATTAAATTAAAACATAATTAACATGAATGTAATATTCATTCTCAATCAATTTCCATTGCCACTCTTATTATTCCATCATTATATTGGATAATCCATCAGAGGAATAATATGGGTGTAAATGAGTTCCATGAATCCATGGATAATGATTGTGAATCCTTGGGAACTAGCATGGTAGAAAAAAGTTATTTTCTTTGTTGGTTGTTGATCATAACAGGGGTTTCTCTTGTTCGTTTTATTATTTTGAGAGGGAGTATGGGACAATCATATATATAGAGATTCGTAGAATTATATAGTGTTTTCATTGTGCGTGAAAATTATCTCCACTCTCAAATAATATATAAATGGTATTTTATCCTTACAGTTAAAATAATTTCTAATAACAATCATTCCCTTGTAAATATAAATAATCTATTTTATACCCCATGTTAAATAATAATAATATTATTATTATATCCCATGACATAAACAAATTTAAATATAATTTACTAAATAATTAAGTTAATACTTATTTAAATACTATAAATTATAATATTTGATTTTCTTTGGGACTTAAGGAAACCAGTAGATCTACATAAGGAATTCATCGAACCTTCGGTAATAAATTATTTATACAAATAAATATTATTTTTTTTATAATAAAATAAATTTTATATTTACTAAATACATGATAAATATATATTTTAATATTTACATAACTAAATATATATTTTAATATTTACATAACTAAATAAATATTTATATTATTATTTTCACTAAATTGGTGAATATATATATATATATATTACCTTATGAATAATAAAGTAGTGGTGAAGTTTAACAGACATATTGTTAACATAAATATCTCATGATTGATTATTTATATGGTCTATATTAAGAAAAAAATAATTATTCCATAGTATGAGAATATTATTTATTATTAATATTAAATTCAACAGAATTCAATGATATTATGGATACACTTATTGTGTTACACTGTAGAGCTATTTCTCAGTGGAATAATGTTATATTACATAATGTCCAAGATTATCATTTAACAACACATCAAATATACTATAGAAAAATTAGTTAATGTCATTATGAAGACAATAATAATAAAAATTTTATCATGTAATTTAATCCCTTTCTCTTTCAATATCTCATCAAAAAAGATGTATACTTGTGTCATCACAATATATAAATGATTTATATTTATTTGAAATTTTAACTCATTTTTTAACATCCATGACCATGGATTTAATCATATAGTTTCATTTCAATCAAAGAAACATAAATATATTCTTACAATAATATAAAAAGGAACAATACCTTCATTATATATTCAACTAATCCCATTTTACATACGAAGAACCCGATGTGTGCTATCACACCACACGCATATTTCCCCATGGTTTTTCCCATACATCAATGAATGAAAGTAAGGATATAAAATAATATTAATATAAATTATAGGGGCCAATACACACATTAAAATTCATAAATATAAAATTAATTATAAACACATAGAATTTATAATGGTGAGTCTGTCCTAATGACTTCTTTTTCTGGAATTTCACTATGTTTCAACATAAAGAGAATAAGTGTCAATGTCTAATGAGATACCATAACCTGATTAAGAAAACACTATATGTCTCTCATTTGATATGAGTTATCTAGAATACAAGACCTATGTTTATGAATATTAACATTGCATATATATGTTATCTTATATTGAGGAACCTAAATAATATTTTAATGTAATAAATACTCTTGGTTATTATGAAATTATTGTTACACAAAATAACTATAATTTCTGATGAGATATTTATTAATATTATATTAATCAAAAATAAAACTTAATTCAGTTCTTGGGAACCAACTCCAACATGTGACTATCATACACCATATAAATTTCAGATATACAATAAATGGATCCAAATAATCATCAATATCATTACCAAGTTGTTTTGTTTCAAAAATACGTATATATGACGTAATTGATTTCTAATTTATGTGTTACAGTGGTGGAAATTTATAATTTACCAATATAACTAGCTAGATAATTCCAAAGATACATTATACACTCAAATGATTCATTTCATATTTAAATAATGAAATTTATTGCTTTCTGAACTAGTCTTAAAATTCAGGTCATTCATGATCAATTTTTTCCACTAAGGAGCATCTACTATGTGATAAATTTTTCATCTCAAATCATTTCATCTTTATGCTACATAAATTGAATTTAGATTCATAACAACCATATATCACTTTAAATCTTTAAATTTATGGAATGTAACATGCCACTTTAAAATGACTTTATTCTTCTTTTTGTATCATTCACACTGCACATCTATAATTTTTATGTGATTAGTGGTCCTTAAAAAAATAATATAAAGTCATTTGGACCAAAATTTATTATTTGAGAGGTTATAACCATTTAACATAACATTATATTAAATACTTATTCTTGAAAATTAATCTAATTATCTTCTGATAACTTTTCATTCAATAGATAATGTAATTTTGTGAAGCTTTTTTTTAACCAGTAATTGAAAAAAACTTCAAATCACATAGTTCTGGTACAGCTGACCATGTCTTATATTAAGTAAAAAACATAAAATGGAATCATTTTATAGCTCTATAACTTCTAAAATATCTTATAACAATCATTAATATCATCTATAATATCCAAGATCATTTCCTTGATATGATCTCTAATATTGTTTACATATTTACTAATATGAGAAGACCCATAAACTAAACTATTATTCCAAAAAAGCTATATTAATCTCTTACCAATGTTTATTTCAACATTAATAACTTTTATGTATTCTAGGATAGATCAAGTGCTGTTACAAAACATCTATAAAAATTATTAATTAATAAAAATAACATAAGTATAAATAAATGAATCAAAAATGTCCGTTTCCACACTTTATTTAAAACATGATGAACTCTTTATTTCCATCCTTACACTATTTTATCATATGACTAACATCCATCCATTTTCAATCCAAACTTATCATTTTTTTAAAAATATATTCATATTTAACTAATAAAAAATACACACATATATATACTTGTAGATATATAGAGAGAATAAATTTTAAAGAAAAAAACTATAAAAAGTATTACACTGAATAGAAAAATTAACTGTCGTAGAAATATATAATATTGAGAGACAACTAAAGGAAATTATGGTTAATGATTCATGAAATGTATAAATAACACTAAGATTTATCATGATTTGTATATAGGGTTATAAGACTATTATGTTTTAACTGAGGATAATATAAATATACAATAAATGTATATAAAAAATAATTAAATAGAATGATTTTTTTAGTTAATCATATAAATCATAATGTTAAAATATCAGTTATAAAATTTATTATATTTTTCATTGAAAACATCATTTTTTCGTTACATTTAAATAATGAATTTTAATCATTTATAAATTTATTTTGTCAAACAGTTTTTTTGAAGTTATACAAATAAATTAGGCAATGAAAGTGGTATATATTTTTTAATTAAAACTAATATATTATATTAAATGTTAAAATACCACTTAAATATAATATTTAATAATAATAACATATAATTTCATAATGAGGTTTATATTATTTTTTAGAAATATAAAAAACTATAAAATAGTAATCTATTTTACAAATAATCTAAATATTATCCTCATTTCTAGTTCATAATAAAAATAATAATTAACCTTTAATTAAAAAAACTCACTAGATTAATTATAAAATTATTATGGAGTATTTTCCATTTATGTGTATTAGAAATATATTATAAAAAAATTCCATCTGGAAAGTCCCGACCCAACTCACTTTAAATAGTATCCAAACTGGTGTGCAACATTACCTCGGGTGCATAACAACGTATGCTAGGGGATTTCGACTAACAATGAGGGTCTAAGGAGTGTCATGGGGTGTATATGTCCCATATATCTAGATGATATCTCATAATATAAATAACCAAGTAACATACATAATATAATAATAACAATGTAAAAAAAGATATATATTCATTCCAAAAATAATTATATAATATGCTGGTATATAAAAAGTGCCATAAATGACTGATATCCCACTAATTTTATTGAATCTACGGAATAAAAATAAAATAATAAATAGAGACTAAAATAATGTACATGAGGATCCACTGTAATCCTTGATCCCCTCCTCTTCTCAAATCACAAGTCTAATATGATGTTCTCCAACTCGATCATGTAGTCTTAGGTGATAACATAACCTGAACCTATAAAAAGTAATGATTTCTTGGGGACACAAGTGTAACAAAATCCAAAATAGGTTTTGAGTAAAAACCTTGCAAGGAAACATGAATTTAATTCCATTTATAACTGGAAACGAAGTTATATGTGCTTTTGAATTTCTCAGATAAAGTAAAAAAAATACTATAAATAAATAAATACAATCATAAAAAAATACATGATTTGACTCGATGCTAAAATGTATATATTCACATCACAAGGACTGTTCCGACCATAGTATCACAACTTCCATGAGTGTGTACACTTGAAAAATAGGCCATGCCTAATGGTCGTCATCAATCCTCATTTTCGGGCCCTTGATTGACCATACACACTTAGGCTAGTGTAAGGGTATCTATAAGCACACCGTGATAACCAATCTAACCTATACATTACCTAGGTCTCCCACGTATATATTATTATTTTGAAAAAGTCCCCTATGATATTTTTCTTTACCAAGGAATAAGCCTACTTGTGACATGGACGTCCCCAAAGGTAGTTTTCTCACATAAGGAATAAGAACACAATTAATAGACACCCTCCTATGATAGTTTTCTCAGTCAAGGAATAATCCCAAACCAAACAAGGATCTTACCTATAGGATTTTTTTCTCATCCATGGAATACACCCATGGGTAGAAGAGTACGCCCCTTGCAACATTTTCTTATTTAGAGACACAACCTCCCATACAACGATTTTCAGTAGTATCAAAAACCTCCATACTATTGGAGTTTTTTCAATTAAATAACCACGAAATAAATAAAATTTTCTATTTCATTTCAAAGCCCCATGGTCCTATCCTATAAAAAATAATATAAATACTAACCCCAAGGGTGTTATCCTAATAAATAATAAAAATAAGGGAAACTTGTGTTGGTAGAATTCCTAAACATGCCATCACTATGCTTACCCAAAAATAGCTCCTCAAATGGTTCCAAAATATATTTGAGGAACCAATTGGGGTCCCTTAGTTCACTAAAAATGGTTCTTGCTCAGGTTTCACGTCATCAACCATATTATGGATGGCATTATTTTCCTTGGAAATGTGGTGAACTTGCGTGGTTTCACATTACACCAGGAATCACTCCCAAGAGAGGGCTTAGAGCCCAACAGGAAAACCTAGTCACCATGGTAAGACCAAACTCCCAACCTATTAATAAACTACCAATGGAATACCACTAAATTAAAAACATCACAAGGGTTAGAGAGACTTTCCCCTAATCTAAATCAACATATAATGGTTTCCATTGTGTCACTAGTTCCATATAAAGCCCTAAGGCCAAAATCACTCTCCATGTCATATTATGTATGTTGAGAGGTATCAATGTTCTATTATATTAGGCCACTAAGTCACAATCACTCTAATCAAACCCATAACTTATCCCCATTTATCATGCATACAAGTTCACAACCAAGGCCTCAAACATTAGTGATGCATCAATAATGTTAGCATCAATGAGCCTCATGGACATCGAACATTTTATAGCCTAAGAAAATTAAATTAAAAGAACTTTTTCTAAAATCACAGTCATTCAACTAAATGGAAACAGCATTGGACACACTCTATATAAAATCATTCATAAATACCATTGGGAATATATAGAATACAATCAAACATTTAGCAAAGTCAGAACCCCTTTAATCAAAATTATAATTACTCACTAATCACTATTGTTCAAATCCAACGACCATCATCCCAACCACCCATGACCCTAAATCAAAACAAATGATCAATTTAATTAATTATAATCATTTTATAAATGATAAAATATTTCACATTGAAAACAAAATTTTTTTAGAATTATAATAAATGTGGAAAATCATACAAGGTACCTTCACCGCACCAAAATTTCTCCCAATAACACATAGAAGGGACATCACATACTCCCAACACTAATAAAAGAATAATACATAACCATCAAAACCATTTCCATATGTATTTCCTTTTTAATTTTAAATAAAAACCTAATTCAGTTCAAATGAAAATGTACCATCATATAAATGATGAGAATTCATGTGAAGATAGAATTATCAGATTCTCTATTCCTATGTAGAAAGGAAGACACATTGAAAATGGGTGATTTCACCATTCTCTAGTGAAATCATCATCAAATACCTATATCATAACAATTCCAAATTGCAGTTGGGGAGAGGAATATAAATAGATTAAGGGGATATTTTTTGTACCTTGTATAGTAATGAAACAATACCTCAGAACATGGGATAAGTAAGGAAGCAAGGGGAGGGGGCTACTAAATTCTGGACACCAAAACTTGCGGTGAAAGGGGGACCCCCACTTAAAATATTTATGGGGAATATTGATAATTATACCTAACAAAAGGTCACAATAAGAGAGCTTGTTTCCCACTAAATGTTATGTGTTGGGCCATTGACTATTTGGTGGACACATAGTTCCAACAAGTCGAACAACCAGTCACTGGCTATCTGGTGTTTGTGGGCTAGCAGAAAAAAATCATCCTTGGGGACAAATATTTTATCCTCGATTCGAGAAATCCTCTAAAACACTATTTCAGCCTCAAAATTCACTCAATATACATCTTTTAATATACTCCCTAATTGATAATTGAATTTTTATTACAAGTTTAATATCAGACCCCTCCCCTAATTAAAAATTCAAATGCTAACTAAAAATTATGAACCTATATAGAAACATGATATTAAAACCTATCCACCATAATTCTACTTATATACCGCCATGGAAATATAGTCAAACACATTTTCCTTGCTCTATTTTCCAGTACCATTCAAATAGTATTTTTCAACATTCAAACCATGAACATGATCATTTAATGAAAATCTAACTATAACATAGTAATACTTATTGTACAAGATCCACTACTCAAATTAATTACTGACACCCTACGATAGATCTATCACATTGCCATCTATCCCACAACACATGAGGCATCATCATCGGATCAATCATCCATTCTAGGGCTCTCTCCACCAAAATCCATTTCACAAAATGGACAATTCTGAGTAATGGTTATCCCCATCTCTAGAATAATCTACCAAAAAGGAATTCACAAGGGTATATTGACCATCATAGTGTGTTATAAAACTAACCACACCCAAAAACTCATGGAAATCTGATCAATCATTTGTACCAATTATTATTTCGAAAACCCAATCTAAATAGTTCATTCACCCACCATCCATGAGACAATCCAAGATGCATTAAATTTTTCTTAATGTGCCCCAACCATCACCCATAACATGGACTCCATATCCAGAAGTATGTAGCATATTTTTTTTCTTATTCCAGTATCTTGAATCACACATGAGTTCACACATAGAACCTTATATGGTCAAATTTCCCAAAAAATGCATGGTCTCACATGTTGATACACTATTCATTTATTCAATAAAACTTCCTTAAAATTCCAATGGAATTACATAGTTTTATTGACATCCACAATGATGCTTGATACAAACCACTAGAAAAATTTTATGGTTCATTCATCTATCCACTAAAAACGGTGTCGTTCCCTACTAATGTATGAGAATTGATGCACCTCGATGAAAAAGTACCCTTGAATCAATTCAATTTAATCCAAAGCATGATACCAAAACTAAAACATTATTCAACATCACCTATGAACTCCATATCCAGTTCTCACTAGGTAAACCAAGACTATATCAAATTTATACATGCACAAACATCTTGTTTCATCTTGACCATTCACTAGCTAGTTCAATAAAACATCAACCATAACAACATGAGAGACACACAACCAAAACCTATGTGATCCTCCATAATATGGGTATATATACAACATCAGTCCAATGATAAAAATTCTTAATAATCATAGACCCTTCCTAGTTAGCCACCATACATAATAATCATACATGGCTATCTTGATCATTCCCAATCACTAACAAGAAACATCAATGTACTACTCAAACATTTCTCATTGAAAAATCATCCATATAATCTACCAAATTTCATATCATAATGATGGTAACCACCCTAAACCTTCTAAAGTTGAACTACAAACCATGTGGCCTATCATAAACTACACCACAAGAATATCTTTCATAGGTTTCCTCATCAAATAACATGTGTCACTCCTCTTATTAAACACTCTCTAGCATTAGTCTATAACACCATTCCATTCACCACACCATCATATGTAACACTAAAAAATTATATCATATGATACACACAAAACTGAACATAAACAACCCAAAAATTATATTTATTTAAATATAATCTCTTCGATAGCTTGTGGAACACGCAACCTTGATTTGATGAAAACCGTAACATAGTTTACTATTATAACCTAGTCATTAAATTGGCATACAAAAATAGTACAAAAAAATATATAAAGTAATTTTATCAATACATATTAAATAAAATTAGAATAATTTAAAATAAAAATATGTTACATCTTGGGATTTTATTGGGTTATTCCTCTAGGTAAATTTGAAATTTCGAGTTTGGTTTGTGGGAAAACATTTCTTTTTGGCTTTCAAAAAAATATCAAAGAGGTTTCTAAACCAAGAAATTATATTTTCTAATAGAATAAGTTTTGGTTGATATATTGGGGTATTGGGAAAACATTGTATTATGAAAATATTTCCTATGATATTGAAAATAATGTTAGTGAAATATACATGTCGTGTAAGTCGTTTACACGATGTGAGGTAGTGTGTGAAGGCTCGGGGGGTCCAACCCAAGGAATTTTCAACATGAATTTGTGGTAAATTATATGATTTTAAATTGTAATATGTTTTATTTACAATCCATATATATTACAATAAATATTTTTTTAATAGTCCATGAGGGCTCGACCCCTTAATTTCTAATGTCATAAAGGCCTCAGTGCCTTGCTCACACACCTCTTATTACCCTATCCAAGTTTTTTACCATTATTCTCCATCAAAAGTTTGATTCTAGCCCTACCAATCTCATTATATGGTTTCTGGTAAGCTATAGACTCTTATATCTTCTCTTCTTCTATTATCCCTCCATACGACATGCTAAAACCATGTGAGATATTTTGTCTTTTATTCTGTGAGTTATGCTAGAACTCTATTTTTATCTAATTCAGATCAAATTAAGATATAATATCATAAGGGAGAGTGCATAATAGTATAAAAAGATGTTTCCTATATTTATTATGTATTTTATGGAAATTTTAGGGGTTAACTCTCGATTTTTCATGCGATTCAACCAAGAGAGACAGTAAAAAATTAACATTGTGTCATTAAATTCATAAATTAATGATGTGAGATACCTTTGGGAATGATTCTAATACACAATAATTTTTCAAGACGGGTAAGGGCTTGGATCAAAATAGGTAATTTTTTTTGGGGATTAATTTAAATTAATTTGATTAATTTATATAGAATTGTTTTGTTCCTGGTGTCACCTGAAGATTGAGGTGGTCCTTACCATCTGAATTTAGGTGACAAAGTTTATTAGTTTGGGCATGGCCTAGTATACATCAGTGATGTTGACTAATTTATTGTGGAAACATGGTCACCATAATAGGGGGATGTGATTGTCGAGATTAGGGCTTGACCTTGGTGATTTGATATGGTGTTGACCATCAATATGGGTGACATTTTTTGAGGGAATGAGGTTATAGGATGGTGTGTTTTAGGTATTTTTTGGGAGAATTTCACTCTCATATTATAGTCTTATGCACCATTGGATTACTGGGCACATAAATAGTACTCCGAAAAATGTAGTGAACCACTTATTGTGGGTGGATGTTCCCATTTTTAGGTGGATTAGGTGATGGTGTCCACCATCAGGTATGTTAGGGGTTCTCACCTTGGAAAATCACAAGGATAGTGATGGACCATCACTTGACAGTGTTGAGGTTGTTAGGTGGTGTATGAGGCTCACTATTATGCTTGAGTCCACGTGGACATGATATTGAGGGGATGAATATCATCGGTCCCAGATACATAGGATTTTGAGACGACAAGGACTATTTTTGGGAGGATCAATATCTCCATGCTTTAGGACATTAGGCCCCAATCCAACGAGGAATATATGATGGATTCCAAGAGATTGGGACCTTTTTTATGGATTGAAATTTAGATGCCATATTTTTTGATTGATGGAATGAGGTTTTAGGTGTGATTTTAGAGGGGGAACCTGAGGGTTCACCAAGGGTTCTGACATCAGGGGATGCATGGTCTTTTTCCATGGATCCTCATCACTATAATTATATATATATATAGAACATTGTGGTATTCTACATATATAAATGTGGAAAGTTATTTAGAATTATTAGTAATGGTAGAATAATGTGATTTATTCCTTGGGATTATTGATCGCAATGGAAATAGGTTATTAGTATAATTTTCATGTTCTATTTTTATTTATTTTTAGTATACACCTACATTATCATGGATGTAAGACAAACACACAAGTGTAGTGGCCTACTATGAATTATACCCACACCATGCACAGTCCTTTAAGGATGTGTGTATACTTTATGTCTGTGATCAGGTATGGGATATAGCTCAAGATTTGAACCATTGTGGTCACATTAGACCTTTGGCAAGGGATAGATGGCTAGGTACCTTGTAGATTCTTGTATCATCTAGAGTTTATATTTGAGTCCCCTTTTTGATCCGTATGGATTATTATATGTATGTATTGATGGTCATCCAAGGGGAAACATAGATCTTATCTACCATTTTGTATAACCCAAATTCCAATGTTTTTATTGTTTAAAATTTGTATGATTTTATAATGTTTTTTATTATGCTTTTGATAAGTTTGATAGTTCTCATTTGTTATTGGTTTTTCATTCTCAAATAAATATATTTATATATATGGACCATCATTAGTTTCTATTAGAGGGTATAGTCTCCAAAATATCACCTCTTTATGCCCTCTCTTAAAGTCAGCAATCATTGTCATACGAGGAGGCCTTCCCAAGGCCCAGTGGTCCACCTCCCTTGAGAGCTGTTAAAGAGTCATCTTGGTTAGGAAAATACATATGGTATTGGAGGTGTTTTATTCTATTGGATTGGGTCAAAATTTTCAGATGTATGATAATGGTATAAAATTCATTCCTTTTCATTATTGGGTATTATTATTTTTGATATGGTAGACCGAAGAATAGGTTATTGACAGAACTGGGTATATAACTCTTGTTTTGGATCCCAAAACCCCATGCATGGGGGACATACCACGTTTTGTAAGTTGGATTTTTTTTCTATTTTATAGTTTATTTGATTTACAACTCGAGTGGTGAACATGGCTGTAATTGTTATCTATTATTTGGATTTTAACCCTTGTCCATGTATGAAAAGGGTGGTTTATTTATGCACCATGATAAGAACTTAGGAACATATAGTTTAGGCTTGATTATGATTTTCATTGAGAACCTGGATTCCCCTAAGAGGGGTCGGGCTGTTTCAAGTGTCAAAATAATACGAAAAACATGTTTTCCTTCTTATACTCTCTTTAGTGACATTAACATTATCAAACACATGTAGGTGGGACCCATGAGATCTATGTGTGATGTATATGCAGAAGATATGAAGTTTGACTCTGATATGAGTTGGAAGGAATGATGATTGGGGAGAGTAGTTTAACGTATCAACAAATAATCTAAATAGTATTTTCATATATAACATCTTTGGTGGAATTCCACCCAGCTACCTATGATTATATATGAATCATGAATCTGTTATGAGATTGAAAGAGGCTAAGAGGGCAGAAAATATATAAATCCTAACTCTGATCTGGGTAGGTGGGTGTCCATGATTCTGGATTAAACATTTGATACCCGGCCCTAATATGGGTAGGTAAGGGGCCTGGATGATGGATGTCATTTGACATAGTGCGGTAGGGGATTGTAATAGTGTTGAGATTTTTTCTTCCTATTATATATTTTTTACATGAAATATATATAGATATATGTTTCCTCTGGAAATGGGGATGACCTCATTGAATTAAGATTCAAACATTCCAAGCAGTTTCTAATGGGTTTATTCGTAGAACCAGAAACATCCGATGATTCCATATCTATTTGGACATACTTTCCAAAGGTAGGTGCTCATTAGTTGTGTATTTATGAGGCTTATGAATTTTCAATGGTCGAGAGGATGGGTGGTCGGACTCATCACACCTTTTTGAGGGGAATTATTGTGTAGTCCGGGCCTCTCTTTATAGATTTAAGTCATGTTCGTGAATCCTTATTATATTAACAACTATGAAAACGAGCTTTCCTATAGAATTGACAATAAATTATTAGTATGTATGAGATTTAAAGATTCTGTTATATGTATTATAGGTTCTTCATCGATATAGAATAATCTGTATTTGATATTTATTCTTGATTAATGGTATCCTTCGACAGATTATATCGAAATCACTTGGTCATTATGATAACCATACTGGTTTTAAAGCCACTCAGCGGGGCATTTGAAGTTTATTTTCATTCAGAAGGACATGAATTATTTCATAGTGGGGATCGTACCTGTAGATAGGCTACCTACGTATCCTTTGTTTTAGAAAAGGAATCGGAACCCACACAGTTCAAGTAAATATGTATGAGGTTTATGAATGATTGATGGCTCAAAGAAAGATTTCATGATTACTTTTACACTCTAAGTTCTCGTGAGTCAGGCTCATTGTGAGAAACAATAGGTATTGGTAAAATTAGACAATTGTTCCATGAAAGATGCAATTACAAGAAATGATGTGGGGCTTATGTATGTATGACTACCCTAATAGATGAAAATTGGGATTTACTTCAAGGAAGAAACCTGGGAACAAGATCCATAAAGTGATATGCGCTTTATGGATATTTGGATACTCAAACATGGAGCTTACTCCTGAGGAATATGCCCAAATTAGGAGGGGACTTGTGATTGGGTTTCACTCCTGAGAAGGAATCACAAATCAAAAGTAAATTAAGACTGGTTGAGAGAAATTATGACTGGGGATTACTCTTAATGAAAAGGCCCAGGTTAAAGAAAATTATGACTGGGGCTTACTCCTGAAAGGGAATCCAAGGGAAAGGGAATTTGGATTTGGGGAACTTGGGGATTAATCCTATGGATGATGTCCGTATTAAAATAATTATGGTTGGGGCTTACTACTGAAAAGGAAGCCTAGGTTAAGGGAACTTGAAAATTGGGGCATACTCTTGAAAAGAGGCCCAGGTTAGGGGATTTAGTGCTTACTCCTAAAGAGGATGCCCATTTTTGGGAACTTGAAATTGGGACTTACTCTTGGGAATGAGGCCCATTTGTTAAGGATACTTGAGACATAGGACTTATTCATGAGAAGGAGGCCTAAGTTAATGTAATTTTATGACTGGGAATAACTCCTTAAAAGGAGGCCCATGTTAAAGGGAATTATGACTAGGACATACTACTGAAAAGGAGGCCCAGTTTAGAGAACCTCCAATATTAAATAGATGAGGATGTATGAATGAAGTCTCTCACCTTAGTGACATGAAGATATGTAAATCTCTGAGTTTTGAGATAAGTTCCATAGAATTCCTTTCAGATAAGGAATCCAAAGAAGAAACCATGCCATAAATGGATTTGAAGATGGTCATAAAGGATGAATCTTGAATAAGAGAGGTGGATAGTCATAATAGAGGTGAAATAGGCAGGAGGGGCACCAAAAAAGAAGGTCGCACGCACGTCCTTCGTGGGCGCACAAGTCCTGGTCACGCAAGTATACTTGTGGGACACATAGGTACTTGAGCGACGGTCAACCCTTAGGGTAATACTTGGGCGAGACTTGGCTCAAACCCTTTGTACTATACCTAGAGGCTTCTAGAAGAGTGGCACACAAGTTCTGTTGAAGGGGTAAGGTGGCGCGCAAGTGTGTCCATTTCCCTTAAGGGATAGCCACTTAGGCGCCCATGTGCTGATTAGTTTCAACACTTAGGCTTTACTCTCCCTTTTTAGATCTTCCATTATAGTTAAGAAATTATCTTAGAAGTGTTAGGAAGCTTCGAGAAGAGACTAGGGCGTCAGGAGTTCAAATATGAGTTTCAAGAATTTTTCCATCCTGAAAATGGGGGGGCCACATGAGGTATTTAATGGCTGGTGATGACCCTGAGAGAAATTTAGATAGCGCGTGCAAGTCACCTGGTAAACCACTAGGCGGCGCGCAAGTATACTTGAGTGACCGTTGTGGAACTTGCCTGACCCATGTGCAAATGAATCTTTGTTCATGCCTTTGTCAATTTTTGATGTTTCTTCAAAGGATAAATCACAATGAGTTCAAGGTTTTTCTTTTTTCATTCCTTTTGGCTCTGTGACGGAAAGGAGAGTCAAGAAATGTCCCCCCTCAGAGTTGGATTTGAAAGAAATGAGATGTGACTCTCAGGATAATAAGACACCCAAGGAACATGCAGCGTGAAAGTGTTGAGCACGTAGAGGGCAGCACGCAAGTGTGAGCCGCACAAGCATCGGCGTGCAAGGGTGCGGCCTGGCCTATATACACGTAGCCATTCCTCGCGCAAAGCACCAAATTTCAAACATTCGAGCTCTCGCCACACAAGTTGCCTGTTTTCCGCATTTTCTTTATTGTTGCGCTGCCGTAGATGTATTTGGACTTACACGGTGATACCTACGCACCAAGACTTGCGCGACACACTCATACTTGTGTGCCAAAATTATACATGCGCACCTTAATGCCTTAGAATTTTTTTTGGAATTTCTTCACAAATTTTATAAAAAAATCAACCCATTTAAGAGTTAATTTATTCAACATTTTGTGGATTCAATGGCTCCCAAGAAAATCAGAACGACTGATGAACTGGATAGCAAGTGAATTGATGACATGATGAACATCGTTGGCCACGACTATTATGATATTTGCAACAACCCTCTTCCAGATTTGGACAAGTACTTGAAGAAGTGTCATCGTAATTTTCCACAGAGCATCTACTTGCCTCTGTATAGCCATCCTTATCAGCAAGGAGTCAACATTCCAGATGCAAAGAACAATATGTCTGAGATGCAGCCGCACTACTACTCCTCTATTTCAGTTATGCATGGGTTGATAGGTTTTCCACTACTGGTTGATGGAGAGAAGACTATCATGACATTAGAATCAATATCTAAAAAGAGTACTCTCTCCAAATGTCTCTTTACATCCAATGCTCCATTCTCAAATCCATGTATCCACCTTCCATGTCTTCATGAACATTCCTTTACAATTGTTCCAGGAGGATCTGGTATCACTGCATCTCTTATTGTATCCAGTTGAATGAATGAATTCCAGGTGGCTGCTGATGAAGCTCGGGATGTCGTAAATCAAATGAAAAGTTATGATGAAAAGCCTTTTGTAATTCCTGAAAAAGAGAAGAGGCTTCAGTCTGTGGATGTCCATCTATCTCTTGTGAATCAATGAAAAACACTTTCATCTTCAATCATTTGTGCATTCCTTCTCCTTCTACCTGCTTTAATTTTTACCTAAGCCAATGGGCCTATTAAGCATAGTTTGATTTTTACTAGGATTATTATAAATAAACCTACAAATAGTGAAACTTTTCATTGCTCAATATTACCTAAACCCCACGAAATATATGTTTAGTGAGCTGGGAATTGACTTTTGTTTAAAGTTCCCTTGTCTTTTATGGGAAGTTTAATGTCATGCACATCGTACATAAAAGTGCTAATGTTTAAGGTCAAAATATCTTTGACCAAATGGATTAAAATCCACTCAATTACTTGATAATTTATCTGAAAACAGTTTACCATGTTCAAGTGTGAGGGAAAATATGTAAATGATGACTTATGAAATTTTGAATCTGAGGAATGATATGATAAATGGATAAAAGGCATTAGAATAATTAGTTCCCAAGATTGTAGTTACCACTATTTAACAAACCTGTAAGGGGGTATAATTATGTAGGGTGGCCTATGGGAATTGGATGCATAGTCAAATAATAACAACTTTTGGCTGACAGGTCCGTTATGTAGACCACTCATAAAAGGCCTCCAAAGGGCACGTGCTGCATAGTCAGGAAAAAAGAACTCTTAGAAATTTTCTTTTCTATTACTAAAAAGCCAGTGGAAGTTTATGGGGATTCAAATTTTCCAAAGCATAGAGTTTTCTGTATTAAGAGAGGTACTTGAATACAAAGAAGATACTTCCAAAAAAGATTGTCTTAGAACAAGATGAATGTCACTCCTATAAATTTTTGACCCAAACGTAGAGAAGGAAAATATAAACCATAGAATTGAATACTTTCAGATCATAAAAAAGAACATGGGACAAATATGTTAAAGATGTCTATTTTTTGTGGATCCCTACATATTGTTGTTAAGACAACTATGGACAAAAGTGGTTTTCTTCCCATGAATGAAGTTACCATTATTTAACAAACCCTTTATGGGGTTGGATTATGCAGGTCCACCTATGGGCCTTGGATGCATAGTTAAATAATAGTATCTTTTGGCTGACAAGTCTGTTATGTAGACTACTTATTCATGGCTGCCTAAGGGCACGTGCTGCATAGTCAGGCAAAATAACTCCCAGAAATTGGACTTTTTGTGACCAAAATTCAAGAAAAGGGTTATGGATATATGGATGTATTTAAGGTTAGGAGTATGAAAAATGAAAATGGGTATTGTCCAATGCATGAAAGAGATACATAGATCAATTCTAACCATAATCATGTTGTGGCTGGGTCCTGAATTGAGATGCTGGACTTCACTGTGTATCCCATATGGATGGGAATCAAGCCATACACAGTTCATGAAATACAGTTTAACATCATGTAGGACGAAAGTATCGGAAATCTTTGATTAGGGTCATAGAACTCGTACCATAATAATGAATACTCAGTGTGTGTTTTCACAGGGAATTTTCAGCCAAGAGACTGAAAGTAAAATTTGGGGTTAGGCCCAAAGATTTGGGGCCGGATTAGAGTGATGCTCGAATGTTACTACATATCCCATAAGGATGGGAATCAAGCCATAAGTAGTTCTCGAAATTCCCTCGGTATAGATTTGGTTCGTACATGTGAAGGGTGAAGGGGAATTTAGTGCAATGATGGTTTGACCCAAGATAGAAGGTTCGGTAATTGCCATGTATGCACATAGTCTTTAGAATATAACTTGATTACAGATAAATGTAAATAATGATTCCCTCTCAAGTGAGGGTATCAAAGAATGTTGTAGTTTATTGTCGTATAGGATAAAAGTGTTGTACAGTTTAATATCATATAGCAAGGACAAAGGTAAACTAATGTAAAGATATTGATTCTGGGGGTGGCTTCACGAATCAACATCGTATGAGATGGAGGTGAACCGATGTGAAGAGATTGGTTTTGGGCTTGAACCTTAGAAGGTTGCCTACATACCCATCCTAGAAGGCAAGTATCAAAGTTCATGTAGTTCAATTAAAGAATAAATTAGTAATCATGTTCTTTTAGAACAACAACCTAAAAAATGGTGTTGGGACTTACACCTGGTTAGCGGCCTGGAGAGGGTGTTATGGTTGAAGTTTACTCTAAGGTCACGTGAGTCATACTCTGTGTGAGAAAAAAGAGGTAGAAACAACCTTAACAATGCACAATTTAATTTCATGTTGGAAATATGAAGGGACTATGTCGTTTAAAGTCTTGCAGTGAGGAATATTGGTGATGCATAGTTAAGTGTCATGTTGCAGGGAAAAAGTACAGTTTAACATCATGTAGGACGTATTGAGGGACTTTTTCAGTTTTACATCATATTGGATGAATGAGAAGTATAGTTTAACGTCATGTAGGACAAATATAGGGACACATTTTAATATCATGTTGGACATGAATACAGTTTTTCATCATGTTGGACAATAAGGGTGCATTACAGTTTACCATCCTGTAGCTAAGACAATGGGGAAAATAAAGTTAAATGGCATGTTGGACGAAAGGGGGACTGTGCAGTTTAATGTCCTGCAGTAAGGATAAAGAAGACACAGTTTATTGTCATGTTGGATGAAAGGGGTGCAAATAGTTTATGGTCATATGCATGGACCGCAACTGATGATGCAGTTTAATGTCTTGTTGGACGTATGGGACTGCTGTACAGTTTAGCATCATGTGGCTAGGATGTCATAGTTTAACATCATCTTGGATGATGGTTCCAATAGTTTAAGTTCATATGCATAGACTGGTGATGGTGCAGTTTAACATCTTTCTGGATGATAAAGTATTTGTGTTACAAAAAATACTTATTGGGAAATATATCATTGGTTGGAGTAGTGATGAGTTCTCTATCCATTGAGATTAAAGAATATGCTCTATTAGATTAGACCTTATGTATTGAATAAGGACCTTCCCATTTTGGCTCTTGCTTGGGAGGTTTCTTTCCTGGTATCATTGTAGTTCTGAGAACTAATACCAATTCTCCTTGAATGAATGAAATAAGTCTATATTTTTTGTTTAAATCTCGTGTTATTCGACTCTGATAGATTTCCAAGTGCTGCAAGGTGCACAATATTTTCCCATCTAACCATTCCAATTCGTCCAATCTTTTTTTAGATTTTTCATCTGTTGATGACTGATCACAAATGGCTACTCTGAGTCGGGGTAATTGAACCTCAATGGGAAAGACTGCTTCTGTTCCATATACCAATGAATATGGAGTTGACCGCGTTGTTGTGCTGGTGGTTGTTCGATAAGCCCATAAATCATGAAAGAGTTTTTGAGGCCATGACTTCTTATCATTATCCACCATCATTTTAAATATATTCGAATGAGTCTTGTTGAAGGCTTCTATTAGAGCATTGGTCACTGCATGATACCGAGAGGAATGGTTAGATTTAATGTTTTATTCTTGATACAACTTCCTTACCTCAGATAAACATAATTTTGTGCCATTTTCAGTCAGTATGGTATTAGGGACACCAAATCTGGTAATGATGTCAGACTTGATGAAGCAAACAATGCATTTTGAACTGACTTCTTTGATGGGTATTGCCTCTTCCCATTTGGAAAAGAAGTCATTAGTAGTAAGAATATACTTCAACTGCATGGCTGTAGCTGAAGGATAAGGTCCCACTACATCCATTCCCCATGTGGCAAATGTCCACCAGTATTTAGATGTATGAAGCAACTCTGGGTTTTGATGAATGAAGTTGGCATGTACTTGGCATGAATGAAACTTCTTCGTTAAATCAACAAAATCTTGTATCATTGAAGGCCAAAAGTATCCATGCCTTAGAATTTGATCAGATAGTCTATGTCCGGACTGATGGGCACTACAGACTCCTGCATGCACTTCTTTCATGACAGCCATTGTCTCTTCACCATCAATGCAACTGAAGTGAACTCCATCAACACCAGGCTTATATAGAATTTTCTCTAGGTGATCTGGGCAATCGTAAAGAGTGAAATTGACCACACGTCATCAGATTTTCTATTTCCCAACTATATCAGGAGAAAGTGGTCCATTTTTGTAACGACGCAATCTTTTTGAGTATTATATTAACTTACTCTTAATAATTTAATAAGATGCTAATGGTTACTGCAGAAAGAGGAGTCGATGGCTTCATCCAGTAGACTCAACCCTTACGAAGCCCACTTATCAGAGCTTGGGAAGGAGGTAGCATTTGTGGGCTTCGCTTTGGACCACGCCCAAGCCGAGCTCTAGCGTGTCAAGCTGGAACGAAAACGCTTGCAGGAGAAGTTCAAGTTAGTCGTGATTTCTACTAGGGCAATGTTATCTGAGCCTCCCTCAGATTCTCTCACCATAGCACACCTTACACTTAGGTCTTATGCTGGTGTTATAAGGGGCTATGTGATGACACCCTAGCTTCCTTGTGTAATCCTTTCGGGTGAATAAATTGAGATTTCTTCCTTTAGTGATGTTTGTGAAATTTCAAATGTCTAGATAATTTTAGAATGTATTTTATTGATGAATTTTGAAAAAGGGATATTTCAAAATATTTATGTAAACCCTAAATAACTAATGATGTGTAATGAATTTCAAAAAATGGTCTTCTACAAAAGTGTTCATCAAGGAATTTGGAGTCTAATAAGATCAACTTAATTTTTGATGAATAGTAAATTATGAATAGTGATTTTACGCTTAGGATTAGTAATGTGACCAAATGGATTAGTAATTTCACTCAAAGAAAGTTTTAATATAATTTAGACACCTAGATTAAGTAATGTGATTCAATAAAATGGGTAAAAACCGGTTTCATAAATTATTAATCAAGTATTAGTTTTTTCGGATGAATAGTGATTTTTAATTAAAAATTTAATTAAAAATTATTAGAAAATTATTTTTATAAAAATGACTTTATTTTTGAACTCAGAGCATCGATATTATGTTATGGTAATTTTTGGGGATTTTTCTAAAAAAATGAATTTTCGGTGAATAGTGTATTTATTTAAAAATAAAATTAAAAATATTTGGAAAATTATTTTTATAAAATGGAGTTCATTTTTGAAATCATAGGATTGATATTTGGTTCATGTGAAATTTTGGGATTTTTCTGAGAAAGTCGAATTTTCAGTGAATAGTAAAAATACAGTTTTAGGGTTTCGGTATGTTTAATGACATCATAGCGGTGTCATGATGATGTCATGAGATCTTTTGAGGGTTGTCCGGCCAAGGGTGATGAATTATTGTTTTGGGGGCCCCATGTGGCCTAACTCCATGATAAATTCCAAGGGAGAGCACATGGGTGTGAGAAAAGCACATGTGAGGTGTCCCTTGGCTATTAATGCTTTGTCCCCTCACTTTCCCTATAAATACCCACCCTTTCCTCCTTTAGTTTTCACTCCCAACTCTCCCCCAACGATGTTCTGGTCTTCTTACCTTCCAAAGAGTCCTCCCAAGGTGCCCCCAAGCCCTCAAGGTCCAATCCTTTGAGTTTCAAGAGTCACGTTTTAAGGTAAGGGATCCGACCCCTATCTTCTTTTCATGTAATCTCTTTTATGTCATTCCTTTTATGCTCCATGTTCTTATGTGAGAGGATGTTCTTTTATATTCCTCTTACTGCCCCTTTCATGTTTATATGATGAGAGATCCCCTCTTACTCTCATCATTTCGTTTTATGAAAGTTTAAGTGACGCCGTTAGGCTGCCGAATGTTTAAGTGATTCTTTCACCCTTCTCATTTTTTTCAAAGTTCGATTTTCATGTCAAATCTTTCAAGTTCCATTTTATTATGTTGGGGTATGATCTCTATATCTATCATACTGATCTCTAATGATCATATGATGAGAGACCCTATTTGATCTGTTCAATTCAATTTTGTTGAAGTTTAAGTGACGCCGTTAGGCTGCCGAATTTTCATAAGAGAAATCAAACTTTTGTCTTCCATGTTTTTCATTTCAAATGGTATGTCCTTAAAATTGCATCACCATGTCCATATTTACTTCTTATTCTGTCCCTATACTATTTTATGGTTCAATTATGATTGTTCGACCCATGTTCCCTCTCTTTTCAAAGTTTTCTAAAACCTTGTAACATACCCGTTATGCTGCACAATTTTCGTCTCAAAATGCCTCTCTTTTCTCAAAATTATTTTATGTTATAAAGTGAATACTCAAAGCTCCTATTTCTACAGGGGTAGTCACATATATATAAAAATGTTCTATTTTAAATTCTGGGATTTACATACATGATACCCGCTTTCCCTTTCCGTGGGTTTAAAGTAACGTAAAGATCATGTCTTTAAAGCAGTTTTTAAAACGTTATGATTATGAAATGAAACCCATTTATTTTATGCTATATGGGTTATTTATGAAATGTTTGATGATGATATATGTGTCTCACATGATAATAAAGGCAAATTTAAGGGTGCGCCCTGATAGCGCTCCAATGCATTGGGTAAAGACTTAATCTCTAGAGATGACCATTTTAACGACGCCTTGGTGAATAACCTTGGTAATTTTTAACGACACCTTGGGGATGGACCTTGGTGAAACAAAACGATTGTCAAGATTAAATGTTGCATCCAAATCTTCAAGTTATGAAAAATGTTATTTTTATTATGATGTATCTCATGATTTCTTTTTCATGCCTTAAAGTTATTTTCATGTTCTTATTGAAGTATCTCAAGTTCACATGTAAAATGTTTCTCCTATTTCCCTTACTGGGCCTTCTGCTCACCCTTTCTTTGGATGTATGTCCCCAGGTTATGAGATGCATAATGAACATCTAAAGGAGATGCCTTTCATGTGTTTAAGAAGAATGTTTAATGTTTTTTTTATGTATTAAGATCCTTGTTTCCAAGACACTAAACCTTAACGATCCTCAGTTCCGTGTAATGGAATGAAAGTTATGTTTTAAAATGGTGGGATGCTATAGTTGGTATCAAAGGATGGTTTAGTTATTTGTTGAAATTAGGATATAAAAACTTTAGGAAGAACCCTATAGAAAAGTTTAAATATAGGAAGACTTCCTGGTATTTTGGTAAGTATTGAGTAAGTGGTTTATCAAACAAATACATCCCTGTCTGGATACGAGCAGGTAGAGGCGGCTCTGGCACAGATGTACATAGGGGTAAAACCCGAAAACACCGCTTTGAGCTAGACTCGAACGGGAACTGGTGCACGATAACGGGCCTTGCTGCACTCTTGGTTACGACACTCCCGGGGGATATGTTTGGTTAATCACAAGCTTTTTATGAATCATTATGAAGGAATTATAGAAAAGTGTAATTGTATAAGCATGAAGTCTTAGTTAAAAGATTCATAAATGAAATAAGTTTCTTATTAAGGTTTTATTCTTTTAGTAAATGGAGGGCAATAGGAGGAACCGTGCCGATGGTGACCGCAATGCACCATGTGCTGACGGACCTCCGATGGAAGCTGGAATGGAAACATTCATGCGAATGATGAACCAACTGACTCAAGTTATGAGTAATAACTTGAATCAAGCTAAGAGGCTGACCTCACCAAGAAGGGAACAACACTCTGTTGAGTCCTTCATGCGTCAACGACCGCCAACATTCAGTGGATCTACTGACCCATTGGTTTCGGAACAATCGATAAGCTCCATTGAAAAGATCTTTTCTGTACTTCATTGTTCGGAACAAGAAAAAGTCACCCTTGCTGTTTACCGCCTAGAGGGAGAAGATGATCAGTGGTGGTCACTGATCAAAAACACGAAGCCACGAGGAGAGATAGAAGCTATGGAGTGGGAAGAATTTCAGGAAATTTTCCTTAACAAGTATTTCCCTCGTTCCATGAGAACGTGAATGGAGAAAGAGTTTCTCGAGCTGATGCATAAGGAGAACGAATCTGTCGGAAGCTATGAGATGAACTTCACAAGGCTTTCCCGTTATACCTCAAGCATTGTCATGGACCATAATGGGAAGGTTGATAGATTCTTTGGTGGACTACGACCTCATCTGCGGAAGAATCTAGCCAACAGGGACTATGATAGCTATGCAGAAATAGTTCGAAGTGCTATGAAAGTCGAGATGGAGTTTGGTGAGACACAATGGTCTCATAAACCAAATGAAAAGAAGAGATCGTTGGAGCCCAGTTTAGGGAAGTCTTTTGATTAGGGAAGTGGTGGAAAGCAAATGCAGCTTACCACATGCAATAAATGTGGGAAGAATCATCTGGGGAATTGCTTGAACAGAAGTGGCAAGTGCTACAAGTGTGGAAGAGGAGGCCATATTGCTCGGAATTGTCATAGTGAGGTGAAACCTCAGCTTCCCAACAATAACGACAGAGGAAATATGGTTCTGGCCCTACCCGAATTCACATGCTTCAAGTGTGGACAGCTTGTGCACTTTGCTAACCAATGTCCAAATCCGAGGGCGGTGGAGGGGAATCACCATCAACCTCAGCAAAGGCCAAGAGAGCAGGGTCGTGCTTTCGCTATCACAACAGCTAAAGTTGAAGTTCCGAACGATGTGGTAGCAGGTACTCTTGTCATCCTCTCAAAGCTAGAAAGTACTTTATTTGATTCTGGTTCTACGCATTCCTTTATTTCTTCCAAGTTTGCAAAGAATATAGAATCAATCCCCGAATTTCTTGAGGTAGAGTTGTCAGTCAAGACTCCAAGTGGGATTATCCATGCATCAATAGTGTTTAGAGACTCTAGTGTTTACCTTGGTGAGCACAATCTTATCGCAAATCTAGTAGTCATTCCTATGATGGAATTTCACATTATACTAGGGATGGACTGGCTCTCAAAGTATAATACTAAATTCAAATGCAGAAGTAAGGAAATCTCAGTAGTCTTAAATGAACGACCTATAGTTATCTTCCGAGGAGAGATATCTCGAACTGATCCCTATCTAGAAGCACCTCCTATATCTTTCTTTATGGAGTTAATTGGTGATGAGGGAGAAGGGAAAGGGAGAATACAAATTGAAGATGTTCCGATTGTTCAGGAATACATGGATGTATTTCCTGAGGAGTTACCTGGACCTCCCCCAGAAAGAGAGGTAGAGTTCTCCATTGAACTCGTACCTGGGTCTCAGCCGTTATCAAAGACTCCATATAGAATGGCAAATGTGGAGTTAGAAGAGTTAAAGAAACAACTCCAAGACTTGTTGGAGAAGGGGTTTATCCGACCGAGTGTGTCTCCATGGGGAGCACCAGTTCTCTTTGTGAAGAAGAAGGATGGATCAATGCGGCTATGCATTGATTATAGAGAACTGAACGGGATCACAGTGAAGAACAGATATCCTCTTCCAAGAATTGATGATTTATTTGACCAACTTCGTGGGGCTCAATTCTTCTCTAAGATTGACCATCGATCTGGTTATCATCAATTGAGGGTGAAGAAGGAAGATATTCCAAAGACTGCCTTCCGATCAAGATATGGGCATTATGCGTTTACTGTTATGCCCTTCAGCTTGACTAATGCACCTGCTATTTTCATGGATTTGATGAATAGAGTCTTTAAGGACTACCTTGATAACTTTGTGGTAGTTTTTATTGATGATATTTTGATATATTCAAAAAGTCGTGAGGAGCATGAAGGTCATCTAAGGGTTATATTGAAAAATTTGTGGATGGAGAGGCTCTTTGGGAAGTTCAGCAAGTGTGAGTTTTGGTTACAACAGGTGGCTTTCTTGGGGCACATCGTAACCAATGAAGGAATCTCGGTTGACCCTGCAAAGACAATGGTTGTGGAGGAGTGGCCTCAACCCACAACAGTAACTGAGATTCATAGTTTCCTTGGTTTAGCGAGATATTATAGGAGGTTTGTGAAAAACTTTTCACGGCTTTCTAATCCACTAAGCAAGTTGACTCGAAAAGGGGTTAAGTTCATCTGGACAAAGGAATGAAAGGAAAGTTTCCAAGAGCTGAAGAAGACATTGGTTACTGCACCTGTGTTAACACTACCCTCTATCGGAGAAGGATTCGTTATTTTTAGCGATGCATCTCTGAAAGGGATTGGGTGCGTCCTCATGAAAAATGTCAAAGTAATTTCTTATGCATCTCGACAGTTGAAGATTCATGAGCCGAATTATCCTACGCATGATCTAGAGCTGGCGGCAGTTGTTTTTGCTCTAAAGATATGGAGGCACTATCTTTAGGGGGAGAAATGTGATATATACACTGACCACCAAAGTCTAAAGTATATTTTCACATAGAAAGAATTGAACATGAGACAAAGGAGATGGTTGGAGCTTATTAAAGACTATGATTTTTCAATTCATTATCACCCAGGAAGAGCAAACAAAGTCGCGGATGCATTAAGCAGGAAAGATCCTATTGTTATGGCAACAATGAGGATCATAGGAGATCCCTTGATTAAAGATCTATTAAAACTGGACATGGGAATTATAAGGAAAGGGACATCATCAACCCTATTCCAAATGATTTCTCAACCTTCATTACTAGAGAGGATCAAGAAGGCTCAAAAAGAAGATCCTTTGCTACAGGAGAAGTTTGAGGCTGTAAAGGATGGGAAGTTCCCTGATTTCCATATTGATCAAGAAGGTGTATTGAAATTTCGTACAAGACTATGTGTTCCATCTATTCCGGAGATAAAGAAAGAACTGATGGATGAAGCTCATAGCTCTACATTCTCTATACACCCGGGAAGCACTAAGATGTATAGAGACCTTCGTGATCATTATTGGTGGGATAACATGAAGAGGGAGATTGCTGATTACACTACAAGGTGCCTGGTGTGTCAGCAAGTAAAGGCAGAAAGACAACTTCCTAAGGGGGTATTACAACTGCTACCCATACCAGTATGGAAGTGGGATAATATCACCATGGACTTTGTAACTGGTCTCCTGAAAACATCCAAAGGAAACAATGCGATATGGGTTATTGTGGACCGTCTCACCAAGACAGCCCATTTTATCTATATTTGGGAAGATTTCTCTCTGGATCAGCTTGCCAAGATATACGTGAAGGAAGTGTTAAGGCTGCATGGGGTACTACTATCCATCGTATCTGATCGTGACCCAAGATTCACATCAAAATTCTGGAGAAGTCTTCAACATGCTCTGAATACTGAATTGAATTTTAGTACGGCCTATCATCCTCAAACTGATGGCCAATCTGAAAGGACTATTCAGACACTCGAAGACATGTTGAGATTATGCTCAATGGAATTTAAAGGTGGATGGGATCAACACCTCCCATTAGTTGAGTTCACCTATAACAACAGCTTCCATTCAAGTATTCAGATGGCACCCTATGAAGCTCTATATGGAAAGCGGTGTAGAACTCCTACTTGTTGGGATGAAACTGGTGAGAGGAAGCTTCTTGGGCCTGATCTCGTGCAAGAGATGACGGAACAGGTTCATGCCATCAAACAACACATAAAGGCTGCTCAGAGTCGGCAGAAGAGCTATGCTGACAATCGTAGAAGGGACTTGGAGTTTGGTGTTGGTGACAAAGTCTTCCTTCGAATTTCTCCATGGAAGAGAGTCATGCGGTTTGGGAAGAAAGGGAAGCTCAGCCCTAGGTACATTGGCCCCTATGAAATCCTTGATCGCATAGGAGCAGTGGCCTATCGTCTAGCACTTCCACCGAACCTAGCTCAAGTTCATGATGTCTTCCATGTATCTCTCTTGAGGAAGTACATACCCGACCCTTCGCATGTACGGAACCCAGAGGTGGTACAACTTGAACATGACCTCTCTTGTGAAGAGCAGCCAGTGGAGATCTTAGACCGTATAGACAAGGTTCTACGAAACAAGACTACCCACCGTGTGAAAGTGTTGTGGAGGAATCATAAGTATGAAGAGGCGACTTGGGAGCCGAAGGAAACAATGAAGCAAAAGTACCCTCACCTTTTCGACTAGGCCTCAAGAATAAATTTCGGGGACGAAATTTCTTAAGGGGGGAAGAATGTAACGACCCAATCTTTTTGAGTATTATATTAACTCACTCTAAATAATTTAATATGATGCTAATGGTTAATGCAGAAAGAGGAGTCGATGGCTTCATCCAGTAGACTCAACCCTTACGAAGCCCACTTATCAGAGCTTGGGAAGGAGGTAGCATCTGTGGGCTTCGCTTTGGACCAAGCCCAAGCCGAGCTCCAACGTGTCAAGCTTGAACGAAAATGCTTGCAGGAGAAGTTCAAGTTAGTGGAGATTGCTACTAGGGCAATGTTATCTGAGCCTCCCTTAGATTCTCTCACCATAGCACACCTTACACTTAGGTCATATGCTGGTGTTATAAGGGGCTATGTGATGAGACCCTAGCTTCCTTGTGTAATCCTTTCGGGTGAATAAATTGAGATTTCTTCCTTTAGTGATGTTTGTGAAATTTCAAATGTCTAGATAATTTTAGAATGTATTTTATTGATGAATTTTGAAAAAGGGATATTTCAAAATATTTATGTAAACCCTAAATAACTAATGATGTGTAATGATTTTAAAAAAATGGTCTTCTACAAAAGTGTTCATTAAGGAATTTGGAGTCTAATAAGATCAACATAATTTTTGATGAATAGTAAATTATGAATAGTGATTTTACGCTTAGGATTAATAATGTGACCAAATGGATTAGTAATTTCACTCAAAGAAAGTTTTAATATAATTTAGACACCTAGATTAAGTAATGCGATTCAATAAAATGGGTAAATAACAGTTTCATAAATTATTAATCAAGTATTTGTTTTTTCGGATGAATACTGATTTTTAATTAAAAATTTAATTAAAAATAATTAGAAAATTATTTTTATAAAAATGACTTTATTTTTGAACTCAGAGCATCGATATTATGTTATGGTAATTTTTGGGGATTTTTCTAAAAAAATGAATTTTCGGTGAATAGTGTATTTATTTAAAAATAAAATTAAAAATATTTGGAAAATTATTTTTATAAAATGGAGTTCATTTTTGAAATCACAGCATTGATATTTGGTTAATGTGAAATTTTGGGATTTTTCTGAGAAAGTCGAATTTTCAGTGAATAGTAAAAATACAGTTTTAGGGTTTCGGTGTGTTTAATGACATCATAGCGGTGTCATGATGATTTCATGAGATCTTTTGAGGTTTGGCCGGACAAGGGTGATGAATTATTGTTTTTGGGACCCCATGTGGCCTAACTCCATGATAAATGCCAAGGGAGAGCACATGGGTGTGAGAAAAGCACATGTGAGGTGTCCCTTGGCCATTAATGCTTTGTCCCCTCACATTACCTATAAATACCCACCCTTTCCACCTTTATTTTTCACTCCCAACTCTCCCCCAACGAAGTTCTGGTCTTCTTACCTTCCAAAGAGTCCTCCCAAGGTGCCCCCAAGCCCTCAAGGTCCAATCCTTTGAGTTTCAAGAGTCACGTTTTAAGGTAAGGGATCTGACCCCTATCTTCTTTTCATGTAATCTCTTTTATGTCATTCCTTTTATGCTCCATGTTCTTATGTGAGAGGATGTTCTTTTATATTCCTCTTACTTCCCATTTCATGTTTATATGATGAGATATCCCCTCTTACTCTCATCATTTCGTTTTATGAAAGTTTAAGTGACGTCGTTAGGCTGCCGAATGTTTAAGTGATTCTTTCACCCTTCTCATTTTTTTCAAAGTTCGATTTTCATGTCAAATCTTTCAAGTTCCTTTTTATTATGTTGGGGTATTATCTCTATATCTATAATACTAATCTCTAATGATCATATGATGAGAGACCCTATTTTATCTGTTCAATTCATTTTTGTTGAAGTTTAAGTGACACCGTTAGGCTGCCGAATTTTCATAAGAGAAATCAAACTTTTGTCTTCCATGTTTTTCATTTCAAATGGTATGTCCTTGAAATTGCATCACCATGTCCATATATAATTCTTATTCTGTCCCTCTACTATTTTATGGGTCAATTATGATTGTTCGACCCATGTTCCCTCTCTTTTCAAAGTTTTCTAAAACCTTGTAACATACCCGTTATGCTGCACAATTTTCGTCTCAAAATGCCTCTCTTTTCTCAAAATTATTTTATGTTATAAAGTGAATACTCAAAGCTCCTATTTCTACAGGGGTATTCACATATATATAAAAATTTTCTATTTTAAATTCTGGGATTTACATACATGATACCCACTTTCCCTTTCCGTGGGTTTAAAGTAACGTAAAGATCATGTCTTTAAAGCAATTTTTAAAACGTTATGATTATGAAATGAAACCCATTTATTTTATTCTATATGGGTTATTTATGAAATGTTTGATGATGATATATGTGGCTCACATGATAATAAAGGAAAATTTAAGGGTGCGCCCTGATAGCGCTCCAATGCATTGGGTAAAGACTTAATCTCTAGAGATGACCATTTTAACGACGCCTTGGTGAATAACCTTGGTAATTTTTAACGACACCTTGGGGATGGACCTTGGTGAAACGAAACGATTGTCAATATTAAATGTTGTAGCCACATCTTCAAGTTATGAAAAATGTTATTTTTATTATGATGTATCTCATGATTTCTTTTTCATGCCTTAAAGTTATTTTCATGTTCTTATTGATGTATCTCAAGTTCACATGTAAAATGTTTCTCCTATTTCCCTTACAGGGCCTTCTGCTCACCCTTTCTTTTGATGTATGTCCCCAGGCTATGAGATGCATAATGAACATAGGATGAACTAAAGAAGAAGCCTTTCAAGTGTTTAAGAAGAATGTTTTATGTTTTTTTATGTATTATGATCCTTGTTTCCAAGACACTAAACCTTAACGATCCTCAGTTCTGTGTAATGGAATGAAAGTTATGTTTTAAAATGGCGGGATACTATAATTTTGAATGTATTTCCTGATAGGTTTCATCCATCCTATAGTATTACCATATGGTTCAATGATGGGACTAATTTCATTTATTTCCTCTATTCTAATTTGAATATAAGGTGAAATTGTACGACGATGGGAAATACTGATGGTTACCTCATCCTGATTTGAATCTACCAGAGCTGTGGCTATATTAGCCAGTGCATCAGCATGGGCATTTTGTGATCTTGGGATATAATAAAATTCCAGTTTCGAAGGAAATTCCTCCATTAACTATATTATGTAATCATACAAAGGGATTATTTCTTCTTTTAGGATTTCATAACCCCCTTGACTTTTTTGATTACCAGGTCTGAATCACCTTTCACCATTAAGTGATTTTTTTTTGTGCTTGAAGTGCCAAATCCAATCCTATAATGAGAGCTTGGTATTTCGCTTCATTATTTGTATAGCCTCCCAAAAATGAGAAGGAATAAGGTAGCACTGCCTTTTCTGGGTAAATGAGTACAATTCCTAACCCAACTATTTTGAATTTAGGATTTTCCATTTTCCCCCCTGTTGGACTTCTGGAAGCACCATCAAAGCACATTTCCCATGTTTGAAGACTATCTTGAATAAAGAATACTTCCTCATAAAGAAGTTCAATATCTTAAGATGTATCTTCTACTGGAGGATGTTCATCAAGGAAATCAGCCATAGCTTGACCCTTTATTTTCTTTTGAGACACATATTGAATATCAAATTACTGCAAAATAATTTCCCACCTTACCAGACATCCTGTAAGAATTGGAAGAATAAGGATGAATTTGAGTGGGTTATTGCGAGATACCAATTGAACCACATGAGGTTACAGGTAGTGTCTCAACTTTTGAATAACAAAGATTAATTCTAGGGAGCACTACTCAATATTTGAGTATCAGGTTTCTCTTTCAAGCATAGTCCGAATGAGATAGTTGTAACACCTCGAGATTTTATGAAAAATATTCTTTTTAATTTCATTGATGTCTTGTGTTGTGCGATACGAAAAAAGGAGCATGCACTACACACATCCCTGACTTGGCTTGCATTACACACAATCGCGACCTTCCACCATAGTGTGTGTTGTATGCAATACCGAGTTTCACTAAACAATGATATGTTATATAAACTAGCCCTTATGAATAGTAATACCCACCTTTTCAAATTTCATAAATTTTATCTTTCAAAATGGGCTTTTTTTTGGATTCGGAATATCGAAATTATCTTAGGGGGAATTTTTGATATTTTTCTAAAAACATTCAAATTTTGATGAAAAGTGAAATCACTGGGTTACTATTTAAAAACTGAATTTTTATTTAAATAATTATTTATTTTATTTAAATTTAGTTTTTTTAAAAATTTATATATAATACCTATATATGTTCAATGTAATTCATTGGATTTATTTTATAATAAATTAAGATATATTAAAATTTTATTGAACTTTTCACCGTCTTTTAGCCACCTCCTATGAGTATTTTTAATAGTACATAAAACTAAATTTTATTGCTTCTATGAGTTGAATTTCGAAAATCTGAGAGACACGGTTAATATCAAGGAGTAAAATGTGGTTCAATAAGATAAAAATAATTTTTGGTGAATAGTAACTTTTTACTATTATTTACCACGGTTAAAAGTAAATAGGGTAATTAAGGGTAAAATGATATTATTATTACCCTAAGACATGTCCTAATTCAATTGGATAAGTCTAATTTGACCAAAAATACCATAGGGATAAAATATTACCCTTTAGGTCCCCTTGGATTAGATTAGGACATTTATTATTATTTTATTTAAAGAATTGTTAAAAGAGTTAAAATAAAAGTTTAAAAACTAACACATTTTTAATATAAGGTTATACATATGATAAATTTGACTGTAAATATTATTTAGAAAGCTAATATGATTTCCTACATAATGGTATCATATTTATAATTTTTAGACATTAAATAAGTTTATTTATAAATGACACAATGATGATGCACTAATTAGCTTATTAATGAAATATTAACATAATTGATATTATAAATACCAAAATAAATGTAATATGAGACATTTTATGAATTAAACTAATTTTATAGGTTAATATGACATTTTAGTATTGATTTAATTAACTATTTTCGAACTAATCATGACGTTATGATTTTCACAAAAATCAATGACCAAATAGTGTCAAAATTGACATAAATTAGTTTTTAAAACAAATATTATATTATTAATTGTAATTTTATTCCTAAATATCTAAGGATCGGCCAAATGACTGAGATAAGGATTTATATACTAATAATGAACCACTTGGGGTTCTTTTGGCCTCTTATTGTAAGTTTATTAACCATATAGTGTTAGAAAACAAAAAAGACACTATAAAAGTTAAATTATATAACATAGAGTTAAATCTAAATTATAAGGATAAAATAGTAACCTAAACTTGTATAAAACCAATTTGTTGAGATTATTTTGACCCATACCGACCTCTTCTTTAAAAAAAAATTAATTTGGAGCTATTAAAAACCGAATATGACTTTATTATAAAATAATATTTTATGTTTTCCTAAGGTGCCCCTCTCCTCCCTTATAAAAAGGGCACCCATTCCCTCTTATCTTCACACACTTTTATCCTTGATGATCGGCCAAACCCTTCGAAATCCTCTTCTAAACTTCTCTAGTTTTACCATAGAGGTTCTGGTCTTCTCAAAAGACCAACTCTAGTGCCATAAGAAAAAGTTTAAAGGAGGTACGTCGAGGAAGAGGTAATCTCTTCTAGCGAATCTTTCATGTTTTCTTTGTTCATAAACTTCTTCTTATGTATTTGTTTCATTATAAAGTAATAACATAAGTATCAATAATATACTGATATTTTATTAGAATTATGAAACAACCCCATTTCACCTTCTATCCATCCTACGGAAAAAGAAATCATCGCGCGTGCGTACGTACGAAATACCATCTCCATTTCGTGGTGTAATCTGTTTTTCCACCACCACCTTACTTGGATGGGTATAATGGTGTGAAGAATAACTATATATAGTCTTTATAACATCATTCTGATTCTGAAATATTATATCGTCCACTTCAATTCAGTTCAATAAATATTTGAAAGATATCATCGCTCGTGCGTACGTACGAATTACCGTCTCCACGATGCGATGATATTCATTTTCCATGTTAACAATTCAAGAATGATTATAATGTATATATAATAAGTAATAATGACAGTTATGACATAATAATTCTACTAGATTTATTTATATATATATTTATGTCATGTACTAAATTCCATTGATGTCAATAAGGAAAGGAAAACAGCGTTCATGCATACGTACGGTCTACCGTCTCCATGAACGGTGTATTTCATTTCATTCATCTATCTATTATATATATATATATGTATATACTTAATATATATGATATATAAATAATGATTTAAATTCTGGAAGTAATTAAATCATGATATAAGTAATAATAATATCAATAACAACAAATCGAAACATGTACGATAAATGAAATGATTTTACCCAAAACACTGCTTTAACATGGAATTTTTAAAATAACGGTTATTATAAAGTAATAATTGAACCATATATGATATCATAACAACGAATATGATTCTATAATAAGTCAATGACATTATTTAATTCATTATATAGAAGGTTCAGATACATACGAAGCATATCGGACCTAAGGTAAGCGATAATTATTCAAATCTCATTCTTATCTGAGATTGTTTATTCGTAAGTATTTTCTGGGGTTATGTTCATAATCCTTGTCCATGTTTTCTAAATGTGTTTTCATAAAAATTTTAGTATTCTTACATGTATTTTTAAAGTAATTTTTACCCTTTTATGACTTTTACCATAGGTTTTGGAAGGAATCATTCTTTTTTTACCATACGTGTTACTTTTTGACTTTTCCGAAAAAAGTACAAGGAGAATGTTTTTTAAACTTATATGGAATGAATGGATTTTTATAGTTTCATAACACCTTATTTTCTTCTAACATACTCTACAATATTTAATTAATATTTTTAAAAAAATCAACTTCTTTTAAAATTTTATGGCATTTTTTGAAAAGAAAATGATTTTTAATAAGAAATGATATTTTCCTCAAAAATTTATTTCAAGTGTTTTATCAAAACCATTTTCCATCTAAGATGACATTATTTTATATGTGTATATTTCAAGTATAATGTCTCTATTATTTTTATGGTTTCACTTATCTTATGATGAAATGATATCCATTTGTTTTATATGGATTATGTTATGATGGGATGCTGTTTATGAAACCCATTTTATTATTTGGGTTATGATGAATGATTTATGTTTATGTGGTGGCACAATTAATAATGATACCATTATGATATGGGTGGGACCTATATCTCCCTCCAATGAATTGGGTAATGAATAATATCTCATGAGATAGACATGGTTGTAACGGTTAGTTAATCTGGTTCAGTGATACAGGACTGGAAAGAGGAGTGAACTCGATTTAGAAAAGAACTTTGTCCACTAAGATGGTCTTGGTAGCAATGCCTTGTGTACATTGGAAATCATATCATGTGCTTAATGTTTTTCCACAATTAAAAGTTTTATTTCCAAGCTATTTTATAATGATTTATGTTCCATTATGATCTATGCCTTATGTACTTCCATATTTTATGTCATTTCTCAATATTTAGAAGTTTAAACATTATGTTCAGGTTTTTATGGTCAAATGTATATGGTTTGTTTTATTTTCTCCATGCTTATGCTTATTGAGCATTTGAGCTCACCCTTTATATGTTTTCTTTTCCCCAGGATATAAGGAAAGGTTTTAGGTAAGAAAAAAAAAGGGAAAAACCTTTATGAGAGATTTTGAACATCTTTCACCACAATTAGAAGATTATGTTCTGAGTTTCCAATGACACTAAACTATTACAGTCCTTCGGTGATTGTGTTTGTTATGATACAAGTATTCCACAAAAGTAATGTAATGTCCATGTAAGTCATGATTTGGGTCTCTACAGTTGGTATCAATGGTTCGGTTTTGTTAACCTTTGGAAACTAGGATGCAAGAACTTTAGTGAGATCCCTAGAGATATTTCTAAGGTATGTCTAGGGATGTCCATAAGGTGAAGTATATGTATAGGTTATAGTCCTAGAATTACGGAAACTATCATAGAATTAAACCTAAGGTGTTATATATTGAAGGTACTCTCCCTTTATTATGATGTTTACCTAGCATGATTTTTCATCTCACATTACTCTTTTTGGGTTTTAGAAAATGGCTGTAAACTGGAAGATTCACGATAATGGAGGATATGATGGAAAATGAACTGATATTTTTCATGATCAAACAAATGAACCAGGATTTGGAAGTCCCAACATCGTTATTATACCTAATCAGTAATCTCAAAGTATTATCAATAATCTCAACTTCGGTAAGTATCCCAAATCAGCTAATAAGAGAAAGATGGAGTTTCATGATGATCATAGAAGAAATAATGTTCAATTATCCTCATTAAATCATGCTGGAAGAGGCATATGGGAGATTGTTTCAATGGAACTGAAAGATTCTTTGGGTGTGGAAAAGAGGGACACAAAGCCAGTAAGTGAAAAGGAAAAGGTTCAATTAACACCATGGACAAGGATAATGGTATTGCTATGACATCAACAATTATAACATGTTTTAAATGTGTAATGTATTGTCATTATGCCAACAAATTCCCTAAGGTGAATTCTCATGAAGAGAATCTGCATGGTCGTATGGGAAGTATTTATGTTGATGATGGTGAAGAGACTACAAATGATATATCAGATGAAATCATTGTTGAAGCTCGGTCAATTGTTTAAGAAGGTGGTGGAATGATTTATGTTTATCAAGAGTTATGTTTTATAGGTAATTTAATGGTACTATGGAATAAATAAACATCTAAGGATTGTTACACTATTGTTTTTCCGAATGTATTAGAAGGTATATGTTTCATGGTACCAGTAACCATGAATGGTAATTCAAATATTTTTGGAAATTAGATGATATGGGAATAATTAGTGGATAAGGAGAAAATAATAGTATTGATAGTATTCTTGAGCTCCTGATTGATTTAAGGACTATGTTATATCACAGATTGAGTATATAAAATTTTTGTGATTTTGGTATGTGGAAAGAGTTAACTTTTGACATAAGTCATGTTTTCACTAATGTTCAATGGTAATTCATGTTTCAAATAAATACATGATTAAGGTATTCACATGTTTGGAATGTGACCAACAAGATATATCATATGATATATGGGTTATAAATGATGGTATTCACATTCTCGGTAGATGAAGTTTCTAGTAATCGGATGGAACAATTTTCAATAAGCCCAGAGGTTGGAATGGACATCATATAGTATTGATTAAGGCTATAAATGTTTTGTTTTTATTTCAGAAATGTAATTATATTATAGTTTTAGAAAAAGGACAACCTGCAGGATGGAAGACAACCCATCACGTCGGACAAGGCTCTGGGAATCGAACCCAAATCCGAAGTGCGACAGGCCTTTATCACCTACCACTGACCTATAAGAAGTCCCTGGTTAGTAGAAAATATTTTTATTGTATTTTTCAGTATGATATACGATGTATAAGTCCATTTTAGGAACCATATATGATTAATCACACTATAGATAGACTTATTTATATTTGATAAATTTTGCTAACCTTTTGTTTGAGACATGTGGAATGACCCATCATTTTATCACATGATCTACTAACACTTCATGAATGAAAAATTCAACTTCATTTCATTTAGAGGTGAAGTGGAAATTGTTCAAGTCATGAAAAAAGGTGAGATTATACCAATATAAAGTAATCATTTCTTCTAATTAAAATTATTCAACTTTAGGGAAATCATCTTGAAAACCAAAAATATTGTCCTAGTGCCCTTATATCTGATGAATTAGATGGTACTTTATATAATCACAAGATTATGGCTTTGTGATTTTTTTCTTTTTCATAGCCATGTTCTCTGCCACTCTCTATCAGAACTTGATGGTAAGATTTCTCTTCCATCTCCATATTTTCACCTGTGTTGTCCTATGTGGAAACACAGTGATTAGTTAATTTGGGTAACCGTTACGTTTCATACATTAGTTTTTATAGATATGTTTTGGTATTCCTTTTTACTATGTGGGTTTCTATTAAAACTTTTTAGTAGTAAACCATTTATAACCCTGACGAATTTTGGGGGCGAAATTCATTTTAAGGGGGGTAGAATGTAACACCCCGAGATTTTATGAAAAATAATCTTTTTAATTTCATTGGTGTCTTGTGTTGTACACTCCAGAAAAAGGATGTTGCACTACATGCATCCATGACAAGGCTTACATTACACGCAATCGCGACCTTCCACGATAGCGTGTGTTGTACGCAATACCGAGTTTCACTAAATAATGATATGTTATATAAACATGCCATTATGAATATTAATACCCATTTTTTAAAATTTTATAAATTTTATCTTTCTAAATGGACTTCATTTTTGGATTCAGAATATCAAAATTAGACTAGGGTGAATTTTTGGTATTTTTCTAAAAACTTTCAATTTTTGATGAATAGTGAAAACACTATGTTACTATTTAAAACCCGAATTTTTATTTAAATAATTAGTTATTTTATTTAAATTTATTTTATGTCAAAATTTATACATAATACCTATATAAGTTCAATTTAATTCATTAAATTCATTTTATAATAATTTTAGATATATAAAAATTTTATTGAACTTTTGATCGTCTTTTACCCACCTCATAGGAGCATTTGTAATTGTACATAAAACTAGATTTTACCACTTCTTTGAGTTGGATTTCGAAAAAACGAGAGACACGGTTAATATCATTGAGTAAAATGTGGTTCAATAAGATAAAAGTAATTTTTGGTTGAATAGTAAATTTTTACTTTTATTTACCACGGTTAAAATTAAATAGGTTAATTAATGGTAACAATGATATTATTATTACCCTAACACATGTCCTAATTCTATTGGATAAGAGTAATTCAACAAAAAACAACCTTAGGGGTAAAATATTACCCTTTAGGTCCACTTGGATTAGATTAGGACATTTATTATTATTTTATTTAAAAAGAGTTAAAAGAGTTAAAAGCAATGTTTAATAACTAAAACATTTTTAATATACGGTTATACATACGATATATTTTACTATAAATATTCCTTAAGAAGCTAAAATGATTTTCTATATAATGGTAGTTTATATATTATTTTTAGACATTAAATAAGTTAATTTATGTATGACACAATGATGATGTAGTAATTAGCTTATTGATGAAATATTAACATAATTGATATTATAAATACCCAAATAAATGTAATTTGAGACTTTTTATAAATTAAATTAAATTAAATTTAAAGGTTAATAAGACACGTTATTATTGATTTAATAATTTTTTTTGAACTAATAATTCTATTATGATTTTCACAAAAATCAATTACCAATTAGTGTCAAAATTGACATAAAATAGTTTTTAAAACAAATATTATATTATTAATTGTTATTTTATTCTTAAATAACGAATATTCGGCCATATGACTTAGATAAGGATATATATATATTAATAATTAACCACTTGGGGTTCTTTTGTATTGTCATAGTATGTTTATTAACCATGTAGTGTAAGAAAACAGAAAAGATACGGCAAAAGTTAAATTATTTAACATAGAGTTAAATCTAAATAATAAGGATAAAAGAGTAACATAAACATGCCTAAAACCTAATTTTTGAGAGTATATAGACCCATACCCACCTTATATTCTAAATAAATTAATTTGGAGCTACTAAAAACCTAATATGACTTTATTATGAAATAATAATTTATGTTTTCCTAAGGTGCCTCTCTCCTCCCTTAAAAAAAGGGCACCCCTTCCCTCTTCTCTTCACACCATTTTGAGCCTTGAATCTTAGACACCCCTTCCAATTACTCTTATAAACCTCTCTATTTATATCATAGAGGTTATTGTATTCTCAAAAAACCAACTCTAGTGCCCTACGAAGAAGTTTAAAAGAGGTGTGCCGAGGAAGAGGTAATCTCTTCTACCGATTCTTTCCAGTTTTCTTTCTTCTTCAACTTCTTCTTCCTTAGTTTTTCATTATAAATTAATAAAATCATTATCCCTAATATACTGATATGTTATTATAAATATTAAAGAACCCCATTTCACCTTCTATCCATCCTACAAAAAATGAAATCACCGCGCGTGCGTACGTATAGAATACCGTCTCCAAGTCGGGGTGTAATCTATTTTTCCACCACCACCTTACTTGGATGGGTATAATGGTGTGAAGAATAACTATATATAGTTATTATAAAATCATAATTATTATTTAATTTTATATCATCCACTCCAATGCAATTCAATAAATATGGGAATGATATCATCGCTCATGCGTACGTACAGATTACCGTCTCCACGACGTGATGAGATTCAGTTTCCATGTTAACAATTCAAGAATGATTTTAAAGTATATATAATAAGTAATCATGAAATATATGACATAATAATGCTACTTGATTTATGTATATATATATGTATATCATCTACTTAATTCCATTCAAGTCAATAAATAAAGGAAAACAATGTTCATGCGTATGTACGACCTACTGTCTCCATGAACAATATATTTCATTTCATTTATCTATCTATTATATATATGTATATACTGAATATATATGATATATAAATCATGATTTAAATTCTGGAAGTAATTAAATCATGATATATGTAATAATAATATTAATAACAACAAATTGAAACATGTACGACAAATGAAATGATTTTACCCAAAACGCTGCTTTAACATGAAATTTTTAAAAGAACGGGTATTATAAAGTCATAAAGAACCATATCTGATATCATAATAATGAATATGATTCTGTAATAAGTCAATGAATGTATTTAAATCATTATACAGGAGGTTCGGATACGTACGAAGCATATCGGACCTAAGGTAAGGGATAATTATTCCAATCTCATTCTTATATGAGATTGTTTATTCGTAAGTATTTACTGTGGTTATGTTTATCATCCATGTCCATGTTTTCTAAAAATGTTTTCATAAAATATTTAGTATTATTCCATGTATATTTAAAGTCATTTTTACCCTTTTATGACTTTTACCACAAGGTTTGTAAGGAATCTTTCTTTTGTTTACCATACGAGGTACTTTTTTACTTTTCCGAAAAAAGTATGAGGAGAATGTTTTTTTAGCTTATATTGAATTAAAGGATTTTTATGGTTTCATAACACCTAATTTTCATGAATCCTACTCTACAATATTTCATGAATATTTTCAAGAAAATCCACTTCTTTTAAAATTGCATGGCATTTTGTGAAAATAAAATGATTTTGAATAAGAAAGCATATTTTCTTCTAAAATTTATTTCAAGTGTTTTATCCAAACCATTTTTCATCTAAGATGACATTATTTGATATTTGTATATTTCAAGAATAATGTCTTTATTATTTACATGGTTTCAGTTATCTTATGATTAAATGATACCGATTTGTTTTATATGGATTATGTTATGATGGGATGATATTTATGAAACCAATTTTATTCTTTGGTTTATAATGAATGATTTATGTTTATGTTGTGTCACAAGTAAAAATGATTCCATTATGAGATGGGTGGGACCAATATATCCCTCCAATTAATTGGTGAAAGATTTATATCTCATGATGTAGACTTATCTGGAATGGTAAGTTAATCTGGTTCAGTGATACAAGACTGGAACGGGGAGTGAGCTCGATTCAGAAAGGAACTATGTCCCCTAAGATGGTCTTGTAAATAATGCCTTGGCTACTATGGAAATAATATCATGTGATTAATGTTTTTCCACAATTAAAAATATTATTTACAAGCTATTTTATCATTATTTATTTTCCATTATGATCTATGCCTTACATACTTCCATGTTTTATGTCATTTCTCATGATTTAGATGTTTAAACATTATGTTCATGTTTTTTTGTTCAAATGTATATGGTTTATTTTATTTTCTCCATGTTTACCCTTACTGAGCATTTGAGCTCACCCTTTAAATGTTTTCGTTTCCCCACCATATAAAGAATGGTTTTAGGTAAGAAAACAAAAATGGGAAAACTTTTATGGGAGATGTTGAAGATCATTCACCACGATAAGAAGATTATGTTCTGAGATTCCAAAGACACTAAACTATTACGGTCCTTCGGTGTTTGTGTTTGTGTTTGTTATGTATTATGTATTCTGCAAAATTAATTTAATGTCCATGTATGTCAAGATTTGTGTCTCTATAGTTGGCATCAGAGGTTCGGTTTAGTTAACCTTTGGAAAATAGGATGCGATAACTTTAGTGAGATCCCTAGAGATATTTATATGGTATATCTATGGATATCCCTAAGGTTAAGTATATGTATAGGTTATAGTCCTAGAATTGCGGTAATGATCTTAGAATTAAACCTAAAGTGTTGTATATTGAAGGTACTTCCCCTTTATTATGATGTTTTCCTAGCATGATTTTTGCCTCTCACATTACTCTTTTTGGGTTTTAGAAAATGGTTGGAAACTGGAAGATTCACAGTAATGGAGGATATGATTGACAATGGACTGATATTATTCATGAGCAACCAAATGAAACAAGATTTGGAAGTCCCAACATCGTTATTATTCCTAATTAGAAATATCATAATATGATCAATAATATCAACTTCAGTAAGTCTCCCGGCTCAGCTAATAAGAGAAAGATGGAGTTTCATGATGATCATAGAAGAAAGAAAGTTCAATTTTCCACATGTAAATAATGTGGGAAGAGGCATCAGGGAGATTGTTTCAGAGGAACTGGAAGATGATTTGGGTGTGGAAAAGAAGGACACAAGGCCAGTAAATGCAATGGACAAGGTTCAGTTAACACCATGGACAAGGATAATGGCAATGATATGACATCAGCAATGATTAAATGTTTTCAATGTGAAATGTATAGGCATTATTAAAACCAATTCCCTAAGGGAAAGTCTCATGAAGAGAATCAGCATGGTTGTAAGGGTAGTATTTATGTTGATGATGATGAAGAGACTGCAAATGATATATGAGATGAAATAATTGTTGAAGATCGGTCAATTGTTTATGATAATAATGGAATGATTTATGTTTATCAAGAGTTATGTTGTATAGATAATTTAACGGTACTATTGAATAAATAAACATCTAAGTATTGTTATACTATTTTCTTTTCTAAAGTAATTGAATGTATATGTTGAATGGTACCAGTAACCATGAATGGTTATTCAAATATTTTTAGAAATTAGATTATCTGTGCCTAATGAATGGATAAGGAGAAAATAATATGTTAGATAGTATTCAGGAGCTCATGATTCATATAAAAACTAAGTGATATCATGGTTTGAGTATATAGAATATTTGGGATTTTGGCATGTGGAAAGAGTTAACTTTTGACAGAACTCATGACTTCACTAATGTTCTATGGTAATTCATGTTTCAATAGAATAAATGATTAAGTTATTCACATGTTTGTAATGTAACCAACAAGATATATCGTATGATATATGTGGGATAAATGATGGTATTCACATTCTCGGTAGATGAAATTTATAGTATTCCTATAAAATTATTTTTGATAAGCATAAAGTTTGGAATGGACATAAAATAGTATTTATTAAGGCTATAACTTTTTGTTTTTATTTCAGAAATGTAATTATAGTATAGTTTTAGAAAAAGGAAAACCTGCAGGATGGCTGACAACCCGTCACGTCGGACAAGGCTCTGCGAATCGAACCCATAAATGAAGTGCAACATGCCTTTATCATCTACCACTGGCCTACAGGATGCCCCTGGTTAGTAGAAACTAGTTTTATTATATTTTTCAGTATGATATATGAAGTATAAGTCCATTTTAGGAACCATATATGATTAATCTCACTATAGATGGACTTATGTATATTTGATAACTTTTTCTAAGCTTTTGTTTGAGAAATATGGAATGACCCATCATTCTATCACATGTTCTGCTAAAACTTCATGAATGAAAATTCAACTTCATTTATTTAAGAGATGAAGAGAAATTTTTCAAGGCATGAACAACGGTGAGATTATATCGATATAAAGTAAGTATTTCTTCTAATTAAAATTCTTCAACTTTAGGGAAATTATCTTGAAAACCAAAAATGTTATCCTAGTGCCCTTATATCCGATGAATAATATGGTACCTTAGATTATCACAAGATTATGGATTTGTGATTTTTCACTCTTTCATAGCCATGTTCTCTACCACTCTCCATCAGAACATGATGGTTACATTTCTATTCTATATCCATATTTTCACCTATGTTCTCCTATGTGGAAACCCAGTGATTAGTTAATTTGGTTTACTGTTACGTTTCATACTTCAGTTTTTAAAGATAAGATTTGAATTCCTTTTTATGGTGTGGGTTTCTATTAAAACCTTTGAGTAGTAAACCATTTATAACCCCGACGAATTTCGAGGGTGAAATTCAATTAAAGGGGGGTAGAATGTAACACCCCGAGATTTTATGAAAATTATTCTTTTTAATTTCATTGATGAATTGTGTTGTACGCTACACCAATAGGATGTTTTCAGTACATGCATCACTGACTTGGCTTGAATTACAAGCAATTGCGACATTCCACGATAGCGTGTATTGTACGCAATATTGAGTTTCACTAAACAGCGATATGTTATATAAACTAACAGTTATGAATAGTAATACACACTTTTTGAAATTTTATAAATTTTATCTTTCAAAATGGATATCATTTTTGGATTCAGAATATCGAAATTAGCCTAGGGTGATTTTTTGGTATTTTTCTAAAAACATTCAATTTTTGATGAATAGTGAAGACACTCGGTTACTATTTTAAACCCAACTTTTTATTTAAAAATTATTTATTTTATTTAAATATATTTCATGTAAAAATTGATACATAATACCTATATAAGTTCAATGTAATTCATTAGAGTCATTTTATAATAATTTTATATATATAAAAATGTTATCGAACTTTTAACCGTCTTTTAACCACCTCCTAAGAGCATTTGTAATTGTACATAAAACTATATTTTACCACATCTATGAGAGGAATTTCGGAAATCCAGGAGACACAGTTAATATCAAGGAGTAAAATGTGTTTCAATAAGGTAAAAATAATTTTCAGTGAATAGTAACTTTTTACTTTTATTTACCATGGTTAAAAGTAAATAGGGTAATTAAGGGTAAAAATGATATTATTATTTTTACCCTAACACATGTACTAATTATATTGGATAAGTTTAATTCGACCAAAAATAACCTTAGGGATAAAATATTACCCTTTAGGTCCACTTGTATTGGATTAGGGCATTTATTATTATTTTATTTAAAGAAGAGTTAAAAGAGTTAAAATCAATGTTTAATAACTCAAACATTTTTAATATAGGGTTATACATATGAACAAATTGACTATAAATATTCATTATAAAGATAAAATTATTTTCTACATAATGGTATTTTATTTAAAATTATTATACAGTAAATAAGTTAATTTATTTATGACACAATGATGATGCAGTAATTACCTTATTAAAGAAATATAAACATAATTCATATTAAAAATACCCAAATAAATGAAATTTGAGACTTTATATGAATGAAACTAATTTAATATGTTAATATGATATGTTAATATTGATTTAATTAAATTTTTTCAGATTAATCATGCTGTTATGATTTTCACAAAAATCAATTACCAAATAGTGTCAAAATTGACATAAAATAGTGTTTAAAAAAAATATTATATTATTAATTGTTATTTTATTCCAAAATATCTAAGGATCAGCCAAATGACCTATATAAGGAATTATATATTAATAATGAACCACTTTGGGTTCGTTTGGTTTGTTACAGTAAGTTTATTGACCATATAGTGTAAGAATACAAAAAAGACACGGTAAAAGGTAAATTATTTAACTTAGAGTTAAATCTAAATTATAAGGATAAAATAGTAACCTAAACATGTCTAAAACCTATTGGTTGAAAGGATTTCTACCCATTCCTACCTTATCTTCAAAATAAATTAATTTTGATCTATTAAAAACCGAATATGACTCTATTATAAAATAATATTTTATGTTTTCCTAAGGTGCCCCTCTCCTCCCTTATAAAAAGGTCACCCCTTCCCTCTTCTCTTCACACCCTTTTGAGCATTTTTTCTCGGGAAACCCATACCAATTACTCTTATAAACCTCTATGGTTATATCATAGAGGTTCTGGTCCTCTCAAAAGACCAACTCTAGTGCCCTAAGAGGAAGTGTAAAGGATGTGCGTCGGGGAAGAGGTAGTCTCTTCTACTGATTCTTTCATGTTTTCTTTCTTCTTCAACTTCTTCTTATTTGGTTGTTTCATTATAAAGTAATAGAATCTGTATCAATAATATACTGATATGTTATTATAAATATTAAACAACACAATTTCACCTTCTATCTATCCTATGGAAAATGAATTCACCGGGCGTGCGTACATATGGAATACCGTCTCCACGCTGTGGTGTAATCTGTTTTTCCACCACCACCTTACACGGATGAGTATAATGGTGTGAAGAATAACTATATATAGATATTATAACATCATACTGAGTCTTTAATATTATATAATCCACTCCAATTCAATTAAATAAAAATTTTAACGATATCATCGCTTGTGCGTACGTACGGATTACCATCTCCATGACGCGATGAGATTCATTTTCCTTGTTAACAATACAAGAATGATTATAAAGTATATATACTAAGAAATCATGAAATATATGACATAATAATGCTTCTTTATTTATGTATATACATATTTATGTCATCTACTTAATTTCATTCAACTCAATAAAGAAAGCAAAATAGTGTTCATGCGTACGTACGACCTACCGTCTCCATGAACAGTGTGTTTCATTTCATTCATCCATCTATTATATATATGTATATACTGAATATAAATGATATATAAATCATTATTTACTTTCTGGAAGTATTACAATCATGATATATGTAATAATAATATCAAGAACAACAAATTGAAACACGTATGATAAATGAAATGATTTTACCCAAAACGCTACTTTAACATGGAATTTTCAAAAGAACAGGTATTATAAAGTCATAATTGAACCATATATGATATCATAATAATGAATATGATTCTATAATAAGATAATGAAATTATTTAAATCATTATACATGAGGTTCGGATACGTACAACGAATATCTAACCTAAGGTAAGGGATAATAATTCCAATCTCATTCTTATCTGAGTTTGTTTATTAATAAGTATTTACTGGGGTTATGTTTATCATCAATGTCGATGTTTTATAAAAATGTTTTCATAAAATATTTTATATTATTCCATTTGTGTTTAAAGTCATTTTTACCCTTTTATGACTTTAACCACAAGGATTGGAAGGAATCTTTCTTTTGATTACCATATGGGGTACTTTTTGACTTTTCCAACAAAAGTACGAGGATAATGTTTTTTTAACTTATACGGCATGAATGAAATTTTACAGTTTCATAACACCTTATTTTCAAGAAGCTTACTCTACAAGATTTCATGACAATTTTAAACAAAATCAACTTCCTTTAAAATTTCATGGAATTTTTTGAAAATAAAATGATTTTGAATAAGAAAGGATATTTTCCTCAAGAATTTATTTCAAGTGTTTTATCAAAACCATTTTCCATCTAAGATGAAATTATTTTATATGTTTATGTTTCAAATATAATGTCTCTATTATTCACATGGTTTAACTTCTCTTATGATGAAATATTATCTATTTTTTTTATATGGATTATGTTAGGATGGGATGATGTTTATGAAACCCATTTTATTCTTTGATTTATGATTAATGATTTATGTTTATGTTGTGGAAAAAGTAAGAATGATTCCATTATGAGATGGGTGGGACCTATATCTCCCTCTAATGCATTGGGTAAAGATTTTTATCTCATGAGATAGACATGGATAGAATGGTAATTTAATCCAGTTTAGTGATACTAGACTAGAACGAGGAGTGAACTCGATTTAGAAAGGAACATTGTCCACTACGATGGTTTTTGTAGCAATGCCTTGGCTACTATAGAAATCATATCATGAGATTAATGCTTTGACACAATTACATGGTTTATTTCTATGCTATTTTATCATGATTGATAATCCATTATGATCTATACCTTACGTACTTCCATGTTTTATGTCATTGCTCAAGATTTAGATGTTTAATCATTATGGTCATGTTTTAATGTTCAAATGTATATGGTCTGTTTTATTTTCTCCATTCTTTCCCTTACTGATCATTTGAGGTCACCCTTTATATGTTTTCTTTTCTCTAGGATATAAATAAATGTTTTAGGTAAGAAAATAAAAAGCGGAAAACCATTATGGGAGATGTTGAAGATCTTTCACCAGGATTAGAAGATTATGTTCCAAGTTTCCAAAGACACTAAACTATTTCGGTCCTTCGGTGTTTTTGTTTGTTATGTATTAAGTAATCCTCAAAAGTTATGTAATGTCCATGTATGTCATGCTTTGGTTCTCTATAATAGTAGAGGCTGTTTTCATTCCCAGCATCATTTTTCTGAGCAAGAAAGGCACCCAATGATCGTTCTAGAGATGTCACATAGAGGATAAGTGGTCCTCCTTCAACTGGTGGCATTAAAACTAGTGGACTGAAGGGATACTTCTTGAGAATATCGAATACTTCTTGAAATTATTCAGTACACTTGTACGTGACTCCCTTCTTCATCAATTTGGTGAAGTGTAAACTTTTGCCTGCCAAATTGGTGATGAAATGCCAAATATAGGACAAGTGACCTTGAAGTCCTCTCAATTTCATTAAATTTCGAGGAGGTGAAAAACCAAGGATTGACTTTGTCTTCTCCGAATCAACCTCGATACCACGATGACATACTATAAAGCTGAGAAATTTTCCTGAGGTTACCCCAAAAGCACATTTTAAGGGGTTCATCTTCAAATTATGTAGCCGAAGTTTGTGGAATATGATTTCTAAATCAGCCAACTGATTAGATCATTATTGTATTTAACCACCAAATCGTCTACATAACATTCAACAAGCTTCCCTAAAATGGGTTTGAAGATATGATTCATGGCACGCTAATATGTTACACCTTCATTCGTTAGGCCAAAGGGAATTACACGATAGCAAAACACACCCTGAGGGGCTCTGAAAGCTGTTGATTCCTCATCTACTGGAGCAATTCAGATTTGATTATGTCCTGAATATCCATCCATTAACGAAAGTGCTTCATAGCTAGTTGTTGCATGAATTATGAGTTTTGTAATTGGTACTAGAAAATCATCCTTAGGAAAATGACGATTAAGATCTATGAAATCAATGCAAACTCTATTTTTCCGTTCTTCTTTTTCACATGGAAAATATTAGCCATCCACTTGGGATATTGAACTTCTCTAACGATGTTAGCTTTGATAAGCTTATCCACTTCATCTTCAATTATGGAAGCATCAGTTTGGTGTGTTCTTTTAAAGGATTCCTTAAATCGTTGATGTTCTTCTGGAAAACCCAAACAATGAGTATCAACATCAGAAGAAAGGTCTGACATCTCAATATTAGTTCCATGAAAGTATATCTTGATTTTGTTTTAAAAAATGAAATATAAATTTCTTTCTCTTCAAGAGTCACGGTCGCACTAATTAAAGTGGGGTGTGGATCTTCTTTTGTACACATATTTACTTCTCTGAGTTCATCCATAGTGGCAGAGATACCCTCTTCAATGTTGGAGGAGCATCCCTGAGATCTTCCTCTTCTTCTTCAACATGTGTTAATTCTTCTGTTTTTACTTTCATAGTATATGAAGAAGCGGAATTTTCATGATCAGAAGATATGTTAAAATTTTATCATCTTGAAGAAGAAGTTTCCATTTCTGACCTGATTGATGATAAAGGGTCTTCCCTGGGTAATATAGAGGAGATGATGGATTGAGAATCAACATCATCATTTACCTCTAGCATTGCTATGTCTTCTTCTGTCTTGATTGGTGAAGTATTGACTTACTGGATTTCAGCAGATGAAATGTAGACATCTCCATTTGAGTTTTCATCATTGCTTGGTGGATCACCACTTTCTCCTATATTGTCTTTCTTGATTGTCATAATTAACATTATGGATGTTTTTATTAGAGTATTTTGATTTGGGTCTATCCTGTCAATTTGACTAATAGGCAATACATAATATGTACTCACATGTGTGAATGGGTTTACTGGAATCTTTTCAAAACTATATGGAGCATTAACTTTGGTAATCTCCCTTGTTGTGGATTTTTCCTTTCCATTCATGTGATAGAATTCTGCCTCAATGTATTGAGATTCACATGTGCTGAACGTGGTCCTATCACCATATAATGTCCCAATTTGACCATCAATACAATATTTGAGACATTGATGATATGATAAAGGGATAGCCCCATGTTGATGTAGCCAGGATCTGCCAAGTAAGATGTTGAAGGCTAAGTCTTGATCAACAACCATGAAATCTAAATTGGATACAAGATCTCCAAACTGAGCTCGGAGTGTAATCTCGCCTAGTGGTTCTTGTTAATTTTTATCATATCCTTGTAACATCAATGTAGAAGGAGATAAATCAGATTCTGTGTGGCCCAATCGACGAAGTGTATGAATGGGGATGAGGTTGACTCCTGAACCATTATCAATGGTGACTCTTCGGATGCCTACACCATAGAACTTGGAAGATAATTACAGTGGTCTAATATGTCCATGCACGACATCATATTCATCTTCATCAGTAAAAGATATCACTGCATGGCATTCCGCATGATTATTTTCAAAATTGGTAGACTTCAGATGCAGCAATTTCAGTTTCAAACACCTAAGTACTCGACAAAGCCTCGATGAGTGCCTCCCGAAGATCCTTTGATAAAATCAAAGCATCCAGAATCGATAACAGGGATGGTATTTGGGCCAAGTGTTTCAATACATCATACTTTTGATCCAATGGTCTGTGATTCCCAACAGGAACATGTGGTTTCGTAGGTGCCTTAGAAGATGATGCTTTGGAATTTGATTCATCTTGTATCAGGTTAGGAGTCGGTAATACTCCTAGCTTTGGAAGAGTAGACCAATTAGGTCTATTTACATGCTGAGAGGAAGAAGTTAGAACCTCCAACCGATCATCCAGAATAATTGTTCCAGGACTGAGTATGCTATTGGTGGGAGTATATGCTTGTTCTTGTTGAGCCTGTTGAAGGGATATGCCATGAGTTTCTACTACATACACAGTTCTAGTAGGTTTATAATCAGAATAGCGGCCTCTGGGATATCCACGTCTTCCCCTATTCCCTGAGCCTCTGGAACTCCCTCTGATTCCTCTATTTGATACAGGGAATTCAGGATCATCAAAATCACAGCTACGACTGACATAAGGATCTGTTAAGTGAATCATGTTAACAGAAAAAAGATCAACTCTTCATCTAATGAAGAATCTGCCTGATTAGCCAATTTAGGTTGTGCCATTTGGTGCGATGGTGCCCATTGCTTCGAAGTAGATTGAATAAATTCGGCCAGATTCAAAGACAACTTGGGCTTTGAGACGATTTCATCTTCTTTTGATTGTTCCTATTTCTTTGAAATATGTCGCCTCGTTAAGGATATTCCCTCTGATGAGGAGGGTTTTGCTATGGAATCCATTGGAGAAGACACAATTTGTTTTTTCAATTGCGTTTGAAAATTTGAATGAGTTCGGTTGATTGTTTTTCTAACCATCCAATCATCAAATTCTTGTGCATTTTTATTCATGACTTCTTGCCACTCGCCTTCTTTCTCTGGATCTGTAGTAGTGACACATGCTATCTGAGCTGAGTAACCTTTCAGTTTGACTTGTCCTGAGTCCACCATTTTTTGCAGGAGGTCCATTAGGACAAAACACTCTTGAATAGGATTCCCCACCATCTGATGAAACGATAAATAGTTGGGACAGACTTCATCTCCTTACTTGTTTGGCCTCTTTGGCCTTGGCAATTGAACCAAATTATTTTCCAGAGATGAAATGAAGTAACCAGGAACCTGTTCATTTCTGAAAGTGTAAAAATTTCTATTTAGATACTAAAATTGCTTCTGTCATTGATCTCTTTGATCATCTTGATGAAACAACCTCTGTTTTTGACAGTTAGGAGGCGGAGCCCTTCGAGAAGATGAAGGTTTTGAAGTAGAAGCTGGTACAAGTGCTTGTTTAAGCATAATTGTAGCAGTATCTGCTCTACCCATTCTCCTTCCTGGAGTTGATGGAATTACATGAGTTTTATCCTTAGTATTTATAAGAGAGTCATCAATTTACTGAGCGACCTATACAAGGTCTCGAAACCCTCCGGTGTATTTCACAGGGATCAACAGTGTGTAGAACTAATCACACAAATTTTCCACACAGATTGGCAACAATTATTCTTCAGGGAGTTCTAAGATTAGGGAATATGGTAATCTATTCCATCAAGCAATGAAATCCTAAACCCTTTTATTTTCCCTTTTCTTACCATTTTTAAGATCAAAAATGGTTTTCTTTGGCAAAGTTGAGAAAAATTGAAGAAGGAATCACAGGCAGAGATCCTCCCATCCGGTAATTGACAGGGATTGAATGCTTGTGTACTAGACAAAGGTAGGCCCTTGTAATGATTGTACAAAACACCTGAGCATAACTGCTTCTTTTTGCTGAGGGGTTCCCATTATAGGATCTCAACGAGAATCAAAATGTGTTCTGTGTTTCTCTTGGTCTCCCAAATCATTAAATATTTGGAATGTGTTATTTACAAAATTTGATGGGGGATGAATTGCATCAACCCATTCAGGGTATGCTCTATTTTCTAGTTGAATTTGAGCTCATTTTCCCACTATAGATTTCAACTGAGTTGTTAATGACTCAATAATAGTTATTAACTTTTGAGAAACATCTGGTTAAGCTTGGTCCTGAGGAGGTGCAATGGCTAGAGCTTGGACAGATGTGGTGGCAGGTACTTCAACTGATGGTAGAACCACCGATTGTTGTTGCGCATGACCCATAGGATTAGACATGTGAGGGTGTACTGGTAGAGGAGGATATTCTTGATCCATATCATTAGATGCAAAAAATTCCCTTGGCTGACTGACTCCAGCATGCTAAAGAGGAAGACTACCATGAAATAGTTCTACATTCATCCTCCTCAATTCCTTAATTTCTTCCTCCTATTGTGCAAATAATTTCTCTAGTGAGAGCGATTGGCCTTCTCTAGAGGAATGGTATGTTACCTGATTCATTATTTTCCCCTTATTAGACACTATTCAGAGAGGGGGATGTGGGTTACTTGAAGTATTACCTAGATTTGAGGTAATCCTTCGATTATTTGTATGCACACCTTCTTCATTTGTGTCTGTGCATACAACCTCTTGAGTAGGAGCTTCCTCACTTGATCCCTCTGACTGAGCCTTATCTGGGGGGTCATCAACAATGGAATTTATGACATTGATTGATGCATAACATATGTCATCCCTTCTATCATCATTTATATGATATTGTTTTCTCCCATGTACTTGATGAGACATTTCCTTTTTTGATTAGATTCCTTGGGAACTTCTTGACGAACCATAATTTGTTGGGAATATCCTGATAATTTGGCTCTTCATTCCTCTTGTGGCTTCTTCCTTAATCAAGAGAATACTTTCTTTCTCAGAGGGAGAGATTGACAATTTGAAAAGGTCCCCAGTCCTGTGGACTGGGGCTGTTCCTGCTGTCTCCACCCAACTCCTCGAATCCTATTTGTTGATTCTGAGGGTTGGGTTAAAAGAGTCCAAGTCTGACAAGCAGGGGTGGTTCTTATGCTACTAAATCTGAGACTTTCTTGAAATCTCTCCTGATCTTGCAGACTTTATTCTGGAAATTTGCTGGATGCATCAACCTACATCCACTCTTATCACCTGGTTCAAATGAACATTGGATGATTTATGATACTTCTATCACTTGATGATGTGCTCACACCAAATGGGAGGCCTATTCAATATTATCGTTTTCTTGATGCAGGAGTAATTCAACAAAATTTTCTCTATATTCTTGATTTTGAGAGGAACTAGTATAGGCATGTTCTTGATCAAGCCTTTGTTTACAAACAAACCCCATTGGATGGGGCCAGCTATGGGCAATAACATTGCATGAGACCACTTTCGGCAGGCTTTGTTGAATGGAGAGTACAGTGACATCTAGTGCTCCGTGAACACCCCATCCCCAGATAAGACTACCAGATGAGGAATTTTCAATTAATTGGCACAACCTTCTTAGTACGCCAAGGCATGAATGCTGAAGGGATCTCTACTGCTTTTTAGCCTTCTGATATCAAGAAACATAGAAAGATGCATAATCAATTTGGCATTGTAACCCTTCTATTATCTTGATTTAATATTCATGTTCATCATAAGATAATATTTTATATTTCAACTGACAAAGAGTTTTCCAAATGTTGAGACGAATAAAATGAATTCCATCTTCGGTCAACATATCTGGAATGTCATACTAAGAATCAGCCAAAGGCCAAAACATAATTGGCACATCACATTTCTTCAGTTGTTTTCTCATATTCATTATTTCCTTGTTATCATTCGGTGAAGATTATTCTACCTGATTAGACCAGAGTTGGTGCTTCCTTGTTGCTTCATCGGATTCAACAAGATTGGTAGTGAATTCACTGATCAAACTAGAAGATGAATGACCCAGTGGTGGTTCGGAGAATGACCTACACCCCAGGCTATGTTCTGATTGAAAAAGTGTTTCACCTGATAGTGGTGAATCATCATACATGAGTAGCTTCACATTTCCATGTGCATCAAGATAAGATGGATTTCTCATCACTACATTGTACATTGTAGCATTTTTCAGGGATTATTAATTACTACTGCGGAGAGTACTTTCGTAACTAAATTTATCATCATGGGGAGGACCACCATGGTGGGTTACAATAAAAGATGAAACATTTTGATCCTTGATCTTCTGTCCACGCAGAGGGTTCCTGTGGCTCTCATCTGAAGATGAAACTTCAAGATCGACTGAATTGTCATGAAGCAAGCCTTAATGAGGATGTATCTGATGTTGAACTTTGGAATAAATGTTCCCACTATTGGGAACTGAGAGAGAATAATCTTGAGTTGCAACAGATAATTGTCTGAGTGCATCAAAAACTCCAGCATCGAGTAAGGCCTTGTTAAAGATTGGCCCTTGATTTGTAAACTATGCAGGGAAGGTCTTCTTTTTAGATTACTTTTTACTCACTTTGGGAACCACTTATTGATGAAAGTGGTCATTATGGTAATGTGTATGTTATTTCTTAAGAGAAATGATCAGGTTAGGCTGATTATCTCCACTCAAATCATGTGTATGTGCCTGACTTGGTTGTCCGTATGATATAGGGGAGTACGCCCCACAACCCTCCTTGACTGGAACAGAGGTGTGTGTCTGTTTCGGAGTGATATGTTTATTTTTCACTCCATTGGTAGGGATAGATTTATGTGTCTTTCCCTGATATGTTGTTTGAAGCTGTTGTAATATTCTGAGAGGTATCTAGAATATGAGTAGGAATTTGCTTCTGCTCTTTCACCATTAACAGAATGTGTTTGGTGACTTCAGCTTCCAGAATAGGGATATACGCTCATTCTGTACTTGGAGTAGGTGTGTATTCTTGCTCATGTCTTCCTTTTCCTATCAGTGAATTCTGATAGTACTCATGTATGGGGGCAGAGAGTTCAGTCTGCCTTCTGTTTGTCCTCGGAGCTTTTCAACTGACTTCTCCGAATGCTACAAAATTTGACTATTGGTGGGCTTGATCAATATTGGCTGGTGTATGTGTCTGCTGATTGCACTCCACCTAACATGGTTGACGAGCTCCCTTCAATACTGACAGACGAGGATGATGGCAGGATTGATAAGTGTAAGCAGGTGTATGTGCCTGTTTACTAGTTGTCAACAAATTGGGTTGGCAGGATTCATCATATGTAGTCAGATGAGCCTGCTCACTAGCTAATGACTTATAAATCGGTGTATGTTCTTATCTATAGTACTCCGCCAGAATTTCCTAGTGTGATTGGTGTGTTGCTACCAGACGAGTCTGATGGACAACGGAATTAAAATGGACGGGTGTATGTGCCCACTCTTTTCTTGCCACCAAGTTTGGTTGGTGGACTTTTCTAGAAATGGCATAGATAAGAACCTGCTCACTGTTGACCGGTCGTCACCTCTGGTGGTTCTTCATTCCAGGTCGGGTTTGAGGAACCTGAGCTGAACACCTAGATACGAAACCCTCATCATGTTGAGGGCGCACTTCCGCGTGAGTCTGGTAGTGAATATTGGTGGGAGCCCTCGAGAAGGACTCCTGTTTCCATGAATTAAGGCCTTGAGTGGCCTTATTATTCAACTCATCAGAATATGGGAGGGAAGGGTTGTTGTGTTCCAAGAATAATGACCCGAAATAGTTGGAGACTGTGGTTAGCACTGCATGCTTCTTGATCGCTGGTCGTTGCTGTCCGGATGACCAGGGTGAGTTGTTCACTTGGAAGGATTGTCGAGCAGCCTCCAGAGTTGGAATGGTACCGTGTTGATGGTACTCCTTAATCAGTGCATTCGATACCCAGCATTGAAGACACTGATTAGGTGATGTCTCCCTTAGAGCAGACGATGATCCAGCAGGAGTAGTAGTAGATGCATTCACAACAGAGGTTTTCACAGTAGAGGCACTCACAGACGTGAACTTAAGAGAAGCCATTCTTGCAATGCAGAAGATCTTGGAAAAGAGTGCATGTTTTACATAACAAACATAATAAAGATATGATTGGCCGCTACATCTTTTTGATGAGCACATATGTCATTGATTGTTCTGTTGGTCCTCTCATTGAGCTTAAATAGGGGAATAAAAAAATAAGTTAAACATCATTTTAACTTGGTTAAGGAATCACATCGGGTTCACCATTTTTTGTTTCCTCTGGAATTGGGGAAGACCTCATTGATTTAAGATTCAAACATTATAAGCAGTTTCTAACTAGTTTGTTCGTAGAACCAGAAACATCCAATGATTCCATATCCATTTGGACCTACTTTCCAATGGTAGGTTCTCATTAGTTGTGAACTGATGAGGCTTAAGAATTTGCATTGGTCAAGAGGATGGGTCTTCGGACTCATCACACCTTTTTGAGGGGAATTATTTTCTACTCTGGGACTCTCTTTATGGATTTATGTTATTTTTTTGAATCCTTATTACATTACCATGTATGAAAATGATCATTCCTTTAAATCTGACAATCAATGATTAATATGTATGAGATTCAGAGAATCTTTTATATGTATTTGAGGTTCTTCATCAATAGAGAATCATATGTATTTGTTGGATATTCTTGGTCAATGGTATCCTTAGACACATTATATAGAAATTTCTTGGTCATTATGATAACCATTCTGCTTTTAAATCCACACAGCGGGGCACTTGAAGTTTATTGTTATTTAAGAGGACATGAATTATTTCATAGATGGGATCGTACCAGCCAATGGGCTACCTACGTATCCATTGTTTTAGAAAATGGATCGGATCCCACGTAGCTCGAGTAAAGAAGTATGAGGTGTATGCTTGATTGATGTATTAAAGAAAGATGTCCTAATTAATTTTACAATCTAATATCACTTGATTCATGCTCGGTGTGAGAAACAAAAGGTATTGGTAAAACCAGACAATTGTGCCATGAAATATTCTATTATATGAAATGATGTGGGGCATATATATGTATGACTAGCCAGATAGATGATGATTGGGATTTACTTCAGGGAAGAAAACCGGGAACAATGTCCATAAAGGTATATGCGCTATAATGAGATTTGGATACTATAACTTGGGGCTTACTCCTGAGGAAGACGACCAAATTAGGAGGGGATTTGTGATTGGTTTTTACTCTTAATAAGGAAGCCCAAATCAGAAGTATATTAGGACTGGTTAAGTGAAATTATGACTGGGGTTACTCTTAAAGAAGAGGCCCAGGTTGAAGGGAATTATGACTGGGTCTTACTCCTGAAAAGGAAGCCCAGGTTAAGGGAATTTTTATTTTTGGAACATGGGGCTTACTCCTAAGGAGGATACCCATATTAAAATAATTATGGTTGGGTAATAGTCTTGAAAAGGAAGCCCATGTTAAGTGAACTTGAAGAGTGGGGCTTACTCCTGAAAATGAGGCCCAGGTTAGGGGATTTGGGGATTAATCCAAATGAGGATGCCCATTTTTGGGAACTTCAGATCGCGACTTACTCCTGAGAAGGTGGCCCATTTGTTAAGGAGACTTGAGACATAAGACTTATTCCCGAGAAAGAGGCCTAAGTTAATAGAATTTTATGTCTGGGACTTACTCCTGAAAAGGAGTCCCAGGTTAAAGGAAATTATGACTGGGGCTTTCTCCTGAAAAGGAGGCCCAGGTTAGGGAACATCTCATCTTAAAAGGATGAGGTTGAATGAATGAAGTATTTCACCATAGTGACATGAAGATATATAAATCACTATGTTTTGAGAGATGTTCCACAGAATACCTTTAAGATATGGAAGCTAAGGAAGGAACCATTCCATAAATGGCTTTGAAGATGGTCTTGAAGGCTGAATCTTGAATAGGAGAGGTGGATAGACATAAGAGAGGTGAAATAGGTGGGAGGGGAACCCAAAAAGGGGGTGGCGCACAGGTCCTGCGTGGGCGCGCAAGTCCGGGTCACGCAAGTATACTTTTGTAACACATTGGCACTTGCACGACGATCAACCCTTAAAGTAATACATGGGAAATATTTCTCTCAATCCCTTAGTACTATAGCTAGAGGCTTCCAGAAGAGTGGTGTGCAAGTTCTGTTGAAGGGGTAAGGCGGTGCGCAAGTGTGGCCATATCTCTTAAGGGCTAGTAACTTAGGCGTGCAAGTGTTGATGAGTTTCAACACTTAGGACTTACTCACCCTATTTAGATCTTCCGTTCTAGGTAACAAATTACCTTAGATGTTTTTAGAAGCTTCGAGAAGAGACTAGGGTATCAGGAGCTCAAATATGAGTTTCTGGAATTTTTCCATCCTGAAATGGGAGGCCAACAGGGTGTATTTATAGACTGGTGAAGACCCTGGGCAAAAATTAGATATGGTGCGCAAGTCACCAGTGAAACCACTAGGCGGCGCACATGTATACATTCGCGACCTTGGTGGAACTTGTGCGACCCAAGTGCAAATGAATCTTTGTTCAGGCCTTTGTCAATTTTTGATGTTTCTTCAAAGGATAAATCACTTTGAGTTCAAGGTATTTCAATTTTCATTCCTTTAGGCTCTGTGACAGAAAGGAGCGTCAACAATATACAATAATGAATATTTTACCATTGCATTGGTATTCAATGGGGTGACGCCTAGATGGGTTGTAGTGGAGCATTAGGATGGTGTTGATATCATGCCACATGATATTTCATGGGATATGGCCTATGAGGTTCAGGATGAGCCCCCATAGGGTCAAAATGATCTTGATCTACATGTACAATCTCAATTATATTCACATGTACAGGTTGTAAAACTACAAGTTATTGTAGCTTTTGGGCTACGACTTGACATGAAGCTTTGGGTGAGTCTGGATAAGGTTAACTAAGGCATTGATAGGGGAGTTGTGGGAGTTGATCCATCATTGGAATACCTAACTCGAGTGTTCCAATCATTAACCCTCCATTATTTCTAGGTGAGGGTGGGCCACATGTAATATAGAACTATAATGAGATGGTCTTGACCATATTTGACCTAATCAAGATACCCCAAAGTCAAAGGTTGAAGATAGCTACCTATATGATTAGAGTATCGACAAAGCATGAGTGGGACATACATGTACAAGATGGAAGACACAGTGGAATGGCATAGAATGATTTTGAATCTAGGTTCTTTGAGAATTTCATTTGGAGACATTGAGGGTGGAAAATGACCATGAGTTCCTGAATCTCTAGTAGGGGTACTTCTTTCATCGAATACACGGTGAATTTATTAGATCTGTCAAAAAAATCACCTCCTATGGTGGGAGATGACATATATAGAGTGTGTAATTTCATGGTTTTATTTTGTAACTCAATCAATGTAAATGTGAATATTTTCAGGATGATTTATTTTTCAAAGGTAGTCAACCAGGAACTGATAACTGAGGGAAATCTGAAAGAATTGTCTTATTCTAGTTTGGTGACAAAGTCTTGTGATTTCAATGGTGATTATTCCTGTAGCTAGAAGAAAACCTATAAATAATATCAGCAATGTCTCCAGGACATATATTTAGGTGGATCACTAGGGATTTGGTCTTCCTCTTTGTTCTTATAGTGTGGGAAGCTAGTATATGTCCATATATAGTGTGAGAGTCCTCTAATTAAGGTTCAGGAATGTGTCCAGATTGAGCATATCAATAGGTTATATAGGAATCATTCTTGGATATCCATGTGTTAGAGACCATTTTAGACTCTGGGGTATGATGTTGGACCATGAGTGGTACTAGGAGCCAGTGGCTGGAATTCAGATACACATTGATGACGTGACAGAGACAAAGGGTGCCATTAGTGGGATTAGTGAAAAGTGGTTGGCATATCACCACATGGAAGCCATGCCTCGCACATTTGGCCTTCATTCTAGGTGAACGTAGTTGTTCTATGATTTCTAGAGTAGGTAGGGGAGCCTAAGATGGTTATAGGTCCATAGTGGGAGTGACCGAATATCATTTTGTTTTGAATTTGGATAAATTAATTATATGAGGTGACCAAATGTACATTTTTTCTATTAACACTATGTTGTTTAGTAGGTTGTAATCAATTATAATGATGTGTGTGTGTGTGTGTGAGGTGTGTAGGAACTGAGATCTATTATCGTCATATATATGATCAGTGTTATATATGAGGTTCATATGAATCTAAAAATCGATGTGATATAGACATTGTATGGGGTACGATACACTGAGAATTATTACGGAAATATGTGAGACGAGAATTTATACAGATAACGTGAATGGAACATGTACATACAGACATCTGATGAGATATGAGACAAGATGTGTATCATATGTGTCGCCATTATGATTTTGACACCTGCTGACGTTGAAGAATGATGATGCATAATGGGTGGGATTTAGAGTCTAGGGATGGTCGGTGGACCATCAAAAGATATTTTATTTTTGGGCCCATAAGTGATTGGCTTGGTAACTCCTAAGGTGGGGAGCACCAAAAGGGGAGTTGTCTAGTGACATAATGATTAGGGTAGAATGCGTTGATATAAATACTATGGGTGTGTTCATTATCATATCATGTTAAACCTGGGTATCTAAGGGAGGGGAAATTATATCGTGGGGAGATTATAATGTCTTTAATTTTGTAGGAGATCATTTTCTGAGAAAATATATACATTGGAGTATGGTAAGTGGACCTAATGTTAATTTGAGATGAAGAAAAAAAATCCAATATGTTGTTCAACCAAGGTGTAGTTTGGGAACATATATTATGTTTCGTTGGAAGTCACATGGGGTTAGGAAAACACTGGAGGAAGGAAGAAAGACCTGAGATTTTGATAATAGCTCCTTCCCAATATAAATGTTATGCATGTCATTTATATGATTTATTGAAAGGAATGATGGCACAATTGTTCTTCCTATGGAATTTACATAATATATTCGGGTTACACATCATGAACCTAACGCATGTCATATAGTATTTAAACACCATTTAAGTTACAGAAAGGTTTTTTAAGATCTATGTGGGATCATACCCCTCATTTCTTTACACACATTGCCAGGAATGCCTAGCATGTAGGATTATCCTTCCCCTACCTGAGTTTTTTCCCTGATTCTATTTTTGAGTTGTGTCTGCCCTTTTGGAATCATAGTGGTAATCTCTAAGATCATCATACTTCTTTCATTATGGTATCTCTTCCTTTTGTATTTTAAATCTATGCGAGATTTTTTTTTATTTTCAAGGTAATCATCTAAAATTAAATTTTATTCTAATTTGGGTTGAGTTAGAGGCTGATATCAGATAAGCGAGTGCCTAGTAGTACAAGGTATGTGGTTCTTTTATTTCTCTTAGATCTTATGTTTTTTTAGGGGTGTTCTCATTATGCATTGTGTGGGTCGACCGAATGAGAGCCTAAATAATTAACCTATTATATTTAAATTTTTAAATTGATGATGTGATATGCTTATTTAAATTTTCCTACTATACTACACTTATTTAATTCATAGAAGGGGAATGTACCATCCTCAGCAGTTTAGGCTGAGTGTCTTATTTAAATTATTTTTTGAACTTTATATTGAATTTATTGGCTCTGTGGGAACTTGGAAATTTTTTCTGGGGATTGATTTTCTACTAAGCACATGGATTGAGGTTACAATGTTCATCATGTTGGGTGTGGTTTATGATACATTGGTGATGTTAATCACCGGTTGAGGTGACTTGTTCAATAAATTTGGGAGATGTGATCTTCCGAATGATAGCACGGTCTTGGTAATTTGAGATGGTGTTGATCATCAGGATGAGAGATATGGTCGCAGGGGAATGAGGTGTTGGGATGATGGGGCTTAGGTAATTTCTGGGTGATTTCAGCTCATATTTTGTTATCTGATTCACAATTGAAGTTGTGTGCACACAGTTAGAACTCAAATAAAGGCGGTGTTGATCACATTTTGTGGTTGGAGGATCCCATAGTTAATGTGACCGAGATTATGGTGTTTACTATTGGGTATTATGGGGGTGATCAATGTAGAAATATCAATTGATAGTGATGGTCTATTAGATGAAGATGTTGATATTTTTGAATTGGGGATGAGGATCAAGGTGACGTTTTAGACTGCTGGGAAAGGATAATGATGAGATCGATATCACCATGTCTAGAGATGTCAAATGTTAAGATGATGGTGATTATTTATGTGAGGAAATATATCATTGTGCCTAAAAAATTTGGTCCCATCGATGATAAAAAATTATGAATTGTGGTCTAGGGGAGAAACGTACCTATTTTCATGGGTCTATAATTTGGATATTTGGTTTTGTGATTGATGGAATGAGGTCATGACTAGTATTTTAGAGGTAAAACCTGAGGATGGATCTGGGTTTTTTTTGTCAGGGGATTCATGGGTCTTAGGACATCGATTCTCACTACGTATTTATATGTATATATATACAAGTGTTGTATTCTATATATATAACTAGGGGAATGTATTCAGACTTATCGGTGATGGTAGATGCTGGTGATTTCTTCATTTTGAATGCTAGGAACAACGAATGAGGGTTATTTATATAATGTAAATTTTCACTATTTTTTATTTTTAACATACACCAACATTATCATGTATGTATGTTATTTACACATTGGTGGTGGAGTACTGAGATTTATTCTTACACCCTATCGAGTCCCTTTTGTACACATGTAAATTTTATGTCACTATAATTAGGTAAGGGACCAAACTTAGAATCTAGAACATAGATCCTATTTTGGACCCTTATAATGGGATGGATGGCTAGATACCGTAGAGGTTTTTTCATTAGTTGGATTTTACTTTATAGTCTCCTTTTTCATCATGTTTTAATATATTTATGAACTTATGGTTGGGCATGGTAAAACATAATACTTAACAACTATTTTTATGACATCTTATGATATGTTATCATTTTTTTACCAATGGTATGTTTTGTAATTATTTATTACTCCAAAAATATTATATTATACTTCTACTAAGTTTGAGAGTGCTTCTATTGTATTGGTTCCTCTTTCTCTACTATATGTGGGTGTGTGTGTGTGTCAGCCATTATTATTATCGTCCACTGGAGGGTATAGTCTTCCCACTATCACCTATTTACACCGTTGATTCTATTCAAGCATACTTTGAAAATGGGAAGGAAAGTCTAAGGCCCAATGGTGAACGAAACACAATGATGTTTTTATTAAATATTTTCATTAAATAATCATTATTATTCAGTTTCTTTCATTGCATGAAATCGTTAGTTTAAACGAACCACAGGATGCCCTTATTATAAAATTATCATTATAGACTAGTCATGTGGTTATTTGGAATAATTATAACTAACTTATGAAAATGCATTCTAAATTCATTGGTTATAAATTATTTATGAACAATATAAATCAATTGTATATTATTATTTTTGAATGAATTAAATTTTGTAATAAATTTAAATATATATATATATATGGTATATACATAATAAAATATTGTTGATATTCATCCAATGGGTATTTCAGTGATTGGGTAGATATAAAATCCAATTTGATGTACAAAACCCTATTTTTTAAAATGGTCAATTTAACACTTTTGAATGGAACCCCCTTTTAAATTAATAATTTGAAATATTAATAGTTTTTATATAACAAAATAAAAATTTAATTTTTAATTGGGATATAAATTTTTACATTGGATCAATTTATGATATTTTTCTGATAACATTCATTTTTTGATAAATAGTTAAAATACGCTAAATTTTAATTAAAAATATTATTTTTCATTCAAATAATTAATATGGTTCAATTAAATTATTGTATGGTTTAAACATATAAATAGAATATTTTTTATCGATTTAATATTATTTAGGTCATTTGATATAATATTGCATTAATTTCAGATGTAAAAACATTTCAATCTTTTGCAATTTTTTTACTCTTAAAACCCCTTTTAACATTTCAACATCGGGATTACTTTTAAATTTATTACAATAACTTATGAATTTTGAATTTTGAAGATTTTAAAACAATATTTTTAATTAGTAGGTCCAAAATATGTAAATATATTTTTATTATTTTTTTGGAAAGTATTAACTGTAACTTCAGTAAATTTTATTAATAAAGTAAAATGGTAAATCCTGTAATTAAGGGTAAAACTAATATTTTAAATCTGTATTCATTACTCAATATAGATATTTTATCATAAGGAACATTATTCTTTAATTAAATTGATCATTCGTTATATGAGGAATTATTTTGTCATGAAGTGATGGGTGTGGCCTGAAATTATATATCCCATAGATGAATCAGCAATATCCTGAGATTAATTAGTAAAATTATATTCAAAAAGTTTTAAATGTACTTTTAAACCTTCTTGTGAATTATATTGATTGTAGAGGTGTCATGATTATTAAGTTCATGACTTCTAATAATTAATGATTTCCTTTATTTAGAAGTCAATTATTATGATACATGATATCATCATAATGCTATTATCTATGGATGAATTTAATTATTAATTAATTGATTAAATGTAATTATTTTCATTTATTTTCATTTCCATATTTATTATGACTTATATAGTTATGCTAAAAAAGTTTTTGATTGAATGGAATATGTGTTAAGTTATTTACGTTTCTATTCCATTTATTCATATTGATATATGATATCAACTATTATACTTAATACTTATTGAGTATTTGACGTCACCCTTATTTTTTTCCATTTCCAGGGGATTCCAGGATGATTACAATGACCGATGAGAAAGGGAATTCTAGAGGGAATAATGTTATTCTTAGACAACAAAATATGTTTTAAATTGGTTTTAAAAATATATTATGGGACTCAATTATGTATCGAATCTACTAAGACTAAAAAAAATTAAATCCTTTTGTATGCGATGCCTTATATATTATTATTATAAAATAAAGTAGACACAATCTACTTTCTACAAGGTTTAGGGACACTGCATCACCATTAGAAGAGAATTATTAATATCCTCAACAGAAATACCAGATACTAGGCCCACAATTAATTGATTAGACTCACTAATCCTTAGCATGGACACATATTCCACTTATTTAAAATTGAAAATTCACAAAAGTAAACAAGGAGAACTATCTTAGTCTTGAGAAATATAATGGTGTATCATAATGTACCACCAATTCATAAAACATTACTCTCACTCTCATGAGCGATACTGCTTTAAAACTAGGCTTGAATGCTTAATCCACTTGCAATTATACATCGAATAGAAGTCTTGTCTAGATGATTATAAACCATTCGGCGATATACTATATCCAAAATCATCTACCTAGTAAACACAGCCATGTTCTATTTAGTTTTTACCTTCGAAAAATACCATTGATACCAAAGCACTCAATTTGCATCACATTCTAAGCACCATAACTCATGGGTTTTTTCACATAAAATAGAACTATGGAATCACCATTCCCATCCCAGATCCTTGATAAAACACCAAGTGTGTTTATTCCACAAGCCTAATAATCTAGTTTAATTTATGTATCTAAGGATACCAATAACTAAAGTTAAAACCTATCATATATTATCCTCTTGTATCATATCGTTCCATATTTTTGATGACTTGCGACATATCTCAATTGTCACAATGGTCTATCATGTATCCCCTAAGTCAATTATTACAGAATGATTCATATCATAGGACATTTTACACCCTACCATTTCAAATAAAATACCATATAACATGCCAAACAACCACTCTATGGTCTCATGTACATTAGGTATCACATTTGAGGATCAACATTCAATCGAGAAAAAAATCTCAAGAGAATCTAAAACAATGACTACCCCTGAATAATCACATCAGTATACATGTATAACAACAGAATCATCTTATGAAAAATCACATCCTACAAACCACAAATATATAATTTTGTTATGTATAATTTCATTCCATGTTGTATGGGAAAACACTATATTGGTTTTTTACTTTCACTTTATAAAATTCAACATGATTTGTAACCACCCCCATGAGGTTTAATGGTCAGGAATCACGTGCTAATATCCACATAATTGGGTCAGTGTACATCTTGTTCACTTGGAATGAAGTTTCTTCCTCTTTATTAGGCATCTAACTATAGATACATAGATCCTATATAAAAAGGAAACACATATTCTCTACAATCCATTTGAGCAGAATGCCCCCAAAAAATTGTGTGGGAAAAAATTATATGAGCTATTGTTGACACTTTAAACATATAAAACTCTATCATTATTTATATAATAACACACTATAATTCTTATATGTTTTATTAATACAACATTCATATAATTATTCATGAAATTCCTTTTTCTCTAAAGACAAAATGAAAAAACAAAAATAAACAAAAAATTATAATCCCAAATATAATGTGTGTAATGGGCGGTGAAATTAGTCAATTGTAACATAAATAATCTATAAAATCAATCCCACACAAGGTAACCAAGACATCTCATTATAAATGGTGTTCATAATCCACCAGTTTGACGTACATCACATGTTGTGACTCCAACTAATATCTCTTAGAAACCATAATTTGAATAGTAAAAAAAAGAAAAAAAAGAAATGATACTACTTTGTAACATACCAACCCAACTTTATATAAAAAAATAACTAGAATAGTGTGCTACATGACTTCAAGAATGCCTTACTATATGCCAAAATCTGATGACTAGAAATGATGGATTAAGAAGATACCATGAAAAAACTATACCCCCTATATTCGGTTGTCCAATCAGAGAATAAGTAACCAAATATCATAACAAATAGAATAATATTAGATTATGTATGATAAATAAAACATCATATATTGATAATATGAGATAGAGGACATACATAGAGTTATACACACTAGATGTTCCACTTGGATGGTCACATATACAGAATAAAGAATAAAATAAAAATTAATGACTGAAATAAAGAATAGGAGGATATACTACAATTCCCAAGCCTCACCAAATCCAAAAAATATAATTCCTATATGAAAGGATCTAGAAAAAACATGAAACACAGGGCCACAACCCAACCAAAATAGATATAATGAGGGTTTCTCTTGTACCTAAGTAAAATGGAAGCTCGAGAAGTGTTTGAGTACAAGCTCACTAGGGAACCAAAAAGACATTCCTATATACAACCAGAGATGGAGTTATATGTCCATGTGGAATGATATGCTAATGTATATTGATAATGTAAATAAATAAATAAACCCACTAATAATACCTACTTCATATCGATTTTGGAATTTCTCAGTGATTATTGTGGGGTTCTTTCAAAAAACTGTATCACAACCTCTATAATGTTATATACATATAGCGATGGACAATCCCAATGACCATTTTCAATCCTTATGTTCGTAAACTCGATGGACCATACTTATTTCATATAGTGTCAAGGTTTCTCTGGGCATGTCAGAGTAACCATAAAATCTAGTATACAACTGAGGTCACCATAGTATCTGAATTATATGATGAGCATCCTCTGTGAGAGTTTTACCCACAAGTTAATAGGAATTCAAGTAACATGAACCTCCCCCATAAAATTTTACTTAGTTATATAATAATCCCACAAGTAACAAAGAACTCCCATATAATATTTTTCTCATCCACAAAATAATTCCACGAGTAACATAGACCCCCACTATGATAGTTTTCATTGCTAGGGAATAAGATCAAATGTAGCATGGACCTCCCCTATGGTAGTTTTATATTCTAACGTCACAACCCCCTCAAATAGTGTTTTCAATTATATCACAGACCTCCATACTATGAAGTTTTATTTTTAATTAAATAACCATTCCTGTATGTTCATTATCCATTGTCATATCAAAACATCCCCAAGTGAATATAATATATCAAATAATAAGCCCAAAAGGGAATTTTTCAAACCACTCTTAAAAATCAGTGAAATAAGGATTGTCCAAAAACCTAAACCTCCCATATGTATATATTCCCATGAACACCTACTTATTAGACTCAAAAATATCTTTGGGGTTCCCATTAGGGTCCCCTAGGTCTCCACAAAAAATGGAAACCCCATTTGTGGCCCCATATAATTGGTAATGTCTCTGGTACTTGTTTCATGGAGCAAATCACATTCCCCAAAAATGTTATCAATTAACCTGGACCCTCTATCACTCTAGGTATCACTCCCAAGAGATATCTTAGAGCCAATATCAATACCCAAGTCACAACTAGGTATATCTAAAAAACATAACCTATTGATAAAATACCCATGGTCTAACCCAATGGTGGACACATTACAAGTGGTGGGATACTTTACAATGGTGCAATTCCATGTGAAGATTGGGTTTCGAGGTTGAACTAGGTCTATATACATCTCCCAAGGTAAAACCACTATGAAAATCATTGTACCTATCCTGAGAGTTGTCAAGGATCTCCTAGTTGAGGCCACTATGTCACAATCACTTTGATCACATCCATTAAGGTGTCCAGATTCCATCAGAATCCATTTTCATCATTATGGCCTCAACCATCGATGTCTGAAGAAACCAATCCAATTCCAGGGACCATTGTGTCTTTGGAACTTTTTAAAAATATACAATCAATTCTTCTAAAAACCATTATTATAAAATAAGTTTCATAACCCTCAATGGTTAGGTCACATGACACATTCTATATAAAAACATGAAAAATATCATAGGGATTGAGCGAATGACCACCTACCGTTTACTGAAGATGAAGCCCCATTAATCCACGATATAATAACTAGCTTCCTAAGCTCATCCAAGATTGATGGTGTCACAACCCAACCCTATCGATTTCGATCTAAAACTACCCCATGCCTGCCTCGATAGGCCAGGGGGTGGCGACAAGAACCGAAGGCATAACGATCTCGGGGAGGCCTTCGCCTATGTACATGTACACACACACACACACAACCCATTCGATGTAGAAGTGAGGTGTACAAAATTGAATCCAAAAGACAAAAAACTATAACCCAACCACAGTCAGGAATTAACTTCTGAATAGAACAAGTAATGTGCTCAAAAGTAATGACAAGATAACTGAATAGGGAAAGTGAAAAACATGTTCCCAATCCTAAAGGTTCCAAAACTAGATAATAGGTAAACCAAAGTATACAAATAGAGAGTCCCACACCTGAAAACTCTACTGCGAACTCAGTATGTGGCCCAAACTCTTGTGCCCTTGATGCCCCTCTGTATTCACGATCGACCTATCTATCATCGGTAAGGGAACACCTAGTGTGGGAAAATCCCAAGAAGGGGTGAGTATAAAGATACTCAGTAGGATGCTCAAAATGCTCTATGGAGAAACAAAGGAGTCACTAAAGAGGTGACCAGCAGACCGAACAAATAATAGGGAAAGAATATAGTAAATAGAGTATAGATCAACCCAACAAGAGAAAGGAAGAAGACTCGTTCAAATGTATGTAGCTAGAAACAGTGATAAGTTGATGTTCTTGTTGAGTATTCACTCCCAATAGCATTAGAGTTGACTCGTCCAACCAAGAGGAGCTAGACATGGAATGCACGTGGCATACCCCGGGTTTCTTTGCCCCTCCCAAAAGAAGAGTAACTGATCTCAAGTAGTGGGAAAAAAATTAGGTGTATATATATATGTGATCAAAAAGAAACCCGAATGAGTGTGTAAGGGGATCTCCATCTCCATGCTCAACCCACTAAAATGTGCCAATAGTTCAAAGGATATCCATCACTATTTCCCAAATGTCCCGAACATCAAATCTATCTCATCACTGAACCATAAAACCAATGTCCTTGCTCCGGTAATCACGGAGAAAAGTCACTGACTAGCCTCATTGAAAGGGCTGAGTCTGAGAAAAGTCGTTGGGTAACCCACTGCCTAGCCCAGCTGGATGGTAAACCCTAAGATGTCATTGGGTAACCCACTACCCCGCCCCGCTAGAAGGTAAACCCTAATACTCTGGAGGGTAACCCACTATCCAACCCCATTGGAGGATAAACCCCCGACTAGTTCGATATCTCCACATTTCATGTGCCATCACTGGGTGTCACACACATTACTATGGTGTATTTTTTAGAGTGCATCAATGGAAACTCTGACCAATGCCCTGTCATGTTTCAACATTTAATGAGATCTCGAATGAGGGTTTGAATTCCCAAAAAAACTACACCGTTGCAATCCTTGTGAAAATACACGCGATATAGACTATTTAATCGCTTAAAACGGACACCCAATGAAAAATTTATTAAACTCCACGATGCTCTCAGAAAAACACGCCAAATCGACTATTCATTCACCCTGAATGGACGTCTGATGAAAAAGTCTCAATACAATTTACATAGCTTAATGGATGGACCATGGGGCCCACTCCTCTACTCAAGATTCAACGCCTGAAACCCCCCATTTAAAACCTCGTATCGATGCCTGGGTCACAATGCCGCTGACAGTGCCTAAAATGGACTCCGGATGTGCTCACACCATCTGAAATAAGAATCTTTGCGAGGTGATAAATAACACATAACGTACTGGTTGCGCCACTAAGCCCCCATCTCAGGAATTAAAAATTCTCAAGACCATTCCAAAACCTCCATCTCGATCCAAGGATCGCACTATCGTAGATGGTACTTATATCAAATACTCAGTTTGAGAGCTAGAGGCATTTTATCGCCAACGAATGGAGACATGGTGGGCTAAACCGGTTCGGCCGGTCCGCCCGTTTTGACCGGTGGTCCGTGGCTCGTCTGCCTGGACCGCCCGGTCCACCGCAGCCTGCTATTCATAGCGCGGGCCGCACCGCTTCACTTGGACCGGCTTAAGATGGTCCTGCTCTTTTCCACGTGACCCGCGTTTTTCATGTCTCGTACCGCTCATGGGGTCGCGAAAACCCTGGTCTCGCACCGCATGCTGACCGACGAAGCCACCCATCGCGTCCTCCAGCGGCCCGGACCACCGGTTCGTCATCCCGTTCACCCGCACCGATCACCGAGGGGCCCGCACCGCTACCTAGGGAGCATGTGCCATAGCCTAGGGAGCCCTTTCAGCCTCCTGGGGAGCCCATTCCACCATCATCTCCCACCGGACCACCGCGCGGAGCCGCTGGACCACCCTAGAACCACAAAAAAACAGGGGTTTTGGCCGGAAAACTTCCCGGGGTCACCCCGGGACTCGAAATGTTTGTCTGAAAGAATCGTTGGAAAGCTCAGATCGATCTCTACTAAAATATGGCCTTCACTCGATAATTAAATAGCATTTAGACACTATAAATTGTGTTCAATGAAGATTCATGAATTTAAAATGAAAAGGAAACGATCCTACCTCGCAGGGCATAGACCGTCGCTTCACAAAAGATCGTCTGGAGCTACGACCACCTTAGAGAGATGGGGATAGGATCATGAAGAAGGTGGATGTTTTTTGTTCGAATAGCTTCCACCAGAGAGAGTCTAATTAGGTAGGATGGGGTGGGTGTGTTTAAGTAATGAAAACATAATTAAAATTTAATTAATTTTAAGCACCCACCAGTAGGTCCGTACCCGAACTCTCGACGAGGTCGAGGTTAAGTCACTCCTAGGGTAAAATCCAAATTATGGGTGAAACAGTGGTATCAAAATTTTAATACGAGCCTTCGTTCAGAAGATATAAAGATCACACCCGAGGCTGCTAAATTGAAAAAATTCCCCTGGTTTCGTTTTCCACAAAAGGGCCGCGCCCATGAAAGTTACACCCCTCATGGGGTAAACAACGCTTTAGACTCAAGGGTGCCCTTAGTTTACCCATCTGAGAAACCATTTAGGAGTTATTCCATTTATTTGGCTGGCCTAGTGTGAACGCACTTAAAATTTAATTCTCATCACACTGAGGATTAGAATCACCCGCCGCCTAAATGCCCTTCATTGGAATAACATCAAGAAATATTCAAAGTCTCATCGTCTCAAAACCCGAGTTCTTACATCACTCTCTCTATCATGTCTTTCTTCCCCAAAAAACAAACTACAAAAACAACATGGGATACGGATCTCGCATCTAGCTCTCTTGTTCCGAGGTTCTCTCCTACACCCTCTCGTGCTGCCACTACACTCGAACCAAAGGAATGGTATATCACGTAGAGTCTGCTCCTACCGGTCCTCAATCACCACTGGGTGCTCCGCAATGTTGGCTCCATCCCCAATGTCCATCTCTCCCCATTCTATGACGTGTGTGGGGTCATGTATGTATTTACTCAGCTAATACATGTGGAAGACATTGTGCACTCTCTCTAGCTGAAGGGGAGGATAAAGATAGCAGGAAACCTTGCCAACCCTGTGCATGATCGTGAAAGGCCTGATGAACCTCGGGGATAACTTACCTCCCCGGAAGATCCTCCGTCTTCCACGCTACTTGGAGACTCTAAAAAAGACATGGTCCCCCTGCTCGAACACTAAAGGCCTGCAATGACAGTCTGTGTAGGTCTTCTATCTTCTATAATCCATCCTCATCTGCTCAAGAATGACCTGCACCTTCTCGGACGTGGCCCACACCAACTCTGGGCCCATGAGGGAGGCCTCTCCAACCTCCGTCCAGCACGATGATGACCTGAAGGGTCTCTTATAGAGGGCCTTAAAAGGTTACATGCTGATAGTAGAGTGGTAACTGTTGTTATAAGTTAACTCCACCAAGGGTAGGTGATCCTCCCTACTTAGGCCAAAGTCTAACATGCACACCTTGAGCATATCCTCCAACAGTTAGATAGTGTGCTTGGTCTGCCCGTCTGTCTGGGGGTGAAAAGTTGTACTCATCCACAGCTGAGTCCCAAATTCCTTCTGTAGGCCTTGACACAATCACGAGGTAAACTGCGTGTCACGGTCGAAGACGATGGTCAAGGGTACTCCATGAAGGCGGACGATCTTCTGAACATACATCTTCCCTAGACTCTCTACTGAGCTCTGCTCCCAGATGGAAAGGAAGTTTGCCGACTTCATGAGTCTGTCCACTATCACCCCAATGGAATTATGGCCCTTCATTGTGCGTGGAAGCCCTCTGACGAAGTCCAAAGATATGACATCCCACTCCCACACCGGGATATCAAGGGACTGCAACAACCCTTCTGGAACCTGATGCTCTACCTTCACCTACTAACAAGTAAGACACCGAGAAACGAACTTAGCTACACTCTGCTTCATGCCAGACCACCAAAACATCCACTAAATTTCTCTATACATCATCACCACATCGGGATGTATAGCCAAGGGAGAAGTATGGAATTCCTTCATTACCTCCTCTCTCATCTCCACTGGTACAACAGCTCGCCCCTGGAACAGGATCTCATGATTCACATCATCAGAATATCCATCAGGTGCATCGCCCGTGGATATCTGATCACGCAGTACCTCGCTGTCGACATCCCCTAGCCGTGACTCTCTCACAAGCTCAAGGAACGAAGAAGTCAATGTCATCGACTGCTGAAAAGTCATTCCCTCCTGCTCCACCAAGGTCAGCTGTAGGGAAGACTACTACTCTGATGCTTCCCGCACTATACGAGCCTGGGACTTTCTGCAAAGGGAATACACTACTATGTTGCCCTTACCGTGAGTGTAGACTATCTCAAAATCAAAGTCCTATAGAAACTCTTTCCAGTGCCTCTTCCTCAGATTTAGATCTCTCTGAGTGAAGATGTACTTGAGGCTCTAGTGGTCTGAGTAGACCAGATAACGGTCACCCAGAAGGTGGTTTTTCTATAACATCCAGGTGAAGACCACTAATGCTAGCTCCAAATCATGTGTCGCATGATTCTACTCATGGGGCCTCAACTGCCTCGACCCATATGCAATCACTGTCCACTTCTGCATCCGCACGCACCTGAGACCATCTCCTGATGCGTCGCAGTATACCACGAACTCAACACCCTCCTATGGCAGCCTCAACACTAGAGCACTAGTCAGCCTCTGCCTCAACTCCTCAAAGGCCTTCTGGCACTGATCAGTCTAAGAGAATCAGCGTCTCTTTCGCATTAATGTGGTCAAAGGGGTATCAATCCTCAAGAATTATTCCACAAACCTCCTTTATTACCCTGCCAAACCAAGGAAGCTCCACACCTTAGACAAATTCTTGGGTGGATCCCAAGAAAGAACAGCCTCTATCTTTGTGGGATCTATGGGTAAACACTATTCCAAAATTACATGCCCCAGAATCTGAACCTCATGAATCCAGAACTGACACTTTGAGAGCTTCCCATATAGCTGGTGCTCCCGAAGAAAGTCTAGGACCATCCTAAAATGCTCTGCATGGTCCACCTCTGTTGTTGAGTAGATTAGTATGTCCTCAATAAAGATGACCACAAACTGATCCAAGAACAGTTGGAAAATCTACTTCATCAAAGACACGAAGACGGTAGGGGAATTCTCCATGCCCAAGGGCATCACAAAAGACTCGTAATTCCTATAATGACAATAGAAAGCCGACATCAGGATATCACCCTCACAAACCCACAACTGGTGGTAGTCAGATCTAAGATCAATCTCATAGAACCCCCTATCACCTATTAACTGCTTGAAGAGGTCATCAATCCTCGGAAAAGGGTACCTTTTGTTTATCGTGGACTGATTTAGGTGACGATAATCCACACAAATCAATAGGATCCCATCTGCCTTCATCACAATAAAAATTGAATCTCCCAAGGGGGACACATTAGGCCTGATTAATCACTTATCAAGAAGGACTTCCAACTGATTTTGTAGCTCTCGAAGCTATATGGGAGCCATCAATAATCCGCACACGATATCGGGGCAGTACCTAGGGGAAATTCAATGCAAAACTCTGTCTCTCACCTCGAAGGTAGTCCCAGGACATCCTCAGGAATGACGTCCTTGTAGTCCTCCAAAACGGTAGGTATCGAGGTGCCTGTAGCGTCTGCTACTCCGAGAGCCATGCTCGCCAACTGATTAGATAAAGGTCATGGTCTCTTTCTCAGAGCACTCGTCTGCTATGCCACGAGCTCTCACTCACTTTGGATGGTGAACCTCATCCCATCATAATGCATGCATCTAACTCATCTATGATGATAGTTGATCAGGACGTGAACCATAGAAAGCCAATCCATGCCCACGATGATGTCGTAATATTACATTGTGATGACCAGTATGTCCCATGTGAAACTCTCTCCTCTGAACGATAGTTCGCACTCTCTACAAACAAAGGTCACTAATGATGTAGTTCTTATAGGAACCTCAAGGCTAAGCACTGGATTCAACACCTTTACCGGGAGCTCCAACTTTCGTACCAAAATAGGAGATATAAAAGAGTGGTTGGTTCCTATGTCAATAAGTTTATAAAGAAGTGTATAGTAAACACAATGCATACATTATACCATCTCGTGAGCTAGTGGGTCATGAATGCCCATATCCTGAAGCTGCCTACGACCCCTACCACCGTCTACCTGAGCCTGGTGTGGGCCTCCCGGTGGTGGAGGTTGAAGGATCTTGAAATGTCATCCCCCACCTCTTGGTATTGCTGCTATGCCTGGACCGCCTCGCTGAGGAACACCCTATCCTCGCATGGGAGATCCCTGGTCACAATGTTGCCTTTGCCGTAGCGGTGCACCCACTACCATCAATGGCTGCTCGGTATGCCTAGTCGGGCAGTCCCATGAATGGTGACCTCATCCATCACAAGCATAGAACTGGATCTCTCCTGACTACCCCAGTCCTCAATGACATCACTGTAGTGTAAAACCCATCCCCTGAGTCTGCTCATGGAAGGCTCTCCTCGACTGAGGCTTTGCTCTCTATCTCCTGCCTGCTACCGAAGACCCATCTCTGAAGCATCCACTACTAGGCCCTACAACCTGGCATCCCTCACACAAGAATCTTTCTGTCATGATCACCCACTCTAGCACCCTGGAATAATTAGGGATGCACAGGGGCACTACACTAGAATGGATCTCACCGTGAAGACCCTGCTCAAACTTATACGCCCGAAAGTTACTATCGTGGATCATATCTTGCGAGTAGCATGTAAGATTGGTAAATCGGTCCGAGTACTGCTCCACGGTCATCCCCACCTACTTCAGCTTCAGAATCTTCTGAATCCGAATGGAGCATAAAAAAGAGGGGTAGTACTCCTCTCGGAATAGATGATGGAAGCTATCACACGTGAGAGACGACTCATCATGGTCATGAGTAACAAACCCCCACCAATACCCGGCCCTACCATGTAAAAGGCTGGTAGCTAGGGATACTATCTCTTCTTCTGGGGTCTGTACTAGCCCGAAATGTCAGTCCATGAAATCTAGCCAGTCTTCCACTGCCTGGGGATCCGGGTCCCCTCGGAACATCTGCGGTCGCTGACATTTGAAGTCTTAGAGCGCACTCAGCCTGCGCTCAGCCTTAGCCTTTTCTGTCGGTACTAACTGTTGAACTCTAGATTGAGGGGCTACTACTAAACCACTAGGCATAAGGAGATCACATGAGGGTCCCTGAACTGACACCTTGTCGTTCTCTAGGTCTTCATCACGAATTGGAGAGGGTAACCTGGCTGGCTGCTATCAAGGGGGCATCCTGAAAATTATCAAGGATTCCCAAGATTAGATGAGCATATATATATATATATATAATATTAATCACAAATGGGAGATGACTCAAAAAGTACACTAAAAGAATCAGTCCTACCAGATGCAAGTTCCAAAATTCCGTGCAACAAATTTCTCAACGTGCTGAGTCGACAAACCGGTTATCAGGGTCTTAAGGAATAGATTTGTCCGCCAGCCATACCATCACTGGACTTACTGTCCTGAGAGGCGCTCTTCATACATGTCGGCATTATTGACCTAAATCCCAACCAATTTATTTTTAGGGAAGTCCAAAAAATTCCCCAAGGAGCAAACAATCCTCTGATACCACTTTCTCATGACCCGACTCTACTGGTCTCGAGCCACAACTAACCCATGCCCGCCTCCATAGGCCATGGGCTGCTGACCAGGGCCGTAGGTGTAATGATCTCAAGGTGGAATTTTCCTAAGTACATGTACACACACACTTATCCCACTCTATGTAGAATTGAAGAGTAAAAAATAAAACCAAAGGAAAAACAACTATAACCCAACCACAGTCATGCATCAATTTTGGAATAGAACATGTAAAGTACTGAAAAGTACTTACAAGATAACTAAACAGGAAAAGGGAAAAACACTCGCCCAACCCGAAAGGTTCCACAACCTGGAAATAGGTAAACAAAAGTAAATAGATGGAGTGTCCCACTCCAGAAGACTCTACTACCCAGTACATAGCCCAAGCTCATGTGCCCTCTACTCCCCACTGTAGTCGTGATCGACCTGTCCATCTTCTACAAGGACACACTAGGTGCGGGCAAAGCCTAAGCAGGGGTGAGTATTAAGATAATCAGTATGATGCCATAAAAGCTTTAGGGAGCAATGAAGGAGGCACTAAAGAAGTTAGCAGTAGAAAAAACATAGAATAGTGAAATTATATAGTTAATATAGTGCATCTCAACCCAAAAAGAGAAAGGAAGCAGGCACTTCAAAATTCAAGGAGCTAGAAACGGTGAGAAGATGAACTTCTCATCGAGTCTTCGCTACCTATAGCAGGAGAGTAGACTCATCCAACCAAGAGAATCTAGAAATGGAAAGCACGTGGCATACCCCGCGCATCATTTCCTCTCCTAGAAGGAGAATAACTGATCCCAAGGAGTGGGAACAAAAGTAGGGTGTATACATATATATGATCAACAAGATACCAGAAAGAGTTTATAAGTGGATCTCAATCTCCAAGCTCATCCCAGGAAAAGTCACCAACAGTTCTAAGGATATCCATCACTAATTCCCAAATGTCTCGCATGTCAAAGATATCGCATCGTTGAACTCTATAAATAAGGGTCCCGCTCCATTAATAATAGAGAAAATTCACTAAAGAGCCTCATAGAAAGGGCTGAGTCTGAAAGAAGTCATTGGGAAACCCACTACCCAGCCCAGCTGAAGGGTAAACCCTAAGAGGTTATCGGGTAACCCACTGCCCGGCATAGCTAGAGGGTAAACCCAAATTTCAACGGGTAGCCCACTACCTAGCCCCACTGAAGGGTAAACCCTAATATGCCGGTGGGTAACCCACTGCCCAGCCCCACTGGAGGGTAAACCCAGAACTGGTCTGATAACTCCACAATGCACGTTCCATCACTGGGTGTCACTAGCATTGCTATTGTGCGTTGGTTCGGAGTGCGTCATAGGAACCTCTAACCAACACCCTTTCATGTTTTTACATTTAATGAGATCTCGAATTAGGCTCTGCATTCCCAAACATATTACACCATTGAAATACTCATGGAAACACACGCGAGATAGACTATTTACTCTCTTGAAATGGGCTCCTGACGAAAATGTTATTCAACACCGCTTAACGCCCATATGACATCTCATGGGGCCCATAACTCCGTCCCAAAAAAGGTCAGGTAAACTACACCATTGTGAGGCTCTCATAAAAACACACCAAATTGATTATTCATTCTGCCATAGTGGGTGTTTCATAAAAAAGTTTCAATATGCTGCACACAGCTTAAAAGACGGACCATGGGGGCCACACCTCAACTCCAGATTCGACGCCTGAATCCCCTGGAAAATCCCGTCTCGACGCCAGGGTCACAATTCCTCTAATGGAACCTAAAACAGGCTCCATATGAGCTCGTGCCATCTGAAACAAGAATATATATGATGGGCTAAATATAACTTAACGGACGTGTCACTCCACCTAGTCCACGTCTTAGGAATTAAAAATTCCCTAGACCATCATAAAACTTATGTCTTCATCCGAGGAACACATTTCCATAGACGGTACACAAATCTGATATTCGGTTTGAGAGTTCGAGGCGTTTTAACACCAACAGATGGAGATAGGGTGGGCCAGACCAGTTAGGCCAGTTCACCCCTTTAGACTGGCGGTTCGTGGCTTGGCCACCCGGTCCACCACACCCAACAGTTCACCGCATAGGCCACACCGCTTCACCAGGACCGGCATATTTTAGTCCGGATTCATTCCATGAGACCCACATTTCACGGGTGTCGGTCCGCTCCTAGGGTCACGACGACCTCGGTCTCACGCCGAACACCGACTAGTGAAGAAGGACCCCCCCCATGTGCTGCTAGGACCACCAGGCTGCCATTCCAATGGCCTACGACGAGTACCTATGATCCCACGCTGCTAACTGGGTTTCCCGTGCCACCGTCGCTGCCCGACGGACCGCTGCGCGCAGCCACTAGCCCGCCTTGGAACCACCAGAAAAAAGGGATTTGGCCGAAAAACATCCCGAGGACACCCCAAGACTCGAAAGAGGTTTCCGAAAGAATCATTTGAAAGCTCTGATCGATCCCTACTCCAATATGTCCTTCACTCGATTATTATACAGCATTTTTATGCTTTAAATTGAGTTCAAGGAAAATAAGGGAATTTAAAATTAAAACGCGACGATCCTACCTCGTAGGGCATAGCTCGTCGCTTCACAAAAGGTCCACTGGGGCCGCAACCACCTTGGAGAGGTGGGGAGAGGAGCTTTAAGAAGGTGGATGTTCTTTTTTGGGAGAGCTTCTGCCAGAGAGATTCTAAGTGGGAATGAGGGGGGTGGAAGTGTTTAAGTAGGGAAAACATAATTAAAATTTAATTAATTTTAACCACCCACCAGTCGGCCCATTCCCAAACTCTCGATGGGGTCGAGGTTAAGATGCTCCTAAGGAAAAATCCACGTTCTGAGCGCAATGGTGGTCTCAGAATTTTAATCCAAGCCACCATTTATAAGTAATAAAGTTCATGCATGAGGCCGCTAAATTATGAAAACACCCCTACTGGCTTTTTCCCCAGAAGGGCCGCGCCCGTGAAAGTTACACCCCTCCTAGGGTAAACGGATTTCTCTAGGATCAATGGTGACCTCAATTTACCCTTATGTGCAACCGTTTAGGAATTATTCTAATTATTTGGCATGACTAGTGTGAAAGCACTTAAAATTTAATTTCGGCCACACCGAGGCTCAGAATCGCATGCCGCCTAAATTACCTGCTCTGGAATAACATCAAAAAATAATCAAAGTATCACAATCTCAAAACCCAGGTTCTTATGGATGGCTACCAACCATACCACCCACAAACCTAAATTACATACAATGTTAATTATGATTAATTAAAATTAATTTATAATTAATTAAATACTTAAAAATTGAAACCACATTTCTAAATTGGAATAATTGTTTACGAGATCAACTGTACATTTTATATAGTGAAACCACACCTAACAACACCCGGAATCCATGTCACACACTACTAACCATAACCTGGGAAACATAATGATCCATAAAAACCATTTTTATAGTTATTTGAATTTAATTTTAAATAAAACATTATGGAAATACCAATAATGGTGTACCTTTGATAAAATGATGATAAATCACATGTAAATGGCTTCACAATTCACTCTCTTCATATGATACATAGAATACCCTTTGAAAATGTGAGATTTCAATATTATTCGGTGAAATTACCTTAAAATTCCAAAATTGAAATAATGAAAAATTAGCATGATGGGGAATGAAGAGTAATAGATAATGGGGATAGTGTTAATACAATGAATCACTACAAAAATATCTATTAAATAGTACCCCAAATAGAGATGAACTAGGGATCCTTAGTGAGGGTGTTTCTGACCCATGTACACTAAATTGGAGGAGGAAAGTGGGTTCCCCATCTTAAATTATTGAGGGGGGGATTTTAATTCCCCACCCCCACATCCCACATAAAACCCCCCCAACACTCCAACAGTTCACTGTATGATCAGTTTTGGTCCACCAACATGTCGGTGGCTACATGTTGATGGAAAATAGTATCCTAGCTACCGCATCCCTACTTCTTCATTACCTAGAACCTTCCCAACACTATTTGAGCCTCAAAAGAAAACCACAATGAATCTTTTAAGATGATTCCAAACTAAAAATCCTAATATGAATATCTATTTGAAGTCCAACCCATCTTTTAATTCAATACTCAAAACTCCCATTGAAATTTTTGAACACTTAGTGACATGGAATATTACCCCATCAGATGATTCTTAAAACAACCAAAGATTTATTCGTATATTATTCCATAGTCTATTTCTAACTTTATCATTGATCCCATTCTATTTATTTTGAACAATATACTATACGTCATTTATTTTAATCGTTGAAATATAAACTCACATATATTTATATATTCTAACATACAGAGAGAGAAACATGTACATATACATATATATATACATATATATTGATACACATACAAACATACATGGATATATATATATATGTAAATATGTATGTATATATATATATATATGTATTTATATTTGTATATGAAATGATTTTTCAACAATATATATTTAATAATAAATATATATATTTCTACATGTACATATAAATGTATATATTATGAATATATATACACACCAAATCAAAATTAAAATGGTCTAAAAATACAGACATATGAATCTATGATTGATTTGTATCTATTTACAAGTATGTATGGAGTTTCATTCCTTTAATTTTTGAAGACAGTTCATCAAAAATGTTTCACAAAAAGATTATCAATGATCGACTTCAATGATAAATGTTCTGAAATTATTCATTCATGTGATGTCTATGTTCAATTTAAAAATATAAAAATATCTTTATCAATTATTTCCAAAAATAAATCATAAACATTGTCATTATCAATTCTAAAAGTCATAACTAATAAATTAAAATTTTATCGATGCTAATTTTCGGGTTTGCTAAATGTAGTACTTGATTAGCAATAAAAAATCATTATTAGTACTCATGTTAGAACAGATAATTCCCAAACAAAAAGAAAAACATTTTATGTAAATAATAATAGATATTATGTTAAAATAAAATTATATATATTTAAAATTATAATATTTTACTGAGATCATTTAAAATATATTTTGATATTATAATTTATTTACAAAAAATAATAATAATTAATAATTAATTTTCAATTTTATTATTCATATTTGAACAAAATATGTTATTTATATAAATGTATAGATATTTTTACAATATATTATGTAATTAATTAATGATATAATTAATTAAAAAATATTAATTATTATATTTAAATTCAATAAATTTACATTAACTCTATTTCTTATATAAATTTATATAATATTAGTTATATATCAAATATTAATAGTTATTCATTTATTTTGAATATTATACGTGATATTTAAAAATATAATTAATTAAATGAATGGATAAATATTTTATATAGTATATTTATAAAAAATTATAATTATATTAATAATTAATAATATAAATATGTAAATATGAATATCTTTTTTATAATTACATATAAATATTAAATTTAATTCAAACATTATATAAATAAATATTATTTTTTATTATTTATTTTCAAATTTATATTATTTTGAAAAAAACTATAATTTCATATGTAATATTTATTATTACAAATAATATGAAACTTTTTATTACTAAAATTAAAAATATGAATATATTATTAATTATATAAGAAAAAACTAATAATTGAAAATCAACATTCAATATAATTATTTAAAATTAAACTAAAAATCAATTATATTAATGAGTACATATTTTTTATAATTTATTATTGATTATATATATATGTAAAATATATTTAAAAAAATTACAGTAAATTTTAAATTTAATAAATGTATATAGTATTAATCACATGAAAAGAATATTACTAATTATACTTTATCATCAATATATCTTTTTTAAATGTTTTTACCAACACCACCTTTAATTTTGAAACAAAGAAATAACTTATTTCGTTCTGGGTAGATGGAAACTGTTTACATGGTACTTTGGCCCATGGATACCATGCCCCAAGGAAGCGATCCATGAATTCCCTGAGACACACATGAAGTCCCATGACCTTTAGGCCCAATTACAAAATCCAAAGGACCTGTGTCCAGTGGGCCCGGAGCATGGCCCAAAGGCCCCCGATCTCGCACAAAGGCGCCATGGTCTAACCAACACTACATCTAGCCTTTGAGGAATGTTCTCCCCCCAGGCCCATTAGGTCCTCTCCTCTAACTGAAATATGATGCCCCCCCCATTGTCAGGCTCCCATTCCTACAGCTGGCCCCATCTTCACCTGCTGGAATCACTCCCAAACCCACTCACATACGTGCGTGAGAAAATCAAATGCCCCCCATTTCTTCCCACATATAAAAATTGCATAATTAATATATAAAAATAATTTTCTAAGATATTAAATAGTATTGAGTACAATTGAATATAAAAATAATATATATATATATATATATATATTTATATATCAATAATAATATGATATTTTTTTCAATTATACAAAAAATTCATTAAAATTTTGTTCCAGTTCAGATTATATTTTTAAATTGAAGTTAAATATTTTTAATTACTATAAGTAAATTATATATAAATATATTTATATATAGATTAATAATGTAATTATAAGAACAAACACACAAACACACATAATTATGAAAACAACACACACATGCACCCTCACACTCATACACTCAGAGAGATATAATTATACATGCAAATATGTATATATATATATATATATGAATATATACGCATGTGTGTAGACAGACATAAGTATATGCATACATACGTACATACATTAACACATGTATTCATGCACACATGCACACACACACAAATTTGCACACACTCCAATTCCATATTTTGATTATTGAGATAATTTTTCTTTAACTAGGTTAAAAATGAACCCTTATATGACAGAGAGGCATAGAATACATATTTTGAAGGCCCATAGGCACAAAATCCTTTGAAATTTGACCAAACTACACTAAAACAACCCCTCCCCTATAAATCATAAAATCCTACACCTAAATCACCACTTGACGATTGAGTCTACTTGTCCATGACCTATATAAAGCTACATGGAGGATAAACCCAATGGTGTGCCTCCCTTGTCCCTCCCCTATCATGTGTCTATTTGCATACACCTAGTGATTGATACTACTATGATCCATCAACATGAGGATTCTCTATTATAGAAATACCATCATAAAATGGTTGATTTTGAGACACAGTGTCCTAGAGTCCAAATACATGGGAAAACCCCCAATTTTGGTCAATAGAACCACTATTGTAGTACATGTTATTGTACTCGCGCTACTAAAGTGTTATAGTATGCTAAAATACCTTATAAATTCACTCTCATGTGGTTTTTAAATTGGGTTTAATGAAGTTTTATAGGGGTTTCATTAATAATTGGGCAATATCCCGACAACAATATGTTCGTACACACTCACACTCACACTCAGAATCACCGTCAGTCTCAAATTTTAACTCACAATCACACTCACACTCACACTCAGACTCACACACATATATATAAATATATATATATATATAAATACACAATAAAACACACACATAAAATATATAATAATTACTAATATGATAAATATTGTAATAGTTTTAGTTACATTTATAAATTCCAGTATAATCACTTATAACTGTTGGAATTTATTAGTTCTAAATTAAGAAATAATTAGGTTGGGTTTCGTCAACACAATGAAAAGTGTTGAAAAATAGTATCTATTGTTAGTAATTTATTTTAAAACAATTAAAATATAATTTTATTATTCATTTTAAAATTTTGTAAAAAAATCCATCGCTTATTTCCACCATTTTTGATGTAATGGTTGTTGTGAGAAATGATGAAATCATAAGGAAAGACTCTCCTAATAGAATTTCATATACTATATGTCATTATAAAATCTTATATATGATCATGTGTATTGATAAATTGACATGGAATCATTATTATTATATTTAATGAATCACGTACAGAGATTAATGATGATATCCATGATATATATGCTCATGTCGAATGTAATGAAAGTTTTTTTTCCTCAATGAGATTTAATTTATCTTTATGTTTTAAACTCTCATGTACTTTAAATATTTAAATAGTAAATTTACCATAGTGGATGATGTAAACACTGTTTTGGATTCTTTCATTGAACTCATAATGTGGTTTCAACTGTAGGGATGAATTTTGGATGGATCATAAGCTATTTCGGTCATAGATAATATTTGATATTTATTAAATAGATAATGATTTATTCCATGAACATGAATGTTAAGGTCAATTAAATGGAATCTAAAATGGAAATTATGACACACTATTTTTGTCTAGAATGAGGCATTTTTCTTATTTATTGTATAAGTTATATTCAAAGTAGTTGGGTCATGGATCGTGTAATTTTTGGGAGTTTATTAAAAAAACCCAGTATTACACACCCCCGAACTCTATTTGGTTTATAAAAATAATATTATAAAATTAATCATGGATCCACCATCAAAATCTATGAAGGAACCCTAGAGATAATTCACCCCATTATTTTAAATTCAAGGTGCTTTTCTCAGTGGCATAAGTGGAAAACGCATACCATATTGTATTTTTCAATGATTTAAATATTTTTGATAAATTGTTTAATGATAATTTATTTACATGATTCCAAAAATTTAATTATTTTAATAGATTAAGATGTTATATTGTGAAATATCAGTCGATTTATCATATAAATATTATTAAGATATTTATTATTATTATCTCTCCATTAGTCTTATCATTATCCCAATGATGATGAATATCTATGTGGAATGGAAAAAAATGACAGGAGGGTTGACCCCTTCAATCCTTTATCATTTTTCACATCTAACACGTTCTTAAATAATATTTATTATAACATATTTTATGTTGTTAGACATTCTACCAACCATAATCCTTCGATTCCATTGTTTCCACACTACACAATTGGTTTGAATACTTGTTATATGTTGTAATAATAGAGGATATAAGATAACATGATTCAGCACATGACTACATCAGAGCACTATGACATTGGTGTGTCAATAGTCAGGAGAATCATGGGAATGCTCATTGGTTATCTAAATTCAGAACAGATGAGGGTGAGTTTAACTGAAGGTATAATTATATTTAGTGACATCCACTAGATACATAGATTAGGGTTGAGGACACATTAGACATTGTGATAGGTGTATTCATTGACATAAATGTGAAGGGTTTATATGGAATGAATATTTCATATTCAATGAAGAAAATAAAATGAAAGACACATTCTTATGATCAATAAGGATATAAAAACAAAACCATGAATATTATGAAATAATGAACTCAGACCTTTCGTTGTCGATATCCACCTCCATTACCTTTAATCAAGAATTTAATGAAAATCCAGTAATTGAAACCATCATGCTCTTAAATTCATGGTGTATAAACATGATGAACCCGATTACCATTGATTTGGTGGGGTATTCTTAATATCAACAACATTCTTGCACCTCACAAAAAAAAGGAAAAATTAATAAAATGGATTCAAATATAATAAGCCAAAGAGAACTCCTTTAGCAACATCAAAGATGGTTCAAAACACCTCAGTGCATCATCTTACATTTATATACCTTGATGATTCTTGTCCAGCACATTGAATTTACACATATTTTTTATATCAAGGTAGTTGTAAATCCTTTTTAACCCTTGTATATTAATATTCTCTCAAAAATTTCATCATATGATAATTTTATTAATATTATCCATTTGGAGGAAAATTACTAAACCGTAATAATTAAAATTCGGCTACCATTACCTTTCAAAGGAATCTATATGAGTTTTATATTATGATTATAATCCCTAAGACTTATCAACTTAATAAACAATTAATGGTCTAGGAGGATTCATGCTATCTCATATCCAGCCTTATAATATCTCTACTATAAGGAATATGATATGTGTGGGCATTCTTGCATGTCACACTCTATGAAATATTAATATTTAACCATACTATATAGAAAAATGAAATTATATATATAATCATTTGGGGAACATATCCTTAAATAACCTACATGCACTATAACCTCATAATGTTTTTCTACCCCTTATCTATATACTATATAATATAAAATAAATTGTTAAATCACATCCAAAACTCATTTTCAAATTTAAAAAATAAATTTTTAAAATAATCACTAAATTCACCATATATCATATAATATGTGATTACATCTGAATAACCCACAAAAAATCCTTTTAGATAAACTCTAAAACAAATATAGAGAATCTATTTGAGTTTTATGAATCTCAATACCCATTTAATTAAGAAAATTATGTAACCCCATGGGACTTTAAATAATAGAAAAAAATTTGAATTCAAAAATTAATAAATATATACAAAGAGTATCCTTTAGTATAGCATTGACGACACTCATGCTACATATGGATTTGGTGTGATACCCATCAAACACTTGTATCAGTATACCAATCTCAACCAATTGTTTAACATGAAAACACATTTCTATATGACCTATATTTTCAAATACATCTAGAAGCAATAGGTTATAATGTACTTCAATACCATATAGGTACCATATATATTGTCGTTTCTCTATGTATAGAATAACCTAATCGATAAATTCATCACATGTAATTGACCTTTATTGGGGAAAATAAAACATTCACTTTGTCGGATAGATAAGAACAACATATGTATTGTCTAGGTGAAAATATAAACATTTTCAGTCTATCTTAATCAAGGGTGCATGAGGAAAAATACCCTCTTGGATATGCTCAAAACTATGAAATGATCAATAGTGAACCCAACCACCCTTTAATTAGTTATTCCTTGTAAATTTCATAGCTATGATATCAGTGTATAAATGTTATCATGTAATGTACCTCCAAAAAATTATGCATTAGGGACATTAAAATATGAATCATTAACCCCTGTTATAACAACTACATATTATATGACACTAAATGTGGTATACATAGTTGGTCAACTAGAGTACAGAAATTATTTTCTGCCACATGTGAATATTATGTATCCTGATATAAGAATCTTACTCTTGTTAATGATATCATTTGATACAACCTATAATAAATTATAATGAATATCATTTAGGGAAAACACAATGTCTTATTTTGTTAGGTCAGCTATCATTACACATTTTGAAATATATTTATTAAATTCCAAAGAATGATAAACATGTGATTTCCCATTCAATAACCAGATAAATTTTTTATTCTTAAACTTTATTATGTATATAAAAAACCCATAAATAAAAACATATCCCATAACATAACATATAATATCCTTAATGATCATCCATATATTTTAGGAACTTTATGGTTTAATTATACTCATTACATCTCCATGTAATTCCTAACACATGTTTGTGGGACAATTTGATAATATCCGTCTCACCAAACTCTTTACTAGTAAACATATTTGAAAAATTCATTATGAATAGTAGTGAGCCTTAAGAATCATATTTCTAATGTTCAATTCATTGAACGTAATATTCATGAAAATTTCCTTTATAACATATAATATTTTGATATTAATATCTTTTATTATATACTTAAAACTCTTTCTAATTTCATTTTAAACATTATTCTTGGATATATTCAATCAAAATGTTTTTGTTATACCATTATAGTAAAAAACATTACTCTTTAAATTATTTAATTAAAAAAGAATGATAAAGCATTTTATAAAATTTATGTGATATTCACTTTTTTTATAACCACAATGATTTATTTCTTATCTTTGAAAATATATAAGTCCAAACATACTCACACTATCCCATAGAAACTATTTTTTCTTTAAAAAATACTTATTCAATACAAAAACTCATTTGTGTAAATAAATAACAATTATTTTACATAGTGGGAATATATGAAAAATTTTAATATCCATATCAATTATGGTATTCTATGAGTTTGGGAAATTTTCCAAAATGAGGGATTTATTCATTAAAATAGTAATACTAAAAATTTATACTTAAAATATGAGCCTAAAGTCATGGGGAAAAATATATGTGGGTATAGATTGTTTATTTTCATGATCAATCTAATACTTTGGATATAGACCTTTGGTGGGATGATATATCCATACGAATAATGAATCATGCCTTTAGATTACTTAATTTATTGTACAAGGCCACAAGAAAAATATACTCATGTAATTATATCTACTGTATAGCCATTAGTGGAAGGGATCATAAATGATTGTGAATTAGAAATGAACCGATAGTTTCATGATTTTTTTCCAGATCCAATGATAAGATTTTTAATATGTTTCTGTAGCCAATGAGAAAATATATAACTTTTTTTTGATGTGATGAAACACTCCCTCTACCCCCACACATTTTAAAGAACCCAATATCTTCCATAGTGTTGTGATTTACTCAATTTGATCGACTCTAAAGCTCTCACAAGTCCCTTCTACTATGATTTTTTCAATCCAATAATGTCATCAACTATTCTCCCCACGTTTTAAGACATTGATAATATTATCCCTCTATAATTACTCATCTCGATGCGATATAAATAGTCAAAAATACTTATGAGTGCATGAGAGATAGTACAAAAAAAATTTGTACCCGAATCCTCTATGATTTCTGAGTGATCTAATAAAAAATATATATTTAAATACTCTAATCAGTATTATTTATCGCTCCTAGATTTTTCCTTAACCTATGTGGTTTCTTTATAGGTTCTATATATTTTTTATATATTAAAATTTAAAATATATAATAATGATTAGTTGGAAAATTCCCATTATATATATATACACACATTTCTATATCTTATTAATAAATTCGTTCCCATGAATTGAACCATTAAAACATTTTAGTAATAAATTTTTTAATTTCGGGTTTAATATTATTTCAATTATATTGGATTTTTTTCACATAATATTGTTCAAGGGTTGGGATTGATAAATTATTACTCAATATCCATTATCTCTCACAATGATTTAAATATAATTTCATTTATGCAATTAATTTATTTTTGATTGAATCTTATGATAAACCCATATAAACCTACACATCTCTTCACTCATTAATTAAGTGGTCTTTTCATAAATTGTATTATTATATAATATATATAAAGTATATATTAGAGTTCTAAAAAAAATAGATAGTATTTTTAATTTTATATAATCTCTCTAGTGTTTATGGTAAATAATGCATAGGATCAAAAGAAACACATATTTATCCCATTAAATTAACCCAATCCATGATAGATAAATTCATTATATAAGGAATATAATCATTATGTTTCACATTATCCCTTATGTTTTTTTATATAATCTAAAAATATTACACATAATGAATTATTTTATAAGATATGATGTGATTTTGTTTGTTAAGTAAATCATTAATAAAAACTATATGATTATTTTTATAGGATTTATATAACAAAATAAAAATAAATTATTCCTTTTATGTTTCTAAAAATACACAGAGTTTCTATCAAGTAACTCTCAATCGTATCAGTTTGATATCTTATCATATGGAATGGAATTAACTAAATATTACACATTAATGTTTTAATGAATACATGACTCTTATTGATTACCCAATATTTTTTAATAGTGAATAATATTCAACATTCATTTTATATTGTGTTTTTAGCAGTTTTGCGTGCATTATAAAACATGAAATCCTTTTTATATAATCTTTAGGAACTTATTATCATAATTATACTAGATGGTAAAAATAAATTTTCCTTTTAATATTTCCCAAAATACAATGAAAATTTAAACTCATATATTAAATACATATAAAATTCATTATAAAGTTTTTTAGATTCAATTTGTATATTAAATAATTATTAATGTGTAATTATTTTTCAATTTTTAAAACTTAATTGTTGATGAATGTCATAAATATTAAAAATAATATATTTATTCATATTAAAATACATTGAATGTGGGGTAAAATATTTACTAGATCATTGATGAGTTTCAGAATGAGGTGCAATTCATTTTTTTCATTCAATGGTGATTTGGATTGTAGACTGATTTGATGCCCGCTTTTTGTGTTGTGCTTAAATCCCGTATCTAATCTATGAGTAAGTGAGTTTCCTTATTTCACAAAATTATTTCTAAAAACGTATCATCAATGGTATAACAATGGATTATAATTTCAACCACGAAATGACATTGGTTTAGCTAGAAGGATCAATATGGATAATTTATATTTGTATTAGATTCCATATTTTTTTAAGAAAACACTACATATTTACTAGTGTAATAAGAAATTAATATGGTAATACGGTTCTCATGTATTATTCATAATGATGTTTTCTAGCATGTTAAAAATTTAATGGACGATTAAAGTATCTTAGTGACTAGGAATGTAAAAAAATCAGAATATTTGAGTTTTAGTGTGATTTTGTAATCGAAAAAAAATTCTGGATTTAGTAATAATGTGATTGAAAATATCTAATCTCTTTTAAGGAATTTATACCTAATGATCCTTGTATTATTAAAAATTATTAATTGGAATCATAATTGATTGATAAATTTGGATTTTAATATACTCAAATCCATGTATCACCTAAATATATATTTTTCTAGTCCAAAAGAAATAAACAAAGTAGAATGAGAGGAAAAAAACTTTCGTGCATAAAGAAGGAAGGATAATAAATATAAACCCAAATCACCTGTATCAAATAGAGTTATGTGAAACCTTCCTTTTATTCTAAATCTTCATAAACATATTATGACAGAAAAATCAAAATGGATATAAGATTAAATTACTATGAGGTAAATAATTGTAATTATGAAATAGTGCATCCTATAGATGAGATATCATGATAAAAAATTGATCTAAAACATCGTGGTTTTATAGATTACCCAAAAAAGGATATATTGAGATTATCATGTGGTGGATGAAACCCATTTCACCAAATGAATACATTATATAGTAAATAGATTTTATGAATTTAAATTTTTAACCTTTCTGAATTGATGTCTTTGATGAATCAATTAAATATTATGAGTATATTGATCTTTAGACCCACTTATCCTAGAAATGATATTAACATATACATTCATCCATTAAAAAAGTTTAAGAAGCCATTAAACGTTTGTGTGATAATGTATGATACATCTATAAAATATATTTTATAATTATGATGTATCTATAATTGAAAATAAATAATTTACAATCTTATCGAATGAGGTATGGTTAGTGTTCAATGGGAATGTTATTTTACACTATATATTTGAAAACAATGTTTGAGGAGATTAATATTTTGACGACCTTTAAACTTCATCGAGGATTAATGATTTCTATAAATGGATCATCTATACAAGAATAATAATAGGAATGTTGATATTATTTTTGAGAAAAAAGATTCACTCTACTAAATTTTAGGGGATGATATCCTTACAGAACTTGATATATTTAAATTTTTTTTCTTCAAGGGGTCAAACAAAATATCTAAAGAGATGGAATGTTACTCTAAATTCTGCCAGAATTTTTTTAAAATGACTATTATTTTATTTACTTATTGTTCATTTAAATTGTTATGACACTACATGGAAATTATTCATATTGAGAAAATAATATTTGAATTTAATCTTGAAATTATTTTGAAATGTGAAATGAAAAAAATTAAAAGGACCAAAAAGATTAATATAAGGACTCCAAGAGGGGGTGAATCAATGATCTATACACTTTTTATGTTTATTTCTAAAAATTCATCACAATTAATGTTTAGTTATTTTTTTTACTCATAGACAATAATTAAACCAAAATCTATATAACACAACTTATTTAATGGGATTAACTCTCATAATGACAAGGCTAGTCCTTTGTTTGATTTGTATTTCTCCATGAAAACATAACCCATTATATTAATCATATGATTACAAGTCCATAGTGTTTATCATTGAAATTACATTTAATATATCTAGATAGTGTTTCAATATAACCCACAAAAAAGTGAATCCCATACATTACAATAATTTAAAATGTAGGTTACAACTGAAATATCTTATAATAATTAACCATCACTGAGTTATTAGATGTATTATGTTCTTATGATTAATCAATTCTTGCATAGTAGAAATACTTCTATTTTATTTATAGTCACAAATATTTATTAAATAATTCAATTAAATATCTACATATTTTTAATGAATCAGGTTCTTCATAATATATAATCGTAATAGCTTTTCTTCCCTTTTCTCCCTCTTATGTGTATTTGGTTTGATTCTATATTATTCCAGATAGACCATAAAACTACAAAATTTTTATCATTAAAAATATATATTCATAGGATATGATATATAAATATATTTTACATGTTTCCATATCATAAAACTCTATTAAAAATCTTATAGATATTCAAAATCTTAATCCCCAAAGAATCGTGTTAATTACCTTCATGATTTTTAAATTATCACATACTCTCTCTTCATTAAAATACAATTTATAAATTCATGTGATAATTAAATAATGAAAATAATAATTCCATATAATTCAATAAATTCTTATTAAATTATAAAACAACCAATTACTTTATACTATGAAGCCTTTCTATTTTAATACGAATAATTTTCATCTTGAATCATGGATTAACTGTTGAACATCATATTTTGTCTTTAAGGATTGGTACATAAAATCACCTAAATATAAATTTATGATCCTTTGAACATGTTTGGTTCCAATATGAATTATAAATTTCACACCATAGAGTATCTTATAATTTATTTTATCACTCCTATAATGCTAGATGAACCAAAAAAATATCTAATTTTTGAGCTAACCTTCCTTATATAGGGGGAATAAATATTTTCGGCCAAGTCAAGGGACCTTTATGAATAATAGAAATAACCATGAAATAACTTCTTAAATTATAGATTTACCCTCATGGAACTCATTAATGTCCTAGAAAATATTTATAACTAAATTAACAACACCTTTTATGGATTCCCATTAGACAACATTACATATATCAGGAAACCTTTATATAGGTCACTGGATTTTTGAGTTATCTTTATTTAGAGAACAAATGACACTTATATATCATGATGGATGTAAATAATAAATTTACACCAGAATAATATATATAGAGTTACCATTATGTAAATAGTGCAATTTGTAGACCACCCTTATGCAGACTACAAAGGACCCTTTCATAATTTTTGTACAAAGAAGATGTCCTTTATAAAGAGTTCAAGTTAAATTTATGCACCAGATCTTATCCAAATTATGAAATACATAAAAACATAATATTTCTTCCACACCACTACAGAGTTATTCAAATCTCCTCCAAACATCTACATGACTTCACGTCACATATTAATATTTATTTTATATGATTTTGAATATTGTTCATTCATTGAAAACAAAATTAAAATAATAAAATATATTCACTTAAAAAATATATAATATCTATTATATTGATTAATAACACGTTCAATATGAACTTATTTATTTCATATTATTATTCAAGGGACTAGTGATTTTTCTATGTAATCAACACCTTTCATGAATTTTTTTGTCTAAAAAATCCCTCCTTCTCGGTTTTTGTTGGAATCCCAAAAAAATAAATCAATATCATACTCAATTAGAATTGCAAACATTAATAATTCAATATGTCTAAGCCTACATGAAAAATATTATTGTAATAAAATAAATTTAATAATAATATAAGGTTTTCTATAAAAACTGTGATTTACAGTCATACCTTCCTCAAACACAATTTTTGTATTCAACTGAATGAGATGATACAACTTGAAAATTGATCTCATAATGGATCACCTTATCATAAATCAATTCTTCATCATCACATAATTTATCTATGTATGGATCACTAATTTATCAATCAAATCTTCACTATAATAAAAAAATACCACATTAAACTAAAAATTTTCAACATTCACTTTAAAAAATTATTAGAACAATTCATATATTCATAATAATGAATTCATAGCTTAACTATTTCATAAGTATCCCTAAAAATATTTTCCACTTATGATATTTCTCCCTAAAAATTCACAACATTTATTAATGGATTTTCTCAAAATATACCCCCTATAAATATATCAAAAATGTTATATTTTTCTCCCAATTTTAGAACAATATCCAAAGAAAAGATAATAAGGGGTTCTAAAACACCATAAAAATTCCTTTATTAGGTTGAGTTTTATCTCCCAATAACAACCTCATATTATGTAGTAAATCATTAGGTAATGTATTGGGGAAAAAATTTACTATTTTTCAATTACAAAAACATATTCAAGGTTAAATTCATTTATTTCCAAACAATACTTGATAAAGTGATATTTAATATCAATGTTGATTTACCATAAATTTGAAAAAAAAATTTATTGATTGATAAAAACATTATTATCACACAAAAAAAGTATAAAATATTTACTTTAACATTCAGATCATGCAACTAGTTCTTCATCGACATCATTTGTATTTTGGAATGTGTAAAAGCCATATATTATACATCTACAGCTATCAATGAGAATATATTCTAATACTTCTTGTTCTATGAAAAATTTCTTTGTAATGTAGAAAATATAAAAGATGTAGACTTATTATCTTCAATAAAACTTACCCAATTTTCATTTATACCACCAAATAGATCAAGTTTACCTTTTATGTAATATTTCAAACTATAAATTATTGTACCATGTATGTTACTAATAATTATATTTCTACAAATAAAACAAGACACCCATTTGACACTTTGACACATATCATATTGTGTAACAACATAATAGATATTTATACATCATGTTTTCAAGTATAAATGAATTATAATCACATTCAAGAATTACCATGGATCCACTTACTTTCCTTGATAATCTTCGGTTATCATGATTCCAACTATGATTATGTTATAAATCAGTATTGAATCATCCATGTGAAATCTTTTCATAGTTTAACTTCGATACATATCGTGAAAAACAAAAATGTGATCTCTCTCTTTATAAATTTTTTATCCATGAATGTACCTTATCTCCCCAATCATTGACATTTCAAAAATATTATTTATCTTAAAAAAATCTTCAAAAATGTCATTATAATTTCAAATAAAAATGATTTTATCTACATAAACCATAACAACGTGGGAAACTACTTTGTCATTCTTATTGTAGATATTATTTTCCACTCTTCACCTTCCGAAATTCAAAATATACATTTATGTTTCCAACATAAAATATCAAAGTGTTGAATCTATTTTATTCTTATATAAATCCATTTTATCCTAAAAACATAATTATATTGTTTTCTAGGGAAAACCATAAAGTATTCTCAATATAATCCTCCTATGATTACTCACCATTTATGAATAAAAAAATTGAAATCTGTATGAAAAAACACTTATTCATTTTGGAGACAAAATAATATGAAATATTCTAATAGTTTCATGTCTTAAAATAGGTTCAAAGTTCACATCAAAGGATACTCTGTAAACCTATCCATAACCTTTTTATACAGTTCATTCATTGTTTCGTACAACTCTACTTTTTTTATTCAAATTATTTTTGAACACCTTATTTGTACATATAATATTATTCAATTTTGGATTGGGTGACAACTCATGAGAATTATCCTTACCAATATAGTTCAATTATTCATTCATATAATTAACTAACTCTTTATAGTTCAAGGATTCTACAACATATATCAGTTCATTTTGAGAAAGAAATTAGTTATTAGATTATTTCCTAAACGTTCTCATAGTTTTTATATTCTACCTTAGACTTATAATGATTATTTTGAAATTTAATTTTCTTCTAAACCAAAGATGAGATGAATTATGTTTTTCCCTATCATGTTAAATGGGTCAATATTTTTCACTAAATTTTATATATTCAACACATTCGTCTCCTTTTAAATTTCCATTAGGTTTTTTAATAAAGAAACAATTATAAACATTTAGAAAATGATTAATCATGTGAAACATCTTTATTTCAATTATCTAGCACCTTAAAATATTTATTATCATATATATTTCAAAACAAATTATTATGTAGAAAATATCCTCTTCCATTTTGATGATATCTAGGGGAACTATATAAATGCCTCTGTTTTCAAAATTCAGAAGAATTTTCACATTTTACACTGATATCACAAGGGAATAAAATAACATGAATACACTAAAAATTTGGATATTCATTTATCAAAACTCATATGGGGATGTATCTAAATTTATAATTTGTAATAAATGGGTTGGAATTTAAATTAATACAACAATAACATTTCACCAATGTTATCAAGAAATATCATGCCATAACAATAATTTTTTATCCGCTGAATTTATATTCTTTCATTTACATAAAATATTTTTTGTGGTGTGTATAATTATTTGAGCTCTTCCTAGATTCCATGATTCTATATATATTCCTCAAAATTTCAATTTCAAATAACAGTTTTATTGTCTATCCAGATCATATAAACAACTAAATTGTACTATTTGTTCACTTTGTAAAACAATTATAAACATTATTAATGGTATAGACTTGTAGTCTATAAAAAATGCATTTATTATATATGAATTTTTAAATAAAATTTACAATTCACTTTTTTACAATGGTCTACATCAGACTCATGGGTCCACAGAAATATGAATGAATGATCTAAAATGGTTGAATAGAATGAATCTGCTCATTCATATATGAATACATTACAATATTATCATTTTTGGATTTTGAGAACATCCAACAGATTTATCTTTTTAGTGTAGGAATAACATTAAAATTCCCTCTTATGGGATATTTCTCATGTTCTATTGGCCATGCGAGATAACTCATAGATTCTATAAATCCCTATCTTCTTTCATTCTTAAATTACATGAGCTTCTAACACCACGTATTCAAATAATATTAATTTAAATAACTATATAGTTTTCAATACTCTAAAATCATCAATGTTCTTTACTAAGAACCAATTATTCCTAAAAAACATCATATACATTATCATAATGATTTGAAATACTTATTAGATTGTGTTTTAATTCATTAACATAAAAGTTTTTTTGGATTTTAGATTTTCATTCCCTATCATTGGTGATCAAATATATTTAATATGCAGTGATAAAAAAATATACAAATCTAATAAATATATGTTTTTATTTTTCAACATATTTTAATATTATTAAATATCTTAGAAAATGAGTTTGACATCCCCTGTCAAATATCTATGTTTGTTCCTCTTTAAATTCTCTAAGTTAAACATCCACATCCAAATCATTTTATTTAGTTTTTTTTCTAATTATTATAATACTCTTGTGAATTCTAAATAATATGTTAATAGTTTGGTTGAAGGATGGTGTATTTCCCCAAAAAAATTTATATAATTTTTTGTACAAATTTTCTCTTTTCGATAGCTTGCGGTGCAAAAAACCTCATGTATAAGAAAATATAATATTGTATATCATAATAACATAGATTTTAAATTAAATAGTATAAATAGGAATAAATGATTTATAAAAAGTAAATTATTTTCACTTGTATAAAATAAATTTATTTGTAATCAATTTATTAGATATGAAAATAAAAATTATTAGAAAGTAAAACAAATGTTTTTCTCAAAAATATTTTTATGTTTGCATTGTGTTCTTATCTTAATAAAATAAATTAAGAACTATTAGTGATTTATTTAAATCAAATTTATATATTATATATTAAATACGGTATTTATCTTTCATTTATTATTTCATTATATTCAACGGATTGGAATAAATAATTTTTTATACATAAAAATATATTTTTCAAAAAAGATGTATTGTTGTGTTTTGCACACTGATTTTAAAATTAATTTGTTCAACATATAGAAAATTAATTATAAAAAATTAAACAGATTTTTCAAATTAAAATTAAAAAATTATCATAAAGAGAATTTTTGATAATTTTAAAGAAGATTTAATTGTTTTATGAATAGTGAAAAATAATGATTTTAATTAAATAATATTTTATATTTTAAGACTTTAGAGCATACCAATTTATTTTAAATTGGATACAGAAGTTATATTAGTTAAATAATATATTGATTAATCTAATTTAATCAATTGGATTCAATTTTATGATTTATTTTCATATAATTTTTTTATATTTATGGATCAAATTTCATTGGAAAACCGCTTTTCATTGCATTTACAGGTTTAGATTTGAATTAAATCTTGAAAATTATATATATTATATATGATAATGTTTTTTATTGTTTGTTATTTAAATAATAAATATTATGTAGTGAGTTTAACATAATTTTGTTCATAACAAATAGTAAAAACAATAAAATTGTGTAACCATGATTAAGGATAAAACAATGATTACCAGAGGGTTAATATAAAGAGATAAGAATTAAAATAACCTTCAATCATGTATGAATTCTATTAGACGACCTTATATCATCCCAATATAATAGAGAATTCAATAATGGTCCATTTTAGGTCTATTTTTGGGAATAATACATCAATATATTTTATTCTTTTCAAGAATTCTTAGTTGGTCCTCTCCCCACTTATAAAAGGTCACCTCCTCTCCTCTCTAATCCACACCTAATGAACCATCTGGTTTATCTTATACAATAATGAATACTTTCCCTAAAACCATAACAATTACCTATACCCCCTATTTTTTGATAAAATATTCCTAGAAGGCCATTGTTAAAAATTTAAAGTGGCTGTATGAAGAAGAGATATAGTTATTAACCATGTGTTTCATTTTATTTTTTCTTATAACACCTTAAAATATTATTAAATAATGATGAAATAATAACACCAAAAACTTTCATATAATTATATAATATTATGTTAATAAAATAAAAATTATTCATATTCTTTTTTATTAAATGGGAAATGAAAATATCAATCATGTGTAAGACGAATTGGCTCCTCATGAACCGATGAAATTTATTTTTCGTAATAGCCCCTCACAACTGGATAAAATTTTGGATTTAATACACATATATTTATATATTTGTGTTTGTTAATATATATGTGTGTGTGGTTTAAATTTATAATATAATTACAATTATATAATCATAATATATCACCTACCTTCTTACCTTCCAATCCATTAGAAAATGATAACAATGCTCGTGCATATGTGTGATCTACCCTCAAGGAGGCAATGTTATTTTTTTCATTTTCATTTTACACATACCTTAATGAAGATATATATGTTGAATATATAAGATTTTTATGATATAATAATGATTATTTAATTGTGACCAATTATTTAGATTTCATTTTTTTAATCCATCAAAAAAAGAAAACAACATTTATGGATATGTAAGACCTACCGTCTCCATGAATGTTATAACCCAATTTTATTTATATAACTATTACGGATTTCTATAAATATTAATATAATGAAAATGAATGATATTTATATAATTATTTTCATTATTTATATTATTAAATTATCATTAAATTATTAGGACTAACAAAACAAAACCCAATCATATATGAAAAAGAAGCAGTTATCACTCGGAGTAGAGATTTTTAAAAAAAATATTATAAATAAATTGGTGAGAAATGATATAATTAAATCATATAAATCATGATAAATCAGGATATTTTATAATATATGTATAATAAATCTATCTTTATTATATTGGTGGTTTTAACACGTACAATGGAATTCATAACTGAGAAATGATTTTTGTGTTAGAATCTAATTTTTTACCACGCTTATTTATGACTAAGTATGTGGAGATGAGATATAGGGATAAAACACTCAATAAAATCATGAATATTTTTATATTATGGTTAATTTATTTATATTAAATGTTTTATTTTCATTTTCTTCACCTTAATAATTCAACATACATAAATAATGTTTAATGGAAAAATGTTATTTATTTCCCTCTTTGGTCAAAATCAGTTTCATTACAGTCTATGTTTTATAAATAAAATTGAGTGTATTAAATATTTTACAATAACGTTTTATATTCATTTTTACACATGATTTAATTTTTCAAAAATGTTTTAAAATTAATCTTCATGTAATTATCAGAATAAGGTAAATTTTTTACCATTGTATAAGTGTAAATGGATTGTTTTATTTTAACTTAAATGGAATGAATGAAATTAACCACCTTCATTAACAATATATGATTTAGAGAATCCTTTACAAGTTTACATGGTTCTTCTAATAGATTTCTTTTATATTTGAAACGAATAGATTTTAAATAATAGATTTCAAAATTAGAAGGTTAAATTATATATGAAATATTATAGATATATTTTAATGCTATTTTCATCTAAGATGAAAACTTTAATGTTAATTTTGTTTTTTGTGGATATAATCAAATCAAACCATCTACTTTGATTATTTGTATATATTATTATGATAATTATTTAATGATGATTCTATGAAACTCATTTCATTTCCAAGGGGTAATTATGTTATGAAACTTGTTTCCTTTGCAGGTGTTATTCTATGATGAAATGATGAAATGTTTTTGAAACACAACTTCTTCTCCCATGTTATGATATGAAGAATGATTTATTATCTTTTGTCACACATATGTATGATTTTTAAATATTTGATAGCTGGGATCAAATTTATATATCTTTGCAATACATTGGTTATAAATGTATTTATCATGAGATAAATAGGACTACAATGGTGGCAGATCCAAATATGAAAGGGACTCTGTCCACAGTTATATTTTTTGGACTGAACCTTGACTTCTATGATGGTTTGTTGACTGAATCAAATCCATTATTATAGTCTTAGAATTAATCATTTAAAAATAAAGAAATTATATTCTATATTTGTGAGTGTTCCACAAGACTATGTGTTGTTAAATTTTTATGCTCTAATGAATCATGTTCTTGGATTCCATTATGATTCATATTTTACGACCTCTTGATCCTTATACCCTGAATCTTGATTATGATCTATGACATGTTTGAAATAGTTCCCATGTCTTATTATCATATTATTATACCATTATTCCCTTATTGTTTTTAACTAATCAACATAATCTTACTTTGTTACCATAATGAAGCATCAGAGCTACCCCTTTAATATGATTCCATTACCCATGTGATAAATAATGGTATTATTTATGAAATGTCTAAAAAGGGTTCTAGTTTGGGAAAAGTAAATTAGAGATAGCATAGTTTATTTATAAACCAATTGTTTATGTATCCATATTTCCAGAGACACTAGATCTATAGGATATTGGAAGGGGTAATTATATTATGTAATGAATACTAATATACTATGTTTGTGATATCTATGAATGAAAACTATGGGTCACTATAGTTGGTATTAGAGAAAGTTATAGATAATAATTTAAAAAATAGGATGATAAAACTTTTATGAAAACCCATAAAAGTATATGAGAACATCCAAATTTATAATAATATAATAAGTATGGTTTTCCTAGGAAAACAACCTTGTCCGGATACTATATGTGGATGTGGTTTTGGAATAGAGGAATATAGGGGTAATAACCCTAAAAAGAGTTTATTGAGTTTATCTCATCCACCATTTTACTGCATGGTTAGTGTTTCCTTCTCATAAATTGGTCTTAAACTCCTAGGATATAATCTTAGGTTAATTCACATTATTATTATTAACTATTATATCATTTTTGAATAGATTGTGACCATAAACTACTTAGGTTAATTCCAATGGTTCATAGATTAAAAAGTACTTGTCATTATTTTGAAAAATTATAAATGATTTTTCATAATTATTTGGTTTCCCACAATGATTATTATTGATCTCACTATGATTTATGGTTTTAGTCAGTGGATGGAACATGAAGGAACCAAGTTAAATCAGAATTTGATGAACAATATAAAGAACTTCTTCATGAGAAATCAAATGATATGATATATGGAATGAAAATTGTTATTATTACTCTTAAACAACTTTCTCTATCTATGAATCATTTTTAACTTACAAATTATAAAAGGGTATAATTATATTCTATTATGTATTTTTTGAGGAAAGACCCACCTTCATTTAGTGGTTTTACTATTCCATTAGTCATACAACAATGGATCGGTACCACAGAAAAGATATTATCCATTATCAAGAGTTTAAAACAATGAAAAGTTATTTTGTCTCTCAATAATTTGAAATGTAAAGCAGATAAATGGTGGAATCATATCGAGAATATACATAAATAGGATGAAATTGAATCTATTGATCTATATGAGTTAAAATGATTATTTTTTATTAATTACATTACTTGTATTATTCTTATAAAACTGCATAAGTAATTACGTGAGATAATGTTTAAAGACGATTCATTTTTTGGTACACATGAGGAAAATTATACAATAATTGTGATTTATGGTTATGATATTATAATTCAATCCAAAATTAAGCTTGTTCGATTATTCAATTGATTAAAAAATTTCATCAAAGGGTGTTATCCACAAGGAACTAAAATAAATATGAATAAATTGTCCAATATTCTTTCAAGGTGTAAATGGGTATTAGATTTACCAATTAATCTCATTGTTTTGACTACATACTAAGGATTTAATTAAAAGAATACTCTCAAAACCCTAGAGAGAATATGATTATCTTTCATATGAGCTCTATGTGTACCTGGAATCATGGTGGAAATATTATTAAGTGGAATACTAAAATTTTTATATGTAGAATTGATGGAAATTTGGAAATCTTTAGCTAATGTGATGTGAAGAAGTAAGTTGATGATTCGAATAGAGAGGGAGCTCCACAGAATGCATCACCCACCCTCTAGTGTTTCAAATGAAAAAAGTATGAGCATTCTGCAACTATTACTCAAATAAAATGGTTAATGATGATGATTGATGTCAAAAAAATTTTAATATAAGATATAGAGAAATCAAATTCTATCACTATTTCTGATGAGGGGTACGATAACAACATGATGATAGGTACAATTAAAATCCAATCTAAAACATTTAATGTCTTATTTGGAAATGGATTTATCCAATATTTTATAAAAGATTAATTTCCTACGGTTTTGAAAATGACACAACAACAATTAGATGTTCAATTAGATATGAAAACCACTGACGGTATGATGATAACATCACAATTATATGATTGTTCTCTTGTTGAAGGATTTTTTAATGTGCTTCTTATAAATCTTATTATTCTCCCTCTGGTTAAATTTGTTAATATCTTAAAAAAGTATTTTATTTCTCTATGTAAATCCAAAATAAATTTTTGAGTTAAGGATTCCACCATATATATTCCCATCCAACGCATGATTGTATATCAGTGTGATGATAAATTTTAACTTATGAATGAAGTAACATTCATTTTACGGGTCTTAACTCCTATCTAAAAGGGGTTCTTATTTTAAATAGTTGGGAAAAAACTCATCATTAATGATATTCTTGTAGTTCAAGAGAATGTTGAAACCTTTCTATAAAATTTTCCTGGCCATCCACTTAAAAGAGAATTTGATTTATAAATATAATTTATACATAGTGCTAAACATATTTCAAAGACTATGCATAGAATGAATCATATTTTGTTATAGTAATTGAATAATAATTTCTAGGAAAATCATGAAAATATTTTCATTTATCCAAGTGTATCGCATTAGGGTTCAATGTTTCTTTTTTTATGAAATATAGATCAACATGACTTTGTCTTTATTATCAAGAATATAACAATTTCACTATCACGAATAAATATCTTCTATCTTTTATTGATGACTAGTTTGATGAACTATATGGAGCTAAAGAATTTTTTACGATTGTTCTTCTTTTTGGATGTCATAAATTGGGTGTTAATAATTAGTATATAATTTAATATTTTTATATTTTCAAAGAAGGAAATTATGTTTGATAACATGTATGACACACAATTCCATGCTTAAAAAAATAATAAAATATTACCATTTAAATGTGACTATTTTAGACTAACTGTTACATTTGGGGTATGAATAGTAATAAATAATTTTTTAAATATTAAAAATGGATACAATCAATATAAATTTTTTTGTAAATTTGCCGGAAATGATAACTCAATTTTTTAATGCCCTTTTATTTAAAAAATATATGTTTTCTTAAAAAATTGATTTTTATTTCTTTTGTTAGAGAATAATACATTTAATTTTTAGAAATTTTATAAATTTATTATATAGAATCAATATACGTTTCTAGATCATCATATCAAAAGTATCCTCTATTAAGATTTTCACAATTTTATGAAAAGTATTGTTTTTCAATGAATATTATAATAATTGATTTTTATTGGACATTGTATTTTATTATAATTAATTTTCAATGTGATATTTTATTTTGAAACTATTTTCAAATTTCATTTGTTAATTTTTATTAAAAAAAATATAATTATTTTTTCAATTAATATTATACTAAAATTTATTATTAAAACATTTTTTATTTTAAGTCGTTATCTTTCAAAAAAACCCAATTTTCATCATGTTTTACTTGGTTGATTTTAAATTAAATTATGAATATTCAATTTTATTAATAATGAAAGATTTATTACATATTTTTAATAATGGGGTAATCATTTATTATATCAGTTTTTTTATCTTTTGTCAACACAAATAGTAAACTTAGTAAATATTGGTCCCCTCAATAATAGTAAATCAGGTAATTATGAGTTACAAATAATATAATAAGGACTATAAAATGACATGAGCACTTGCCATAATTTTATTTTATGATTAAATTTCAACCTTATTCCTCAATATATATTTATATAACCTCTTTTCCATTTGTATATTATTATGAAATTTATAATATTTTGTGGTAATCAATTTAAAAAATGTCACACTCTTGTTTTAAATAAATGTAATATTTTATAAATAGGTATAAAAAAAATATTTTTAGTTAAAAAAATTAATTAGAATGATAAACCATTTAGTTTAATTAAATAATTAGTATATATTTTAGTGAGAAAATAATTACCATGTAAGCTTGTACAATACAGATGTAGTAATTTACAAATTAATGGAAAAAAATTAATCGTATAAAAAATATTAAATGTTATATATTTTTAGAGAATTAATGTGATTACAGAATTATATATAAGTAAATAATATTATAGGAATTTATTGAAATATTTTATTGATATTTCAATTTTTATTAATGATATAAATGTCAATGTAAATGAATAGTTTTGAAATTGACATTAAAGGTATTTTTTGATAATAATAACTTTTTAAGTGATTTAAAATTAAAAAAAAATTCATTTTAAGACTATTTATTATTATAAGGTTTTAAATATCTATCATTGTCAATTTAGGGACAATTTTACACTTATAGTTATCATCATGACCCTCAAATATTAAAAACCCTTATTTTTATAGTAATTTTGAAATGGGTTAGCATGGGGACAAAACCAAAAGGCATGTGTAGGAATGTGATCCAAACAAGTAAAAACATTATTTGGTGAATTTATTTTGAAACAAAATCATATTATAATTATATATTATCAATTTGTATCCATTTTTACATTAAATTTATCTTTTATTAAATTAATATTTGAGGAATTGTAAAAGGTCCCATCCATCTCTTATAAAAGGGAACCACTATCCAAATATTTTTTATTTTAGATAAATAAAATAATATTTAATGGTTAAGTGGGATCCATTATAAAACATGTAGAACCAAAATTCCATGCCCCATATTATCGATTTTAATAGTGAGGATTAACTGGATAAGAGACAACTTCAAACATAGTAGAAGATGAAAAAGAAAACTAAAACAAAAAATGATCAACCAACTAGAAAACAAAATTTTGTGACTAGCCCAAGTTGGATTAACAAAAGAAACACTAAAAAACGAGATTCATGAAAATAAAAACAAATCCAAAACTAGACACCACCATCCATCAGCAAGTTTTCAAGTAGATGAAAACATATCCAAAATTGACAATGTCTGCAACTATAAACATAACATCCATCATTGCTTTCATTCCAACAACATACATATTTGTTGTAGAAGTATACCACAGTAGCCTAGAAATCATGGCTATCCTAATGGGTCTACCGAGTACCTTGAAGCTATTCCTATAATATCATTTTTTGGGTAAGATTTGATGTACCTCTATAACCCAATAGCAATAATGTTAGTCTACTCCCGAAATTAATCCATGTAAAATAGAGGAACAATGTCTAGGAACAAGAGATCATGTTGGGAGGTGTTCCATGATAACTATTATAAGATTAGATTATATAGATATCGTTCCTGATCAATATATTTTCACTCCTCTACTACTAAATAACCCTCCATATGTTTTTCCATTATTATTTCTTCTCTTATAGACTTTTCTCAATTACTAAATGATACTATCATCATGGAATTGAGAACATGTTTTCTCAAAGAGCCTCCCTTCTTCTAAAATTCAGATGACTGAACCTCTTTAAAAGTGTTGGACACTATGGGAGCTTTTGATGTCATATATTCCTCTAATAATTTTTCCATTACTCTCATAGGGACACCCAGATTTCCCACTGATGTTTTCAACATAGGTTTGGGAAGTTATGATTAGTCTTTTTGACTATTTGTGTTCTTCTTGGAAGGGGATCAAAATTCCATGAAATCCATGGTTTCTTTTTTCCATTTCTTCCTTCATTATTGAAAAAATTAATCCACAATATCATCCTCTTCCCATTCTTGTGTAGATGTATAAACTTTATTCTAATATCTTCCACTAGTGAGATCAACTTTTGGATAGAAATGATTATCCATCCCATGATATATGTCAACAACTAGGAATTGATTTTTTTATTTTTACATTCTATTAATTTCAAACATTCATCCTCCTTAGGGTTTAAGGATAATTCTTCCAGAGGGACAATTGGTTGACCTATTGGATCCATGGGAGTCCATCTTCTCTAGTATGCACATTAGGACCTACACTTTATATGTCATTATGTGACTACCTTTTGAGGGGACTTTACACAACCATATTAATGTATCTTATCCTAGAATGACCCCTATCTATCTTCACCCTCTAAGAAATATCATGTTTCCCTTGATTGTTATTTTTCATGGTTTTATAATGTTTTTCATCCAAATATGATAGAAGACCTGAAAAAATGCCTGCCACACTTGGTTACCCTTCCTACACCGAGAGTTATTCCTACCTAAAATTATAGGGTCTGCATGTAGGGTGAAACCATACATTGGAGAAGACGGACCTGGCCCCTTGGTAAGGGACCACTACCTCATGGATCACCTCCCCGCTCTCTGTGAAACTGTGATCTTGTTAACAGTTGAAGCATTCCCACGACAATAAGTGGAACTCAAACTGTATATCAACCATAGGCTATGAATTTGTTTAGGAATCACCTTAGATAATATTATCCACATCTTTATAAATATTCTGACCCCTCTACACTTCATCCAAATAAGCAGCTTCTAGGGTATTCCCAAAGGACACCATGCAGTATTCATCATCATCATGACCTTTCTAACAATAACTTATATAAATTTGGACGTCTCACATCATAAATCACCTGCTGCTTGAAATACTAATGTCATGTTATATATATCTAAATAAAATCTGGGAGATGTTTGCATAAATTAGTTTTCACAAACATTTGGGAATAGTCATGATGATATGATGATGTGGAACATGCATCCAAAAATAAGAATATACTGTAATAATCTCTAATAAGTTTCAATATTTCAGAATATAAAAAGGTAATGGTAAACCTAAAAGGTGCTCCCAAACCGCAAGGGATGGAGGATCTTGGCCATTGTGATATTCAATTGACCATCTAAAAAATAAATATGAATATATTGAATAACATAAATTATCATGTGCATGACTTCATAAAATTATCCTCCTCTAGGAAAACTGTAAAATAACCCCTCAAATAAAGAAGACCAATCGAGGGATAGTTATTCACACCCGAATCCAACCATACATGGAGTGGTAGTCATGAAAATATTGAAATATATTGTCAAAGAGAATAATCAGTACCCATCAAATCTAATCTGAGAAGGGTGATAATTACATTGAGAAAATCAAAACTACAGGAAGACCCTTTGTGTGCCCTAGAACATTTTCTCAAAGATGGATGGCTGGAACATTCTAGCGCCAAGCCTATCAAGGAAGAAAAACATGAGGGGGAATAGGACCCCCTCTATTACTAACATCCTTCTCAAAATTATATAGAACATAGTTGGGTCATTATACCAACATTATATTTCTTAACATGTAAAAAAGGTCTTTCACTGAATAAGTGGTATAGTTCTTACCCGAGTGTTTCTATGTTATTTCATCTTCTACACCATTAATTTATTTTCAACCATGACTATATAATAAGGTCAATATATCCCATATACTTTATTATTATTATTTTAATATCAAAACCTATATCCATTTTTAACCTCCATCAAATGGGAATAAAATCAATTATTCTTGAGTATGACAAACTACCGCCTCGTGGACCAATGTAATTTTTTTTCATGACCTCCTCTCACAACTAGTTATAATGAGGTAATTATTGTTTATATATATTATTTTCTAAATATTTATCACTATAAAATATAATATATCATTAAATTTCTTACATTCCTATTCAATTTAAAATGACAATGATGTTCATACATATGTGTGGACTACTATTTCCATAAAACATTGTGATTCCTTTTTCATCACTACATCACATGGATGATATATATAAGTATATTAAAACAATTAATATGATATTTTGGATATTATAATCATTTTTATTGTAGAAATAATTTTAACTGTCATTCCATAATGATATTTATTAAATATAAATGTTACCCATGTGTAAGTATGACATACCATCTCCATGATTGTAATGTTGTTAATTTTTAAAAACCATATTTCAATATTATCATAAAAGGTATTACTGATGTATAATAATTATAAACATTTCATGATTATTATTCTATAGATAATTTAATAAAAAATATTTTACCATATTTAACATAAAGAATCTATTTTTTACATTTGAAGTGAATATCCACATAAAAATCAGACGTGAACAAAAATACTTAAGTAATTATTTTTAATAAGGTATTGAGTTTAATAAAAGAGATAATAATATTGAAAAAGGATATCATGAATGTAAATGAGTAACATAATATAATTAATTTAAAATACAATTAATTTACGTGACAAATCAAGGTCAAGTCAAGAGACATTCTTTTTTAAAAATACTCATTTAATGTTTCCCTTAAAACTCTCTTTTTCATCCATGTCCATATTTTAAATTTATTTTATAAATGAATTTATATGGACAAAAAAAATATAAATTAAATTTTTATCCTTTTTTTAACTTTTTAAAAATGTTTTCTAAAGGAATATTTTACGGAATCTGTTGAATTTCATTACAAAAGAAAAAAAATGAAATGTTCTATTTCAATGTATAATATAAAAATGAATTTTCACATAACAATAACCATTATTTTATGTTTTTATCCTTTATATGATTTAATTTTTTTATCTAATTAAATAAACTCCTTCCCATTTGTTCAATGAATATTAGTTTTTAAAAAATCTATTTTAACGGAATGTTATATTTTAATGTTAAGAAATGAATTATTATGGGTGAAAAGAATATTTTTATGAGTGTAATGATTGAAATGAATGATTTCATATGTAATGATTATGTAATTATTCTTGGAAAATTTATATGAGTTGGGTGGTTCCATTATAACCTAATAATGGGTGAGACAATTATAGATCTTCAATTCATTATTTAATAGGATGGAGTTAACCGATTAGGTTTCTCCATAGAAATCAAGGGAATATACTACAATGGTTATTCCAATTGTAACCGTGGTGGTCATTTTATGTGTATACATTAAATTTTTTCTATGTCTAATAATGAAGATTATCCCATTTTTAATAGTGATATAAAAATTATTTCCAATTTAACTATATGATTTATTTATCCTTTCTATGATTTTTAAAGTAATCGTAATATTTAACAAGGTAAGCTAATGTGCTCTTGTTTAAGGAAAATTATTTGCTAGTTTTTTAAGGGTGAACATGAAAACATTTCCAAAAAAAGGTTTAATATGTTTTTCTTGGTGTAAAACAAATCTTTAGGGGTATTAATTTTCTTATAATAATGTTTTATGAAAAAATTTGTGTAGATAATTTTGTTTCTTGGGAAAAAGTGTTTATTTTAATCCAATTTTTTTTTGAAAAATGGATATTTTTCTAAGTACATAAGGACTAAAGATTTGTTTATTCCTTTTATGTACCTTAATACGATTTTTGTGCTCATACCACATTATAAAAATTAATATGTTTTTAATGATGATTAAGGGGAGGGAAGACATCACAATTTTAATTGTGAATATGTGCCATGAAAATAAAATTTGTTTCTTTTTAAAGAATAGTTTTAATGGAAATAATGGATACTGATTAGAATTGTAAAATTTATAATATTGGGTTTTTTATATAATATTTATGACCTAACTCTATAAAACTCTTTACCAAAAGGATCCTTGAGAAAGTAAAAAATTTAATTCCACATTAAATTCACTAGAATATGTAATATATGTTGTTGGATCCTTACGATTGGTATCTGAGAAGTGTTTATATAACATCAACTGTTAGAATATTATTTGAACCTAAGATAAAATTACAATATAATTACAATGGATTGTATATTAGGGAGAACTATTGTTATTTGGGATAAATATAAAAGTGTATAAGACACCAAATATAGGAATATCTTAATGTTTATCATCCTCTATAAAGACAGGGAATTTCCATGTAATTTTTTTACTATATGGGAATTTTACGAGTCCTTAGTTTTTGACGATGCACAATTCTGAGGGCCGGAGTTCCCGGAATGATCTGTCAATGTTTTTTAAGCATAAATTAACGTGTGTAGTAGTTTTCCTGAAAAAGTGGAATTACACCTGAATGGTTACTCGGACCAGAAATCTGAGGGCACCATTGTGCTCATGATAGTTGATTTACCCTTGGCGTGACTTAATTTTATTCAACATGGTCCTCCTATGAGAAATCCCAAAATGGAATAACCATAAATAAAATAATTAAATAAAGTTATTTTATTTTTAAAATGAATATAACTCACAAACCGTAGCACAAATTAAAAATCTGAGACCACCGCTGAACTCGTGAGGGCTTTCTTTGTTTAAGTAGATACTAACTTTGGGCAGCACGGGCCACCAGAAAAAGTTTATTTTTTGCCGAAAGTAAAACAATTAAGTGAAATTATATTATTGTAAAATTCATAACATCTTCAACGGTGCCCTCATAGTTCAATTCCGAGCCTCAGTTCAAAAGATATAAAATCTCGTACGTACGTTTACTGAACTATAAGAACAAAAGTTTGGAAAATTATTATCAGTCACCCTCGACACACGCCGGTCAAGGTTAAGCTCTGCCTAGATGAAACAAGCCCCAAAAAACCCAACGGTACTCTTATATTTTTAATCCGACTATCCATTTCAAAGTTATGAATTTTACAATAAAATTAATTGTCACTTAATTATTTTAGTTGCGTCCAAAAACTAACTTTTCTTGTGGCCCACGCCAGCCAATGTTAGTATCATATTAAATAAAGAATTCCCTCACGAGTTTAGCGGTGGTCTCTGATTTTTAATCTGATCTACCGTTTGTGAGTTATTAGCATTTGAAAAATAAAATAACATTATTTTATTATTTTATTTACGGTTATGCCAATTTTGGGAATTCTCACAGGAGGCTAGCGTTGACTAATCGTAGGTCACACCTGGGATGAAAATTCCATCTTAAGAACAATGTTGCCCTAAGACTTCTTATCTAAGTAAACGTTTAAGAGTTATTCCATTTTTTCAGGAAAACTACTATGCGCATTAATTTAAGCATAAATAACTTTGACAGATCATTTTGGGCACTCAGGGCCTCAGAATCGCGGGCCATCAGAATCTGCGGACTCATAAAATTCCCATATATTAAAAAATTACAAGGAAATTCTAGGTCATTACATTCTCCACACTCAGGTCTTTACGTCCCTGTAAGCTACAACTCGAACTAACAGAACAATTGGGGGTACTGAGCATGAAAATGAGCATCTCGCTCCCATCTGCTCTCCTAGAGGTTCATGTGCTGCCAATGAACATTCCCCAGAGGTATCGACAATCCACATAGGTCCCACTCCTATCGATCCTCAATCTCTATTGGAACATCCGTAAAATTAACCCCATCGTCGATGTCCAGCTCTCCATGGTCGATGATGTGAGTAGGGTTGTGTACGTATCTCCTCATCTGAGATATGTAGATGACTTCATGGACCCAGTGCAACTGAGGAGGAAGAGATAAGTGGTAAGCCACATCAACTACTCTACTGAGGACCTATAATGGTCTTATAAACCATAGAGATAACTTGCAGCCTCAGACAAATCTCTGCAAGCCTCATCAAGGTGAGACCCATAGAAAGACGTTGTCGGCATCCTCAAACTAACAAGGTCCCCATCTCCTATAATCATATGACTTTTATCTGCTCTATGCAGTTTTCATCCACTCCTTGATGACATGCACCTTCTCCGTGGTATCTCATACCATGTCTGGTTAGTAGGAAGTGGGCCAACATGATGAGTAGGTTGATCATCACCCAAATAGAGTCATGTCCACTGGACTTATGTGGAAGACCCGTCACAAATACCATGAATATCTCATCCCTATTCCACTTTGGGACCTCTAAAAGATGAACCAAGACTGCTGGTACCTGGTGCTCCACCTTCACTTGCTGACAAGTGAGGCATCGAGAGATAAAATCTGCTACTGCCTTCTTCATACCTGGCCACCAGTGCTTTCGTCAAAGGACCCGGTACATTTTCGCAAAACCTGGATGTACTGCTAGAGGGGATGTGTGGAACTCCCTAAACACTTCCTCCTGATGTTCTACAGACACCATGGTATGTCCTTCGAAGAGAGTGACATGCTCCCCACCTTCATAAATTCCATCAGGTGCTTATCCTATGGATATCTGGGCACATCGTGTCTCGCGGTTAGACTCTCCATGTTTTTCCTCCCTAACTCACTAATGAAGGGGAAGAGTGATTGTAAGAGACTGTAGAAAGGCTGCTCAATCCCTATCCATGAAGGATAACTATAAGGTAGCCAGCTTCTCTATCGCCTCACCTAGCTGTTGTATATCATTCCTCCTGCTGAGCATATCTACAACAACATTCCCCTTCCTAATAGTATAGTATATCTTGAAGTCATAGTCCTAGAAGAACTGAAAACTCAAAACTCATGCTGCCATGAGGGTAAGGCTGGTCGACTCAAGATTGATCAGATTCACTATCCTATGCATGAGTTTAACATGTGCTGCCTGGGTTTCATTTTTCACCGACTAAGGAAGACCACATCTCATCATTGTAGATAAACCATAATCTTTTTGCCTAATACAGTCAACATGTGTATGAACTGTGGTTGCCCAATCTATACCCAAACTAACGTCATAAGACCTCGATGCTGCCACCAAGAGGTTCCAACCGAAAATATCATCTCAAGGTTTAGATCACACCATCATCGTAAATGTCATTATCGAGTCTCCTTCCAAAGGTATCTCCAGACGTGAAGGTCAAGTCAACGGCTTGACCTAGAACTCTAGTTCTGGGAAAAGATTCATGGATGGGAGAGAAGATTGGTACCTGTGTTATTGATATGACAGCATGTAGTAGACACATACCATACCTCGAATCATTCCCAGATCCCTTTGGTCACACTCCATGACTGCATGCAGCTACTCTCTTCCCCTTACCTCCAGCTCCCTGAGCCTGGCGGGGACTACAATGGCGGGTGGTTGAAACATGTCAAAATGTACACCACCCCATGCTGCTATCCTAGCTCAGCATCCACGTCTGCTTCTATGTAGATTCATCTATCCTTAATACTTCCTCTTTCGGAAATAGTTTACACTCCCCAGCCTCTGAGGATGGAATTATTTTCCTGCTTTACCACTATTAACATTAACTGGTTGTACCTACTCATCCAAAGAATATTCAAGCAAAAATATTCTCTCTAGTATCCCAACATAGGTAGGAATGCAAAGAGGAAAAATAAAGTGCTGGCTTGGATGTCGCTAAACACATCTCACTCGGAGGTCCATGCTCTGAAGCACTAATCGTATCGTATTCATCATGTACCAGGAACGATCGGTACACCTCGATGAATAATCAGCTACCGACATGTCGCCCTGCCGAAGCAGTAGAAGTTAAAGATAACTCTCAGCCACCTCCTTAGGCCAGTCCTGATCCATTTGTAAGTCGTGATCACCTTAGAAACTAAGGGGTATCTTATGATGAAACACATGTAAGGCACTAGGCCTACATGTGTCATCTACCGGTACTGCCAGTTGAAACTCCTGACCAACAGGCAACGATATATCTAACAAACTACCTGAAGGTACAATCTCGGGCAATGGTCCACATACCCAAGACTCATCGCTATGCAGACTGACCTCATGGTCACTCACTGAAAGTGACTAGTAGCTACGATTAACATCTTCTCTACAAGTGTCTCAACTAGGAAAAAAACTCCAGTACTCACCTCCATATTGTCCTCTACTACATGGGAATCTAGCTCGCCACGTATCCTCGGAGGCCTTTACCGCTAGAACTCGTCCAAACCGCTCTGTCAGCGTGTATCATCCTCCAATGCACCTGGTGCCATCTGCTTCCCAACAGGTGCTGGTGTTGCTGGTATACCACTTGAAGGTGCCAACTTAGTAAGAGGGCCCTGTACTAGAGCATGGTCGCTCGGTGGGCTGTCATCATGTACACTCTTGGAAATCTATCTGGATATATGTGTAGAGGCATCCTGAAAATATGAGACATAGTCAAATGATTATACCCAGTGAGATGCCCTGATTTGAGCTTACTTAAAGAAAACTTTTGAAAACACACATGCAATCAGTGTTTTTGTGTACTAAGTCGGAAATCAGTATTCAGGGTCCTAGTGTATGGATACGTCTGTCACTGCACCAACACTGGACTCCCTGAATTGAAAACCACACTTTGTTCCCTTAATAATGTTTCTTAATACAAAGAAAATATTAAAGTCCCAAGATCTGTGGAAGAACCAACTCCTCTGATACCAATTTGTCATGACCCATCCCACGGGCCCGTATCGTGACTACCCCAAGCCCGCCTTCCATAGGCCAGGGGCTGGTGACTAGAACCAACGACATAATTCCATAAATAAATAGGAATAAATTGCCTTTATAAATCTTAAACAAACACAACTAGAGTTCATGTGTAAGAAAATTATAAGTAAAAGCTGTATAACAATTGTAATGAACGTAAAGAGGCTTAAAATACAAGCGCAATAGTAAAGTACATGGAAAGGACAAACATGTACAACCAAAAACACAAACAAATAAAAGGTGTCTAGAATCTCTTGGATCATCCACCATAGATCCTACCTGAATGGTAGGTATAGATAGCCTCCTCAGTGCTACAGGTCTGGTCGTCTCCTTCGGGCACCGACTCATCGTGAGGTCCACCTCTGGGTACCGTCAAGTTCTCGTACACTCCACCTCGGTCAGCGTTGTCCATATTCTGCATCCAACACAACGAGGTGCGGGCGTAGCCTGTGCAGGGGTTAGTATAATGATACTCAATAAGGAACCCGAGACCCTCAAGGTCTCATAAAATCCAACAAGGATAAACCAAAAATTATGAAATCAATGGATAACCATTACTTACATATATGCACATATATATACCAATGTTATCGAGTATCTCATCTCAATCATGAGGAAATCACAAAGGTCATTAACTCAGCTCAAACCAGGAGTTTCATTATTGAAACCACGACTGTTGGAGAACTCCTCCTCTTTCGAGTACAGTGGTCTGGTCGTGACTCCGAGGTGGTTCTTACTAACCATAGACAACTGAGGTACTCCTCCTGTTGAGTACCACGAGTCTGCTGCCAAATTGGGCGCTCCGTCTACTATTGGTCTGCCATAAAACCGGGCGCTCTCACAGTGTCAATAATTTCATAGTGAGAATTTCACCATAGATTCGTTCTGAAGAGTTTGGAAGATAGTATTTGAGGGTTTTTAATTAAATTGAATAAAATATATTATTAAATTTATTTTATTCCTTGGTGGTTAAAACCTCCAAGAGGAGGTTAGTGTGGGGCCCTCCCACATATAACCTCCCTTCGGGAGATATTACTTGGTGGGGCCCACCCAAAGTTTTAACCACTCCTGCAATAAAAGGGTTGGGCCCCAAAAAAACTTCTTAACCCCCCTAAACCCTTGAACTCCCCATTTATGTGGATGAAACTCTCTCTCATTAATTGAGCCTCTCCACCTTCCCCATTAATTATGTGCCAACCCAAGAAATTAATTAATTTATCTTATCTTAATTATTTGGAATTATTTGAATTCTTTTGAATTCATGTCAAGAATAAAATAGTAGACAAAGATATTATTTTTGTTGGCACAGAATAATCTGTTAGAGCCTTGAAGAAATAGAAAGAGCATTCTTCCCATGAAGATCATGAAGATCGTCTCTTCCTCCACCGAAGAAAGATGACACAATCTTCTTCCTTCTTCATCGTTCTTCAACTGAAGTAAGGAAAGGGAAGTGACACCCATGACAACTCAAATGACCTTCATCTGCGTCAAACGAGAAGATGTTTCCCGTGAAGAAAATCACTAATGACAAAATCACCTCCAAATTCTTGTTCGCCAACAACGAGTACCCATCTTCCTTTCCAACGCATGAGCCTGTGAATTGGGAGTGCGTGAAGAACACGACAATCGACAAATCAACATCCGTCCTTTTGCCGAGATCGTCAACGAATGACCAATACGAGGTAGTGGGTTAATTTTCGTGTTGATATTATAGCCTTTTATTACCTTCTACAATGGATATAAAGGGATTGATGCAGATGTTTTTGATGATCATCTTTTACTTATGTTGAGCCTATTTTTATCCAACTAAATGGAAAGGGTTCGGGCCAACCTCACACGGCCCGACACCCTCTGTCGATTTTTTTTGTGATATTCTTCGAAGTGGCAAGATGACATGGTGGAGTGGATATGACGACGAAGATGGTGAACAAGGGCCACACTCCCAGCGGCCTCCGCAAACCACCTGACCTGTGCCCCACGTGCCGCCCGCACCCCGCTCCACGTCTGTGCGCCAACCCCTCACCGCTCTGTGTCGGCACACTGCCTGTTGCCCCGACGCCCAGCCCGTGCCCCCGGCATGCCGCCTGGGCCAAGCTGGAGCACAGCCCGCGCCTAGCCGGTGGCCTGATCGCACGCTGTGGTGCCCTACCGGCTTGACCGACGCACCTCACAGTGCCCTGCCGCCCTGCCCCCCACCCCCCCCACCCCCAACCCCCTACCGTGCAACCTAGTGCACCCAACGGTGCTGTTCCACCTTTCCTGGCACCCCTCGGTGCCCTGCTGCGTAGCCCGGTGAACCCCACAACGTCCTGTTTCCCTTCCATGTGCCCCTAGTGCCCTGCGGCAGTGCTCGATGCACCCGCGGCACCCTGCCGCTCTTCCCGGCGCACTGCTGTGCTCAATGGTGTGCCATTTCACGGTGACTGGTGCCCCGACATCCTTCCCAGTGCACCCGCGACATGCTCGGTGTCTAGCCGGCCTTCCCACACCCCACACAGCCTGATCGCTATCCACTCGGCCACCGGCCTCCTACACTGACCCGCGGCGTGCCCCACGGTGTCACTGCCCGAACCAGCCCGGTCTCCCAGGCCGAGTTACTGAGCCACCTACATGGACACTACTGGGCTGAACCGCCCTTGCAGTCTATTGAGTCGGGCCTAGTGGACTGGGTCAAAACATATTAGACTGACCTGCCCAATGGGATGGTTCAGACCCAGAATGTTTGACCTGGTAAACCCAGACCGGGTCGACCGAGATGGGGTTGGGCCAAGTTGGTCCGACCAGGTCGGACCGGACCAGAGCCTATTACTGACCCATTACCTTCTTGGGGAATATCATTGGTACTAGATGTCTATTTGATGAACCGTCTGCAGCACCAGTTTTCTTGGATCTTAGCCATCCCTTTGAAAATACCCCACGTGTGTTCGGGGTATAGTTGAGATACAGTCGGGTAGGTTCGTACATGAATCCAACTAGGCCCCTGGGATTAAAATGCAAATGACTCACAGACCGGGCGTCAGATTGATGCTTCTCTAGTTGTTTTGAGACCTCTATGACGCTGCGGTCCTTTGAGATAATTTCATGTGAGACTTCATGATACATAGAGTATCTACTAGTAGCTAGTGGAGAAGGTCCTCCTGGAGACGAGCATAAAGAGAGTGATGTCCTAGTAGCTGTAGGCCTGACAACTGCTTCACTAATTTGACTCGAAATGATTCACTTAGCCCAGTGGATGGAGCGCTCAGTTTGGTGGTAGACCCATAGAGGACGGAGTGCCTGGTTTGGTAGCAGACCTGTGGTACTCGACTGGAGGAGTACCTCTAACGACTATATTGGGTGAGTGCACGGTTTGGAAGCAGACCAACAGTGGATGGAGCACCTTTTTTGGCATCAGACCAACGGTACTCGACAGGAGGAGTACCTCAGCAGTCAAAGGTTAGTATGAAGCGCCTCGGTGTCGTGACATGTCCACTGTACTCGACAGAGGAGGAGTTCTCCAGCAGTCGTGGTTTCGAAAATGAAAATCTTATTTTGAGCTAAGTGAATGACCTTAGTGTTTTCCTCAGGATTGAGATGGGATACTCGATAACATTGGTATATGTATGGGCATATACCTAAGTAATGGTTATCCATTGATTTCATACTTTGTGGTTTATCCTAGTTGGATTTTGTGAGTCCTTGTGGGTCTCGGGGTCCCAACTGAGTATCGTCATACTCACACCTGCCCGGGCTATGCCCGCACCTCGTTGTGTTGAATGCAGAAGATGGATAGTGCTAACTAAGGTGGAGTGTATAGGGACTGGACTGTACCCAGAGGTGTACCTCACGAGGAGTCAGTACCCAGGGGAGACCGACTAACATGGAGCACTGAGGAGGCTATATGTACATACCCTTTAGGTAGGATCCATGGTGGATGATCTTGGAGCTTCTAGGCATCTTCCAACTGTATGACTTCTTGGCTCTACATGTTTTTCATTTCCTTGTACTTTACTTTTGGGCTTGTATTTCCGGCCCCGTTACATTCAGTACACTTGTTATACAATTTTTACTTAGAGTTTTCTTCCGCTTGAACTCTGGTTGTGTGTGTTAACGATTTATAAAGGCAATGCCTTCCCATTTTTTTATGGAATTACGATTTTGGTGCTAGTCTCCATCCCCGGACTATGGAAGGTGGGCATGGGGTAGTAATGATACGGGCACCGGGGGACAGGTCATGACATCCTCATAAGATGGGTTTGTATGATATTATTAATATAATTACTCTAAAATTATTAGTGTAAAAGTTGACTGGATCTGGTAATAAAAAATCTAATAATATATGAAATGGAAAATCTGTTGTTTTTTAGAGTGATAAATTAAACAAAATGGTGGCTATAGTGAAAATCATGTCGTTATTCTTAAACAATTTTAACAAGTTATGATTTAAAAAATGAACCTAGGTGAGTTTATCAATCAATAAATTTAGAGATAAATGATGACATATTGATATTCTGGTGATAAACATGCTAAAGACAAAAAAATTTATTTACCCCTGTGTCAAGGATATTGGAAGAAGCACCCATGAAAATTTAATAAAATAATGAGAATATGATTTTTTGTGTAAATATGGGGAAAAAATAAATTTCTATGTAAAAAAAAGCATTAAATTAACACCATAAATATGAATAATGATATTTATAAGGTATACGTTGTATGTAATAAATGTGGGGAGTATAAGAATTATAAAAATATATGTCCAATTGAGAAATATCAAGAAGGGAATCTCTAAGACCGTATTGATAATTGTTTAGCAATTATTAATTCTATTATAGCTGATGATGTGGAAACTGTTTATGACCTATGAAAGGTATGGATTATATTTTTTTGACATAAGTTTTGATGAATCATAAGACATTATTAAAACTTTCAATTATAAGAAATCATTTTTTTAGAATGAGATCGAAATATATGTTCAATGAATTATTAAAAATGTTGAATTATTGTGGTTTCTACATAAATTGATTCAGGAATTATGATTTAAGGATTCCATAATTTAAAATAATTAGTAGTAATTTTATTTTTTTGTGATGAGAGTTCCCCAAAGAATTGTTTTGAGTTTTACTAGATGTTTAAATAATATATAACCCTTATGTTTAAAATTAATTTGAGGAAGAATGCTATTTTATTTTTGTGGACATATGTTTAATGATATCGATAACCTTCAAGTTTTATACAATCATTTATGATTAATGTTATATTTTTGGGAATTTTATAATATTTATATTGTTTTATAAAAATGATAAATCATCAGTTGGGCAACAACCCATCACATCCGAAAAGGATGTGGGTCATTAACCCATAACCAATGGAATATAAATTTGCAACGCCTACCAATGGCCTACATAAGGACTTGTTTAGTATTACATTGTTTTTATATTTAAATAATTTGACATATAATGGTGAATTTGATTTGGGTACCATATTATTTATCATGTAGATAACCATGGGATTGAAAATTGATATCGTTATGAAGTGATAAATGTTATGTCAAATGAGGATCACAATATTTTTAGAGAACATTGCATCATTAAGGTAAACTAATATTATGGGTTTTATATAAGGAATAAAGGATGAGTTATATTTTGGAATCATATATGATTCCATGTTTCTTTATGGTGATACTTGTTATTTATAAAAATGATTATAACATACTTAATATTATACAACAGGGGAATATGAATTTTCAGGTATAATACATTACAGGTTACTCATTTTTAATGGAGATAAATTTTATATTTATCTCGAAAGAATATGTTATCAAATAATTTTTATTTTCGAGTCTTAGACCTAGACATTAATATTTTAAATAATTTTGAGTCATACTTTGACTATTTTTGTTAAATATTTTTTGATTAATATGTTGTTTTATCCATTCTTTGTGGAATATATTACCTTTGGATGACATTTTTTTGGTTAATATATAAGAATATGATAAATATATTAAAATAATTTTTTGGAAGTATAGTATCCAATAAATATAGATTTTAGTTATTAAGGAATAAAAATTCATCTTGAATACTCATTGTTTGGAGAAACATATGAGATTGTGGTGGAAATTGATTAAAATATGAAATTATGCTTATTAAGTATGTTTTTTTATTTTATTATATATGGTAAAATAATTCCTCAACACAAGGAAAATAATCATTAAACAATAAAATAATCATATTACATTCATTCTTGATAAATCGATGAACTCATCACCCATCATAGATTTATGATTTTTTAGTCATTAAATTACTGCTAACCATGTTACCTGTCAAAATATATAATACATTAGGAGTCACAACATATTTTCATTTACTAGTAATATTTTCTTACTTGGATACCTATTTATGTTTTATTCTACTTGACTTTAATACTTCCCATTATATTTTTTCAAGAGAAATTTTTATTATCCATTTTTAAAACATTGAATTTCAATAAGTGTATTTTAAAAATTAAAACATTTGATTAATGAGAATAAGTTCAAATTTCATGGATTAAATTTATTAAAGATAACTACTATAATATATGATTTTAATAGCGCTAAAAATTACCTTTATCATCGCCAGAGAAGCACTGACTACTTGAGTGATATTCAAAGCCCTAGATGTTCATCAGTGCTGAAAAATGTTGATAAAGTGGTCTTTTATCAGTTATTTTAGAAGTGATGATAAAATACACAATTTATCATCACATTTATTACTAAATTATAAAGGTGAATATTAAAGTGTGTTGAAATAGTACATAGTAGCACTAACTCATTATGCTATAAAAGCATACTATTGCACCAAAAACACCAATAGAAATATGAAAAGTAAAGTACCAATATGGAATTTAAGTGAAATTTTTGTTAAATACACATAAAAAATCGATATATTATAGACATTTCAAAAAATTGGTCACACAATTACATAAGTTTAAATTATTACATACATTCAAAAAAACATCAATATTCGTGTATTTTTATTATACCCCTAAGTCATGTAATTGCCGAAAAAAGAACCCCTGGTAAATAAGTGAAAATAACATGTATTAGAAAAAAATTATTATGTTTTTAATAATATAAATAAATAAATCAACTAAAATTTTAAATTTTAAACTAAACATTGAGTCATACATGGAACATTGTGTATCTGATTGAGTTGTGGTTGATTCATGCACATCACACCATTTCTTGTTCATCTTCAAGAAATCTCTATACGAAAATAAACGAAATAAGTATAAGTAAAAAATTACAAGTAAATTAATTAACCAATAGAAGATATTGTTATGAGAAAATAATCAAGAATTGTTTTCTCAGTTTTGGTGATGTGGTGCACATTTTAATCAATAATGACACATAAATAATGAAATGATGAACTTGGAGTAATACCGGTCACACTGTGTATTGGATTGAGGTGAGTATGATTCATATAGTTCCTAAATTAATTATGGATCATTTTCATAATATATCAATACAATACAAATATATTCTATCTGTTTTGAGTTTGTCATTTGACTTTTTTACTAAATTTTTATTTTAAACTGGAAAACTACACTTCGAGACATATCAGTCAAATCATGTGTCAGTTTGATGTGAGGCTGATTCCTACACATAAAAAATGATATATTTTATAAATTATAAAAAAAATCCTCACATTTTGTTAGTATTCAGTGAGTAAAACTTCTATAACTAAAATGTCAATTTGAAATTGATAATAGACACATTGAGTTACAATGAGAATATCATGTATTAGATTGAGGTGATGATAATTCCAATATGTCACTAATGACTTGTAGATCATTTAACTAAATTATTAACACAATATTGAATGTGTTTTTAAAATTTTGAGTATATCAGTAGTATTTATTTACCAAATTAGTAACAATTTTAAATAAAAAGACACACTCGGAGTCATACTTGTCACACTTTGCATCATTTTTAGGTGAATATGATTCCTACACATACCAAATGAATTATGGATAGTTTTAATAATTTATTAAAAAAATATAAATAAATTTTCTTGGTTTTGACTATATCACATTTCTTTGTTTACTAAAATTTCAATTTAAAATAGTAAAACACAAATTGAGTCATACCTATCACATCGTGCATTGGTTTTTTGTTAGACTAATACCTACACCTCAAAAATTAAACATTAATCATTTTTCTAAATTATCAAGACAATCTAATAGAGTTTTCTGAATTTTCCTTGAGTGACATTTTTTGAACTGAAATGTGTGTTTTTAATTGATAACGGACACTTATATTCTTACCGGGAACAACGTGTATCTGATATTGGGGTGTTTTATTCCAGCACATCAAAAATTACTTATAGATCATTTTATTATTGAATCAAAACAATCCAAATGTGTGTTCCTAGTTTGGATTATGTTAGTTTCATTTTTTACTAAAATTAATGTCAATTTTATATAAAAAGACATTATTGGAGTCATACTGGTCACATAGGGCATCAAATTTAGGTTTTTATGATTTATAAACATAAAAAATGTTTTACTGAAAATTTTACTTTTTTTAAAAAAAATTAATGTGTTTCATCAGTTTTGAGTATGCCACTTGTATTTTTTCCTAAAATGTCATTTTTAATTAGAAACACACACATTGACTCATACTAGGCACATCATGTGTCATTTTTATGTGATACAGATTCCAAAATGTCACAAATAATTAAAAATTCATTTAAATAAATTATCATGATAATTGGTGTGTGTTTTGTTGATTTTTAGTGAGTGACATTTCTTGAATATTATGTAAATTTTAAATTGATAACAAAGACATTGAGTCATGCTAAAAATATTGTTTATTATATTGAGGTGAGGATAATTTATAAATGTCATAAAAGAATTATGTATTATTCTACTAATGTATTAAAACAATCCAAATGTTTTTCCCAATTTTGAGTATGCTACTTTTTTGCTAAATTTAATGTCAATTGTAAAAAAAAAGATATTATTTGAGTCATATTAATCTCACCGTATGTTCGATTGAAGTGTTACTAATTCTTAAACATCCAAAATAACTTATGGATTTTTTTAATAATGTATCAAAAGAATCCAAATACATTTTCAATGTTTTGAGTCTGTCACTTTTCATTTTTACGAAAATGCCATTTTATTATAAAAACACACACATTGAGTAATACTTGTCACATAATGTGTCAGATTGATGTGAGACTTCTTCCTAAACATAAAAAATGACTAATAAACCATTTAATTAAATTATAAAGACAATCTAATCATGTTTTCTTGGTTTTTATTGACTAAATTGTTTTGAACTAAAATATCGATTTTAATCTGGTAACATACACTATGAGTTATACTAGGCTCATCAAGTATCATATTGTTGTTAGGATGATTCCTATATTTCAAAAAAACTAATGGATCATTTTTATAGAGTATTCAGATAATATGAGTGCTTTTTAAGGGTTTTTAGAATGTCAGGTTTCTTCTTTATTAAAATTAATGTCAATTTTATATAAAAGGACACACATGGGGTCATTCCAGTCACATTGTGCCTTTGAATTCAGTTCACATTACTCATACCCTTCCCAAATGAAATATTGATCATTTATCTAATGTATCAACATAATGTTAATGTTTTTTCATAGGTTTGAGTACACCACATGTCTTTTTTACTAAAATTTATTTTTTTTGTTGAAACACACACATTGAGAAATATAGGTCACATCATTTGTCAGTTTGATGTGATAATAATTTCTACACATCAATAATAACTTATTAATTTTTTTCGTAAATTATCAAGACAACATTACCTCATTTTGGTAGTTTTTATTGAGTGAAACATGTTAAACAAAAACTTCCATTTTAAAATGATAATGAAAATTTGAGTCATTCCTTGAACATTGTGTATTGGATTAAGGTTTGGATGATTCCTACATATTAAAATTAATAAATGGTTAATTTAATAATAGTATCAAAACAATTATAATGTGTTTTTTAATTTTTTGTTTCTCATTTTTCTTTTTTACTAAATTTAATATCAAATCTTAAATAAAAAGATGCACTGGGAGTTTACCAATCACACATTTCATTAGATTAATGTTATGATGGTTTATAAACGTCGCAAATATCATATTAATAATTATCATGATGTATATAAATAATCTTAATTGTATTTATTGGTTTTTAGTATGTCAGTTTTCTATTCTACTAAAATATTATTTTAAACTAAAAACATGCACTTTGGGTTAAAATAGAAACATAGTGTGTTAATGTGATTTGAAATAGATTCCTAGATGTTTCAAATGACTTATGAAATTTTTTTCCAAAATTATAATTTCAATTCATGTACTTTTTCTTTTTTTAGTGAGTGATACTTTTTACACCATAATTTAAATTATAAACTAATAACAGAAATTTGAGTAATACAAGGAACATCATGCATTAGATTGAGGTGAGTATAATTCTAACACATCAAATATGAATTTTTATCATTTTACTAATGAACAAAAATAATATGAATGTGTTTTATCAGTTTTTAGTATGTTAGATGTATTTTTTAATAAAATTAATGCCCATTTTAAATAAAAACAATAACTTAGAGTCATACCAGTCAGACTGTTTGTCAGATTAAGGTGTGATTGATTCTACATGTCCAAAAGTCTAAAAATAATCACAACTGGAAATGTTCCCATGATTTCAATTGGGTTTCATTTTCTAAATTTTAAAGTGCATATTGAGTTGGCCTTCTTTTCTAGAAAACATTTTTCAACTATGAACATCAACTCAATATGCAGTGTTTATAGTACAAAAATGAAGGAAAACAAAAAAATTAGGTAGCATTGGGTGAAAGGAACATGTTATATACTTTTTGGGTTGTAATACATAATTGAAAGCATTATATGAATTCCAATAAGATATAAAAAAAACTAAAAAAATTTTAATTAAAAATGACAAGGAAATCCACTTACAGATAATAGATAAAATGATGATAAATATTAATTAAATAAGTAGTATGTGTTAACATTTTCATTATGTTTGTTTACATTCTTGACCCATTTACTTCTTTTCATTATCGCATATGCAGTTTCAATGTCCAGTATCTCCCATGTTGGAGTAGCTTTAAAGAAACCACCCCAAATTGATCATAAGAATCCACCTGTATAGAAACTAATTATTATATTATTAATACTAAAAAGAACAAATATATCATAACTATGAAGAAATAAATTTATTATATGAACAATTATTTCACATTACTATCAAAAATATTACTTATATTATTGAGCAATGGAAACATCATTTCTCTTCCTACAGAAGTAATGGAGATAAATTAAATGAAATTGATAAATTACAACACTGTAGGAGTGAAAAGGATTTGAGGGAGAAAATTTATATTGATATTTTGGTTCATAAGGAATGAATTATAAATAAACATATTCTAAAATAAAAACAGTAAAAATATGACTTTGAAAAACATCTATAAAAAACTTAATAAGTATTAGATTAAAATGATAATGAATTTAACGTTAAAATATTAGATAAAATGTTTACCAAATTAATTAAATAAGTAGAAGTAATTACCCCTTTTTTGATTGTTGTATACATTTTTGACGCATTTAACTTTTGTCAATATCTCAACTGTAGCCTTGAATTCAATCTTATCATAAGAATAAACAGCTTTGAAGAACCACCCCAACTAGAACAAAAGAATCCAACTATATAAGAAAACAATTTTTTTATGTTTAATACTAAAAATAAATAATATTAACATTTATATGAAACAAAATATTAATTCAATGGAAAATTATTTTACTCTAAAAAACATCAAGATTACCCCTGTTATTGGGAAGAGGAGGCATTGTTGCTCATACTAAAAAATTAGTGGAGGGATATTAAAGGAAAATGATAAATTCCAACACAGTATGGCTGAAAAGGTTTTGAGGGAGAAGAATTATGTAGAAGTTTTAGGGCTAAATAGCCTGAAAGAGGAACATAAATCTTATAAAATAACCATATTGTGAAAATATGACTTCCGAAAATATATGATGAACAAAACAATATTATTATTGGATGAAAATTATACATAAATTAACATAACAATATTACATAACATAATGACAAAATTTATTAAATAAGTAGTAGGAATTACCATTTACATGATGGTAGTATACATTCATTACCCGTTTCTTTGAATTCGTTATCTTAATTGAAGCCCCAATGTTTGATATCCCATGATCATGAGAATCTTCTAAAAACGAACCCAAATAAAACAAAACAATACACATGCATAAGAAAATAATTATTATTTGAGAAACACTAAAAATGTATAATTTAAACATAAATTTCAAAAAAAATTAAATTAATTCTATGTGTAATGAGTTTATTGTAAAAATATCACGATTAAATCTATGATTGAGTAGAGGAATCATGCTTTCTATTTATTGAAATGTTTTGGAGGGAACATGAAGGAATTTGATAAATTCCAACACTAAGGGGTTGAAATGGTTTAGAGGGATAATAAGTATGGGTATATTTATTTGTCCCAGATAATGACTGATTTGATGACTCCAGAGGAGGTTAAATGAGCTCTAAAAAGATTATAAAAAATATAACCACCCTCTTTATATTATATAAATTTATTATTATTACATAATAGTATATAAAATGGTAATTTAAAATATAAAGAAAGAAAATTTTATACTAATATTCATAGTAGTTCGAGTAACATATATACCCCAGTCCACTCTATTAACTCTTTACTCCTATATCATAGTGATTTTGACTAAACTACCCTTTTTAGGGTATCCCATATGAGTACAAGAAGATGTAACTTAGTAAAAACGTCCAAGATATTTCGAACAAGATCTTCCTTTAAAAAACATATCCAATTTCTTAACCAAACTCTTACGCAAAGATAAATCATTGATGAAATAGTCAAAAGATTTAAAAACATTTTGGAGTGCATAGTTGCATGCAACAACAAGCAGTAGATAAATATCTTTCCTAAGAGAATGTTAGATTTAAAGCAAAGCTGTAGATTATCTTCAATGCAATAGATATAACTAATATGTTTATCATTATACACATTAACTCTCAAAATATACAAATCCCCAATGATAGAACAATGAAAAAGAATTATTCTCCTTTTCATTATCCTCTTTTATTTGACTTAGAGAAACATAATTTTTTATTGATAATGACCCCCTTTTAAAGGGAAATGGAGGAACACATCATGACATCAAGACATAAAAAAAATAGTCCCCAATGGACCAAAATCTGAATATACAAAACAATCTACACTATAAGAGTATAGCTCTCCCAGCCACAAAAAACTTTTAGTCCAGCTTTCATTGTGTCATCGCTGCACGACTAGATATATCGTGCAGTAGATAAGAGGACTAGTATCGATAACAGAATCTATACACTCTCAAATTTTTGATTCTATGTATCTATGATACAATGAAATCTATTTTTCCTGAACCTCATATGAATCAAATTCTTCTAGAAAATCAGTTGTAGAATCACATGAGTCATGGACCACTGAGGCTGAAACCAAAATCACATATATAAAATACATAACTATAGCACATAAAAATTCTCAAATGCAAACCATAAAACCAGAACTATCTTCCATTCCATCCAACATTAGAAAAAAAATCAATTCCAAAAATACCCCATGACACATGTACAAAAAAACAACAATGAAAAAACCATTGCTATAAATAGATGGGAAACAAATTGGAGAAGAACTGTTCACCAAACTAATATCAAGGCCTTAACCATATCACGAAACAAGAATGAAAACCATTTAAAAAACTATCACTATCAAAAAAACTCAGCCACATCCCAAAACAAAAATGTCTGTAAAAATAAAAAACATAGAAATATCACTTGTATGCTCGAAGGTAGACCTTCCGCAAACCAGATTTTGTCACCGCCATCCCGGTCACTCACTGAGACCACAATGAACCACCCAACATAGACACTGATGATGAAGAAGAACCCTCAAGATTTTGAGTCTTGATCTCATCCTTATACAATCATCACACTTCCTTGAATAACCTTATCCTACAAGAAACATTTGGGAGAGGAGATGCCAATAGTAGTTCAAAAGGCCTAGACGGCTGTGTCTACGAAGTCGCTGATGCCACCGTAATATAGGATCCACTGCCAGGAAATCACCAAGAATGCAGTAGGAGGTTCTTTGTTCACCTGAGAATATGTAGGAGGCAATGCGGGGAAACCCCATTTCCTGGAGCCCCTTATGGGCTCATCCCCATTCCCTATCATTTCTTCATTCTGTTGTTGATAACTGATATTTTTGTATGCTATTTGAACTAGAGAAAAAAATAACTATAATGGTCAAAAAAATACATGAAACAATACAATTAATATATGCTAATAATATTATGTAAACACCCTTTGCCTTTAAATAATTTCTTTTGAAATCATGATGTCAGAAATTTTCTCAATATCTGACTTTTTTTATTTATTATAATTCTTGTAAAGTTCAATATTTCCATAAATTGATAGTATTATTTTTTTTCTAAAATGGTTCCAATTAACATAATAAGTGATTATAAAAGTAATTTTGTTGTTTTGAAATATAATATCTTTTTAGGATATCGAATGAACATTCTATTCATAATAGTATGTATTTAACAAAATAAATAAACTATTCTTTATAAGATAATCAGTCTTGAATGTAGCATAAGAAAATTCTCTAGTGTAAGATAAAATGTTACAATGGAGTGGAATTCACTTTCCATCAACTTATTATAGCTATGAATATTCTTCTCATAAGAAAAAATTCCTCTCAAACTTTCATACTAAATAATAGTTCTTTTTTAGAGACTTAGTCGCACATCATGTGATGAATTTTTATGTGATACTTTATAATTTTGAAAAACTAAAGCTTCTATTTATTTTTCATAAGATAATGTACTCACATAAAGTGAGATATGAATTTGAGAACATAGAATCATATAATGTGAAACACTGATGAAACTTTTTGGAATAAAATTAGTGTCTTTTTGAGACATCAAAACACATAAATCAGATATATATTGGGACGATATACTCTTTACCACAACACCCCCCATTTTTGTCATCACAAACCCCATGAAATAGAAAAAAAATTCCAATAATATATTTTATCTTTTTTAAAAGGAAAATGTTTCCTTTACTTCTATTTTGAAAAAAGAATTTCTATTTCTTCATCCCATTTTGGATATAAGAAGAAATTTTTATGTAAATGTAAAATTTTGAGTTTTCCTTCTTCATATACCCATTTTTGTGATATAAAAAATAATTGAAATAATGAAAATTTTTTATATTACACAAATATATTATTAAATATAATAGTGTTTTGGTAGAAAATAGAGTTCATAATAAACATTTGAAATATTTGTATAAGAAGAATATAAATCTATAGATTGAAAATAAGTTGTGTTCAAGTGATATTTATATGATAAAAAATAAAGGATAAAAAAATGTCTTAAGAGTGGTAAAAATCACATAATGTAAGATATCATGATTATTCAAAAGTGATATTTTGATAAAGATATGAAGATGAAAAAATTCCTTAAATGTCGGTATAATTCAAATGTTTTTAGAATGCCCAGCCACTAGGTAATTATTTCACAAAAATGAAAGGGGTGAGTGTCAACTGCATCACTAATAACAACTATTGACAGGTGGTTTGCTGAAAGAGGTATGTTGGTTTTGAGGTAACAAATATGAAGAATAATGAGAATCATCTATAGTACCAATGACATCATGTAACACTATTGGGGATACTTTAAGACCAGCATGATATTAATCATCAATCCTTACCAGTGTCGATGGAATCTTGCGAGCCTCTAGTTTTTCCCTCACCTAATCATAGTTATATACATGAGAAAAGGTATATTTAATGGATGATAAAAGTATTAATAAATATTTATCTCTAGAAAACCTTACATTATCCATTTAATGATCGTACAATGGACCAAAAATTTGTTTGAGTTGCTGAGAGGTGTATGGGTAAAAATTAATAATATGAGGTCAATGAAGCCTTCTCCCATGCATTGGAAAAATAGCTTCTACATAGGAATTAATAATTTTCACCATGTGGTGACTGAAATAATCAAGGATATTGTTAAACCAACTCTTCAAATATTTAGAATGTTTCCACAAAATTTGTGGATATATTCTTTTTTAAAACAACTAGATATTATGTTCCTTAAAAACATAATACTGATTTTCTAGCTTTCCCATGTTTGAAAAATTTTATTTTTTCATTAGGAGGCTCAATTATTTTATTGTATTCTCCAAATCTATCAACTTTTATTTCATCATTGTCCCATAAATTCTTCTTGATATAGTCCATCACTGCATTATGTATGTCTTTAGTTTTCTTCTCTATTTCTCCAATATTTTTTAACAAAGATCCAAATGAACTCTATAGATATTAATAATGAATCTAATCTCATTCATTACTTGTAGATAAATTTTATGAGTTTCTTCTATATTCTGGTTAAGTGAGGAACTTATCTATTTTTTAGAACAATCAACACATACAATAACATTGTTTTTTAGTACGTAGTCTTCTAAATTCATCAAAACAAATTCTATAGATGTCTTGAAATATTTATTTTAACAAAACATCACATAGAAGAAAAAATATAAATATAGTTACCAAATATAAAACTTGAGATAACATTGTTATTCTTAACTATGCATAGTTCCAAAAAAGGGTCGTTCTGAACACTTTTCTATGTTAGACGTTACCGGTAGTCTTACTTATAAAACATTACATTTCGAAGAAATCTAATAATATAAAGTTACAAGATCTCAATGTGATTATGATATTTGAGATTTTAGGGTCCCAACATCAGATTCTAACATTGAGAGGCTCTATTGAGGTCATTTAGAAATAGGCCTTTCAGTTTATGGAATGTATTCATTCCAATATTCTTGAGGAATTGGGGAAACCCATTCCTGTTGAACTCACACAAACTTTTATTGAAATAGTTTATTATTAGTGAAATTTGGTATTATGTCCTTGTCTCATTATTCATGGAAATATATTTTTTATTCTTTCTTCCACCATTCACCCCATTTCCCGGGAAGGATATTTAACTAATAGAGGATACATTATTTACATTATTGAGATTGTTTTATATTGAATGATTGAGAACATCTGAGATATAGTTTTGGCTATAATTTAATTTAGAATATAGACTAGTAGAGATATAGGAATAGGATGTTTCCCCTACTGAAAAAAATATTGTGGGATTTATAGAATACCCACTAGAACTCTTCTTCAAGGATTAAGAGATTGTTCATCATCATCACAACTTTTTATTGTCTCAAAATGATCAAATGTTTCTTCCACAACTATTTGTGTCTCAAAACAACTAAAATGATCCCCTTAAATCTTAGTGTGGTTTGTTTATAAAATTGAGTAAAATGGAATAAAATTTTCATGAAAAAATACCAATGAAATACTATTTTTCTTAAAACACATGATTTTAAAATTTTCAAACCATGACATGACATTGAATCATTGGCATCCTAAACAACTTCGACTCATAGAAATATTAGGGATAAGATATTTCCATAGGGTTAGAAGTTTAGAAATTTATTTTCAACATGGCCCATATATCGTAGGATATGTCGTGGTATGTTCATAGGATTTTATAGGATTAACAAGTAAAACAAATATGTATCTAGAAAAATAATTTTCTCAAACACAAAATTTCACTGAGTGATCCCTGACTGAATGAATTGTATCAATAACATTTTTTCTAGGTACATATTCTTCACTTAAATTTTATCAATTAGGATATATCAAAATAGATATTTCATGATCTATGGAGGAGTAACACCATCCATTGAAGATATGCAAGTATCAAAAATTGGTATCCATCGTGAGTAACTTTCAACACCTCATCCATCTTGACTGTTGTTAGTGATATATCATTATTGTTGAAGATCATAGTGACTATTTTTACATCAAAACCGATGTGGAAAACAAAATACTCATGAAAATCAAGAACTTCTTTCGTAAAAACAACAGAGCGTCGTGATGCATCACAAACCATTTCCCATACTTGATGGTTGACAACTTTATTCAACAAAATTTATGTTTTATCCATCCATTTGTAATCAATGGTTCGTACACTTAAAATATTTCTTAATATATTTTGACATTTCATCCAATTAAATTAATCCTTGTTAGCTCTTTTAGTTGTATCTATTTACTAAGAGGTTTATGGATATAATGTTCATAAGGCTAGGGTAACAATGGTTCATGAAAATAGAACGATGGTTAAATGGGGTTTGTGGTTTTTTACATAGTTTGATTCTTAATATTTTATTCATGGTAATAATAGGGTCTTGAAGTAATTTCAGAGTAATTATTAACAATATTAGGTGATTTGTTCTATTGAATGTAACTAATTATCAAAACGGTGAAACAAAAAAATATTTAAATGGTACATATAACATTATTACTATATATAAGAGATATATATAATTTAAAATAATTCTCTTTAAAATTAAACATAAAACATTATGAGTTAATTAGCTTAAATATATTACTTGTTATAGGATTAGTAAAAATATCTACTAGTTATTTTTCTATACAAAAATAGTGATTTCATCTCTCTTTGTGTGATCTCTTAAGAAATGATTTCATAAATCCTTGGGATTCATTCGTTAATGATTTTTTGGGTTATTTGTGATGCTGATAGCACTGGTGTTATCACATCTGATTGGAACATGATTAAAGATAAATCCAAAGTCCATTAAGGTTTTTTTCATACACAAAACATGTTCACAATAACTTCATATGACAATATATTCATCTTCTATAGTTGATATTTCTATAGTATGTTGCTTCTTAATTTACTAAGATACCAGGAATCTACCAAAAAATGACATGTTCCAAAGGTTCTTTCCTATATAATATAAATAGATAAAAATTATTATATAGGTATGAAAATAAATTAAAATAACATGTTTTTGGAAAAATTGAAATAGTTTGAATCCAATTTTAATATATTGATTTTTTCAAAACAATTAAATGTGATCATTTGTGTTTAGATAGAAATATTGCATAAGAACATAATAAAAACATAATATATTGTATACTTATATTATGGTAAATAAACTTCTAATGTGTCCACTATATAAAATGATGCCATCATGTTTTCCAGTTTCATTTGATTAATGTTTGATATCTGGACTCATAGGAGCTGCGTAGGTCTTAATATTTTTGAGTCCAAACATCATAAGTTACTTGAGTATTTATATTATTTGATATAAATGTTTACAAAATATTTTTGATAATCATTAAATCCTATGAAATATTTTAATACACCAATCATACTAATCTAAAATTTCTTTTAAATGATTTGAAATTTCATTACACACATTTTGATTTATTGATCCAAACATAACATCGCCAACATATATTTATAAAAAAGATGTATCATAAAAATTATTTTTCTTAAATAATATAGTATATTCTATTCAAACTATAAAAACATTTTCCAACAGAAAATAACTTAATATTTCATACCACACCCATGGAGCTTGTTTAAGTCCATATATATCCTAAGTAAGTTTAAATACAAAATTTTGAAAGTGTGGATCTTCCAAACAAAGTGGTTGTACAATATAAACATCCTCTATTAAAATCCCATTTAAAAATTAATATTTTATATATATGTGTGATATAAATTAAAATTACTATAATATTAATATTATAAAAGGTTTATAATAATTTATAATTTGGATATAGTGTATAAGTTTTCATTATAATATTTTATATTTCTTGATTATATCCTTTGGAAACAAATTTAGCTTTATTTCCGGTTATTAAACTGTGTCCATTATGTTTATTTCTAAAACCCCATTTTTTATTCAATTATAGGATAGTTTAAAGAAATCTAAAATAGTTCTCATACCTTATTTATTTTGTATTTAATTATATATTCTCTCATTTTTTAAGAACCAACTTTTATCCCATAAGGATTATTTTATGGATTTAGGATCTAGCTTGGATAGATAGTTAGATAATTCTATCAAATTTCATATATTTTTTCTAGTTCTCATTCCTTCATCTAGGTTTCCTATGAATTTTTATAATGGGTGGACTTTAAGGTCTATGGTTGCTCTAGGTAATACACTTTTTGGTTCAATGTTACCTACCTTTATTGGATTTGGTTTAAAATAATCGTGTTGCAAATCATCATCTTTGTCATAAAAGATATGTTTTAGTCTCATATTTTTTATGAATAATTTTGATCAGTAATTTGAGTCATCTTTTGACCAGAGGGATCAATTTCTTAAAATTTATCATGAGATGATTCTTCAAAAATCCTTTACCTTTTATTAAAAACCTATAATATTTGGAAGTGGTAGAGTATCCTAGGACGATACCTTCATCGACCTTTTGATATAACTTCTCAAGTTTATCCATGGTTATAAAGATGTAAATCATCTATTTAAATATTTTGAATTTTCTTACCTTGTTTTTTCAATTATTCCACAACTCATAGTGATTTTTCTAAAGAATATGTTTTATCAATACTCTATTAATTATATAACATGTTGTGTTAAGATCATTAGTCCAGAAATTAATAGGAATTTTATATTGAAATAATATAGTCCAAAAATTTTCTTCCAAATCCCTATTAATATTCTCGAAAAGGAATTTCTATTATGGTGTCCTAGGGGTATATAGTGTATGTTTAATTTCTTGATTAGATAAATAAGATTTAAATTCATGATTCTCAAACTCACCTACAAGATCACTTCTCAAAGACTTAGTTTGATATATTTTTCATTTTGGATATGTTTACAATAATTAATAAACACATATCATGCTTCACATTTAATTCATAAAAAGTAAAACCACGCAAATATTGAAAAATCATCAAATAACACATTAATATTGATATACTAGTACAATATGTAGTTCTAGTTGATCTAAACATATCAATCTAGATAATCTCAATAGAACTGGAATTAGAAACTTCTTTAATTGGTTTGGAATATGACTTATGTTTCTTTCCCATTAATATGAATCACATAGTTTATTATTGTCCAATTTATAATCAGAAAATTCCAAAATCAAATGATTTTAAAAAAAAAATATTAAGGAATGAACATTGAGATGTCAATGCCTTATGGGAAATATTTATGATTCATAAATTTCAGCATTTAAATAATTCACATTGTTTTTATACAATATGTTAAGATCTAGTATGTAATTCTTGTCTAATATTGGTGATTTAAATTTGAGAAAATTTATTTCAAAGACTAAGAATGCATTTTTTGAAAAATCAATAGAATAAACATCATCAAATGGTTGAGAAATACTTATCAGGTTGGGCTTCATTACATTAATGTAAAGTACTTAACTTATAAGAATAGGCCAAGGATGTATAACTTATCCAATTAAAAATATCTTTCCCGTTACATTATTTCTAAATATGACATATCCTCCAACTAATTTAAATATTGTTATAATTGGAGTAATATCCTATCATATTCCTTGAACAACCACTATCTAGAATCCATTTTATATTTTGGATCAAATGAATAGTTTTTTCATCTGATAATTCCATAAATCATTTTTTGATGTTTTGATTTGTATCGTTAACTTCTAATTATAATGACATTAATTCTCTATAATATTTAGATGCTCTCTATGTAGTCTTCATGTTTTTATTATATTTATTATATCTATTATTTTAAATTTAATTTTGTTCTATCTTATTTTCGTCTTATATTTTCAAACAGTCATGATTGATGTGTTCTATCTATTTTCATTCATAGCATAAAAACTCTTCAGAGCTGTCTCCCTGATTTCCATACTTATTGAAGGGTCTTATAAATCCTTGTCTATTGTAATAGATTTTTTTTAACTTTTGATCAAATTGAAAAAATCATCATTTTATTAATAATTTCATGAGAATTCATCTTCTTCATATGCTTCAAAATATTATGCAATTATTATCATTCTATGATCATTATAAGTAGAATCATTAAATGTTGAATTTTATTTTTTTGACCATTTACGCCACATCATTTGCTGTTTCCAATTCATCTTCATACATCATGAGAGTTATAATAAGATACACTACCTTGAAATTATTGAATTCTATAGATTGTCTGTTGGAATCTAAGATTCCACTATGCTAATGTGGTAATACTATGAGAGAGTTTAATGCATGTTCGGGATAAGTGATAGGTGTTCCAAGATAATCACTGTAGGTTACAATTTTTGGTATTTTTCCATTGATTTCATTAATGATTTATCATTTATCCATTTTTAATGTATCAAAATTGAGCATGGATGTATCATATGGAAGAGTTTTGACATTGTCAGTACCATCATACGCTACTGCTATAGTAGTCCACATTTCATGTGATGTCTTACATTGAGGGATCTTATTGAAAGTATTTGGTCCTAACCCACAAGTGAAAGCGTTAATAGATTTAGAGATAAATTATAATTTCCTTAAATTACAAAATCCCATGTTTTAGGTTCTAACTTAGGAATTTCCGAGGTCTTAATGCAGTTTAAGTAGACATTCAGACCAAGGATCTTCTTATAAATGATCATGTGATCTTTATAGAAACTATAATTTTCTCCACTGAAGTGCAGATCTTTAAATATTTACCTACCACCTCGGTTATCATCCTTAGAATCTATTTTATAATGAATCTTTGGACTTCAACCTTTGACAGTTGTGAACTCAAGAGTCACAAGATCTAATACAAATTGTTTCCCAGATGTTGACTGAATGGATAACTCAATAGGGGTAAATTGAGTTCCTAAATGTTTCTAAAAAATATTACAAACCTCATTGAAGAATGTACGTTCAATTTTCTTCAATAGGTGTATTATGTGGAAATGTAAAATTTACATAACGAAAATTGAACATAGATATTTATAGTATTTTGTGGAAAAGAAATAACCCAGTCCATTCCACCTAAGCTCTACTCATTGGGCATGGGGATTTCATTAAACAACCCCTTTACAGAGGGATCTGAACTGAGCATAAGAAGTTGTCACTAAATTCAAAGGTTCATGATATTTCAAATAGACTCCCATTTTACAATACCTATCCAAGATCTTATCCACACACTTACAATAAGTGAAAAAATGGTAGCATGAGATAAAATATTTAAGAAATATTTGTATTGCACAGTTGCAAGTACCAACTTAGAGTGGATAAAGATTCATTATAAGAGAATGATATCATCAATCATAGCTTAAGATGGCCTTCAGTGAAATATATAAAATAGATAATATTAGAACAATAATTATTTATTTTCAATATGTATATACCACTAGTTTTTGGAAAAGGAAAAAACATTTTCTTCCATTTTTTGTTCCTATTTATTCATTGTTTTGTTTCTAACAATTACTTTTTGATGAAGTTTGAGATTGAGAATATGATAAATTCAATGAAGAAAAAACCTATATATAAATCCTGATAATATAGGTTAATAAGAGTATATTATTGTACATTCCAAATATAAAATTTTCTTTTTAAATGTGATGTCATCGATTTTCATAATCATTAAATTTTTCAATTTATGGAAACTCTTGTGTGGTGTGATAATTCTTTAAACAGATAATATTTTTTTGATATACCCTAATGGTGTTATATGAATTAAAATGATATTAGAAAATTAATAATGATATTCTATAATATCATATCATCATTGGATATTTACTAAAAATATTATTCATCATAATATGTGTTTTATAAGATAAAGTATCTTGTATTCGTAAGATAATCAGTCTTCAATGTTTAATTAGGAAAATATATATGAAAATATGTAATGTTATTGTGATGTGGCATTAACATTTCATCAACTTATTTAGGATATAAATATTCTTCTCAGTAGAATAAATTACATTGATATTTTCATACTGAATAAATGATCTTTATATAGATACGTAGTAGATCATAGTAAGATGAAGTATTATGTGATACATTCTAATTCTGAAAACTAAATATGTTCTTCATATTTTGTAAGATAAATTACTAACATGATGTGAGATAATCATTTGAGGATACAATTTAGTATTTTCTGAAACACTTAAAAAACATATTAGAATAAATTTAAGGATTTTTAGAATCATACAAACACATTTATCATAGAAATATTGGAATAATAGAATCTTTATAATAGTTTTGGGGTATAAAGGAATGAAATATGGACATAAATATTCTAAAATAGACAAACTCTTCATGGAATAATGAAAAATAAATCAATGTTTTATTACATACTATTTTTTAATATAGAGAAATTGTATCATAACATTATGTTTACATCTTCACAAAGGGTTTCATTTATTATAGATTATTATTCAATAGGATTGGTAACATCATTCTATATAGAATACATCATCTACAAAATTAGTAAAAAAATTTATTTAGATTATGTAAATGTAGTAGAAAATAGATAATGTTATGAGGAAAACATTTTATATTAAAAAAACGTTTACCTTCTCATTGAGTTATATTTATTTATTTTAAATAATTTTGGAATTTGGATCAGCTATCAAGAATCCAAATCCCCTCTTTATGGTCCCCTATAATGTACAAGACATTATTTTCATTGGGACTGATATGAAATGATTATGATCTCCCAATGATAGGGGATTACTCAATTAAATTTTCATATGATCTTACATTTTTTTAATCTCTAGACGAAAAATAGATGAATTCATCTTTTTTGGATCTGAGGCATAAAATACTTGCACTCTTTGTGATCCCATTATGAACAACACATCTTTTTCCACATCTATACAGAAACTCACCTTCATGAAGCCCATTTCATCACATTTACAGAATAAAATAATTAACCCATCTTATATAAAAAATAGGTAGTTTATTTGTTATATAATCCAACTCATATATGGGTTTTATAATGTCAAAATATGGCATATTTTTAAAAATTATAATTCTATCATTGGAACCATATATGTGCATCGCTTCCTCCAAAAGTATAACATTACTATTTTTCATCGTACTAATGTCAACATATTATATTATATGAAACATATAACCATTTATTAAAAAAATTATAAGACATAACATTTGTACTTGGTCCCCTAGCTAGTCATCGATGTCTATTGGAAATTGATTTCAGATTTCAGATAACACATTATAAATGTTATCTTAGAGCCATTATATAAACTACTGACTATGTGTATTTGATATCCATCTTTCATCCCATTGTGGATTCTAATATCTACTAATTTCTTTCCTAGATTCCACATATAGACCAAAATATTCACTATTATTTAACATGTATAGGTGCACTTGCTCACACTCTATCAAGGTAATTATAGGAACATCTCTTCTAGAATTCAATTCACCCATAAAAAATATGTTATTATAAGAATTTTGGAGACTAGAGTTGTAAACATGTAATAACAAATCGGTACTAAATTCAATAGATTTTTAAATTATATATCATATTGAAATATAGCCTTTTGGATGACTTCGATTCCTTATATAACCATTCAAAATATTCATAGACCATTCAATGGGGTACATCCATCTATAATGGAGAGGACCACAGAGTTGAACCTATCTAAGAAATTAAACCATAAGTCATACCATTATATCAAAGAATGATAATGGTATGAACATCTATAAATCACATAATATGACTGAAACCTCTTTATTCAAGATAGGAAACGTGATCAGGCATATTAATTTATTGCATATGGATTTGAAAAATAAGAAGACTCTGGTTAATGTATGTCAAACATTTCTAGGTACAATGAAATGGAATGCAAAAGAAATCAAATATTTCATCAAAACACGAAAATTCTTACCATTTTTTTACCTGTAACTACAAATTATTCATTAAAATATCATTATTTATATTTTATTAATACCCCTCGAGAACTTTTATAACATAAATTAATAGGAAGAATTTCAATTATTCTTTTCTGGATAGAGTGTAAACTGCCAATGAAGGAATGTAACCCCTTTATCCTTCATCGGTTCCAACTTTTATCTTATACCCATTTCAACCATGTCAAAACTATCCAAGATTCCATTTTTCATTTTTAAAAGAACTTTTATTAATTTTCTAATAACAATATCAATTACCATTTTTTCGATAGGCATATCATGAACCAAATCTGGTCGCCAAAAAAACTAGCATCATACCCGGCCCGTGACAAGGACCTAAAGGCATTCTCTATCCCCACGAGATGGCACAAGTTCCTAGGTATCATATATTATGGTTTGGGAATGATTTACCTATATAAGGAAATAGAAATCAACAAAACCAATAGATAAACCGGATCTAAAAATTTAATACCGAAACAGATTTAAACAATATCTAGAAAAGAATGAATAGGTATAAAAATAATACAATAGGTCTAAGGACACATAAAAATATTTGAAAAATAGACCTAAAGACTCCACATGATGAGGGGTCATCACCCACAAGTCCTCTCCACAACGCCGCAATATGGAAGGGAATTAAACAAAACGAACCACCCTCAACCAAAACAATACCTTTACCAGAGTCAAACATGACCATGTATATTTATGACCAAGGGGTGTAAGTAGGTTGTGGGCCTAACCCATATAGTATATCACCAATATATTCTATATAGTGAACATTAAAATGTTAAAATCATGCCATTTTTTATTAATAAGTGGTAGTGGATATAATTTCTAATTAATGAAACTTTAAAATATAAACAGTTTTCAAAGGAAATTTTCCATGAAATAGAACAAACCCCAAAAAAACATGTTGAACACAATATTTTTTTAGTAAAATTCACCAAATAAATATGATAAAGTCATAAGAGTCTATGAGTAGTAATCTCGGGAACACCCCTAGGCACTAGTTAGTCTCGGGAACTATGTACCTCATAACTCGGTGTAATGTAACCATAGAAAAAAAATATTCTCTTACACGAGCCACTAGTAGGGACCATTCCCATAACCTAATTGTCCCCAATAATCATCAATATAGTTTTTTTAGTTTTTTTATCCATTTTCCTCAGTGAAACAATGAGAAAGCCCATTCGGATCACTAGCGTACTAGTATATATTTGCTCTCCTAGGTATGTGGGCTTCCCCATTTGTGCTCAAACCATTATCTCATGATACGAAAAGCCATTATCATATAATAAAATCTATTTTTTTCACAATCAACTCAAAATAGAAGCTACACATGTTTTACCACATACACCACTCATTAATTGTTTTTGAATTTCAATAAAACAACTTCAGAAATCATAACAAAGTTTTTCACACAAAATACCTTAAATACCTCACATTGAACACTATTTTCATACCCATATTAATAAAAATAGAATTTTAAGAACCCATTGAATTTCTATAAATCTATTTCATTAGTTATAAAACAACCACCTTTTTATAACATAAAATAGACATGTCAATAACTCTTTTTAAAACGAAATTCGTACCAAAAAATCGTTTACTTAACAAACATCACAAAAACCAGATTTCACATCATGTATAATGAAATTTAAGTGTTCTAAAAATATAATTTTAGTAAAGATAACTCATCTAGCAAGGAATACCCATGGAATCACCTCCAATAATAAATAAAACCCATGAATCTTTGTGTGAAAATCCAACTGCACCATTGCCTCACCACTAGGGACTTACATCAAACCTAGAACCGAAATCACTAAACAAAAAAAACCAGGATCAAAACATAGGTTATAATCCTCACTTGTTGAACATTATAAAATTAAATAATAATTAGATGAAAACCTAAAAAAATTTAAAATCATAAACAAATCAAAGGAAGAATAATGGAGACCCAATTACTTCACGGATATTAAAGAAATTGACCCAAATACACCAGTAGATGAATTTAAAAGCATTAAAAATCAAATGAGGTTAGAATAATCTACGATGGTCCTTTGAGAATAGAAATGAGTGAAAAGTGTAATAATTAAAGGAGTTATGAAGGAAATAAGTTACAACTTCAAATCTATAGTATTTGGAAAACCCTAATAGGTTCTCAGCAAATTTATGATACATACAAGATGAAAAGTGGGTGGAAAGATAATGGGGGAATGCATGGGTTAATTGGAATTGGGTGAGACTTGGAATCAACCAAAAATCATAATAATTGAACAATATATGAAATAATGGTTTTTTTAAAAATAGTAATAGGATTCTAAGCTAGCCCAATTACTTAAATAAAAACCCAAATCCCCTAATATTATAAATTCTTAATGGTTCCAAATTAAAATTATTGTGTTCATAGGTCTGGGGAGACCATTTTGGAAGTGTAATGGGTGCAAAAGTTTGTAAAATGGAAGTGTTATAGGAGAATAAAGTGGTTTTTAAATCTGAAAATGGGCTCACGGTTTGGTCCAAATCATGAAAACTAGCCCTTTCCTCAAAAAATGCATTGTAAACCCCCCACCATAAAGAAATAATGGAATTAAATGAAATGTACCCTTAAAATAAGTCATGGATGTGACAATTCTCTCCACCATGATATACTTTATACCTGGGAATGTAAACCTGGAGCTGGATCAGAAAACTAGAATGGGTACACATTCTCAACCCACAAATTCCACTCCCATGCCTCATGTGTATCATTAAAAAGCGTCTAAAGAACCAGGACCAGTGGAATAGACATTCCCTGACGAACATTTTCCAGGAAGTCCACTATTTCGACTAGTCGCTAAAAAATAGATAAATCTAGCAATATATCCAACTCCTCCTAATTCAAGAAATTGGATGGATATGGGTTGTATTTCTCCTTCTGGGATACATGGAAGAAATCATGGATGGATGTAAATTGAGAAGGTAATTATAACATTGTATACTTCCTTTCCAATAAGCTTTGTGATCTCAAAAGGTCTCACAAACCGCGACATCAGCTTCATTTTCTTTCACAATCGACGGTGGACCAAACGAGGGGCCACATTCAAGAATACCATGTAACCCATAGAAAACTATAGGTATCGATGAATCCAGTAAGAATATGATTTATGGAATCTATAATCAATCGATATGTGATTCCTAATCAACTTGACCTTCTCAGACATCTCCTTTATGAGACTCGTCCGCAACAGTTTGGTCCCACCAACTTCAGCCCAACATAGGGGGTCGACAAGGATAACAGTAGAGCACCTCAAAAGGAGCCATTAGAATTGTGGATTAGTAAATTTTATTATAAAAAACATAACCAATCTCAAATGGATATCCCTGGAATCTCCAAAGTTTAGAACACATGCATGGACCATGTCCTCCAAAATTTGATTTTCCTGCTCGGTCTGACCATCTATTTGACAATGGTATGTCATGCTCATATTAATCGGAGACCCCAAGGCCTTATTGAAGGCCTTCCCAAAATAGATAATTGAAATGGGGGTCTATATCTGAAACAACTGATGACAGACATAATTGGTTTTTACCACCTCTTGAAGATACAAATGTCCCAAATCATCCATTACAGTGGTATCTCTAATTGAAATGAATTGGGCTGATTTGGTCAAACATTAAATCACCAACTGAATGGAATTATTAACCTTATGTTTATGAGGTAATCAAACAATGAAGTCGATGTGGAAATCTTCTGAATTATAGGTAGGAATTGGAAATGACTAGAGAAAACCCGAGAGAATTTGATGCTCATATGTCACCAGTTGGCATGTGTAGCAACTCAATGCAAAGTTCATGATTTTTCATCTCATACCAAGCCACTAGAAATATAGACAAACATCATAATACATCTTGGTTGGATCCGTTTGGATAACCCACTAATAATGGGGGCTATCCTGCACCACCACCTTCCCTAGATACAAAGACAAAACTAAATTTCCCTTAAAGAATTAGATACCCTTGGGAGATGATGACTAATCAGAACACATCTCCCCACAATGAATAAACTGCTTTGTTTCTAACAATTCCCATCATTGGGTTGTTCCCACAAAATCAAATCCAATATAGATGGAGTCTATTGAATGATCTCCAAGAACGCACCTCCATTATGATCCTTTGTCTCAACATGCATCTGAGCAAGGAGTTCCATCAGATTTCAATCATCCCTAGATTTCATAAAAGGATGCACTAGAACTCTTCTTCTTGAGGGGTCGTCTAGCACGTTACCCTCTCGTAGGGTATAGACAATATCAATGTTGAACCCCTGCAAGTACTTGATCCAACGATGATGCCTCATGTTGAGGTCCTTCTACGAGACAATATAGGTAAATTATTTTTGATCAATGTAGAGCAGAAACATCTCCCCAAAAAGGTAGTGATGCAAAGTCTTCAATTCATGCATCACAGCTGCTAAATCCATGTCATGGGTGGGGTAATTCCTTTCATTTGGTCAGAGTTAGAGAGATCTACACACCACTGCATGATCATCCGACATAAGCACGCGCTCGAAACCCATACCAGAAGCCGCAAAATACACCACATACATCTTTCCAGCATTTGAAAAAATCAGTATGGGGAAGCAGTCAACTACCTCATCAGATTTGTGAAGGATGAATTACAACTTATATCCTATAAAAACATCACCCATTTCCATGTGAGTGAGATCATGGGAGAAGAAATATAAGAGAAATATTATACAACCTGCCTATATTAACCATATAGGCTAAGGAAAATTTTGATCTCATACATGTTATTTGGATGATACCATGACTTAACTGCACTGATCTTATCAGGGTCCACTAAAACCCCTTTATCTGAGATCTCATGCCATAGAAATTTCAGTTCCTTGTTCCAGAAACGACTTTTAGATAACTTTGCATAAAGGTGATAATCTACAAGGTGCCCAGAATGATATGCAAGTGATGTTTATGATTCTCCTCAGATCCCGAATAATCTAGGATGTCATCAAATAAATACAATGAAAATTTAAGTGAGATATTGATGGGCTCCAGTTCATGATTTCCATAATGACCGCTTGAGCATTGCTCAATCTGAAAGACAAGACCAAGTACTCGAAGTGGTCGTACCTACTTCTGAAGGCTGTCTTTGGCATATACGCCTCCATCACCCTAAGTTTATGATAGCCCAAACATAGGTTTATCATGGAAATCAACCTTTTCCACTTCAACCAATAAAATAATTCAAAATATCAGGGAAAATGATAATTGTTCTTGATTGTTACCTTATTCATAAACTAATATTCAATACACAGCCGAAGGAATCTGTCAACCTTTTTCACGAACAACACTGGAGAAGCCCATGGAGAGATGCTCTAGAGAATGAATCCTTCTGATTCTAAGTCTTCTAGAAATATCTTAAATTCTCTCAGATAAGTGGGGGCCATGCTATACAAGGTAAGAGATATCTGTTCTGTTCCATGAAATATATCAATCGAGAACACCACATACCACTCTGGGAAAAACCTGAAAAATACTCCAAAAATATCTCTGGAAACTCTAAAACTACACGTGGTTTTCCACTATCAAGAGAATTACTGTATTCCTCTATTGTGAATGATTATAACTTAAAAAACATCTCCCAACTCTGGGAGTGGTGGTCACACATGACTCAACTGAGGATCCCATTCCCCACGATAAACCTGACAACTCCCTTCAGGTGCCGTGAAACTAAACCACCCCTTATAGCAATAAATGTTTTCCTAGATGTGTACTATCTAATCCATGGAATTTATTATGTAAACCATTCCATATCTATGTCCAAGATGTCCCACTCCATCACAACCCCTGACACATAAAGCACACATGACAGGAACCTAAGACCCTGCTCATTCTTCTTTCCTATCGGGTTTAATAACTCAATCAATAATTGAAAAAACTAAATTGGAAAATTCATAATTTCCACATGATAAGTATAAATTATTATATATAACGGACCTGTATCAAAAATATAATCACCATAGAAGATGTGATCAAAACTTTGCCTCGAACTGTCGACGGTCCCACCAATGATCATGTTGGTTCATGATCCACAACATAGAAATTTATGGTCTCTTATTGAGAATGACAACAAGTTTGTGTCTATGTACTAATCTATACATTACCAGAAGATGACCCATCCCTACCACCCCTTCCACCAAGTTTAGATCCCCCATTCCTCAATGTCTCTAAATGAGTTGACACTTTTCTTAAAACCACTAATCCTACCCCACACTTAAGTTGACGTCCGACACTGAAAATGAACTACAAGTCACTCATACCTCCAAATTGATAATAGGGATTAGGACGAAGTGGTGATGTTTTTCATATGTTCCCTGGTCTCCCACACTGGTGGCACATGTCTGATCTCCCATCAGAAGCCACATATGAAAACTACCAAGAAGATTGTGTTGAACTTCCTCCTACCTTCTTCACATAATCCTCTAGCTTCCTTTTCTCCTCTGAAGATATGGCACTTCCCATTAATGATATTGTCCTAGAGAAACCATCCCTCCATTTTTGTTTAATATCCACCATGCGTGCTCGATCAACCACCTTAACATAGGTCCTAATCTTAAACATGAATACATGGGAGTATATCTCTGATCATAATACTTTCTCAAACCTCTAGGTCATCTTTTTCCCATTATAGACGATTTTAGGAACATACTAAACCAGCTCAATGAAATAGTTGTCGTACTCCATCATAGAATGGTCTCCCTGAACAAGATATATAAACTCTCGGGACCTAGCATATGAGAGGACCTCATGGTAGAATTGTTCATCGAATATGTCCTTGAAATCTCCCAAGCACATCTGTTCATTCTTCCCCGTTTGTTGTATTGATTCCCACCACCTATACCTGCGACCCTCCAATATAAAATATGCACACATCACCTTGAGTTCATAGGGTCTATATAGGAACTCGAACAAGTGATTGATCATTTTAGGAAATTACTATTCTTCTTGGGGTTCTATGTTACTTCGGAATATAGGAGTCTTATTTTTTAGGAAATCATGGCCTTTTATCCTTACTAGGACCAGTCTCATCATCAATAAAAGAATCTGGAATAGGATTAGGTTTATGTACTAGTACGTGGATAGCCCAAACCACAGATTTTACTAGAATATGATCAAGAGATGAGGGAGAACTCTCTTCGGCTTCATCCCGTGGGTTCATGGGAGCTTTCCAGGGAGGCATGTTGCTACAAAAAGGCAACAGTCACAAGTGAAAAACTTAGTACATAATTTCTGAAAATTTTATAAATAACATAAAATATATATAATCCAAACACATTACAATGATAAAATAAACAACAACCCCACCCTACCTGATGTCCACATGTAGTCTGCAACCCACACGTCTCACCAGGAAGAGAATTCAAATAAACAGTTCGAATGTCCCATGGTGACTCATGGTCTACCAAGAGTAGTGAGGGCCAATCACCCTACACATGACAAAAACTCTATGTCCAAACATTCATAAATTCTCTCTTGCATGACTAATCCCAAAATAACCCTAAAACATTAACCACCTCTGATACCATTTTCTCACGAACCAAAACTGGTTTCCATCAGAACTGGTACCAAACCAAGATTGTAACAAGGATCGAAGGGTGATTCTTATCCCCATAGGCTGCACCATGTTCCTGGGTATCATATACTTTGGTTTGGAAATTATTTACCCATACATGGAAACATAAAACATTAAAACCAATTGAATAACCGGATCTGAAAAATAAATACAAAAAAATATTTAAACAAAATCTAGAAATGAATGCAAACAAATAAATAAAATACACAAGGTCCAATAACAAACATGACCAAGTTTACTTACACCCAAGGGGTATAAGTAGGGTATAGGCATAATCCCTATAATATACCACCAAAAAAATTGTAGGCTACTATATATTCCAAAAAAACTACCATATTTAAATGATAAATACATAAGATTCAATTAGCACAAAACTCTTGAACACCCCTATGAACTAGTTAGTCTTGGGCCCCATGTACCTCATACCTCCATGTGAAGTGACAGTAGTAAAATCTATTCTCCAACATGAGATACTAATTGTGAACATACCCATATCCCGGTGGTCCCTAATAATCATCAATATTACTTTTTTAGTGTTTTCTTTATCCATTTTTATCAATGAAATAGGGACACATTCCGTCAAGGTCACTAACATACTAGTACATATTCGCCCTCCTAGGTACCCGGGATTCACCCTTTGTTCTAAAACAATTATTTATATAATAAAAATCTATTATCAGAAAAACAAATCATTTCTGTTCATTTTATAATAAAAAATTACCTACATATGTTTTTCACCACTTACACCACTCAATAAAAATGTTATAATTTCAATAGAAAACATCACAAAACATAACAATGTATTGCACACAAAATCCCTTAAACGCCCCACTTTGAACAGAAAATGTGTACCCATATTCAAAAAAACATAATATTAAGAACCCAAATAAAATATATAAACCCATTTAATGAGTTATAAAACAACCCCATTTGGCATAACATAAAAAAGACATGTTAATCCCCCAATTTAACACAAAATTGGAACCCAAAAAACATTTACAAATCAAACATCACCAAAAACATATTTCACAACCAGGATAATAAAATATATGTTTTATAAAAATATAATTTTAGAAAATATATCTCATTTAGCATTTATTACCCATGGAATCACCTACCACAATAATTAAAACCCATGAATCTTTGTGTGAAAATCCAACCGCACCACCACCCCACTACTAGGGACTTATATAATGACTATAACTAAAATAATATACCACAAAAACCTAGATCAAACCATAGGTATGAATCCCCACTTTCTGGAAATTATAAAATTCTAGAAATATTTTAAGAAACTATAAGAAAAAGGAAAACCCCCTATGAAAATGGGGGGGGAGGAGGAGACCCACTTAACCGATGTCTCATAAAGAAATCTCACCAAATACACGGGTATATTAACATAAAAACATTAAAAAACTAAATTGAAGTTATAATATGTTTGAAAAAGTCATTTGATAACTTAAATGGGGGAAAATTAGTATGAATTTAATTAGTTATTAAGGAAAGAAGTGAAATCATCAAATATAGAAGATTTGAGAAACCCTGACCAGTTTTTCCATAATTCAAGATTCATACAAGCTCCATAGTGAGGAGAAAGAGAATGAGGGTGCACTTTGGTTCAGTGTTCTAGGGTGAGACATTAAATCATTGTAAATTCATAAAATTTGATTAGAATATTAAATAAAAACAAATTCTTTAAAAAGTATAAATGGGCTTCGAGCTGGACCAATTCAATAAATAAAAACCCAAATCCAACATTTTTATGAATTCCTAATGAGTCCAAATTAAAATGGTGGTTTTAATAGATCAGAAAAGGCCATTTTGAATGTAGAATGGGTTCAAAATGTTGAAAAATTAATTCTTTATAAAAGAAACAAAATTGGACTTTAAACTTGAATATGGGATCACAGTTTGGCCCAAATCATTTAAACTCACCATTCCCTCCATAAATGCATGAGAATCCCCCCACAACAATGAATTAATGGAAATTAAATTAAATGTACATTTAAAATAATTCATTAATGTGACAATGCATGAAATCAAGAAAATTTATTAAGTACAAACAATTCTAAAATGGTAACTCAAAAAAATTTATTCATTCATCATGATTTTGTAAGGTTTTTTTAAAATTGTTTACCATAATTAGTGTCAATATATTTTACTTTATTGAACTATTGATCACCCATTAGTGGATATGATTTTTTACCATATTCAATATTCCCAACAAATGTTTTCTTTTAGGGTCAATATTTTTTTCAACATGGTAAAACATTTTGATGTCCTAATAACATAGTCTTCGGAGAATGTTTCAGCCAAACTATGTGTCTACATTATTAACAAATAGGACACCAAAATATTTTTGTAAATCTATAGCCTAAAAAATTTTGATAAGCGAGGAAGTCATTTATTTATCCATAGAACATAAAACTAACGGTGAATTCTTCACTTCTTATGAGAATCATACATTATAACACATATATACCTTGTTAATTTCAATTATTCAATCAATGGAGACAAATAGACATCAACATCATCACTGGGTTTTTGGGGTCTATAGATATATAGAGACATCATAAAGTATTTGTGATTCATGCATAACCATTAATGCTTGTCATAATTTACTATCATTTTAGTCATGGTATTATGTGTACTTATTTTTACAACAAAACTATTTATTCCATCTATAGATAATGAAATACAAATGATTCTTGGATCATTTTTGAATTCAGGACTCTTGTAATAAATATTATTCTATTAGAGAGAATATTTTATATGAAATAAGTTACAATATTTAATTCTTGTGTCTGAGTGACATGTAAATTGTTTCATGGTTTCCTAAAATCTAAATATTCTTTTAAACTGTGGATTGATATTAAGGTACCATACAAATTTCCAAGGACTTTATTCATTTCTTCTTTATCGATATTTTCTACACTTTGGGAATTTTATGTGTGATTCATGTTTTTTATGAAAGAATATGCAATCACTTGGATGAGCAGGTATTTTTTATAGTTCATTCCCATTGAACATAGCAATAACTTAACATCATATTATTGACATGGTATTTTATTTTCTTCCAGTAGCACATCATTCATGACACCAAGTAATTCTGTAAATATGGTTTAACTAAATTCACTGCCTACATTCAAATTATATAGCATCAATATATCTGAAAATGTTATGTATTTAGTAAAATCAGTATAAAATTATCTATTAGCATATATATTTAACTTCTAAAAAAACATAGGTTAATCAGAAAATCCATCTTTAATTTACATTTTCATTTCTTCCAGGCATTATCCCTCATAATATACACTAATATTCATAAGAAATGATCCATAAACCATAGTATCATCCCGATTGGTGTGCATGTTCTAATTTAGCTTATTTTTATAAATACATTTATAGATATGACCTACTCTATAAAAAATAAAATTTTCTCCCAAATCTTCTAGAAAACTTTGTCTTGAATTACAACAACGTAAACATGAATAATTAATTTTATAAGGGTCATATGCATGCTCTATTGTAAACATGATGAACCCTTTAACTATATCCTTATACTCTTTTATCACATTATTTGTGTGCATCCATTTTTGATTCATATCCATCCAATTGAGTTCATAAAATATTCATTTTATCTAATAAATAAATAAATACACATAGGATGTTTGTTATCAAAGTTGAATGTTATTGATATTTCTAATAAGGGAAACACCAAATTTGATTATTTCAAATAATTTTATTATTCTTGGAGTAAAATGTGTAACTATGTTTTAGAAAATAATTACTCCTCTATGGTAGGTGCTATACTCTAAATTCATCCAAAGGTGAAATCTATATACTATTATCATCCCCATCAACTTCATCTCCCAAATAGTTATTATTAAATTTTTTTGTTCAAGAATCATCCTCCATCTGTTGTGGAAATGCACTATGTTTCATAAAATACTATAATTATTAGTCACCAATGGGATTAATAATGCTCAAAGAAGTTCAATTAACATAAAAGAGACGGGGGATGAGTCTCAAGAAACAAATTGAAATAATTACTATTTTGGTGATAAATTTGATGAGGTTGAAATTTATACCCCAATATGTTATCAATGGCGAACCGAGCCATTTTTACACTAATATTACATCATTTTTAAGATAAACAACATAATAGTATTAAACATAGAGGATCCAAAAGATTAGTGTCTTGGGAAAATGAGGACCACACATAACAAATACAACATCTAGCATTACCATTTATTTAGTTTCTTTTTCTCTAGAATCTTATTGGTACTTTTCCTCTCCTTAATACATTTAGACAATTGAGGATATACATAAAAAGGACTGAGATAGAAGCCCAGTAAGAGGATAGATAAGAACAATATATCATGTGGTGTGCATAATTATAACATAGGAAAAAGATCATGAACATGATAGGAGGATAAATAAAAGTCTTGAAATGTGGAAATGCACAAAAGAAACATCATGTCTTAGTGGTTAACTACCACACATACTTGTGAACCAAACTAGAAACTTGTTCACACATCATTTCACATTTACTCATGAGATTCATCACTTTACTTAATGCAATGGAGAGCTGTATAATTCTGGGCGCACTCGTCACATCATAAAATTATCATCATCTTTCTTGCAATATAGAAAACATATAAAAATTGAACATAACTTACCCATGGAATAGAATAGGTTTCATTTCATAATAACATAATCATAAGCATTGGGTTCCCAAAATAAAGAGGTAATAATATATATGTTACACGAACCGTCCACTTTGAGTGAGAAGTAAAATGGTTGTTCTTAAAAAAGGAGTTATTTTGGAAAAAAATTAGTTTGACATAAAAACTAGTGACAAAGATGTATATCACATATAAGTAAAGAAAATTATGAACAAATTATCTTTAAGGTGTAACTATAACCAAAATGGAGTGAAATAGGGAGAACCCAAAGGATGAAAATTGGGTTCTATATTTCCTCTTACCTTGTACCCGAATTCTTCCTTCTCATTAATGTCCTGTATAATGACATTATATTAATTAATTAGAAATTAAAAAACCTTTTATACATTAATAGGGTTCATTTTGGTTTCATTATTTCATTTTATGTTCCTTTGGATGACTTATAGAGTTCAAAAACATTGTTTGGGGATGTTTGTTTTTATGGTTTTTCTGGGGTGGTTCACTTGTATTCATAAATTGAAGTTCGGGTAGAACATTAGTAAACATCCTGAAATGAAATTAAAGGTAATTAATGATATTACAGGAGTTTTAATGATCTTATAATGAATTATATTAGCTCCATGTGGATGAATAAATAGACTAGAATTAAATGATGGTTATTTGGTTCAATTTGGGCGGTTTTTGGATCACAACGAACTTCTTTTAACTTATCACATACTAATATGGAAATAGGTAATTTCCAAAACTATAAATAGAACATAATACATATAATATATTCTGGTTCAACTATAAAAATGGTTTCATGACCAGATTTGAAGGTATAAATGGAAGAAGAAAGCATGTCATTCTTGAAGGTGATAAATTAACACCTCACGAACAACGTTCTCTTTAATAAATTTAAAGGAAGAGGGAAAGTGGGTTGGATGATATAATATCCCATAAGAATCCTAAATTTACATTATATTTATAATAATAGAGTTACAATAAAATTTGTATGAAGTTAGGTGGGGAGAGGTCAAGAAATGAACTTGAACTTGAAAGGAAGTTAAAGGAGAAGATGGAGGGAAATTACCTCTAGAATCCTCCTCTTGAGAACCTTCTTAAGGGACTATTCATGGTATTTTGATTATAAAAGACGATATTTTACGTGGGGAAGGTTCTAGGTATGGTTTTGGGTAGAGTTTAGAGAATGATTGTTGCTTGAGAGGTGTGAGGAAATGAGGGTGTGAAGGGTGGCATTCATATTGGAGGGGAGAAGGGTTTCTTTAATATAAAAATAATTAGATTATTAATTTCCCCTATGACAAGAAATAGTTACCCTTGAATGATCATGAAATGTAATTTTATCATATTATCCCCAAACAAGTGGTCTTACATCAGCCGAGCATCATTGATGACTCAATTAATCCATTATTTAGCATTTATTATAAATTATCGGATTCTACTATTCAGCAAAAAATCAAGTATCTCAGAAAAATCCCAAAACATTACCCCGACCATTTTTCAACATTTAGAATACAAAAATGAAGTCCATTTTTCAAATATAATTTCCTAAATATTATTAATTAATATTTAATTAAAGTCACAATTTACACAAAAACAGTTTTTTAAGATTAAAACTGATTTTACAGTGCTTTCAAAAATTATGTAGGGTCTTATAAAATTATCTAAAAAATATAATACATTGATTAAATAAATTATTAATACATTTTAGGGAAATAAATATTCTTTTGAAATTAATTATAATTAATTATTTATGACTTACAAAATGCCTAAACGTTTACTAAGGTCAAATTGCCACTTTCTAAGATGTCTACATTTTATTTAATTATTCATAGGTAATGTTACTCTTATGTTGAGTGATTTACTATCAATAAGGCTCATATTACTATTCATATGGGTATTATACTATTCATAAGGGTTGGTCACTATTCACCAAAAATTATTTTTGTTTCTTGGACTCCAAAAATCATCTTGAGCACAACCGTGTATGTCATATTTTTAAAATTCTAAACAAAAAAGTGAAAAAAATATGATTAAAGGCCACTTATCACAAAGAAGTTCATTATGTTGTGTTTTCATGTTATTTTATGACATATGTATAAGAAGGGAATTTCCGTTGAAAAAATTTGGGTCGTTACATTCTTCCCCCCTTATGAAATTTCGCCCTCGAAATTTTACTTTACACAAACAGGTGAGGGTGTTTCCCATTCATTGCCTCTTCTGGATCCCAAGTAGCTTCCTCAAACTTATGGTTCCTATACAACACTTTGACAAGATGGGTTTCCTGTTTGTGTAGAACCTCATCTCTCCGAACCAGAATCTTTAATGGATGCTCCTCATAGGAGAGATCATCTTCTAGCTGCACCACCAATGATTTTAGAACATGTGAGGGGTCTGGTAAGTACTTCCTCAGTAGTGAAAAATGATACACATCATGAACTTGATCCATATTCGGTGGAAGTTCAAGATGATAGGCCACGGCTCCTATGCGGCCAGGGAACTCAAAGGGGCCAATATACCTCAGGCTTAGCTTCCCTTTCTTCACGAATCACATGACTCTCTTCTATAGAGATATTCGAAGGAAGACTTTATCTCCAAAGTCGAACTCCAAGTCCCTACGACAGTTTTCATCATAGCCCTTTTTCTGACTTTGATTAGCTTTGATGTGTTTCTAGATGACTTGAACCTTCTCTATCATCTCTTGAACAAGATCGGTCCCAAGTAGCTTTCTTTCTCCAACTTCATCCCAACAGGTTGGAGTTCTGCATCGCTTCCCGTAAAGAGCTTCATACGGATCCATCTAAATACTCGAGTGGAAGCTATTGTTGTATTTGAACTCAACCACTGGGAGATTTTGATCCCAACCACCTCTGAATACAAGAGAGAATTCTCTTAGCATATCTTCAAGCGTCTGAGTAGTCCTTCAAACTGGCCATCAGTTTGGGGGTGATAGGTTGTGCTGAAATTCAATTCAGTACTCAAATCATATTGAAGGCACCACTATAACATAGATGTGAACCATGTATCACGGTCAGAGACAATTGAGAGTGGAACCCCGTGCAATCTCACCACTTCCTTCACATATATCTTGGCAAGTTGTTCCGGAGAGAGGTCTTCTCGAATAGTGATAAAATGGGAAGTCATGGTGAGTCGGTCAACCACAACCCATATCACTTTATTTTCCTTTGACGTTTTCTAGAGACCCATGACAAAGTCCATAGTAACATTTTTCCATTTCCACATGGGTATAGGAAATGTCTACATCATACCCTCGGACTTTTATCGCTCAGCTTTAACTTGCTAACATACCAAGCACCTTGATATATATTCTGCAATCTCCTTCTTTATGTTATCCAACCAAAAGTGTTCTCAGAGATCACGGTACATCATGGTACTCCCAGGATGGATAGGGAAAGTTGAGCTATGTGCATTTTCTAATAGATCCTTCTTTATCCCGGGTGATGAAGGCACACAAATCCACTTTCCAAACCGAATCACACAATAATCATCGATATAGAACAATTGCAACTTCCCTTCCTTTAGTGAATTCACCCTCTTTTGTATCTCCACATCATCTCTTTGTGCTTGTTTAATCAAATCTTGGATGGATGGTTGTGCACTCATTTGGGCAAGGTAGGATGTATCCCCTACCCTTATTATTTCTAAATCCATTCTTTGCATATCCAAGAAGATAGGGTCTCTCTGAGTCCACAACATGTATATAGTAGAAGGTTCGTTTCTTTGTAGAGCATCAGCTACTTTGTTAACCTTTCCAGGATGATAGGGAATAGAGTAATTGTAATCTGGGATTATCTCTATCCATCTACTTTGATGCATGTTGTGATCCTTTTGTGTGAATATATAAATTAGGCTCTTTTGGTCGCTGTATATGTCACACTTCTCACCATAAAGGTAGTGCCTCCAGATTTTCAAGGAAAAAATCACAACTGCCAGATCAAGACCATGCGTCGAGTAGTTTTTCTTATGGATCTTCAACTGTCGTGAGTCGTAGGCTATCAGATTATCATTTTGCATGAGTAAACAACCCATTCCTTTCTTTGAAGCATCATTGAATATCACAAAACATTCTCCACTTTTCAGTGGTGTGATTACAGGTGCAGTGATCAGCCTTCTCTTTATATTTTTGTAGCTTCCCTCACATTATTCCATCCAGACATACATTACCCCATTCCTTGTTAACTTAGTTAGAGGGCTTGAAAATTGTGAGAATTTTCTCACAAAACATCGGTAGTACCTAGCTAATCCAATAAAACTACAGATTTCTATGACACTAGAGGGCCTGGGCCATTCCTCAATCGTCATTGTCTTTAATGGATCCATAGATTTTCCCTCACTTGTGATCACATGTCCCAAGTACGTGACTTGCTTCATCCAAAAGTCACACTTTCTGAACATGGCATACAACTTCTTTTTTCTTAATGTTGGAAACACAAGTATTATATGTTCTTTATGTTCCTCCTTTCTCTTGGAGTAAATGAGAATATCATCAAAAAACACAACCAAAAATTTATTGAGGTAATGTCAAAATAATCTATTCATCAAATTCATGAATATTTCATGGGAATTAGTTAGTCCAAAGGGAATCAACAAAAACTCATAGTGCCCATACCTTGTTCAGAAGGTTGTCTTCTAAATATCTTCCTTCTTCACCTTTAACTGATGATATCCAGAACGAAGAACCAACGTTGAGAAGTATTGAGCTCCTCTTAACTGGACAAAGAAGCCATCAATTCTTGGGAGAGGATACTTATTCTTTATGGTGATCTTTTTTTGTTCCTGATAATCAATACACAACCACATTGTTCTATCCTTCCTCTTCACAAAGTGCACTGGCGCACCCCAAGGCGATGCACTAGGGCGTATAAAACCTTTTTCCAGATTCTCTTGCAGCTACTTCTTTAACTCCTACAGTTCGATAAGAGCCATCCTATAGTGGCACTTCGAGATAGTAGTATTTCCGGTTATGAGTTCAATTGAGAACTCTAACTCACGATTCGAGGGAATTTCAGGTAACCCTTTGGGAAATACATTGCTGTATTCCCTCATGATGGGAATTTCCTAAAGGTTGGAAGTTTCCTTCGACTCAACAATTTGGGTGAGTTATGCTTATTCATAGGGAAAAAACACCCACACCATTGAAAGATTTTTCCAAGGAGATTCATGATCTTCCATTCATTTTTAGAGGAGCATGGTATGGTTCGGAATATGAAAAGATATTTACTTTTCTCGATAGTTGATATGAGCTCTATATAATGAGAGTCAGTCCATTCCCATTATAGCATCGAATTACACCAAGGGATGTATTATGAGATTTTCTAGAAGATTCTTACCACATAAGCCCACAAGAAAAGTGTCAAACACTTGGGTTGCAATGATTGCACCCCATGGTGTTTTTACATATATCTCTACTGAAAGGATTCTGGGCATCGATTCTATAGTTCTAAAAACGTGCATGATATAAAGGAATTCGTAGAACCAGAATCAAATAGAATTTTTCCATTCATGAGTGAATACGATGTGTAACTTGTATGACTTCATTATCATGATCCACCTCAATAGTATTGATGGAACAAGCCTTCCCTTGTTTCTTTGGATATGGTGGCTACTGACACTGATTACCCTCAAGAAATCAAGGTTTAGTGCACTGGTATGCATAGTGCCCTAGATCTTTACAGTTGTAGCATTGGACCATAAGCGGTTCTCTCCATTCATTGGATACATTGTCCTTCCTTTTCGTGTCTTTCCATAACTCTTGGTCATGGTGTCATTCTTACTCACACTTAAAGCATTTCCATGTCCCTTTGAGGCAGTTCCCATTTTGAAACTTCCCACATTCTTGGCATGTGGGTCGTTGATTTTTCTTCCCACCTTTATCATTAAATCCACAAGCTTGAAACTCCATCCTTCTCTTCTTATCACCATATCCATGGGACCATTCTCCAAACTCCACCTCTACTTTGAGAGCACACCGAAAAACATCTTCATAACTCCCAAAGTCTCAAATTGCAAGAGCCTTTCGAATGTCTGGTTTTAATCCACTATAGAATTTATCAATTTAGCTATCATTGTTGATAACAAAACATGAATCATACCTTGCAAGATTTTTGAAATTCGCATCATATGTTGTGACAAATTCTTCTTCTTTTTTCTTGAGCTCTATGGATTCTCTCTCCATCTCTGTGCGAATAGTTTGTGGGAAATACTTATTAAGAAACATTATATTAAAGTCTTCCCATTCCATCTCATCAATTTCCTCATTGGCTTGGTGTTCATAATCAAAGACCACCATTGATCAACTTCTCCATCTAGACAATAAACTGATAGAGTCACCTTATCCATCTCAGAATAGTGAAGCACAGAAAAGATCTTCACCATGGAGTTGACCCACTTTTCCACAACTAGTGGATCAAAAGATCCACAAAACGTCGGTGGTCGTTTCCACATAAAACATTCGATAGACAGTTTCTTCCTCTTTGTTGAAAGTGGATGTTCCCCATTATTATGGTTATTGTTCATAACCTGAGAAAATTGGGTAAGATTCAGCATGAAGTTTTGAACTCCACCTCCTAAGTCATTGGGGATGTTGTTTGGGAAATCGTTTCATTGGCCCTCATATGAGTTGTTGTCCTGATTTCTCCTGGTTCCCAGCATTTTCAAAAATAGAAAATGATAGAACCAAACATAAGTAAACAATATATGGATAACTTATTGATTTAAGAAATTTATATTAAAAAACATAACATATGTGATTCCTATGTAAATATTCTTGTGTTCATTTTGTACATAGTCTAATGCTAGAGTTTTTCTCTAGGGTTCACCATTCCTAATTCCAAAATTAACTAAACCGGGCCTCCGATACCATCTATGGAGACCCAATACTTTTCATACATTACTATTACATCATTTTTAAGATAAGAAACATAATAGTATTACACATAGAGTATAAAAAAGTTTAGTGTCGTGGGAAAACTAGGACCACACATAACAAATACAACATCTAGCATAAACATTTATTTAATTTATTCTTGTATAGCTTATTATTGGAACTTGTCCTTTACTTGGTACGTGCATCAACCTGAGGATATAAATCAAAAGGGGTGATCTAGAAGCCTAGTAAAGGGATAGATAGGAACAATATATCAGGGGGTGAGCATAATAATAACATAGGCAAAAGATCATGAACATGTGAGAAGCATAAATAAAAGTCCTGAAATGTGGAAATGAATAAAAATGAAACATAATGTATTAGTGGGTAACTACCACACATACTTTTGAACCAATATAGCATCTTGTTCAAACATCATTTCACATTTACTCATTATATTCCCTACTTTAACCAATGCATTGGAGCACTGTATAATTCCGGGCACACCTGTCACATCATAACATTATCATCATCATGCTTTCCACATAAAACACATATAAAAAATGTACATAACTAACCCATTTAATGGAATGTGTTTCATCTCATAATAACACAATCATATTATTTGGGTTCCCAAAATATATATGGAATAATTTATATGTTACAAGAACCATCCACTTTGAGTGAGAAGTAAAAGCGGTGTTCTTAAAATAGGTGTTCTTTTGGAAAACATTTTGTTTGACATAAAAACCCGTGAAAAACATGTATATCCTAGAAATTTATAAGAAATTATGAAAAATTTATCTTTATGGAGTAACCATATCAAAAATGGAGTGAAAGAAGGAGAACCCAAAGGAATAAAATTGGGTTCGAGATTTCCCCTTACCTTATACCCGAATGCTTCCTTCTTATTAATATCCTCTATAATGACATTATATTAATTAATTAGCAATTAATGAAAATTTTATACATTAATAGGGTTAATTATGGTATCATTATTTCATTTTATGTTCCTTTGGATGACTTATAGGGTTTAAAAACATTGTTCGGGGATGTTTGTTTTTATTGTTTTTCTTGAGTGGTTCACTTGTATTCATAAATTGAAGTTCATATAGAACATGAGTAAACATCTAGAGATGATATTACATGTAATTAATGATATTTCAGGAGTTTTAATGACCTTATATTGAATTATATTAGATCCATGTGGATGAATCATAAGATAAGAATTAAATGATTGTTATTTGGGTCAATTTGGGCGGTTTTTTGGATCACAATGAACTTGTTTTAACTTATCACTAAGTAATATGGCCATAGGTTATTTACAGAACATTAAATAAAACATAATACATATAAAAAATTCTGGTTAAACCATAAAAATGGTTTCATGACCAGATCTGAATGTAGAAATGGTAGAAGAAAGCATGTTGTTCTTGAAAGTGATAAATTAACACCTCACAAACATCGTTCTCTTTAATAAAATAAAAGGAAGTGGTAAAAGTGGTTGGATGATATAATATACCATTAGAATCATAAAATTACATTATATGTATAATTATAGAGTTAAAATACCATTTGGATCAAGATATGTGGGGAGAGGTCAAGAAATGTACTTGAACATGAAATGAAGTTAAAGGATAAGTTGGAGGGAAATTACCTCTAGAATCCTCCTATTGAGAACCTACTTTAAGGGCTAAGCTTGGTCTTTTTATGGGACCATCAGATATTGGAAGTGGGTAAGGGGTTAGGTAAGGTGTTTGTGCAGTGTTTAGAGATGTCTTGGAGCATGATTGTGGTGAGGAAATGATGGTGTGAAGGGTGACTTTTATAGTGGAGGGGAGAGGGGTTTCCTTAATATAAAATTCATTAGTTTATTAATTTCTCCTAAGACAAGGAATAGATAGCATTTAATTTCCAAGAATTGTAATTTTATCATGTGATCCTAAACCAAGTGGTCTTAAATCATCATATCATCATCAAGGACTCAATTAATCCATTATTTAGCATTTATTGTAAATTATCAGATTCTACTATTCATAAAAAATTCAATTATCTTAGAAAAATCCCAAATATTTACCACAACCATTTATTGATGTGTAGAATAAAAAAATGAAGTCCGTTTTTCATAAATAATTTTCAAAATAGTATTAATTAATATTAAATTAAAATCATAATTTTCTTAAAAAGCAGTTTTTTAAGATTAAAACTGATTTTATAGTGCTTTAAAAAATTACGTAGGGTCTTATAAAATTATATAAAAACTATAATACATTGATTATATAAATTAGGAATACATTTTAAGGAAATAAATATTATTTTTAATTAATTAATTAATTATAATTAATTATTTTTTACTTACAAATACCAAAATGTTTACTAAGGTCAAATTGTCACTTTTTGAGATGTCTATATTTTATTTAATTATTCATAGGTAATGTTCATATAATGTTGGATGATTTTATATTAATAAGGGTCATATTAATATTAATAAGGTTATGATACTACTCATAAGGGTATGTCACTATTAACCAAAAATTATTTTTGTTTTATTAGACTCCAAAAATCATCTTGAGAACAACCGTGTATGTCAGATTTTTAAAATTCCAAACACATAAGTGACAAACTTATCTTTAAAGGTCACTTATTATGTAGTAGTTAGTTATGTTTTGTTTTCATGTTATTTTATGACATAAGTATAAGAAAGTAATTTCAATTGAAAAAACTTGGGTTGTTACATTATCTAAATAGAGAAATGCCTTCTATTTTTGAAATATACACCATTGGAAAAAGTAATTAAGTCATGTCCTATTGAAGGTGATATTTTTTGGGAATACATGTTCTTGTCTATGAATCATGGGGTTTTGGAAGGGACATGTTATGACATTATAATCCTTGTAGGCTCTATGAATTCAAACTTTATATAGGAAATCCCACATTTAATAAATTCAATCTTCTAAGTAGGACTTGTCCTACCTCAATTAAAATGTTTCATTAAGTATTTCATAAGTCCTCTAAACAAATGGATATTTAATATATGAAATTATAGAGTTATAAGAAACCCAAATATGATAAACATGAATAACAAACTCTCATTTCATCAACTAGAGACATAAAAATGTATTGAATTTTTTTAATAAATAATGAGTTATATCATATACATGGATGATAATTAAAGAAAAATAAGGGTGTAATAAATCCATGTATACCAAAATTTATGAATACCAAAAAAATATTTTACAAAAATTATTCTAACATATATATAATTTTATAACCTCCAATATATTTTTTCGAACAAGTGATGTAACAACCTAAGGAATTTTTACGTTTAATATTAATGGTATATAATTTATCATTAATCTCCATAGCTTCTCTTCATAAATATTTTCACCATAAAAAATGATATTTTATTGAATGAAGATAATTATAGACACTATAAATATTATAGGGTTCTTGAATATGACTCTTTATAACAATACTCATAAAGAATAATATATAATAATAAAATGAAACTTTAGTAGGAAAAATAAATTAATCAATAAAACCAAATAAAAATATAATAAATTGGTAACATTATATTAGATAAATATTAAATTTTAATTTAGTGATAAATAATATATCACTAAATAGTTTTTAATAAAATATAGATTATCTTTGGAAATTCCAAGATATCCCGCTGAGGTGTATTAGAATGATGATGACTTCATAATTTTGTTACTTAATATATTCCCATAACTATCCTACCTTGTAGTACTCATATATGGACATTGATATTACTAGGAACCTAAAAAATCTAATCGAGAATACATTGTTACTATCTCTTATCCTTCACTAAGATTCATATGATCTTTGTTATGATAAAAATGGGAGGTATGGTTACTTTTTTAGAAAACATATCAATCTATAATAAAAATAACCAAAACATGTCTGTAAAAAAAAGTCCATGACCCATCAATAAGATCTATAAAATTAAAAGAGAAAATACTTACCACATCAATAATAACATATATAGCTTCCATATGTTGTGATAACATTTTATAAAAAACTATTTCATGGTACAAATAAGAATATAACACTTGATACTACTAATAATTTTCAATGAAAAAATTATTTCCTTCAAATATTATTCAAAATATAAATGGTTAGAATATATATAATTTTAAAATGTTCCAAACTCACCTCAAAGTCATAATTTCAAATTACACACATTAATAGTTTCTCTTAGAGAGCATTTTTGAATCCATGAAAAAAATGTATACATTATTGATTGGATCCAATTTATATTTCATATGACTACATACTAACATATATATGTGATGTAATGTGTTCATATATATATATATATATATATATTTCAAAATTAACATGTATATATTTACATATGGATGTTCATATAGGATATCATGTGAAAAAAGAGATAAAATTCAGGATACTTAACATAGAATAAAAAACATTATGTAATACCACTAAAGTTTGAAAATAAGAAAAACCCTAACAAACACACCTCAACATCAATAAATCATTACGTTAAATCCAATTCGATTTATTAAATAAAAAACATTGGGGGAATACCTAACCTAATATAAATACCCAGATATAATACCACCGAAGCATAAAAATTGAAATAACCCAAAAAAACTACACCTCTACTTCAAGAAATCATTACAAGAAATCTATTTAATTTTTTTAATTAAAATCCATGGGTGGAATTTTAACAGACACCTTGGGTGCATTATTTCCAATGATGGGAGTTTAAAACATTAAAACTTAATACAATACATAGATGAAAATGGGTTGTACGATTCTTAATTTAATGTAAAGCTGAAACAATAACCATTAAAGTGTTAATACAAACCAAAAATCATTTTATACCCCAATTATAAATTAATTATTGAAGTTATATTGATGATGAATAATGAATTTCCGGAGATAATAAAAAATGAAATTAGATATTGTCAAAAAATCTATCAACAGATGTGGAGGAGGATAAAATTACATACCTTGATTGTACATTTGAATCATCTAAATAGAAATTAGAGATATCTACCAACCTATAATTCATTTGAGCCATGGATTCATTCAAACCATGAATCATTCGAACCTTGGATTAGAACCTTGTAATTGTTCGATCCATGATTCAAGCCTTGATATGAGATTGGATTCAATGAGGCAGAGCCCCAATAATTGGTTCCCTCAATAAAAAGCTTCATATATCACGACTAGTTCACAACTAGTTAAATAGATAAAGACGAATTTATGAGTAAATCCAAAAAGTGATGATAAAGATGTCTTTTATCAAGGCCTATTACTAATGCACTGATAAAAGATTTATAATTATAATTATAAATATAAAATTTTGTAAATACATTTATATAATTATATATATATAATAAAAAATTATAGACATAAATATTATAAATATATTCATTATTTAAATACATTTATCATAATTTTTTAATTATTTAAATATATAGTTACTAATTTATAATTATATAAATACTTTCTTAAGAAATAATATTTTTTATTTTTATATTAATACCATAATATATATTTAATAAATATATATAAATATAAATACACTATATATATTCAGTATTGAAATAAATTTACTACAAATTTATAATTATTTAAAAATATAAAATTATTTATTTATAATTATATAAATACTATTTTTTTATCTATAATTATAAATGTATAAATATTGTAAATATACATATATAAATATATTGATTTATAAATATTTTATTACAAATATATTCTCACATTCTTAATGAATATTTAATCTTAAATGCATGCATAATAAAATTGAGTGAAATTGAATAATTAAAAATGAGTACACTATAAGAATAATGAAAAAATTAATTAGTTTTTTTTTAATTCAATATAAATTATTAAAAAAATATTGATATATATCGATTACATATTGAAAATATAATATAATTCAAAATAAATTAACAAATATAAATACAAAATAGAAAATGATTAAATTTCCAAAAAAATAAAAATACGTAATAAAGAATATAAAAAATGAATTAATACCTAAGTGTAACAAATTTAAAAATATATATATAAAATTTACTAATTAAATAAATGATATATTAAATAGATCATTTCATAATGAAATTATAAAATGAAAACTAAAATGTGAATAAAAATCATAAATATTTGGTGTATATATTTCTATATAAGATTTAGTTAATTACTTTAAGCATGAATATTTTATATTAATTCAAATTAATACATATTCATATATATCCATATTAATTTTCATTACTATGGTAAATCATACATATTTTGAATTTATTAAAATAGTGAGTATTTTTTATTTATATTAATTTTAAATTATAAACCATTCTTAACTAATATTTGAGTTTTTTAATTTAAATAATAAGTATTTTTTATTACATAAGATAGATATTTATATACATATTAATATATATATATAATAATTTTTATTAATATAATCAATAATTATTTAATTATTAAAATGCTTAATACTTTTCTTAATTTACTTGTGTTTAATTATTTAATTTTTCATATATCGGTATATATAATATGAACTATTTATTAGTATATAAAATTTATGTATATTATATATTTAATATAATCACTTTTATCAGTAGTTATTTAAATTATTAGTTTTAATACATTTTTAATAGACTCATTTTTTTATTTTTTTTATTATTTTTATTTTATTTGTGACCGTTATCAGATCTAAAAAAATGGGTTGATAAAGGGAACCATTTGTTTGCACTAAATAAATGTTCTCATAAATGTTGGCATGTATCACTACTAAATAAATTGCTGATAATGGGTAGTGTTTATCAGTGCTAATAAAGAAATGATAAAAGGTGGCCATTATTAGTGATTGTTTCAGCATTGATAAAGGACACCTTTATCATTTCTTTTTAGTAACTCATGAAAAGTCTAATGATGATAAAATCAAATTCTGTAGTATTTTAGTGGGGAAGGAATGTAACATCGTGATATTTAAAAATAACCACATTATGTTTGATAATGTTTACGACATGCAACAATGAGATTAAAGGAATAGTAAAATATTATTATTTAAAAGTGACTATTATCAAATAGAAATTAAATTAGAGTGTATGAATAGTATTAAATACTATTTTAAATATATATAAAGATTATAATAAATAAAAGTTTATTGATTAATTCTTAGGAAGTTATCACACAATTTTTCCTAAATCCATTTTATTCTTCAAGGATATGCATTATTCAAAAATTGTTTTTAATTTCCTCTCTAGGTGAATAATATAATTAATTTTCAATAATTTTATAAATTCTATTTTATAAAATAAATATTTTTTTTCAAATCACCATATCAAGGTTATCCTAGGTTTAAATTTTTAAAACTTTCAAAATAGTTAGTTTTTTCAATGAATCGTAAAAATACTCATTATTGTTTAAAATTTTATTATATATTAAATTATTTACAATGTAAAATTACATTTCTAATTATTTTTAATATTTCAAGAGTAACCTTTTATCTAAAATACTCTAATTATGGAATTTTAATGAATGTTTTCATGGAATATTGTATAAAATATTATTTAAAATAGTATCTTTCTGAAAACCTATTTTTCATCATGTTTTTCGAGTTGATTTTAAATAAATTTCATCCACTTTTTTGTTTTCAATATGTAAAATGTATTCCATATTTATAATCATGGGTTAATTTTTTTAAACAAGACCCTTTTTATTTTTGTTCATGATGAAAATAAACATTGGTAAATATTTGTCAACTCAGTAAGGGTAAATTTGGTAAACAAAGGTAAATATTAATATGATGTGGAATATAAAATTACCATAAAACATGTATTAATTTTTATTTCTGTATATATTTAATCCATAACCATCCAATTATAATTTATATGTACTTTTTAATAAATTTTTATGTGATTATGACCATTAGAATATTTTTTGTAAAGAAAAGTAAAAAATGTGAAACTCTTGTTTTAATAGCTATAATATTTTTTTACAAATAGATAAATATTAAATACGTTAGGATATAAATATTAGTTGTAAATATAAATAATTTATCATCACTTTTGTAATTTCTTTTTATTATCTTATGAAATATTTTTTTAAATGATTAAACAACGATGACGCAATAATTATACTATTAATGAAAAAATAAAATTAATAATAATTAATATATTAAAATTATAATAATTTTAAATAATTAATGCCATAAACGAATTTAAATTATAAAAATTAAATTTAATGGATTAAGTAAAATATTTTATCTTTATTTACTGTATTTTCTAGTTTTTATAAAATCCAGAGTAAATGAATAGTCATAGAATTGACGTTATTGTTATTCTATGAAAGCAACATTTTATTAAATGATTAAACAAATTCTAGAAAACCCAATATTTAGATGATTTATAATTATATGGTTAAAAATAAAAAACATGATTCATTTATGGTACTTTTTTCATTTATATAAACTATATTGACCATCAAATACTAAAAAAACATTTTTTTCCTGGTATATGTGAAAAGGATTAATGATGGTTTAAAAATAAACGATAAGGGTACAAATGTAATCCAAATTTGTAAAAAAAATTAATTTATTGGATTAATTATAATAATAATTATATTATATTATAATATTATAAATTTTTATTCATTTGTAATTAAAAATAATTTTGTATTTATTTAATATTTTATGTAATTCTAAGTAGTTCATGTCCCCTCTCTTATAAAAGGGTTCCACATCTTCTCTATTATACAACAATAAAAAAATTAAATATATATATATATAAATACCTTTATAATATCCCTACACACTTTATATCTAACTTATTTTCAACATAAAACAAAATTTAGTGTTCTTAGGGTGTAATGAAAAGGAAGTTTTCCAAAGAAGATGTATAGTTCATAACTGCGCGTTTTTGTTTTAGTTACTCTTCCACCTCCTTTAAATATACATAAAAATTACTATATAATAACATCATTATCTCTAATATACTAAGATGTTATTATATTAATGGAATAACTTATATCAATATCCAACCCCTATAAAATGGGAGAGGAATCCATATTTTTGTCTATGGAGGACTACCGCCTCGAGGACCAATGGAATTTATTTTACATAAAAACTTCTCTTGGATGGTTATAATGATGGAATTAATTTTTATTTTGGATATTCATGAAATATTTATTATTTTTAGAAAATTATATATCCTTTAATTTATTACTTTTCTTTTCACTAAATAAGCATAATGACATTCATGTGTAGATGTAGAATACCACCTCCATTAAGTAATGTGATATGTTTTTCATCACCACATCACATAGATGATTTATATAAATATATCTAAAGAATTAGTCTTATATTTATGATTTTATTTTAATTTAATCATAAAATAAATCTTACCCTCTTTCAGAAATAGTCGTTAAAAATTGAAACGTTATCCCTGTGTATGTATGACCTATCGTCTCTGTGATTGTAATATAGTTTATTTGTCATAAACATATTTAATGATTGGTTTTAAAGTTATATTTTACGTACAAAAATGATAATTATTTTATTATTTTTATTATATTTATAATTTAATAATGGAATATTTTACCATAGTCAACTTACTGAATCCATTTTGGACTTATGAAACCAATATCATCAAAACAATCGATTACAAATTTGATAATTAAGTAATTATTTAAAACATGATAATGAATTAGATAAAAGTAATAATAACCTTGATAAAGGTTTTCAAAAAATTAAATAATTGACATAATTTTTTTATCCATGAATTTATTGAATTTACATGACGAATCAATATAGGTTAAGGTAATTTCTTTTGGAAAATCATCTTTTATAGTTTACCGTAAACTTTCCTTTCTTCCTTTTCCATATTTTTAAATTATTTTATCACTACATTTACATGCACATAAAATAAATATAATGACATTTTATTCCACTTATTAATTTCTACAAATGGTTTTCAAAAATAATATTTTTCAAAAACTATTGACTTTATTTACAATAGGGAAAATAAATTCCCTATTTTAACATATATGGAGGTAATGAAATATCCTACCTTCATAACTGTTATTGAGATTTTTTCTTCCTTTGTAATATTTTCTGTTTTATTTAATACAAATACCCCCTTTCATTTTATTTTGGGTTTTTTTTTCGAAAAATGGGTTTCAAAGGAAAGTGATTTTTTAATATCCAAAAATGGTTTCTTATTGGTGAAGGAATATGATTATGAGTGTAATGATGAAAATGAAAGATTTTATATAATATGATTATGTTATAATTCTTGTGAATTATTTATGAGGATTGGGTTTTTCATTATAAACTAAGAATGGGATATACCATTACATCTCTCCAATTCATTGGTTAAAGAGACGAAGATAATCGACCTAGACTCTATTAAGAGATTATGAGAATATACTATGATGGTTATTTAAATAATAAGTGTGGTGGTTATTTTATGAATTACCATGATTGATATTATATTTGTAACCATATAATTTACCACATATTTAATATTGATATGAAATTGATTCCCCAAGTTACACACATCATTTAATTGTGATTACTATGGTTTTTATAGGAGTTTAATGATTTCACAAGGTATTCTAATGAGATTATGCTTAAAGGAAATTATTTTAAAATTTTTAGGGTGAATATTTTAACTTTTTTAAAAGGATTTTATGTTTTTTCCTGATAGTAAAAAAACCTTATGAGTTTTATTATTCCATTAAAAATGTTTTATAAAAACATTTGTTAGAGAATGTAATTTTTAGTGTAAGAAAATGTTTATTTTTAGCTAAAATTTTACTTTGAGAAAAAATGATTATTCATGGAATAAGGGTTTTTTTTAATCATTTTTGTTCCTTACTGATATTTTTATGCTCATATCATGATTTAAAATGTTTTTCCTAGGGTTTTAAGGATGATTAAATATAAATAAGATGATAAGATTTAAAAATAGAACATGTGTCATGAATATAAAATTTGTTTATTCTTAGGGGATTTTTAATATGAAAAAAGGTTACTAATTAAAATTTTAAACTTTTTAATATATGGGTTAGTTGTATAAGAGTTATGACCTAAATATCTAAAAATATAAACCTAAAGGATATTTGGGAATGTAAGAGAGTGAAATAAAATTTAAATTCATGATAATATACAATGTATAAGGATATGTCTTCACATATAACCAAGAACACATTCTGTACAATGTCTAGATTCTTTGAATTTGTAATAATTTCATTTGGTCATACTAATTCCCCCACTATCTTTATATATTTAACGAATATTCTTTTCTCATATTAGATTTATTTGTTTGTTATAGTATCTATATATGATATTGTAATCTATTAAAAGATCAATTAAGAGCACAAATATCACATAAATATTGCACTGAATAACCTAAATAAGGATAAACTGTATGAAAAATATACAATGTGAATTTTGGCTTCGAAAGGACTCATTATTGGGTCATATAGGGAAAATCTATTGATCGATCAAAAAACATTATTTAATATTCTCCCAGAATAATATACTCAGATAATAAATTTTATTATTTTCTATAGATATTATAACTTCATTGTGGATTTTTTTTATAGCTATCTAATCTACTCTCAATGATTACTCAAACGGGAGAAATTTTTGAGGACAAATTAATATAATGAAAATTTATAGGAAATAATGGTAAGGTTATCCAACCCACCTATGATTAAATTAAACAGTAGTTTAGAATGGTTATAGATATATAGCGATGCCTCAAATAAGTTATTAGGATCTGTTCTCATATATAATGATATAGTGTTAGATGATTCTTTATGGTAATTGAGGGTCTATGAGAACAATTACCCAACTCATGATTGTTAGTTACCTATATAATTTTTTGAATTAAATATATAGATGCATTACCATTATGGAGAAAGATATGAAACATATATATTAATCATAAAAAGTTAAAGTATATTTTCACATATAAAGAGTTTATTTTGTGATATAGAAGATGGTTTTAGATAATTAAAGAATATAACTGCTCAATAAATTATCACCCTAGGAAAGAGAGGAATGTGGGAGATTCTCATAGTTGAAAACATCATGTTATCTTATTTATTATAGGGACAAAAAATGATCCAATATTTTTGGATTTTTAAATGATGGTTCCAGAAATATTGATGGATGGATATATATCTTATATTTATAAAATGTGTGTTCAACTATCTTTCTCATTGAATATTAAATGGGAAAAGAGAAATATGTGGATCTATAGAAGAAGGTGATTAATTTTCTTGATTTTAAAATTGATTTTTATATAATGATAAGGTTCAAGGGTAGTGTATGTGTTCCATACAACCATGATTTAGAGAAGTATATGTTGGATATGGCTCATAGATCATCATTATCTGTTCATAATGGAAGTAAAAAGATTTATAGAAATATGAATGATTATTTATGGTGGGATGACATGAAGAGTGATATTTTTAGTATCTATCTTGATGTTTTGTATGTCAGTAAGTTAAGTAATAGAGACAAAAGTCTAATGGAATGTTATAACCATTGCTCATACCATAATTGTAATGTTACAACATTACTATAGAATTTTTTCATCAGACTCCCAAAAATAAATAAGGGCCATAACGTTATATGGGATACAGTCGATCACCTTATTAATTTAGTAAAATTAATTTCCATTAGGGAATACTTATCCATTAATCCGTATTCATGAAATTATATTAAGGAAATTGTAAGGTTACATGTAGTAACAAATTATATTATATCCATTTGGAATCTAAGGTTTACCTAGAAACTATGGTGACTTATTTAGTAGGCTCTGAATATAGAGTTATGTTCTCGTACCACATACAATTATTATATATATGGTTAGTCTATGAGAACAACTGAAACCTGATCGCATTGCTATTCACTATTTCAATTTCACCCTTACAACACCGTTATAAACATGTTTTTCCTTAAAAATTATAAATATAATATCAAATTAAACTTAATTTTTTATTCAATTATCATTTCATTTCTATTCAAAATTGAAATGTTACTTGTTTTGATAATTTCATAGTGTGTGGAGATGACTTGGAGGACCCATGATGATGTTCAAGAAAAATTGTGTCAAATTTTGTGTGATTAAATCACACCAATGGGTACAACCACACACTTAAACTAAACCATGAAACAAAATGGGCTTTGATTTTTTGGGATGGTCAAAAATTAGATGGGATACATTTAATATGAAGATAACAAATACCCATTCGTCTATTAAGGTGCCTATCAACACGAATCGGTCTAGGGAATCGAATCTACACAAAGTCAAAAGATGTGTTCTATATTCAGTCTATATCTAGATATTTAGTTTCCAAATTTTTCCAAATATTTGGTGATGAAATTCCATATTTTGGGATAAAACATCGTTATTTTTTCTAAAGGGAGATAAGAATATCTCATGGTCGAAAAACATGAAAAATTTTGGTTTTCAAAATATAGAGGCTCAAAACCACTTTCCAATTTTCATATAAAATGGAACCATGGGATCCCAAATATCATTTTAAAGTCATAAGAAAAGAAATATATTTTTTATCCTTATTTAAGTCTCCTCCTCATTCTATATGTTTTGGAGGCCCCTTTCCACAAATGGGGATCAATAATGAAGAAGGAGTTCCAACATAGTTTCCACCTCCTCTCGATGTTGGGCTAAATAGTGGGCATTCATTGTGATGGAGATACAAACATGTTAAGGAACGTCCAATGAATATATTAGCTACTAATTTTTAGAAATTTGGGTATTAAAAATGTTCATTCCTTCTATCTTACTTTATTTCATATCTAAATGCCTATTTTGATTCATTCGATTGATTTTCTCTTAATTTCTAACCGATCAGTGTGAGGTTTTTAGTGTGTGAATTGTGTTTATACTATTAGAAAAAACAATAATACATTTATTAGCCACTTTATTTGGATTTAAATTCTATATAAAATTCATTTTTCGATGCATAAGTGTTGAATCTTGGAAATACAATTTTAGGTCAATGTTTTGTTCTTTAAAAATGAAATAAAGGATTAGGAATTAATCAATATTCCAATTAATCTCAAAAATATAACTACTACAAACATAAATTATCCTCTAAGAACAATGAACATCAAATTGTTTAAGTGAAATCACAATGACCCATTTTAGTCATTGTTTCAAAATCAACTTGGTTTTCAACTATTAAACTCTTTTAATTGAGTTATTTTCATAAAATGCTTTCCTAAATCACCCCACATTTTAATATATTTTATTAAAAACATATACTATAAACCTATCTATTCTCCTTGAAAGGAATCCTATGGTATTCCATATACTATAAATGAACCTTCACATTATAATCAATTTGATGTTTCATGACAATCCGGACAAATTTTGGCGTTGTTTTCAGGGAGTGCTTTGGTTTTTAGTGTGCTTTCTTTATAAGAATATTGTTTATTTTATAACTATTTATATAATTTTATAACTTTATAATTTTTTATTTTATTTCTAAAATATTAATTTTTTGTAGGATTTGTGCATGAATTGTTCTACTATGATATATTTACATCCTTTTGAACCCAAACCAAAGAGGATCCTACAGCAGCGACACCATGACCCACAAGACAAATATTTAAGGGGGGAACATCACATATTGAACAAATTCTTGTTCCTTACTCTTTTAGAACCAACATAAAATAAAAATTAAACTTTTATAACATGTATTAAAAAAACTAAATATTTAAAGAACTAACCTCACCAGATGTTGATATCCAACCCACCCGTACTCAATTACATGGTGAGGCACCGAATTTTGATCATAAATTTGGTTTACATCACATATTACCATGATTACATGGACTATTGGGAATATATATACCTAATAACATAAAGAATCATAATATGTATCCTTCATTAAAACATGATAATATAGTTGAAGAAGAAACAATTCTCAGGGAATTTTCATTTTCATTAGAAGAAATTTTAAAATACTGGCTTTAATATATTAATTCACCAATTAGAGGATGAGAGGACATGAAACATCTTTTTCTTGAAAAATATTTACACCCTCTGTAACTAAATCATTAATAAAATAAATAATTTGGTATGAGAAAATTACAAGGGAAAACATTACATGAATATTGGGAACCCTTCAAAACGTTAGGTTTAAGTTTCCTGCACCACCAAATAAGTGATAAAATTTTAATAAAGTTTTTTTTATGAATTCTTGATTATTATTGATCAACAAATGATTGATTCTAGTTCATCTGGTAAACTAGTTGATAAAATACCAATTTATTCAAGGACCCTAATTGAGAAAATGAAACAAAGCACTAAAAAATTTAGTTCAAGGTCTAGTGTACCTTTCGAGGTGTCCATGTGGTTCAATGTATTGAGTAAGAATAGAATTTGGACTTGATGTTGGAAGAGGTATGTACCCTCCATTGACAACTAGCTCTTCCCCCAGAAAAATCCCAATTTCATACTCCCATACATTGTTGTATATTTTCCTCCCAAACCACAACTCTGACCAATGTACTCAATTGAGAAAAACTTCTGAGAGTTGTGATGAAATATTTTCATGTCTTCCATATAACCATCCCTTTTGGAATAATCTTACTATCCATGCAACCCTTATGGGATATAAAACCAAGCCTATATTAAAGTGGGTATTCTAACCACCTCAATATCCATGGAACCAATAGGGGCAATGTAGTTAACAACCACCAGCCAAAAATCCCAAACTCTCCAAAGGTTGTTCCAAAAAATCCTTCTAAAACCTCAGACTATATTACAATATATTATGAAATAAATCTCTTTCAATAATCTCCATGTAAATCAAACCACCTAAGTTACCATACATGACCAAAAAATCCATGCATGACCACTAGACAAATCAGTGGGGGAAATCCAAAGTCATGGGTTTGGTAAACTATACTCTCAACAAATATTGAACCCTACTGATATGTATTAAGGTTAATGTGGATGGTTCTTCCAAAGGAAATCAAGGACCTGTGGGTTGTGGCTCCATATTCAAGAATCGTATTGCTCATATCATTAGTTTCATCTATGGTAGTTATGGCTTTTCTTCCCCACTAGATACTGAAATGATGGGTATGAATCATGAATTCCATTTTTCTAAACAACAAGGTTGGAACAACCTCTATATTGAGAGTGAATCGACCACAATTGTGCAAGCAGTTTAGAATAGTGTTATACATCATGTGTGTCTGATCACCACCAAATGGATGGACTGTATCTATGCTTCCCTCTACATCAATAACATCATCACTCATATATATCATGAAGCTAACATGGTTGTTAATGGTCTTGAAAACAATGGAATAATCCAAGATATTACCTTGCTTGATGATCATTATTCTAGATTACTTTCTTTTCATAATATATATTATAATAGTTTTCCCTATTTTAGAATATAGTAATTCTTTTCCTCTATAATAATATTTCCTTTATTTTTCGTGCTAGACACCATCTTCATCAAACAAACCCTATAGATATGGGAAATGTCAGTCCCATCGCCATTAGTGGTGGAAATCAACTTAATATCCAAATTATCCCTTCTTTTTCGTCATCCCCTCTTGAGGAAAACTCCATCCCAACCATTGAAATTAGTTAAAATGTTGAAAAACCATGCCTTAAGAGAAACCATTTTAAAGTAATGTTTGTTTATATTTTTGAGTCACATATACCAACCATTCCACATCTATTTCCCCAAAAGGCCACCCAAGAAATAAAAATTGTAACTAAACATGATAATGAAATCTTAGAAACATTCACTAAAGTGTAGATTAACATCCCCTTGATCGATGTAGTGAGAAAATTCCACGATATGACATGTTTCTAAAGGAGATGTATATACACCTATGGTTATTTCTATGTTATGAGAATGTGATATTAGGGAGGAACATCTAATCATTTAGAGATACATTAATTCCAACCAAATTAAATGATATGGGAATATTATCAATTATTTTCACTATAGTGGAGTATCCCTTTTCAAATGTTATTCTTGATTTAGGTTCCTATTAAAATGTGATTCCTCACTCCATTTACTCTTCCTTATAGGTAAGGTAATTGAAACACATAGGAATTATTTTCAACTAGTATACTAGAGTACTGCATACCCCTCTGGTGTGTTAGAGGATGTTTTTGTGAGGTTGAAAATTTTAATTTTCTCTGCTAATTTTTATGTGATAAAAATGTATGATGATAGGATTAGTGGACATACCCTAATTTTATTTTAGAGGGAATTCCTGATAACTTCCAAAACCGTAACTTACTACCAAAATGATTTATTATCTATGTAGTTTGGTGGTGACATTTTTCTATTTCAACATCCTTGATTCCATGAATCACCCTTTAGAAGAACATTCATCCCTCATTGTTAACTCTATAGATGTACTCCATTCCCATAAAAAACATTTTGCATTCTCTTCAGCCCATTTCCATGTTTTCTTCACTGATTGAAAGGTTCAGTAATTAATCATCCATTGAATGTCATACCGATCTAGAAAAATGATATGCATTTTTTTTAATTGATAATTTCTTGAACACTAAGGATCTAATGAACATTGATGAAACTAATAAGATTGTAAAATCTTATTCCTCATATAATGATGGTATCATTGAGTATTTATATGGTATTATTAAACTCTCACTTTCACACACACTCCCATCGATCCAAAATCCAAATAAATTTGAACTAAAAATCATCCTAAGATTAAACATACTAATATCTTGAGAATGGATACATGTTTCCTTTGATAATTTCTAGTTCACTCCCTCCTAAACATGAATTGTGACTATTTGAACTTTTGAGCGAGTATACACACTATTTGGGGTGGACACTTTTTGAAATTCTGGTTATTAGTCCATCAATTTGCACACATCATATTTTGTTAAATGATGAGGCTAAACTAGTGAGGTAGGAACAATATTGATTGAACAAAGACCTCCTTGATGTTTTCAAATTAATGTAACAAAATTATTTTTATAATGATTCATTTGTCCCATCTCGGAAATCCAATGTGTCTATGCAGTACAAGTGGTTCCTAAAAAAGTTTGTCTAATAGTAATAAAAATTGAAAATGAGGAATTGGTTCCAGCTCATGTGTGTAATAGTTGGTGTGTCTATATAGACTATCACAGACTAAACCAATGCATTAGGAAGAACCATTTGCCTTTTTTTCACTAACCAAATGTTTTAGAGGCTAGTAGGGAAGTCCCATTACTATATTCTTGATGGGTATTTGATATATTATTGGATTCATACTGCCCCTGAGGATCAAGAAAAGGAAACCTTCAGGAACCCCATGGGGACATTTTCATACAGGAGGATGATATTTGGTATGTGAAATGTGATGAGTACATTCCAGTGATCCATGTTTTGTATTTTTTTCAGATTACCTGAAGAATTTCAGGGAAGTATTCATAGATGATTTCACAATTTATGTATCCTATTTTAATGAATGTTTGAGTAGTCTTGGTTTAGTCTTACATCACTGTATTGAAAAGAACACGGTATTAAATTATGAAAAATTACATTTTATGTTGTGACAGGGTATAGTTTTCTAATATTCCATTTCAGGTGATGATATCCATGTATATAAATAAAAAATGGAAATAATTTATTCCTACCATTCCCCATAAATGTACGAGATGGGAGGTATTTTTTAGGTAACTCTATATTTTTCCATCATTTTATTCATGGATTTTCTAAGATTCAATCTCACCTCTCCTGATTACTCCAAAAAGAAAATAGATTTTTAATAAAGAATGTGAGGAATCATTTAACAAATTAAAATGTAGTATTAAACCGCATCTGGTAATCCATACACCTTAGTGGTATTTACCATTTGAGCTCATGTGTGACACCTCTAACAATGCAGTTGGGGTAGTCTTATCACAAAGGGTAGATCGAGGTCAACATGTCATGGGCTACACCTCAAATACACTGGAACCTGCCCATGAAAACTAAACCATATTTGAAAAATAATTTCTTGCAAGTGTCTTTTCCTTCGGTAAATTTAGCTCATGCCTTTTAGGGTCAAAATTCATTATGTTTTCAGACCATGTAGCCCTTTGGTATCTACTTAATAAATAAGAATCCAAACCATGTCTCACTCACTGGATTCTCCTCCTTTAGAAATTCAATCTATAAAATATGGATAAAAAAGTCGCTCAAAATGTTGTGGCTGAACATATCAGTAGGATACATTCAACCTCATAAATTGACTCATATCCTTGTATTCTATTAAATGACATGTTTTCATATGGGAAAATGTACCTAATGCAAGATTTAATTCCTTATTATGCCGAAATTTTAAATTATTTGGTCGCATATTGCATTCCTGCGGATTTAAATAGAAACCAATTTGATTGTCATAAACATGAGTCTCATTAGTACATTTGGGATGACCCATGAATTTGACGGATATTTATACCTCAAGTACATAGGTTTTCTATTCCTGATAGAGAGTTCCAGTCTATCCTTAGGTTCTTCCACACTATTGTCTGTGGGGACCACTTTGGTCCCAAATAGACTATTCACAATGTCCTCGATTCTAGTCTCGTTTGTATAACCCTTTTATGGGATGATGATTTTTTCTGTAAATCATTACCTCATTGTGATGTAATAGGGAATGTGTCTAATAGATATAAAATTACACAAAAACACATTATTTTCCTTGAAATTTTTCATATTTGGCTAATTGACATTATGAGACCATTCCCCAATTCATTTGAGGAATCATTATATTCTTTTGAAAGTGGATTATGTGTCAAAATGAGATAAATCACCAATCAGAAAGACTGATGATTCCATTACTATTGTGGAAGATTTTGGAACCTATACATTTTGTATGTTTGGATTACTGAGGTTCATCATCAGTGACTAGGGTTCTCCATTACAAAACTGAATAGTGAACACCATTTTGTATCGGTATGGGGTTGGGCTTCGAGAGTCTACTTATAATCACCCATAAAAAATGTTCAAGATGATTTTTTGAATAAAGTTGTTAATAATATTCTTGAAAAAATATTTCAACTTAATAGAAAATATTAGATTCCTATACTCGATGATTTATTATAGGCCTACTGTACTACTTTAAATATCCAATTGGAATTTCACCATATCAGCTATTTTATGGAATGAGTTGTCACCTTTCTATTATGATACAACAATGAGCATATTGGGCAATTAAATAATGAAAATATAATAATGTAGGTGCATATTCTCAATTGAAGTTTCAAATTCAGGATTTGGAGGAAGTCTGTATCGATTCATATGAGGTATATAAGATTTATAAGTAGCGAACCCATGCTACATAGGATTTTCTCATTCATCATCATAATTTCCACATTTTGCAGAAGTTCCTTCTTTACAATTCAAGGCATTAGTTTCATCCAGGGAAGATTTATTATCAATAGTTTGGACCAGATAATGTTACTAATGTTTATCCATTTGGTGTTTTTCAGTTTCAAAATGAAGAAAAAAACATCACTATCAATGGGTTGCAACTAAAGCACTTTTATGAAGCCATTATAGATTCCCCGATGGAGGAACTCCATGTTCAAGAACAAATTTATGAATGAAACTCAATATATTTTATCCTTCATTCCCACATTCTCTTTTATTATAGTTATGAGATTGCACACATTAGGTGTGGGGGGGGGATATTCTTAGGTAAGATAGGAATTTTCTTCTTCTTCCATTATTTCTATATTTTTTTTCTTGCTATAGAGTATTATCACTCACCCCCCCCCACCCAATTCCACCTCACTTTTGTGCCAGAATATTAAATTTTGATTATCACTTTATAATGGAAGACGATTCCCACTTAATCATAGTATTTATTGATCATGAATGAAGAATTACTCTTTTTGATATTGAATTAACATAAAATAAGAAGTTTATGTATTGAAATGTGTGTTTTAGAAATAATTTAACATTGTGTTGAGACATTTTTTGAGAATTCATGGATTTTTTGTGATATGAACAGTTGTATCACATTGAAACCATTGAAAAGAGTGTTACCATTTGTGTGATTCACTTATGGGAAAATTTTCCACTTAATATTTACACACTTTATATTAGCACCCAACTATAAAGTTAGAATATTTTTTACATAATGGAAGGTATATATATGTTAGTATTATAATAATCAGCTTACCAAAATGACTTTTTCCATACGTTCATTCCTTATCTAGTATTTTTCATTACTTTACTAGATTTACCTGTACATGAGTACCTATTATTCGACAATTGTATGCCATAAAAAAGATTTGTATGTTAAGATTTTAAAAAACTACCATTCCTAGAATTATTATCTTGTTATAAAAATTAAAATTAGTATAATTAGGAGATCAAACAAGTGTTAAAAGTGGAGAGTGAGATTTATTCGAAATGAATATTTTGAATAAACAATAATAACTGAGGGGAGTGATAAAATTTAAAATATATGGGGTTATCTAGGTCAGTGACACAATGTTCGACTTACTAGAATGCATATATGAGTGTGCCTTGAAATTTGATTGCAAATGATGTAGGTCTGGTTTGGTAGAAAGAATCATTTATGTTGGGAAATTTTAAAATAACATATATTTAATACATAGATAGTGGGAATAATATCATGAAATTATTTTTAAACACACATGGGGGGTTAGTGGGGTGATTTAATTTTAAATTCTTTTCTCATTTTGGAATAAGGAATCTCTTTGAATTTTTTTCTGACACAATTTATGAGACATCATTTTCCATGATCACAAAGAATAACTCATTGGTGTGATTTTTATTTGACCTCATTACTATCAGGAATGTAATTTTCATTGAATTCTAAATCATTATGAATTTTGTAATATCTAAATGCCTAATTTTTTGAAATGTGAATTTTTACAGGAGTGGAAATGTTTAGTATTGGGGTTGTGATCATACAATGATTCACTATTTTATTTTCACCCTTACACCAATGTATTAAACAAGTTTTTTATTGAAAATTATAAAAAATTATCAAATTTCACATAATATTTCATTTGATAATTTTGTATTTATCAAGGTTAAAAAGGGAAATTTTACTTCTTTTGATAATTTCATTGTAGTTGGAGGTGATTTGGATTACCCATGATGATGTTCATGAAAAATGGGCCAAACTGGGTAGGATGCAAGCACAACAATGGAATCTAGGAAACACTGCTACTAAAAAGTGAATCAAAATGGAATTTTATTTTGTGGTCTTGTCCAATATTAAATGTGTTAAATTTCATATGATTACACTCAATCCCTATTTTACACTATAGGTCTTATCCAAACCAATCTATCCATTGAATTAAATATGAAAAATGTCAAAAGATATTTTTTTTATTCTATCTATATCTCGAGTTTTAATTTTCCAAGGAGTTCCACGTATTCAGTGGAGACATTAATGATGAATAGAAAAAGAAATTATCTTATCCAAAGCTAGATAAGACATTCTTGTGGGCTAAAACCATAGGCTAAGTGGTTTATCAAAATCTATGTGTTCCAAACCACTTTTCAATTTGCCAATAAAATGTAATCGTAGGATTAAAATTTGAATGTTCAAACCATAAGTAAAGAAATACCATTTTTGAGTCTTATAAATTATTATTCCTCATCCAATATTTTTTTGTTCCCTTATCCTTCTAGGGGGATCAAGAATGAATAAGGAGTTCCACCCGTGCTTCCACCTCCTCTAGATGTCGGGTTAAATTATGGGAGTTTGTTTTGAGGGAGATGCATACTTGTCAAGGTAGTTTCAATGAATATATTATCTATTGGATTAGAGTATTTTGGGTTTAAAAAAATTTGAGTCCATGAATATTACATTATTTCATATTTGAATGTTTTATGTGATGCATGTGATTGATATGACTTAAATTTCTAACTGACAGGTGTGAGGTATTGAGTGTGTGAATTGTGTTGCTCTGATTGGACAACACAAGAATAATTTTATTAACAACTTTCTTGGGATTTTCAATATTATTTGGAAGATCTTATTCCATGCATATATTATTTATCATTGAAAAATTGTTATTATGTCATGGTTTAGTTCACCAAGAAATGAAATAAATGCTTAGAAATTATTTGATATTCTAATTAATTTCAACCAATCTATTAATCCAAACATATATGATTATTTATGAACAATGAACATTAAATGTGTGTATTGAAATAAAAATGACCACTTTATCTGATATTTTCAATATCAATTTTGTTTTCTTCAATTAGAATCATTAAATTAAGTTCAATTCTTAATAATGTTTCCAAAATGACACCCCCTAGATAATTTTTATTATAAATGCATACTATAAACCTATCAATGCTCCTTGAGAGATGACCTAGGGTATTCATTATACTACAAATCAAGCTTAAACTCATAATCAATTTGACATGTCCTGAAAATGTGGTCAAAATCCTAAATAAATTGATCAGATATTGTACTATGTATTTTGTAGGTGATTGGGATCAACACCTTTATCTAGTCGAGTTTTCATAAAATAATATCATTCACTCAAGAATTCAGTTGGATAATTATGAGTACCACTATGGAAATAAGTATATATATACAACATTCTATGAAGAATGTTGAGAAATAAATCACTTTGTACTTGAGCTAGATTTTTAAATTTAATATAATGTTAGATCTGTTCATAAACACATCATGCCAACTAAGATTCGATAGAAATGTTAGGCAGACAATGGTCAGTTTGATCTACAATTTGAAGTTAGTGATGTGTTTTTATTTAAAGTTTTCCAGGGAAAAAGGATATTAGATTCTGAAATAAATTAAATCCTATCACTACATATATTATCCATTATGATATTCTTTATTCAATAGGGACAACAACTCATTTCTCTGTGCTTCAACCGAACCTCTCTCAACTTCATGACCTATACAATGTATCTCTCCAGAGAATGTACATTTAAAATCCATAAAATATAGTAAAATTAAATGTTTTAGAACATTATAATGTTCTTATATATTAAAAAAAACTAGTATAAATCTTGGATCATAGAGATAAAGTGTTTTGGAACATGACTACTCACCTAGTTAAATTTCTATGGAAGAAAAAAAAATTTAAGATGTTGTGTGGGAACTCGATGATGTGATGAGGCTGTTATATATTATTTTTATTATATTATATAAAGGTAAGTTGGATGTTGAAATTCATTTTAATATGGTATAATGTAACACCTCTTTAATTTATGATATATTTTTTAAATAAATTTCATCTCTTAGATACTTTGTGATACATGAAACCCCAAGTCTAAATGAACCATAATATATAATAAAATTATAACATAGCTATTAAATTGGTGGATACAAAATAGAATTACTGAATTATAAATATTATATGGTTTACACAAGTATTAAAAATATTCATTTGTTATAAATTGATTAAAATGAAAATTAAAATCAATTGAAATTAAAGAAATTTTTTTGAAAAATTATTTCATTCATGAAATGTGATTTTAAATTAATAAATTAATTAATTAAATGTTAATTATTGATTTTAACGAAATTTATATATTATATATTCAATAGAACAATTATCATTTTGTTAATATTTTCTAGGAATGGGGCAAGAACAAAACGGGTTTTCTTCTTAAATCCGCATTTTTCTGGAAAATTGTTTTGTTGCTACCGTTATGATGGCCTCCATAATTAGTGTAGGCACTATGCTATGGCCCAAATATTTCTATTTTCATTATCTCTTGGGTTTCCAAATTCAAGATAATGTGGGATATAAGAGAATGATTACCACTCTTAGATGGCGAGGGCGCTATGTAGATAAGCCTAACCCGATCCACTGATCCCATCCAATGGTGATGGTGTGAGTGCGTATGTGGCATGTGTGGGGGATATATATACTTCTCAATGGTGTGGTTAAAACTAGTTAATCTCATAAAATTGGTTAGTATGTGATGACCTGGATGATGGTTATGTGAATATCAGGTGGCGCTAACCACATCAGGTGGTGGGTTGGGGGGATGTGAATCAAAAAGGGCGGTTGGTGGTGTATTACCAGAAATGGGATGTATAATGATGTTTTTGAAATTATGAGGTAGAGGTGTACAGAAATATAAATTCTATAGAATGGGATTGGAGTACCCCTACTCTTCAACGAGGGTGGTGGTCTGATGGTCGTTATTAGCAATGACATGTCGTCCAATGAGATGATGGGGAGGTTTGTTGTTTATTTGTAGCAGGTCCTTAAGTTGTTGAAAGAAAGGGTTTTATAGATCTATATTCAATCTGAAGGTACTTCATGATTTTGATGAAGTAATATGGGGAAGAAACATCGCATAGTGATGAAGAAGGTAGGTCATGTACTTGGCCTTTTGTGATATAATTACGGGGCTTTCAAGACATAATTTGTAAAGGTCTTCGGATCGTTAATGGGTGTGTTATCAATTTTTGGGGATAAAACTGACCCATTTCATTTGATTCATTTTTATGTGTGTTTTTTTATTTTACCCCCATGTACCTAACATATATATATATATATATATACTTTTTGATGAATAGTGAATAATAAATTTATTTTATAACTGTCTTTTAAATTAATGGATTTTCAAAGTTTAATTTTGTTTTAAAATGGTATTAAATGTAAAATCAGTATAATTATATAATTTTTAATCCAATTTATGTTATTTGATTCATTTTTATGTTGAATTGTTTTTTATAAATTTTTTATACTTCAGAAAACATTTACATTGGAGAGACTATTTTCATCTAATTTTTTGGTTTAATTTGAAATTAAATTCATTCAATTATATGTATTTAATATTATAAAAATTATTACATATTTATAATTATCATAATTAATATAATTTATAAATTTAAACTTAATTTTTTTCACTATGAATAGTCAAAACAGTAAAAATCTGTTTCCACAGTTCATGTTTAAATAGGTTTACTAGGGGTTTAACTATTGTTACAAGGGTTAAAATAAACAATAATCATATCTAAAATTTATATTTTTCCCAATGTTTTATACTATAACATATAATGTTTGTAAATGGTGAATTTAGGAGCTATTGTTGTGAATAATATTTTAATTTATTTAATTTTTTCAAAAATTCATAGTGGATCCTCTCCCCCACTTATAAAAGGACACCTTCACTACTCTCCTCTCCAATCATGAAGATACTTTTGGTTTTTCAAATAAATATGAAAATAAAATCCTAAAATATATACCCAGTACCTAGCATCATTTTTTTTATCATAAAACCAACACATTAATTCTTTATATATAAAATTAAAGATGTTTTCTGAAGAAGCGGTATTGTTCTTTACAATTCATTTTCATTTTATTTCTTCTTTTACCTATTTTAAATATTATTAAAATATTATAATTAATAACAAAAATAATATAAATATAATTATATGCTATTATATTAATGTCACAACCTATATCCATCTCCCATTACCTAAAATAAGAAACAAAACCAGCTATCGTGTGTTTAGTGGAATACGACCTCATGAATCAACATAATTCATTTTTCATCACCGCCTTTCAGGGTTTGAATTAAATATTTTTTTAATATATATATATATATTATATTTTTTAAATAATTATAAATATTAAATTACGATTTCACATAGATCATTATGCCTTCAAATCCATAAGAAAAAGATGATGTCGCTCATGTATATGTGTGAACTTCCGCCACAACAGAGCTACGTGATTCATTTTTAATTTCCATTTTACATGGATGGTAATAAGGATAGAATTTATAAACATATATGATTTATATGATATAATAATTATTATTTAAATTTTAATTATTATTTACATGTATTTCATTCTGTCTTTCGAAAAATGAATACAACGTTCAACATATGTACGACCAAAAGTCTTTATGAACGGTGTAGGACATTTTTCTATATCTAACTTTTATATATGACTCTAAATGTAAATATAATAAAATAATATGTTATATATATAATTACTAAATTTATTAATATTGTTAAACCATAATAAATGTTCTTGGAAAAATACTATCGAGCCACAACATACATGAAAAATGATGTAGTTATCATTCGGAAGAGTGATTTTAATAACGAATTGTTAATTAATGAAAGAAAAAATGTTATTAGTAAAATATATATGGTAATATATATGTGTGTGTGAGTGTGTGTGTGTGTGTGGGTGTGTGTGTTTGGATATTAAATATATTAATAATAAATCTATATTTATTATAATGGAGGTTCAAACATTAAAAAGGAATTCATATTGAAGGTAATGGTTTTATCTTACAATCTTATTGTTTACCAGGATTGTTTATGATTATGTTTTTAATGATGATATTTCATGATATACATTTCAAATAAATAAATAAATTCTATTCTACATTTTTTATTTAATTATATTACATGTTTTACTTTTATTTTCCTCTCTTTAAGAATTCATGATACAAAAATAATGTTTTTAAGGAAGACATAATTTATTTCTCTCTACAATCAAAAATAATTTTTATTTCATGTCCATGTTTTATAAAGAATGTTTTAAAGACTATTTTTAATATTTTACAATGATTTTTAATGTCATTTTACCCATAACATATGTTTTAAAAAATAGATAAAAATGAATCTTATTTTCATTTTCCCAACAAGGTACTTTTTAACATTTTTTCAATGTATAAAATGAATTATTTCTTTTTTACTTATATGACATGAAATGAATTTTACACCATCCTAAAAAATAAATTACTTTCTAAATAACTTACATTTTTACAAGGTTACATTTAACAAAATTGTTTCAATAATATTTGTAATTTTTTTAAAGATGATATTTTAAAATGAAATGTTTATTTTCCAGAAAAAATATTCTATATAATTTTTAAAGGTACTTTACTTTAAGAAGGAAACCTTAGATAATAATTATGATTTAATAATTATATATTCATATTAAACCATACACTTTAATTATTTATTGTCTTATGATTATGTTGATTTATAGATGATTATATGCAACCCATTTCTTTATTATGGGTTAATTATGTTATGAAGCCTATTTCTTTTCCATTGGTTATTATATGATGAAATGATAAAATGTTTTAAAAAACCAATTTATTTTCATTTGTTATTATATTATGAATGAATTATGATCTTGTGGTACACATATGTATGAATTTTCATTTTGTGATTGGTGGGGCCAAAATAATATTACCCTCTAATGCATTGGTTGAAAATGATTATCTAATAAGATAAACATCAATGGAATGGGGAGTGAACCTGGACAAGTAATGTAATATAACCACTATGATGGAATTTATAGTAACCCTTGGCAACTAAAATGGTTTGGGGAGTTAACCCAATCCACTATGATAGTATTCGTAGTGATCCTTGACAGCTATAGAAATGTTTTTTTAAGATTATGGGTATGCCAAAAATCAATGTCTTATGTGAATGTTATGATATCATGGAACATGTTCTTTGTTTCATTTGTGATTCATGTGATATGATTAAAAAATATTTATTTCATCATTAATGATTATGATTTATTATATGCAAGGTTTTGTTTTCAATTTTTGTGCACATATTCTCATCCCCTTCTGCTCAAGTTATGATTTTGTGATCATTTATATATCCCTTAATTATACTTACTGAGCATCCAATATCACCATTTTTTGTATTTCCTTTCCTTGGGTATGGAAAACTTTAGTGCAAATTATATATATAATAAGGATTCTAGTTATGAAAAACTTAAAACGAGATAATTTAGTTCACTTGTAAACACATTTTTTATATATTCTGGTATCCAAAGAAACTAGATGTATATGATTATATTTTTGATTGTAATGCGATGTGATAAATATTCATCTATTTATATGAGTCATATATATATAAATAATTGTTCAATATATAAGTGGAATTAATTTTCAGGGAGATGAATCTAGTCATATATTACATAAGCATTTTAAAAAATTTAAAATAATTTTGTGATTTTTTATCTACAAATCACAATATTCTTCTTGAGAATTATGTATTTGATAAAGATAAGTCCCTTTAAAAACATTCCAATAAGTACTATTAATAATTTAATTACATTGTTAATTAAACTAAAAAATATTCTTTTTTTCCAAATCCTCCACAGTACCAACTGATTCCATAGAATGAAAACATACCATTATAATTAGCCTGATGCCCAAAATATGAAACTTTTCTTCCATAATTATAATAATCATAAATATATTATTATTTTTATGAACCAAATTTATTGTGAATTCATGAAAAATATTCTTCATGATATAATTCATTTCAATTATATGAGAGTCAGTAGTTGTAGTGTATTTTTACTTCAAGTGTGTGTAACCATAATTTCTAGATTTCTACAGGCCACATGATTTTTCATTTTTTTTCTTCACTTTATTCATAGATTCTAAAAAAATTTCAAGAATTTCTTCACCCTTATAGAGTTATTTTTATCCTCAAAAAATAATTCTTCTTTACACATTCTCAAACCTCTTAAATAGAATTCTGGAAACTGGTTTTGATTTATTATGTTATTCTTTTTCATTGACCTATTTTTATTTAATATAAAAAATATAATTCACTTTATCAATCACAATATCATTAATATTGGTGTTATGATTCTTTTCATCATCATTAATATTATGTAAATCTTCAATATCCTATAGCATGCATTATTTTCTGTTATAAGAGATGATTCATTTTAGTTGAAAATTTGATTAACATTCTTTAAGAGACATTATTTCAATTCTATCTTCATCATAAATTCCATTTATGTATCTTTTTACTCAATTTTATAATTGGCTTCACAAATGGTGATATTTTTATCATTAATATAATATGATATTAGTCTTATAATATCTTTATCATTGGATGTGTCAACTTATTATTCGTCATCAATATATTCACATTATTTAGATAATATATTTCTCGTTTTATATTTAGTGAAATTAATTCCCATATATTTAGAAGAAACTGTTGGATAGTTTAATTTATTCTTATATAATCTTCTGGAATTTTACTCTTCCCCATCATTATCTTCTTCCACTTTTGATTTTGGTAAATTTTTCATAAAGTTCCCAATATATACAAATATAATGAATGATGAAGAAAGATTAATGTTTAATTTTCTTTTCCCTATTCTCACCATTTACGAGATAAAGGACACAACTTCAAAAAATTTCTCATCCATATCTACATTATAATATCAATTTATAAATTCTTATTTGATGAAAAAATTCATTGACATCTAAGCATTTGAGGAATTATAGATAATGTTTTTTCATGTTTTCCCTTATTCTAGAAAACATCATCCTTTATTAACTTATTAGATAATAAATTCATTTTAATTTGTAAAGAGGAATGGTTATTCGATCATTATATTCAAAATCTAAAACTTTAGCACCAAACAATTTATATTTGGTATGTAAAATATTATCTATAATTATAGAGTCTTCTAACATCACACTATGGAATATGACTGTGCTAAAAACATCATTAACATTTGAAAATAATATATATATATCGTACCATCATCATAAATATGTAAGTATTCATACTTAAACCACCAGGTATATATATATTTTACTACTTCACTTTTGTATTTTCTTAATATATATTCATAATTTTATCCAAGATTCATTAAACTTCCAAAAACATAATCTTTTTAAGAAAAGAAAAAATTCATTCTAAGCATATCTAATATAGGGGAAAATACAATATTTACAACATTAACATAAAATAATAGATGTTATGTCCAAGATATGATTTTTATTTCTCTATGATCACAATACTAACAAGAATTATCCAATTAGTATAATGGTAGAAGATTTACCCTTGAACTCTTGTTACATATTTTTGATAATATTTTTCCATATCCCACACAAAAGTGGATCCCACACTTTATGATGATATTAAATATTTTTAGAAATTAAATATTTTTCCACTAATATACTATCATTGAGTTATTGGATGTGAAAAGTTCATCTACTTATTATATTCTTGTATGGTACCATGAATATTCATCAATTTTCTTGCATAACACTGTATGAAGAAAATTCATTCATTTTTCATCTATATCGTGAATAAGGCTCTTCATAATATAGAGAAATAATAAATTATCTTCTCTTTCACACTTTTATGCGTCTTTGGTATAATACAATGTTTTTTCACACTTATCATATAACACATTACTTCTCCTCAAAATATATATTACTATGAAAATATGTATGAATATATTTTACCCTTTACATTATAATCATCATCCTATAATAAATTAGCTTCTAGATATCTTGAATTTGAATCTTTAAAGACTTGACCCGATGTCGTTCAATATTTTTGAGTTATCGCGAACTCTCACTATTTTTTAAAATTCTACATAGAAATTTATTCAACAATATACTTATGAAAACATTATTTCCAATTAATTCAATAATTTATTCTTTAATTATTACTTGAACCATTATATTATATTTTAGATAAATTATCTTTCATCCGAAATATTTTGAAAATTTATTCATATATTAAATAAATTACATGATATCTATTATTTGAGGATTTTTATACTTTATCATTTGAGTATAATTTTATGATCTTGTAAACAAGTTTTGATTCAATATGATTCATCAAATTAATTCTAGAGAAGATTGAATTATTTATTTTTTCAGTACTATAATTCTAGATGATGGTAAAAAAATATCTAATTTTTGAGTAAACATTAATTTTGTAAAAACATCGTTTAGTTCATGTAAATTGACTTTTAACCAGTAAAAGATGACCCATAAATATCTTTTAAAATTTCAAATATACCCTCAAGAAAATAAATATAATACTAGACAACCTTTATGTACTGAAACAATTACACATTCTAGGACATAAATATACATTGAATTGAATATATCATGTGACCATTATGAATGTAACATAATTTTTGAGTTTCATTAATTTATATTCCATATGAACATTACAAATCCACCTTGATGTTAGAATTATCTTTACATAGGAATCATACAGATTGAGTTACCTTTACATACATAGTGAAATTTCAAGATGACATTTAAATTTAATTCAAATGAACATTATGAAAAATATTATATATATATGATAACCCTTACAAAAAAATTTTGTTACCTTTATGTTGAAACTCTTATCCAAATTCATTAGGATATATAAATTTTATATTTCTTCTATACCATTTCATAATTATCAATAATTCTCCAAAATTAAAAAAATTTATTACCTCAACTGATGGACATCGGTTATTTAAGATTGAATATGATTTATTGATTGAAAATAAAATCCAATAGAATATAAAAATACCATATTTAACCTTTTTAAATATTTCATTTTTTAATGAATAAAAATTTTTCTAACAAAATTCTTTATTTTATACACTTCTTAATGGGACTACAAGTTTTCATAAGTAATAAAATTCTAACATTATCTCTTGGAATCAAAATAGATTATTTTTATCACACTATAAATCAATATATTAATTAATATAATCAAGACTTTATGTAGAGATAATTATTTATATTTCGTGGAAGTATATCTATTCTTTTTATTTTTTGAAAATTTATGAGAAAAATGATTTCATAATATTTTGGAATGTCTAAAAGGGTTTTGAATGTTATTCATGTAAAATTTTAAAATGGGTTCGAATAAGATAAGTGAAAATTAAATCTCTTAAAATCCAAGATAATCATATATTTTTGCGTAAGATGATTCCAATTTTCACTGAACATATGTTATATAAAGAATGATGTCTATGATGAAATCTTATATGAGGAATAATAAGAATAAAAATGATCCATTGTGAAAGTTAACCTACCATTTGAATGGATGGAGTAATTTTTACAATACATGTATACTTTCATCATGAGATATAATCATCCAGTGAGAATTGAATATGAGGAATGTAATCACCTTAATACAAACTTTTAACCACCACCCTAAATAAGAAGTATATATATATTATATAAGTTGTGTAACCTGAACGAGGAATAGTTTGAAAATATCATCATTAAATATTGATTAATTATAGTTTGGTTGGTTATTAAATTTTCTATAGAATATATATAATATTTATTGTTTCATGAAATATTTTTCATTTCGATTGGAATCTTAAAATTTAGATATTTTGAGATAACATATGGGTATTATAAAAAAATAATTTTTATATTATGATAGATGAAAAATTGCATAGTAAATAGGTTATTTCAGGGTTAAAATAAATGGTAACATAATTGTCATTATATAGTACATAATCATGACTATTTGATAATAAAGGCTCATTTATTTCATGTTTGAATATTACCAATTGAAGATAAATATAATGAGATTAGGGTGTTAAATATTGGTCCGAAGAACGTGACAAGTGGGTGTAAATAAATAGTTCCAAATGGATTTAAATTAATTATAAATAATCTTGTAGGAAGCATGGTGACATAACATGAAAATTTTAGGATAAGTGAAATAAGAAATTATTATGCTACTATGTCATATATGAGACCTCCAAATCAATGAATATCATGTGTACACAACTTTCCAGTAGTATTTCTTCCCCCATTACATAAGTATCCACTATTAAGTTTTTAGTTAATTTAGGATACTGTTATACCACCATCCATTTTACTACATAATACCTCTACCTCTATAAAAACACAAGAGTCTTGGGGACTTATGTAATGCCCCGAACCAAGTTACCCAGAGTCGGTGCATTATTTTAACACATTGGAATGATTACATGGAATCATGTTCTGAAGGAAAGATCAGTTTAGCAGTCTTGGAAAACAAATTACAAACATGAATTTTACATTAATCTTTATAACATACAAAACAACATAAATAATCATTTATGAATGCCATTATTCCCTTCGATTGACCCTACATATCAACCACAATACACTTCATTGAATCTTGGAAAAAAAAATATAGAAAGGGGTGAGCTTAGATGCTTAGTGGGGATAACAATATAGCGGAAACTTTAATAAATAATCATAAACATTTAAGGAAATGTATAACTAAAACAAAAGCCTTTTAAACATGAACTTCAACATAATATGGAAAAAATAAAATAAAATAATGCAATTTACTTATTCACATGGATATTATACTAGTATAATAATCGCATGCAATATCACTAACCACATTCATAATGATGGAATGCATAATAATAAACTATCATAACCACATAGTAAAGGCCTCATGTCAATACTATAAATAATATTTTTTCAAGGCCTTGTGCCAAGTCACTAGTTTGTCTCATGAGACCTATTGATGCATCGAGGAGCCATATCGAGCTCCACCCGTCACTTATTAAGTCCAATTTATTCCCCATATGAATCGGTTTAAACATAACATAAACATTCGTATTAGAACTAGCATACGAAATGTCAATACTTTCTCCATAAACCATGAATTGTATAAAAATAACACATTCATAGTCAAACATATCACAAAACCTTCAATATAATATGGAAGTTTTGTATCATAATAAATCAACTTCAAATAAGGTTAAAATCCATCAATGGATGTTGACATAGATGAAATCAAAACTATTTGAGAGAAATATCTCTTTTTTGAAATCATTTAAAAGTCACACATTTATTAAGGAAGTATTTTAAAAGAGATTTTGGAATCAAAGTGTCCCATACCACATTAAAATTTGTGAAAAGAAATATCATTTAAAAACATTCATGTCCATATAAATAAATCCTTAAAATCATTTTGAAAACATGGACATTAATTAAAAATATTTAGAAAGATAAATCATTAAAACATTTAAAATTATGAACTTGATAAAGAGTACCTTTCACAAATTCCTAAAATATTAATTTTGAAATAATTTAAAAGTAAAATAATTATAAAATAAAACTTTTAAATTAAAAATATTCTTATAATCTTTTAATGGAAGCTTGAACAAGTTTATAACGGTATAAATAGCTGCACCCGCCGTATAAGTTAAAAAAATTATTAACTTAAATTTGTTGAAAAGGTCCAAAAGTACCTTGTTTGGAAAGTGACGGAAAGATTACTTTCAGAACACATAAGGGTATAAATGACATTAACCCATTGTCTAGTAAATAGTAAAAATATTTTGAAATACATTTTTATGAAACATGGATGTGGATGATAAAGAGGTCCCAATAGATAATTACAAATAAACAACCTCAGATAAAGATGAGATTGTAGAATTAAACCCTTACCTTGTACTTTTCCTTGGTTGAGGGTAGTTTATCCTCCTATATAATGGTTAAATAATTGTAATCAAATTATACAAGAATAATATACGTTAATATGATATCATATATGAACTTTTAACATTGATTTGTTAATAATATCTTAGTATTATCACTGTTTCGGGTGTTACCTTAATCATTTTAATTTATATGTTTTGTTACAGAAGCCGTGTTTTTTATAGATAAGTTGTATCATATACATATACAGAATGATATAAAGTCCTTAAAAATTATTTTTAATCATAAAATGAGAATTATACTTGAAGGGATACGATGGGGAATGAATCTCATCGTGTTCGTGGAGACGGTAGTCCGTACATATGCCCGAAGGCTAATTCCATTACATTTCCAATTTTAAAATGAATCAAAACCAAATGATACATAGGTATATTATTATTCCAGTATAATATAATATCTTATATGTGTTACTTATGTTCATTAACAACATCCTTGATACATTCCATGTATGGTATGAATGAGTCATATCACTTTGAGGGAGCGCTAGTCTGCACTTTCTCAAATGAAATTATCGTATATATATACAACATGAAACGAATAATGGTATGCTATAAAATTGAATTAATGAAGCTTATATATATAATAAATATCATCAATATCATATTTAATTATATTTCCATCATAATGTCCACCATGAGAGGCGGTGGGAGATAATTGAACAATTATCGTTTCGTGAGGTGTTTGGTTTCCATCCACAGAAACATTATGTTATTCACCCATTAGATGGAGGTGTGTTTAAGTCTAGTTTGAATAATTCTCATAAAAATATCTTAGTATATTTATGATACTAGTTTTGTTACAAATGAAAATAATAAGAAGAGTTTAGGGGCTGGAGAAGTAAAATAAAACAAAAGAAGCTAAGAGAAATCGTTACCTTTAATTTGGGTAACTATCTTTGGTTTGAACCAAAAAAGACTCTTTAAGTTCCTTATTCCTAAGTTAAGTCTTCTAGTAGTAGGATAGGGATGTAGGGAGCTTAATTTGGCAGAGTTTGGATGATCCAAAAGGCTTGAGAGGTGTGAGAAATTGGTTAGAAGTGGTGTCCTTTTATAAGGGGCAGGAGGGGCACTTTTGGAAGGATTGAAAATATTATATTATTATATAACTATATTCGGTTTATAAAGGTCCTAAACTCATTAAAGATGAAGATAATATGACTCATGATCGAAATTAATTCATCCAATAATAATTTGATAGGTTTTGGGTCTTATTTTAGTCTTTATAATCTTATTTATTTAAATCATTTATTAATGAGGTAAACACTGTATCATTATTGTGTCATAAATAATATAGTTTATTAGATGTCTAAAAACTATATATATGAAATACCATGATTTATAAAATATTTTTATCTTTCTAATGAATATTTATAGTCGAAAATATAAAATATATAACTCCATGTAATTTTTTTTACCAAATGATACATGCTTATGTCGTTTTTGTGTTTACTTTAACTTAATTAATATAAATTGTCATTATCACTTAAAAGTGGCTCCATGGGGTCCCAAAATCGACCCAAAAATTCCCCTTACATACATGTATCAACCAATAGGGTTAGGACACGTTTTAGGGTAATTTAGTATTATTATAATATTATTTGTGTACCCATATTTACTGAATTTACCCTTTAACCATGGTAAATAAAATATTACCGAAGTAATTATTCAAAATGTCTAAAAATAAAATTTACCTATTTACACAATTTGGACCTCATGATTCTAAATATGGATCCATTTTCCTAAATTCAAAACAAATAAGTTGCAGAAATTAATTTAAAATTAATTCCCATTGTTGAAAAAAATTGTGTTTTTAACAAATAATAATTATCAAAAGATTTACACTTTTTTATGTCCAGTTTAAATATAAAATTATGCCCAATGCCCAAAATTGGATTAATTGGTAAAATTATAATCTAATTATACTTTAAAATCACTCATATTCATAATTTATCACTATGAATTATTTCGATTAAAAAACATGTTTCTAATTAATATTTAGTAATTTTCACTATTCATCAAAATTCGAAAGTTATCGGAAAAGTACCAAAATTTCACCCTAAGATAATTTCGGTATTCCAAATTCAAATATTATGTTTATTTTTACAAATTAAAAACATAAAAGTTGCATTTATTAATTTAAAATTAATTCCCGGTATTAAAACCAAAAGGCGTATTTTTATGAAATTAAAATTATCAAAAGTTTGACACATGTTTATGTCCAATTTCAATGGGAAATTACTTAAAATGACCATCATTGGAATAAATGGAAAAATTATAATCTATTTATACATCTATACCATTAAAATATATGATTTAACAATATAAATTATTTGGATTAAAAAAGTTGTTTTCAGTTAAAATATAGTACTTTTCACTATTCACCCAAATATGAAAGTTATCAGAAAAACACAAAAACATTATTGAAACTAAATTATTATGTTCTGATTCTAATGAAAAATTTTATTTTGTAAAATTGAATATAAAAATGTTTCAAATATTGGATTTAAAAAGGTTTCTCCATTAAAAGGCGGTATAATTGCATTTTTTGAAAATGCTTCTTTTATCTGAAAAAATGTATTTGTTCTTACATTAGGTCTAAGAAACTCAAAATATGGATTCTAAAATTATAAGGATTATATAAAGATCAAAATTCAGTTAATTCTATTCATAACCTCTTTTGAATGGCTTGTTTGGTAAGTCATGGTGCGCAAGAACTCGGTGTTGCATGTAGTGCATGTTATTAAATTACTTTAATGAAATAAAGTACTATGAAATCAGGGGTTGTTACATTATTCCATCCATCAATAAATTGATTCCTCGCAATTTGAAATTATTTTTTGGAAATAAAATGTTGAAAATAGAAAATACCTTTGGGAAAACCCACATCGATAATTATGATAATAAAATTTAGTCTTAATAAGAGGAAAAGGGAAATAAAAGGGTCACCACCAAATTATGATCTCGATTTAGAGAACATTGGTGGAAATTAGAGACATATAACTAGAGGAAAAATGAAAATATTTATTGGTAGTGATTGATGTAATCAATCACAAACAAGTGTAAAATTGATGGCCTTAAATTCATCAATCAATGATGATTTAAAATACCATCGGTTCAACAAAAAAAATGGAATTATGATAACACATTTTTGGTTTTAAGAACCCTTCAATAAAGTATAAAAAGTAATTTCATTATAGAATAAGAGAAGAATAAAAATATATACTTGACAAGTAGAGTCCCATACATTAAATAATTTCTACCATAAACTCATCTTTCACTCTAAAAGATAATAGAAATAAAAAATAATGTTATATTTATCCTATTAGCATAGGGTTCAAAAAAAATTATAATTCATCTACCAGAATAATTTTTTGAAAATTACTACATTAATCAATCTAGGACATCACATGGGCCAGTGGTAGGTGATACACCCTTCTCACCCTTCGGTTGCGGGTTCAAGTCTTGCGGCCTTACCGGACGTGACAGGTTACTGCCTGACCTCTGAGTTGTCCATTTTATGGAAATCCAAAAATAACCTTATCAATATTATTTAATTTCAAACATAATCCATTACAAAGTTTAGAATTATCTAAAATTCTTATATCCAAACTCTCAATCCTAAGTTTATAAGGAAGTTAAACATAATGATGATCCTTTTCTCCAGGTAATAACATGTGAACGCCTTCATCGTGTATTCTTTTACAACACCACAACATCCTGATTACCAAAATCAACCATCTCTTATTCCAAAATCACTACCTCATTATCCGAACCATATTAAGGATTACCTTTACTTCAACCATTTACTTTCCAAAAAGTTTATCTTACTATTAAATAACTTTTCATAGAACTATATAATCTCAAATCGTCAATAAAATAGTACTATAGTACAATCCTTATTTATCTCCATAATTCATGTAACCAGTATATTGTTGATACAACACTCATATGAAAAAATTCTATAATAACAACATAAGAACACTAGTATTTCTTCTTCATTTGAGGTAGTATCATAACATGATTATTACCCAATAACATGTGGTATAATCTTATGAGTGTGATATGGATTCTCTTAGTGTCTCAACGCCTCATAGATAATGCATTTTACACATGAAAACTTTTTCTTACCATTGTAATCACATACTTGGTGTCCTTTTTCTCCACACTTATAAAAAACTACAATTCCCTTCAATCAATTACCACGGTGATTCATTCATCATTTTTCACATATGGGAAAATTCTTCTTTTCCCTCTTCCCTTTATCCATCTTTCTCTCTTCCATCCATTTCTTCTCTTACTTCACTTCAAAGCCATAGGTCTCAGAGAATTATTTTCTTAACTTATTATCACATTATATTATTTCTTCATATGTTGAGAATACATGGGAGACTATTTACCTTCTAAATGTTGGCTTAATACTGTGAATGAAATGATCCTTCTTACTATTTTGATCATACGTATTTTTGGAGTTCTCATTCCTTCTACTGGGTGCCATTTCTAAAAAATGACATACACTAGGTCAATTTATGAATCACAATTCATAATTCCAATAATGTAAAATACCTAACATAGATTTAATAGTTTCTGGATATAATCCATAATCAAAAAAATGTTTTCATTGAATGAGTATATACTCATAATCCTTTCATAATGGTTTGTAATGAAAATGATAATTATCCTAAGCATATCCCCCAGGAGTGTCGTAACCAAGAGTGCATCAAGGCCAATTTTTGTGCACCATTTCCCGTTCGAGTCTAGCTCAAAGCGGTGTTTTTGGGTTTTACTCCTTGGTACATCTGTGTTAGAGCTGCCTCTACCTACTCGTATTTAGATATGGATGTATTGCTTGGAAAACTCAAAAAATCTCTATAATACCAAAATTCATGGAAGTTCTTCTATACTAATCCTAAAAGTACATATTAGGACTATATGCTCTAATCAGAGTTTATCTAACTCTATTTTCCAAGGTTTGTACTAAACATCCTCTTGTTATCTACTTAAATTTTCTTCTTGATCTGAGCTATCCTCTTGTGTTACTTGATCATATTCAATTTCTTATAATCTTCCTCTACTTATTATGGCCACACATAATTTATTTCAATTAATTATCCCAAAAATTTAGAGTTTGATAGTTCATCCCATATAATGCCTCAAAATATGTCATTTGTATACTAGAGTGAAAAATGATATTATATTAAATTTCAACATAATAAATATTTAAATCCTATTATCCCATGTAGTACATTGAGTTAGAACAATACATATCATCAAATTTCATAATCGTCCATTTTGATTTGCATTTTATTGAGGATGAAATGTTGTTCTAAAATATAATTTGATTCCCATAAAATTTTGAATGACTTTTCAAATGTTAGAAGTGAACCTAGGATCACGTTTAGATACAATGAAAGAAGGAACTCCATGTAACCTATAATTTCCATTGATGTTCATTTAAGAAATATGATAAAAATAGTATCTTGAATATGAATTAAATAATAATATTTATTCAGTTGATCAGCAATAACCCAGAATGAATTGATACCATGAGTAGTCTTTAGTAGTACCACAATGATTTCTATGGATATATTTTCTCATTTCAACTCTATAACTTGTAAAGGATGAAACACCCCCATTCATTAACTGCTTCTCTCCTATAACTTATTTACATGTCAATAATTTCATGATAAAAAATTCAACATCCCCTTTCATTCCATCCCACCAGTATTACTTCTTAAGGTCTCTTTACATCTTTGTGATGCTAGGATGATCCGAATATTGAGAACAATGATGTTCACATAACAATTATTTCTTTAGAAGAGAATCACAAGTCACACATATTCTCTTTTTAAAACATAGAACATAATCTTTATCAATGTAAAATTCTGTAAAATTACCCATTTTAACAAATTAATCCATTTTTTATAACTCATCATCTTCCTTCTATGATTAATTAATTATGTTAGACAATGATAACTTCATTGAATGCTAAAATAAAATAGATGAATTCCTTGAACCCAAAAACATCCAAGACAGAATTCATTAAATAATTTATCAAATGGTCTTGTTCCAACCGTAACATAGTTAATGATGCAGGATGTTTTCAACTAAAGGAATCATTCACATTGTTTTCTTTTCTTGCATGTTAATTGATTGTGAAATAATAATCCTTTATCAATACAAGCAATATTATATTACTCACTTTTAATTCATTCTAAGTGGATATATACTTTAGACATTTGGGGTAAGTATATATTTCACATTGGGCTCTGTATAAATGATGCATCCCAATTTTCAGAACAAAAATACCACAAATGCTAATTAAAAATCATGTGGGGGATTATTTAACTCGTGAGGTTTTAGTCGTATTGGAGAATAAGCAATAACCTGATCATTCTTTATCAAAACATAACCAAGTCTCTTTAATGAAGAATCATTGTATATAACAAACTCCCCATTTTTCGAAGGTAGGGTCAAAACTAGGCCCTTCAAATATCTTATTTTTAATTATTGAATAGAATCATCACATTCTTTTGTCCCGATCAATTTAACTCCTTTTCGAGTAACTAAATTAATTGGACAATATAATTGGGAAATCTTTTCAATAAACCATTGGTAATATCCTACCAATCCAAGAAAACAATGAATATCGATTATATATATGGGTATTGGCCATTCATCAACAACTTCTGTTTTATTAGTATCAAAATTTATGACATCTTTATAAAAAATGTGAAAAATGAATGATTTTTTTTGTAATAAAAAATCATGCTTTCTGAATTATCCATACAGTTTCATTTCATTAAAGGTTTTAAAAAAACACATAGATTTTTTTCAATCTCTTCATTACTTCTAGAATATACGAGAATGTCATCAATAAAAAACCAAAAACATATCCAAGAACCCATGAATTATTCTATTCAAAAGATCCAGGAAGACAGTACGTTCATTAGTTAACTCAAAAGGAATAATTACAAATTTATAATTACCAATTCATGTAAAAAAATTTTAATTTGGATGTTCATCCTCAATCACCTTCAGCCGATGGTAATTGGATCTAAACTCAATCTTAGAAAAATACTAACCTCCTTGGAACTAATCAAACAAGCCATATATTTGAAGGAAAAGATAATTTTTATAAATTATAATGTTATCCAAATCTATTATATCAATTAAATGTCTCATTTTAACAAAACCAACATGACCTCCCCATGGTAATGTTCATGGATAAATGATCTCTTTATCAATAATCTCATGCAACTGATTTTTCAATTCAAGAATTTCCATTTGATACATTTGATATGGGGGAATTGAAATTGGATTTTCATTAGAAACTATGTCAATTGTGAATTTAACATTTCAATCAAGTATAACATGGGGTAACTTATCAAGAAAAACATCAAGGTATTCATTTACCACATGCACATCATTAATCTGAATATTTCCCTAGTTATCAAAAATATAATCAAGATAACAGTCATTTAATTATTTCAACAGTTTCTCATCATCCAGATATGCTATAAATTGACTACTTCATTTTTGTATACAAAATGAAAAAGTTTTGGAAAAACATATTCTTTGGTTATACTATAATTCTTAGTAAGTTAATTAGAAATCCTATACTTATATTTAATTAAATCAAAATTTACTAGGGGAAAAATTGTAGTGTTTTAATGTAATGTCATTCCACAGATAAACATAGTAAGATCCTTAAAATTATTTTTCACTATAAAATTTACCACATGTGTTTTAACAATAATTTGTGGTCTCATTTACTGACGTGATATTTCTAATTTATCATAAAATTTCTCAGAAATAAGACAATGTGTATAACACATATCAAACAAGACATTATAAAATATGATTACATAAACAAAGTAATTGATACCACATCATTTCATGTCTCGAAATCTTCTGGAGTTGTCACAAATGATCTCTCAGCCTCTTTATTCTTAGACTATTTATGCTTTCCCTCGTATCTTTCTTGGGAATTCATTTTTATAAAGACCCATCTCAGTAAATTTTAACAACTTATATTTTTCTTATTAGAATTTATCTTAAGATAATTTTCATTACAATCTTGTGCCATATGTCCAAACATTCCACATTGAAAAAACATCCTATTTTTTCTAAGAAATTACCCATGGTTCCTTTTACCAAACATTTTCCAGACTAGAAACTAGACTTTCTTATCATATGATGTCATTAATTGATTCTTACCAATCACTTTGCATTTGGACCTCTTATTCTGTTTATTTTAAAAGAAAAATTTATCATCAAAAACTCCATTTCTCCCCTCTTAGAACATTTGATAATTTTCTCTTAAATTTTGAACTCATCGGAATTCAATGACCTTTGATGTATTGGCATTAATCCGGAGTAAAAATGGTTGATTTTTCTATCGAGATCTACTATATGATTTGGAGGATACCTCTCCAGTCGAGTGATGTTATCTTCATACATTTCCAATAAATCATTCTCTTTTTTCCTTCAATTCAAGGAACTTATATTCCATCCTATTTCAAACAAACATAGGAAAATATCTTTCATTGACAACACTTTTATATCTATCCCACTCTAGGGCTTCAATATCATTTCTATCAATGATATTCTTTAGCAATGACCACCAGTGACCAACTTCACCTTCAAAATGTCAAATGTAAAGACTAAACACTTGATTATTTAACATCCCATAACATCAAATATCTATTCAATGGATTTAATCCATCCTTCAGTAACTACTGTGTCAAAAGATGTGCTGAAAGAATGGGGGTGTTGCCTCATAAAAGTTTCCACACTCATCATGTTCCTTTGTGGTAGATCAGTTTTTTCTCTTACACAGATGCCACCACAATTTATGGATTGTGTCAGCAAAGGCATTAATTTAAAAAATTTATCAGTTCCAATCCACTCTACAGTCAGTTGCATATTCGGAATAATTTTATCCTCTCAGTTCATTCCAATTTTAGCTACCCTGTTTCTTCTACAGAAAACCGTTCTGAAAATAAATATCGTAGATGAAGCAACATGGTATTCATTAAATGATATAATATTTTAAAATAAAAATATGTTTAAAATAATTTATGGTATTCTATTAACATAAAACTATATTTTGAATTTATCATTACCATGCTATGATACAAACTATAATGACTCGACATTATACATTACATAATTTATATATTTCAACAAGATTTCACTTCTTTACATTCCAAAATATCTTTTCAGTTTAGTTTTTTTGAAAGTAAGGACACAAATTATACATATCAACACACAATTATATAAACTATTTACCATTAAAAAACTATCCATTTCTTCCAAAACATAGAATTTCTAACATAATACAACAACATTATTTCATTGAAAAATATTCATAACATATATCTTGACTTCGATATTTATCTTAAAAATACATATAACCTATTAAAAATATTTCAAAAACATAGGATGGGAATAAAACCGTAGTAAGAGGTATAATAAGAATTAACGAAACAGTTAGGATGTGTATACTTATAAACACATGAAATCATTCCCACGAAGACATACTTCTCACCCATATACACTCTATTTGTGAAAAATGATACTTCCATAAAACATGAAAGAATGTATATAAGACCATATGGGTATCTTGGATCGTTACATACTTAAATAATAACCCTCAAGGATACCTTATGATTTTTAACCCTCATTTCTACCTAACAATGTAACCATCACGACAACCATATGGTGTAACAAATGTAGTTACACTTCGATTAACCATACAGCTGACCCCCAACATACACATACCTAATTCATTAGAGAGAGATATAGTTCCCAAAATTAATAATAAGAAATTCCCAAGAACCATAACATATTCATAAAACATAGTTAATCTCGTATAAATATTGCATTTGAATTTCATAAAATAAAATTTTATGTGGATTTTTAAATGAATTTCTCTTATATATTTCATACAATTGAAGTGAAAATATATATAATTATTGGATTATTTATATAGACTATTAGTCAAAACAATAAATCATAAAATAAATGAAATTAATTACACATATAAATTCAGTAGAACATAATTGATGAAATAAAAGGTTAACCTAAAGAATGGAAATTGGGTCAAAAATATATCACCTTAGGTTATTCTTGCTTTAAAATTGTTTAAAGATTCTATATAATTCTTAAAATGGTGATATTAATATTTTATATAAAAATATTCATGTTTATTAAAAATTATATTATCATTTTAAAACATCATTCCACCCAGTTATAAGTATTATTTTTTTATTTCCATTGCTTCGGGTGCATGCTTCACAAGATGTCCATGGTCAGTTCGTAAAGGATCTTCTTATAGAATGGAAGTTAAACATTAAATGTTTAATGATATGGTTTTAATATGTTTATATAATATTAAATTATTCCATAAATCATTTTGGTTATTTGTTATAAGGATAAATCATTAGATAAAATATTAGTGATATTTGTTTCGATCATTTTGGAAGTTCTTCGATAATCACGAATTTGTTTCACTGTATACTATAAATATTTTTCAAATAAGATAATTTAAAAACTTAATATATGTCATATAGTAAACATTAAATTACTTTTTAACTATTAAAATTGTCTTACAACCATATTTTATGGATGTAAAGGAAATTTGTGACACATTATCTATGATTTTTATAAATCAACACATCCTAGATGGTGTTTATATTTTTAGAATATGTAGAGGAGTATGGGAATAATTATGACATATTTTTACAAAAAAACTGAGAGAAATCAAGAATATATATAATAATGGATTCTTTAGGGATCTTGGATAAGGGGAGGTGATGTGAGTATAAGAAAATAAAAGAATTGATAACAAAACACTAGAAAATGAAAGAGGGTATTTACCTCTTGATATATTCTCCTTGAGATCCTCCTTATGTCCTTTGGTTTTGGAATTTTGGTAATACCTAAAAGACTTTTACATGGGGAAGATCCTTGGTAAAGGGATTTGGAATAATTTATACAATTTTAAAATCATTAGAGGTGTAAGAGTAATAGGGGAGTGAGGGTGGTTTTTATAGTAAAAGTGAGAGTTTTTAATTAATTTCCAAGGACAAATAAATAGTGGTATTTGCAAAAAAATGGGATTGAACATGTTTGTTTCCAAGGTATTGGCCAAAAGGAACACCATATATCATATTTAAATCCTCAAGTGTCTATTTTAATGATTACATCATTATTAAATCATTATGATGTCCTTAAACATTTGAAAAATTCACCCTAATCATTTTTAAATGTGTAGAATTCAAAAATGAAATCCATTTTTTTAAAAATAATATTCTTTATATGATTAATTTAATTTTTAACTTAAGTCACAATTTATTCAAAAAATATCAATTTTAAAACTATAAATCATTTTACATCACTTTGAAAAATTATTCAATATCTCATTATCATAAAAAATTAAAAAATAGAATTATAATACAATATAATATTCATAAGGGTAATGTTACTATTCATATTACTATTTATATGTTTATGTTACTATTCACCAAAAAAACATGTTTGTTATATCAGACTCAAAATAACGTACTGATCCTAAACGTAGATTTCTATTTTTTTAAATTCAAAACATAGAAGTGAAAAAATAATGTTTAATAGCTTTTATATAAATATATCCTTAAAATAATGCTTCATTATTTTTAAAATCTCTGTTTTAAACATTTCAATATCTTTTTAAAACCATTGGGTGTTACATTAATATTTTAAAATATATGAGGGGAAATTTTGTTTCAAAAGAGATCATATGTTCCCTAATATCCCATAATTTCATATCCAAATAGAAGCTAGTATGACACCAGAAAACCCTATTTTGATACAATGGTAATTTATATTATTCATTATCATAATTTTACACCAAACAGGCCCTATATTCCCATCCATGTAGTCCGTAATTTTCAATATAAACATCCATAAATTTGATGCCTAGACAATTAAAAATAGTATTTATCTTAATTTAATACTAAACATCATATAAGATCCTTAACAATCCATTTCATAAATATATTTAATAATTTTTTATCTTAGAATATGTAATAGTAAACCATTGAGGTAATCACAAGACGTATAACTTCCCATAACAAGTATAACTAATAATTAAAGATGAATAAAATCTCCATACGTTAAAACTTAAGAAAAAAACATTCCTATGTAATATAAAAATTATAGAAGGTCCATCTATAGGTTATAAGAATAGAAGGAGTGCCTATTTTTTATAGACAACTCAATATTTATTCTTAATTAATGAATAACTTAAGTTCAAGAAAAATGGAATCCAAAATAATGGATTTAAATTATATATTACATTACATGAAAAATGTTTGAACCGAAAGAGTAGTATCATCACATGTAATTTATAATTAACTTATATATAAATATATAATAACCTAAACTTCTCATTATTCAAATTTTTATTATCTAGTTGACTAAATCTCTATATAGAATCATTCAATTATAGGATCAATGTTTATAATCTATCGAGAAGTGATCAAATATTTTCCATTATATGTAAATGGATTAATTGAATCACCAAGTTCTATAAATGATCGTCCCTGATCACTTCTACCATTCTTGATAGATTTTAGTGGAATTGACTTTATAGAAAATTAATTATTGGAGTTCTATAGATGTATTGAGAGAGGAGGATGATAGAGAGCATTATGATCTCTCAAAATCTCCATAGGGATCTAGAGAGATTCATTCAATCCATTTGTCATATAAAATCTCAATTATGTGAGTTATATAATTACATATTTATAAAGGCATATGTATGGTTTCAATTTCCACATGAGACCCTTCTAAATTATTTATTGATTAGTGGGAACATGTATTAATAATTAAATAATTATTATTCAATTTACATGTTAACCTCTGAAGAATAAATAAATATCAATTTTACTCTTTCCAATCAGTGCATTAAACATATTCCACTTATCCAACTTGAAATTTTCCAAACATAGAATAGTGAATATTTATTTAAAAAATAAACATGAAATAATTATTCATTAATAAATATAATTAATATTATATTTGAAAAAAATTGAAAAAATATATTTATTATTATTATTATTATACTCACATATTCTTTTAAATAACATTAAATTAAATATTGGACATCAAACAAACCCTAATTAATATTAATAAAAAAATTAAGAATAATATTTATTCAAACATTTTAAATTCAACATTGAATTTAACTATGATTATGGATACACTTATCAAGTGACCATATAGGCCTTTTACACTGATTAAGTAATAGAATTTCGATAAATTCCAAATCTAGGGTCTAGAAACATTCCAAGTCATAGATAGAGAAATAAGATAAGGTCACAAAGACATACAACCTCTTATGAATGCATAAAAGGTAATATAATACTATTACTGAAATATCTTTATTATTTATGCTTTTTACTAGTGTAAGTAACTTTTTTTCTTGATGACTCAATCTTTATACTTCCATAAATGAACATTCCTATAGAACAATATGTCTTTGGATTTATCCAGGAATATTCATTCCCACAAAAGGGATTTACATATCAACTTTTATTAATAAATAAGGGAGATATATCATTTCTATAAATGTCCATTAATTCAATATCATTCATGATTTACCCAATGTATCCTACTTCACAATGATCATACATCTTCAATGTTTCATTCAATACATAATACTAAAAGATTTATGGTATTCATTAATGATAATATTAATGTATAAGGATCAATAAAAATGTTTAATGATTGAAATATCTAATGTTATGTATAAATGTGGTTTTTCTACTGGTAGGTCACGTTCACATTATTTATTACTCTGAAAATTACAATGGGTGAACCCCATGATTGGGTTCCTCAATGTCCTGTAATTCTCCACCCCAGAAATCCTATATCATTTGGTTCCCAAAAAATGAAAACATCTGGATATAGAATATATATATTAAAGAATATTTTTTCGGAACCTCGTGTTCCTCATCATATCCGGGATCTGTTATAACATTTAATTATGAATGATATTCATATTATATAACAACATAGTATGTCATTCATAGGAGAAATCATGATATGATAATAACATTCATCAATATTCATTAAAATAAATAAAATTAATCATCCAGTAAATAGATATTGGTTTTAGGGCACCAATTATAACAGACTCCCACTTGTACTATATACACCTATTAACAACCATTAGTCCACTATCTCTCACATGATTCTATTAACACTACTGAGAAAAATCATTTATAAATGGGATCTCCACATTTTGTTCAATTGATAATTTTATCACTAAAAATTCACATCATTTAGAAAAATACGTCAAGTGATGAAACACTGAATGTATATTATTTATCTTATTATTTTACCTTGACTCTTTAGAACGAGAAACCATTTAGTGTTATCATAGTAAACTATGTTAAGATAATGACTATTAAACACCACATAATGCTATTGGAAAACAATCTGAATCCAAAATGATTTCTGGGATGCATCAGAATCCATAATATACTCAAAATCTATTATAGAATCAATAATTGCTAGCTTCTTTGAACCCTTCCATCTCATAATCCTCCATTAAGACTTAAGGCATATACTAACTACATTTTCAGATCATTCTTATATATATGAATGAAATAATCTTTATAAAACATAATTACAAACTCTTCATTTTGATCCATACACATGGATCATATCCTTAGTTCACTCTGTATAATTAAGGATAGTTCTAAAAAGTCTAATTAATTTCACCTAGATCAGCATGATTTATTCTTACCATGTTCAACTCATTAGAAATATGAATCCTCAGACATAACATTACATAAATGATAGATTCAATCACAAAATCATATAGGATCATACCCATTTTGTATCCCCCTTCAACTTTTTATATGGAAACATATTCTAGGAAATAATTTCATCATGTGATATTTGAACTAATCCAACATTATACTTTTCCATACCGAACCACTTCAGTATATTTTCAATGAATGTACGTTTAATTTGTCCAAAAAACCCCTTTGATTTGTCACGCATGACCTTGATCCCAAGAATATAGGATTATTCACCTATGTATTTAATGGATAAGAACTTACTCAACCATGCCTTAATATCTTGTTAGGATGATACCTTTTTTCAAATTACAAATTTTTCATCGAAATATACTACTATAATAATGATCATAATCTAACTAAACCATTTGTAAACACATGGATCAAATTTGTTATTAATGAATCAAAATTAAATTATTATATTATCAAAACAAATTTTCCATGAACTGGATTCTTGATTAAATCCGTAAATAGATCTCTATAAATTTCATATATTTTTTTCATTTCATGGGGTCACAAATCCATCTAGATTTTTCATTGAAATATCTTTCTAAATGTTAAAATTTTAAAAAATAGTTTTTAAATATGTTATCCAAATATAATAGTCCTGTAAACATTATATAGAATGTATAATTCAATGGTATTTAAGAAATAAAACAAGAGAAAATTTTCTTCATAGTCTATGACCAGAAATTTTCTAATCCTTTAATCTACAAGTCAGGATTTATTGGGACTAACCTGACCATACATGTCAAATTATCTATTTAATACCCATTTTCACACAATGGGATTCATATCTATTTATGGATTAATGAAAAACCACACATGATTTTAGTACATGAAATTAATATTGGAAATCATTAATTTTTATAATTGTTTTGCTTCTAATCTCTATAATACAACCTTATACGATATATTTTCATAATTGTTAGCCTATAATGACTCACCACATTCTATGAGTTGAAATCCATATATCTCTGGTTCTATAACTTATTTTGTACTCCATCAAAGCAATTGTGTTTCAAGAAGAAGTTCTTCTATGGGTACACATGGAATATATTCTTCTACAAAATATTATGTATCATGAGCATCAATATCATCAAAGATAATATTTACTCTACAATACATTTTGAGAATGTGATCCCTCTCAACTAACAAAACATGACTAGAAACCAATACATTTTTATCTAATGTAATGTATAAGTTTTATCCTTTTGTTTCCATAGTGTAACCTATGGAGATAAACTTCAGGCCTTGATGCATAATTTCATTTCTAGATCGAGCCTTAATAATAAATTTACACCCTCAGTCATGAACATGTGACACAATACGTTTCCTTTCACTCTATAACTCAATGGGAATATTATTTTACACTTTACTTGGTATTCAACGTAGTATGTATGAATCCATGTGTAATGAATAACCCAAAAAGGACAACGAATGTATTGTGTGACTCATCATTGACCATACCATGACCAATATTTTATAGTTCCTCCTTTCACTAACACCATTCCATTAAGGCATATATAGAGGACCGTGTTGAGGTAAAATCACATACTCCCATAGAATGTCTATAAACTATTAATAAATATATTCAACACAACAATTTGATCAATTTTTCATTATCATCATAAAAAAATAATTGTCAACATAATTATTGAAAAAAATTAAATTCATAAAGGATTTAGTCATATAAATCATAAAGTATACATAACTGTACTTAATAAATTCATTGGTAAAATTCACAATGTTTGAGAATCGACCTATATATTCTATAAGAAAAGGTACACAGAAATAAATGTGTACAAATTATATAAGTTCTTTATCTCTTTATCCCTGACCAGTAAATGGTTGTATGCCCATGTTTACTTTTAAAGAAGCCTAGAATGTTTCGTAAGGTTTAATATCAATATAATTTATGAAACCAAATTGATAGAGATTTTCCAAATGATTCTCATTTACATGACTAAGACTGTGATGCCACAAATGTGTGTTAAATGAATCATGAAAATTTTATTCATTATCAATTTCCAATATTATATTTTTATAATTTAATTCATAATTACTATTATTAAACATTATCATACCATTAGATAAGCTATATTTATGAAATTATTAACTATTTCATCTATATTTGAAAATAAATCCATCCATTTTTATACAAGAAAAAAATGATTTTATTAGTATTAATAGTGACATAATAAAAATTATTTAAAACCAAAATCATTCTTGGTTGAAATGTGAGGTTTTAGTCTCTCTTGGATAGTGAAAATAGTCTTTCCCTATTAAAATCCCATATATCACAACCCCTTTGGAAACATTTGGAAATCCGATTGGTTTTTATATTCGGATAAAAATATTTTCCTTACATACAACATCTAGTATCCCACTTATGGATATTAAAATACTACAGTTGATAAAAAATGAACAAAATAATTCCCCTTATTCATTGTATAGGCATAGTTCCTATTAAAGTGTACTTTATTACCACTTTAAAAACACATCACATTATATTACATTACTTGACTTTATATCTTTTTTTTTCAGGGAAGGATACTATTATGGATCGTTATACATGGAATAATACTTCAACACCTTTCCCTTATTCTTTATTTTTTATTTAAATATGGATAAAAAGTGTTTAATAACCCATGACTTTATGAACATGTAGAATAATATTTGGATGTTCTGAAAGATTCTTCTAGGTATTTCTCATATTATAACTCATAATGAAATTAGGGAAGGTTTTAGGTAGGGAAGAAAGAATGAGATCTATTTTGTAACAGTCCAGAATCATTACATACAGATCTTCTTATAAAGAAAAACATTATAATTTGACACAATTTTTTATATAATCAAACATTAAATGTCAAATGAAAATATTGGATCACTTACAAACACATAAAAGTTTCAGTTTAGATTTCTAGATAATTAGGAAAAAATCATAACCAGATGGGTTCATAAAAAAATAGTTCATAATGGTCAAAGTTATATCATATAATATCGAACATTTATTATTTAACATTAGATAAAAACCATCATCCATTTAAAATCCTTCTAGGTAAAATTAATCTGTCACCTTTCATCACAACCTGGGAAAATGAAGCATAATAAAAGGGTGATCTTAAATGCTCAGTAAGAGTAAACATGTGAGATATTGAAGAATAAAATAAGGGTAGGAGAACATAAGTGTATATTTTGGATATCATACACTAAATTCAAAAGATATTATACACGAATCTTGGAATAAATATTGGTGATTCAAGAGACATAAATCATAATGTAATCGAAGAACATAATCCATGATATCCTAACATTAACATAATACATGAAATTTTTTCATACACATAAACTTTTAATATAGTTTCCCATAAATTAGGTCTCATTTCCATAACATATTAGGGCACTTCAGGGGAGTTTCAACCATTGGGTGTGACAAACCACCATCCCCAGTCACAGTCCTTTCTTTATAGTGTATCAAATTTCTCATTCTTCTTATAGTGGGTCAATCCTGTTGACTTTTTTTTTACAATTATTATCTCATTAGATATCAAACTTTACCCAATTAATTAAAGAGGGATATAGGTACCACCTATCAAATAATGAAAAAAACACATATGTGATCCATAAGAACATAAATTATTCATTATAAAATAAGCTGACCATTGAGATAATAAGGAAATTATCCCTGAATCATAACACTTTTTAATCATGTGTAACATCAATAATATTATCTTAATTTAAAAATGAATTTTAATTATATTTTGAAATAATTCTTAAGGAAAATATTCTTTCTACATTGAAAGACATGTTTTAAATCATACCCATTTAGGAAATATTTCATTTAAAAATAACCTCTACTATATATAAATTAATATTGGAATCCATTTTAAATATCATTGAAATAATTTTCCATGAAAATTATTCTAATATCATTTATAATAGTTTTAAACCATTTTTAGAAAATATTATTTTTAAGGAAAGTAGATTTATGATGGAAGAGAGAAAAATATTACATAAAACATATAATATCATCATAATAATGATATTTGTGATAAAAAATGTTAAATATTATTATATACACGTCATAAAATAATGATAGAGCATAACATAACATGTATCTCAAAAAAAGAAAATTGAGTCAAAATTATAATAAAAATTTAGTAACTTTTCAACAATAAATACCATGAATGATAGATCCTGAAATAGATATTAAAATACATATAAATTAAAAAAATATAATATATTACATTAAAGGGTAGTATATACACCACACAAAAATAAATGAGTGGTGAGTATGGCATAAGTCTCATTGAAATAAATGTGAGACTAAAAATCCCATCCCCACTTTGTAATCAGTCAAATAATATACCCCATGAATGAAATAAACATAGCTAGATATATAATTAAAATTATTTTCATAATAAGACTCATAATTCTCATTCATGGGTATTATATTCATAACACAAAAGATGCAATTAGTGTATAAGGCATATGTCCCACAGAATGAAAAGTGTGACAAAAATCTCTTTCTACGAGAGTAACTTTTGATGTGTGAGCCCCATGAAAACTAACATATATTGTAATTGTTAATACAAGTAAATAAAGTATATTAATGATATAAAATGTAATTATTTAGTATATACTCCATAGATAAAAATAAATGGTTAATGGAACATAGATCTTACCAAAATAAATGTGAGACGTGAAAACCCTTACCTTAAATCATGAATTTATTTATAAACATTAAAAACTATTGTATAATAAGTATAAGATTACTATCTTTATAATAAATAATAATATTTTTGTATGTCAAACCATACATGATTTTATTATTTCTTTATATTTCTCTTTTATTATTAATTTCATGTTAAATTTATATTTCTGGTAATAACCGCTTTGTTTTTTCATATATGTTTTGATTTGTTATATATTTTTGGTTATATTACTTGTATTATGATCTCCATAATGTAAATAAAGATATAAATATATTATATATTATTTATATAAGAATTTATAAAAATATAGAAAATATATAAATATGAAATTCAATACACTATTCTTAGATATGGTAGGTCGTACGTATGTATGAACATTGTTTTAATTTTTTGGTTGATTGAATGAGGGAAAGGTAAATATTAATTCATATATGATATGTCACGACCCATCCTCAGGGCCCGTTCTGTGACTACCCCAATCCCGCCTTCCATAGGCTAGGGGCTGGCGACTAGCACCAAAGGCGTAAATACCGATAACTGGGAAGTCATTGCCTTTATAAAAGTAAACAAAACACCACAGAGTACAAGCGGAAGTGAAACACTAAGTATAAAATAAAGTGATGAAAAGTAAATGGGACAGAATACAAACCCATCTAAAGGTGCAGCTACAACTGAACAAAAGTTCAATAGAAAAATCCAATAGCTGGAAGAACAAAAGCGGCTCCTAGGTCATCCTCCTCAGATCCTACCTGAAGGGTAGATACAGATGGCGCAGCTCCTGGATTATCCACCACGGATCCTACCATAAGGGTAGGTATAGATAGCCTCCACAATTCCCTCACACTTCAACCTCCTCCGTGTATCGTCTCGTCATGAAGTCCACCTCCAGATACTGACTCGTCGTGTGGTCCACCTCCGGGTACTGACTTGTCTTGTGGTCCACCTTCGGGTACCGTCCATTCCTCAAACACTTGGCCTCCGTCAGCAATTCCCATTGTCTGCAACCAACACAACGAGGTGCGGGCATAGCCCGTGTAGGGGTGAGTATAATGATACTCAGTAGGGACCCTAAGACCCTCAAGGTCTCACTAAAACCAACAAGGATAACCACAAAACAGATCTCAAAAGATAACCTCTACTTAGGTATATGCCCATACATATACCTAAGTTATCAAGTAACCCATCTCAATCATGAAGAAACACAGAGATTATGAAATCAACAGATAACCACTACCCAGGTATATGCCCATACATATACCAAAGTTATCAAGTGACCCATCTCAAACGTGAGGTAAACACAAAGATCAAAGACTTAGCTCAAACCAGGATATTCATTATCGAAACCGTAACTGCTGAAGAGCCCCATCTCTGGAGTGTACAGTGGTCCTGTCACGACTCTGAGGTACTGATCACTAACCTAAGACTGCTGAGGTACTTCTCCTATCGAGTACTGCAGGTCAGCCACCCAAACACAGTAGTGATTCCCGTCGGGGTATGCCACCCAAACATAGTAGTGCACACCCCCTAATAGCCTGCAGAGGTACTCTCCGGACGAGTACCTGGGGTATGCACTGTCACAAAGGTAGTACGATGTCCGCCATGGGTCTGCACCCAAACAAAGTAGTGCTCCGTCCACTGGGCTAGTCGACTCACTCCAAGTCGAGTCGGTCAAGCATTCGTCAGGTCTCATTCGGCTACACGGTCTCCGTACTCCGCACGCTCGTCTCTAGGAGGGTGCGCTCCAGGAGCTACAGGTCGATACTCCAAGTATCTCAAAGTCCTATGAAGAAGTATCTCAAAGGACCGCCTCGATCCAAGGGGTCTCAACGCGACAGACGGCGTGTCAATTGGATGCCTGGTCTGTGAGTTAATAGTTTTTTCGTCCCAGGGGCTCGGTTGGTTTCGTGTGCGAACCAAACCGTCTGTATCTCAACTATACCCCGAACTCTCATAGGGTATACTCAAAGGTACCATTTCTCAACAAGATCACCAACGCCGCTGACGGTTTTTCGAACAGATGTCCAGTCTGAAAGTTATCAGCTTTTCCGTTCTAGGGGCCCGGTTGGATTTCGGGTACAATCCAACCTGGCCACTATCCAACTACATCCAAATCTTAGGTTAAGTATTCCAAAAGTTTCATCTCATCAATATTTATCCAACAATGTCGACGGCACGTCAATCGTACGTCCAGAACCCAAGAAATAAGCGTTTCCGCTCCAAGGTCCCGATTGGTTTCGTGTTCGAACCAACCCGGTCGTACCCGATATTATCCGAAACATTGAGTGTAATATATCGAAACGACCGCATCGATTGGAGGATCGCTACGCAATTGAAGGTTCATCGATCGGAGGTTTGTGGCCCATGATATAGGCGAAAGAACGAAAAAGGTCCGGAAGTGGGGGTTTCGGGCCCAGACCGATCCGGCCTGAGACCCCCTGGGTCAGCCCGAAACGGGTCGACCCAACCCGGGTCTAGGTCCGGCCGCTTGGGCGCATCCCAGACCGACTGGCACAGCCTGGCCCGGCATGGGTGCGGCCCGGCTCGGCGGCCCGACGCACTGGCGGTCCGGCGTGCTGGCCAGGTGGCTCGGCAGAACGGTCGAGCCGTTCGGGATGCGGGGGGGGGGGGGGGGGGGGGGCGCTGACCCCCGCTTGTTGTAACCGCGACCCCTTAATGGGGGCCGCTCATGTCCGGCCAGCTGGGGGTTTTGAACCCCTGGCTCCTCCTCTGACCGGCCAGCCTGCTCCGGCCAGCCCACTGTTGCCGCAACTGGACCGGCATGGCCGGTCCAACTGCTTCGACGCCAGCTGCCCGTAACCGGCCGCCGAACTTCTAGTTCCGCCGCGGCCTATGGCCACAGTCATGGTTCACCCACCACGGCGCGATGGCACCCGCCCCTCTGGTGTGGCCCCGCTCCAGTCGCGCTGCCTTCAGGATTCTTCGATGCGGCGCGACGGCATCGCGACTTGTATGATTCAACAGCGCGGCGCGACGAAGCCACACATTTCTTTTCGTAACACCCCACGCGGTGCGACAACATCGACCCATCCTCGTTCTGTTCCACCACAAGGAAGTCAAGATAAAAAGGGGAGGAGGTTCGGCTGTGTTTGTGCAGTCTGGCTCCCTCCCGTTAACTGGTAACATGTGGTCCATTTACACAAGGTCTGCTGATGGAAGAAAATTCACAAAATAAACGCATAAATCCCCTACCTCAAGCGTAGCTTGAACAGACGTTCATCGTGGAAATAACCGCCGCGGAAGGAGGCGTCGCGAAAGGAGATTCGTCACGGAAGAAGGCGTCGTTGGCGTCGCGGTACACAATGTCGCCTAGTCGATCTCTGAGGATTCGGCGTTCTTCATCGGAGATAGGTGCGTTCTTCGTCTTCTTTGCGTTCTTCATGTTCTTCGATGAATAAGATGAAGATCTTCAAGCCTCTCCTAGATTTTCTCCCAAACCTCTCAAGCAACAAGGCCCCAACCAAAATAAAATAAGTACCTCACTTATTTTATTAACATAACTTAAGTTTGAAATTCAAAAGTTGAATTAATCCACACAATTAATTAACTCAAGTTATCAAATTAAATGAAGGGTTACGGAAGGTTAGAGAATATGAAGGGGTGGGGTTCGTGTGGGCCCCACCACCCTCATAACCTCTAATGGGATGTTGGGTGGTTTCCCCCTACTTCCACCCAAAGCTTTAAACCACTTAGTGAAAAATAAAATTGATGCTCAATTTTATTTTACCTTCCAAAAACTTTAACAACTTCTCTTATGCAAACACAACTCCAGAAAAGGTGTTCCTAAGCAATTACAGACACTGCAAATCCATCGGTGCCCTCGAAATTCGATTCTGAGCACCGGTTCAAAAGTTAGAAAAACCCGCTCGTTCGTTCACTGAACATACCCAAGCTAAATTTTGGAAAATGATTCTGAGCACACCGGGCCTCGGAATCAGGCGTCGTCAGAAACTTAGTTCTTGTAAAATTCCAAAAAAAATTAAGAAAAAATTTCCCTTGAATTTTACGGGTCTTTACATTTACCCCACCTCACCGCTTTACATCCTCGTAAAGATTTAACACAAACTAGGGTTACAAAAACGGTACTGAGCACGCATTTGAGCTTCCCTCTATCATGTGCTCACCTGGAGGTTCCCGTACATCCCGTAAAAGTGCACTCGAGGAATCGACCGTCCTCCTAGGATCTGCTCCTGTCGATCCTCGATCCCCACTGGAATCTCGGCGTATGTCGCCCTGTCATCAACGTCCAACTCCCTAAGGTCGATGATGTGTGAAGCATCAAGCATGTTTCTCCTCAGTTGAGATATGTGGAAGTTTTCGTGCACCTGGTGCAACTGAGGTGGATGGGTCAAGCGGTAAACCACCTCGCCTACCCAGCTAAAGACTTAGAAAGGTCCATTGAACCTTGGAGATAACTTGTCGCCTCAACCACATCTCGGTAAACCTCTTCGAGATGAGACCTGTATAAAGACGTGATCGTCATCCTCAAACTCTATGGGTCTCCAATTCCTGTTAGAACTGAAACTCAAAACGACTACTGCCACAAGGGTAAGGTTGACCGACTCAAGAGTGATTGGTCACACCCTCCTGTTCATGAGTTTATCCTGTGCTGCCTGGGGTTTCCTTTTCGCCGACCAAGGAAAACCCATCCCGACGTCATAGTTAAACCACAACATTTTTGCCTAATACTATCAATTTGTGTAAGAACTGTGATTACCCAGTCCATACTCAAACCAACGTCGTAAGGCCTCGACGCTACCACCATGAGATTCCAACTAAAACTCTCGCCTCGAGGGTCTGAACACACCATCAGCGTATGTGTGATTATCGATTCTTCTCCCAATGTAACTCCAGACATGAGGGTCAAGTCCACGGCTTACCAGAAACTCTAGGTATGGGATAAGATTCGTGTAAGGAAGGAATGATTCATATCAACGTCTGTCACTACAACAGCTAGTAGTGGACACAGACTGTCCCTTGAATCATTCTTATAGCCATTAGGTCACTCTCCTTTAAGCTCTATATTATTGAAACATTTAATATGCCTGATTCTCTAATACTGGCACCGGTTTCCTATTTCTTACTACACTATGTAGTCTTCATCCACTCCTAGATGATCTGTACCTTCTATTCCTACGATCTGAAAGAGCTGCTAAAATTTCTCCTTTGCCGAAAAGAGAAACTCGGTCTCATCCCCTAGATGAACCACACCCATTGCCTAATACAGTCAATCTAGAAATGAATGATGTATGCATGCCATGGATGACGTCGTAAGGCCTCGATGTTACTACCAAGAGATCCAACTGTCAATCTCGCCTCCAAGGGTCTAGTCACACTATTGGCATCAGTGTGAGGTCACTGGGTCTCCTCCAGTTGAATTCTCGAAAGTGAGGGTCAAGTAAATAGTTTTAACTGGGACCACTCAGTGTCAACCAATCAAAAGGACATGAAAGAAAACATCACAAAGATAAGTGTCTTTTTATTATTTTAGCTCATAGTACAAAGACACTAATACAACAGCAATATGGAACTATTAGTATAAGGGACGTATCCACTAGTTCTGCTAATTTCCACCTACTCCCGGAGCTCTACTGCCTTGTCTACTTCCCGGCTATTTCTCAAGCACCCACCGCTACTTCTACCTTGGTGGCTCCTCAAACGCCTGTGGATCGACTATGCAAGGAGTCAGACAGTCACGTGCCATGTGACCCTTCCTACCGCAGGAGAAACACTGTCCGTTTCTGGCACGCCTGGCTCTGACTCCACCCCGGGTGCCCCGCACTACAGATCCTATATCGTGAGGTCGTCCACCTGCTGGTCTGGTCCTCTTGGACATCTGCATCATCTATCTATAGCCCACAGATGACTTGACTACTGATCGTTAATCCTGCGGCAAATGAAGCAGCTCCTTTACACGTTCGGGGTGTAGAACTACTGTCACAAACTCCACCCTGAAGAAGGTCTCGATGTCTTCCCATGTGAAGGTCATGTCATCGCAAAACTGGAAAAAGTGGCTCCACCACCTACCTGCTGCTGCCTGAAGGAGGCTGGTAGCAAAGATCACCATGAAGTCTACTGGCGTCCCCACTAGCCTGAAGACTCTCACCACAGCCTCCAGCCAATCCTCACCCGCCTGCGGGTCCGTCTCTCCCCAGAACCTGGGTGGACTCTGGCGTTGGAACTCGTACAGTGTGCTCAAGTGGCATGCATCACCTACTACTGGGGCTGGTGGCATTGGTGGCCCAACGTATAGTAGTACCGCTGGTGCTTCCGCTGGTGCCTCAACTGCTAGAGGGACCTGTACCAAAGCCTCGTCGCTCGGCAGGATGTCAGTACGCACATCCCTCTAGGCTCTAGCTGGTCGTCCGTGTAAAGGCATCCTGAAAGAAACAAAGTGACATGGTCAAACGTTTACACCTGGTGAGCTGACCTGGTTTGAGCTGACTTTTAAAAACTTCTCGAAACACACACATAATCAGTGTTTTCGTGCACAATGTCGGAAATTAGTTGTTAAGGTCCTAGTGTATGGATACGTCGGCCACCCGCACCAACACTAGACTCCCTGAACTAAAAACCACACTTGGTACACTTAACATTATTGCCTCACAGAAATAAAATATCAGAGATATAAGTTCAGTGGTAGAACCGAATCCTCTTATACCAATTTGTCACGACCCCTCGTTGGGGCCCATGCCATGACTACCCCAAACCAACCTTCCATAGGCCAGGGGTTGGCAACTAGCACCAAAGGCGTAAATCTCAATAACTGGGAAGGCATTTCCTTTATAAAAGTAAAAAAACACAGAGTACAAGCGGAACTGAAACACTAAGTACAAAAGAAAGTGCTGAAAAGTAAATGGGCCAGAATACAAACCCAACTGAATATATAGCTACAACTGAACAAATGTACAACAGAAAAAGACAACAGCTGGATGAACATAATCGGCTCCTAGGTCGTCCTCCTCGGATCCTACCTGAAGGGTAGGTACAGATGGCGCAGCTCCTGGATCGTCCACCACGAATCCTACCTGAAGGGTAGGTACAGATAGCCTCAACAATGCCCTCTCCCATCAACATCCTCTGTGTGTTGTATCACCGTGAATTCCACCTCTGGATACTGACTCGTCGTGTGGTCCACCTCCGGGTACTGACTCGTCATGTGGTCCACCTCCGGGTACCGTCTAATCCCCGAACACTCGGCCTCCATCAGCACTGCCCATCTTCTGCAACCAACACAATGAGGTGCGGGCATAGCCCATGCAGGGGTGAGTATAATGATACTCATTAGGGACCCAGAGAACCTCAATTTCTCGTTGAAACCAACAAGGATAACCACAAAGAAGTTCTCAATAGATAACCTCTATATAGGTATATGCCCATACATATACCTAAGTTATCAAGTAACCCATCTCAATCATGAGGAAACACAAAGATTATGAAATCCATTGATAACCACTTCCCAGGTATATGCCCATACATATATCGATGTTATCAAGTGACCCATCTCAAATGTGTGGTAATCACAAAGATCAAAGACTCATCTCAAACCAGGATTTTCATTATCGAAACTATAACTACTAAAGAGCCCCATCTCTGGAGTGTACAGAGGTCCTGTCACCACTCTGAGGTACTGCTCACTAACCAAAGACTATTGAGGTACTCATCTTGTTGAGTACCGTGGGTCAGCCACCCAAACACAGTAGTACTTACCGCCTAGGTATGCCACCCAAACACAGTAGTTCACACCCCCTAATAGCCGGCAGAGGTACCCTCCGGAAGAGTACCGCGGGTCTGCACTGTCACAGAGGCAGTGCTCTGTCTGCCATGGGTCTGAACCCAAACAATGTAGTGCTCCGTCCACTGGGCTAGTCGACTCACTCCAAGTCGAGTCGGTCAAGCAGTCGTTAGGTCTCAGTCGGCTACACGGTCTCCGCACTCCGCACGATCGTCTCTGGGAGGGTCCTCTCCATGAGCTACAGGTCAATACTCCAAGTATCTCAATGTCCTACAAATATGTATCTCAAAGAATCGCCTCGATTAATGGGGTCTCAACACAACAGACGGCGCGTCAATCAGACGCCTAGTCTGTGAGTTAATAGCCTTTTCGTCCCAGGGGCCCGGTTGGATTCGTTTTTGAACCAACCCGTCTGTATCTCAACTGTACCCTGAACTCTCATAGGGTATACTCAATGGGACCGTTTCTCAACAAGATCACCAACGCCGCGGACGGTTCGTCAAACAGAAGTCCAGTCTAAAAGTTATCAGCTTTTCCATTCTAGGGGCCCGGTTGGATTTCGGGTACAATCCAACCCAACCTCTATCCAACTAAATACAAAACTCAGGATAAGTATGCCAAATGTTCCGTCTCATCAAGAGTAATCCAAAGAAGTTGACATCACGTCAATAGGACATCCGGAACCCAAGATATAAGCGTTTCCGCTCTGAGGGCCCGGTTGGTTTCGTGTTCAAACCAACCCGGCCATACCCAATCTTCTTCGAAACCTTGATTGTAATATACCGAAACGAACGCCTCGATCGGAGGATCTCTACGCAACTATCGGTGCGCCATTCAGAGGTATGTGGCCCAAGATATGGACAAAAGACCAAAAAAGGTCCGGAAGTGGGGGTTTCGGGCCCAGACCGTTCCAGCCCGAGACCCCCTGGGTCGGCCCGAACCAGATCGACCCGACCCAGGTCCGGCTGCTTGGGCGCAGCCCAGCTCGGCGGCCCGGCACGCTGGCGGTCCGACGCGCTGGCCAGGTGGCTCGGCCGAACGGCCGAGCCGTTCGGGATGCGGGGGGGGGGGGGGGGCAACCCCCTGCTTGTTGTAACCGCGGCCCCTTAATGGGGGCCGCTCACGTCCAGCTAGTAGGGGGTTTCGAACACCCAGCTCCTCCTCTGACCGGCCGGCCCACAGTGTCGGGCCAGCTGTTGCCGCCATGGCACCGGCATGGTCGGTCCCCCTGCTTTGACGCCGGCGGCCCAGAACCGGCTGCCGGTCTTCCTGTTCTGCCGCGGCCTATAGCGGCGGATATGGTTCGCACGGCGCGGCACGATGGCACCACGTCCCTCCGCCGCAGCCCCGCTCCGGTAGCGGTGCCTTCCGGATTCTCTGACGGGACGCGACGGCGCCGCGACTTGTTTGATTCAACGACGCGGTGCGATGGCGCCGCGCATTTCTTGCCACAAGACCCTGCGTGGTGCGACGGCACTGTGCCATCCTCGTTCCATTCCACCACAAGGAAGTCAAGATAAAAAGAGGAGGAGGGTCAGCCTTGTATGTGCGGTCTGGCCCCCTCCTGTTAACTGGAAACATGCGGTCCATTTACACAAGGTCTGATGATAGAAGAAAATTCACAAAAGAAACACATAAATCCCCTACATCGAGCGTATCTTGAACGGAGGTTTGTCGCGGAAATAATCATCACAGAAGGAGGCTTCGCGAAAGGAGATTCGTCGTGGAAGAAGGCATCATTGGCGTCGCGGTACACGGCATCGCGTAGTCGATCCCGAGGATTCGACGTTCTTCGTCGGAGATCGGTGCGTTCTTCGCGTTCTTTGTATTCTTCGATGAAAAAGATGAAGATCTTCAATCCTCCCTTAGCTTTTCTCCCAAACTTCTCAAGAAACAAGGCCCCAAACAAAATAAAATAAGTACCTCACTTATTTTATTAACATAACTTATGTTTGAAATTCAAAAGATGAATAAATCCACTCAATTTATTAACTCAAGTTGTCAAATTAAATGAATGGTTATGGAACGTTAGAGAAGATGAAGAGGTGGGGTTCATGTGGGCCCCACCACCCTCATAACCTCCAATGGGAAGTTGGGTGGTTTCTCCCAACGTCCACCCAAAGCATTAAACCATTAGTGAAAAATAAAATTGATGCTCAATTTTATTTTACCTTCCACAAATTTTAACAACTTCTCTTGTGTAAACGCAACTCCGGAAAAGGTGTTCCTAAGAAATTACTAGTGCTACGAATCCATCGGTACCCTCGGAATTCGATTCCGAGAACCGGTTCAAAAGCTATAAAAACCTACTCATTCGTTCACTGAACGTAACCAAGCTAAACTTCGAAAAATAATTCCGGGCAAACCGGGCCTTGGAATCAGGCGCCGTCAAAAACTGCGTTCTTGTAAAATTCCAGAGAAAATTAAGAAAGGATTTCCCTTGAATTTTACAGGTCTTTACATGATAGAATACTTATTAATATATATATATACTCATTAAAACCATTATAATATCCATCAATAAAATATTTTAATGAAAAATTAATTTTATCGACACATGGAGACGGTATGCCATATGTACATATGAGTGATACTTTCACTTTTTGTTTGATGAGAAAGAGGGTGTATGAAAGTGTTTCCATGATAATAATAACATTTAATAATATTTAATACACTTATGTTTTTTTATGATAAACATCATATATTCGTTGGCGTTATGGAAGACTATAAAAAAATTTATTTGTTAGCGTGATTACATCTTCTTCGAAATTTCTCCTTTGCGACTCCTCAAAAGTGAAATAGATTTGGTATTTTGAGAACAGTAATACCACTATAATGTGTCTAAAGAAATGGAGAAGATAATTTTTTATAATTTCATCAATTTGTAATGTTTAATGTGATGTGAAGAAGTGAGGGAGGAGGTTCCCTTTATAATTGAGGAGAGAAACACTTTTTTAATTTCAAATATCATTAATTTATAATAAATTCAATATTAATAATAATATCTCCAAAAATATATATATTCAAATATTAGAAAATATAATGTTTTTATCTCATCTAAAATTACATTTTAAATACATTTTCATATTACAGTAAACCTTACCATTTTGATTAACCCTAAGTTGGCCCATTTTACTTTTAAATATGGTAACAAACTATTTAATATTAGATCATTTTAATTTTAACTTATAAGGGTTGAATTGTCCATAAATAGACCATTAATGAAATTGTTTAACTTATAATAATCAAATTGTATTTTTAAAATATTTTTATTATTTTTAAAAAAAATAATTAAATATTATTTTCATTATATATTATAACTATCATTTTGTACACTATTCATTAAATAGACTTAACAAAACTCTAAAAAGCCATATAAATTCAAAAAAATCATTTAATACACCTATAATATATCATAGTTACTTACAAAATTCTTGGAACACATAATTAAATAAAATATATTTATTTTAATTTTTTAATATAACTTATTGGATTTTTTATTAGTAGAATAAAGACTTCATCATCATTGTGTAATTACATAAGGTAATTTTTAATTTATAAGAATTAAAATTTTTTTATAATGATGTAGAAAAATATTTTATATTTTAAAATAATATTTTGAGTGAGGAGTATATTCTTTTTATCAGTATATCATAAATATTATACGTATAATAAATTAGAGTCTTCTATGTTACACCTTTAATTAAAATAAAAACTATAAAGGTCATAACCAATTTCAATTTTCTAAAAATTGTAATTAATTAGGCTGATGTGTTTTTATGTTATGTATTTACTCAAAAAACAAGATTTAGTCATGGGTTTTGGTCTTTTACTTGTTTTTATAGTTTTAATTAAAACCATTTAATTGATTTCTCATCGACTTTCACAAGCACTCCATTAGTGCTTCGTAGGCATTAAAGGTAATTATTTAACATATAAAAATTAAGAAAAAATTGTATAATAAATTTAAATAAATTAACATTAATATATTCCATTATATTTGTACATAACCTAATTTTTCCCTATTTGGACACATAAGAGATATTTATGATAAAGAAAGTTTCATTTTGTGACTATTTATAATTTAAAAATTATATAAGTCATTGTAATGGAAAAGTTTCTATTAAAAAATAAATTTAGATAATTTTTGTTAATGGTAAAATTATATCCATCCAATATTATTTTGGTAAGTGATCGGATCATTTTGTTGCCCTTATAATTTTATTTATATCCTAAATTATCTATTAACCCTTTACCACTGTAATAGAATTTAATAAGGTTACTAATCATATTGAAAAAAATAAAAGGAAAATATTTATCAATTGTGGAACATATGAATAAAAATATGGAATCTATTTCTTAAAAATATAAATCACATATGTTGAATAATTTAATTTAAAATAAATGGAGTAAACATAATGGAAGATAGTTTCATTTAATGCTATTTTTAAATTTAAAATGTTTTTATAATAAATTCTAGTATGAGATACAATCCAAAAACCATAAATATATTATTGTAAATAAAATTAAACTAATTAAATTTTATAACTAATAAAAAACATTATCTAATTTTAAATAATTTAAATAATATACAGTTTTTTATAAAAATGGTATTTTTATACTATTTATTTAAAAATCCAAGTGTTCATAACATTATCCAAATTTCACTATAAGAAAATTTAAATATTATTATTTTCGAAATAATTTTATTTTTATCAAATGAATTTTATAAAATTTCTGAAAATTAATTATTTTTTTTGTACATAAAAAATAAATAAAATTAGTTTTTGAGGTAATTTTATTTTTGATGAAAAAAATTAATTTTGTAAAATTATAGTAATTATTAGAAAAGAATTAATATATTATAAATTATTATGACCATTATATATATATTTCATAATACAATTAATTCCCACTTATTTCACTATTATATTATAATGGTTACTATTAAATAATAATATTAAGCTTTTTTGTTATGTTTGGTGTTGTGTATCATGCACACTATCGAACATAGTATTTCCTTTTAAAATATCCGGATATAAAATTATGACTACCTTTACTAAATTTAACGCTTTAAATATGAACATTTTAGTAATAAAAATGGGTTTAAAATTTCAAATTACCTTTATTGGAATCCCACATCAGAAAAGTGTTAATGAAACATCCATTTGAAAAGAGAGAATGGAATGTATGAAGGTCACCTGAGATAATGAATTCTAGGATTCCAAGTAAGAGAACATAAAAATGGAAGTGAAAACTAACTATAATTTTATTATGGAGAGTAATATGGAACATGGTCATTGAAAATTTAACTTTCACAAAACCATAAATCTGTGATGAGTTAAAAGGACATTGATTTATCAGTAAGAAAAGTAAACATATAAAATTTTTATTTAACTTTTTTTGTTATTTAAATATTATTTTACTTTTTTTCATGGATTCCATTACCATATATACAAATAACATAAGGAAACATACATACATGAAATGTTGGGTTTCATTCTTTAATCAATTTCCACCACAAACTCATCTTCTACTCAAAATGATGAGTAGTAATATTAAAATTTTCATGCTTGACGCATAAAAATAATTTTATAAGGATAAAAAATACATAAAATAATATAAAAATGCATTCTCAAAATGATTATACAATGATAAAAACCAAAATTGTTAGTGAAAGAGAAGATAATTCTCCAAAATGAATAATCCTTTGTATCTATAATACCATAAGATCAATTTTGATCATTTAACATATAACTAACATTAAAATTACCAACACATTATTATAAAAAAATGATAAAACCCAAAAACTAGAATTTATTTTATCACATAGTTAGACAATATAAATTTTAACATTTATCTTCATATAACATCATTCTCTCTTAATGTTTCATATCAATACGTGATATCCTTACTAATCCTCAATGTACATTAACCATTTTCATAAATAACCATAATTGCCATAAATCCATAATAAAATCAAATATAGTTACAAAATATAATTAAACCTTTATTCCTCAAATAAAATACCACATTAGTATATTTAACATAATCCAATAGGTTTTGTAAAATAGTGAATGTCTTCCAAAATAACATTAATCAGTTACCACCAAATCATTTTCAATTCTCATGGTTATCTATATGATTAATATTATGTTACCAAATTGAACATAAACTTTATCCATCAGATAGTTTATCTAAAAATAATATTAAATACTAATTGAGACATCACATATGATTATTGTAGGTTATTCACCCTTTTCACCCTTTATTTGTGGGTTCAATCCCCTTTGCCATTCTATATATAATGACTTATCACTCATCCCAAAGGATGCCATTTTTATAAAATTATATTAATATAATCCCTAAAAAATTAAATAAGTGTGATAAAAATACAAAAAAATAACCTTATATTATTAAGAATCAAATAAATTCTTTAGCCAAAAATGTTATGTCATACATTTTATCTTGAATCTCAAAATATAATATAATTTCATTGCCTAAATAATAAATTTCTCCAAATATTTCATTAGTGGTCTTCAAATTTCATAACAGAAAACCGAAAAAGGGGTGTATAAGAATCTTAATATATTGTTTTATATACCCATGATGTTTATGTAACTATTAAGATAACATCTCATGAAACCATTTTAATCTTCAATTATATCTAAAAACTGCTCTAATACAAAATGTTTTATCCCGGAATCCACACTTCTGGATCCACTAATAAGGACACAAACAATACAAATCTGCCCGTATTTTTTCCATAAAAAAACATACAATGTCAAAATAAAATATTATATAACATACATACCTAAGTACCTTTTTGGTTTAAAGTTTAAGAGAATTAGGAAAAACTCTTAACATAGGTTCATAAACAATTGGTTCAAAATAATCATCATTATCTCCCACTTATCTAGCTTTTTATATTTCACATTAAGTCATCAACGTCATCCAATGTTATATAATTCTAGATAAAATTCATCTAATATCTCACCTCATAACGTGGGATGAATAAAAATAATAAAATGGTGATCTCAGATACATAGTAAGGGTAAATATTTGAGATATGTAAGAATAACATAACGTCATATGAACATAAGCTTAAATTTTTATGATCATACACTACATGTCAAAGGTCCTAAACATGAGTCATGGAATAAATATTGGAAGTTAATAAGACATGAATCCTAAGGGAATCATAGAACATAATCTATGATATCATAACATTTAAATAATACATGAAATTGTGGAATATAAATAAACATGTAATCTTATTCCAAGTCATCACTCATTTCAAAATATTATTTGGGCGCTTGATGTGGGATGCACCTACGATGAGGGACACACCATTATCTCCAGTCGTAGACCTTTCCTTATAGTGGATAGGTTTTCCCCATCTCCCCATAGTAGATCAATCCCATTGACTTGTTTCTTATTATTATCTCATGAGATATTAATCTTTACCTACTGCATTGGAAGGAGATATTGGTCCCACCAATCAAACATTGAAAAAAATACATATGTTTGCCATAAGAACAATAATCATTCATCGTAGACAAAATATAACCATTAAAAAATTATAATTTTATTTTAAAATAATAACCCCATTAAATAATAAGTAACATCAAATAAATATCTCTTAAATGGAAAATTCTTTTGAAAGATATTTTGAAATATTTCTTTAGCATAATATCATTTCCTCTTGGAAAATCTGTATTTAAATTAAAAAACATATAGAAAACATTTTTAATTGTAATATAACCATTAAAACTTTTAAATTAATAATTTAATACCATTATAAAAATATTTTAAATACTTTTCCTTGATAATGAATACAAAATCAGTTAATAATAAGTTAATAATTTTTAGAAAACATTGTATTGAAGGAACATAGATTTTTGACTAAAAAGAGAATAAAATTACATGAACCATATAATATCATGAAAGTAAGGAGATTAATGATAAAAAATTAAAATATAATTATGTATACATAGTAGAATAATAAAGTTTCATAACATCACATGTATCTCAAAGAAGGAAAATTGAAACAAAATTCCCTAATCAATTTGGTAAATTTTGAACCTTAAATCCCTTGAAAAAGATATTATCAAAACAATACATATAAATACCTCTAAATTTAAGAAATAAGATCACATATTATATTAATGGGTATTATATAAACCACACAAAAAAACTAGTGGTGAATATTATTTCATTCTTGAAGAAAGTAAACTGAGACTAGAAAAACCCTTACCACTTTATAATGAGTCAAATTGAATGACCCATGAAAGAAGGAAACATAGAAGGATGTTTAAATATTATAATTTTCCTATTAATGATCATAAAATTCATTTATGGGTCGTATATACACCACACAAAAGAAACGAGTAATGTACATGGCTTGTGTCCCACGTAAATAAAAGTGGGATAAAAATCCCATAATTTGAGAGTAAATTATGAATCATGTTCCCCCTGAAAGAGTAACATAAATTTAAATAATTATTATAATTAAATAAAATAAATTCATGAAAAAAATACAATAAGTCAGTGTATACACCACACAATAAGAATAATTTTAGAATATAGAAATATCTCAGATAAATAATATTGAGAGGAGAAAACCCTTTCCTTAAGTATTGCAAATATTTTTCCACATTCAAACTGACTTTATAATACGTATAACATTATTTTTCATATACCAAGAAACTATTATTATATATCAACCAATATATTATTTTATTATTAAATTATATTACTATTTATTTACAATTTCTTGTTAATGTAACTTTTCGGGTAATAACCGATTTATTTTTTCCTATATGTTTAAATTATTTATAATTTTGGTTTTATTACTTATAGGATGATCTATTGAATTTAAATAATTACATAAATATTATATAAATTCTGTATATATATATTTATAATAATATATAAAATATATAAATATGATATGGAATACACCATTCAAGGAGATGGTAGGCCGTATGTACACAAGAACACTGTTTTCATTTTTTGATTGATGGAATTATAAAAAGGTAAATAATAATTCATATTTTCCCAAAATAATTTATATATATATATATATATATTAATTAAACCATTACAATTTACATCTATAAAATATGGTGATGAAAAATGAATTGTGTCGCTATGTGATGATGGTGAGATTTACTTACACACGAGCAATAATCTTACTTATTGTTTGATGGGAAACAGGGTGTATTATTGTATTTTAATAATCATCATAAAATTTTAAAGTATTTGGAAATTTGAAGATATTTTTATGATAAAAATCCTAGATTTAAAGGAGGTATGGATTATTATAGAAAGAATGTGATTTGTTAGAGCGATTACCTCTTACTGAAAATGTCTCCTTTGTATCTCCCTTAAAGGGATCTTGGTTTTGTATTTTGAAATGAAAGAACCTATATAATGTTTATATGGAATAAGATAAGATTATTTTATTGATTTTGGTTAATCTATAAATCTCAATATCATGTGAAGAAGTGAGTTAGGAGGGGCCTTTTATAATTGATGTGAGTGAAACTTTTGGAATTTCACAAACAATTAATAATAAATTAAATATTAAACCAATTACCTAAAAACTTATATGCATTAGAAACTGATATGATGAAAAGTTTTATTCTACTTAAATAATATATTTCATAAATGTTTTGTTATTATTTTAAAACTTATCATTTTGATTAGACCCTAGTTGACCCATTTATCTTTTTACTAAGGTAAAAAATTTAATATTTAAAAATATAAATTTTTTATATATGTTTCAAATTATCCAAATATTGTTCATTTATGAAGTTTTATAATCTCTCATAATAATTTTTTTATTTTTTTAAATATTTTTTATGATTTTTGAAATATTTTATAAAATATTATTTTTATAAAATTTCATTAGTTTCAATTTTAACACTATTCATTACATTAATTTTATGAAACTCTAAACAGTAATGTAAATTTTAAAAAAATAATTTCATACACTTATAATTTGTCATAATATGTTATAAAATTCTTGATAAATCTTAATTAACTCAAATTATATATATTTCAAAAAATTTAATATCAAATATTTGACATCTTCTATTTGTTCAATAATTACTGAATCATCATTTTGTAATTATTTAATTTCTAAAAATTAAAAATAATTTTCCTTATTTATATCAATATATAATATTTTAATATAATATTTATAGTTAGTAATGTGTTCTATTTAACAATGTATTAAAAATAGTATACTTATTAAAAATAATAGTGTGGCATGTTATTCTTTTCATTAAATTAAATACTATAAATTCGTAATCATATTCAAGTGGCTCCAACTACTCATTAATATGACCCTTGTAAATTATGATTACGATATAATCAATGAATAACATTTAAGTAAGTATTTTTTTCTTTTAATGGATCTTATCATTTAAATTAAATCTATTTCATTGATTTTTCATCAGCTTGCACATGCACAACATCAGTGTTGCGTAAGCATTAAAGATAATTATTTCACCTAAAAATGAAAAATATATTAACATCATAAAAATAAATTAAATAATATTGATATAATTTTTTTTCATTATTATCCTAATTGTTTCCCTATGTGAACACATAAGTGATATTTAATAAAAAGAAAAGGGCATTTTATGACACTCATGGATTGAAATATCATATAAGTCATTTTTTCAGGAAATTCTTCCATTAAAAAACATGATTTAAATACATAGGTGTTAAAGGTAGAGTTATATTTATTCAATAAAAAATTTGGAATGATTTAGCGTCATTTTATATCTCTTATTATTTAATTTTTATCCTAAATTACACAATTTACCCTTTACCATGGTAACAACATTTACCAAGGTTACTATTTATATTGTCCAAAAATAAAAGGGAAATATTTAAAAAATGATGATCTTATGAATCCAAATTTGTTATTAATTTATTTTAAAATTAAAATCACATATGTTTCTGAATTTAATTTAAAATTAAACAGGCTTATTGCTAGGAAAGATAGTTTTCAGGGAAAATTCTATTTTTCAAAATTAAAATGTTTTTATACTAAATTAAAATTTAAAATAAATTCTAGAAATGATAATTAGATTATTTTAAATAAAACATAACTAATTTAATTTCAAAAATAATACAAAATAGAATCTAACCGTTAAATAATTTAAATAAAATACATTTCTCAATAAAAATTGATATTTTTTACTTTTCATTAAAACGTCAAATTGGTCAAGAAATTATCAAAATTTCACTATAAGATGATTTTTATATTATGATTTAAAAAATGAGGTTAATTTTTTCAAATAATGTTTCTAAATTTTTCAAAAATTATTTATTTTATTTGTACATAAAATGTAATATAAATCCTTTTTTGATGAAAATATTTATTTTATGAATAAAATGACATTACTAAAAATATTATAATTATATAAAAACATTTAATATATTATAAATAAGAGTGAATATTATATATATTTCACAATACTCTTAATACCCACATATTTAACTACTAGGTTAATATAGACACATTTAAATAAAAAAATTTAGTTTTTTGTTTAGGTTTAGTGTTTTCGTTTCTTGTAAAACATAAAACATAGTATTTCATTTTAAAATATTGGAATATTATATATGTGAATCTCATAAGGGATATAATATATCAAATTATCTTGACCATATGAGTCTAATCTGCCAAAAATTATCCAATCATACATGTGAACATTGCATTGGAGATCTCATATCGCTCTTCTACCATCTTCTCTAGATAAATATCATAACGGTGATAAATTATCCAATATGAATCTAAATACACGTATTTATTTTTAACATCACTAGAAATGGAGTATAAGGTGAAACATTGGAGGTCCATTGTGTTTTCCACATTATTTTAATAGAGGGATACTTCGTCCTCACAGACCTATTTAGAAAAAACCTTAAGTAGTGAGGTTTATAACACATATAATTTCCATTAAAGGTGGAGTACAATGAGCAATAACCTATACCATCATTTAAAATTGTTGTCCGTGAAAATTAATTCCTTTTCTATTATGGATAGGAATAATATATCTGATATCGTATGGTGTGAAATTTGTATAAAAATTAATTTATGATTATTAATTCATCTTTTATTACTAAATTTATTTACTAAATTTTAATTTTAATGTTTATAAATCTCCCACAATTTTTTAAAAACAAAATATTCCTAAAACATATTGATAGAATATCACGTTTTATATAAATTAAAGTTTAAATGAATCATATTCCCCTTTTCATAAAGGAGACTTGGGCATAAAAAGTTATTTTATGGGTCTTAGGTAGGCATAAAATTCCAACTGCATTAACTCATAGTTCCTTGATCATTTGAGTAGACTGCCAAATCCTAAAACCCTAGATAAATATTTAATTAATCCTTTAATCTCAGTGAAACCAGAACATGATTTGGTATTCAACCCTTGATGTTTAAAACATTAAGTTAATGCAAAACATAAATCTAAATGATCCATGATAACTAAAAGAACTCAAACATGGTTTGGTTAAGAACATTAAACTATGGGTTTGATTCTTGAAAATTTAGTGGAAGGCTAAACTGACATAATGTTTATGTTGGGGGACTTTTTATACTTATTAGTGAAATGCAAGTTTAAACTTATCACATGTTTTCTAAATAATAATTGGATTTAACATAGTTGATTAACAATATTGTATAAGAAGATATGCATAATGATGATTTATATTATTACATATTATATTTTTGTTAATTAAATTATTATGTGATCATGTATCATCCACACAGATCAATAATCACCCACACAACCTACATTAATAAATTAAACATAAGTGGTATTATCACGGGCTTCTATATTGATTAGTTTGTTTAGAGGATGATAATATAACTCTTGATATTTTGGTAAAACACCTTGAAAAACACAATGATTTGTATTAAATAAATAACCATGACTCTTATGTATCACTTGGATTGGTTAAACCTAAACTCAAGTACTCGAACGTCTTCCTATTTCCTAGGTGCTCAATCCATATATATTCTTTTACTCATAAACAGGTGAGGTGATCCAATGAATTTAATAAAGTGGGTTTACATAAAATATACCATGATAATGTATAATATTACATAATAAAGAGAAGAGGATCACTTCTAAGACATCATTTTAATTTAATAATGAATTAAAAATAACCAATGGTGTACACAGGTCTGGTCAAATCTCCTAATCATTCACACAACATGCAATAAAAAGTTATTTTCAATATAGTCATTAATTACTTTTATATATTCAATAATTAAGATAAAACACCTTATATAAGTATAATTAATTCAATTTATCTAAGTTTAATCAATTAATCCTTAAATTTACACCATCCATAAAAAAAATACTTGAAATATTAAAAGTCCACATCTGTACTTGGAGGCAATAATAACTACTCATCTAAGATTCCTAGAATTATCTATATGATTGTGAATTGCCTTATCATCCAACATCAATTTCATGATTCATAATTACATGGTAATGAATATAATATAAATCAAACATGGAAGACATAAGAAGTTTAATACATGGGATGGTCTTGATACCCATGAAATATAGAAAAAGTCTATACATATCTTTTAGTTCAGAATTTAACAACAAATAATAATATTTAATTACTAATCTTATGAAATATCAAGTACAATTAAATAAATTACACATGAAACACTTATTAATAGGTTTAATAATATAATTAACTCTTCTTCAAACATCAAATGAAGCACATTGATATTAGTATACTATAGGACATGTACTAATTTACTTGATATGTAATCTCTTTTACATGTGTTAGAAACACATGCCTAGGGAATGGGTGTGTTTTTTTCCATGGATGTGTACATGGTACATATTGTTTATCCTTATTACATGATGTGTGGCCTCTAAATTTCATTATTTTTTAGTCTCTATGTCATGAATTATATACAAGACATGGTTGGACACCCCATGTTCTCCATCATGAAGACATGACAACTACAAACCATTTATGAAAGATACATATTGTGTGGTTATTAAAACTGTATTCCATCCATATAAAGATCTACATTCCAATATGATTATATCATTTCACCAAAATGATATTATTGAAATTTTCGAACATCAACATAAGATATAGACTTTATACACAAGTACATGATTTTAATTTTTGGGTATACACAGTGTGTTTTTTTTTCATCTTGACAAAACTCATTGGAATATATAGATAATGTTTTCAGATGTTTCTTCTTTTTAATTTATCATGTTTGTTGGTTTTGAGAGAAAGAAAATATAAAGGTAATAGAAAATATGTTCTAATTTCCACCCCAAAGAAATATGAGGTAAAATAAAATTTAAAATCATGTCATTCAACCAATAATAAATAAATAACTATAAACTAACCATGTGACTACTATAATATGAACTATAGGTTCTGATCACAATGCAATTGACTAGTTATCATGCCAAACTAATCATTTAGCCTTAATTTATGACTAACTTGATCTGTTCGTGATGAATGATGTTATAAGAAATGGATTTAAATCATATAATACTAGAATTTATAAACACTAGAACCATAAGATCTGGACCATCACAAGTAATTTATAACTAATTATTGAAAAATTGTATAATTACATGAATATGAAATTGTTTCTTAATTAATGATCTGATTGAATTGATCTCATTGTACCATCATTTCATTATATGATTTTAGTCCAGAATCCTTCTTGTGGTTATCCAAACATCCACCATAATCTCTGAATGTCATCGTAGAATTGTTAGTTGCGGTCATGGAAAATCTTGAATGCTTGTGTCATTCGTGGTTGATTACAACAAAATTCTATTCGATGATAAAGAATTCTTAGATTTCTTTCGATGGATTTGAGATAGGATGGGGAGAGGGTTCATTAAAGATCTGTATAAATCTCTCTAGATTTTTAGAGAGATTTTATATATCTATTAAAAAAATATCAATTTGGAATGTGATATAAGTTGATATTTTTTAAGGCTCGTCTATGGTTTTCATTTACACATGATCCCATTTCCAATTACTAATTTCCTAATGAACACCATGTCTTGATAATAATAAAATTATTAATCACATTACATTTAAGTAACCTATAAATTAATTAATATTATTTTTACTACTTCTAATCAGTCCATTAATCTTAGTATACTTATCCACCTTGAAATTTACAAAACAATAAATAATGATTATTTATTTACAAAATAAATAACATTGAAATATTAACAGATCGATATAATAAATATTATATTTTACAAACCATGAAAATAAAAATTTAATATTATTATTTAACTCACTTATTCATTCAAATTGCATGTAATTAATTCCGGATGATCAACCAAACCTGAATAAATATGAAACCATAAATCATGAATAATATTTTTACAAAATTTTAAATTCATCATTGAATTTAACTGATATTTTGGATTCACATAATTTGTAACCCTCTAGGTTTATTTGTCATTTCAAATTGGTGGAGGCTTCTAATGTTTGAGGATAGCGTCTAGCAACACACCGAAGAACCCATAGAGAATAAGTTAATGTCATAACGACATGCTACTACCTAGGAATTAGTACTACATAATATAATCCCTTTATCATGATATATATAATAAATTAGGTTGAATAATGGTGACAAAAACCAATGTGACTGATGTCTCGTTCTTTGAATTTTTTAAAATGGACAAACCCATAAAACACCATGGCCATGGATTTTTTTAGGATGTTTCATTCACATAAATGGTATTAGATGTCAACTAATGCTAATAAACTGAAGGAAAATACCATTTCTGACATTCTATATTAATTCAATACCACTAATGATGTATTTAAAATATCTTACTTCATGATGATCATATATTGTCACATTTTCCCTTAGTACATCACAGTACATGACTTATCGTATTCACTAACGATGTTCTTAAAGTCTAAGGAGAAACACACATGTCTATATAAAGGAACATCCAACCAATCATATAAATCAGATAAATGTGTATTTTCTATAGGTGGGTCTCATTCTCAAAATTTTATAATCTATAAATTACTAAGGGTGAACACCATAAGAGATTTCCTTAATGTCTAATGAGTCTCTACCCAAGATAGCCTACATCACTTGTGTCACATCAAATAATAACATACGAATACAGAATATATATATATTTTAGAATACTATCATAGAACCTCTAGGATCCCATCAAATCAAGGAACTTATATGACCTCTCAGTGTAACATATATTATTAGGACATTATCACATACTAAGTCATGTAGTGTAATAATAATGATTTGGTAAAAACAACATTAATATATTTAAAAATTAATACATGTGATCATCAGGTACTTATAATTTGACTCTAGGGAACGAACGCTAACATTATCTACCCTATGGAAACATTTATAAAAAAGGTATAAATTAAATATAACACTCATATTTTCTATGAAAAAAAAAAATATCAATGATTTATTCACCATTTATAAAAAAAATTACTTAATGAATAATTGCTGAATAAAATGGAAATATAGAATCAATATTGGTAACTGGAAAACTTATTTCATGAAAGTATATAAAACTAATAGAAAATACTAAATTATGGGTACTAAAAATACTATTAGAAAACACTATTTTTGTGTGCTTTAAAATTAATTAAAAGTTTTTACTATCTTATAATACTATATATAGTTATCTCTTAAATAAAATATCAAAATACTCTTGGATTTCTCCCCTAAACTTCCCCAAGACACTAAAAAATATAACTAAACCATAAACTATTCCAAAAAAACACCTAATAGTTTACCTAGAGATATCTAAAAGGAAATATGATTCTCAAATAAAAATTGAAACATCAACCTGAGCTATGAATTAAAAATATTCAATACCTTAATAATTCAAAATTTATACTTAAACACGTATCTAAACCACACATGGGCCTATAATCTACTGATCAATCTACCAACCTTACCCAAAACCACCAACTAATTTATCAAAAAATATTTAAAATTAAATTTGTTTCCAAAATGTAAAAATAACACCTCATCTAGATCCAATCATTAAAATTTTTCCTCACATTAACCATCCAAAATTTCAACATAAGAGCATCAACTGCACTAAAACCAGACCGGAAAACACTTTATTGAACCTCAACCCATACTTTAATACACCTAAACATTCACCCCTAAACATAATTTTTGAAATTTGATTCTTGAAGGGAAAACCCCAACTAGAACAAATAATTCAAATGTTTTAACACCTTAACCATCCCATATTCCCACTTAAGGCCCTCCTCTAAATCACACAAGGACCCTATAACTCTCATTTGATCCTCAAACCATACTAAAAAACCAAATAATTCACCCTTCAATATTTAAATTCAAATCTGTTTTCTAAAGTTATAAAACCCTTCAACCGTTAAAAACTATTGGATATTCACTAAAATAGTTCAACGTTATTATATAATTTAAATATATCATAAAACATGATATTCAAAAAAAAATATAAAATGAAGTGATCATTCAATATTAGATAACACAATAAAATTTGTATGTTGTGTTATTTGACAAACTTATGATATGGGATGTGATGTGAGTTATCACTTCCACATATTCATAAACAATTTCCTTTAGTTTGGAAACATTAAGATGATTAATTTAATCCATGGAAAACATGTTATAATAATTAAAATTTCTCAAATTTATATATTATGAAATAGGAATAAATTATTATTAATACATTCCATATTCAATGAATTGGTATCTAGTAATTGATGTCCTTCATTAAATGAAGTAATCATATATAAAGGATTCATTCTTCATGTTGGTTGGGTGTGCAATTACCTTTCCAAAATATGAATCACTATTCTTTGGGGATCTAAATTTTCCTTCATATAATAGCTACCAAGAATACAATATATGTTTTTATGGTTCTCTTATACTAGAAATGGATTCAAGTAGTTTGTGTACCACCTGTGGAGGAAAAAACCCATCAACTTTCATTTTTTGAAATAACTTAAACAAACTCCATAGATATTGATCGCATTGAAAATTAGGTAAACCTATTTATATTCAGGTTATTAATTTCATGTTGATTAAATGATGATAGATTATGAATTCATTTGGTTTTATTCCCTTGTAATGGTTATAAAATGATTTTACAAAACCCATCAGTATTATCATATCCATATTTATCATTGAATCAAAAATGTATTTTTACAAATTTGATAAATAACATGAATAATTTTAACATCTTTTCTATATTTTATTGTTCTTCTTGACCCTATTTATAATAATTCATTTTTTGGGTCTCCATTGGGGGTTCTTTGGGTAAAATTGTCAAACTTTTGTAAGGCTCTTGGGTTTTTCAAGTTTGGAAAATGTTTTTCCAAAATTGTGCACAAAACAAGTGAAATAGATGCAGACCAAGGTAGTGGGGGGATGGGGGTTTATAGTTGGCACACAGTTTGTTAATATGTGCATGGAAAAAAGAGAAACTGTGAAACCCCAAAATAGGGGCCCAAGGTTTCAATGAATAGTTTGACAAATTGTGTCGCCCTACTTAGCTTTTAGTGTGTGAGATATTTAATTGTTCCAAAAATTGTTTTAAAATTCTTAAAAACAAATAATGGACCCTCATTCAACACTAAATCAGGGTATATCATTTTTCAAGGTCGATATGGATCTCAAGGACCCTTTTTGGATCCTCTATACCATTTTTAAAATAGATCCCATCTAGGTGAATGCCATTTGATCTCTCCCAAGTAAGAGATGTTCCCACACTCCGTATCTCCCACTATCTTCCCTTTTCTCCCTTAGGGATTGATAGATCTATTTTTTGTTAGAGGATATAATCTCTATTGTTTTATATATTGAATCTTTATTTTATTCTCTAAGAATTGTTTTTGGTATTCTTCATTAGTGTTTCTCGTTGTGGGAATTCTAATTTACGGTCTCTTGATTCCAATGTAGGTGCTTTCTTATAAGTTTGGATGATTAATTTTAACTATAATGGATTGATTATTTTAATAACATTTAATTAAATTTTTACTATACAATTTGGTGTGAATTAGGATTTTAAATTTATTTGGAATCAAATTTGGTAAAATCCCCAATCCTATTGAATTGGGGAGCGAGTTGGATTTGAATTGAATCGGTGAATTGTGAAATTGATTTCAAATTGGTGTTTGAGAAAGAATTTTAAATTTTTTTGATAAGAACCCATATTTTTATATTTTATAAAGTAATTAATTGATAAAACCCCATGTTTTTGTATTTAATGATAAATTGTCATATTAGAAGGGAAAATGGGTAAATTTAATTCTAAAAAGTTTTGAAATAAATTTCTCAATATAATTGTTTTTACTGACATTCAAGACGAGGAAGAAAGTGAGTTATTTAAGAAATAAATTATAAATTTAATGCCTTAAAACACTGACATAAACATAGTTCAAGATATACAATCCATGATGGGATGTTGATTATTCTGATTTGACAAATGTATGTGGGGTATGAGTACACATATTATCATGATCACCCATATGAGTGTGTAAGGATTCCATAACCTAGAAATATTGTACCTCTTATAAGATGAACATGTTTTTCATATGTAATCAATTTGATATATATTCAATTTTTTAAAACTGATTTACAAATTCATTATGAATTGTAATAAATACTTTCACATTATCTTTTTTAATCCTTTTTTTTTGAAATGTTTCCATTAATTTTAATGAAAATAATGTTTTTTAATCTATGAAAGTATACTACATTTGTTGTTTTTTTAAGAATTTTATGAAATATTTGGTTAGTTATTATAGAATATTTTTATAGAATCCTTGGTGAGACTCTAATAGTCTTTTATCTCACACCATACTTTATCATTCATGTGTTTTATATTTCCTTATTTTTTTGTTAAAGTAATGGATAAACACTGCTTGGAGGTGGTGGTTTTTGATGTTTTGTCTAGGATTGGTGTGTCCATTGGGAATTGGTTTCTTATATTTCAGTTTTCAGGTACTTTGATGTTGTACATTAGATTTATATATTATTTTAACTTCTGAAACTATTATATCTATGGATTTTTCTTTTTATAATACTAAATTGAATCTACTTCTTCTAGTGTTTGTGTGGAAAAATATTCCCACCTCTATCTTTTATGATTCCAGGTGACTATTCCCATCATGTGGGGACCGGGAAAGCCCTTCAGTCCATGTGACTGCTAAATCAGGTATTAGAGTAACATGGTATTAGGACATATTCAAGACCAAAACTATAATATACAAGAGGCAATATCATTAAGTACAATATGACACGGTTAAATGATATCCTTGTAGATCTCATTGTCTTTTTTTATGATATAGGATACTGTTACTTGAAATTCAATATTTTTCATGATATTATCATATGGATGATTGATTTTTAGAATAAGATTCATTGAAATTCACAAGCTTTATATTTTATCATTGCCTAAAATAAGCGTTATCATAGCTAGTGATTGAAATTTCATGCTTTTTACATTACATGGTCATACCAAAAAATAGATATATCATATATCATCAAAAATATAAATCCATATATGATATTTATTTTTATAGGATTTTATTTAATCATATATTATAAATGATAATAGATTTATAAATCATAATATAATATTTATCCTTAAATTTAGAAAACTATATTTTTCATAAAATTACATATTTTTTATAAATTTTTTAAATAATATACATTTTAGGCACTATAAATATAATATTTTTTTCCCAAAATTAAATAATTGATGTTTTTATTGTTATATCAAGTTTGGAAATAAGATACTTGTTTATATATTTATTTATTTTATTTTTTATTCATATATTTTACTTTTCTTATATAGAAAGTATTATTTATATATAATTTTATATAATAAATTGATTCCTGTCAAAATATCCTTCCATGGAAGGCATGAAAACAAGATATTTGGTATTTATTTATCATGAAATTAGTTCATTATTGAAGTTATTAGATTTATTTTTAAGGTTGAATATAGTATATAAAAATAAGGTTTAGATTTAATATGGGATTTAAAACCATATTGAGTAATGTATCCTTAGTTAGAGGGACTTTGTTTTAGAGTACACAATGAACTGGAGGGTTATTCCATATTTAAAAAAATTGTGTGTAAAATTTGTGTTGATATATAAAAATTTATAAATAAGTGAAAATTTATAAAAGGTAAAGTAGATCTATATGTTAGCTACGGTGAAGGATTTTATACATTAAATGGTGACACTTATGATCTAAGTGGACAAAGAGGATTAGTTATATAATTTGAAAACATTTATTTTGTTCTTGAAATTTTTTTTAATTTTCCAATATTTCTTAGGAAATATTATTTTTTTTAAACTAAGAACAATATTTCATCAATATATATTTTTAATATACAAAGATACATACTTTTGGATCCACTACTAATGATATAAACATTACAAATGTGACACAGTTTTTTCCATAAAAAACAATCAATGTTAAAATGAAATATTTAATTACTTAAATACAAAAAGAACATTTAGGTTTAGAGTTTTATAGAATTAATAAGAACTCGTACTATCTTGGGATTATAAAAAATGAGATCATAAAGATAAATATTATCTCCCCCTATATCCAGATTTTTTTATTTCACATTAGTTAATTAACAACATCCATCAGAAATCCATCTAGAAAAATTAATCTAATATATATCCTTATGTCCGAGGAAAATGAAACATAATAAAATGGTGATCTCTGATTCCCAGTAAGGGAAAACATGTGAGATATTTAGGAATAACAAAATTGTATGCGAAAATTAACACAAATTTTGGATATCATAGACTACATGTCAATGAACGTATATTTGAGTCACAGTATAAATATGGGTAGTTCATAAGACATGAAACATAAGGGAATCAAAGAAAATAATCCATGATATCATGACATACACATAAGACATAAAATTGCGGTATACACATAAACATGTAATATCATTACCTATAATTTAAGGATCATTGTCAAAAATTAGTATGGATCTTCATGGGGGATACACCTACTTGGTGTGATATACCACCGTCCCCAGTCATAGTCTTTTCCTAATAGTAGATCTGGTTTCCCCTTCTTCCCATAGCGGATCAAGAATGTCATCTTATTTCTCTTTCTTATCTCATGAGATATAAACTTTTATGAAATTAATTAGAGGGAGATACAGGTCCCACGAATAAAATAAGGAAAACCATAAATACTTCTTCCATGAGAACATAAACCATTAAATTTAAACATAAATCAACTATATAATACTACAAAATAATAGTTTAATACTGCTAAAATGGAATTTATCGGTGCTAGATAAGCTACGACTAATGAATCAAGATTAAAAGTCATAGGATTTTATCAGTGATTTTACTTAGTGGTGGTAATGGTGGAAATGTTTTGTAATTATAAAAGAACAAATAAAGGGATGTACAATTCTGTGATGTAACATCACACTGCAGCACCGGTGTAGTGTGTTGTAACAACACTATATATTATAAGAATCACCACCAGATATAAATAAAATGAAGTACCAATACATAATTAAAATGAATATAAATTTACAACATCAATAAATGAAAGAAAATACTATATTATAGAAATTTCATGTATTATTTTATACAATTACATAAGTAACAATTATTACGTACAATTATAAACATCGATGTTCCATTAGATTTTAATCTCGACCATTAATCATGTTATTACCAAAAATACCACCCCAGCTTGAGAAAAATAATGTAGTTATATAAGAAAAAATTCTTACTTTAATAATAATATAATGAAATAAATTTAAAAAAGCGTTTATTTTGAACTGAATATTGGGTCATATAAGGAAGTGAGTATTAGATTGTGTTACGATTAATTCTTGCACATCACACTATTTATTATTATTATTTAATAATTATATCTAAGAAAATTAATTTCATAATTATAAAAAAATAATGTGAAGTAAATGAATTATGTTATAAAATATATAATTATGATAAAATGATCTATTATCATTTGTATGGTTTTGGCGAAGTGATGTGCGTTTTAAACTAAAATGACACTTATATATTGAAAAGATATACTTAGAGTCATTCTAGTCACACCATGTGTCAGATTGAGGTTAGGATAATTAATATATGTCCCAAATGAAATATAGATCATTTTAATAAAGTATAAAAACAATTTTAATGCATTTTCTTAGTTTTGAGTGTGTCACTAGTATTTTTTACTAAAATGTCATTTTATACTGAAAAAAGCCCATTGAATCCGACTAGTCATATAATGTGTCGATTTTATATGATCCTAATTAATAATATCAAAATGATTTATGAATCATTTTACTAAATTATCAACATAATGTGAGTGTGTTTTCTCAGTTTTTTGTGAGTGATACTTTTTGAAATAAAATATCAATTTAAAACTAAGAGTGGACACTTTGAGTCATATCAGGCACATCGTGTATCGTATTATGGTTCATCTAATTTCTACACATCAAAAATTTATTATTTATCATTTACATAATGTATCAAAACAATACTATTATTTTTTCTCAACTTTGAGTAGGTTAGTTTTATTTTTTTATAAAAAATGATTCAATTTTTAAATTAAAAGATGCACATGGAGTCATACCAGTTACACTGTGTGTCATATTTATGTTAGATAATTTCTACACATCCAAAATGACTTATAGATAATTTTTATAATTTATAATGACAATAAAATTGTTTTTCTCTATTTTTAGTATATCACTTCTCTTTTTTACTAAAATGTTATTTTAAACATGAAAATGTCACATTAACTCATACAGGTTACATCGTGTATCGATTTGAAATGAAAGAAGTAATCATTCATCAAAAAAATTATTAACCATTTTACTAAATTATCAAGAGAATATTAGTTCTTTTCTAGGTGTTTTGTGAGTGATACTTATTCTACTAAAAATGCCTATTTTAAACTGATAACAAATACTTTGACTCATATCAGGCACATCATGACTCAGATTGATGTGTGGAGGAATCCTACATGTACAAAATGGGTTGTTGATAGTTTCCCTAAAGATTAAAAAAAATTCAAATGCTTCTGATCAGTTTTTAGCTGTTTAGTTTTCTTTTTTACTAAAACTGATGTCAATTTTAAATAAAAATATGAACTTCGAGTCATAATGATCACACCATAATTTGGATTGTGGGGAGATTGATTCCTACATCTTGTAAGTGACTTTTGTTATATTTTAATAAAATTAAAAATAATCTAAATATGTTTTCTCCATTTTGAGTATTTCACTTTTCATTTTTACTAAAATTTCATTTTAAACTAGAAACATGAACTTTCACCCATACAGTAACCACTTGTATCATTTTTAAATGAGAACAATTATTACACATCATAAATGATTTATTAACTTTTTCCCTATATTCTAAATACTATAAGTGTCCTTTTTCATGGTTTTCACTAAGTAAAGTTTTTTGAACTATAATATCGAATTTAAACAGATAATGGACACTTTGAGTAATACCAAAAAAATGATATATCTGATTGAGGTGTTGCTGATTTATAAATGTCACAATTAACATAAGGATATTTTTCCTAAAGTGCCAAAAAAATAATTTTTTTTTTTGAGTATGTCAGTTGAAAATTTTAATAAAATTATTGTTAATTTTAAATAAAACAACGTACTAGGGGTCACACTGGTCACACCATGATTCATATGGAGGTACATATGATTCCTTCACATCTCGAGTGACTTATAGATTTTTTTTCTTAAATTCTAAAAATAATATGAATAAAGTTTTTCTAATTTGTGTATTCTACTTGTTTTTTTAATAAAATTTATGTAAATTATAAATAAAATAATGACCTTGGGGTAGTATTAGTCACATAGTGCATCAAATTGAGGTAAGGTTAATTACAACTTGTTCAAAATGACTTATTAATCATTGTACTAATGTATCGAAACAATCCTAATGTGTTTGATCGGTTTTGAGTCTTTCACTTATATTTTTTACTTAAATTTCATTTTAAACTAAAAAAAGAAACTTTGAGTAATTCCGAACACATCATATATTAGATTGAGGTGGTCCAAATTCCTTCACATCACAATTGACATATGTGTTATTTCCCTAACGTATCAAAAGAAACTGAATGTTTTTTCTTGGTTCTGAGTCAGTCAGTTGACTTTTTTTTCAAATAATCATGTCAATTTTAAATAAAAATATGTACTTGGAGTAATATCGGTCACATTGTTCATCAGAGTGAGGTTTTGATGAATCTTACACTTCTAAAATGACTTATAGATCATTGTACTAACGTATAAAACAATCTGAATGTGTTTTTTCAATTTTCAGTACGTCCCATTCCTTTTTTACTAAAATGTCATTTTAAATAGGAAAAATTCACTTCTACTCATACTGATAACATCATGTATCTGTTTGGTATGAGAATTTTCCCTACATGTCAAAAATTATTAATGAATTGTTTTACCAAATTATATAGATAATATGATTTTGTTTTCATAGTTTTCTGTGAGTGATAATTATTTGTATTAAAATATCGATTTTAAAAGGATGATTGAAACCTTGAGTCATACTGGGCATATAGTGTATCAGATTTCGGTGATTATGATTATTACACATCATAAATGACTTATAGATCATTGTTTTAAATTATCAATGTAATCAAAGTATGCTGCCTCAATTTTGAGTTTGTGAGTTATCTTTTTTACAAAAATTAATGTAAATTTTAAATAAAAAGAGGAACTTGGAGTCATACTGGTCACACCGTGTTCCGGATTATGGTGCGGCCGATTCTTACATGTAAAAAAGTCTCAAAACATTCCCTAATACCAATGTTCCATGACTTCATATAGATTTATCTTTCATGCTATAAACACTTCACATTAACCTAATGTTTTTATCCAAAAACCTTTAGTCTAAGAACATAGAATCAATACAAAGTATTGTAGTTCCAAAAAGAAAAGGAAATGGAAAGAGAGAAAACATTGGTAGAAAGAAACATTTTTTCACTTTTATTGATCGTTGTAGACAATTCAAATAAAAATATGATATCCCAGGAGATTTGTTAAAAAATAAATAGTTATTGGAAAAAAATTATATAGAAATTAACATAAAAATAACATATAAAATGATGAAAAAATAAATAATATAATTAGTATGAATTAACCATTTCATGATGTTCATATTAATTCTTGATGCATTTACCTATAGTCATTATCATATTTTTTGTCTCCAAGTCCAATCTTTCATGATCGTGAGTATATTCAAACAAACCACACCAACTCAAAAAAAATAATCCACCTTTATAAGAAATATTTTTTTATGAGTAGTAATAAAAAGAAATAAATTAAAAATAAATATGAAACAATACATTAAATCTATGGAAAATTATTTTATTGTGAAAACATAAATATTACCTATGTGATTGAGAAATAGGGGAAACATGAACTAATGTGATAAATACCAGCACTGCATTTGTGGAATGGTTTTTAGGGAGAATAAATCTAGAGAAATTTTTGTGTGAAACGGCATAAAATATGGACTTACCAGCCTATATAAAACAAAATAATCCAAAAGTATAAGAAAATAATTCTTATGTGAGTAATAATAAAAATAAATAAATTAATCATAAATATATATATATATATATATTAATTCTATGGACAATGATATTATTGTGAGAACAACAAGATTACCACTGTGATTGATCAGAGCCAATGTTGTTTCTCTTCATCAAAATGTAGTGGTGGGAACTTAAGAGAAAATGATATATGTAACACTATAGGGGTGAACAGGCTTTAAGGGACACAAATTAATTTGAGGTTTTGGTGTAGAAAGGCCTAAATTATGGACTGAAATATTCTAAAATAAAAAACACTTCAAGGGATAATGAAAATTAAATTAATGTTTCATTATATATTTTTTCAGTAAAATAGATAATGTATATCATAACATGACCTTTACGTTTTCCAATTGAGTTTCCTCCATTATAGTTATTTTTTCTCAGGTATTTTTAATATCATCACATGCATAATTAATTATCTTCATGACAAGTAAAACATTTAATTTAGATTATGTTAATGTAGTAGATAACATATAATATTGTGAGGAAAAACATGTTATATTCAAAGACACTTTTAACTCTTTATGTAACTCCTTTTTTATAGGTTTTAAGGATTTGGTTACACTATCATGAATCCAAATCCCCTATTTTTGGTCCCCTGTAATGTAAAATAGATTTTATACATTAGGAACAACATGAAATGATTATGATCTACCAATGAATTTGTCATCCTCAATTAAATTTTTATCTGATTTGACATTTTTTTTGTCTCTTTTAGGACAATCGACTCATTCATGTTTTCTAGATCTGAGACATAAAATAATTTCACTACTTTTGATTCCATTATGAGAATATCATCATTTTCATCTTCTACCCTGAAATTCACCTTTATGAAGCCTATTTCATCAGCTCTCATTACACTCATATTGTCAACCCATATGCAACAAAAAAATGACCCTTGAAATGTTTTATAATACAACTCATATATCTATTAAGAAATTAAAATATATAAAATATATTCATAAATTGGATTTATATCCTTTGAACAAGATATGTTCATAAATTTTATAACAATCAAAAAACCATTTTTTTCATCAAATTGAAATCATATTTTTCTTTTATATTAAGCATATAACTATTGATTACAAAACTACTGTTAGATATAACATTTTCATTTAGTCCCCTATCTATCCATTGTTGTTGTTAGCCAATTGAATTTATATTTTCATAAAAGTCCATATAAATTTGATCATGTAAACATCCAATTAATTATTGATTATATATATTTCATACCCATCCTTCATCCCTTGATGGATTAAAATACCTAAGAATATTTTATGGGCATTGCTGTATGGATCAACATATTCACCATTTTGTAAAATGAAAAGGTGTTCTTTCTCCTTCTCTATCAGGGTAATTGTAACAAAATCTCTTCTGAAAATCCCCTCTCCCATAGGGCATTTATTATAACGAGACATTGGCAGACAGATGTTGTCTTTATATGATAATAAATCTTTAAAGAATTAAATATATTCATAAAGTTTATTTTATTATAAAATACAACATTCTAAATGACATTGATTCTTGAAATAACTTTTCAAAATCTCCATATACTTCTCAATGGGTATGTACATATTTAATGTAAAATACCCCATAGTTTAAACTCTTTGACCAAGTGAACCATCGGGTGGACCATTATATCAAATAATGATGGTGGGAATAATATCTATAATTCACCTAATATGACTACAAAGTTCTTATTCCTGATTTGAAACTTCATCAGGTGTATAAATTTACTATATATAGATTCGACAAAAAATTAGGTTCTGGTAAAGGTATGTTGTACATTGTGAGGTAGAATGTAATGAAATGAAACAACCATCAAATCATGAATCAATACATAAAAAACATGTTTTTTTACTCTATGTAACTTTAAAAAACTCAAGGGAATTACATTCATTATATTTTATGAATACCACTACAAATGATTTACACTATTAAGGACAATGAAAAATCGTAATTTTTTTGTCTGGATAGAGTGTTATCTACTGGATGAAGAAATGTCCTCCCTTTACCCATCACTAGTTCCAACACTTCCATTATCCCTATGTCAATCACGTCCAACCTATTCTTGATTCCATTTTTTGGTTTTCCATAATCATTTAGTATCATTCCAATAACACTATCAAATATATTTTCTATATGCATGACATCAAGAAAAAGTCTAATATACAAAAATAATTAATATAAAATTTCAAAAAACAATTGATCTATTACTCCAACCTGATTATTTATTGTTTATAAAAAATGGTTTACCAAAAGTTGTGTCAATATATTTTACATTATCAAAAATTTGGTCGCTGATTACTGGAGATGGTATTGTACCTTATTCGATATTCCCATTGAGTTTCGTCATCCAACATCAGTATTTAGGTTGCCATGGTAAAATTTATGATGGCCTAAATAAGGAGTCATAAAGGAATGTTTCAACGGAATTAAGTGTCTGCATTTTTCTTAGATGGGAAACAAAAAATTCCTTTAATTATATATCCTAATTAATTTCCATTAGCAGGGGAGTCATTTATCATCCCAAATAACATGACACTCAATGTTAATTCTTCACTTCTTTGACAATCATAAAATATAACACCTGTATCCCACATCCATTTTTTATCATTGAGGTAATGTCCCATAATTTCCATGTGAATTTTTTTTATATGGAATTATTTCAAGACAACAATGATTTTGAGGCCCGGAGTTCCTGGAATGATCCATAGAAAAATTTTATGCTTTAAATAATACATGTAGGAGGTTTTCTTGAAAAAGTACAATAACTCAAAAAAGAGTACCCAAATCAAAAATCAGGGGCACTATTGCATTCAGTATGGCAGGTTTACCCTAGGTGTGACATAAGTTTAGTCCGCGCACAAATCAAATATGAAAACCTGAAAATGGAATTACCATAAATATATTAATTAAATAAAATTAATTTATTTTTCAAATACTTATAACTCATGATAGGTTACATGGATTAAAATTTTTTAACCACATCTGAACTCGTGGGGGTATTCCTTCCTTAGGAAGATCTATGTATCAGCTGTCACAAGAAAACATTGGATTTTAATTTTTGGTCATGAATAATATAATTAATTAACAATAATTTGATTTTGAAATCCTTATAACTCTAAATGGTAACTCGGATAGAAAATATAAGAGTACCGTTGAACTCAAGGGTCAAGTTCCCCTTTCGCAGAGCCTATCCTCGACCAACATTGATCGAGGGTGAGAGTTAATTTTTTTGAACTTCTTAAATACATGTACAGTAAATGTGCGAGTGAGAATATCTATTATTTTAATCAGTGATCAGATTAAAAAAATGAGGGCACCATTGAATTCGAAAATCCGGGATTCAAATAAATATGTCTTAACATCAGTAAACAAGGCTCGAGCGAAAACATAATTTTTCCTACATTTCACGAAAAATAATAAAATACTTTAAAATAATTATTTTTCTTCTTTTCTAAACATTGAGTTTATTATAGAGACGCTACGGGGAACTGACATGGTGGTGATGATGTGAATTAATGAGTTTCATTAATTTCCCATTAAACCAAGGATGTGTAACAGTGTAGAGATTGGATTTTACATCATAATAGAGATGTTGCGACATACTACTATTTATAGTTCGACGCACTTGGGAAATAAAGATTAAAAAATTGGAGGATTCTCTATAAAACCTCTTATGGACTTCCACCCCAGCAATAAATGATGAATGCTAGTGGAACTTCATCCTCTTCGATCACTTTATAAGATCAGAGCTGGGAAGCGACATCGACATCTTAATCCCACAAGGACTAACAATGCAGCATCAGATGTCAAAAGTGTTTTGGGTTTTTGATTTGATATTCTTCCCTATAATTTTCAAAATATGAAGAACACAGATCAACCTATAAACAGGTTGACCTGTGATTCATGCATTATGCATGAGGATGATTTTATTATTGGGTTTTGATTTATTCGGTGTCCAAATCATGGCATGGAATGATTGAATGGAAACCCCCCTGAACCTCCCCCAACTATAAACCTCTATCATGGAGGCCCTGGGATGACACGAACTAGGCCTGAGCACCTTTTTATGTGTGTTCTAGGAGGTTGTACCTTCGAAATGATGGAATGGAAGATTTGTAATCCTTGCGGTGAAGAGGGCACCCCCTGGAGGCCACAGACATAGATGGATAAAAGAAAGAACCACTGGAGCATGTCGGGTGGTCTGCTAACCATTCTGATGGCGTGCAGACACTAGTGGATGCTGCGACAGGCCACACCCATAGCATGGAGGATGCGGCCTGCACTTGCGGACCACGTTGACTGGGAGGTCGCGGCTCATCAGTTGATGTGTCATGCTGTAGGATGTGGCATCAGGTGTGTTGTTGTGTGGAGTGATAACCTGAGTATGGGATATCCTAATGATCTGGAAGCCACATCCCTTGACTATGGAAGGATGAGGAGCCTCGTGAATATGCATGGCAAGCGAGAGGCCACGACCTGTCATCCACCACAAGAGTGGATGCGGAACCAAGAAGGCACTACATAGGAGGTGTGGCTCACCTCTTATGGGCCTCATTTAGATATGGAGGGGACATAGATGGATGTTGCATCCCACGTCCTCCCCCCAGGTGCACTTCGTGGCCGGTCCACAGTTTGTGGGATGAGGCCCCATCATGTCAGGCTAGTCCCATAGCCCAGTGGGCCAGACCTGATCCAAATGGGATGGACCAACAATAGTGATCTGGATAGACAACAACGGGCTGGACCCATGGCCCAACAAGATGTTTCCGCACCCAGCAGACCGGACCCACACCGGCAGGCCAAACATGCACCCTCTTTAGGCTGGTTTGGAAAAGATTGGGTTGCCATGTGACTTGATGGGCTACACCCTCAGCCAACCAGGCTGGGACTACAGAGGCCTACTGGTCCTGACCAACTGGCCATGCCAGACTAGATCGACCTCAACCAGCACCAGTTTGGATCAAGTCTATGTTAATGATTTAGGGTATGTGTGACCCCTGAGCTGGGTTTCTCGGTTCGGTCTGACCGGGTCAGACCGGGCCCCATTTCAACTAGCCCCCTAGATACTAAAACATTTGTATCTTCAAAATCATGCATCTGATTGATGAGTCATTTTCTTTGTTAGGGAACTTTCGATGAGAAGGATCTTTTGGCATTCTTTGTGGTGACTTTATTGATAATTTTGACCTGAAAAAGGTCTTGTGGAGTGTTTCTCTCATGCGTACTATGTATAGATCCCTGCGACTGGGCGAGACATGAAGAATGATGACTTTTGGCCCAATGTAAATCACCTCATTGTATCTTGGTAAGGCCACGGTGGGAAGTTCCTCTCTGTGCCATTACAGTCCCATGGTACAAAACTTGGATGAGTACCTCAGTTTGCCATGACTAGTGGGAATATTCTCTCTATGACTTTGCAGGCCCACAGTATGTGATAGGGGATGATTACCTAAGTAGTCCAAGGGTAGTGGGAAGCACATCTTTGTGACTTCACATGCCCATTATACTCACTAAAGGAGGATTTCTCCAGCATGTGAGGTGTTCGATGATGTTACTGATGACGCTATTGTTACTACCCAAGAATAAACCTAGTATGAGTTGTCTTCAGTTTCGTGATTTACCTTGAGTAATTGTTGTTTGGTCGTACTTATTTTGCTTTGCAGTCCCTACTGAGCATTATGTTACTCACCCCTACACGGGCTTCACCTATACTTGTTGTGTCGGGTGCGGCTGATAGACATTTGGTCCGAGGTGCTCAGGGAGACATGACTAACAAATACTATGATGGTGGACTTTGTGGCCCAAGACCAGGCAGTTCCCAATAGGACATGGGGAATATGACATACTACTTCGGCTTCTAGTAGCTTCACTACTATCACAAACATGTGGCGTTTTCTGTTGATGGCCATCAGAGTTCCCTTTTCATGTTTTTCTTTTTTTATTTCTTTGTTGGGTTTATATTCTATCCCACTTACTTTCAGATATACTTTCCCACAGCATTGTTTTCGTTGTTTTCCCCCTTTAGGTGCGTTGGTATGTGGTAGGGTGTGTGTGTGCGTATAGGTATTCAAGAAAATCGATCCCACGTGCAGGTCGATGCCTTTGGCACTAGTTGCCATCCTAAAGTCATGAGGATGTGGGCAAGGATTTGTCATGGCATGGGCCCCGGGGGACAGTTCGTGAAAAAGTGGTATTCGAGGGAATTTGGTCGGTACCACAAAGACTGGGAGTCTGTTGTTTTTGTTTCGGGGAAATAGTGTTAATTGTTGTGAGTTCGACATTCAGATTCGGGGAGTCCAGTGTTAGTGTGGTGGCCAACGCATCCATATACTAGGACCATGATTTCTGTTTTTGTCTCAATATATGGAATCACTGGTTGTGAGTGTCTCTTTATTTTTAATAAGAGTCACCTCACCAGGTATAACCTTATAACAGTGGTACATCTTTATCTATGTAAATATTTTTCCACATGGATTACCATCAAGGATATTGATACAAGGTCATGAGGACAGTCTGCCTAGTGATGAGGTGTCTGTTCAAGGACCTGTTCTAGAGATGGCCCCACTGGGTTGTATACCAGTGTTACTACATCCTGTTGATTATCTAGAATTCCCACCTCGAGTGGTTCTAGTGGATGAAACATTCCAAGATATGTCGTTGATGACTCTCATGGAACTTATCAATGAGGCACAGGGTTTGAATGTGTGTCACGGGCATTCGAGTCAATGATCACCTGAGATATTGGGTCAGCATGACAAATAGATTGTATGAGTGCCATGTTATCTACGGAACCAGAGGCTTCATGGGAGAGAATGTGATAGTTTCCAGCATGGAAGGCTCTTTTTTTCATGTCATAAATAGGGACATCATGTGCGATATTGTCCCACTATTAAAGTTGTGTGGAAGGATATGAGACAATGTTAGACCATCCAAGATTATGACCCCAAGACCATAGGATTGAATCAAGGTACAATGAGTGTATTTCAACTTTAGATGCTATATTGATAGACAGTTGTACTAGTGTTTTCCCATTACTTCAACTTCTTGTTTGATATATAGATGTTTCGGTTAAGACCATTGACTTGAACCTCATGTTTAGAGACTCCCACTAGAGTATACCCAATGACTTCACACTTGTTCTGATAGTGTGAATTTACTCTTATAGTTGAGATTATCGGTTGGAATCTCTTGGTTGCAGTGTTGAGGCAATACGAAAAAATTCTTGTTATGGACTAGTACAGTTCATGCAAGGATTGATTAGATTAGGAAAAGGATGTGGATCATCTGCGATGATGGAAAAATATTTCCCTTTATTGACAGAGGGGAAATCCTTGCAACTTGTGATCGGCTCATGCCGAGGAGGGTATAGCCAAATCTTATTTAGTTGGATAGTTCAACCCTCAATGCAGTGAATGTAATGAAACTTCATGTTCCTTAGTGGTAGTAGAGTATAAGGATGTATCCCTTGAAGATGTAACATAATTACCTCTCTAGGGAGATTTAAACATATTCCTTGATCCTTACCATGGGATGACATTGATATCTACACCGTTATATCAAATGGATCATGTAAAGCTTTGTGGATTGAGGGTACAACTGGAGGACAAGGGAAAGGAGTAGCTGCATGGTGTCAAGGAGTATGACATGAGGGATCCATGAATGATTCGAGGTACGGTCTATGTCTACTACTTGATGACTTATTAGTAGAAATAGGTGAAAATCATTCCTTCTTGTCCCAAATCATTTTCAAGACCTAATGTTTCTGGTTAAACCATTGACTTGATTCTTACATCTGGAGAATCATATGGAATGATACTCTGTAATCACACTTATGTTGATGGTGTGATCTGAACCTTGAGGTAAGAGTTTTAGTTGGAACCTATTGGTGGCAACATCAACGAGATATGGTGTTAGTTTGGGTATGGTCTAGTCATCCACATTTCATGATAACATTTTCTATTTTAGGAAAAAAAAATTGGTATATACCCAACAATGGAATGAGGTTTTCCTTGGTCGGTGAAAAATTAGAAACCCATGAATCATGGTATAAACTCATGCATAGGAAGGTGCAGCTGATCACTCTTGTGTTTGTCGTTCATACCCTCATTGTGGTAGATGTTTTGAGTTTTGAGTTCCCAATAGTATTGGTAGAGTGTGGGAATGTCCCTTCAAAAGATGTTTCTAGGGTTACCTCCCCACATCGGGAGAGACATCAGTATCATTCTATGCCACAGTATGGAATAGGTATCAGCATCTAATATCTCCAAGAGATTTCGTAGAGCTTCTCAAGAATGGGGAATAGGTGGGGGACTTGAAGAGGTAGGGCTTAATATGTCCCAGTGTTCAATGTTATGTGTGGAATATCATCACTTTAATTAAGTGGTCCTTAAGAATGAGTACACACTACCATAGGGTCGATGGGAACATCAATTCATTAAAAGGGATTTCCTTTCGCATGGATGGAAAGGTGCTTGTAGGTCTTTTAGAAGTTATGACAATGTTGATGGTTGTAGTTTCTTAAGGTCTATGAAATTGTGATAGTTTATAATCCTAGGAAGGGGAATGTGGTGGCAGACATGATCAACAGGAAGTCTATATTATAGCTTCTATGTGAGATAGTGGAGAATCTAGCCATAATGTGTATATCTTTTCTGGATGATGATGGATCACCTTACCTTTAATGAATGATTGTCACTCCCCCTCACTTGCAGTGAGTTAAGGAGGAACATTTCATGGATGTTTACTACGAGGCCTGATGTGCTTAGTTTACTTATGACAAGCACCTGATAGATTTGTGATAGGTGGGGAGCACATCATCCTTTTTAGAGGGTGTTCCATTATATTGGTGATGTTATAGGAGGAGTTGAAGAGGGATTTCCATAATTCCCCTTTGGCCGTATATCATGGTTTGGTACAGATATACCTGGATGTTTGATGTTACTACAGGTGGCTAGGAGATGAGGACTAGTGAGTTATAGGAGAGAGATCATGTGTCCATTTGGATCTCATCCTGATGAGGATTGCTGAAATTTGGTCGGGTGGAAAGCTATCTTCGAGGTTCATCTGACCATTTTAGTTCCTCAGAAGAGTTGGGTAGGTGGTGTACTGCCTAGCTCTTCCCCCCACAGATGCACCTGGTGCATGACGTTTTCCATAGGTTACAGCTGAGGAGGTACATGCATGATCCATCGCACTTCATTGACTGGGGAAAGGGTGGAATTACCAAAGGGGAGACATTTATTGAGTTCCCGGTGGAGATAGAGGATCAATAGGAGTGGGTCCAATAGGGGTGGTCAATTCCTCTAGTACGTGTTCGGAGGAAGCATTAGAATCTCTAGGAAAGCGCATTGGAGCAGAAGGCTCATATTCATACTCAGTACCCCAATCTGTTTGACAATTTTTGTTTTGTATTTGGTGAACTTGAATCCATATGGGTGAGAGAGTGTAATAGAACGTGTGGGTGATTCTATTAAAAAAGTGTAACAAATCATAAACAGGTACCCATATCAGAAATTTTAGGGCACCATTACATTCATGAGTGCGAGTTTACCCTATGAAGAACTTACCTTTATTCAGCACATACCTCCTATAAGAAAACCCAAAAATGGAATAACCATGAATAAAATTATTAAATAATTTTTTTTTATTTTTCAAATGCTTATAACTCATGAACAGTGACTCATATTAAATATCAGATACCACTACTAAACTCATGAGGGTATTCATTCCTTCAGAAGACCCTAATATCAGCTATCGTGGACCAATAGCGGAAGTTTGTTTTTCATCATGTATAAAATAATTAACTGAAATTTCCTTTTTTCAAAACTTTATAACTATTAAATGGTAACCCTTTTTTAAAATACAAGTGTAATTTTGAACTCATGGGGGGATGTTCCCATTAGTTGGAGCCTAACCATGACTGATTGGGTCGAGGGAGAAAGATAATTTTTTTGAACATTTTTTATGGTACGTTCAGTAAATGTGTGAGCGCGATTTTCTATCATTTGAACCAATGATCAGATTAAAAAACTGAGGGCACTGCTGAATTCCTAATGCTGGGATTCTCTTAGAAATGACTTAACATCATCTTGCAAGGGCCGAGCGAAAATTTTATTTTCAAGCTTTTCGACAAAAATTATAAAAGAATTTAAAATATTTATTTTATTTATTTTCTCACCATTGAGTGGAAGATGAAAACATTGCGGGGTAGCAATGAGGCGATGACGATGCGTATTAATGAGGCTCATTAATTGATTGTTAACCTGGATTGTAAAAGTGATTTGATTATGTGTAACATTGACACTATTTCTTAAATAAAATAATGTAATGATGCAACATCCCATCATAATGGAAATGATGTGACGTGATCCAATTTATAGTTTGACACATTGGGGAAGTAAGGATTAATTTTTTTTCAGATTATCTGGTGAACATATGATGGACTTCCACCCCAGTGAAGAATGATTAATGTCGATGGAAATTCATCATCCTTGATTCTGTTCCAATATCAAAGCCGGGAAGCGACATCGACGTCTTAATCCATCAAGGATGAATTCCAAAACATCAGACGTCATATGAGTTAGGAATTTTTTATTTTAGGTTCTTCCATGTCCTTTATAAAAATGAGAAAAATGTATCAACTGATGAATAGGTTCACCAACGATTAGTGTGTTATGCAGGGGTGATTTTATTCTTGTAGTTTTTTTTCATTCTCCAAATCTTACAATGGAATGATTGAACAGAAACTCCCCCAAACATCACCCACATCAAACCTCTAACACGAAGGCCTCAAAATGACATAAAATAAGACCGATCACCTTCTCATGTTCCTTATTTGCTGGCCTACCATAAAAATTACGAAAAGGACGATTTGGAATCCTCACGGTGAAGAGGGTGATCCCTGGAGGCCACATACGCTGACAACTCAATGTACGGACCACTGGAGCATGTCCGGTGGTCTGTTAAAAAAGTTTTTGGTGCACAGGTAGTGGCGTTGGCCAACCACATTGGCGGTGTGGAGGATGTAGCCCTCACCAGTGGGCCACGTTGACAGGAAGGCCACGACTCGGTAGTCGCAGCAGCACGCTGGAGGACGTGACACCAGGCGGGGTGTCGCGTGGAGGGACAACCTATTTCTGGGCAGTCCAGACGAGCTGGCAGTCGCGGTCCATGACTGTGGCAAGCTGAGGATCCCATCGCTTCCACAGGGCGGTGGGTGGAAATGTCCTGTCAACCATGGAAGGAGTTGGACATGGTGCCATGTGGGCATCGCGTAGGAGGTGTGGCCTACCTCTTGCAGGCTGCATTTGGATAAGGAGGGGATGCAGCTCATTTTCGCGTCCCAGGAGCTCACAACAGCTACACCATATAGCTTCTCCTCAGATGGAGGGATGATCCCCCAATAGACTGGGCTGATCCCACTGCCCAGTAGGCTTGAACCAGCCCCATCGGCCCAGACCCACACTAGTGGGCCGGAACTGCACCATCGGGCTACACACATGGACCAGTAGGCATGTTTCATAGCCAGAAGACAACACGTTCACCCTATTTGGGCTGGGATGGACTAGACCGAGTTGTCGGGTGACTTGACGGGTTGGACCCTCACCTATGTAGGTCGGGTAATGCAAAGCCCATTGGGCCTAGCCCACAGGCCAAACTAGACAAGACTGACCTCGACCTGTACTAGTTCGATTCGAGTCAGTCTAGATGAACTATGTTATATGGGACCCATGGGTTGGTCTGGTTGGGTTAGTTTTATTGGGTCGGACCGGGCCCCATCACAATCAGTCCCCTGGATACAAAAACGCATGCATCTTGCAAACCATGAGTCTAATTGATGATTCGTTTGCGTTATTAGGAACCTGTCGATGACTCAAACATTTTGTCATTCTCAATGGTGACATTAGTGATAGTTGAGATGTGAAAATGAGATTGAGTATCAGTTCTCCCAATTGCACTACGTATGGAACCCTACGACTGGTTGGGACTTGACGATTGTTGAATTTTGGACCAGTGGGAAGCACCTATATGTGACATAGCAGGATTACATTGGGAAGAACCTCCCTACACCTTTACAGGACTATGGTACGTGATTAGGATGAGTACCTTAGTTGGCCACTACTAGTGGGAAACACCAATCAATGACTTTGAAGGCCCATGGTATGCGATGGTGGAGGTGTATCTAAGCAGTCCATGGTTCTTGGGAAGCACCTCTTCGTGTCATGGCATGCCTATTGTCCTCGCTAGAGTAGGAGTTATCTTGTATCTATGGTTTTATAAAATGTGATTGATGATTCTACTGTTACTACCCTAGAAAATATCAAATGTGATATGTTGTGTGTTTCATTCTTTACCTTGATAAATTGATGTGTTGTCTTTTTTTGGGGCTTCCCTTCTAAGTACTATGTTACTCACCCATACATGGGCTTCGCTCGCACGTGTTCTGTCTTGTGCAGACCATCAATTTTTTGACCGATGTGCTTAGGGATACAGGACTAACTAATACTATGATAGTGGACTTGGTGGCCTTGGACCAGGAGTGCCCTAATAGAAATTGGTGGAGTGTACATAATACATCAGCTTCAGGTAGCTTCAATACTATAAATATCTGGTGGGATTTTCTTGTAGATGGCCATAAGAGTTCTCTTTTTGTGTTTTATTATTTTTAGTTCTTTTTTTGGTTTGTATTCTATCCCACTTACATTCAGATATACTTTCACTCATCTTTGTTTTAGTTGTTTTCTTTTCCCCCTATCGGTATTTTGGGATGTGTTTTGGTATGTGTGTGCTTACAAGTATTCAAGAAAATGCATCCCCCTTATAGGTTGATGCCTTTGGCACTAGTCTCCAGCCCTTGGATTTCTGGAGGTGAGCTTGGGGTAGTCCCCACATAGACCCCATCTGATGTGTTGTGACATTCGAAAAATGGAGAAAAATATACATAAATATCATTATCAGGTTACATTGGTGAAGATATAAGAAAAGTCAACATAATGTATTTTTGTGTAATTTATAATCATGGAAGAAAGTTATAATTTACTAGCATGATGGTCAATGTACTTTGAGTGCTATATTGTACACCAAAAGGATTTATTACATCTGTAGATAATACAAGAAGAAAGATTCTCAGATCATTTATAAATTCAACATACTCATAATAAATTTTCATTCACTAAGGAAAATGTAATGGATGATGTAGGTTCCCATCATTAATTCTTTTATATACATTCCAAGTCAATTATATTTTGGTTCCCTAACATCGATATAGTCTTTTAAACTATGGAATTTTATGAATGTTCTATATATATTTCAATGGACTTGATTCATTTTCCTTGTATTGATTCTTTCTACACTTATAGTATTTTATGAGAGGTTAGTAGTCGTTACAAGATATTATTAAATCATTTTGAAAAGGAAGTATTCTTTTAGAGAACATCAAATTGAATGTAGAAATACTGTAGTGTCTTATGGACAACATGGTTGTTCATTTTTTTCAGTAGCATATCAATTTGGAGACCAAGTTGTTCTATAAAGCTCATGTTACCCCATCCATTACCAACTTTCAAATTATATAACTTCAATAAAGCTGAAAATTTGCTGTATTTAGTAAAATAGGTATACAATGGTCTCTTAGAATAGCTATTTAACTTCTCTAACAAATTTGGATAATAATTATGGTCGTATTAAATTTCTATTTTCATTTCATCCATGTGATCTCCACCATTATTTATAATGGTATTGATATCAAAGGATCCATAAATCGTATTATCATCACAATCAAAGTTATGATTTTTTTCTCCCATGTTTAGTCCAACATTTAAGATTTTTACTATTTTATCAAAAATTAAATATTCTTAAAACTCTTCTAGACTAATATTTCTTGAATAAAAACAATATAAACACATACAAAGTATTTAATAATTGTCGTATGTATGCTCTATTGAAATGTTGATGAGTTCATTAACTCTATATTCATAATAATTTTTCATATGATTAGTTTGCATATATTTTTGATCCATATACATCCTATCGGGTTCATAAAATAATAATTTTCTAAAATAAATAAACAAATACACATAATATATTCATTATCAAAAGTGAATGTTAGAGATGATTCTAAAAAGGGAAACCAAACATTTTATATTCTCTAAGAATTTAATTATTATTTCATGAAAAGTGGTAATTGAATTTAAGAAACTAATTACTCCACTATCATAGGTGTTATCCTCTAAATTAATTTAAAGGTAAAGGTTGTGTATAGCTATCATTATCATCATCTTATCTCCTGAACATTTATTATTTCATTATTTTTCTTTGACACACACCCTCCATCTCTTGTGCACTTGAACCTATTATTCTTGAAATACACAAATAAGTAGAATCCATGTGATGAATAATTATAATAGTATTATAAGAAACATAAAATATTTGGTGGATGAGTCTCAAGAACAATATTTCTATAATCACTATTCAGGAGATGAAGCTGATGAGGATGAAAGTTGTACTGCATTATGTTCTCTAAAAGGGTTAATGCCTCCCTATTGTGTGAATTACACCATTAGAACATGTTATTAAATTTTTCCTATTGAAGGTGAGATTTCGGGGGTATAAAAAATATTATCTATGATTTAATGGGTCTCGTGAGAGACATGTTATGATATATGAATCTTTATGGACTCCATGAATTCTATATTTATAGGAGAAGTTCCACTTTTAGTAATTTTAATCATCTAACTATGTGTAGTCCTACCTCTATTAATGTGATCCATCAAGTATTTAATAAATCTCATAAATAAATTAATACATAATATAGGCATTAAGGAGTAATAATAAACACAATTATTATATTAAATGAATAATAAACTACCCTTAAATCAAATAGAATATATAAATATATATTGGTAAGAATTTTTAATAAATAGATATTTATTTCATATACATGGATGGTACTCATAGATTACCAGGGGTGGAACCAATACATGTATAACTAAAATTATGAAAACCTAAAAATAATTTATATTAACTATTAAAATATATATAATTGATAACCTCCATTAAATTTTTTGGAAGAAGTGTTGTAACAACCTAAGAAATTATTACATATAAGATTAACGGTTTTTCAAATATTTGGAAACATATAAAAATTATAATTTCAATTATAAATAGAAAAGGAATGGAAAAATAATCTTTGAAAAATAATATACCTAATAACGATAACGGCTTTGAATATATAGAGATTATTAATTAATAAATTGATTTAGGAATTAGATCTATATAAGTTGAAAATAAGAATTATTTTCAAGCAAATGAAAAGTAGTATTTATAAGAAAATTATATTTTCATGGTCATTAGGTGTCCTATCGTGAGTCTAGGCACATAGTATAAAATTTTATTCATAATGAAAAAAATAATATCAATTATATAAGATGTAAAGGTTTTAAGATAAATAAATGATGGATCAATCTTAAGAAAATAGTTTCAAAGTGAGAAAAATCTTTATAAGTAAAATTGGATGATTGACTTCAACTACCGAATGAAATATTTTAAACATGTGTCAAATTAAATGGTTTCATGAAGAATTTACATTTTTTAAAACATCAATTAATGTGAAGAAATAATTATAAATGAATTATATAAAAAATTTAATGTTATAGGACTTTATATTTTATCTCGCACAAATGATTGTGAAAAAACTTCCTTTCATACTAGATATTGGTTTCTCATGTAACGTCACTGGTAAATTTATGTAATTAATTAATTTTGACAAGATCCAATGGTACTTATTATATAAGAAATTTTGGATCTCTTATGATAAATTTTTTTATTTAAAATATTTTGGAAATAAGATTCATTGTTAAAGACTAGTCTATTTTTTGATGGATTAATGTAAAACATACATATTATTTATTAGATGTGTGATGATTTTAATGAAGTGAAATTTAATAATTATTAATGTGTATTTTATCATTTCAATGATGGATATATTTTTGAAAAGTTATAAAAAATAACTGAACCATATTTCTATTTGGGGTTGGAAAAAATATGTGTTAATTTTGTTTGAAAGGGAAAATTGATTTGTGGAAGTGAAAAATTGATCATATTAGATAATGAGAAATTTAAATTATAAGGCCTAGGCCTTAAACATTACTTAATATTGAATTAAATGAATAATTCACATTGAGGATCTTTTCAGGTTTAGAGTTTTAGAGAATTAGGACATAACTATTACATCTCAAAAGATTACAAAGTAGAAACATTTACTAAGTGTCCATAAAATAAAAACTCTTAAAAAGAAACATGTCTAGTTCCATGTTTTAGGTAGCATGACTTTCCCTTGATCCCATCCTTGACCCCATTCCACGTTAAGCCCTGTGAAAAACATTTCAAAAACTTGGGATGAGCATAAAAACCTTAGTAAGGGATACACAAAGAATGAAAACTGTTAGTTTTTCAAAACAACAAGTAAACCATCTATACTTTATCAAAGTAATACTTTTCACCTTTTCTATTTAGTAAAAACTCTTCACTGAATAAAAGATCATTACTTACCCTTTTGTAACCAAAAGATTACCATAGAACCCATATAAAGATCACATAACATATAAAGGTAACTTGGGACATAAACATACTTAAGTGGAATAACCATAAGGTCGACTTCTACACATATCACTTAATGGAATAGCCATTAGGCCAACTTCCATACATACTTTATGGAATAGACATATGGCCGACTTCCATACCCAATGCATTGGAGGTTATAATGTAACCACTCGTCCTGTTATTCAAGGCACCACCCATCATATGGTTTATCACGTAACCACCCGTAAAATGTCCAAGTACCATCATTACACATAAAATATTGAAAATATAAACATTTAAATAACAACATTTCATTTGCAATCACAATAAGTAATTCGCATATATTAAATTAATCAATCCATTTTCAAAAACCATTTAAAAGAGATTTTTGAATCAAAGTGTCCCATACCACTTTGAAGCTTTTAATGGAATTACAATTTTAAAACATTAATGACCATATAAATAAATACTGAAACCCATTTTGAAAACATGGACATTAAATATAAAGATTTAGAATAATAAATATTTAAAACATTTAAAACGATATTTTTGTTAAATAGTTTTTTAACAAAATTAGAGACTCTTGAATACAAATAATAGCAGAATAACATTTAATCCGAACATTATAATATCATGAGAATAAAGGGATTAATGATATAATATGTCAAAGGATAGTATACACACCATATAAGAGTGAATTGGTTCATAACAATAATGAATTCTCAAAAGAAATTTAAAATGAGAGAAATCCATTATAAAGAAGGCATCCTTAAATTAAGGATAAATCAATCTCATAATTATGTGTGAAAAATATAAATACACCCAATATAAGTGGATATTAAGTTTAAAACAATCAAAATATATTCACACATATTCAAATGATGGCATATTCAATAAGTACATGTTGAACCCAATGAAATCTAAATTGGGTTAAGAAGTTCCCTTGGTAAAATTCGACAGCCTAACGGCGTCACATAAAATTTTACAAAAAATGGTTGATGAGAGAGATAAAGGGGATATCATCACTTGGACATAAAATTTACATAAATAAAGATATAGAATAACATATCCCAACATAATAGTAGGTGAATTAAAAGACATAACAAAAGAAGTATTTTAAAAAAAGAGGAGGGTGATAGGTTCCCTTACCAACATGGGTATCTTTCGAGACACGCACCCCGTGAAAGAAGTATAATACAACATTGATGTAAATAATCATAAATGAACGTGAATTACACAATGAGTAAAATAATGGGCAGTACATACACCACTAAAAGGAGATTGTGGTAAATGTAGCATAAATCTCACGGATATAAAATTGAGATGAAAAATCCCTTACGAAAACTCGGCAGCCTAACAGCGCCACTCAAAACTCCCAAAATTGATTGATGAGAGAGAATAGGGTCTCTCATCATATGAACATAAAAATTACAGTAATATTAATATAAAATAACATCCCAATCATAATAAAGATGATCTTAAAAGGAATGACATAAAAGAGTGTACTTAAAAAGAAAGAGAGGAGTAGGATCCCTTACCTCGGGTTCGACTTGACTCGATCGTTATTTAATATCCTTAATAATAAACTTGAGTTAATTTTTACTTCCTTAAGAACATTTTTCAAGTTCATTATTCCTTTTATATCACTTATTACCATGTCATAAACATTATGTAATCATTTAAGTTAATAATGTTTGTTTTGTCGATATTTGGTTCTTAAGTCGAAAGTGGACTTCTTACAATTACATGTTGTTCATGTGGTCAAAGTTTCATTATATCCAGAGTTGTATTCATGATATAGATATCATATATATCATATATATCAATTATATTCATGCATTTATAATATTACATAACATTTAGAGTTAAGAAATGAAATGCACCGTTCATGGAGATGGTAAGCCGTACATACGCATGAACGCTACTTCCATTTCTATTTCATATTTAATGGAATTAAAACATAATGATTCATAATAGTATTTTAATTACATAATGGTATCATATATAATATCATTAAATATATCCTTTATACGTACCACATATGGTATTAACGAATCAAATCACTATGAGGGGGCGGTAGTCCGCACTTCCTTAAATGAAGATATCGCATTTACCCATAATGGAAACCATAAAGGTATGCGATAAATGAAAAATAAAGAAGCTTAAGTAAATAATAAGCATATTAGATATCATATATAAATAGAGTGTCATCTTAATGGGCACCTTTGAATGTGTTAGAAGAAAGTTGAATAATCATCGTTTCGGGAGGTAGAAATTCGCCATTCACGGAAACAGTATGTTATTTAACCATTAGATGTAGGTCTGTGTAAGTGTAGCACGAATACTTCTTATAAAAACATCCTAGTATATTGAATATACTGGATTTGTTACAAAATAAATTAATTAAAAGAGTTTAGGGGGTTGGAGAAGCAAAATAAAACAAAAGGACACAAGTGAAGACATTACCTTTAAATCGGGTAACTTCTTTTGATTTGAGCTCAAAGGCTTCCTTGGAAAGGATTCTTCCCAATGTGAGGCTTCAAGGAGTTTTATAGGGATGTGGAGTGATGAAATGGGCAGAGGATGGCTGAGCCAAAAGCTTGAGAGGTGTGGCTATGTAGGTATAGGTGGGGGCCCTTTATAAGAGGAGAGGAGGGGACTCTTGGAAAGTAAGCAAATGTTACTTTATTTGAAAATGAGTTTCAAATTTAAAAGGTCCCACATTGATATAATTCGTGGATAAGGTTATAAGGGTTCGAAATCCACCAATCCAATAGGTTTTGGACATGTTTAGGTCTTAGATATTACATTATCTTTCCATTTTATTTATATCGTTAAATAATGAGTTCATCGCTGCATTATCATGATGTCATAAATAATTTACTTTATTTACTGTCTAAAAATTATAAAACAAATAATATGATGTAGGAAATCATTTTATCTTTCCAATGACTATTTATAGTCAAAAATATGACTTGTATAACCCCATATAAAAATTGTTTTAGTAAAACCATTCATGTTTGTTTCATTTTTACTTTATCATTAAATAAAAAGGTATCTATGTCATTTTCCAATGAAAGTGGCTCCATGGGGTCCTCAAGTAGACCCATGGATTTTCTTGGTCGGCCATGACACATCCAATGAGGGTAGGACATGTGTCTAGGTCATTTCATTTTATTAAAACATTATTCTTACCTTAAACTAAACTAATTACCTCTAATCGCGATTAAAAACTTAATAAGTTACTATTCACCAAAAAATTATTTTAATCCCATTGAACCAAATTTTAATTCTTAATGACAACCATGTATGTTGGATTGTTGAAATTCAAAACACAATGATGGAAAATTTTCATTTAAACGGAAAATTAGTTTTTATAAGTACCACTTAGTGGATTCACTATTCATCAAAAATTGAAGTTTTTCAGAAAATTACCAAAACATCACCCTAAGATATACTTGATATTTTGAATTCAAAAATCATGTATATATTAAAAAAATCAAAACATATAAGTTGAATTAATTAATTTAATAATTAATTTCCGCTGTCAAAACAAATAGCGTGTTTTTATGAAACAAAATGTATCCAAAGATTGACACTAGTTTAAGTCTGATTTCAAAGTGAAATTAATTCCAAATAACACTATTGGATTAAATAGTAAAAATATATTCCAATTTCACTATAAAAAAAATTCAAAAGATAATATAATCATATAAATAAATTAGATTAAAACGAGGGTTTGAATTGAAATACAGCATTTTTCACTATTCATTAAAAATTGAACTTTTTCGGAAAAATACCAAAAATTTACACAAAGTAAATTTTGAGGTGCCGATTCTAACGAAGAATTTTATTTGGTCCAATAGAATGTTTAAGAGTGACCAAAACTATATTTAAAGAGGGTTCTCCATCAAAAGGTGGATAATCGACTGTTTAATTAGGATTTATGCTTAAAATTGGATTCTTTTGCATCTTAAGCCTCTAATATTTATTGGATAAAAGTAAAAGTATTTTACAAACATATATAATCATTTTGTAGTTATTTATGTTCATTATCGCCACTCCAACGGCTAGGTATTAACTACCATTTAAAATAATATTATTTTTTTATTAGAGTGCAACGTAAGATTCCCAAGAAACTCGTTGTTGCGTATTGGGTATGCCATCGAGCATAACATCCCCTTTAAAGTAAAATTAATATTTTATTCACAAATATGAATAAATATAAAAATTTCATATTCTTTATTTACTTGGGGTGTTACACCCTTCCCCCCTTTTGGGAATTGCGTCCTCGCAATTTTAAAATTGGGCTGGAAACATCCTTGAAAGTCCCACATCGAAATAAGAGTCGGTAAAACAATCACTTTAAAATAAAGAAAGATAAGTACAAAGGTCACCAGAGTTTACCCATACTAGGATTACAAGTATGAAAATATGGACATGGAGGAGAAAACATAGGGTCATATTCTGATGGAGAGCGATAGAAAACATGTTTAGGAGAAAGTTAACCAGAAGAAAATCACAAACTTGTGATGGGTTAAACGGTATTTGATTCCCCAGTAAGAAAAGTTAACAGACATCATTTTTGTTTTAAGTTACTCTTCATTGAGGAATTTATTTTTGATCTTAAGGAAACATACTTACTTTTTATGTTGACTTTCAACTTTTACTAGATTTCTTACACAAACTCATACATTCCCCAAAAGATGAGTATTTAAGAAGACTTGTTCACACTAAGAGTATTATAATAAACTTCTAGAGAATCACCTAATCCAAAAAAGAGAACTATATACTTCCCATGTCTTTAGACTTTAACCAAAACCAAAACCAAAAATGTTAGTAAAAGATCAGTTAATCAAGAAAAGGATAACCCTTTATAATAAGAAAATCTATTCTTAACCTCAAAAATTTGTCCAAAAAAACCCAAAGTTCAATGAGGACCATTTCATAATCAATTTGTCCATAAAATTATTCAATGTAAACCAAACTGAGATTGAAACCCAAATATTTTAAGGATTTAGTCACATAGTCTTCCAAGTTAAATCGTAACATTTATCTCTAAACAACATTAGTTGCTCTTAATGTCTCGTATTGAAAAGTAATTAACCTAATCACATATCCTCCATGATAGGTTAATAAATATCCATAGATAACCCAAAATCAACTTACTCTTAATTCATAAAATCATCTAACTAAAAAGAATCAGTCAAACTAACCAGGGACTTCACGTAGTCCAGTGGTAGGAGATAAATACTAGTTGCACTTTGGTTGTGGGTTTGATTCCCGCAGCTTTGTCCGACGCGACGGGTTGTCACACGTTATGCGTGTTGTCCTTTTTCCAAAACTATATAATTCTCAAATCATTCCCCAAAAGTAGATAAAATCATCAAAAATAACCATAACATAATTTAACCTCAATTTTATCTCATGCCTTTCACTTCCATCATAACATATATTAACCCATAATTACCTCAAAAGTAAGGATCATATAAACCCAAATGGTTCTTTATAACTATTTACACAAAAGAACAGATACCTATTCCTTGAATAAAATTTTCATATATTAAACATCAGGGTTACACATACTATAACAATTCTTCTAATGTAACCCCATCATCAAAAGAGACTTAATACTCTTAAGAATTTCACCATAACTCTTGAAGCCCTTATATGTGGACATCTTACTCATTCAACATTCTTCATGATCCATTAACCATTCCTTTCCAACTTATTCTGAAATACTTCTTTCCTACAAACAAAATCATGAATCATATCCTAAGATTCCAAAATAGGAAAACAATAGTTATGAAATAATCCAAACCTTTGATTGGTCATTTTCAGTTTCTTCATCCTCAATCGGAATGGAATTAGGTATTGGTAAACGAACATTTATACGATCTTGGTGATCCCATTCACGAAAATTCTTCATAGGACATGTGTTTGCATAATGAACATCCACACCACATTTAAAACAATCAATTGATCCCTGAGAAAGAACTTCTTTCACTTTCCTCGAGTCAACTAGATGCTTCCTTTTTCTATGGTAGGTTCTTGCTTTATGACCTTCATTTCCACATCTATAGAATATTTCTATCCCTTTGAAACATTTTCCTAGGTGTTTCTTTCCACATCTATGATAGATATGTTTTTCAACACACTTACCTTTATGATTATTACCTGTAGTTCCTTAGGGATTTGTTTCTCGCATATATGATGCCTTATAGAAATCACCAAGGTTTAGGTGGTCAATCATGACTCCAGATAGTTGGTTGAGGATAAAAACAAGAGTTCTCATTGCAGCACCCATGTCATTTAGTTGCTCGCTCAGAAAACTGTCACAGTTTCCTTCACATCCACCATTACTTTGGTGCCTGCTAGATCCAGCCGTTTACTAAAACCAAAAAGTTCAGTGTGAGTATATCAACAAAAACATCATGTACTAAAGAGGAAGATAAACACTAAGATATACTTACTCATTCACTTTATCTAAAACTAGGACTGTTTATGAAATCCTAACCATTATGGTCATGTCACTTATGCTTAAATAATACCCTAACCTCTAAAGTTATCTAAACCGACCTATGATACCAACTATAAGGCCCCACCCTTAAACCTTGCTTAATATTGAATTAAATGAATAATTCACATTGAGGATATTTTCAGGTTTAGAGTTTTAGAGAATTAGGATATAACTATTACATCTCAAAAGATTACAAAGTAGAAACTTTTACTAAGTTTCCATAAAATAAAAACTCTTAAAAAGAAGCATGTCTAGTTCCATGTTTTAGGTAGCATGACTTTCCCTTGATCCCATCCTTGACCCTATTCCACATTAAGTCCTATGAAAAACATTTCAAAAACATGGGATGAGCATAAAAAGCTCAGTAAGGGATACACAAAGAATGAAAACTGTTAGTTTTTCAAAACAACAAGTAAGCCATGTATACTTTATCAAAGTAATACTTTTCACCTTTTTGAAGTAGTAAAAAATCTTCACTGAATTAAAGATCATTACTTACCCTTTTGTAACCAAAAGATTACCATAAAACCCATATAAAGATCACATAACATATTAAGGAAACTTGGGACATAAACATAATTAAGTGGAATAACTATTTGGTCGACTTCCACACATATCACTTAATGGAATAGCCATTCGGCCAACTTCCATACATACTTAATGGAATATCCATACGGCCGACTTCCATACCCAATGCATTGGAGGTTATAACTTAACCACCCGTCCTGGTATTCATGTCACCACCCGTCATATGGTTTATCACATAACCACCCATAAAATGTCCAAGTACCATCATTACACATAAAATATTGAAAATATAAACATTTCAATAACAACATTTCTTTTGCAATCACAATAAGTAATTCCCAGATGTTGAATTAATCAATCCATTTTCAAAAACCATTTAAAAGAGATTTTTGAATAAAAGTGTCCCATAACACATTGAAGCTTTTAATGGAATTATTATTTTAAAACATTAATGTCCATATAAATAAATACTGAAAACCATTTTGAAAACATGGACATTAAAGATAAAGATTTAGAATAATAAATCTTTAAAACATTTAAAATGATATTTTTGTTAAATAGTTTTTTAACAAAATGAGAGACTCTTGAATACAAATAATAGCGGAATAAAATTTAATTCGAACATTATAATATCATGATAATAAAGGTATTGATGATATAATATGTCAAAGGATAGTATACACACCATATAAGAGTGAATTGGTGCATAACAACAATGAAGTCTCAAAAGAAATGTAAAATGAGATGAAATCCATTATAAAGAAGGGATCCTTAAATTAAGGATAAATCAATCGCATAATTATGTGTGAAAAATATAAATACCCCAAATATAAGTGGATATTAAGTGTAAAATAATCAAAGTTTATTCACACATATTCAAAGGTTGACATATTCAATAACTACATGTTAAACCCAATGAAATCGAAATTGGGTTAAGAAGTTCCCTTGGTAAAATTCGACATCCTAACGGTGTCACATAAAATTTTACAAAATGGGTTTATGAGAGAGATAAAGGGGATATCATCACTTGGACATAAAATTTACACAAATAATTATATAGAAGAACATATCCCAACATAATAGTATGTGAATTAAAAGACATAACAAAAGAAGTCTTTTAAAACTGAGGAGGGTGAAAGGTTCCCTTACCGACATCGGTATCTTTCTAGACACGCACCCCGAGAAAGAAGGACAATACAACATTGATTTAAATACTCATAAATGAATGTATATTACACAATGAGTAAAATAATTGGCAGTACGTACAACACTAAAAGGATATTGTGGTAAATGTATCATAAATCTCACGGATGTAAAAGTGAGATGACAAATCCCTTACGAAAACTCGTCAGCCTAACGGCGCCACTCAGAACTCCCAAAATGGATTTATGAGAGGGAATAGGGTCTCCCATCATATGAACATAAAAATTATAGTATGATTAATATAAAAGAACAATCCAATAATAATAAAGATGATCTTAAAAGGAATGACATAAAAGAGTGTACTTAAAATGAAAGAGAGGAGTAGGATCCCTTACCTCGGGTCTGACTTGACTCGATCGTTCTTTAATCTCCTGAATAATAAACTTGAGTTAATTTATAATTCCTTAAGAACGTTTTTCAAGTTCATTATTTCTTTTATATTACTTATTACCATGTCATAAACATTATGTAATAATTTAAGTTAATAATGTTTGTTTTGTCGATATTTGGTTCTTATGTCGAAAGTGGACTTCTTACAATTACATGTTGTTCATGTGGTCAAAGGTTCATTATATCCAGAGTTGTATTCATGATATAGATATCATATATACCATATATATCCATTATTTTCATGAATTTATAATATTACATAACATTTAGAGTTAAGAAATGAAATGCACTGTTCATGGAGATGGTAAGTTGTACGTACGCATGAACGCTACTTCCATTTATATTTCATATTTAATGGAATTAAAACATAATGATTCATAATAGTATTTTAATTCCAGTATGGTATCATATATAATATATTTAAATATATCCTTTATACATACCACATATGGTATTAACGAATCAAATCACTTTGAGGGGGCGGTAGTCCGCACTTCCTTAAATGAAGATATCGTGTTTACCCATAATGGAAACCATAAAGGTATGCCGTAAATGAAAAATACAGAAGCTTAAGTAAAACAAAAACATATTATATATCATATATCAATATAGTGTCATCTTAATGGCCACCTTTTTTGGTGTTAGAAGAAAGTTGAACAATCATCGTTTCAGGAGGCAGAAATTCACCATCCACGGAAACAGTATGTTCTTCAACCATTAGATGTAGGTTTGTGTAAGTGTAGCTCGAATAATTCTTATAAAAACATACTAGTAAATTGAATATACTTTATTTGTTACAAAATAAATGAATCAAAAGAGTTTATGGGGTTGGAGAAGCAAAATAAAACAAAAGGACACAAGTGAAGTCATTACCTTTAAATTGGGTAACTTTCTTTGATTTGAGCTCAAAGCCTTCCTTGGAAAGGATTATGCCCAAAGTGAGGCTTCAAGGAGTTTTAGAGGGATGTGGAGAGATGAAATGAGCAGATTTCGGCCGAGCCAAATGCTTGAGAGGTGTGGGTATGGAGGTAGAGGTGGGGGCCTTTTATAAGAGGAGGGGAGGGGCACTCTTGGAAAGTGAGCAAATGTTACTTTATTTGAAAATGCGTTTCGGATTTAAAAGGTCCCACATTGATATAATTCGTTTATAAGGTTATAAGGGTTAGAAATCCATCCATCCAATATGTTTTTCTCATGTTTAGGTCTTAGATATTACATTATCTTTACTTTTTATTTAAATTGTTAAATAATGAGGTCATCGCTGCATCATCATGATGTCATAAATAATTTAATTTATTTAATGTCTAAAAATTGTAAAAAAAATAATATGATGTATGAAATCGTTTTAGCTTTCCAATGAATATTTATAGTCAAAAATCTGACTTGTATAACCCCATGTAAATGAGTTTTTAGTAAAACCTTTCATGTTTTTGTCATTTTTACTTTATCATTAAATAAAAAGGTATTTATGTCATTTTCCAACCAATGTGGCTCCATGGGGTCCCCAAGTTGACCCATGGATTTTCTTGGCCGGTCATGACACACCAATGAGGGTAGTACATGTGTCTAGGTCATTTCATTTTATTAAAACATTATTTTTACCTTAAACTACACTAATTACCTCTAATCGTGATCAAAAACATAATAAGTTACTATTCACCAAAAAATTATTTTAATCCCATTGAACCACATTTTACTTCTTAATGACAACCATGTATGTCGGATTTTTAAATTTCAAAACACAAAGACGGAAAAATTTCATTTAAACGGAAAATCAGTTTTTATAAGTACCACTTAGTGGTTTCACTATTCATCAAAAATTGATGTTTTTTAGAAAATTACCAAAAATTCACCCTATGAAATATTTGATATTCCGAATTCAAAAATGATGTATATTTTACAAAATTAAAAACATATAAGTTGAATTAATTAATTTAATAATTAATTCTTGTTGTCAAAACAAATAGCGTGTTTTTGTGAAACAAAATGTATCAAAAGATTGACAATAGTTTAAGTCCAATTTCAAAGTGAGTTTAATTCGAACGAACACTATTGAATTAAATGGTAAAAATATATTACAATTTCACTTTAATACCAATTCAAAAGATAATCTAATCATATAAATAAATTAGATTAAATTGAGGTTTTGAATTAAAATAAAACATTTTTCACAATTCATTAAAAATTGAACTTTTTCGGAAAAATACAAAAAATTTACACAAAGTAAATTTTGAGGTGCAGATTCTAAAAAAGAATTTTATTTGGTCCAATAGAAGGTATAAGAGTGACCAAAACTATATTTAAAGAGGGTTCGCCATCAAAAGGCGGTTAATCGACCATTTAATGAAGATTTATGCTTAAAATTGGATTCATTTGCATCTTAAGCCTCTAATATTTATTGGATAAAAGTAAAAATATTTGACAAACATATATAATCATTTTGTAGTTTGTTCTGTTCATCCGCACCACTACAACGGATAGGCATTAACTACCATTTAAAATAATATTATTTTATTTTTAGTGTGCAACGTAAGATTCCCACGAAACTCGTTGTTGCGTACTGGGTACGCCATCGAGCGTAACATCCCCTTTAAAGTAATATTAATATTTTATTCAGAAATATGGATAATATAAAAATGTCATATTCTTTATTTACCTGGGGTGTTATATAAATACTAACTTAAAAAGGGTGTGTTAAGATTTTTTTATGTTGAAAAGATAACACTTATAAAAATTTATTAATAATCATAATGGGGAGATTGTTAATAATGTATAAAAAATTATTTATTTAAATGAAACAACACTTGAGATTCTCTTAGTGATACTTTCCCTTGGATATTCTCTATTAGGCGACTGTGGACATTTGATTCAACTAGAAATATTCAAATGTGAGTTCTATTTGTTTTAGCTTGGAATATTTAATTGGAATATCTAGATGTGATATTTTAAGGATCAAAGGAAGATGGGCCTTCCCTAATGTTGTCTTTCCATTGTAGATTTTAATTTGATTTATAATCAACCATCATATCACATAATCTGTGGACTGTAAATTCAATCACAAAGGCTGCACATTTGACCTTCATTAAAGGTGGAATCTTTAGGGTTTCAAAGATCCTCTTATTGTTCTCCACCCTATAACCTATCTACATAAGAACATATTCCCTTGAAAAGATGGTGTCTTATGGTTAAGAAACTCTTGATAAGGATCCTTATCTCCATAATATGTTCAATTAAATAAAAATAAAATGGATATAAAAGTTCATGTGACACTATAAAATATGTTGAGTGTGCACGATTTATGGCCCAACTCAAATGGAAGGATAAAATAATTAAAAATTAAAATATTGTTCCCAAAATCCCATGGAAACTCAAGAGAGGAGGCTAAGAGTATTGGATAGACACTCCATCACACCTAAAACTCAGGATCTGACAACCCAATATCCTTTAAACCAGACATCCCCAATAAACAATATGAACCATAGGGATATGTCGATGTTAAAGAATTAATAAAGATAATAAATCGATTAGAAAACACCAAACAAACAATCAAAGAGTGAGGAGGAGGAGAGAAAATAAGATACCTTTTATGGAAGGTATGAATCATTTGAGATAAAGAAGATATATAAAAAACCTAGGAACTATTAGACCCTTGGATTCATTTTACCCTTGAATCGTTTGAACCTTGGATTTGAACCTTATAATTATTCGAGCCTTGATTTGAGTCTTGATTCGAACTTCGAGTCACCAATGAAGAGCATCGACAAAGGGTGGAATCAATAGAAATCGTTGGATATCATAGAAAGTAAGGGATAGGTTATAGTTCTTTAAATAGATTGAGACATTATTTTCAACTCTTAAAAAAAGTACTAATATGGTTTCTTTTTGACATCCCTTATTACTTAAGCACTGATAAAGGATTCATAATTATAATTCCAAATAATTTTTTTGTAAAAATATTTATAAAATTATATATATTTATATATATTAAATATATTTCTTTGTTTAAATATATTTATTGTAATTTTATAATTATTCCAATTTATTATTTATTATTTATAATTAAATAAATACTTTTAAAAAAATTATATTAATCATTATACATATATATATATTAAATATATATATAGTAAACAAATTTTTTATATACATAATTTTATTAACTTTTTATAATTATTTTAAAATATATATATATTTATTTATAATTATATAAAAATATACATATATAATAATATTTATTTTCTTTGAATTTTATATATAGTAAATATAAATTTATTAATATTTTTATTTGTTACTTTTTTTTACAAATACATTTTTAACATTATTATTAAATATTTAATCTTATGTCCATTTATGTTAAATAAGAGTGAAATAAAATAATTAAAAAATCGGTACAATTGAAAAATATTGTTAAAATGGATAATTTTTTTAATTACATATAAATTACTATAAAAATATGTATATATTTTAAAAAATTTAAAATATATTATATTTATATGTATAAAATAAATAATAGGAAATTATTAAATTCCCAAAAAATTTAAAAATTAAAAAATAAAACCTAAAAAATATTAAAATTGAATTAATACCAAACTATAAATAAATTAATAAATAAATAATGAAAATTTATCGTGATTAAAGACATTAAATATTATATATATCACATAATAATAAAATTCTAAAATGAACACTAAAATTTTAATAAATTACTTAAATATTAGGTGTTTGTGTTTCTATAAAATATTTCATTAATTACATAAATATTTGTGTATGTGTGTTATATATAAAAATACAATAATTAAATTTATGTGAACTCAATATAATAGATTATTGATACATGTTAAATTGAAAAACCAAATGATATTCAATTATGTCTGTTACTTGATGCAATTAGTTAAAATTTTTAATTCTTATTAGTTCTTAATAATTAACCATCATTCACTAAATATATTACAATTTAATATAAAGGATAAATATATTGAATTATATAAATCTTATTTATATACATTTATATATACATATATATTTAATATATACTATTCATTTACTTTATCAAAAATTATTCAATTAATAAAATGTTTAATATTTTTCTGAATTTACTTATTTTTTTTATTTTTTTTATTTAATTTAAATTTTTTCAACATACTTATTCTATATTATTTATTATTATTTATAAATTTCATATAGTATAATAAATTTATTCATTTTTATCAATAAATATTTAATTAATAAAATTTTCTATTTTTTTTTGATAAACTCATTTTTAATTTTTTTAGTTACTAAATGATTTCATTTTATTCATAAAATTATTGGCTCTAAAAAGCACTAATAAAATATCCATTAATGATCACTAAAAATGTAAATACCCTTAAAATTCAAGGGAAATTGTTTTTCTAATTTTCTTTGGGATTTTACAATAACGCAGTTTCTGACGGTGCCTGATTCTGAGGCCTGGTGTGCCCGGAATCAATTTCTGAAGTTTAGCTCGGGTACGTTCAGTGAACGAACGAGTGGGAATTTATAACTTTTGAACTGGTGCTCGGAATAGTATTCTGAGGGCACCATTGAACTCGCAACGCCGGTTATTACATAAGAAGACCTTCACCGCTGTTGCGTTTGCTGGAGTGGAGAAGTTAAATTTTGAGGAATAAATAAAATTGTGAAACAATTTTATTGGTGGTGGTTAAAACCACCAAGTAGAGGTTAAAACCACCAAAGGGTGGTTGAGGTGGGGGCCACCAAACCATAACCTCTCAAGATAGGTTATGTTGGTGGGACCCACCCCCACATAACATCCCTCGGGAGGATTAACTAGGTGGGACCCGCACGAGCCTCAACCTTTTCAACTTTCTAAAACCCCCCTCTTTTATTGCATAACGCTCCAATCTCCCCATAATTTCTCTAACCCATCAATTAATTTTATTCAACGCTCTTGAAATTAATTGTGAGGGTTATGTCGTTTGAATTTTGAAATCATTGGCGGAAAGCAATAAAATAAGGCCTTAGCCTCATTTTATTTTTGGGTTCGGAAACGTTGCGCTAAGTTTTCCTCTCCTCCTCCTCCTTCGTGAAGAATGCGAAGAACGCACCACCTCTGACGAAGAACGCTCATTTTCCTTCCACGGAATTTTTTCCGCTTCCGCAGCAAGACTCTTCAAAGGATCTTCTTCTTCCCCTTCATCGTCAATGGATCGACGAACAAGCTCGGAAGCGGAATCGGGTAGCGAGCGACGACGGCTTCACCTTCCCTCGAGTCGGACGAACGCCGACGTACCCCTTCGATGTCGTCATCCTTGCGACGCCATACCGCGACGAACCTCGAATGACGACGCCTCCTTCCAATCGGCTTATACCCAAGGTAGGGGTTCGACAATTTTAAGTTGGTGATTCTTTCCTTCGAATATGAAAGATAAATCTGTCGGCCATGTTACAATTTTTATTTAAATTAAAAATTGTAAAGGTTAAATGTTTTACGCTTCGGCCAAATTCTATAGATATAACGGGAGGGAATAGGTCCACACAAACACGGCTGATACCCCTCCCCCCTTGGTATTCTTCGTTTTGATCAGCGAAGATGATAGTGCATCGTTGCACCGCGCATGAACGAGAGGAAACGCGGTAGGAGCGGGCCTCGATGAAGAAACGTGGTGCCGTCGCGCCGCGCCGAGGATTGCGAACAAGGCCACGGCCGGAGTCGGGCCGCGGTGGAAGGGCACGACACCATCACGCCATGCCGGACGGATTCGCGGCCATCTTGGAAGTGGCGGCCGGAAAAACCGGCCGCTGGAAAATGTGAAGGAGGCGGACGGAACCCCGGCCGCCGGCACCGGAAGACGCGGGACCGTGGGGTCCCGTGGCGAGAAACTGGCCGGCCCTGCGCTGGCCGGCCGTTTCTGGCAGAAATCCGGGGGTTACACCCCCCGGTGTTACAGGGCGCGGCCCCCTTAATGGGGGCCGCCATTTTCATAAAGGAGGGGTAACACCCCGCCCTTGGCGCATGCGTGGCGTAAAGGCTGCGCTGGCGGCACCGCAGCACCGCCGGCCGGGTCGGGCCGTCAGCCCGGGTCAACCCGGTTCGGGTCGGCCCAGGGGGTACTGGGCCGGGCCGGCCTGGGCCCAGACCCACCGTACTCAGACATTTCCGTTCAAACACTCATATCTTGAGCTCCGGGCCTCTGAACGACGCGCCGTCAGCGGTGATGCGATCCTTGGATCGAGACGGTCGTTTCGGTATATCACAATAAAGGTTTCGGATTACTTTGGGTTTGGCCGGGTTAGTTCGTACACGAAACCAACAGGGCCCTCGGAGCAGAAACGCTCATATCCTGAGCTTCGGACGTCCGATTGACGTGTCATCGACATTGTTGGTTTCCTCTAAGTGAGACGGATCTTTTGGCTTACTCCACTCGAGGTTTCGATGGCGTCGGAGTGCGGTCGGGTTGGTTCGCTCACGAAACCAACCGGGCCCCTGGAACAAAAAATCCAATAACTCAAAGACCGGGCGTCCGATTGACACGTCGTCTGTCTCGTTGTTTTCCCCTTGATGAGATGGAACTTTTGGCATAATTTGCCCGAGTTTTAGATACAGTTGGGTAGTTTCCGGGTTGGATTGTACCCGAAATCCAACCAGGCCCCTGGATCGAGAAAGCTGATATCAATCAGACAGGACGTCCGTTTGACGAACCGTCAACGGCGTTGATGACCACGTTGAGAAACAGTCCCTATGAGTATACCCTATGAGAGTTCGGGGAACAGTTGAGATACAGTTTGGATTGGTTCGCTCATGAAACCAACCGGGCCCCTGGTACGAAAAGGCTAGTAACTCACAGACCGGGCGTCCGATTGACGCGCCGTCTGTTGCGTTGAGACCCCTATGACGAGGAGGTCCTTTGAGATACTTCTTCGTGGGACTTTGAGATACTTGGAGTATCGTCCTGTAGCTCATGGAGCAGACCCTCTCGGAGATGAGCGTGCGGAGTATGGAGACCATGTAGCCGACTGGGACCAGACGATTGCTTGATCGACTCGACTTGCAGTGAGTCGACTAGCCTAGTGGACGGAGCACTACCTTGTGAGGTGCAGACCCATGGCGGACGGAGCACTACCTATGTGACAGTGCAGACCCGCGGTACTCGTCTGGAGAGTACCTCAGCAGGCTACTAGGTGGTGTGCACTACTGTGTTTGGGGGACATACCCCGGCGGGAAACACTACTGTGTTTGGGTGGCTGACCCGCGGTACTCGACAGGAGGGGTACATCAGCAGTCTTAGGATAGTGAGAAGTACCTTGGAGTTGTGACAGGACCACTGTACACTCCAGAGACGGAGCTCTTCAGCAGTTACGGTTTCGATAATGAAAATCCTGGTTTGAGCTGACACATTTGACCTTTGTGTTTCCTCATGATTGAGATGGGTTAATTGATAACTTAGTTATATGTATGGGCATATACCTGGGTAGTGGTTATCCGTTGATTTCATAATCCTTGTCTTTCCTCATGATTGAGATGGGTTACTTGATAACTTAGGTATATGTATGGGCATATACCTAAGTAGAGGTTATCTGTCGAGATCTGCTTTGTGGTTATCCTTGTTGGTTTTAGTGAGACCTTAAGGGTCTCGGGGTCCCTACTGAGTATCGTTATACTCACCCATGCACGGGCTATGCCCGCACATCGTTGTATTGGTTGCAGACAACGGACAATGCCGATGGAGGCCGAGTGTTCGAGGACTGGACGGTACCCAGAGGTGGACTACACGACGAGTCAGTACCCAGAGGTGGACTACATGACGAGTCATTATTCGGAGGTGGAATTCATGGTGAGACAACACTCGGAGGAGGTTGACGGGCAAGAGCGTTGTGGAGGCTATCTATACCTACCCTTCAGGTAGGATCCGTGGTGGACGATCCAGGAGCTGCGCCATCTGTACCTACCCTTCAGGTAGGATCCGAGGAGGACGACCCAGGAGCCACTACCGTCCTTCCAGTTTTTTTCTTTTCTGTTGTACTTGTTCAATTGTAGTTGTACTTTCTTTTGGGTTTGTATTCTGGCCCATTTACTTTCATCACTTTCTTTTGTACTTAGTGTTTTACTTCCGCTTGTCCTCTGTGATGTTTTGTTTACTTTTATAAAGGCAACGACTTCCTAGTTATCGGGATTTATGCCTTTGGTTCTAGTCACCAGCCCCTGGCCTATGGATGGTGGGCATAGGGTAGTCACGGCACGGGCCCCGAGGACGGGTAGCGACAAATTGGTATCAGAGGAGTCGGTTCAACCACAGAACTTATAACTCTGATATTTTCTTTCTATGAAGAAATAGTGTTAACAGTACCGAGTGTGGTTTTCAGTTCAGGGAGTCCAGTGTTGGTGCGGGCGGCCAACGTATCCATACACCAGGACCCTGACAACTGATTTCCTACTTTGTTCACGAAAACACTGATTGTGTGTGTGTTTTCCAAGGTTTTCCCTTAAAAAATCTCAAACCAGGTCAGCTCACCAGGTATAATTGTTTGACCGTGTCACGATGTTCATTTCAGGATGCCTTTTCATAGACGACCAGCTAGAGCCCAGAGGGATGTGTGTACTGACAGCTTGCCGAGCGACGAGCCTTCGGTACAAGGCCCTCTTGCAGTTGAGGCACCAGCGGTACTACCATACTTTGGGCCACCGATGCCACCAGCCCCAGCAGTAGGCGATGCACGCCACTTGAGTGCACTTCACGAGTTCCAGTGCCAGAGGCCACCCAGGTTCCGGGGAGAGATGGACCCGCAGGCGGCTGATTATTGGCTGGAGGCTATGGTGAGAGTCTTCAGGATAGTGGGGATGCTCGCAGACTTCATGGTGATCTTTGCTGCCAGCCTGCTTCAGGTAGCAGCAGGCAGGAGGTGGAGCCACTTGTTCCAGTTTTGCAACGGGATGACCTTCGCATGGGAAGACTTCGAGACCTTCTTCAGGGTGGAGTTTGTGCTAGTAGCTCTACACCCCGAGCATGTACAGGAGCTTATGTCTTTGCCGTGTGTTTTTCGATCAGTAGCCGAGTCATCTATGGGTAGTAGACCGATGATGCAGAGGTCCATGAGGACCCGACCAGCAGTTGGAAGATCTCAGGTTTTAGGACCGGTGGTGCGGGGCACCCGGGGTGGGGTCAGATCCAGGCATGCCAGAAACAGAAATTGTTACTCATGCGGCGAGAAGGGTCACCTGGCACGTGACTGTCCGACTCCCCGCACAGTTGATTTGTAGGATTTGTAGGAGCTACTGAGGCAGAAGCAGCGGCGAGTGCTTGAGCAACAGCCGAGCCGTGGACAAGTCAGTAGAGCTCCGGGAGTAGGTGGACAGGATATGGACTAGTGGATACGTCCATTGTACTTCTAGTTCCATGTTTCCATTGTATTTGTGTCTTGTACTATGAGCTGCAATAATATAAAAAGACACTTATCTTTGTTTTCTTTCCTGTCCTTTTGTTTGGTTGATACTGAGTGGTCCCGGTTAAAACTGTTGACTTGACCATCACTTTCGAGATTTCTACTGGAGGAGACCCAATGACTTCACACTGATGCCAACAGTGTGACTCGACCCTTGGAGGTGAGAGTGAAAGTTGGATCTCTTAGTAGTTATGTCTAGGCCTTACGACGTCATCCATGGCATGAATACATCATTCATGTCAGGATTGACTGTATTAGGAAATGGGTGTGGTTCATCCAGTGGGATGAGACCGGGTTTCTATTTTTGCTAAAGGAGAAATATTAGCAGCTCTTTCAGATAGTATGCAAGGAAGGTTCAGATCATCCAGGAGCGGATGAAGACTGCACGGTGCAGTAAGAAACAGGAAACTGGCATCAGTCCTAGAGACTCAGGCATGTTAAATGTTTCCATAAGAGGAAGCTTAATGGAGAGATGAGTCTGCAAACTAGCAGATGTGGAGGCAGATCTAGGAGAGCAGCATGAGGTGGTGTACATCTTGACATGCTACAAACACCCGCCTTAGTTATTCCCACCATGCTCAGGGAGCTGGAGGGCGTAGGAGGAGAGTAGCTGCATGCGGTCAGGGAGAGTGACCCAATGGCTCGAAAAATGATTCAAGGGATAGTCTGTATCCCCTACTAGCTACTGTAGTAACAAATGTTGATATTAATCATTCCTTTCTTTCATAAATCTTGTTCCAGACCTAGAGTTTTTGGTAAGCCGTGGAGTTGACCCTCACGTCTGGAGATACCTTGGGTGGAGACTCGATAATCACACATACGCCGACGGTGTGGCCAGACCCTCGAGGCGAGAGTTTTGGTTGGAATATCTTGGTGGCAGCGTCGAGGCCTTACGATGTTAGTTTGAGTATGGAATGGGAAATAACTGTTCATACTCAAATTGATGGTTTTAGGCAAACGTCGGGACGAGATTTCCTTGGTCGGCGAAAAGGAAACCCCAGGCAGAACAGGATAAAATCTTGCACAGGAGGGTGCGACCGATCACTCTTGAGTTAGATAAAATTACCCTCGTGGTAGAAGTTGTTTTAAGTTTCTATTCTAAACAGGAGTTGGAGACCTCCGAGTTCCAGAATGACGATCACGTCCTTATACGGGTCTCACCTCGACGAGGTTTACAGAGATATAGCCGAGGAAGAGAGATAACTTCGAGGTTCAATGGAACTTTCTAGGTCCGCAGCAGGGTAGGCGAGGTGGATTTCCGCTTGACCCATCCACCTCAGTTGCACCAGGTGCACGGCGACTTCCACGTATCTCAACTGAGGAGATACGTGCTTGACCCTTCACATATCATCGACCATGAGGAGCTGGACAATGGTGTTGGGGTGTCTTTCTTGGAGGTTCCAGTGGGGATCTAGGATCGACAGGAGCTGATCCTTCAAGGACGGCCTATTCCTCGGGTGCGCTTTCACGGGCAGTACAGGAACCTCCTGGTGAGCACACGGGAGCGGAAGGCTCAGATGCATGCTAAGTACCATTTTTGTATCCCTAGTTTATGTTAAAGCTTTACGAGGACGTAAAGCCTTGAGGTGGGAGTAATGTAAGGAGCCGTAAAATTCAAGGGAATTTTTTTTCTAATTTTGTTTGGGATTTTACAAGAATGCAGTTTCTGATGGCACCTGATTCCGAGGCCCAGTGTGCCCGGAATCAATTTCCGAAGTTTAGCTCGGCTACGTTTAGTGAACAAACGAGCGGGAATTTCTAACTTTTGAACCGGTGCTCGGAATTGAATTTTGAGGGCACCATTGAACTTGCAACATCGGTTATTGCTTAAGGGTACCTTCACCGCTGTTGCGTTTGCTCGAGTGGAGAAGTTAAATTTTGAGAAATAAATAAAATTGGGAAATAATTTTATTGGTGGTGGTTAAAACCACCATGTGGAGGTTAAAACCACCAAAGGGTGGTTGAGGTGGGGGCCACCACACCATAACCTCTCAAGAGAGGTTATATTTTTGGGACCCACCCCCGCATAACCTCCCTTAGGAGGATTAACTAGGTGGGACCCGCACGAGCCTCACCCTTTTCAAATTTCTAAAACCCCCCTCTTTTATTTCATAACGCTCCACTCTCCCCATAATTTCTCTAACCCATCAATTAATTTTATTCAATGCTCTTGAAATTAATTGTGAGGGTTACGTCGTTTGAATTTTGAAATCGTTGGTGGAAAGCAATAAAAAAAGGCCTTAGCCTCATTTTATTTTTGGGTTGGGAAGCGTTGCGCTGAGTTTTCATCTCCTCCTCCTCCAACGCGAAGAACGCAAAGAACGCGCCACCTCTGACGAAGAACGCTCGTTTTCCTTCCACGGAATTTTTTCCCCTTCCACGGCAAGACTCTTCAACGATCTTCTTCTTCCCCTTCATCATCAACGAATCGACGAACAAGCTCGGAAGTGGAATCGGGTAGAGAGCGACGATGGCTTCACCTTCCCTCGAGTCGGACGAATGCTGATGTCCCCCTTTGACGTCATCATCCTCGCGATGCCATACTGCGACGAACCACGAACGATGATGCCTCCTTCCGATCGGCTTATACCCAAGGTAGGGGTTCGACTATTTTAAGTTGGTGATTCTTTCCTTAGAATATGAAAGATAAATATGTCGGCCATGTTCCAATTTTTATTTAAAATAAAAATTGTGAAGGTTAAACATTTTACATTTCGGCCAACTGCTATCGATATAACGGGAGGGAATCGGTCCGCACAAACACGGCCGATACCCCTCCCCCCTTTGCTATTCTTCGTTTTGATCAGCGAAGATTGTTGTGCATCGTTGCACCGCGCATGAACGAGAGGAAACGCGGTATGAGTGTGCCTAGATGAAGAAAAGCGGTGTCATCGTGCTGCGCCGAGGATTGCGAACAAGGCCGCGGGGGGTGTCGGGTCATGGAAGAAGGGCACAGCGCCGTCACGCAATGCCGGACGGATTCGCGGCCATCTTGGAAGTGGCGGCCGGAAAAACCGGCTGCCAGAGAACGCGAAGGAGGCGGCCGGAACCCCGGCCACCGGCACCGGAAGACGCGGCACCACGGGGTCCCGCGGTGAGAAACCGGCCGGCCCCACATTGGCCGGCCGTTTCTGGCAGAAATACGGGGGGTTACACCCCCTGGTGTTACAATGCGCGGCCCCCTTAATGGGGGCTTCCGTTTTCATAAAGGAGGGGTAACACCCCTCCCTCGGCACGTGCATGGCGCAAAGGCCGCGTTGGCCGCGCTGGCCGCACCGCCGCACCGCCGGCCTGGTCGGGCCTCCGGTCGGGTCAGCCCTGGGGGTATTGGGTCGCGCCGGCCTAGGCCCAGACCCCCCGTACTCGGACTTTTCCATTAAAATGCTTATATCTTGAGCTACGGGCCTCCGAACGACGCGCCGTTAGAGGTGATGCGCTCCTTGGATCTAGACGGTCATTTCGGTATATCACAATAAAGGTTTCAGATTATTTTGGGTTTGCCCGGGTTGGTTCGTACACGAAATAAACCGGGCCCTCGGAGCGGAAACGCTCATATCTTGAGCTTCGGACGTCTGATTGACGTGTCGTCGACTTTGTTGATATCCTCCAAGTGAGACTGATCTTTTGGCTTACTCCGCTCACGGTTTGGATGTCGTCGGAGTGCGGTCAGGTTGGTTCGCTCACGAAACCAACCGGGCCCCTGGAACGAAAAAGACAATAACTCACAGATCATGCGTCCGATTGACGCATTTTCTGTCTCGTTGTTTTCGTCTTTATGAGATGGAACTTTTGGAATACTTTTCCCGAGTTTTGGATATAGTTGGGTAGTGGCCGGGTTGGATTGTACCTGAATTCCAACCAGGCCCCTGGATCAGGAAAGCTGATATCTTTCAGACAGGACGTCCGTTTGACGAACCGTCAGCGGTGTTGATGATCACGTTGGGAAATGGTCCCTATGAGTATACCCTATGAGAGTTCGGGGTACAGTTGAGATACGGCTGGGATTGGTTCACTCACGAAACCAACCGGGCCCCTGGGAGGAAAAGGCTAGTAACTCACAGACCGGGCGTCCGATTGGCGCGTCGTCTGTTGCATTGAGACCCCTATGATGAGGCGGTCCTTTGAGATACTTCTTCATGGGACTTTGAGATACTTGGAGTATCGACCTGTAGCTCATGGAGCGGACCCTCTCGGAGACGAGCGTGCGGAGTACGGAGACCGTGTAGCCGACTGAGACATGACGACTGCTTGACCGACTCGACTTGGAGTGAGTTGACTAGCCTAGTGGACGGAGCACTACCTTGTGAGGTGCAGAACCATGGCAGATGGAGCACTACCTGTGTGATAGTGCAGACCCGCGGTACTCATCCGGAGAGTATCTCAGCAGGCTACTAGGGGGTGTGCACTACTGTGTTTGGGTGACATACCCCGGCGGGAAGCACTACTGTGTTTGGGTGGCTGACCCACGGTACTCGACAAGAGGAGTATATCAGCAGTCTTAGGATAGTGAGCAGTACCTCGAAGTCGTGACAGGACCACTGTACACTACAGAGATGGAGCTCTTCAGCAGTTACGGTTTCGATAATGAAAATCCTGGTTTGAGCTGAGAATTTTGAACTTTGTGTTTCCTCATGATTGAGATGGGTTACTTGATAACTTAGGTATATGTATAGGAATATACCAGGGTAGTGGTTATCTGTTGATTTCATAATCCTTGTGTTTCCTCATGATTGAGATGGGTTACTTGATTACTTAGGTATATGTATGGGCATATACCTAAGTAGAGGTTATCTGTCGAGATCTTCTTTGTGGTTATCCTTGTCGGTTTTAGTGAGACCTTAAGGGTCTCGGGGTCCCTACTGAGTATCGTTATACTCACCCATGCACGGGCTATGCTCGCACCTCGTTGTGTTGGTTGCAGACAACGGGAGTGCTGATGGAGGCCGAGTGTTTGAGGACTGGACGGTACCCGGAGGTGGACTACACGACGAGTCAGTATTCGGAGGTGGACTTCACGGCGAGACGACACTCCGAGGAGGTTAACAGCCAAGAGCATTGTGGAGGCTATCTGTACCAACCCTTCAGATAGGATCTGTGGTGGACGATCCAGAAGTTGCACCATCTGTACCTACCCTTCAGCTAGGATCCGAGGAGGACGACCTAGGAGCCGCTACCGTCCTTCCAGTTTTTGTCTTTTCTGTTGTACTTGTTCAGTTGTAGTTGTACTTTCTTTTGGGTTTGTATTCTGGCCCATTTACCTTTCAGCATATTCTTTTGTAATTAGTCTTTTACTTCTGCTTGTACTCTGTGGTGTTTTGTTTACTTTTATAAAGGCAATAGCTTCCTAGTTATCGGTATTTACGCCTTTGGTGCTAGTCGCCAGCCCCTGGCCTATGGAATGGGGGCTTGGGGTAGTCACGACACGGGCCCCGAGGATGGTTCGTGACAAAAAAATTATGATAAAGGGTAAAATTTATCATTTCTAAATATAAAGAATTATTAAATAGTACACTTTATCAGCGCTAAAAATAAAGTTCCCAGAAATGGTACTCATTATCTACACAAAAAATAATTCTTATAAAGGGAACATTTTAGAATCACTTTGAAAACCCACTAATAAATGGTACCCTTTATCAGATATTTTTTCTATCACAACTAAAATAGAGTTTTTAAGAAGGGATAGAAATAATATTGATAGTATCTGTGAATCATTACACCATTAAATCATAAGTAACATCAAATATTGATATCAAAAATAGAAAATTATTTTGATAGATCTTTTTTAATAATCATTGAGTAAAATATCATTTCAATTTTTAAAAAAATTTATAACAAAAATCATTTGGAGACACTTTTTAACAATATAATAACTTTGAAAATTTTAAAATTATCATTTCAAAAACAATTAAAATCATATTTTAGATAATTTTTCTTGAAAAATCCTTTAAGATCATTTAAAACGGTTTTAAAAAGATTTCTGAAAATATTGTTTTATTTGAACGCATATTTTCTAACGAATAGAGATTAAAAATACATGAAAATTTTGACATCAATAAAGGAAGGACATTCATGATAAAAATAGTCAAATATAAGTATATACACATCTTAAAATAATATATTTTCATAACATAACATGTATATAAAATAAGTAAAACTGAGAGAAATTCCCTTGCCAATTCGGTATCTTTTGAACCCTAAATCCCATGAAAGAGATATAATACAATGGATATATAAATATGCACAATTTTGAAAAATATTATCCTAGATTTCATTCATGGGTATTATATAAACCAAGAAAAATATATGAGTGTTGAATATGACATAAGTCTTATAGAATGAAAAGTGAGAATAGAAGTCCCCTTACTACATTTTAATTATTCAAATTTTATGCCCTGTAAAAGAAATAAACATATATTTATAATTAAATACTATGATATAAATAATAAATCTCAGAAAAATAATTCATCGGTATTATATAAGACACATAAATTAAATGATTAGTGTGTAAGGCATGTGTCCCATAGAAATTAAATTGAGATAAAAATTCATTATTACGAGTGTAAATATTCAATCCATATCTTTATGAATGAGTAACATAAATTAAAACCTTTAATATAATTAGATAAATTTTATTCATTATATAACATGAAATAGGTCATTTTAAACACAAAACAACAATATTAATTGGTGAAATTAGAAAATATCTAATAGAAATGAAAGTGAGGCGAGAAAACCATTAGCTTTAGTATTGAATTTCTCCATACACATTCAAAACTCAAGTATAATATGCATATGTTTATTATCCAAATACCATATAAAAATATTATTAAATATCATAATACAGATTATTTAATTATGACTTTATATTACCCTTTTAATAAAACATTTCTCTTAAATTTTCATTTTAGGTAATAACCGCTTAGTTTTTTGTATATGTTTTGATTTGCCCTATTTCTGGTTATCTTAGTTATATTTTGATCAAAATAAAATAAATATTTATATAAATATTATAATAATTCCTTATATATTTAATTAGAAAAAATTTATAAAAGATATAAATATGATATGGAATACACCATTCACGGAGACTATAGGTCCTACGAACACATGAACTTTGTTTTTATTTTTTGATTGATGACATGATATAAACATAAATAATAACTACTGTTTTAAAGAATAATTATTATATTCTATATATATTCATTAAACCCATCAAAATACCCATCTATAAAATATGGCGATGAAAGATGAATTGTATATCTAAGTGGAGACGATAAGCTGTGTGTACGCACAAGCGATACAATAACTTATTAATTTATGGGAATGGGGGTGTATGATGGTTTTTTCATAATAAAAATAAAATTTTATATATTTAGGTTAATTATTTATTTTTATTATAAACAAATTATATTTAGGGGATTTAATTATGAGTATAAAATCAATGTGATTTGTTAGAGTGATTCCCTCTTCTTCGAAACGTCTCATATATATATCCACTAAAAAGATATTGGTTTGGTATTTCTAAAAGACATGTTCCTATATAATGTTTTTATGGAACTAGATATGATAATTTGGAACACTTTGGTTGACTTATAAATCTCAATGAGCATGAATAAGTGAGGGTGGTGGTGTCATCTATAATTGATGTGAGTGGCACTTTTTGAATTTCAAAACATATTAATTTATAATAAATAAAATACTAATCAAAATACCAAAACAAGGATATGGAATCAAATATAAGATGATATAAACTTTTAATTTCATAAACTAATATATTTTCAATACATTTTGGTATTATTTAAAACCTTATCATTTTGATTAACCCTTAGTTATCCCATTTTACTTTTAAATATGGTAAATAATTCATTAATGTTGAATCTTTATAATTTTTACTTATATGGTGTAAATTTTCCATAAATAGACAATTTATGAAATTTTATATAATATCGTAATCACTTAGTATTTTGTAACGAAATTTATTATTCTTAAATAATTTCAAAAAATATCATTATTGTCAAATTTGAAACTATTCATTACATTGACATTAAGATAATCTAAACATAAATATAACATCGAGAACAATATTTTAATACACCCCTAATATGACATTTTAATTTATATAGTTCGTGGGGAATCTTAATTAATTCCAATAATATTTATTTAAATATTTTTCTTATCATTTATTTTATTTTCCATTAGTTGAATAATTACTACAACATCCTTGTGTAATTATTTATTATAATTATTAAATTTTAAAAATTTTAAAATAAATTACCAAGATGAATGTAAATATTTTTAATTCCAAATAATCTTTATAGTTAAAAATATATTTCCTTAACTACATATTAAAAATATTTCACATATTAAATATAAGAGTGTGACATGTTTGGCATTTCATTAAATTAAATACTGTAATAGTCATAATCATATTCAAGTGGAAAAAAATGGTTATTAATTCATACATAGGATTTTGGTAGTTGGGTTATAATAAAAAAATTACACATAATCAAGCGTATTTTCTGTCCAATGGTTCTTATAATTTTAATTAAAATCATTTTATTTATTTTTCAACTTCTTTCATAGGCACTACTTTAATATTGCATAAGCATTAAAGGTAATTATTCTACATATTAAAATTAAAAATAACATACTATAATAAAAATAAATAAATTATTCTTAATATAATCTTTTATATGCGTTAATAATCTAATATTGTCCCTATGTGTACACAGAAGATATTTTTAAGAAAAATAAAGTGACATTTTTTTTACTTTAATTAATGTAAATATTATAGAAGAAATTTTCATTGAGATGTGTCCATTAAAAAACTAAATTTTTATTCTTTTGTTTTATTGGTAGAATTATATTCATATAATTAAATTTGGATATGTGTTAGGGTCATTTTATAGCCCTTATCATTTTATGAAATTTGTAAAATCTAAATTAATATAAGGAATCAATATTTTAAAATTAAAATAACATAAGTTGTATAATTTAATTTAAAATAAAACTATAAAAACACAACGAAAAAATGTTTTTCTAAAAAAATGATATTATGAATTTATATAGTTATTTATACTAAATTCATGTATGAAATCCATTTGGGATACCATAAATTGTTAAATTAAAATACAATTTAACTAATAAATTTTTAACAAAATACATAAAATAATTTTAATTTTAAATGCATTAAATAAAATACATTTGTTATTAAAATTCTATATTTATTACTATCAAATAAAAAATAAAACTATTCCAAAAATTATCAAAAAATTTCTGTATGAAAATTTTGATGTGATGGTTTAAAAGTTAATTTTTAGTTTATAAAAATGATTTAAATTTTTTTTTAAATTATTAATGTTAGTTTTACATAAAAATAAATAAAATAATTTTTTGAATAAAATATGTTATGATGAATAAAATGAATTTAATAAAAATAAATTAATTATTTACAAATAAATAATATATTAGAAATGAGTATGAAGATTATATATATTTAATAGTATTATTAATTCTAATCTATTTATCTTCTAGGATATAATGGACACTTTTAAATAATATTATTTAATTGTTTTTTAAGTTCAGTATTGCAACTCTTGTACACAATCAAACATAGTGTTCCAATTGAAATTATTGGAATATTGCATTCTCCCACATTTAATAAAATTCACCTTCTAAATTTGGAATTTTTCTCGATAACCAAGGGTTTAAATTTTCAAAATACGTTTATTGAAATCCCATGTCGGAAGAGGGGTCAATAAAACATCCATTTGAAAAAAAACATATGAATGCCACATAAGATGACACGTACTATAATTCCATGTAGGTAAAAATTAAGCATTAAAGTGAAAAATAAATATAATATTTTGATGGGAAGTAATAAATGACATTATCATTATAAATTTAACAATCACAAAACCATAACACTAGGATGAGTTAAAAGGAAATTGATTTATTAGTAAGAAAACTATATTGATAATGTTTTAATCTAATATTTTTTGTTTATTATTTAATTAATGTTTTCTTGGATTTGATGTATACTGTTACCATCTACACTAGGGAAAAAAATAAAACATACTTACTTTTAGTAGTAGAGTTTCATCCTTTAATGAATTTCCTCTATAATTTGACCTTTTTCTCCGAATGATGAGTATTCGAGTTGAATTTTTCATTAATGAAGTATAAAAATAATCTTCTATATATCAAAAAATTTAATATATATATATATAAATAAATTCTCTATTTCATTAGGCATTTATTAAAAACAAAATAGTTACTACAATATCAGATAATTATCCAAAATGAATAATCTATTATATCAGTATTACCAAAAGTTCATCATTGATCACTCAAAAAATAAATTACATTAAAATTCCACATAAAAATTCAAAATAAAATTTAAACTCAAATATTAAAAGTATTTTATCACATTTTATTCTGAGATAAATTATAACATTTATATCCAAATAAAAGAAGTCACTATTAATGTATAATACATAATATTAATTTCCTTAATAATCCTGAAGGTACCTTAACCATTTTCATAAATTACTAGAATTACCATAAAACCAAAATAAAATCATATATGTTTCAAAAATATAATTCAACATTTATTCCTTAAATAAATTCTTAGAGTGTTCAATTTACCTTATTCATATAAGATTTCCAAAATAGTGAACATCTTACATAATAACACTCACCACATAACTCCAGTTCAATATCTATTCTGATGGTTATCTATATGGTAAAAATTATTTTAAAAAAATGAAAATTACATTTATTCATCATAAGGATTATCTAAAATGAAAATTAAATTCTAACCAGGATTTCATGTAGACCAATGGTATGTGGTTCATCCCATTCACACTTCAGTTTTGGGTTTTATCCCTACAACCTTTCCCGACATGATGGGTTTTCAATCATCCTCTAGTGTTTCCGTCTTATAAAACTATATTAATATAACCATATAAAATTCAAGAAAGGAGATAAATGTACTAAAAATAACCTTAAATTTTGTAGCATAAAATAAATGTTTCAACCTTCAAGGTTATCTCATACCTTTCATCTTGAATCTCCAAATACAATAACCCATATTTACGTTAAGAATAAATTTCTTCAAAAATATTATAACTAGACTTAAAATTTCATAACATTAAACATCAAAAGGGGTGTTAAAGACTCTAAACATATGATCTTATATACAAATGATTGCATCGATAGCACTTAAGATATGTTTTCATGAAAATATACAAATTTCCAAATATATATAAACCCTTCTATGATACCACATGTAAAACATCATAATACTCACTTTCGGATCCGCTAAGACATATAATTTGAAAATGATACCAAATATTTTCCATGAAAAAACACAAACATCAAAAAACTTATTAGATCACTTAATTACTAAATGATATTTTATGTTTAGAGTGTTATATAATTAGGAAAAACTTTTAACAACTTGGGTTCCTGAATAACTAGATCATAAATATCATTATTATCTCCCAATATATCAAGATTTTTTTATTTCATAGTAAGTCATCAAAATCATCCATGTAAAATCAGTATAGATAAAATTTAGCCAATATCATTCCTCATAACCAGGGAAAAAGAAACAAAATAAGGGTAAGGTCAGAATCTTAGTAAGGGTAATCTTGTGAGATAAGTAAGAATAGCATAAGGGTATGAGAACAAAAGCATAAATGATTGAGTTTATATGTAATAAAATGGATCTTAATTTTAGTTATGGATATTTATTTTATGTGTTTTTGTGAAAAAAGGGAGTTTTGGGAAATTTTATAAGTATATGTTGTGTTGTTGGGAGTACACGTCGATTACCATGTTGTTGCGGGTAGTCGTGTACTTGTTGTGTAATGACCGAGATATGGCCATGTGATGTAACTAAGAGACTGCCTAATGCGGGGTCTGGTAGAGGCATGTACATGGCATGTAAATTAAATTAATAGACCTTGTACATTTTAATTTATTTGATAGGTTGGACTGGGGTCACGTCTAATCCCCAGAAATGAATTCATCTAACCTCTTTTTATCCAAGAGCGATCGAGAATGGATATTCTAATCCAATCCACTGATCTGTCATCCGTTCTCTGAATCAAATACTTTTATGTGCATTGGAATCCCACCTGTGAGTGCTTCTTTCTTCTTGAGCCTCGCCCCATATTTCTTCTTATTTCATGTGTTATTCAAGGTTGATTTTTTTTGACTTTTTATAGATCAACAACATTCTAGTTTGATTCAAGCTCCAACTTTTAAGATTATTCTTCATACGACACCAAGGTTGGTGGTCGGTTGCCTTTCATTGGTTGTCTGGGAGTTTTATATGACCTATTATAGATTACCCATGTTTCAGGTATTCCAAGTTAAGGAAATTAAAGGCTAGATTATTTACATTAGATTATTTGATAGAATAAGATTTATTTTGTGATATTATGTGAAATATCTTGATTGAGGAACAACCTAGTGGTATGATTCCTTATTTGAATGTTTAAGGCCATTTGGTCTAGGTTTCCTATAATTCAAACCATGTTTTCCAGCCTTCCTTTATAGTATAGGACTGTTTGAATTTTGATGCTTGTTTAATGATTATGATATGACTTTGAATTTTTTTACCGTTGTATTAGGTGAGAATACATTGGGATTCATGATATTGTTTATCTATGATTGAATTGTGGAGGGCTGTGAGAACCTGGTGTAGTTAGACCATTTGGGGAATTGACTTTGAGTGCTTCCTCAAAGTGTCTGTTATAGTTCACGCTATAAGACCTTTTGGGGGATTGACACTATGTGCTCCCTCAGAGTGTCTATAGTTTATGTTATGAGAATATAGGGGTAATTGAGGTTTGACTGCTTCCCCATAGAGTCTATAGTTATTCAGGAAATATAATAGGGGATTTGACAGTGAGTGCTTCCTGGGAGTTTTTTTACCTTTTTATTGCATTACATTGCCAGAGGGGTTAGAGTGTGTGAGCAACCTAGAGGGTTAATATAAATATTGAATCATTGTGACACATCTTCCAAGCCGAATAAAAATCATGGATTTAGTCCTGTTATGCAGTCTTCTGAGACACCTGTTGTGATACTTACTTGATTAAATTCTGAACATTAATTGCTAATGAATTTAAAGGAAACTGTAGGAATGGTTACTTTTGTGTACTCCTGGTTTCTTTACTACATTATAATTATTACCTGATATATATTATCACTGATATTTTGGTACAAATCTTGTTGTGTTTGCCTACTATGATTCATCTCACACCATGTTTCGGTCATTATTTTGGACCCAAACAAATTTAATGGTTGTAGGTGTAGATAAGGGAAAGCGAAATTCGTCATCGTGTAATTGATTGTTGTGGAACTGGAGAACATGGGGCCAATCTGAGGCATGCGATGCTATTTGAGTTTATTTGTTTTATTTTTTAATTTGGTTTAGTACTTTATTTCCATAATTGTGACTTTTTTGGACTTTTTCCAAGTATATGTGACATTCATCATTTATATTTGTTCACCAATTGTTTATTTGTTTTCTGTATTCTGCGGTTACCTGTTATATGGTAATATTACTTTCGATACTATTTATTTTTGTTTTTAATCTATGGATACTCTTCCAATGAGGGAATAGTTTCCCCACTATCACACATTAGGCCTTCGTTGATAGTCAACAACCTCTGGCATTCAAGAAATACACTTGAGGCCTTGTGACCAATGGGGTACGGGGAAAATTTGGGTGGAACTCGGAATAGGTTCATTAAAAAGATGATTCAAAGGAGTTTCTTTTTTTATTTGTCTTACTATTTAGAACTAATAAACAGGGATAGTAATTAATAGGTAGTTAGTAATAATCTATTCTTGGGTGTTTCTAACCCATGTATAGGGAAAATCCAATTTACATTTATTATTGCATTTTTCATTGTTTTTAATTGTTATAGTTGACTTGATTTAACTGTTGGGTGATTCATATTATTTTTTTTGTTATTATTTATATCATTTATTTTCTATTTCTATTTAAACCCAATGATATGAGGGTATTCCATCTCATGCATCATATAATAACTCGCTAGAGATCACAGGTCATTCATTTTTTTCATTCCATTTAGAATGCATTACTAATTGCATGATATTGTGATAGATTTCATGCAAGATATGTATGTTTTTATTATTGATGCTATGATAGAATACCTTTTATTTGATAGGGTATTGTAAAATTTTATTGTTCTTTTGAATGGGTGCCAATCTTTAGTCCCTAAGGTGTTATGGGAGCTCAGGGATCGTAATTTTGAGGATTGTATGATTAAAAGCACTGCTATACTTTGTTATATACATGAATATGATGTCGAAATTTGATTATAAGGCAGTATAGGCACCCACTGATCTAAATTTGTCACCTTAACCCATATTTCAGTGTTTTATGGGGATCTGGAGATGTTTTTCTAGATTACATTCCAGAAAAACCCCGAATGCAAAGTGTTTGATGATAAATACTTGGAATGTGTTGTTCTGTTCAGGATGAAAATGTTTTTCTTAAGGATACTCCATGTAATATATGTACATTGTGTGTAAGACCTCAACCATGTGACTGCCTATGTGGCTAGAGAAACGGGGTTGGGAAATGTTTGGTGGAACACGTCGTGTACTGGGAGTTCACGATGTGTGTATTGAAAAGTGCCTCTAACCCTGTGACTGACGACATGAGTGATTGGAACATAAGTGGTGTACATCTTGTCAAGGGTTAACATGTTGTGCAGTGATACCCAGGAGAGAAACATGTTTTTAACCATGTATAGGAACTCAATAATGTAGAAAATTATTCAAGTACACGTCGTGTCTCAATGAAAACACATCGTGTGAATGGGTGTTACATAACCAGTATTGGAAGAGGTACACACCAAGTAAAAAGCATAAGGAGGTACACTGTTTATTGGTCATACACTCCATGTATCCAAGTGTTTTAGAAACCGGAATTTCTTTTCCCTATACTTTTCTAAAACATTCCTGTTTCAGTCCTTGATAATATTGAACTGAGTCAGGTGCTTGAACTTGCAGAATCAGCCCCCCGAGATATCCTCCAGTTGTACACTATATTTAGGGAAATGATAAAACACTAGAAATAGAAGATCGTGGACTACCAACAGACACTCCCGTCTTGCCTGTATTGGAACCAGCTATTATAGAAGACACGGGTGATGGTTCACTATTCCAAGAAGTCTTCATGAGGATGATGCATACATTCTAGGGAGCACAACATCCTGCCACCTCTATTGAAAAATGACATTGTTTTTTTAGTATTATCATCCTCCCATTATCTCAAGGTATTGAGGACCTCATGATATATATTCATTATTATAATCCATGTTGTCTCTCCTTGATAATCATGAGAGACATCTTGAGAGGAGGGTGAAGCTCGCAACATGTATGCTTCGAGATTCTTCCAAGAGATGGTGGTATGTGATATCAAAGGCGGAACGCCAGCGGTCTATATCTTGGTATGTGTTTCATAGGATCTTCTATGACTAATTATACCCTATGACCTTGGGGGATGATTGAGCCCAAGAGTTCATGAGACTGGAGCAGGGTACTCTCCGCGTTATGGAGTATTCTTCTCACATCATAGAGCTGTAGTGCCTCACAACTATTCTAGGGGGTGATGAGTTATTTCTGGAAAAGAAATTTGGGGGTGATCTCATGTATGAAATCTGATCTAAGGTTAACATATTCTCTTTGACATCCATATCATCTATAGTCAACCATGAAATGATCACAAAGTGCAACCATAGGGATTATAGAGATGTGATCCCGGGTGATTCAGCATCCAGAGTTGGTACCCTTCCGACTGATAGCAGAGAGCGCGCAAGGAGTCTATGAATGGATATACAAGTGGGAAGGATTTTGTTTCATGTATCCAGGTGGAGTGTTACTAGTGTGGGAAGGGAAAACATAAGAAACCCCAGTACTCGAGAGACCCTGTTGTGTGCCAATATTACAAAAAGATGGGACATCTTCAGTGTTTATACAGCTCCCTTCTTCCAGTAACATGTGAGGGAGGCTCATTTTCAACTCCTCATTCTAGAGAAGGACCACCAGTACCACATCATATTGGGGGATGGAGTTATTCAAGCCATTCAGGCTGAGGAGGTGGTTGTGGCTGCAGTGGTCAGACACATGTTTTTCAACTGTCATAGGGTTGATTAGCTAAGGGATCTCAGACAGCTTCATAGGGCCATAGTGTAGGTTATAATTTTACACTGGAGAAGATCTAGTAGGTGTAGGATATTGGAAACTCTATGGTTAGAGGTGTGATATTCGTTTCCTCAGTTTTAGATTCATCTCATTTCAATATAGGGTCTTCCTATTGCATTATATTAGTTCCTCTTGTGGAGCGCCGTGTGCTCAAAATCATTACATCTATCGACATCATGATGCTAGACACTTTGTGGGGGACTATAACATCTAGTGTACATAAGTGAAAGGAGTTCCCTCTTGAGGATGGTGGGTGTCACTTGTTTTAGGACTTTTATGTTGTAGAGAAGATGGGCTATGACTTCATTCACAGAATAAAGTGGTTAGTTCTCTTCCCAGATTTTATCAATTTCAATCACTGTAGGGTGAGTTTCACATCACCGGATGGCAGATTATTTCTATATAAGGGAAAATGTGATGTCCATGCCAATAGTGATGGAGATGAGCATCACGTGTTAAGAGGTGTTACAGCCTCGATTTCTAGTTTTTTCTGGATGACCAGGGGATATAACATATGGACTTTCCTTCAGTGGTCGATCATTTTAGGGATGTTTTTCCCTAAAATTTTTCATGTTTTACTCTATAGCGAGAGGTATAATTTTCAATTGATCGTGTTCCAGGAGTGGCACTGGTGTCCATTCTACATTATATAATGGCTACACTAGACATACAAGAGCTCAATAAGAAATTAGATTAGTTATAAGAAAATGGATTCATCTGACCCAGTAATTCTCCTTCAGGTTCGCCTATCCTGTTAGCGAAGAAGGCAGATGATACCATCAAACTTTGTGTGGACTATCAGATGCTAAACCAGTTGACTGTTATGAACTAAAATCCTTTATCGAGGATTAATGATATCATTTATTTGCTTCGTGAAGCATGAGTGTTCTTGAATATTTTCTTGAGATCCGGTTATCATCAGTTACACATTAGACCATCAGATATACCTCTTACATATTTTTAGAGTAGGTATGGTCTATAATATTATGTTGCTATATCATTTGGTCTCATGATGTGACTCCTATTTTTATGGAACTGATGAATTGGGAGTTCCATCCATAATTGAATTATTTTGCGGTAGTCTTTGTGGATGATATCTTGGTATACCCTCACACCCAACATGACCTAGCCACACATCTTGATATCATTTTGGGTACACTAAGAGAGCATCAGTTATATTCTAAGCTCCCAAAGTTCCACTTTTTAATGAACCATATTCACTTTGTGGGTCATGTCATCTTAGAGATGAGATTTTTAGTAGACCCATAGAAAGTGTGAGTAGTAGTTTCCTATGATCAACTGAAGATCTTATTTGAGGTACCATGTTTTTGAGGGCTGGCTTTCTACTATAGACATCATATATAGGAATTTTCATGCTTAGCAGCACCACTGACGAGCCTGACTGAGAAGGCTGTGAAGTATTTGTGGTTAGATTCTTGTGTGTCAACCTTTTAAAAGGTGAAGAGAAGGTTGAATTCAGTGCCAATACTATATTTTCTAGTGTCAGGTAAGATTTACACCATCTATTGGGATGCATCAAGTATCGGTATGGGAGATGTGCATATTTTGGGTGATGAAGTCATTGTGTATGGGTCCTGGCAGTTGTGGACAAATGAGAGGAATTACCGATGAATGAACTAGAGTTAGCTATAGTTTTCCATGCTTTACACTGATGTAGACATTATCTTTTGTGAGATCACTTTTTTATTTTCACTGACCAAAAAATAATCATGTATATTTATACTCAGCATGATCTGAATTTTAGGAAATGAATCTAGGTTTAGTTCCTTCAGTCCTTTGATACTGATATTACCTACATGCCTGGAAAATCCAATGCAGTGTCCGATGTGTTGAGCATGAGGATTTAGATACAGTAAGTTCGTGAGGCCAGTAGTGAGTGGATGCTTATGTATATATTATCTATGATGAATTTGGAGGTTCATGAAAGATAGAGGAAGACTTTTCTCTCTTATATAGTTGGTACCTCTACACTTCTAGATCTAGTGCGAATGTGACAGCTATCAGATTCTGAAGGCCTATTCCTATGGGAGGGTGTGTCATGAGAGGACCCTACAACTGGGTTGACTATAGGTATTGATGAGGTATTGTACTTTCATTGATGCATATGAGTGTCAAGAGACATACTAGAGGATATGATGTGAGAATTTCATACATTAGCTTCGAAAGTTCATCTTGGTGTAACCAAGATGTATTGAGATCTACATAGTCAGTATTGGTTGCCAGGTATAAAGAGAGATGTTGTTGGTTTAGTGATGAGGTGTTCCACCTGTTAGCTGGTGAAGGTGGAGCATCAGTGACCAGTATGGATTTTAGAGTCTTTACCCATTCTCGAGTGGCAGTGTAATGATGTTGTGATGGATTTTGTGATAGGTATACCAATGTAAACTAAAAATAATTACGTAGTATGGGTTTTCATTGACAAACTCACAAAGGCTGCACAATTTCAACTGATCGCAGAGACCTTCAGTGTTAATGGGCTTAGAAGTGTGTACATCTGAGAGATTGTATGGTTTAATGGGGTGTCATACTCTATCATTTTAGATAGAGATTCTCATTTTACTTCTCATGTCTAGTAAGGACTATAGAGGTATTTGGGTACGCAAGTACTCCGAGTACAACTTATAATCCCTAGACAGAAGGTTAGTCAGAGCGCACGATTCAGGTTCAGAAGGACATGCTTCGATCATGGGTCCTAAAATTTTTAGGTTCTTGGGATACGCACATACCTCTGGTAGATTTTCCCTACAATAATAGTTTTTAGAAACTATATAGATAGAACCTTGTGAGGCTTTGTATGGTAGGCCATGCCGATCAACCCTATGTTGTCTTGAAGCAAGAGAGGAATCTATTATGGGACCTCGTCTTGACCAAAAGACCACTAATTAGGTGGGGTTTATTTTAAAGGGAATTGATACTACATAGGTAAAATAGAAATCGTATGCTGATCAACAGAGATGGCGTCCAGTGTTTTGAGGTCAGACATCATGTTTTCTTACGTATCACACTGAGGTTGGGACATAAGAGAATTAAAAGGTAGAGTAAGCTTTCACTAAGATATGTCTGGAAGGTTTCCAATCAGTTGTTTGTACCTTATAGGTACTGGTCTATGCACGATTTCTTCTACATTTCTCATTTATCATATTACTTCTCAAACCCATATCATGTTTTTTTACTCGATGAGGTTGAGTTGGAGGTGGATGCATTGTTCGAGGAGCATCCAATATGGATTGTAAACTATAGTGAAAAGGTTCTCTATGGAAAGTATGTTCTTCTAGTACAGGTGTATTTGTAGTACGGGAGAGTACAGTACGAGACTTTGGAGAGGGAGACCGATTTGAGATCGTAGTGGTTAGAACTGTTTGAGAATTCTTCTCCACTATCTTTTTAGGGAAATTAATGGATGAATTTCATTAAGGGGGGATGTTTGTAGGAACCTGGATCATTATTTCAGGTATTGATCTTGATTTTGGGTATTTTTGAAAAAAATTGGAGTTTTTCTAAAATTTTTGAAGTACACATTGTTTACATGGGAGTACATTTTATGTTTTAGGTTCTTCCAGTTAGTCATGTGATAGCCATGTAATGGCCAAGACATGGCCGTGTGAGGTTACCTAGAGACCGCCTAAAGCTGGGGCCAGTTATGGAATGTAAACAACATTTACATTAAATGAACAAGTTGTTTACTTATTATTTTATTTGATAAGTCGGACCAAGGCCACATCAAATTCCTAGAAATGTATTTTACTGACATTAATTGATCCAGGAGTGACTGAGAATGACGATTATTCTTCGAGAAATTGATTCATCATCATTTCTTTGAATTAAATAATTTCAGTTGCATTGGAATCCCACCAGTGAGTCCTTATTTCTTCTATATCTCCTCTTCATATTTCCTATTATTTGTTGAGTTATTCAATGTTGGTCATTTTTGACATTTTTTCAGATCTACAAAGGTCTATTCTGATTCAAGGGAATATTTTTGAGATTGTTCTTTATAAGACGTCGAGGTAGGTGTCTAGTTTCCATTCGTTGGTTGTATTTGGGTTTTCTATGCCAAATTAATAGTTACCCATGTTTCAGGTATTTCGAGTAAAGGAAATTAAACCCTAGTTTATCTGCATTAGATTATTTATTGGATTAAGGATTTTTTGTTATGATATTATGTGAAATTACATGATTAAGGATCATCCCATGGTTGTGTTTTCTTTTGTTGACTATTTAGCATCGTTTCGCTTAGGTTTCCTATGAGGCAGACCTTGTTTAAATTCCTTGATTGATAGAATGGAACTATTTGTCTTTTGATTATTTCTAAATTCTTTCTATGTTAATTGGAATTTTTTATCCATGTAGTAGTTGAGATTAATTTGGGTTGCAATATATTTTGTATGGGCGATTAAATTTCAAAATATTGGGGTATCCTAGTATAATTAATCCATAGGGGGAATTTAGGTTGAGTGATTTCTCATGGTGTATGTTATAGTTCCCGCTACGAGACCACATGGTGTATTGATAGTGAGTTCTTCCTCAGAGTGTCTATAGTGTACGTTATGAGACTATAGAGGGAATTGATGTTGTGTGATTCCACAGAGAGTCTATCATTATTTCGGAATGACCATAGGATGAATTGATGGTGAGTACTACATCAGAGGGTCTTTTCCATTTTATTACATAACATTTCCAGACAGGTCAGACTATGTGAGCTACCAAAAGGGTAAATATAAATATTGAATGTTTGTGACGCATCTTCCAAGACAAAGAACAAGCTTGTATTAGGTCCTACTAGGTATTCCTTTGAGGTAAATTTTTTATATGCACTTGGTTAATTATTTAACTTTAATTGTTAATTAATTTAAATGAAACTGTAGGACTGGTAACTTCTATGTACTCCTAGTCTCTTTGCTTCATTTCAATTATTACCTACTATATATGGTACTGAAAGTTAGGAACAGATCATATGTTGGTTTTCTACAAGGATTCTTCCCACACCCTATTTGGGTCATGATTTTGGACCCAAATAGATTATATGGTTTTCATATATAGATAAGGGCATGCACCCATCGTCATCAGGTACTTGATTATTGTGGAGATGGAGGGCATGGGACCAAGATGAGTCTTGTGATGTTGTTGGAGGTTTTTTTCTTCTGTACATTTGTTTAATGCTGTATTTCAAGCATTGAGACTTTTTCCCAGACATAAGCTACATGCTACATTTATTTACGTACTCTAATTGTTAATTTTATTTAATTCTTCTATTGTTACTTGTGGCATGGTATTATTAATAATTCTACTATTTATTATTATTATTCCACTATGAATACTCTTCCAATGATGGAATACATTCCCCACTATCACACCCAATTCCCTCATTACTAATCAGCATCTTATAGTGTTCAAGGAAATTCTCTTGAGGATATGTGGCCAACAGGGTATGTGGCACTGTTGGGCAGCACCTAGAAATTGGATGTTACATAATACACAAAAAGTAAAAGATCTTATGTAGGAGTCATGGAATAAAGATTGTTAGTTCATAATACATTAATCATAATTTAAATAAATAACATAATCCAGTATATCATAACATTTACAAAAGACATAAAAATATTGAATACACATAAACAAGTAATCACATTCCCTATAAGAAAAGGCTCATTGAAAAAACTTATCATGGCACTTCATGGGGGATGCACCTACTGGGTGGGACACACCACTATCCCCAATCATACTAATTTTCATATATTTATTAGAGTTTCCCTTCTTATCATAGTGGATCAAGAATGTCAACATGTTTCCCAATATTATTTCACAAGATATAAATCATTACATAATGCAATAGAGGGAGATATAGGTCCCACCAATCAAATAATGAAAACCATAAATATGTCTTTCACAAGAAAATAAATGATTTTTAATTAAAATAAATAACCATAGAAAAAAGGGTATAATATCCTTGAATCAGAACCCCAGTAAATCATAAGTAATATTAATAAAATGTTATATTAAATGGAAAATTATTTTAACAGATCATTTGAAATAGTTCTTGAGGAAAATATCCTTTCCACTTTCAAAATATCCATTTAAATCATGAAATATTTTCCAAACCCAATACATTGATAAATAACATTGAATAATTATTAATCATTATTTGAAAACCATTTTATACATCTTTGAAATAATTATCCTCAAAAAATATTATAAGATCATTTAAAAAACATTTAATGAAATTTCAGAAAAAAATTTATTAAAGGAACATATATTTTAGACCGTAGAGAGTATGAAATTTTATAAAAACTATAATTACATTAAAATAATTATATTAATGATTAAATATTTCAAAGTGACATATATACACTTCATAAAAGAATATTGGTTCATAACCTAACATGTTTGTCAAAGAAGGAAAATTGAGACAAACTTCCCTTGCCAATTTTTTAACTTTTAAAACATAAATCTCATGAAAGATATTTCATAAAATTGATATATAAATACCCATAAATTTATGTTACATGGTCATATATTACATTCTAGGGTATTTTATACACCACACAAAATAAACTAGTGATAAATATGACATAAGTCTCAAAAGAAAAGTGAAACTAAAAATCCCCTTACCATTTTGTAATCAGTAAAATTCTATGACCCATGAAAGAAAGAAAAAAATATGAAAATTTAAAAAAAACTTAATAATAATCATATAATTAATTATTGGGTAGTATATATACTACAAAAAATAAATTAGTAATGTATAAGGCATGTGTCCCACAGAAATAAAAGTGAAACAAAAGTCCATTACTACTCGAGAGATTTTGAATAACGAGCCCTATGAACAGGTAACATAAATTGACACTTTTAATGCCATTAAATGAATTTAATTTATGACATAATATTTTATAAGTCCGTAAATATACCACAAAAATATAATAAGTTTTGAATATAACATATATCTCATATAAATAAAAGTGAGATGAGAAAACCCTTACTTTATTTCATGAATTTATTTTTACACATTTAAACCTCTTCTATTTTTAGTATAATGTTATTATCCATATACTACATAACTATATTCATATGTATATATAAAGTTTATTTTATTATGACTTTATATTACCCCTTTACTAAAAATTTCAAGTTATAGTTATGTTTTGGGTAATAGTCGCTTTGTTTTTTCATATAAGTTATGATATGTTATATTTTTTGTTCTCTTACTTATATTATGGTATCAATAATGTAAATTATAATATTAATATCATATATATACAATATATATTTATTTATAATATTCTATAAAATATATTAATATTAAATTTAATTCACTATTCATGGAGATGGTAGGTCATATGTACGTATGAATGATTTTTCCATTTTTTGATTGATGGGTTGAGAAAAGTTAAATTATAATTCATATTTTCTATAATAATTATTATATCACACACACACACACACACACAGATATATATATATATATATTCATTAACCCTATCATAATACATATCCATAAAATATATAAATGAAAAACTAATTGTATCGCTATGTCAGGATGGTAAGCCGTACGTACTCAAGAGAGATACATTCACTTCTTGTTTGATCAGAAAGAGTGTGTATTATTTTATTCATAGTCATAATAAAATATAATCATATTTAGTTCATTTAAGTAATTTTTTATGATCAAAAACATCTATTTAGAGGAGGTAAGAATGAGTAGGAAAATAAAGTGATATACTAGAGCAATTGCCTCTTCTTTGAAACACCTCATTTATATCTCTTCTAAAGGGCTCTATGATTGGCATTTTGAGAAGAAAATAACTCTATAATCTGAATAGGTAACTATAGAAGATATTTTTTTTGATTTTTATTGTTATAATGGTCTCATTGTGGTGTGAATATGGGAGGGAGGGGGTTCCCTTTTTATTATGGTGAGAGGCAATTTTGGAATTTTGAGAAATAATAATTTATAATAAATTTAATATTACTCCAATTACCTAAAAATGATATTTAATTGAATATAATATGTTATAATGTTGTAATATCCTAAAAAATGGTTTATACAAGATTTGGTATTATTTTAAACCTTATTATTACTATTTACTCTTAATTAACCCATTTTACTTTTAACTGTGATAAAAAATTCTTTAATATTATATCATTGTAATTTTCACTTATATGGGGTAAATTGTCCATAAATATTAATTTTATTACATTTTAGAGCTTATAATAATTAATTTAATTTTTTTATGTTTTTTATGTTGATTAAATAATTTAATAAAATATTATTTTCATAAAATATCATTAGTGTCAATTTTGAAACTATTTATTTCATAGACTTTTAGAAAACCTAAAAAGAAATATTATTTCAATAAAATTATTTAATACACCCTTAATCTGGAATATTAAACTCTAAATTTCATGGGGAACCTTAATTAATTAAAATGTATTTATTTTAATTTTTTTAATATCATTTATTTGATTGTTCTACTTGTTGAATAATTATTATATCATCATTCTAGATATATTTAATGTACTTATTTAATTTCTAAAAATTAAGAAAATTACCATGATGTAGATAAATATTTTATATTTTCAAGTAATATTTATAGTCACTAATATATTCTATTCTATTCCATATTACAAATATTATACTTTTTATAAATAAGAGTCTGATATGGTTAACTTTTTAATAAATTAAATACTATAAATGTCATAATAAAATTAAAGTGGCTCTAAATGGTCATTAATTTGACCCTTGGATTATTATGGTTAGTATATAATCAATGAATAATATTTATTCAAGTGTTTTTTTCATTCAATTGTTCTAATAATTTTAATTAAAATCATTTGATTGATTGTTCATTTATTTGCACAAGCACTACTTCAGTCCTTCATAAACATTAAAGGTAATTATGTCACATATAAAAAATGAAAATAAATTAATATAATAAAAATAAACCAATTAATATTAATATAATCTTTTAAATTCATTAATAACCTAATTTTGTCATAATATGGACCCATAAGAGATATTTAATACAAAAAAGTGAAATTTTGTGACATTCATTGCATTAAATATAATATAAGTAATTTTCATGAAAAAATGTCCATTAAATAGATCAATGTCAATATTTATGTGTTAAATTTAAAATTATATTTATATAATAAAATTTGGGTAACTGTTTTGGTTATTTTATAGCCCATGTCATTTTATTTGGTTTCCTAAATTACCCAATTTACCTTTTACAGTGGTAATTTTTTTCCAATGTTACTACACACATTAACCAAAAATAAAAGGAAACTATTTAAAAAAATGTGGAACATATGAATATGAATATGGAATAAATATTTAAAAATTAAAATCATATAATTTTATGTGTTTAATTTAAAATAAAACTATAAAAATGGAACACTGGGCATTTTTTTGGAGAAATCCTATTCTTACGTTTAAATTGTTTTCAAATAAATTAATGTATTAAATCCACTTAAGAAACCATAATTGGATTATTTTAAATTCTATTTAACTAAAAAATATCATAACTAATACAAATGATAATTTCACATTTAAATACTATATATAAAATAACGGCTTCAATAAAAATCAATATTTTTAAATATTCATTGAATAACCATATTGTTCAGAAAATTATCAAAAGTTGACAATAGAAAAAACATTATAAGATGATGTCAAAAATGATGTTAGTTTTATCAAATAGATTTTATAAAATTTTAAAAATTTATTTATGTTATTTGATCATAAAAAAAATATAAATAATGTTTTGAAGAAAATATGTTTCAGATAAATAAAATGATTTTAATAAAAATATAGTAACTACTTACAAAGAATTAATATATTATAAATGAGTATGACTATTACATATATTTCATAATACTATTCATTCCCACCAATTTAATTACTTGGTTATGATGGTCACATTTAAAATATAATATTTAGTTGCTTCTTTTTGTTTGGTGTTTCATATCTTGTACGCCATCAAACACAGACTTTCCATTTAAAATATCAGCATATTACAATATATATATATATATATATATGAATAAAATTTTCCCTGTCATTTATAGTATGGTGAATATATTTTATATTATATACATGGATAGTGCAATATATAAAATTTAGTATAGGATGTTCAATGTTGATTCAAATCTAATAATATTTAAAATTGATGCCTTGGACATATAAATGAGAATCACATTCAAAGACTCCACATTGATGTATAGTTATAATCATTTTATTATGAATAATATTACAAACATTAATCTTATTTATTATAAGAAAAATTCTAAAATCCCTTTTAGTGGAAAAGATGGACCATTCGATCTAATACATTGAGAATTTTTTTGATTGATGAGAACTCTTGAAAGTTGTGGTTTTATGTACTTTATAACCTTTACTAAATAATTTATTTGGTATAGTTATGTGTTTCTTATGCAACATGATTTAAAAAAATGACTATAGTTTCTCATTTATGTATAAAAACAACCAAGAAAAATTTTCTTAACTCTATAATTAGATTATGATTATGAATACTAGAGTCGGGAATTCACGGACCAACTAATTGACTGTGGAATTGTTCCAAAACTCAATCCTCTTGGAACTCCATAGTAGAATGGTATGTCTAAGAAGACTAATTATATCATGGTAAACAAGTTTTAAATTATTCTGAGTCATGACACCTTTCTATTTTATTTTTTGGATATGATCTTGAAATTAGTCTATTTCCACTTAACTCAATTTCACCGTAAGTTTTCATAACTTCACCAAATGAGATATGGATCTAGAAATGTACCAATATGTGTTTTATGTATTTTTGGGTTTATGAATTATATGTTTTACGTTTTTCTTATGAAAATATTAACACTAATATAAATAGATTCTATATTTTTTATTATCCCAATTAAATAAAGGGAAATTATTTCTTTAGTATTACTAAGAACCAAGTGTCTGATACTCAATTTGATATGTTCCTTGAGAAGGAATATATAAATAAATTAGTTAGTGGGAGGATATTTTAATCTTCTATATTTTCAAGACTAATAAATTTTAATTGTTCCTTAGATGAAATTTGAGCTACTTGGAAGGATTTTTGGAAGAAAAATCTACTCAAGTTATACATGAACCATGAATGTCTAGTGTGATTCATCTAAATCCTAAGAGATATTTATTATGGAAAATTATGTCGAAGTAATATTTATATATGATTAAAATAATACCAAAATATATTCCAATTAGAGTTTTATTTTTTATAAATGGTTAAATTCATTAATAAATGAGATGGAACCCATGCACAGAAAATATGTTTGGATATTGGTGGCTAATCGTGATGTGGTGAGAAAAATAGGGTGAAAGTGGGTTTTTAAAAGAAAACTAACATGAATGGTAGATTGTATACCTATAAATATTACCTAGTGGAAAGGGATTATAAATGAATTAAATGTATTTACTTTGTGAATATTTTTTTTAGTTGTGGTGATAATGTCTCTTTGCATATTTATGGCCATAATATATCATTATAATTATATTATATTTATATTTATGTGAAAACAATTATAATTCATGGATATTTAGATAATTATACATTTGTGATACACTATAAAGGTATTAATGTTCCCAATAAGTTTTCTAATACTATCAAGTTTAAATGGTTTATTTATTGATTTAATCATTCTTTAAAAAGATGGAAATCTGGTTCGATAATGTACTCATAGAAGTGGAATTTATTAGTTCTTCATGGAATGAATAATTGTATGATTTATTACCAATATATATAAATATAAATTATGGATATGATTACCTGTATGTATTTTATTGGATCTAGCATGTTTTTCATTTTATATACTTGAACAAATTTCACTTATACTTTGAGAATACCATGTCGATACCTATTAAATAAAGGTTAATGTCATTGGATTGTTTTCATCAACATCCTTATGTATATAGGGTGAAGTGAGTATATATTTTTGTTCTATGGGGGTGTGTATGATCTCCTTGTAAGTAGTTACACCGATGCTAGTTTTTAATCTTACAAATATGATTTGAGAACCCAATCTAGTATTATGTTTTTCTTAAATGATAGATATATTAGTTGGAAGAGATAAAACACAATCCAATATAGTTGAACTGAAAATAAAGGTAGATTAGACTTCTATATTAGATGTTATAAAGGAATCCTTTTAGACTAATACATTCATCATTGATCTTGGGATGTTTTTTCGTATCATGGTAGAAACTGAGCATTACTATGATAATAATGTGTCATTTTCTTTTTCAAAGGAACACTAATCTCACCAAAGGATTAAACCCAACATTTTTAAGTACCTTTGTATTAGAGATATAATTTGGAAGGGTTGTGTAATATTATATTTATCAATTATATATTAGAATACAGAAAATAATTTCACAAAACCATTAGTGTAGTAAAAACATGATGGTTGTGTTTAAATTCATAGTATTAGATACATGAGATATTGGATGTAATGATTATTGAATGTATCATTGTTTTATAATAAAGGCATTATCTATTTATCATTCATTCATCTACGTTGAATTTATATTACATTAATAGCGTAATGATAATATCCCCATGTAGTAAAACTCTTTTTTGTACTTAATCGATGATCAGCATGGATTATTATGGGGTATGATGATATTTTATGATTAATGTTTGTGAAATCTTGTATATATTACAAATAGTTTTATATGAAATGGAGAATAGAACAATGAGATAATATTTCAATAATTATTATCTAGAATGGATTGTTAAACTATATCACAAAGAATATCATATGGTAATTTATATACTAAGGTTTGTATGATTATTATGAGCCAATATTACATAAGGTTAGTGAGATCCGTAGAATGGGAAACATCATACTTTTATACTTTACATATGAATTACTTAAGACATATTTAAATAGGGGGTGGTTAGGTTTTTTTATTATCGTGTTTTTTGTCTAATCTTAACTGGAATTGGACATATCTATTTATATAATAACAAAATACATTTTGATTCTTGATTGAATGATACAGATTAAGTTTGTTCCCAATATTGTTTGAGGGGAATGTGATGTGATAAGTTACATAGATGAATCATTTTTTATGTATTCATTAAAAATAGTTAATTTATTATTGAAAATTACAATTTTATGAGATGGAATATACTAGATTAACATGTTCTATATTTAGTGGTCACTTAATTACATAAAAAAGGGATTATATAAACATACATATGATGATTAAAATTAATATTTTGGTTTAAATGAGAACATGAAGATATAACTATGCTTAATTGTGGTCACAATGAACCAATTTATAGTTTGAGTTGAAGTAATTTTTTTCTAGAGGATACTCTTTACTAACATCCATGGTTTAGGGAATTCTTATTTTTAAATAGTAAAAAGTAATATAGGGACATATAGATATTCATTAGAACAAGTATTAAATATTGGTCATGAATTTGTTTTTCAAAATTTAGAGAGTTCGATAAATAGTCTCCAATGGAATTTGGATTGATTAAAAAAGATTTGTGACGTTTCCAATATTGTCATAATGGTATTTCATTATAAGTTGTTGATTTTTTAATATAAAATAAAATAGTTCAATCGAATTATATTATTAGACTATATCCTAATACTAGATATACATGTGATACATATTTCTGGTTCTGACTCATCCATATCAAATAAAGTATGAAGATGCCTCTATAATATGGAATTTTTGACATGAAATATTGGATATCAAGGGCATTTCCACTTAAATGTACTTAAAAGTTACTTCTTCCTATTTTTCATAATTAAGAATATTTATTTAAGTACTTAAATACTTTTCATATTCTTTTTAAATGTTAAAATGGTTATATTATCAAATTTTAATGTGGGATGAGTGATTCTTGTTAGTTTTCCAGCATTAACAGCTGAAAATAGACATCCTTTATTAAATTATGGAAGTTAATTTTAGGAATGTTATCCTTTTATTTATGTTTTGTGAGATAGTCTTTTTAAAAGCTAAATAACTCTTATTTAATGGTCTACCATTTTTCTTACATAAGAAACTACTAGTACACCTTTGGAGTTCATGTGGACCTCATATAATGTATAAGGAATCTAATACCTAAAGTATTACTTGTCTATGTGAGATAAAATCATATATCATTCGGGGATTTCTCTCAAACATACCCTGTCAAGATGAATCATTATAGAAATTTGGTAATCATATATGTAGTTCTGTGCTTCAATAAATATTGATTCAATTATGACTGATCATTCATTTAATTGTCTTTCATTCATTATAGATTTTATGATATTATCCTATGAAACCTACCACCAAAAATTCAATATATTCTACATAGAAAGGAATAAAAATTCATATTTAAGGATATCCTCTAAACTACACCCTAACCCTACATCTCCATATCAAACATTAAAACATAACTAACACAACATAATAATTTACACTCAAAAATAAAAAATTAATTCAACATAACAAATAAAAAATTTCCCCTAAACTAGAGATAATAAATAAAACAATTCAAAACATTAAACATCCCAAATTTCAATATAATACCATCTAGTAAACCTCACTGAGAACTCCTGAACTCTTAAATAAACCTAAATAAATAAAAAATAATAACTAATAATTCACCCAAAAAATTAAAATATGATTCCTAATGAATAATGACCCCTAAAATGGAATCAATAATAAAAATATTTCATACATTAACCATCCAAAATACCATCTATGGCCCTCCTTTAAACAACACATGTAACCTGAACTCTTAAAAACCCAAAAACTATACTGAAAACTACATAAATTAACCCTAAAATAAAAACAATTAGTTTTTATTCCTAGTGTTAAAAATAATCATTAACTATAAATATAAATTATAAATAATCCATATTTTAACCATACAAAATTTTTAGTTAATATCCACATATAAAAATTACTCATACCCCAACCAAAACTCTTAGATGACCCTCAAAACATATCCAAATCCACCAATAATTCGCCATCAGGCATCTAAAATAAATTATTATTCCCAATTGTAAATAAATTCCTTCAACCAGAACCAATAATTCAAATGATTTCAGACCTTAATAATATAAAATTCCCAATTAATACCCACCTCTATACAAAATAGTGACCCTAACACTCGAGTCCAAACATCAAATGTTACTTAGAACCACATAAGAATTTAAACATAAACATTAAAAATAAAATCCAGTACCAAAATAAAAAAATCACCCTGAAATAAATTTGAAGAAAATGAGAGATGAAATAGTAAAATATGGTTCTTAAAGTTACTTATATTATAAAAAATTTTAATCCATTAATTTCAAAACAAATATCGAAATAATTTACTAAATCATGTGATATAAAAATTCATGTGCACAATAAAAATATTAGGATAAATGCTACATTAAATCACATTGACAAATTATTTTGATAGGTTGGTGTTTTATTATATATATATATTATGATTTAATGTGACTATAAGTGTTTTTAGTTTCATTTTTTTTGTAATGCTAATTATTTTTTGAGATTACTATTTTTATTATTATTTTTCTAAATTTTTAAGGTATTTTATTTTTATTGAGTGACATGTACATTTGAAAATACATGTAAAACTAAAATATTCACTAAAGTCATCAAGGTATATCAATATAAATTATCTCATGCTTATTAATTTATTTTTTTTTCATAAAAATAAAATGAATATTGACTGTTTTGTTCCTCTCCCTATCTTGTTTTGTTCACGTAGTAAAAAAATATGGAATCATGATAAATAGAGATAAAATATTTTTTAATTCTATAATATTTCCTTTTATTTTTTCTATTTTTTCTTACATTTTCTATATGAATTAATGTAATATATTATTAAAAATATTAATTAAAGAAAATAAAATAAATAAGTTTCCATTTTGGGTCCAAATGATTATCTTCAACAAGAATTAGGAGATGAGAATCTTGACATAGTGCATTGTTGAACCAGGAAGAAGATTGTGTCATCTAAATAATAGTATAAATACATTTGTTCTTTGAGAAATAATAATTATACATTTACATGAGAGAAAATGAATACTTTATTAAAAATATTTCATAAGAGTATTCTAATATCTAAAAGATGATAAATGAAAAAATTCGTAAAATCTGTGTTTTCAATTTATTAATAACATTCGTCAGTGATGGTGAAAATGAAATATCATTGTATGATGATGATGAACCCATTTTATGAGTATTTTGCTTATAAATATATTGATTTAGATTATTATGATGATGGTGATTTTTGTGAGGATGGTGGAGGTGGTAGTGTTAGATTTGGTGACAATGATTATGGTTGTTGTGTCTCTATACAATATTTTTATATTGAGGATGATGGTGGTTTTCAAGGGGAATAATATAGAGATATTGATACTAATGAATTTTTTTATTATATAACATTATTTTTGGTTTACTATGATTGGGCCTTAAATTATTTGAATTTCTTTATTTTACTTTTTTTGTTTTATTAAATTTTAGGGCACTATATATATTAATGAACATAAATAGAATGTTTGTTTTATAATTATGGGAACATGTAATTATAGAATTAGTATATTCAATGATAACTATAACCATGGTATTAGCCCATGGGAGTATGTTATAGACACGAGGATATCCTATGGCTATAAGTCTTCCTCGATTAGCTCAGGCCCATGGATATAGGGACACTAAAATATGTCAGGACCATGGTTATAGGTATCTATACCACAAAACCCTATTTTCACAATAATAGGGGCCACAATCAACATGATCATTGATGTATGTTATATATGTAATATTAGGGCATCTTAATGTATTATAGTTTAATAAACATGTAGTATAAACTATTTATCCACGACAAATATCTTTTAGTACTCATATTCTTCTAAAAAATCATATAATCCAATGAATCATAGACCATATATATAAGAATTTTTATCTCATGTAGTCTATAGAAACTCTTTATTAAAAAATATATTACCATATAAGATAGATGGGATAAACATACACAGCATTTACATAAATCCATATGTGCTTGAAATATTCATCTATATTCACGTCCATGATTTAACAACCCCTTTCATAATCATTGTAATATAACTTACAATATCCATAAATTATTACCTTCATTTTGAACAATTATATATTAAAAAAAACTTAATTAAAAATTTCATATCGCATACCTTTAAAAATTTATGAATTTTTATCTATTTCCCTGAAACCTATCATAGAATTTACATTGATTTTCATAAACCCATTTAAATATCATAGAAAATATCATCATATAGACTGTTAACATCGCTTTCTAATTAATTCTTGGTTTCAATAAAAAATATTAGATAAGTCTAATATTATTCTTTTGGATTAAAACATTACCCAATTGTACCATAAACACAATACCAAAACCTAAACATCACATGAAAAAATCATTTATAATCAACGCATTGAGAGAACAAGGTAAAATGTTATATTTTTCTTTCACACTGTCAAAATAATTATAATTGTGATTTGAAAATAAAATTTATAGATAGGTCAATCAATAAAGGCAACCTCTAGTTTTCCATGTCATTATCACACTCAATTACATTGTGTATATGATTGAGGGCTACAGTTCATTTAGTTATCTTAGATAGAATTATTCTGAAACCATGATTTAAATATTTTATTCTTTTAATACACATATATATCAACTTTTTTATCTATTTAAACATTAAATTACTTAGGAAGTCATTTATCTAAACACATAGTTTTTTCCCTTTCTTGATACCAATTCATACTTTTATATACCATTCTATAAAATTTATATTTTTAATATATTCATCTATATAAAAATTTTGAGAATGTAAATTTATATTATGAAGATGTTATGATATCTATAATATATATTTTTTTAAAATAGTATCATATTTGACATTGATTTAAAAATTAATTTTAATATATGTGTTCCTACTAAAATACACACCCTTTTAAAAAAACAACCATATCCATTAGGGGGGAATAGATATTTCACTGATAAATGATTATGATTTGGAATTCCTATCATAACTTATCTATTCATTTATGTAATCATTCTAATCAGATCAAATATGACTCTTGATTGGTAGAGCATGTAACTTTTTTCTAATCCATCATATGGATTAACTCAACACTATTCTTTTAGTATCTATCCTATAGGTTTCACATCAAATATAAAACCAAATAAAACACCAAAAATACATAAATATCACTGAGGATTACCTAATTACTTTATATCCTTACATAATATAATTTAGGGGCCTAATGATTTGGAAAACACTACCCAATTAGATAATCAAATTCTTGAAAAGTGTTTTTTGAAGTATATAATAGTTACTATTTTACATCGGACTTAATATCATCATTTCATCTCCTATGTACATAATTAGAATGATTTATTTTGGAATCATATTCCTTATCTAATGTTAATATGATCAATGAATATTGATGTTTAAATCTTTACACAAGTCATAGAATGTCTTACTAACCAAAATTAAAATCCAACTAGAATTATACACTTCTAAATTCGTACCATTTATATTTTAAATGAAACCTTTTCATGTGTAGTATTACAACCACATTATCTCAACAATCCTCACAACAGTGATCATAGAGTGGGAAATAATTGACCCCCACTATTCTTGAAAAGTCATAAACTTTAATGTTATTGACCGATCCAACCTAAATTCCCTCTTCCCAAGTATACATTACTCCATAGAGATCATAATTTAATCATAACTCATACCCATAACATGTAAAAACCATAATTAAATTCTTAATTCACACTCATAAGCTAGTATAAGACAAAGACAATTTAAAATAAAACTATAACAACATCACACCTAGCATGTAACTTCATAAATGCATGATTGATAATTTTTAGAAGTATTTTAAATTTTTTATGATACAACAAAAAACTATACATAATATAATAAATATATATATATATTGAAATTAGATTCTAAATAATTAAATTAACAATTTAAAATTTTAATCATGAGGTAATAATTTATAAATAATTCCTAAAACTATAAACTATTCATGGTTTATAATTTATACATACATTGTGTACATTTCATAATTGAATAAATATAAAATATTTATATTTTTTTCTAATATTAATACCTCATATTATCCTTCATATATAATTTAACTTGAATTTATGAAATCTAAAATATTAACATTCTATAAATAAACTGTACTTATATATAATATGAACATCTCATTGATCTTATATTTATTATTTAAACATCAATAAATCAATTATAAAATATCATTTTGATATGGTTTGAATAATTTTTCATATAAGTATATTAATTTAAACAATTCAAATAAAATATTTTATGAAAAAATTCAAAATATTAGATATAAACTTTTTTACATTTTCATTATTTTATTTAATAATGTGTTATAAATTATTCTTATAATTTAAATATAAACAATTTATGATAAAATTATATGTCATTTTATATAATTTCAAAATGATATTTAAATATGAGCAATTAATATTATGGATATTTATTTAATAAATGGTTCATAAAAAATTAATTAATAATTGTTAATAATTTTCTATTTAATTAATTTTTTAAAAAATATAAATTAAATATACATCTAAAAATACCTTTTTTTTAATTTATAAACAATTTATATATTATATTATTTAATTCATAATTGATATTTCATAAAAAAATCTATTATATAATATTTATCAATATTTTTATATCGTATTTACGATGTGATGATCTATTTTTCCTATGTAGTTTATCTCCATCAACTCTTATGAAATACCATATTATATGCTATGATATTCCAAAATTGACGGATTTGTAATAGATCATATCTTATTATATTGCATATCATATACAATGATCCTATTTCAAACTATAACATACTATGTCATAAGACTATCAATGGTTTAATTTCTTTATTTATTCAATGATATCAATTATGATATTAAATTCTTATTTGAGTTATATATTAGATATTATGATATAGAAAACCATGTCAAGAAAACATTTCTAATTTCCTTATATTTAGCATGATTTTGAGAATCACACAACATTTCACTAATCTGATACCCCTGAAGGGTTTCTTTAAATCAAATAAAACATGTTTATGGTATTTGAATAAAATAGAAACCACATTCTAGAGATCAACAATGATATGAATCTAATACTGTGTGTAATATAAAATGAATAACCTGACCTATCATCAATTATAACCACATCTACTATAGTTAATCAAGCGAATTCTGATGATCTGATGTTATAAACCATTAAGTTCTATCCTTTTTTGAGTATCCATGGGTTGATCTAAATCATCAAACTCTCGGGTGAGACATTCCCCTAATCCAAGAGATTTTAGAAACTTATGGGGAAAATAATGCGGGGTAAAAGAGAGATTCAAGGATAATTATTATTATAAACCAAGAACAAAGATCACATTTAAATGAAACAACATCAAAATCAATATACCTTATATATATCCCTAAAGAAAACTATATTATTATTACTGAATTTAATAATTTTTTGAAATATGTATGAGTTATATTTGTGGGTTAATCCCTTTATAACCATTGATCATTACTTTTCTAATTAATATTTCATCAAATGAATTTTGTATTAATGATAATCAATTAGTGGAAGATTATGAAATTTAAATTATGAATATAAATTTACCAATACTAGTCATAGAGTTTTATATAAATTATACTATATGCTTATTTTCTATATGACTAGACCATGTCATACACTATGACTGGTGTTGATAGTTGTATGATATATTAAATCAATCCTTATGATATCTCTAATCTGAGGCATATAATATGCCTAAAATTTCAGTACTTTCATACTCTATGATATAATAATAATTTTCCATATGATATATTCAAAATTATATTTTATGTATAAAGGATATTGGGAATATCTATATCAAAATTGTTGTCTTAATTTATTTCAACATGGATGAATGAATAATTTTTTATCTAGAAAACATGACTATACAACTTCTAGTCATATGTTTTAAACATCGTGAATCCCTTAATCTACAAAACACTATTATATTAAGCTTAATAAATACTACATTACATTTTATTTCAAGTTACACTCCATTTATTGATGGAAACATTGAATAAATATTAACTGAATACATGCTTGGACAACTCATCAAATCCATAGGTCATGTGTTCTATAACATTCCATGGGTTGCTGAATTTTTCATGAGGTTTCACACATCATCTACCATTTAGTTAACAATCCATATCCTGAAATACAACTCAAAATATATTGTATATATACGCTTAGATGGATTAGGTATTCCCAAATGTTATATATCCTTTCAGAACCACTATATAGGTTGACTCAACTTATTACAGAAATGTTTTGAACACACATGATAAAAGATCAAAGACCACACACCATATACCTGAGTGGTACATACAATATAGTAGACATTTTGTGACTTTTATACTATTTACACAACCAATAGTTAGATGTATATGAATTAGTAGTCCATTATAACCAATTTTATTTGAATAGAGTTGGGGTGTATGTTTCATCAATAGTTTTGTTTGTTTCCAAGGACTCTATGATAGATGATTTTGTTTAGCTTTTTTATATGATGGTGGGTGTAAGTGATTCTTTTAGTGTACTCTTATGACTAAAAACCCCCTTATAAATTTTGTTTTAAGAAATCATGTATCCCTTAGTGGTGTTTTTATGATGATAAAACTCGAGGGTTTGGATCTCAATGCTTATTTCATTATGGTGAGGTTCCTCCAATTTGTACATTTTGATAGTACCCCCTTGGTCCCAATGAGTTGTGGGTCACATATTCTATAATATTGGTTGGTAATCTCCCTTGTGATGGGATTTGGGATCTCCAACTTTTGAGGTTAGTGTTTTAATTATGTGATTGGTTTTTCTCTTTCCACCTTTAGGTTCCAAAATCCCCATGAATAGTGTACTCTTTAGTGTTGTGAGGGTCCCCTAGTATAGTTTTCATGTCTGTATGTGTGGGATCTATGAGGTATGGGTAGATGTGGGGATGTGTGATTCAGTTTTTGGGGCTTTCCATGTGAGTGGTACTCTATGTCACCCTCAATTTAACACCCCAATATTTTAATACATGAATACCTTTAGAATAGCCAATTTTGTTGGAAATCTTGTATTTCATGCATCATAGAACTTAAATGAAAATACGATATATATAGATAAAATATAAATGTTTAAATATGAATATTAAAAAATAGCCATTGAATTAATTTTAATAAATTAATGTATCCAAATTATGATATATATGTACAAATAGTAATAATAATAATTTTAATATGAATGAAAGTCAATTATTTAACCCTACTAATAAAATAAATTATTTTTTTGAAAATTATTATACTAAAAACTAAAATTTATTAGATATGAATTTATATTGAAAGAAAACATATCTGTAATATTGAAAAATTATATTTTACATAAATAATTTATTAAAACAAATTAGTTGGTAAATAATATGAAATAACAATAATAACATTTGATATTTGAAAATGTTATTTTCTAATACAAATGATTTTCAATGTAATTTATGATTTTATTCGGAAATTAAATTTATAAATTTTAGAATATTAATTAAAAAATATGGAAATGATTTTTGGATTTATAATGGAAATATTATCTTAATATGAAATTTTATTATTTTTCCTAATATATTTAATTGTATTAAATAATTATTATTTCTATGAAAATTAAAATCATTAGGATTTTATCATCATATTAAGTGCATCATGTATGTTTAAAAAATATGTTATGTAATAAAATATATATATATATATATGACGAATAAAATTATTAATATTAATATATAATTGGACCTTATAAATCATATTTCTATTATTTTAATAATTAAATTAAAATTTTTGTTTAATAAAAAATCATTATTTTATTATTTAAATCATGTATTTTCAATGTGTGATTTGGTTTTTATATTAGATTGAAACCCGAATAACCTATATTGTATTTCTAATAAACCACATATGTTATGGTAATTCATAATTTTATCTACCATGTCTTACACATATATTTTATCCTTAAAAAAATAATTTTTTTCAAAAAAAAAACTTTTACGAGATATGTATGATAATATTAAAATTAACTTTTCAAAAGCATAGAAATTTTATTTTATAAAATAATTTCAAAATTTAAAATTCATAATGATATAATAGTTTAATGTTTTTATTGTTAAAATTTTCATTAATATTAATTAATATGCTTAAAAATTACTTATTAGGGTTAATTTAAACTATAGTAAAAGTTAAAAAGATAAAATATAAAGACATAAAACACTCGATGTTTTATCCCAAATGTGTGTTTGACATTATTTTTAACAAAAAATAATTTCCTCTTGAATTTGTTTTTATTTTTTATCGATTGAACATGGAATAGTAACATCACATTATTTAAAATTTTAAGGGTCTCCCCAAAAATACCATTCCCTACACTGAAAAAGTGTTAACCCTTAAAATAATTAAAAAGACTCTTCATACATTATAATTTATGCTTTAAAATCTAACAAGTGTATCCTAATATAACCCTATACTAAGTTAAATATATTCTGATCACAATTTGTTGAGTATAATCCCTTAATTTAGAAGGTTAATTCCAAGGATCATTCAGGTACTCGACATGAGTGTTATCAACTACAAAACTTTTCTTGTAAAATTTCTTCATACATATTTATTTTAAACTTATTAATATAATTATGTTAGTATCATTTATATAATTTAATATTACAATATTTATGGTATTATCATTTTGTATTCATCAATTTGATCCATTAAAAAACTAAAAAAATTTGAGCATATGTGCGAACTATCACCGCCATAAGAAACAAAATTCATCATTCCTCACCACAAAAAATTAATGGTTATTATAATAGTTTAATGAGTAAATATTATTTATATGAAATAATTATGTTTATTTAATGACAAAAAATATATCATATTAATGACAGGATCAATAAATGTTTATGGTTAATTAAATTGTTTAAAATGAGCGATGTAAGGAAAAAAAGATCTCTTATTTCTAAGTAATGAATTCATACAAAGTATATTATGTTTATAATTTTTTAAAATTATGATATATATCACAAATAGGAATTAATTATATCATTATAATTATATGATAATGATATTAAAACTAAATCATCTCATAATCATCCACTTATCAAGGTAGGTCCATGTTGGGGTTGATTTAGTCTCCTAAATGAAAAAAACAATACTTTTATTTCATGCATGAATATGAAAAGTTTTTTAATTGTTTAATGTTATATAATAATTTAAATAATATTTTTTTATTTAGGATATATCAATAATTACCATATTAATTAATAAAACAAATTTTGTTCATTAAAAATCACTGAAACATGATCATCATCGATTTTATATTCATGGTTCATAGCCAAAACTAATATAAAATGAAATTATTGTTTTATAAAATGTCATGGAACATATATTATAATAGAATACATGATATAATAGTGATTTTTTTTAAAAAAACACATGATACTATCATGAAATTTATGAAACTATTTCAAATCAATAACTACTACTTGCAACTGGTATTGAAAATAGGAAATATATCAAATATATATATCTATATAATGATTATAAATGATAAGAATAAATGGTAATATTTTTTAATAATTTTATTTTACATTTATTTAATTATCATAATATAATTATTTAGGACCTCTTTTCAATTATAGAACAAATCAAGACTGAGGGTAGGGTTTTTTATTACAAATTTCTATCTATAAGACATGTTTGGTATTATAATCTATAATTTGATTTACATGGATCATGTAATAAATATATTACATATCATATCCTGAATATATTTTAATAATGATATTTCATGTTCAAATATAGGACCACCCATTCTAGGGAGTTTGATTAAAGTGTTACTCAATCCGTAAAGTTTTATTTGGTCTCAATTCTAGTTCTTTGAGAAATTTTACATGTTATACACGATATTCCCTTTGTATTTTGTTGTATTGATTTAATATCTCATTAATTATATATAATTTATTTATATTTATTTCCTGTAATTTAATTTAAAAAATGTGTTCTATTATTCAAGTGGCTATTTATTCAGCCTTTCCCCAGTAGTAAGGAATTTTATTACCAAAATTTTTATTCATTATGTAATGTTCATTAAATTGAATTATCTCATATAATTTATGTAAATTATTGTATATTATTTTATTTCTTTCATATTATATCATTTTATTATGTTATATCAATTCATATTGCATAAACGCTTTGAAAAGTATTTCTCATTTATTGGGTTGTGTTTTTTTTGCAACTACACACCTTCTTCCTCAAAATGGATAATGGTCATGTTATCTCTTTTATTATATGGGAAAAATTATTGGAATTAGTTAAGTTTTTATTCCAATATATATCATTGTAGTAAAGTTTATTATTTATTTTTAAAACATACAAATAATTTATTTGGATGTGTTATAATCATATTATCCATTTTATTGAAATAGGGAAAAGTATTTCTGTACCATATGCTTTTATTCCAACATGGATGATTATAAGAAAGTATACTATGTATTGTTTTACCATCCAAATTTTTTCAATAGATGAGTTATGGTCAGGTTATCACTTTATGGACATGGGGAAATGTATTAAAATTCATGATTATTATTTACAAGTAAGGTTAATTAATCATGTATTTATATAGTGTACTAATCATTATACTGATAACAATATTTTTATTGATCCAGAGATTCCATAGGGAATGGTACAAAATTTATTTTAGAGAATTTTGTTGAATGCAATGGAATTTAACATTTTATTGTTGGGTTCTAACAATATATATTACCTCGATTCATAGATAAGTCTCATAAGAAAAATTAGTCTAGGTTTCGGTGTATACCTCTCCCCATAACATTATAGTGTCTTTTCACAAAACCTTTAAATCATGTTTTTTGTGTCATTAAATATTAATTCCATTATTATATGATTCGTATTAATGATATCAATGTTTTAACATATTATCAAATATATATGATGATATTATTTTCAGTTAATTATTAAATTATTCATATTTTTTAATTCATCCATACTATGTAAACCATTATAGTGTATTAGGGAGATTTAGTTATACGTTTTCCTTAAAATGTGTTTTATATCACCCATTAATTTCTTTTCAATTGCATATGTTTGGAACCAAAGTAGTTCACATTAATTTTTTAGTGGGATAACTTCTGTTGAAGAATTTTTGGGATATGTTTAAGAATCATTTTGTATTATTTAGTTTCATATATAACGGGAAAACATTTTCCATTTAATTCAAAAATATGGACTTTGTTACTTATTTTTTGTTATAATTCTCTAAAAATATACACATAAAATTTTACTTTGGAAATAAGAGAAGAAATAATAATTATATATTTTTTAATTAATGATATTTTTTATGAAAATTTTATAAATTTCTGTCTAAGATAGTATTTTAAGTAAATTTTTACGAAACTAGACCCAAGGGTGTGAATCTGGGGTATCACATTTGATATCAAAAGAATGGTTTACTTAACATTGGAGAGATGGATTTTTTTAGGAAAATTTAATGGATAATAATTCATGATTGATCATACATTCAAAGGTATAGATAAACCATAGGGATAAGTATATGATTTGATGTTATGGTAAAAATTAACATATTATTTGGAGGATAGGGTTAGAGAACCTTAGTGAAAACCATAGAAATGAGTATAAGAGTAGGTTGGAATCTATCAATATTATTAATGTCTTGATTATATAGTTCTCTTATAAACCCATCCCTATTCAGATACTGAAAATTGGATATATTTGTAGATCATGTTCTTTTAGGGGTAATCACCCTGGAAAATGATGATAGTTCACTGACTTGATCTTCACTATGGTGCATGGTGAAAGGAACTAAGAAAACACACCTATCTGGACACTCATAGATGATATTATATGGTTAATAAAATTACCTTTATGAACCATTATAAAGTATTTATTAATAATTCGAATGAATTATGTAAGAGAACCTAATATAAATATTCCAATATATAACTATGTATTGAATAAATAGAGTTCATGGATAACCCAAAGGTATCATATTACAAAAAAATGGTTACATAATGGAAGAAATATTTATATTTATTTTTTGATATTCATATTTTGTATATTGTTGCATCAATTTTGGTTTTATTATTGGATTATATTCTTGTAATGATGGAAAACGGTTTTTTTCTTTATCTAGACTAAGTTAGAGAGGTTTATATATAAATACAAATTAAAATTTGATAATCTTAACTATTTTCATTAGTGATTGATATTTATCAATGAAATTATGTTCTGATCTAAATCTTGTGAAGATTATGAGAAACTTTTTGGTATTTTTTTCATTATTTCAATTTTGAATGTTTAGAAAATAATATTAAGTAGTATCCATAACCTTGACATGTAATTTTATGAACATTATATATTTTTTGGGATAACTATTGATGAACACATGAATATGATAGGGATCACTCTTTTCTTTAAAATAATATTAATATTTAGGTAATAAAAAGTTGATTGATTTTTGATAAAATTGAGTTAGATAGTATTGATAACCTTGGAATTGATTTTTAAAAAAGTGAACCATTATAATTTTTTTGATTTTTATCTTTTTTTTTGGATTATCATATATAATCTCTAGTTTAGTAATTTATGTAATGGTGAATTATAATTGTTAGGGTTAAATATAGAGTGATTTTTTTGTATAATATATATTCTCATTATTGTTTAATTTATTGGAGGTTCAATTTATTTTTAGAAAGGCGTGTTAATTTTATTATATGATCTGGGAATTTATATAAATGGGTATATGATTGTATGAATGATTAATGTTGATTGAGGAAGGACAAGTTGGATTTCTTGAGTTTATATTTAAATTATTATTGTTTTTAGAATATTTTAATAAATATCATGGTAATTTCAAATATCTATGTTATGGATTATGTTAAAATGAATGAAAGAACCCAACAAAAAGTAACTTGAGTTGAACTAGTAATGATATATGTTAAACTGATAGTGATATCGGTTGAACTGATTCTAATATAAGTTAGGTTGTTATAACTATTGGCTAAAAAATTTGTTTTATAATGTGAGTCATATTGAGATAAAATTTTATTGTGATTATTTATGATAAATGTATTTTAAGGATCATCACTCATGTTAACTCTTTTGGTATTAGTAATGTTTGAATCCTAAAGGAACTTATATAATAATGGATTCCATATAAAATATGGAAACTATCCCAATGAAAAATCTACTGGGATAAGGTATTGGGTGATAACTATTATAATTATTCAAAATAACCTATCAATAATATCGATTTAAAATGTTAACATAGTGGAAATACTAAACACACCAAAGAAGACAATGATTTAATCACATAGAAATTTATGTGATAAAGATGATAATTGAATGAATATTTAATTTTATATGTATAAAAAATGCTAGGAAAATCATGAGGGTGATTTACTTAATGGGATAGGTAAATTCTATAAGTGTGGATATAAAAATTATTAGACTCAAAAGTGTAAGGTAAATAGAAAATATATAAAAATATTTTTCTTATTTTTTCAGAGATTTGGGATTTGTACAGATTAATTTCCCAATCCAAGCATGAATAAGTGAGATATTCACCAAAAACAATGAAGATAAAGAAAACCCTATGAAACAAATAATAATGTATTAGATAATTAGTTTTCACTCTAGATTCTCTAATGTCCTTTTTCATGTAAGTTTTCAACGACTATATAATATTGAGTTATAAAAACCGCTATGGGTATGATTATAAAATAAATGATTTTAAAGGTTCTTTGGAAGTTATTCCACATATATCTAGATCATATACCATTATTAAAATTCTGTTAATGTTTAAAAATGGGATGTATCTCATTATTTTACACTTATAATAATTTTTTTCAAATAGAAAAATGTCATTGCACACTCAAAATTAACCCATGAACATATTGCAGTGTATGATTAATTATGAGTTCCCTATATGAATTACAATTATATTGTGTGTAAAATTATGAGGAATAAATTTATTTAAGTGGGGGAGAATGTTACACCCCAATATTTTATTAGAGGACTTCATTTAAAAGATCTAAATGTATTAATATCTTTTACGCCACATAACACAAAACATAATGAAACCATTATATATTTAGATAAAATATAAATATTTTATATACAACCATTAAAAAATATCCATTAAATTAGTTTGAATGAATAATTGTAAAATCATTATGATATATATATATATATGTATAAATGAAAAAATACCACTTCTAATAGGAATTAAATTCAATTAGTTACCTAAAAATCCTTATAAGATCTGTTATTATTTAGGAAAGTATTTTTCTAAAAAATTACCTTTTTATGTGACATGAGTTTCTATTTCAAGAAAAATATTATTAATTATGATAAATAATTTTTTATATTAATAATTAGTTAAAAAATTTAAAATCATACAAATTAATAATAATAATATTTAATATTTGAAAATGTCATTTTACAATAAAAATGGGTTTTCATTATATTTTAGATATTTATTCAAAAATTGAAATTATAAAATTTAAAATCTAAATTTTAAATTATGTACATAGTTATTTTATTTATAATTATACAACTAACATAAGATGATAATTTTTGAATTTTTCTAACATATTTATTTTTAGTTAAATTGATGTTATTTGTTAAAATTACAATACTTATGTTTTTATCATTGTGTAATAATATAATAAGAGTTTAAACATATATTTAAGTAATAAAATATTTATTTTTGGAATATAATTATTGATTTTAATATATTAATAGATCTTATTAAACTATGTGCAATATTTTTAGAATTAAATTAAAATGATAGTTTAATAAAAACATGTTTTTATTGTTTTATTTCAATGATGTATTTTTAAGGGAATGTTAGATATCAGATTTCTATGAAATATTCATAACATATATTATATTTATAATAAACCATATATTTCTTCAAAATTTAAAATTTTAATAACTACTGCTTAAACGTAACTTTTATGCTCAGAAACCCATTTTTTTCTAAAAACAATTTTTACACATTATGTGTGTTAATCATAAAATAAACATTTAAAAACCATTTAAATATTATTTAGTAAAATCATTTCCATATATTAAAATTATAAGGTTCAAATTTGGTAATGGGTTCATTGTTAACTATCTTATTGATATTAATTACTAAGATTAAAAATTAGTTACCAAGTAAAAGTAAATTGAGGTAAAACTTTCAAAGTTACAATAAAATTCCTTAAAAATAAAAATTTAACAGTATATGACTATTTTTTGTGAGTTTAGACCCGAAATTACCGTAAAATCCTCTTTTTATATTTTAGATCAATTGAACATGGAATATTAACTTCACATTATTGAAAATGTCAAGGGTGCTCCCAAAACTACCATTCCATTCACTTATAAAAGGGTAATCATTCCACCAATTCAAAGCTGACTTTCACTTAGAATTAGTCCTTTAAACTAGTATAATTTTATACAAGTATAAACCTATAAAACTTTAAAAATATTTTTGTCACCCTGAGTTATCATAAGTCCTTCATTATTAATGATAATTATAATGAAAATTAATGTACCCGACATGATTATAATTAACTACTTAGAATTTTATCATAATTACATCAAATAAAATTTATTCTAGACCTAATAATATAATTATATTAGTACAATTTATATACTATAATTTTAATACATTAAAGTTATTATCAATATATATCTCTTTATCTTGTCCATTAAGAAAAACTAAATTGTCGTTCGTGAGTTCATGCAGACTCCTGCTAGTATGATAAATAAAATTAATTTATCATTATTACCAACAATTGATGGTTCCTAGAATGGTATAATGAGTAAAAATTATATTGATGAAATAAATAATGTCATATTATAACAAATTATAGAATATATAATTGATATTATCAACAAAAAATATTCGTTAATTCAATCATTTAAAATGGGGGAATTAAGAGAAAAATAATATTTTTTCTAAGAAATGACTTTATATAATATATATTCCCTTTATAATTATTTTAAATCTGATATATCATAATAATAAGGAATAAATAATATCATTATTATTATATTATGATTATATGAGAACTAAACCATCTCATAATTATCCATTAATCGTGGTAGGTTCAAGTTTTGGTTGGTTTACCCAACCTCTTGAACAATATTATAGATTTTTGTCATTTATGACTATAAGAACGTATTTAATGTTATAATATGATATAAGTATTTAAATAATAAATTTTTTGGTTATTTTAATTCAATTTTTGACTCATTAATTAACAAAACACTTTTCATTTTTTAAGAATATCCAAAACCTGATTAACATTGATTTAATCTTGATGGACTGTAACCATACCTGAAATGAAATAGGAATATAAATATATAAAAAATATGATAATATATTTAGTATAACCTTATATTATTTAATATTTACTTAATTTCTAAAAATATATATATAGACATGTTTTTTAGGAAACTTGATCAAAGAAAAAAGATATTTTACACCCAATATTTAAAATTGGTAAAAGCTAGCTTATATTTATATATAATGATTATAAAAAAATTAAAAATGTTTATTATTATGAATAATCTTATTGAGTATTTATTTAATGAAATTAATCTACATATTTGTGATTTTTGGGGAAATTTAAGACTGAATCATGACTGTGGTTAGAGTTTTTTATCTCAAATTCCTCTCTTTAGGACATGTTTATTATTATGCACCTAATTTAATTTATGTGGATTATATAATTCCTATTTTACATTTCATTCCATTTTTTTATATTAACCATGGTATTTTAATTACAATAACATTATCACTCTTTCATGTAGTTTTGATTATAATGTCACTCAATTCGTATAGTTTTTATTAGTCTTAATTATGATTCTTTGAGACATGCTACATGTTATGCACCATATTCACTGTGTTTGGTTCTCTGTTAATTTAATATATCATGAATGTTATATAATTTATTTCATTTTATTTCATGTAATTTTCTTTCAAATTTATTTTATCTTGTTCATGTGTATATTGATTTAGTTGTTTCCCCAATAGTAAGGATTTTTGGAAACTAAAATTTTGTTAATTGAGTTATGATCATTCTCTGGAACATATTTTATATAAGATAGGTAAATTATTCCATTTTATTGTATTATGTGGTATACTCTCAATATTTTATATGGAAATACATTCCAAAAATATAAAACCCTTAAAAATATCTATTGATTCATAGGTTGTGTTCATTTATAACCATCCATATTCTTCCTCCAGATTGGTTATGATCATTTTATCCATATTATTAATGTGGGGAAAAGTAATGACATTTCATATTTTTTTATTATATTATACTTTTTTATTTCAAAGTAGAATATGTCTTTTTTGACCTTACATATTCTTTTCATCTATATTTTATGATCATGTTATTCATTTTATTAACATGGGTAAATTTATTACCACGCATTATATTGTAATTCTAATAAGAAACAATTATTGAAAATTGAACTATTTATTATTTGATTGTCCATTTATTTCTCATGATTTTTTATCATCATGTTCTATATATAATTAAATAGAGAAAATTATTTACTCTCTTGATGATTATTTACTGTCAATCTAGGTTGATCATGTATTGATATTTAAAATTCTTCATTATATGGATAAACATTTATTATTAAGCCATAAATTATTTATGAAATATATTGAAATATATTTTTTACTCTAATTGTGAATTAATTATTGATAAAAAAGTGGTGGGTGAGTCTATATAATATATAGCCCTTTGATGTGTCAATAGTTCTCATGAGACAAAACATGTTGGGTTTTTATGTATACCTCTTCCCATAAAAGGATAGTGTCTAGACACAAGGCCTTGAAATATTTTTTTATGTTATATATTATGTATTCAATATGTATGACACCATTATTATTATTATATACATCTTATTTTATTCTCATGGATATAACATGGTCATAATTTTAATTTAATACGTAATTATTCATATTATTTATTCTCACTATATTATTTATACGATTAATATATATTAGGTAGCATCAATTATATATTTCCCTTACTGATCATTTGATATCACCCTATTGTTATTTTTCTATTTCTCAGTTTATAAAGTAATGTTTTACAAATGACATTTTTAGAGGGATAACATCTGTGTAATAATATAGGGTAGCTATTGAAAACACATTATAGATTATGTATTTTAATATATAATGGGTAAAATCTAAATTTGATATAACGAACAAGGTATTTTTTAGTAAATACATTGTCTTAATTATGTAATGCTCTAAACCTAAAAAAGATCAATGGGATGTAACCTATGAAATAAACATTATTTTTTTAATTTAGGATATTTATATCTAGGATTTAACATATAAGTGTTAAATACAATATGTAAAGTTTGTTTTTATGGAACCAGATCTGGGGTGTGGGTACAAGGAATCACACCCAAGATATGTATTATAGTTGTTATATAGAATTTTTGGATTTACAATACTAGTTTCTTTTATATATTTAGTAACTACAAGAGGCAATAATACATGGTTCCATGTTTTGAAGAATGAGATTCTTTAATGGTTTTCTTGATTATATATCATATATTTTTCCTTAGGATTATCCTTCCTATTCCATTGGACTTAGGTTTTGAGATGATATATTATTCTATATTTACATTATTTAGGGCATCAACCAAAGTATGTTTATACCCAATGTTTTATGGTTTTTATACCTTCATTCCCTATTACTATAAATCCATTTCCTATATTCTATTTTTAATGGAAAATATAGGTCTTATGGAGTACACATTTATTAAAATATGGTTCTTCACGGTGGGAGATAGAAACTGATGGAGTTCATTCTAAGAGTCCATACATTAAGGTTGAGTCTTTACTTTTCTAGATTCAGTTGTACCTCATTATTTTTTCTAATGTATTTATATTACCATTTCATGTTTCTCATTTTTTCATTATACTTATTATTTGGTTCCTCATTTATGAATTTTATACATTCTATTTTATTTTATATTTTTCTAATGGTTTGAGATATTTTTTTATTATTAATGAATTAATAAAACATTTTTTTTATAAGCTATGTGCTTCAATGTATGTTTATAAATTCATGTTTCTTTTTGTTATCCACTGTTATATTATAGGAAGATTGGGGTGTAAAACCTGGAATACTACCTGACTAATTGGGGTATTAGTGGTTTAATTCATATCATAATCGAATCAGATTAGTCTGAGTCTTAGGGAAATATTTTGGAGTTGGTTGTTTTATAAGTACTGGTTTTGGAATTTTGGGAAAAATGCTAAGGGGGAAATAAAAAGAGTTATTATGACAAAGATACTATAAGAAGTGGTACCTAATATATCTTTTGTATTTTAATAAGATAACCACTTATTCAACCAAAAATTTTGAGGCATTAATTAAAATCTATAGTTTGATACATTGATCATACAACATTCAGTTATAATGTTTTTTAATTGTTACCAGTGTAAACTCATTGAGATATTTCTATAAAAATAATGGGTCTATCCTATATAATATATATTTTTACCTATTTAAAAAAAATTTTCATTTTTATATTTATAGTTATGATGTTCCATTTTTGTTGTTTTAATCTACATTTCATGAAAAAATGAGTGATGAGTTCAAATTTTGACGACCAATTGAGAGGTACTGCTGACTAATTAATATTGTTAAAATCCATCCATAGCTGATGATAAATTTATATTTTCAGGTATATAAAATAATGTTTCTTATTGAGACAAAAGGGATACCTATATTTTGAATATTATATATACATTTTGATGATATATCCCTCACAGGTTTGTTATGTGAATCTGACCCTAGGATGATAATGTATTCGATTGAGTCTTAACCTCATGTTCATTTCAAGTTCGGATACCCATCAACCAGAAAGTAATTATTTTTTAAATTTACCAGATAAATGAATAATTGGTTAAAATTTACAAAAACTCGTGATGGTACTATACTATCAGTTATTAATTTTGAGCCTTATTTAGGATGTTATTTTAAATTATGTTGGTGAGACTATCTTCAAATATTATTTTCTTAGTGTGATTTATTTCCAATTTATGGTCCTATATTCTAAATTAATTTGTTCACTCAGACATACCAAAAACACCACAAATGTGTATCTAACCATGAAGTAGGGAGATCAATCTCATTTTCACCTTTTCAAGAGAATTATTGACTACTCGGATTCTATCTTTTAGATTTAATACATGTTCTCAAATCATTCCAAATCAGATTAACAACTCTACAGGTTCCATCATGAAATACGATTGATTAGTCATGGGTGTCAATGACTAAGAATGAATTTGTATAAATTAAATATTCTTCATCAACTCACATTATGGGAGGAGAAACTCTTTTTTTAATACCTAATATTGAAAAATATATAATTTAATTTCATATATTGTGATAATTGGAATTTTTGGTTTCGTGATTAGGCATGTTAATTAGGATTACTACATATCCTAGTAAAAGGAATAAAAATATATATAGTTTTTCCTATTTAATGTAAATTATATAACCTTTCTATATAGTGTGTTATGGACCAATTCCAAATATTTTAAACTCATGTAGTATAAAATTTCTACAAAAAAGGTTCTAGTGATGATCGGTGTGGGACCTATGCATTGGTGTACCTTTTTTTGTTAGCCAAAATAGGAATTTGGAATAATGATTATGTGTTTGTTTCACAAGTGATCAGTCTCTATGTTGTATGGTGTTGGTTTTCCTAACATGATTATGGATAACTGAGCCGAATATTATTTTTCTAAGAAGATGGTATAACAAAATAAATGCAGTGATATTTGGAGGGAATATGGACCTCTATGTGGGGTAATGATATCATTAGTAATATATATTGATGAAGGAATATGGTTATGAAAATACTATAAAAATGGTGAATTAATAAATCCATATATAAATATAAATATTAGGTTAGGTATTGAATAAGCCTCTTATATATTCTATTAGAGATGGGTTTTAGAGCTCACATAGTTTGAGTTTCATATTTTAATATCTTATGGTGGTACCATACCATAAATTATAAATATTATGTAACAAGGATTCTTGTTCCATGATAGATTTGACAATATAGAATTGGGGGGCTTTCATATATGAAGACTACCTTGACATTCTTTCAAAGTAATATAACCCTTTTAAGGAATACATCCTATGGAATATAGACCTTTGATAGGGAGAAGATATGTTCACGGATTGTTCCTAAGAAGGATGACCATGATAAATATATCAATTATTTTAAAATTAGATCTCTGATCCCATATCATTCATGCATGGGGTGAGAAAAGAGAGATAATATAAGATCATGTAAATTGTAAAATTAAGTTTTAATGGGACAAATTCATGAAAAAGAATCTCATTAGGATATGATGTTGCTTACACCCAAGGAGGAGGACCATGTTGAAATATATGATTATAAAAATTATATAATCAAATCAGATCCTTAATCCTATGACAATATTTCTCAGTCGGATAAACAATTTATAATTAAATTTCATGAAAACTATAAAAATAACATTGAATGGGACTTATACATGAAGATGAATCCCATTAGGATATTTTGGGGGATACATCTATGGAGGAGGACTGTATTAAATATTTTGGGGCTTAATCCTATGAACGAGTCCTGCTGTGAATTTTTTAATTATACCTTTGGAATAATCAACTTATATTTCTAATCCCGTGTGAGATGTGCTCTATGTGATAAACAATATATAATAAAATATCAATCACACCACACAATTAAATTTAAACAAGTATTACACCTAAAAATGAGTCCCATTAAGATATATTCGAGATAAAACCAATGGAGGAGTCCCACATTAGATGTATCAAGTGTTAAGCCTATGATTAATGGATAAGGGATTATTATATATGGGATGCCTAATTCGACCTGGATCTAAGGGAAAAGAAGATATACATCATTTCTCTACGAGAGAATGTTCCAAAATATTCCTAATTGAGAATCATGTTAAAAAGGATATCATAGATCATGATTCTACCTAGGGTCTATATATTAGAGAAGTTAATTATTGGGCATCCTTTTATCAATGGAATCCTTGACTGAAAGGATGTGTGTTTGTTCACATACACAGAGCATGTAAATCTAGTGGCTTTTAGGGAGGTATCAAGTCCCAGTTTTTGGGAATTTATCCCTTGATAAAGGATGAAATGTATTTATTCTTGGATAATATAGCCTAATTATATTGATTTACAGAAAAAATACCATTGCCCTATCCCATTGAATAAAATTGATATGTTAGGAAAAATCAATGTGATCAAAAGAAGAAACATTTGGTTAAACATGAATTATACAAGGATCAATCATTGGGAATTCCACGATCATGTAAGGAAACCATGATGGGTAACAACATAATTTGGGACTTTATGAGATATTAAGCTTCATAATATTGGATCATGTGACCGCATAAGGTGATTAGGAAAAATTATTTGTGTAAATCGATCTGTATAAGATGATCGTATAAGATGATAAGATAACCACATGAGATATACACAAATTTATTGTAAAATATTTGATTACTATGTGACAAAATGAATAATCATGCATGAAATGATCTAGTGTGGTTTGATCATATGATAAAATAACCTAGATCGCACTCTCTCCTAAAATAATAGTTCATATTATTTCAATATGTAAAACTCAGACAACCCCTATCCTTCCTCCATTTATTTCAAGGGTGTTTCTATTGTTTTGATTGTTTATTGAGTAGTTTCACATGATATTAAGTGAAATTTAGTGTTGTAGCCCGCACCAGTGTTAGCTTCCTACCCATTTTCCATTCATAATTAGATGGAAATTGTGGAGCATTGGACCTAATATGAATGAGTGTATCCTCTAACCATTGGGTTGTATATTCCAATTTTCTAGATATGATGAGACATTTCAATGGGATAAGGGGTGATTATATATAGTCAAGAAAATTCTCTATACATAAGTTGACTATATACAAATCTTGAAGATTCATATCTAAATAACAGGTGTGACACTTCCTTATAAAAATATTATCTGAAAATCTCTTATTCTTATGGCATTTTAAATTTGAGAGTTTGGTGATTTTTTTATTCATCAATGAGTATTTCCATTGACATAAAAATTGATAGTGGAAATCCTAAAAATTTATAATTGACCTAATGGGAAGAAAATATACTAAAAAAAAGTTGTTCCTTCCAATTTTTTAATGAAACAATTATGTGTAGCCACCTATTTCTACTCAAGTGTCGCTAATATGGCACCACAATGAGATACAAAATGAATCATGTTTTTTTATAGATCAGTAGTTCCATTGAAGGCTATGAAATTAAGACTATTAATGTTGGTGGAGATGGGGTCACTTCCAACAATTCAGTGTAGGTTTTTCTCTGTATTTTTACCACAATATGATTTAAATTTATAAACATCATCCAGGTGATGAAGAATTATATAGCATCTAATCTATTTGGAAGTATCGATGACAAGTGGGATGCATACTTATTAACACTATGTGATTTTTTATACAACTACCTTCTTATAACAACTTTGGGAACCCATTTTTTCTGGTTTTAGGGTAATTGTCTTGATGTGATGACACCTGATGTCCAAACAAAGAGAAATAATGAGAATCCATGGTTTTTAGAGTCAAATAAACTAATTGTTTACTTTTAGATCCAACAGTATGATTAGACCCATACCAAGTTGTTAGATCATCCCTTTTCGGTGTGAAACTACGATTAAAGGGGAACATTAGTTCCCATTGAGGGATTGGGTTCAGTGGGATTATTTCCAATCAACATCTCAGAAATGATATATTACTACTATTGTAGATTGGCCTCATATTTTTCTTTTTCATAGTTAATGGAAGGATAATTAATCTCTTTATGGAGTTTAGGAGATGTCTCTATTCCTTTCCCCTTACATCTAGCAAACACACAACACATAGGTGGTAGTTGAATGCTTCAGTGTTCGAGGTTCTGATTCTATCATGGATATCAAGTACACACACCCGCCTAGAGAAACATAGTGTGAACACCATGTTGGACTGACACCTCATCATCCAATTCCTCTAAAATTTTATATTTATTTTCTAAATCAATACTGATGAAATTAATCAAACAATAACAGGTATCCAAAATCATGTCATTATCCACCACTGAATTTTTTGTAGTTAAACCATCCTCTATATATTTATTGATGGGTAATTCAGGTCCCTATAGGGATCTCTCCTTATGGGATGGTCTTTTTGAATTATGACCCCTTTAAGGCATGATATTTCCTCAAGATTGTTTATTGGGAAGTAGATTGTGGATAGGGACCTGTAAGGATCATCTAATGTCTTACAATGCATGCTCCTAATAAATAGGATGAGTCACAAATTAGATAGAATCTAATATATGCCTCCTTTGATAATTTAACTAGATCTATGAAGACCGAGTACCTTATAATGGGAAGAAATAATTATATAAACACACCCATACCTATAGGCTCAATATTTCTAGTTGTTTTCACTTCTCTATTCATTAATCACTAGGGTTTTGGTGATATCAAGGGTGGTAGTAGAAATGGTGATGTTATAAATTCTCCAAAGACTAAGGGATACTATTTATTTCAATCTATTTCTATTATTTCCTGGATTTATTTTGGCATTGATGTAAATAGATGCAATGGATGTGGAATATAAGATGAAAATGACCCCAACCATGTGGGGTGGGATTATTTCATGACTCCCACTAATTTCATTTTTTATGGAGGCCTTTTAAAAAAATCGTTAATATTAGATTTCTCCTAGTAAAGATTACTTTGTGAGTGTGAAATACATGCTTATATAGATTTCACATGGATGTGTGGCCTACTTTTCTCAAGTAGATTCCTTTTCAATATTCAATGTGTAATGATGCAGAAAACTAATAATGGATCATTCTCAATTAGTGTGATGTTTGTAGGCATTATAAATGCTGAAATTTTGATGAACTGATAAGAAAAAAAGATACACCATTTAGTACCATTACTTGACTTGCAGAAATAAAATTTTGTAATCTCTGTCTCATTTCGATCATTTAACTTATGAGTGGAGTAAAATTTTTTAATCTATAATCACCCTTCCCTTTAATTTTTATACAACAAGAATATTTTTAAACTATATGATAGAGTACCTTTATGCTATCAAGGTAAGCATGATAATGTTTTTTATGATATTTTTGTGGCTTTAAAGATCATACCACTGTAAAGGTTACTGAAACAACCTTGTGTTAAATCCCACATAATACATTATATTGATCTGTGTTACCCCCATAGGAAATATATTCCAACTTTGGATGATAATGAGTTTTCCACGGGTCGAGACACAGATAGTGTATACATTTTTATTTTATTTTTTGTGGAACATCATATGGGGAAGTAGTCATGAGCCAGAACATGAGTGGTATATTTTTTCCCCTGATCACCCTATATATCAATGATATTTTACTCATTCCTAGAGAAATATTCCGCTAGATAATTCAATAACAATGTTAATTTTTTTAAGGATGACGACACATGATTTTTTGGAGGCAAATATGATGGAGTTTCCCCCGACTATCTGGTGACCATAGTGTTGGATTGTTAGATACTAATGGAGTATTTTATGTAGTTGAAAAAGAATTTTCAAGGACCTATTTTAACAATGGTACCTTTATAAGGGGTTGATATCCTTTATTTGATGATATATTTATGTGGGGAGGAATTTCAAAGTGTACATTATGGGAGGTGTTTTCAAGGCCTTTCTTTATACTAAAGTTTGGTGGAATTCCATTTTAAATATCATATCCTTCTTATAAGGAAGCTTTATTATATAATTAAGATATAATTGAAAAAATCTACATGGACTCAAGGACATTATAATTTCATAAAGTAGTAATATTAGGAGACATTTTATTTTTATGTGATCTCTGGTGGTGGTTTTTTTAGATTCTCCACATTAGGATAATAGAGACATATATGGTTGGTGGGAAATTTTATGAACAAGGACCCTACTAGATGGTCCCTAATTCATTATCAGAATATGATGGAAACCCTCTATAATATTTTAAAGAATATATACCAACTTATGTGTAACTAAGGGAGTATGTTGGGAGGTTTCAATGATCTATGAAGGGAAATGAGCCTACCCTGAAGTCACTAGAATAAAATCCAAATGAACCTTAGTTGAAATAAGGATATATAAAAGGTATTTATTTTCATACTTCATCAAAATATTTTAACAATCCTACATAATGGGAAAGGGATTATACATCCCCTCCAATATCACATTTTAGTTTTGATGATGTGATCTATCATTGGTTGGAGTAGGGATATAGGTCTTTCTCAAAATTTCCACTATAATGTGTTAGAAATATTATAAACTATTGGATATAATTCTTAATTAAGGTGAATATATAAATATACCAATAGACAACATTTTAAATGATGATATTTACCTAGTCATAGATTTCATTCTTCACCAGAATATGAAGATGGTCATCTAGAATGGGAGAGGGGATATACACCTCCTCCTATATCACCATAAATGTTTGATGATGTGATCCTTCGATGATAAGCGTTAGAATATTATACAGAACCCTATTTAACTTGATATTATCCTACACCTAGGTGTATTTTTTATTATACCATCAAACATAAATTATAACAGGGATATACTACCTATCCTTATTTTCATTTGGAATATATTTTAGAATATCGTATTTATCTAAAATATGTATATGTGCTTTTCCTAATATGACTTTCGAGATAAGAAACCAAATACCAACAGGAATATAGTTATGAGCTAGATCCTATTACTTTTACTTCTTCTAAATATTATATTAATCCTCTTGAATGCGATAAATAATATTTTCTCGCTCTTAAGTACCTATTTGAATATGTGGATCAACTAATTTTTTGATGGGAGAAGTAATATGAGTACTTACCATTTTTATTGTGAGAATATGAAAGAATGATCTTCGTTGCAGCTTCTAAAATATATTGGATGTTCTAAAGAGTTTTAGTAGTGATATTGTCCTTCCCTTATAATGATACTAATATGTTAAATAAGCAATATTTAATTGAAATAAGGATATATTCATTATAATATCCTCTTTCAACTTCTCAAGTATGCCAATAATCTTGATATAAGGGAGAAATAATATGAAATTTCCATTAACTTACCACAATATATGTGAAATTTATTTAATAGTAAAAATAATATGGTTTCGCATATAGGGTGTCTCCATGATATATGGTTGGGTTTCATATGTGAGAACCAGAATATGTGTCACTTCTCTACCAATTGACAGAATATACATAGTATATTTCTTTTATGGAACTATAGTACATACCCATCAATCATGTGCTATAGTCCACTTCCCATGATGAGACCATCAATTTTCCCTATCTTGATTAACTGGGATGGAGGTTTTGGGAACAACCTCTACTTTAGGCGAATGAAGAATCGGGGTTTTGCGGCACTGGTAATAATTTCTCTCATGGGAGCCATCCTTTGATCTTACTGAGAGGTGGTGTTCCAGAGGATATTCTATCTACCTTAGGGTTGAGAGGTATTCATTATCATATAATAGAGACAAAAATACAAAAATGGTTGGAAATGACAATTTGTACAACTTGTCAAACCGAATAAAAATTTTGATGGGTCAGGTTGTTGGAATTCATAAGGGAGAGACTTGAGAAAGAAGCCTCCAAAGTCAGGATGGTATTGCTTTAGTGGTACTCCCTGGTCGGTCCATTAATAACCTATCATTGGAGATTATGAGTGGGTGAAAAATCTCTCTCAATATATGGTGTCTTGCCTTTTCCAACATCTAGTTCACATGAATGACTATCTAATGATGATGAAATAGTTTTAGATCAAGGATGTTTCTGAAATACCTCATATATCAACAAAAAACCACAAATAATAATACCCATCTGTGCAACACAAAAAAAACATATTTAATTATATATACTACCAAGTTATAATTCTATTCTAATTATAGTAATCCACTTTTATGATTATAATATTCATGTCAGTGTTACCATTTTTACATTAGATGTATATTAAATAAAAGGGTAAATCCAACATTGAATACCACCATGATGATTATTACTATGAGAGATAAATTGACGACTAATCATTTTATGGTTATAGGATTCATATCAGATTTACTATTTTGTTTCAATGTGCATGGAATATTAGGTTACAATTCAGTCCCAATAGCATTCAAATATTTTTTATTATTGGAGTGGAATATACCACTGAACACTTTATGATTATATATTTCACTTTAGGATCAATATTTTTATTTAAATTCATATTAACTTTGTGTGGTTTATTGCCAATTTATGGTCAAACTTTTTAAAGGACGTTGATCACAAAGTCATAACAGTTACTCTATTAATTCTTGTAGAATTGAGAATATGGGATATCAGGCTCTTCCACATATTTTGATGAAAATTACTACCTACTCTCAAACTCTCTTATTGATTTAAGACTTGTCCATGATTTTTACTCATAATTTTAATAAAACTAGTGGTTTTACTAAAGAATGTTAGTTGATTAGTCATGGGTTTGAGTGACTGAGAATTCATTTTTATGAATCAATGGTTCCATATCTAATTCATTTTATAATGAATGGATTTTATTTAGTTTAAATCCATGTTATTGGGAACTCTAGAATTTAATTTCATCCTGGTCGATAATTGGAATACTTATTTTGAGATCTGATCTATTAAATTAGTTCCCTCTATATCCTTTTAAAAGGATTTAGAACCCATGTATTATTGTTCCATTTAATGATACAATTCATATATTTTTAGGTCATACAATAAGGAGCAATTCCTTGTAGTTTAATGTATTATATAGTGGACTTTCTAGATGAAATGTAACACCCCAAGTTCATGTGAACAATTATTTTTAAAATATATTATTTTTTATAAATTGTATTTCAGTTAACACTATACTAATTGAAATTTTCATTATATTCTACACCATGATAAGCTTATGCTACATGCAACACCGACTTGGCTAGAATTACACAAAACACTGAGTTTCTAAAAAACCATATTTTGTTTCTACAATTATTAAATGAGATAGTTATAACATAGCTATTAAAATAAGTAATAAGAATGGTAATAAATAATTTTAAAATATTATATATGATAGGTTCTTTAAAATAAAACATTTCGAAAATTCTGCATGTAATATTGGTAAAGTCATTATATGTTTGAAAATACTATTTTGTTCAATGAATTGTTTTTTATGTCCTTATGTGGAAAATAATAAAATTGGTTTTAAACACATAGAAATTTAATTTGATAAAATAAACATCATATTTTAATAAATTATTTTTAAATTATCATAGGGGATGTTTTAGGAATTTTTCTGAAAAGCATTATTTTTAGATGAATAGTGAAAATAATAAATTATAATTCAAAAATTATTTTCCATATAATTTATTTATATAGTGAAATTATTATTTAATTTTGTTGTAAAGAGTAATTAAAATAATTATACAAAAAAATAATCAAATTTATTTCACTATAAATAATTTCACATAGATACTATATATCAAAACATTTCAAACTTTTACACTTTTTGTCTTAAAAACCTGCCATTGTGACACGTCTATGATAATAATTTTAAATTAATTTTCAAAAATATTGAAATATAAATTTCGAAAATTTGTTTAAATATTTGGAATAATGAAAATTTCTAATTTATAATATGATTAACATAGTTTTTGGAAAAACATATTTCTGAAATTGATTTATATTAATTATTGAAATTAAGAGAAAAAATACCTTAAAATGACTAAACATTTTACATAAAGCCCAAAATGACAGATATACATTTAAAAATCAGTTTTTATGCCCATAGTTCGACTCTATATTTCATTTAGTTGGATTGGAACCATTATTGGAGACACTTGTAATATGAAAAAGGATATTGGAATTCTATTTTAAACAATTTACATGAACTCCAATCTTCTACTTTAAAAAGGCACTCACCCATACTACTTATTCACACCTCTAAAGACATTTTTTCACCCTAAATATTCTCAAATAATATCCCAACATCCCTCTATTACACCTTTAATTCCCCATATTTTATAAATACAATCAAGTAAGCAATATTATATAAAAAATGAGGTACCCAGAGAAAAGGTAACATCATTCCTCATGCTCAATTATTTTTATTTTTTATTCCAAAAACACAATTCTTATTATTCAATGTTCATATAGAAAAATTATCCAAAATATACTGATATTTTTTGTTATATTTTTTTGACATTCACTTACACAAACATAATCTAATGGGTAACTAGGATATCATTCTTGTGTATGATAAACTCTTTACTCACGAAATGATATTGTTCATTTTCCCATTATTTCCACCCATTGTTGGGTATTATGATAAAAATATATTTTTATTTGATATATATAATATATATTGTTCATTTATTCTTATGGAATTATTTTATATCACATAAATTCATTCTTTAAATCTTGTGTAAATATGATAATTTCATTTGGGGAAGTGTGGACTACCATCTCCTCAAAGAGATGTGATTCGTTCAGACTCTACATGGAATGTATTAAGGATGTGTTTAGGACACACACACACACACACACATATATATATATATATAATTCTACTAGAATATGTATATATATATACATATATTTCATTTACTTTCATTCTACCAATGTGATAATTAAACCAAAACAATGTTCATGCGTACGTAGGGCCTACCATCTCCATGACTAGTGTATTATATTTTATATTTATATATTTAATATATTATAAAAAATAGATATATTGAATATAAATTATATTCATATCATGGATTGCATTCTATAAACCCTGATATATGTTTGAGGATAGAAAATGTAAAAAATGAAGATAGATACGAAAAACAAATAATTTATTACCCAAAATATAACCTTAACATGGGATTTTTAATAAGTTGGTAACATAAATACATATCTGAAATTATATATAAGAATATCGTTTTTTTGGTAGATTTATAATAAACTAATATTTATTATACCTAATTTTTGAATGAGTATGATGAGAGTCATGACATAATATAAGGGAATTTCACCTCTGTAGAGACCCGAAGCTTAACGTACATTGACATTACATTACTTTTGCGGAATACTTAGTACATAACAAAACACACACACAAGGACCGTAATAGTTTAGTGTCTTTGGAAACTCTGAACGTAATCTTCTAATCGTTGTGAAAGATCTTCAATATCTCCCATAAAGATCTTCCCCCTTTTTTTTACCTAAAACCTTTCTTTATATCCTAGGGAAAAGAAAACATAAAAGGGTGATCTCAAATGCTCAGTAAGGGTAAACAAAAGAAAAAAAATCAACCACATCATATTCATAAGAACATAACTTTTGGAAATCTTAACCTGTAAAAGAGAGCATAATTTCATAACATGGGATAAATCATTGTAGTGAAATGAAATCCCAATAATCATAACTTAAAACATGAAACTTTGTGGCATTCACACATAATCATAGAGAATCATTTCTTTTTAGTCATGACTCATTTCCAAGACTATCTTAGAGGACAAAGTCCCTTTCTGAATCGAGTCACCCTCGTTTCAGTCCTGTTTCACTGAACCGGTATCACCTACCATTCCAGCCATGTCTATCTCATGAGATATGAAATCATTACCCAATGCATTGGAGGGAGATATAGGTCCCACCCATCTCATAATGATACCATTCTTATGTGTGCCACAAAATCATAAATCATACATCATTGCATAACCCAAGTAATAAAAATGGGATTCTTAAAAAACATGACATCATAAAACCATTCATATAAGATAAAGTAATTCATAAACATAATTCCATCACAACATAGTCAAATCAATGTAATAATAGGGATAAAAACAGAACCCTTTTATTATGTTAGATGGAAAATAATTTTGATAAAATACTTGAACTCCATTCTTGAGGAAAATATCCATTCTTCTTCAAAAACACTCTTCTTTTATTAACATGTCATAAAATTAGAAACTAAAAGTAGTTGATTAAAAATAAACTTGAAAACTTGTAAAGGAAACTTCTTGGAAATAATGTTTTAAAAATCCATTCATGCCGTAGAAGTTAAAAAAAAACATTCTTCGTACTTTTTTCGGAAAAGACAAAAAGCACCTCGTACGAAAAACAACGACAAAAGATTCCTTTCATATTCTTTACTAAAAACTCACTGAAGGGTAAAATTGTATTTAAACTATTTTAAGTGGATGGAAACAATATTACATATTGAGGGAACATGGATGTGGATGATAAAATACACCCCAGTAAATACTTAGGAATAAACAATCTCGGATAAACATGAGATTGTGATATTTCCCTTACCTTAGGTTTGACTTGCTTTGTAAGTGTCCCACCCTCCTGTGTAATGATTTAAATCATGTTATTGACTTATTCCAGAATCATATTCATTGTTATTATATCATATATGGTCCACTTATGACTTTATATTACCCGTTCTTTTGTAAATTCATGTTAAAGTAGCGTTCTGGGTAAAATCGTCTCATTTGTCGTTCGTGTTTTTAACTTGTAATTATTCATATGATTACTTAGATCTTGATTACTTAATTCCAGAATAAAAAACATGATTTATATATATATATATATTCAGAATATACATATATAATAAATCATTAAATGGAAAGAAATACACCGTTCATGGAGACGGTAGTCCGTACGTACGCATGAACGCTGTTTTCGTTTCCATATTGAATTGAATGGAATTAAGTAGATGACATACATATAAGTATAAATAATTCCATTATAATTATTATTTCATATATTTCATTAGTACTTATTATATATAATTTATAATCATTCATGAATGGTTAATCATTGAGAATGAATCTCATCACGTCGTGGAGACGGTAGTCCGTACGTACGCACGAGCGATAATATCGTTCCCATGGTCATGGAATTGTGTTGAAGTGTAAGTATACTATTTCAGTATCAATATAACTTTATAATAATCATATATAGTTACTCATTAAACCATTATACCCAACCAATTAAGGTGGTGGTGGAAAATAGATTACACCACGGCGTGGAGACGGTATTCCGTACGTACGCACGCGCGGTGATTTCCTTTTTCCGTAGGATGGATAGAAGGTTAATTAGAGTTGTTTAATATTTATAATAACATATCAGTATATAAGAAATACTGATGTTATTACTTTATCATGAAACAACTAAAGAAGAAGAATTTGAAGAAGAATGAAATTGAAAAAGATCGGTAATGGATATTACCTCTTCTTTGGAACCCCTCATTGAATCCTCCACTTAGGGAACTAAGATAGGTCATTGAAGAATACCAGGACCTCTAGGATGATACTAGGGAAGTGGAGAAGTGATTTTGGCAGGGGTTGGCCGAGCTTGAGTGCTCAAATTGGTGTGAGGAGGAGGGGAAGGAGGTGCCCTTTTATAAGGGAGGAGAGGGGCACCTTAGGAATATCTCAAAATATTATTTTATATTAAAGTCAAAATCGGTTTATAATGGTTCCAAAGGGTATTATTTCGAAGATAAAGTGGGGATGGGTCGAAATCCTATCAACCAATAGGATTTAGAAAAGTTTAGGTTATTATTTTAACCTTATCAATTAGATTTAACTCTAAGTTAAATAATTTAACTTTTACCGTGTCTTTTTGTTTTCTTACACTATATGGTTAATACACTTACTATAACATGCCAAACGAACCGAAAATTGTTTATTATTAATATATATATTCTTATCTAAGTCATTTTGCCTAACCTTAGATTTTTTAGGAATAAAATAACAATTAATAATATAATATTTGATTTAAAAACTATTTTGTGTCAATTTTGACACTATTTGATATATGATTTTTGTGAAAGTCATAACAGAATTATATATTCGAACCAAATTGATTAAATCAACACTAATATATCATAGTAACCTAGAAAATTAGTGGGATTCATAAAAAGTCTCAAATTACATTTATTTTGGTGTTTATAAAATCAATTATGTCAATATTTCATTAATAAGATAATTACTGCATCATCATTGTGTCATAAATAAATTAAATTATTTAATGTCTAAAAATTATAAATAAAATACCATTATGTAGGAAATATTTTTAGATTTCTAATCAATATTTATAGTCGAATTTAGCTTATTTATAACCCCATATAAAAAATGATTTACTTATTAAACTTTGATTTTAACTATTTTAACCCTTCTTTAAATAAATTAATAATAAATGTCCTAATCTAATCCAAGTGGGCCTAAATGATAATATTTTACACTTAAGGTTGTTTTTGGTCGAGATACACTTGTCCAATAGGATTATGACATGTTTTAGGGTAATATTAATATCATTTTTACCCTTAATTACCCTATTTACTTTTAACCGTGGTAAATAAAAGTAAAAAGTTACTATTCACCAAAAATTATTTTCATCTCATTGAACCACATTTTACTTACTGACATCAACCGTGCCTCTCGGATTTTTGAAATTCCATTCACAGAAGCGGTAAAATTAAGATTTATGAAAAAATTAATTTTTTTAACTACCACTTAGTAGTTTCACTATTCATCAAAAATTGACGTTTTTCAGAAAAATGCCAAAATTTCACCCTAAGCTATAATTGATATTCCAAATTCAAAAATGATTTCTATTTTTCAAAATTCCCAACATATAAGTTGCATTAATTAATTTTATAATTAATTTCCGCTGTCACAACAAATGGAGTGTTTTTAAGAGATAATAACTATCATAAGATTAACACTTGTTTATGTCTGGTGTAAATGTGAAATTACATCCAATGACCAACATTGTATTGAACTGTGAAAATATATTCTAAATATACTTTAAAACCACTCAAATTAATAATTTATCACTATTAATTATTTCGATTAATTAAGTTGTTTTTAATTAAAATTTAGTAATTTTCACTATTTATCAGAAAATAAAAGTTATCCACAAAGTACCAAAATTTCACCTTAGGCTAAATTCAATACTCCGAATCCAAAAATGAAGTCAATTTTGAAAAATAAGATTTACAGAATTTCAAAAAGTGGTTATTTACTATTCATAACGGCTAGTTTTAATAATATTTTAATAGCATATCGTTGTTTAGTGAAACTCGGTATTGCGTATTACACACGCTATCGAGGAAGGTCGTGATTGTGTGTAATGCAAGGCAAGTCAAGGATGTGTGTTGTGCAAGCTCCTTTTGGTGTAGCGTACAACACAAGACATTAAAAAAATTAAAAAGAATATTTTTCATAAAATCTCGGGCTGTTACATTCTACCCCCCTTAAAATGAATTTCGCCCTTGAAATTCTTCGGGGTTATAAATGGTTTACTATTCTAAAGTTTCTTTAATAGAAACCCACATCGTAAAAAAAAAGAATACCAAAACTTGTCTTTAAAAACTAAAGTATGAAATGTAACGATTGCCCAAATAAACCAATCACTGGGTTTCCACATAGGTGAAAATATGGATATGGAAGAGAAATCTAACCATCATGTTCTGATGGAGAGTGGTAGAGAACATGGCCATGGAAAAGCCAGTAATCACAAATCCATAGATTTGTGATGATATAAGGTACCATATGATTCATCAGGTATAAGATCACTAGGACAACATTTTTGGTTTTCAAGATCATTTCCCTAAAGTTGAAAATTTGAATTAGAATAAATACTTACTTTATTTTGGTACAATCTCACTGTTGTTTGTGCCTTGAACAATTTCCACTTCATCTCTTAAATAAATGAAGTTGAATTTGTTATTCGTGAAGTGTTAGCAGATCATGTGATAGAATGACAGGTCATTCCATCTGTCTCAAACAAAAGGTTAGCAAAAATTATATACATAAGTCGATCTATAGTGAGATTAATCATATATGGTTCCTAAAATGGACTTATACTTCATATATCATACTTCTTAATATAATAAAACTAGTTTCTACTAAATAGGGACTTCCTGTAGGCCAGTGGTAGGCGATAAAGGCCAGTCGCACTTCGGTTGTGGGTTCGATTCCCACAGCCTTGTCCGAAGCGATGGGCTGTCACCCGTCCTACAGGTTGTGCTTTTTCTAAAACTACATTACTATAACATCCCATCAATAATATAGAAAAAACTTCTATCCTTAAAGAATACTCACTTATGTCCAAAATAATCCATTTCAATCTTTAGGCTTATCCATAATACTGCAGTCCACTCTCATAACATAGTGAAAACGATTACCAGAGATTTAATACCATCGTTGATCCCCATATATCATAAGATATGTTTTGTTGGTCACATTCCAAACATCCAAAGGCCTTAATCATGTATTCTCTTGAATACCCATCAAACCTTAGTGAAAACATGAATACAGTTAAAAGTTAACACCTTCCACATACCAAAATCCTCACAATTCTATATACTCAAACCATGATATCACTTAGTCCTTATATCAATCATGAGCTCATGAATACAGTTAAACATTTCATTTCCTCGTTTTCACTTCATTATGTGCATATCATTCTTTTTCCAAAAATATCTCATTCACTTTCCATGGTTACTGGTACCATAAAATTATTGAAAACCACAATAGACCAATACATAAATATTCCAATATTCCATGATACTATATACAACACTATTTTGGAATCCCATTACATAAACACTTAATCATTCCACCACATCATTGTCATATTCAACATCGCCAATAGTGATCGCATGTGACTTTCCTTTTTCCTTTTCCTTAAGTGGTTTCTCATGTTGATCATCACTAACCCTTGGATTAGGGCATTTATTGGCATAATGTCTCATCTCCTTGCACTTGAAACATTGAAGTGTTGGTGGTGCGTTCTCTGCAGTGTTTGCTTTGTTCACATCATTAGAAACCCTTTTTCCATTACTTCGACACTCAGCTACTCGATGACCTTCTTTTCCACACTTAAAACATTTTCTAGTCCCTTTAAGACAATCTCCTCCATGCTTCTTTCCACACTTTGAGCATAAGGAAACATTCATTTTCTTTTCACCATTATTCTGAGATTTCTCCTTGAACTCCATCTTTCGTTTCTTTTCAAAACCATGAGATGGATATGTAACACCAACTTCCATTTCTACCTTCATAGCACAACGCACAATTTCTTCAAAGCTACTGAAGTCTCGTATAGCTAATGCCCTTCGAAAACTTGGTTTTAAGCCACTGAAAAATCGATCAACTTTACTTTCAGGTTGGATGATAATGCCAGATGCATACCTTGCAAGTCCTGTAAAATTCACTTCGTATATACCAACAGATTCATCATCCTTATGTTTCAGCTCAAGAAACTCCTTTTCCATCTTCGTTCGAAGAATACGAGGGAAGTACTTACTAAAAAACAATTTCTTGAACTCGTCCCATTCCATGGAATCAATTTCATCTCTTTGCCTCGTATTCTTGATAAGATTCCACCATTGATCAGCTTCACCTTCCAAACGATATACTGCTAAGATGACTTTATCATGTTCAGAACATTGAAGAACTGAAAATATCTTTTCAGTGGTACTGATCCATTGTTCAGCAACAAGTGGATCGGAAGACCCATTAAAAGAAGGTGGGCGTTGCCTCATGAAGGACTCAATAGAATATTGTTCCCTTCTCTGCTCGTTTGGAAGTCCAGAATGATTCATAGCTTGTGTAAGTATATCAATAAGATTTTGCACTCCATCTCCCATAACATTTGTTTGTTCAGGAGGACAATCATTGCATTGTCCATTGCATTGATCAACACAGTTCCTTCGGGTTCCAGCCATCGTCTAAAACCCAAAAATAATAGTGTGAGAGGCAAAAATCATGCTAGGGAAAACAAAATTATAATGGGGGAGTATCCTCAATATCTAACTTCTTAGGTTAAATTCTATGATCGTTACCATAGTTCTAGGACTGTATATTATGCGTATACTTATCCTTAGGGACATCCCTAGACATACCTTAGAAATACCTCTAGGGATCTCACTAACGTTTTCGCATCCTAGTTTCCAAAGGTTGACTAAACATTTCCTCTGATACCACCTGTAGAGACCCGAAGCTTAACATACATTGACATTACATTACTTTTGCGGAATACTTAGTACATAACAAAACACACACACAAGGACTGTAATAGTTTAGTATCTTTGGAAACTCGGAACGTAATCTTCTAATCGTGGTGAAAGATCTTCAATATCTCACATAAAGATCTTCCCCCTTTTTTTACCTAAAACCTTTCTTTATATCCTGGGGAAAAGAAAACATAAAAGGGTGAGCTCAAATGCTCAGTAAGGGTAAACAAAAGAAAAAAATCAACCACATCATATTCATAAGAACATAACTTTTGGAAATCTTAACCTGAAAAAGAGAGCATAATTTCATCACATGGTATAAATCATAGTAGTGAAATGAAATCCCAACAAGCATAAATTAAAACATGAAACTTTGTGGCATTCACACATAATCATAGAGAATCATTTCTTTTTAGTCATGACTCATTGCCAAGACTATCTTAGAGGACAAAGTCCCTTTCTGAATCGAGTCACCCTCGTTTCAGTCCTGTTTCACTGAACCGGTATCACCTACCATTCCAGCCATGTCTATCTCATGAGATATGAAATCTTTACCCAATTCATTGGAGGGAGATATAGGTCCCACCCATCTCATAATGATACCATTCTTATGTGTGCCACAAAATCATAAATCATACATCATTTCATAACCCAAGTAATAAAAATGGGATTCTTAAACAACATGACATCATAAAACCATTCATATAAGATAAAGTAATTCACAAACATAATTCCATCACAACATAGTCAAATCAATGTAATAATAGGGATAAAAACAGAACCCTTTTACTATCTTAGATGGAAAATAATTTTGATAAAGTACTTGAACTCCATTCTTGAGGAAAATATCTTTTCTTCTTCAAAAACACTCTTCTTTTAGTAACATGTCATACAATTAGAAACTAAAAGAAGTTGATTAAAACTGAACTTGAAAACTTGTAAAGGAAACTTCTTGGAAATAATGTTTTAAAAATCCATTCATGCCGTAGAAGTTAAAAAAACATTCTTCGTACTTTTGTCGGAAAAGTCAAAAAGTTCCTCGTACGAAAAAAATGACAAAAGATTCCTTTAATATTCTTTACTAAAAACTCACCGAAGGGTAAAATTGGATTTAAACTATTGTAAGTGGATGGAAACAATATTACATATTGAGGGAACATGGATGTGGATGATAAAATACACCCCAGTAAATACTTACGAATAAACAATCTCGGATAAACATGAGATTGTGATATTTCCCTTACCTTAGGTCTGACTTGTTTGTAAGTGTCCCAACCTCCTGTATAATGATTTAAATCATGTTATTGACTTATTCCAGAATCATATTCATTGTTATTATATCATATATGGTCCACTTATGACATTATATTACCCGTTCTTTTGTAAATTCATGTTAAAGTAGCGTTTTGGGTAAAATCGTCTCATTTGTCGTTCGTGTTTTTAACTTGTAATTATTCATATGATTACATAGATCTTGATTACTTAATTCCAGAATATAAAACATGATTTATATAAATATATTCATAATATACATATATAATAAATCATTAAATGGAAATAAATACACCGTTCAGGGAGACGGTAGTCCGTACGTACGCATGAACGCTGTTTTCGTTTCCTTATTGAATAGAATGGAATTAAGTAGATGACATACATATAAATATAAATAATTCCAGTATAATTATTATGTCATATATTTCATTAGTACTTATTATATATAATTTTTAATCATTCATGAATGGTTAATCATTGAGAATGAATCTCATCGCGTCGTGGAGACGGTAGTCTGTACGTACGCACGAGCGATAATATCGTTCCCATGGTTGTGGAATTGTGTTGAAGTGTAAGTATACTATTTCAGTATCAATATAACTTTATAATAATCATATATAGTTACTCATTAAACCATTATATCCATCCAATTAAGGTGGTGGTGGAAAATAGATTACACCACGGTGTGGAGACGGTATTCCGTACGTACGCACGCGCGGTGATTTCCTTTTTCCGTAGGATGGATAGAAGGTTAATTAGAGTTTTTTAATATTTATAATAACATATCAGTATATAAGAAATACTGATGTTATTACTTTATCATGAAACAACTAAAGAAGAAGAAGTTGAAGAAGAAAGAAATTGAAAAAGATCGGTAATGGATATTACCTCTTCTTTGGAACGCCTCTTTGAATCCTCTACTTAGGGAACTAAGATTGGTCTTTGAAGAAGTCCAGGACCTCTAGGATGATACTAGGGAAGTGGAGAAGAGATTTTGGCAGGGGTTGGCCGAGCTTGAGTTCTCAAATTGGTGTGAGGAGGAGGGGAAGGAGGTGCCCTTTTATAAGGGGGGAGAGGGGCACCTTAGGAATATCTCAAAATATTATTTCATATTAAAGTCAAAATCGGTTTATAATGGTTCCAAAGGGTCTTATTTCGAAGCTAAAGTGGGTATGGGTCGAAATACTATCAACCAATAGGATTTATACAAGTTTAGGTTATTATTTTAACCTTATCAATTAGATTTAACTCTAAGTTAAATAATTTAACTTTTACCGTGTCTTTTTGTTTTCTTACACTATATGGTTAATACACTTACTATAACATGACAAACGAACCCCAAATTGTTTATTATTAATATATATATCCTTATCTAAGTCATTTTTCTGAACCTTAGATTTTTTAGGAATAAAATAACAATTAATAATATAATATTTGATTTAAAAACTATTTTGTGTCAATTTTGACACTATTTGATATATGATTTTTGTGAAAGTCATAACAGAATTATATGTTCGAACCAAATTACTTAAATCAACACTAATATATCATAGTAACCTATAAAATTAGTGGGATTCATAAAAAGTCTCAAATTACATTTATTTTTGTGTTTATAACATCAATTATGTCAATATTTCATTAATAAGATAATTACTGCATCATCATTGTGTCATAAATAAATTAAATTATTTAATGTCTAAAAATTATAAATAAAATACCATTATGTAGGAAATCTTCTTATATTTCTATTGAATATTTATAGTCGAATTTATCTTATGTATATCCCCATATTAAAAATGATTTACTTATTAAACTTTGATTTTAACTATTTTAACCCTTCTTTAAATAAATTAATAATAAATGTCCTAATCTAGTCCAAGTGGGCCTAAATGATAATATTTTACACTTAAGGTTGTTTTTGGTCGAGATACACTTGTCCAATAGGATTATGACATGTGTTTGGGTAATATTAATATCATTTTTACCCTTAATTACCCTATTTACTTTTAACCGTCGTAAATAAAAGTAAAAAGTTACTATTCACAAAAAATTATTTTCATCTCATTGAACCACATTTTACTTACTGACATCAACCGTGTCTCTCGGATTTATTAAATTCCATTCACAGAAGCGGTAAAATTAAGATTTATGAAAAAATTAATTTTTTTAACTACCACTTAGTAGTTTCACTATTCATCAAAAATTGAAGTTTTTCAGAAAAATGCCAAAATTTCACCCTAAGCTGTAATTGATATTCCAAATTCAAAAATGATTTATATTTTTCAAAATTCCCAACATATAAGTTTCATTAATTAATTTTATAATTAATTTCCAATGTCACAACAAATAGAGTTTTTCTAAGAGATAATAACTATCAAAAGATTAACACTTGTTTATGTCTGGTGTAAATGTGAAATTACATCCAATGACCAACATTGTATTGAATTGTAAAAATATATTCTAAATATACTTTGAAACCACTCAAATTAATAATTTATCACTATTAATTATTTCTATTAAAAAAGTTGTTTTTAATTAAAATTTAGTAATTTTCACTATTTATCAGAAAATAAAAGTTATCCGAAAAGTACCAAAATTTTACCTTAGGCTAAATTCGATACTCCGAATCCAAAAATGAAGACCATTTTGAAAAATAAGATTTATAGAATTTGAAAATGTGGTTATTTACTATTCATAACGGCTAGTTTTAATAATATTTTAATAGCATATCGTTGTTTAGTGAAACTCGGTATTGCGTATTATACACGCTATCGAGGAAGGTCGCGATTGTGTGTAATTCAAGGTAAGTCAAGGATGTGTGTTGTGCAAGCTCCTTTTGGTTTAGCGTACAAAACAAGACATTAAAAAAATTAAAAAGAATATTTTTCATAAAATCTCAGGCTGTTACAACCTTACATTTTATTTTCATAATATACATGCATTATTCACCACTAATTTCATTTTTGTGGTGTTTATATTGAACATTAATGCATTATATGATTCTTATAAATATATATTATAGGTATTTAAATATATATTTGATGATTTTAATTTCATAGCGTTTATAGATAAAAATTTACAAAATCGGTAATGTAGTTTTTCTCAATTTATCTTTTATAAGACACGTTGCATGAATAATTAAAACCATGTTTTAGAAAAAAATGTATTCAAAATATTTTTAATGTTTATATATTAAGCTCATTTTTAAATTAAAATGTTTTTTAAACATGTTTTATTTTTTTCAAATAATCATTTATAATCATTCAAAGTGTTTTCAAAGAAATTATTTTTAAATAATTTTCAAGCTTTATTTATATGTTTTCAATGTATTTTGAATGAAATGGGTTTCAACATGTTTCAAATATTACATAATATATTTTAAATGAAAAATTTTTTCCAAAGGATTTATTTTATGATAATATTTTTTCAAATATTAAAGGATATTTCCCTCATAAAATGATATTAAAGGATATTTCCAAATTATTTTCCATCTAAGATGGAATCCATCAGTGTTATTCAAGCCATTATGGGAACATTAACCAAAGGTTACATTAATATTATTTATCTTAATATTTTATGTTTTTATGGAATTATGTGTATGAAACCCATTTAACTTTAAGCTGTTATATGTTTCTGAAACCATCTTTTTTCCAGGATTTATTCATTTGATGATATGATTATGAAAGGTGTATCTATTCCATATGTTATGATATGATTCCCTATTAAGGACGCCCATTTAAATTAATGGTTTATGGTAAGACTATGTATGATCTTATGACACATATATTTATGATTTCATTATGAGGTGGGTGAGACCAATATCCCCCTCCAATGAATTGGGAAAATATTTATATATCATAAGATAATAATGGGATTCATGTAAATTGGCTACATCCACTAAGGAAGATGGAGAAACTCAATAGATTATTAGAATATGTGGAAACATGGTTCACTATGGGACTATGGGGAATACAGATCCACTATTAGAATATAGAGAATCTTGATCCTCTATGAAAATATGGAGAGACCTGATTTCTTATTAGTAAAGGACTATGACTATGGATGGTGGAGTGTCCCACTAAGTAGTTGTGTCCCCATAAAGAGCCCTAATGTTTTTTTGGAAATTTACTATAACTTATAGGCAATGATATTAAATGTTTATGTGTCTTCCACAATACCTTTTTTCATTCCTATGTTATGATATCTTGGATAATTATTTTGATTCCAATATGATTAATGTCTTATAAACATCCAATATTTATTCTATGATTTACATTTATGATCTTGGATATATAGGGTATGATATTATAATGTTATTATCCCATTATCATACCCTTATTCTCATACTTATGATTACAGCTCTATCTTATTTACCCTTACTAGGCTTCTGATCTCACCCATTCTTTGTTTCATTCCCTAAGTTGTGAAGATATTTTTTGTGTATGATGTGTCTAATAAGGGTGATAGTCATGAAGAACCTACTGGTAGATAATGTATCTCACTTATTTAACAGGGCTTATGTTTTTGTGTTTTCAAATTAACTAGACTAGAACATTATTTGGGTGTCTATTTGTGTAATATATTAAATATCTTGAAATAGGTTTGTAATTTTAATGTATGAAAATTGTGGTTCTCTATAGTTGTTAGAAGAGAAAAAAAATTATTTAACCTTTTGAAACTAGAATGAGAAAACCTCAGTGAGTACTCTAAATAGATATCTAAAGATAAGTATAAGGATAAGTAAAAGTGTTGGAAATTTCCCTAGAATTTTGGTAAATGATAGAGGGAGTGGTTTCCAAGAAATACATCCTTGTCTGTATAATACAAATGGACGTGGTTCTAGTACATGTATACTTGGGATTATCAACTCTGAAAAGTTGTGTTGGGCCTGACTCAATCATAACCAAGAACATTCCAATTATCCTTACAATGAACATTATTTTACACTCTTAGGGTATATGATTAGAGAATTCAAAAACTCTTCATGAACCATCATGAATTAGTTAAAAATAAATTTGATTTGAATAACCTAGGGAAAATTTAGGTTTTCATAGATTATGGAATGTTTCATAATTTATAAATCCATAAATTTGTGTTTTTCATTATTATGTGATTCCTAAATATAAAAAATCATTCATACGTTATGAATTTTTATTTTAGTCAATTACTAGAACCCAGAGGAACCATGTTAATGGTGACTATGATGTAAAATGAAATGATTTTCATCATACGAATCTGAATTCTATGGGATCTTGAATGAAAAACCACATTTCTATGTTTACAAAAATTTCAAAAGATATGAATCATATCGAGATTCCAAATGATCAAATTATGAAATTATTTTTGTTTGAGTCATTATTTAGGAACCACCTTCCTAATTTCAGTGATTCTTCTAATCCACTTATTTCATAACGATGTACCAATACCACTGAATGATATTCTTCATTTACTAGTGTTCAGATCATGAGAAATTCATTCTGTGTGTTTATTGGTTAAAAGTTGAAGAATACTAGTTGTGGAATCTAATAAATAATATGAGGAAGTATGGTGAAATTGAATCCATCGATTGGGAAGAGTTTCAGAACCTATTCATCTATAAGTTCGTTCATATTTTTCTTTGTATAAATATGGAAAAGTGGTTCCTTTCATTAAAGAAAAATGATGATGAATCTATTGATGCATATGAGGATAATCTCGCATGACATGTGAGGTATTAAAACCTTCTATTAAAGTATATAGGTTCCTTGGTAGCTTAAAGACAAATCTTAGAAGGTCGTTGTCCATAAGAGAGTTTTGTATCAATGAAGATATTGTGAGTTTTTAAATAAAAGATGAAATTAAGGTTTGAGTTTCATATCAATATCATGGTTTTAACAATAAAAGGAATATGGATTTCTGAGTAAAATCTAAAAACCATGAATAATATAATATGATCCTCCCTTTATATTCCATGTGTGAAAATAAGTGAGGGGAAATTGTATTGAATGCTCTAAAAAGTATTTTAACAGCAAAAGGTAAGGCCACTAGGAAATTAATTGCCACACTAATGGGAAGAAGTTGGTGAATGATTCAAATATAAGAAAACCTACACATAATGCAACACCAACAAATCAGGGATTCATGTTTTAGGAGGATGGTCATTATGCTAACCTGTGGGAAAACCCAATGGTTGGTGAAGATGATTGGTGTTATCAACCAATTAAATAAATGGATAAAGTGAAATCTCATGTGATCATTGTTTCTAAAAATCGATGTGATAACGAGATGGTGAAAGGTAAACTTACCATCCACTATTGAACTGATAACATCTTTTTTATTGTGGATCTACCCACTCATTCATGTCTAAATAATTTTCATGGTGTATTAAAATTCCAATAAAACAATTAGATGTTGGATTAGAATTGAAAACCCATAATAGTATGATGATTGCATCTTAAGTATATGATTCCCCTCCAATTCGAATTTTTGGAAATATACATCCTTCAAATATTATCATTTCCCATTGGATAAATTTGATGCCATCTTAGTCATGGATTACATTTTGCAACATAAATACCACATCAATGGTTGAAGAAAGGATGTGATTCTTGATATTTCAAACCTACGAATGATCACCTATCAATGTGACAATAAGTATTAAATTCCAATGGAGATTGAATCCATTTTATGTGTCTTAATTCACATTAAAAGGGGTTGTTAATCTCAAATGGTTAGAGATAAAATTGGCAACAATGATATGCCTATTTTCCGAAGTTTTTAGATATTTTCTTTAATATTTTGATAGCCTCCCACAAAAATGTGATGTTGAGTTCTCGATAAAACTCATAACTGGTTCCACACCAATTTCAAAGACTCCCAATAGAATGGACCCAATTGAGTTACAGGAATTGATGAAGAAACTCCAAAAAAACCTTGATAAGGGATTCACCTGACCATGTGAGTCACCTTACAGTGCACATGTACTTTTCATGAAAAATTAAGATGGATCAATTAAACTATGTATTGATTGTTGAGAGTTGAATAGTATCACAATCAAGAAAAAGTATCATCTCCCCTGTATTGATGACTTGATTGATTAATTGAATTGAGCTCAATACTTTTAAATGATTGAACTTTGTTTTGGATATCATCAATTGAGTGTCAATGAATAAGATTTACACTAGTACAAATTAATTACAAGTTATGTGAAAGACCCTGGAATACTCTGAGAGGGCAGATATGAATCAGGGTGTCAACTATATCTTTTTAAAATTGTGGATCTTGTTCCCACATTGTTAAGAACCTATTAAGTCTGTTAGTCAAATGAATGAAAATACATGACACATCACTTTTCCTTGGATCACCGCAAAGGGCTACGTCCAAGGAGAATACACTGGCAGTGTTTCAATAATACCAAAATTCACTAATATTAACTTGTTGTGGAGTACAATTGTTTGGTCACAGTCACTCTATGTTTGGAACAATAACCTTACAAAAGTTCATGGATAGATCACAGCTTAACTCACAACACTACTTTAAACTCCACCTATCTCACTAATGTGAGAGAAGTCTAACATAGTTTATCGACTTGAAGGTCGCTTCAATCGATAAGCATTGGATTCTTTATCTTTGTCTAGCAAGAGACAAGACATGCATAAATAACTGAAGTATATTCTCACTGAAATCCTTAACCTCTCAAAACCGATACCCAAATATTCCCTTCGCAAAGACCCTTTGAAAATATCAACAATTACATGAGAATATCCCCTCGTAGAGCACAACCCTTCTATGTTCTCATTACCTCGCAGAGCACAACCCTTCGCAGATCTCATTGCCTCGTAGACAAACCTACTTCTCACTGAGCATGCATCGAACACTCTATCTTCGCAAATATCACCTTATATATAAGCTTTTGAATCATTCAATACTTTTAATTTCTCTTCATGAATCACAAGCTCACATAGATCAACCTACTTCGCGAAGGACCCCATGTTGCGTGATGTCAAAGAGATCTTGGATTTTCTCTTTAAAAATCATGTAGAATGAAGAGTGGTGGCCTCTTATTTATAGTTGTGGCCGAACATGGTGCACAGCTTCTTCAAGCGAAAAATCCAGATCATCCAAAAACATCTTCGCTGAGAATCTCTCTCTTCACAATTCTCGTTGTAACCACAGAGCTCTCCATCAAAACCCTTCGCACCGCTGCAAAGAACCAATCGCAGAGAAATTCTTGGAATCACAGAGCACACCATCACAATCTTTCATGTCGTCGTGAAACACAATTCAAGTATCCCATATCTATGAAACTCAAAGCTTTATCATATTTTCGTGAGACCTTAAAGAAAAAAACATTATTCAAAATTCTTGTTATTCCCTCAAATTTTGGACACCAAAAATTTCACAAACACTGAGAAATGATGTCATCATCAAAGTTATATATAGGTTGAACTGTGTGATCATCCTCAAAATCCCCCTGATTATCCATGAGAATTATTGACAAAAAACAAACCATACTAATTTTTCAAAAAGAATACCCTTGCTTCCAACAATCTCCCCGTTTGGGTCTGTTGGAAATCTCCAGATAAATTTAATAGAGCACCAGGCATGGTCAATACCTGAACCTACAAGAGACAACTCAGCTATCACCCTAAGTCTATGTGAGCAGTTCTTGGTGTATAAAACAAGATATATGACCTGAATTTAGTTCTCAATATTTCGTTTTCTACCATAGAGTTGCATTTCAGGATTTTTCTTTTCCGCATAATTATTATACCAGAAAGAAACATAACACCCTCCATTGAATTTATCCATATACCCCCCTTTGGAAATAAAACAAATGAACCAAATCTGGACTTGTATAATAAAAAAAATGCTCCACATAGATTTTATCTCCCCAAGAATCCATCATCATTTCCAAAAATAGAATAAAAACATTTAGAACAATTGTAGGGGAGGGGGTCTTATAACCTCCTTATTCATTGTGAGGTGTCTGAACACCGAGGTTCAACAGATGTTTCTATAACCCAGACGTAGATAGTGACTTGGTCATAATGTTAGAAATATGCTAATTAGTTCCCCAATGTTCCATTTTGATCATGCCTTGATCATAATTTTCCTTGATAAAGTGATATCTGGTCTCAATTTGTTTTGTACGAGAATGTTGAACATGATTATTTGTAAGATAAATTGTGCTCTTGTTATAATAGTAAATCACCATTGGTTGTTTCACTTCATCAACTATGTCAATCAGTTGTTTTGTCCTCCAAAGTAACTAATTTCAAACCTTCATAGAAGATATATATTCAGATTCACTATTACGAAGAGAAGTACTTTTTTTGTTTCATGCTTAACCATCCTACACATTTCTTCGCAATAGATAAAGCTCTAACACTGGTAGAATCTCTATCCAAAACAACTCTAGCCCAGTCAAAAACAATAAATGATGATAGTTAACTCTATCATCCAAAAAAATGTATAATCCATAATTATGATTACCTTGAATTTTCCTTGTGATTATTTTCACTTCCCCCATGTGTTCTTCTTTCAGATTACTCTAAAAGAGGGCCGAAAGGAAAGTTGCAAAGACAATATTTGGTCGTGTCATTTTCAGGTACAAAAGGATTCTGATGATTCTTCTGTACATGGTGGGATCCATATAAGTCCTTTCCTCGTGTTTCCTGAGAATTATTACAACCGCAATAGAAGTCGATATTTGATTGGAATCCTGTATATTGAATTTATTCAACAGCCCGCATGCATAATTTTCTTGAGAAATGAAAGTGGAATACATCTTATAAATCACATGGAACCCTAAAAAGTAGTCGAGTTCACAAATAATGGACATTTTAAATTCTGATTTCATGTGATTGTAAAATTCAACCACTAATCCATGTCTTCTTCCACCAAAAATAATATCATCCACATATACCAATACCACGAACTGATTTTTTAGAATTACGTAGATAGATATTGTGATCCACTCAACATATTATAAATTCAACATTTCTTAGATAACAGTCCATCCATGTGTACCATGCCCATGGCTGCTATTTCAATCCATTGATAGCTTTCATTAATTTTTAAACATTTAGTTCATCATTTCCAAAAAAACCCATGGGTTGTTTTATGTAGACTTCTTATCCCAAAACACAATTTAAGAATTTTATCCTTATAACCATTTGATAAACTTTATAACCATTATGGATTTCTATGGAAATAAATAACATAATTAAATCCAGTCTGGCTAATAGAGAAAATGTCTCTTTAACATCAACACCTTCAATTTGTGAGGATCCTTTACAAACCATGTGCACCTTTTTATGACCACATTTCCAATCACGTCAAATTATTTCTTGAAGACACACTTCATACCAATCACATTGTGACCTTATAGTCTCTTGACAAGGTCCCATGTTTGATTCTTTTCAATCTGATCTAAATCATCATTCATGTCTTTCACCCATGATTCATACCTGGAAGCCTCATCAAATGAGGATGGTTCCACAACTGATATAAATACATATTGTGTATTATTCTTCATTATCAACATCTATGAGGGTGTATAATAATCCCAAATAATGTTGGATATGTCAATGTATTCTCTTCTATTCCTCTTTTTATATTCAACGGAATTCTCTCAAGCTATGGTTTCCTTTTAAGATTCTTCATTTGAATCAACATCATGATGTTGCCCCGGAGAGTTAGCTACATCTTCCTCTATTTTTTTAGTTTCATTTTATTCATGTTCACTTTATTCCCAATCATCTATGACATCATTATATGAATTCTTCAAAGAATTTGAGGTTTTCCCTCCAATGATCTTAACATCACATCTTTCAATAATTCATACCAAGAACTTGTTAAAAAACTTGTGGTCTTTTCTGTTCATTATGTATCCAAGGAAAATTCCTTCGTCTCCATTGTCACCATACATTACTTAATTTCTTTATTTGTTTCTGAGGAAAACATCACATCCAAAAACATGAAGGTATTTCAAACAGGGATTCCTTCCATGAGACCATTTATATGGTGTCTTCTTAATACCAATATATAGCCCTGTTAAATTTTGAATATAAAATATATCTTAAACGAACTCTTTCCATTAATGTTGATGAATACTGGTCTCAATCAGCATAGTTCTTTCCATATTGTTCACCTATCAATTTATGCACTTAGTAACTCCATTTTTTGTGGAGTTATCACAAAAAATACCTCACTTTGTATCCCATGATTCTATTGATAATTTTTTAATTCAATGGGCATGTATTCCCCTCTATAGTCAGATTGGAGCACTTTGATTGTTCTTCTAGTATCATTCTCATCAATTCAATGATATGTTTTCATGCAGTCATGCACTTTTCATTTCCTATGAATAACTATTACACATGTTATAATACAATAGTCATATCGTAAAAGGAAGAATTACCTTCTTCCATGAGTTCTAGAAACCATTATTGGGTCACATACATCTGTATTAATGAGATCAAGAATATGATATTCCCATTTCTTATTTAAAAAACATGAATTGTAGAACTACATCCCCTGAATGAATGATTAAAAATACTTTTCATGTACATGCTTCAGGGTAGGAATGTCTATGAAAATATTCAGTTTTTATATATTCTCCATGTCTTTTTGATTGATGTACCCTAGTCTTCGATCCCACGACTTGTTTTCAAATTCAACAGTCAGGTATAGAATGTTTTCTTTACTATCATCCTACTATTTATTGCCTTCTATTTTGAATCCTTTCATTAGATAATTTCCTATATTTCCCTTGATAGTATAGATTTTTTGATTAAAAGTAAATATAATTCATAAGTCTCATAGTTAAGACACAATGAGGAGAATATACCATAGGCCATCCACATAAAGGACTTTAGTTTTCTTTATATCTCCATTAGCTAGTTTAGTACATCCACTGCCTTTGATTTGTAGTGCTCCCTCATTACTGAACTGTATTGTTCTATCAACCCTCCTCTTGAAATTTATTAAAAATTCTTTATTACCTTTCATATGAGATGAAAAATTGCTATCAAGAATCCAACTACAGTTTATTTTTGTAGTTATGAGGGCTACCTCTGCAAGGTTGGATTAATCAATTTTATTATTTTCTTTCTAAAAGATATTCGATTGGCTGTAACAAACTAATGGCCTTTTAATTCCCTCTTTTACATAATGGGGTTCTTCATAGTCAAAATTTTATTCCAGAGTAGAAAACCTATTTCAAATAGCAAAATTATCTTGCTGATGATCATTGAATTATCTCATACATTAGTATAAGGGGTCTATGTCACTCTTCTTTTAGAAGTATATGGATTTTTTTCCACATTTATAACAATGAAAACAATATCCATAGAAATATTTTATTCAATAAATAGAATGATATGAATTTGTTCTCCACTAATGAACTCCTAGATCTCCCCCTTTTAGATAGATCATTTCCACTTCATAATATCACACAGTATGACCCATATCAATAGAAATGACACTTCATGAGAGGAAATGTATTCTCACTTAAATTTTTCCTATTTCCTTCTTCATTGGGAAAATTGATTGACTACATATTATTCCTTGAAGCTAGAGGTTAGTCTTCTGATCTCCATTCAATTTGATTTAAGTGTCTCTTTTCATCACTTTTGGTGATTTTACAACATGATCAACTTTCAGCTTGCCTTTATTCTAGTCTACTTTATTTGTAGCATTTGATGTTTCAGCACCACAAATAATTCTACTATTTCACATGCTTGTGGGTCTTTGATCACTCAAAATCATTTCAACTTCATCACACCCTCATTTTTCTCTCTCTAGTAGTTCAACATCCTAGAATGTACCAAGTTATATTTTCTTATTTTCTTCCCTTTATCATTATTCATTTTTGAGCATTCTCCTAAGACTATCAACTTCTTATTCGATACCCTAAGAGTTTTTTTATTCTACTCTAGTATTGAGGTATGGTATAGAAACCCTTATTTATGTTACACACTTAAAAATTATTTATTACATAAACTATTCACTTGATACAACATAGAATATTGAGATTTATAGTGTCATTGGGGAATAGGAACATTACATAACAAATGAAAACATAAAACACACATCATCTTTATTGAAACCATCCTTTATATAACCACGAAATTCCCTCGAACTTAGCATTGCATGGGATAACCTGAGGACATGCATAAGAAAAGGGAGATATAAAATGCATATTAAGGGAGTAAAAAGGGAATAAAATGATGAATATAATACATGTTAGTAAATAGGAATATCAAAGGGCCATAAAGAAACATGATTATAAATTCATGATATAACATGATTATCATAACATGGAAATGTGGCAGCAAAACTTAACCTAGAATTAGTATGAGCCAAGTATCATTACACATGTAGCATGATTAAAACATCATTGTAGTTGATTTATCATGAGTAAACCCTCATTTCACTTTAGGTATCATGATACTAATCTTTACCCCATTCATTGGAGCGCTATCAAGGAACACCCTTCTTAATAATTATATTTCATGGATAAGTGCGTCACATGGATCATATAACATGGATTCAATAAACATCATCATTTATTCCACAATGAAAAAATATGGAATTAATACATGAAACTCTATAATAAATTAGTAAACGTGCATAATGTTGAATAACCTAGATAGATAGATGGAAATGGTATTTACTATACAATGACTTTGGCTAGGAAAATCTCGGGGCAATATCGGCAGTATAACAGCCTCACATAAGAATTCATAAAAATGGTTGATGAGAGAGAATGGGATTTATCATCATATTTACATGAACTGGATAGTAAGGGGGCATATAGATACATGTACCAACATTAGTAATGGAATTTTATATTCATAATACAAAATATTTTATTGAATGTAAATGAAGAGAGAAAAATTCCTTATGGAATTTCGTTATGGTAATGGGTGTACATTAGAGGCATTAATGATAGAGAAATGGGTATATCATCGTTCAAACATAAATATTTCAGTATGGGGGAGGATAAAAATCATACCCCAACATTTATAATTTAAAATAAAAGGGCATGACAATATTAAGAATCAAGGATAAATGTAGAAAGAAAGGAATCCATTAATTTTAAGTGTGACCCTAAAGACTTGGTAAAGTCTTGAGAGGGGATTATAGGGAGTTTGGGGAACATTGGTAATATTATATAGAAATGAGGGAAGAGATTGTAAAAACTCCAAAGGCAATGAGTGAATAGGAAGTGGGATCTTGGGTGGGTTTATATTGGAAATGAGAGCGAATTCGTTATTATTTAGGTTTGGGCCACCACACATTAAACTAATCCAGACCACAAACCATCCCATGGTTTTTTACCATGTTTTTCTCAAAAGTGGTGATTAAAATAATATATTATACGTCCAATGACATAATTTATTAAAATAATAGGGTTTCTTATGTAGAGGTGAGTCACACTGTCAATGAATCCATTTAAAAAGCTAAAATGTTGTTTAAGTCTTGGAGGGTCCACTAAGGCTTTTTAAAATAAATCAAACAAACCTAATACCACATTATTTTAATATAAAATCTTATATTAGTAGAAAATAACATTTATAGTATTTTATCACATCACTATTGGGTCATTATGATGTCATAAAACACATTATATATTTAAATAGTATTTAATTTTTACCCAAAAAATTGACTGTCTCAGAAAATTATGAAAAATTAAACTATGGATAAATTCAATCTCATGATTCAAAAAATAATATTATGTTTATCCCCTTAATTTTCTAAAAATGTGAATTTTCACTTTTAATGTAAAACCAGACATTTATAGAAAATTTAGTGGTTTTGACAAAAACAGATTTCAGACCATAATAAAAATTACTATTGTATTAATAAAAATTATAAGATCATTAATACATAATAAAAATTAATTTAATAATAATAATTTATTAAAATATTATTTAATTCAAAAATCCATTAATTTATCGAAAAATATTCCTTTTTTTAATATTAAATAAAAAAATATTTTTGCTTTAAAAACTATTAACAACGTAACAATAATAAAATTAATGTACATTTTTATTATGTACAAAATTTATTCACCTAATCATAGTTCTAGGGTCTTGTTACATAATCCATTATAACACCCGCATAAGACCTAATGGTAAGGTGTTTGATGGTGACAAACTCTTGGGGTGGTTCGGATAACATCGCTCGGGTGGTAATCTCTATCAACATACACTTCCCCAGAGGCATTTGTGTTTGAGATTAACATGTTGAAGATCATCTTGGGCTTGGTCAAGAGTGAAGCCCAATGATTCCACCTCCTTTTTGTGCTCCAACAAATGGGCTTCATATGGGGAAAGTATACTGAATGAGGTCATCACTTCCTTCATCTGAGTAAATTGGATTGGTTAAAACCATGTATTTATACTAATCATGTGATCATTGTTTAATGTCTATATTATCAATGTTGATAATGTTTAGCAGTATTTTAAAATCCAAAAACATAAAAGCCAAATAATTTCACATTTTATATTTCTATTTTCCCTAATAAGACATTTAATTAGATCAAGTGTAATTTCCATTAATAAATGTTTTCTTAGTTACAATCATCCCCCTTAAAAAGTTAGGCCCTTGAAATTTCCTTTTCCCAGACTAAAACAAATATGGTAACTCTGTTTTATCACTTCCTATGATTCCCACGTCACTTCATCAAACTTGTGGTTTCACCACAAAACCTTAACCAGGGGCATTGTCTTATTTCATAGAAAAGTTTCTCTACGATCTAAGATATTCACCAGTTGCTCCTCATAAGAATGATTATCCTATAATTGTACTACCTTTCAAGAGTGTACTTGTGAAGGGTTTGGTATGTACTTTTTTCAGGGGGATACATATAAGAAATCAGGTAATTTGGCCATGGTAGGTGCAAGTGTTAGTCGATAGGTCACAAACCCAACACGATCAAGAATGTTAAAGGGGCCGATGTACCTAGGACATAACATCCCTTTCATTCCAAACATCATGACCATATTCAACTGAGATATGCTAAGAAATATGATGTCTCTATCATTGAACTCAAGGTCTCATCGATGGTTATCTGCATTACTCTTCTATTTACTTTTTACTGCCTTGATATGCTATTGAATGGTTTTCACCTTATCCACCATTTCATAGAACATTTTATGTCCAACGATCTTACACTCACCGACTGCATCCCAAGACATTGGTGTTCTACACCATTTCCCATAAAGTCATTCATATGGTGACATTCAGATACTCAAGTAGAAACTATTATTGTAGATGAATTCAACAAGTGGAATATGTTGGTCTCATCCTCCATTTAAGTCCATAGAACATGATCTTAACATATCTTCTAATTTTTTAGGGGATTTCTCAGATTAGAAATCAATTTGAGGATGTTAAGTTGTACTAATGTTCATTAGAGTGCTTAGAGTATATTTGAGACTTTTCCATAACATTGAGGTGAATCTAAGATCACTATTGTATATAACATATAATGATACACCATGAAACTTTACCAATCATTTGATTTAAATCCATTATTCTTTATCCAATGAGAAGCCCTCACGAATCGTGATAAAGTGAGTTGTCTTTATAAGGAAATCCACAATGACCCATATAGAATTGTTTTTTATGGATGTCCTTTGAAGTCCAGCGACATATTCCATGGTAATTGTTTCCCACTTTTAGGTTGTAATGGGTAGTGGTTTCATCATCCCCTTAGAATTTTTCCTCTTGTCCTTCACTTTCTGACATACCAGGCACCTTGTTTTATATTCAGTAATCTCCATTTTCATATTGTCCAACCGAAAGTTTTTTCGGATATCTTGATACATCTTTGTTCTCCCCATGTGAATATAGAAGTTTGGTTTATGGGAGTCATTTATAAGCTTATTATTTATCATTGTATCATATCGTAAACATAATAGTGACTGAAATCTCACAATTCAAACCTAGTCAACCATGAACTCTGAGGATTTCCTATTTCTGATAGCTTCCATCCTTTTAAGAATTTCCACATACTTTCTTTCAGCATCCTTTATTTTCTCCATGAGGGAAATATGAGAAATCATTTGAGAAAATATTGATGATGTTACTCCATTAATCATTCCCAAGTCCATCATCTAAGAATATATGAAGATTGGATCCTTTTCAATTCTCAACATTGATACAGATGCATGATCCATTGTACATAGTGAATCCTCCACCTTATTTTCCTTATTGGGATGGTAGTGGATTAAGTACTCAGAATACTTGATGAGTTCTATCGATATTCGTTATAATATATTGTTCTATTTTTGTGGTAATATATATTTGAGGCTCTTGGGATCAATCTATATCTCACACTTCTCCCCATAAAGATAATTCCTCAATATTTTCAACGCAACGATCAAAGAAGACAACTCTAGATCATGTGTGAGATAGATTTTATCATTCATTTTCAGCTTCCTTGAGGTTTAGGGTATCAATTTATCATTCTTCATCAACACACAACCCAATACATTCTTTGAAGCATTGCTAAATACCACAAAAAGTTTTCCACTTATGGGTTGTTTGAGAAAGGGTGCAGGGATAATCCTCCTTTTCAACTCCGTGAAACTATCTTCACATTAATCACTCTAAGTAAACTATACTTTCTTTTGAGTTTTCATGGTAATAGGGTTGGAAAATCATGATAAATTTCTCATAAATTGGAAATAATGTACAGCCAACCCCATGAATCTATTGATATTTATTAACGATGTTGGATTCAGCCATCCCTCATTTGAAATTGTCATGGAGGGATCCACTGATATCCCATTGCTTGTGATAATATGAGCCATGAATGAGACCTCATTTAACTAGAACATGCACTTTTTGTACTTTGTATGGATATTCTAATTCTTCAAGGTCTCTTGTACTGTTCTTAGATTCTCCTCATGATCCTCCATGGTTTTTGAGTATAATAAAATATCATCTATAATGACTACCACAAATTTGGTGAGGTAATATTTCTAGACTCTATTCATCAAGTCCATGAAGATTACTGGAGCATTATTGAGTTCAAAAGGTATTACTATGAATTAATAGTTCTCGTATCTCGTACAAAAAGTATTCTTGTGGATATATTCCTTGATTAGCCTTACATGATAATATCCTGGAAGGAAATACACCTTGGAGAATTATTGTGCTCCATGAAGCTGATCGAAAAATTCATCAATTCCTGGAAAAGATACTTATTCTTTATCATGATTTTGTTGAGCTCATGATAATAAATGCAAAAAAGAGCATTGACTCGTCCTTCTTTGTGACAAAGAGGACTGGTTCACCCCATGGTGAAGCTCTTGGGAGTATAAGACCATTATATAGATTCTCCAATAGTAGTTTTTTTAGAACCTCAATCTCCACAACAGTTATTCATTACAGAGTCTAGGATATTAGTAAAACCCCATTTATAAGTTAAATTGACAACTCAACATCTCTTCTAGGAGGAAGACTAGGAAATTCCTCAGGAAACACTTCAACAAATTCTCTCACAATAGGTATGTCATCAAGGATTGTTTCCTCCTTATACTAAATCATCTGAGCATGATGTGTGTTCTCATATGGTAGTAATATCAAAGCTTGTGGTTATGTTTCTAAGTAAGATTCATCCTCCTCCTTGCACTTGTATAGAATCATGGGTCAATTCTCTATATGGATAGTGTTTTCCCTCTCATAGAAATTTATGTTGTCTCTATATAGGGAAAGCCAATCAATGTCATGAATTGCATCAAATTCCACCAGAGGGAGTATGATAATGTTCTCTAAGAATTTCAATCCACAAATTATGACAAGGGATGAGTTATATTCTTGGGATTCAATGATTTACCAATTTTCCCTACTCAACATCTTAACTTACATGATTTTTAGTGGTGTTGGGATTGTTCAACTAAAATTTTGGGATATAAAATAATGCATAGAACCAATATCAAAATGTACGTTCATAATTCTTGAATTAATCACTAGAGTACCTGTCACCACTTCTTTGTTAAGGATTACTTTGGAAGTAGTAATGGAAAAGCTTGGTCATTGTGCCTTGGATGTTATTGGTAGCCTATGAAAACCCTTGGATTTGGTAAATGATTATGAAGGTGCCCTGTTTCATTGTAGTTGAAGCAATGAACAATGCATTAAGAGTTGAAAAGAGCATTCCTCTCCCATGTCGCAGCCTTGGTTTTATCTTGTCACCAGTTAATGGCTAGGTGTCCTTCCCTTCCACACAAAAAGCATTTCCTCATCCACTTCAGGCAATTTCTGGGGTGCTTCATTCCACACCATTGGCTAGTGAGGTGCTAGATTTTCTTAGCACTATTGGATTTATCCATCGGACTTCTATAATTGAATTACATCATAGGATACTTATCCTCATGATACCCATGAGATTCTCTAATCTCACTTTCATATTTGAGTGCATATAAAACAATTTCCTCATAGCTGTCGAAGTCACGGATTGCCATGGGTTTTTACCAGCTAGGTTTTAGAACACCAAATAAGTGCTTAACTATGAATTAGAGGGTAACGACAAACCTAGAGGCATATCATGAATGCCTTGTGAATTTTTCCTTGTATGAACCGATGGATTCGTTATATTTTTATTTTGAGGGCATGGAAGTCCATTTCAATATTTAGTCGTAGGGTGCGTGGAAAATATTTATCCAAAAACATCTTCTAGAATTCCTTCCATTCCAATGCCTCGGTCTCTACCTCAGGCTTCATTTTTTTAACAATGTCCACTATTGATTGGCTTCACCCTCCATATGATGAGAAGTTAGAAGAACCTTCTCTTGTTCAAAACATTTATGGATGGAGAAGATCTTATCAAAGGAGTTGATCCATTGTTTGGTGATTGAGGGATCAAATGATCCATTAAAATTAGGGGGCCTTTGTCTTATGAAGCTCTCGATAGAGACTTGTTCTTTCATAGGGGGGTTGAATGTTCCTATCGAAACATGTTTCAATTCAAAGAATGAGTTAACTGAGAGTGTATCATGAAAAAATTTGGTATTCCTACTCCCATCGGATTGGGCATCACATTAGAACATTCATCACATTTGACTTCACTTCAGTTGTTAGCCAGAGTCTTCCAATTACTAGCCAATGGATGGAAAAAAATGAAAGTCAGGGGTAACACATAAAGGTTAATCCATTGAAAAAAATGGTTAACTTATAAATAAATATTATTTCTTTAACATATTAATCTATAGGCTTCAATCTATGTTATCCACAATCTACTTTCTAACATATATTATTATGAGAATTTTTTAATTCCCTTAAAAATGGCTCATAATAAGCTTTTGAATTTTCCAAAGCATATCCCCAGTAGTTTTGTAACCAAGAGTGCAGCAATGCCCATTGTCGTGTACCAGGATACCACAGGTCAAGCCCAAAACTCCTTGAAGAGTTTTCATTCCTAGGTACATATGTAATAGAGTTCCCTCTACCTACTCGTATCGTAACAGGGATGTATTTTCTTGATAAACCACGTACTCAATACTCACCGAAATTTAGGGATGTTTTTATTATTAATAGCCTTATCCATAAGGGTTTCACAAGGGTTTTCTAATCCTAATCCCAAAAATAATTATACCTATCCTCTAATACCAACTATAACAACCCTGATTTTTATTACACACATAAACATGATTTTTTAAATAAACTCTTCACTTGATACAACAAGGAAAATCGAGAGGTCTAGTGTCTTTGTGGATTTGGAACATTTCATAACAACTATAAATATAAAACACATAACATATTTATTCAAAACATCCTTTCCATAACCATGAAAATACCTTGTACTTAGCATTGCATGGGATGACCTATAGACATGAATACGAAAGGGGTGAGCTAAAAAACCACGTAAGAGTGTAAAAAGGGCATAACATTAGAAATACAAGACATGTCTGGAAATATAAATATCAGTGGATCATAAAGAAACATGAACATTAAGGCATGATATAGAATGATTATCATAACATGGAAATGTGGAAGCAACACTTTACATTCAATTTGCATGAGTTAAGGCTCATTGCACATGGAGCATGAGTAAACCCCCATTTCAATTGAATTATCATGAGTAAATACTAATTCAACTTGACATATCTAGATACTAATCTTTACCCAATGCATTGTAGTGCTGTTATGGCACACCCTTATTAATCATTTCATTTCACGCATAAGTGTACCACGTGGATCATATAACATAGATTCAATTAACATCATCATTTATTCCATGAAAAGGGAATGATTAATTCATACATGAAACTCTATAGTAATTAAGTAAAAATTCATAAAGCTGAATACCCTTGATAGAGATATGGGCATGGTATTCACTACACAATGACATTGGCTTGGAAAATCGAGGTGCAATTTCATAAGCATAACGGCGTGAAATAAGAATTCATAAAGACGGTTGATGAGAGAGAATGGTGTGTCTATTTATTTTTACATGAAATGGATAGTTAGGGGGTCATATAGATACATATTCCCACATGTGTAATGGAATTTTAGATTCATAATTCAATATAATTGCTTGAATGTAAATGAGGAGAGAAAAATTACTTAATAATTTCGTCATGGTAACAGGTGTACATGGGAGGCATTAATGAGAGGAAAATGGTTCTATAACCATCAAAACATAAAGAGGGTAGTATGGGGGAGGTTAAAAATCATACCACAACATTTATAATTGAAAATAAAAGGACATAACAATATTAAGAAACTTGTATAAAATGAGAAAGGAATGAATCCCTTACATAGATTTGTGATCCCAAAGCCTTGGGAGAGGCTTAAGAGAGACTTCTTAGTAGTTAGGGATCCTTTGGAGGATTATATAGAGATAATGGAAGAGTTTGTATGAACTAAAATGAATTGAGTGAATATAAGGTGGGATCTTGGGTGGGTTTAAATAGGAAAGGTGATTTAATTCTTTATTATTTTGGTTTGGGTCACCACACATTAAAATAATCCAAACCAAAAACCATACCATTGTATATTCCCATTTTTTTTGAAAGGGAATTAGAAAAAAAATATTTTATAAGGAAAATGGATGAACTTATTTTAATAATAGGGTTTATTATGTGGTGGGGAGTGACACTCTCACAGAAATAAATTAGAAAAATATAAAAAGTTTTATTGCAATGGGATAGGTCCAATGAGCATACGACAACTGTGTATTGATCATTCCAAAATCCACTAATCATAAATAGTTGAGGAGTAAAAGATTTTGGTCACAGTCACATTGTTCTAGGAACAATACCCTTAAAAGGTTTAGGGATGGATCACTGGTTCCCTTGGAACACTTTTCAAAAGCCCTGCTAGCTCAATACTATAAGAGAAGTTTGTCTCATTTTACTGACTTAAAGTTCGCCCAAATTGATAATCATTGGATTCATTTTCTCTGGTCAGTAAGAAACAAAAATTTTATCAAAATCCTGAGTAGATGCTCATTGGAATCCCTGACCACTCAACACTAATACTCAAAACATCTTTTTGCAAATCCCTATTTCGAATCTCAACCCATCATAGATCAAATCACCTCACAGAGCCCAACCCTTCGTAGAGATCACTACCGCACAGATCACAACCCTTCGTGGAGCTCAATTCCTCGTAGATAAACCTATATTGAAAGCCTCAATGAGCCAACATGGAACACCCTATCTTCACAAATGTCACCTGATTTAGAAGCATTGTGATCATTCAATGCATTGTAAGTCTCTTCAAAATGCTCAATATCACAGAGAATAACATGATTCACAGATCACCCCTTTCTTCAATGAAGAGGGGTGACCATTAATTAATAGGCATGGTCAAACGCAGAGCTCCAATTATTCCAACTATAAATATGGATCGACCTTAAATGTCTTTGGAGCACATCTCTCACTTATCAATTCCCATCGTAACTGTAGAGCTCTGAATCAAAATTCTTTTGTACCACCACAAAGTACCACTAAAAAGAACTATTCTAAAAGAAAGTATCATAATCATAGTGCACACTGTCCCAATATTTCTTATCATCGAGAAATAGAGTTCATGATTCCCATCTCTACAAAACTCATGAATTTTCCATATTTTCTTGAGACCATCAAGAAAAAAAAACTTTTTTAATACTATTCATTCCCCAAATTTTGGACACCAAAAATTTGAAAAACACTGTGAAATGATGTCACCTTCAAAACTACATACATCTTGAACTGTATGATCCTTTTACTTACAATATCCTCAATCATCCATGTGAGGATTTACAAAATACAAAATCCATAATCTTTTTTAGAAAATAATATCCTTAGTCTAATCATTATAAACACTATGAATATATAGTGATGCCTTTAAGTATTACTAATTCTCCTACAGTCAACCTGGATTTGATGAATAGAGTCTTTTGAAGTTACCTCGATCAGTTTTTTGTATTCTTTATAACTGATATTCTTATCTATTTGAAAGATAATTATTAACATAAAGACAACTTGAGAATTGTATTTAATACCCTAAGGAAAGTGAAACTGTGTGAAAAAAATTATAATGTGTCAATTGTTTCTACAATATATTTCATTTTTTAGTCACATAATCTCAAGAGATGGTATAAGAGTCGATTCATCAAAGACTTATAATATTGAACGTTATCCTACACTAACCACGGTGACTATGATCCGTAGTTTTCGTGGATTAACTAGATATTATTGACAGTTTTTGGATATTTTCTCCTGAATATCAAATACTCAAACTAGTTATCTTTTAAGGGTGTCAATTTCTTCTAGACAGATGAATGTGAGGAATATTTCAAGGATCTAAAGAGATGGTTTTCCATCATACACATGCTTAAATTACCCTATAGTGTAGAAGGTTTTATAATCTATATTGATTTCTCTAAGAAGGGATTCAGATGTGTTATTATGAATAATAACCTGGTTATTACTTAAGCCTTGAGAAAACTGATGATCTGTGAGAATAATTACCCAACTCATGATTTGGAGTTTGCAATGTTATTCTTTTCATTAAATATATATATAAATTACCTTCAGGGAGAGAATTGTAATATATATCATGACCATAAATTTATAAAATATATATTCACACATAAGGAGTTGAAAATGATCCAAAGAAAATGCATAGAGCTAATAAAAGATTATGACTACTCAATACATTACCTCCCGGGGAAAGCAATCAATGTAGCTGATTCTTTGAATCGAAAGGATCATGCTTTCTTATCTATGTTAAGAATCACAAAATGATCCAATATTCCCAGATTTGTAGAATATGGATATAAAAATTATGAAGGAAGGGGATAAATCTTATCTTTCTCAATTGAACGGTCAAACCTCTATCAATGTAGAGATAAAATGGTATAGAAGGAAGGTATACAGAATAAAAATAAGGATAGAAATGTTCCTTATTTTAACCTTGCTCGAGATGGATTAATAATGTTTAGGAACCGTGTATTTGTTCCATCCATACTGGATATGAAGGAGGTGTTAGAGGAAGCTCATTTTTGTGCATTATCTATTCATCCTTGAAGTACAAAGATGAATAGATGTTTGATGGAATACTTTTGGTGGGATGGCATAAAGAGGAATATCACAAAGTTTGTATCTCAATTTTTGGTATGATAATATGTTAAAGATGAAAGACAAAAGTCTAAAAGGATATTGTATCCATTACCTATACCAGAATGTAAATTTGAGAACATCACCATGGATTTTGTTATTTGGCTCCCTAGAAACACTAAAGGGTTTAATTATATATGATTGTTTTTAAGTGTTTTTATTGAGTAAGCACACATAATTTCTATCAAATAATACTTCTATCTAGATCATATTTCTAGGATATAAATTAAATAAGTTATAAAGTTTCATGTAGTACCACTTTCTAATATATCTGATTGGAGTTTGAGGTTCACCTCCAATTTTAAATAAATTATTTATTAAGAACTACATAAAAAATTGAGTTTTAACATTTCCTATCACCCTCATATGGATGGTCAGTATGAATGAATAATTCAAACCCAAGAGTATATGTTGAGATATTGTTCATTGGATTTAAAATGTGGTTTGGAACAACACTGTCTTCTAGTTATGATTTTTTAGAACAATATCATTCACTAAATCATTCGGATAGATATTTTGGAATCCCTATATGGGATTAAATTTAGAGACCGAAATTTTTGGGATGAATTTGGAAAAAGAATGCTATTGGCAGCTGATATAGAGGAAGAAATGACCAAGAAGGTTACAATTATTCAGCAGCATATCAAGGTTTCACAAAGTTGAGTGAATATTTTTTCTTATAAATATCTACATGATCTAGAGTTTTATGTTTGTGATATGGTTTTTCTATGAATCTCTCCCTCAAATAATTTTATGAGCTTCATGAAGAAATAGAAACTAATCCCTTAGTATATCGGTCACATCAAGAATATTGATTGTATTGGAATGATATCATATCACATAGATATTCTTAAAAATCACTCTCAACTCCACAATCTATTCCATATATCTCTCTAGAGTTAATAAATACCTTAACCATCACATGTACTCAACTCATAGGTCGTACAGATGGATTAGGATATTTCTTATGATGACAAACCAGTTGAAATTCTAGATTGTACAGAGAGAGTTCTACGAAACAGGACCCCTCAGCTCATTAATTTTTTTAGAGAAATTGCCATTTCGAAGAATCTATGCGTCAAACTGATGAAATGATGAGGAAAAATATCCTTATTGTTTTGTATGATAATAACATGTTTCATGGGTGAAATTACTTTTTAGGGGGGTAGAATGTAACAACCAGAGTTTCTGAGAATAGTTTTTTTAATTAATTTATTTTTATTTGATGAATTTTAATGAATGATTCACTATGTCAAACATTAGTTATACTCCAAATTAGTAAATCCTTGTTCTACATGAAACATGAACTTTTCATGCATTAAAACAACACAAATAATCTATGAAACAAAATGTTATTATTATGATTATTTAAAATGGATAGTTATAACCTAGAAATTAAAAATAGTAATAAGAATAGTAATAACTAAATTTTAAATACTATTTTTAAAGGTTTAATATAAATTAAACATATTTATAATTAAACTTTTAATATTGGTAAACACATTATATGTTTGAAAATATTATTTTCTCAATTGAACTACTTTTTATGTTCTTATGTGAACAACAATAAATTTAATTTTAGAAACTTTTATAAATTTAATTTCATAAAATAAAGAAAAATCTTATAACTGTCTAAATTATCTTAGTGTAAATTTTATGGATTTTTATAGAAAACAGATTTTCTAGATAAATAGTAAAAAACCAAAATTTAATTAAAAATTGATTTTTTATATTACTTACTTTTATAGTTAAATTATATTTTAATTTTATTTTAAAAAGTAATTAGATTAATTTAAAATAAATTAATACAATTTAGGTCATTAGAACTACTTTCACATTAAAATTGTATATCAAAACATTCCAAACATTTGAATTTTTTTGATAAAACACCTGCAACCGTAACACATACGTGGAATTAATTTTAAATTAATTTCAACTAATTTTGATATTCTTATTTAGAAAAATGGATTCAATATTTGAATGAATAATAATATATAATTTCTAATAATTTCAATGAACATTTTTACATAAAAATATTACTATAATTGATTAAAATTAATTTCAATGATTAAAAAAATTAACTTAATAGAGTGTAATCCTTACATTAAAGGCCCAAAATGACATAGTGACTTGTAAAGAAGAGATTGGATGTCCATATATAGATCTTATAATACTTTTAGTAATATTTTTTACATTATTTTACCCACTTTTTGTTGGAAAAATGTGGTTTTAATTTCATTTTAAAAGATTTACAAGAATCCCACTCCTCCTCCACTATAAAAATACACTCACACTCTGACTTATTCACTAAACTTGAGCCCTTTAATCACCAAAAATCTACTCAAATATTATAAAAAATATCTCTCTTCCTCATTTAAGCCTCTCTTTTGGTATAAATCCAACCAAGGAAGACCTTTTGTTCCAAGTAAATGAGGTTAGAAAATGAATTGGTAGAATCATTCCTCAAGATCCTTTATTTTATTTTCCTTGTCTACAACATAAATTATTCTTATTCCATCATTATATAATAACACCAGTATCCTAAATATACTTATATGTTTTTTATATGTTTTATTCCTTCAATTACACTCACTTTCATGTAATGCGTAATGAACTTGTCGTTCTTGTATACTGCAAACTACCACCTCAAGAAACATTGTTGTTTGTTTTTCTTCTACCACATCTCATGGTTATCCATTATGATAGAAAATATATTTTTATATGATATATAATATTTATATTTTCTATTTATTATTTTTTAATTATTTTTTAAACCATACCTTCATTCTTTTTATCTTGTGTAAATACGATGATTTCATTTGAAGAAGTGTGGATTACCGCATCCTCAAAATTATGTGATTTTTTCATACTCAACAAGTAATTTAATAAGGATGAGTTTAGTAAACATATATAATATATATGAAATAATAATTTTTTTCTAATTTTTATGTGTATATATATACACACACTTATATATGTGATTTAATTTTGATCATTTAATATGATAATTAAACAAAAAAATCATTCATGCATACGTACAAACTACCGTCTCCATGGAAAGTGTATTACATTTCATATTTAAATATTTAATATATTATAATAAATACAAATATAATGATTATTAATTATATTTATATCATGTTTTACATTCATTAAATCATGATATAAGTATAAAGACCAAGAATATAACGAATTAAGACACATGTGAAAAACAAAGTGGATATTACCTAAAATGTGACCATAAAATGAAAGGGTTAATAAAGGGATAATATAAATCCATATATGGAACTATATATAATAATATGGTTGTTTAATATATGTATTATATAATTATATTCATTATACATGATGTTTGAAATAGTACAATGAGATTCAAGACATATGGTATGAGAATTTCATATACTTTATATTTCCGTGAGATACATGCCTTATTCACCACTCATATAATTTTTTTGTTATGTATACTACCCATGAATAAATTAAATGATTATTATAACTAAATTTATTGTCATTTACATATTAAATTTATTATATTTAATTCATGGGATTTATGTCTCAACATTTATCAAATCTGCAATGTAGTGTGGTCTCAATTTTCCCACATTGAGTAACATGCCATGGATTTAAAAAACAATGTTTTAAAAAAAAAATTAAAGGTTTTTAAAAGTTGTCTTCTAAGATAATTTTCAAGGAAATAATATTTTTTATAATTTCTTTTGTTCTCAAATAATCCAATATAAATATTCAAAAAAATCAAATAAATGGTTTCAAAACGTTTTCAATATTTCCTTATATGTTGTCAATGTATTTTAAAATAAATAGTTTTCAATATGTTTTAAAGATTCATTAATATAATTTCAGTGAAATATTTTTTCCAAAAGATTTATGTTTTAAAAATAATTTTTCCAATAATAAAGTATATTTTCTTCAAGATTTTTAATTAATGGATCTTTCCAAATTTTATTCCATCTATGATGACATCCATTGATGTTACTAAAGCCTTTATAAAAAATAATCCAAGGTTCCTTTCATAAAATTTATACAAAAGATTTTTGTTTTTATGGCATCATAATTTTTATATCCATTTATCTTTCAATGAATTTTTTTTATGAATCATTATAATTTAAATGGGTTATGATTTTTATGAAATGGTTATGAAAGCAATCTCTTTTCCATAGGTTAATATATGATTACATGTAAATGACACCCCTTTCATGTTATATTTTATGATGTGACTATTTATGATCTTTTCAGACAGTTATGTATAATTTCATTATGAAATGGTTAATACATATATCTCATTCCAATTTATTTGATAAGCATTTATATCTCATAGGAAAATGATGGGATTCTTGTTGATGGGATTGATATACTATGGAACATGGAGATTCCCAATCTACTGTGTGAATATGGAGAATCCCTATCCACTATGGGAATATATGGTTTCCAAATTCACTATGGGTAGATTGGGAAACTCGGTCCCTTACAAGGAAAGGATTATGAATAGGGATGATGGTGTGTCCTTATTAGTAGGTATAGTCAACATGAAGTACCCTAAAAAGATAGTTCAATATTCCTTGACTTATTGGGAATGCGATTACATGTTTATTTTTCTTCTATAAGTACATATATTATTTCAATGTTATGATTTCATGGATCATGCTATTTATTCCGTTATTATTCATATCTTATGAAATACTAATCTATATTACATGATTTATGTTTATGATCTTTGATATGATGTGTGTGATATTATAATGTTATGATCCTGTTCTCATACCCTTATGCTCATTTTTGTGCTTACATATCTCGCTTGCTTACCCTTATAGATATTCTGAGCTCACTGCTTTTTATGTTTCCTTCCCCCATGTTATGAAGATATGTATTATGTATGATGTTTCTAAGAAGGGTGATATTCATGAATAACCTAGTGGGAGATAGTGTATCTAAGTTATGTACTAGTGTTTATGATTCCATGTTTCCAATGGAAATAGATTAATCCAATCATTAGGCATTTATTTTTGTAATGTATTAACTATTTCATAAAATTTATGAAATGATAATGTATCAAAACCAAGGGTCTATACAAGAATGGTTCCCAATGATGACTAGTGTGGGACTTACACATGGGCGTCTCATTCTCGATGGACTCAAAGGGAATATGTCCTTTTGGGGATGGGTTGGTTTCCCACGTACCATGCCCTATAATGTATACGTCTATTTTGGTTAGAAGGAATATATCCCATAGATCTCAATATGGTTTCATTAAGAATATTTCCTAACAATTGAAATATTGTGATACCCAATAAGAATACGACCCTTCTAGGTGGGGGCATGATATCATTGGGGACATATCCATATGACAAGATATGGTTGTTCTTAGAGTATATCCCCCTAGGGAATTTATGAATATATATATATATATAGTAATATTGTGTTTATGCCTGGAAGAGGAATCCCATGTATCTTGTTAGAGATAAGAACTTGAGATGATGTATTTTGAGTTACATAGGTTAAGGTTTTGTGTCCATACTATTCCATGTAGTTTAACAATGTATGGTAAGGAAGCCAATATCATGAAATTTATGAAAACACGGAAATGTTTTGGGCTTACATAGATGGTTAATTCCAAATTATGATTTATTGGTAATTTTTCCTTTTTTAGGAATTTAGTACATTGAATATGTCTCTTTGTGTTGAACACATATTTGAGTCATATGAATAAGTATGAGGCCCATTGTGAATGTTGTAATTTTTCCAATTCTATAATAATCAAATATCTCTAAAAAATATGATTCAGTACTAGAGTTATTAATTATCTAAAGTAGATGTTCAACCACCCTTGATATCTAAATTTTAATGGGACTTATATCTGAAGAGGAATATTATTATGATATGTTGATTCATATACCTAATGAGGAGGCCCATATTGAATGTTTGAATTCTTTTAATGGTGTAATCAATTTAGATCTCTAAGCCTATATGGGTCATTCTCAGAGAGAGAAACATGACAAAATATATGATCATGCACATTTTACAATTAAATATTTTGGGGACTTATACCTGAAGAGGAATCACATTAGTTTATAATGAGGATCACACCTAAGAGTAAGTCCCATATTAGATATGTTAGGGATTAAAATAGAGATGGATTCTGATTTGGAATTTTTTTAATTATACAAATGGAATAATTATATTATATCTCCATTTCTAGTGAGTCATGATTAGTGTGAGAAACAATAAATAACTGAATATCAGAGATACTTCATGATGAAATTTTAATGTGGTTGAAACCTATGAAGGAGGCCCAAAGAGATATATTAGGGATTATACCTAAGTAGAATACCCATACAAGACATATTGATGATTTAACCTAATAAACCTTCTTTTATTAGAGAGAATCCTATAATAAATGTTAGCATAATAATCCATGATATATTGTCTTTTCGACCCAATTAATTTGGTAGATAAGTAATCCATTATCAATTTAGGAGAGACTCCTCCCAAATACATCCATCTGGGACCCACCTTATCAAAGTAAACCATAATCATGATTTCCCCTAGGGTTCTACCTATATGAGAAAATAATTCTTGGGCCTTATCTTATTAAGGTAATCTATTACTGAGGGAGTGTATACTATTATGAATTCCCTAATCATGTACATCTAGTGGATTCAAAATAGGCCTGATGTCACCATTTTAGGGTTTTTACCTTGTTTAATAGAGTCCATGATGGTATTTTTAGTAAAAATGGATTAATTGTATAGCTCAATTGAACACATATAATTGGACTCCTTCTATTTGATACATTTTAGTGTTTGTAAGCATCAATGTGGGAAAAGATATAAAAGTTTTTAGAATGCATGATTTAGGAGGATGGATTATCTAGAAGTCTCCATCTATATAAAGAAATACTGGGAGATAAAAATGTAATTAGGAATGAATTAGAAAAGAAAAAAGAATAATATGGTATTATGTGAATGGAAAAGATGATCAAAAAAGACTGTCCATGATATATTTTAAGAAAATAACATATGTTGATCACGTGACTACCTGAGATGTATGACTTTACACCGAAGACAAAATCCATTATCATGAAACTCTATGAAGAAGCTCAGATGGAATATTCTTATGGTATTTGATCATGTGGATCTATTATATGATAATTTTATTTCATTGGAGAAATATTTGGGCCCCAGTTTTACCTAAGTAAATTTTTAATGTTTTTATATTCTATATACAATCCCATAGGCATCATTTCTTATTCCCCCTTGGCCTCAAGAATTCTTCCTACTCTATCCATTTTTAATCCTCCTTAGTCTCTGTTATCAAAATAGAAACTGTGGTATTTATAGGTAACCCATGTGATGAGGCATGTATACATTATAGGTAACCATTTTATTTTACATAGCCCACGTGAGATTTATATGTGAGGGGGTTGTATCATGTTTTGTGTGGTCATGCAGCTACACGATTGTTTCCCCTTTGAACCATATAAGAGGCAAGGACTCACGTGGGGTAGTATCAAAGTACTATGTAATTCTTCCATCAATGATCTATTTATAGAGGGCACTATCATGTAGTGTGAGTACATCAAGCCCCATGATCAATCTACCTTCAAAATGTAAAAGATGGCCAAGCCACACATCTATCTAAAAACTCTGTAAAAGAAAACTCTTTTCCACAAATAATTATTTTACTTAATAACTCCATGAATAATAATTGGGGGTTACTCTAATGTACCCTTAATCATAATTTTTTTTAAATCATCTATAGAAAATATAGTGTAACCCCCCCCCCAAATGGGTTCAATCAACATATAGTGGTCCCATTTCTAAATATTCTGATGCACATATATGTGTAGTCCAAAAAAGGTAAAATAATATAAATGTCATAGACTATAAGTCCTTATAATCCCCAAAGATACCTGATATTCACATAATAATTATAAATTTATATATTTTCCACATAATATTGTTCCACATAAGTTCTTTTTTTTGATCTAATAGATATAAAATAAACATATTATATTGAAACATGAAATACAAAAGCTAATAATCCAAGCTCATGTTGTTTAGATTTTGTGGTAGCTGATGTGATAACTTTGTAATGATCACATGGAATTTGTAAACCAAGATATGATCAAGCAAACCATTTAAGAAATATTTTTTTCTATTATCTGTACATAACTTATTTTTCATTTTTCTATTGTATGATTCATTTCGAAACTAAATTGCCTCTTATTCAGATGACTTAAAGGTGGGAGGCTCACAAAAAGGTGATTTGGTGGTTTAAAAGGTTAATTACCAGAATTTTGGCCAAAAAAATAAATTCATCTATCAAATAATTTTCTTTTCAAACATATGGGGATAATTCTTTAGGAACACACATTATCAAACAATCTCCCCTTCAGTGCATTCAGACTTTTAGAAAATGATCGGATTTTGGAAACATGAAAAATGAAACTAACCATGTATTTAGATTATTATGAATCAAGAATTTATTGATAAAAACATAACTCCATGTGGTGGTTTAATCAAGGAATAGGTGAACTTAGATGTCCATGTATTAGGGTACACCTCACTGGATCATGAAGAAGAACTACATGTACCTGAACCCAATACTCATGTCTACAACTCCAATATATGGGAGTGATTGACAAGTCAGAAATTTTTTTTGTTTAAAAAATTAGGAGTTTTGATATGGATAATCTCTTAGCAAGGATTGGGGTCGAATTTAAGGCTATAACATAAATTTATTTATTTTTATTAGTTGCTAAATGAAATAAACTTATTGTAATATATTTGGATGTATAAAACATTTCCTACCACAACAGGTTTCTTCACCTAGACCTAATTAGAAGATGTAGCCAAACACTAATAACTTTCATCTATTATTTAAAGAGGCTAGGATGAGTATATTTGATTTTTTAATGATCAGAGGAGATCCAATTATGGAGTAAATTTATGAATTATTTTTCTCCCTAAATATTGAATGGGGTAATGTAGAGAGAACCCATCTAAATTCTAAGGACCTAACTAAGCTCGTTGAAGAAATCCCCGAAATCAATTTCCATCCAAGTATTTTTGTTAATTTTCGGATCATGTATATGTCAATTCATAAGGAAAATAAAACAAGAAACATGTATGATGATACCTAGAGTTTTCTTCACTCACAATCCGCATGAAAATATCGATCCAAATTAGCCAACAATTGAAGAAGAAAATTTCAACATTTAGGGATGGTCAGTCTCTTTTAAAAATGTTTTTTTGGATTTCCTTTTATCCTTATTGTAAATTTTTAAAATTAGGAACTTTATCCTAGTCTAGGAGTCAAAATCATATTAAGACACTAAAACTTTAAGATAGATTCACAATTGGACAGTAGTAGGAAAATCAGTTTGGTTTTTCTAGTATGATTGAAACTATATCTCCAGTTCATTTCAATTTATAAGGCAACGGTCTGGTTTTGGATATTTAGCCCTTTACATGTTCATTTCGGTTGGATAGTAGCTCATATATGATCTTATTAATTTCCATGTGATTACTAATGATCTATTTAGGACATATCACCAATGAACCAATGTGATTCAATAAAGTTATTTAATTGATGCGGAAAATAAAAACATGTTGAATTTAAACAATCTGTTTGTATTCAGTATTTTTGTGTTACAAACATGTAGTATCACCAATAAAAATACATATATTCCTTAAGGAAATATAAATCTAATATCTACTTGTGAAGCTGTCTTTCCAACCAAAATAGATAAGCAATTAATCTATTATAGTTTTTTACCAAACAGAATGGTGAGACAACTCAGATGTGTTCCAAATAAATTCTTAGTGCCTTCTAGAAAGGTGTGGGTTAAGTAGAACCCTGTAATATTTTTTCTTATTTTGTTAATTTCTATGAGATTTGATATGGGTATATAGGATTATTCCCATTTATATAATATATCAATTAGTATAAAAAATATTTTACTGGTTCTTAGATCAATTCATATCTTTTTGGCCAGCTAACTGAACTAGAAAAATAATCAAAAATTTTGTTTCATTTGGAGGTGTAGAACAACAAGGGGAAATAGTCAAAGTAATATTACTATAAAATAATCACCTTCAAAGGACAACACCTAACTTATATATGTTGATGAAAAAATAGTCATTTCACCCCTAACTGGTGTAGAACCATTATTATTCTCCACCCCTACAATAAAATTCTTTTTATATTCCAACATAAAATTGGATTCACAGAGGAAGAGTGACTATATTATATAATCTTGATATAAAAACCATGTAGAGAAGATCAACTTACCAGGTTCCAGTTATGTAGCATCCAGGGATAATATCTATTTTGAAGAGAAACCTAAAGTGGTTAAGATGTATATTAAAGATATAAAAATATCAATTCACCTCCTTAATGTAATTTTCTATTTCATAGATTAGGTGATAGAAACATTGGTGTTATGAGTGGAAGAAACTAACATTAAGGAAGAGGTGAAATAAAAATCACAATATTACTCTTCCCTCTATTTCAATAAATTGGGATCTTTCTAATTAGAAATAATTAACAAGGTTAGATGTGAATAGTCTCTTATCCATTCCATTTAATATATAAAAGTGGGAAAGACACTTGGTATATATGGAACTTCCCTCCAAATGATCATGGAAGAAGGTTCTCATATAATTGTATAACATGTGTGGGATTTAATGGTTGGTCTTGTTTTAGAACCCCCCCCCCCCCCACACACACACACTATCACCAACTACTCCTTGCATGAAATTTTATTCATAGCAAACAACTAAATGGAGGAAACTGAAGAAGATAAAGAGTTAGGTTTTCATTAAGATATTGATGTTAATTAATATACCCCAAATAATTTTACTATACCCACATCCTGATTATTCTTATTACTTCTCATATAAAAATGAATTTTTGGTGATTCTAAATTTAGTGGAAATTTTTTGAAGCCACTAACTACATAATATCATAAAATATCAATATCCTTGGAATGGATACCCATATGAGTGGTGATAGGTGAGGATATGGGAGGTCAATACCAACAGAGGTCCTAAATACAGTAGTTATTCTAAAGGAAAGCATTGTAGGACTAATATAGGTGACCCTCAAGGATGTCAATATATGGCTATGTTGATCATTACAAAACATGATATGATACAAGTGGATTAATTCATGGGGGCTCCCCATGCAAAAATAAAAATTTCTTATGATAAAATGGTATGTATATTTCGTGTATAGTTATCCATTTTTGTGATAAATACTAAAGCGGTGGTAACAGTAGGGGTGTATATTTCCTTTAATTTGCAAATGATGGTTGTTTCTTCTACCCATAAAGGGATGGTGGGATATTTTATGGTAACTAATGACTGGATTTTCTATTTTTCTAATAATCATGATGTTTTTAAATCATCCATGTATAGGTCATGTTAATCATTGAGACATGTGTAATCCATCCCCATTCCCTTTTGAAATTTCAATTATTTTTCCATAATACATGAATAACACTTGATGTCAATAGGTCTAATATTCTTAAGTCATCAGTCACCAATGTTCCATTTTTCTAATTGATGGTGTTACCCCATCAAAGATTTAAATTAATTAAATGTCTGTAAAAACAAGGGAGGAATCCGAAGACCTAGTGTTGGAGCTTTCATCATGTGAGTTATCATCTGTGTTGTCTATGGAGGGTAATTATTTTTTGATGGGTGTTGAGTACTAATACCTTTAGTAACTCCTTTCCCTATTATTACCATTAACATAATATGAGTTACTATTATAGTTTTTCTTATGAATGTTTTTTTGCTCCATATTTGGATCCCCAAATATCACAATTGGTGTAGGTTTCTAAGACATTAATGGGTAATTTTCATGTGTTATCAAGGGGTTATGATCCTTGTAGCTCATTGAGACAAATAACCCACAAATATATTCCCTCTACTATGATTGTATATGAATATAATTTTGAAAAAAAAATTCATGTCACCTGTTAATTTACTTGGTGGGACATATAAATGTTAGTCTTAGAGACTACATTTTAAGCCTTCCCTTACAAATTTATAAGTTGAGAAACATGTTCACAATTATGTAGATACTATATGTGATTATCATGCTTCATAATATACCACAATTGAGATCAACTGATGATGATAATATATCAAAAAAATTATGATCATGGTAAGAGTAATAGAGAAATTTGATTCCCTCCAAACTATAATGTCTCCAGACGAACCTCATTATGTTGATGATGATGTGGAACACTATTTCCATATTGATGATGAATCCCTCTGGGTGGTCTATCTCTAAAATGTTTTGTATTTTCTTAAAGAGAAATATGTATAGTACCACTAGTTTCTTAAGTAATCCCATACCAAAGGAAAGAGTGATTTTTCATCCAATGTTAACAATTTATAACTCTCTGAATAGGATGAAACCATGAAGATAGATGAGCTTCTATAAAATGCTGATGATGCGAAAAAAAACTAATCCATAAAATTCTAGCATATATTGAAAACATTTTTTAGTATGTTTCTTGTTAAAAATAGAGACTCGGTCCCATGGAGTTTCCCCTTTTCTTTATTTTAATGAATGACAACAAGTTTTGTCTTCATGTATTTTTTAGTTCTTAATTTATATATAAATTTGATTATCATTTCACTATATCTTAAAAAAATGATTTACAAATGCATGATGGTCTGAATCCATATGATAACTAAATATAAATGAAATTATTCAAATCGTGTTCTTAATAACTTGACTAAAAATGATTCCTTCATTGGAAGTGTTCACATACTTGTATAGGAAGAAATACTATCAATATAATATTAGTGATGGCACATTTAAATGAATGATCATGTTGGCTAATATTGGTGACGTTAATGAAGAGAAAAAATTAGAAGGAGGATTTCCATTTATCAAAATGGGTTCAAGAACCCTATGGTTATACCTTTATACATTTCACTAAAGTATTTTGACAAGAATCTTAAAAAAATGTTGTAACTTTTCCCCAGTCCAAAGGAATTTATGAGAATTGATTAGATTTTTTGGGACCATATAGTGCTCCCACAATCTCTATGACTTCTATTTTATATTACCCTAACGTTTTTACTATGACCCATATGGGTAATCATAGTAGATAGAAACATGTATTTGTTTTATGCCACCCTTCAAAAGTTCTCAACATTTAATGTTTTGGCCTCTTTTACTTTATTAAAATTCATTTTTCATAGATAAATTAAGGTGTTTTTTGTGGAAAAAGAGTTATCTCTTTCCCTAATCACCCTTTATGGGTCTTCAACCTAGAAATTACCTCCTCTTCTTTCCCATGGGAGTTGAAGGTCCTAAAAATGGAACCAAATATGGGTAGTGGTTAAGATTGAACAACTTTGACCTAGTTTGACATTTTGTTGTGGTCATATAACTTTGACTATGGGTGAGTTATTCTATATGGTAACATGAGTGGAGATAACATGATGAAATTGTGATTCATATTCCATTGATGTAAAAAGAATTAGTGAATTGTGAATGTAGTTTAGGTTCATAGCTCTTCGATTGATGAATTATGTTGTTTAGGATCATATGACATGAACTAAATTATTAATAATGAAAAATTATATTCCAACACTGAGAATGGATATGGTGTATGGTGGAATAATATAAATGATACTATATCCACATAAATAGTCAAATTATGGGATGGGTAAATAATATCTTAAGGATTTTGAACCAATTATGATAAAATGAGACAAGTACACAAAGGATCTCCACTTATCAAATTTGAATGATAGGTTCCACTTTGATGTTGTCAAGGCATACTAAGATTAGGGGTACCTCCAATTTGGATGAAATTATTCTGCTTGATAAGAAAAAGTGGGGATGTATATAAAAATACTTATCCATGTATATGTTAATATCCAATATATGTTTCCCTAATGATTGAGTATACTTGTTATTGATATCCATAAGTGTTTTTTAGGGGTGAAAACACTTATTAATTGAGGTATGTTTTGGAAGAATGATATTCAAGGAGGGTTCTAGATCCATAAATCTTGGGTGTCCACTTACTAAACATATTACTAAGGGTATGGAGTGTGAATGATTATTTATCTAACATTTTTAAGGATAGGTGAATCCAATATGAAAAACTTTTCTTTTGGATGGTCTGTATAGAATGGACTATATGATTTGTTCCTTTATAATTTTTACTCTACCTTTTTCTAATGTCATATAGGTATGAGATTTTATGAGTGGAGAGTCAATTTTTTATCTGGTCTCCCTTTATGGGTTATTGGCTTCAAAATATTTCAATCTCTATCACTAGAAACTTATGGTCATGCGATTGGAACACTAGAGATCGAAACATTATGTTCATAAAACCACAAGTTTAATATACTACAATTTTGGTAATGTATATTTGACCAATATATAGTATAGGTTCTTGATTCATGAACATTCATAAGAAATTATGAATGATATAATAATCCAAAAGGAGGTTCAATAGTTGAGGATACCCCAACCCCTATTGAGAAAGGAACAATTATGGGGATGTAAATCAAAAATTAAGGTTCTATGATCACAATTTATGATATAGGATAGGTACAAAGAGAATGAAATTTGAACAAATTAGAATGACGGGTTCCACTATTATGATGCTAGGGTATATAGATATTACTTCTCCCTCCCTTTAGAATCATATGCATATAGTTTATATGACAAAATGGGTGCACATATGAAGATCTGTATTAGGGAATGCATGCATAGCCAACATATGTGTCATGTGGAGTTGAGTATAATTTTTTATAGGCATATAATATTTCTTGAAATCCATGGTACTCAAAAAGAAAAGTGTAGTTTTCAGAAGAAGGGTGTTCCAAAAAGGTGATGAAAGCATTATGGACTTGATATTATCATAACTTGTGTATAAAAATCCTTTAGAAATGAGTGAATATAGATCATGGTTAATTGTTAGGTCTAGATTATATGGTTTATATTTCTCTATATATATATTCAACTATCTTGAATCCATCTACTTATATTACTTATATATCATGACGCTTAATGTCATGTGACCAGATCTCAATTGGGTTGTAATTTGAATTCATACCATGGGGACTTGTACTAAGTAGTTTGAAGTCACATGGGATAGAATATTAATGAATCCCAAAGGAATATCATTTAATAATGAGAATACTATACACTAGGAGGTTAATTTTTTGTTGATGAAACTTATGCGTAGGACAAGGATAGGGGATCTATACATGGTTATGTATCCTAAAATGTTTTGAATCAATCTACACACTGTTCATGTATGATAATTCACATTATCGATCCAACTAATATAAGGTGGTAAGGGGTATTTAATTTTCAATATAGAATAATATATCAATTTTTACCATGTAGATCAGGATAACATGGTAGAAATAGGGACTTACTAATAAATCGTTCTTAGTGAGGTAGTTTTTTTGTCTAGGTTAACGTTATGTGTCTCGGATGTGATCCCCCGTCTTTCAGACATAGTGAATCCTAATAATGTTTATGATAAGATCGTATATAACTTATAATAACATCTGAATCATTCTAATTTTGAGAAAAAAGTTGTGTCTGGGATACCTCTAGTGTATTATCAGAGTGTATGTTAAAGGAAAAATATAAAATATGGGAGGCATTTATATTCTATTCGACATAAGCATCGGATTGTTTAATATAAATAATTTTATTTATATAATAGGATAATAAAATGTTAAAATTCATAATATATGATTCCTATAATTTATTCAAATCTGGTGTAGTATAATTAAATCATATGAGATAGAGTATTTTATGTAGTTTATGTTCATACAAAATGGACTCAAACGTTTCCCCTTGGAGAGACCCATGTTTTTTTGAACATTCTATCATGGGTACCAAAACCTTGGTCCAAAGGAAATATTTTATAATTGGATAGGAACTATTGATGGATCTAGGAAATTTGAAATTAAACATCACTATATAACTTGAAATGATAGGAATCAATCCACAGATAGTTCTTGAGGTTAACACCTACATAGATTGGGGTCATATATATGGGGAAGGGACATTTTTATATCATAGGTTAAATGATGATGGAATATATTATGATGTATCCATATCTGATATTGATAATATGTAAGGGGGTATTATTATAAAATTTCTTATTTTTCATGATTTTCACATAATACCAAGGAAAATCATCTATTTCTAAAAAACAGAAAGGCCAGACATGGATGAAGGGTGGTTGTATCGGGCCCCAAGAAAAGTTTGGGGAATTTTCAGATTTATATAGTTTTACCTAGTTCAATAATTCTAGAAATCACAATATATATCGTTATGAAGTGAATCAATGTGAATTTAATTTTTGTGAGGGTCATCCTCTATGCACATAAGGATCATATATTTGGGGGAGGTGATTTTTCATTGATGAAAATTTCATTTGGTCCAAGGATAAAGGATCTCAATGTCTGTATATATCTTGAGGTGAACACCTACATAGATCAAGGTCATATATATAGATTCACCTCCCATATAAGGTAGTTAGAGGCCACATAGAATGCACCACTATGAGTAGTTTAAATTCATATATGATGGACTAACAATATTTAATTTTACATCATGTGGGGTAGATGATGGGATTAAAATATTCAGTTAATAGTATTGTGGATTAAAATATTATCATGAAGATTGATATCATATGGTTGTGACATTATTGTGCAGTTTTACATTAAGAGATAATGATGAATCTAATTTAAGAAATATTATGATTATTATGTGTTAATAAATTTCATATTAGTTGATGGTGTGATTTGGTCTCCAGACATATTTATCCTGGAGTAGGCCCCATTAGGTTAAAGCTTGTGTATGATTTAATGTGCCTCCCACATTGGCTCTAACTTTAGAGGTTTCATCTCTAGTATCATTGGAGTTATAAGAGGGAACTTGAGATTTAATATGAGTAATAAATGGAGGTAATGTTTTCTATTAAAGTATCATGAATCACTATTTTGTTATATTTCTAGATTTCATGGCATGTATAATATCTATTCATCATCTTTCTCTAACTCATATGGTTGTTTCTAGGATTGTTCATCTTCAGAAAGCTAGTTTAACATAGCGATACAGAGTAAGAGTAATTTAATTTCAATATGTAAACATAATTCTATTATATAAAAAATGTTGTATGGGTTTACTTGTATCTTAGTGAGATTTGGGGTCCAATAGGCTTATATGACATGCAATATCATGTCTAGATAAGAATTATTTTTTCTATCCACTTAATTTTGAAGGATATTAGACATTGTCTTGTTAATATATTTTATCCTCCCATTTTTCATTTCATGATAATGGATGTAATTATTGGACTAGATGTTATACTAGTGATATAGCCCCTTAATCTCAGGATAGAAATTAGTTCTGTTGTTAGTCAATATTATGTGAGGGCCACCAAATCTAGTGATGATATTAAACTTCACAAAGTTAATAATATATTTTTTATCCCTCTTTAAATGGAGAAACCTCAATATATTTAGAGAAGAATTCAGTGGTAGTAAGGATAAGTTTGAACAATCTAGCTATAGTATGGGATTTTTCCCCATAAAATCAATTATCCACATGGAAAATATCCTTGAATATCTAGAAGTGTCCCACAAATATGGCGACTAATGAATAAAGATGGAATTTATTGGACTAGAATAAAATTGTATATTGAATTTGAAAGATGATTTTGTAATTTTTGGCCAGAAATATCCAAAACATTAAATTTTATGGGTGATCATGGTTCAAGATTTATGTGGACCACATTATATAGCATCTATCACTTGAATAATGGTTAGAATTCTTACCCCTTCAATGAATCCGAAAAGGATTCCATTAATGCCTTGTTTATAGAGAGCTTCATATGTTTTTTGATTATCCTACAGAATGATTTTTTTGTCGGGTTCTAGATCTTTTTTTTGGATTGAACTAATTAAAATAACTTACAACATAATTAGTCAATTATAGGAGACATACATCCCATAGAGGAACAAATTGACAATTATATTGAATCATCATGCCTTGGAATGATATTAAACTCGTTGATCCCCTTCATATAATATGATTGGAAGGAAGATGAAACCCTATTATGTGAAATATGACTAATCATTTATTATTGATATGGATATTATATGAATGTATCAATGTTTTCCAATGAATTAGAATAATCATTTTTCAATCATTTTATATTGATTAGAGTATGATCCTAGGAGAATTATACCATTACATTTCAAATATGATTTAACAAAGGGATTATTTCATCCTTTTTAATGGAATATTTTGTAATTCATTTCTTAATTGAAATATTTGAATCACCATTAATATGTAAGTATCTAACTAGAAATTAAAGAACAAAATCCCAAAAAAATTACTAGGGCCCTGAATTCTGATTATATTATTTCTGAAATCCTCTAAAATCAAAAAGGAAAATGGAAAGAATGGTTTGATTATAGATATGTACACAATACCAAAAAAACGTTTTTTTCTTTAGCTCATCCATTATACATTCCATGGTAATTATGGAGGCTCCATCAAAATAAATTTCCCATAATATGAGGGATTTCTAGATTGAAAATATATCTTCTTCAAGTATCTTTTTATATATTTTTATTTTCTTTGGGAGTGGTTTGACCATAAGAATATATGTTAAATATTTTCCCTTAATTTCATTCTAAGTTGTAGACTATATATCCAATTTTTACATAATTAAATCCATGCATACCAATCAACCTATCATCATTGGATAGATAATGGAATACATGAGTGGATTAATGAGAGACACTATATAGTCATAATTGTTTATAATATAATGTTTGAGCTTCTGTAATGTGAAAATTTTCTTGATTCATTTTTTTAATTTTAGAATATTGAGTTTCAAAATTTGTCATTTTCTTCTAAGATAGAATAAGATATTTTCGTCCCTTGAATAATTATTCTAGGAAAAGAGAGTGGAAACTAATCACTCTTGAGTGAACACATACTAGAATTAGTGGATCCCTTCAATAGGAGGAATCAGAAATTTCGATCATTGAAAATACCGCATAAGAATATTAGAGGCTTTTCTGAAACCTCTATCCCATTTATATGAAATTCACTTATTTATCAATATCGTCAATGGTATAAATTTTATTAGAATTTTTGAAATTAATTGTATAATATAATCAAGATATCCAAGTACCCCCATCAACTTTTTTAGGCTTCATGGTGGAGGAATGTAAATTATTTCATCTATTTTCTTAGGATCGACCTTAATTCTATGATCATGTAACATGAATCCAAGGATCTTCCCCAATCCAACCCAAAGACAAACTTCAGAGGTTTCATTTTCTATTTGTGAATTTATAGTTTACCAATATCAATAATAGGATCAATTAAATAGATATTGAACTAGATTATTGGACTGCTAGATCATCAACTTAATATTCCACAATCTTTCTAAGGAGGGTATTCAATATATAGTGCATGGATAATTTTTATGTGGTGAGAGAATTAATCAATATTACAATCTTTTCCCAATAATATTAAATACCTTGGGGAGGTCTAAAAGTAGTCGAATATTCCTCTTCATGGTTTCTCTTAATATGGTTATATATATAATATCCATCAATAATGGAAATGGCCATGAAGACAATGCTCTCATTGATCCATAATGCTACATTAGGGACATCGAAATTATCATTTGGGTAATACTGGTTAGGATATCTATAATCAATACAGAACAATATTTTACAATTCTTTTACATAACCAGGACAATAAATATAGCTATATCATGTATTGGACTTATTAAATAAATTTTTCCATGAGATTCCTTTCAACCTCATCCTTTATTTTGTATTTGAGGGTTGGATGCATCCTTCTAACCACTTCCTTATAAATATAATGTTCCTTTCATGGTAACATATGACTGGTAGAAACCTCATTATCTAACTTGGGTATCAAGGTGTAATTCTACGTCAAAATTTCTATTTTTTTATAAATGATATATATTTCTCCCCTTCATCATAGGTCATGAAAGTTCTAAAGAAAGTAGGTCGGTGATATTATTATATATCTTGTTTTATATGTTTGAGCTCATCTACCATAGATGAGACACCATCCTCAAATGATATAAGGGTGTCCCTGAGATCATCCACTTCTTTATAAATCTCTACTTTATCATAAGGTGAAAGTATAATATGGGTATGATTTACATAAGTTATTTAACCTTTGGGTATAGTTATAATAACTTCAAACGATATTAAATAGGATTTCTAGTATGGGGTAAATGATTGGAAAGCATTATAAGATCTTGAAATATATAGTCTCTATGGTATCCAGGGAATTTTCATTTCCATGATAAAAAAGATCTTGAAACAAATGAAAAATCTAGAAATCAGGATTAGATTCTTGGTGTATGTATTTTATCTTTTATTTTGAAGAGTCTTCCAATTTGGACATTATCATATCCTAAGGGGGATGCAAAATGGGATTTAGATATTTGGAAAAAAACATGGGGTCATTATCATTAAAAAAATTTCATATATGTTAATATTTAACATAGTCAAATTAGATGATCTAATGGATGGTTATGGATTATAAATCTCAAGATCATTCCCACACTCCAAAGGATCAACCTTCTTTGTTGGAGAGAAAAATGGCATCATGAAAAGTTGGGAATTTATACCGTAGTCAATGAGAAATTATATAATTTGATAGCTTACATGTAATGGTATTAATACCTAAATTTTTTAATGGGAAAGAAATAACTATTTCCAATCAAACTCCATGAATTAAGACTAGTTTTGGGGTAGAATCTATGTTAATATCATTTATTTCCATCATCGTCCCTTCCATTTTGTATTAGGTTGGTTCCATATATGAGCCTCAAAAGCATCAAAAGGTGATCTATAATTGTATACAGATATGACCTTACCATTAACTATATATCTCAATCATTGATGATATGATAAGGTCACTATAATATGTGCACGAATACCTGATCTTCCGGATAGAACATTTAATATTACATCAGGACTGATGAACATGAACTCAGCGTTGAAGATAAGGTCCCAAAATTGGGATTTCAACTTGATATTACAAAGGGGTTTCTATTCATTATTATCATACCCCTAGATAGTAATTACTGAAGATGAAAATGCCTTTCCCAGAAACATAATCATTGAAATATCTCTTATGCCCATATATAGTATCCTATCAATCCTACTCTATGAATAAGATTTTTGTGTGGAATTTATCAATGAAAATGTATTCCGGATACACATATGTTGTGGAAAATAACACTATAAATTCATAAGTGATAGAATGGACATTTATCAATGATTCAAGAAGTTACTTTGGGAGTTAAAGTTTATCCACGATTGATATCTTATATGGGACTATATCCAGTTTTATTAGGATATCATAATTCTGAGACAAGTTCCATCATTTCCAAAAGATAATCTTATCTTTAAATTTATTCTTAGTTGTTGAGGTATTTTATTCTAACATATTTTGGTGAATACTTATTGATATCTCAATTTGTATGAAATATTGATCCAACAATCTATATTTCATTCATTGTTATTATTTAAATGTGGATCTTCCAATTCATTTTCTAATACAATGTGATGTGACCAAGATATAAATAATTTATTAGTTCATTGGTTTTCATGTTAATCTAATTAGAGTGACAATATATGAGTCTTCATTTAAAATATTACATATTGGGGGATTATTCCCATATGATATGATCGTCCATAGGCACTTATTCCATGGTCATGTCCCCATCTGTGGCCTCTACTCATTTAACCACCTCTCTGATTATGTGTAGAAAAGTGAGGCATATATTCATTTTTAGTTTTATAATAGAAAATGGGTTCAATAAGAAAAATTATTTTGAATAAGTCATATAATAGTTATTCATCAGATGATAGTTCTATATGGTGGGGAGATAATCATTCTCCCATTGTCAAGGGATAACATATTTCAGAATTTCAATGAGATTTGTGATCAATCACGGTTCTTCTTCTTCTTCTCAATTATATTTTTTATTTTTTGGATATATCTTATTTTGGGGGTTTGGATACTAAAAAATTCATTTAATTTGGTTTTAGGTAATTAGGGTTACCATAATTATATTAAATTATCCCTTTATAATGGAATGATCTCAATCAACTATTTTATTAGTCATCTAATAAACAAAATTATATGCATGTTTTCATAAGAGCTATTTCCGTACCCCTTATTCCTTTGGTGGATTGGGGGAGATACATGCTAGTTATTCATGGTATTTTTCCTATTTAATTATTTGGAGTGATCCATCATTTAAAGTATGTATTTAATGAATACTTTTTATAGGATATTTTTTCGAAACATCTGAAGACATATATAATAATTTTAGTTTTCATTAAGACCAACCTCTTTTGGTATTCTAATTCAAAAACATACTAAATTTATTCTCAAATGATACAATAAAATATATTAAAACCTATCTCACTAAACAAAATAGTTCTTATTTTTCTATCCTTAAAATGTAGACAAATAAACTCCTTCCCCACTTATATACAAGGAAACTGGTGTTGTTATTATTGTTCAAGGATATATTTCATGAAATATTTAGAAATATTTAGAGGTGGATCTGAAATCAATGATGGATTGGGTGTGACTATCATTACTTATGACCTACCTATTTTCCATACTATATTATATGATAAGGGTTGATCAGTGTCCCTAATGAATTGGTGAATATCTTACAACTATTGATATGTACATGCTGATTCTACGAAACATTGACGAAATTTCAATAGGATAAGTGGTTTTTTCAGATCATTTTAGAAATTATATACACATAACTCTACTAGAAACTCCTTAAAAACAATATATATATGGAATATTTGATAATATTACATCTAAAAATAAAATCTGAGACTCTCTCTTTCTCATACTGTTTTCAATTTTAGTGGTAAATTATAGATGTATTCATTAATGTATAGCCAAATATAAATAGAAATTGGAGAAGAAAATCCTCCCAATATAAAATTTTCTTGGAAGGGAGATTATACTACAAAAACATATGGGCCTTTCAATTTATATATAAAACATTTGAATTTATCCACCTCTTGTATCTCAAGGTGTCCCCGTCAAGGGTTTATAATGTGAAAAAAATATAATCAGATGTTGTTCCAAATTTCTAGCCCCATTAAAGATGATAATGTTGGAATTAAAAAATTAGGTGGAGGTGGGGTGAAATATACCCATTAAAGGTACACTTTTATCTCATATTTTACCAGATCATGTTTTCCCTCTATATCCACCATTGGAGTGATGAGTGATTGGATATAGTAGACTAACACTGATAGTATATATGGGTAATAGGAAACATAATTATTTACAATTTTTGAGATTGGATATGACAAACTCCAGGTTCTTGTTATGAGGACCCAATTTTTATACTTTTAGGGTAATTGTAATGAATTGGACACAACATTGGTCACAATGGACGAAAATCCTGAAAGTATGTGGGTTTTGGAGTAATAAAAAGTTGTGGTCTAGGTATAGGGGAAATAAAATAACTACAACCTTCCCCATTTGTTGGATAAACTCATTATGGATGAAAAAACCAATTGAAGGGGGTGCATTACTTCCAACCATAAAAATGTGTTTATAAAATAATAATTCCAATAAGAAAATCAACATTGATAAATTTCTATTCTTGTATCTCAAACTCATATAATGCCTATATATTTTCAACAGATGGGGAATTAATCTCATTAGTGTATACGAGAGATGTTTCTACTTCCTTCTCATTATCTTTAACTTATGCATGTCATGGTCATGTAAGTTGAATTCTATGGAGTTAATGGTACTGAGTCTATCTCTGCTTTTATGTACAAACACCCCCTTTAAGTAACTGAGTGAAAAATTTGTGTTGGGTCGACACCTCTTCATTTAGATTCTAAATTAGTACTAATAACATTAGTTAAAGCATATTGGGTAGCTGGAATCAGTTCATCATCTTCATCTAAATTTTATAGTGTTAAATTGTCCTTTAGTTATTCATCAAATGATAATTTTGGCGCCTTTATAGACCTCTCATTTTGATAGGGTCATTTATGATTTTGAACCCATTGGGAATTTATATTTCTTCTAACTTTTCAACCAAAAAGTTTATTATATATATTTACATTAAAGGAGCTTCCGATTACTCTTATTGAGAATGTCCATAATGAGTAGGATAAGACACATGTTGAAAAAACGATCTATATACTTCCTATGAGACTTATTATAGCTTGGTGAAGACTAGTTCCAATGGTGGGGAGGCAATATTTATATAAATTTACCCATTCTTATTATTTCTATAATATCTAATGTCGCAAATAAATTCATATATCATTTAGGGTTTATGATCTCGAGGTTGGTGGATGCGGTGGTGATGATATAGATTCACCTAGAAATACTAGTTGGGTTTGATCTATTCCTCTTACTAACATATCAATGATTCATTGCAGATTTGATGATCCCATAAGTAATCAAATAAGAATATATGGGGAAAATTCCTCAAGCCTCCTAGGTTGTGTAAGTACCTTTATTTCTTCTAAAGCTATTACTATAGAGGCCTTTATAATATTTCTCTATATTCGATGCATATGGGGTAGGTGAATCAGATGTTGTGAGTTTGATATAATTTTTTCAATATATTTCTCCATGGATGGAATCCCTTCATTTCTCAACCATGAGTCTATTTCAAAATGTCAAAGGCATGTTTTCATAATATTCTAATGGAATATTCTTGACAAGTGTTCCATTTCTTTTCGATTGAAATATTGAAAATTCACTGAACTGACTTATTGTAATATGAACCTTCTAGTACCATGAATTCTCATATGGTAATAACATTTTAGGATATCTTCCTTGGTGTCCTCTACAAACTCCATATTTACCCCACCCTATGAATTTCTTGTTTGGTGATGTGTTTGAAAGTATCAATTTGAGTGTCTTAAACCTTTCAATGAAATAATATTAAAGATTCTTATGATATTTCGTAGACATTGTGTCTCATTATAAAAAGAAGGATACTAACTCAACCTATTATTAGAGCTCATATATAACATTAATATGATCAATGTATCCCTTATAAGATGTATGTTATGAATTTATGTGGTGATGACTTGTCTAAAGGTTGGTATGTAGATACTGTACTTTTGTTTATTTTATTTTATGTGGAACCTCATATTGGGAGATAGTTATAGGCTAGAACATGACCAAAATATTTTCCTTGGCCATATCTCTCCACATATCCCTGATATTTTCATTATTCTTAGAGGCATATTCCTCTACCAGATAATAACAAAAATGTATAATTTCATATGTTGAAGACATGTGGTCAGTGGGAAGAAGATATTATTGTGGCTTCTCCTAAATATCCATTGAATGTGGTGAATGATTGTTTGTTACTAATAAACCAATGTATATAGTTGGACTTGAATTTTGATGTACCTCTCTATAAAAATGAACTTTGAAAGGTGGTAGAGATACTTTCATGGATGAGATATTTTTATATAGAGGTTTTATATGGTGTAAATTATGGGAGGTGTCCATGAGGACAATATTTATAATACCTTAGGGAATATTTTCATGTAAATAATGACCTCTTATTTATGATAATGATTTGGGAAATCCTAGATCTATAACTAAATGTATGGCCTTGATAACACAATAATTGAAGATAGTAGGAATGTCATCATTTTCCTAATATTTTTTATGGTGTTAATTGGTGGTTTTATTTATATGATACAAATTAAGCTACTTGAGGATATGTGGTTGATGAGAACCATTATGAATTTGGAATCTATTAGAATGTCCCTATGTCAACATTAGAATATGTTAACAACCCTATCTAATATTCGTTAGAATATTCACTTACTGATGGGTAACTACTAGAATTTAAGAGTAAATTATAGGGTTGTCGGTAGGGATATGAGCCTACCTCAATGTGGCTTCTAGAATATACAGATGAAAATTTGTTGTAATGGGGATATACACATTTTCCTAGTTTGCGTTATTCATCAAAATATATTAACGATCCTATAGAATAATAGAGTGAATATATGACCCCTATATCCCTTTTGAGGTATGATGATGTGATCCTTTATTGGTATGAGTATGATTGATGGAATAACTCTAATTGAACAATGGAATGTATCAAAAATATTATGAACTATTGGTAGGGATATGAACCTTCTTCATTGTGACTGCCACAATATGTCAATGGACCATGATTGGAATGGGGATATCTTTCCAATACAGGTTTCCATTATTTTTTATAATATACAGATGAAATTTGAGAATGGGAGAGATAATATATTCCCCTCTTACATCTGGTTTTTTGGGTATTGTGTGATACTTAATTGGTAAGAGTAGAAATATAATTCAGCATTCTTTTTTCAAGAATATGTGTTGTCCCTAATGTGATTAGAAGAATATGTTGATGATCCTTGGTTAGAATAGGTATATCGCCATGTCCTAGTTTTCCTTTAAAATATGACATTATATCTATGATATATATATAATGGGTACATATGCCGATATTGAGGTGCATCATTTGATATAATGAAGAACCATAGTAGGAATGGGGATATGAACCTAATCAGGTACCTCACCCTTCACTGGAATATTTTAGTTACCCTCCTAAATGGGGAAATGAATTTGTTATTATTCCTAAGTTGCTATCTAAATATGTGGATAAACTACTTTGGTGATGGAATCATGAATTTTCTCTCATTACTTTTTTTTTTTAGCATATAATGAAGGATACCATTTTTGGATTCCAGAATATTACTTAATTTCAAATGATTCCGAGTAGCGATATGGACATGTCCATATAATGTTTTCAGGATATACTATAAAATTTCTTCAACTGAAGCAAGGATGTTTGACTGGTCTTGTCTTCATTATATTTCTATAGGATTCTGACATGCTTGATATGTGGGGTTAGAATATGCATTTTCCCCAATGTTTCCCCCATATATGGGAATGTTCATTCAGTGGGAACCAAAAATGTGATTTGACCATAGTGTTCTTCAATGATATATGGGTAATCTTTATCCATGGGAATCAAAATATGTGTTAATTCCCTACCAATTACTAGAATATGATGAACATATTTCTCAAAGGAAATTATTGTACATACCCATCCCTTAGATGTTTCATCCCAATTCCTACAATGTATCTTTTAGGGAACCCTTGCTTTGGTAATTTTGAGGAAGGTCTAGGGAATATTCTATTTAGTTGGTTTTTGAAGCATATGAGTTGTGAAATGCTGGTGGTGTTTTCTCATATGGGAGACCTCCATTTCACTTATTGATTAGTGGTATTACTGGAGGGTCCTTTCATCTCCCTTAGGTAGGAAAGGTATACGTTATCATGTTCGGGAGAAAGGCTTCAGAATTTTTTGGAAGTGACAATGGGTAGAACCTATCCTACTAGAGTCCTCCTCTGATGATTCAGGTTGTTATACATTAGAGGGAAGTGAATATCCAAATCATCCTCTACGGATATAATGGTATCATTACATTGTCACTCCCTAATCATTCCATTAACAAACTATTACTTGAGATGTTGTGTGGTTTTAATCACTCTTTTTTTTTATGGTTCCCAAAATTTTCTGATATATAATCTATAAAATTGATCATCTTATTATGATACTATTTTTTTATTAAAGATATCTCTAAAAGAGCTCTTTTATTAAAAAACAATAAATAGTAATACCCATCAATGTAGTGTCACAAATGAAAATTTAATCATATATAAAACAAAAATGTAATTCTAGTTTATCACTATCAACCATTTTCATAATAATAAGATCCAAGATGGGTTCTCCATATTTATTATTGATGTGTATGGAATCTAAGGGTGAATATGAATCTCTATTCCACCCATAATATTATAATTATGGTAGTATAATCCGCCACCAACCACTTCATTATTAAAATATTCATCTTAGATTCACCCTTTATTATGTATTTGGTATCAATTGGTGAATCTAATTCCTCATACTTCCCCGATTTTTATTATTACTAAAGATGTATTGACAACCAACCCTTTAATGATTATAAATTAAACATCAGATTCACTATTTTTGTTTTTGGTGAATATTCACTCTATGAGGATTATTTCCACATATGGTTCTACTTTCCAAAGAATGACGGCACTATGAAATAACAAAAACTAAAAAATATCCATTGATTCATGTGAATGGCAGATTAGAATCATCCACACCTTTTGGAGGGATTATTGCCTACTCTTGTTTTCTCTAATATATTTAAGATATTTTTTGAATCTGACATAGTAATGTTAATAACCTTACTAGATAACCTCATAAAATATTGCCAATTATTCTTAGGTGTGAGTGATTGTTAATGCATATATATGGATTAAAGGTTCTATATCTACTCCATATTCATGGGATGGGAGTTTATTTAGTTTAAATCCCCATTATTGGGAACAATTTAATTTAATTTCATCTAAGGGGACAAATGGAATTTTGGTATTGGGATCAGTCTGGTTAAATTGGATTCATATGTATTATTATAAAAGTAATCACAACTAATGTGGTTTTATTACATTTAATATGTAATTTTGTTCGTTTTAAGTTCACATATCATGGACCAATTCCATGATTGTTGAATTCATTTATAATTGAATTAATATGTGAAAGTATCCAAATGATGATCGATTAGACGTTATACAGGAGTAAACATTTCTATTTGGAAAAAAAGGGAATATGAAAAAATGTGGATGGTTAAATTTATTATGGTAAATTTTCCTATAATATATGAGGTTTTTTATTAATATTGACCATTGAGAATAATATGGTTTCTCCAAGAAGATATCTTAATAATGGAAATATGGTGATACATAAAGGGAATATGGTTCTCCATGTTAAATAATGATATCATTGGGGATATAGTTCAATGATGGAATATAGTTTCTTTAAGATTATAGCCCATTGGGGAATTGATAAAGCAATAGAGATATTATGATATTAGTTATGGGTCTTTAAAATTAGTCATTAATGTCTTGTTAGAGATAAGAATCAGATCCCACATAGTTTGAGTTGAAAAATTTAATTTCATGTGTCATGGTCGTACCATATAGTTTAACAACATATGGTAAGTAATTGTTTTATGTGAAATATATGAAAATATATAATTGGGTTTTTCTTACGCATATAGATAATGAAATGATATTCTCCATTGGGAATATGGCATTTTAATGGAATGAATCATGGGGAAAATATCCCATTGAGAATGATAATATATGGTTGGGGATTACACACAAGGAGGATTACCATATTAAATGTTTTAATTATTGTAATGTAATAATAAAATCAGATATCTAAGCCCATTTTGGTAATTCCCTATGTGGGAAACATGGTATAATAGGAAATAAATCACTCTACACAATTAAATTTTAGTGACACTTATACTGGAAGAAGAATCCCTTGTGGTCATGATGGGGCTTATACCTAAATAGTTTGCCCTTGGTGAATACTTTTATTATCCAAATGGGTTAATCAACATAGATCTGTAAACCCACATGGTTCATGATCATTGTGAGAAATAAGATAGAATAGAAGATCATGAATACTACAAAATTAATTTTGAGTAGGACTTATACCTGAATAAAAATTCCATTGGGATAAATTATTGCTCAAAACCTAAGGAGGATGCCTATATTAGACATTTAGGGGATTACACATAAGAAGGATTCCCATTGTTCTTGTTTTAGTTATGAAAATATCATAATCAACTTAGATCTAGAAGACATCAAGTGTCATGATCAGTGTGAGAAATAAGAGATAATAGAATAATACATCCCAACAAATAATTAAATTTGAATGGTTCTTACACCTAATAGGAATCCCGTTGATATATTCTAGTTCCTACACTAATAGAGGAGGAAGATATTGGATATATTAGGTATTGCACATAAAAAAGAGGCCCATATATGATAGCCTACTACCATTTTACTATTGTAAATGGGAAAGGATATATAAATTATGAGGTATATGACATCCTGTAATAAAGTCGATGGAATAACATCATAAAAAATGACACATTCAAACCAACTCGGTGGGAAGAGAATAATTCCTTTATAGGTGTATGATAGATCACTCCAAAAATATCCTTATAAGTTCCCACATTGTCTAGGTAATCTAAAATTGAAATTACCCTTAGGTTTCTAACTATCCATGAGGATAATTACTGAGTGTCCTCTTCTCAAGGGAATCCTTGATTTAAGGGGTCTGTGCTAGTGTGAAAGCCCTGATCATGAACATATGATGCCTTCAATGTTGGAATCAAGTAACTATTTTTAGGGTTTTAAGATTAGAAAAATGATTCCATATTGGTATTTTGGGATAAAAATTCCTTACTATACGTATCAAGTGAAAACAAAACCCCAACCTCCCTCAATACATCAAATTGCATGAGTGGAAGCATCGTTTTGGGGGGGAGATTTTTTTTAGAAACCTTGAAATAAGGATGATGGATCATGTAGATGTAACTGGATATTTAAGGAAACCACTGGAATAAACCAAATAATTTAGGACTGCATGTGAAAGGAAAATTGCATAATATGGAATTAAAAGACAATATAAGATGAATGCTCAAGGTGATACATGTATAGTAAACTATGATAAATGACTATGAATGGGGATCACACGACCAAAATATATGTCTACATTTATACTGAAATCAATACTAATATCATGGAACATTATGAATAAGTTCACATTGAATGATCTTATAGGATTTCATCATGAAAATGTCATATTTGGGAATTTATATTCTTTGGTGTAATATTTGGGAACTAGTTTTCCCTATAAAACTTATTAAAGTTTCCAAAAGTGTAATTTAATCACAAATTTTACCTTTTCCTATATCCCCTTGGACACTCAATTTTTTTCCTACTATTTCTTTTTGTCCTTCCTTTGTGGCCCTTCCCAAAATAGAAAATATGGTTTTACTACAAAACCCTGGTAATGAGGATTGGTCACCTGGTAGGTATCTAAAATGGGTCATGTGGCTCATATTAATGTTCTAGGAGATAGGGACACATCACATGGTGCTGGTTCTTGTGACCATGGGATCAATCCACCTCTCAACCATGTAAGAGTTAAGGACTCATGTGGTGTGGTATCAGAAGACTATATTCATCAACATGTAATATTATAGGGATCCATCATGTGGAATTGGGTCAGATAAAAATATGATTGATCTGCCTCTAAACTAATAAATAGTTTCAAATCATGAAATCATCTATTTTCCCCTTGAAACTGAAAACGTTTTCACAGATCTATCATCTTGTTGATTGAAAAATCTAAGAATAATTCATGTGGGATATTTTGTGTTACCAATACACTTATTTTAAGTTTTTTAAATAAACCATACAAGGAAAATGTGGTTTAAATGTTGATATATAACCTCTTGATAGAAGCATAATTATGAAATAGTATGTTTTTTTGTATATGAGGTGTAAATTTCACATAATCTAGGATGGATCCCTTCTACCATAAGGGTTTGAGTAATCCCTCATTGGTGAGTTTTAAATTGGGGTTATACCTTTATATACACACATTTATGATGGAGACATGATAAATTAATTGGAGTTTATATGGTTTTGGTAGTGTTATAAAGTTATTTTAATATGGGTTTTCATTTCTATTTGATCATCTCGAGTGGTGTTGTGGATGGATTCCCATGTGAAAGTAGGCGTTGATTTAAAATGAATTATTGTTGTATAAATTATCTCCCTTTTGTGGAGGTGATGTCAATAGAATAGTTAGTGGTCCTAGAGTATCTACATATTCATGATTCTATATACTATCTCCATTTATCACATTAGGGTAATTTTCATTATACCTAGAGTGCTAACAATGATATTTTAGATGGTGGTGCATGATGGGTGGCTTCATGAAGGCAGAATCCGATATGATCTAAGGTATAATTTGGGTCTTGTAAAATGAAAATAATACTGATTAATGTTGATAAGATCCATTTAGTTCCATTTTATATAGTTTTTAAGAGTTATATATTCTATTTTGGTTCCAAAACAGTCTATATTTCTAGAAACTCATACTCCTAATGATCATCTTTAACTCATGGTAGTATAGAATGTGAATTTTTAATAAAGTAATAAATGACTTTTATCAGGTTTTCTAATTTATTGATTAGTCCATATGTTACCATTCATAGTTTGTATTTTGTGTTAATAAATATTTAAAAGGTTTGGGTAGGTGAAATTGGTGAATATTATAGGGATTGAAGCTGATTGTCTCCCAGTGATAGATTAAAGTATGATGCATTGTGTAAAATATGGAAAATTTACCACATGTAATGGTATATGAATATGTTATTGTTGTAATCGAGTATCTACCTATGGTTTCCTACACATGGTATTATATTTGTTTTACCACATGTGATAGGTTTTATAATTTTTTTCAACAATTTATTAGATAGATAGTTCATGATTTGGGAGATAAAGGTGTAGATGGTAATTCAGTTATGAAAACAATTTTTTATAGTTATTGTGACCTTTTAAAACTTTTTGGAGGAATAAAAATGTTCCCAAAGGTTAAATATATGGTTTTATTTTGTTATCATTGGTTTAGTGTGTAATACATTCTGTGAACAACATTCTGGTGTAACAGTGGACTACATGAAATTATAGTGATGATGCTTAGTGTGATGAATTCCCGTTATATGTTTATGATTCCCATAGGTTATTATGTTTTTCTGCCTTGATACCAACCTCATTCATCTTAATTATAGGGGAAAAGTAGAAATCATTAAGTGTTATATTTGATATATTTTAAAATCACTACGATGTGGTGGTATCTAGAGGTGTGATTTTCAGATATGAGATATTCATTCATTTAGATTGATATTAAATATGTTTGAGAAGTGGTTATATTTTTTAAAACTAGAGTTCATAGAGGTTTATAGGGTCATGGTTTTATAAATTTGTCATGGTAGCTGATTCTATAGAATATTTTATGTTCTCAGTGGATGTGGGATTTATGTAAGTATTTATCCTTGGAATGATTGTTCATCAAAAAATATGAATAAATAGTATGTATTCTTCCAGTGATGATGATACTCAAGTATATAAGTGTGGGAGGATTGTTATGAAATAACTAAATGTGGATTTATATTTTATCATGTATTTAAAGTTATTTTACCTGATATATACCACTAAAATTAAGGGGTATATCTTTTTTTCATTGGGTTTCATTGTTTGTTCCACTATTATAATGACCTTGAGTATTTAAAAGACTGGTTGGAATAAAGGCACTCATTAGGATATAAGACCATGGTAATGTATTAATGGGTTTCCATTGGTACTCATTTTATGGTGGATCTTACTAAATATTGAATTAAATTGGTTTGAGTAATATGGTTTTTGACACACATGTCTTGGTAGGAGTATCCTAGGGTATGTAGTGGATAGATCGGTGATATCTAAATTCATAGGACAATCAACATATCCTTGTGGTAGAATGGGTTACCAATAATCTCAGGTATTATTTTTTAGTAGCTTTATAAGGTTATTATAATTTATTTATTTTATCTTTAGATCATTTAATTTTTATAGACCATAACCCAACCATGTTCTTTGGTGGAAAATATGCTATTATTTAGTTTTTGTGGATTATTTTTGTGGTTCCACAAATGATAAAAAAAAGATGTGACCTTTATGCTTTATTATTTCCTTATTCTTAGTGTTTGTGATGTTAGTATTCATGCCTTATTTGGAGATTATGAGAATTTTAAGCATGAATTAAATAGTATCCCAATTATCTCTTGTAGTGTTGGTAGGGAATCATTTATTATATCACCATATGATAGTGGTTTATTTGAGTAAATGGTTTTCATGTTATCGATTTTTCATTTCATCATAAAGGTGGAGACAATAAAACTTATTAAATTGGTTCCATTTTTTATGAAACATTCTATGGTTTGTGATGAAGTTTCAATGTTTTTCATTTTTTCTATTAGGATAAATGTACTAGAAAATTTTTCCCCATATTGTGGATTCATGGGTTCTCTTATGGTCTTGGCCTCCGAAATTCAATAAAGTGCATAAAATAAGTAATTATTTTCCACATTATGTTATTTAATGATATTCTATATTTAGTAGCCTAGGTTTTTTATTTTTCAAGGATAAAAAGAATAAGGTTGTAAGGATGCGTAAAACTAGATTTTTCTTTAAGGAGATTAAATTTATTTTTATGTTTTTGAATTCTCCATAAAAAATAATAAATTTTTCCTAGTGATTGATCTTATAAATATTTATTGATATTTTTTTGATCTTTCAATTCAATGTTTACATTTGGGATTAGTTTTTCTTGGATTCCAACCTAGTTGAGTTTTAAGGGATATATAATATTTATTAAAGAAATAAACATTTATCTCATGAGAAATATTATTAATATATCCTAAATGAAATATTAATTGGAAATTCAGTCATCAAGGTTATGTTAAAAATAGTGGTTTTCCCTATTTTAGGTATAAGTTGTGTGCCCAATTATTTTTTCTATTTTTAATAAAAATATATGGTATTAGACACCCTTGAATTAGATTTAACTATAAATATGTTTTTATAAAATTTCAAATAGATTGGTCACAGATATAAGAGAAGGAAACATTGATACAATTCAACTTATTTTTAATGATTTCATATGTATTTTATGATAGTATCAATAATGAATACATACTAAGTAGTAATCATCAAATCATCAAAATTTAAAATATCCAGGTTGGTCTATATTTTTTATTCTTTCCTTATTATCCATTTTCATTATATTGATTAATTTTTATTAATTTATCAATTATTTTTCTTGAAAAATATATTAATGTTTTATAATTATAATAACCTGCATACATCGAATAATAATACATGATCATATATTATTCTGCTATGTGGATTGTTTCTCATCTTACAAAAAATTATAATTTCTTACCATATATTTTTATCATTGCGTGTTCCTAGTTATTTGATGGATAATTTTGGTATTTATATGTTATAAAAAATAAATGGAAATAAATATATATTTTTTATAAATATTTAATTATCTTTGAAATGGGGATTCCACTTTTATTATTCATGTTCTTGAGTTTTGAATATTTTTTGATAAATTTTTTATTATAATTTATTTATTGGATTATATTAATTAAGTATTATTTTTTTATGTTCGCAGATGTTAAATTATGATATTTATATTGGTTGATATTATTATATATTTGGATATTTTAATATTACCATATTTGTGAAATTTTATTCATCACGTGAAGGAAGGAAGATATCAATTATGAATGAATAATACAAACAAGGTGATTAATCCCTTAAAAAAAATTTCTTTATTAATATATTCTAATCACATAGATGAGCATTAGTATAACCTATTTGTGTAGGTGAACCCTTCCACCAATCACTAACATTATATCTCTTTGTTCCCACACTTCATAATTTGATTGAATCATAGTTATGAGGTGCAATAATGTTATACAGAAGGAATCATTTTTTTTAAACAGGTTGAGGGTATAACGCTATTTATTGAAATAAAACATTAAATACTATTTTGAAAAATGGGGTAATAGGTAATCTGTTATAATCACAATAGAAAATTATATTAAATACAATCCTAAATGAAGAATAAAGTGATCGACATGAAGAAAATATCAAAATTAATAAAGGAAGGAGTTTCATCACCCACTGAATGATAATTCAATAGTGAGATTATTCATATGGAAAGTGTTTACCCATTAAAATAAGTTGTACTATGCCAGCAGCACAATGAAGTAGGTCACCCCCACGCACATAACAATGTGGACAGAGGAAAAAACGAACGATTACATCACATCAATCATTATCTCAAGCCGCCCACCAGAAATTGATTATTAAGATATCATATAATTTCAACATAATGAAACACTACACAAGACTAAAACGAATATATTATATCAAATAAAGTGACTCATAAATCCAAAAATAAGAAAATATAGATGATTATGGGTTTCAACACACCCATCCCTCTTTAGAGGTTTCCCATCCATTGGTGTATGAAAAAAAAGAACTATTAACCTAATACAATGAAACAATATCCAAACCCCATAAATACATCTACGAACCATCTACAAACTAGGAAATGATAAGGCGTCGTAGCATATGGTGGCTCAGTGAATAACTATATATATTCATTTCAAGGAATGGGGTGATGATTAGAGTTGTAATTATATTGAAAAACAATCACCATATAGAGGTAGTGAAAATATGTGTCGGATACGGTGATGGGAAAGAATGATGACATTAAATAAGGGAACAATTATTGGAAACATGAAGCAATAAAAAATATGGATATGAAAAAAAATACTACACAATGGGTAGTTTACTAGGTCACACACCATGTATACTATGAGAATTGAATCTAGAGTTTAAGTATTTTTATAAAATCAGGCATTATATGACTTTGGTATAAACACTATGTATTCTAGGAACGAATGCCATAATCTGTATCAAGTACACACTATGTTAAATCATCAAACCCATATTCCATGTGTTCGATCACACATCTTGTTTGTTGCATAACTAGACATGCAATTCCACATACCATGTTATATTGAGTACAAGGTATGCATCCCGACATCGGACTTAACTTCTACTAATGATATATAATAAGATAGGTCATGTATCCCCATATACCATATACCATATTGTACATGTAATGTAGTTCAAATCCACTTATTCTGGAAAACTATTGAATATGCCTGGAAAACATTCATTGAATACACACCGTGTAACTAATTTGTACACATCACGTACTATATAGATTGTATAACTTCTCATATCTTCTCACACAAGAGTTATAATTAGACACATGTGTAGTAATGTCTATATTTTCCATGTTGAGTGTGATAGTTCATGTTTCACGGTAATTTAGGTTTCATTAGGCATCAAATATACAATAGGTTCTTTAGATTTGTGAATGTGATATTGAATGTGAATGATTCTTTTGGGGCTAGAAAAGGGTTAGTATCCCCCCACCCCCCATGAGATAATATTGAGACAATTCAAGGATACCCTATTTGTATTTTAGTGTAGATACCCCCCCCCCCCCCATTGATATTTTAGAGATCTAGACTTCAATATATGGGGTGTGGATCCTCCATTTGGGAATGGGGTTGGTTCCCCCTTAATCATGATGAGTAATGGGTCCCAAATACAATAGGAGGGATCAGTACTCCCCCTTGTGATGGGGAACATTTCCTCTACATGTAGAGTCAAACATTTCCCATTAAGATAACATATGATAATTTACTCAATTAGGTTCCAGTACCCCTTGATTAATGTACTCAAAATTGTGGTGTGTGTCCCTTACCATACTTTCAATTTTTATTTCTGTGGGATTTATGAGGTATGGGTATATTTTGTGAAATGTAATTTTGGTTTTTCATCTTGTGACATGAAATTTAGTCTTTATTTCCCCTAAGACATGACATTTAGTTAGGATATCACATTTTAGATTTATTAAACATATTAATCTAGTATCTTTGATAACTATACAATATAATTATTCATATAAGTGATTTTGAAAGAATGATATTGTCATTTTCCCTTTTTTTTCTTGATTTTGGGGAATATTTTCTTTCTATGGATTATCGTTCTTGTTCCTGAAGACTTGGGTTTTGAACTTCCCAGTTGTTCTATCATTACTTCATGTCTTTAGGGAATCATTGTGTATTTGTTTATATTCATCCTTATTTGATATTTTTCACACACATGTTGTGTATTTATATATACATTTCATATATCATTATGTCAGATAAGGAAATGGAGAATTGGAGATGATTTATTATATTAGATTGTGGTTCATTAATGGATATGATTTCCTATGAAGTTTATAACAAGAGTCCATATAGAGAAGAGGTTTCTTCATATTCCCCCATCCTATATCACCTTGTGACTTTTTTATACTAAATCTGTATTCCCATTTCATATTTTTCTTCTAATGTGTTTTTCGTATCATTTGTTGGATCATGAATGAATTCCATATAGATAAGTTGATTAAATATATTTTTGTGTTTTTGAATATTTATTTTTATTGGTGATACATTATTATTGAATGTTTTTTTGGGAATGACCTCCCATATAGGTTTATTATATCTTCATGAGTGTCAATACCCACAAACCTATTTAATTATAGATTGGGGTGGAACACTTGGCCAACCACGAGCCTATATGGGGTTTTGATGTGTTTGGTCATGGAACAGAGGTAATATAATAAGGGTGTGTGATTAATGACATGATGCTATTTGAATGATAAATAACATATTTGATAGTTATGAGTTATAAATGAATATTTCATAATCCCTTTGATTGAAATGAAAGTACTAAACTCAAATCTATCCCCATGGTGAAAATAAAAAAGATTATCATTAAAACTGAATGAAATATTAATTGAGCATTTTTTATGATAAAACATGCATTCATTCTATTTGATGGGGTATCAAATGACAAATAGATTATATTACATCGTCCATGTTCATATAAAGTTTATCATTGAAATGAATTCTATAATTCTCTATGTGTGTTTGGATGTGTTTCTAGATACCTCTTTTGGTCTATGAGTATATATTTTTTGCACTAAGATAGTCACTTAAACGGTTGTACAGTAGTTGTATCCTAAATCTCGTTAAAATTGTTTGAATTTTATGTAAAAACCCAGAAATTTCAAGGGATTTTTTTTTAATTTCTTTGGAATTTTACGAGTCTGTGGCTTCTGACGGGACCTGATTCTGAGGCCCGGTGTGCCCAGAATCATTTTCTGAAGATTAGCTTGGGTACGTTCAGTGAACGAATGAGCGGGTTTTTCTATCTTTTGAACCAGTGATCGGAATTGAAATCCAAGGGCACCGATGAACTCGCAACGCCGATAATTTCTTAGGGGGACCTTGTCGTAGTTGCGTTTTGTGTGGGTTGAGGTTAAATAAATGGGGATTTAGAATAAAATAGATAAAATTTGTTGTGTACAAATGTTATTTAAGGAATGTTGTTTTTAATCCTACAAAGGGGGAGTTAGAGGTGGGGACCACACCCACCTAACCTCCAATGGGAGGGTTAGTGTAGTGGGACCCACACGAACACTTAACTCCTCCCCTCCCCATAACTCCCCCTTAGCCTCTTAAATCCTCCCTTGTTAAATTTGTTGGAAACATCCCTTCTTAAAAAGGAGCCTCTCTACCTCCCAAACTTAATGAGCCATCTAAGGGGATTTAATAACCTTATTAATTATCCTTGACACACCTTTTCATTTTTTGAATTGCTTTAAGATCTTTTAATGGAAGGAGACTTAATGAAGTATTTTGTTTGGAAAATATTTTGGGAGAATTTGAGGGGAGCTTCCTTCATCGATGAAGAACGAATGCCTCTCGACGAAGAACGATCGACGTGATTCTTCTCATTTTCTCCGAGACAAGAGGTAGGACACCACATCTTTGGATATACTTCAGGGTCACCAGCGAATATTTTCCATGTGACGCCATCAACCGTGACGCCGACCTTTGCCACCGTTGTTGAGGTAGGGAATAAATTTTAGAATGATATCTTTTCCCATGTATGTTTCCTTTTAAAACAACGAATGCAGATCAACTCAATATTATGATGATCCGCAAAAGAACATGTTTGCGGGTTGGGAATATTTGATTGTGGGGGAAAATGTAGGGGTTTGGTTTTGTTCATGAATATTCTTGGTCATCCAACGTCAAATTCATAGTCACTTGATATCGAATTAATGGGAGGCAGCTGGAGCACACGAACACGGCCGACCCTACTCCCCCTTTGTTGCTGTACTCGTTGAGGCTCGAATGAAGGCTTCGCGGTGCAACAGAACCACTTGGGAACGAGGAGGAATGCGGCGAAGAAGAGCGGCACCATCGCATCACGCCGTTGAGGCCGAAGGAATCCGCGACTGGAGTCGGGCCACGGCGCCGTCGCGTCGCGTCAGTCGGACATGGCCGCGACAGTGCAGGGAGCGGTGGTCGGAACCGCCGGCCGCCTACGCATGGAAGGTGGGACCCACAGGGGGGGTCATGCAGCGGCACACCGGCCGGCCAACTAGGCCAGCCGTATCGGAAATCTGGGGATCATATCCCTCGGTTGGCAAGGACGCGGGCCCCTCGTGGGTGCCGTTTCTTCAATCAAGGGGCACACCCCCCCCCCCTTTTGCGCATCTGCTCGGCCTGCGCCGAGCCGCCCCGCGCGATCGGCACCGAGCCGCCTGGGCCAGACCACCCGCGCCATGCCGCACCCTAGTGGGCCGGACCCGGACCCAGGTCGGGTCGCTCGGTTCGGGCCGACCAAGGGGGTTATGGGCCAAGTCGGTCCGGACCCAAACCCCCCCTAAAAGCGGGAAGAATCGTTCAAACACCCTTAACATGGGCTATAGACCTTCGATGGGTGCACCGTCAGTTGCGACGCGATCCTTGGATCGAGACGATCATTTTGGTATATTACACTCAAGGTTTCATAGAACTTTGGGTATGGCCGGGTTGGTTCGAACACGAAACCAACAGGGCCCTCGGAGCAGAAGCGCCTATAACTTGAGCTCCGGACGTCCGATTGACGTGCCGTCGACTTCGTTGGATTCCTATTATTGAGAAGGAACTTTTGGCTTACTCTAATCAAGGTTTGGACAAAGGTGGAGTATGGCCAGGTTAGATTGTACCTGAAATCCAACCGGGCCCCTTGAATGGAAAAGCCGATAACTTTCAGACCAGACGTCTGTTTGATGCACCGTCAACGGCGTTGGTGATCACGCTGAGAAACGGTTCCTATGAGTATACCCTAAGTGGGCTCGGGGGACAGTTCAGATACAGTCGGGTTGGTTCATACACAAAACCAACAAGGCCCCTGGGACGAAAAGGCTGATAACTCACAGACCGGGCGTCCGATTGACGCGCTGTCTGTTGCATTGAGACCCCTCTGATAAGGTGGTCCTTTGAGATAATTCTTCGAGGGACGTTGTGATACTTGGAGTATCAACCTATAGATCATGGAGCAGACCCTCCCGGAGATGAGCGTACGGAGTACAGTGACCGTGTAGCTGGCTGAGACCTGATAACTTCTTCTCCGATTTGATTTGGAGTGACTTGCATAGCCCAGTGGGGAGCACTACTTTGTGAAGTGGCAGACCCATGGAGGATGAGCACTACTTTTTGAGGTGGCAGACCCTCGGCACTCGATAGGAGGAGTACCTCTGTAGGCTATTAGGGGGAGCACTACTATGTGAGGTGGCAGACCCATGGTGGAGGAGCACTACTTTGTGAGGTGGCTGACCCGCGGTACTCGACAGAAGGGGTACCTCATCAGTATTAGGTTAAGGGGAAGTACCTCGAAGTCGTGACACGGTCACTGTACTCGACAGAGACGGAGCTCTTCAACAGTTACTGTTTTGTTAACGAAAATCCTGGTTTGAGCTGAGTCAATGACCTTTGTGTTTTCCTCATGATTGAGATGGGTTACTATATAACTTACGTATATGTATGGGCATATACCAAAGTAGTGGTTATCCATCCACTTCATATCTGTGTGATACCTCATGGATGAGATGGGTTACATGGTAACATAGGGATAAGTATGGGCTTATACCTATGTACGGGTTATCTGTTGAGAACATTCCTTGTGGTTATCCTTGTTGGATTTAGTGAGACCTTGAGGGTCTCGGGGTCCCTACGGGTTATCGTATACTCACCCCTGCACGGGCTTTGCTCGCACCTCATTGTGTTGGTTGCAGACGATGGACATCACTGATCATGGTTGAGGCTTGTAGAGCTAGACGGTACCCGGGGGTGGATTTCATGATGAGTCCATACCCGGAGGTGGATCTCACAATGAGTCAGTACCCGGAGGTGGATCTCACGACGAGTCGGAAACCGGAGGAGACGGACGGATGTGGAGTACGGAGGAGGAAATCTATACCTACCCTTCAGGATGGAAGCCGGAGGATGATCCAAGAGCTTCTTTCCACCTTTCAGTTTTTTTCCTTTGAGTTGTACTTTACATTCAGTTGTATCTGTACCTTTCTTTTGGGCTTGTATTTCTGGCCCCTTGTACTTTCAGCATGTTTGTTTTAATGGTTAATTAGTGTAGCTTCATCTTGTACTCTGTTTGTGTGTGTTTTCATTTCATAAAGTCAATTCCTTGCATTTTTATTGGTATTTACGCCTCTGGTGCTATTCGGCAGCCCCTGGCCTATCGAAGGTGGGCTTGGGGTAGTCATGGCACGGGCCTCGAGGACGGGTCGTGATAAATTGGTATCAGAGGAGTCGGTTCTACCGCAGAACTCAGGACTCTGATAATTCTTTTCTGTGAAGCAACATTGTTAAGGGTACCGAGTGTTCTCTTCAATTCAGGGAGTCCAGTATTGGTGCGGTGGCCGACGTATCCATACACCAGGACCATGACCACTGATTTCCGACCTAGTGCACGAAAACACTGATTGCGTGTGTTTTTCAAAAAGTTTTCTTTAAGTCGGCTCAAACCAGGTCTGCTCACCAGGTATACTGTTTTTACCATGGCACACCTGTCTCTCTTCAGGATGGACCCACGATGGTAGCCAGTTCGGGTTCCGAGCGTTGTACAAGATGATAACCCACCGAGCAGCGAGGCCTTAGTAAAGGGCCCTCCACCAGTTGAGACACCAGCAGAGAGTGCACACTGCTCGAGCGCGATGCATGAGTTCCAGATTCAGAGGCCTTCGAGGTTTCGAGGCGAGTCGGATTATCAAACGGCTGGGCACTGGCTGGAGATTGTAGCACGATCTCTCCACACAGCTGGGACACCCGCAGACTTGATGTTGTACCTAGCTGTTAGCCTCTTCCAGGGAGAATATGAGAGGTGGTGGAGCCAATGGTTCTAGTTTTGCGACGGGATGACCTTCACCTGGGGAGACTTTGAGACCTTCTTCAGAGTTGAGTTTATACTGACGACTCTACCCTCTGAGCATGCTCAGGAGATGCGGCCCTTGTCGTAGGTTTTTTCGTCAGTAGTCGAGTCATCTGTAGGCAAGATTCGGATGAATCAGAGGTCCAAGAGGACCGGACCTAGAGGTGGGCGACCTCGGGTTATAGATTCGGTTGTGCGAGGCAAAGGAAATAGAGTCATTATTACGAGGAGCAAGAAGTGATATTCGGGCATCATGCAGGGTCACATGGCACGTGACTGTCGGACTCCCCGCACAGATGATCTGCAGGTGTTGGAGGAGCCACCGAGATAGAAGCATCGGTGAAAGCATGAATAGCAGGTGAGCGGTGGACAAGGAAGTGGAGCTTCGGAAGTAGGTGGACATCAGAGAAACTAGTTCCAGGCATACAGGCCTTTGTTTCTGGTGCTTCTAGCATTCTTTTGTTGATATTGTGGTTGTATGTGTCTTTGTACTTGGGCTACAGTAATAAAGGACACCCTTATTTGTGGCTTTTTCTTCCCTATCCTCTCTTTATGTTGTTACTAAGAGGTTCCGGTTTAAAACCCATTGAATTGACCCTCACTTTTGATATAACTACTGGAGAAGACCCAGTGACCACACACCGATTCCGACATTGTGACTCATACCTTGGAGGCAAGAGTAATGGTTGGATCTCTTGGTAGTAGCGTCGAGTCCTTAAGATGTCATCCTTGGTATGGATTCGTATCATCCATGTCAGGATTGACTGTATTAGGCAAAGAACATGGTTCATCCTGGGGATGAGATCAGATTTCTCTTATCGGCAAAGAAGAAATCTTAGTAGCTCTTGAAGGACCAGAGAAGGTCCAGGTCATCCAAGAACGGATTAAGACATCTCAGAGCCAAAAAAAGACTTATGTTGACAGGAGGTGGATACCACTAGAGTTCGAGGATGGCAACCACGTTTTCCTACGGGTCTCACCTCGACATGGATTACAGTGTTTTGGCAGGGGCAGCAAATTATCTCCACGCATCATCAGACCATTCTAGGTCCTCAAGAGGGTAGGCGAGGTGGTTTACCGCTTGATCTTTCCAACTCAGTTGCACCGGGTGCATGATTTCATCCACGTAATTTAGTTGAGGAGATACATGCATGATCCTTCACACATCATCGACCACGGGGTGTTGGATGCTGGTGACAGGGTGACTTTCATAGTCGTTCTAGTGGAGAATGTGGATCGAAAGGTGTGGGTCCTACGTGGATGGTCTATTCCTCAGGTGCGCATTCACTGGTAGTGTGTGAACCTCCAATAGAGCACATGGGAGTGGAAGGCTCAGATGCGTGATCAGTACCACTTTTGTTTCCCTAGTTTCTTTTATAGCATTACGGGAACATAAATCCCTGAGGTGGGATTAATTTAAAGACCCGAAAATTTCAAGGATTTTTTTTAATTTCTTTGGAATTTTACAAGTCTGTGGCTTCTGACGAAACCTGATTTTGAGGCTCTGTGTTCCCAGAATCATTTTCCGAAGATTAGCTTGGGTACATCTAGTGAACGAATGAGCAGGTTTTTCTGTCTTTTGAACCGGTGCTCGGAATTGAAATCCAAGGGTACCGATGAACTCGCAATGATGATAATTACCTAGGGGGACATTTTCCATAGTTTCATTTTGTGTGGGTTGAGGTCTAATAAATGGAGATTTAGAATAAAATAGATAAAATTTGTTGTGTACAATTTTTATTTAAGGAATGTGGTTTTTAATACTACAAAGGGGGAGTTAGAGGTGGGGCCCACACCCACCTAACCTCCAATGGGAGGGTTAGTTTATTGGGACCCACACGAACCCTTAACTCCTCACCTCCCCATAACTCCCCCTTAGCCTCTTAAATCCTCCCTTGTTAAATTTCATGGAAACTTCCCTTCTTAAAGAGGAGCCTCTCCACCTCCCAAACTTAATGATCCAACTAAAGGGTTTTAATAACATTATTAATTATCCTTGTCACACCTTTTGTCTTTTTGAATTGCTTTGAGATCTTTTAAAGGAAGGAGACTTAATGAAATATTTTTTTTTGGAAAATATTTTGGTAAATTTTGAGGGGATCTTCCTTCATCGACGAAGAATGACTGCCGCCTCGACGAAGAATGGTCGATGTGATTCTTTCCCTTTTCTCTGAGACAAGAGGGAGGACACCACATATTTGGATATACTTCAGCGTCACCAATGAATCTTTAACCTGAGACACCGTCAACCATGATGCTGGCTTTTTCCACCATTGATGAGGTATGGAGTAAATTTGAGAATGATATATTTTCCCATGGATGTATCCATTTAAAACAAGGAACGTGGATCAACTCAATATTATGTTGATCCGCAAAAGAATATGTTTGTGGTTTGGGAATATTTGATTGCTGGGGAAAAACTTAGGGGTTTGGTTTTGTTCGTGAATATTCAGGTCTGTCCAATGTCAAATTCTTAGCCACCTGATATCGAATTAACGGGAGGGGGTCGGACCGCACGAACTTAGATGACCCTCCTCCCCCTTTGTTTTTGTACTCGTTGTGGCTCGAATGATGGTGGCGTGGTGCAACTACACCACGAGGGAACGAAGAGGAAAACGACGAAGGAGCGCTGTGCCGTCGCACCGCACTATTGAGGCTGAAAGAAGCCATGGCCATAGTCGGGTGGCGGCGGAGGGGTGTGGCGTCGTCGCGCCACGCCGGAGAACCATGAAGAGGTCACGACCGGAGCGGGGCCACGGCGAAGGGGTGCGGCGCCGTCACGCCGCAGCGGGGCAGGGAGCGGCGGACGGAACCGCCGGCGCAAGGAAGGCAGGAACTGCGGGGGGGGGGGGGTCCAGTGGCGGCACACCGGCCGGCCAACTCAGCCAGCCGTATCGGAAATCTGGGGGTCGTAACCCCCAGCTGGCAAGGAGGTGGGCCCCCCGTGGGGGCCGTTTCTTCATTTAGGGGGGCATCCCCCCCCCCCTTTACGCGTGTGCTCGGCCAGCGTCGAGGCGGGCAGGCCTGGCCACTGGCGCCGGGCCGGGCCGGGCTGCCCACACCGGTAGGGCTAGACCCGGACCCAGGCGGGTTGACCCGGTTCGGGCTGACCCAGGGGGTCTTGGGCCGGGTCGGTCCGGGCCCAAACCCCTGTAAAAGCGGGCATATTTGTTCAAACACCTATAAAATGGGATATGGACCTACAATGGGCGCACCGTCCATTGCGACGCGATCCTTGAATCGGGACGGTCGTTTCGGTATATTACACTCAAGGTTTTGGAGAACATTGGGTATAGCCAGGTTGGTTCGAACACGAAACCAACCAGGCCCTCGGAGCGGAAGCGCCTATAACATGAGATCATGATGTCCGATTGATGTACCATTGATTTTGTTGGATTCCTCTTAGTGAGAAAGAACTTTTGGCTTACTCCTCTCGAGGTTTGGACGTAGTTGGAGTATGGCCAGGTGGGATTTTACCAGAAATCCAACGGGGCCCCTGGAACGGAAATGTCGATAACTTTCATATCGGACATTCGTTTGACGAACCGTCAGCGGCGTTGGTAATCACGTTTAGAAACGGTCCCTATGAATGTACCCTATGTGGGTTCGGGGTATAGTTGAGATACAGTCGGGTTGGTTCGTACACAAAACCAACCGGGCCCCTGGGATGAAAATGCTAATAACTCACAGACCGGGTGTCCGATTGACGTGTTGTCTGTTGCGTTGAGACCCCTATGACGAGGCGGTCCTTTGAGATACGTCTTAGTGGGATTTTTGATACTTGGAGTATCAACTGGTAGCTCATGGAGTGGACCCTCACGGAGACGAGCGTACGGAGTACGGAGACCGTGTATCTGGATGAGACCTGATGATTGCTTGTCTGATTTGATACGGAGTGACTTGCATAGCCCAGTGGGAAGCACTACTTTGTGAGGTGTCAGACCCATGGCAGAGGATCACTGCATTGTGAGGTGGCAAACACACGGTACTCGACAGGAGGAGTACCTTTGTAGGCTATGAGGGGGAGCACTACTATGTGAGGTGGCAGACCCATGGCGGAGGAGAAATACTTTGTGAGGTGGCTGACCCGCGGTACTCAACAGGAGGAGTACCTCAGCAGTCTTAGGATAGTGAGCAGTACCTCAGAGTGGTGACAGGATCACTATGCTCGACAGAGATGGAGCTCTTCTGCAGTTACGATTTCGTTAATGAAAATCCTGGTTTGATCTGAGTCAATGACCTTTTTGTTTTCCTCATGGTTGAGATGGGCTACTATATAAATTATGTATATGTATGGGAATATACCTAAGTAGTGGTTATCCATCGACTTCATATCTGTGTGATACCTCGTGGCTGAGATGGGTTACATGGTAACTTAGCTATAAGTATGGGCTTATACCTAAGTAAGGGTTATCTGTTGAGAACATTCCTTGTGGTTATCCTTGATGGATTTAGTGAGACCTTGATGGTCTCGGGGTCCCTACTGAGTATCGTATACTCACCCCTGCACGGGCTTTGCCCGCACCTTGTTGTGTTGGTTGCAGACGACGGACACCACTGATCGTGGTTGGGGCTTCTAGAGCTGGACGGTACCCAGGGGTGGATCTCACGACGAGTTGGTACCCATAGGTGGATCTCATGACAAGTCAGCACCTGGATGTGGATCTCACGATGAGTCGTAACCCGGAGGAGACAGACGGATGTAGAGTACTGAGGAGGACATCTGTACCCACCCTTCAGGTAGGAAGCCAGAAGATGATCAAGGAGCTGCATGCCACCATTCAGCTATTGTCCTTTTGGGTTATACTTTACTTTTATTTGTAGGTGTACCTTTCTTTTGGACTTTTATTTCCAGCCCCCTGTACTCTTAGCACGTTTGTTTTACTACTTACTTAGTGTAGCTTCTACTTTTACTCTGTTTGTGTGTGTTTTTGTTTCATAAAGGCAATGCCTTCCCTTTTTATTGGGATTTAAGCCTCTGGTGCTAGTCGCCAACCCCTGGCCTATGGAAGGCAGGCTTGGGGTAGTCACGGCACAGGCCCCGAGGACGGGTCGTGACAAATTGGTATTAGAGGAGTCGGTTCTACCTCAGATCTCAGGACTCTGATAATTCTTTTCTGTCAAGTAATAGTGTTAAGGGTACCGAGTGTGGTTTTCAGTTCAGGGAGTCCAGTGTTGGTGCGGCGGCTGACGTATCCATTCACCAGGACTCTGACCACTGATTTCCGAACCAGTGCACAAAAACACTGATTATGTTTCTATTTCCAAATGTTTTCTTTAAGTCAGCTCAAACCAGGTTAGCTGACCAGGTATACTGTTTTGACCGTGGTGCACATGTCTCTTTTCAGGATGGACCAACGATGGGATCCAGTTAGGGTTCTGAGCATTGTACGAGATGATAACCCACTGAGCAGTGAGGCCTCAGTACCGGGCCCTCCACCAGTTGAGACACGAGCAGAGAGTGTACGCCGATTGAGCTCGATGCACGAGTTCCAACGTCAAAGGCCTCTGAGGTTTCGAGGCGAATCGGATTCTCAGAAGGCTGGGCACTGGCTGGAGTTTGTAGCACAATCTCTCCACATAGCTGAGACACCTGCAGGCTTGATGGTGTACCTAGCTGTTAGCCTCTTCTAGGGAGCAGCTGAGAGGTGGTGGAGCCACTTGTTTCTGTTTTTCCACAGGATGACCTTCACCTGGGGAGACTTTGAATCCTTCTTCAGAGTGGATTTTATACCTACAACTCTACCCTTTGAGAATGATCAAGAACTTCTGCCCTTTTTGCAGGGTTTTTCATCAGTAGCCGAGTCATCTGTAGGCAAGAGACGGATGGTGCAGAGGTCCAAGAGGACCAGAACTATAGGTGGGTGACCTCGGGTTATAGATTCGGTTGTGTGAGGCCAACAAAACAGAGTCAGTCATACGAGGAGTAGGAAGTTCTATTCATGCGGTAAGCAGGGTCACATGGCACGTGACCGTCTGACTCCCCGCACAGTTGATCTGTAGGTATTGGAGGAGCCACCGAGATAAAAGCAGCGGCAAAAGCTTGAGCAGCAGCCGAGCGGTGGACAAGGAAGTGGAGCTCCGGAAGCAGGTGGACAGGAGTGGGACTAGTTCCTGGCATGGAGGCCTTTGTTTCTGGTTCTTCTAGCTTTATTTAGTTGATTTTGTGGTTGTATGTGTCTTTTTTCTTTGAGCTTCAGTAATAGAAGACACCCTTCTATGTGGCGTTTTCTTCCCTATCCTCTCTTTATGTTGTTACTAAGAGGTTCTGGTTTAAAACCCGTTGACTTGACCCTCACTTTTGAGATACCTACTGGAGGAGACCCAGTGACCACACACTGATGCCGACAGTGTGACTCAACCCTTGGAGGCAAGAGTAATGGTTGGATCTCTTGGTAGTAGCGTCGAAGCCTTAAGACATCATCCATGGTATGGATTAGTATCATCCATGTCAGGATTGACTGTATTATGCAAAGAACATGGTTCATCCTGGGGATGAGACCAGATTTCTCTTATCGGAAAAGAAGAAATCTTAGCTGCTCTTGAAGGACCAGAGATGGTCCAGGTCATCCAAGAGCAGATGAGGATAGCTCAGAGCTGACAAAAGTATTATGATAATAGGAGGTAGAGACCACTAGAGTTCGAGGATGGCGACCACGTTTTCCTAAAGGTCTCACAACGACGTGGATTACAGAGTTTTGGCCTGGGCGGAAAGTTATCTCCACGCTTCATCAAACCCTTCTAGGTCCTCAAAAGGGTAGGTGAGCTGGTTTACCGCTTGACCATTCCACCTCAGTTGCACCAGGTTGATGATATCATCCACGTACCTCAGCTGAGGAGATACGTGCATGATCTTTCACACATCATCGACCACAGGGGGTTGGACGTCGATGACGGGGTGGCTTTCATAGTGGGTCTAGTGGAGAACATAGATCGACAGGAGCGGGTCCTACATGGACAGTCGATTCCTCAGGTGCACTTTCACTGGCAGTGCGGGAACCTCCAGGAGAGCACATGGGAGCGGAAGGCTCGGATGCGTGCTCAGTACCACTTTTGTTTCCCTAGTTTGTGTTATGGATTTATGGGGACGTAAAGCCCAGATGTGGGAGTAATGTAAAGACCTGGAAATTTCAAGGATTTTTTTTATTTCTTTTGATTTTTACGAGTCTGTGGCTCTTGAAGACACCTGATTCCGAAGCCTGGTGTTCCTTGAATCATTTTCCGAATATTAGCTCGGGTACATTTAGTGAAAAAACGAGCGTGTTTTTCTATCTTTTGAACATGTGCTCGGAATTGAAATCCAAGGGCACCAATGAACTTGCAATGCTGATAATTTCTTAGGGGGACCTTTTCTGTAGTTGCGTTTTGTGCGGGTTGAGGTTTAATAAATGGGGATTTAGAATAAAATAGATAAAATTTGTTGTGTACAAATTTTATTTAAGGAATGTGGTTTTTAATCCTACAAAGGGGGGGGGGGTTGAGGTGGGGCCCACACCCACCTAACTTCCAATGGGAGGGTTAGTGCAGTTGGACCCACACAAACCCTTAACTCCTCACCTCCCCATAACTCCACCATAGCCTCTTAAATCCTCCCTTGTTAAATTTCTTAGAAACGTCCCTTCTTAAAGAGGAGCCTCTCCACCTCCAAAACATACTGAGCCAACTAATGGGATTTAATAACCTTATTAATTATCCTTGTCACACCTTTTTTCTTTTTGAATTTCTTGGATATCTTTTAAAGGTAGGAGACTTGATGAAATATTTTGTTTGGAAAATATTTTGGGAGAATTTGAGGGGAGTTTCCTTCATCGACGAAGAACGACTGCCTCCTCGACGAATAATGGTCGACGTGATTCTTTTCCTTTTCTCCAAGACAAGAGGGAGGACCCCACATCTTCGGATATACTTCAGTGTCACCAATGAATCTTTTCCCTGCAATGCCGTCAACTACGACGCCAAATTATTCCACCATTGTTGAGGTAGGGAATAAATTTGAGAATGATATCTTTTCCCATGGAAGTTTCCTTTTTAAACAAGGAACACAGATCAACTCAATATTAAGTTAATCTGCGAAAGAATATGTTTACGGGTTGGTAATATTTGATTGCGGGGGAAAAATGTACGGTTTTGGTTATGTTCGTGAATATTCTTGTCCGTCCAACGTCAAATTCTTAGCCGCTTGATATCGAATTAATGGGAGGGGGACGGACCACACGAACACGGCCGACCCTCCTCCCCCTTTGTTGATGTACTCGTTGCGGCTCGAACGAAGGTGGCGTGGTGCAACGGCACCGCACAGGAACGAGGAGTAAATTGGCGAAGGAGCACAACGCTGCCGCGCTGCACCGTTGAGGTCGAAATAAGCTGTGGCCGGAGTCAGGCCGCGGCGGATGGGCGCGGGGCCGTCGTGCAACGCCAAAGAACCACAAATAGTCCATGGCCTAAGAGGGGCCGTGGCGGGGGGGGGGGGGGGTGCCAGTCGGACAAGGACGTGGTGGTGCAGGGAGCGGCAGCCAGAACCGCCCGCCGCCAACACATGGAAGGCGGGACCCGCGGGGGGGGGGGGGGGGGGGGGGGGTCCCTCGGTGGCACACCGGCCAGCAAACTCGGCCTGTCATGTTGGAAATCTGGGGGTCGTAACCTCCGGATAGCAAGGAGGTAGGCATCCCGTGGGTGGTCATTTCTTCAATCAAGGGGGGTAGCCCCCCCCCCCCCCCCACCCTTTTGTGCATCTGCTCGGCCAGTGCTGGGCCACCCTGCTCGGCCAGCGCCGAGCCGCCCAGGCCGGACCGGCCACACCGAGCCGGGCCTGGCTGCCCATGTCGGGCCTGGCCACCCATGCTAGGCCAGGCCCCACCCTAGTGGGCCAGACTTGGACTCAGGTCGGGTCGACCCGGTTCAGGTAGACCCAGGGTGTCTTGGTCCGGGTCGGTCCGGGCCCAAACCCCCCTAAAAGCGGGCAGATTCGTTCAAACGCTCGTAACATGGGCTATGGACATTTATGGGTGCACCGTCAATTGCGGCATGATCCTTGGATCGAGATGGTCATTTCGGTATATTACACTCAAGGTTTCGGAGAACATTGGGTATGGACGGGTTGGTTCGAACACGAAACCAACCGGGCCCTCAGAGCGGAAGCGCCTATAACTTGACCTCCGGACGTCCGATTGACGTGCCACCGACTTTGTTGGATTCCACTTAGTGAGATGTACATTTTGGCTTTATCCGCTCAATGTTTGGATGAAGGTGGAGTATGGCTAGGTTGGATTGTACCTGAAATCCAACCAGGCCCCTAGAACGGAAAAGCTGATAACTTTCAGACCGGACGTCTGTTTGACGAACCATCAGCGGTGTTGGTGATCACCATGAGAAACAGTCTCTTTTAGTATACCCTATGTGGGTTCGGGGTATATTTGAGATATGGTCGGGTTGTTTCGTACATGAAACCAATCGGGCCCCTAGGACAAAAAGGTTATTAACTCACAGACCGGGCGTCCGATTGACGCGCCGTTTGTTGCGTTGAGACCCCTATGACGAGGCGGTCATTTGAGATACTTCCTCATGGGACTTTTTGATACTTGGAGTGTCAACCTATAGCTCATGGAGCGGACCCTCTCGGAGACGAGCGTATGGATTATGGAGACCGTGTAGCTGGCTGAGACTTGATGACTGCTTGTCCAATTTGATTCTGAGTGACTTGCATAGCCCAGTGGGGAGCACTACTTTGTGAGGTGGCAGACCCATAGCAGAGGAGCACTACTTTGTGAGGTGGCAGACGCATGGTACTTGATAGGAGGAGTACCTCTGTAGGCTATGAGGGGGAGCACCACTGTGTGAGGTGGAAGATCCATGGCAAAGGAGCACTACATTGTGAGGCGAATGACCCGCGGTACTCGATAGGAGGAGTACCTAAGTGGTCTTAGGTTAGCGAGAAGTACCTCAGAGTCGTGACATGATCAATGTACTTGACAGAGACAGAGCTCTTCAGTAGTTACGGTTTTGTTAATGAAAATCCTGGTTTGAGCTGAGTTAATGACCTTTGTGTTTTCCTCATGATTGAGATGGGTTACTAAATAACATACGTATATGCAATGGAATATAACTAAGTAGTGGTTATCCATCGACTTCATATCTGTGTGATACCTCATGGATGAGATGGGTTACTTGGTAACTTAGGTATAAGTATGGACTTGTACCTAAGTAAGGGTTATCTGTTGAGAACATTCCTTGTGATTATCCTTGTTGGATTTTGTGAGACCTTGAGGGTCTTGGGGTCCCTACTAAGTATCGTATATTCACCCCTTCACGGGCTTTGCCCGCACCTCATTGTGCTGGTTGTAGATGATGGACATCACTAATCGTGGATGAGGCTTTTAGAGCTGGACGGTACCCGGGGGTGGATCTCAAGACGATTCGGTACCCGAACGTCGATCTCACGATGAGTCGGTACCTGGAGGTGGATCTCACGACGAGTCGGAACCCGGAGGAGACGGACGGAAGTGGAGTACTGAGGAGGACATATGTACCTACCCTTCAGGTAGGAAGTCGGAGGATGATCCAAGAGCTGCTTTCCACCTTTCAGCTGTTGTCCTTTGAGTTGTACTTTACTTTCAGTTGTAGTTGTACCTTTCTTTTGGGATTGAATTTCCGGCCCCTTGTACTTTCAGCACATTTGGTTTACTGCTTACTTAGTGTAGCTTCTTCTTGTACTTTGTTTGTGTGTGTTTTCATTTCATAAAGGCAATTCTTTCCCTTTTTTTGGGATTTACGCCTCTGGTGCTAGTCGCCAGACCCTGAACTATGGAATGTGGGCTTGGGGTAGTCAAAGAATGGGCCCCGAGAACGGGTCGTGACATTTTATTTTTTTAAATTGAATTTTATTAATTTAATGATTAATGTATATTCAATATATATTGTTCATAATTCTTGTAAAAGTTATTCCGGAACAGGAATTTAGAGATTTGGATTTATATTTATAATATGTATATATAAATATATTCACATGTTGTTTGAGTTTATGCATGACTAAATAGTTATTTATTTGGATATATCTAAAATTGGGTCAATGGTCCAATTATATATAATTATATAATTGGATTAATTATTTCATGAGAATTATATAATTATATCACTTAATATTTATTTATTTAAAAATCCATAAAATAATTAAACATTAATAGATAATATACATATATAATTACACATTAAATATTAATTTAATTATTTAATGATAAATTGAATTTTTGTTAATAACATGGAGTTTAGATTAAAATTAGGAAAAATAATGATGGAGTTACTTTCTATTTCAAAATTCTTAAACCCTACCCATATTATGTTATTATGTTGCACCAATTAGGGTTAACAATCATAGTTATCTTTTTCATTTCACATGGAAAGATATATCTCTCCAAAATATTATAGGTATATAGTGATATATGTGAGATATTTATATATATTAACATAGTAATATCATAGGCATCATAATGATTTATGTTCGCACCTGACGAATTGTAATCAACATCCCCACACAACTTTAGATATGGGAATTATCAATGAAAATATAAAATTTTAGTAGTGTTTTTAAAGTGATTATAATTATTTTGATATTTTAGATCATTAAATTTATCAATTATAAAAAATAATTGGAAATATATATTTTTATTAGTGAAAAAACTAGTGCTGATAAAAGCATGTTTGTAGGAGTGTAAAATTTCTGGATAATAAATTAACTCTTCTATCAATGCTAAAACTAGAAATGATAAAATATATTTCAGATGGTGTAATTTTATTTTACAAAAAAAATCACAGCCCAACCACCTATATAATTCTTTAAAAACTTATATTGAATAAATTCAAATATTTTCATATAATAAACAATATATTTAAATTTCACCATTTGAATACAAATATATATACATTGAGACATTCAAATACCTTACAATTACATATTATGTATATTTAAAATTGTTTACAAAAAAAATTAAAATGTTTTAATAACTAAATGATAATACATCTTGTATAATTGCTTCTCCATGGATTAACCCAATCCCATAGAAATTAAGAGTATACCTATAATAAAAATAATATTTATTTTAGTAATATTAAAAAAAAAAATTAAATCCTAAGTATTATAAAATAAGTCCTAAATAAAACATAAATAAAAAAGGATGACAAAAATTATAAAACAAAATACATAAATAAAAAGGACCACATAATTCATAATTAAACATATTGAAATTTATATGACATAGTTTTGAACTAAAATATCAATTTTAAACTAAAAAATGAAATTTTAGTCACATCACACTCACAGTGTGTCAGATTGATGTGTGGTTGATTTTTACACATCAAAAAATGAATTATAGAACATTTTATTAGATTATTGAAACAATATGAGTTTGTTTTCTATATTTTCATTATGTGACATGTTTTTTGAACTAAATTTCACTTTTTAATTGAAAACACACAAGTTTAGTCATATCGACCAACTGGGTGAAATATTTATATATGGTTAATTATTATCGAACAAAAATGAATAATTGATCACTAACCACATTTATAATAATAATTTGAGCTTGTTTCATCACTTTTGAGTATGTGACAGGTGTTTTGATTTAAATTGTCCCTCTTAGGTGAAAAAATGCACTTTCAATGATACCATCCACATTGCAGGTCAGATTAATGTGTGGTTAATTATTATAAATAAAAAACAAATAAAATATAATTTTAATAAAGAATCAATAAAATCCAAGCATGTTTTATTAATTTTGAGTATGTCACATGTTTTTTTATCTAAAACATCACTTTCAAACTGAAAAGATAAATTTGTTCATACCATTTGTACAATGTATCAATGTGACTTGCATTAGTTCCAATACATAAAAATAAAGTATCTATATTTTTTATAAATTATCCAAATAATTCAACTACTTTTTCTTAGTTAAATGTGTGCAACTATTTTTGAACTAAAATGTGACTTTTAAACAAAAAAAACACACTTTGATTCATACCAACCACAACATTTTTCATATTGATGTTTTTTATTCAAACATGTCAAAAATTAACTTTGGATCATTTTATAAAATTATTATTAAAATCCAAGTTGATTTTATCTTTTTTGTTGTGATTTATGTTTTGAAATATGATATCAATTTTTAAACAAAAAACCCACTTTCAACCATACCCAACATCATATTTAATGGATGATAATTCCTACATATAATAAATGAATTATAAATCATTTTACTATTATATTTATACAATAAGATTTTGATTTATCAATTTTTAAATTATAATGTGTCTTTTATCCAAAATGTTACATTTAAACTAAAAACGTGTACCTTCACTCAAACAAGGCACAAAATTTGTTATATTATTGTGATTTTTATTCTTATTTCCATAAATAATTAGGTAACTATTATATAAAGTATTATAAAAATACAAGGGTTGTTTCTTAGTTTTTATTTTGTAGGGATCATTTGGTACTAAAATTTCACAGGTAAATGAAATCATGCACTTTTAGTCATAGAATCCACACCACACATTCATTTTATTTTATGTTAATTCATACATGTAAAAAATAATTTTTTAAATTTTTTTTAAATTATCAATGTCATCTGATTTGTTTTCTTTGTTTTGAGTATGTGATTTGAATTATGAACTAAAATGTTACTTTTAAACTAAAAACACACCCTTCTACACATAAAATCCACACCATGTATTGGATTTAGATATGGTATAATCTTATACTCCATAAATGAATTATGGAAAATTTTCATTAATTATCTTGAAAATACAAGAACATTTACTCAGTTTTGTGTATGTGATATTATTTTTTAACTAAAATGTAACCTTTCAATTAAAATGCATACTTCTAGAAATACATACCACACCATAAGTTCCATTGATGTAAGGTTAATTATTATAGGTTATTAATGAGTCTTCACCCATTTTACAAACATAACACAATAATCATGGAATTTTTGTTCATCTTCAAGTATATGACCAATATTTTGAACTAAAATGTCACATTTTAATTTAGAATAATAAATTTCAGTCATAATAAACAAACCTTTTGTAGATTTCATATAAAATTACTTCTTGTGCATTATAAAAAATTATCAATTATTTTTTTAAAGTATCAAGTTAATCGTGGTATGTTCTATTACTTTTGATTATTTGATGTGTGTTTTAAAAAAATTATCTTTTTTAAAATGAAAAAATAATATTCTAATTATACTGGCCACACTATGTGTCATATTGAAATTTAGTTTATTCAAAAAAATAAAATTTTAATTATAGATTTTTATATTAAAAAATCATTATTTATAAATTATGTTTCTTAGTTTTTAGTATTTGATGTTCATATTGTACTAAAATATTAATTTTAAGTGAAAACATTCATTTTCATTCATATCTATCATACCATGCATCATATTCATGTTTGTGAAAATTTAACATTTCACAAATAAATTATATTTTATTTCCCTAAAGTTTAAAGACAATCCAAACTTTTTTGATAATTGTATTCGTATTTGAATTGTGTTTTGAACTAAAATATCACTATTATACTAGAAAATTAACTTTTAGTTATAAATTCACTCACTGTGTGTTAGAATGATGTGTGACTGTTTCCCAAATTCCATAAATAAATTAACAATAATTTTACTAAAAAATCATGATAATTTGAATACATTGAATACATGAAGCATGTTATTTAACTATAATGTAAATTTTGAATTGAAAGCATGAAATTGGTGAACCATTTTTAGAAAATGATATTATTTTAATACTAAAATTCATTCAATATTCTAGTTCATATAAAAATGTTATAATATAATATAAATAAAATAAATATCACAAATAATGAAAGTAAATGATATGATGTTTTACTAAATAATAAATAGTTAAACCAAATCAACATGATCTCAAGGAATAAAAAAATAAAAATGTGATAACAATCATCCTCTATATGTTGTTTGTAAACATTATAAAAAATTGTATATTTTTTACCCATTACTAAACTAATATATTTCATTTTTAATATATTTTTTATTTATTGTTCTTAAAGTGTAGAAAAAATATAAATAAACTCTTATTGTATATTTTTAATGAAATTTTTATAATCTTCTTGAATACCTATTTAATGATTTTATTTTATGAAATAAATCTAATATCATTCATAAATTTAAAAATTTAATAACCATAATTTATGTGATTACTTTGTTTTTGTCACTACCAATGAATTTAGAAAAATAAGTAATTTTCCTTGATATATATTTTTATAGTGAAATATTATTATATATACCCATGTTCTTATATAGTCATAAAAATCAATAGGTTTCTTATGTGATTTAATCTTGATCATACCATGGTTTTGATTATACAAAAACTTCTATGGCATAAAAATATTATTATTAAAACATAATAAAAACATTGAATTTGGATATTTTTTTTATAAAATGTTGATTATACGATACTAAAAGTTCATATTGGACATCATGTGTGGTTTATGTATTGATTATACATGTATTTGATGAAAAACATATCTTTAGAGTATCAAAATTGTTCCCAATGAGCACAACATAATCCCTAAAAAACAAATAAGTAATGGAAGAAAATTAAAAATATATTTTATATGATTAAATTGTACTTTTACCATATAATATAATTATTAACGATAAACTATAATATGTTATTTCATTTTCAAATGTTATGGATACTTTTTGTGATCGTGCTAAAATATCATTCTCATTCAGTACTTTTTTTAACACGAGTTACATAAGATCTAATGAATCCAAATTTTTATTCACAATGCCTTCCCTATAAATTTGTTTGATATATACTCATATAGAAAATATCAATATAATTAATCTATAATAAACACAATATTTTATTTTTGAAAAAATATGGAAATGTACCACATTTATACATTCACAATTGAACAACCCAATCATTCATTCTTTATAATTTCATTTACATTTTGATGATCGATCTTATTAGTAATGGCCTCTCTATAGAGTTTTCATTTATATTCAATATAGTACATATTCATAGTGTATAATGTCGTATTTAAAATAACTTTTAACATTAATAAATATATCAGTGTATTTGATGGGTAATGGTTTCCTTGATGCAGCCATTAGATCAATTTTTAAATCCTTTATATTATATTTTCTAGAACTTTTCTTTCCCCTTACAGTTCTCATTATGTAACAACCTAACTTATTTTAGAACTTTTTCTTTACTTTAAAAGGTTTTAATATAAAATAAATTTGATAGAATATAATACATTATCATAATGTATCTTTATAAGACCAGATGGTAATTATATGAATGTTTTAGTATAATGTGTGATCATTTGAACAACAGAATAATCAAGGGGAATAGGTACCTCGAAACTTGGATCATAATCTATTTGAAAACCTACTATCACATGATATTTTAATAGTTGTTTTTTATGTATAATATTATATTGGATATTATACATTGTACATATATTGACAATTCATCGAGTAGGTGTTGATATATATAAATCACAATCAATTTAAATATTCATAATTTTTATATAGAAATTTATTATTCTTTGTTATGTTCAGATTTAGTATAAACATTTATAGAGAAACTAATTACCATAGGTAAAGAAATCCAATGAGGGGAATGGCTAGCCTCAAATTTTGGTTTGTGGGGATCTTCTTGTTCTGATTTTTTTGTGTTGATTATTCTCATTAATACATTCCAACTAAAGTTTCTCATTATAGTACCTTTATGCGGCTGTATTTGTTTAATTTTTAATGATATATTAATGTGCCTTTTCTTTCACAGAATATTCTTTTAGTGACACTATAGAATTTATATCTCTATCATGTCTATACTATTTTCTATGATTTAAATTAACTTAAATTAGTTGTTCTTTGGCAATAGTAGATGATGATTCCTGAGTATAAACATATAATTATTGTTGGAAAATAAGTAGTAATTGTATTGTAATACAAAGTTAAAGTACAAAATATTTCTATTTTATTAAACATACACATTATTATAATTATTTTTGTGTGTTTTAATATATTATTTGTCCCTATTTATTTACATAAAGCACCTTCCATAGCACATTATGTGGGAAAAGGTGTATATATATATTTTTATTATTCAATATTCATATAAACAAAGTAAAATAATTATTTTTTATATTTCATATCACATAATAGATTCAATATTGATTTAAAATATATACCAATTTTAATGTGAAGCATACCCCATCCTTTATTTATGATAAGAGTATAGTGGTTTAAATTCATGTTGTTTAGTTTATACACTCATTTAATATTTCATAAATTAAACATTATGAATCAAATTGAACAATCCATTTAATACGAAATAAAATAAGATTAATTAAAATGTACATTAAATGATTCCACCTCCTAATGGCTAATTATTTTAGCATATGCTACTCAGTTTATGATATGTGTGTGTGTGTGTGTAGAATGGGGTTATACTTTTCTCTGCCATCCTTAATATTATGTTTCATAATAAGTTTCTAAAATTTTCTATGAGCCTTTTCAATGACCATTATTACAAATACCATCTAATGATCTTCTAATATAAATATATATTTCAATGGATAATCATGTGTAAATCAGGGTTTCATTGTATATTTATTGGTAAAATAGAGAATGTGTATATTAAAGTTACCATAATTTCTTCCAAAATTATTAACTTGAATGCATTTACAATTTTTCCCATGTATTTATATCAATCGACTCAATCATTCAAGTACTGACACCTTTATAACTAATGAAAATAATTTTTTGGACAATAGGGTAACCACATGCATTCCATCAAACCATGAATTTTTTACCCTTACTTTTCAAATTAATATCCTGCTACACAATTACTATATTTTTATCCTTGTGGTTTTTTATAGATTTTTCAACTTCGGGAAATGATTACCACTATTTTTTCAACTTATTAAATTTTATCATTTTCAAAATCATATATATTTATTTCCATGATATTGGATACATTTTCAGGCGAAAATATAATTATATACACAACTAGTTAAATTATTAATTTATATTATGTAAATATATTAGTAAACACATAATATTATGAAGAAACATATTCTATATATAATAACTAATTAGGTAAATTTGATTTGTTCATTGAAATATTATTTAATTTAATGGATGAATGGATTTGGAACCTTTATTAAGTGTCCAAATCACATCACTATAGTCCCATATGTCATAAAATAAAATGTGTACATTAGGATCACTATAAAATTATAGTGACATCAAAATGAAAGGGTCATCCTCAATGGAATTGTTTTTGACCCAATAGTTTCATTGGTCACTAAAAAAAATTGACCAAATTTTTGTATGCAGGATAAATAGAATAAAATTATTATATTATATGTGATTACATTGTGAATAGTTCATTCTTTCACCCGTATTGAACATTTATTTCATGAATCCAAATTCATCAATATTAACTATTCCCCTATTTTGACCCCATTTTCGAAAAAAATCACTATAAATGTTTTATAATAAAAATTAAATTTTTTTATTATGCCAAAGTATGAAATATTCTTATAAATTCTATTTCTATCCTTGGAAAGAAATACATGCATAACCTATTCGACAAGAATAATAGTATAATTTTGTATCATACTGTGTTCATCCTATTAATTTGTGTATATTGTACAGTTATTAACTACATAACAATTATAAAAAATACATGTTCACATAGTCATTTTTATATCCATCAATGTCATTCTAAAACTGAATTCTCATTTGTAGATAACTCCTTAATAATATTATCTTGAAAAAATACATTAATTTAATTTTTATTTATATTTTTTCCATATTTTAATCCATGAATGATTGAAATACATAAAAATTGCTTTGTGAGTTTCAAAATAATGTTTAACATCTATAGAATTTTTTAAATATTAAAGGTTAGTCTTATCCCACTCTGTAGTGACCCTGGTTTTTACCTAATTTTACATAGCATAATTTTGAGTTTCAGAGTCCTAGGACCACCCAAAGGGTAAAAACGGGAAATTTACCCTAGTAGAGGACTTTATAAAAATTTATAATGGTCCCATTTATCCTTGGATGTGATGTTTAATCTTATCTTTTGTTAGCATGGCGTTATGAGTATTTTGGAGCCTCAATAAAAATATATTAAGACTTGTATTTTTATATTCCATGCTTCTGAATTTTTTATAAAAACATATATCTCATAATGGATAATTAGACAAAGAAACTAGTGCTATGTTTTCATCCCTAATAGGGAATGTTCCTTAATGGTTGTATAACTTCTTTTTTCATTACGTTCTTTAAGATTAGGCCACTATATAAGAATTAAATAATTTAATTAATTCATAGATTTATTAATTTATTATTGATTATTTTTTAACATTGAGTTTTTCATATTTTTTTCTATCACCATTAATCATATAATGAACAACATAAACCCTTGAATTAGAGATCAAGATATATTTTTAGGAAATATGGGGAAACTTTGGAATAAAAGAATGATATTCCTCAACAAAATCACAATAAAAAATCTATTGAAACACAATCATTAACAATTAAAGATTTTAATTTTCTGTGGATTTATGTTATTTATCGATGCAATTTTACTTATGAATTTTGATTGGAAATCTATAAAATTGTGTTCCTATTTTTTTATTATTTAATTGAGAAGAACAATGGTTAAATTTATTTTCATCCATAATCTCTGATATGTATTCCTTAAACATCATTAACTGAAATTTTATGGTAGATTTATTTAACACTATCATTGATTATTGTGGTGATGATTCCACCGAGATTAATGAAGAAAATATAGATTAAAATCTCTTTTTATGTATCTTCTATTTTCTACTATCTTTATCTCCCTCTAGTTATTTTCTAGTCTATTCCCCTTTTTTTACTATAGATTGGAGACTATTTGACCTTTGGTTATTCTATTGTGGTATTGTGGGGTTGTAGTGATATGCTTGTATGAGGGATGGTGGTGTAGTGCCTTGATAAAAGAGAAGCCACATTACATTCACCTGTGTAAGGGGTGGTGGCGCAACTTGTAGGAGTGACCGAGTGTAAAGGAATTTTTCCAACGTGACAGATGGTCAACATGACATAAATAAGAAGATTGAACATGATGGGAGGTTGAATTATTTATGGTTTAATTCATCTAATGAAACATGAAGTGCTTCCTAGAAGAGTCCGTATAATAGACGACCGAACCAAACGGGATGTGGTTGACACTCCAATAAATAGTGGTGGTGACCGTATAACCATTGTGGTAGAATCAAATTGGTTAGGATTGACTCACCGAAATCGGTCAAGGAATTCATACATTGGTATAGAAAATATAGTGGTTGGAGAATTTGGCTATAACGAATTATGAGGCATGTATATTTGGTTATATGGGCCTCATTATGAAGGCATAACTATATAGGTTTGGCCACATGGGCCAGAACTAATGAGTCTGGGTAAGACAACCTAACCCATGGTCAGGAAGTCTTTGAGGGTCAAATCCTCTAACCTACAATATTTGAGAGACCCATCCATGGAATGTGAGGGAGAAATATGTTTTCATAGTTATGAGTTCATACCAACTCTCCATATAAAATTCTCTAAAGTTTCCATGTTGTCGGGTAATTACCTATATGGTTTCATTTGGGGTTTTATCTTCAAAAGTATGTTTTGGATGAACAAATAAAATATACAAATTTTATTTCCAATCAATCATAATGTTACTGTATAATTTTATATTTGGGGCTATATTCATGTTGATATTGGATTTATTCAGATTTTTCATTTTATGGTCAATGATGGGGGTTTAGTACGATTATTGGAGCATTCAAAGGGTTGCTACACCCTAGACGTTCATTTATGATAGGAGATGGTCCTCCATATTTATCCTAGAGTTTTTTAATACTACACATACTTTGGACATGGGTCTGGTATATTTTCATGGGTTTAGTACTATATCATATTTGATGAGATTTGGGTCCTAAAAAACTATAAATATAATTTTTTTCTCCCCTATATAATTGGGTAAAATGTCCTCTATATATAGATTTTTTACTCCCTAATCTGATATATGATACTCATTGAGACATTGGTCCTTCACTAAATTTAAAAAGAGTTGATATGTTATGTCTCAGATCTAGGCAGTTATGATAATAGGGATCAGTTCCCACTTGACAAAATGTTTTCATTAGTTAATTTCTGGATCCCCTTATGGGAATATATAATGATGGAATGAAGACATTGGGTATTCAGGTGTGGTAATACCTCTAATGAAGAACACACCTTTTTAAGGAGCGTCTTCCACTAAATATTTTGCAATATAAGTGTAGAATAAATTTTGTGTAGATTAGATACATAGATATTTGTACCTCATCAGGCATCCCATTAGTTTCCTTCAAGATGTTTCATATGATTGGTCATCAAATCAATGCTTCATGAAAATTTAAATACTCCATTAATCCATATTATCTCTTGATATTCATAAATTTATGGATTATATCTTAGATGATTGTGACATATCTATATTATAAATAATTTTAGTTATACTACATGTCATGATATTGTATTATATTCCTCTTGGTAAATCTCTAGTACCATGGTTTTTGAGTTATCTATTTTTTCTAGTTTAATTGGTGGTTTTGGGGAATCCTTATGAGTATGTTAATACTCACCCCTATATGGAAATATTTTCAACATGTTTTGTGTCTATGAAAATTATGTGGGGTTCAGTGATTTTATCAGTGGATACTTTAAGGCCATGACCTTTAAAAATAAATATTGTATAGTCTCTAGAAAAGAATTAATTTTGATACATTCTTTTATAACAATTATGTTTATATTTTTAGATAATAGTTCTTCACCATTAAATAAGTAAGTATCACATTAAAAATGGGAAACTTCCACTTAGTATCCATTTCTTCCACAAAAAAACATTTAAGATATATCAAGATTTTTTTCTATAAGGCATCTCTTCAATATTCAAAATCCCATCATCCTTCTCTCTAAACATCCTTAAAAACCTATAAAAATAATTATAAAACATGGTATGAGTACAAAAATATTATTATGGGAAAAAATATATTATCACTTGTATACTTATGAATATTTTAATTTTTAAAAATAAATTCCTGGTTCAAGATAACCATTTTTTACCCATGAAATCATTTTCCCTCACAATGATTTTCATAAATGATTTAAAAATAAAATTAAAAGGATAAATAAAAATCATAATGTTATATTTGAAAACATTTAATTATTATAAAAAATCATAATGTAATACTTTTCACCTTTAATATGTAACATATACTTTTCATTAATAAAAACTCATTGCTTTCCTGAAATCAAAAGAGTTCCATAAAAAGTAATAAAATATATAAATCATATGGTTTACTCAATGAGTCATTTTAATATGAATAATACATATGGAATAAATTTTATTATTATAAATTGAATAAGAATTGTGGGTGTAAATAGAGTAACATTCAAGTTTATAAATAACCTTTACGGTTATAAGTGGAATAACCCCCACAATAAACTTCCATCATAAATACTACCTAATTCATTGTAGGGATATCACTAACCCACCCAACCTTGGATTATAATAGAACAACCCGTCATCATAAAAAATTCCCTAGAACTATAAAATTATAATAAAACAAAATATAACATTGTTTTAAAATATTATTTTCACCCATAAGAAAACCATTTCATATATTGATATATCAATTTACCTTAAAACCCATTCATCAAGGCTAAAATTTCCATATAAGGGGAAAGTGGGATTTTCTTTAACTAAAACATATATTATTTTAATGTAATCCCAAATTCAAAGTATTGTTTTAGCTGTGGTGGAAACCATTCGCTGCTTATGCATCAAGATAGAACATTATTTTTTTCATTTATAAATAAATCCTAATCATTCTATATAATACATTGTAAAAGGGTTCCTTTTGAAAACTATGGAAAGAAATAAAAAAGTGACATAAAATACCCTTTATAATTTTTTTCATGTCTATATAGATACATATACGAAATAATTTTAATAATATAGACAATGAAGTAAAATATTTATAAAATAACTCTTTATAACATTTATAATGATGTCTCTAAAGTAAACTATATATTATATAATACATTAAAATTATTCCTTTTGAAAAATAGTGTAAAAGGAGTAAAATATAGTTAAAATGACTATTTTCTTTTATTGAATAATAATTAAAAAATTTCTTGAAACATTTATTAGAACATGGGAAGGTAAAAAAGATTTGAGTGGTAAACTATGAAATATGTTTTTTAAATAAAGTCACTTACCTCAAGTCAAACTCATCACATATATTTTATTATTTTCTTAAATAATAAACTAGTGTTAATTATTAAATTTATTATTATCCTTTTTAATTTTTTTTATTCCTTTTATTTATATGTTATAATAAATTACATAATCAACTAACTTCAGGTTAGTCTTTTGGATGATATCTTACTCCTATATCCAAAATGAATTCGTCAGGTAGTAAAAGATTTCATTATTTGAATATTTATAGAATAATGGTCCTGATATAATTAAAACATTTTTAATTAAATTATAATTATAAAACCAATCATGAAATATAGTTACGAAAAATGAACTATGTTACAATCATAAAGACAATAGATCATACATACATATGAGTAACAAAAATATTTTCCAATGATCACTATAGAAATAAGGTATGTATTGTTTTATCTTTTCAGAATGATCATAATATCAAAAATTAGATAATATTTTTTAAAATATATATCATTCATGTTATGTGATGATGAATAATGAATAACATTTCTTTGTAGAGTTGGTTTTCCACATATACTCATGAATGACACTATCATTTTTCAGTGGATGGAACAGTAATAAAGTAAATGACATATTAAATTTTCAGAATGATAAATATGTCCTGAATATTATATATATATATTAATATATATTGTAAATACATTATTGCATCCATCCATTTTAGGAGTTGATAGAAAATGAATTACATCGGTTCACAAGGCGGTAATATACCATACAAATGAATAATTTTTTCGTTTCACATTTTAGGGAAGAGGAGATCGGTATTTTAAAACTCTGACTTAATTTTTACATAATATAGGGTTTTAATTAAGAATTTATTTTCTTTCACATTGAGGATATTTTTAGTTTTATTGTTTTAGAGAATTGGGTCACAATTTATACATAACATCCCACAATCATATAAAGTGGATACTACTAAAAAAGATTCAATTTCTTCCATAATAAAACATGCTTAAAATAAGACATCTTTTATTTTTCATATAAAATCTTCATAACTTTCAACTTGAATACCTCATTTATTTTAACCATACTTATACCCTATACAAAAATTAAAATGTTGGATGAGCACAAAAATATAATTAAGGAATATAAAAAGAAATAAAGAATCTTTAAGTCCATGTAATCTTATAAACCTAGGAAAAAAATTCACAATTTTATACATTTCACCAATAAAACTTAAGCATTTTATCTTACCTCAGGAAATCATAAGTTTCATATAAATATATATAGAAAAATAAATCATAATGGAAACTTGTGACATAATTTGCTTATCACTCTTAAATTTACTATATCTATCTTGGAAACATGTGGAGTAACCATCATGGTTACGTTTAGAATACCCACCGCAGTATATTCTATTAATATATTTGGATAAACTCTACCATTTAACTCTATCTCATTACCCAATGCATTAGAGATATATAATGGGCTCACCCACACCCAGTTAATCATGAACCCAATTGAACTCATAAAAAATTCCCAATAACTATAACATAATCATAGCACATAAATCATTCATAAAATAAAAAAATTCCCTTTTAAATAAATTTTATTTTTTACAATGTTGAACACTCATAAATGAAATCACATTATTTGAAAATAAAATTATAAACATGTAAAATAAGCATAAAAAGAGTAAATATATATTAAATAAGAAAATTAGTTTCATTAAATATATTTTAAAAAATTTTCCTTGTTGTATTTTTTAAAAATTGTTTAAAGAGTAACTTTAATAGAGGTTTTAAAAGGAATGTCCCTTACCTGGATTCTGAATCATCACATACAATATTTATCTTCCAGAATAATAAACATCCATTAATTATTTAATTTTATGAGAACATTTTAATGTTTATTATTACTTTTATATCACTTATTATCATGTTATAAAAATTACTTAATTATTTATGTTCATTTCGAACGTTTTAACGATATTCGGTACTTTAGTCCAAAATGAATTTGGTATGATGTCAATAGTCAATGTGGTCGTTAGTCCATAATATCCTGAATAATATTCATGATATTATTATCATTTTTATATATAAATTATAATATTCAATCAAACAAATAATAATGGTTATTAAAAATTAATGACATTATAATCATAGAGACACTAGGTAATACGTTCGCATGAGTAACATTTTCACATTTTAAAGATCATTATAGAAAGATGGTAAATATAATTTTATCTTTCCAAAATGATAATATTTTAACAAATATCATATTAATAATTTAAATATACATATATATATAATATATGTGATGTAGTGATAAAAATGAAGCACATCGCTTTGTGAACGACACTATCATTTTTATGTGAATGAAAAGGTAAGAAAATAAATGATATATTATTATTTAATAATTATAAACCATTAATTAATATCATATATAAAATTTAATTCCTTAAATATAAAAATTATTGATATATGGTTATGGAAAAATAATTATATCACTTCGCCAAGGGTACTCTGTCGTACACACAAATGATTGATTATTTTTTCATTTCATGGAAGTGGAGATGGATTATGGTGATGATTGTAACCTAATAAAATATAATTATATTTAGGATACCATATTTACTATTTCAACATAGTTGAATAAGATTTTATGGAATTGGAATAAAAAATAAGACAGAAATAGTTGATTAAATCAATACCTCTTCTTCAGACGATCTCCCTTTCCTAACACCTCAAGACCACTAAGGATGGTGTTACGACTAAAATAAGATCTTTGAAAAGTACGTCGGGATTCTAGGAAGGGATTTACAAATATATATTACTAAATAATATTTCTTTAAGTATGGATAAAATAGAATAATAAATTCAATTTTATAAGAGATGAGAGGGGAAGTCTAGAAATTATTCAAAATAATAAATTAATATAAATTAAATTTCTATTCCAAATGGATAAAAATTAAATTATGTAAAATATGTGATGGTAAATGGTATAAAAACATTCATCCAAGGAAATTTATAAAAGTTTTGAATATTTTTTAATACTTATATTTTTGTTTTAGCCCTTAATCAACCTCTTCAACTCTTACCGTTATATCATGTAATTTACACATTGAAGGTTAATATAAATTCAAACAAATGCAAAAAAACAAAAAATGTATTATTTATTAAATTTTAAAACATATCCTAATCATTTGGAAGAAATTGATATTTTTTGAGAAATTTTATATCATTTAATAATTTATTATCTATTTTAAAGTATCTTTAATGTCAATTTTGACATTATTCTTTACATAACTTTTTAAAAACATCATATGAATAAGATAAATTATAAAAAAAATATTATAACACGTTAATAACATGTAAAATTAATCTATAATATTATTTTTTGAAATTAATTATCTCTAAATTGTATTTATTTTAATATTTTTATTATCATTTGTTTAATATTTTTATTAATTAATAAATTACTACATTATCATTGTGTATTCTTTTAAGGTAATTATTTCTTTCCAAAAAATATAAAATAAATTTTTATGTTTAATATAAACATTTTCTATTTCCAAATACTATTTATAGTATAATATAATTTTTCAATATCCCAATTTTTAAAATGTAAAAGTTATTAATACTTAAGTTTGACATCTTTGACATTTATTTAAAATAAAATACTATAAAGGGTTTAATTTCATCCATGTGGATCCAAGAGTTCATAATATCTTTCCAAGAATAATTTTATTATGAAATAAATAGTCTAATAAAAATTTTAAAATGTTTAGAGTAATGTTTTAAATCTTTATAATATTATTTTTACCCATAATTACCCGATTAACCCTTAACCGTGTTAAAATTAATTACGTAACTAATAATATTGTCCAAAAATAAAAGGTTATTATTTGATAAAATTTTTCCATATAATTCCAAATATGGAATCCATTTTTTAAAATTCAAAATAAAATACTAGATAAAATATATTTAAAATTAATCTCGTTTATGAGGTGAGAAAGTGGTTTATTAAAGGGAAAAATATTCAAAATATCGAAATGTTTTTATATCCAAAATGGAGGTGAAATTTATTAAAATGACCTAAATTCGATTAAATTATATACAATTTATCTAATTATACATTGAAATCAAATAAAAATATATAGTTTACAACTTCAAATTGTCGAAAATAAAAAGCTATTTTCAATTAAAATGCAGAATTTTTTAACTATTTATCAGTAAATGAACTATATCAAAAAAAAATAGAAAATTCAACCAAATTATATTTTGGTATAAAAATATCAATGAATAAGTTTATTTTTTCAAATATAATTTAAATTTTTTTCAAAATCTATATTTAAAACAAATTCCCCATCCAATTGTAGAAAAAATACATTTTTAGAAATATACATCTCTCATCAGTAATATTGGATTTTTTCATATATCATGTATAGAAACCACATATGATGAATGTTTAAAATAATTTTTAATATATTATAAAATTATTCAACATTATCTGACAATATTGATTTTTTATTTGTTGGTTTAAAACACATTTGTTTATTCTTAAATAGTTTTTTAGAAAAACTTTTCCCTTTCTTTTAAAAAGGGTCTTATTTATAATTAATTGTCCAAATAACTATTTATATATATATTTGCAAAACATATTTTCATAATTTATTTAATCTTATTCATAACCACATTTCTAACATCTAGGTTTTAGTAGTAACATTTAAATATTTGAATTTATTTTTTTATGCTTGATGGGGTGTATCACATACGCTATAGATCAAATTATTTCATTATTAAAATATTGGGATGTTACATTCCCCCAATTTAATAAATTGTTACTTTTCAATTTGAAATCAGAATAAAAAACTAGGGGATTGCCTTTTCTAAATACCTTTGTTAAAATCACACATCTGTAAAAGGATTAATAAAACTTTCACTTTAAGATAAAGAAAGGGAAGTGTGAAGGTCACTTGAGATGACACAAACTAGTCTTCCATGTATGAAAATGTGGGAATTGATGAGAAAACTAACTAACTATCATGTTATGATGGAGAGTTATAGAGAACCTAGTCAGGGGAAAGTTATCAATCACAAAACCACAAATCATTGATGGGTTAAAATCTTATTGATTAATTAATAAGAAATGTAATTGGATAACATTTTGTTCTATTATTATTTTCTTATAGTTTAGGAATTATTTTACTACTTGGACTATGAAACTAAGGAAATGTTCTTCCATACCAAGTAAACTATAATAATTTATTTAATTTCCCCAACAAAATCTTTTTTTCTTCAAATAAATGATTATTCAAGAAATAAATTTCATTCCTAAAGCACAATAATAAACTTTTAGAGAGTCACATAGTCCACAAAATATTAACTATATATTTCTCAAATCTTGAAACTTTATCAAAAAAAATAGTTATGGTAAAAATAAGATAATTCCTCAAATAGAATAAACCATTATATGATGAGAATACTATATTAATCTCTAAATGTCAATAGTAATACAAAAAGATCAACATAGACCACATGATAAATATTTGTCCTTAAAATTACTCAAAATAATCCAAACTATGTTTGAAATCAAAAAATCTTGAAGGATTTGGTCACATATTATTCCATGGTAAATTTTAAGAAGTATCACTAAATAACATTAATTACTTATGATTTCTTATACCAAAATGAAATTTCCCGAATCATATTCACGATAAACTAACCATTTCCAGTAATTACATGAATCACCATAAATCCACTATAATAAAATATATGCTTCCAAAATATAATTCCACATTTATTCCACAAATAAAACCCATTTTACTAAATTTACAGTCCATCCAATTACTGAGATGCATTAAATTTTTTTATTTAAATTAACCCCCCCCCTTTAAGGGAGGAAGTGGAAATCCTTAAAGACATCATCGATCTAAAAAAATCAAGACCCAAAGTTCTAGTTAGAAAAACCACACTGACACCATAGAGATACCCCTCCCTAGAAATTTATTGTGAGAAATCACTCCACTAGTGCATGGCTGGATGGAAAGTAAGTGTCCTCTCTCAAAGCACAGGCCCAATCCAATGGAAAATTCCATACCATCTCAAACATCCAAATCCATAAATATCTAAAAAGATAAAAAAAAAAGCCCAGAAGACAATCCAATTAGCCAATGTTCAAGACATCATCCCCTAGGACCGGATGTCCCAAACATGTGCCAAGGAAACACCACTGATGAAGGAATCTTGGTCATGCTGTAACAAAAATGAAACTATGGGCATGGATCTACTGCGATCAGAACCACAGATGTACCCTCACCGGCTTCCGGCATATACCTCATGGTGATAAGAATGAGAAGGACCATCATGACGAACTAGGACAACAAAAACCATATCCATCCTTTAAAACAAATTCATAGTATCTCCAAATTAAAAGCATGGAAAAAATGCACAAAATCTGAAACTAAAATACATTCAACCTAAACGGGATTGCATATCTACGCAAATCCTCACCGTAAATCGCTACAAACAAACCCTTGTTAGGCCAGATGATCCGATCAACTGAAACGGTGGATCAAGGCCACCCAATGCCTTGACGCCATCGGAGGAGGAAGAGCACACTAGACTGATCATCGATGATATTCTAAGAAGCGATGATTTTTAACCTCTTCGTCATGCCTTGCACGTCTAGCAGACCACCAAAGATCCTCCATGATCAACAATTCCACACGAGAAATAACACCCACATAGAGTCAAACCCACAACTGATAGGAAAATATCTCGGCCTGAAGGGGGAATGAGGACCAAACCAGAAGAAATCTTATGTTCTTTAACAGAGGGAAATCCACACCGCACTGAGGCTTATATTACATATTTTACCTCATTCATAAAAGGGTTCTAAAAATATAAATGTCTTCCTAAATTACATTAATAACTTAATCACCAAATCACTTTCTAATCCCATTTTTATATATTGGTTAAAATATATGTTCGGAAAAATCAACTTATTCTTTATCGATAAAATATTTAAACTAAATAAAATTCATACATAAATGGGGCTTCATGTAGTTTAGTTGTATGAAATTAACCCTTATTACTATTTGGTTATGGGTTCGATCCCCACAACTTAGTCAGACATGATATATTATCACAAATACTATGAGATTTCCTTTTTCTAAAACTATATGATTCATAAATAATTCCCAAAACTTGATAAAATGCTTCAAAAATCAGCATAATATTTTTTAACCTAAAACGATATATTATACCTCTAATTTTCCATCCAAAAAAGTTATATCTCATAAGTACATCAAAATCAATGATCATATAAATCTTAAAGGTTATTCATACATTTATAATTATGACCACAAAGGAAAATATAATTCACCCAAAATAACATTTTCACAAAAAACATAATGGTTATATATAAAAAATATATAAATTTCTTCTAAAGTACTTCTATAAACCAAAAAAAAGTGTTAATACATTTAAACATTTCATTGTCCTTAGATATATCATCATGCTTGAATTCCATGTATGAAGATATCTTAATTATTCAGAATAATCCATTTACTATGCCATTCCACATTATACATTAATAATTATATCCTATTAAAAAAAATATTAATGATATCGTATGATTTAATATTGTTAAAACATGATCCATGAAATAATCCATAACTTTTATATGTCATTTTAGGTTTCATCATATTAAATTTTAATTGCATTAGTTATTTCAAAATAGATATTTGTGTGGTCTTGTTGATCCCATCCATGATACATTTTAATGAACAAACTCTAAAAATTTTAAACCATGAATTGATAACTAAGGAAGAACATCTTTCCCTTACATAGAGTCGACTGAATGCTTCCTTTTTCCTTGGAATACTATTACTTTATGACCTCTTTTACCACATTTACAAAATCATCCCATCATATTAGGACATTTTTTGCATTGTTTCCTTTTATATCCATGGCACTTATGTAACACCACAATATTTCATAGTAAGTTATTTTCTTTATTTCAATAGCTTGCACTACAAGAAACATCGAGTTCGAGCACACGACAACTTACCAAAATAGTCGTTCAAAAGCAGTTATGAATAGTATTAACTAAATTTTAAATTTTATATACTCTATATAACTTTATAATCCATATAATGTCTTTCATAGACATAATATAAGAATAAATTTATTTTTTTCTGATAAAAGAAATATTTTTCAAAAAAATAAAATTTTAACACCTTTTAATCGAAAACCCTTTTTAAAACCAATATTTGACACTTTTATATATTCGATTTAATAAAAATAAAGTCTTATTTAGAATCAGGACATAAAAATTTATTTTGGATAAATTTTTGGTATTTATATAATGACTTTTATATTTTGATGAATACGGAAAAATAATAAATTTGAGTTGAAAACAATTATTTTAATTGAAATAATTTAAATGATTAAATTTTGTATTTTAATGGGTCAGAACCATAATTAGATTATATTTTGATAATTTAATTCAATTTAGGTGATTATAAGTAACTTCACATTAAAATTTGACATAAACACATGTCAATCTTTTTGATAGTTTTTGCTTTTTAAAAAACCCGCTTTTCATTTTTGATAAGGGGAATTAATTTATAAAACATTTATTTTTTTAATTCGGTAAAATATAATTATTTTTTGAATTCTGAATATCAAAATTAGCTTATGTAAAATTTTTGGTATTTTTCTGAAAACATTCAATTTTTGATGCATAGTGAAAAACAATGCATTATAGTTTAAAAAAGTATTTTTTTTAAATAATTATTTATTTTATTTAAACTTATTTTGAGTATAAATAGATATATAATACCTATATAAGTTCAATATAATTCATTGGAGTCATTTTATAATAAAATTACATGTATAAAACTTTATTTGACTTTTTACTGTCTTTTACCCACCTCCTAGGAGCATTTACAAATTTACATAAATCTTAATTGTACCGCTTCTGTGAGTTTAATTTTAAAACTTTGAGAGACACGGCTGATATTAGTAAGTAAAATGTGTTTCAATAGGATGAATACAACTGTTGGCGAATAGTAACTTTTTACTTTTATTTACCACGGTTAAAAGTAAATAGTGAAATTAAGGTTAAAAATGATATTATCATTACCCTAAAACATGTCATAATTCTATTGAATAAGTGTAATTAGACCATAAACAACCTTAGAAATAAAATATGATCCTTTAGGTCCACATGTATTAGATTAGGACATTTATTATTATTTAATTCAAAGAAGAGATAAAAGTGTTAAATTCAAAGTTTAATAAGTAAACCATTTTTAATAAAGAGTTACACATAAGATAAATTCGACTATAAATATTTATTAGAAAGATAAAAAATTTTACTACATAATGGTTTTTTATTTATAATTTTTAGACATTAAATAATTAAATTTACATATGACACAATGATGATGCCATAATTACCTAATTAATAAAATATTAAAATAATTGATATTATAAGTATCGAAATATATGTAATTTGAGACTTTTTACTAATTACACTAATTTTCATGGTTAATATGACATGTTAGGGTTTTTAGATGTGATTTTTTGAAGTAATAATGCTGTTTGAAATTTATAAAAAACAAAATAACAAATAGTTTCAAAATTGACAAAAAAGAGTTTTTAAAACAAATATTATTTTATTAATTGATATTATATTCATAAAAATATAAGGATTTAAAAAAATACTTAAATAATGATATTTGTGTAATTAGTGAACCAATTTTTGTTCCCTTTAAACTTTATAGTGAGTTTATTAACAATATATATAAAAATACAAAGAGACACGGTAAATGTCAAACTGTTTAACTAAGAGTTAAATATAAAAGATAAAGTTAATATAGTGACTCAAACCTATCTATAACCTATTGGTTGAGTGGTTGTAGACTCATACCCACCTTATCCTTTAAATAATTCATTTTGGAGCCATTAGAAAGAGAAAATGATTTTATTATAAAATTATATTTCTAACTTTTCCTAAGGTTCCCATAACCCATCTTATAAAAGGGCACTCCTCCTACTATCTAATTCACACATTCTAAGCCATTAGGATCTACCAAACCCTACAAAAATATCCTCCCAAATCTCCTACCTTCATCCTAGAGGCATTAATTTTGTCAGAAATCCAACCTAAGGGTCCCTTTTGATCAAATCAAAAAGAACCCGAAGAAGAGGTAAATATTTCATCACCTCTTTCAAGTTCATTTCTTCTTCCACTTCCTGTTTCCTTGTTGATTACATTATAAAATAATAACTCCAGTATCTTCTATATTTTTTGATGTTTTTATAAATATGTTACAACCATATTAATTATTATATCCATCCTTTGAATGACATGTCACCATACGTGTGTAAGTATGGCTTGCCGTCTCCACGTCGTGGTGTAGTTGTTACTCAATACATTATTATTTTTATGGGTCAAATAATGATGAATAATTGGATTAAATAATAAATATAACATGATATTTATTTTTTAAATTTTATTTCCCATCCAATTATATATGATTTTAATATCAAAAGAATGATCTTGTCACTCGTGCGTACGTACGGATTACCATCTCAACGAACGTGATGAGATTCATTCCTCATCATATCCATTCAAGAATAATTTTCATTTGATGATTCAAAATAATGTTTAAATAATTAATATCACTATGAATATTAATAATATAAACCCCATCTATAACAAACATGTCTTACGTAACCAAGCATATAAAGGAGAACGAATCAGTTAACACCAGAAACGACGATAATACTAAAATATCAATATTATAAGATCATATATGATATCATATTAATGTATATATATATTGTATTTTTAATAAAAATTAGTTCACCACTATATAGGAGATTAACGTACCCTCGACCAAGTAAAAGTACAAGGTAAGGGGTTTCTTTTCACACATTTAATTTAGTAGATTTCCATTGCTCCCCACTTATTTATTGCATGTTGTGTATTGTGTACTGCCATTTGATATATATTACCATGATCCTATTTATATTCAAGTTATTCTATGATTCATTTGGGGGTAATTAACTTTTGGTCATACGACTCAATTGATAACACTGAACTAAGTGTTTTTTCTCTCACTTTTTATTCCTTTGATATTCATGCTATATTGGCCACTATTTTCTTTTGTGTGGCGTATGTACTATCCATGATTTTATTCTTTGTGTAATATAAATTAATTTTTGGGTATTTACATCTTAATTGTATGATCCTTCTTTCATGTGTTGTATGAATCATAAGTTACCAAATCGGTAATGGAATTTCAAATTTCAATTTCCACTCAGTGGGCTTTACGCATACTTCATTAATTATTTTTCTCCAAGATTATGTGTGGAATTACTATTTGTTATATATTTAGTAATTTACACTCCCCTTTTTGTGGATATAAATTTGATAAACATAATAAATCCATTGATAATTTCTCAATTCATTGATATAAACATGATCTTAACTCAATTTCCATTCATTGAGTTAAACATCCATGTCATTAGTGTTGTTTTTACAAGAATATGTGTGAATGTCCTCTGATTGATTTACACTTAATATCTAATCATATTGAGTGTATTTATATTTTTCATACATAACTATTTCATTGATTTATCCTTTACCTAAGGATACTATCTTTATAAGGTATTTCATCTCAATTTATATTCCTTTGATACTTCTTTGTTGTTATGCACCAATTCACTTTTACATGGTGTATTTACTATCCTTTAAAATAGTATATAATGAAATCCTATATTCTCATGATATTATAAAGTTTTTATTACCTTAATTGTTTGTATTCAGTCATCTCTCATTTGGATAGTAACTCTAACTAAAATACCATTTTAAATTTTTTAAAAATTTATATTTCTAAATCTTTCCCATTAGTGTCCATGTTTTAAAAATGGTTTTATGGTTTTATTTATATGGATATTATTGTTTTAAAATTAAAATTCCTTTTAAAATTTTCAAAGTGGTATGGGACACTTTGATTCAAAAATCTATTTTTAAACAACATCTTGACAAATAATGTGACTTATAAATGTATTCAAAAAAGGGGAATATTTATCTCAAATAGTTTTGATGATTATTTTAATCTATGTAAATATCCTTCATTATTCTCAATTGAGGTTAATCTGTTACAATAAAATCTTCTATATTTTATTGAATGAGTTATGTTTGAATGTATATGTGCTATTTTTATACCATTCATGGTTTGTGGATAAAGTATTAAAATTTCTTATGTTTGTTTTAATATGAATGTTTATGTTATGTTTCAAACTTTTCATATGTGGAATTCATTGGACTTAGTAAGTGATGGGTGGAGCCCTCTATAGATCCTCGATGCATCGGTAGGTCTCATTAGACAAACTAGTGTCTTGGAATAAGCCCTTGACAAAATCTTATTTGTAGTCTTGGTACAAGGCCTTGTCTATGTTGTTAAGAAGTCTGGGATTATGCATTCAATAATTATGATAGTGGTTGTTGATATTGTATGTGATTATATTACAAGTAGAATATCCATGTGAATAAGTGAATGGCATTATTTGATTTTATATTTTCAATATTATGCTGATTTTCAAGTCTAAAATGATTTTGTTTTAGTCTTATACATTTCCTTAAATGTTTATTCTTATTTATGAAAGTTTCCGCTTTATTTTTATCCTTACTGAGCATCTGAGCTCAGCCCATTCTATGTTTTATTTTTCCCAGGATGCAAAGAAGTATATTATGACTGACCTACAGGGATATTCTATGGGATCTCAGTGTAGTCTATGGAAATAATGTTGTCGTAGTTTATCATTTTATGATTTAATGAAAATCTTATGAATGTATCTAGTACATCCAAGGCACTTAAACTAGTCGGTCTTTAAAGACTTAATCTTTTGTGATCATGCTAATGATACGTAATAATGAACCAACTATAGGATTCTAGGGTCGGGGCCTTACAGTTTCCATCAGATAATGTTTAGTACAAACCTTGGAATCTAGATTTAGATAAACTCTGATTAGAGAATATTATCCTAAGATACACTTTGAGGATTAGTGTAGAAGAACTTCTTAGAATTTTGTTATTGTAGAGATTATTTGGGTTTTCTAAAAAAAATCATCCCTATCTGGATACGAGTAGGTAGAGGTAGCTATGTAACATATGTACCTAGGATTGAATACTCCAATAAGGAGTTTCATTCTTGACCTAAGTTATCTTGGTACAGGACAACGGGCCTTGCTGCACTCTTGGATATGACACTCCCGGGGGATATGCTTGTGATAATTCACAGTTTCTTTACAAACAGATTTGAAAGATTTTAATATAATATAAGAATAAATAATCATATTTAATCCTAAGGTGTTTTAGATTGAAAATAATGTTTTATGATATTCTATAAATGATTTTATGACTCAGACTATGCATTCTTCTGTTAGTCAATGGCTGGATTCCAAGGAAGTCATAGTAACATTGAACATGATGTACAATGTGGGAACGATAGAGGAAATGAGCAAAGTAATGGAATGTTGATAGGTATAAAATATATTGTTTTCATGCCGAATAAGTTTAACAAAAATATGATCAACAGCATATATATTAACCAAATTCTGGACTCAACAAAGAAGATAAAGGCGGTGAATTATAAGAGCTCTGGCAGTGGAGACCATGGAGAAAAGAAAGCTCAATTTCCATCATGTAGAAAATGTGGAAGGAGACACCTATGGAAGTGTCTTAATAGAACAATGAAATACTTTTTGTATGGGAAAGAAGTACATAATGTAAATAATTGATGAGGGAAAATGAAGAATACTATGAAAGAAAATAAAAAGGATCCCAAGAATCCATTTACAGTCATTTTCCATAAATGTAGTGGACCTGGGCATTACCCGAGTGAATGCCCTATTCTATAGGATAACCCCTTATCCAAGGAAGAACCTATATGGAAATAAATTGATGGCCAAATTTTAAAAAATTATTAGTGCTATTGGTTGCTGGGATTACTTTTTAAGACATTCGCTCTGTTGGGAATACTATATGCCTAAGGAAAATAGAATACTATGGGATTTCATTTGAGGAATAATGGTAAATTTTTATCTATGTTTTTATTGTGGATTTATAGAAATTTGGGTTATTTATGGAAATGATTAACTTATCCTATAGAATATGTGATTATGTTTACTAATTCTATGTATGTAAATTTAAGAGTAGTCGATGTTATTTGAAAATACAATTTAATGAGGAAGACTACGTAATCAAATTCTTCTATGTTTTGGGGTTCAATATTAGTTTTTATTATATAGATGTATTTTATGAAAAAAAATAATTGAATGGTACTTATTTAACATCGGGTATTGTTGGTTTAATTTTAGAAATTAATATTAGTATTTCTTTCTCTAAAGGATTATACTTTTGGGAGATCATATGATCTTTGACTAACCATTTTAGTTTTGGTTAATCTCTAAATACAAGCTAAATATATATATATTTTATCTTATTTGGATTATGTGATTCTCTAGAAGTTGATTCTAGCGCTTTCAGTGTGACCATGTCATCTGGAATACTCATCGATTGAAAAAAAAATGAGATAGTGGTAGAAATTTACTAAAGAATGCCACTATACTTAAAAAGTAAGTGTATATATTTATGTTCGTAGTTAATATCATAAATAAATTCCTCAACTTTATGAAATGGAACTTAAAAAACACTATTCGTTTACTTTTTATACTAGTAAACTAATGAACGTTTACCTCCTCACATGTTTTTGGGTTCCTTGTCAACATTCCCCAAATAAAGTTCTCTATCACTCTCCACTAGAACCTGACACATATTTTATCTTCCATGTCCATGTTTTCATACATGGAATCATAGTGTGGGTTATCTCGGGTGACCTTTGTACTCATATTTCATTCTTTTAAAAAGATAGTTATATTGACTCTTTTTTTGATATGGGACTTTCAATAAAGTTCCTAAGCCCAATTTTAAAATTGTGAGGATGCAATTTCTAAAAGGGGGGAAGAATGTAACACCCCAATATTTCATAGTAATTTATTTTCTTTAACTTGATAGCTTGCACTACATGGAACACCATGTTTGAGAGAACCACGACTTACCAAACTAGTCATTCAAAAAAAGTTATGAATAGTATTAACTGAATATTGAATTTTATATACTCTTTATAATTTTTCAATCCATATTATGTGAACAAATTCATTTTTTTTAGATAAAAGAAGTATTTTTCAATAAAATACAATTTTACCACCTTTTAATTGAAACCCATTTTTAAAACCAATATTTTACACTTTTATATATTCAATTTAATGAAATTAAACTCTTCTTTAGAATCAGGACGTAGAAATTTATTTTGGATAAATTTTTGGTACTTTTCTAATAACTTTTATATTTTGATGAATACTGAGAAATACTAAATTTTAGTTGAAAACAACCTTTTTAATCAAAATAATTTATAGTGTTAAATTATTTATTTTAATTGTTCAGAAGTATAATTATATTATATTTTTGTCATTTAATACAATTTAGGTGATTATAAGTAATTTCACATAAATATTTTACATATACACATGTCATTCTTTTGATAGTTTTTACTTTTTAAAAAACCTGATTATCAATTTTGATAATGGGAATTAATTTTAAATTAATTTATGAAACTTTTTTTTAATTCGTTAAAATAGAATTCATTTTTTAATTAAAAATATAAAAACTATCTTAGGGTTAATGTTTGGTATTTTTCTGAAAACATTCATTTTTTGATGAATAGTGAAAAACACTGCATTATAGTTTAAAACTTACTATTTATTTTAATAATTATTTTTATTTTATTTAAATTTATTTTGAGTAAAAATAGATATATAATACCTATATAAGTTCAATATAATTCATTGGAGTCATTTTATAATAAAATTAGATATATAAAGTTTTGTTGAGCTTTTAACCGTCTTTTACCCACTGCCTAGGAGCATTTGGAAATTTACATAAAACATAATTTTACCACATATGTGAGTTGAATTTCAAAAATCCAAGAGATTTTCTTGAAATCAGTAAGTAAAATGTGTTCTAATAAGATGAAAATAATTTTTGGTGGATAGTAACGTTTTTCTATTATTTACCACGGTTAAAAGTATATTGGGTAATTAAGGGTAAAAATTATATTATCATTAACCTAAAATATGTCCTAATTCTATTGGATAAGTTTGATTCGACCAAAAACAAGTTTATGAATAAAATATTATCCTCTAGGCCCACTTGTATTTGATTAGGAAATTTATTATTATTTAATTCAAAGAAGGGTTAAAAGTGTAAAATTCAATGTTTTATAACTAAACCATTTCTAATATAGGGTTACACATAAGATAAATTATACTATAAATATTAATTATAAAGCTAAAAATAGTTCCTACATATTGGTATTTTATTTATAATTTATAGACATTAAATAATTATATTTATTTATGAGACAATAATGATACATTAATTAACTAATTAAAGAAATATTAAATTAATTCATATTATAAATATCCAAATAAATGTTATTTGAGACTTTTTTGTGACTTAAACTAATTTTATAGGTTAATATGACATGTTAGAATTTGTTATAGGAATTTTTTTAGAAGTAATAATGCTTTTATGAATTTATCAATATCAAAATAACAAATAGTGTAGAAATTGACATAAAATATTTTTTAAAATAAATATTATTTTATTAATTGATATTATATTCCTAAAATTATAAGGTATTTCCAAAATACATATATAATTATATTTTTATCATTAATGAACCACTTGGGGTTCTCTTGTAAGTTTATAGTTAGTTTATTAACCATGTATTATAAAAATTCAAAATGACATGGTAACTTTCAAACTTTTTATCTTAGAGTTAAATCTATAAGATAAAGTTAGTATTGTGACCCAAACCTGTATAAAACCTATTGGTTTTGTATTTTGAGACCCATACCCTCTTTATACATTAAATAATTCATTTTTTAGAAATTAAAAAACCAAAATTATTTTATTATAAAATAATATTTCTAGCTTTTCCTAAGGTGCCCCTCACCCCTATTATTAAAGGCCACTCCACATTATCTCTAATTCACACCTTCAAATTCATTAGGCTCGTCCAAAACCTACCCATATATCTTCCCAAATCTCCTCCCTTCATCCTAGAGGCCTTACATTAGTTATAAAACCAACCTAAAAAGCCATTTTGATCAAATCAAAAGGAAGAACCCAAAGAAGAGGTAAATTTTTCATTACCTCTTTCAAGTTCCTTTCTTCTTCTACTCCATAATTCATTGTTGTTTCCATTCATAAATAATAAATACAGTATCTTCTATATAAGTTTATGTTATTATGAATATGGTACAACCATATTCATTATTCTATCCATCCTTTGAATGACATGTCATCATACGTGCGTACGTACGGCTTGTCATCTCCACGTCGTGGTGTAGTTGTTATTCAATACAATAATATTTCTATGGGTATAATAATGGTATATAATTTATTTAAATAATAAATATAACATGATAATTATTCTGTATATATGATATAAAATCCAATTATATATGATTTTAATATCAAATGAATGATATTGTAGCTCTTGTGTACGTACGGATTACCGTCTCCACGAACGCGATAAGATTCATTCCCCATCATATGCATTCAAGAATAATTATTATTTGATTATTAAAAATAATTTTTAAATACTTAATATCATTCTGAATATTAATAATATATATCTCATCCATATAAACAACACTTACATAACCAAGCATATAAAGGAGAACGAATCATTTAACACCTGAAACGACGATAATACTAAAATATCAATTTTAGAAGATCATATATGATATCATATTAATGTATATGGTTTTTTATAATATAATAACAATTATTTCACAATTATGCATGAAATTAATGTACCCGCGACCACAGAAAAGTAATAGGTATGGGGTTTCTTCTCCCACATTTAATTTAGTGAGATTTCCATTGCTCGACACTTATTTATTGCATGTGGTGTATTGTGTACTACCATTTGATATATATTATCATTATTATATTTATATTTGTGGTATTATGTGAAAAATGTGGTGGTTATAGACTTTAGGTCATAAAACTTTATTGATTACAATGAAGTGAGGGTTTTTTATCTCACTTTTTATTCCTGTGAGATTCATGCTATATTGGCCACTAGTTCCTTTTGTGTGGTGTATGTACTATCCATGATAGTATTATTGGTGTAATATAATTTAATTTATGAGTATTTACATCTTAATTGTATGATCCTTATTTCATGGTTTGTATGTTTCATAAGTTACCAAATCTGTAATGGAATTTCAAATTTCAATTTCAACTTACTGTGCTTTACCCATACTTTATTGATTATTTTACTCCAAGATTATTTGTGGAAACACTCTTTATTATTTATGTACTAATTTCCACTCCGCTTTTTGTGGATATACTTCTAATACACATAATCACTCCACTGATAATTTCTCAATTTATTAATATAAGCATGATATTAACTGAATTTCTATTCGTTGAGTTAAACATTCAAGTCAGTCGTGTTGTTTTTACAAGAATATGTGTGAATTTCCTCTGATTTATTTATACTTAATATCCAATAATATTGAGTGTATTTATATTTTTCACACATAACTATGTCATTGATTTATTCGTTACCTAAGGATACTATCTATATATGGTATTTCATCTCAATTTACATTCCTTTGAGACTTCTTTATTGTTATGCACCAATTCACTTTTATATGGTTTATATACTATCCAATGAAATAATATATATTGAAATCCAGTATTCTCATGATATTATAATGTTTTTATTACCTAAATATTTTTTATTCAAGCATCTCTCATTTGGATAGTAACTCTAACTCAAATACAATTTTAAATATTTTAAAATTTTATTCTTCTAAATCTTTCTCATTAATGTCCATGTTTTAAAAATGGTTTTAAGTTTTTATTAATATGGATATTAATGTTTTAATATTTTAATTCATTTTAAAATTTTCAAAGTGTTATGGGACACATTGATTCAAATATCTATTTTTAAACGACTTCTTGACAAATAGTGTGACTTTTAAATGTTTTCAAAAAAAGGGGGATATTTCTCTCAAATAGTTTTGATGATTATTTTTATATATGTCAATATAATTCATTATTCTCGATTGAGGTTAAACTATTACAATAATATCTTTTATATTTTATTGATTGAGTTATGTTTTAATGTGGATGTGCAAGTTTTATATCATTCATGGTTTGTGGATAATGTATTAACATTTCATATGCTAGTTTTAATATAAATGAGTATGTTATGTTTCAAAAACAATTATATGAGGAATGCATTGGACTTGGTAAGTGATGGGTGGATCACACTATAGATCCACGATGCATCGGTAGTTCTCATGAGACAAACTAGAGTTTTTGCAGAAGGCCTTGACCAAATCATATTTGTAGTCTTGGAACAAGGCCTTGAATATGTTGTTATGAAGTCTGGCATTATGCATTCCATCATTATGAAAGTGGTTATTGATATTCGATGTGATTATATGACTAGTAGAATATATATGTGAATAATTAAATGGAATTTTTTGATTTTATCTCTCCATATTATGCTGAAGTTCAAGTTTAAAAGTCATTTGTTTTAGATTATACATTGCCTTAAAAGCTTATTCTTATTTATAAAAGTTTCTGATTTATTGTTATCCTTACTGAGAATCTGAGATCACCCCTTTCTATGTTTTATTTTTCCCAGGATGAGAATAAGTATATTATTACTGACCTGCTGGGATAGTCTATGGGATCTCAGTGTCGTCTATGGAAACAATGTTGTTGTAGTTTTCCATTTTATGATGTAATTTAATCCTTATTAATGTATCTTGTACTTCCAAGTCAACTAAACAAATTAGTATTTCGGTACTTGATCTTTTGTGATCATGCGAATGATACGTAATAATGCACCAACTCCAGGCTTCTGGAGTAATGGAATTAGATTCATGTCATGGAACATATTTACCTTTATGATCATTGCTACCTGAACTTCTACAGGGATTCATTTCTCACATATATGATTCGTTATAAAAATCACCAAGTCTCAAGAGGTTAATCATTATAGTAGATAGTTGGTTAAGAATAACCACCAAACTTTCCTTTATAGTGCCCATTTCATTTGGTTTCTTATTCAAAGAACAATCACATTTTCCTTCACATCCATTGTTACATTGTTTCTTGTTATATCCAACCAATTACTAAAACCAAAAATATTATTATGAGCATTAAAAAAATAATATAAAATCTTATGAGGATGATAAACACTAAAATATCATTATTATTTTTATCTCAAACACATTCAATTTATGTAAAATAGCTATGACTATAACTACCATGATAACCAATGTGGTTATATTTGCCTTGTGACTTATGATTAAGTAACATCCTAAAATAAAAAGTTATCTAAATCATCCTCTGATTCAAATTGTAAGGACCCAGCTATAATCATTATATATACTTTATTTTTAGTTAATAATTTACTTTATTTCACATTAAGGATATTTTTCAGTTTACAGTATTAAAGAATTGGGTTATAATTTATACATAACATCCCACAATCATAAGAAGTGGATAATACTAAAACAGTTTCCATTTCTTAAAAATATAAAACATTTAAAATAAAACCTGATTTACTTTTTATGTAAAATATTCATAACTTCCAACTTGACTTCACACTTTCCCTTACAAGTCCTTTTACCTAAAATAAAACATTTTAAAAAATAGGATGAGAAAAAAAATTTAGAAAGTAACATAAAAATATATAATGAAACATTTATTACATGAATACATATAAACATATGAAAAAAAATTCCCAAAGTTATACTTTTCACTCATAAAACATAATCTTTTTAGCTTACCTCAAGTAATCATAAGTTTCCTATAAAATGAAATAGAAAACAGAAATCATAAATGTATCTTATGGAGTAATTTCTATGTCACTATTACTTTTACTAATTCTCTCATTGATATATATGTAGTAACCTCTATGGTTACATTTCAAATACCCACTGTGGTATATTTCCATAATATCATAGGAGAAACTCTATCGGTGAACTCCATCTCATTTCCAAATGAATTGGATAGCTATAACGGGTTCACCTACCCGCTGTTTATCATAGAACCACCTATACTCATAAAACAATTCCAAGACCCATAACATAATCATAACATATAAAACTTATATACAAGAAAAATAAATTTTCCACTCTGAAATCACTATTCATTTTTACAAATACCCACATTTGTAAAAAATAGTTTATTTAAAGATAAAACTACAAATATGTAAAGCAATAATAAAGAAATTAAATTGATATTAAATAGGGAAATTTTTTCATTAATTTTATGTTAAAAATTATTAAATTTTTTTTATTAAAAAATATTTGAAAGAGTAACTTGAAGAAAGGTTTTTTAAATAATATACCTTACCTTGAGTCTGACTCGTCACGTACAATCTTTATCTTCTTGAATAATAAAATTTGGTTAATTATTTAATTTAATGTTAAACCTTTTAAATTTTATAATTCCTTTTATATCACTTATTATCATTTTATAATAGATACTTAATTATTTAAGTTTATGTCGGACCTTTTGATGATATTCGGTACATGAGTCCAAAATGAATTTGGTATGATGTCCATAGTAAATGTGATATTTAGTAAATCATCTACATAATAATATTCATCATATTATTATCATTTTTATACATAAATTATAATTTTAAATAAATTTATCAAGTATGGGGATGAAAAATGAACTACGTTATAATCCTGGAGATGGTTGGTCATACATACACATGATAGTTCACACATACGTAGGAACAATGCTGTCATTTTTATGTGCATTGAAAGGTAAGAATTTAAATGATAAATTATTATTTAATAATGATTAATATTTCATGAATAAAATACATAAAAATTAATTAAATAATTATAACTATTCTTGAGAGATGGTGATGGAAGAAAAATTATATCATTTTGCGAGCTGGTAGTCTATCGTACGCATGAATGATTAATTATTTTCCCATTTGATGGATATAGAGATGGATTTTGGTGATTTTATTAATATTATAATATGTAATTATATTTATTATTATGGAGGTACTATTTTTTCATTGTTAAAGAATATATTAAGGATGTGGAAGAATAAATAAAAGAGAAATACTTAATTAAAACATGATCTATTCATTGGATGCTCTATTTTTTCTTAACACCTTAAGACCACTAAAGATTGTGCTATATATAAAATAATATATATGAAATGTGGTTATAGATTATATTATGGAATTTCGGTAGATATTATCTATCCAAAATGATTTTTTATGTGTAAATAAATGATAATAAAAGGTCCCCTTTTATAAGAGAGGAGATGCGACACTAAAAACATTTCAACATTTTAAATTAATATAAAATAATTTTATATTAAAAATGAATCTTAAGTGATTTATTTATAATATATGATGAGTATGGATATAAATAACTTCATGAAATAATAATTATGAAGGTTTTGAATATTTTTTAACCCTTGCCTTTTTGTTTTAACCCTTAATTAACCCATTTAACTGTTATTGTGATATCCTGTAATTTACACATTATAGGATAATATAATCACTATAAAATATCAAAACAACCACAAATGGATAATTGATGAAATTTTAACAATTACCCCAATAATTTCTCCAATATTGATATTTTTTTGGAAATTTTATATCATTTTATAAAATATTATTTATTTTAAATTATCTTTAATGTCAATTTTTACACATTTCATTACATGACTTTTAAAAATATCATAAAAATAATATAAATTCAAAAACACTATTTTAAAACATCACTAACATGTCAAATTAATATATATATTTTTTCAGGACATTATTTATCTCATATTATATTTATTGTAATATTTTTAATATCATTTATTTGATATTTCTATTAATTAATCAATTACTGCTTTATAATTGTGTTATCCTTTAAGGTAATTATTTATTTCCTATAAATAAAAAATAAATTTACATGATGAATATAAATATTTTATCATTAAAAAAATATTTATAGTCAAATATGTCTTATCAATAACCCAATATTAAAAATGTTGTAGTTATTAAAACATAAGTACGACATCTTTGACATTTCTTTAAAATAAAATATTATAAAAGGGTTAAAGTTATCCAAGTGGTTCTGAGAGTTCATAAAATCTGAGAAAGAGTGATTTTTCTGATTTGCACTCATAGGCAAAAGTTATGTAAAATTTTAGCTTAATTTTGATAATATTTATAATATTGTTTTTATCTTTAATTACCTGATTTACCTTTAAGTATGGTTATAAAAATTTATAAAGTTAGTATTCATATTGTCTAAAAATAAAAGGAGAATAATTCAAAAATTTGGACATTCTGATTCCAAATATGGAATCCTTTTTTCAAAATTTAAAACACGTATCAAGCTACATTTAATTTAAAATTAATCATGTTGACGATGTTAGAAAACAACTTATTAAAATTGAACCATTCAAAAGATTAATATCTTTTATAAGAAAATTCAATATGAAATTTATTAAAATGTCCTAAATTGGATTAAATTGTATAAAATTTATATAATTATACATTAAAATAATTAAAATTTTAATTTAACTTGTAAAATTATTTATATAAAAAAGTTTATTTCAATTAAAATCTAGTATTTTATCATTATTAATCAGAAAATGAAACTTATTTGGAAAATGCCCAAAAATAAACCAATTTAAATTTTTGTTTTATTCATTAGAATAAGAATATTATTTTTTAAAATATTTTTTATAAAATAATCAAAGACTAAATTCAATACAGGTGCACCATTAAAAGGCGGCCAAATTGTATTTTTTGAAAAATACATATTTTATGAGTAAAATTAGATATTTTATTATATGTTTTTTATAATACTCATATGATGAATGATAAAAAAAAATTGATTAAATATGTTATAAATTTTATTAATATGAAGAAAAAAAATTTGTTAGTTTTTTATTACTATAAAACAAATTTTTTCACAATTAAATAATTTTTTCAGAAAAACATTTACTTTTATTTTAAAAGGGGGTTTTTTATCATTAATTGGTCTAATAAATAATTCTATATACATTTTTAAACCATATTTTCATAATTCCATTAATCGTATCCACACCTTTCATTATAACTATGTTATAATGGTAACATTTAAATAACAATATATAGTTGTTCTTTTATGCTCCTTGTGGAATTTCTTGTACACTATCGATCATAGTGTTTCTTTCTTAAAATATTAAGGTGTTATAAATATAGGTTATGAAATTAATAGAATAAAAAATAAGTATAGGGAATATATTGGGGTTATTATTTCATAATATTTCAAGAAATTTTTAATCAAGTATAATAATAAATAATACTAAAAATATGGATTAAGATCTATAACTCTTCTTTAGACAACCTCTTAAGGTTTACACCAAATTCTATCCAAGGATATCTTTATGATCAAACCAATGACTCTGGGACATGTTTAGGGATTATATTAAGGTATTTTGGTATGTATTTAACTAACAAAATGGTTCTTTAAGTGTGAATAAAAGAAAATAGGAGCTTCCCTTTTATAAGGGAGGTAAGGGGTCATCCTGGACTTTCTTAAAATATTAAATTAATATTAATTATTTTTTATATTAAAATGACTCAAAATTGATAATATTAAAATTTTATATTAGTTTTAGTATAAATAATATCATATAATAAAGGTTGTAAAATTTTAGGTGATTTTTCATATTTATGATTTTGTTTTAACCTTTTTCAACCTTTTTTGAGAAATTTTATCTTATAAAAGATTATACTATTTATGGGTCAATAAAGTTATTGTAAAAGAAAAAATTTCATAAATATAGAATTTTTAATATTATAAACCATATAAACTTCAATACACTGAAGATAATTATTTAGAGATTTTAAATCATTAATAATACTTTATTTATTATAATATATCATTAACTTTAATTTTGATACTGTTAATTTAATTTGACATTAAAAAATCAATAGAAAAATATAATTTGGAAATACAAATTTAAAAATTCACTATACGGTTATTTTTATATACAAAGTTACGGAACCCAAGAATTTATTCAAATTATATTACTTTTAATATTTTTAATGTCTTTTATTTTATTTTCCTTTTAATTAAAAACTTTTTGAGAAAGTGTTCTATATGAATTTGATGTAATTATTTAATAAGTAAAAATTAAAAAAAAATTACCATCATGAAATTAAGTTCATTACACTAAAAATAATATTTAATATTTATTCACAAATCTCATTTTCCCATTTTATAGCAGATTTGTGGTATTTAAAAACTATAGGGTGGCATTTTTATTTGTCATTACATAAAGTATTGTGTATCTCACTTTTATTGAATGGAGTCCCAAAAAAATATCAAGAATAAGATTATAATGGTCTGAATAAATTCATAAAATAATATTTTAGATGAAAAATGGTGTCTTTTTCACTTATTGTTAACCGAAGTTAACTTGATTTGACTATTTACTATGGTGATGAATTTTTACTATTTTTACTATTCATTTTTACCAAAAAATAAGTTGAACATATTAATTAATATTAATTTTGAGGATTAAAAAATGGAATCCATTTTACCAAATTCAATCTATATATGCGAATGAAATTAAATTTATAAATATCCCACAAAGCATCCTGAAAATGGTTTTATGGAGAAAATGTTTTCTACATATAAAAGTATTTTTACCCCAAGATCATGCATATTATTTATTATTATATAATTAATTAGATTATTTATAATAACATGAGGCTTTAATTAATTTAGGATCAAATTAAAAAATTTATCGGTAATTTTCATTGAAAATAAATGATAGTTTTACAAAAAATTATATTTTTAACTTTTTAATGAAAAATCAATGTTTTAAAAAACCCCAAAAACTAAACTTAAAAAACTTTTTAAACAATGATTTCAAAAAATTTATCATCTTATAAAATAAAATTTATAAAATATTCAGAAATAATAATAATATTTTCTCACAAAAATAAATAAAAACAATTTTTTCAATAAAATGTATTTTTGAAGTATAAAACAACTTCATTGAAATTAGGGAAATTATTTACTAAGAATTTATCAATAAATTTATATTAATTATAACCTTAATATATATATCATATATTAGTTTATCATATTCCTACCTTTCAATTTATTGGCTAGGTTATAATAGTCATATTTAAATAATAACATTTCCCAGTTTTTTTAGGCTTGATATTACATGTTTTATATGACATTGAACATAGATTTATATTTGAAATAAATCGGTTTTATATTATCCCACCCTTTAATAAATTATATCCACCAAATTTAAACCTTCCCTCTATAATCAAAGGTTTAATATTTGAAAACACTTTTTTGAAATCACACATCATAAAAATAGTTTATAAATCATCATCATGGTAAGAGGGAAATAGAAATATTAAGGTCATATTCAATAACAAATAACAAGTATTCCATATAGGAGATCATTTGTGGAAGTAAAAATAAGGACACATAAAAAATGTTTAATGTCTTAATAATGGTTGATATTGATAGAGATCGTGAATCAGAAGAAAGTGATTGGTCATTAGAATCCCAACAGACACAAAACATTAAACAAAAGTGGTGTGAAAAGAACTATTGATTAATAGAAAACATAGGTAATTGGATAAAAATTTAACTTCAAGATCCATTTCCAATATATTCAGAATCGATTTCTAATATAACTAATAACATAAGAAAAATATACTTACATGGAATGTAAAATTTCATCCTTTAAAAAATTTCTACCATAATTTCATCACTTCCTCAAAATGATGAGTATTCAAGATTAATTTTTTATACTGAAAGAAAAAAAATTAACTTCAAATGGTTTATATTATTCCATAAAATAAAAACAAGATATTCCCCCTATCATCATAAATTTACCAAAACCAAAATGGTAATAATAGTGTAAGAAAATCCCAAAATTAATAAACCTTTATTTAAATAAATGAAATATTAACCACTAAAGTGTCAACAATAACATCCAAAGTTCAAATTAGATCATTCAAGAAATAAAGAAACATAAAAATATTCTAGACAAATATTAAAACCCAAATATTTGAATTATTTGATCATGTGTTATTTAACGAAAAATTTAACATTTATATCTAAGTAAAATCAATTAATCTTAATGTATAACTTCAAAAAAGTACATTCCCTAATAATATAATATCCATAGTATTCTAATCACTTCCATAAATAACCTGAATCACCATAAATATATATTAAAATCATATATTCTTCTAAAAAAATTATAAAATTTATTCCCCAAATAAAATCCTATAATATATTACTTACCTTATATATAGTTCCAAAAATATTGAAGTTCTTCTAAAATAACAATAATAACTTAATAACTAAATCACTTTTTGGCCCCATGGTTATCTGTATGATAAAATTTACATTACCAACATCAACATAATATTTATTTCTCAATAAATTTATATAATTTAATACTAACCAAGACATATCATAGGTCAGTGGTTGGCATTTTACCCTTGTATCCATTCCATTATGGGTTCAATCCAAATGTTATTACTAGATGTGATGAAATTAATTTCATACTAAGTTTATTTAAATATAATTCCTATAATGGTCCCAAAAATATGATGAAAATCCTAAAAAATTTATTTAATCATAAAATCACTTTTTAAACTCTAAGGTTTCTATACATCTCATTTTCTAAAAAAACAGAATAATCCTAATTGATTATCACTTCCTTAACATCAATAACATATTTTTTTAAGTGTATTCCCTTAAATGAGTGTCTCCAAAAATTATCACATTTTCAATACACCAATTTTCAAAGATATTGATTCTATTTGACATATGTATCAACATTTTGAAAAAATTTACTATAAAATAATCCTTAAGGGATTCATGATTCTCACAATATTTGTTTTAAATTATAAAATAATTAATAAAATACCATTACACCATAATTCTATAAACTCGATACCTAAACACATCCTTCATTAAACTTCCTTCATAAACAGTTAAATATTCTTTTCCATATAATTCTTTAATAGGTTATTCTTAAAAATAAAAGTAATTAAATATGTTTTTATGATTCATCAATATCAACACAATCATATTTCATAATTAGAAAATATTAAAATAATTCATATATTAAATACAAAATGAATTGACCAAATTTATTAAAGTAATATTTTTGTTTTATTACTTATTAATAGAGTTGATTGATAAAATATCAATGTTATAGTTTATTATAGTGTTTTAATAATATAGTTTCTTCTATTGAATTGTTGTTGACGATTATTCATAAACCTGAAATGTTATATTGACTAGAAGAAGTTTCTTTAAATAAAGAAACAATTTTAATTTGATCATTACAGAATAGTTCGTATTTACCAAAACATGTTCCAATTATATTTGGAGAATGAACACTATTTACCATATTTATAGAATACCATTTGATACTGATGATCAATTAGTAAATTTAAGAAATGTAGAAATGTTGAGATAATATTTCATGTTTTCTTGTTTAATCATCATATGGTTGAAAATATGATGAGTTAAATTAAATCGATGTTTATAATTATTAGGAAATAATTAGTTTAATATTCTTCATGATGAATATTTGTAGAGGGTTCACATAATATAGGTTTGATTCTATGTCTTTAGTGTAAATATTTTCATAATTATAGCCAAAAATTATAGAGCTAGAGCACCAATATCCAATGTGTGAATCAAGAGTGTAGACAAATGCAAGAAGTTCCCATAGGTGCATGCATGGGCGGTGCAACCACCATGATCGGGAAACACGATGGTGGAGGAGAATGCTCAACATATGGGTGCCAAGTGGTGTAGGGAGATTCGGGTAACCATTTATCCAAGACACAAAATGTTCACCTTTTATTATAAAGAGGCACTCAATGATTCCACATTTTGATGTGGGATCTATTCAATATAGAATAGAATGAAGCATAATTGTCAGATCTTCCAATTTTATGATCCTGGTCATCTATTATCTTCAGTGATATATGTCGTATTATCTAGAATGTTGTTTGAGAGATTCAGTTCATTGGAGAATCACTATTTCTACATTGTCTGAGGATCGAACCAACCATCTAATCAATATTTCATCATTCTGAAAATCTCTATATGATTTTAATCACTTTTTTATATGTTTTTATTTTTTTAATGAGGTTTAAAATGATGACATATATTGTGAATTTCCTCTATTCATTGATCGACATTTCCATGCAGTCACGTCGATAGTTACATGAGTAGTAATCTTCGAGATTCATTTGAATATTATAATGATATGATTTTGATCAAAATCACTAGTTGATATGTTTTCATAATTTTTCAAAGAACAAACTAATGAGAAATAATGAAATGAAAAATTATGTTTATCTGGTGAAAATGATTGTTTACGATCACAACACACTTTTAAGTGAAAAATAGAATGGTATTCTATAATTATAGAAGGTTCCTAGATGATTAATTTTTTCTATAAATACCCAAGATATATCTCATTTGTTGTGTGTGTTTTATCTCACATATGAGTGTTGTTTTCATGAGAGAGATAGTCTAAAATATAGCAGATCAAGTGATTTGTATTTTTGGTGTAGGTTTCTATGTGTTAGAGCTTACCATCTATTTTTCATGGCCGCATAAAGATTACACATACTAATATTCATGAAAACCTTTTTTAAAAAGGAGTTTGAATAACCAGATACATGGGATACAAGCATCATATGATAAATATAATAGAACCAGAGTTTTAGTATATGTTCATATGAAGGCTCTATGTATCACACTCGTATATCATTCTCTTGTACTAATTTTATTCAGAACAACATATTATAAAATTATATAAAGGCTCATTCTTGGGTCAAGTTAATTAAAATAAGAAAAGTGATATATTATTATTACTGTAAGAATACAGATGTCCTCATATACCAAGGTGGAAGTAGAAATAAGTGAATATGTGTAAAAATGTTTCAAGATGAAGATAGAATTCCCTGTGATCATTCATGCATAACATTATTGAAAATAAGTCCATATAAATATGAACTATGTTAATTACACATGTTTGATTCATAAAGAAATTGTTTCTATGAATCATTTGGGAGATATCTTTAGAAATCTCCCTTTCCATTCTATAAAATACAAATTGTTTCCATATACTGCATTTGTAAAGGACACAGTGAACCTGTAAATCCTCATTCTTATATGAACATAAATTATCTCATTAATGTGTGAAGATCTTTAAAAAATATACCTAGTTCACGTGACGTTTTTAACATTGTTAGATACTGACCTTTTATACAGTGTTTTGTGAGAAGATGTTCTGATAGTGGGAAATGAACTCAAGTAGACTATGTATTATTTACACATTCATGAAAAGTGATAAATATATACATATGATGGTAATTAAATCAATGTGTGAGAATGGAATATTTTTTAGATTTTATCAAAATGGTATACTAAAACCTATTCAAGTTTGTACAAAGGTAGACTAAAGATTTATACAATGAAGGTCACAAAATATATTTGGTTTGAATGTATATGTTTTATTTTTGTATGTCCAAAATGAAGATAATAATATACACAGTTTTGTGAATTTTTTTTGCCACACCGAAGAAAATTAAATAGCTTGTAGAATTACATGCGTCAAATATTGGAATTTGATGATGAGAACTACATGCTTGAAGAGCACATGATTTAGATGTGATTAATAATTTTGTTGAATTGTGGCAATATGTTTTTTTCTAAACTTGAGATGAAGACAATTTTCATTGTATTGAGGAATCTAAAATTGTTCATTCTGGTATTTCTATGAGATTAAGTGGAACTAATAACTTATATTTATTCAGAAGACTATACTGAGTCATATTACATATACTGTTGTTGATTATATTAAATGGAAATCTAAGAATTTCAATTAAATTGAGCAAGTTATGAATCAATTTATTCTTAGTGGCTCGAATAGGAGGACTGGTTTTATGTTAAATTGGTATCATATAGTACTTGTGTTCTTTCCCATTGTATAAATTTTTTAAATTATGAAACACTCATTGTATTCCAGTATAAATAACACTAGTGGGATACCTGTATTATTTTGTAAATAGTTCATACGTACCCACTATGGTATCATGGTGATACCTAACAAAAAAACTTTTAATTGTTGATTTATTCATAGTGGTTAATCTTTTTCTCAAATCATCCCAAACACAACAAGGATGTAGTCACCTATAACGGGGAAAAAATTTGTAAAACTATTCTGTGTTTTTATTGATTTACATTCATTCTTCCATGTTGTATAATTTCATTTGTAAATAGAGAAGATCTACTCCCTCTAATAAGAATAAAGGTTAGAATTAAAAATGGGTAAGAAAAAAGAAAACAATTTTAGTTAAAACATTTTCACATTGATTCACCCCTCCTCTCAGTGTACCTAAATGATCCACTAGGCACTACAATTAGTATTAAAACATAGGTTACACCTATAATTGAATCTATATTATTGTCCCATTTCTTTGTATCAAAATTGTATCAAATATATATATATTTTAATTTGAATATGTAACCGAGTTGTATAAATAATTCACATACAAAGTTTTTCATTTACATATTTGTTTATATCATGGGACTATATGATATAAAATTATATATTGTAAAATAATATTAGGATATATAGTATGACATGGAAAAGAAGTTTCAAAGGTGTAAACTTATCTAAAAAATTATTGATTCTAAATAAGAAACTATTTTACTTAGCAATTATACTTTCCCCTCTGATGAACAAGAATTTCAAAGAAATGTGTGTGAGAGAGAAGTTACTAAAAAGGTCATTAATGTGACGAATCGTACACTTGATAAATCTCATAAATCTATCTTGAAAATCAAGGACTCTCATTTGGAGTCAAAATAATAGTATGCATTTTATTAAAATGAGATATTAATGTTGATTGAATATGAATTACATAAGACCATTTGTGAAAAGGACATGACTGATATAGGTCATATATAGTTATCATGCATGGGAGAAATTGTATAGGACTGCTATGAATGGTAAAGAACCCTAGATTGAGGTTAATAAAAATATAATTAAAGAGTTGAATAATTCTCTACTAGTCTCAAATAAATTTCTTTATGATCATGTTTACACACTGAATATTAAATGGGAAGAAAAAATAAATGTTATTAAGGATGAGAAAAAAATCATCAACATTAAGTGTCTTGAAATGAATGTTAATTTGAAAAATATGAAGGAAACAAAATTAAATACTACATATAAAGATTGTGATGATATGGTGAAAACACTGAAAGACTAAAAGAAATTTTAAAATATGAAATTTCATGAATATGGTCAATTTAAAAATCAAGAGAATTTCCCAGCTTAATCTTCACAAAATTTTGAGATCAAAAATCTTTCCTTGGGTAATTATTAAAATATTCTTACTTTTGACAAGACAAATTTATGTGTCATGAAGATATTGAGATTATCCAAATATTAATCAATTACAATATCCCTTAAATAGTGAACACTAAATCCAAAATCTTTTTTGAGTATATATAATTCACTATCAACAATTGAAGGCTTCAAAAAGAATTATGGTCCAACATGGATACTGAATACTGATGATAAATAAACCATATCATTAATGGTGAATATGAATAAGAGTATGAATCCTTTTTCCTTACAAACACCTTAGATAAAACAATATAATATTCAAAAATATATATAATATCTAGTCAAGTGGTATTACAGAAGAAGAAATCAATATTTGATGGTTATTTTTGATGTAGTTGGAAATTTGGGTACCAGTATGTTGACTATTAGTATGATATATTTGTTAATTATAATTTTTAAAGGCCTTCATTAAGTTTTTATAATCTTTAGTGAATTCAAATGCAACAAAAATAAAGTATAATTCACTAATAAAAGAGAATCTATCTACAAAAATTAGATTTGTCTTTCCTGATGACTTTTGTGATTATTTCAACAGAATTGGTCATAGTTATGATGAGTACTAGTATATAAAAAATTTTCCCTGTGAAAATATTGATATGAATGTCACCCCAAATAAAAGATTCTTCTTGGGTGTAAGAAAAGTACATATCATGAACATTTGAAAATAGGTCATAAAAATCAATGATAGTTGTACCAAGGTGAAGAATAAAAAGAAATAAATCACAGAAACAAAAAACATGATTTATTTGGTACATGAAATTCAAGTTGAAAATTTATAATTTCTTGAGAGGTGTTTTAAAAATTATAACCCTATGATTGCTGGTGATTTTTCCAGAAGGTCAAAAATGTTAGGTAATATTATTGAAAAATTTATGACATGGTTTCCTAAAAAAACAATTGAAGAATAGAGGAAAAGAACATGTGGATTCTTCTGATAAAAATGTTACTACAAATAAGGAGTCTACACACAAGAAGATGTTTGATGCTGTACCAAAATAATTCTTAATCATTTATCCAATGCATCCGGATTTGGATAAGAAGTTTGAGCAGGAACATAATAATGAATGTGCACCAGTTGTTAATGTGAATAAACATATTTTTATCTAAGATGAATGTTGAAGAAATAAAAAATTCATTGATTCCCTTAAGAAATAATATTTCGAAAATAAAAGAAAGATAAATCATGATTTGTTTTCATAAATCTGGAGTATAATTAAAAGGAATTTCTAGGATGAGAGATATATCACATCCCTACTACTCTAACTGAAAATCATTTAATACCATCCTTATTCCTATGTATATTTTTTGTTTTGTTTATTTTTTTAAGTAATTGAATGTGGGGAATATATTAATGGGAAATTTGAAAGATATGAGTGTTTTGAAATTATGTTATAGATTCCATGAGGTTATTCATCATGCAGTTTCTTGATAAAATCCAATAATTATAATGAAAATGGATTCATCTCATCCCTATAGGTGGGGAAAATTGAAAAATTATCAAGTTTTAATATTTCAATTGGTATTAAATGGATATTTGATATTCTGGTAAGGGATTTATATAATTAATTCAAATTCTATAAATTGAATCTTGTCTTTAAAAAGGTGAGTTCTCTCATCTCTTTATGAATGAAAATTTTTAATCAGAAGGGGAGAAACTGATAATTTGATGAAAAAAGTAAAATAGTTTCATAAAAGGGGAATTGAATTCTATAAACTGAATTATTATGAAATGTTTATTATTATAAATGTAAGTAATTTGTTAAATTTATTTTGAACTATTTTTAAAATAAGGTTACAGTATTGTAATCAAATTCTGAAAAACTTTATGGACAACATTGAGGTCTTGATTGATTTCTTCTATTTTCTACCTTAGCTTATCCCACATTGAATTAGAGATGATTAATTAATGACTTGTTGCTTCAAAAATAGAGATTATATACTTCTCTAAAGCTGATAAATTTGAATTTATGATAAGTTTAATCTCTTATGAAATGATAATATTGAAGGAGAGAAGAAGAAAAGTTTATTTGTTCAAGAATGAGATAAGTTAAATTATTTCCAATACATATATTTTTATTTTTATTTTCATGTAAGGTAGAATAGAATGAAATAAATTTAAAATTGATATGGGTGTTTAAAACAAGTACAATGGTGGATATTGAAGAATCTAAATTGATTAAAGTAATATTGTATTTGTGATTGTTTTTAATAGAATTGATTCATGAAAATTCAATGTTATAGTTTCTTACAACGTTTTAAGAAAAGTGGTTACTATTTTGAATTTTTATTTAATATTATTCATAAATTAGAAATTTTATTTCAATTATAAGATTTTGATTTAAATAAAGAAACAATTTTAATGTGAGAATCATAGATCTGATCTTATTGACAGAAACATGTTCCTATTTCACTAGGGGAATGCACATTGTTTACCACATTTTTTGAAGACCATATGATACTAATTATCAGTAACTAACTTAAGGAAATTTAGAAAAGGGGATATGGTTTTTCATGATTTATTATTTTATCATCATATGGTTGAATATTTGAGATGTTAAAAGAAAGATGATTTTATAATGATCATGAAAAAATTAGTTTAGTATTTTACATGACGAATATTTTGAGAAGATTAAATTTTTTTGGGTTTGATTATATATATTAAGTGAAAATATTTTTCTAAGTATACACATAAAATATGGAGCTAGTACACCACCAGCTAGCATGGGAATCCTGGGTGCACAAAATACAAGAAGCGCCCCATATGCATGCAAGGGCGGAGCAACCACCATGTTGGAGAGACACTACGGTGAAAGAGAGTGCTCAGAACAGGGTGGTTCTATGAATTGTAGGGATATTCGAGCAACCATTTATATGATCTTCTATATTTTCTAATTGTACTATAATGAGGGACACAATCATATTGTGTTTCAATGTGGGATATATTAATTGCAGTTTCGAATGAACCATGACCATCTGATATTCCAATTTAGTGGTCCAGGTCATTTGTTCTATTTAGCTCTACATGTTGTCTTCTCCAAAAATTCATCTGAGATCTTCAGTGCATCGAAGAATATCCATTTATACATTGTATGAGGATCAAACTGACCTTCTAATAACAATTCTATCATTATAAAAATCTATATATGATTGTAATCGCATGCTCATTTTTTCATGTATTTAAGGAGGTTCAAGTGGATGAGATATAGTATGAAGTCAATCTGTTATTCGATAGTGATTTCTATATATTGATGTTGATAGTTACTTGATAAGTGATCATAAATAATCATTTGAATATTATAATGATCCAATTCTAAATGAAATAACATATTGATCTCTTTGAATCATTTTAAAAAGATCAAACTGATGAGAAAAAGTGAGATGGAAAATTGTTTTTATCTGGTTTAGGTGATGTTCCTGATCACAACACACTTTTAAGAAAATAAATAAGGGGTACTTGTGATTATAGAAGATTATTAGATGATGAATATTATATATAAATACTTCAGGTAGGATTCAATTATTTTTGTGTTTTATCTCACATCTAATCACTATTGTCTTGAGTGAGATAGTCTAAAAAAGATCATAACAATTTCTATGTGTTTGAAGTATAGGTTCTTTTATTTATACCTTATCATCCATTTTCCATGGATTCATGAAGATTAAAAGAACTAGTATTATTAAAAACTTATGTTAATAAAGAGTTTTATTAACCACATATAATGGGTAGAAGAAAAGTATGATAAATATTTGAGAACTATAGTTGTAGTACGTGTTCGCATTAAGGCTTCATTTATCACATTCACATATCATTCTCACGAATTGATATTCTCATGAACAGCATGTTATAAAAAGATTATAAGAATCATACTTGAGTCTGGTATATGAAAATCACACAATTGAATTATTATTCTTACTTTAAGAGGACATAGGTCTGAATATACCATGTATGAGTTATGAATAAGTGAATTTGTGTAAAACAATTAAGCAATGAAGATAAAAGTTTCATTGAGCATTCCAGTGGAGATTTTTTTGCAAATAATTCTGTAGGAATATGAACACTGTGAAGTACACATGTGTTCTTCACAAACAACTTTTTTCTATGAGGCATTCAAGATAGCAGTTTAGGCTAATCCTTTTTCACTCTAGAAAATTCACTTTGTTTTGGAGTACATTATTGAGAAAGACATAGTGACCCTTTATATCCTCATTCTTCCATGATGAAAATTTATCACATTGGTGTGTAATGAGTGTGAGAAAATGTACCTATTTTGCATGACTTGTTTAAGATGGTTCTGTGCTGACCATTGATACAATGTCTTGTCTGAAGGTGTTTTTATAGTGGGTAGTGAACTAGGGTTGATTATGAATTGTTTACACATGAATGAAGAGTAAGACATATATACTTTATAAACCATACATGATACACAAGTTGATATGAATTCATAGGCAAGGTAATGTGTGGAGGGATTTGAATTAATCTTTGTGTGTGGAGGGACATAGTAAACCTATACATCCTCATTCTTGCATGAGGACAATGTATAACATTTTTGTGTAAATAGTTTCAGAAAATGTACCTATTTCATGTGACTTGTTTAAGATTGTTGCGTACTAAACACTGATACAGTGTCTTGTCTGAATGTTTATTGACAGTGGGAAGTGAACTAGAGTAGATTATGAATTGTTTACACATGCATAAAGAGTAAGATATCTGTAATTTGTTAACCATACATGATACACAATTTGATATGAATTCATAGGCAAGGTAAAGTGTGAATGGATTTGAATAAATCTGTGTGTGTGGTGGATTTGTTATATTTTATCAATATTTTTCATTCAAACCTATTTGGGTTTGTATAAAAGAATACCAATGATTTCTACAAAGTAATTCCCACAATATATTTGGTTTTCATGTAGATTTATGATTTTTGAATGTTCTTAAAGAAGATCAATAATATACATAGCATTGTTAATTTATTATTGCACAAAGAAGACAATTAAATAACATGGGGAATTAAATGAAATAAATATTTTCAGGTCATTCTGATAACTACATGCTTGAAGAAAACATTATAATGATGTGGTTAATAATTGAGTGGGCTATAGTAATATTCTTTCAAGAAAGTAATGAAGAAGAAAATTTTCATAGCATTGAGGAATATAAACATGTTCTGTCTTATATTATTGTGAGTTAAAGATGAATTAATAACTTCCACTAATTCATAAGAGTATACTATGTTGACTTGAAAATAGTGTTGCTGATTATATTCAATGGAATTCAACGAATTTCAGTTGAAGTGAGAAAGTGATGAATTGGTTTATTCCCAGTGGCTCGACGAGGAGTATCAATTTTCTGTTGTAGTGGAATCCTGAAGTCCTTGGGATCATTATCATTATGTTATGTGTTGTAATTTGGAATAAATAATGGGATTCCAACATAAAGAACACTCGTTGGATATTAGAATAATTTTCTGAAATTTTTTTATCTACCCAACATGGTTTAAGGGTGACACATGACCAACCCAATTGTAATTGGTGATTCATTAAAATTGGTGAATCTGTTCTCAGATCATTCCAAACACATTAAAGAAATAGCCACCCAAATTGGGGGAGAAATTTGAATAAATACATTGTTTTCTGATTCATTTAATTTTAATTTTTCACATGGTATTATTGGGTTTGTAAAAAGGGATGATATATTCACTCTAATAAGTTCAGAGGCTTGAATTAAGAGGGGGTAAGAGGAAAGTGATTAAAATTTTTCAAAACTTATCAACATTAATTAACCACCCCGGTTAGTGTACCTGTATGACCCACTAGTCACATCACGGACATCATAGATTTCTTTTAGGTTATTGATATACCCTTTCCCTTTAATCATAAATTCTATTTCTCCAGAAAAGATTAATTCAATTCCTTAGTGGTATTTCTTTTTCTAATTGATATGGATTAGTTGATACTATTAAAACAAAAAAATAGATTACATTATCCATATTGTTTTTAGATAAATGAAAAGGTGTTTCATATATCAAGTAGTTTTTTATATGTTATTTGAATTTTTAAAATATTTCAAAATATATGGAATTTTATTTATCTATGATAGCGATGATTAAATAATATAGAAGGGTTTACATAATTCTGTGAGATCCTTTTTATTTATTATTGATAAAATATCATTAATCTATAGAAAAGGAAATCATTAAAGACGGAATTGAATTATTTCATGTTAAAATGAAAATTTTCATTGTAATGTAAATTCCTGTAGAAATTAAATAATACATTAACATTAAACTCCAAAAACTAACCTAAATTACTTCAACATAAAATAATTTATTAACCTAAAATATTATTTCATACATTTCCAATTACATCCAAAAAAATGAATCAACATTATTCTGAAGTAATCTTTCACATTAAACCTTTGGTTTACATATACCTCAATAAAATAAAATGTCTCCAAATATATCAATAATTACCTTAACATAACATCACCTAAGTCCTAGAAAGGGGTTTATATACCATTGAATTTATGATCAACCATAAAATTATAAACCAATTATGGAATCTGGAACTTGTAAGTTAACCTCATAAAAGTATCATAATATCTAATATTATATAAACAATTTACTCTATTACCAACAGTAAGGACCCAACCTTAAAAAATATATATTCTATTTTCTAGAGATAAGAATTAATTTTCATTTTTTCTTAATGATCTATTTGTTTTGAGTTGTTATAGAATTTTTTCTTCACTCTCACATAAGTAATTAATACATCACAAAGTTCACACTTCTACATTGTATCCATTTTTCACATATGAATTTTTTTTTCAGATATAACAAATTTTATTTTCATGAAATATCTTTACAATTATTATATTGACCTCATATGTGTCCCTGGTCATACTTAAAACCCTTTGGAAGAAATTTATGAAGTTTGATGAGAAAAAAAATCTCAGTGAATTGAATTACAAAATAGTAAGTCTCTAAATACTTATTATAATTTTCCTTTTCCAAAATATACATTGAGTTCAAAATAAAAACATTATTACCCATGAAATCAAATTATAAGCCCAAATATTTTTATAAAACATATCTTAAAAATACAAAAGTAAAAATATAACCCATAAATGATTGTTTTAAAACATGAAAATATTATGAATTTTAACTATAAATAGATACTTTTAACCCTTAAGAAGTATCATATAGTTTCTTGTATTCGATTTCCCCAAAAAAATATTTTTTTCTACAAATAAATGATTATTCAAGAAAAAAATTTCATACCTGATGCACAATAATTAACTTTTATAGAGTAACATAGTCCACAAAATATTAACTATATATTTCTCCCATCTTGAAACATTATACAAAAAAAATAGTTAGGATAAAAATAAGATAATTCATCAAATAGAATAAACTGTTATATGATGAAAAAACTATATTAATCTATAAATTTCAATAGTGATACACAAAGTTCAACATAGACCACATGATAACTATTTATCCTTAAAATTGCTCAAAATAATCCAAACTATGTCTGAAATCCAAAAATCTTGAAGTATTCGGTCACATATTATTCCATGGTAAATTTTAAGAAGTATCACCAAATAACATCAATTACTTATGATGTCTTATACCAAATGGTAATTTTCCTAATCATATTCATGATACACTAACCATTTCCATTAATTACATGAATCACCATAAATCCAAAAAAATAAAATATATGCTTCCAAAATATAATTCAACATTTATTCCTCAAATAAAACCCATATTACTCAGTTTACCATCCATCCAATTTCCCAGAGGCCTTAAAATTTTTTATTTAAATAAAACCCCCTTTTAAGGGAATAATGGGGGGAACCTTATAGACATCATCGATCGAAAAAATCAAGATCTAAAGTTTAGTGAGAAAAACCACACTGACCACATAGAGCTACCCCTCCCTAGAAATTGATCATGAAAAAACACTCCACCGATGCAAGGTTGGATGGAATGTAAGTGTCCTCTGTCACAGCACAGGATCAATCCAATGGAAAATTCCATACCATCTGAAACATCCAAATCCATAAATATCTACAAAGATAAAAAGAATCCCAGAAGATAATCCATTGAACCCAATTCCAAGTCATCATCCCCTAGGACTGGTTGTCCCAACCCCGTGCTGAGGAAACATGACCAATGAAGGAATATTGGTCATACTGAAACAAAAATGAAACTACGGGCATGCTTCTGCTATGATCATAACCACAGATGTTACCTTACTACCTTCCGGCATAAACCTCAAAGTGATAAAAATGAGAAGGACCATCATGACGAACCAGGAAAACAAGAACCATATCCAGCCATTAAAACAAATTCAAAGTATCTCTAAATTAAAAGCATGGAAAAAATTGCAACAAATATAAAACTAAAATATATCTTACCTCTATTGCACTATATATATACCCTATGTCTCCCCGTAAATCACTAAAAACAAACCCTTATCAGACCAGATGATCTGATTAACCAAAACAACAGATCAAGGCCACCCAATGCCTTGACGCCGTCGAAGGAGGAAGAGCACACTAGGCTGACCATCAAAGCTCTTCCACGAAGCAATGATTTTGAACCTCTTCGTCATGCGTTCTGTGTCGAGCAGACCGTCAAAGCTCCTCCAAGATCAACACTGTCGCACAAGCAATAGTACCCTCACCGAGTCAAACCCACAACAGACATGAGAAGATCTCGGCCCAAAGGGGGAATGAGGACCAAACTGGAAACAACCCTATGTTATGTGAGAGAGGGAAATCCACGCTGCACTAAGGATTATATTACATATTTTACCACATTCATAAAAGGGTTCTAAAAATATAAATGTCTTTCAAAATAACATTAATAACTTTATCACCAAATCACTTTATAATCCCAATGTTATATATTGGATAAAATATTTGTTCTGAAAAATCAACTTATTCTTTATCTATAAAATCTTTAAACTAAGTAAAATTCCTACTAACTAGGGATTCATGTAGTCTAGTGGTAGGTAATTCACCCTTATTACCCTTTGGATATGGGTTCGATCCCAACAACCTTGTCGGACGTGATATGTTTTCACACATCCTACGAGCTATCCTTTTTCTAAAACTATATGTTTCTTAAAGAATTCCCAAAACATGATAAAATCCTATAAAAATTACCTTAATATTTTTTAACCTCAAATGATATTTTATACCTCTCATTTTTCATCCAAGAAAGATATATCACATAAGTATATAAAAATAAATTATCATATAAATCCTAAAGGTTATTCATACCTTTATAATTATGACCACAAAGGAAAATATAATTCAACCAAAAATAACATTTTCACAAAAAAATAATGGTTATATATAAGGAAAAATAAAATTTTCTTCCAAAGTACTTCCATAAACAAAAAAAGTGTTAATACATTTAAACAATTCATTGTCCATAGATATATCATGGTTCATGTATTCCATGTATGTGAATATATTTATTATTTAGAATAATTCGTTTACTATTCCATTCCACCTTATACCATAATAATTATTTCCTATAAATAAAAAATATAAATGATATCTAATGATTTAGTATTGGTAAAACATGATCCATGAAATAATACATCACTTTTATATGTCATTTTAGGTTTCATCATCTTAAATTTTAATTGCATTAGTTATTCCAAAATAGATATTTGTATGGTCCTGGTGAACTAATCCATGATAAATTTTAATGATCATACTCTAAAAATTTAAAATATTGAATTGATAACTAAGCAAGAACATATTTCCCTTACATAGAGTTGACCGAATGCTTCCTTTTTCCTTGGAATATTATTACTTTGGAACCTCCTTTACCACATTTAAAAAATCATCCCATCATATTAGGATTTTTTTTATTGTTTCATTTGATATCCTTGACACTTATGTATCACCCCAATATTTAATAGTATGTTATTTTCATTAATTCCATAACTTGCACTACATGCAACACTAAGTTCGAGCGCACCACGACTTACCAAACTAGTCATTCAAAAGCAGTTATGAATAGTATTAATCGAATTCATAATTTTATATACTCTGTATAATTTTAGGTTCCATATTCTGTGTTTCTTATACATAATATAAGAACAAATTCATTTTTTCAGATAAAATAAGTATTTTTCTAAAAAATACAATTTTACCACCTTTTAATGGAAATCCCTTTTTAAACCCAATATTTGACACTTTTATAAATTCAATTTAATGAAATTAAACTCTTCTTTAGAATCAAGACATAAAAATTTATTTTGTATAAATTGTTGGTACTTTTCTAATAACATTTATATTTAGATGAATACTGAAAAATACTAATTTTTTGTTAAAAAAATCTTTTTAAATCGAAATAATTTATAGTGTAAAATTATGTACTTGAATATTTCATAATTATAATTAGATTATATTTTTTTATTTAATACAATGTAGGTGCTAATTAGTAATTTCACATTAAAATTTGACATAAATACATGTCAATCTTTTGATAGTCTTTACTTATTAAAAATCCTACTTTTCGGTTTTTACAATGGGAATTAATTTTAAATTAATTTATGAAACTTTTATTTTTTTAATTCGGTAAAATAGAATACATTTTTGAATTTGGAATATAAAAATTAGCTTAGGGTAATGTTCTGGTAATTTTTTTAAAATATTCAATTTTTTATGAATCGTGAAAAACACTCTGTTATAGTTTAAAACAGACATTTTTATAAAGAATTATTAATTTTATTTAAATTTATTTGGAGTCAAAATAGATATATATATATAATAGCTATATAAGTCCAATATAATTCATTGGATTCATTTTATAATAACATTAGATGTATAAAACTTTATTGAACTTTTCACCATCTTTTACCCACCTCCTATGAGGATTTAAAAATTTACATAAAACCTAATTTTACCGATTCTATGAGTATAATTTTAAAACTCATAGAGAAAAGTTTGTTATCAGTATGTAAAATTTGGTTCAATAAGATGAATATAGTTTTTGGTGAATAGTAAGTTTTTACTTTTATTTACCATGGTTAAAAGTAAATAGGGTAATTAAGGGTAAAAATGTTATTATCATTACACTAAAACATTTTATAATTCAATTGAATAAGGGTAATTATACCACAAACAACCTTATGAATAAAATATGATCCTTTAGGTCCACATGGATTAGATTAGGACATTTATTATTATTTAATTCAAAGAAGATTTAAAAGTGTTAAATTCAATTATTAATAACTAAACCATTTTTAATATAGGGTTACACATAAGATAAATTAAACTATTAATATTTATTAGAAATATAATAATATTTACTAAGTAATGGTATTTTATTTATAATTTTTACAAATTAAATAATTAAATTTACATATGACACAATGATGATGTCGTAATTACCTTATTAATGAAATATTAAATTAATTGATATTATAAATATCCAAATAAATGTAAATTGAGACTTTTTATGAATTAAAATAATTTTTTTGTTAATATGACATGTTAGGGTTAGTTAGATTAATTTTGTTTCTAAGTATTAATGCTATTATGAATTTTGCAAAACAAAATACCAAATAGTGTCAAAATTTACATAAAAGGGCTTTTAAAAATATTATATTATTAATTTATATTCTATTCATAAAAATATAAGGATTATCCAAAAGGGTTATATAATGATATTTTTATAATTAATGAACCACTTTGGGTTCACTTAAAAGTTTATATTAAGTTTATTAGCCATATAATATAAAAATACAAATAGACATGGTAAATGTCAAAATATTTAACTAAGAGTTAAATCTAAAAGATAAAGTTAATATAATGAGAGAAACCTATCTAAAACCTATTGGTTTAGTGTTTTTATACTCAGACCCGCCTTATCTTTTAAATAATTAATTTTGGAGCCATTAGAAACTGAAAATTATTTTATTATAAAATAATATTTCTAACTTTTCTTAAGGTTCCCCTTACCCCTCTTATAAAAGAGCACTCCCCCTTCTCTCTAATTAACACATTAAAATTCATTAGGCTCGGCCAAAACCTGCCCAAATATCCTCCCAACTCCAATACCTTTATCCTGGAGTCATTATGATAGTCATAAATCCAACCTAAATATCCCTTTTGATCAAATAAAAAGGAAGAACCCGAAGAAGATGTAAATATTTCATCACCTCTTTTAAGTTCCTTTCTTCTTCCACTTCCTATTTCATTGTTGTTTCAATTCTAAAATAATAACTGCAGTATATTCTATATATTGTGATGTTATTATAAATATGTTACAACCATATTCATTATTCTATCCATCCTTTGAATGACATGTCACCATACATGCGTACGTATGGCTTACCGTCTCCACGTCATGGTGTAGTTGTTAATCAATAAATTATTATTTGGATTGGTATAATAATGATGTATAATTGGTTTAAATAATAAATATAACATTATAATTATTCTTTATATATGATATCCCATCCAATTATATATGATTTTAATATCAAAAGAATGATAATGTCACTCATGCGTACGTACAGATTACAATCTCCACGAACGCGATGAGATTCATTCCCCATTGTATCCATTTAAGAATAATATTCATTTGATGATTAAAAATAATGATTAAATAATTAATATAATTATGAATATTAATAATATACATCCCATCCATAAAAATCATGGCTTACGTAACCAAACATATAAAGGATAACAAATCAGTTAACACCATAAACAACGATAATACTAAAATATCACTATTAGAAGATCATATTTGATATCATATTAATGTACATGGTTATTGTATAATTTAATAACAATGATTTCACCATTATACAGGATATTAACATACCCTTAACCAAGGAAAAGTACAAGGTAAGGGGTTTCTTATCGCAAATTCAATTCAGTAGATTTTCATTGCTCCCCAATTATTTATTGCATGTGGTGTATTGTGTACTGCCATTTGATATATATTATCATGATCATCTTTATATTAATGGTATTCTGTGATTAATTTTGGGGTTTTTAACTTTTTGTCATATTACTCGATTGATTACAACGAAGTAAGGGTTTTTCATATAACTTTTTATTCCCTTGAGATTCATGTTATATTGGCCACTATTTTCTTTTCTGTGGCATATGTACTCTCCATGATTGTATTCTTGGGGTAAAATAATTAAATTTATGAGTATTTACATCTTAATTGTATAATCCTTATTTCATGTGTTTTATGTTTCATAAGTTACCAAATCTATAAGGTAATTTCAAATTTCAATTTCCACTCAATGGGATTTACCCATACTTCATTCATTATTTTACTCCAAGATTATGTGTCAAATCATTATTTATTATTTATATAGTAATTTCCAATCCCCTTTGTGTGGATATAATTTTTATACACATAATCACTCCATTGAAAATTTCTCAATTCATTGATATAAACTTGATCTTAACTCAATTTCTATTTATTGAGTTAAGCATCCATGTCATTGGTGTTGTTTTTACAAGAATATGTGTTAATATACTTTGACTGATTTACACATAATATCCAATCATATTGAGTGTATTTATATTTTTCACACATAACTATGTCATTGATTTATCCTTTACCTAAGGATACTATCTTTATAAGGGATTTCATCTCAATTTACATTCCTTTGAGATGAGTTTCTTGTTATGCACCAATTCACTTTTATATGGTGTATATACTGTCCTTTGACATAGTATATAGTGAAATCCTTTATTATCATGATATTATAAAAAAATACCTCAACTGTTTGTATTCAAGTGTCTCTCATTTGGATTTTAACTCTAACAAAAATACAATTTGAAATGTTTTAACAATTTATTCTTCTAAATCATTCTCATTAATTTCCATATTTTAAAAGTGGTTTTAAGGTTTTATTTATATGGATATTAATGTTTTAAAAATAATATTACTTTTAAAAGTTTCAATGTGTTATAGGACACTTTGATTCAAAAATCAATTTTTAAACGACATCTTGACAAATAATGTGACTTTTAAATGTTTTCAAGAAAAATGGGGATATTTATCTCAATTAGTTTTGATGATTATTTTCATCTAGGTCAATATCCTTCAGTGCTCTCCATTGAGGTTAATATGTTACAATACAATCTTAAATATTGTATTTAATGAGTTTTTTTTAATATGGATGTGCTTTTTTGTACCATTCATGGTTTTTGGATAAAGTATTAACATGTTGTATGCTAGTTTTAATATGAATGTTTATGTTATGTTTCAAACTTTTCATATGAGGAATTAATTGGACTTAGTAAGTGATGAGTGGAGCCTGCTATAGCTCCTCGATACATTGGTAGGTCTCATTAGACAAACTAGTGTCTTGGCACCGGGCCTTGACAAAGTCTTATTTGTAGTCTTGGAACAAGGCCTTGACTATATGGTTATGAAGTATGGCATTATCAATTCCATCATTATGAAAGAGGTTGTTGATATTTCATATGATTATATGACAAATAAAATATCCATGTGAATAAGTAAATGGAATTATTTGATTTTATCTTTTCCATGTTATATTGAAGTTCAAGTTGAAATGTATTTTGTTTTAGTCTTATACATTGCCTTATATTTTTATGCTTGTTTTTGAAAGTTTTCGCTTCATTGTTATCCTTTCTGAGCATCTTAGCTCACCCCTTTCAATGTTTTATTTTTCCCATGATGTGAAGAAGTATATTATAACTGAACTATAGGGATAGTCTATTGGATCTCAATGTTATCTATGGAAATAATTTTGTTGTTGTTTTCCATTTTATGATTTAATGAAAACCATATGAATGTATCTAGTACTTCCAAGGCTACTAAACTAGTCGGTATTTCAAGACATGATCTTTTGTGATCATGCCAATGATACGTAGTAATGAACTAACTCTAGGATTGTTGGGTCAGGGCATTACAGTTGGTATTAGAGTACGTTTAGTACAAACCTTTGACTCTAGATTTAGAGAAACTCTTATTAGAACACATTATCCTAAGATATACTTTGAGGATTAGTGTATAAGAACTTATTATAATCTTGGTATTGTATAAATTATGTGGGTTTTATAAACAATTCATCCCTGTCTGGATACGAGCAGGTAGAGGCACCTCTGGAATAGAAATACCTAGGAGTGAAAACTCTGACAAGGAGTTTCGTGCTTGACCTAAGGTATCTTGGTACAAGACAACGGGCTTTGTTGTACTCTTGGATATGACACTCCTAGGGGATATGCCTGGGATAATTCACATTTTCTTTAAAAACCGATTTGAGATATTTTAATATATGATGAGAATAAATAATCATCATTAACTTTAAGGTGTTTTAGATTGAAAATAAGGTGTTATGATATTCTCTAAATTATTTTATGACTCACACTATGATTTCTTGTGTTAGTCAATGGATGGATTCCAAGGAAGTCATAGTAACATCGAACATGATGTAGAAGGTGGGCACGACGGAGGAAATGAGCAACGAAATGGAATGTTGATAGGTGTAGAAGATATCGTTCTCATGCTGAATAAGCTTCCCAAAAATATTATCAAAAGCATATATATTAACCAACTTCTGGACTCAACAAAGAAGATAAAGACGGTGAATGATAAGAGCTCCAGCAGTGGAGACCATGGAGAGAAGAAAGCTCAATTTCTATCATGCAGGAAATGTGGAAGGAGACACCTAGGGATGTTTCTTATTTGAATAAATAAGTGGTTTATGTGTGGGATAGAAGGACATAATGTAAATAATTTCTCAGGAAAAATGAAGAGTACTATGGACAAAAATAAAAATTATTCCAAGAATCCATTTACAGTCATTTGCCGAATATCTAGTGGACCTGTGCATTACCTGATTGAATGAAATATTCTATAGGATAACCCCTTGGCCAAGGAAGAACCTATGTAAATATAAATGGATGGTAAAATTTTTAAAATCATTATTTTTATTTGTTGGTGGGATTACTTTTGAATACATTTTCTCTGTTGGAAATACTATATACCTAAGGAAAATAGTATACTATGGGATTTTATTTGAGGAGTAATGGTAAATTTTTATCTATGTTTTTATTGTGGATTTATAGTGATTTGGGTTATTTATGGAAATTACTAACCTATCATATAGAATATGTGATTAGGTTAATTACTTTTATGTATGTAACTTTAAGAGTAGTCATTGTTATTTGGAAATACAATCTAACGTGGAAGAGTTTGTAATCAAATTCTTCTATGTTTTGTGTTACAATATTAGTTTGGATTATATAGATTTATTTTAATTAAAATAGTTTATTGAAGGGTATGTATTTATATTCAGGTATTGTTGGTTTAAATTTATAAATTAAGATAAGTATTTCTTTCTCTAAAGGATTATTTTTTTGGGGATCATCTGATCTTTTACAAACCATTTTAGTTTTGGTTAATCCATAAAGAAAAGGTAAACATATATATAGTTTATCCTCTGTGTATTATGTTATTCTCTATAAGTTTATTCTAGCGCTTCTGGTGTGACCAAGTCATCTAGAATACTCATTGTTTTAAAAAAAGACGTATTAGTGGTAGAAATTTATTAAAGGATGCAACTCTACCTCAAAAGTAATTATATCTCTTTATGTTCTTAGTTAGTCTCATAAATAAATTCCTCAACTTTATGAAATGGAACTTAAAACAAGAAATGTTATCCGCTTACTTTTTCTACTAGGAAACTAACAAAAGTTTATCTCCTCAAACGTTTTTGGTTTCCTTGTTGTTAGCATTCCCAAAATCATGTTTTCTATCACTCTCCACTAGAAATTTCCACATATTTTATCTTCCATATCCATGTTTTCATACATGGAATCCTAGTGGGGGTTATCTCGGGTGACCATTGTACTTATATTTATTTTCTTTTAAATAGATTTTTATATTGACTCTTTTTCTAATGTGGGACTTTCAATGATGTTCCCAAGCCCAATTTTCAAATTGAAAGGATGTAATTTTGAAAATGTGTGAATAATCTAACACCCCAATATTTCATAGTAAGTTATTTTCTTTAATATTATATCTTACACTACATGCAACACTGAGTTCGAGCGCACCACGACTTACCAAAATAGTTGTTCAAAAGTAGTTATGAATAATATTAACTAAATTTTGAATTTTATATACTTCATATAATCTTAGAATCCATATTATGTATTTCCTAGACATAATATAAGAACAAATTCATTTTTTTCAAATAAAATAAGTATTTTTCAAAAATATTCAATTTTACCACAATTTAAAAGAAAACCCTTTTTAAAACCAATATTGGACACTTATATATTCAATTTAATTAAATTAAATTGTTTTTTAGAATCGGAACATAAAAATCTATTTTGGATAAATTTTTTGTTCTTTTCTAATAACATTTATATTTTGATGAATATTGAAAAACACTAAATTTTAGTTGAAAACATCTTTTTTAATTGAAATAATTTATAGTGTTAAATTATTTATTTGAATGGTTTGGAAGTATAATTAGATTATAATTTTTTTCTTTTAATACCATTTTGGTGATTGTAAGTAATTTTACATTAAAATTTGACATAAACACATGTCAATATTTTGATAGTTTTTACTTTTAAAAAAACATGCTTTTTAGGTTTGGCAACCAGAATTAATTTTAAATTAATTAATGAAACTTATATTTCTTGAATTCTGTAAAATATAATTCATTTTTTAATTCGGTATATAAAAATTATCTTACGGTAAATTTTTGGTATTTTTCTGAAAACATTCAATTTTTTATAAATAGTGAATAACACTGCATTATAGTTTTAAACCAACTTTATTTATAAATAATTATTTATTTTATTTAAATTTATTATAAGAAAAAATAGATATATAATACCTATATAAGTTCTATATAATTCATTGGAGTCATTTTATAATAAAATTAGATGTATAAAATATTGTTGAACTTTTTACCGTCATTTACCCACCTCCTAAGAGCATTTTCTAATTTACATAAAACATAATTTTTCCTCTCTTGTGAGTTTAATTTCAAAAATCCAAGAGAATTGGTTGATATCAGTAACTAAAATGTGGTTCATGAGGATGAAATTAATTTTGGGTGGATAGTAACTTTTTTACTTTTATTTACCACGGTTAAAAGTATATGGGGTAATTAAGGGTAAAAATTATATTATCAATAACCTAACATATGTCCTAATTCTATTGGATAAGTATAATTCAATAAAAAAACTTAGGAATAAAATGTGATCCTTTAGGTCCACATGGATTAGATTTGTACATTTATTATTATTTAATTCAAAGAAGAGTTAAAAGTGTTAAATTCAATGTTTAATAACTAAAACATTTTTAATATAGTGTTACACATAAGATAGATTCGCCTATAAATAACCATTAGTAAACTAAAAAAAATTCCTACATAATGGTATTTTATTTAAAAAATTTAGGTAGTAAATAATTAAATTTACTTATGACACAATAATGATGCATTAATTACCTAATTAATGAAATATTAAAATAATTAATTTTATAAATATCCAAATAAATGTAATTTGAGACTTTTTATTAATTACACTAATTTAATTATTTAATATGACATGTTAGGGTTAGTTATTTGAAATTTTTTAGAAGTTATAATTCGGATAATAATTTATCAAAAAAAATACCAAATAGTGTCAAAATTGACATAAAAGAGTTTTTGAAACAAATATTATATTATTAATTGATATTATATTCCTCAAAATATAAGGTTCGGCCAAAAATACATATCTAATGATAGTTGTGTCATTAATTAACCACTTTATGTTCACTTGGAATTTTATAGTAAGTTTATTAACCGTATAATATAAAAATGAAAAAATACATGGTAATTGTCAAACTTTTTATCTAAGAGTTAAATCTAAAAGATAATGTTAATATAGTGTCCCAAACCTGTATAAAACCTATTGTATGAGTATTTTTTCACCCATAACCACCTTATTATTTAAATAATTCATTTTGGAGAAATTAAAAACCGAAAATGATTTTATTATAAAATAATATTTCTAGCTTTTCCTAAGGTGCCCCTCACCCCTCTTATAAAAGGGCACTCTCCCTTGTCATTAATTCACACCTTCAAAGTCATTAGGCTCGGCTAACCCCTGAAGAAATATCCTCCCAAATCTCCTCTCTTCATCCAAGATGCCTTAATCTAACCATAAATCCATCCTAAATATACCTTTTGATCAAATAAAAAAGAAGAGCCAGAAGAAGAGTTAAATATTTAATCACCTCTTTCAAGTTTGTTTTTTCTTCCACTACCTCTTTATCTGTTATTTCCATTAAAAAATAATAAATCCAGTATCTTATATATACTATGATGTTATTATTAATATGGTACAACCATATTCATTATTCTATTCATCCTTTTAATGGCATGTCATCATACGTGTGTACGTACGGCTTACCGTCTCGACCTCGTTGTGTAGTTGTTATTCAATACAATGTTATTTGGATGGGTATAATAAGGATTTATAATTGATGTAAATATAAAATGTAACATGATAATTATTATTTATATATGATATAAAATCTAATTATATATGATATTAATATCAAAAGAATGATATTGTAGCTCATGCGTACGTATAGATTAGAGTCTCCACGAACGCGATGAGATTCATTCCCCATCGTATCCATTCAAGAATAATTTTCATTTGATGATTAAAAATAATGTTTAAAGTCTGAATATCATTCTGAATATTAATAAGATACATCTCATCCATAACAAACATCTCTTACGTAACCAAGCATATAAAGGAGAACAAATCATTTAACACCTGAAATGACGATAATACTAAAATATCAATATTAGAAGATCATATATGATATATTATTAATGTATATGGTTTTTGTATAATTTAATAAAAATTATTTCAAAATTATACATGATATTAATGTACCCTCGAGCAAGTAAAAGTAGAAGGTAAGGGGATTCTTATCGCACATTTAATTTAGTAGATTTTCATTGCTCCCCACTTATTTATTGCATGTGGTGTATTGTGTACTTTCATTTGATATATATTATCATGATAATATTTATATTAATGGTATTCTGTGATTCATTTTGGTGTTATAAACTTTTGGTCATACGACTTGATTTATTACAATGAAGTAAGGGTTTTTCATCTCAATTTTTATTCCCGTGAGATTCATGTTATATTGGCCACTATTATCTTTAGTGTGGCGTATGTACTGTCCATGACTGTATTCATGGTGTAATATACTTTAATTTATGAGTATTTAAATCTTAATCATATGATCCTTCTTTTATGGTATTTATGTTTCTTAAGTTACCAAATCAGTAAGGGAATTTTAAATTTCAATTTCCTCTCAGTGGGCTTTACGCATACTTCATTGATTATTTCACTCCATGATTATGTGTGAAATCGGTATTTATTATTTATATAGTAATTTACACTCCCCTTTGTGTGTACATACTATTGATACACAAAATAACTCCATTTATAATTTCTCAATTAATTGATATAAACATGATCTTAACTCAATGATCATTCATTGAGTTAAACATCCAAGTCATTGGTGTTGTATTTACAAGAATATGTGTGAATATCCTATGAATTATTTACACTTAGTATCCAATCATATAGAGTATATTTATATTTGTCACACATAACTATGTAATTGATTTATCCTTTACCTAAGGATACTATCTTTATAAGGGATTTCATCTCAGTTTACATTCCTTTGAGACTTTTTTGTTGTTATGTACGAATTCACTTTTATATGGTGCATATACTATCCTTCAACATAGTATATAATGAAATTATTTATTCACATGATATTATGAAGTTATTATTACCTCAATTTATTTTATTCAAGCATCTCTCATTTGGATAGTAACTCAAACTAAAATACCATATTAAATGTTTTAAAATTTTATTCTTCTAAATATTTATCATTAATGTCCATGTTTTAAAAATGTTTTTAAGGTTTTATTAATATGGATATTAATGTTTTAAAATTTAAATTACTTTTAAAAGTTTCAAAGTGGTATGGGACACTTTTAATCAGAAATATATTTTTAAATGACTTTTTTGACAAATAGTGTTGCTTTTAAATGTTTTGAAGAAAAGGGGGGATATTTCCCGAAAATAGTTTTGATGATTATTTTCATCTATATCAATATACTTCATTATTCTCTATTGAGTTTAATCTATTACAGTAAAATATTTTATATTTTATTGAATTAGTTATGTGAAAATGTGTATGTTCTATTTTTATACCATTCATGGTTTGTGGATAAAGTATTAAAATTTCGTATGCTAGTTTTAATATAAATGATTATGTTATGTTTCAAAATTTTCATATGAGGAATGCATTGGACGTAGTAAGTGATGGTTGGAGCCCACTATAGCTCCTCGATGCATCGGTAGGTCTCATGAGAAAAACTAGTGTCTTGGCATAAGGCCTTCATAAAATCTTATTTTTAGTATTGGCAAAAGGCCTTCACTCTGTGGTTATAAAGTCTGGAATTATGTATTACATCATTATGAATGTAGTTATTGATATTCCATGTTCTTATACAACTAGTAGAATATCCATGTGAATAAGTAAATGGAATAATTTGATAGTAACTATCTATATTATGCTGAAGTTCAAGTGTAAAAGGCTTTTGTTTTAGTCTTATACATTGCCTTAATGTTTATTCTTATTTATGAATGTTTCCGCTTTATTGTTTTCCTTACTGGGCATCTGAGCTCACCCCTTTCTATGTTATATTTTCCCCTAGGATTAGAATATGTATATTATGACTGACCTGCTAGGATAGTCTTTGGGATCTCAGTGTTTTCTACGGAAACAATTTTGTTGTAGTTTTCCATTTTATGATGTAATGTAAACCTTATTAATGTATCTTTTACTTCCAAATATAATAAACTAATCGGTCTTTTGAGACATGATCTTTTGTGATCATGCCAATGATACGTAATAATGCACCGACTCCAGGCTTCTGGGGTCGGGGCGTTACACTTATGTCATTGAATATATTTACCTTTATGATCATTGCTACATAAACTTCCATAGGGATTAATTTCTCACATATATTATTCGTTATAAAACTCATGAAGGCTCAAGTGGTTAATCATTACTGTAGATAGTTGGTTTCGAATAACCAATAAAATTCCCATTATAGGTCCCATTTCCTTGGGTTTCTTATTCAATGAACCATTAAATTTTCCTTCCATCCATTGTTACTTTGGTTCTTGTTATATCCATCCAATTAATAAAATCAAAAATATTATTATGGGCATTTAAATCATAATATACAATTTTATGAGGATGATAAACACTAAAATATCATTATTCATTTTATCTTAGACAGATTCAGTTTTTTTAAAATATCTATGACTATTATTACCATGATAACCATTGTGGTCATCTATGCATTGTGACTTATGATTAAGCCACATCCTAAAATAAATGTTTATCTATATCATCCTCTAATTCCAATTTTACAGACCCAGATATATACATTATATATACTTTATTTTTAGTTAAGAATTTACTTCATTTCAAAATAAGGATATTTTTATTTATAGAGTTTTAGGGAATTGGGTTATAATTTATACATAACATCCCACAATCATAAAACGTGGATACTACTAAAACATTTTCCATTTCATAAAAATATAAAACATTTAAAATAAAACATGATTAACTTTTCATGTAAATTATTAAACATTTCCAACTTGACTTCACACATTCTCTTATGCATCCTTATACCTAAAAGGAAACATTTTAAAAATTAGGATGAGAAAAAAATATTAGAAAGTGAAATAAAAAGATATAGTGAAACCTATATTCCACGAATACATAAAAAGATATGAAAACATTAACACAAAGTTATACTTTTCACTCATAAAACATAAGCTTTTTAGCTAACCTCAAGTAATCATAAGTTTCCTGTAAAACGAAATAGAAAACATAAATCATAAATGTGTCTTATGGAGTAATTTCTATATCACTATTACTTTTACTAATTCTCTCATTGATATATAGGTAGTAACCTTTATAGTTACATTTCAAATACCCACTGTGGTATATTTCTTTAATATCATAAGAGAAACTCTATCGGTGAACTCCATCTCATTACCAAATGAATTAGATAGCTATAATGGGTTCACCTGCCTACTGTTTATCATAGAACCACCTATACTCATAAAAAATCTCCAAGATCCATAACATAATCATAACATATAAAACATATATACAAGAAAAATAAATTTTCCACTGTGAAATCACTTTTCATTTTTACAAATACATGCATTCGTAAAAAATAGTTTATTTGAAGATAAAACTACAAATATGTAAAGATATAATAATGGAATTAAATTGATATTAAATAGGGAAATTTTTTCATGAATTTTATGTTAAAAATTATTACATTTTTTTATTAAAAAATATTTTAAAGAGTAACTTCAAGAATGGTTTTTGAAATAATGTACCTTACCTTGAGTCTGACTCATCACGTACAATATTTATCTTCTTGAATTATAAAATTTGTTTAATAATATAATTTAATGTTAAACCTTTTAAATTTTATAATTCCTTTTATATCAATTATTATCATTTTATAATAGATACTTAATTATTTAAGTTCCTGTCATACCTTTTGATGATATTTGGTACATGAGTCCAAAATGAATTTGGTATGATGTATATAGTAAATGTGATATTTAGTAAATCATCTACATAATAATATTCATCATATTATTATCATTTTTATACATCAATTATACTTTTAAATAAATTTATCAAGTATGGTGATGAAAAATGAACTACATTATAATCCTGGAGATGGTTGGTCATACATACACATGATAGTTCACAAATACGTAGGAACAACGCTATCATTTTTTTTGCATTGAAAGGTAAGATTTTAAATGATAAATTATTCATTAAAAATGATTAATATTTCATGAATATAATATTTAAAAATTATTTAAATAATTATTACTATTATTGAGAGACGGTGATGGAAGGAAAATTATATCAGTTTGCGAGCTGGTAGTCTATCGTAAGCATGAATGATTAATTATTTTCAAACTTGATGGATATAGAGATGGATTTTGGTGATTTTATTAACATTATAATATGTAATTATATTTATTATTACGGAGTTAATATTTTTTCATTGTTGAAGAATATATTAATGATGTGGAAGAAGAAATAAAACAGAAATATTTAATTAAAACATGATCTCTTCAAGTGTAAATAAATGATAATAAAAGGTTCCCTTTTATAAGAGAGGAGATGTGACACTAGGAATTTTTCAAAATTTTAAATTAATATAAAATAATTTTATATTAAAAATGGATCGTAAATGATTTATTTATTATGTATGATGAGTATGGATCTAAATAACTTCATGAAATAACAATTATGAATGTTTTGAATATTTTTTAACCCTTGCCTTTTTGTTTTAACCCTTAATTAATCATTTTAACTGTTACTATGATATCCTGTAATTTACACATTATTAGATAATATAATCACTATAAAATATCAAAAGAACCACAAATGGATAATTGATGAAATTTTAAACCTCATCCCAATAATTTCTACAAAATTGATATTTTTTTAGAAATTTTATATCATTTTATAAAATATTATTTATTTTAAAGTATATTTAATGTCCATTTTTACACAATTCATTACATGACTTTTAAAAATATCATAAAAATAACACAAATTTAAAAAAACTATTTTAAAACATCATTAACATGTTAAATTAATATATAAATTTTTTTAGGACATTATTTATCTCATATTATATTTATTTTAATATTTTTAATATCTTTTATTTAGTATTTCTATTAATTAATAAATTACTGCATCATCATTGTGTTATCCTTTAAGGTAGTTATTTATTTCCTAAAAATTAAAAATAAATTTTCATGAACAATATAAATATTTTATATTAAAAAAAATATTTATAGTAAAATATTCCTTCTAAATAACCATGTAATAAAAACTTTTGTAGTTATTAAAACATAAGTATGACATCTTTGACTTTTCATTAAAATAAAATATTATAAAAGGGTTACAGTTATCCAAGTGGCACTGAGAGTTCATAAAATCATAAAAAAAAGTTATTTTTATGATTTTCGCTCATAGAATAAAATTATGTAAAACTTTAGGTTAATTTTCATAATATTTATAAAATTATGTTTATCCTTAATTACCCGATTTACCTTTAAGCGTGGTAATAAAAATTTCTAAAGTTACTATTCATATTGTCTAAAAATAAAAGGGGAATAGTTCATAAATTTGAACCTTCTAATTCCAAATATGAAATCCTTTTTTCAAAATTTGAAACATGTATGAGGATAAATTTAATGTAAAATTAATCATGTTGACGAGGTGAGAAAACAACTTATTAAAATGAAAACATTCAAAATATTACAATGTTTCATAACCAAATTCAATATGAAATTTATTAAAATGGCCTAAATTGGATTATATTATATAAAATTGATATAATTATACATTAAAATAATTAAAATTTTAATTTAAAATGTGAAATTATTTATATAAAAAAGTTTATTTCAATTAAAACGTAGTATTTTATCATTATTAATCAGAATATAAAACTTATTAGGAAAATACCAAATAATAATCCAATGTAAATTTTGATATTATTAATTAGAATAAGAATATTAGTTTTTCAAATATAATTTTTAAAATAATCAATAACTAAATTTAATACAGGTGCACCTTTAAAAGGCGGCCAAATTGCCTTTTTTGAAAAAATACATCTTTTATGAGTAAAATTAGATATTTTCTTGTATATTTTTTATAAAACTAATAGGATTAATGATAAAAATTAGATTTAATATATTATAAATTTCTTTAATATAATGAAAAAAAATTATTTGTTTGTTTATTACAATAAAACTAAATTTTTCACACATAAATAATGTTTTCATAATAAAATTAACTTTTATTTTAAAAGGGGTTTTTATCATTAATTGATAAAATAACTAGTTATATATAAATTTTTAAACCATATTTTTATAATTCATTTAATCTTATCCACACCCTTCATTATAACTATGTTATAATGGTAACATTTAAATAACAATATATAGTGGTTCTTTTTTGCTCGATGTGTCATTTCATGTACACTATCGATCATAGTGTTTCTTTCTTAAAATACTAGGGTGTTATAAATATATGTTATGAAATTAATAGAATAACATATAATTATAGGGAATATATTGGTGTTATTATTTCATAATTTTTCAAGAGATTTTTAATCATCTAAAGTAATAAATAATGCTTAAAATTAGGATTAATATCTATAACTCTTCTTTAGACAACCTCTTAAAGATTACACAAAATTCTATCCAAGGATATCATTATGATAAAACCATGGACTCTGGGACATTTTTAGGGATTATATTAAGGTATTTGGGTTTGTATTTAACTAACAAAACTATTCTTTAAGTGTGACTAAAATAAAATAAGAGCTTCCCTTTTATAAGGGAGGTAAGGTGTCCTCTTGGACTTTCTTAAAATATTTAATTAATATTAATTAATTTTCATATTAGAATGACTCAAAATTGATAACATTAAAATATAATATTAGTTTTAGTATAAATAATATCATATAACAAATGTTAAAAAAATTAAGGTGATTTTCCATCCTTATCATTTTATTTTAACCAATTTTAACCTTTTTTGAAAAAATTTGGCGTATAAATGGTTATACTATTTTTGGGTCAATAAAGTTACTAATAAACGAAACATTTCATAAATATATAATTTTTAATATTATAAACCATATAAACTTCACAACACTGAAGATAAATTTTTAGTGATTTTAAATCATTAAAAATACTTTATTTTTTATAATATACCATTTACATCAAATTTGACACTATTAATTAAATTTGACATTAAAGCATCAATACAAAAACAAAATTTGAAGATATACATTTAATAATACACTATAGGGTTAATTATTAATAAAAAGCTATGGAACACAAAAATTTATTCAAATTATATTACTTTTAATATTTTTAAAGTCATTTATTTTATTTTATTTTTAATTAAAAAAATTTTGAGCAGTGTAGTGTAATAATTTGATGTAATTATTTAATAACTAGAAGTTAAAAAATGTACCATCATGGAATTAATTTCATTAAACTAAAATTAATATTTTACATTTATTCACAAATTTCTTTTTTCCATTTTATAGCAGATGTGAGGTATTTAAAAACTAGAGGGTTACATTTTTCATTTTTTATTTCATAAATTATTATGTATCTCACATTAATTGAATAGAGTCCCATAAAAAATAAAATATCTGGAATATGATTAAAACGGTTGAAATAAATTCATAAAATAATATTTTAGATTAAAATGGTGTCTTGTTCACTTATTATTAACATAAGTTAACTCTATTTGACCTTTTACCAAGGTGATGAATTTTAACTATTTTTACTATTCATTTTGACCAAAAAATAAGTTGAACTTATTAATTAATATTAATTTTGAGGATTAAAAAAATTGAATCCATTTTACTAAATTCAATATCTATATGATAATGAAATTCAATTTATAAATATCTCACAAAGCATCCTGAAAATCATTTTATGGAGAAAATGTTTTCTCCATATAAGTGTATTTTTACACCAAGATCATGTATAATGTTGATTATTATATAATTAATTAGATTATTAATAAAAACATGAGACTTGTATTAATTTAGGATCAAATTATAAATATTAAATGTAATTATCAATGAAAATAAATGATAGTTTTACAAAAAATGATATTTTTAACTATTTAATGAAAAATCAATGTTTTAAAAAAACCCAAAAAATCTTTTCAAAATACTTTTTACACAGTGATTACAAAAATTTTATCATTTTATAAAATAATATTTATAAAATTTTCAAAATTAATAATAATGTGTTCTCATGAAAATAAATAAAAAACAATTTTTTAATAAAATGTATTTTTGAAGTATAAAACAACTTCATAAATATTTGAGTAAATATTTAATAAGAATTTATCAATAAATTTATATTAATTATGATCCTACTATATATATATCATAAATTAGTTTATCATATTCATAACATTCAATTTACGGCTAGGTTATAATAGTCATATTTAAATAATAATATTTCACAATTTGTTCGGCTTGCTATTGCATGTTTTATATGCCATCGAACATAGTTTTATATTTGAAATAAATTGGTGTTATATTATCCCAACTTTTAATAAATTATATCCACCAAATTTCAACATGCCCTCTATAATCAATGGTTTAATATTTGAAAACACTTATTTGAAATCACACATCATGAAAATGGTTTATAAAACATCATCATGGTAAGAGAGAAATAGAAATATGAAGGTCGTATTCAATAACACATAACTAGGTTTCGATATAGGATATCATTTGTGGGAGTGAAAATAAATACACATAAGAAAATTTTAATCACCTAATAATGATTGATATTGATAGAGATCATGAATCAGAAGAAAGTGAATGGTCATTGGAATCTTAACGGACGCAAAACTATAAACAAAAGTGGTGTAAAAAAGACCATTGATTAATAGAAAACATTATTAATTGGATAAAATTTTAATTTCAAGATCCTTTTCCTAGATAATAAGAATTCATTTCTAATATAAATAATAACATAAGAAAAATATAATTACGTGAAATGTAAAATTTCATGCTTTAAAAAATTTCTACCATAATTTCATCACTTCCTCAAAATGATGAGTATTGAGGATGAATTTTTTATACCTATAGAAAAAAAAATTCACTTCAAATGGTTTATATAATTCCATAAAATAATAATAAGCTATTCCACGTATTATCAGAAATTTACAAAAACCAAAATGGTTAGAATAGTGTATGAAAAAATCCCAAAAATAATAAACCTTCATTTAAAGAAATGAAACATGAACCACTAAAGAGTCAACAATAACACCCAATCTTCAAATTATATCATTCAATAAATAAAAAAACATTAAAATATTCTAGACTAATATTAAAACCCAAATATTATAATTATTTGATCAAATATTCATTAAAGGGAAATTTAACATTTATATCTAAATATAATTAATTAATCTTAATGTATAATACCAAAAACTTATTTTACCTAATCATATAATATCCAATGTATTCTAATCACTTCCATAAATAACATGAATCACCATAAAGACATATTAAAATCATATATTCTTCAATAAAAAATCTAAAATTTATTCCCCAAATAAAATCCCATAATATTTTATTTACTGTATATATGGTTCTAAAAATATTGAAGTTCTTCTGAAATAAAAATAATCACTTAATAACTAAATCACCTTTCTACCCCATGGATATCTATATAAAAAAATTACATTACCAATATCATCATAATATTTATTTCTCATGAAATTTATATAATTTAATACTAACTGAGACATCACGTAGGTCAGTGGTTGGCATTTCACCCTTGTTCCCATTCCATTGTGGGTTCAATCCCAATTGTATTACGATATGTGATGAATTTTATTTCTTACTAATTTTATTTCAATATAATTCCAATAATGTTCCCAAAAAATTGATGAAAATCCTAAAAAATTAGTTAATCATCAAATCACTTTTTTAACTCTAATGTTTCTCTACATGTCATTTTACAAGAAAACTAATAATCATATTTCATTATCACTACCTTAACATCGATAACATATTTTTCAAAGGCTATTCTCTTAAATGAGTGTCTCCAAATATTATCACATTTTCAATATACCAATATTCAAATATATTGATTCTATCTGACTTATGCATCAAAATTTAGAAATAATTAACTATAAAATAATACTTAAGTGTTTCATGATTCTTACAATATTTGTTCTATATTAGAAAATAATTTGTAAAAGACAATTACACCATAATTCTAAAAACGTGATATGTAAACACATCCTTCATTTAACATCCTTATTAAAAAATTAAATATTCTTTTCCATCTAATTCCTTGATACGTTATTCTTAAAAATAAAAGAAATTAAATATGTTCTGATGATTCATCAATATCAACCCAATAAAATTTCATAATTATAAAATATTAAAATAATTCATATATTAAATACAGACTAAATAACCCAAATTTATTAAAGTAATATTATTGTTTTATTTGTTTTCAATAGAATTGATTGATGAAATTTCAATGTTATAGTTTATTAAAGTGTTTTAATAATAGAGTTTATTCTATTTAATTGTGGTTGATGATTATTTATAAACTTGAAAGGTTATATTGACTAGAATAAGTTTCATTGAATAATGAAACAATTTTAATGTGATCATTACAGAATAGTTCGTATTTGAAAAACATGTGCCAATTACGTTTGGAGAATGAACACAATTTATCACATTTATAGAAGACCGTTTGATACTGATTATCAATTAGTAAATTGAGGAAATATAGAAATCTGTAGATAATATTTCATGTTTTTTTGTTTGATCATCAGATGGTTGAATATTTGAGGAGTTAAAATAAATGTATGTTTATAAAGATTAGGAAAAAATTATTTCAATACTCGTCATGATGAATATTTTGAGAAGGTTCACATCATTTGGGTTTGATTCTATGTCTTGAGTGTAAATATTTTCATAATTATACCAAACAATTATAGAGCTCGCGCACCACCATCTAGTGTGTGAAGTATGAGTGCACACAAACACAAGAAGTTAACATAGGTGAATGCATGGGGGAGAAACCACCATGATGGGGCAACATGGTGGTGTAGTAGAACGCTCGATATATGGGTGCCAAGAGGTGTAGGGATATTTGGGTAACCATTTGTCTAAGTGACAAAATTTGAACCTTTTATTATAAATAGACACTCAATGATTCCACATTTTGATGTGGGATCTATTAAAATGTAGAATAGAATGAACCAGAACTGTCAGATCATCCAATTTTACGATCTTGGTCATCTATTCTCTTCAGTTCTATATGTTGTATTATCTAGCATGTTATTTGTGAGATTTAGTGCATTGGATAATCTTTATTTCTACATTGTCCGAGGATTGAACTGACCACTTGATCAATATTTCATCATTCTGAAAATCTCTATATGATTTTAATCACTTTTTTATTTGTTTTTATTTTTTTAATTAGGTTAAAAATTATGATATATAGTGTGAATTTCCTCTGTTCATTGATAGAAATTTCCATGCAGTCACGTCGATAGTTACATGAGTCGTGATCATCGAGCTTTGTTTGAATCATATAATGATATGATTTTGATCGAAATAACTAGTTGATATCATTTCATCATTTTTCTTAAGAAAAAACTAATGATTAATAATGAGATGAAAAATTGTGTTTATCTTCTGACAATGATTGTTTTCGATCACAACACACTTTTATGTTAAAATAGAATGGTTGTCTGTAATTATTGAAGGTTCTTGGATGATTATCCATCCATCCATCCATCCATCCAAGATAAATTTTTATTCAAAAAAAAGGAAACACAACAAATCAAGGGCATCCCCTTGCTATGGAGGTCTGAAATAATGTAAGCCGAGGGCATCCCCTCTAATTAAGTTCACCGCCTCAGGTTTCAGGTTGCAAATAGGAATGAGGCAAGTGTGCCCGGTAGTCTGCTCAGCCAACGAGGCCAGATGATCAGATACTTTGTTGCCCTCCCACCTTGTATGGGAAACATGAATGGAGTCTCGAATCAGTGATCTGCACTTCCTAACTTGATATGAAATGGACCAATGGGAGCCGCCCTATCCCCTCATAGCATCATGAAGAATGAGAGAGTCGGTCTCGGCCTGAGTTATCACCACACCTTTATGGAAGCAGAGTAGTAGGCCCGTGAGCAAAGCCTTGGTCTCCTCCATGAGAGGGTTACCCATGCCAAAACAAGAGGAAAAAGCTAGAACAACATCACCTTGGGTGTCCCTAACCACACCCCCTCCACTCATTATACCAGCCACACATGACCCGTCAGTATTGAGTTTGAGACCATAATTAGGTGGCTTCCAGGAAACCCACCTTCCCCGCACCTCTTCTGAAACAGTCATAGGATGGGGGATATTAATCTGAAGCCTTCCAAATGAAGGAGAATCCCGCCACTCCTTGTGAAGAGAAGACCAGTCCAGTAGCAAGAATCTCATCCTTGCTAAAATCGATCGAGTCGAAGAGACCTCACCTTCGAAGCGGGCCTGGTTTCTGGCCTGCCATAAACACCAGCACCCTGCACTCAGAATCGCCGTCTGAGTCGTACGCTCCTTCTCCATCACGAGAGACCCTTGAAACCATCCCTCCAGGAACGAGCAGACATCCCATTGTCGAGGGTAAGAAAAACCAGAACCACCGAAACATTTCCACAACTCTGCTGCCCAGTCCCCTTCAAAAAACAGATGAATCACTCTCTCCACCTTCTTATTCCTGCAATAGTGGCATGCAGATGCTAGGTTCGTGCCCAAGTTTTTAACACGATCATCTGTGGCCACTGCTTTCCTTCTGATATTCCAAAGAAGAAAGTTGAATTTAGTTGAGATGAGATTGGACCACAGCACGCCATTCCATTCTTCCTGGTGGTTCTGCTCGGAAACCAGCCTTCGATACTCTCTGTTGGAAAAGACTCCAGAAGTTGAGGGAGAGAAAAAACAGATATCCGGACTTGTGTTTAACTCGATGGACGCCAGAAGGTCTTGCTGATCAGCGTTCAGCACAGCCTCTGTAAACTTGGGAAACAGCATCGCCTATTTTATTGTAATCAAAGGAGCAGGACACCCCGGGAAAACAAGAGAGTTACCAGCCCAGTTCTTGTGCCAAAAAGAAAGGTCCCCTGAACCAACAATCCATCTGGCATGCGGGAGCAGAAACTGAATCAGGGGGAAAACATTCCCACACAGAGGAGATCTTTATCCATGCCTTTCATCTTTCCGAACCCCACCAATCCATGACATGGTTCTTCCCCAAAGTGTTCATTCCTCCAGAACTTCCCAGGCAAGCTTTGCATGCATACAGTTAATCGAGCTGCGAAGGATCCTGACACCAACTCCCCCTTCTAACACCGGCCATGCCATTTTATTCCAAGAGACCCAGTGCCTCTTGCCTTTGTCTTTTGCATCCCAAACGAAGTTACATAGGATCCTATCAATCGTTTTGATCACACCTTGAGGCACATTGGAAGCAGCCACCGCGTGCATGGGGATGGAAGACAGAACGCTATTAACTAATTTAATACGGCCTCCAAACGATAGGAATTTGTTTTTCCATATCAGCACTCGGTTAGTTATCTTACACACAATTGGATCAAAGTCACGTACCCAGAGTCTCCCCGAGGAAATTGGTGTGCCCAAGTACTCCAGAGGCAGATCCCCATGCTGCATGTTCAGCCATCTACACAATGAGGCCACCCGGCTAGCAGTGCTCTGTTTTGGAAGAAAGAAACTGCTCTTGGTGGAGCTGATGATCTGGCCACTCCAGTGGCAATAAGTTTGAAGGATGTGCATAATACCTCGAACCGACTTCTTCCCACCGTTGATGAATATGATAGTATCGTTCGCGAACATCAGATGAGAAACCGAGGGTACATTCATCCTCCTCTTAAAAGGATTTAGAATCCCTTGATTTAGACCTCTTTGAATGAGCCTGCATAGAGTGTCTTGAGCCAGGATGAAGATGCTGGGAGATAGGGGATCTCCTTGCCTAAGGCCTCTAGTAGCCTTGAAGAATCCATGCACCATGCCCATAAGAGACACTGCCATCCATGGGGAACTGAAACTTCGGAATAAGAGATCCACCACCTTATCTGAAAGGCCAATGCTTGAGAGAACTCTGTTAATGAAGCTCCATTCAATCCTGTCAAAAGCCTTGTTCATATCCACTTTTATTGCCAAGTTCGAGCCGTGGGTCTTGATATTAATATCCCTTAGCATCTCCCGAGCCGTCGCTATCGCACCTTGAATGGATCTCCCTTTCACAAACCCATGTTGTTCCAAACAAATCCAGGCCGGAAGAAACATGGTTAATCTCTAGTTAATGACTGTCGCCAAGATTTTATAGGGGAAGTTGCATAAGCTCACTAGCCTATAGTGAGACAGAGAAGAAGGGTTGTTAATTTTTGGTATGAGCACCATAGTTGTTGCACTAGCCACCCTTGGAATGCTCCCACCCTGGAAATAGTCTTGGACCACCTCAATAATATCCTTCTTAACCCTCTCCCAAACCCCTCTGTAAAATGATCCCGGGAAGCTGTCAGGCCCAGGGGCACTATCTGGATTAAGGTGTTGCATGGCTGCTTGAATTTCCTCCTCACTAGGAATGGCCTCAAGGACCTCATTATCTGCCCGAGTCACCCTCTTGGGAATCACCTCCCACAGCTCACTCTGACCACTAGGATATCACGTATCCATCCCCGTAATAGGTCCAGAAAAAAGATCTTTAAAGAAGTAAACTGCTAAACCCCCCACTGTGTCCCTATCATTAGAATAAGAGTCGTCTTCTAACAGGAGGTTAGGTGTGGATAGGCCATTTCTCTCTCTGATGCAAGCATGGAAAAAAGCCGAATTACAGTCCCCCTCTTGAAGCCATCTCACCCGGGAGCGATCCCGAGCCAACCTTTCATGTTTAAGAAGCTCCTCGGCCCAGCACTCCTTAATACTCACGAGGTTATCAAAAACCGAGCCATCCCACTCCTCCTCCAAGTTATCCTCCAGGCCTTCGATACTCTGCTTCAGGTTCTCCAGATTATGATCAAACGGAGGAAGCTCCCTTGCCCACGACATCAGAATGAGTTTCAAACGCCTCGGTTTATTATGAATTTTAACCCACGAGTGCCCCTGCACAGGCTCGTTCTATGAGATCTTTACGAGACGATGGAAGCTATCCATTTGGGCCCACTGTTGATTAAAACAGAACGCTTCTTGACGATCCTGCATGGGAACCAATGAAACCCGAATTGGAGAATGATCAGAGAGCCCACGTACCAAGTGTTTGACCCTTACATCCGGGAACTTGCACATCATGTTGTTGTCAGCCAAGCAGCGATCAATCCTGCTCCAGCATCTCCTCCGGCCAGATTGATTATTACACCAGGTGAAACTATCTCCCGAAAACCCCAGGTCAAGTAGGCCCTTATCCGCCAGGAACTGAGCAAAGTTCAGGATCACCTTTCTGGGGAACGCTCCTCTACCCTTTTTATCCTCGGTGTCCAGTACAACGTTGAAATCCCCCGCGACAAGCCAGGGAATGTCCATTGGGTTAAAGGCCCCGAGTCCTTGCCAAAGGCGTTTCCGTTCCTGGAAGTTACAGCTCCTGTACACAAACGAGGCAAAGAAGCAGTCCCCCCCTTTCGTTACTTTCGACGTGATAAATTGATCACCTGCATCAATAAAATCTACTACACACTCCTTATTCCAGAAGATCCATATGTGCATATTGATCGGGTCGGCATGCATGGACCTACTCATGCGCATTTTCCTTGCAAAAGAACTGATCATAGCAACCCTCTGTTTATGCTCGAGAACCGCAACTAAACATTCTTTGTTTTTCTTGACTTCTGAGGCAATGAAGTTGGATTTCACCCATTCTCCGAATCCACGGGCATTCCAGACAAGAATAGAAGACATTAATAACCAGCAGGCCCGGCTTTGGCCCCAGGCAGCTTGGTCCTCTTACTGGATGATTAATTTTGTCTCTAAATACAAAAGACATGACTCATTTGTCGTCTGTGTTTTATCTCACATCTGGGTGTTGTTTACATGAGAGAGATAGTATGAAATATAGAAGATCAAGTGCTTTGTATTTGGGGTGAAGGTTCCATGTGTTTGTGCTTACCATCTATTTTTCATGGGTGTGTAAAAATTACACATACTAATATTTTTTAAAACCTTTTTTGTAAAGGAGTTTGAATAACCAAATACACTGGATAGAAGCATCATATCATAAATAGAAGAGAACCAGAGTTTTAGTACATGTTCATATGAAGGCTCTATATATCACACTCTCATATCATTCACTTGAACTAATATTATTGCGAACATCCTATTATAAAATTATTTAAAGGATTTTTCTTGGTTCAATTTAATTAAAAATATGACAACTGATGTATTCTAATTACTGTAAGAATACATAGGTCCGCATATACCAAGGTGGAAGTTGGAGTAAGTGAATATGAGTAAAAAAATTTAGTGATGAAGATAGAAGTTCTTGTGATCATTCATGCATAACATTATTGAAAATAAGTCCATATGAATATGAATTATGTTAATCACACATGTGTGATTCATGAAGAAGTTGTTTCTATGAATCATTTGGGAGATCTCTTCAGAAATCTCCCTTTTCATTCTATAAAATACACATTGTTTCCACATACTGCCTTTGTGAAGGACATAGTGAACCAATTAATCCTCATTCTTACATGAACAAAAATTATCTCATTAATGTTTGAAGATCTTTAAAAAATATACCTAGTTCAGATGACTTGTTTAAGATGGTCATGTACTAAACTTTGAGACAGTGTGTTGTGAGAAGATGTTCTGATAGTAGGCAATGAACTCAAGTAGACTATGTATTATTTACACATGCATGGAGATTGAGAAATATATACATATGAAGGTAATTAAATCAATGTGTGAGCATGGTTTATTTTTCTGTTTTTATCAGAATGTTATACTAAAACCTATTCAATTTTGTACAAAGGTAGACTTAAGAGTTCTATAATAAAGGTCACACAATATATTTGGTTTGTTTGTATATGTTTGATTTTTGTATGTCCTTAAAGAAGATAAATAATATACACAGTTTTGTGAAATTTCTATGGCACATAGAAGAAAATTAAATAGTTGTAGTGTTACATGTGTCAAATATTTGAATTTGATGTTGAGAACTACATGCTTGAAGAGAACATGATTTTGATGTGTTTAATAATTTTTTTGAATTGTAGAAATATTTTTTTTGTAAATTTGAGATGAAGAATATTTTCATTGTATTGAGGAATCTACAATCATTCATTATATTATTTTTATGAGATGAAGTGTAACTAATAACTTATATTCATTTAGAAGAGTATACTGAGTTGGATTGTATACAACGTTGTTGATTATATTAAATGTAAGTCTAATAATTTTAATTAAATTGATAAAGTGATGACTCAATTTATTCTCAGTGGCTCAAAGAGGAGGACTGGTTTTGTGTTAAACTGGTTGCCTAGAGTCGTTGTGATCTTTCCCATTGTATTATGTTCTTTAATTGTGAAACACTAATTAGATTCTAGTATAAATTAATCTAGTGGGATACTAGTATAATTTTGTAAATGGTTTATACCTACCCACAATGGTATCATGGTGATGCCTAACAAACAAACTTTTAATTGGTGATTTATTCATAGTAGTTAATATCTTTCTCGAATCATCCCAAACACAACATGGATGTAGTCACCTACATAGGGGAAGAAAATTGTAAAAATATTATGTGTTTTTATTCATTTACATTCAGTCTTCCATGTTGTATAATTTTGTTTGTAAATAGAGAAGATCTATTCCCTCTAACAAGAGCAGAGGTTTGAATTAAAAATTGGATTGAAAAAATAAAATAAATTTGGTTAAAAAATTTCACATTTATTCACCCATCTTCTCAGTGTACCTAAATGATCCACTAGGAACATCAATTGGTATTAAAACATAGGTTACACCTATAATTGAATCTATCTTATTGTCCCATTTCTTTGTATCAGACTTATATGAAATATATATATATTTGAATTTGAATATGTAACAGAGTTGTATAAATGATTCACATACCAAGCTTTTCGTGTACATATTTACTTTCTTCAAGGGACTATATGATGTAAATTAAGAATTGTAAAATAATATTAGAATATATAGTATGAAATTGAATAGAAGTTTCAAATGTTTAAACTTATCTAAAAAATTAATGATTCTAAATAAGAAACTATTTCACTTAGCAAGAAAATATTCCCATATATTGAACAAGAATTTCAAAGAAATTTGTGTGAGATAAGTTACTAAAAAGATATTTATTATGATGATTCATACACTTGAATAGTCTCATAAAGTTATCATAAAAATCAAGGACTCTTATTTAGAATAAAAATAATAGTATCCATTTTAGTGAAATGAAATATTCACTTTGATTGAATATGAATTACAGAGGACCATTTGTGAAAAGGATATGATGAAGATAGTTCATATATAGTTATCTTTTATGGGAGAAACTACAAACGACCTCTATGAATGGTAAAGAACCCCACCTTGAGGATAATAAAAAGATAATTACCGTGTTGAATAATTCTTTACTTGTTTCAAATAAAATTATTGATGATCATCTTTAGACACTGAAGATTAAATGGGATGAAAAAATAAATTTTTTTAAGTATGAGAAAAAAATAATCAACATGAAGTGTCTAGAAATGAAAGTTAATTTGAAAAATATGAAGGAAACACAATTAAATACTACTTTGAACGATTTTGATGATATGGCTAAAACCTTCAAAGACTAAAATAAATATTAAAATATGAAATTTCTTGAATTGGAGTTCAATTTAAAAATCAAGAGAATTTCCAAGCTTAATCTTCACAAAATTATGAGATCAAAAATATTTATTTGTGCAATTATGAAAATAGTCTTACTTATGTAAAGATGAATTTATGTGTCAAGAAGATATTGAGATTACCCAAATATAAATCTACTAAAAGCTCCATGAAATAGTTAACCCTAAATCCAAAAGATTTTTTTAGTACATATAATTCTCTATCAACAAGTAAAGGCTTCCAAAAGAATTCTGGTCAAACAAGGATAATGAATACTGATGATAAATACATCATATCATTAATTTTGAATATGAAGAAGAGTATGAATCCTTGTTCCCTACAAACAACTTAGATAAAATAAATATAATATATAAAAAATGATATAATATCTAGTCATGTGGTAGTAAAGAAGAAGAAATCAATATTTGATGGTTATTTTTGATGTGGTTGGAAATTTGGGTATTGGGATATTGACAGTTAGTATAATATATTTGTTCATTACAATTATTAAAGGCCTAAATTAAGTTGTTCTGATCTTTTGTGAATAGAAATCAGACAAAAATAATGTATAATTCACTATTAATGGATAATCTATCTAAATAAATATATTTGACTGTCTTGAAGACTTCTGTGATTATTGCAATAAAATTGGTCATAATTATAATGATTACTAGTATATACCAATGTTTCTCTATGAAAATATTGAAATTAATGTCCCCCCCATGGAAAGATTCTTCTTGTGTGTAAGAAAAGAACATATCATGATCATTTGAAAATAGGTTATAAAAATCAATTCTAGTTGTAGTAAGTTGAAGAATATAGTGAAATAAATCACATAAAAACATGATTTATTTGGTACATGAAATTCAAGATAAAAAAATTATAATTTCTTGAGTGGTGTTTTAAAAATTATAACCCTATGATTGCTTGAGATTTGTGAATAAGGTGAAAAATGTAAGTTAGTATTATCAAAAAATTTATGAAACAGTTTCCTTAAAAAAAGAACAATTTATGAATAGAAGAATAAAACATGTGGATTCTTCGGATAAAAATGATACTACAAAGAAGGAATCTATACACAAGAAGATGTTTGAGACTATACCAAAATAATTCCTAATCATTTATCAAAAGCATCTAGATTTTGCTAAGAATTTGGATCTGGAAAATAATAATGAAAGTGCACTAGTTGTTAATGTGAAGAAACATATTCCATCTAAGATGAATGTTGAGAAAATGAATAATTCATTGTTTCCTTAAATAATAAAATATGGAAAATAAAATAATGATAAATCGTAATTTTTTGTCATAAATCTATATTATAATTGAAAGGAATTTCTAGAATGAGAGATATATCTCATCCCTACAACTCTAACTGAAAATAATTGAATACCATCCTTATTCCTATGTATATTTTTTGTTTGTTTAATTTGTTAAGGAATTGAAGGTTCTGAATATATTAATGGGAATTTTGAAATATATAAGAGTTTTGAAATTATTATATAGAATCAATGAGGTTATTAATCATAGAGTTTCTTGATAAAAGCTAATAATTATAATGAAAAATGGATTAAGCTCATCCATGTAGGCGAAGAAAAATTGAAAAATTATCAGGTTTGAATATATAAATTGGTATAAAATGAATATTTTAAGTTCTCATAAGGGATTTATATAATGATATAAAATTCTATAAATTGAATCTTGTCTATAAAAAGGTGTGTTCTCATATCTCTTTATGAATTAAAATTTTGAATTAGAAGGGGAGAAACTGATAATTTGATGAAAAAGGTAAAATAATTTCATAAAAGGGGAAGTGAATTCTAGAAATTAAATTCATTTAACATATTTATTATTATGAATGTATTCAATTTATTAAATTTATTTTGAAAAATTTTTTAAATAAGGTTTCTGTATTGGAATCGGATTCTGAAAAAACTTATGGACAGCATTTAGGTCATGATTTATTTCGTCTATTTTCTACATTGGGTTAGCCCACATAGAATTGGAGATTATTAATTTATGACTCATTACTTCAAAAAAAAGCGATTATGTACTTCTCTAAAGCTGATAAATTTGAATTTATGATAAGTTTAATCTCTTATGAAATGAGAAGATTGAATGAGAGAATAATAAAAGTTTATTTGTTTAAGAATGAGATAAGTTAAATTATTTCCAATACATATATATAGGGATTTATATTCAAGTAAGGTAGAGAATAAAGAATTGAATTTAAAAGTTATAGGGGTGTTTACAAAAAATCCAAAGGTGGATATTGAAGAATCCAAATTGATTAAAGTAATATTTTGGTTGTAATTGTTGTCAATAGGCTTGATTCATGAAAATTTAATGTTATAGTTTCTTACAATGCTTCAAGAATAGATGTTATTCTTTTGAATTGTTATTTAATATTATTCATAAATTGGAAATTTTATTTCGATTATAATAAGTTGATTTAAATAAAGAATCAATTTTAATGTGACAATCGTAGATCTGATCTTATTGACAAAAACGTGTTCCAATTTCACTAGGGGAATGCACATTGTTTACCACATTTGTTGAAGACCGTATGTTGCTAATTATCAATAAGTAACCTAAGGATATTTAGAAAAGGTGATATGCTTTTTCATGTTTTATTATTTGATCATCAGATGGTAAAATATTTGAGAAGTTAAAAGAAAAAGGAATTTGAAATGATTAGGAAAAAATAGTTTAGTATTTTACATGATGAATATTTTGAGAAGGTTAAATTATTTGGGGTTTGATTATACGTATTAAGTGAAAATATTTTTGTAAGTCTTCACATATAATATGGAACTACTGCAACGCTAGCCAGTAGGGGAAGCCTGGGTGTACACCACACAAGATGCACCCACATATGCATGCAAGGGTGGGGCAACCACCATGTAGGGGAGATACAACGGCGAAAGAGAGTTCTCAAAATAGGGTGCTTCTAAGAGTTGTAGGGAGATTCGGGCAACCAATTATATGAGCCTATATTGTTTCAACTTGTATTATAATGAGGGACTCAAACTTATTGTGTTTCAATGTGGGATATATTAATTGTAGTTTCGAATGAACCTTGACCTTCTGATATTCAAATTTCTGATCCATGTCATTTCTTCTATTTAGCTCTTTATGTCGTCTTCTCCAAAAATTCATCTGATATATTTAGTACATATAAGAATCCCCATTTCTACATTGTATACGGATCAAACTGACCATATAATAACAATTCTGTCATTCTAAAAATCAATATATGATTGTAATAACATGCCCATTTGTTTTCATGTATTTAATGAGGTTCATGTGGATGAGATATAGTATGGAGTTACTCTGTTATTCAATGGTGAATTCCATATATTGATCTTGATAGTTACTTGATAAGAGATTATAAAGAATCATTTCAATATTATAATGATAAATTATAAATTAAATAACCTATTGATCTCTTTGGATCATTTTACAAAGATCAAACTGAGGAGAAAAATTGAGATGGAAAATTGTTTTTATCTAGTTTAGGTGATGTTCATGATCACAACACACTTTTAATAAAAAAAATAAAGGGGAATCTGTGATTATAGATGTTTATGAGTTGATTAATATTAGATATAAATACTCGAGGTAGGATTCAGTTTTTTTTGTGTTTTATCTCACATCTGATCACTATTTTCTTTAGTGAGATAGTCTAAAAAAATATCATAGCAATTTCTCTATATTTGTGGTACAGGTTCTTTTCGTTCGACCTTATAATCCCATTTTCATGGATTCATAAAGATTAAGAGAAATAATATTATTACAAACTTATTTTAATACAGAGTTTTAATATCCACATGTAATGGATAGAAGAAAAGTGTGATAAATATTAGAGAACCATATTTGCAGTACGTGTTCACATGAAGGCTTCATGAATCACACTCAAATATCATTCTCACGAATTGATAATCTCACGAACAACATGTTCTGAAAAGATTATAAGACCATGCTTGAGTTAGGTATATGAAAATCACATAATTGAATTATTCTTCTTACTTTAAGAGGACATAGGTCAGAATATACCAAGTATGAATTATGAATAATTGAATATGTGTAAAACTATTACGCAATGAAGATAAAAGTTTCCATGATCATTTAGGTGGAAATTTTTTTTCAAAACAATATGTAGGAATATGAACTTTTTGAAGTACACATGTGTTCTTCAAAAACAATTTTTTTTGAGGCATTCAAGATAACACTTTTGGCATATCCCTTTTCACTCTACAAAATACACTATTTTTGTGAGTACTTTATTGCAAAGGACATAGTGAGCCTCTATATCCTCAATCTTTCATGATGACAATGTATCACATTTGTGTGTAATGAGTTTGAGAAAATGCACCTATTTCGCATGACTTGTTTAAGATGGTTGTGTACTGACCTTTGATACAGTGTCTTGTCTAAAGCAGTTTTGATAGTAGGCAGAGAACTAGAGTTGATTATGCATTGTTTACACATGCATGAAGAGTAATACTTATATACTTTATAAACCATACATGATACACAGATTGATATGAATTCATAGGCATGGTAAAGTTTGGATGGATTTGAATCAATCTGTGTTTGTGGAAGGACACAATGAACTTTTACATCCTCATTCTTGCATGATGACAATGTATCACATTTGTGTGTAAAGAGTTTCAGAAAATGTACCTATTTCTGGTGACTTTTTTAAGATGGTTGTTTACTAACCACTGATACAATGTCTTCTCTAAATGTTTATTGACTATGGTAAGTGAACTATAGTAGACTATGAATTGTTTACAAATACCTAAAGATTAAGACATCTATACTTTGTAAACCATGCATGATACACAAGTTGATATGAATTCATAGACAAGGTAAAGTGTGAAGGGATTTGAATCAATCTGTGTGTGTTGTGGCTTTGTTATTTTTTATACAAAATTTCCATTCACACCTATTTGGTTTTGTAAAAACTAAGACCATTGATTTATACAATTTAATTCACACAATATATTTGGTTTTCATGAAGATGTATGATTTTTATATGTTCTTAAAGAAGATCAATAATATACATAATGCTGTTCATTAATTATTTCACAATGAAGACACTTAAATAATGTGGGTAATTAAATGAATTAAATATTTTCATGTCATGTTGGGAACTACATGCTTGAAGAACATATTATGTTCTTGTGGTTAATAATTGTGTTGAACTATAGTAATATTTTTTCAAGAAAGTAATGAAGAATGAAATTTTCATATCATTGAGGAATATAAACTTGTTGAATCTTATATTATTGTGAGTTCAAGAGGAAGTAATAACTTCTACTAATTCATAATATTATACTAATATGACTTCAAAACAGTGTTTATGATTATATTTAATGGAATTAGAAGAATTTCAGTTGATGTGAGAAAGTGATGAATCGGTTTATTCTCAGTGGCTCGAAGAGGAGTATCTATTTTGTGTTTTAGTGGAATCCTAAAGTCCTTGGGATCTTTATGATTATGTTAAGTGTTATAATTTTGAATAAATAATGGGATTCCAACATAAAAAACACTCGTGGGATATTAGAATAATTTTTTGAAAATGTATTTATATACCCATCATGGTTTAAGGGTGACACCTGACCAACCCAATTGTAATTGGTGATTCATTAAAATTAGAGAATCTTTTATCAGATCATTCCAAACACATTAAAGAAACATCCACCCATATTGCTGGAGAAATTTTTATAAATACGTTGTGTTTTGATTCATTTACTTCTATTTTCACGTGGTATTATTGGGTTTGTAAAAAGGGACGATATATTAACTCTAATAAGTTTAGTGGTTTGAATTAAAAAGGTGGTAAGAGGAATGATATTAAAATAGGTCAAAAAAATTTGGAATTAATTAACCACCCCTCTTAGTGTACCTGTATGAACCACTAGTCACATCAAAGACATCATAGTTTTCCTTTAGGTTGTGGATATACCCTTTCTCTTTAATCATAAATTATTTTTCTCCAGAAAAGATAAATTCAATTACTTGGTGGTATTTTTTCCAAATGAGATGGATTAGTTGAGATTTTTATATCAAAAAAATATATTACATTATCCATTTAGTTTTTAGATAAATGAAAAGGTGTTTTATATATCAAATAGTTTTTTATATGTTATTTAAATTTTTAAAATATTTCAAAATAAATGGTATTTTATTTATCTATGTCAGTGATTATTAATTCATATGGAAGGGTTTTATATAGTTGTGTGAGATCCTTTTTATTTATTCTTGATAAAATATCATTAATCTATAGAAAATGAAATAATTCAATCTTGAGTTAAATTATTCCATGTTAAAATGAAAATCTTCATTGTAATATAAATTCCCATAGAAATTCAATAATACATTAACATTAAAATCCAAAAACTAACCTAAATTGCTTCAATATTAAATAATTTATTAACCTCAAATTTTATTTCATACATTTCCACTTACATCCCGAAAAAATGAATCAACATTATTCTGAAATAATCTTTCACATTAAACCTATTGTTTTCCGATACCTCAACAAAATAAAATGCCTCCAAATATATGAATAATTACCATAAAATAACATCATCTAAGGCCTAGAAAGGGGTTTATATACCATTGAATTTACGATCAACCATAAAATTTTGAACCTATTATGTAATCTGGAACTTGTAAGTTAACCTCATAAAAATATCATAATATATAATATTATCTAAACCCTTTACTCTATTACCAACAGTAAGGACCCAACCTTAAACAAAATATATTCTATTTTCTAGAGAAAAGAATTAATTTTCATTCTTTCTTAATGATCTATGTGGTTTTCAGTTTTTATAGAATTTGGTCTCCACCCTCACATAAGTAATTATTACATCACAAACTGAAAACTTCAACATTGCATCCATTTTTCACACAAGTTAATTTTTTTCAGATATAACAAATTTTATTTGAATGAAACATCTTAACATTTTTTATATTGACCTCATATATGTCCCTGATCATACTTAAAACCCTGTGGAATAAATTTGTGAAGTTGGATGAAAAAAAAATCTCAGTAAATGGAATTAGAAAATAGTAAGTCTATAAATACTTATAAAAATTTTCCTTTTTCAAAATAAACATTGAGTTAAAAATAAAAACATTATTACCCATGAAATCAAATTATATGCCCTAATATTTTTATAAAACATATCATAAAATTTTAAAAGGAAAAATAAAACCCATAAAGGATTGTTTTAAAAAATGAAAATATTATGAGTTTTAATTATAAATAGATACTTCTAACCCTTAAGAAGTATCATATAGTTTCTTTTAAAAATAAAGTCATTTTTTTCCTTTTTAAAATCTTAATATTTCTATAAAAACACAGTAAGAATAGATAAATAATATTGATAACTCAATGAATAATTTTCATACCAATAATATATATTAAATAACTGATGTGTGGGGATTTTTTTAGACCCATTTCCAATATTTTAATTACCAATAAATGAAATATAGTCCACACCAAAGGTAGGTCTCGAAGAGGATGCTCATAGAACACAAAAACACTATTATCACTATTAAAATTATAACTAATAAAATACTAAATAATATAAATATATGGGTATGGAATGTGAATGTAATATTAATATATAAACATTTATAAATATGATGTAATGCTAATAGAATGAATGCAAACATAATGGTTTTTGATAGAAAGAAGATCCTCTCAAGAGAATTCCAAGAGTGAACATTCATTGTATCTTTATTAGTTCCAAATAAACTAAATGAACATGATCTGTCATATCCCTAAACATCATATTCTACCCATGTTTTGAGTATACAGTGAATTCAATGGTCACTAAGAGACCTCACATCCACCTCCTCGATTAAGGGATAATATTGTAGAAGAGAATGATATGCCTCATGTGGAATGTGAAAACATAAATGCACATTTCCCACTAAGATCTCTCATATACTAACTCTAGGAAAATAAGAAAAATTAAACCTAAATGTGAAATGACTTTGGTTGAAGATGTTATTTCTCCCCTTAATACATTGTTGGATTACTTACTTGTGATCATGAGTATTAGAGATCAGACTAAAGAAGAACAAGGTGGAACCACAAAAGATAAAAATATTTTAATGAGAGGGAGAAGAAGACTAAAATATAATAAAAATTAATAATTCTATTATAGAATAAAACAATTTAAAAAATAATGATAATTGATAACTAAATTTGGAAAACATATGGAAAAGAGTGGGGATAAATTTTAATATGAAAAAAGGGGCGAAATATTTTACTCCAAATATTTCCATCGAAAGTATGCATGTAGTAGAAATATTTAATGATGAATTTTTTATATTATTTTATTAAATTTTTTCTCTTTTGAGTTAATTTTCTATATGTGGAGATATAGTTGTTACAAATTTACTTCATAATTTTATTCTTCCTAAGAAGACTCTTCGTATTCCAATACACCTTATTGACATGTTATTATGACCGTTAAAACAAAGGTATACCACATATATAAAATTATGACAAATGTTTGTTAATATCTTTTATATCTCCATATATAATATCATCTAATTTGTATTTTCCATTTAAATGACATGGGACAAACATAAACAATTTCCAAATATGTGTATAGATTTTGAGGCTCGAATTTTGAGATGGTTTTGAGTCTTTAGATGATGGACTATGTTTTGGATCCATAATAATGAAATGAATCCCAACCATTATAGAAACCTAAAAAAATAAATTTGAATCACTTTAGATAACATAATGTTTTAAATATAGAAATAAATTAAAATATTTGAAATCTATAATTATTCCATATTTGTATTTAAGACCAAAATGACACTAAAACCTTAAAATATAAAAATTTAACATAATATAACACTTTGGTGGGATTAGAAATATTTCAATTAAAAGATAAATAATTGAAAATATTTTATCTTTAAAATCCCCCACAATTAAAATTTTCACTCGAGGGAAATTCTCTAATATTGTGGACAAAACAAAAGTCTCAAAACAAAAATAACAAAACCACTCAATTTTCACATAAAGGAAAATATTTTGCTTCCTACATGGAAAAAAATCCCTTATATCTTCTAGTATCATAGAAATCCATTCAATACCATGTTAATAATCATTTTAATATTTTACCTATCACTCTAGAAAAAAATATTTCCCTCTTCACTCAAGGTTTTTTTAATGTGTATTTTTTCTCATTGTCAAAGATATGTTTAATATTTATAGGACTGATATCCTCCTCGTATCTCCACTTCAAAGATTCAAAAAATTTCACTCATGAGCTATTCTTCATGGGGTGTTCTGAGGCTGATATTTAGATGGTTTATAATTCAAAAACACTTGAGGAATAATGAGTAGGGTAAATCTCAAAAGTGAAGTAAATAAATGAAAATAGCTTTCCTTAATAATGTCACGGTCCCCAATCAGATCAATAATGTATCACCTCCAAACAACTATTGTTATTTTTGGTATTTTCACACTTTTAATTCTGGAGTAAATGGTAAATCTCTTCTCTATTTTCCACCATTTTTAGAATTGTTTCGGCTTGAATTCATATCTAGATTTCTTTTCAAAACCATAGTTTTTAAGAATGGAGATTCATGTTTTGATCTTAAAATATCGGTGAACACCCATACCATATTGTTAGTTGTATTTGTTCCGCCCATCCATATTTCAATCATGAAATTTATTCCACCAAAGAATAAATAAATATGGTAATGATTATTTTTCATTTAATCTATTACAATTTTTTAGGAAAGAAAAATTCAGCTCGTTTTCTACCTCCCCCACACTTGAGTTTAATAATAATCAGAACTATATCTTCTAGATCTGGTTAAAAAGGTATAAATTGTTTGTAATTTGGTTTCCTAAAATGATATTTCATGGATAAAAAAGGCCTAAAAATATTTATATGAAAATTTTATCCAAAATTAGAGTTCAATTTAAAATGCCCTTTTAAAGTGTGGCCTCAATAATACTTGACACATTCAATGAACTCTATCATCTTTGACAGAGAGGAAAAAAAGTTATGGATCTCAAAACAGGACTCAATACTATCATGAAAAAGATAAATGTAAATAATTTGTAAAAAAACTAGAAACCTATCATGTTGGGAAATATTATCAATTGAGATAGTACAACTGTGCATGATTTTCACAATCAATCAAACTTCATAAAATGAAAATATTGGAAATAAAGAATAAAAATCAATTATAAAATAATTTAAATACAAAAACATTAAAAACGTGAAATGTTAAAAAAATAACAAGATAGTTTTAATTTTTCAATGTATTTGATTTAGCTCAGAAATTCCAAAAAAAAACATCAAAATTGAAAATAGGAAAACCTGAAGATTCAGCAAAAGTCCTAAAAATTAAAATGGAAGAACGTAAAAATTAACAAAAACTACAGAAATAAATAAATAATAATGATTATTATTATTAAAAATAAATATAAAAGTGAAAGAAAATGGATAATGATTGGATTATACCCCCACCCCTAATAGGGTTTTTGGTTTTCACTCCTCCTATTTGGGCAGTTGTAGTGGATTATCTCCAATCAAGAGGTGGTGGTATTTTCATTTAGATGAGCCACTACATATGAATATTCCCAATATCCATGAGTAAACATCGATAATGGATAACCTCAAAGGATGTACAATAATTACATACACATAAGAAATAAGAATGAGAAAAATTGATGTCTAGAGTGGGGGAGAAGATAAGGGTCACTCCCAGATGACTTCTATGGTGTCCTGCTCCAAAGGGTATACAAGTTGTTATGAAAGAAGAATTTTCATCACTACATGATCATTAAAATATTACACTTCATTAATCTACAGCACTTTGGTGGTATCTTACTTACATACAAGGCCTGCTCCATTTTTTATGTGCAAGAAATTTTAAAAAAAAAATAAGTCATAAAATAATTTTCCTTCCATAATATTAAAGAATGAATAATAAAAAAACATCCCCTTAATGTATGTCATCTTAGTAATTTATCTCTTCTAAGACGATCATTGGAAACTCAATCTCAACAGGTGTACCATCAGTATAATCATTCAAAGAGAAAGAGATGTGGATAGGTTATTATTTTTCATCATAAAGTATTGGAAGATCAGGTAGTAGGTTATCATCAACAGATATTTTCCAAGATTCTTCCAAAAATGTTGATCTCCAATAATTGAGTTAGCATGCATGTGTTCATCAGGGACCTCCTCGAATATGGTTGAGTGCAAGAATATTTTTCTAATTTATTTAGTAAATTATTCTCATCTACATTAGTTTCAAAATATTAAAAAATGATTAGTAAAATCTCCTCTACCACAAGATTTGGTTTTGGTTCTAGTTCATATTCCAGTTTATCTTGATAGGAATGAATATATTCATCTATCCACTTTATTTGGATATCCATGTTTTCTGTTACATCACTAATACATTGAAAATGATCTTCCTGATCATAGTGACCTAATTCTTGTATCAATGATTGTTTAGTCTGTGCATAATAAATTGAATTTAAATTCATAATGAACAAATAATATTTTTCTGATTTTTTAAAGAAAATTATGATAATTGGGTGTTTTAGGAAAAATAGTGTGTGAAAATGTTCTTCAACCTTTGAAATGGTGCCAAATTGATGCGCTTGGATATTACACGGATCTGTGGGTAGTATTTTAATTACATAACCTTGAAATATATCTTATAACCATGGTTGGTCTCAATAAGGCATCCCACAAAACTCTAAATTTCTATTATCTATATAGAAATAATACCTAATATAAAAATAAATAATATAAAATATCGGTATGAATGATTCATTTAATATTAATATATAACTGTAAATAAATATATTGTAATGATAATATAATGGATTCACATATCATGATGTTAAAAATAAAGTAAATCCTCTGAGGATAATAACCATACTGAACCATCATTATCTCCTTAATGAACATGCTCAATCAATAGGGGTGAATAATTTCTCCCCAAATCTATCCATAGAAAGTATGCACGTGGTAGAAAAATTTAATGGACTCATTCGGTAAATTTTATTATTTAATGTTTTTTCCGTATGTCTTATATGTATACCCTCTAAATGATAGTTTTATTTTCTATGATGGGACATAGTTATAAACAATATATTCTAGAAACTTATTTTTCCTAGGAAGACTCTTCATATTCCATTTCATCGAGTTCCCATGACATTATTACAATGAAAAAAATGAATAATGAATGAAAACTTTATGAAATCTGTTTATTAATATCTTTTATATCCCCTTGTGTAATTTCATCTCATTTTTAATGTAAATTTAATAGATATGGGACCAACATAAAAAATCCCATACCTGTGCACAAATTTGGAGGCTCAACTTGCGATCCAGTTTTGGGTCTTCAATTGATTGATTTAGATTTGGTTATGTAAGAATTAAATTAATCGAAATTAATATATAAACCTATAAAATAATTATTTTCCAATTTCTATCAGTTTATGAAATGTTATATTTGAAGCACCTAAAAAAAATAAAGCAGTTAAAATCTAAAATTAAGTAATTTTTGTAATTACGCTCAAAATTCTACTAAAACCATAAAATGTGACAATTTATCAAAAAATAAGACCTTGGTAGGATTAAAAACATTACAATAAAATGTGAAATAATTAAAACCATTTTCTATATAAATAAATATGTTGGTTATAAATGGAATAACCTTCAAAGATACAAATGGAATATTCCATATGGTTATAAATAACCTTAATGGATATAAATAACCTTCACGGTTATAGATAACCTTAAAAGTTTTAAATAACTTTCACTATTATAAATAAATTTCTTGGTTACAAGTGGAATAACCCTCACATCCAATTTCAAACATAAATCATACATAAATTATTGGGGGAATATCATAGACCCACCTATAATTGGTTTATAATAGAACCACCCATCATTATAAATAATTCCCATTAACACTAACACAACCATAACACAGAAAACCATTATGTTATCAAAATATTTTTTTCACTTATACGAAAAAATTTAAAGATATTGATATATCCATTTCTGTTAAAACCTAATTTTCAAGACCAAAGATTCCATATCAAAGGGAAATAAGGATTTTCATCGAATAAAACACTAAATATTTTAAAATAATAAAAAAATTAATTGTTGTGGTAGCATAAAAACTTTTTATGCCTAATATGTTAAAATAGAACATTACTTTTTTCATTTTTTAATAATCCGAAGGGTTACATAAAAAATAAATAAAAAATATTAATTTTGAAAACCTTTGAAATAAATTGAAAAGTAACATAAAATTCCATTTAAAATACATTAATTTCAATATAGATATATATATTAAATAAATTTAAGAATATTTACATAGAAGAGGAAAATTTAGATAATAAACCCATAAAACATTGAAAAGAGGTGTTTTAAAGTATAATATCCTTTATATAAAACATTTAAAATAATTATATCTAAAAATATTGTAAATATATTAAAATATGTTAAAAATTATCTTTAACATCCATTCAATCATAACTAATAATTTTAGTGATGTTTTTAGAATTACATGGACATCGAAGAAAAAGAGTTCTATAAGAAACATTAAAAGAGGATTTTTTAAAAAATAAATTCAATTACCTCAAGTAAAACTCATTATATATATTTCCATACATTCTAGTATATTAAATTTATGTTAAATATTTAATTTATTAATATAGTTTTTCAAGTCTATTTTTATTTTATTTTCATATTATAATTAACAAAGTTCATATTTGGCGTTTTTTGGATATTCTGATCATTTGTCTAAGATGACATTAGTATGTTGACTACGGTCAAAGAGGTAATTATTTCAACATTGCCAAAATAATAATTGTTTCTTAATTATATTTTACTTCTAAAAAATAATTTTTTTATTTTTTGGAAAACTATCTATGTTATAATAATGGAGACGGTAGGTCATGCATACGCATGAGTAATGTTTCCATTTTCAAATGACCATTAAATAAAGTAGGTACTTATTAATTTTTATTTATAGAATTATCATTATATCATAAAATATATATTATTTAATTACATATAATTATCTATATCGTCCATGTGATGTGGTGATGATAAAATAATCACATCGCTTAATGGAGGTGGTAGTCCACATATATACACGAATGGTGTTATTATTTTTTATTGAACGAAATGGTAATAATGTAAATAATATATTATATTTTCATAATGACAAATATTTCATGATTATTATATTATATATATTAAATCTATAACTATAACCATCCATAATAGGTGATGATGGAAAATTAATTGCATCAGTTTGTGAGGTTGTAGTCTACCATACAAAGGAACAACAGATTTGTTTCCCATTTGATAGAAGAAGAGATGAAAATAGGTTCTTCCTTTAAAATAATAATATCTCAATATATGAAATATATTTGTTTTATTAATGATTATATTTTGAGAAATTTTTATTTTGGTAGAATAAAAAATAAAATGAAAACGCTTAATTAAGAATTATACCGCTTCTTCTGAAAAACTCCTATGGTTTACACCTAAATATTTCCAAGGTTGATTTTATGATCATACCCCATCCTCTATGAAATGTATATGGATGTAAAAAAAAGTTTTATTAAGTATTTACTGAACTAAATGGTTATTATAGTGTGAAAAAGGAGAAAAATATTTGTTGTTTTATAAGAGAGGGTAAGGGTTGTCTTCGAATTTATTATAATATTAAATTAATTAATATTAATTTCCACATTAATATAGATCTGTGTTCATAATATTATAATATAATACTATTTTATTCCAATATACTCTCATTAAATAAACATTTGACAATTTGAGGATATATTTCAACCTTTATCATTTGGTTTTAACCATTTTTGACAATCTCCACGGTATTAATGTATTTACTATTTACGCATAAATAATGTTACTATAAAAGGTAAAATGTTACATAAATGTAACCTAATTGATATTATAAACAATATATATTTAACCTGGATATATAAAGTTATTTTTAAAATTTAATTTCTTTTAGAAAAACATTATTTATTAAAAAATATCATTAATGATGGTTTTGACACTATTAATTTAATTTTACTTTAAAAATGTCAAGACAGTGCTGGAATTTATATATATATATTTAAACCTTCTATAATATGATATGTGTATCTAAAAATTTTCTTTAACAAAATAATTTTTTCAAGTTAAAATACTTTTAATATTTTTGAAATCATTTGTTTTATTTTCTTTTTAATATAAAAATTACATTGTCGGTGTTGCATAATCCTTTAAAGAAATTATATAAATACTAAAAATTAGAAATAAATTATAATAATGAAAATAATATAATTATTAAAATATCATTAATATCCATTAACTTCTATCTTATTCCATTTGTGAACATATTAGAGATATTTAAATGTAATAGGGTTACATTTTGTCTTTTTCTTCACTTAAATAATTATATAGATCAATTTCATGGAAATGTGTCCCATTAAAATATAAATATAGAGAATATGTTTATCCAGAACAAAATAACATGATAAAATATGATTTAAGTAGAGAAATGGTCTCCCTATTAGTTAGATTTAATGTAAGTTAAACTGATTTTCCCTTTAACAAAATGATGATTATTTACCGTTATTATTATTCGTTATAGAAAAAATAAACATTGATTTATTAAATAAAATAAATTATGGTGATTCCAAAAATTTAATCCAAATTATTAAATTAAATATCTATAAGTGGTATAAATTAATTTTATAATTATCCCACAAATCATGGCACGAAATGGTTTAACGATAGAAAATACCATTTTAAGTATAAAAGTATATTTCATACAAATCAGGTATAATGTTGATTAATACAAAATTAATTAGGTTATTTATAACTAAAAAAATACTTATATTACTTTATGATAACATTGAAAATATTTTGGGTCTTTTTTAATAAAAATAAATGATAGTTTTATTTTAAATGGTATTTTTACTATTCACTAAAAAAATATAGTGGGAATAAAAAAAAAATATAAATTAAGATAATTTTGACATGACGAATTAAAAAAATGATATCATTTTTATCAAATAAAATTTCTAAAATTTACAGAAAATAATTATAATATTTTCTCAAAAAATGAAATAAAATCCATTTTGTAAGAGGATATATTTTTTAAGAATAAGAAGATTTTTCTAAAATTTGAGTGATTATTTAATATGAATTTATCAATAGATTTATATTTATTTAGACCATTACGGCTATATCATTAATCATTTAATCTAATACCAACAAATTTAATGGATATGTTATAAAAATCATATTTAAATAACTATATTTAATGGTTATTTTACGAGGTGGTTCATGTCGTATACACCATCGAATATATATTTATTTTTAATATATTAGCATTTTATAGATATGGAGTAAAAAATTATTATTTATATATGATTCTTAATTATTCATGGAAATTTATCGTGGAGCATGGTGATTCTTTATGGGGTAAATGTCTATTGTGGATGGAGATTGATCTAAGAATGCATGAAATGTTGAGGAACATTCTTGTACCTTATACCTATCAAATATGGAGTAGTTTCAGGTGTATAGATCCTTTGGGATTTTCTTATGTGTAATTATAATTATATTTAATGTATTATTCATTCATTACATATGGTTTTTAATTTGTATACATTCATTTATGGTGTTAAAGGTTATTTTATACATGGGAAATGTGTGTATGTTGTAGGTAGAAATAGGTTAAGGCATTTCATACTATGTGATATGATTTTTCCATTATATTCACAAGAAACTATAAAATTATAGGAAATAATGGGGTGGAAAACTCAGTTTACTTTTGGACAAGGTGTGGTTCCAGTGGGACAGGTCATGTTATTGCTATATCAAAACAGTCATGACCAAGGGGGTGATTTTGGAATTTGTAGTCATGTGAGGACTGGTTTCCAAATTTAGGGTAATGATTTTAAGTGGATATAGAGTTTGTTTATTATTCTATGGAGACTATTGTATGAGTGAAAGTCAGTGAATATTTTCTCTAGGACTCTAATAACCTGTTATATAACCCATACCTCAAATGCATTGATTGAGGGGTATAAATAAATTTGTTCAAGCATCATATAATGTTCAGTTATGATATTAATGTAATTACCATGTCATATAATCCAATTATTCATTAATCCATATGGTTTATATTATAAAATTAACTACTCACTTATAGATATATTGGGTATAGAGTTATGGTTCTTGTGATAAAATTCCATTTGTTAGGCCTCTCATCACTAATACATAGATATGAGGCATTGTTTTTTAGATTTATATGAGAGACATACTTGCTCAATAATCTGGGGAAATTTCTCTCACTTGTTCTTATTGTTTTACTTTCAATTAATGAGGGTTTTAGTTACTACTGTTTTTGATGATATTACCTATAGTTTGGGTATACTTTGTGTATTTAGAAGGAAAAGACCACATGAGCTTATAAGGTGATCATAATCTTCAGGTGATAGGGGATTGGCTAAAGTCTGAGAATCGTATTTCCATTTGATTTGGACTTTCAATGAATATATAGAGATTCATATATTGATCCCACAATAAAGAATAATGATTTTTTAGTGGATTGTGTTTTTCACAAACTCATAATAGTCTTTATCAACCATATTTTGAAATTTATCGTTTATTTTGGATGGAGTTATATTTTGGGATGTGGGAACCTCCATAAAGTGGTATGAGAATGTCTGAGTATGTATATATGTGATACACTATAACTTCACTCCATGAATTTAGTTTGGTTAAACACATTATTTACATTCAACCTTTTAAATGAACTAAATTGACCTAATTTTATCTATCAATAATTATAATAACACTAAAAAATACTAAGTCACAAATATATGAAGGACCTTTTAGGTTTAGAGTTTTAAAATTCTAAGAAAAAAATTACTAAAAAATCCTACATCATTATAATAAAATGTAAATTTATAAATTATGTAAGAAACTAATTAATCTATAATAATTCATCAATATATCCCACAAAATTCTCCACACATGCTGCTCCTCTAGACATATCATGACTAATACTTTTCTTCATAATCTGGGGAAATGTAAACAAACAAAGGGTGAGCTCAAACACTAAGAAAGGGAAAACAAATATTAAATGAAATCAAGATAAAAAATAGGCACGAATAATAAGGTAGAAAAAACTTGATAATCAAATAATGGTATATAATTAATTATATGAGCTTGGAATAAATCCAGGGTTAACAATATAAATAAAGACACGGCAAATAATAAGTGTATTTATAGCACCTTAAGATTTAAAAAGAAGATAAAATAGGTTTGATAGAATATATAAAATATGAAATTAAGCCAAAATGAAAATATAACACCCTAATAATTTATGATATACATATTTTTAATAAATTTAGTCCCTTTGATAGCTTTAAATACACACAACACCTTGATTAAACACAACACAATACTCTATTAAAATATTATTATTTAAAATGAGACTATTATAACCTAGTTGTTAAGTTGAAGGTTATGAATAGTAAAAAATTAATTATGAAAAATATTAAATTATACATGTATAAATAAATAAATTAGATATATATTGATAATAAAAAATAAAAATCATTTTAATGAAAAATAAATGTCTCCATAAAATATATTTTTTTAAATGGTGGTTTAGTTGAAATTTAATAAATAATTTATAATTAAATTTTACCTATTTTAAAAAATATATTTTAAAAATAATGTTCATTTTTTAAATAAATGGTTCAAAATTATATTGGGGTGGTTTTATATGTTTTTTTAAATGTTTCAATTTTAAATGAATAGTTAAAAATATTGTTTTTTATCAAAACATTACCTTATATAGAAATTAATTACAGAGGTTATTATTATATTAAATTTATTTTAAATTAAAGTTAGTTTATTTATATTATAATAAATACAATTTTGTTAATTGGAATCAATTTTACATTGAATTTTGATATTAAAACCTTCTATACTTATGATATTTTTCTATTTTGAAACCTCTGTTTACATCCCATCTATGTGTTTATTTCTAAACTGGATTCTTCAAATTCTGTGAATTTAATTTTTGAAAATATGTCCTGTTTTTAGAATAATTATAATTTATATTATCTAATATGTTCAACATATTTTTTTACTACAATCAATAGTGAATACAGTAAATATTAACTATAGTAGTTAAGGTAAAAATTGGTTTACCATGGGGTTAAACTAAAAATATAAGGGTTAAAAATGGACTAAAACATGTAGGACATCCTTTTTATGGAAACATTTATACCATATAAAATATAATGTTTTATAATTTCCCATTTTTATCATTTTAGTATGTGAAAAATGTTGTATACTTTATTCTTTCTAAAAATTCAATGTCGGTCCCCTTCCACACTTATAAAAGGCCACTCATGTCATTCACTTATTTACACCTATAAATAACATTTTATCAACCAAAATCAACCTAAATATATTAACAACATAATTATACATATTCTGGATCTCCTTTTCATCCAAAAATACCAACTATTGGGTCCTTAAGAGGTTATCAAAATACGGTTTCTCTAAGAGAATTTAATTATATTAATGAAGTTCTTTCAATTTCATTCTTATTTTCCAACTCCAACTATGTCTTAAAGGTTCCATTATAATAACACAATTATATACCATATAATTATATTCTATTGTGTTTATGTAATAATATTTATCCATCTTCTCCCCTGTAAAATGGGAAAATAAATTGTCGATCATGTGTTCTGTGGACTATCGCATCACGTACCGATGTAACTCGTTTTCCATAAACACATATAATGATTGTATATAATGATTTATTTAATGTTTATATGTAAATTTTATTATATTATTATACTTTTAATAATAATATCACATATACCTTCATACTTTACAGGCTTTTTAGATATATGATCGCATCGCTCATGTGTATAATGAACTATCACCTCACGAAGTGATGTGATTCATTTTTTCACATGCACATTACATGGAAGGTAATAGGGAAACGTTTAATAGATTACATTGATATATATGACATGATATTAATTATATAAAATTAATATATCATCCACTTCCATATCCTTTCACCTGTTAAGGAAATGATAACATCACTTGTGGGTATGTACGACCTATCATCTCCATGAAGTTAATACTTCTAAAATGTATCTAATGAAAAAAAATATTTATAACATAAATATAATTTTTGATATATGGAATCATATCTTATTCAAAATAACAAATAATTTGATGAAAAAACACACAAGAGAAAACAAGTAAATTAACACCCAAAACAATTAATATAAGGAAATATTATTAACAAACATGTGGTAAAATGTTATAAGTGGATCATATATCATAATATAAATATGAATATGGCTTTAGAATAAAATAATAAGATGTCTAAAACCATTATACATGATTACAAGTAGTGTTTAACCAAAAGGAAGAATGAGGTAAGGGACTTTGTCTCAATTTCACTTCATTAAAGAATATTGTAATCTTAGGCACCAAATTTTTTTATTTGATTTATATACTACCCCTTTTAACTTGTATTTCATGAATAGAGCATACATCATGTTTTTTTAGGTTTCAATTTAAATTATTTCATCTAAGTGTATTTGACTAGAATATTACAATGTGGTAATGATTTTCATAACTCAATTTCTTTTCATTGGGTTACATTACTTCTTTGTTGTTTTTTTTTGTATTCATAAGTTATTTGTGAAATGTATTTTGAATATATTATTCATTATTTCTAATTTTTTTTATGATGATTTACATTTGATTCACATAATAGAGTCATTGATTAATTATTGCTCCAGCATTTTGATCATTTTAAGGGATTTCATTTCAATTTCAATTTCATTGAGACATATTAGTTAATATGCACATATTAAATTTTATCCAATGTATATATTCCCCTTTGATTTATTTAACGTCCATAAATATTTATTTATAATTATTGATAATTTTTTAATGTTTATTCTTCATGGGGTTACAAATTAAAATTTACCAATGATATAAAAATTTTTATAGAATCTCGCCTTCTTTAGTGATTATTTACATTCCCCTAAAAAAATGAATTTATTGTGTTAATTTTTCATTAGAAACTAAATTTCTCTTAAATATACATATTCTTGAATGATGTATATAGTTATTTATTAAACCATATATAGATTTTACATATGGTGTTTATATTTAATGTTGACTGATTAACTGGGGGAAAATTTCTAAATCTGCATCCATTACTTAATACAGATATTTTATGATAAGTAATATTATTCATGAATTAAATTGACCATTCAATATATGAGAAATTCATTGGAAGTCAAGATATGATTGGGTCCTGACTACAGATATCCCTTCAATGCATCGGTAGTATCATGATATGATTTAGATGGATAACCTTAGTAAAATTGGGTATTGGTGTATACCTACCCATTAATTTTAAACTGACTATTAAAAGGTATTGATAGTAGAGATACCATGATTCATGACATTATGACATACAATTATTAATAATTTCACTAATTAAGAATTAAGTTATTATAATCTATGATTTTTTTCAATGGTATTATATATGGGATCATTTTATTCTCATTTTATTAATTTAATGGATTTTGTGTTCAGATATTTACCATTCTATATTGATTATACATTATATTATAATGACATTAAAATTATTTAAATAGAATCTTTGTTTTGTTATTTACCTTTCCATATTGGTTCATGATATCATTCACTTTACATAACTCTTACTGTGTATTTAAGATCATCCTTATTTTATTTCCTTTCCTCTGAATCCTTGAAGTATACTATAAATTATATGCAATGCTACTCTATGGTAAATAATAGTATTCTCAAAAAAAAATTGAAATTTTTGTTTTCAAATGTAGGGAAAGACTCAAGTCTGAATCTGGTTTACCAAGGCTACTAAAATATTCAGTCCTTCAGGATGAAATCACTTGTATTTGATGCCAAAGTAGTAATTATGAAACAAAATTCATGGTAAATACAAGTGGATCTATTTAGGGAACAAATGTATATAGGGGTAATAATTATGAAACAAAATTCATGGTAAATGTCTCAAAAATTACCTAGTACATGACAACATGCCTTACTGTGAACCATGTTTAAAAATCAAGGGGGATATGATTTGGATAATTAACATTTGATTTACAATCCATTATGAAGGATTTTAATAAATGATGAAAATCAATAACCAAGGTTAAATATAATGTGTGTTATATGAAAACTAAGGTCTCATTATTTAGAAATATAATAAAGTATTATTTGGATTTCTAACTACAATTATATTTCCTCACACAATGATTTTTGGTTTTAGTCAGTGAATGAAACGTGAAATAATTATGTTAACATTGAACATTAAGGAAAATTTTGAGTCTATGTAAAACAAAATGGGATAATATAATTATTGAATGATATCATGATTATCCATAATCTATTATCTATGTATGTAATTAAAAACCTAAACCTCAACCGTTTCTTATAATCACCAAATAAGAGAATGATGGAGTTCTTTAAGAGCTCCATTGGTGGAGACCATGGAGGAAATAAGGTTTGATTTCCTTCATGATAGAAATATGGAAAGAGAACCCTAGGAAATCATCTAAATGGAATGGGAAATATTTTATATGTTGAAATGAAGGGCATAAAGCAATGAATTTCATATTAAAAATTAAGAGTATGATGGAAGTAAATAAACTTCATCCTATTTATATATTTATAATATATTTTCTTAAATTTGAGGTAATTGGGAATTATCTGAGCCAGTTCCCCATTCTAAAGGATAACCCCTTGACCAAGAAAGAACCTATGTTGAAAAAAATGGTTGAAGTATTAATGTATTATCATTCCCGAATCATATTATAGAATTATTTTTACAAAAGGTATTTTGATTACAAGAATCATGAAACATATAAAGGCTGTTAAAATTTTGAAGCATATATGTCATTATTATGATAACTGTTATGGATACCATAATGGGATTATGAGTTTTAGATTGATAAAAAGTTCAAATTCTTAAACACCAATTTTTAGGTTTTATGTGGTGTGAGCATACTAAGATCATGGATACTATGGGAGATATTTATGAAAATATAACCCATTGGTTTAGCATATGTTTTATTGAAAAGGTTATTTAAGGAAGAATGTGGTTACTTTTTGTCTGAATATGTTTAAATGTATTATTAACCATAATGGTTTATCTTATCTTTTATGTTGAGGTAATTAAGGGTATTACACTTTGGGAATTTTATATGAATTATTTTAATATGGTTTTAGAAAAAATAAAACCCACATGTCAGGTGAAAACATATTGCATCTGACAAAGTGTAGGTCTTGAACCCATAATTGAAGTGAAATAAGGCTATTACACCTAAATATTTCATGCATGATGGTCTGGTAAATATATCACTGTTTTTAGTTTAAGGATTTTATGTATAAATAATAATGTTGAACCAGTGGTGTTACTAGGGAGGTTTAAATATTAATGCATTATATTGGATAATTTATTCTAACTATAGTGGTTTTGGAAAATATTTAAAGACAGATAGAAGTAACTGTCAGGATTTTATAGATTCTAAAATAATTAAATAGTTAATTTTAGTGTTTTAGGAATAAAAAATAATTTTTGGATATTCATTTCTTGGATTATGTGATGAATTGGAAATTTATTGTTGAAAAACCAAAAAAAGAAATTCTGCTAATGATATAAAGATATTGGGTAAGTATATATACTTATGTTTGTAGTCAAGATGTAAAATGAATTCCCCAACTTTTGGAAAAAATTAATTAAACAAAGAATTTATCATATTACCCTCAAATTATATGAATTAAATGGTTTCCTAATAATTGTTACGACCCGTCCCTCGAGGAACGTTCCATGACATACCCAAAGCACGCCTCTCGAATGCCAGGGGTAGGCAACTAGCAACAAGGTAATCAACCTACAAGTGGGAGGTATTTTTCTGAGTACCCATATGCACACGCACATCCAACCATGTCCTACAAACTAAAAGGGGATAACTTGTATACTAAAACAAGTGTTGAGTACAAGTACAACAGAAAATAAGTGGGCCAGAATATAAACCCAAATAAAACTAAAAATAGAAAAGCACATAGGGACTTGGGTGTCCATCTTCTGAAAACCCCGCCGGATGGTAAGATTGGTGTAGCTACTAGAAGCCGAAGTAGTATGTTGTTTCTTCATGATCTTACTAGGACCTTCCTTCTCCTAGGACACCAAGTCCTCCGTTGAAACGTTCTTCATCTCCACCAGATACAACACATGCGGGCAAAGCCCGTACAGGGGTGAGTAACACAATACTTAGTAGGGGACCCTAGTCCCCTAAGGATAAATACCATAATGAACACCCAAAAAGTAAGGACATCTCACACTTGGTATATTCTAGAGTAGTAATTTTTCATCGGTTATAGTGATTAACATTTTGTACTATTGAGGTACTCCTCCCTGATGAATCACTGAAGCCTGCCGAGGCACAGATGTTCACATAGATTTTGATCATCTTCTAGGACATTGAGGTCAACACGGCTCGGTCAAGCCACTATGTAATACATGGCTGCTGGTCTACTAGTACTCTAAGGTCCATGCAGATACTATTTTGTTGGGCCATTGAGATCCACATGGCTACTACTCATCTGCATGCTTGATCCCAGAAGATCCACTCCCCCAAGCCATAAGTTGAAATTCTATATCCTTGTAAGTCTTCATAGAGCATACAAAAATATCTTCCTAATCTAGAGGGGCCCAATACTACAAACGAATCGTTAGTCAGATGCCCAATTTTCAATTTATTAGAATTTTTTTAGTCAAGGCCCAGTTTCATCGGGGCCCAGTCTAACCTGATCCGACTAACCCAACGAACCATACCTAGGGTTCCCACATACCCCAATTTAATTTGACTGACTCGGCCAGGCCCAGATTGGGACTGGGTCAGTCTGGTCTGGTCTGGCCGGTGGGATATGCCTGATGGGCCTCACTGGACTCAGCCCGGTTTGGATGAGGGTCCAGCCAGTAGGGTCGCCCGGCAACCTGGTTTTGTTCGGCCTAGCCCGCGAGGTGTGTTTTCCACCTACATAGTGAATCTCAGCCCACTAAATGTAGGTTGATGGTGTGCGCCAGCATGACCCACAGCCGGTTGAAACGTCCGGCCCTGCCTACCCTGCGGTTCGTCTGTGGGGCCTCCATCTTGTCGTGGTTGAGAGACCATGACTACCAACTCACTGAGCAGCCTCAACATGACCTCTACTTCCATGTCACACACATACTCAGTCAGCAGGTTTGACCCTTCAAAGTAGCGCCAGGCTGGCATCACGTGTCTCCTGCATTATGGCATGCATCGGTCGCAAAATCTGCCATCTCATCACACCGTCGATGCATGCCGCTCCACTCAGTCAGCGACCTACTGTCTCACTATCCGGTATGCAGCTAACACTGCCGCGTGCCCATAGACTCTTTCGCGGACCACTTAACACACTCTGTTGGTATGTTCTTCACATCTCTTGTGCTTACATCCTCTAGGGAATGTCCCCTTCACTATGAAGGTCTTAAACCCTCCTTTTTGTCTATTTATATGCATATCCATGAAGAACACACACAACGGAGGGCCTTGGTCCTTGATCTTGTCAGCTCGTGCCCTCATGTTAGGATTTCATAACATAGGTGAGGTTTGGAAAAGATGTTCCACCATAGAAAAAAAATTACATAATCCTGAATAGTGAAAACACAAGAGAAACCTTACCCTCCCGCGAGAATTCATGGTTCATGGATCAACTAGTTTGTGGGATGATCTCCCTTCGTCATTTAGAATGAGAATAGGGAATAACTTTAAAATAAAACAAATCCCTACCTTGTTGACATTTGATGCCATAGGGTTTCATCCTTGAGGGTCCAAGAGGTCAATTGAATTCTTCATTCATCAAAGTATGTCGAAGTCAATGACATCTCGCTGGCATTCATCATTCTTTGATGGGGAGAAAATATGTCGGAGTTTCATTAGATAAATCACAAAGTTTAATCCTTGTTTTACCAAGGCATCAAACAATTAAGAAAACACATCGACATGTTTTTTTACGTTGTGATGTCACATATTTACTATGTTTCATTTATGAAATAGCATAGCTGTTATGCATCAATAAATCATTGATGCGTTGTAAGTTGACATGCCATTAATGAGTCTCTTTAATATTCATTTTCATTGCCTCTTCATCATGTTGCATCATCTTTTTATGCCACTCAATGAAGAGAAATGGAATAAAATAATTCCTTTAAAGTTATTTTTTTTTTCAGATCGGTCCGAAATTTAACTTTTCTGTTCATCCATTGATGATCTAAGTTATGTTCTTTCTAGGACAATCCCTAAATTATGAGTTTACCAGTACCCTCAAATTTTTGATCTGAGCACCGGTTCAATTGTTAAAAAAACATTCTCGCATCTTTACTGAACATACATTAAAAAAGTTCAAAATTCAATTCTAGACTCACTAGGCTACAGAATCACATGCTGTTTGAGCATGTAGTCTAAAAATTAATCCGTTAAATTTTAAAAAAATACATGAAACTTTTGGGGCATTATATTCCCCCCACCATAGGGATTTATATCCCTAAAATATAAAACAAGGTATAATCAATAAAATGGGGGTACTGAGTAGAAATCTAAGCCTCTATCTCCCATGTTCTCTCCCAGTGATTCCCATGCTACCACCGAACGTGCACCAGAAGAATTTACCACACATGCAGAACACACTCCTCTCGAACCTCTATCTATTTTGAGAAGTCCAAAAATGTCTCCCCATTGTCAATTTCCATCTCACCCTAGTTGATGACGTGCAACGGATCATGCATATATCTCCTTAGTTGTGACACATGGAAAACATCATTAACCCGGTGCGTCTTTGGGGGAAGATCCAGGTGGTACAATCCCTTACTAACTGTTCTCTAGATCTGGAAATGTCTAATGAACCTTGAAGATAACTTTCTGCCCTATCCAAATCTCTGTAATCCCTATCAGGGAGAGACTCGAAGGATAACATAGTCTCCCTCCTTGAACTCCAAGGGTCTCTGTATCCTATTGACATAGGACTTATTTCTGCTATGTGTAGTCCAAATTCACTCCTGGATGACCTGCACCTTCTCATTGGTATTCCGTACCAACTTTGTTCCCATGAGTCCCAACTCCCCTAGGGCTGTCAATCATAGATGTGATCTGCAAGGCCTCTAGTAAAAGTCCTTGAATGGTTTTATTCCAATTGTGATGTGATAGTTATTTTTTATAAAATATCCACTGGTGGGAGGTGTTCCAAGAAACTAAGACCAAAATCTAAGACGCAGACCTGAAGCATGTACTCCAAGGTCTTTATGGTCCACTCTGGCTAACCATCCATCTAGGGATGAAAAGTTGTACTCAAGCGCAGCTGAGTCTCGAATGCCTCATGTAATCCCTTCCACAATTGGGATGTAATGTTTTCATCACAATCTGAGACGATTGTCAAAGACACCCCATGAAGATACCCTATCTCCTGGATGTAGAGGCGTCCCAAGCCCTCAACCATTCCCTACTCTTGATGGGTATAAAGGGAGCCAACTTGGTAAGTCGATCAATGATCACCAGATAGAATCATGCCCTTTAGATGTATGTGGTAACCCCGTCCCAAATTTCATCATGATATTGTCCCATTTCCACTCATGTACCTCAAGTGGCTGAGCCAATCCTATTAGAACCAAATTCTTGGCCTTCACTTGCTTACATGTGAGGCATCATGTGACAAACTCTGCCAAAACATTCATCGTTGTGGAAACCAATACAATCATAGGAGGTCCTAGTACATCTTAGCCAATCCATGATGTACCGCCAAGGGGATTTATGGAAATACATCAACACCTCCTCCCATAACTCCCCTGGTACTATGGTTATCCCTCTAAAAAGGGTGATGTTCTCCCCACCTATCAAAAATCAATTAGGATCATGTCCTAACGATAAATGAGCATATCGGGTCTCACAGTCAACATCTATCAGTTGTGCCTCCCTAACATGCTTTAATAGTGGGGGCGTAACAGTCTTCAACAGAAGGTAATTTGTTCCTTCATCTTCCACAAAGGATATCTGCATCATGCCTAGCTACTATGTCACCTCACTCAGCAGCTGCAAACCGTTCCTCCTGCTAAGCGTGTCTGATACCATGTTCCCCTTCCTATGAGTATATAATATCTAAAAGTCTTAGTCTTAGAGGAACTCTATCCATAATTGTTACGTCAGGTTTAGATCCTTCTGTATAAGATATACCTTATACTCTTTTTTTTGAGGTAAATTGTAAATTGTTCACCCATCAAGTAGTGTTTCAACATATTAAAGGCAAAGACCAATGTTGTTAACTCTAGGTTAGGGGTCACATCATTTTTCTCCTGATTCTTCAACAAACATGTGTCATAGATGACCACCACTCATACATGCATTATAAAACAACCTAAACTGGTTTCTGATGTGTTGCAGAAAACTACGAACTCAATACCCTCCACTAGTAGCCTCACGATATGGGCACTAGTCTATCTTTGCCTAATCTCCTAGAAAATATGCTGGAATTTCTCCATCCACACAATGGGTTTTCCCTTCTATGTAAAATTTGATAAGGATTTTCTGATCTATAAAATCCATGCATGAAGCTTTGATAGTAACTAGCCAACCCCAATAATCATTGTACCTCGTTTATGCTCTAGGGTGGCTCCAAAGTGAGAATTTCCTCTATCTTCGCTGAATCCACTACAACTCCAACCACCGAGATGATGTTTCCCAAAAAGTGGACCTCCCAAATCTAGATTTGGCACTTTGAGAACACACCATAAAGCTGGTGCTCTCAAGATTTTTCCAGGACTATCTGTAGGTGTGTAGAGTGATCCTCCCCTGATTTTGAGTACCCCAATATGTCTTTAATGAAGACCATGACAAACTAGTCAAGTTAAGGCTAGTAAATCCAATTCATGAGTCCCATGAACACTACTATGGTGTTTTTCATGCCGAAAGGCATCACTATGAAATAATTGTTTTCATACCAACACCTGAAGGATTTCATGAATACGTCCTCATCTTGTACCCAATGGTATTGATTTCCTGATCAGAGGACAATCATTGAGAACCACCTCGATCCCTTCAGTTGATCAAAGAGGTCATCAATACTCAGTAGTGGATACATTTTCTTCAAGGTCACCTTGTTCAGGAACCTGAATTCCATGTATAGCCTCAAGATCCCATCTACCTTCTTATAAAACAATATTAGGGATACTCATGGGGAATCATTGAGCCTTAAAAATCCCTTCTCCTACAAGTCCTCTAGTTGTAACCTCATCTAACGAAGCTCCACGGGAGCCATACAATGTGCTGTTGTGGATATTAGTGTCATCTTGGGGTATAAGTTGATACGGAAGTCTACCTCCCTATGAGGAGGTAGTCCCAGAACATCCTCATAAAAAAAGGTCCTCGTACTCACCCACCACTACAGGAAAGCATGGAATCCTCTCATCCACTACACCATGGAGATAGTTATCCAACTAGTGAGTGATCGAATGAACCCTCCTTTGAGAAAGTTTTTCTTGTGTTGTAAGGGTTTATTTCTCTCCAATGAAGGAAAAAATTGTCCCATCCTCACAAACACACTGTAAATTTATCCTAAAATATCCGATCTGAGAATGGACTATAGAAAACCAGTCTATACCTAATATGACATCGTGATGCCTCGACACTACTATTAAGAGATCCTGGATGAAGCTCTCACCTCCTATAGTAAGCTCAAATTGCACACACTAATGTGTAATTGTCAAATCCACTCCCGTAGGATTATCTAGCCGTACAAATCGAGCCATTGTCTCCATTGGAATCTCCAAGCTACGAACGAGAGCTATAGTAAGGAAACAGTGACCAGAACTTATGTCTATAAGAACTAAAACTAGGGTGGAGAAGACATATATTGTACCTTGAATCAACTTGAGAGCATTGTGGTCATAATCCTCCAATTCCTAAAGCTAACCACGCACATGTCTACCTACTCTCTGATTTGGGATGGACGACCGGGATGTGGTGGCGGTAGTACCTCGAACTGTTGCTCACCACCTACTACTCGGCCAACTCCCCTTCCACGTTTACCTCCCTATATCACTACTCTCTAAAACCTCTACCTCTTTCTTGATGGCCCCTCAACCTTCTGTTAATCATCTGTGTAGTGGGTCGGGCAGTCACGAGCCATTTTTTTATGCCCACCGCACGAGTAGCAAACCTTACTCCTCTGTTGTCTCCCACTATCTTGACAGCCTCACACCACTGATCATGAGTCCTAGGGTTATCCACTAGATGAACTAGACCACTTGGACGCCTACTACATTGGTCAGTTTCCTGCCAATGATGGCTTGACTAACAGTCACCCAGTGGTGGAATCCACAATCGGGGCCTGCTCTGTGATGAATCTCTCTACTAGTAGAGCTTGCTCCAGTACTCCAGCCTGAGTGGGAATGATGACATGAAACCTATATGATATAATAACATGGTGTATACCTTGCTAGAAAGATTGATACCTGAATAAAAGGTATCTCACAATGTTTTTAGAGTAGTGGGAAAGCTTGGTAAACATCGCTAAGTACTCTACTTTAGCCATGAAGCCTTGATAAAGGTGAACTAGATTATGAATGCGCCCAGAGTACAAAGTCCCAAGGAATAACTCCTCCCAAAAAGGCCACTCGAAGTCCATCCAGATGAGGGTCACCTCATAATGAGTCTGAATCATCAAAATCCACCATCTCCCTGAATAAGGTTCACAACTAATATCATCATCAGGTCAAGTGATGTCCTCACTAAGTAGAAAACCCACATCACTACCTCCATCCAATCCTTTGCAACCTAAGGATATGTCTCTCCCATGAACTTTGGAGGTCACTATCTCTGAAACCCATGCAAGGGACTGATTTTTTGCGTGTCCTCTACTGGTACCACCTGTAGCAGATGTTGACCAATGGGTGGTGGTAGCACCGGTGCACCACCCGGTGGGGCCATCTCAAGAACTAGTCCCCAAAATGATTCCTTGTCAATAGGCGGGCTATCCTCCTAAACACGTCTTGGAATCCTAGACAGTCGTCCTCATGGAGGAATCCTGAAATAGATCAATATAGACAATGACCAATATCGTATACCTAGTGAGCTCACTATTATATAAAATAACATAAAGAGACATTTTTGAAACCACTATTTTTATGTATCGTGCCAAAAAGAAGATTTAAAGGTCCTGGTGTTTGGGTAGGTTCATCGCCACACCAACACTGGACTCCCCGAATGTGAAAGTCGGACTTGAAAAATTTAAGACTGTTTTCCCTAAAATAAAAACAACAGACTCTCGGTCTATGAGGTAGAACTAACCACCTTTGAAACCACATTGTCATGACCCGCCCCCCGAGTCACATATCTTGACATACCCCAAGCCCACCTCCCAAAGACCAGGGGTTGGTGACTAGTGCTGAAGACATAAACCTGCATGTGGGAGGAATTTTCTTAAGTCCATGTATGCACACACACACCCAACCACATCCCCCAAACTGAAAGGGGAAATGAATTATACTGAAACAAGTGTGGAGTACAAGTACAACTGAAAAAAATTGGTCTATTTTACAATCCCAAAAAAAAGAATTGAAAATAGAAAATTAAAAAGGAACTCTGGTAGCCATCTGTAGAAAACCCACCTGATGATATGATTAGTGTATCTACTAGATGATGAGGTAGTATTTCATGTATGTCTATTCCTACTGGGCCCCACCTCCTTCTAGGAAACCAAGTGCTCCATTGAAACTTCTGTCATATGCACAAGGATCAACACGTGTGGGCGAAGCCCATGCTGGGGTGAGTAACACAGTACTCAGTAGGGGACCCCAGTCCAATATGGATAAATACCACAAAGCAACCAAAATGTAAGGAAATGTCACAAAAGGTATATTCTAGATTAGTAAAAGCTCATTATTTATAGTGATTAATGTTTGGTACTATTGAGGGACTCAACACTGATGAGTCACTGAATTATATCAGGCTATTGATGTCCACACGGCTACTGCTCATTTTTTGGGCCACTAATGTCCACAGAACTCTATCAGGCAACTGAGTTTCACATAGCTACTAGTCTTTGGGGCCACTTAGATCCATGCGGCTACTCCTTGGTCGAAGCACTGAGGTCCACAAGGATGCTGCTGGTCTGTGAGCTTGATCTTGCGAGAACTAATCCCCCAAGCCCTACATTGAAATTCAACTTACTTGGAATTATACTTTGAGCATACCAAAAACATTCCTCACTAAGAGGTCCCCAACGCCACAAATGGATCTCCAGTCAGAAGTCGGGATTTCAAGTTATTAGTGTTTTAGTAGTCAGGGGCTGGCTGCGTCTAGGCACGGTCTAAATCGGTCTGACTGACCTGAGAATCCTGTCCCAATGGTCCAACATACACTAGATTAATTTTACTAACTCAACCTTGCCCAATTCGGGCCTGGATTGGTCCGGTTCAACATGGCCTACTCAGCCCGACCTGCTGGGCCTCACTGGACTCGACCCAGTTAGGCTAAGGGTCCATCCTGCTGGGTCACCCGACAACCCAGTTTCATCCGGCCTGACCCTTAGGGCATGGGTACTGCCTCCCGGCACAGTCCTATAGTAATAGCCCATAGCGTTGGAACTGGGCCGGTTTTGTGCGCCAAGCCATTACGTGACCGGTTGCTTCGTCCATCTCCCCGCTTTCCCCATGGTTCATCCATGGGACTACTATCCTATTGTGGTTGAGTGACCGCGGCTGCCAGCTCGCTCTGGCGGCCCGGACACAACCACCCTTTCTATGTCACCTACAGACTCATTCCACATTTTTTACCCATCAACGCAGAATTGCGGGTCTCCAGCATTGCAGCATGCATCGTTCGTGGATTCTACCACCTCGGCGCACCGCCGGGGTGCGCCGCTCTACCCAGATGATGGCACGACTAGCGGTATGTTGTCCCACTATCCAGTACACAGTCGGCACTGCCGCGTGCCCCCAACATGACAACAGATTCTTCATCAGACCACTAAATGTGCTATGGTAGTCTGTTCTTCATGCCACTTACGCCTACAACCTACAGGGAACATCCTCTTCACTACGAAGGTATCTAACCTTCCTTTCAGTCAAGTCAGATGATTGTCAACAAAGAACACACATAGAAAATGGGTATGTGCCTTGTTCATGTCGGCCTGATCCATCCACATTACGATTTGAAAACATGGGGGAGGTTTGGGGATATGTTTAAACCTAGAAAGAAATAACTTAACCTCGGATAGATAAAACCCAAAAAAACAGCACCCTCCCACAAGAACGCAAGGTTTGTAGATCAACCTGTTTGGGAGTTGATATACATTCATCATTTAAAATAATAATGGGGAATAACTTCAAAATAAAATCAAACCCCTACTTTATTGATGTTCGTTGATGCAATGTTTCATCTTTTAGGGTCCAATAGGTCAATGGAGTTCGTCATTCATTGAAATACATCAAAGTTGATGGCATCCCACCAGCATACACCATTCCTCATTGGAGAGAAAATCTGTTATAGGTTCATCAAAAAATGCTCACAGTTTAATCCCAGTTTCACCAACGCATAAAACAATTAAAAAAACATGTTACAGCATTTCTTTTATACTGCGTTGTCGCATCGTTACACAGTTTCATAAATGAAACTACGTTGCTATTATACATCACTAAAGAAATGTTAAACTATGAGTTTATGAGTCATTAATGAGTCTCATTAATGTGCCTCATCATCGCCACATCACCACACAACATTTTCATCATCTACAACACAAAATTGAGAGAAGATATACAATAATTTTTTTAACATTATTTTATATTTTTTCCCAAAGGTCCAAAAATTAACATTTCTGTTCGGCCCTTACCAGCTGAAGTTAAGTCCTATCAAGGTGAATCCTGAAATTCTATGTTTAATGTTTCCCACATATTTTTTATCTAAGTATTCTTTAAAAAGTTATAAAAATCCAATTGTATTTTTACAAAAAGTACCTTAAAAAAGTTCAAAATTCCATTTTGGGCTCACCGGGCCTCAGAATCATGTGTTTTTAGAGCGTGTAGTCCCAAAATAAATCCATATAATTTAAAAAAAACACACAAAAATTCGGTAACATTACAAATATCACAAATTTATGGATTTTAGGTCCTTATCTTTCAATTTATAATTCACCTTCTAGTGATCAATGATCTCTATCAGTATCTATAAATATATTTTTCATTCTTTGAGGTATATATATTCACTTTCAACAAATGTTCTCCAATTTTAAAACCTCGAATGTCTTATTCTATGTGAGAGTTATAATTCCCTTTATATATTTTTAGGAGGCTATTTATTAAACCTTTTTATGATTTGGATTTACAATAAAGGTGTTTTGTAATGTCAAACCCTTTATTATTGAGATCAAGATTAATTTTTGAGGACATATTTTATTTAATACGGGTATAATGTAACAACCAGAGATTTTAAAAGATGAAGATTGGGTGAGATGGAATATATACACATGAAACCAAGATTAGACAAAAATATAACACCCTGCTACATTATAATATATTTATTTCTAAAACATTCAATCTCTTCAATAGCTAGTTTAAACAATAAACAATACCCTATTAAAATATTATTATTTTAAATGTGACCATTATAACCATACTGTTATGTTTGTAGGAATGAATAATATTGAATAAAATTTTAAAATTATATGCTTTAAACATGTATAAAAAACTCCCTTGGTATCAATTGATTAGAAATAAAATAAGAATAATTTCAATAAAAAAAGAAATTTTTTCTCAAAACCAATATTTTTCTTAAAGTCGATTTAGTGGTAGTTTTCATGCATAATTTAAAATTATTTTTCTACAATTTTAGAAAATATATTTTTAAAACAAACTTCATTTATGAAATATACATGTCAAAATTATATCATGTTTAATTTCTGGTATTCTTTTGAAATGTTTAAAATTTCAAGGAATAGTCAAAAATAATAATTTTTATTAAAAGATACATTTTCAATTAAATTATTTAAAAATTTATGTTATATTGTAAAAAACTAAAGTAAATTTAGATTAATTATAATTTTAAAAAAATTATGGTCATTGGAATAAATTTCATATTAAATTTTGATATTAAAACCTTCTACACTTTTCAGAATTTTCACCTTGGAAAATTGCCTTCTCATCACATTTGTGAGTTTAATTATAAACTACATTATTCCACTTCATTGAATTTAATTTTGATAAAATAATATACTTTTGAACGGGAATAATTAAATTATATAATAATATTTTCTAAATTTTTCACCATAATTAATAGTGAAAAATGTAAAAATTAATTACCGCAGTTAAGATAAAAACGTGTTTATTAGAGGTTAAAGCTAACATGATAAGTGTTAAAAATGGACTGAAACTTTTCCAAAACCCATTTTCTATCCATATTTTAACCTTATCATCTATTATTTTTTCTAATGGACCATTTTTTTTCCTTTTGGTTTGTGAAAAACACAGGAACACTTTTTTCTTTTCAAATATTCCATGTGTGTCATTTCCCCCACTTGTAAAAGGATATTCCCTCCCTACACTTATTCAGAACATTAAATACCTTTGGCTCAACTAAAACCCCAAAATATCTATCCCCAGCATCATTAGACACATTATGTATATTTTTTCTTCAAAAATTCCAACCCTATGATCATTAAGAAAACATCCAAATGAGGTTTCTCTAAGAGAAAGTAATTGTCTGAAAAAATATCATTTGTTTTATTTCTTATTTTTACATCATAATTTTGGTATTAAAACATAAAATATAATTCAAAATATATCTCTCATATACTTATAGGTTTTTATATAGACTGTAATATTTATCTATCTCCTCCTCTATCAAATGAGAAACTAAATTTATGATCACCTGTATGACGAACTATTGCCTCATGGACCAATGTAACTCATTTTCTATCAACACATATCATCATTATATATAATTATGGATTTAAAGAATATAAATAATATTTATGATATTTTTATACTTCTTTTATTATTATATAATTTATACCTTCTTACTTTACATTCCATTTAAAAATATTAAAACATCACTCGTGTGTATGGTGGGATACTTCCTCGCGATGAGATGTCATTCATTTTTCACATAAGATTTACAAGGAATGTAATAAATATAAATTTAAGGAATAAATGTAATATATATAAAATTATATTGATTCTATAAAATTAATATACAATCCACTTACCCTTTTACTCGTTAATGAAATGATAGTGTCGCTCAACAATATGTACTAACAATTGTCTCCACCAAGAAATGTGATCCATTCTCATTATTCAAATTTAAATAATAAATTTACAATTTTATATACTGAAAATATTATATTTATAACATCAATAAAATTATATATACTATTTATCTCTTTCCTATTCACAATAACTGGAACATTCATGACAAAATGTGCATGAGAAAACAAGACAATTAACACTCAAATCAATGAATATAATGTAGTATTATTAACAAAATAGGTGTTAAAATGTTATAATTGGATAATATATGATATTATATATATTAATATTGTTCTATTATAAATTAATTATTTGATTAAAACCATTATACACTATTTTAAAGCATGATCGACCAAATGGAAGAGTGTGGTAAGGGACTTTTTCTCAATTTCTGTTCATTGAGGCGTATTGTAATGTTATGCACCTAATTTATTTTATATGATCTATTTAAATACCTATTTAAATTTAATATCATTATTAATTCACACTTAATTGTAATTTAAGTTGCTATTCTAATTATTTTGAGAAATTGTATTTTACTTGAATGCTACCAAGTGGTAAATAATTTCATTACTCAAATTCTTTTCATTGGGTTATATTACTACTTTAATGTCTTTTGTATTATTAGATTATTTTTATAATTAATTTTCAATATCTTATGTTTTATTTCCACATTTTTATTGGGATTTAAAATTTATAAACATAACTGATTCATTGATTAATTCTTATTTCATTATTATGTTCATTGTAAGGGATTTTATCTCAATTTCCATTTCATTGATACATATATTTTTAATATGGACCTATTCACTTTTATATTGTGTATATACTACTAATTTTATTCAATTAAAATTAATAAAAATTTATTCATGATGAATAATTTTTCCTTTTATGTTTATTCTTCAAGGGGTTATAATTTAAAAGTTACAAAAGTGGTAAAAAAAATTTTACAAACTCACCTTCTTTTGTGATTGTTTACTTTCACATGAAATAATGAATTTATTATTACACTTTTTCATTAGAAACTAAATTTATTTTAAATATCCATATTATTGTATGATGGATATAATTACTGCCTCAACCATATACCAATTTTATATATGAATCTCACTTTGAATGTTATTTTATTAATAGTTGAAATATTGATAAATATGTATCCTTTACTCCATACAAATATTTGATGATAAAGAATTTTGTTAATGAATTAAATTGATCATTCGATATGTAATGAATTAATTGGACATAAAAATATATTTAGGTCCCAGTTATAGATTTCCCCTCAATTAATTGGTAGTCTCATGAGACAGATATGTTTTCTAGCCTTAGTTAAATAGGTTTCTAGTGTATACCTACCCATCATTTATAAACTATCTTGTGGATAGTATAGATAATAGAGGTATGATGATTCTTGAGATGATGATGTCTAATAATTAATCATTTTTGTTGAACCCTCTAGGAGAATTATTTGAAGTCATATTTTGATAATCGCAATTATGCTCAATTATGGTTTGATAATCCATATATTGATTAATGGTTAATTACTAATTTTAGTATATCTGTACACCATGCACATATTCATATATTATAATATTTACATGATCTTCAGAGAATTCGGTTACTTGAAGGATATATATTCTAACTTAACCCATTCTGCCAATAGAATTCTTAAACAGGCAAGTGGTCACCGTTACAGAACAATCCTACCGATACATGAAGGTCACCGTTACAACATGACTACCGATACGGGAAGGTTACCGATACAACTCACCGTTATGAAAGTCTACCGATACAGAGTTACCGCTACCATTACACGGAAGATCACTGGTACATCAAGCCTACCGATACATGAAGGTCACCGTTACAACAAGTATACTGATACGGGAAGGTTACCGATACGACTCACCGTTATGAAAGTCTATCGATACAGAGTTACCGCTACCGTTACACGGAAGATCACCAGTACATCAAGCCTAACGCTACCGATGCAATAAAGCTTACCGCTACCAAAGTCTACCGACAGACATGAAGTATGCCGTTAGAAGGGTTGTCGATGGAAAGGCTACCGTTACACAAAGGGATACCATTACACAAGAAGCTACTGATACTCAGACCTACCAATACACAAGGCTACCAATATCCAAAGATACCGTTCTAGAGACAGAACCCGACGCTGCTTTAATTTCTTTAACATTATTTAATCTAACCAACGGTCATATCAGGTGTATTTTAATGCACTGACATTTATTTAATGTGTGTTTTTGGATGTCAGGGAACCATACCTCGTACCTGCAAAAAGGAAATCAATTCTATTGCAGGAGCTCGTGCTTTAAATAAGAGATGCTACTGCTTCTGAAAAAGGGGTTGGAGAAAAATAAGAGCGTTAAAAAAATAAGAGGGTGCTAAAACGTGTGCATGCAAAGAGACGACTGGACACACCAGTATACATACATACATTCATGCATACCAGTGAAGGTCCAAGAACGAAAAAGAGAACATCAACACAAGAACTTCATCTACTACATTTTTCTCTATCTGTGAACTTGGATGTCAAGCAGACAACACTCTGTTTTTCAGACAAAAACCTGAAGAGGACTCAGAAACATTTCTGATCAAATTAGAAGGATTCCAGAGCTACACTACAATCACTAGAGCCATTCTAAACTATATATCTTGCTCAGTGATTTATTATTTACATTTTGAGCAGTGTGTGTCATCTACTATATTTTACACACACACTGTCTTATGTACTTTAACTGGAGTATCTGTAAATCCTCATCCAGCTCTTTACATATTTTATTTCCCACTGTGGAAAGTGGTAGAGGTCATGTGAGACCTGGACAGCTGGATTTGCTATTGTTTTGTTTCCCACGAAGAACTGTGGTAGAGGTCATTGACCTGGAGAGTAATAAACAGTTGTGAACCCCGATCCAGGGTGTTGATCCAATATAAATAAATTGTTTAGAGGACTAAGTCTCGGCTTGAGATGGAACCTCTTGGTCATATCTGCTGTGCTTTATTTAGTTTTATCTAAAACCTTTTATTTCGCTGCCAAGTGCTTTAAAACATAAACTTTTTTTAAAAGTTACTCTGATAATAGAATTAGAAAGTGTTTGCATTATTTTTATATCAGTAAGTTAGTTTCAAAAGCTAATCTGATCCTCTGATTAGATTAACTGGGAATTAATCAATCCATTGAGAACCTAGCTGAAAGTTTTCTTTAGTTCAAATTCACTACAATTCAATTAGTATTTTAAATTGGGGGAATTTGGTAAAATATTTTAAAATAGAAATTTTAATTGGAACTAAATTCACCCCCCCCCCCTCTTTAGTATCCGCTCTGACCAGAATTTTGTATTAGAGATGCTTAAAATATTTTCTGACGTACTCTGTTTTTCAACTGTGATTTTAGTTTTATTTTACAGTTCTTAAAATTTCTATTATTTCTAAATTTTTATCTCTTTAAAATTTTTATTCTAACCTAGTTATCATGGATAATAGACTTGAAGGTGTTTCTACTAATAGAAAACCATTTTTCAATGGAAACAACTATGCTCAGTGGAAGATTAAGATGAAAATTCATTTAGAAAGCATGGGTTTTGATATTTGGACTGCCATAGAATCAGAATATAAAATTCCTACTACTATTATATCTACTTGTAATGAAGTTACTAAGACAGCCTACAATAATAATTTCAAAGCTATGAATGCTCTGTATTGTGATTTAGGAGATGAGGAATTTAATAGAATATCTGCATGTAAGACTTCACATGAAATTTGGGATACCTTAAGTGTGTCTCGTGAAGGAAAAACTAACATTAAGGAAATGAGATTGAACACATATACTATTAAATATGATAATTTTATGATGAAGCCTGATGAACCCATTTCTGATATGTATCTCAGGTTTAACGAAATTTTCAACACAATTATCTCACTAGGAATGATGTTCCATCAAAGGAGAAGATCATAAGAATTTTGAGATGCCTACCTGAAAGATGGAGGGGCACTTCTGTATCAATTAGATAATCTTGTGATATTGGTGAACTACCAGTTAAGGAACATATTGGTAAGTTGATGATGTATGAAGAAGAGATTAAGGTAAACAAAGAATTAGAATATTAAGAAAAAAGGAAGTCAGTTGCCTTCAAGACTTCTACTTCAAAGAACAAGGATAAGGAGAAACTTCAAGCTATAAGTGATAGGTCAAGATGTGAAGAAAGTGATAGTGCATCTGACAGTGATGCAGAAATGGCTCACATAGCCAGAATATTTAATAAGTTTTATAGGAAAAAGAAGTATTTCAGAATATCAAATTACAAAAGTAAGTATGACAACAAGGGACACTAGAAAAAGGATTGGAAGAAATCTGACAAATCTGATAAAGTTGTCTACTATGAATGCAAGAGAAAAGGACATATAAAAGTAGACTGTCCAAAACTGAAATATAAGAAGAAGTTTGAGTATAAGGATAATAATTATAAGAAGGCCATGAAGGCTACTTGGAGTGGTTCTGAAGATAGCTCTAGTGAATCTAAAGCTTCTGAAACTGAAATCAAGAAATAAGGCAAACATGTGTTTTATGACAAACACCTCTGAGGGAACCTGCTTAAAGAGCTCCTGTAGAAAGACTTGGTACTTGGACAGTGGATGTTCAAGACATATGTTAGGAGACTTCTCATGATTTAAAAGCATAGTCAGAGTTGAGGGAGGTTTTGTCACTTTTGGTGATAATTCTAAAGGGAAAATCATTGGATTAGGCCAGATTGGTAACACTGACTCTGTATTAATTTCTAAAGTTCTATTTGTTGATGGACTTAAATATAATTTACTATGTATTTCTCAGTTATATGATTATGGTTTTAATGTTAAATTTAAAATTGATTCTTGCAATGTTTTTAACTCTAAAAAGGCTTTAGTCTTTTCTGCCTTGCGAAATAAAAATGTCTATGTTGTTGATTTGAATTCTTTAGCTATGCAGAATATTACATGTTTAAATAGTTTTCATAAAGAGTCTTGTCTATGGAACAGAAGATTAGGACACTTCAATGTACGTTCACTTAGAAAACTTACTAGTAATAACTTTGATAGAGACCTACCAAAACTTGAATTCCCAGCAGATAAAGTTTGTAATCCCTGACAAAAGGGAAGGCAACATAAAGTTTCTTTAAAATCAAAGAAAGAAATGTCAACTTCTCAACCTCTTGAGTTGGTTCACATGGATTTTTTTGGACCTTCTAGAGTTTCTAGTTTAAATGGGAAACACTATGTCTATGTTCTAGTAGATGACTATTTGAGGTATACTTGGGTATATTTTCTAGCTCACAAAAGTGAAGCTTGTTCTTACATTGTTAAATATTCCAAGTCTATAGAGAACCTTAGGTGACATAAGATTAAAACCTTGAGAAGTGATCATGGTCTTGAGTTTGAAAATCATGAGTTTGAATCCTACTTCTCACACAATGACTATAGTCACAATTTCTCTGCCCCTAGGACAGCTTAGAAAAATGGTGTAGTGGAAAGGAGGAATAGAACCCTTCATGAAATTGCCAGAACCATGCTCAATGAGTATGACCTACCTATTTATTTCTGGGCTGAAGCTGTCAATACAGCTTGTTATATTATCATAGAGTCTTGATCAGACCTGTTCTTAAGAAAACCCCTTATGAGTTGTGGAACCATAGGAAACCTAAGGTTAACTACTTCAAAGTTTTTGGTTTCAAAGTATTTATTCTTAATACTAAAGATAATCTTGAAAAGATTGCATCCAAGAGTGATGAAGTAATTTTCCTATGTTACTCTATTTCTAGTAAAGCCTATAGAGTTTTCAATAAAAGAACCAATTGTGTTGAAGAATCTGTTCACATCAAATTTGATGAAACTGATCCACATGAACCTAAGACCTCTCTTGAAAATATTGAAGATGATCTCTCTATTTTGAACCTTAATGATAAAGATAGTGGACCTATAAATAAAACATATAGTTCTAGAAATTTTGCAGAACCTTCTTATGTTGACTCGCAACCTATTGATGAGCCTGAAATCTTTAGGCCAACCTTTTTAAGACCAACTAGGATTCTGAAGAACCATCCCGTAGATGTTGTTGTAGGTAATCTGGATAGAGGAACACAGACTAGAGCTTCTCTAAGAAATTAGGTTGAACATCAAGCTTTTCATTCACAGTTAGAACCTAAAAATATCAATGATGATATCAATGATGAATTCTACGTAATAGCTATGCAAGAAGAACTAAATCAATTTGAACGAAATAAAGTCTGGAAATTAGTAGAAATACCTAAGGACACTTTAACCATAGGCACAAAATGGGTGTTTAGAAACAAAGTTGATGAATATGGAAATATGTTTAGAAACAAAGCTAGACTAGTTTCACAAGGTTACAATCAAGAAGAAGGAATTGACTATGAGGAAACCTTTGCACCTGTAGCTAGATTAGAGGAAATTAAGATCTAACTTGCCTTTGCATCACATCTGAATTTCAAGTTATATCAAATGGACGTGAAAAGTGCATTTCTAAATGGATTTATTGTTGAAGATTTTTTTGTAGAACAACCACCTGGTTTTTCAAATCCTCACTTTCAAAATCATGTTTTTAAACTTTCTAAAGCTTTATATGGTTTAAAACAAGCTCCAAGAGCTTTGTATGAAAGACTTACAAATTTTCTTATTTCAAAAGGATTTACAAAAGGAATTGCTGATCCCACACTTTTTATTAAAAGAATTTCAAAAGATGTTTTAATAGTAAAAATATATGTTGATGTTATTTTTGGATCTTCTAAAAATTCATTATGTACTAATTTTTCAAAGGTTATGCAAAATGAGTTTGGAATGAGCTTAATGGGAGGGCTTAAGTACTTTCTTGGATTTCAAATCTTCCAAACTAAAGATGGTATTATTTTTAATCAAATTAAATATACTAAGGATTTATTAAAACGTTTTGGTTTGGATAGTATTAAGGGAAGTGATACACCTATGAGTACCACCTGTAAATTGGATATTGATGAAACTGGTAAACCAGTAAATCAAACTAATTATAGAGGTATGATTGGGAGTTTACTTTATCTTACTGCTAGTCGACCTGATATTATTTTTAGTGTATGTATGTGTGCTAGATTTCAAGCTAACCCTATTGAGTCACACTTACTTGCTGTTAAAAATATTTTCAAATATCTTAAATATACTGCCAATTTGGGATTGTTTTACCCAAAGGAACAGTCATTTGATTTAATAAGTTATTCAGATGATAACTTTGCTGGATGCAAGTTAGATAGAAAGAGCACATCTGGAACATGTCATTTTCTTGGAAAGTCCCTGGTATCATTGTGTAGTACGAAACAGAACTCAGTTGCATTATCTACAGCTGAAGCAGAGTATATAGCTGCTGGTAGTTTCTGTGCACAGATTCTGTGGATGAAACATACTTTATTGGACTATGGATTTAAGTTTAAACATATTTCAATTAACTCTGAAAACACTAGTGCGATCAACATCTCAAAGAACCCTGTGTCTCACTCTAGAACCAAATACATTGATGTCAAGCACCACTTTCTAAGAGATCATTATCAAAGAGGTGATATAACTCTTGAATTTATATGCACTGAACTCCAATTAGCTGATATTTTCACTAATCCATTAAATTTGGAGAGATTAAGTTTCATTAGACACAAATTAGGAATGATAACTTACTCTTAAACCATTAGAATGAACCTCACCATTAGGATAAACCACACCGTTAGATAAACCTCACCGTTAGTTAAACCTCACCATTAGATAAACCTCACCAGTACATCTCTCGCGCTGTTTTAAATTTTCGTATTAAGGATGAGACTTTGAATTTCTTTCTAATATAAGATTTATTTTATATGTGAACCTTAAATGATATTAAACCTGACTCCAGACATCACTCAATCACCGCGAACCAGTCTGTTCGAATCCCTCTTACCTAACCTCTCGAGTTTGCAAAACCCTAAGCCTTAGAATCTGAAATGGCCCAGGTGAAGCGACCCTCAGTGGATAAAGGGAGTGATGTGCCACAAGCTAAGAAGCAGAAAGTAACCAATGATGGTGCCAGTGGAAGCCGTAGAGATGTTGTTCGAAAGAATCTCGTGAATCCACATTTATCGAAGCGAGCAATTGTAGTAGAAAAGGAATTATGTGCGGCATGGCTGCTCGAAAGCAAGTCCTTGATTCTGAAGCTTTTACAAGAAAAAGGATGGATCGAATGCTTCATGAACAATAATGGACCGTATTATCCAACACTGGAAAAATATTTTTATGAGTTTGTCTGTTTTGAGACATCATAGGAGGAGAATAGGATGCTTTCCTTTGTGAATAGTCAAACGTTTTCATTTTCATCAGTTGAATGGGCTGAGAACCTTAAGGTTCCTCATAGGGGTGATTTTGAATTTAATTCAAAATCCATACATACTACTAGTGACGTCTTCGAATATGAGGATGCTTTGTTAGAATTAACAGGAAATGTAACTCCTAGAAAGGTAATTGATACAGAGATGGAAGGAGAGGATAAACAACTTTTCAAGTTCATTCAGCATGTGATTAGTCCAAGGAGAGGAGATTTTTATACCCTCAGATTTCAGGATATTTATTTGTTGTATATGTTAAAGCATGGAGTAAAGGTGGATTTATGCAGACTGCTAATGATTCATATTGAGGATATGACTAGACCGAAGTCTAAGTCTAATGCACTTTTCTTTTCTAAGTTGATTTCTATTATGTTGAAGGAAAAGGAGGTAGCAGGACCTCAAGATGAAACTATTGTGGTTAAGGATAACTTTTGCCTCACCAAGACTGTTTGTAAGTTTATGAAAGTCAGCTGGAACCCTTGGAAGAAATCATGGGTTAATGATGATGGAAAAATCTATGACATGTACACTCCTATGGATCATCCTTCTAGACCAAAGGATGTGAGGGATCCTGGTCTTAGACCAGATGAGCCAGAACCGGTCTACAATGATAATGAAACTGAAGCTGAAGAGGAAGAGACATCTGTTGAGGAAGGAGAAGACCCATATTTACCTCCTAGTCCTATTGCCCAAAACATTTCCTATGGAACAGCTAGCCCTCCAAAAGAACTACCAAGGAGAGAAACTATTCTGAAGGACAATGACACTGAGACTAGAGAAGAAGAAGAAGAAGAAGAAGAATATCATATTGTTTTTAAAGACACCTTGGAAGAGGATGAGGCAACCGAGTCAGATCAGATTGCTCATGAAGAGAAGTAGGCTTCTGGTGAAGCAGATGATGAGGAAAATGAAGAAGTAGAGCTCAGTTTGAGCCCTCTGATAGACAGTACAGTCAAGATAGTGCCTGATCAGGAAGTAGAAGTTGCATCTGTTGATGAGAGAGTCCTTGATCCATTAGAGAAAATGTCTATTGAATCTGCTACAGTTGTATAGGAACTTATAGAATTAACTTGAGCAGAACAGTTGGAGGAGATTCCTCAGGTGAATGCTCTAAGTGAGGGGGAGAATCTTGGTTCAATATCAGTGTTGTATGACATTGAAGGTTGGACATCAGATCCAGGATATATGGTTCTTGGACTTAATTATGAAGATTCTGAGGAGGAAGTCCAGCCCCAAAGAGAATTAGTTATCCTACCTATTGTGGCTGAAAATTTGGCAACCTAGGAGGACCTTGAGTCCTTAAAGGCATATATGAAAGAAACACTGAGAGGATCAGTGACAGATTTGAAGAAAAGCCTGGTAAATGAAATGAGAAGTGTGGAGCAATCCCTGGAGCTATCTCTGGGATGTTTTGTTGCTAGTCTATTGAAAGGAATGATGGATGAAGTTAAAGTATGACATACTCAAATTGAGAGTTGGACAGGAGCTGTACTGGATCTAAGACAATTGATTGCTTCATTGACTATCATGAACAGCTCTCAAACCCAAGTGCATATTGATATCAGATATATCAAAGAAGTAGTTATGCAGTTTGTGGAAGTCTTTGAGGCTTTTAAGAATTTAGTCAAAGAACATTTGAACAGTCAAGATGAACTTGTTAATAAGGTGGTTAGAAATCTGACACAATCTTTCATGGAGACAGTAGCTTTCTCAGTTAAACCACTCCCCTCATCCACCACCACTGTGAACCTTGACCAGATTAGAGCTGTTATCCAGGAAGAGTTGTCTAAGGCCAGTACTAGTGGCTCCTCGAATACTCAGATCCTTGCTACCACTAGGGAAGTTAGTATTTTTGTTTGTGATCACCTATGTGCAGCTACTTCTTCTCAAGAGGCAATTAAAAATAAGGTGGATGGCTATTTTGAGAAGGTCTATACCAAGCATCAAATGACCAACCATTTCAATCTCTTGCTGAAAAATATGAAGTTGCCTCCAGTGACTTAGTATTTCAGAGAACAGGTTAGTAAGCTCAGGGAGCTTACTCTTGCCTTGGATAAATTCATTGAAAATTGATATGATTTTGTGTCTGCAATTGAGATAGGAGGGAGTATTATTCAGGATTTTTGGAACTTGTTGCTACCCTTCTTGCATATGGATGCCAGACCTATGATTGTACCTCCTGCTCTTCCTATCTCTACCTCTGGGAGTACACCTTAGTTGACTCCAGTTCAGGCTATTTGAAGCATGAAACCTATGATCTCATAGAAGAGCACAGATTTCAGAATCGATACCATTTCAGTGGCTGACCTTCCGGTTGTTCTTTCAGATATTCCTAAGCCATTTACTCAATCTGAACCTACCCCCTTTTCTGATTCTAAGGGAAAGACTCATGTTCAAGAGGATGATTGAGTGATTCCAAATGTTTTTGATAGGATTCACTTGTATTTTTGTAATCTTGACTTTCTCAGTTTGTACCTTTTGTACCTTAATGGAAATTTACTCTTACATTCTCCACTTTAATGTGTTTATGTTTCCTTTCAATCTGTTCTCTTTTTGTCTCTACATTTCTCTGATTCTACCCTTCTTTTTTTTAATCACAAAGGGGGAGACAATGCAACAAATGAGACCTGGGAGTGAAAGTTCAACAAATGAGAACTGGGAGTGCAATTTCAAGGGGGGGCAAAATGATAACTTTGTTTCAAAGTTTTTCTTAAGAAATTTTTTCCTATGATATTAGTTTAATTTTCTTAATACTTTGGCTTATATTGTGATTATCAAAAAGGGGGAGATTGTTGAACCCTATGGAATAATTATTTGAACTCATATTTTGATAATCCCAATTATGCTCAAATATGGTTTGATAATCACTATATTGATTAATGGTTAATTACTTATTTCAGTATTTCTATACACCATGCACATATTCATATATTATAATATTTACATGATCTTCAGAGAATTCAGTTACTGGAAGGATATATATTCTAACATAACCCATTCTGCCAATAGAATGCTTAAACATGAAATTGGTCATCGTTACAGAACAAGCCTACTGATACATGAAGGTCATCGTTACATCAAGTCTACCGATACGGGAAGGTTACCGATACAACTCACCATTATGAAAGTCTACCGATACAGAGTTACCGCTACCGTTACATGGAAGATCACTGGTACATCAAGCCTACCAATACATGAAGGTCACCATTACAAAAATTCTACCGATACGGGAAGGCTACTGATACAACTCACCATTATGCAAGGCTACCGTTACAGAGTTACAGCTACCGTTACACGAAAGATCACCAGTACATCAAGCCTACCACTACCGATGCAATAAAGCTTACCTCTACCAAAGTCTACCGATAGACATGAAGTCTACCGTTATAAGGGTTATCGATGGAAAGGCTACCGTTACACAATGGGCTACTATTACACAAGCAGCTACCGATACTCAGACCTACCGATACAGAAGGCTACCGATATCCAACGCTACTGTTCCAGAGGCAGAACCCAATGCTACTTTAATTTCATTAACTTTATTTAATCTAACCAACGGCCATATTAGGTATATTTTAATGCACTTACATTTATTTAATGTGTGTTGTTGGATGTTAGGGAACCGTACCTCGTACCTACAAAAAGGAAATCATTTCTGTTTCTAGAGATCATGCTTTAAATAAGAGATGCTCCTCCTGGTGAAAAAGAGGTTGGAGAAAAATAAGAGCGTGACAAAAATAAGATGGTGCTAAAACGTGTCCATGAAAAGAGATGACTTGACACACCGGTATACATACATACATTCCTGCATACCTGTGAAGAGCCAAGAATGAAAAGGTGAACTTCAACACAAGAACTTCATCAAACTACATTTTTCTCTATCTGTGAAACTGGATGTCAAAAAAATGACACTCTGTTTTTCAGGAAAAAATCAAAAGAGGACTCAGAACCATTTCTGATCAAATTTGAAGGAGTCCAGAGCTACACTGCAATCACTAGAGCCATTATAAACTCTATATCTTGGTCAGTGATTTATTATTTACATTTTGAGCATTGTGTGTCATCTGCTATATTTTACACCACACTGTCTCCTGTACTTTAACTGGAGGATATGTAAATCCTCATCCAGCTCTTTACATCTTTTATTTCCCACTGTGGAAAGTGTTAGAGGTCATGTGAGACCTGGACAGCTGGATTTGCTATTGTTTTGTTTCCCACGAAGAACTGTGGTAGAGGTCATTGACCTGGACAGTTATAAACTGTTGTAAACACCAATCTAGGGTGTGGATCCAATATATATAAATTGTTGAGAGGACTAAGTCTTGGCTTGAGACTGAACCTCTTGGTCATATCTGCTATTCTTTATTTAGTTTTATCTAAAACCTTTTATTCCGCTGCCAAGTACTTTAAAACCTAAACTATTTTTCAAAGTTACAATGATAATTGTATTAGCAAGTGTTTGCATTATTTGTAAATCAGTAAGTTAGTTTCAAAAGCTAATCTGATCCGCTGATCAGATTAACTGGGAATTGATCAATCCCTTGAGAAACTAGCTGAAAGTTTTATTTAGTTCAAATTCACTACAATTTAATTATTATTTTAAATTGGGTGAATTTGGTAAAAGATTTTAAAATAGAAATTTTAATTGGAACTCAATTCACCCCCCTCTTTAGTATCCACTCCGATAAACAATTTCCTTCATTAATAATTCAATTATTATTTTCCATGATATTTTCACAATGATATTATCTCTTAATTCATTTCATTCTAATTTTTTTTGATAAAACAACTTGTGAATTTAAATATTTACCTTTACATATTGATTATGTCATATCTAATCATGATATTAAAATTAGTTAAATGGAATTTGTGTTCAATTATATACATTTCCATATTTATTATGCTTATTGATTAATGATAGCTTCCACTTTATTTAACTCTTATTGATCATTTACACATACCCTTATTTTTTTCCTTTCTTAGGAATGCTTGAAGTGTAATATAAATGATGTGAACATATATGCTAGATGTGATCCTGATATTCTAGAAAAAATTATAATATAATTTTTTTTCTATAATGTAATGCTATACTTTTTTATATAAATAGTTTACCAGTAATAATAAATAATTTGTTCCTTCCATATAAGATCAATTATATCTTTTGGCAATGTAGTAAAGTAACAAAAGGATAAGGGATTTTAGCACTAGGTTATTTATAGAATTCATGGAGATGGAATGTATAATGACATACACCATGATCTTTACAATAATTTAAATAATGAAGAAATTGTTCTTTAGATAAAAGTCATTGATAAGACATTAGTCTTTTAATCGATTTCACGACCAAGAAATCATGATTTCTATCATGGTCACAAACAATACATCATGTTTGCAATGGGTAGGCAAACACTGAATACCCAAAAAATTTGTCTCGTGAGACCAATCGATGCATCTAGGGGCTATATAATATCGGGACTGATCTTTCACTTATTTATGTCCAATGCATTCACCATGTGAATGATGTAATGATACCAATCCAAATACCCTCTCAAACTTGTATACAACCTTAAATATCACATACCAAAAGGGTGTTCCTAATCCCCATGGGATAGCAACTAACACTTGGTCGAAACAAAAATAAGAGGGAATTATTTCTCCCAAACTAAAGCATAAAACATGATATATACACACAAACACACACACATATTATAGTAAGAAATAGAATAATAATAGAAAACAATATAAGTCATAGAAAAAAATTAACTAAAGTGAAACAACTCAAAGGAAGATAAAAAATATCTTAGAGACAAGTCCAATGGATAATGAAAACTAAAACTAAAATAGCTAATATTTATGATAGAATAGGAAAAGATCTAACTTCTCACCACCTACAACACAAACATAGCATATAGAAACCTCACCACATCACTATCTCCCCATTCCTTTCCCTGTATCGAAAGACATTCAAAGAGCTATACACCGCTAAAGGGGTGTAGAGGGTGTGAGATAAAGAGACCTAGTAGGATCTCACCCTATAATTTCATAACAAGTCTATGTGAGACAATATGAACATTAAGAAAATTGAAGACAACAATTCATGAAAACAAGTTATATATTTTTTATATCATAAGCAAGTTAAATCATTTTCCCTTTCCCAAAATTCAAAATCTTTCAGGTAAAATAGCTTTAAAGCATTTCATATTAATCAAAGTAATCATATAAACTCTAATCATACATCATGTATAATTTTAAATCCATAGTTGTAAAAGATTCATTAGTGAAATAAAAACATATATAGCTTAATAACAAATATCACAACAATTGAAGATAGCTAAAACACTCATACCAAGCATATAAAATTAAATGAATGAAGCCTCTCGGAAAATGAATCGAATCTTAAGAGTATAGAAACACCAAATAAAGTGAACCTCAAATAAGTTTCTAACAAGTCCCACGATAAACATCCATGGGTATTATAGGAACACTCCATGAGTCAACCCCCTCGATAGTATCAACATATGAGGAATATTACTACACCGCATACCTAAATACTCAAGGATTCCCATGTGCTGAGTCTTCCAAACCATTTCATCAAAATAACTCTTGGAAAAACATTTCATAAAAAAATTTCATAATTCATTGAAAATAAATTTTCTTTGACCAAAAAAATGAAATCCATTTATTATTAAAAACACATTTCCACAAAAAAAAAATTCAACCATGCTAATAAATTTTTAAAACAATTCATAGAAACTAGATCAATACAATTCTTCCAACATAGTATAGAGATAGAACCTCCTACTATAAAATCCGATCAAAAATTCCCACAATGAGATATACCATCATGGGAGAAATAAATTATAGAAATGGAGGCCTTATAATTAATCCCCATATCTAAAAATTAATTGAACAAGAAAAGGGGTAAAAGGAGAGGAAAAAAGAATAAAACTCAAGAAATATCCACATGTTGTACTGAAACAAAGAAAGGATCAGCCCCAATAAGAATATCACATAATGGATCTAAAGGGAAAATCACCATATAATCAATATATCTAAAAATATAGCTCAATGGGGTTGTTATGATCAAGTGAAATGAAGAAACAAGAAAATCACTTACCTGGAGACTCTCTGCGCAACAAACCTGATGATAAATCGTTGAATGAAGTGATTCAGAATGAGCTTGGGTCCTCAAAATCTTCTAGGAGAGCTCCTATGATGAGAGATAGGAGAATAAAATTGAATAAAAAATAAAATAATGCAAAAACAACTTTAAAATAGCTTTCCCCCAATCAATACTTAGCGTGTAAACCCTTCAAATCTTGAAATTACGGAATAAAAACTCCAACTGAAAAATCTACCCTCAGATTAAAATATTGATCCTAACCATTTCAGGACATGTAAACATTTCATAACATATATGATTTTCACACTCTGAACCAAACTCCTTGAATCATCCAATCAACCAATACAATAGGTGGACACTTTTATTTGAATGTAAAACTATCACAACATGTAATCATTTCATGATGTGAAATCACCAATATGAATGAAAATAGTCCAGATTCTTCTCAAAATACCAAACCAACACCAGTGTATTAATATCCCTATCAGGTCCTAAAAATTATACAATAAAATTTCCATTAAACATAGAAATGAAAAATAAGATATCAAAATAATAACATGAAGAAAATTGTTCAAAGGTGAAATCCCACTATGGGTGGGTGGATTCTATGAAGTGAAAATTAATTCACAAACTACCGGTCCACTTAGTGTTCTTCTACTTCACGAATCACCCAAGAATGGAATAGTCTAGGGGATTGTATGGCATATCTGAAACCCACAAATTAAATAAAGTCATTTGTAGGGTTAGGTAGTGATTTCCCCCCTTGAATGACCACCCCCACAAACTAAATAGATTGCAGGGTGGGGAAATACCACAAGTGACTGTGAATTAAGAAAAGTCATTTTTAGAAATTGGAAGTGATTTTCCCTCTAAAATGATGGACCCATACAAGAACGGATACTCCCCAATGACTATGTCATTCAGGGGCAGGCATATTCTCCTTGGGCTCTAGCAAAATAATCCTCCTGGCTCACCATAGATGTCCGGCAATTCCGGTATTCTATCCCTCATCTATCTTATTCATATACCCCGAGAGGGACCAAAGAAAAGAGGATGATCCCAAATGAAGGGAGATAAAGGAGAGGAGATATAGGGAAATTCAGAAACTAGAGCCTCTCCATCAACTCCTATTAAGTAAAAGTCCACTATATTGTAGTGAGAAGGAAATAATAAATCATCCAGCTATGCGTGAACTCAAAATACATTTACGAACATCATTTTTTGGGTATAAACTATAGTCCCATTTTTAGAAAAGAATCCTTTCTAGAAAAATAGTATTTTTGAGGAACCCTACCCTATATATAAAATGCTACGTGAAAGGAACTTGACCCCACGTAGAGACATACTACGCAGATGGAACCTAGCACAGCATATGAACATGCTCTACAAGTTGAATCCAAGACAGCATAGAAAAATTCTATACAGACAGTACCCTAACCTGTATAGAAAAATTCTATATGGAGTGAAGCTCATCTTGCCTAAGAACTAGCTACATTAAATGGGGCATCCTAGGGTGTTCTACACTCCAACTCCCTTTTCTCCCTCATGTCATATCATCTGCCTCTATGTTGGCCCCTCCACAAACCAGTATAATAGTATCAACCTAAGGCCCCTTCCAATGTCACCAAACATGTATTATAATATCATCAATAATGTCAGTGTGTCCTCTCATGTTTATATACACATGGTAAGCAGAGCCACATGTGTGACCTCCGCCAATAGGTGGGCACTCGGAATGACCTTGGGTTTACATTCCTATGGTAATAAGAGTTTCAAATTTAGGTCACCCATGTGAACCTCCCAATTCTATTGGGGATAAAGGGGTTCATGATATACTCTCATATTGATAGGTTATGAGATCCCCCCCCCCCGAACTAATTTCAATGAATCCCCCCACGATTAATCCCATATCTTTTCTGGAAAATGTAATCACTCTTTCTCCTCTTTGCCTCACACTGGGACATGTCTGGCTAAATCACAATATGTGACTATATTGGTTACTAAAATAAAATATGAAACATGAAAACTCAACACCCTATGCCTATCCCTTTTGGGCTTCAGTAACTCATCCACCAGCCGAAAGAGTGGAATTGTTTGATCTTCATACCTACTTCTTCCTCTTGTTTCCCACACGGAGCATGACTCGCGTGGGCTTAGAGGTTAGTAGATATCAGAACATTTGCATGATCCTACACCTTCAAATGGGTCACTTACATGTGTAAGCCCCAATCACATGCTCAATGGTCCTTCTCCATAAATATAAGACCCCACCACATGGGTCTCTTCCAGAGATATATGCCCTAACCACATGCACATACCTTGAATGTAATCCCCTACCGTATACGCTCAATTGAGCCTCCTAAACAATGTATTCCCTGAAACAGACCATAATATTCAAAGGGACATATTCCCAATGAAGAAACACCTCAAGGGTGTCCTTCAAAGTGTAATCCCCAATCTAATCACGTCACCTCAAATGGGATTCTTCCATGAATAATCTCCAATCACATGGGCGTACATTAAGGTGTAAGCCCCAACCTACCAAACTACATGATATTTGATTCTGAACTGACTGGTATATGTAAGAAGGCTACTTGAGTTCCAAACCCAGTTACTAAATCCACCATAATGATCTCAAAGACACATCCCTAGTATTGACATATTCAACATGGATACTACATCTATTCTGGGTCCCTCGGGTTTCCACATATTAATTCCCTCACCATCATTGTCCAAACAACATCCACATAGATTTCGTTGATGCATTAAATTAAACATCATGGTTAGGTCCATGTCATCTGACCTTAAAAGTTGATAGCTCATATCAGGAGACACTGAACTACATGGGTTCTGATTCCTCTCATGAGGATATGTAGTATTCCAATCATATGGGTTCTATCCCGACATAAAAACAACTCACGTCCCCCCTGGATGATGATAAAATATAGAACACATCACCATGTGGCTTAAAAACATAGTTCCCTTGAAAACATGGTCAATGAATCTCTGATCCATTCCTGAAAAGTGTACCATTAATCAAGAACCTCGTATATATACAGATATCCTCATTGATGGAGAGCCTCAGATACATATAGATGATTCTAATTCCAAGATTATTCATAATGGATAATTATTTCAGGGTGACCCATGTATACAAACATGGGAATGAATAAAAGATTTTTGAATATATCTTAAATCTATAATAGAGCCTCATAATATTAAATATTTTCCCTAAAAATGGTGTGATGTGCCCAAATTTCCATCCATCAACCAATGTGAGTTATTAAGTGCCATTTCCCATGTTCCCCAGTTAACTATGGTGTTTGGAATGTAGGATGATGAGTCTTCATTGATATGAGATCCATTGGAAGTTTATAGATCCACAAACAAACAAATTTGGAGTCTATATGTTGATTGTTTACCTAGATTATTCACTTTTATATCATTCAACCCCTTACAATCAACTGTTCGTGCATAAAAAATTTCATTGGAAACAAAATGGTGAACCCAAAGTGAATCATCAACCGAGATGGTGGTGTTACCCCATGTTAGAAAACGTTCGCATCTAAAATGAAAGTGGGCCAAAGGAGACCATTAATTACATGTATTTTCATTATATTCTACTTTAATGAGGTTTTATTGTATTTATTTTCATATGTATTGTACATACGCTTCATATTTATCTTCAATTCCATTTCATTTCACCAAATTTTACAAACACACGCACTACCCTTTACACAAGTCAACTCCTCAACCCAACGGAGGAATCCATATCCCACCCAACATCTTCAATGATGGGTTTCAAATGAATTGGTAAGGAAGTATCACTAGAATAGTACTCTCCCCACCCTAGAGGTAGCTAAGAGGGCCCTCTATTAAATGTATCCCCACCAGCCATCCTATTAGTGAGGTTTGGTGGTCCATAACCATACAGCCCCACGAGACATCTCTTACCATTTTCGGGGCGGATCCCCAGAACATGATAATGAGTTCATCCCTTACCTTAGGGAGGCTAATGGACTCATCACCAATAACTTCATCCCAGTAGCACATGGGTCCCTATAATGGAACCCTCTCAAAAATCATCGCCACCAACACCATGTATCCCATCATCCTCTCCATAAAGAAGATATTTTCCTATGGTCCCCATTCCAGATCAAGCACATATCTCTTCCAGAACATGGAATGATCGTTAATGTATCCCAACAACACTGAGGGAATTAAATCATCAAGAACTTTTGATGTCCTCAGAAACAAATAGTTCGCATGAAGACTTTTCCTTATATCTAGATCATGCTCAAACAGAGATACGTGAGATTAAGATAATGGAGAAAATAGTAGTAGCTGTTTTAGTGTGGGATTAACTCTATCACATAGGTATAGGTGAATTCTTAACACAAAATTCCCCCATAAGACTGAAAAAACCAGTTTGAGTCATAACAAGAGAATGGGAGCAACCCCAAGATGCAGGGATGGGGGAATTTTTACCTCAACCACCCCCTTAATGGAAATCTGACTTTTACCTTTTAGGGAGGAAAAAAAGTTGTGGGGTCTCACAGTTTGTCCCATCTCGTGACCTATTTCCCTTAAAAGGGAAGTATATGACCATGCTTTATAAAGGTTCACTTAGATTCACCCTTCTCCAAGAATCATGTAGAGGATATTGAAAAAGAAAGGGAGAGTTCAAAAAAATATGTATCAAACCCTCATATAATTTAGCTGATTCTATGATTCCCACAATTCATTATTCATTAGTGGACAGTGAGGATGTTAATCTTACAAATATCACTAAAAATAATGAAAATGTAGAATATCAAGGAGATGATGGTTCCATATGGGATGTGGTCCACACTAAGAATAAAGGTTTAATTACCTGGAACATGAGAATCACTCTAAAATTGGTTTCTCCATTAATAAATTTTACACTTCCTCCTCAATAAACCTCTACTAGAGAGATAAATAATCCAAAGGTTGTATATGACCTTCCTCTCCCTCTTGTTGTGAAGGATCTCCCTACACGTGAAAAGTAATCACTCAAAAAGAGGAATAAATATAGAAGTTGAGTTGAATCATCACTGAGTTTCTCTAAGGAATCATTCCTACAGTATATTCTCCCCCAAAAGAGCCTCAATGTACACTTCCAGTAGGTGTACCATAGCTATAAGGGTTTTCATGGTAATTAAAGAATGTCTATGACACATTCCCAACATGGTTCATGTACCAACGGTCGACTAGGACCCGATCATGGATGCATATCATTATTTCCCTCCATTAATGAGACAATCAAATAAGGTTTAGGAAAATACTCAAAATATGTTCTTGGATAGATATCATCCAAAAATAATGGTTGAAATGGCATGCCATATCCTGCAAATTGGTTCACCAATCCAAAATCAGGTTCAATAGAACACCCATCAATGGCTTATCGACACCATCGATTCATTAATAGCTCAATTGGAAGTCAGGAGGAGTGGCGTACACTAATGCAGCTAAGACATAATCCTTACCCCAACTAAATTAGTGACACCCCACCACCTTAAAATTTTGGGAGTCCTACCATTTTGGAATTCAATAGCTGAGGAAAACTGAAACAACATCTGATGCACTGTTCATACCATTTTGATCCCATGATGGAGACTCTTGAGGAACCATAAGTAGTGAAACCCAGATTATTCATGAAAACCTTGCAAGGGCTATCCTTTTTATGGTACACCAATTTTCTATTTCTGTTGATCATAGGAAGGGAATACCTCTATTTTCAGTTCCTTTTCTAGTTTAGCTGGACATTTTAGTAGAAAAACATTTGTGGCCATTTGAATTGAAAGAAGTGATAAAATTATAGAGTCTCAAATTTCTTTTCTAAATGGAATATTTTGACTAACTCATTGAACTTACTTTTCCCCAGGAGAATATTCTTTCTCTATACCTTGATAATCTTCATGATGAGCTACGAAAACCACTCATCCTGGTAAAATATATATGTGGGTTTTGGGATTCTTCCTCCATTTCCCAAAGAATGGAAGTATCCATAAGAAATGATATGTTCATGTCCCAAATAACTCCCCCAGTCCAAGGGAAAAGGGAAAGAAAGGTACAGGAAAAATCTATCACACATAAGATATCCTAGGAACCTGGTCCGATCTCCAAAGCATGTATCATATTTTATAGTATCCCTGGTGTTCCAAAAACAACCCCCTTTTCCCAAGAATAGTAGGGGAACCAAGTTAGAATAAATTTTAGCACCGATAAAATAAAGTTTTCTCATTCTGAGATAACAATGTCTATGGTTATTTAATATACATTAGGGACAATGATCTACTTCACCTAACATAACCTAAAATGGTCAACTCAGTAGGTCTCAATGACTTACCTAATTATTTTCCCTTTCACTAGATGTTGAGAAACACATTCTATACTTTATTCATCTTCAAATACCTTCTACATAAAATTTTTTATTCTAGGACTGTGAAGCTGGGAAAAACACCAGTACATGGGGCGTGTGTTTATACCATCTTACCCTAATAATGAGGAGAGTGAAATGAAGTTATTTGTAGAAGAATATAGAAAAATTTGCAGTTTAATGACTCAAATAACAAACCAATAGAGATTATGTAATTATCCTAGAATATTTAAAATAACTAACTATGCCCCTAGTTGCATATGCTACAACACAGCTGATGACATTATTCCGACAAACCTCTAAAGGAAATACTTTCCAAAGGAATCCTAGATGAAAAGAAATAGAGAAAGTGAAAGATAATGAAGCTTCACCAAGGAAAAATATTACTTTTACACTCTCAAATTTTATTCCCTAAAATTTGAAACAATAGGAACCACCACACCAAACAGCACCCCCAAAAATGGTTTATCAATGAGAGTCCTCATCAGAAAAGGAATGGATATATGGTTCAATTCATTTCATTCATTTAAGGGATCCCTTTTCTATTGCGGATTATAACTATGAACCCATGTTAAATAAATATAATTGGGGAATTTTAAGAAGAGTTCATAGAAGATTAGGATACAAGGGATGCTGAAACCATGGTAGAATCCAAACTTTTAGCCTCACCCCTTCTCTGATTTTCAATGATTCAAAAACTCATGTAAGATCCCTTAAATGGGTCCAAAATGGATATGAGAATCCAATGGAATCGTCCAAAAACCACCCTGACCGAAACACTATATCATATCAATCAAAAGAGAACCAATTGTCAAATCACCCTCGATGGGCCAAAAAACATGTTTGGTCCTACCCACCCAAGATAAGAGTGCCCATGAATCCTATTTAGAGCGGATGTCCATCTACATAAAATACTCAAGCCCCTAAATTTCATGTAAAAGTGCATCCTCACACTGGGTTGTTGTTTCCTTTAGAACATAATTATGACATCCTGAAATGGTTTGCCTCATTACCAGCCAAACTCTTGATCATGTGTGCCCTGATATTGTAAATGTCCTCGGGGAAGCACTCGTAGAGTCTTTGTTAAGTGCCTGGGAGTTTTAATCCAAAATTATATCTACTAAGGTCTATTAGACCAAGATTATTTATGTATAATTTTACATGGTTATCTCCTTTAAAAATAAGGATGAGGAATCTATTATATAAGGGAACATAATATTCTTATATGTGTTTGGAAGGATAAACAGTTTCGATGTCTAAAAAGTCTCCAAGGACAATGGATCTGAAGTTAATCTCATTCTATTAGGAACACATCATCATCTGGGTTGTGATGATAATTACCTAGAACCTTCCACCATAATACTGGAAGGCTATGAAAAAATTGAGAAGAAACCAATGGGATAAATCATGATCAATGCTCAGTTTGGAGACATTGTAGCTGACCCATAATTTTTGGTGGTTTAGAAGAACACATCATTCAATGCCTTACTTGAAGGCTTTGGTTTCATTAACATGTGGAAATCCCCTCATCATATCATTAATGCACAAAATACTACATCTATGGAAAAATAAGGACATTAAAATATGATAAGGCCTCATTCGAGTCCTACGAGCCACATTACATTGATTTAGGATTCTATAAAGTGAAATGGAAACAACCCCTTTTTGATAGTGTTGATTAGGCCACCACCTAGAATGGTCTAGAAATGATATCAACCAACCCGTTCAAATAGCTCTATGAATAAATGTGTTACCCCTCAATCAGATTAGGTATATGAGTCCAATGTTAGGTGTGTATTCAGAAATCTTCATTATCTCAGCCATGGCTACTAAGTCCAACAGTGTTGAAAAGTTTGCTGACTCCCCATATAGTGGTGAATTCTCATATAAAAATTCCCTCAAATCATCCCCAAAGCTCTAGTAAATATATTACTATCTAGTTTAGGGAGAATATGTTTCCTAGACACTCAAAATGAAAAAGAGACATCGTATCCATTCCTCACTCTATCTTATCTAGAGTTTCAAGGAGTCCTCACACTGCCAGATGGGTCTTAAGAAGTTTATTTATCTTGTGAATACTAAGATATTGACTCCTCTCCTAATACTGGAGAACTCATACCAATATTTTCTTCCCCAAAGAAACAAGAAAAATAAGATGAAGAGGGGGACGACGATGAGTAGGAGGACCATAGGGATGCTCCTCCCATATTTCAAGAGGGTGTCTCTACCACCATTGATCAGCTCAGAGAAATAAATCTTGGTACGGAAGAAGACTCATGCCCCACCTTGATTTTTCCATCCATGTCTTTTGAAGGAAAATAGAAATATACCTCATTCTTAATGAAACATTAGGATGTATTCAGCAATATTTACATAGAAATTCCATGACTCAGTCCAGAGGTATCTAATCACCACTAAGGCCTGCTATATGACCATCGAAGCTATAAACAGGCATTCTGAAGGATGCACCTGACACATGCTGCTAGAATTAAGGCTAACGATGAAATTATTATTATATATAACATCATTCAAGTGGAATAATATTCCAAATGTTTGTCCAATATATTCCCCTTAAAAATAATAACGGTAAGATCAATGTCTACATCAGTTTTATGTATCTCAACTATCATTTCATTAAGGTTGATTACCCAGTCCCATTCAAAGAATGACTTATTGACGCAACATCCAGATTTAAATCTTAGTATATTATAAAATCTAAATAGACCAAGAAGATCAAGAATCCACTGCTTTCACCCCCCCCCCCTAAGAGTATTTTTTTATCAGGTAATTCCCTTTGTCTTGAACAATATCGACACGGCATACCAAAGTTCCATGCATCACATCTCCAAACACTTCATGATAATGTTCATCAAATGATATATTAATTAGCCAGTGTTCAAATATCATCAAATATCAATCCACCTAATGGATCTTGAACCCATATTCAATGAATTTTGGTTGTATATCTAGAAAAAAACCCTTGAAATGTGATTTTAGCATTACCTCAGGTAAATTTCTCAGATTCTTTTTGTGCCATCGTTCCATTGAATTAGACCCCAAGTAAATAAAGGTTATCCTTAAAATGTTTCATTATAACAATATCCAAGAGTTTATAGGATTTCAAGGACACCCATCCTACATTGGTTACTTCATTTCCAACCTTGTGGGAAATTTTTTTTCTTTCACCACTTTAATGAAAAAGGGGTTTACATATCAGTTGATTGAAAATTATCAAGAATAATTTGGCAATATCAATAATAATATTTTATACATGTTTGTATTAATTCCTCCCATCTAAGGAAGTAAACTTATTTTGTATTTCACAACCATAGAGTGATCATTGGGCGCCTTCATCTGGAAAAATAATGATGTTGATAGCGAAACTAGCATTATTACCCTAGTCAAACCATGATTGATGTTGAGACCCGTTATTAAAATATCAAGAAGAGTTATCTAGCACTAATATTTGGTGTCTAGAATATGTCGCACAATCTATATCATCACGAGGTCTGTTTAGTCTCTCTTAAAAACCCACTAAAATACATTCGTATTCATCTGATGTGGACTAGACTTCTTTCATGATGGGTGATCATCCAATAGCAGTTCAAAATTTAATTTTTTCCTCCAAAACTAGTCAAACTCCAGGAATTTGAAGATTTTTCAGAAGATAACTCCTCATAAAAATGATTTAATTGGATAATAAATTCCCCAATGAAGAAGTTTTCTTTGTTCAAGAGGACCCCCAGATATGGGAAATTCATTTTTGTAGCTCATCTAGAATCATGAAAAGATAAATGAGGGAGGACCCAAGATCAAAAAAGTAGGGATGGGAGTCGTCTTCACATCTCTAGCATAGGTAGTCATTCCTTACTCCTTCCTACTTTCAGAGAGTTTCATGAACAATGAAATAGAATATCATGCTATCATTGCAGGGCTAGAGCTAGAACTTCATGTACAAGTTAGTCACATAACCATAAAAAATGATTCAGTATTGGTCATTAAGTATGTTTATGAGGATTATTCTATAAAAAAGGAAGAGATTATCCCCATCCTAAACCAAGTCTGGAGACTAAGGGAAAAATCCATTTGGTTCTGATATTAACTCACATCCCACTATCATATAATTACCAATGTGAAACATTAGTAAATGCAACCATAAAATCAGTCAATCCAGGCAGGGATGAAACATTCATCATGATTTCACATCATCGAATGATCTCGCCTTTTTTCCAAAACAATACATAAGAGATCAATGGGATTAGACCAATCCCCAAACCCTACAATAATACTACTAGATGGATGACACCAATTGTGTACTACCTTCAAAAGAGATATCTCCCACCAGACTAATCCATAAGAGAGAAAATCTGAAGCCAATGAAGTAATTTTTTTCTATATGATGACACGAATCGCCAAAAGGTCCTATATTAATGGAGCCTTGATGGGTTCAATCTCAGCAGAATTAATAGAGAAGATACCTTTACCAACAAGAAGCAAGTACACAGTAAATATTGTGGCACTCACCAGTCAATACTAAATATTTCTCACAAAATTTGGAGGTTTGGGGTATTACTATACCACTGTAATGCAGGAAAGCACTAAATTCCCAAAAAAGTTTCATTTATTCTATGTTCATGTGAACTTCATTCACCAACCCCCAGAGTTGTTTCACACAAACATGTAATCTTATCCATTTACCATATAGGGAATGGGTAGCTTTTTACTATATCCTCCCACCGCATCTATGAAAATTAAGTATATTCTTACTATGATGGAATTCTTCTCTAAGTCGATTGAAGCTTTAACCCGAAAAGAATTCAAGGGATGGAATTTTTTTTATCTTTTTCAAATCCAACATCATCACTAGATTTGGTTTCCCTCATTCAATAATGATGTATAATGACATGAATTTATGTTCTAATTAATTGGAGAAGCTATATCAAGATCATGACATCATGTCCAATTGTTTGTCCGGCTACCATGCAGCAAGTAATGGATAGATAGATGCCTTAAATAATACCTCATAAAATATACTCCAAATGATGGTAGATAAGGATGAAAATTCTTGGATGGAAAAGATCCTACATTCCTTGTGGGATTACCGAACTGTGGCCGACACTTCCACACGGGATAACCCATACTCATTACTATATGGGATAGAGGTGATACTTCCAATTGAAGCTCAATTTACCTCTCTATGAAATACAATTTGAGATCAATTATCCATGGATGATAAATCCAAATAATCGATCGATGAATTCAAGTGACTGGATGATAAATTATTTCATAACTTGGATCATTTGTATTTCCACTAGAATTGGATCATTATTTCCATTAACAAAAATATTTTACACTGATATTTCCTTGAAAGAGAGATGGTATTACTCCTTAGGACTCTAGTGATACCTGAAAATAAACATATGAATTTGAAGCCAAAATGGGAGGGACATTATGTCATACATAAGTTATAATAAGATGGAGATTATTCCCTACTTTCAATGGGTGGAAATCTTAAAACACCCACCACTAACTAAAGTTTCTTGAATAAGTATTTTGTTCAATCACCATATTAATCATCTTGTTCTTATGATGATAAATTGGATGATAAATACTCATAATAGCATGGAGTTAATCTACATTGTACATCATCTTGTCCACATGACTTAAAACAATATTTATCTCATCCTGACCACATGACATTAATCTACATGGTAAACTATCCCATTTCCATGCCATTAAACTAAGTAGTCAGTCCTCATCGTGGGAACTTAAAAGGCATGACATCATTGTCCATATCGCAAGACAATAAACTCCATGACATCGACATACTCAACATATGAAATTAAATTACATGAGAATCATCATTTTAATCTATGATTCACGGCACATGAGAACGATCTATATTGGACAAAGATGAAATTATCTTGTTCTCTCTTGAGAGTCAGACCCACATAAGGAGTATCTTTCTTAATAAATTTGTATGCATTGATTCTTATCATCAAAGGATAAACAGTGGCACACAAACCTTAGGTCTCAATCCCAACTTTGAAAAATTGTAATAATACCCCCTGCACATGGTCCATAACTTCATAGAAAATACCTATCGGAAAAAATAATTGGCTTCATTCATGTCATAATGAGATACGTAGTAATTCTTAGACCTCTTATGTAATTCAAAGACATAAATATCCCTCTATTAATAAGATGATTGTCTTGAAAGCCTCTGGACTCAAGGCCTCTCTTCCCTCCATGATTATGTTTCTCACTTTTTAATGGGATCATACTTCCCATGAATACAAAGCATAATCATCCTGATAATGTGATGTTAAATCGCATGATATTCCATCGATGTCACGGGATAATAAACATCATGACACCAATGCCCTCGTTGTATGAAAATAAACTAGTTGCACCATAATGTTCTCACCTGAGAGAAAATTTCCTATGGAACTGACCATCTACCATGCCATATTCAAGAAATACATATGACTTGATTACCACCTATACAAGATACGTAGAGACACCTAAATTCTACATCCTTCCCCATTCACCCAATGAGTAAAAAAATCCCCCCTCCCTACATGTGGTCTATAACAACGCGAGATATTAATGTCAAGATCTCATTGTGTCTTGATTCCTAAAACTGTAGGATACATAGTGAATCCCATATCTCATTTCGTGGTCTCAACAACAATGATACTTATCTACCATAAAATGACCCGCTTAATTACTGCAAGAAGTTAAAATACATGGTGTATCAAGATCTGTGTGTGGATTTATTCTCATTTTTAAGATATATATAGGGACTCTCGAGCCTTATATCTTAATCCCGTCCATGAGATACAAAAACAATTATTCCCTTGAATAAAAACTAAATCCGTGAAATTAAATTCAATGTAGATCCTATTGAAAAGTCCATTTCAAGAAAAACACCCCTATACATTAGTCAGGTCTATGTAGGGAAGTGTGTCAAGAACTACATGTGGCATGCTTTCTACTATTACAGGATACATAGTGAAACCTAGATTTCTTGTTTTGGGTTCGGACACAACATTCCTCATTCTTCACGTTCAACCACCCTCATCCTCATCACACAATGTAAAACTATACATGGTCTTATAACTATGTGTTTCTTGATTCCTTCCCTTGTAGGATAAATAGTGACACCAGGATATCCAATCCTAGGTCCATCTGCAACAGTCAATAAATAAATGAGAAGAACTACCCCTTTTACTTATGTATTAGTCATATGTAGAATGTTTACATTTGGAAATTTATGTGGCTGGATTCCTATAATTATAGGATATGTAGTGATGTTCAGGTCTCTAATCTCGAGTCTAGTGGTGTTTAAGGATAAAAATTATATCATTCTCATGTGTGGTTCAGATTTGTACTGGGAGTTTTATATGAACTGATTCTAACTTGATTCTAATTTTGATGATATATGTAGTGATTCCCATATTCTCCATCCTTACCCAGCCACCACAAATGTGAAATACACCATCCTTCATTTCATCGAATTTGTGTCGCGAAATAAACCTAGGTTTCCCATTGTTTCTAACAATGACCGCAGGTCAATTGGGATTAATAGTTTCAATATGGGATCCTATTTATGATCAAGGTATATCAATCCACATCATGGTTTCTATGGTCCTTATTGAAATAAATTAAAAGGAACAACATTATCCTAACCCCATGATGTAAAAATACATGGATCCACAACATCTGTATTTATTCACATCGATTTACCTATGTACTTACTGCAATATGATAAACTACATGGAGACTATCCTTATTACAAGACATTAAACTACATTGTGCTTAGAGAACTACATCATTCTTAATTCTCACCATAAAAATATATATAGTGATTTCTAGGCCCAATTTTCTAATCCCATCCATAGAATAAATAAAAAGGTACATTTCCCCATCTCCTTTTTAAAAAATACTTATGTAAGATATCCCAATTTTATGTTACTTATTCAGTAATCTAACATGGAAATAGAAATGGACCCCCCAACATAGGATTCAAATTTTTTACGGGATTTCACACTACATGGAAAATCACAGTCTGAATGTTTCATTCAAGACTAGAAATATTCCTCCCATTTATAATACATTGTGCCCTAAGCAATTTTGGATCTTCACAATCTTTCATTGGCCATAAGAAATAGAGAGTCAATGTCTTGATTGAAACTTTTCATGACTATGCACAATATCCCTCATTTGGTTCTGCATTATTTTCCCTCAAAAGGAATATCATGCAAAGGAAAATTCATCCCCATGAGAGGTCTTTTCTATCTCCATAATCCCCAAATGCATTTATTCCCCATATCATTTCTTTAGATTTGAGAATCCCCATAATCATTCTTTACACTCTCTTTCCCCTAATTTCCAAAGAATCCCTGAATATCACATCCTAATCAGCCTCCTATTACTCATTATTTCTATGACAAATGGTTCAAGAAGCATGACCTAAAACTATAAGAGTCTATAATTCCTCACCAAATGATGTTAAACTACATGGTATATTTCCCAGTCGCATGACACTGAACTACCTAATTCCTAAAAAATATGCACATATTGATTCTCACCTTGATGATGATATATATAGTGATTTCTAGATCATCAATACCAAGTCTATCCTTGATATAAAAATTTCTCTCTTCTTCGGTGTATGGGTCAGACCTACACAAGAGATTCTTGACATTAAATTACATAATTCCAGAGCAATGTGTGGCCTAATTATCACCATAATGAGATACAAAGTGGAAACAAAATATCCAATCCTAGGTCCATGTGTAACAAAACTAAAAATTCCCTTTCCCTACGTATGGGCCAGACCTATATAGGTATTTTATGAGAACTACGTACAACCTGATTCTCACATTGAAGGGATATGTAGAGACATTCGGATTCTATATCCCAGACCGGTCACACACAAAAAATGCATGATTATTCTATATGTGAGCTAGACCTACATAGAAGACTCCAATGTGATCATCATACCATTAGTTATCTTGTATAAAAAGTAAAATTCACCTTTCCCACACATGAGTTTGATCGGCATGTAGGGGAACCTTCCCAGAAATATGTATGACTTGATTCCTACCATCATAGGATACAATTGGAAGCCCGATTTTCCAATACTGGGTTATTTTTGAACCAAATAAATTGTCCCTCCCTTGTTCATGGGTCTGACCTGCATGGTAAACCTTATCATAACTGCATAAGTGAAACATTTTTACCCATTCCTATGATGTTTCGACATGTATTGTTCCTTTAATTTTCAATTACATTTGTTTCACAAACAAAAATTTGTCAATGATAAGGTCTGAATCCCCAAAAAACTCCCCATATATATGAAATAGAGAGACTTTGTCTTTATTAAACCTTTATTTGACTATTCACATCATGCCCCATTTGTATCTACAAAAGTTTCCCACAAAAAAGGCCTATCAAAAAAAGGAAAATTATTTTTCAAGAGATGATTTTCATACCTCTTTATTCTCTATAGATGTTCTCATTCCATATATTCTCTTGGATTTATAAACCCCCCAGATTATTTCTTACAAACATCCACCGTTAATTCCTGAAGATGGTAGAACATCCTTGGATAGATTATCATGAAAATGGAAAATCATTTACCCCTCAATAAAAGCTGAGTGACCTTAACCTATACCCCTCAAATTTCTTAACTATAATATATTAATCTATACATTCATCTTTCTACATTCATGAAATTAATCTTAACCATGCTTCATCCCTCCTTTACAAAGATTTGTGTAATAGTGGTTTCTCATTCATGGATAGCACTGATACAGATCCCATCATCATTTTCAATAATCATTCCCTTGACAAACCATCCTTTAGGGTGTTGATAAATCAAAATTTTCATAGATTAATTGGCCATTAGAAATGGAGTGCCAGTTTCCCAAGGAATGCTTTTTTTGACTATGTATAATATGCCACAGTCATCTCTACATGTGTTGTACACAAAAAATGACATTCCACAAAACGAAAATTCATCCCCTTGTGAGTCTTTTACCACCTTTGTATTCCCCAATAACATCATTTTGGAAACCATATTTATAGTTACTCTTCACATAATTTCCCCACATCATTTCTCAGATACAGAAATAAAAAACCTAGGGTCAAAAATATTATATCATTCATGTTTAAAAAATATTGGGACATTCTTGGGCATTAATCCATATTGAGGCCCTCGCCTTGTGATTCATGATAATTAAAAAATCAACCTAAATAATTAATTTCATTAGCCCAGTTTCTATGAATATAAAAATTCCCTAAAAAGTGACATAAACCTTTCCAAGTATAAAACCTGGAAAGGGATCCTTAGAAAAAAGTTGAGTTCTAGTTTTCTAACTCTATGCTTCACATGGATTATTAAAAATTGATCGATCAAAAAACTAAAAACACACAAGACATTTTATTTCAAAAACACACAAAGGTAGGACTTACTAAAATCCATGTAATACCTCCAAATCCCACACCACAAAAAAACATAGGAGAAAATTAATGTAATAAAATAAATGAGACAGAAATTATAGGGTAAAACACATCATACTAGAAATATTAAATATATTATTTTTTTGTCCATTAGATCAATAAAAAATTAGAGCATTATCTGATCTTACATTTAAATCAAAACCTCTTTCTATATCAGAATAGCCTCCTCTTCATCCCGATCAGAACCGATTCTAATGGGGGAATATGTTTGGTCCTGAAAATTATGTAAGAATTTTTCCATCAAACTTTTCAAAGGGAAAAAATTTATTTTATGAATATCTCATAGGGAATTTTTCAAAGGGGTGATCCCACGAAGGACGGGTGTATTCCCATATTGAAAATTGATTCATAGACCACAGCTCTATATGGAATTACTCCACTTCGTGAAGCACTTGTGAATTGATTATTCTGTGGAATTGGAAGACACTGCTGACACCCTCAAACAAATGAATTTATTTGTGGGGACTAGTGGTGATTTCCACCCCCTTGATCGAATATCCCTATGAACAAAATTTTTCACAAAATTATGTGATACTACTCGAATATAGTAACGAATAAAGGTTTTTTGCGAGGCTGTGTAGTGATTTACACTACCAAAAATGGTTTCTCCTCCTTGAACGACCACTCCCTACTGACAATGTCATTAAAAGTCCAATACATTATCCTTGGGATCCCACAAAAGAATCCCCAGAGCCTAATGTGTATGATCATCCATACTAGTGTCAATTCCCTCATCGCTTCTATAAATAGACCCTAAGAGGGACCAATGAAAGGAGGACATGACTGAACTAAAGATAGAGGAAGGAGATGATCAGTGAGGAAATGAAAAAATTGGATCTTCTCCGTCGATTTATAGTATGTAAAACTCCACCACATAATATTAAGGCTAAAATAATTAATCATATAGCCATATAAAAACTCAAAAACCATTTGAAGACAACATTATTTTATGGAATAAACAGATTGACTCTTTGTAGATAATCATATCGCATAGAAAAAACTCTGTATGGGTGGAACCCTACCCTATATAAAAATCATACATGGTAGGATCTCGACCCCTCATACCAACAGGCTATGCAGATGAAACCTAGAACCACATAACAACACGCTCTATGACCAGAACCTAGTACCACATATCTATAAAATATATAGATGGTTCCCTCTCCATGTAGGAACATGAAATGTAGAGGTAACCCCATCCTGCCTAAGAACCTATTATATAAAATGAGGAATCCGAGTGAATTCTATTATTAACCTCCCATCACTCCCTTATATCATGTCTTCATCCCCCAATTTTGGCCCCTCAATTAACTAGTCTAATGAAATTAGAGAAAGGCCCCTTCCAAATCCACATAATATATATGATAAGATAATTTGGTACATTAGTGTTTCCTATCATGTTTATAAACCCATGGTAAGTGGAGTCACATGTGAAACATATGCAATAAGGTGTAACCTTGGAATGACCTCAAGTTTATATTCCCACAGTAATGAGGGTTTTGACCTTGGTGTAGTCATGTGAACCTCTCAGTTTTGGGAGTGGATATAGGGGACCACTCTTTCCTTTCCCTTTGATAGGGAATGAAATAACCCCCTGGAACCAATTTTAGGGAATCCATCCTAGAGTAATCATCTTGACTTTTGGTAGAAGGCATCACTTTTTCTCCTCTTCAATACGGCCTGACCCATTACTTGATAAATCAGCCTATGTGACTACCCTGGATACCAAAATAAAAGAGGAAATGGTCACACTAAACTCCCTCTCTCTATAAAAATACTCTATAACACCTCACCCACTTACGGATAAAGTGGAATCTTTTGATCTTCAAATATACTACTTCTTCTTGTTTTTTACACCGAGTATGACTCATGTGGGAAAAGAGGTTAATGGTTATCATGACATCCACATGATCCCAAACCTTCAAATGGTCCATTCCCATGAATAAGCCCCATTATCATTCTCAATGGGTCTTATACATAGATATAATCCCCAACCACATGGTCTTTTTCCATAGATATAATCCCCAACCACATGGACTTTCGTTGAGTGTACGCCCCAACCAAATCCTCTTAGTTGGGATTTATATAAGGTGTAGTCCATGAAACTATGCCTCAATATTTAAAGGCCTATATTCCTAACGAATAGAAACCACACATAAATCCTTCCAACTATAAACCCTAATCCAATCATGTCCCCTCATATGGGATGCATCCATGCATAATCCCCAACCATACAGACCTCCTTTAAGGCGTAATTCCCAACTTACCAAATAATGGGGGCTCTGATTAATAACAATCTAAGATACATAGAAAGCCTCTCTGAGTTCTAAACTCATCCCCAAAATCTACATTATTGTCCTATAGGCCACATACTAGGTATGTCTATATCTACTCGGGAGACCACATCTCTTCCTGACCCCTTGGGCCACCTCGGCATACGTACCACACAATCTTTGACCAACCACCTTTTGCTTGGAAGTCCTTGTTTCATGATGTTAAACTACATGGTTGGGTCCTTTTCATGTGACATTAATAAGTGATGTGTCCTATCAAGGGGCACTATGCTATGTGGGTTTTGTTTTCTCTGATGAGGAGATGTAGTAATCCCATCTTATGGGTTTGATCCTGACATAAAAATAATTCTTGTACCCCTGGATGATGGTAAACCCCAAATCCCCTCACCACATGGCTTAAAACTAGTGTCTCTTTAATGAAACAACCAAATAATATCTAATCTATTCATAAAATGGTTACCATTTATGGATAACCATAGATACATACTAATATCTCCATTGATGGATAACCTCAAATACATATATATTCTTCAAAACCCATTCTTATTCATAATGGATCGTTAATTCAGGGTGACCTGTGTATGTATACTTGGGAGTGAACAAAGGATTGGAAAACATATCTTAAATCTATATTAGAGTCCTTGAATAGGAAATAGTTCCCCCCAAAAGGGTGTGATGATCCTGACTTGCCTTTTTATCGACCAATGTGAGTGCTTAAGTGTCAATGGCCTTTTTTTCCTAGGAAAACAAGCCTTTAAAAAGTAGGTCCTTGAGTTTTCATGGATATGAGATCCATTGGGAATTTCTCGCTCCACGAACAAAACATTTTGGAGACCATTTGAAGTTGTTATACCCAGAATCAGTGGTTTCAAACCATTTAACCCCATGAAATCAACTATTCGAGCACAAATGGTATTCATAAAAAACAATCCCTAGATCCATCACTCTCTCACGTTTCCAAATTGGTTTAGTTACTGGACCTCAAGAGTGGTTCCCCATATTTCAAAGGCCACCAACTAGTAGCGAGGTTGTTATGAATATAGTGGGGATACTATTCCCCAGGTCCATAGTAAAGTTAATGCAAAATAATATAATAATAATAATAAATATCAGAGTAAAGACATAGTGTAAATAGTATCTCATTCAAATGAAAAGTAAAAAATGAGTAAACAATAAACAGATAAAGTTGAACCATGTAATGATAAGTTTAAATGTATCTAAATTTCAAAATTAAAACTATAAAATAAAATAATTATCAAACAAAAAGTTATCATAATAAACATAGTCCCAAAGTCTATATCGATCCCATCTATAATCATCAAACCATGCAGCAAGAGAAAAATCAATAATAAGGTCACTTACCCTTGTCCAAACCTACATCCATGTAATCTACTCAAGTACCAAATAGCACCCAAATAGGGTGTGAGTGTAACATTGTAGGTCAAAAATACCATGTCAAAAAAAACTCACATGATAATAAGAGTATGAAATAAGCGAAAAATGTGTATTAATGAATAAATTAGTACAATATGCAGACAAACCTTCTTTTCAACCATGCTAAAATTTTTCTGATCATGTAGAAAAACCGTGCTAAGAAGTATCCATATATCCATGGAAAATCACACTATATAGGCTAAGCCTACTATATAATAATTTCGGCATAGGATTTAGTATATCCCACTCAACATAATAATTATAGTAAGGGGCAAAGAATAACCCCTCAATATAAGTATTACAACATGGGACTCGGTATATACTACCCAATATAAGCATTATAGAATGGTACAGGGTAGAGCCTGCTTAATATAAGCATTACATCATGAGAATGGAATGATCATGCTCAATATAATCAGTAAAGCAATAGACTGGGAAGGGATCGCTCAATATAAGCATTATAAATTGAATCACAACACATGACAATGCAACAAGGATATCACAATATCACATCATATGGATCAAGGGTTAATTAGGAAAATTAACATTTAAATTTCGACTAAAATTTCACTTAAATATAAATTTATTAATATCCCTATCAAATAATGGAATCCATTCCACATTGAATCTATATCTATAAAACTCATGAAGTCATCCTAAACACAGTTTAATCCCTTACCAAAATTTTCATTAATCAAGGGTTTTCTCCCCCAAAGGGTTTCCATAAGCTATGTCACATAAAAAAATGAATCCAAAGGTATCCCAGAAATATTCTATTCCATGATTTATCATTAATAAATTAATTAATTAATTAAATAGAGTGTCATTCAGGTTCAATCAAAATATTTAAAATACTTCACAATAAAATATATCATAGGTTTAGGTTCAGACTCCCAACCTTTATCTGATGATTTAGAAACACTTCCTATAAGAATCTCAACCAGAAAAGAGGCATAGTTGTTCACAAGTAGGAACCTAGATCACACAAAAACATTATCAAAATCCCAAAAAAACATGCTCAATATATTTCTACCACTATAACGGAGATCAATGGAATAGAGGAGTAAAAATAAGAAAATAATGTCACCAGGGATCAAATTATTAATCAGGATATCTAGAATAATAGAAGAGACTCCAATATCAACTGGAATTCAACCTAGGGTTGAGAGAGGAAACGATACACTGAATGAATGAAATAATCATACATGATTCCCACTTAAAATAGTTTGTTTTGAATAATAAATCAGGTATATTCCTTTTATGGCATGTATTTTTCCAATTTAAGTTACACTAGAAAACCTATCGCCCCAGGTTAATATTTATCCTGAACGATTTTCAAATGAAGTGAATTAGGTTCAGTATGTGTTTTCAATTCACATCATGATCTAATTAATGACATTAATCTAGTGGTAGTTACACATCGTGCAACAAGTACCAGTGTATAAATGCTCTGATGACAATTTTGAACCCAATTTCAAATTAAAGACCCAAACAACCTCCAAATACTTCCATACCATGGAAATCCCTCATTATCTTATTTCTCATGTTTAAACCCAGAATCATTTGATTAAAATAAATATACAACCTTGAACTTTAGGTTTTTTCCCAAACAAATGCTATCCATATCCTAATAAGTCCCAGCCACCATGATTCAATTAAAAACTCAAAGATAGGCATACCTTGAAAAAGGTAGGATATTACAACCTCCCACCATATAATAGCTAGTTCCCAATTTTCTCTAACCATAATTGTGGGGTATCGATGAACAAGTATGAATATTGTTCTCTCATATCATACTCCCTCTCCGGTATCCCCCAGAACACACTCATGTCGTCACTTCACTCAAACTAAAGTACTAGTCCTCTGTTAGAGATATTTATCACTAAAATCCACAATCCATATCAGATTATCCTCAATGGATTTATGAGCATAAATCTTGATGTCCTCAATGTCTACCACATGAGAAAGTTCATGATAATATCTCCAAACCTACAACATATGAAATAAAGCTTTCCTGGAATGGCAATGTTGTGGAAGATCAAATCATCATTCCATTGTATTGAACTTATCCACTATATCAAACTACCTTAAAATCCATTGTGGTAGCTTTAACTATTTCCTGATACAACATTTCCCCAAACTTGGAGACACTGCAAGGAAAATATGACGAAAAACATCAAACTCTAGTGGTCATCTCAAATAGTTAATATATGATTTCTTCCTATTCTGCATTGTCACCCACCATTTCCCAATCATCTGAAACTTATTGGGAATCATCAGTATGAGACTAAGACGGAAAATTAGTGACTCACCTACCTCTAACCAACAAAGAGGTGAATGGAATTTCTATCATAAAAAAACCAAAAAATATTCCATGTTGATCGATTCTTGTAATCTATTATTATTTAAAATCCCACAAGTTCCCTATGATACTCCCATAATCCCCCAAAATCCTAAACATAGGCTCAAAAAATATCCACTAGAACCTAAATAGTCTACTTAGTCTGACTATTATTCTAAGTATTATTGGATATATTCTAAAGAACTTGTGATCCTAGATGATTTTGAATACTAATATTGATTCACGAAGTTAAATAAGGATATCTATCTAAAATGATAATCCTTAGAACATTGTGAAAGTAAAATATCTCACACATATATAGACTAACTGGATTAACAATGGTGAAGGTCGCCATAATATGAAATAAGAGGGATATTATTTTCATTCAATCCATGATCACCCATACTGAATCATTCTTATACGTTTTCCTTGGTAATCCTGTCAAAAATCCATTTTGAAATCATCTCATTTTCACTCTTAAATGGGTAAAGGCTACAATATCCTATCTAGCCTCTAATGCTTGGCTCTCACGTGATGATGGGTGAAAAAACTCACCACAAATATAGATTCCTCCTTCATCATTCATGACCACTGATTCTATCTTCAAATATCATGATATATCTTTATCAAACCAAAATGTACTTCCCATCTAGAATAAGGATACTATCTCATCAGCTCCTCATGCAATCCCATAAGAACCTATACTCTACCAAGAAATATAATATAATTTTCACTACCAAGAGACCATTCTAATGGTGTCTCCCATCCATACAAGTTATTTTTTAGTATTAATCCATCCATATCAGATAACATATCCATCTTGATCTCTTCCAAAATCATGGGTATAATACCTTTTGAAGCTAGAGATACTCATTAACGGGACTCTTAAACATCTAGATGCATGTTATCATTGATTTTAATCATCCTAAAATCATTTTATATCCATAAAAATTCATTCATCACTGTATAATGACTCAAATAATCAGAAAAAACATTTCCCTTTTTCCCATTGTATAAGCCAACTCGATATCAAAAGACTCTATATACTCGACCCACCTCCTCTGAAAAAGGTTAAGGTCCCACTAAGAAAAAAATTTCCTTAGGCTCTTGTGATCCATGAATACCAAAAACCACATTCAATTAAGATAGTTTATCTAGAATATTATTTCATGTTCTATCACTTCCAACTCAAGATCGTGAGTAGGGTAATTTATATCATGTGGTCTCAGTTCTAAAGATCCAAAAGAAAAAACTCAATCCTCTTTCTTTAGAGTTTATCTCATTCTAAATCGAAATGTGTCATAATGCATGGTATATGAATTACCTAGAATATTTAATGTGAGGATACTTGATGATTTCATCCTTTTGTCGTCTTATAAAAATCACTTTCACAAGCATTCGACCAAATAAACTTCACCCCTTTCTTGGTCAACCTGGACATTGGTGTTGTAAGATGGAAGAAGTCCAGGATTAAATGCATATAATAACCTGATAAGCCTAAAAAGATTCTACTATTGATGATATTATTGGGTTTCTCTCAAGATACTATGGTTTTAACATTCTCTAGGTCTATTGAGACTCCTTCCTCTGAGAAGACAAGGCCCAAGAAGTACACATTATCTATCCAGAAACTGCATTTGGTTAGCTTGGTGTAAAACCGATGATCTCTCGATATACTCAATAAGATTGTAACGCCCTGACCCCAATTACCCTGAGTCGATGCATTATTACGTAACATTTTCATGATCAAAAAAGATCATTTCTTGATAGACCGATTAGTTTAGTATCCTTGGAAACACTAGATACATTCCTAAATGTTACATTACATCATAAAGTGAAAAAATACAATAACATAGTCTCCATAGTTCACACTAATATTCCCTTTAGACTATCCCTGCAGTTCATTCAAAAAATATTTCTTCACATCCTGGGAAAATAAAACATAGAAAGGGTTGAGCTCAGATGCTCAGTAAGGATAACAACATAGTGGAAACTTTCATAAATAAATACAAACATTTAAGGCAATGTATAAATAAAACAAAAGCCTTTTAAACTTGAACATCAGTATAATATGAAAAAAAATAAAACAAAATAATCCCATTTACTTATTCACATGGATATTCTACTAGTCAAATAATCACATGCAATATCAATAACCACTTTCATAATGATGGAATGCATATGCCAGACTATCATAACCACCTAGTCAAGGCCTTGTGCCAAGACTACAAATAATATTTTGTCAAGGCCTTGTGCCAAGACACTAGTTTGTCTCATGAGACCTACCAATGCATCGAGGAGCTATATTGGGCTCCACCCATCACTTATTAAGTCCAATGCATTACTCATATGAACAGGTTTAAACAAATCATAATCCATAACATAATCCTATCACATAAAACATGCATAAAGGAAACATAACATTTCCACATTTCAATCAAAAGATATCAATACAACACATTGATATAATAAAACCATTTTCAATACCAAAATAAAAGAAAAGTAAAAGTTGGTATTTATTTTTCATTTTAAAAAATAATTATGGCTTGTAGAGGAAGCTGAAACTCAAATAACGGTCACAGCGGCGGAGAAGTCATTGTCACCGCATACGTACAACAAAAAAACATTCCCTTCTATCATTTAGTAAAATGATTCTTTAAAAAATATTCCTTTTGAATAAACATAAAATTCAAAGGGGTTTACAAACCGTATAAAATAAAGTTGTGTATAAAACAAAATATTCCTCAATAAAAGAAGTTTGAGAAAAAGTCCCTTACCTCGTGTTCGACTTAACTTGATCGTTCTTTCATATCCTGAATAATAAACTAGGGTTAAGTTATACTTTCTTATTAACCTTTTTCAAGTTCATTATTCCTTTTATATCACTTATTATCATGTTATGAACATTATGTAGTCATTTAAGTTAATAATGGTCGTTTTGTCGATCTTTGATACTTGAGTCAAAAATAAAATTCTTATAATTACAATTTGTTCATGTAGTAAAATATACATTATATACAGAATTACAGTCATGATGTAGATATCATATATATTATATATATCCAGTAAATAAATTCATTTATAATATTACATAACATTTAGAGGTAAGAAATGAAATGCACCGTTCATGGAGACGGCAAGCCGTACTTACGCATTAACGCTGCTTTCATTTCTATTTCAGATTTAATGGAATGAAATCATAATGATATAAAGACATATTATAATTCCAGTATAATATCATATATAATATCATTAACTCTATCCTTTATAAGTCCCACATATGTCATTAACGATTCAAATCACTTTGAGGGGCGGTAGTCTGCACTTCCTAAAATGAAATTATCGTGATTACCCATAATGGAAATCATAAAGTTATTCCATAAATGAAAAGTAAAGGAGCATAAATAAAAAATAAACATAATATATATCATTTATAGAAATAGTGTCATCATAATGGCCACCATGAGAGGTGTTAAAAGAATATTGAACAATCATCGTTTCGTGAGACAGTAATTCGCCACCGGCAGAAACAGTATGTTCTTTAACCATTAGACGAAGGTGTCTGTAAGTTTAAATAAAATACCTATCATAAAAACATATTAGAATATTTAATATACTGTTTTTTTTACAAAATTAAGGAATAAAAAGAGTTTAACAGGTTGGTGAAGCAAAATAAAACAAAAGAACATAAGAGAAGACATTACCTTAAAATCGGGTAACTCTTTTTGATTTGAGCCAAGGGATTCCTTGGGAAGACTTATGCCCAATTTCAGGTTTCTAGGAGTAAGAGAGGGAAGCTTAGAGAGTATTTGGGTAGAGTTTGTCCAAGCCAATGGCTTAAGAGGTGTGAATAAGGTGGTAGAGGTGGGGGCCTTTTATAAGAGGAGAGGAGGGGCACTCTTGGAAAGTCATGAAATGTTACTTTATTATGAAATGATTTTGGGATTTTAAAGGTCTTACAATGATATATTTCAAGGTTAAGGTGATAAGGGTTCGAAATATACCCATAATATAGGTTTTAGACAAGCGTAAGTCTTAGAATTCACCTTATCTTTTCATTTTATTTAAATTGTTCGTTAATTAGGTAATAGCTACATCATCATGATTTCATAAATAAATTTATTTATTTAATGCCTAAAAATTATAAAAAAATTACCATGATATAGGAAATCATTTTATATTTCCAATTAATATTTATAGTCGAAAAGTTAACTTATATAACCCCATGTAATAATTGTTTTAGTAAAACAACACATGTTTGTGACAATTTTTTTTACTTTAAATATAATGTTATTAATGCCATTTTCCTGACCAAGTGGCTCCCTGGGGTCCCCAAGTTGACCAATAGATTGTCTTGGTCGGAAATGACTCATCCAATAATGGTAGGACAAGGGTAAAGGTAATTTCATATTATTATAACATTATATTTACCTTAAATTAGACTAATTACCTTTAATCGTGATTAATAAAACTTAAAAGTTACGATTCACCAAAAATTATTTTCATCTCATTGAACCACATTTTACTTACTAATGAAAACCATGTATTTTTTTATTTTTCAAATTCAATTCATAGAAGTGGTAACGTTTTATTTAAACGAAAAATTAGTTTTTTAACTACCACTTAGGGGTTTCACTATTCATCAAAAATTGAAGTTCCTCAGAACAATACCAAAAATCCACCCTAAGCTATAATTGATATTCCGAATTAAAAAATGATGTCTATTTTACAGAATTCAAAACATATATGTTAAATTAATTATTTTTATAATTAATTCCCATTGTCAAGACAAATAGTGTGTTTTTAAGAAACAATATCAATCGAAAGATTGACAATTGTTTATGTCTAATTTCAAAGTAAAATTAATTATAATGACCAAAATTGGATAAAATGGTAAAATTATATTCTAATTTTACTTTAAAACCACTCAATATTATAATTTATCACTATAAATTATTTTTATTAAAAATGTTGTTTTTAAGTATTTTTCACTATTCATCGAAAATTGGAAGTTCTCAGAAAAATACAAAAAATTCAACATAGGCTAATTTCAATATTCCGACTCCAAAAATGAAGTCCGTTCTGATATATAAAATTTATATAATTTCAAAAAGTGGGTATTACTCTTCATAACAGCTACATTGATTGGTCGCGGTGTGTTAGAACTCGAGGGTGCGTACAACACACGCTGCTCTATTATTCAAAGAAAAGCGTACCATGGAAGCTTGGGGTGTTACATTCTACCCTCCTTAAATAAATTTCATCCTCGAAATTTGAAATTGTTCTTCAAAAATAAAAGTTTGAAAGTAGAAAATACATGTGTGGAAAACCCACATCGGAAATAAGGTTAATTAAATTTAGCTTTAATAAGAGGGAAATGGAAATGAGAAAGTCACCACCAAATTAGTGTTTTGAGTAGGAGAACATTGGTGGAAATTATAGACACATAATTATGGGAAAACGTAATTATTTATATGGATTTATTAAGGTCATCAATCACAAAAAAGTGTAAAATTGAGGGCCTCAAATCCATTAATCTATGATGAAAATATCATCAGTTCCAAAAAACATAAGGTATTAGGATAACACATTTTTTTAATATCCCTTTCTTAATGCTTAAGAATTAATTTATTCATAGAATAAGAGAGAGGTATATATATATATATATATATATACCTGACAAGTAGAGGTTCAACCTTCAACTAATTTCTACCATAAACTCATCTTTCCCTGAAAAAGATAGTATAACTCAAAAATATTATATTTATCCTAATTGTACAAGGTTCCAAATATTAACACATACCATTTAGATAAGGAAAACTATTTCTCAATAACCAGTAAATTTTTGTAGGATAGTGGTGGGTAATAAAGGCATGTCGCACTATGGTTGTGGGTTCGATTCCTGTAGCTTTATCCAACGAGACGGGTTATCCCCCAACTTGCAGGTTGTCCTTTTCCTAAAACTATATTATTATATTATTCCAAAGATAATATTCAGAAATGTTTTAACCTTAAACAATACTATCCAAAGTTCAACTTAATCCGTTCAAACCTTTATAGTTATCCAAAAAACCTCTGTCCAGACTTTCTCTAAAAGGTCTCTAAATTCCAAGATCAATTGTAACATCAGATTCCCCAATAAAAGTATTGTTTCTCTTATTGTCACATACTAAAAGTATGATTACCTACATCATATTAAAACCTTAATGAAAACAGCAAGTACTGCAGTAAAATCCTTATATATATCGCAATATTCTTATAACCATAATATAATCCTTGAGTCCAAAAGCACCAATACATTAATTATTCCACTTCAGCTATTGTAACAGTATAAGATTGGCCTTGATCCCTTGGCCTTTTCTGAAGTATGTTTACCTGATTCTTAAGACATTCATTTGCATAATGCCCCATTTCCCTACAATTGTAGCATTCAACATTGATAGCCTCTTTCTTTCCCTTGCAATAACGAGCCTGGTGACCTTTTTCTCCACATCTATAACAAACTCCCATTCCTTTTATGCAAGTATTGGGGTGATTATTCCCACAATTATCGCATAATGGAAAATCATTCTTTCCATTTTTCCCTTTATCTATCTCTTGTTCCACAATTATATTCTTCTCTTGCTTTCCTTTATTGTCATAAGATTTAGAGAATTCCTTTTCTGTCTTGATAGAACACGAGACTATATCTTTATACGTTGAGAAAGATTGTGATACTAAAGCTCGACGAAGAAATGGTTTTAACCTATCAAAGAAACGATCAATCTTACTTCTTGGGTTACGTATATAATGAGCTGCATGCCTCACTAACCTTGTAAATTTAGCCTCATACATTGCGACATTCTTATACTCCTTTTGTCTCATACTCAGAAATTGCCTTTCCATATCTACTCGATGGTCATGAGGGGTGTATTTTTCTAAGAAAATCTCTTTGAACTCCCTACAATCCATATTTGATACTTCATCATCTTCCTTTGTGTTTTGAATCATTGACCACCATTAATCAGAATCTCCAGTGAGGCGGTAAACTACCATGATAACCATTTCCCTTTCACTACACCCCAAGGCATGGAATATTTTCTCTAAGGAATTTATCCATTGCTTAGCTACTAAGGGATTTTTACTCCCATTGAATGTTGGTGGTTGTTTCCTCATGAAGCGGTCTAACATTAATCCTCCACATTGCGGATCAGGGTGCTCCATATGAGTAAGGTTCTTATTCATAACCTGAGTGAGTTTTTCCAGTATGGTGATTAAGTGATCATCACCAGTTTCATCACCAGCTCCACTATAATTATCTTGAGTATGAGGGAAATCCCTACATGGAGTGCATGCATTGATATGGTTTCCATTCCTTCCACTAGGCTCCATTTCTAAACAATGGCTTAAACTACATTAGTTTATGAATCCAAATACATAATTCCATACCTGTAAAACACTTTACATAAATTGAACAGTTTGTGTATATAATCCATAATCATAAAAATGTTTTCTTTAAGGAAGTATATACTCATAAACCCTTCATAATGTTTTGTAAAGAAAATGAGAATTATCCTAAGTATATCCCCCAGGAGTGTTGTAACCAAGAGTGCAGCAAGGCCCATTGTCGTGCACCAGTTCCCGTTCGAGTCTAGCTCAAAGCGGTGTTTTCGGGTTTTACCCCTAGGTACACCTGTGCCAGAGCCGCCTCTACCTGATCGTATCCATACAGGGATGTATTGCTCGTAAAATACACAAAATCTATACTTTAATAAAATTCTATGATGTTCTTCTATACAAATCCTCAAATTCTACCTTAGGGCTATGTGCTCTAATAAGAGTTTACCTAAATCTAGCTTCCAAGGTTAGTACTAAACTTCCTCTGATACCAACTGTAACTCCCCGACACCAGTTACCCAGAGTCGGTGCATTATTATGTAACATTTTCATGGTCCCAAAAGATCAATTCTCAAAAGACATATTAGTTTAGTAGCCTGGGAAACACTAGATACATTCATAAATGTAACATTACATCATAAAGTGAAAAACTACAATAACATAGTCTCCATAGTCCACACTAATATCCCCTTCAGACTATCCATGCAGTTTAGTCATAAAATATTTCTTCACATCTTGGGAAAATAAAACATATAAAGGGTTGACCATAGGTTCTCAGTAAGGATAACAATATAGAGGAATCTTTCATAAATATACATAAACATTTAAGGCAATGTATAACTAAAAAAAGCCTTTTAAACATGAAATTCAGCATGATATGGATAAAATAAAATGAAATAATTCCATTTAATTATTCGAAAGGATATTCTACTAGTCGAATAATCACATGCAATATCAATAACCACTTTCATAATGATGGAATGCATAATACCAGAATATCATAACAATATAGTCAAGGCCTTATTCACAGACTACAAATAATATTTTGTCAAGGCCTTGTGCCAAGACACTAGTTTGTCTCATTAGACATACCGATGCATCAAGGAGCAATAGCGGTATCCACCTAGCACTTATTAAGTCTAATGTATTCCTCATATGAACAGGTTTAAACATATCATAAACCATAACATAATTGTATCACATAAAACATGCATAAAGGAAACATAACCTTTCCACATTTCAATCACAAGATATCAATACAACACATTGATATAATAAAACCATTTTCAATACCAAAATAAAATAAAAGTAAAACTTTATATTTATTTTTCATTTTAAAAAACAAAGTTATGGCTTGTAGAGGAAGGTGAAACTCAAATAATGTTCACAGTGGCGGAGAAGTCGTTGTATCTGCATACGTACGAACAAAAAACATTCCATTTTGTCGTCTACTAAAACACTTCGTATAAAAAAATATTCCTTTTGAATAAAATGAAAAGTCAAATGGGTTTATATACCGTATAAAATAAAGTTTTTTATAAAACAACATATGCCTCAATGAAAGGAGATTGAGACGAAGTCCCTTACCTCGTGTCCGACATAACTCAATCATTCTTTAATCTCCTAAACAATAAACTAGAGTTAATTTATACTTGCTTAAGAACCTTTTTCAAGTTAATTATTCCTTTTATATCACTTATTATCATGTTATGAACATTATGTAGTCATTTAAGTTAATAACGATCGTTTTGTCGATCTTTGGTACTTGAGTCAAAAATAAACTTCTTATAATTTCAAGTTGTTCATGTGGTAAAATATCCCTTATATCCAGAATTATATTCATGATTTAGATATCATATATATCCAATATATAAATTCATTTATAATATTAAATAACATTTAGTGGTAAGAAATGAAATGCACTGTTCATGGAGATGGTAAGTCGTACGTACGCATGAACGCTACTTTCATTTCTATTTCATATTTAATGGAATGAAATAATAATGATATAAAGTTATATTATAATTCCAGTATAATATCATATATAATATCATTAACTCCATCCTTTATACATCCCATATATGGCATTAACGATTCAAATCACTTTGAGGGGGTGGTATTCCGCACTTCCTAAAATGAAATTATTGTGTTTACCTAAAATGGAAATCATAATGTTATGCCATAAATGAAAAATAAATGAGCATAAAGAAAACATAAACATAATATATATCATATATAGAAATAGTTTCATCATAATAGCCACCATGAGAGGTGTTAAAAGAAGATTGAACAGTCATCGTTTCGTGAGGCAGTAATTCACCACCCACAGAAACAGTACGTTCTTTAACCATTAGATGAAGGTGTGTGTAAGTGTAAATAAAATCCTTATCATAAAAACATACTAGTATACTTAAGATACTGGTTTTTTTACAAAATAAATGAATAAAAATAGTTTAAGGGGTTGGACAACAAAAATAAAACCAAAGATCATAAGAGAAGACATTACCTTAAAATCCGGTAACTCTTTTTGATTTGAGCCAAAGCCTTCCTTGGGAAGTCTTCACCCCAAAGTGAGGACTCTAGGAGTAAGAGAGGGAAGTTGGGAGAGTATTTGGGCAGAGTTTGGACGATCCATTGGCTTAAGAGGTGGGAATAAGGTGGTAGAGCTGGGGGCCTTTTATAAGTGGAGAGGAGGGGGACTCTTGGAATGTTATGAAATGATACTTTATTATGAAATGATTTTCAGATTTTAAAGGTCCCACAATCATATATTTCAAGTATAAGGTCATAAGGGTTCGAAATATACCCATCGAATAGGTTTTATACAAGTGTAAGTCTTAGATTTTACCATATCTTTTCATTTTATTTAAATTGTTCATTAATGAGGTTATCGCTGCATCATCATGGTTTCAAAATAAATTTATTTATTTAATGACTAAAAATGATAAAAAAAAATTACCATGATGTAGGAAATATGTTCAGATTTCCAATTAATATTTATAGTCGAGAAGTTAACTTATATAACCCCATGTAATAATTGTTTTAGTAAAACAACACATGTTTGTGACAATTTTATTTTTACTTTAAATAAAAAGTTATTAATGACATTTTCTTACCCAAGTGGCTCCATGGGGTCCCCAAGTTGACCCATGGATTGTCTTGTTCGTCCATGACACATCCAATAAGTGTAGGACAAGTGTAAAGGTAATTTCATATTATTATAATATTATATTTACCTTAAATTACAATAATTACCTTTAATCGTGATTAATGAAACTTAAAAGTTACTATTCACCAAAAATTATTTTCATCTCATTGAACCACATTTTACTTACTAATGACAACCTTGTATGTCGTGTTTTTTAAATTCAATTCACAGAAGTGGTAAATTTTCATTTAAATGAAAAATTATTTTTTTAACTACCACTTAGTGGTTTCACTATTCATCAAAAATTGAGGTTTCTCAGAACAATACCAAAAATCCACCAAAAGCTATAATTGATATTCTGAATTAAAAAATGATTTCAATTTTAAACAATTCCAAACCTATATGTTTCATTAATTAATTTTATAATTATTTTCCGTTTTCAAGACAAATAGCGTGTTTTTATGAAACAATATCAATCAAAAGATTGACAATTGTTTCTGTCCAATACCAAAGTGAAACTAATTCTAATGACCACTATTAGATAAAATGGTAAAATTATATTCTAATTTTACTTTAAAACCACTGAATAGTATAATCTATCACTATAAATTATTTTGATTAAAAATGTGGTTTTTAAGTATTTTCACTATTCATCGAAAATTGGAAGTTCTCAGAAAAATACCAAAAATTCAACATAAGTGAATTTCGATATTCCGAATCCAAAAATGAAGTCCATTCTGAAATATTAAATTTATATAATTTCAAAAGGTGGGTATTACTATTCATAATGGCTACTTTGATTGGTCATGGTGTGTTAGAACTTGAGGTTGCGTACAACACACGCTGCTCTATTATTCAAAGAGAAGCGTACAATGGAAGCTTGGGGTGTTACAAAGATGTCATGATATTTGGAATTATCTTCTACTAACTATAATTACACAAATATTTCATCAACAAAAACTACATGTAATTGATGTATAAAATGATGAAACATCTGAGTCACCACGTCTATGAATACTGTTGGTGCATTGGTTATACCAAAAGACATCACTACGAACACATAAAACCCATACCTACTATAAAAAGTAGTCTAATGTTTATTTGATGGTCTCAAGATCAAATAGTGAAAAAATTATCATAGATCAATCTCAGATAATATATTAGAACCTATCCGCTAATCAAAAAAGTGTTTCATACGTGGAAGAGGATACAAGTTTTTCTCCATCATCTAGTACAATCAATGATAATCCCCACATAACAAAAAATTACTATTAGTATTCTTGGTGATAAGAATGTTATAACCCCATATAGATGTATTAGTCCATATAAAACCTTTATATTCAAAATCGTCCAACTAAACATTCAACTCTCGAATCTTTGTTGGGGTTGTTCTATAAGTAATAATAGAAATTGGCTATTCTCTCGGCACCAACTCGATCATGAACTTGATCTCCCTCTCGAGAAGTAACCCACATAACTCATTAATAAATACATACTAAAAATGGTATAATACTATAGAAAAAAAATACTTTTGCATTCCACCATTATCTATAGAAATATAGGCCTTTTCATCTATGATACAATCCAATATACACTAAATTTGTCCGGCACAACCAGCCGGAAGATCCCACTCCCCCTAGTGAGAATGGTTACCTAATTCTGGAGATACAAAGTTAACTCTACCCTAATTACAATCAATATGATCCTGGTATAGAACTAACCAATCCATACCATAAAAAAATCATTTCCAGTATGAATATTTTCCAAACAAATAGTAACCTCCAATATCTAGAGAATAGGACTTACAACAGTTGATATCCTCTTACAGCACTCCAAATGGTGCACTGATAGTCAATACTCCATCAAATATTTCCGCATCCATTCCCACCAACATGAAAAAATCATAAATAAAAGGGAATCTAATGCTCTGGTATCAAACAAAACATAATCAAGGGTAGATGATATAATAATCATACCTCTGATGGTAACCCACAAAAGATGGAGTATTTTTCATAGCATGAATCTAATTAGACCATTTTCCATGGGCTCCAATATAACTTCCTTTTTATATTAAAGCTATCTAAAATTTCCACTCCGGAACTAGGGTACCTTATCCCCTACCTCAACCTAAATATCCAGTGGAAATCCAGCTACCTTTCTGCTGATGAGTAGATAAGTCCTTCCAAGACTCTAGTAATTATCCTAGTCCCATTCCCTGAATATTTTTCTATATTACCATACTAATCTATAGGTGGACCATCCCGACACAAGAAAAAAACTCCAAAGAGTGGTACGGACACTGAGGCCACCTATGTCTCAACATTCTAGGATGAAATCACTATAACGGAACACTTTCTTAATATATATTACCACGGACCTGACTAATCTATCTATTGTTTCCTTGGATATAATTGTCATAGAGACACTTTTTGTACTTAAATAAGTGTTCCCAATTATCTCTCCCGAAACATTTTTTCCGCTACTTGGGGCCTCTCTCCGATTCTCTTATATGGTGAGTGCATGATTCATCAATCTAAAATGATAGTTAGTCGAAAAATATTCAATTTTATCCTAATATCATAGTGAATATCATCTTGAAAATTCCATACCTTGGATATATCAACATCTACCAAATACAAAAAAAAATAGATAAAAGTTGGTTTAATGTTCTTTGAATTCCATTATTAACATGCCCTCCTATGTTATATGCATGAACTCATGAGCCTTATCATCCCAAAATAGCATGGTTTAGTAGTGGATCAATAACTTCTCTGTAAATTCCTTCTATGATAACTCTTATTGATGCCCAAATTACTCTAGAATATTCCACCAATACTTGGTATCTCCACATAGTGTATACATTGAAACATTCACCATCCTATCTACATGTGTCTCAAGATTCATAAAGATCATCTGGACTGAATAAATCTAGAACTCGTTTTCCTAGGGGCCACCCTCTAATGTAAACATAGGTGGATTCTACATCTAGAAATATCTCATAATTTTACACATCAATGTCATGGTATGATCATTCTCCCTTTCCATGGATCTCAAGAGCATCAAGAAGTTTCCATGAATCTTAACATCCTTCTGATCCTTATGATACATAGGAAAGATTAGTTCAACTATGTTTTGTGTGTTCTTATTTTCAATCTCTTCATTATCAACATGAATATGAGGGGGTAATTTTATCTAAAACAAAAAACACTCTTTAGAACACTCGGTATAACAAACATATTCAACCTCAAGAGGAATTAACAATTGATAAAGACAAGTCCTAGTCTCTCTAAACATGAATTAAAAAAAATTTGCCTGACATATTAGTTCATTCATTTAATTTATCAGATATAACAAGAATCTAATATCAGAGATCATATCAGAATGTATATAACACATTCAATAAATATGTCTCTATCATGAACATTGCATGTCAACATATATCCCTACATTCCTACCATGATGCATACATACTCATATTATGTCATATTTTTCCATGAGTATAATTCTCAAGAAACAATAACATCACACAACATTTAAATCACACATTGTGAGTTAACATCAATTGTAACAAGAGAATAATATAAATAGCAGTCCCATCCTTGGACACTCATATTTCCACCAATACACGAGTTAGCTGCTCTTATTAAAAATATACTTATGAAGTCCCAACATGTACTAGAATCCTTTATAACATTCCCAAATAATAAATCAATAGAAATGAAAAACTTGTTACCTATAATACCACTATCTAACATCCCCCTATAAATAACTCTCTCACATGGCCTAAATGGTTTTCTTACTGAACCTCAAGTGTTCCTCCTTATATGCCAAAGGTTGCTGGCTATTAACAGTGGTGTGATGAATATAGTTGGAAGACTATACCCCCTAGTCCAGAGTTAAATTATAGAGTAATAATCAAATAAAAATTAATATCCTAGTATTGACATAGTGGAAATAGTATCTCATACAACTAGAAAAGAAAAAAAGGAGAAAACCATAAACCAATAAATAAAAATCATCTAATGAAAAGATGAAATCAATTTAAATGTAAAACTAAAAAACAATATAAATAATAGAATTATAAAACAATAAGCAATCCCAAAAGACCCTGGTCCCAAACCTCATGTCGGTACCATCTCTAAACTCCATTCCATCCAGCTAGCAACAAAATCAACAAAAAGTTCCATTTCCCTTGTCTGAACTTACATTCATGTAAACTACTCGAGTAACAAATGATGTCAGAGTAGGTTGTGAGTATAACTCAGTAGGTCAACCCCACCAGATCTAAATAACCATTCTGATAATAAGTGTATGAAATAAGTGATAAACAGGTGTATTATTTAATTAGTTAATATAATATAATAATCTGCCTACTTAGGAACCGTGATGGAATGTCTCTGAGAATGTACAACAGCCATGCCTACCAACAACCATATATCCATTAAAAATAACACAATTTGGTTTTATCCCTCTATATATGCATTTCAGTATAGAACTTGATATATCCATTCAATATAATAATTACAACATGGTACTCAGTAGATATCTGTCAATATAATCATTATAGTATGATACTGGACAGAGCCCACTCAATATAAGCATTATAACAATGGGATGGGCAGAGCCCGCTCAATATAAGAATTATAGAACGATACTGGGTAGATCCTACTCAATGTAATAATTACTTCATGGGATTGGGAAGATACCACTCAATATAATAATTACATCATGTATCACAACACATGTCATAACAATAATGATATCACAATATCACATCATGTGGATCAATGATTAATTATGAAAATTACCATTTATATTTCAATTACACATTCATTTATATATAATTTTATCAAAAACCATATCAAATAATCAAATTCATTCTTCTGATTAATCTATATCAAGAAAACACCAAAATCCCATTTCATGATTAACAAACATTAATACATTATACAATTTCTCATTAATCATGTGTTCTCTAACATAAAGTGTATCCATAAACTATTTCGCATCAATAATTGAATGCAAAGGATTCTAACTAATATTCCATTCTATGATTTATCATTAGTAAATGAATAAATTAATTAGTGTTCATATTATGTCCTCATAATAATAATATTTCAAATACTTCATAATTAAATAAAACATATGTTTTTGGTTCAGACTCTCATCCAGTATCTGATGACTTTGAAACACTTCCAATAGGAATCCCCAACAAGAATAGAGGTGAATATATTCATAAGAACGAACCTAGAACATAGATGAGAAAGAATAAAACCCCAATACAACTCCATGGTCAAGGTATTTCCACCACTTGAATAGATAATGATGGAAGATATGGGTAAACCCAAGAAAAGAAACTCACATGGAAATAGATTCTTGATTAGGAAATCTACAACAATGAAAGATACACCAAAATCTCTTGGAATTATCCCTATGGTTTAGATAAGATATTATGTGCTGAATAATGATATAATCAAATGTGATTCCCACTTAAAACTACTTGCTCTAAGGAATATATGGTTTTTAATCCTTTCATGTCATGTATTTCTTCATTTTTGTGTTCTGCTGATATACTTATCACCTCAGGATTATATTTTTCATGATCAGTATTTACAGTGTGAATTAGGTTCACAATGTGTAACGACATCACTTTAGAAAACTGTTCATGACATGATCCTTGTGGCAGTTACACATCATGTAATATGTACACGATATGTAAATTCTCTATAGGTAATTTTCATCCCAATTTCTACTTATGTAACCAACCCACCTCCAAATCCTTCCATACAATGGAAATAAATTTTAATAAAATTTAACTATTTTATATCAAGACTCTATTAATTAAAATAAACATAAATAGATAAAATTTACGTCATCTTCCCCAAAAAAGTCTCTATGACTCCAAACAAGACTCTGCGACCACGATTCAATGAAAAACACAAAGAGGGACATACCTGAATAAATACGGGATTATACAGATGTTGTTTAAACATGGGGAGAACCCTAGAAAGAATATAACACATTTATACCCAATATCCATTATTTCATATGAACATACATCCCAAAACATTTGGAATTTTTTTCCAGTAAGCACTCTCCATCCTCTCGAGTCCCAAAATGCACCCAATTAAAGAGGGAAACAAAAAAGAGAGAATATAAATACCTATAAGGGATAAACAGATGTTACAAATTATATCAATATAAAAACAATTAATACTAATATTTAAATAGAAATTAATAAACATCCATATTGAGATAAAAATATATATAATGTCAACACATTTCCACATGTTAATACAAGTGATAAAATAGTCATAACCCATCCATAGAAAGAAAGTGGATGACTAAACAAAACATAATTCAGTTGCCAGTGTAAAAAAATGATTTGTATAAAATTATTATTTATATTTATTTTTAATATTTCCCTAATTAATCTATGTATTGTATCTAGTTGTAACCCATCAATCAAAGGAAGTAAATATAGAGTGTTCACATAGGAAAGGACATTGAAGTAAAATTGTTCCTATAACAGTGGAGGATTTCAAAAGAAAAAAGGAAAAATTTGAATTCCATGAGTTTAATCCCCCAAATGAAATATTTTATAAGAGTGAATATAATGTAAACATAGAATAATATATACACAATAAAATGGAAACAAGTAGTGAATGTAAATAATATATCAATGAATAAAAATTGAGGTGCAAAAATCGTTATGGTAATGGTAACATAAGAATCAAAAAACATGATATGGATTAAATTTAATTAAAATATAATAAAATGAGTGATATTAGTTATAATTTAATATAATAGGTTAGTGAACACATTATATAAAATAAAATATGACACGTGATATCAAACATGTCTCATGGAATAAAAAATAGATACAAATAACACTTACAACTTTAGAAATGTTTAATTTAAACACTATTAGAGGATAAAATTTCAAGTGAAACCTTAAATAACCTAAATAATTATTGGATCCTGATACAAAATTCTAAATATTCAATAGATTTACTATAATTAATGAAAACATGTATTTTAATAAGAAATATATCTCAAGGGAGAAAATTGAGAAAACAACCGTTATAAATAACATAATATTTGTGGTAAGAATCATTAAATAATGAGATAAAAAATAATAATTATAGAACAAATTAAAATAAGGAGGAGATACAAAACAATTTACTCATTATTTAGAATAAATATTACTTGTAACAATAGAGTTCCATAAGAATGTATGTACCTCAACTGAAAAAAATTTGAGTTAACTCAAACCCTTTCATTATTATTAATTAAATCTATATGTGGGACTAAATAACTTAATAATAAATTTAAAATAATTATATACCATATGAGTAACTTTATTAGTATATATTTCAATTAATATATACCATTTTTAAAATATGTTATTTTCTTATTATATATTTTTTCTCAGGTTTGCATGAAAATTAAAATAGTGTGAAATTAGTTCAATAATTTTATTGATCAAAGATGGTACATTTATAATATTTAAAATACTTAATATAACATTAAAAATAATTATTTTACTATTTATTAATAATAAAATTACTATTTATGTTTCCACATTCATCTATGGTATAGTTTTATAACATTCCTCAAGTTGGTGGTTAAACTAACCCCAAACATGAACACAGTATATCCCGATGGGTAATTATGGTTTCAAAAGTAAAAATATAATTATAATATATTAAAAATTATATTATTTAGATTTTTTAATTTTGAGAATCATATTTTATGTTTATTTTATAAATAAATAAAATCACGATGAAAATAATACAAAATTATTCTGGGGAAGCGATTGTTCGCCCAATGCACGATCAACATTTTGTTTTTTAATGTGATTAGGAAGGAATAAATATTGGTTGTTAAATTAACATAATTATCCATAAGTATTATTATTATAATTATTTTATGATATTAAAATGGAATGTTTAGGTTCTTATGGGAAATAATAAGAAGAAGAAAATAGTTATTATGTAAAACTCATTTTGGGACCATGAACGTTTTCTTTGATACCTCCTTATCAATTAAGGGAACATCCTAAAAAATTCAAAATAAAGTCATAGAAAATTAATATATATTTATATGAGGATAAAAATTGCATAGTTTCCATAAAAAATTATAAGGAATGTGTGTGGAATGAAGGGGTGTAATTTTTCCCTTTTATAAGTGTCGAAAAGGGAATCTTTGTGAACACAAATTTTTTTTCAATAGTGGAATGATACTATTTGAGGGTAAATATTTCTAGAATTGATAAATAATGAATTTTGGGGATATATTGGGTCTTTAAATCTTCAACCAAGTATTTCTACACATGTTTTAAACATGTTGAGAGTCATTTTTTCTTATATGGTAACGTTTTTTTTACTTTTTATGTTATTACCAAGGTAAATTTTTTTTACCCAACTAACTTCGGTATCATTAAATATATAAAATTACCCATATTAAATAATTTAGTTTTTATGAACCTAAATTTAATATTAATTTAATATAACTAAATTCAAAATTAATATAAAATTAACTTTAAAATTAAAACATGTTATATATTGAAAAAAAATTTGGTATGAAACTGTTGTTATCAACATTAGGGCTTATAAATATTTTTTAGCATTGATTTCCATCAAAATTATTTATAATTTATTTAAATATAGGATTAAAAATTTTATTAAATTTATAAGGGATCATTTTATTTTATTAGAAAAAAATTATTCAATACAAATAATCAATTCTTTGAAAATAATAATTTTTCCATTATCAAGGTCATTAACTTTAATATTAGTAGTCATATTATATTCCCAAAAACTAAATTAACCTTATTAAATAGTAAAATCATGTTGATATAAAATATTAAATATATTTTAAAATAATTAATTTATATAAGTTACTAAAACTAAACATTTTAATATAAGAGAATAAATTAGTTTTTAGAATAAAATATTACGAAAGTTCATAAAATGTTAAACTATTGTTTTATAAATTCAAAATGGTATTTATAAAAGTATATTATTACTCCTAAAATATGTATTTTATGAATTATAAAATTTCATATAATTTGAGGTCTTTCTTATATAATGATAAATTCATTAAATTTATAGTTCTCGTAAAAACTAAATTCATAACTACTCACCTAAAAAACAATATTTTTATAAAATTCCCAAAATATAATATTATGATAATATTGAAATTATGAATATAAAAATGATTTTTATTTTATCAAATTAAAATTCTAAAATATTATAATTTAACTCTTAAATAATAACATAAAAATATAATGAAAACTATTTTCATATGAAATTTACATTTAAAATAATAATATTAACTATTCTTATTAATATTTCTTATCAATTACTAATAAAATTGAAGTTGAAATATTATTCATATCAATAATATATTTTATCCATAACATATTTAATTTATTAAAAAACACATAAAATCCAATTTATTGAATGGTTTTATTTTAAATCATAAATTAGACTTATTAGTTATTTAGATACATTACTTCAATTTATCAATTCCTTACATTGTTAATGACCTTTATTTTTATTTCTACATATATTTTACAATTGAGTTTCAACTATTTTTACCCTCCATTCCTATGGAAACATTTTAACGGTTATATAATGTTTCATGGTTCTTTTTTTCATGTGAATCAAGCTATTGAATACATTAGGTTTTTAAATAAAAATGTAATTTAAGATAGAATGGTGTTATAGTCAAGGCCTATAGACCTCGAAAAGTGTTCCATGGACATGATTTGTGGTGGAGTTGTTCTAGATTATTGTTTCAAGCATGGACTCTAGATGAAGAGTTATCAGGATATAGTTATGTTTTCATATAACGTGATCTATGTCAGAGATTCCAATAAATAATTGGTATATTTAGGGTTCTTAGAAGGGATGCACCCTGAATATGGGAGAAAGATAGTGATTCACCTGAGGATATTTATAGTGTTCATGTGGATTTATCTTCATGTTAAATATATTGAAAGAATCAACTATTTTATTATTAATATAAAGGGTATATTAGGGGAAATATTCCATTGGAAAGTGGGTAGTGTGGGAGAAGACAATAATGGATGATGCTATGATATCTCCCATTATGAACACCTTTGGTTGGTTCAGGCCAGCTTCATGATGCTGAATTTCAGATATTTGAGAATATGTGCATGATAGGAGGCCATGTTCAAGCATCAATGGATTTATTCTAGAGTGAAATTAGTTTCCTTTATTCATGTAAATACATAGGTGTGAGTTTTTTTATTAGTTTTTCAGTAATTATAGATTCCAATGGAACCCCTATCTAGGCCCTTGTCAGCTAGAGAGTTTTTACTAATGATGACCATATTCTACTCGCTCCTTGTGAAGTGAGTTTAATCATAGTGTATAATAAGGTATTTAGAGAGATTACTTAGTGGAATAAATGGAATCCATTTGTTCCTACCGCAAAGAATATTGGGTTTTAGTGTAAAGACTATACGGTGATGTAAAGTTAAAAAAATGCGATGATATTTACCCCATATAAATTGAGAACCCCCTTAGGTGTGGTGAGTGGATCCCACCTTCAAGTTGTCTAGGTATACTACCCATTGTATATAAGGTATGGATTTATATGATATAAATATTTATAATAATTCAATTCATATGAATGGAGAGGAATGTGAACGTTATTCCAATGGATAGCCCATGGTCATCCTTCGATGGGAGACTGATGCATGAAATTACCTGTATTCTGAAGATGGTGTTTTTGTGTTTCTGTGTGGAATGATGGGAAAAAATATAGTGTTTGTATGGAATATGGATTTAATACCTCTTTGTTTTGGTCTATAGAGGATATTATTAGGTTTTTGAGGAAATTTTGTAGACTTAATATGAGAGTATTGGTTCTATGGTAAACACTCTTAGTATGAGATTCAGATTGATGGAGTAGCATCAGATTTTTTAATGTTTTAGATGTAATAGTTGATGAGTTCATATTGTTGAAGTAGTGACATGGTATTTGACACTTATAGAAGATGAATATTTTTCCAAAAGATGGATTGTGTGCATGAGAAACTTTCATTGGGAAATTTATTCTCATATAGATAGAGATAACTTTTTCTTATGTTCCTGATAGCAGAGGTCCCACACTCTTGTGTGATAGAGGGCCACAATGGGTATGTTGACATTGTGGTCATGTGTAAATGTAAATTCATAGGAGATAAACCTGCATTGTTTTCCTATAGGTGGGGGAATGTCATCCACTTCTCCTAGAGAATGGAAAATTTTTCTAAATGATTGGACTTAATGTCAGGGTGGATATCCGAAGTGGAGATCACCTTGGTTGAGTTTGACCTTCAGTGTGGTTTTTCCAGAGAACCTTTTTAGACATTCACATCACATAAAAACTCTTATTATGTCGTGTATGAAGTTGTTTTGTGGAGAGGTTTTATCTTCCAAATTACTCTTATTTGGTTGGTGTTATCTTAGGGCTTGGATTCGATAGATTGGGGTCATCTAAATTTGCAAGACCATTTGCTTTGTATTATTTTGGATTGAGGTACTTGAAAATTAGTGATGTGTGGTTAATAACTTTGATGATAATGGTTCAATTACTGATGTCTTCATAAAAATATTTCATTAAAGAGAGATGAAGACACATGCATTATATCTTTGATAGTGAGTGAATACCAATTTGATATTGGGGTGTAGATACAGAATTCCTTCTGATGTTAGTGAAGTGGTCAGGAATAAAGGAATATGTTTCCCGTGATCCATGATCTAGACACATTAGAGATGGTTCCATGATAGTAGGAAATGGTGGAGAAATTGATTTGAGTCTGGTAGACCATGCTACCTTTAAACTAATATAGTGTTAGTCTATAATCATTGTGAAGCACTTAGTGATAAAATGAATCATAGATGTGTTTCCACTATTAAAACTATAAATGACTCTCTTTTAAGTGAATAGATTTAAATGAGACAAATAATAACTATTGGATGAACTATAAGTGATTAAAATTATTTATATATTTTTTTATATATAAGATAAATTAAAACATATTATTTAAATAGAAATGAATAACATTATAATACCATTTACTATTCACTGGAGAAGTTACTTCAATGTGGTGATCATTGTCTTGTGATTTTGATGTAGATAAAAAAGTTGAAAACAAATGCCTCCCAACTATAGGTTAACCATGGATCAACTGAACTACACATCATATGTGGGTGATTATCATTTATCCCATTGTGTTCTATGAACCTCAGTGTTCTATGGAAGAAGAAGGTAAGTATTATGTGTCTCTAGGAGATTCCACCAATAATTATGAAATCAGACCAAATGCTACCACTTGGTAGTGGTATTTATGAATCCCTTGAGGATTCTCCTAAATAGTGTATTCATTAAGTCATTCATTTATAATGAATGTGTTAATGAAGCAAACATTATTAAATTATATGCACAAATGTAGTAAACTTTCTTCATGTTACAACTCTTGTGACAGATCTTTATTGATAGATTAGTTGTTTAGTTGATTTGAATTTTATCCAATACTACCATCATAGAAATTATTGAACAATATACCCCATTACACATGAAAATAAAAATTTTCCTATTAATAATTATATATATATATATATGTAATTATTTCAGGTATATATCTCATTAAATTTTCAACTTTCACTAAATCCTAAAAAAATTGTGTCATTCCACATTATGTAATATCATGTACAATAACTTGTGAAATCATATCAAAAAATCATTTTTGGATATCTTCTAAAACACTTTTGGAAATATATAATAAAATTGAACTTGTAACAAATTAAATGTAAAACCTTGTGATGACCCATCTAAATCACTTTTGGATTTACTCTAAAACACATTTACAGAATCTCTCTAAGTCAAACTCAATGCCCAGTTAGTCAACCTCAATGTGTGACCCCACATGCCATTATTTCATTTAAATCATATAACTATATATGAATATATATATGTGTGTGTGTGTGTAAGAAAATAATATCATCTATAAAAGATTCAATGTTACTCAAACTATATATGCATCTAATGTGATTTTGATCATACACATATATCTTCATACCCATGTTCACCACCCCACATAATATGAAAACATGAATTCTAATATTCTACCAATGAAAAATGCATTTAGTGTACATTGGACACATATTATATCAATACCATATAGGCTACTCATCTATTCTTAATTATCATACTATAGAGAAACCCAATCAATGTATGCATCTCGTTTCATTCATCTACTTGAATGAGCATATCACATATGACTCATCAGAATAGATAAGTAAATCATAAGTAATATCAAGGTGTTTCCAGACACATCAATGTATATCTTAATATATGAACATGATTTTAAAATCATTGTATGATATGAAAAATAATACATCAATTTAATCTCTAATAATTACATAATCAGTAACACACTCACCACCCTAAATTAGCTAAGTAAATATGTATACTTGTATATGTAGGGTATCAATGTATAAATATTATCATTCTAGGTATCTCACTAACCTCGATTAGTGGGGACTCAAAAGTGATTTATTCACCCATAGTATTCTAAAAAAATCTTTTATGACTCTCCATGTGATATACTTAATCAGTCATCTAGTGCATAAGACCAATTTTAGTGCCTCTTCATCATATTTTCTATCTATATATGAAGTCTCACTCACTCTAACATTAATTTTTTTCATAGACTATAATTATTCATAATGAAATTAAGATAGGGTAACTCAAATTAATAAATCAAGAGGTAATTTATCATTACATTGTGTGAAAGTTATATCAATATATACATATATGTATCCAATAATAAATAATGACAATGTGGATATTTTCTTTTATATATTATGATAAATTACACATACTTAAAACACTTTATATAATATTTTTAAAAACCTAAAATAAGAACATCTATATCATATAATATATGATAAACATTCAGACTTATCTTTTATATGTTGTTCTTTTAGGGGTTCTATTAGCTCATTACATCATATATACTTCTTGTCACATCTCTATGTAATCATATGATAATACCCTCTAACAAACTATTTAGTGACAATCAATTATTTTAATGTCCTCATCATAGTACTCTCCCATGTGATCGAGACGAGTGGTTTTGAGACCTCAGGTGAACCTCCCTGTATTCCAAAGGATACCAGTTAGAAAATATGGTGTTAGAAGTATACTGGGGAGACTATACCCATTGTTACCGAGTTAGAGTATTATTTAAAATAATACAAACCAAAAATACAATCAAACAAGAAGGCATCCACACAAAACAACCAAACCAAATAACAATAATAATAAATCATGTTATGCCATATTTTATCCAATCTAAGTTCTGTACTAAAATTCATACAAGTAACACTACTTAAAACGCTCAATATACAGCACTCGGCTTCATCAGTGCTATTGAAAAGCATTAATAATGGCCTACTTTACCAGTGCTAAAAAACAATGATAAAGGGTTACCTTTATTAACACTTCTTTTTTAGCGATAATAAAGGGTTACCATTATCAGTGTTTTTTAGCATTGATAAATAGTACCCTTTAGGAGTGAATTCTTTTTAGCACTGATAAAGGGTTCCCCTTATCAACATTATTTTATCATTGATAAAGGTCTCGATCAAATAGGTGAGTCCTACATTGAAATAACACAAGAGATGATGCTTCTTTATATATCTTTCTACTACATCACGTTCTCATAAGCCTATTGTAGGGATACTCTCATGCATATAATGCACACACATATATGGGCTCGGTCACAAGTCCACGCGGGCCTTGGCCAATACTCTGCTTCCTACGGTCCTCAGCCCGTATTCATACACCGTGACAGGTCCTATACGACCTAGCCTAGTCCATGCCCCAATTTTTTATACAAACTAATAAAAAATACAATTTTTAAATATATTAAAAAATTAAAAATAATTTTTTTAATTAAATAATTATTAATAAATTTAATATATAAATACATATTATAAATATTAATAAATATTATATATTAAATATAAATATATGAAATGAATAGAATGAAATAATTAGACAAAAAATAAAAATTGAAAATGTTAAAAAATAATTATTAAAATTTTTATTAATTAAATAATTATAATTAAATTAAATAAATTTAATATACATATATATAAATTATTAATACTAAAAAAATTATATATTAAATATATATATATATATAATTAATGAACAATAATAGTAAAACTAAAAAATAAAAATGGATAAATTTTAATAATTAAACAAAAAAATAAGAATGATTGAATTAAAAATTTATTTCAAAAATATTAATGATATAGTTATTAATAAAAATGATTAAATTTGATATAACTATATACATTATTTATAAATAATAATAAATAATATGAATTAAATATAAATATAGAAAGTGAATAAAATGTAATAATCAAAATCATATTAATTTCTTATTCATTTTTATTGGTTTTTATACATAATTATTCATTAATAATTTAATATAGAAATATATTCATATATATTTGTATATATATATATATATATCAATATATATAATATTTCATTAAATATTATTTATATAATATAAAATGTTTAAGATTACATTAATTAAGTCATATATTTAGTGAAGAATGGTTCATAATTAAAAATTAATATTAATTAAAAATTTTGGCTATTTGTATAGAGTTGTAAACATTAATTAAATGTTTTTTGATTTTTAAAATTAACAAATATCAAAAATGAGTTTCATTGGTTTTACATATAAATATACATCATTAATTCATTTATATATAAAATGTATACGCACATAAAGTTACGTAATTAAGAAAATATTATATAGAAACACATACACCTAATATTTTGGTAATTTATTAAAATTTTAATATTCATTTTAAGATATCATTTAGAAACATGATTTATTTAATATATTTTGTTTCTAATTAGTGAATTTTATTTATTTTTAATATTGTTATAGGTAGGTATTATTTATTCATTTTTAATATTCTTTATCTTTTATTTTTTTGGAATTTAATCATTTACTAGTATTTATTTTTATTTTTTTATTTACTATGTTTTAATATTCTCAATATGTATCAATGTTTATTTTAATATATATTTATATTTTTGAATAATTTATATTTAAATAATATATAGAAGACAAGATTTGGTTGAGAGATCCCCTCTGCATGCTTCCATGGTTATTATGGGATTCAGAGTCAAGACTTCCTCATCAGTTCCTTCCTTGGTTGAGTCTCTTCTTCACTGCAAGAATTTTGACAGCCACAAGTTTATTAATGTTGGTTAGGGAATTAATAAGAGCATTCACAGGGGATCCTCTCTGGGTGCATCACATTGCATTTTCTCCCTCTTCAATGAATTTATTATTTTCAAACTTTTCCAAAAGGGAAACAGAGTTCAAGTAAAAGAGGATCTGAATTCTATCCTATAATAACTAAAAAACCTAAACACTCCATCATCACTAATCTTCTCCTACCTAGGGGTTCTAGGACATGGATATTTTATTATCTGGTGGTGTGCCTCTTAGAAATTTGGTGAATTATAAATTAGAAATGTGTATCTATGGGTCATGGCATCATCCATTTCATCATTCCTTATGAAGAGTTGAATATTTGAGCATTGGGCCTCAGTTTGATTTCCTTCAAACGATATATTCTTTATATTTGGGAGTGGGATCAGAACTTCAGTCTAAGGGGGGGCCTCAAACTCGTTTATCCAAGATTGGATCAATATATACCAACATAACTAGGCACATTGGAATCCTATAATTTTATATGATATTGCATTGTCAATCGGTGTTCATATAAAAATGGATATGAACCATGGTCTAGCTAGGTTTGGGCATTTTTATCGCTTTTTGGTAGAATTATACTAGAATTATATGATGGTGGATAAGGTGGTTTTACTAACTGATAATGATTATTATGAAATTAGTATTGAATATGAAAAGATTCATCGGTTTTACTTTGATGGAAAAATCAAAGGTCATCACAAAATGAATTTCACAAGATATGTTAGTCGTGCATTATATTCTTATAGGGGAATAAAGAAAATCAATGTTTTAAAATTTCTAGGAAGAAAAATTACATTGAGGGCACTTGAAATTAATTATATAGACAGAATCAAGATGGGAACTATCTAATTACAATGTCCCCATAGGTATTTTCACCTAATGCTTCTAGTTCCAAGGGGGGAGAAACTCAATTGAAGAAGACCCTTGATTCATTTGGATCTACACATGGGGCATTACATTTCCTAGGATCTTGCAAAATGTAAGTAAATTTTCAAGGCTAGTGGTTCTTTTCCTGATTTTCTTATTGTAGGACATACAATGCCAGCAAATGAACATCTCAGTGACTCTGACATGGATATTGAAAAATAATTTCATGTTGACTCTCATCTCAATAATAAATAGAAATATTAAAAAAAATAAGGTAAAAATTATTATTGATCAGCCTCTCCCACTAAAGAGTGTAAAGGCTGGGACTATTAGTATTTTGTGGTGAAAATGACCAAAGAGGCTAAAAGTTATGGGACTCTAGTAGAGATCACACTAATTGGTGGAACAGATTTAGTAAAATCACTTATTCATGGTGAGGGAAGGCTAGTAGGGGAGGTGTTGGTCACCCCTAGGGCTTGAGAAGGGGTGATTCCAAAGGAATTGGATCTTTTCCAATGATAATATCTTGTTCGAACTCCATATTTTATTATAACTCATCATAAGGGAGTGTCCAACACTAACTAAGGGGTGGTCATCCTCAAAGAGGATGCCTCGTATTATGGTAAAAATATGTTAATCTTAATTGACATTCTTCAAGGGTCTAATAGAAGGGGGTATTCAGTGAAGAATTTGGAATTTCCATGTGTATTTTCATGTTAAAGTTCATTCCTTAGGCAATTAAGTTGCCAAGTGAAGCATAGGGCTGATTAGGGATCAAAATCCCAGGCCACATGAGGTCTTCATCCTATTAAATGGTTTTATTGATCCCCATGTGGATGATGCACCATGGTATCATTCCAAAACTAGGAGGAGGGGCCATTATCTGCGAGGTAGAGGGGGTTTCCACTTCTATATATGATAATATCATTATGGGTTGTGGTTTGTCTTCATATTTGGAGTTATATTATTCCCCTATTTTATTTTTTTTGTTCCCCCTTTAAAGATGATGCTCTTTAATTTTCAATAAATTCTGGGACCAAGCGTTACAACCCTTGGTTTTTCAACCTTAGTATATTTAATTAATAATATTTAAACAATTTTTCAATATTTTTCATCTGTACTAATTTTTAATTATCCAATTTCTTATATTTTATGCATCCATTTAAGATTATATATTCATTAATAACATTAAAAATATATTTTTACATAAATATATTTATAAATATAAATCTCTTATATTTATGAAATTATATATTTATAATTATAAATAAATAATTATATATTTAAATAATTATAATATTATAATTAATATATTATAATAATGAATATATTTAGTATATATATATTAACATATATATTTATATATTTATATTTATATTATATTTATATTTATATGTATTTAGTATATATATATTTACATAAATATATATATAATGATATAAATAAATAAATATTATATTTTTAAAGAATGTATTTATATAATTAAAATAAATAATTATACATTTAAATAATTATAACATTATAATTAATATATTTATATAATATATATATTTACTATATTTATATTTATATTTATTAATATTTATTAATTATATATAGAGTAATATAAATATATATTTTTATAAATATATTTATAATTATAAATTTATAACTATAAATATATTTTTCAAATATATTTATAAATTTATATTATTTTATCTTATAAAATAATAAAATTATCATTATAAATATATAATTATAAATTATAAAAAATCATTTATAAAATTATAAATAATTAATTATATTTTTAAATAATAATAATATTTTAATAAATATATTAAAATAATGAATATACATAATATATTTATAATTATATTCATATGTATTTATTATATATATATATATAATTATATAATTTTGTATAATGATATTAATAAATTCATTATTACATATAAATATTTATAAATATATTTATTTATAATTATAATTATAAACCCTTTATCTGTGCTAAAGTTTAAGTGTTGATAAAGTATACTATTATCAGTGTTAAAAAAGTAATGATAAAGATATCTTTAATCGGGGCATATTATTTTAGTACTAATAAAAGTTATCTTTGTCATTTATTTTTTGGAAGATGTGATAAAACCATCCGAGTTTTTTTAAAAGATCCCTGACCAAACCAATTTTAGTCGTTCCTCTCAAAATCATATAGAATTTCACTTCTCTTGTCGCTCCCCCTCAACCTTCTCTCAAATGAATCAATCCTCGAATCTAAGATATGTTATTTTTTTCTCTTAATCTCTTATTGATTGCTTGTTCGGGCTCTATAGAGTGTGTTAGTGAAGTGTTTTCACAGCTTAGTGCTCTCATATGATCTATGTTTAGGGTATTTACTCATCATTCAAGTATTATTGATTTCACAAGATTGGATGATTAAAACTACTCCATTCAAGTTCAATGAGCCCCCTATAATTGTTTTTGGGTTCCTTCGTTAGTAATTCTAGGCCATGAATCATATCTTCCTCTTTATTTTTAGTCCCTATATAGTGAGTCATGGAATCTTCACATTGATTTAGGTTATTCTATAATAATCTTTTACTTTGTGTAAATTTTTGGGATTATCGTCTTAGTGATTTCATTGAGTAAATATTATGAATTAACCTAAGGAATAAATAACATTTATGATCACATTAAAAAGGGGATGTCCATCTTATGAATATATATGTGTTTTCAATGTGAATTTATGTGATTAATGGTTGTTTTTATTATGTTGTTGTGAATTTACTAACTAATAAGGAATAATATTTTTTTACATCAATAAATTACTATGATTACCTTCTATAAGAGGTTAAGTATTTAAAGTTGGTAATGAAATGACTATGTAAAATTTTGGACTACAAAATGGGTTTTTATGCAACCCCAAAATGAATTTTATTCAAATAATTATTTAGTACTGATTATTTATTATGCTAGGTTTTCACTTTTTCTATGATTTTCTACCATTATTATGTTTCAATATTTTTTTGGTGTCGTTCAAAATTTTTTTGCTGGATTTGGTTGTTGGATTCATTAATTTTTTAGCATATCTTTCATTAAGAATGAAGTGTATTTTTTTACTAATAGTTAGTGTTAGATAGAAACTTAAAAGGTTAAAAAAAATTTGTTTAAAAAGGGATTTTTTTGATGTTCTATAGTTAAATTAAATTTAAATTTAGTGGTATGTTTTTTAAATATTTGAATAAAACAACTAAATAATATTCTTTAGTGATTTTGAATATTTGAAATGGGTTTCATCTACTTTATTACTTTGCAAAATGTTTTCTTTTTATGGTTGATGGGTGGCTTAATTTTGGATTTTGGTTACCTAAAAATCTTATAGATTTTATTTGATGATTTTCTCTCTCTGGTTATATATAATTTATCACTTTGACCATTTATTTGCTTTTTTATGATTTTTCATATAAGTTTTAAATAAATGATGCATCATATGGATTTGAAATTTATACTAGAAATCAGATTCAATTTCAAAACTTTTTAAATAAAATGGTATTTCAAATAATTATTCATAAAAAATGTTCTAGAGGAATGTTTTGTACTTTAAAAATGGAGTTATGAATTATATATTTTTTTAAAAAAATAAAACAAAACATTATTAAAAAATTTAGTATATATTTATATATATATTTTTTATGTAGATATCTAAATTTTATGATTTGCATCTATATTAATTTTAAAAAATGTAACTTTTTAGTATAAATCATACATAAATTCTTTATTAAGTGATTCTTATTATGAAATTTTTTGTTTTAAATAAAGCGTTGAAGTTGGTTGTTGGTTGATTAAAATTATAAATTGGATTTTTAAAGTAATAAAAAGTAATTAGTATTGAATAAAGTATAATTTGTGTATATTAAATTATTTATTATTTTCATATATACATAAATTATTATTTAATGAGGTATTTGAATGAGTTGTTAAGTGTTTATAAATCAAATTTATGGATACATTTTTTTTTGGGAATTTGTATTTGTAATAAAAAGGTTTTAAGAATTTTTGATATTTTAGGATATGTGAAATATACCTAAGATTGATAACAATACTGTTTTTAAAGTTGGGGTACGTTATTGGGTTATAGTATAAATATATTTGTTAGTATTCCTATAATACATGATATAGAATAATCTATATAAAAAGATTGTAAAATGGAATCCAACATCACTTATGCCATTAATTATAGTTTCATCCATTGGTTTCAGAAAATATCAAGCACCTATACCTTTTGTCAAAATCAAATGATTACGTGACTTTTCTTATTCCAAGGTAATATATTTTTACATAAATTTAGAAGTCCAGGTCACAATTAAATAGAAATAAATTATAATAAATTATAAGGGAATTATTTCATCAAATAATAAATATATTTTATTTTCCAACATATTTTTAAGTGTTGATTAGAATAATATATGTCTAAAAGTGATCCATTTGAGTATGATATCTATTTTATTAATATTTTTAGTCATATATTTTATAATTATACATGAAATAATGATTTAAATCCCTTTATTTATGATTTGAAGTGTATAATAACATTGTAAAAGTGAATAAATGAGAGATGAAACATTTATTATTGAAGAGGCTACCTATCATTTGTAATATTTCATAATTTTTTGGAAGATGGATCCATGGTTGACTGATACTTGTCTGTGGTTGAATGTCCTATATGATTTTAACTTCTTGATGCTTTTTTTGATCTTTTAATTAATGTTACATGAAATTGGCCCACAGACAGGTGACGGAGAGATATAGTGATTTTATCTAGCAATGATTCGACTACAGGGCAGTTGTTTCGATGGGTGTGTGTCTCAGGGAAGTTGTGTGATGATATGGGTGAAGAATTTTGAATTTTGAATGTGTGATTTTTGGAATGTGGAAATGGCGATACATGGATCAGGGTGTTATTTGATTTTGAATTTTGATTTTTTATGTTGTATGTTTATTGTCGAAGTGGGGTATGTGTGGGTGATATGTGTAGTTGATTTATGGTTTCCACTTCTCCAAAATTGCCTTTGTAAAAAATAAAAAAAAATGGATTGTGTGGAATAATCATCTACTCCTCCAGCTGTTGGACTCTTATCTAAAATGTTATTAAAACCATACCATAATTACCGTCATTTTGTTATGGGATGCTAAAAACTTATAAAATTTAGTCCTCAGACCAAATGAATTATCCTTTTCATAGAGTAATTGAAGGATTTCATTAAATTTTGAAACTATAATTATTGTCTTAGAATGGGTGTTTATAAGACCATCCAGTTGATCCTTCTCTTGTTTACACCAATCAAGGATCCCCTTATAGGGATCACACTACCACTGCTGGTTTTTTCAGATTTAGGAAACAAAATAATAAATGTTGTACGGTTATTTACTATCTCCCTAATTGGAAATATTAATATATAAGTAGACTAATATGATCTTTATTAGCTTTATCTCCCAAACAGTTATTATTGCATTTTTCTTCTTGAGACTTATCAACCATATCTTGTAGACATGCATCTATGTTGCTTGAACTACTCTAAGTAGTAATCATCTGATACTATGTACCAGTGACCATTTTTGGTAAATTTAGAGTACAACACCAACCACCAATGGTGTAATTATTTTCTTTAATTCAATTACCCATTTCCTTTAGATCATATTAAATTTATTTGAAAAACTCCAATATTGGGATCCCCTTATTAGAATTATCTATAACATTCACGTTTGATTATTAATATCTTATGTGAATTAATTAAATTTTCATAAAAAAATGTATATTTCATTACCCAAATATAATGGATATGAATCTATAATGTATTCACACTAATTGTATGTAAAAAGAGTTAGAAGTTGTCGTTAAATATTTCTTCAAGTTTGTGATAGATCATGCATATGACCCTTCTCAAATCCTTTTTCCATGATTCAATTCTTCTTATTGCATAAAACGTAGTGCACAAGAGTTGGAATAAAATTTTATTTGTCACACAATTTTTCAAAGAAAAAAATGTTATACTAAACATAAGGAAAAACTTAACATGCACATTGATTGAGATGATATTGTGGTTTATAGATCATTTCATATGAATACTAATATAAATGATGATGGAGATTGTATGGAATAAATGATAATGGAAATTGAAAATAACCTTTGTGGTTGTCCAATGTTTTTGGAGAAGTTAAATGGATGTGTTAAGAGACCATCATATTTTTTTAACCTAAATACAAAACATTTTTCTCTATGTTAATGTTATATAATTTGAAATTTATTCATGAAGAGAGTGACCCCAACTTTATGGAACTACTTGGTATCCTAAATGATATTATAACAGAATAAAATAAACTTATTTATCAAACATATTATGTTAAATGAATTATATGTTCAATTTGAATGATCTATAACAAATAAACTATTTCTTAAATGATTTCATATTGTTTTGAAAGTATAGTTAATCACTCCTAAATTTCATTAAGTGTGGTGTGGATTGATACAAGAAAGATAAATCAATATTTCAGAATATGTATGGAACTTTCCTATTATTCCATTCTTTAAAAGACAATATGGATGTCCAAAAACCAATATATAATTGACATGGCATTTAGATTCAATAATTAAATTTGGTAAAATACGTCATCTAGTAGACTCTCCTTAGTGGAATAAAATTGATTATGAGTATACTGAATTTGGAAATGATACAAGAAACTTTTGTCATATATTATCTATATGGAATAAATTCATTTGGTGTACAGAGTAATGCTGATCGTACATGGCCAGTCATGTTGGTAAATTATAACTTGCCACCGTGGTTATGTATAATGCGTAAATACATTACATTGTCTCTTCCTATATCTAGACCAAAACAAACTATTAATGAAATTGATGTCTCTTTGGATCAATTTATCAAATATGTGAAATTTATATTGGATATAGGTGTTACAATTTTTGATGCTCATAGAAGTAAACAATTTACATTGACAGCCATGTATTATGGGATTACAAATGAATTTTTTTATTATTGAAATTTTTTGGGATATAGAATTAATTTAATGTTGGGGTGTCCCATTTGTGTATAATGTATGCACTCAGTTTAGATAAAATATTCCTCAAAGACTGTGTTTTTAGGAAATGAAAACAATTTAACTTAAAAACATAAATATTAATCATAGATTACAGCATTCAATGGTTATACTGAAAAAGGTACAGTTCCATCTCAAATAAGGGGTGTTCAACTTTCTATAATGTAAAATATATTAACACCATTTTCAGTAAATAGATTTAAAAAAACCCTAACAAATTAGTTTGTAAAAAGTGATCAATTTTCATTTAATAACTACATTGTAATGGTTTGTATGTTATAGATTTTCTTGATGTCATGCATGTATAAAAAATCAATTAATAGTGTTATTGGGACACTATTAAATTTTACTAAAAAAATATGTAATCAAGGCCATGTTGGATTTGATTAACATGGGGATAAGGGAAGAGTTAGAATTGGTCAAGGGTAAACGGAATACTTTTCTTCTTCCAATATCCTACACTCTATCCATACAAAAAGATTTTCAATTTTTCATTTTATATAATGGAATAATATATCTATAGGGTTATTCATAACATTTTAAGAATGTCATTTCAATGAATAATTTGATGTTACGTGGACTCCAATCGCATAATGGCCAGGTTTTGGTACAATATTTTAGGTCTTTTGATTTAAGCTACATTCAAACTAAAAATGTATGACATAAATTTACTAGACTCTATTTCTTTCTCAAAGCCATATGTAGTAAATGTATAGACCCAGTGAAGTTACCAACCATGAATATAGAGGTTACAGTCATATTATTTGAATTAGAGATGTTCTTCCCACCATTTTGCTTTAATATAATGTTCCACATAATGGTTTACTTAGTTAAAGAGGTTCTACAATGTAGTCATGTCCATTATAGATGGATTCACCACAATGAATGGTATATGACGTTTTTGAAAGGCTATGTCAAGAATCAAAGTCAACCAGAAGGTTTTATTACACAATGATATATTGTTGATGAATCTATACAATTCTATATCGATTACCTATTGGATGTTTCTAGAGTCAGTCTTCAAAATTTTCATCAAAATGTATGTCTTATGGGAAAAGGTATTTCTATAAGTTATGTTGTTACAATAACCATCATAGAGTGGGAGAAACCACCCCTCCAAATTTTATATAATATTGAAGATCTTCATCCATATGTTGAATCTTAAAATTTAATTTTTAGATATTTAAATACATCAAGGGAGGAAGGATGGAAATCAAATATACATATTCAATACTTTATAGAGTAGTTTTGAGGTCATATTTATAAGTATTTCTCTGAACATCATAATTTAATTAGTGAATGAATTTGATGGCGATCCAGGGGACCAAATGAAAATGTTATATCTTGCATTGGTTTTTTTATCAATTGTTATAAGTTCTATACAAAAGAACATGATGATATTAGTATGATGAAATTAGTGGATTTACACTTGTAATAGAAGAAATGTGCATAAATGTTTCTAAGGATAGAAATCCAATTTATGAGAATATGTAATATTTTGAAATTATTCAATAAATATATGAGTTGGATTATAAAACATTTCATGTTTCTAGTTCCCATTGAAAATTGGTTGACAATAAAAGTTAAATGAAAGTTGATGAAATGGTATTTTTTAAGGTGAATTCTAGTTCTTAAGGGGAAAAGGAAGATTCATTCATAATGGCTTCACAAATAGTGAAAGTATTTTATGTCTCAGATCCAGCAAACAATAATTTCCCGACTGTCCTTCTGGAGACTAAAACAACTGTAGGGTAAAATGAAAATTCAATAAAGTATGACCCTTTTATTGGTATGTCACAATAAGTTCATGGAATTAACAATATAGAAAATATCTTGTATATTATAGGGTACTATAAAGAGGGGATTTGGATTCATGATAGAGGATTCAAATACCATTAACCTTTCAAAAATGTAAGAGAGTTCAATGATAATTTTAAATTGGTTATTAATATACTATGACTTTACTCAAAATATTATGTGTTATCTACTATATTAACATAATATAAATTAAATTTTTTACTACTCATGCATACAACATCTTTTCCACCTGATGATGTTACGAATCTCAGGGAATAAAAGAAGGTTGATGTGGAATGTGTATAATTATTAAGGGATCAATATTATGTTGATAAAAAACATGCATGAAATTGAATCATACTTGTTTACAATTGGTTCCATCATAGAGTCAAAAAAATAAAAGAGGTAAATACCTTAAAAAAGAGGAGAAAATACATGAATAAAATCATGATTTGAAAAGGCATGAGCTTTGAATCACCCTTGTCTGACCAAGGGGTCATTGGTGTACAACATACGTATGCTTCCCCCTCTATCATGCAACTTACTTGCGTGCCCAATTTTATTTTTCCCAAGGTCCATTTTTTTAAATTTAAATAGACCCTTAGGGCCTTCATTTTTATGGATGAATTTCCCTGATGCCTAATTGCAGCTCTGGTCTACTGAGTGCTTCGCCCAAGTCTTATGAAGATTTCAAGGAAGTTATTTAACACCTAAAGTAGAGGAATTAAAGGAGGAACATAGGAATTAATCCATCTTAGAGTTTTAAATACATAACACATATGCGCCTAAAGCTCCCAACCTCCCTAAATCAGAAACACTTATGCACCACTTATTACTTTAAAAGGAACTTGAGAACCCCACTTCTAGGAATAACTTTGAAAACTCTTGAAGGCTTGAGTCAAGTTTCTCTCAAGTATTATCATCAAGGTTGTTTATCAATTAAGTGAGCATCAGGTCTCCTAATCCTACTTGTGCACCCATACCTTCGTTCTAGTACTTATTTGGTCACCCCTCTTTGATTCACCTACTCTCTTCCGTATATAATCCATTAATCCCTCTTCAAATCCATTCATGGCAAGGCTTATTCTTCATTGGCTCAATTATTTGAAAGGGGTTATGTTGAGACATCCACCAAAACCTCCTCACTTATCAAACCTTTGGGAAAGGCACATCAGTGTGTCTCTTATTTGGGTTTGTATATCTAATGTCAGAGGTTTACCACATTTGTTTCACAATGGGGATTGGATTCATGGAGTACCTGTGGGTTTCTATATCGATAGTCACATGGACCGTTATCGTATGAATAGTGTTGGGAAGTTCCCGGTTTTTAGGATTAGGGTTTTGGTCCTGACCTATCCCTTCTCAAAGACCTATAACCTCATGTATCTTCTAGGGAAGGTATGGTTCACACTTGTTTTTCTATTAATGAAAAGGAAAAGTCACACTCCCCTACCAGGATCAATTTTAGGGCAGCCATCCTAGTGTAATCCCTTATCCTTTGAAGTAGGAGTTTTCAATCTAAATCCTCTCTACTTCCTTCACCTTCACTCCGTCCTTACATTATACCCTTGTCCAATGTGAAGAGAATATAGGGATGGATTTTCACCTCGCCCTCTTCCTGGGTTGCATCACCCTTGTCCACGACTGTCGCTATAGGCGCACCCTCTTCCACCTATGGAGGATAAAAAGTGTGAGTGCCTTTATTGAATATTTGAAATACTATTGTTTCTCACACCGATCATGACTCTCATGGGCTTAGATATTTTTCATAATCACTACATTTTCACAACCACCCGAACTATGAGAACTCTGAATCATGTTCAAACTAGGATACGTAAGAAGCATTTTTAGGGATCTAGCTCATTGGGTATACTCTTCAAGAATCCAAACCTAATTATCTTAATCTAGGAATACTCTTTATGAATAATCCCCAAATTAATCCCCCAAATCACCAAGGAATTATTTCAATAAGTAAGTCCAAACTCATTTCTATCAAAGGACTATAAACTCCTATGAGACTCATCAAACTAAGTGGTAATTGATTCCCTTACACATGGGATATGTTGGAAGCCTCATTGAGGTTCAAACCAAACACTTAAAATCAACCATGTTCTTCTCGGGCCATATTTCCTACCTGCTCTAATCTTACATGGAAACCCATATTGTTTCCAAGTTCCTTAGGTTGCTTCAATATAGTTCATGCACCAAACATTTACTAATCACCTTTTGATTTGATGTCCTTACCGCATGACATTAAACTATATGGTTTGTTCCTTATCACATGAGCTTAAAAGGAATGATGTGTCCCATTAAACGGCACCGAACAAAGAGGGTTCTGATTCATTTCACAATGATACGTAGGCTGCCCATTTTATGGGTACGATCCCAATATCGAAAAAATCCTTTGTCTCCTTGGATGACAATAAATTAGGAATTTCCCCACTAAGTGGATTAAAAACAAATATCATATTAATGATGATTAAAAAAACCTATAAATAGTACATGAGAGGATACCATTGATAGAGAACCTCGAATAAAGATGGATATCTCCATTAATGAAGAACCTCGAATACATACAGATGATTCTAAATTTTATACATGTTAAAAAGTGACTTAAAATTCTAAATTAAACTTATGTTATACTTGGTAAATTAATAAGGATTCAATAAAATATCATAAATTTATAAATAGAGTCATGGAGTAGACAATAATTCCCCCCAAAAGGCTATGATGAGTCCAACCTCCCATCCTTTTTACCAATGAACGTTCTTAAGTATCGTAAATTTCAAACTTAATGAACTCCTATCTTTGAAGAGCATGTCCTTTTTGGATAAATAATTTTTCGGTGTTTTTGGTCCCATGAATAAATCCTATGGAAACCACCTGGAAGTAGTGATTCTTCAAACTAGAAAACACATTTTAGGAAACTGTGAAACAAAAATGGTGAACTCGGCATGAATCCTTAACGAAGTTAATAATGTTATCCACCTACCAAACCCCTATAAATTGATAAAGGAAGGCCATAAAAAGGAATCAATCATGCATGTATCCATCTAAATGATTTTTCCTTAATGGATTTTATTCTTGTTTTCAATTTCTTTCTTAGAACTCCCTTCACTCCAAAATGTATTCCTTCAAACTTGTACTCGTGAATTCCCTAGTTGCTGCTCAAGCTGGATTTTCATCCATAATAAGTACATCATCACCCACTCCGCATCTTCAACACTAGGTCTTCAATGTTCTAGTTAGGGAGTACCATAAGTATGTTACAATCCCAACATTGGGGGCTTCCCAATAGGTTCTCTATCTTAATAACAATCCTCGATCATCTGGCCAACAATGACTGATCTTCAAGAAGTAGACATATCCAAACACGGTTTCAAATAATTTGGGTTCTTTATCCCAAGAATGAAATAACTATACCCTTCTTTACAATAGGGATGTGGATCAAGAGGTCACTTAGGGCCTAAATTTAATGATGCAGGGGTCCTTCCTGAGGACTCCCACCAATAATCACCCCTAGCAGAATCATGCGGTAATGAACCACCAAAATGATGGGGGTGTTGCCTCTAGATGTTCAGCCTAGGTATCTTAGAACTAGGCATGCAAGATGAACCATCGAGGACAATGTCTGATCAATAGGGATCAGGTTCTTACATCTTCTCCTTTTAGAAAAGTCCATCAACCTAAATTGATGGAAAAAAATGAGTTGGTGAATACACCCATCCATCCTAATTTATCTGCCTAGCAGACTCGTCAGGTAACTACCCACCAATATCATTAAGAAAATCTTGTGGATTATATTGAATAGGCACATTAAGTTGTTTAAAAATTATCAGTTAGTTATCAGAATCATCTAACAACATTTAAAATTCATCCAATCAAATGTGGTGGAAACTGGTAAACAGGAACATAAACCTACTTACAATCACCAATTCTATGAGCAGTCTTTTCTGTTAGTATTGAAGTAAGTACATCAACCCTTCTTGAATGAAAACAACCAGTAGGCACATACACCTTTCAGCGTTCATCCAGACATCCAATAGTCTCATTTTCCAGCACACGGAGAAGTCAGTTGGAAATATCTGATGAAAAATATGAGGAAGACTCACCTCTCTTCCCTCATACATGAGTATTTTTAATTCCCATTGATAGGGAAATGAGGACAACAGCAGGTACATACTCATTCTCTCAAAACGAAATGGGAATATATTCTTATTCCAGTGGCTGAAGTCGCCAAACATATTTTATTAATGGTGAAAGGGAATACACAAATTCTTGTCCATATTCTGGAAGAATTCCATGATATCATAACAAAAACTTCAGAAATACTAGGGGAACAGACACATAAATCTATCCCCACACCTGGAATGACATGTCAGCATGCCATCCCAGAGCAGATACATACCTATGTTCTAGTCCAGGAGGGTGATGGTGCATACTCTCCTATATCATATAGACAACTAGATCAGGAACAAAAATCCTTTCCAATTAGATTTAATCACCCCATTTTGATAACCACTCCAAGGAAGGCACATACATCTTCCCATGATAACAACTTATCCTAGAAAGTGGCCCCAACTTAGTGTAAAAGAGCATCAAGAAGTAATATCACCAAACATAGTTGGAAAATCAAGAGTCAAGCTATAATTTGGCTCCACTTATTGCTAGATTTATTGAAGCCCTCATAAATTTATTTATTTCAGCTCAAGATCACTCTCATTACCAAATTATTATATTAGTAGTAGTAATTTTTAACTTCCTCATCATACATTTCATCATGAAGGCTTGTTTCCTAAAAATTCGGTAAATCTAAAGAGCCTATCTCGAGATGAGAGCCACAGAAACCCCCTGTGTGGCCAGAAGACTAAATAGAAAGAGAATTTATCCCTTGTTGTAACCCACCATGGTTTTCCTCCTCATGATGGAATTTTATGTGAAAGTTATCTATGCGGTAGTATTTTTGATTATCAATATATTTATATAATTGGCAATGTAGTAATAAAAAAGCCATCTTATCTCGAGGCACTTGCTAAAAACCAGTAATGACTAATGAATTATCATTAAAAGGTGAAATAATTTCCCAACCAGAAGACAAATTAAGGGAATAGCCATTCCCTGAACCTCCATTGGGTCAATTGTCTTTCAATACAGTAGAGGAAAAAATGACTGATTCAATTTTTTTTAATAAAACAATCGAAAAGCATCCACTTTGGTCATACCAAGTGGCGAAACCTCTAGTGAATGATGATTAAGATATGTTAAACATGATAAAACATTTGGATAAAGGATAAGTACCGGTAATGTTCTGGACTTTGTAAAATTCTTAATACAAAATTCCATAATTGATGGTAGAAGATTGCATTCATGATGTCTGCCTCAACTTATGTAAGACTCTCCATTATTTGAAAACCAAAGTATTACCATATGATGAATAAAAAAATCATGTAAAGGTAATAGAAGGGTTTCAATGCCAAATTGACTTACAATATATCTCATTTTACTAACTTATGAAGGTTGAAAAGTACCATAGAACCCTTCAACGTGGATGCCTCAGTGCTCTAAAGAATCTATGTCAGTTAATTTCTGACACCCCGTATGGTGTTCGTATCAGAGGATGGAGTGAACATGGAATATTTCATTTTACTGCACTCCAAAATCTACAAAACCATCCACAAGTAGTCTCATGCAATGTTATTTCCCACAGCCAGCTACAATCAGTAGATTTGGTATGTAACCAAGGTACGCTAAAAAATAGGCCTCAAATTTCTCTCATCAGTGTGAGGCCCAAATAAAACAAGTTATTGAGTTAATTTTTCGCCAATCATATGATAATATTTATCAGGCCTCCATCTTAGAGGATATCAGCCATTAGAAAACTTAAATGTCTGAAATATCATAGAAATATTCTGAAATAGTTTATTTGAGCGGTTTTCAGATAATGCACACTGCTAATGTCTGAACCAAAATTCGAAAGATCTGAAGAGTAGTTGCGCGAATCTCAGCTATAGCAGTTCAAGAGCCTCCCCAGCTTGTAGGGATGGCGGCTTTTTCTCTTCTAAAATTCCCTCCTCAAATAATGTTAGTTTTCTACCTATTAGGGATGAATTTATAAAGAGAGCGCACAATTGAAATATCCAAATATTTCATTCCGTAACTATTCTCAAAACAATTACCAGGAATGCATCATATAGGATAACATAGTCTCATGGAAGATATAAAAGGAGATAGTCTTATAAAGATATTGATTGAATTCCATCAATTAATTATGAATTAGTAAATTTCATTAACACCATTGTAGAAAATCATCCATAAAATGATTCTAGATCAGGGGAATCTGAAGATGAAGTTCTTGTAAAAAATACAGTAAACACTGAAGCAAATGACGAAGGTTTTAATACCCAAAATCAGTGGCATAACCAAAATCTAGGTATGCCCCCAAATAACCAACTCCCACCACTCTTAAAAAGGCATTTAATAGGGGAAATGGTAAAAGTTATATCAAATCTCACTTTTCCACTGGATAAGGTCAATATCTTTAACTTGAAGAAATATTTGCACAGCAAGAAGAGGAAATGAAAGGGTTGAAAAAATTCATTTCAGATTTACTTTGAACCATCATTTCTGCTAGAAAGACTCCTCATGAAATCATCAACTTTCACATCATGTAGGATCTCCTTAGTAAAGAGTATGTTTGGTAACAACATATGTGGATAATGAATTCCCTCCATTGTGTACATAGCCAGGGTAGGATCAAACACATCCTTATAGGCCTCTCACTGTAGTTTATCCAAGGAAAATACCAGCAGCACCACCACCAATGGTTTTTCAGATCGTTACACCAGTTCAAGCTCCATCTGTTGAACCTGTAACGGTCCCACCTCATCTAGATATTCCTAATGTTCTTATTAACACAATTGATTCATTAATAACTTGATTGGAAGCTATAGGTGAACGGTGTGCACCATTTTAGCTATAAAAGAAAGCTTACCCTTAGTGGGTGGATCTGATCCCTCACCCACCAAATTTTTTGAATACCACATTCCCAATATTTAATGGTTCAGGAGATCCAGAACAATACTTAATTCCTTTTTTCTCATTGTGATCCCATGATGATGACTCTTCAATAAAAATAAATAGTAAAGATTAAGATTTTTGTACATTCATTACAAGTACCAGCTTTTCTCTATTATACAAGTTTTCAATCTCAATCAATTACTGGATTGGAAGATCACCAGAAAAAATTTATTCTTCAATTCAGCTCAATGATACTGAAGACAATAGTTTTGTATCTTATAATTTGAAAAAAAAAAGGTAAAAATAAAAAGTATTAGATTTCATTGCTCAATCAAAAGGATTAACATATTATTTAAATATGGCACTCCCTCAAGAAGAGTTTCGGCCAATTTGTATGGAAAATATATTTGATGAGTTACGTACATCACTGATCCCTATAAAATTCACAAGAGGGTTTCAAGACCTTGCTTTAATTTTTCAATAGATAGAATTTTATATTATGGAAAATAAAGCTAAAACTCATGTAATTCAATCAGCTCTAGAAAGGAGGACAGGGAAAGTAGAGGCTTCTATAGTCACACTTAATCAAGAACATATACCTACTTCCACTTCAAAACCATCCTCATATCGAAGGGATCTGCCTCCGAAACATCAGCAGTAACAACTAGATCATCAAGATGATCAAAAATATCAATAAAGGAAAAATTTTGAGGAGTTAAAAAACAAAGTTTATTCTTTTAGGAATAAACAATTTTCTAGTTACTTCATCTCAGCTCTTGAAAATAATTTGGTTCAGTTGCCAAGGCTAAGGAAACCAAAAAAAGAAGGAAATTGACATCTTCTGAACTATTCTCCCTTCCACCAGATGTTGTGGAATCCCATTCAGGGGTGTTTTGTTTTTAAATACCTCCTCAAAAAAATGGTCGACTCTGGACAAGTAAAATTGAAATGTTCTTCAGCCCAAGTAGAATGTGTTACTACTACTCATCTAGAGGAAGATGGAAAATGGTAGGAAGTCAAAAGTAAAAATCTGAAGAAATATGAGGATTAGATGGTCAAGAAAATGATCAATCAAACTCATTCCATTTTATGAACATTGTTAAATCAACTGATTGTGTCATCTGATACTTCTTCCATATAAAACCCACATTTATCAAATGATCAGTCCTCTAATGTTCAATCTTCAGAAAATAAATGTGATCAGAAGGACAAATAGTAGTTAGAAGTAGATGAGCTCATGTCAAGGACAATGTTGTCTTTGGTTCTGGAATATTTCTTTCCATCTATTTCAAAAGAACGGGCACCTCCCTTCCAAATGACATAACCAAAACTAACCTGTCAAGCAGAATCATCATCATATAAAGTATTGTTCTTTGGTTCCATCAATGTGATTCACTTAACAGATCCCTATTATGATGGTGATATTTATTATAATGATCCCAATTTCCCTGTACCTAACAAGGGAACATAAGGAAGATTCCAAATTCAAGGATATAGGGGAATACATGGGTATTCTAGAAGCCACTATTTTAACACTACCCCTACTCAAACCGTATATGCGGCGGAAAATCGAGGGAGATCCCTTTATCAGGCTCAACAAGAATAATGAGATTCTACCATGCATAACAGGTTTAGTCAAGACATGATTCTTGTGGAGGACCTATTATAGGTCAAACCATCTTCCTATCAACATGAAAATAGATCAAGTCAGTCTAATCTACCAAATATTAGAGTATTTCTATCCTCTGCTCCAACACAGGGTACATCTACCTCAGGAGAGTCAACTTCCAAGGTACCAAAAAGAATGCTTCTCCATACTGGGAAACACATATCTCTAGACAAAAAGTAAGATGTTTTGAAATAGCTATACCAAATATCAGAAAATTTGTCAATTTTGTATGCCTTGAATCTATCAAAAGAGCTTTGATATGCACTTATTGAGGGTTTGTCAAGTCCTTGAGAGTTTGAAATCGAAGTTGTTGTTGTTGAGGTATACCGTATAAAGAATTATCTTGTATAATGTTATGCAGTTACATATTTTATCGATAAAGATGAAGATGGTTTTCTACATTGAAATATTAGTCCCTTGTATATATCTCTTAGGGTCAATGGCATAGACATCGGAATAGCCTTCATTGATAATGGCTTGGGATTCAACCTCATTCTTATTTGTACACTTCATCAATTGGGCCTCACTGAATCTGACTTATCTCTTTCTAATTTAATGTTGTAAGGATATGATATGAATGAGTAAGAACCTTTAGAATACATTACACTCATAAATCTATTTGGAGATCTTGTGTCAAATTTATATTTCATTGTTGTTCGTCTGGACACAGCCATTAACATTCTGTTTGGTTGGCCATATATACTTCAACATGCAGCCATACCTTCTTCATACCATCAATTGCTCAAGTACTATTTAAATGGACAAATTAGAATATTTTATGGTGAAAATTCTCTATTAAAAACATGTGTATCTCAATACATTGAGGAAGAATTTTTTAACATGATGGAAACAAGGACTATGACAAAGGAGGTAACCAGAATCAATCCTCTGAAAGGCTTGGAAAAGATACCAACAAACCCATTCATACATTTGAGCACAAATTATGTGTTACATATCAATAAAATTGAAAGGGTAAACCAAAATCCAAGTATTCTTCCAGTTACTTTCATAATTTCAATTGTGGCAATCAATCCTGATAGCATGGGAGAAATTACTGATTCAACAAGAAGTGGTGAAAGTTTAAATTGATATGTCTTCAATTTTTCACTAAACATCAGCAAGTCTCTACTTAATTAATTATATTAGAAGAGGATGTAGAAATACTAAAGGAAAACAAGGATGTTGATTCTCAATCCATCATCTCCTCTTTATTACCCCAAAGAAGACCATTCATCATCAATAGTGTCAAAAATTGTAGCCTCTTCTTTAGGATTTCCAAATAATGACTCCTCTCCCATATTTAGAAGTTCTACTTTATCACCTACTATACAAGTGGTAACAGAAGAAGTGATGTGTAAATAAGAGGAAGAATAATAATAAGATCTTAGGGATGCTCCTCCAGCATTTGAGGAAGGTGTCTCTACCACAGTGGATGTGCTCAGAGAAATAAATCTAGGTACAAAGGAAGATCTATGCACCACTCCAATTAGAGTGGCCATGACTCCTGAAAAGAAAGAAGTTTATAATTCATTTCTAAAGAAACATCGAGATATATTTTGTTTTAATTATACTGAAATGATATGACTTAATCCTGATGTAGCTACTCATCATTGGGTTTTTCTAGAAGAACATCGAGGATTCAATCAAGCAGTAAAAAGAACCCACCCAACTCATGCCTCTAAAATTGAAGCTGAAGTTGATAAGATTATAAAGTCCATATTTTTCTGGGAGGTTAAATATCCCAAATGGCAGGCCAACATTGTCTTAGTGAAAAAAATAATGCGAAAATCAGAGTTTGAATTGATTTAAGAGATCTTAAACGGCATTGTCCTAAATATGACTTTCCAGTTTCGATCACAGAGCTTTTAATTGATGCAACAGATGGATGTGAAGCTCTTTCTTTTATGTATGGATACTCTGGGCATAATCCAATCCACATAGACCTGGAAGATGAAGAATATAAAACCTTCAGAGCCCCTCAAGGTTTTTTTTCTATTAGTTAATTCCCTTTTTCTTAATGAATTCATGTACAATGTATCAATGTTCCATGCACTATATCTTCAAACCCTTCATAAGGAAATTTTTCGAATGTTATGTGGATGATTTTTTGGTTAAATCTAGACAATGTTTTGATCACATGACTGATCTCGAGACCATATTCAATAAACCTTGCAAACATAATTTGAATATGAACCCCTTGAAATGTTTTTCCAGGGTAACCTTAGTGAAGTTCCTTGGTTTTGTTGTATACCATCATGGCATCGAAGTTGATCCATAGAAAATAAAATCAATCCTTGGCATCCCACATCCTTGAAATTCTAATGAATTAAGAGGAATAGAAGGAAATGATTCCAATATTCGGAACTTTATCACCAATTTTGTAGGAAAGTGTTTACCCTTCACCAAATTAATAAAGAATGGAGTTGCCTATCGATGGAATAAACACAGACAAGAGGAATTTTATACCCTCAAGAAATATATCATGATTCCAATAGTATTAATGCCACATGTTAAAGTAATACCACTTACTCTCTATATGACATCCTTAGAGTAATCATTGGTTGTCTTCCTTTCCCAAAAAAATGATGTTGGGAATGAAAAAATCATTTACTATCTCTATCAAACTATGCTTCATGAAAAAACTCATTATTCAAGTTTTGAAAAGTGTTTTCTGACAATAATTTTTGTAGTTAAAAATTTGAGGCACTACCTGCAACATCAGCAGGTCCAATTTTTGTCTTGCAATGTCCCACTCAAATTTATCCTCAGTCTTCCTATGCTTACAGGGCATCTGGGATGGTGGGTAGTTATTTTTCAATAGATTCGTTTCCAGTTTGTGCCTCAGAAGGCAATAAAGGGCCAAGCTATGGCTGACTTCCTTTCTCAACATCCATCTGCAAGAGATACATCATTGAATACTGAACTTCCTGATGAAGAGGTCTTATCTATTTAAGATAGTTCCCAAACATGGGAAATGTACTTTGATGGTGCCTCCATAAGTCCAACAGGGAAGAGTATGGAAAACCATAAACTCAACAAAGATAGGTTTGGAATTGTACTTATCTCCCTAAAAAATGTAGTGTTTTTTTATTTCTTCCAGCTGTCAGAAGGTGGTACCAATATTGAAGTTGAATATGAAGCTCTCATTGAAGCTTGGAATTGGAACTTCAGTTGCAATTGAATCACCAGAAAGTAAATGGTGATTTCGAGTTGGTATTCAAACAAATCAATGTGGATTATTCCATTAGAAAAAAAGAGTTAATCTGTTTGATTGATGACGTCTGAGGGTTAATGGATGAAGAACTAGAATTTTCCAATGTTCTGTGATCACAAAATGCCCATGATAATGCACTGGCTAATGCAGCTATATTCTAGGAAGATCCAAATCTTGATGAGACAATCATTAGTATAGCCCATCGTCTTGTGGTCTCAACTTTATTTCGAACTATAATGGATGAAATTAATGAAATTAGCCCTATTTCTAAGCCATATGGTCGTACCACATGGTGGAGAATACCCATCATGGAATACCATCAAAATGGATTACTTCCATCAGATAGAGCTAAAAAAGAATAGATCTGATGATGAGAGGATAATTTTACTATTTATGATAGCCCAGATCACCGAAATATCCTTTATAAATAAGGCTTTGATAGAATCCTCTTTAGGTGTATTGATGGAGAAGAAACTACAGCTATCATAAATGAAGTAAATTTAGGTTCTTGTGGTTCTCACTAGTCTGGTCATAGGATTTCTGATCAAATCTAAAGGATTGGATACTTTTGGCCTTCAATGATGAAGGATTTCTCAAATTGCACCCATAATTGTCATCCCTTTCATGTTCATTCCAATATTATTCACCAAACCCCAAAGTTATTACATATATCTAAATACTCTTGTCCATTTACCACATGGAGAATGGATGTAGTGTGACCTTATCCTCCAGCTACGGATAATCAGTTCAAGTATATTCTTACTGTTATTGGATTCTTCTCAAAATGTGTGGAGACAATACCTCTCAATGTAGTTGGAGTCAAAAGCATTGTCAGTTTTTTCAAAACTAACATTATCACCAGATTCGGTATCCCTTGTACTATATTTAAAGACAATGGCACCAATTTATGTTCAATTGAGGTAAATAAGTTTTATCAGGAGCACAATATCAAATCCAAAAATTCATATTGCTATTATGAAGTTTCCAATGGACAGGTAGAGGCATTCAATGGGATCCTATCAAATATACTCTAGAATATTGTTGATAGAGATTAGAAATCTTGTCCTGATAAACGTTTACATGATTTATGGGCTTATCAGACTACAACCTATACTTCCACCTAGGAACCCCTTATTCATTTGTGTATGTAATGGAAGTAGTTTTTTTAATGGAAATTCAATTTCCTTCACATAGAATTACTATATGTGACCAATTTTCTATATATGAGAAGTATCAGAAATAGTTTGATGACCTGGAATGATTAGATGAGAAAAGACAACATACTTTGCATCATTTAGAATTATATTAGAATATAATAAAATGAGCCTTTAACAAGAAATTTCACCTTCACTCATTTCTTCATGGAGAATTGGTACTCATCCTTAGGACACCAATGATACCAGGAATGGAATCTCCAAATCTTGATCAAAAGTGGGAAGGACCTTATTCCATACATAAGGACTACTCAAATGGATCTTATTCCTTAATCTCACTGGATGGAGAGTATATTACAACTCTATCCAATGCAAAATTCATGAACAAATACTTTTTGTAATTACACATATCATCCTCACAACATGACTCTAAACTACACAGCACAATGTCTTAGTAATAATATGTTAAACTTTAAAACAACCATAAGCGTCCATGCAGCACGATGATAAAATTTGTAGCATCTTTGTCCTTTTTGCATGAATTTAAACTTCATGACATCATTTTTCCTCATTAGACGACATTAAACTCTATGGATAACATCTTTTCTCCATGACATTAGGAGAATCCATATACAACCATCATTGACAACATTGCTGCTCCTTGATGGCACATGAGTCCCTTTCATCCCAATATCTAAGTCAAATCAGTAATGGGAACTCAATTCAATAACTATATGTGTCTTGATTCTCATTCATATGAGATACATAGAGACACTTAGATCTCTAATCCTAGTCCTAGCTGCAAGCAAGAAAAAAATTTATTTCCCTTTTCTTTTCATGTATATGAACTAGTTCTATAAAGAGTGCTCGTTTAAGATACATGGTTTTATTTTCATACCATCTTCTGTCTTAAAATTAATCATTATTATAGAATGTGTTAAAATCCCCCATCTCCCATGTCAAACTCGATTCGTGTGGGAAATTAATGTTTCAAGAACTATGTATGGATTGATTCTTATCTATATGAGATACGTAGAGACACCCAGATCTCCAATCATGGGTCCATCTATGATAAAAATACCCTTTCATTCTTCATATAAGAATCAAAACATTCATAGGGAATGTTTAAATAACTATATATGGATTGATTCTGGTCCCCAACAAGACACATAGTGACACTTTTTTTTGTCCCTTATTTCATTTATAATATTTCTTTCTTTTCACATCGTTCCATCTTTGTCCTTACCACAAGACGTTAAACTACACAGAAATCAAAGAAATATGTTTGTCTTCATTCTTTCTCCAACAATATACATAGTAAGGCAAGATCATATGACTTATATCATCCATCACTTAATCATAATTCCCCTATTCTTCACTTCTGTAATCTTTTTGTGGTAGAAGAATAATTTACTGCTCCTTGTTCTCACACCGAGCATAGCTCATGTGGGCTTTGGAATTTTATAAAAAAGCATCACTATATAAATAAGGTGTCTCAATTTCTTGTGGATTTATCATTTGTCTTCACTGTATTACTTAAAACTACACAGTATAATTCCCTCACTGCATGACTCTAAACTACAAAAAAAAATATTGATTCAAAGGAAACAAAGATATGCTCCGTTTTACATGTAAATTTGATCTATGTAAAGTACATCATAATCATGGAAAATATTGATTAATATATTTCTTATGTGCATTGATAAATAACCCCTTCTATATGTCACACTCATAATATTGAATATTTTCAAATATTCATAATCTTGAATATTTTCAAATCTTCATAATCATTCTTGCAATTTCTAGTGATACAGTTTCTAATATCTGAGAACACTTTTTCCTGACTATGAAGTATGTGATCTTAGTTGGCCTTGCATAAGTTTCCTACAAAACGGTCATGTCATTCAAAAGATTACACAATTTGGCTATTAAACATTTTCCCTAGATTTCCCTGCATAATACAACCCCCATAACGAGTTTTTCAAATGATGGTAATTTTTTTCTTGATAATATAATCTTTTACCCCTTCAAACATTGATGACAATATATAAGAATATGTATTTTAAAGTAGTTATTCATGTATATTTGTCCCAATATCTTTCTATCAATATTAATGTCTTCAAGACCGTGGTTTACACATCTCTCTCTCCATGTGTTCAAAGCAATATGAAATAAACTTTGATCACTTGACCACATATCCTATACTGTTTCCATTTCTGGTCCAAGTCATATAACCTAAAACTACAGACACCATACTTCCTATGTTTGGGCCAAACCTTCATTGAAATCCAATTCCTCCAATTCATTGGAAATCATGATTAGAAATACCCTCTCTATATCCAAGTACCTTTCGTCATAAACCAAACATTGTGATTTGGAAAATTTGAGTCTCCATAAACTTTATTTAGATTTTAGTAATATAATGTCAAACTTCTGAGAGATATTTTTTTGGACTATGTAGTACGTACCCCTAGGTGGCCCTGCATAAAAGTTTCCTACATAACAGTCCTATCGGTCAAACGATACCACTATTTAGCTATACAGCATATTCCCTAGATGTCCCTGCATAATACACCACCCATAATGGTTTTTAAAATTAATGGTAACTTAGTTCTTAGAAAATACTTTCTCTAATTCCTTTATCCCTTTTCCTATATCATTCTTCATATCTATAAATTAACAAATCATAGTTTACAATTTATCCTTCCATACCTGAATATGGTAATATGTTTCCAAACAAATTATCAAGAAATTAGGAGAGTTACATACCTTTGGTAAAAGAAAAACACCATAAATTAAATCCACACAATGTCATAATTTCATGACTTAAAACTGCATAGTACAATGTCCTCATTATATGACATAAAACTACACTTTACAATGTCCTCACTGCCTGAATTAAATATACACAGTATTATATTAAAAATTATCTTTTCTGATAAATTTTTAACCATTTATTATATATGAAATTTGAATAAAAATGGGTTTTCTATTCATAAAATATGTTGTCATAAATAACACTTTATTCTCAAAATACATTTCCTTGGAAAACCCACTAACAGTGGTCTTGAGTCACCCAATCTTATTTTCCCTTGTCTATCAATACTAAAATTTCAAACTTCGAAGACCTCTTTTTTTTACTATGCAGTATGTTCCCCTTGGTGGCCTTGAATAAATTTTCTTACTTAACAATCCTCTCAGTCAAAAGATTTCAATATTTGACTATGCATCATATGCCTCAGTTGGCCCTATATAATACATCCCCGATAATGGGTTTTTCAAATAATGGTAACTTCTTTCCTGGAAGAGAATTTCTTTATGTGTATTCAAGTTTTATATTTGGTGACCATAAAAAACCTAACTCACAATTCCCCTTGGAAATGTTGAATGTTCATTAGAGTAATTCATTGTCATTGAGTATTTTTTGGGATTTAATTTCAACCTTTATGGTAAAAAATGTTTGACCTTAAACATTATCCCTTTATAGTCCCACATGCCTGACTCTAAACTGCCAACAACAAGAGATATTGTACTCACTATATTGAGAACCCACAAAGGGAACTCTGAACAAAAGTCAAGTCTTAGCTCACTAAACATACATTTTGTATGATTTAGGTAATATTGAGAAATAAAAATTCAAAAGATACAAAGATTGTGCGGTTTCTTGTATAACCCTAGAAAAAATTAATCTACGCTTACTGGGCCTATTGGATTAGGTAAAAAATAAGATAACAAAAATAAAAAACAGACGATTGAAGACAAAAATTCTTTCCATTTATAAGAAAAATTTCACAGAAGATCATCCACAAATTGGAGCCTCTCTTTCTTCAAAAATCACTAAATGTTTTCTACATAACTTCTCATTTCGTTAACTACATATTGATCCCTATTAGTTTTCTATTGATGTTTGTGTAGCTGACCAGCTTTGTTTTCTTCAGCATGATGGAGTGCTTCCTTACCATCTACAATTGCTTTTGAACCATCCTTTTGGAATTCAATTAATGAGTTATGAAGCATGTCAAGATCCCATGTAATGATATCTAATTCTTGTTGAAGAAGCAGCTGTTGAATAGTCTTTTCATTAATCTTCTTCATCAATTCCTCTAACTTTTAAGTATGCTTATCCTCAACTCTGGACAAGGAAGCATGGAATTCATCAGTATTGATCAATAGTAAAGTTTTTATCTAGTCTTGTCGAAGCTTCTTCTCTTCTCCCTCTTTCGAATAATCGCTTTTACTATGGTATGAAATTCATGGTATTTAAAACCTCCAAATCCCATTGTGATAAGTAGAGATGAAATTCATCGAATTCTTGAAGGGAGATCCTCAAGGGTAATTTTAGATATTATCTTCCAAATATTCGGCCATGCTTTGCGATAAGCATGTAAAAGGTTCTTTTGCAGTTCTTGGTCAGATTTAGAGTCACAGTCCTAAGGAGAGATATATTTTTTGATTGACATACTTAAAGAAGTTCCATATTCTTCTCCTTCCTTGAAAATGGATACTTTACCTTCTAATACTGTTTGAGATGTGGAAGAGGATTTATCTTCGGTCCTAGCCATAAAAGATGACAACCCAATATATTAAATTAAGGATTATTGTTATGGTTACTTTCATGGAATAAAAAAAATCCGTATAATAACAATCTCAGTATCCCTTAACTAATGGTAGTTCAGCATCTTGAGAATACTCCTACCAAATAAATAACAGTTTCAATAGTTTTGTTTGATGTTTCTAGGTGGGGTATTCTCTCTTTTATTTTCCCAAGATCCTCAGAATTAATCATAGGAAGAAATATTTTCTCAATATTCACCTAAGACAATGTCTCTAGAATGATAGTATTGACAATAATGTCAATACTTCCCTCAAGCATTGTCGTGGTAGCTATTTATTTAGATGTAACTGCATATTTCAACCAACCATGATTAGAAATTTAAACATAAAAAGATTAATTTAACGAATAAAAAAACTCACGTCCAGTTGATTATATATAAGGAACTTCAAAATCATCTAAAGAATTTGGTAAATTATCATGTTCTAATACTTCTTCAAATTAAATTCCAAGGTTCATCATATAATCAAATGATATCATAGATCCAAGGTTAGTCTCACCCAAGGGAGAACTCTGCGTGTTTGAATCGTAACCTTCCTCCATCTACCTTTGACCACTAATAGCTTCATCAGCAATAGTTTTTGGGACACCATCAGTTGTTTCCAGATGTTCGGGTGCATGTGATGAACCTAAAGTACCACAATATGAAAGTCATTTTTTGTTACATTTGATGTCATATGAGGAATTTTTGATTTACCAGAGGTCTCCTCTTTTCTAATATTAGTAATAGGAGCAATGCTCGGAACCGATGTTGGATCATTTAACCTCAATGCCTCTTCAAGAACCACTGGGTTAGCTAGAATTTGTGGCCACTCAACAACACACTCTATGGTTCTTTGAAGCTTATCCGTATTTTATTTTAAGGACAAAACAGAAGAATATCCTTCAATTCCAACAAATTTAAACACTTTTTCATGAATAAGGCTGAAATTCATGATTATTAGAAAGGTTTACCACTAATTAGAATCTGTTTAACCATGAATTTTCTTATTCGATGCATTTTTTTCTTCACCTACTTAAGAGGAATTGCATTATCATCACCAAAGACATGTATTGGAGATGAAAATACCCTTTCTATAGCATCCTCTATGTCCTGTTATTTGGGAGATATTTCTTTCAATTCACCGGGTGATCCAGTAGTTCCAAGAGTAGTGTCACCAGGGCTATATCGTGGCGATGGAACTTCAGTTGATTTTCCTTTAACTCGCTGCAATTTAAGGTGACATTTTCCCTAAGTAACAAATCTTTGACTAAATTCGAATTGCAAAGCAGAATAGAATGTAACAAAAGGAAATTTACATATTTAGGATCTACAATATCATGCCATTATTCATATAATGAAGGACCAATACCTTCAGGGGTATCACAATCTATCATTTTCTTCACCAGCTTCATGGTGGTAATTGATTCATCAGCTGTATATATGAGAATTTCTAGCTCTCAGATGTAAGTTCTAACTTCATTGGGATTTTCCTTAAATATAATTTCAAAAGAATCTCTTAGATCTCTTACTCCTAGAATATTTATCCCTTCACACAAATCCATCCACATGGTTTCAGCATCACAATACAAACATTTCCATGTTTGAACAACCTCTAGTTGTAAATATTCAGATTATATGGATATGGGTTGTTAAGAGGGTCCTATATCCTTGGATTTAAGTATCTTTCCAACTCCTTCAACCACATATGGGGGATGATAAAATTGGACTTGTCGCTCTTTTGAATGATTGAGACTAGATCGCATCAGTACAGCCTCAGTAGGAATTGTCAAAGTGGAACTCTAAACTCTAGCAGTCGGATTATATCTAGCATGAGCCCTCTTTAGTGAATTTGGAGCCTCTTCACCTCCACCCTGAGACTCTAGTGAGTGGGCCCCTAATGAAAAATAATTACCTTCCAAAAAATTGGGTTCCCTCATGTTACTTCTCTTTACCCCCACTCGAGGTATATCATGGTTTAATACCCCTTTAGGGTAAGATGAAACTCAGTTTTTGTTATACCAGATAGCCAATATACTTACTGCATTAGTCACAAGAAAATTAAATACTACTCCAGTCTTCTCTACATATGTCAGCAACCATAGTTGTCGAGAAACCATCGAATGTTTCTCTAATCTAACATGCACAGGGGGGAGATGCATTATTTATTTCAGAAATTTGAATTTATGTGAAAATATATAAGAAGCATAGGCCTCACATTTGATTTTTGATCAATCCTGGTGTCTGATACGCCATCTATACAAGCTATCATGTATTCCCTTAACATTAAACTAGTAGTCCCATCATCAATGAATTTCCCCGGAGGTGGATTCCCATAAGTAATGAAATGAAATTCTTTAAACATACTCAACCTTCCCTTGATATCATAAGCATTCAGTGAAAAGGTTGAAATACCAAAGAAATCTTGAACAGATGGTCGGAAAGAACATCTAATGACTTATACCCGACTTTGTACAACATAAGTTTTGAAGTGAGTAGTGATCCATCCCCATAACACCTGGAATGATCCCTCTATTCTCAAAGGATACTTACCTATATAAATATGTAGTATAATCCAATAAATATTTGGAAACACAGATGTGTCCAACCCTACCATCCTTATCTCAGCCAGCTTGGTCGTAATAACAAAAGATCCTAGGCACACACCTCCATTGGAATCTATGACTCGTAACAATTACACACAGGTCCACATGGCCAGGAAACTGGCCAAATGTTTCTTCATAGGAATATTTGAATTTACTTCATATCCCCACTTGTCTAACTCTCCTTTATATTATTTTGGTAAAAAGGATTCATGTGTACCTCTGTTCTCTTCCTTTGGATACCTATTTGGATGTGTATAGGTGGGACCATTTTTCTTCTTCTTTACCATGAATATTTTCATCCATTCCTCTGGATGAATATCCCTTCTTGTGTGGGACTTCATGGTAGTAGTGTTCTTGAGATTGTTAAATAATTTCATCAACTCCTAAACCAATGTTTGTTTCTTATCCATGTCATTCCATGTAACATCTGGGGGAATAAACTCATTGTACATATCTCCAATGATTGGAGCTCTAGAAATCTTGTAGACATCCCACAAGCTAACACCCACTTATCCATGTGTTAAATGAAATGAGTTAGTTTATGGGCTCCATCATCTTAATAACTTTGGCCCAAAATAATCATTCATATACCCATAGTTTTTCCCAACCTAAAATGCCTCATAAATAGAAACACCTTTTAAGTCATCTGAAAATTATGCACACATCATGCGCACCCAATATGCTGACATCCATTCAAGTTTTACACATCCTACTAGGAAAAATTCCCAAATTCCATTCCAAACATTGGATTGATCCATCTAAGAATTTAGGAAGATGGATGAATAATAGTGTGGCTACAGTTTGGAAGTGTGTGGTTTCAAATCTGGAGCACACGGGCTATGATGCATGATATGATTTTTTTCTATTGTTCCAACATTAACAAATGAGAACCCAACAAAAACTTTGGTAGATGAGAATTTAGTATAATATTGAAACCAATAGAGTGGGACATAGTTTTTTGGGTTTGGAATATTGACTTCCAACAGATTACCATGTCTATACAATGTCAAATACATTCTTCGGGAAAAGATGAAATGATATTTCTTTAGATATTTTTTGAAGCCTGGAAGTGTGGTTTCACAGAAGTCATAGTAGTCATGATTAAAAATGTTCATCATGTCATAAATCCTTTACTGGACAGTTCATCAGTAGTTCCAATTCGTTTTGGACCATTGAACCTGTATAAAGATAAAAAATCATCTTTAATGTAAGTTCATTTTTGACATTTTGACAGAACAATTTAAAAAATCGACAAATTCATTAAGGTACGCAAGTCTAGAATTTGGTGCATAAGTGTAATAAAGAGTGAAAGTGTGACGCCTCAATTATAGCGTGCAAATATAAAAACTTATGGAAGAAGAACAACTAAACCGAAGCATCCGAGTAAGAAAGATCTTGCCCACCGAGAGCTAAAATTCCAAAAGTTGGGAGATTTTTTACGAAAGTGAAGCTGCTAAATATAACAATTCAAATCACCCTGCATGCCAGGATCCTGCATGCTACCAACTTGTGTGACCAGTTTCCTTGAGCGTTTAAAACTTTCATGTCCCATTACCCCCTTTTTCCATTACATTAACTCAATATATAATCCTATTTTCATTCTTAATCTAATTCTAAGGGGGTCTTTTGTTGACACATTGTTCTGTGACATAGTATAAATAAAGAAAAATGGAAATTCCATAGAAAAAAGATGAAAAACACATGAAAAAAACCAGGATTTGAAAAGGCATGAGCTTTGAATCGCCCTAGTCAGACCACTGGGCTATCAGCACGCAACCTATTTGTGCTCCCCCCTCTAGCATGCAGCCAACTTGAGCGCCTAATTTAATTTCTCTCAATGTCCTATTTTTGCCTATAAATAGACCCTTGGTACCGTCATTTGTATGGATGAATTTACTTGAATCCTAATTGATTCTTTGATATCCCTAGTGCTTCTCCCAAGTCTTCTGAAGCTTTCAATGTTCTTATTTAAAACCTAAAGTAGAGGGATTGAATGAGGATCAAAGGACATATGTCCTATTAGTGTTTGGAATCCATGACACTTGCACACCTAAAGTGCCCAACCTCCCTAAATCAAAAACACTTGTGTGCCGCATATTTCTTTCACATGAACTTGAGCACCCCACTTCTAGGAATACATGTGAATACACTTGAATACTTGAGTCAAGTCCTTCCCAAGTGTTATCATTCAGGTTTTTTTCGCTTCAGTGAACATCAGGTCGCCCAAGCCTACATGCATGTCCATACTTGTGTGTCGGTACTTTATTGGGTTCCCCTCTATGATTCACCTACTCTCTTTAGTCTATAATCCATTAAACCCTCTTCAAAGACATTCATGGCAAGGATTCTTCTTAATTTGATCCCTTTTTTGAAAATTATTATATTGAGACCTCCACCAAAACCTCTTGACTCATCAAACCATTGGGAAATCCCCATCAACGTGTCTCTTATTTGGGTTTGTATATCTGTACTTAGAGGTTTCCCACATTTGTTTCACAATGGGGTTAGGATCCATGGAGTGTCTATGGGTTTGTATATCCGTAGTCACATGGACCTTTCTCCGTGGAAAAGTGTTAAGAATTTCCCAGTTTGTAGAATTATGGTTTGGGTCCAAACCTCTCCCTTCTCAAAAAACCCTAAACCTCAGGTCTCAGGTAGGGAAGGTTGAGATCACAATTTCTCTTCCATTCAAGCAACTGAAAAGTCTCTCTCCCATACCATAATCAATTTTAGGGATTCCATCATGGTGTATGCCCATAACCTTTTTAGTATGAGGTTAAATTCTTTATATTCCCTAATTCCTTCACCTTCACTCCTTATTGACATTAGACCATTTTCATATGGCATCCCACCTTTTTATTACATAACTTTTCCTTACTTTTTACAAATATTGGTTCATTAATGTCTAGTGTCTTGTAAATCATGAACATAAAAAATGAAAACATGAAACAATATTTTAAATCCCCTTTAAAAGATTCTTAAAAATTTTATCTTTTTTAAAATTACTGCATCTCATAACCTATATACATATATAAAAGGAAATGGTGAGCGGAAGGCCTAGTAAGGAAAACAAGTGAATTAGTTTACAAGTGATCTTGAGAGATATCAACAAAAACATGAGGGATATCATAAATGAATGATAAAGAGGAATATCATAGAAATAATAACATGAATCACAACATGAAAATGTGGTTACAACATTTAATTTAGTTGTTCATGAACATATAATTATGTTTCATCCCCAAGGTGTCCTAAAAATTACCCGGGTTATTCACCAAAGTATCATGAAACTTGTCATATCAAGAGATTAAATTGGTTACCCAATACATTGGAGCGCTGTCAGGGTGAACACTTAATATGTATTTATTTTAATTTGAGCCACATATATCATAATAAAACATTTTATAAATAATCTAAATATATTAAAATAAATTTATTTCACTTCAAAATCGTGATGTTTTAAAAGTGATTAAAAATGAGATCTTTGTGTATTTTATAACCCCTGGAAAAGGAATGAGGGTTTCATATATGTCGATTCCAGAATCAAATAATACATTTTTGGATATTTTTTAATACCCATATAAACTTAATTGGTTTGGGAATGCACATAAAAAATAATATAATTTCTTGAGAAAAAGATAGATATATTTGAGAAGAAAAGTATGCAACATAATAACAATATAACATGGTTTTAAAAAATATTGAAAAGAGAGGGGAAAAGGGTCACCCAATCATAAATAACTCATAATATAGTATTATTACAAAATAAAAAATAAATAAGTTCATGGTATGGATATTTTAATGACATACCACATGAAAAAGATACATGAAAGAAAAGAGAAGATGTTATTTCTTTTACAAAAAAATAGGCAGCCTAACGGCGTCACTTAATGTTCATAAAAATATGTTGATGAGATTGGAAAGGGTATATCATCATTTATACATAAAATGGATATAAATAAGTACATATAAGAACATACCTTAATATAATAAGGTGGAAACTAGAAGACAAAACATAAAAGATGTCATGACTTAAAAGAGGTGGGTGAAAGGTTCCCTCTCCTTAAAGAGTAACATCGAAAGCTCGATGGTTAGGACCTTGGAAGGATTGAGGGAACCTTGGTAGGATTCCTTCGGAGGTAAAAAGACCAGAACTTTGTTGAGAGGATTTTGGAATGAAAGGAATGAAGGAATGCCTTGTATTTATAGCAAAAGTGAGGGAATATTTTTATTAATTTCTAAATGACACCTCATCGGTGGTATTTGAAACCATGGGATTTCCCATGGTATTTGTTCATGGTATTGACCACTTGGGACACATAATAACCTAAGTTACTATTTATCAGGCGGCCATAATTGTTACATAATTAATACATCGTTAATGATGTCATTAAACACACTGAAACTCAAAACTGTATTTTTACTATTCACCGAAAAAAAATTTATAAAAATATCATAAATTCACCCTAAACTAATATAGATTATTTGAATTCAAAAATTAACACCATTTAATGAAAATAATTTTATAATTATTCCTAATATAACTTTTAAATAAAATCAAAATTTATTTTCAAAAAAACAACCTTAATAATATAACTCATTTTATAGCACCATGAGAAATTAATCATGGTCCCATAAAATTATCTTATAACCATTAGATAATAATGTAACAATTTGTGATTAAATATTAAGAAAATAAATTTTGATTTTAAATTATTAAAATAATTATAAAATTGAAATTAAAATATTTATCACATAAAAAATATCAATACTTATATGATGCTCATTTCTTACCTTTTAAGATGTATAAATTGTATTCATACATATATGGGTGAAGTTTTTTACTTTTTAGTCTGATTTACTATTCATTAATATTTATTACTTTTTATAATGTTAAAATTACTATTCCATGTTAAGTTACTATTCACCTGAAAAATTAATTTGACCTCATTAGAATATAAATGTCTTACTGATCGAAATAGTGTATGTCTGTTTTTCAAAAATCATTACATAGAAAATTTTATTTAATAATAAAATATTATTTTACTATTCATAAAATACTATTCATCAAAAAATTGAAACTTCTAAGAAAACTTCTACCAATTTATCCATGGTTAATTTTCACATTTGAAATTCAAAAATGACGTTTATTTAACCCTAAAAATTTTCTATGTTTAAGAAATTAGATTTTTAAAATATAAAAATCCTCAGTTATTAACAATAAAAGTGGATACCAAATTAATAGCGATATTTCATAGTAAAATTTATGACACAATAAAAAAATTATTTTATCATTTAAATTTAAAAAGGGATGTTTTGATAATAATAGTAATTATTCCATATACCTTAATTTTTTATAATAATTATATCATTTCTGAAAACTAAAATTTGGGTCTAAAGTAATATGATGTGATTTTATTATTAAACATAATAAATAGTTATTTCAAGAAAATACATCCATAAATAAAAGACGAACATTTTTCAGGTCGTTACATGTCCTATGTGAAGAGAATAGAGGGAGCGCTCATCGCCTCGCCCTCTTCATAGGTCATCTCACCCTCGTCCACTATCGCTGCCATAGGCGCGCCATCTTCCACTAGTAGAGGAGGAAAAGTGTGAGTGCCTTTGTTGAATCGTTGACATCCCCTTGTCTCTCAGACTAAGCATGACTCACGTGAGCTTAGATATTTTTCATGATCAAAAAATTTTCCCAACAATATGAACAATGAGAACTATGATTCTTGTTCAAACTAGGATACGTATGAAGCCTTTTCAGGGCCCAAGATCATTGGATATCCTCTTTAGGAATCCAACCCTAATTCCATTAATTTGGGCATCCCCCTTATGAATAATCCTCAAATTAAACCCCCAAATCACCAAGGAATCCTTTTCAGAAATTAAGGCCAAAACCCTTTCTCTCAAAAGACTATACTCTCGTATGAGTCTCATCAAACTATGTGGGATTTGATTCCTATCTACATGGGATACGTAGAAAGCATCCCTGAGGTTCAAACCCAACACTTCAAATTATCCTTATTCCCCTGGGGCCATATTCCCAATAGGGTATAATCTAACTTGGAAACCCATATCATTTCTATGTTCCTTGGGCTGCTTCAGTATAATTCCCACACCAAACATTGACTAAGCCTCTTTCGCTTAGATGTCCTTACCAGATAACATTAAAATGTAAAGTTAGGTCATTATCACCTGAACTTAAAAGGTATGATGTATCCCATTAAGAGGAACCAATCTACAAGGTTTCTGATTCCTTTCACAAGGATATATAGGTAGCTCATTTTATGGGTATGATCCCAATATCAAAACAAACCTTCATCTCCCTAGATAATAATAAATTTCAGAGTAACCCACTGAGTGGCTTAAAAATCAGTATCATCCTAACGATGATTAAAATAATCTCTAAATATTACATTAGAGGATACCATTTATATATAACCATGAATACATACATATATCTCTATTAATGAAGAACCTCAAATACATATAGATTTTTATAAATTTTACACATGTTAATAAGTGATTGAAATTTCCAAGGGAATATTATGTTATACTTGGTAAAATGATAGAAATTCATGAAAATTTTATATATTTATAAATATATTCCTAGAGTTGACAATAAATTCCCCCAAAATAATGTGATGAGTCTCACGTCCCATCCTCTCAAATAATTCACATTCCTAAGTATCATAATGTTCAGACATAACAAAGGCTTTCCATTGGAATGTAGATCCCTTTTGGAAAAATAAGTGTTGGTTGTTTCCGGTTCCATGAATACATAAAATGGAAACTTCCTAGAAGAAGTGATTCTTAAAACTAGAAAACATGTTTCAAGAAACTAAAAAACAATACTGTTGAAAAAATTTCAAAGGAAAGAATAAAGGGTATAAAATTTGAGGTAGGTTGGAATCAAAATATCCACCCTTTTGACCCCAACAAGTCAATGTTAATTAGTTATGTTGGGGTTACAACTAGGATGAATGTACTAATTGATATATATTCATGAAACCATGTCCATACCATAATAAAGGAAAACACTTTGGGAAGATATAAAGTTAATGTTATTATATAATTTCTCTCTTTACTGGAAAATTATATAATTAAATGTTGATTTAATTTTAATTATTCTCTATAGAGTTTGTTTACTTAGGATGATTCCCATAAGAAATATGTCTTAATGGTCACTGTAAAATGCCACAAAGTCTTTTTGACTCTTCTTACAAATATTTATCTTAGGGATCCTAGCGAAGAAATTAATGCCCAACCCACCAATTACATAAACATGTATTATAAAGTTGGAAACATTGAATCATTCCATCAGTCTTCATGATGGGAAATCATTTTATTTACATCTTATTTGATAATATATTATTTTACATTATTTATTTTAACCAATTTGATTAAAAAAATTTATAAAACATAAAATTAATTCTAAAAATAAACAACGTTCATCAACACCAATGATGCCATCTCCCAAAGCAAGGATGAGTTACGCATCACTAGATAAGAAAATGGTATGTATTTTAAATAAATAATAAAAGTTATATGTGATATGAAAAAACATATGTTCCTTTATTTATATTCATCTCAATGGATCAAAAATTTGAATCCACTTATATCCCACGTCATTGGATATAAAAGGAGGCCCACATAAATTAAGAGGGAAACCCAGTTGATAAAGAAAAAAGTAGTATGAAAAAAAGTCTCAGTATAATAATATGGTGGTTAATTATTATTTATAATAGTATTACACAAATATATCTATTTATGTTCATGTGTGTTTTATATGATTTCGACAGAAGAATCATTATTGACTGTACAATAAGAAAAAAAACATTCAGTAGCATTGAAGCGGCCAGAAAAATATGGTTGCATTAAAGGTGTAGGTTTTAGAGAGTCTTATTGAATAAATTTTGAGAACAAAATCCCCAAAGAGATACATATGGGATGATTAAAGGACTATAGTCGCAAATAGATTCTTTTAAATAAATTCATGTCCAGTCTAGTTTGCCTGACCAATATATGTGAAATGATCAATGTAAACCAGTAGTGGAACAAAGATAAGAACATGAACTACCAAATGACCCTGATAGCTTTGAGGCTAGTCATTCCCTTCAATAACATACCATACCCAAGGTAATCAATTTTTTCATTACTATTTATCCTAAATTTGTATCAAAAAACTTATGATAACATTATATTACTAAAATTTTATAGGGTAATGTTGTATGTGATGTCTATCTATAAACACCCACACACCACCATGTTGCATGGGGTACAGTGTATAATGTACTATGAGATAAACTACACAATAAATAATTACCAAAAAGATCACATGAGAGTGTGGACTAAAGTAATGAAAGATCTAAGCATTGAGTTTCATATTTGACCTGATGATCCGAATATTAGAATGGTTAATGATGTTATTGGAACATTCATAGCATGGATGCCTGATCTTATAAATATTAATGAGGTATTTCATTAAAAAAATTCAAATGAAAACACTTTTATAGTTGATGAAATGGATTGAAGTGATGTATAGTATAACATATTAATAAAACAATGGGTAAATGGAAGGTCTAATTATGAAAATCTGGTGAATTGAGCAAGAAAATAAAAGTATCTTTCAAGAGTACCTTCCCCCTGAAAATTACAATACAGAATATATTAGCATTAAAACTTCATGTAGAGACCACCTATAAATATGGAGATATGTTTTAAATTCAGTATGAAAAAAAATATTTCAAACTTTCAATACAGATTTTATTGGTCTCAAGAGTATAAATTATATTCTCATGTTTGAATGGATGAGAACATAAATTTTTAATACATATATATTGTAAATTTTCATAATACATCTATCAAAAAAAGATCTAATATTTTTATTAAAGTAAATAAATATTCATATTGTCTATATTCATTTATATTAAAACTATATAAAGTTGAGATCGTGTGAATGACGATTTGGATTCATTAATCCCTATATCATTTCATTGCAAGAAACTTTTTCAAGAGGGAATAAATTGATAAGAAAAAAAATACATTAAATAATGAGTTTGAGAAAAAGTAACAAGAAGCATACTCTTTTTTTTACCAGAAATATAGTTGTAAAACTCTAAAATATAATTAAATAAAATATATTTTAATTTTATTCATTTCTTATTTGTTTTTTAGAAAGAAATAGATGATGATCGTAATCAATATAGATTCCCCAAATATTTATTTTTTTGGATCCAATGCATGGATATCCAATTAAACAAACACACATGATGTGTATTGTGAACTTGTAATGAAATGAAATCAAAATTTTAAATATAATGGTAGAATTATATGATTTTTTGTGTTTTAAAAAGAGTTTTTTTATGATAGAGAGATAGAAAAATATAGGATAAATCATGGTATGAGGTCGGTGACTGCAGATAAGAAGCCAGTGGATTCCTTAAAATAGAAACATATTAAGTTATAAATATAATTATTTAACTATCAAAACATATTTCAAAAATAATAATTATATTGGTCAGTATTTATACTGTGTTTGAAGTAAGATAAAAAAATATTGTGGGTATTATGTCTAAAAATTAATGATAGATATCATAACCAATAAAAATACTGACATCACCGAATATGTATGTTCCGAAAAAAATTAGTGTTTCATTAAAAATAATTTTTTCTAATTTTTTGCTCAAAAATTTCTCGGTACTACCAAGATTTATAAAAACCATCATACTCAAAAGAAGAATTGATTATTTTTAGAGATAAGTGTGAGGTGTAAATCGCCTCAAAATGTTTTCTAAAATCAAATTTAGGTGATTACTATATATTTTTATATTCTAATATGGTCTAGGAACATAGAAATATATTTGGGTTGTGAATCATTAGTATCAGAATTCTCACTACGGAAAAAAAGGCATTTAGCGGCGGTTTTTTTTCGTTTCGCGGTGGTTTAAACCGCCGCTAAATTGATTGGCAGCGGTTTTGAAAACCCACCGCTAAATTGTGCATCGGGAAACTATTTTGCGGCGGTTTTGAAAACCGTCACAGAACGTTTCGCAACGGTTTTTTAGCGGCGGTTTTTTTTATTTTTTTATTTTTTGTTATTTTTGTTATTTTTTTATTTTTTTTTATTTTTTTTATTTTTGTTATTTTTTTTATTGTTGATATTTTTAATTTTATATATTTATTTGTTTATATATTTATTTATATATTTATTTATATATTTAATTATATATTTATTTTTCATATTTATTTTTCGTATTTATTTTTCGTATTTATTTTTCGTATTTATTTTTCGTATTTATTTTATTTTATTTATTTTATTTATTTTATTTATTTTATTTATTTTATTTATTTTATTTATTTATTTATTTATTTATTTATTTATTTTTCGTATTTATTTATTTATTTATTTATTTTTCATATTTATTTATTTATTTATTTTTCGTATTTATTTATTTTATTTATTTTATTTCGTATTTATTTTATTTATTTTATTTTATTTTATTTGTTTTATTTTATTTTATTTGTTTTATTTATTTTATTTATTTTATTTATTTATTTATTTATTTTATTTCGTATTTATTTTTTATTTTATTTTTATTTCGTATTTATTTTATTTACTTTATTTATCCATGCATGCACATCCCATGCACATGCACATGCACACGCACATGCACATGCATACCCATGCAATATAAAGAAATTCTGTGTTTGCTGAGATTTGAACCCCTAACCTCTTGCATATTTTCCAGACTTTACCACTCCAGTAAGCTCGTCATGTGGTTAATAAACAGAATTTAACATACTTATATATATTAATTGAAAAAACAAATAATACATAAATAATAGATATAAACTCAATAATAATAAATAATAAAAAATAAAAAATAAAAAATAAATAAGGTATAATAAATATAAATAATAAATAATAAATAATAAATAATAAATAATAAATAATAAATAATAAACAATAAATAATGAATAATAATTAATAATTAATAATTAATAATTAATAATTAATAATTAATAATTAATAATTAATAATTAATAATTAATAATTAATAAATATTAAATATTAAATATTAAATAATCAATAATCAATAATCAATAATCAATAATAAATAATAAATAATCAATAATCAATAATCAATAATCAATAATCAATAATAAATAATAAATAATAAATATTATATAATAAATAATAAATAATAAATAAATATAAATAATAAATAATAAATAATAAATAATAAATAATAAATAATAAATAAATATAAATAGTAAATAAATATAAATAATAAATAATAAATAAATATAAATAATAAATAATAAATAATAAATAATAAATAATAAATAATAAATAAATATAAATAATAAATAATAAATTGAAAATAATAAATTATAAATAATAAATAATAAATAATAAATAATAAATAATAAATAATAAATAATAAATAAATATAAATAATAAATAATAAATAATAAATAATAAATAAATATTAATAATAAATAATAAATAATAAATAAATATAAATAATAAATAATAAATAATAACTAATAACTAATAAATAATAACTAATAAATAAATATAAGTAATAAATAATAAATAATAAATAATAAATAATAACTAATAAATAATAATAAATAAATAAATATAACTAATAAATAATAAATAATAAATAAATATAAATAATAAATAATAAATAATAAATAAATATATATAATAAATAATAAATAATAAATAATAAATAATAAATAAATATTAATAATAAATAATAAATAAATATAAATAATAAATAATAACTAATAAATAATAACTAATAAATAATAGCTAATAAATAAATATAAGTAATAAATAATAAATAACAAATAATAAATAATAAATAATAAATAATAAATAAATATAAATAATAAATAATAAATAGAAAATAATAAATAATAAATAAATATAAATAATAAATAATAAATAATAAATAAATAATTAATAATTAATAATAAATAAATATAAATAATTAATAATAAATATAAATAATGAATAAATATAAATAATAAATATAAATAATAAATAATAAATAAATATAAATAAATATAAATAATAAATAAATATAAATAATAAATAATAAATAAATTAAATTAAATATAAATAATAAATAGTAAATAATAAATAAATATAAATAATAAATAAAAAATAATAATAAATAAATATAAATAAAAAATAATAACTAATAAATAATAACTAATAACTAATAAATAATAACTAATAAATAAATATAAATAATAAATAATAAATAATAAATAACCAGTTACAAATAATAGATAATAAATAAATTAAAGTATATTATAAATAATAAATAATAAATAATAAAGGAAACACATGAAAAAGTATGAAAAGATGTGATAAGGGATGAAAAAACATGGAAACGCGTGAAAAAGGATGGAGAAGCATATGAAGAATGAGGCATTAGAAAAAATGAGAACGCATGAAAACTCGTGACAACTCTGGAAAACTCCTTAATAATTCAACATAATCATCATAATAACCCATAAAAAACCATTGATAAAGATAACAAGTCATGGAAACCCAAAAAAACAGTAATAAATGGAGCTACCGTTAAAACCCGTGAAAACGGTCATAAAGAGACAAAAACATTGGACTCACATTAACGGAGATAACTTATGATCCGAGAGTCCGTTTTAGATCCGCGACCTGTCAAATCAAAGATCCTGAAACGCTCTTCAACCTGAAAGGTGAAAGAGTTCGAATGGACAGACGGATTAGAAGTTATGACCATTTAAAAAAATATGATGGAGAATGGGTGCTAGAAACGAGGCATTGAAAAACATAACAAACCTGATACCTACTAAAAAGGCCATAAAATATGATCTAGGAGTGCATGTGGGTGCTGCGACTAGTTAAACTGAAGCTCATGGAATGAGCTATGATCTGGCAGGTGGAGGAGGTCGAACTGACACGCGGATCGAAAGTTAGGTCTGTTTAAAGACAAGTTCGATGGGACACCGGTGACTGAAACGGGGTTTTGGAGGCCTTCGGAGGGGTGTTTGGGGACAAAAAACATGACAGAAGCTAGCTTCTGTCGAATTGGTGCGTATCTCTCTTCTATGGCTTCGATTTGACATGTGGTAGAGCCCAAACGGACACCCGGAGTGAAAGTTATGGCCGTTTGAAGTTGGAGAACTTTTTTCAAATTTTTTATAACTCTAATATCTTCCACACCTTAGACCGTCTCATGGTTTTGATTATATGTGTCTCTAGATCTCTTCATGAGCTTCTATTTGACTGGTCGTGGCACTTCAACGGACGCCCGGATCAAAAGTTATGGTCGTTTTATTGATTTCGGGGTCTCTAGCGTTTTTTTTATTTTTTTCATTTCATTTCGGGGCGGTTTTACCGAAACTGCCGCTGATCCTCGAATAAAATTAAAAAAAATTAAAAAATTAAAAAATAAATAAATTTTTTTTGCCGTTTAGCGGCGGTTGTTTCGCGGCGGTTCTTAAAACCGCCGCGAAATGCCGGCCCGAAAATGCGTTTCGTGGCGGTTTTCTTGTAGTGTCTATATATTATTTTTTATCAATTTCTCAAGGATAAGTATAATGGAGGAAATTAGTTTGTTTTGAAAAAAAGGAGAACAATATATTGTGTCAGAATATATACATACATCATGAATAGGTGGATTCATAGTAATTATTTAGTTAAATTTTACATCATTTTATTTACTTTTTTAGTTAATTTCATTATCATTTTTATATGATACTTATTTTCTTAAGTTTACACATTATTTCCAAATAAAAACCTCATGGTAAAAAGTAAGAAAATGAGCTCATGTTATTTTCCATATTTAGGAAAAAAAATCCATAACTAATTTTTGATGTGCACAAATTGAACGCATTACAATCCGACTCACGATGAGGTTATTAAGACTCAAAGTGTCCATTATCAATTTAAAATTGACAACTTAGTTCCAAACATGGTTCACTCATTGAAAACCAAGAAAACAAACTCTTTTTTTTGATAATTTAGAAAAACAATCATAAGTCATTTGTGATGTATAGGAATTGGTCTCACATCATGCCAACACACGATGTGACCAGTATGACTCAAAGTGCATGTTTTTAGTTTAAAATTATTTTTTTTGTAAAAATAAGTTACATACTAAAAACCAATAAAACACATTCATATTGTTTTGACACATTTTAAAAATGATCCATATGATATTTCTGGCATGTAGTAATCATCTGAGTGTTAATCTGATGCATGGTGTGGCCAGTTTGACTCAAAGTGTATGCTTTCAATTTAAAATAAAATTTTAGTAAAACCACAAGTGACATACCCAAAATTGAGAAAATTCAGTTAGATTATTTTTATAATTTATAATAATGATAAATTACTAATATTTTATGTTTAAGATTCATTCACCCCTTAATCATACCCATAGTGTGATTAGTAAGACTATAAGTGTGTCTTTTTATTTAAAAATTACATTTTAGTAAAAATTACATGTGAAGTACTCAAAACTTTGAAAATACATTATGATTATTTTGATATAAAATGAAAAAATAATCCTTCACTCGTTTTTTAAATGTTCGAATCATTCTCATCTCAATTTGATACATAGTGTGACTAGTATGACTCAATGTTTCTATTATCAGTTTAAAATTTACAATTTAGTTCAAAATGTGTGTCACACACTGAAACCCAAGAAAACATGCTCTGATTAACTTAATAATTTTGTGAAATAATTCATATGTCAAATATTATTATTTACAATTAGTCACACATTAAACTGACACACGATGAGACATATATGACTCAATGTGTGGGTTTTCAGTTTAAAGTGGGATTTTAGTAAAAAAAATTGACATAATCAAACCCAAGAAAACACATTCATATTATTTTTATATTTTAATAAAACAATCCATAAGTCATTTTTGATATGTAGGAATCTTTCACACATCAATCTAATGCATGGTGTGACCGATATGACCCAAAGTGCATGTTTTTAGTTTAAAATGACATTTTAGTAAAAAACACAAGTCACATACTCAAAATCAAGAAAATGAATTAATATTGTTTTGATACTTTAGAAAAATGATCCATAAGTCATTTTTTATGTCTAGGAATTAACCACACCTTAATATGATGCATGGTGTGATCGGTATGAATCTATATCTGTCTTTTCATTTAAAATTTACATTTTAGTTAAAAAGGAATGTTACATACTCAAAACTAATCAAACAAATTCATATTATTTTGATGATTTAGGGAAATAATCCATAATTCATTTGATATTTATAGGAATTGGAATCAACCAAATCAGATACATGGTGTTCCAAATATGACTCAAAGTGTTTTTTATCTGTTTAAAATTGAAATTTTAGTTCAAAACGTTCACCACTCACCAAAAACCAAGAAAAATAACTCACATTGTATTGATCATTTAGGAAAATTATTCATAAGTCATTTGTGACATGTTGGAATCAGTTTAACATCAAACTGAAACATGATATGACTGGTAGGACTCGAAGTGAATTTTCAGTTTAAAATGATATTTTAGTGAAAAACATTATACTCAAAACTAAGAAAACACATTTGGACTATATTGATAATTTAGAAAAATGACCTATAAGTTATATTTTATGTGTAGAAATCAACCACAAGTCAATCTAATTCATGGTATGATCAATGTGACTTAAAGTGCATGTTTTCAATTTAAAATTTTATTTCTATAATAACCACAACTGACATACAAAAAAATAATAAAACTCATTCAAATTGTTTTTATAATTTATAAAAATTGTCTATATTTGATGTTTGATATGTATGAATCTATCTCACCTCAATCCAATGCATGATATAACTGATATGCCTCTAAGTGTGTCTGTTTTATTTAAAAATAAAATTTTAAAAAAAATATATGTGAAATACTCAATACAAATAAAAAAATTCATATTATTTCAATAATTAATGGAAAATTTCCATAAGTTATTTTCCATGTGTGGGAATCAACTGAAACCTAGTTGGATAAATGATTTATTCAATATTACTCAAGTCGTTAATTAGTAGTTTAAAATTGACATTTTTGTTCAAAAAATGTTCCACTGACTAAAAACCAATAAAACACACTCAGATTTTGTTAATAATTTAGTAAAATGATACATAAGTCATTTGTTATGTGTATGAATTAGTTTCACCTCAAAATGAAACACGATGTGATCAGGAAATTTTAGGAAATAAAAGGGGACATACTCAAAACTAAGAAAACACCTTTGTATTATTTTCATATTTTTGAAAAATTGTCCATAATTTAATTTTTACATTTAGGAATTATCCACACATAATTCTGACATATGGGGTGACTGGTATGACTCTGTTGACGCTCCTTTCCATCACAGTGTCTAACGAATTGAAAAGGGAAATACCTTTAACCCAAAGTGATTCATCCTTTGAAGAAACATCAAAAATTGACAAAGGCATGAACAAAGATTCAAATGCCCTTGGGTCACGCAAGTTCCACCAAGGTCGCGCAAGTATACTTGCACGCCGCCTAATGGTCATGCAGGTGACTTTTGCGCCCTCTATGAATTTTGCCCAGGGTCTTCACCAGCCTATAAATACCCCCTGTGGGACCCCCATTTAAGGAGGAAAAATTCCAGAAACTCAAATTTGAGCTCCTAGCACCCTAGTATCTTCTCAAAGCTTTTGAACACTTCTAGGGTAATTTCTTACCAAGAACGAAAGCTCTAAAGAGGGGGAGTAAGTCCTAAGTGTTGAAACTCATCAACACATGCGCGCCTAAGTGGCCAGCACTTAAGGGAAATGGCCACACTTGCGCACCGCCTTACCCCTTCAACTGAACTTGCACGCCCATCTTTTGGAAGCCACTAGGGATTGTATTAAGGGCTTCAGCCAAGTCTCGCCCAAGTATTACCCTAAGGGTTGACCATCGCGCAAGTACACTGTGTCGCTCATGTCTACTTGCGCGACCAGGACTTGCACACCCACGGAGGACTTGCGCACCACCTTATTTTTGGGTGCCTCTCCTGCCTATTTTACCTCTCTTATTCCTATCCACCTATCCTCTTCAAGATTAATCCTTGAAAATTCTCACCAAAGCCATTCATGGCATGAGTTCATTGTTGTGTTCCATATCTGAAAGGAATTATGTGGAACATCTCTTAAAACCTAGTGATTTACATATCTTTATGTCGTTAAGGTCAGATATTTCATTCATTCAACCTCATCCTTTAAGATGAGAGAATCCTTAATCAGGGCCTCCTTTTCAGGAATAAGCCCAATACCAATCCCCTAAACCTATGCATCCTCCTTAGGAGTAAGCCCTAGTCCAAATTTCTAAATCTGGGCATCCTCCTCAGGAGAAAGCCCCAAGTTCCCAAATATGGGCATCCTTCTTGAGAGTAAGCCCCAACCATAATTCATTTAACCTGTGCCTCCTCCTATGGAATAATCCCCAGTTCTCAAAACCTTTAACATGGGCATCCTCCTTGGGAGTAAGCCCCAACCATAATTCTTTTAACCTGGGCCTCCTCCTTATGAATAAGCCCCAGTTTTCAAAACCTTTAACCTGGTCATCCTACTTGGGAGTAAGCCACAACCATAATTCTTTTAACTTGGGCCTCCTCCTTAGAAATAAGCCTCAGTTCTCAAAACCTTTAACCTGGGCCTCCACCTTAGGAGTAAGCCCCGGTTCTCAAATCCTTTAACCTGGGACTCCTCAAGTGTAAGCCCCAGTCATGATTTCCCTTAACTAGTATTAATTTACTTTTGATTTGGGCTTCCTTATCAGGATTAAAACTTATTCATAAGTCCCATCCTAATTTGGGCATCTTCCTTTGGAATAATCCCCAAGTTAGAGTATCCAAATCTCTATAAAGTACATATACCTTTATGGACCTTGTTCCTGGGTTTCTTCCCTGAAGTAAATCCTAATCTTCATCTATTTTTGGAAGTCATACATACATAAGCCCCACATCATTTCTTATGATGGCGCAATTGTCTGGCTTTTCCAATACCTCTTGTTTCTCACACCGTGCACGACTCACGTGATCTTAGAGTGTAAAAGTAATTATGACATATTTATTTGAGCCATCAATCATGCATAGACATCGTACACCCTTACTCGAACTACATGGGTTCTGATTCCTTTTATAAAAAAGGATACGTATGTAGCCCATCTGTGGGTATGATCCGAACTCTGAAATAATCCATGTCTTTATGAATGACAATAAACTTCAAGTGGCCCAATGAGTGGCTTTAAAACCAGTATGGTCATCATAATGACCAAGAGACTTTTATTAATTGAAGGATACCATTGACTAAAAATATCTAACAAATACAGATGATTCTCTATCAATGAATAACCTCGAATACATATAAAATATTCTTTAAAATTCCTACATATCAAATCATTGATTGTCAGATCTAAATGAAAGCTCATTTTATACTTGTTAATTTAATAAGGATTCACGAACATAATATAAATCTATAAAGAGAGTCTTGGAGTAGACAATAATTCCCCTCAAAAAGGTGTGATGAGTCCGACCTCCCATCCTTTGGACCAATGCAAATTCTTAAGCCTCATAGGTCCACAACTAATGAGCACCTACCTTTGGAAAGTAGGTCAAATTGGATATAGAATCATTGGATGTTTCTGGTTCTACGAACAAACCCGTTAGAAACCGATTGGAATGTTTGAACCATAAATCAACGAGGTCTTTCCCAAATTCCATAGGAAACAGAAAATGGTGAACCTGACGTGAATATTTAACCAAGTTAAAGTGATGTTATACCTATTTGTTAGGCCCCTATTTAAACTTAATGAGAGGGCCAACAAGAAAATCAATAACATATGTGCTTATCCAAAAGATGTAGTGGTGGGACTTATCTTGATTACGTATTTTATATCAAACAGACACTCTTTTCCAAGTTTTTCTACATTAAAGAAATGTCTTCTCTTATGTTCACACCCATGAATACTTCTGCTGTGAATACATATGCTTTGAATGATGCTGCTGCAACTCCTGATGGATCGTCGTCTGCTCTGAGGACGACATCACCTATTCAACATCTTCAATGCTGGGTATCAAATGTGTTGGTTAAGGAGTACTGTCAACACGATACCATTCCCACTCTGGAGGCTGCTCGACAAGCCCTCCAAGTGAACAACTCACGCTGGGCGTCCGGACAGCGACGACCAGCGATCAAGAAGCAGGTGGTGCCAACCACCGTCTCCAACTGTTTTGGGTCGTTATCCCTAGAATGCAATCACCATTCACTCCCGTATTCTAAGGAGGTGAATGAGTAGGTCCCTTAGGGCCTTAATTCAATGAGACAAGAATACTTCCCAAGGGATCCCATCAACAATGACTGATAGACTTGTGCGGCAGTGCGCCCTCAACATGATGAGGGTATCGTCTCTAGGCATTCGGCTCAGGTTCCTTGAACCCGAGCAGGCAAGAAGAACCGCCAGAGGTGAATTTTGGTTAACAGTGAGTAGGTTCTCATCTTTTTCATCTCTAGAGAAGTCCACCAACCTAACATGGTGTCAAGCAATGAACGGGCACACACACTTATCCGTTTTAATTCCATTGTCCAGTAGACTCATCTGGAAAAAGCACACCAATCCCACCAGGAAATTCCGGAGGAGTACTACAGACAGGAACATACACCTGTTTATGAATCATCAACTAGTCAGCAGGCTCATCTAACTATATATGATGGAGCCCGCCAACCCAATGTGTTGGCAACTAGTAAACAGGCACATACACCTGCTTACACTCATAAGTCCAGTCAGCAGCCTCATCTGTCAGTATTAAAGGAAGTTAGTCAACCACGTTTGGTGGAGTGAAATCAGAAGGCACATACACCTCCTAGTACTGATCAATCCTACCAACAGTCTCATTTGATAGAACTCGGAGAAGTCAGTCAGAAATCTCTGACAACAAACAGGAGGCCAACTCAACTCTCTGCCCCAAAACATGAGTACTATCAGAATTCACTAACAGGAAAAGGGGTATGGGAGAAGGAACGCACACCTACTCCAAGAATGGAATGGATTTATATCCTTATTATAGCATTTGAAGTCACCAAATACATTTTGTCAATGGTGAAAGAGCAGTAGAAAATTCCTGCTCATATTCTGGATGTCTGCCAGGATATTATAACAGCTTCAGCAGCATCTCAGGGAAAGACACATAAATATATCCCTACCAGTGGAGTGACACATCAACATATCACTTCAGAATAGACACACACATATGTTCTAGTCCAAGAGGGTTGTGGGGCGTACTCCCCCATATCATACGGACGACCAAGTCAGGCACATACATTTGATTTGAGTAGATATAATCAGCCTAACCTGATCATTTCCTCTGAGTAGGCACATACACCTTCCCATAATAACCACTTTCATCAACAAGTGGTTCCTAAATCAAGTAAGAAGGCATTAGATAGGAAGACCCATCCAGGACAGTCAAGAAATCTAGGGTCAATCTATAACAAGGCCTAACTCGATGCTGGAGTTCTTGATTCACTCCATTAATTATCTATTGCAACTCAAGATTCTACTCTCTCAGTTCCCAATAGTGGGAACATTAATTCTGAAGGTCTGCATCAGATACTTCCTCATGAAGGTTTTATTCATGACAATTCGGTTGATTTTTTAGTTTCATCTTCAGATTAGAGCCACAAGAACCCTCTTTGTGGTCAGAAGACAAAAGAGAAAAATGTTTCATCTTTTGCTATAACCCACCATGGTGGTCCTCCCCATGATAATGAATTTATCTATTAAAGTCCTCTCCACATTAATAATGCACATTGACTGGAAAATGCTCCAATGGATAATATAGTGATGAGAAATCCCTCTTATTTTGAGTCACTTAAAAATGTGAAGCCAGTCATGTCTGATGCTTTACCGCTAGGAGATGAAATAATTTCTCAATCAGAAGATAGCCTGGGGTGTAGGTCATTCTCCGAACCACCCCTAGGTCATTCATATTCTAGTTTAATCAGTGAATTCTCTACCAATCTTGTTAAATCTGATGAAGCAATAATGAATCACCAAATATGGTTCAATCAGGTAGAATAATCTTTATCAAATGATAAATAGGAAGTGCTGAATATGAGAAAACAACAGGAAAAAGGTGAAGTGCCAGATATGTTTTAGCCTTTGGATGACTCTTAGTATGACATTCTAGAGTTGTTGATGGAATATGGAATTCATGATATTCATCTCAACATATGGAAAAAGCTTTTCCAGATGAAAAAGAAATTATTACCTTATGATGAATATGAAAATAATGTCAAGATAATACAAGGGTTACAGTGCCAAATTGACTTGTCATCTCTCTCAGTTTCTTGATATCTGAAGGCTAAAAAGCAGCAGAGAGCCCTTCAGAATTAATGCATTGGCACACAAAGAAGATTGCACCAATTAATTTCCAATGCCCCATATGGTATTCATATTAGGGGATGGGGTGTTCATGGAGCCCTTCATTTCACTGTACTCTCCAATAAAAAAATACCACCAAAAGTTGTCTCATGCAATGTTATTGCCCACGGTCGGCCACAGCCAATGGGTTTTGTTTGTAATCAAAGGCTTGCTCAAGAACATGCCTCAACTAGTTCCTCTCAAAATAAAGAATACAGAGAACATGTTATTGAATTACTCCTGCATCAAGCAAACGAGAATATTGAACAAGCCTCTAGTTTGGAGCAAGCACATCATCAAGTGACAGAAGTGTCAGAAATCATCCAACGGCCTTTTGAGCCGGGTGATAATATTGGATGTAGGTTGATGCATCCAGCCAATTTCCGTAATAAAGTCTGTAAGATCAGGAGAGATTTTAAGGAAGTCTCAGATATAGCATGTCAAGAACCACCCCGGCTTGCCAGACTGGGGACTCTTTTAACTCAGCCCTCAGAATCAAAAATAGGATTCGAGGAGTTGAGCAGAGAAAGCAGGAACAACCCCAGTCCACAAGACTAGGAACATTTTCAAATCCTCAATCTCTTCCTTAGAGAAAGTCAGTATTCTCTCAATTAGGTAAGAATCCTCAAGAGGAACGAAGAACCAAATTATCAGGATATTCCCTCCAAATTATGGTTTGTCAAGAAGTTCCTGAGGGATCAAATCGGAAAAAAGCAATGACTCATCAGGGACATAGAGGTAGACAATATCACAGAAATGCCGATAGAAGGGATGCAATGCATTATGAATAAATCAATGTCATTAATGTTTTTGTTATTGATCCCCCAGATGAGGCTCACTCAGAGGGATCAGATGAAGAGTTTTCTGCTCAGGAAGTTGTACGCACAGATAGAAATGAAGAAGGTGTGTGTACACGAAATCAAAGGATTACTCAGAATCTAGGTAATCCTTCAAGTAACCCACTTCCCCCTCTCAGAAAGGTGTCCAATAATGGGAAAGGAAAAAAATCATGTTACATACCCATCCTCTGGAGAAGTCCAATCGCTCTCATTAGAGAAAATATTTGCACAACAGGAGGAAGATATGAAGGAATTGAGGAGGTTTAATGCAGAACTACTTCTGGGTAGTCTTCCTCCTAAGTGTGATGGAGTTTGTCAGCCAAGGGAATTTGTTGAGGCTACTGAGATAGATCATGAATATCATCCTCTATCAGTAAACCCTCACAGGTCCAATCCTACGGGTCAAATGTAACAACAATTTGCAGTGCTTCCATCAGTTGCAATACTAGCCACCACATCTATCCAAGCTCCAGTCATTGAACCTACTCAGTTCCAAGCTCAACCAGATGTTTCTCAGAAGTTAATAACTACTATTGAGTCATTAACAGCTCGGTTGGAAGCTATGGGGGGAAAGTGTGCTCAAATCCAACCAGAAAAGAGAGCTTACCCTGAATGGGTTGATGCAATTCCTCCCCCATAAAATTTTTAAAACACAACATTCCCAATATTTAATGGTTCGGGAGAACCAGATCAACACTTTACACATTTTGTTTCTCATTGAGAACCTATTATGGGAACCCCTCATCAACAACAAGAAGTTAAACTCTGGTGTATTTTACAGTAATTACAAGGTCATGCCTTTGTCTGGTACACAAACTTTCAATCCCAGTCAATTACCAGATGGGAGGATATTCGTCAACGATTCCTTATTGAATTCAGCTCAAATTTTCCAAAGACAACAGTTTTTTATCTTAAAAACTGTAAGACAGGGGAAAATTAAAGGGTTTTGGATTTCATTGCTCGCTAGAAGGGATTAATATATTACCTGAGCTTAGCACTCCCTCAAGAAGAATTGTTTCCAATCTGGGTAGAAAATTTGTGTGATGAGTTATGCACACCGTTGATCCCTGTAAAATACACAGGAGGTTTTCAAGACCTTACTTCAATCGCTCAACAGATTGAAGATTCTCTTATGAAGACTAAGGATAAAACTCGTGTAATTCCATCAGCTTTATGAAGGAGAATGGGTAGAGCAGAGACTGCTACAGTTATGATTAAACAAGAATTTGTACCTGCTTCTACTTAAAAACCTTCATCTTCTCGAAGGGCTCTGCCTCCTGAGCATCCCCAACAGAGGTCGTTTCACTAAGATAATCAAAGATATTAAATAAAGAAACAATTTGAGGATTTAAAGAGAAATGTTTATTCTTTCTGAAATGAACAAGTTCCTGGCTACTTCATTTCAGCTCTGGAAAATAATTTGGTTCAATTGACAAGTCCCAAAAGGCCAAACAAAGATGGAGATGAAGGCCGTCCCAACTATTTATCATTTCATCAGATGTTGGGGAATCCCATTCAAGAGTGTTTTGTCTTCAAGGACCTCCTTCAAAAAATGGTTGACTCAGGAAAAGTCAAAATGAAAGTTTCTTCAGCTCAAGTATCATGTGTCACTGCTACAGATCCAGAGGAGGAAGGCGAGTGGCAAGAAGTCAAGAACAAAAATGCACAAAAATATGATGATTGAATGATCAGAAGAATGATCAAACGAACTTGTGCTATTTTTAGAACACAATTGAATAAACCAATTGTGTCTTCTACCATGAATGCCACAGCAAAACCCTATTTATCAGGGGGAAATCTTCAAAGAAACTACATAATTCAAAGAAAGAAGATGAATCAGAAGAATATTAGTATGTGTCAAAGCCCAAGTTGTCTTTGACTCTGACAAATTTTATACCATCTACTTTGAAGCAATGGGCACCGCCCCATCAAATGGCATAGCCTAAATTGGCTAATCAGGTAGAGTCTTCATCGGATGAAGAGTGTATCTTTGGTTCTGTTAATATGATTCATTTAACAGATCCTTATGCTAGTCGCAGTTTCGATTTTGATGAGCCTAAATTCCCTGTATCAAATAGTGGAATCAGAGGGAGTTCCAAAGGCTCAGGGTATAGTGGAATACATGGATCTTTCAGAGGACACTATTCCAATTTTACCCCTGCTAGAACTGTGTATGCAGTAGAAACTCATGGCAGAACCCTTCAACGGGCTTAACAAGAACAAAAAAATTCTTCCACTAATAACAGACTTAGTCCTGGAAAAAATTTATGGAATATCGGTTGGAGGTTCCACCTTCTTCCTCTCCGCAATTAAATAGACCTATTCAGTCTAATCTTCCAAATCCATGAGTATTTCCAACTTCTACCCCGATACAATATGCATCAACTTCCAAAGCATCAACTTTTATGGCACCTGCGAAACCACATGTTCCTATTGGAAAACGTAGACATTTGGATCAAAAGTATGATGTATTGAAACACATGGCCCAAATACTGTCCAAGTTATAAATTTTGGATGCTTTGAATTTATCAAAGGATCTTTGGGAGGCACTCATCAAGGCTTTTTCAAGTCCTAAAGAGTTTGAAACCGAAATCACTGTAGCTGAAGTCTACCTTGTAGAGAATAACCCTACAGAAATCCATGCAGTGATATCTTTCATAGATGACGATGAAGATGATTTCGTGCATGGAAATATTAGACCTTTGTACTTATCTAGAAAGGTCAATGGTGTAGACATCCAAAGAGTCTTCATTGATAATGGTTCAGGAGTCAACCTCATCCATATTCGTACACTTTGTCAATTGGGCCTCACAGAATCCGATTTATCTCCTTCTACATTGATGTTACAAGCATATGATAAAAATGAACAAGAACCACTGGGTGAGATTACACGTAGAACTCAATTTGGTGATCTTCTATCCAATTCCTATTTCATGTTTGTTGATCAAGACTCAGCCTTCAACATCTTGCTTGGTAGGCCCTGGCTGCATCAACATGAATATATCCCTTCGTCATACCATCAATGTCTCAAATAATGTTTTGATGGTCACATTGGGTCATTTTATGGTGATAATTCCCCGTTCAAGACATGTGAATCTCAATACATTGAGTCAGAATTCTATCACATGAAGAAAAAGGGAAAATCCACAATAAGTGAGATTACCAGAGTTAATGCTCCATTTTGTTTGGAAAAGATTCCAATAAACCCATTCACACATGTGAGTACAGATTATGTGTTTCCTATCATTCAAATTGACATGATAGACCTGAATCAAATTACTCTTATGGAAACTTCCATAATGTCAATTACGGAAATCAAGCCAGAAAATAAGATAGAAAGTGTTGATTCACGAAGCAATGATGAAAGCTCAAATGGAGATGTCTCCATTTCATCCGCTGAAATTCAGAAAGTCTATACTTCTTCAATCAGGCCAGAGGAAGTTATAGAAATGTCAGAAGTGAAAGATGATGTCGATTCTCAATCCATCATCTCCTCTATATTACCCAGGGAAGACCCTTCATCATCAAATGGGTCGGAAATTGAAGCCTCTTCTTCAAGATGTTCAAATTTTAACATCTCTTCTGATCATGGAAATTCTACTTCATCATCTACTATGCAAGTAGAAATAGAATAAATAACACATGTTGAAGAAGAAGAGGAAGATATTAGGGATTCTCCTCCAGCTTTTGAAGAGGGTATCTCTACCACCGTGGATGAACTTAGAGAAATAAATCTTGGTACAAAACAAGATCCACACCCCACTTTAATTAGTGCGGCCATGACTCTTGAAGAGCAAGAGATGTATATTTCCTTTTTGAAGAAAACTCGAGATATATTTGCTTGGAACTATACAGATATTCCAGGGCTTGATCCTGATTTTTCCACTCATCATTTGGGTTTTCCAGAAGAACATCGAGGATTCAAACAAACCACTAGAAGAACACACCCAACCTATGCTTCCAAAATTGAGGCTGAAGCGGGTAAACATATCAAATATAACTTTGTCAGGGAAGTTCAATATCCCAAATGGTTGGCTAATATTGTCCTAGTGAAAAAGAATAATGGAAAAATTAGAGTTTGCATTGATTTTAGATACCTTAATCAGCATTGTCCTAAGGATGGTTTTTTAGTACTGATTACAGAACTCTTAATTGATGCAACAGCTGGCTATGAAGAAATTTCCTTCATGGGTGGATATTCTGGATATAATCAAATCTGAATAGCACCAGAAGATGAATAATCTACAACTTTCAGATCCCCATAGGGTGTGCTTTTCTATCAGGTAATGCCCTTTGTCCTGAAGAATGTAGGCGCAACATATCAGCGTGTTATGAATCGTATCTTCAAACCCTTTTTAGGGAAGTTTGTTGAATGTTATGTGGACGATTTGGTGGTCAAATCCAAACAACATTCTAATCACTTAGCTGATTTGGAAATCATATTCCACAAGCTTTGGCAACATAATTTGAATATGAACCCATAAAAATGTTCTTTTGGGGTAACCTCAAGAAAATTTCTCGGCTTCGTTGTACGCCATCATGGTATTGAGGTCGATCCTGAGAAGAAAAAGTCAATCCTTGGAATTTCACCTCCTCAAAATTTAAAGGTATTGAGAGGAATTCAAGGACACTTGGCGTATATTCGGCATTTCATCGCCAATTTTGCAGGAAAATGTTTACCGTTCACCAAATTGATGAAGATGGGAGTCACTTATCAGTGGACTGACAAATGTCAAGAGGCATTCGATATTCTCAAGAAGTATCTCTTGAGTCCACCAGTGTTAATTCCACCTATTTAAGGAAGACCACTTATACTCTATGTGACATTTATAGATCAGTCATTGGGTGCCTTTCTTGCTCAGAATAATGATGCTGGGAATGAAAATAGCCTCTATTATCTCAGTCGGACTATGCCTGAAGTAGAAACCCGGTACTCATATATTGAAAAGTGATGCCTATAATTAATCATTGCAGTTCAGAAGTTGAGACACTCTCTACAAAATCACAAGGTCCAATTGTTATCTCGCAATAACCCGCTCAAATTCATCCATATTCGTCCAATGCTTACAGGACGTCTGGCCAGGTGGGCAGTTATTTTGCAAAAATTTTATGTTCAATATGTGTCTCAAAAGGCAATAAAGGTCCAAGCTATGGATGATTTCCTTGCTGAACATCCTTCAGTTGAAGATACATCCTCATATGTTGACTTATTGATGAAGAATTATTCTTTATTCAAGATAGTCTTCAAACATGGGAAATGTACTTTGATGGTGCTTCCAAAAGTCCAACAGGGAAGAAAATAGAAGATCCTAAATTCAACAAATTTGGGTTAGGAACTGTTCTCATTTCTCTAGAAAAGGTAGTGCTACCCTATTCCTTCTCATTGTTGGGAGGAGGTACAAATAATGATGCAGAATACCAAGCTCTCATTGCAGGATTGGAATTGGTGCTTCAAGCACAAGTGAATCACTTAATGGTGAAAGGTGATTCAGATCTGGTTATCAAACAAGTCAATGGGGCTTATTAAATCAAAAAAGAAGAACTAATCCCTTTGTATGATTACATCATAAAGTTAATGGCGGAGTTTCCTTCGGAACCGAGATTTTCTTATGTCCTGATATCACAAAATGCCCAAGATGATGCGTTGGATAATATAGCTATAGCTCTAGCACACCCAAATCGGGACGAGACAACCATCGTTATTGCCCACCGTTGTACAATTTCACCATATGTTCAAATCAGAACAGAGTAAATCAATGAAATTAGTCCCATTCCTGAACCATATGGTCATACTATAGGATGGATGACACCTATCAGGGAATACCTTCTAAAATGGAACACTTCCACCTGATAGAGATGGGAAAGAAAAAAATCTGATGACATGTGGTCAATTTCACTCTTTATGATATCCCAGATCACCAAGAGAAAATTCATTACAAGCATGGTTTTGATGGAGTTCTCTTCAGATGCATTGATGGTAAAGATACAATGGCTGTCATGAAAGAAGTACATGCAAGAGTCTGTTTTTCCCATCAATCCGGACATAGACTATCTTATCAAATTCGAAGGCTTGGATACTTTTGGCCTTCAATGATACAAGATTGTGTTGATTTCACAAAGAAGTGTCATTCATGACAAGTACATGATAACTTCATTCATCAACCCACAAAGTTGCTTCATATAGCTAAATACTCGTGGCCATTTTCCACATGGGGAATGGATGTAGTGGGACCTTATCCTTCGGCTAAATCCAAGAAGTTTAAGTATATTCGTACTGCCACTGACTTCTTTTAAAAATGGGCAGAGTAAATGCCCCTAAAAAAATTCAGTTATAATTGCATTATTAGCTTCATCAAGTCTAACATCATTTCCATATTTGGTGTCCCTCATACCATACTAACAGACAATGGCACCAATTTATGTTCATCCGAGGTGAGGATGTTGTATCAAGAATACAACATTAAATCCAATCATTCATCTCGGTATCATGCAGGGGCCAATGTCTAGATAGAAGCCTCCAGCAAGACTCTCTCAAACATACTATAAAAGATGGTGGACAAAGATAAGAATTCATGGCCTCATAAACTCTTTCACGCTTTATGGCCTTATCGAACCAATACCTGCACTACAACGCGATCAACTCCATATTCATTGGTATATAGAACAGAATCATTATTTCCCATTGAGGTTTAGTTACCCTCGCTCAGAGTACCCATTTTTGATCAGTCATCTACAGATGAACAATCTCAAAAGTGATTGGATGGATTGGAACGGTTATATGGGAAAATATTGTGCCCCCTGCACCACTTGGAAGTCTATCAGAATCGAATAGCATGAGCTTTCAATAAAAAATTTTGTCTTCATTAATTTGTTCAAGGAGAATTGGTATTGGTTCATAGAACTCCAATTATACTAGGAAAGAATCCTCCCAAGCTAGAGAAAAAGTAGGAAGGACCTTATTCAATACATAAGTTCTACTCCAATGGAGCTTATTCGTTAATCTCAATGGATGGAGAACTCATCACTACTCCAACCAATGCTAGATTTCTAAAGAATTATAATGTGTAATACAAATACCAACATCCAACATGACGTTAAACTATGTTGTATTAGCTACATGGAGCTAAACTGTAAAGCACCCATACGTCCAACATGATGTTAAACTGTGTTGTCTTAGCTACATGACGCTAAATTGTATCTTCCCTTTTTCGTTCAATATGACGTTACATTGTGTCATCATCCAGCAAGATGTTAAACTGCATTATCACTTGCGGTCTAGGCATATGACTTTAAAAAATTTGCATTCTTTTCATCCAACAAGATGTTAAACTTTGAAAAAAGTCCCTAATACGTCCAACATGACGATAAACTGTATTCTCTTTTGTCCTTATTGCATGACATAAAACTACACAGTCCCCCTTTTGTCCAACATGACATTAAACTATATTATCCACATCGTCTTAGCTACAGGATGATAAACTATACTACTCATTTGTCATATATGACATAAAACTAAATAAAGTCCCTTAATACATCCTACATGGCGTTAAACTGTATTTTGTCCCTACTACATGACACTAAACTGTGCAACACCAATAGTCCTCACAGCAAGACATTATGCTACATAGCCCCTTCTTATGTCCTACATGACATTAAACTGTGCATCATTAAAGATGTTGCTACCTCTTGTTTCTCACACCGAGTATGACTCACGTGAGCTTAGAGTAAACTTCAAACCATAACACTCTCTCTGGCCGCTAACCATGTGTAAGTCCCAACACCATTTTTTAGGTCTTTGTCCCCAATAACAACTTAATCACTAATTCATTATTTAATTGAACTACGTGGACTTTTATCCTTGCCTTTTAGGCCGGGTATGTAGGAAACCCCCAGAGGTTCAAGCCCAATATCAATCTCTTTACATTGGTTCACCTTTGTCCTCGCTGCATGATGTTAAACTGTAAAACACTTTTGTCCTGTACGACAATAAACTACAACATTCTTTGATACCTTCACCTGAGTGGGAATCATTATTTAAATTTATTTCCAATCATGTTATATTCTAAAGACTACGTGCATACATGGAAATGCCGAAACCTTTTATCTTGGGTCAAAACATCATTGCACTAAAGTCCCCTTCACCCTTTAATTATTCGAACCAAATTTGTCTAGAGGGTATTTCTAGAACTACGTGGGCTTGATTCCCATCCTTATGGGATACGTAGGAACATTCCAGCATCCCTAGAATCCAGCCCCAAGTTTTTGGCCCAAACCCCGAATTCCACTTTCAGTCCCCCTGCTGAAAAGTCCCCATGAAAACACACATTGTGTATTCATTATTATGGTCCGAGCTCTATGACTCAAAACTAAGATATCCCATACTCTCATCCCACATGACGTTAAACTGTATTTCAAGAACTACGTATGGCTTGATTCCCATCCTTATGGGATACATAGTGAAGTCCAACATTTCAATTCAGGACCCAGCCACAGCATGATTATGGTTAACATTGATTTGTGTATCTCTACATACATTGTAAAAAACCCATTTTATATGTGTCATAATCCTAACCTTAAATATTTTCAGATCTTCATAACCCTTTTCTTGACTTCTTCTCACAAAATGTCCAATTTCTGAGAGTTCTTTTTCCTGGATATGCATTACGAGCCCTTAGGCAGCCTTGTTTAAGTATTCTACATAAAGAACATGTCACCCAAAAGATGCTATTATTGGACTATGCATCCAATTCCCTTAGGTGGCCCTGCATAATTCAACCCCCTAACGGGTTTTTTATATACTGGTAACTTCATTCTTGGGAAAAAAACCTCTTTTGTCCTTAGTTGTCTTAACGACAATATGTAGGATCCGCAAAAAAAATATCCATCCTTAACTTATTTTTCCCATACTCTTTTTCATGATTTGAAATTATTCAAGTATATGATTTATATTTCCCTTCCAAACGTTTGGGTCAGACCTTCATAGGAGTTAGATTCATCTAGTTCTTAGGAAATCTTGTTTGGAAATATCTTCTTCATATTCAAGTACCTCTCTCCATACAGCAAACTCTGTGCTTTGGAAATTTGAATCCCCATAAACTTATACTGGATTTTTAGTAATAGAAAAGTAAATTTCTGAGAGTTCTTTTTCCTGACTATGCAGCACATGCCCTTAGGTGGCCCTGCATACGTAGTCTACATAATGGACCTATCAGTCAAAAGATGATATTATTTGACTATGCAGCCAATTCCATTAGGTGGCCCTACATAATTCAACCCCCTAATGGGTTTGTTGAATAGTGGTAACTTCATTCTTGGGAACTACCTATTCTAATGCCTTTTAGCCCTTTTTCATATCATTCCTCAGATTCAAAATTTCTTAAGTCATCGTTTACATATTTTCCCCCATAATTGAGCATGGTAATATGTTTTCAGATATATTATCAAGGAATTGAGTCAATTATAATCCACTCATTCAAAGCTATTTCAACCTTAAACATTATCCCTTTTATGTACAATATGCATGACTTTAAACTTCTAGATTTCGTATTTCTTCTTTCCTCAAAGTTACATCCCCATTTCTTTCAGATCCAACTCTAAGGGGGGACTTTTTTTATGCCCTTTCCATCACAGAGTCTAACGAATTGAAAAGGAAAATACCTTGAACCCAGAGTGATTCATCCTTTGAAGAAACATCAAAAATTGACAAAGGCATGAACAACGATTCAAATTCCCATGTGTCTCGCAAGATCCACCAAGGTCGCGCAAGTATATTTGTGCGCTGCCCAATGGTCACGCAGGTGACTTGTGTGCCCTCTTTGAATTTCTCCCATGTTCTTCACCAGCCTATAAATACCCCCTCTGGGCCCCCCATTTAAGGACGAAAAATTCTAGAAACTCAGATTTGAGCTCCTGGAGCCCAAGTCTCTTCTCAAAGCTTCCGAACACTTCTAAGGTAATTTCTTACCTAGAACGGAAGATCTAAAGAGGGGGAGTAAGGCCTAAGTGTTGAAACTCATCAACACTTGCATGCCTAAGTGTAAATCCCTTAAGGAAAATGGCCACACTTTTGCACCACCTTACCCCTTCAACAGAACTTGTGCGCCCCTCTTCTGGAAGCCACTAGGGATAGCACTAAGGGATTGATCCAAGTCTCTCCTAAGTATTACCCTAAGGGTTGACCATCGCACAAGTACCCATGTGTCGCGCAAGTATATTTGTGCAACCAGGACTTGTGCACCCATGCAAGACTTGCACGCCACCTTCTTTTTGGGTGCCCCTCCTGCCTATTTCACCTCTCTTATGCCTATCCACCTATCCTCTTCAAGATTAAGCCTGAAGAATTCTCTCCAAAGACATTCATGGCATGATTTCCTAGTTGGCATCCTTATCTGAAAGGAATTCTGTGGAACATCTCTTAAAACCTAGTGATTTACATATCCTTATAATGCTAAGGTCAGATATTTCATTCATTCAACCCCATCCATTAAGATGAGAGAATCCTTAACCTGGGCCTCATTTTCAGGAATAAGCCCCAGTCCAAGTCCCCTAAACCTGGGAATCCCCATTAAGAGTAAGCCCCAATCCAAATTTCTAAATCTGGGCATCCTCGTCAGGAGTAAGCCCCAAGTTCCCAAATATGGGCATCCTCCTTGGGAGTAAGCCCCAACCATAATTCTTTTAACCTGGGGTCCTCCTTAGAAATAAGCCCCAGTTCTCAAAACCTTTAACATGGGCGTCATCCTTGGGATTAATCCCCAACCATAATTCTTTTAACCTTAGCCTCCTCCTTAGGAATAAGCCCAAGTTCTCAAAACCATTAACCTTAGAATCCTCCTCAGGAGAAATCCCCAACTATAATTCTTTTAACCTTGGCCTCCTCCTTATGAATAATCCCCAGTTCTCAAAACCATTAACCTGGGCGTCCTTCTTAGGAGTAAGCCCTGGTTCTCAAATCCTTTAACCTGGGCCTCCTTCTTAGGAATAAGCCCCAGTCATAATTTCCCTTAACTAGTATTAATTTACTTTTGATTTAGGCTTCCTTATCAAGAGTAAAACCCAATCATAAGTCCCCTCCTAATTTGGGCATCTTCCTCAGGAATAAGCCCCAAGTTGGAGTATCCAAATCTCCTTAAAGTACATATACCTTTATGGACCTTGTTCCTGGGTTTCTTCCCTGAAGTAAATCGAAATCTTCATCTATTTTGGGAAGTCATACATACATAAGACCCACATCATTTCTTATGATGGCACAAATGTTTGGTTTTACCAATACCTCTTGTTTCTCACACTCAGCACGACTCACGTGAGATTAGATTGTAAAAGTAATTATGACATCTTTATTTGAGCCATCAATCATTCATAAACATCATACTCCCTTAATCGAACTATGTGGGTTCTAATTCCTTTTATAAACAATGGATATGTAGGTAGCCCATCTGCGGGTATGATCCTAACTCTGAAATAATCCATGTCCTTCTGAATGACAGTAAACTTCATGTTCCCACCTGAGTGGCTTTAAAACCAGTATAGTCATCATAATGACCAAGAGATGTTTATGTATTGATGGATACCATTGACTAAGAATCTCTAACAAATACAGATGATTCTCTATCGATGAAGAACCTCGAATACATATAAAAGATTCTTTAAAATTCCTATATATCCAATCATTGATTGTCAGATCTAAAGCAAAGCTCATTTTATACTTGGTAATTTAATAAGGGTTCACGAACATAACTTAAATCTATAAAGATAGTCCTAGAGTAGACAATAATTCACCTCAAAATGGTGTGATGAGTATGACCTCCCATCCTCTCAACCAATGCAAATTCTTAAGCCTCATCGGTCCACAACTAATGAGCACCTACCTTTGGAAAGTAGGTCCAATTGGATATAGAATCATTGGATGTTTCCAGTTCTACGAACAAACCCGTTAGAAACCGATTGGAATGTTTGAACCTTAAATCAACGAGGTCTTTCCCCAATTCTAGAGGAAACAGACTCAAAAAGCATGTTTTCTAATTTAAATGACATTTTAGTAAAAATCATAATCTTCTTTCTCAAAACTATAAAAATGTATTATTATTAATTTGAAACTTAAAAAATGATCCATAAGTTATTTTTGGTGTGTATGAATCAGCCAAACCTCAATCCAACACACAGTGTGATAGATATGACTCCAAGTGTGTCTTTTAAAAAAATTGGCGTTTTATTTAAAATGATTGGTTACATATTCAAATAAGATAAAATGAATTTTAATTGTTTCGATAAAAAAAGAAAAAATCTATAGGTTATTTTTTATGTTTAGGATTTATCCTCATCTCAATTTGTTACATAGTGTTCCTGATATGACTCAAAGTGTTGTGATTAGTTTAAAATTTATATTTTTTATCAAAATATGTTCCACTCACTAAAAACCAAAAAAACACACGAGTTGTACTAATAAATTCAAAAAAATAAGTGTATTTTGGAGGATAGGAATAGGCTTCACATCAAACCAACACATAATGTTACTGGTATGACTCAAAGTGCATGTTTTTAGTTTAAAATGACATATTTGTAAATAAATAGTAACATACTCAGAACCGTACAAACACATTCAAATTGTTTTTACATGTTATGAAAGTGATCCATATAATGTTTTTGAAATATAGAAATCATTGGCACCTCAATCTAACTCACAGTGTGACTTTTATGACTCCAAGAGTGTCTTTTTATTTAAAATTGACATTTTAATAAAAAAGAAAAGTTACATACTCAAAACCAAAAAAACGCATTACGATTATCTCAATACCTTATAAAATTGGTCAATAAGACATTTTTGACATGTAGGAATCATCTATACCTCATTAAAATACATTATGTGTCTAGTATGACTGGAAGTTTCCTTTATCACATTAGAATTGTCAATTTAGTTAAAAATGTGTTTCACTCCCTAAAAACCGAGAAAATTATCTTATATTTTCATGATAATTTAGGGAAATCAAAAATTATTTTTATATATATAGAATTTAACCACACATCAATCTAAAACATGGTGTAGTTAATTTGACTCTAAGTGTATGTGTTCAATATATTAGTTACATTTTATTTTATAATGTTCACCACATTGACAAAACTGAGAAAATGAGATCACATTATTTTTTCATAATTTTATCTTCCATTACATAATAAATTTACTTATAAGTTTATCTTATTCTTATTTATTTATTTTCATTGAGATAATTCTTAAAGAAAAATAATAAAATTTATTATAGTTGAAGGATTGTTATAAGAAATAATTCTTCTTCAATTGGCCCCCATATGTAGTGAGTTTTTTATCACCAAAGTCATGATCCAATACAAGAGGGACTAATTTTGAAAACAAAAAGAAATGGTGTGACATGTAAGAATAAAAAACTCAATTACGTACACATTATTCCTTATATGACTCAAAGTATGTGTTTTTATTTTAAAATTGAAACTTTGTGTTTAACTTATTTTTTATAGTATTACTAACATAGGAATTGGTATCATATACAAGTTCATTATTTTAATCAATCTATGGTGGTTTGTTCATCAATATCATGGCTAGGGTTTTGGGGCCAAATACAATGGAACATTAATGTTTTTTAATGTTTGTTATAATTTGTACTTATTCATGTATTTATACAAACCAATGTTTAAAAGGTCTATAATTTATTTTTTCCCTTGTAAATATTTTATAAATATTATTTCATTAAAATTTTTTATTTGATACTACAAACACCTAAAAGTGCTTAAGTGGCAGAGAAACTTTTGAAATGAAAAATCAAAGGCATATTCAGACCCGGAGGCTTGGTCCAGAGGGCCTAGAGGTTTGGCATGGAAAAAAGGGTGAAGCACGTGAAAAAAAGTTCTCCCACACAGAAAGTACCAGGATTCATGAAGGGTCCTAGCCCCGGTGTGCAATAATTACGTGCACGCGCCCTGTGCGGTGATATTTCACACCGCCCTCTCCACAGTGAAAATTATTCTGCACCGCCCTGAATTCTGCATCGTCGGATTCCTATAAATAGAAGCGACCCCCTTCCTTTTCGGGGGCTGAAGAATTCGAACCGCCTCTCATGCGTGTGATTGGCATTCCGCGCGTGTGAAATATGGCCTTCAGGTATGGTTCATTTTCGCACCCAGTCACCTTGGGATCCGCCATCGTGCATGATCCCCCTAGATTAGACTAAAATTCAACCCCTTCGGGGTCTTCCCATTGTGTAAAATTCGTTTCACAGCACGCAAGCCGGCCAAGCTGCGTGCAATGCTTCCTTTGCACGTGCACCCCTTTCTTTGTGCGCAAGTTCTTCCTTTGCGAGCAAACCTGTCATGCCGCACGCAAAACCTCAACCCCCAATCCCGCATAGGCGACACTAATTATGCACTAACCCAGGGCTATTCACGCCGAGCCCCTTTATTTCGAGCAAGCCCTGAGAGTTTCGCACAATCCCCAGAGTCCTTCGCCTTGGTACTCCCCGGGCGCCACTATTGTAAGAGCGCCTGATGCCCTTCTCCAGGGTGCCCTTCTTAGTTTTCTCATGCACCCTAGGAATCTACATCATGCATGGTTTTCCTATGCGACCTTCCAAGCTCGTACAAAGTAACTTCAATGTCCCTTGGACAATGATTCCCATTGCGTTGCTTCGCCTTATGATTCTTCGCATAGGCATGCAAACGGCTATTGCTTCTTTGCATAGACATACTAACATGGACCCCTCTATGGTTCTCTCTGTGACACCCCCTCTATACGACCTTTCCAGTACCTTCCCTCCCAAAAGGAGAAGAGGGTACCGGTTATGTAAGTCCTAGGGGTGCGGGGTAAACCCACCTCGTTTGAGCTACAGGACTTTAAACTGTCAAGCACCTCGTCCTCAACACATGATGTTAAACTGTGACATGGACCCGTGCCTCGGACGTAGGGTCCCCCTACCTTGGACATTCTCCATTCCCAATCATCTCCACGGGGATGAGATTATCCGTCACAAGGGGGGGATTTATTAGAGTGGTGTTTGTCCGTGGGGGAGGGCATCCACCTTGGTGTAATCCCATAGTTTTCCTTCCAGGAGGCAGCACCCCTACTCATCCTTAGTTCCTTAGCGCCAAGGTCAGCAGAGGGTATAAAAGGGAATTGGGCCCCTCCTCTCTTCCTGGGTGTAAAATCCCTCACCCGTTGTGCTTGGTCGCCCTCGGGCCTCCATCCCGGAGTAAGCCCCGGCACCATGGGCTGCTCAACGCGTAAGCACCTTTTCACTTACCACGGATGCACCCTTCACGATGTGATCATCTAGTCTCTTCTACCTCTTGATTCTCACACTGAGAATGAATCTCGTGAGATTAGAGTGAGCACAGCCCGTGACACCACCTGGGGTCGTCTCAGAGCATAAGCCCCAACCATCCTGAACTACGGGGACTTTGATCAGTGCTAAGGCATGGTACATAGGAAGCCTCCACGAGGTTCAAGCCCCACCACCTTGGGTCATCTTAGAGTGTAAGCCCCAACCATATTGAACAATGGGGACATTGATTTGTGCTAAGGCATGGTACATAGGAAGCCTCCATGAGGTTCAAACCCCACCACCTTAGGTCATCTCAGAGCGTAAGCCCCAACCATCCTGAACTATGGGGACTTTGATCCATTCTAATTCATGGTATGTAGGAAGCCTTCATGGGGTTCAACCCCCACCACCTTGGGTTGTCTCAGAGTATAAGCCCCAACCATCCTGAACTACGGGGACTTTGATCTGTGCTAAGGCATGGTATGTAGGAAGCCTCCACAAGGTTCAAGCCCCACCACGTTGGGCCGTCTTAGAGTGTAATCGCTAACCATCCTGAACTACGGGGAATTTGATCAGTGGTAAGGAACGTTACATAGGACTCCTCCACGAGGTTCAAGCCCCACCACCTTGGGTCGTCTCAGAGCGTAAGCCCCAACCATCCCGAACTACGGGGACTTTGATCTGTTCTAAGGCATGGTACGTAGTTAGCCCCCACGAGGTTCAAGCCCCACCACCTGGGGCCCTCTCAGAGCATAAGCCCCAACCATCCTGAACTATAGAGAATTTGATCCATGCTAAGGTGTGGTACATAGGAAGCCTCCATGTGGTTCAAGCCCCACCACTTTGGGTCGTCTTAGAGCATAAGCCCCAATCATCCCGAACTATGGGGACATTGATCCATTCTAAGGACTGGAATGTTGGAAGCCTCCATGAGGTTCAAGCCCCACCACCTTGAGCCATCTTAGATTGTAAGCCCCAACCATCCCGAACTATGGGGAATTTGATCCTTGCTAAGGCATGGTACGTAGAAAGCCACCACAAGGTTCCATCCCCACCACCTTGGGCCGTCTCAGAGCATAACCCCCAACCATCCCGAACTACGGGGACTTTGATCTGTGCTAAGGCATGGTACGTAGGAAGCCTCTACGTGTTTCAATCCCCACAAACCATTGGCCCCGACCGTCTCCATGTCGGTGTGCCAAGCCCCAATCCACTTGTACCCCAGGTCTCTCTTCACGTCGGTTCACCGACTCCAACTTTGGGTCACCTCAGGGTGTGAGCCCCAAATGTTCTAGTCCCACATAATGTTAAACTGCATTCTATTCTGAACTACGAAGACTTTTATTCCCCGCCATAGGGATACAAAGGAGGGCTTCATGAGGATCATACCCATGTCTCATCTTGATCTCTCCCTCGATCCCACATGTCTCGAGAAGCTCATGCCTTAACCTAAAGGTTCCAATAACTCTAGGTCCGATCCATCCGTCCATTATCACGGGTTGCCTCTTCAGGTGTCCCACCACATCATCGATCTTTGTAGACTTTGATTCCCTACAGCGGGGATACATAGAAAGTCTCTTTGGGACCCAAGCCCAAATCCACCATCCATCTTGACTCTTACCTAGGCCTCCACATCCCGATGAGACCATGCCACTCCACTCCTCAGTCCCCTCCATAGCATTCGGGAAGCCACCCATGTGCTGGCCCCAACATCGGTGTTCCCTCCAGGGGGTTCTTCAATCCGATCCACTCTAGCTAGTGTTCTGATCAGTCTGATCCGTCTCTGCTGGACGTTAAACTTGCGGCATACCCTATGTTAAACAGGGTAAGATGAGGAAAACCTCAGGTACATGCCTATGGCATATAATTCCCCGCACTCGATGTGGGATGCCTCAGGCTTCCATGCACTCGAGAAGCCCTATAATAAGGGACAGAAGAAAGACATGCCAATCCCCAGTGTCAAGACCCACTAGTGATGCCCCAACGTAACTACTATCCTAACTGAAGGTTACTGCCCTGACCGGACTCCTTGGAAGCTCCTGAAATAAGTAGCATAATTAACTGGAATCCATGAAAATATGGCATCGGGAAGAGGTTCATAATCTATGTTTTAAATATATGAGGGAGACCCGGACATGGTGACGAGCTCCAAGGAGGAATCCACGGAAGGAAGAACCGACTTCCCATCATCCTGTTTCGATCAAGGAGAAGAAATCTCTGAATAAGGATTGGATGTTGCCCGCCTTTGGAAAGTGGGAATGTGGGGTAATATCAGCGTGTCCTGTATGTGATAGATGCGTGTGCCCTGGAGAAATCATCGGGAAAAAAAATGGTGAACCCAACGTGAATCTCCTCTCCTCATCTTGGAGGCTAGTAGTGTTCAGGACAACAATCAGTGGACAAGCATTTCATCTAACCTCGTCATTCGGTACCTGGTCCCACCAAATAGGCCTGATGTGAAACTCACCCAAATTTTGGATAGTCAAGACATTGAGCATTCTTTTATGTGACGTTGTCAGCATGGATCTCTCTTGCTAACCACGGAAGACGAAATGATGCTGAGGCACTGGGTGTCGATTCCTTTTTCTAGCAGTATTGATGAGTTCATCTCCCTACTTTAGGAATCAAGTTACTGCATCTGAAGCTCGTTCACCTGCCCACCGGCACAGGGACAGGGGAAATACCGACGTAGCTACCCTGCGTGGTTTTACCTCTTACACGATGGCTTCGACCTCCGTGACTACTGGGCGCCCACAACTCCTATCCCCATCATAGATTATCCAATGAAGGGTAATAAATGACCTTGTACACAGGTCTGAGGAGGAGGGGTCATCCCCACCAGGGGTATGGCCCGCCTAGATATTGAGGCGGCCATGCCCCACCATCAACGCTGCCCCTGAGGGCCGCGTAGGGAGCCGCTGCTCCCCACTCCAACATTCAATCACTTCGGGAGTTTGTCCCAGGCGCACCTCAACAACTCCCTCCCTTACGCCAATGAAGTAGGGGATATCCAGGTCATCCCGATCGGAGTACCACTTCTAGGACTCTAGGTGAGGTCCCCCACCAAGACACGTCAGCGCCGCCACCCAGTTCCCTCAGACGAAGAGTAGGTAAGCCATGTGCCTTCACTATTGGCTCCAGTCCGTCTAACCTGGCACCTGCGTCAGGCACAAGTAGAAGAATATTCTCTTTGTGGGCGTCAATGTCATCATCTAATGTGGCATGATCCACCGCTGATTCATATCCCCAGATCCCTGTATACGTTGAGTAGGGGCAATTATACGCCGGACCAGGATTGAGGCCCTGACCGCCCCACGGGCAGGTTTGGTTGACTCTCCTTGTCACTGGCACAGGTGATGGCCTCTATGGACCAATCCATAGAAGTGTCGCACAGTGAGGAGGCTCACTCTGCACCACCACTACGGAAGGTGTGGGCCCTCCCTGCTTCCATCCTCGGCTCGGAGGTCTGCCCTGTGCCACCTGCAACCCAGGAAAGGGTCTTCCCCATGATGGAAACACTCCACATGGGGGTCTCTCCCGGACTCACTACACCGGATACGGGGCAACTCCTCCTGCCACGGATCGTGAGAATAGAGACATCGCATGTCTGGTCACTCACCGACATGAAGGTCCTCCCCATGTCCCTATGCCAATCGGCAGAGGTCCTCCTCACCCCAACAATCAGGGAGGTGGAATCTAACCCTGCTTCACCCACACACAGTACAGAGGTCCTCCTCATGTCCCTTTTGACATTTATCTCAGTGCTCCTCTTACCCTGACATCCTTGGGTGAAAACCCTCTATGCCCTAGAACTATTGCAGTTGGAGGACACCATATCGAAAATCATCCCTGTCCTAAAGAACCATCCAGGGAAAGGAGAGTAGGTCACCGCCACCGCAAGAGGAATCCTAGGGATGGTTGGGCAGGAATCAGGATGGTCCACTTCTCAGACTCTGAGGCGGAGTATGATTCAGTGTAGGAGCCCTCCCCCCAATCCCCCGAGTCTAGGGGTGGGGCAGGAATGAGGCGCATCATCCTCGTGCTCCCAGAATGTGAGATACACAGGATCACCATCTCCCTTCAAAGGTATATTCAAGAGGAAGAGACTTGGGCATGTCTCCAGGGGCTAACCAAGAAGTTTCCACCATCATCTCCGGGAGTGCCCTCTACCTCAGAGCTATTTTGGGGGTCAATGACGGAAATGTCAGGGGGTAGACCACCCCCGAAAGGTGCTACTGCTATGCCAGGAGCTCTGTTCGCCGGCCCATCCTATCGTGACATGGCGTCCAGGCTGCTGTAGTCCTCATAGGACAGCCCAAGATTCGGCGGCCAATCAACCCGCTCGCCGTATTCTCCACCGGCCAGCGTTCCATCCCAGCAGCATCCTCTGAATCAGTAGGCCCCCCATGTAACATGAAGCCACCACCTAGGTGAGATAATAAAGTTCTGCCCCCTCAACAGGCTCCTCAGTCCCCCTGTTAGGGTCAATCTCCTAGATCCCCTTTTCCGGACAGAAGGAATCAGAGCTACTCATTTGATGAGGCTCAGGTCCCCGGCTACTTCCGCAGTGCTTTAGAGCAAAGAATCGTATGACTGCCTAAGTGCCGGAATCTGAAAGAGGTGCATCTCACTGATCACCTCAACTACTGCCCATATCACCAGATCCTGGGGCACAGCATCAAGCAATGATATGTGTTCAAGGACTGGTTCCAAGACCAGATTAACAACAACATAGTCAAGGCCCAGCCCCGTCACAGGAGGCGGGTTTCTTTGTGAGTTCAGATAGTAGTAGCGATGGCGCAGGTTAGTGGCAGTAGGTTCCTAACCATGGGTCCCAAAAGTATGATGACTGGATGGCTTGAAAGGCTGTCGCCCGCTCCCATGGAATTTTCCATGCATGCTTGAATCAGCGGGAGCCTTCAGAAGCTGCGGCCACTGCTTCTGCATCATCATCTCAGCCGGCATCTTCCCAAAAGAGCAATCATTGGCAGCGCAAGAAGAAGCAATGAGCTCCGCCAATGTCGTTGTCATCCCACACTCTCAGTGACTTCATGCCCCTGAAGATGGGCATCCCTCCTAGAATCTACCCAGTGGTGGATGATTCGTCAAGTGAAAGTCAAGGGTACACTTCGGTTAACATAGTTGAGTTGGTAAATCCCTATATTGATCCCGACGGGAGTGAGTGTCAGACGAACCTCCCCGATGTCCCTAGCTGACGCCAATGTCGGCAGAACCGTGGGCATATGTGTCATCGGGGCACGTCAGTTGGAGCCTACAGCCAGGCCATGCACGCTGCTGAGACCAGATAGCAGGTCCAGTGCAGAACTCAGCATACGCAGCCTCTTCATCGAGTGTCGATAGTTCCACCTCCACCACTGTTTGTGATACTGGATCAGGCAGAGCCACTCCGGCCGTATCGTGACCAGCCTCACCCTGCTATAGGCCGATCTTAGTCACCCGGTCCTCCTTCAGAAGCTACTCTCCGAGCCCCAACTAGTGAGCAGTGGGATGTCCCCAGTACCAGTCAGCCGCCAGTCCAGCTGGCAGGGTTCGCCATTCCTCACATTGCAGAGAGGCCTCCTATAAGTAGAAGTTTGCACCTGGTGCAGATGTTTGATGTTCCTAAGCACCTCGCTAGAATCCCAGCAAATCTCTCCATCCTTTAAGCCCTTTGCCTATCACTAGATATGAGCGAATCACTAGTCGAGGCTTTAAGAAGCCCCCTCCAGTTTGAGACGGAGATAACAGCTAGAGAGGCCTTCCATGCTGAATCATTTGAGGACACTGAATGCCAGGACATCATCTCTTTCTTGTGATAGGATGAAGTCCCCCCCATACAGGGGAATATCTGCCCGTTGTACATCACTGGCCAATTCAACAGTGTGGAGATTCACCATTGTCTCTTTGACACCGGCTTCGGGATCAAGCTTATCCCTAAATGAACACTACAGAAGCTAGGGCAATCCGAATATGTCCTTACTCACTCCGATTTAAGGATCCAGGGATATGACAGGAAAGGGATGAAACCAGTTGGCAACATCCGTTTGAAGACCCAATTTGGTGTCCTGATCGCCAGCACAGAGTTAATGGTTGTCTCCCAAGACACCACGTACAACACATTGATGGGTAGGCCACGGCTCCATCGACACGCGGTGGTCCCCTCATCATATCACCAATGCCTCAAGTACTCCCTTAATGGTCGAGTAGGCTTAATCCAAGGTGATGCATCTCTCTTCACCTCTTGCGAAGCCCGCTACTTGGATGCTGATTATTATAAGAGCAAGGATAAGAAAGTCCAGGCAAGAAATGTTGAGCCTGTTTCCGCTACGACTGACCCTTGGGCAGACCTAAACGATGCCTACGTCTTCTCGATCCATCGGTTGGAGGCCACAACCCCTGATATAGGACAATGTTTTGTAATTTCCAGGATAAGGGGTGATCATACTCCCAAATCTAGAGGGCATCAGAATACCACTTAGTATTCTTATACGAACTAGGCTCTAGTGATCCTGGAGCCTCCTACTCTCATCAGGTATCAGGACGTCCGGCTCAGGGAAACGGCAGTACGTCATACTTGTCTGTTTCGTCAGGTTAGAATAAGTCAGCTCCAGCTGACGCGCCACTACTGCTTTAATATCATCAAGTGTGGCCCCTTGGGCCGGAGACCAAATGGGATCAGATCAGCAGCATTCATAGCCATGGTCTCAGAAGTACCAGAGTGCCCCGATGCAATGACTGTGGACACACAAGCTGGTAGCAGCCTCCCATCAGGGTTCCATAGCTCAGAAGCAGCTTCCCCCACGATTGATCCCTCTATAATTGGAGAAGAAGATATGGAGGATGCTCCTCCTGCTTTTGAGGAAGGTGTCTCAGCCACGGTCGACGAGTTGGTGCAGGTGAACCTCAGTAGCGAGGTAGATCTGAGACCCACATTGATCAGGGTCGTTATGTCCCCTAAGGAAAAGTAGCGGTATGTAGAATTCCTCAAACAGAACTGTGAAATATTCTCCTGGAGTTATGACAAGATTCCAGGGATAGATCCTCAGGTAGACATCCATCACCTCGGTCTTTAGGAAAACCATCATGGGTTGAAGCAGCCTCCTAGAAAGATGCATTCATCTCATGGTGCCATGGTTGAGGCCAAAGATGACAAGATCATAAGGGAAAACTTCGTCAAGGTGGTCCAGTACCCCAAGTAGTTAGCCATCATCATGCCATTAAGAAAGAAGAACCAGAAAATCAGAGTCTTCATCAACTTCCGTAATCTCAACTATCACTTTCTGAAAGATTATTTTCCCCTTCCATTGACAAAATTGTTGATCGACGCTACGATGGGGTACCAATCCCTCTTCTTCATGGATGGATACTCTGGAAATAATCATATCTAGATGGCCCCCGAGGATGAGGAGTCTACCGCTTTCAGGGCACCCCAAGGTACTTTCGGTTCCCAGGTTATGCCCTTTGGCCTGAAGAATGCAGGTGCCAACTATCAGCGGGCCATGCATCGCATATTCAAGCCAATTCTGGGAACATTGGTTGAGTTCTATGTGGATGACCTGGTGGTAAAATCGTGCCAGTTCCATTACCATCTCGATAGCCTTGAGAAAGTGTTCATTTTCCTCCGTTCCTACCACTTGAGGATGAACCCGTTGAAGTGCGCCTTTGGGGTCACCTCCGGGAAGTTTCTTGGATTTTTCATCCCATGTCGGGGCATCGAGATCGACCCAGAGAAGATCAAGGCAATCAACCAGATGCCTCCCCCGAGTAATATTCGGGAGCTTCGAGGTATTCAAGGCCACTTATCCTACATATGTCAATTCATTGAGAATCTGGATGGCAAGTTTTATCCCTTTTCTAAGCTCATGAATAAGGGAACCGCTTATGAGTGGAATGAAGATTGTCAGACCGCCTTTGAGAAAATCAAGAAATATTTTCTCCAGCCTCGGGTATTGATGCCACCCGTCTTCGGGAGGCCACTGATTCTCTATGTCCTCGCCCTAGAACGATCCCTGGGCACCCTTCTCCCCCATAAGAACAACAAGAGGATCAAGAACAACTTCTACTACCTCAAACGCATGCTCCTCAACAAGGAGACCAGATACTCCCCCATCGAGAAGCGTTTTCTTGCACTCATATTTGCTATGCAGAAACTACGGAATTACCTACAGAACCATGAGTTATAGTTGGTCTCCTGGGTAGAACCATTGAAGTACATTATGAGTTGTCCTGTGTTGAATGGCTGACTATCACGGTGGGTGGTGATCCTCGAGCAGTTCGACATTAAGTTCATGCCCTAGAAGGCCATCAAGGGGCAGACATTGGCAGACTTTCTAGCTGCCCATCCAAACTCTGCGGACCAGTCACTGGATTAGGATTTTCTTGACAAGGCAATCCACTAAGTAGATAAATTCATCCCATGTTGGCAGATGCACTTTTACGGTGCATCCTGGTGTCCCACTGGTAGGAGGCTCAATGATCCTAGGCTCAATAAAGTAGGTCTGGGCATCGTCTTTATCACCCTGGTGCAAGCCGTCTTGAATTACTCATTCCTATTGTTAGAAGGTTGCACCAACAATGAGGCAGAGTATCAGGACCTCATCACTGGTCTCGAGCAAGCCCTTGAGATCGACGTGCCCATTTTCACATAAAAGGGGATCCCGAGCTAGTCATCAAATAGGTCAATAGCGACTATGTTATCAGGAAGACATATCTTGTACCATTATTAGAATGCACTCTCCATCCAATAGCCATGTTCCCTTCTCAACCAGAGGTTATCCATGTCCCTCGGTCACAGAATGGTTGAGCAGATGCTTTGGCTAGCCTGGCTGCATCGCTTGCAGAGCCCGAGCAGGATGATCTGATTATCCATGTGGCGCATCGGAGAGTCATTACTCTCGTTGCCAGAGAACGTGACGATGGCCCACAGGTAAACCATCTTACCACTGGTGCCTCTATGTTAGGGAACCTAGGTAGTTTGGATGTGGTTATCGAATTAAAGGCCGATTGGAGGAAACCCATGGTCGAATACCTCCAATACGGTAATCACCCGTCAGACCAGGCCGAGAGAGAGCGAATCTGATGCCATGCGCTGCATTTTACTCTCCAGAGTGGTCCCATCCTTGAGAAAACCCTCAATAAATGTGGATTTGATGGTGTTATCCTCCATTTCCTTCAAGGAGTCGAGATTCAACAGGTCATGCAAGAGGTTCATGCCGGTTCCTGTGGTGCTCATCAGGTCGGGCCGAAACTGTCTCACCAGATTCAGAGACTAGGGTATTTTTGTCCCTCCATAATCCACGATTGCATCGAGTTCGACAAAGTGTGACATGCATTCCAAGTCCATGCTAAATATTTTCATCGGCCACCAGAGCCTCTCCACACAACCAAGTATTCTTGGTCCTTTGTAGTCTGGTTGTTAGATGTCGTAGGACCATACCCACCAGCAACGACTCACCAATACCGATTCTTTCTGACCGCTATAGATTTATTTTCCAAGTGGGTAGAGGAAATTCCACTCAAGGAATTCAAGGCCCATTCTATCAATGACTTCGTGAGTTCCAATATCATTTATCGATTTGGGGTACCTCACTCCATTTTCACCCATAACGGCCCCAATTTCCGAGCAGCTGAGCTGAAGAAATTGTATGCCAAGAACAATATTCGCTCCAACCATACCTCTCACTATCAAGAGCAAGAAAATGGAAAGATTTAGGCATTCAATAAAACCCTCTCTAACATTCTGCATAAAATGGTCGGTCAGAATAAGATGAGTTGGTCGGATAAGCTCCCCAGTGCCCTCTTCCCTTATCTGACAACGACCCGTAATTCCACCCAGGTGACCCTATATTCCCTGGTGTACGGAACGGAGGCCGTCCTGCCCATCGAGATTCAATTTCACTCATTATGAACATTGTTCTATGACCAGTAAGCACCGAATGGAGTGGATGAAATCCATCTAGAATAATTGGAAGAGCTTGATGAGAATAGGCTTCATGCTCTGCACAACCTAGAAAGGCATCAGAGCAAGATGGCTCGATCTTTCAACAAGAAGGTTCACCTCCGCGCTTTCCTGCAAGGTGACATGGTATTATCCCGCAGAGTGCCAATGATCCTCGGCAAGAAACCACCCAAGTTGGATCCCTAATGGGAAGGGCCCTTTATTTTTCATAAGGTTTACCCCAGTGGTGTGTACTCCTTGGTAACCATGGATGATGAGCGTAAAACTCCTCCCACCAATGCCAAGTTCCTTAATCAATACTTTTCCTAAGGGCCTCTCAGGTTCGACACAACCTTAAACTATTGGGTCCCCCGTGACCTTAAATTGGAGTGCGGTCCTGCATGACCTTAAACTACGCTTGGTCTGGTATTCAGGCCCCTATTGTCCAACATGACCTTAAACAGTCCAATATTTCATTACGCTAAACTGTATCTTGAGAACTATGTATGGCTTGATTCCCATACTTATGGGATACGTAAGAATTCCCCAGACATTTCGTATGTTGGCCTATCCCAAATGCCAAAATCCTCCCTCCGGGGTCAAGACATTGGCAGGGTTGCAAACTATTTCCCCAATTCATGTCAATCTAACCTCGATCCGGCCATACTTCTCCCTCCCGAGAGACATTAGCCTATTTGAGAGGTGGGTAAAAATATGCTTCACCCCCTCCATGATTGGGATTTCATCACCTTCCCCATCCGAAAGGACCACTGAATGGTATTGGTTCTAGGCCTAAGGGCTCTCTCTTACCACTTTGGGAAAACACCCTCGAGGATATTGAGAAACAAGCCAATACAAGTCCCGCATTTCGAATATGGTCATCATTAGATACTTGTTTGTTGTTCCCATATCAGGTCACTATAGGGACTTTGTATTTCGAACATGGTCAATAGTTGTCATGGATCGTTAGGTCCTCCCCAAGAGGTCCCACACCTCAATTGTATTGGTTCATTCTGCCATGTTCTATCTCCAAGCGACAAACTCCCTCTGGGCGATGCCATCCATCAGGCCTCGACCCAGGTTCTCTCTTATGGGGTTGTGTGGTGTGGTGTGGGATTATGTCCTCATTCCCATCGGGTTTCTCACCGTGCCATACACATTTTCAAATGAGGCACCTTATCCCCTCCTCGTCTCGCATGACGTTAAACTGCATGTTGGCCCGGCCTACCTGATAGAGGCCCAGCCTCAGGCCCCTCGGCATTTCTCGGGCCCCTGTCCCCAGTTCTTTCTGGGGTTTTACGGTGTGGTGTGGGATTATGTCCTCATTCACATTGGGTTTTTCATCGTTCCATACACCCCCACCCTTTGATAGGACATCTTACCCTTGGGTGTCTTCTAGAACTACGTGTGGCCTGATTCCCATTCTTGTGGGATACATAGAACCTCTTGAACATCTTGATTTCAGGTCCGGCCCCATCTCCTAAGATATATCCCCGATCTCCCAGTCACCTAGGCTCCTTGGCATGTCCCTCTCCACGAGGGGGATACATAGGTGGGATACATGGTTTTTTTGGCACCATGCCCCCTTCTCCCAGGAATCCTCTATCTCTTGGATGCTCTCAATTTATGTCCCTCGACCCCTTGCAATGGTTCGTCAATGTGTTCAGAGTACTATGGTCTAGGACCTGGAGTGTCATATTCAACTTAGGAAAGTTACTTCCTCTTGTAAAGCTTCATATCTCCCTTCATTTAGGTCATCGTTATCTTTCAAACCTGAAGGGACCCCCAAAACGGCATGGATACCATGCCTAAGGGCTCTCCTACCTTTACGGGCCAAATCCTCAAAAGGTTTTAGACAAAAAATTGATACAAATCCTTTGTTGCGAACATGGTCAGTGTCAATGCTCATTTTTTTGTCCGCATTTCAGGCTAACGCGACAGGATGCTATGTTGCAAACATGGTCAGCAGTAATCCTTCTTCGTCACGCCATCCCCTTTTAGGCCTTAAATGTTGGTTCCATGATTCACATTATGTTCCACCCCCATCATGTCCAGGTAGAATCTCAACACTCTTGGCACTATCCCTCAGTGCACCTTAGCACATCAGGGGGACAAAGCTGCAATATGGTGTCTCCCGAGGCTCCCGCGATCAAGCGCTAAGACTATATCCTGGGATCTTCATTGAGGTCTATGTGCTGCTCGATCCTCATCCCCATGGGATATGTGGGATCACCCGTACATCATGCTTTCGGGTCTATCTAAGCTGTGAGCTAGTCTCTCTTTCCCCTTGTCCTCTGACCCTCGTCGGCCTCTAGGCCCGAGGCTCCTCTCCCGGTATCGCGCACAGTGATGATTTGGACCTCGTCCACATTCACGTCAGGTATGATTTATCATGTCGTGCGCATTCCCCCAGGTCCAAGCCATATGACCTTAAACTATGTTGTTCGGTCCTACCACATGACCATAAACTGTGACAATATCATCCCGACCGCACGATGAAAAACGGAACTACATTGGGATAAACTCATCATAGAGGACATCACATTGGGTATTGGTCATTTACCATATCATTTTTCAATGCCCGTATGCGGCTTGATTATTTTGGCGATGCTATGAATATCTACCCTAGATCGGTCGCTCAAAAAAAAGAAAAATCATTCACCTTAAAAGACAAACTAGATACATGAAATGCCACTTCTTTTAATGCAAGGTCTAGCCGCACACACCCCCTTTCGTCCTTTGAATGGGTACCTTACCGTGTCGTGCCACCCTCCAACAACTATGTGTGGCTTGATTCTCATCCTCATGAAATACATAGGAGTGCCCGGGCCCTTCCCCGTGGGCCTAGCCTAACATTCATGTTCGGTCCCTTGACCTGAGCACTTCCCCAGGGAACGCATGGTTTGTGGGCCTCATGTCCTCATTCACGTAGGGTTTCATAACCACCTTACCAGGTTTCTCCTACTCTCCTTACGCATACTAGGTTCGAGTTCTAAGACCTTAAACTAAGAACCTTTACAGAACTATGTATGGCTTGATTCCCATCCTTATGGGATACATTGGAATACCCAGACATTCCGTCTTGGGTCCACCCCTAGGATCGCCAAATCCTGTCCCTCGTCACTGTTGGCCCCTTAGCCTGACTTCTTGAAGAATTGTGTTACTACAGCCTTTCCCCCAAACAAATTTGGGTTTCCCCATAATGACATTAGAAGAAACGGTTCCCTCACCAGAGAGGTCATGTCCAAATGTAGGAAGGATCCATGACCAGATTCATGCGCCCACCTAATGTAATTCCACCGTAGTGGCATAATCTTGGGAGTGTTGTATTCTGTTTGAACAAACCACCACTCCACTTCCCTCACCTTTCATGCCCCTTTATTCAGATCCTCATCCTCTTTCGCGTTTGAATGGACCCCCTAATAGTACGGATGCTCGACCTATGGTCCGCCTGTTGTCCTGGGCCAACGTCCTGGAAGACTAGTCGACGATACTTGAGTTATTCCCCATGTTGCGAACATGGTCAGTGGTTGGCCCTCATTTTTTGTCCCCGTTTCAGGATGATGCAATAAAGATTCTAGGTTTCGAACACGTTCAACAGTCGTCCTTCGTTGCCACACCCCTCTCATAGTGTTCCAAATTTTGGTAAAGTGATTCACATTTCTCATTCCCCTATGTTCGGACTGATTCAAATGCCCCTGGCATTGCCTTGCTCGTGCGCTAGAGAACATTGAGAAGACGATACATTGATTGGTCTAAGGTCCTCCTCCTTTGGATGGGCCTCCCTGTTGGAACTATGAAATTACAGGTTCGCAACCATTTCAGCCCTATGAGCGGTGGCTTCCCCCCTCATCAACCTGGTTTGCAGTCGTCTTTTTCCAACTGAGTGCTTCAGGAGTTGGCATGAAAACGAGGATTTTGGTGCAAAATCTGAGAGCCCAGTGTGGAAAATCTGCGGCTGGCACAAAATTTTGGGCCGGTGCACGAAAATTATTGGGTTTTCACATAAAATGCTACTAAATCTTGGGGGAATTACGTGCGACTGAGGTGGGTCTTCTCACACGAGAGCTTACATCTTGTCATGCGAGAAACTTCATACAGAGCTTGGGACCCGCGACGGCTTTTATAGGCAAAGCCAGGGTTCCGCGCTACGCGAAAACTAGCTTCCGCGCATGGCCGGGTTTTTGCGTGCCGGTTGAATTATTTGTGTGCAGGGGCCCACAAAGCCCATCACTTCAGAGTTTCCATCAGAATCTGATCGCTATGACCCCTCGCTGATCCAATTCTGAGGGGGGCATTTGTAGACGCCGAAAAGTAAATATGTTTCAGGGAAAGTTTCGAAATGAAAAACCGAAGGGATATTTGGACCTGGAGGCTCGGTCTGGAGGGAACAGAGGTTTTGTGCAAGAAAAAAGGGCAAAGCGTGTGAAACAAGTTCTCCCGTGCATAATGTACCGGGATTCGCAAAGGGTTGCAGCCCCGGTGTGAAATAATTATGCGCTTGTGCCCCGCGGTTTGATATTTCTCACCGCCTCCTCCATCATGCAAATTTTTTAGCGTCGCCCTGAATTCTGTGCCGCGGGATTCCTATAAATATTAGCAACCCCCTTCCTTTTCGAGGGATGAAGAATTTGAACCACCTCTCGTGTGCGTAATTGGCATTCCATGCGCACGCAATATGGCCTATTGGTATGGTTATTTTTTGTGCCAAGTCACCCCAGGATCCACCTTCATGCAAGATCCCCCAAGCTTAGACTAACCTTCAAACCCTTTTGAGTTTTCTCCTTGTGCACAATTTGTTCCGTGGCACACAACCCGGCCAAGCCGCATGCAATCCTTCCTTGGAGCATGCACCCCTTCCTTTGTGAGCAAGTTCTTCCTTTGCGCAGAAACCTATCAAGCCGCACGCAAAACCTCAACCCCCAATCCTATGAAGGTGAAACTGATTCCATGCCACCTCGGGGATTTTCGCACTGGGCCCCTTTATTTCGCGCAAGCCCAGAGTGTTGCATGCAATCCCTAGGGCCCTTCTCCTTCGTACTCCCCAGGCACCCCCTTGAGCGAGCGCCCGATGCCCTTCTCTCGGGTGCCATTCGTAGGGGTCTCGTGCACCCAGGGCATCTACATCATGCATGGTTTTCCAGTGTGACCTTCCAGGATCATACGAAGCAACTTCAAAGTCCCTTGGACAATCATTCCCATTGCGTTGCTTCGCCTTATGCTTCTTCGCATAGCCACGCTAACGTGGACCCCCCGATGGTTCACTCTATGACACCCCCTCAGTACGGCCTTGTCGGTACCTTCCCTCCCACATGGAGTAGAGGGTACCAGTTATGTATTTCCTAGGGGTGAGGGGTAAACCCACCTCGTTTGAGCTGCAGGGCGTTAAACTGCCCAGCACCTCATCCTCAACACATGACGTTAAACTGTGACCTAGCCTCATTCCTCGCACGCAGGGTCCCCCAACCTTGGACATTCTACATGCCCACTCGTCTCCATGTGGATGAGATCATCCCTCACAAGGGGGTGATTTATTGGAGTGGTGTTTGTCCGCGGGGAAGGGCTGCCACCTTGGTGTAAGCCCCTAGCTTTCCTTATAGGAGGCAGCACCCCTTCTCCTCATCACTTCATCGGCGCCAAGGCCAGCGGAGGGCATGATAGGGAATAGGGCCCCTCCTCTCTTCCTGGGTGCCAAATCCCTCTCCCTCAATGCTTTTTTGCCCTCGGGACTCCATCCTAGAGTAAGCCCAGGCACCATGGGCCACTCAACGCATAAGCCCCTTTTCACTTCCCACAGACGCACCCTTCGTGATGTGATCATCAGGTCTCTGCTACCTCTTGTTTCTCACACTGAGCATGACTCCCATGAGATTAGAGTGAGCGCAGACCATGACACCACCTGGGGCCATCTCAGAGTGTAAGCCCCAACCATCCCAAATTATGGGGACTTTGATCCGTGCTAAGCCACGGTACGTAGGAAGCCTCCACGAGGTTTAAGCCCCACCAACTTGGGCTATCTCATAGCGTAATCCCCAACCATCCTGAACTACAGGGACTTTTATCCATGCTAAGGTATTGTATGTAGGAAGCATCAATGACATTCTATCCCCACCACCTTAGGTCGTCTTAGAGCGTAAGCCCCATCTATCCCGAACTACGTGGGCTTTGATCCGTTCTACGACATGGTACGTAGGATGACTCAATGAGGTTCAAGCCCCGCCACCTTGGGTCGTCTCATAGTGTAAGCCCCTACCATCCTGAACAACGGGGAATTTGATTCGTGCTAAGGCATGGTATGTAGGAAGCCTCCACAAGGTTCAAGATCCACCACCTTGGGTCGTCTCAGTGTGTAAGCCCCAACCATCCCGAACTATGGGGACATTGATCTGTGCTATGGTATGGTATGTAAGAAGCCTCCATGAAGTTCAAACCCCACCACCTTGGGCTGTCTCAGAGTGTAATCCCCAACCATCCCAAACTAAAGGGACTTTGATCCATGCTAAGGCATGGTACGTAGGAAGCCTCTACGAGGTTCAAGCCCCACCACCTTGGGTCATCACAGAGCGTAATCCCCAACCATCCTGAAATACGGGTACTTTGATCCGTGCTAAGGCATGGTACGTAAGAAGCCTCCACGAGGTTCAAGTACCACCACCTTGGGCCGTCTCATAGCCTAATCCCCAACCATACCGAACTACGGGGACTTTGATCCGTGCTAAGGCATCGTACGTAGGAAGCCTCCATGAGGTTCAAGCCCCACCACCTTGGGCCATCTCAGAGCGTAACCCCAACCATCCTAAACTACGGGGACTTTGATCCGTGCTAAGGCATGGTATGTAAGAATCCTCCATGAGGTTCAATCCCCACAAACCATTGGACTCGACCCTCTCCATATTGTTGTGCCAAGCCCCAATCCACCTGGACCCTAGATCCCTCTTCATGTCGGTTCACTGACTCCAACATTGGGTCGCCTCAGGGCGTGAGCCCCAAATTTTCTCATCCCACATGACGTTAAACTGCATTCCATTCTGAACTACAAAGACTTTGATTCCCCACAACGGGGATACGTAGGAGGCCTTCATGAGGCTCAAGCCCATGTCTCATCTTGATCTCTCCCTCAAGCCCACGTGTCTCGGGAAGCTCATGCCCTAACCCGGAGGTTCCACTTCCTCTTGATCCCATCCATGCATCCATTCTCATGGATTCCCTATTCAGGTGTACCACCACATCATCGAACTATGCGTACTTTGATTCCCTGCCATGGGGATATGTAGGATGTCTCTTCGTGACCCAATCCGAAAGCCACCATCCATCCTGACTCTTACCCGGGCCGCCACATCCCGGTGAGACCATGCCACTCCACTCTTCACTCCCCTCCATATCATTCGGGAATCCACCCATGTGCTGGCCCCAACAGCGGTGTTCCCTCTAGGGGATTCCTCAATTTGATCCACTCTAGCTAGTTTTCCGATCAGTCTGATTCATCTCTGCTGGACGTTAAACTTGCGGCATACCCGGTGTTAAACATAGAAAGCTGAGGAAAACTTCAGGTACATGCCTATAGAATATAATTCCCCATGATTGATGTGGGATTCATTGGGCTTTTGTGCCCTCAAGAATCCCTATAATAATGGTCAAAAGATAGAAATGCAATCCCCAGCGTCAAGACATGCTAGTGATTCCCCAATGTGACTACTCTCCTAACTGAAGGTTGCTGCCCGGACCGGACTCCTTAGAAGGTCCTGACAGAAGCAGCGTAATTAATTGGCGTCCATTAAAATATGGCACCAGGAAGAGGTTCAGAAGCAATGTTGTAAATTATGAGGGAGCCCCAGACTAGGTGACGAGCTCCGAGGAGGAATCCACAGAAGGAAGAACCGACATCCTATCACACTGTTTCGATCAAGGTGCAGACATCCCTGAATAAGGGTCAGATGCCGCCCGGCTTTGGAATGAGGGAATGTGGGGTAACAATAGTGCGTCCTCTTTGGGACGGATGCACGCGCCTCGGTGAAAGAATCAAAAACAGATACCTTTTTTATTATATTTTTTGTGTTGTTTTTTCTGTTTTTTTTTTTTTGCGCTGTAATTTTAACAGTACTTTATATCAGTATGCCACTTTATCAGCACTAGAAATAACACCGATAAATGGATCCTTTATCATCTATATTTAAAGTGATAGAAAATTGTACCTTAATTAGTGCTCTTTCTAGAACTGATAAATAAACACATAATCAGCACTTTTATTTGCATTCATAAATGGTTCCTCTATGAGTGAAAAATAAAAGTTCTAATAAATGGGGTACTTTATCAAAATTTTAAGAAGAAATAATAAAGGTAGTTACCTTAAGTATTTTTTATAGAGCTAATAAAGTGTTTTTTTAATAGTACATTTCTAGAACTAATAAAAACCTTGGGATTTTAACTGCGCTCTGATAGTTAGTGCTTTTTTGCTAAGAATTCCCGATTTTAGTTTTGTTAAAGGATTGTTTTCTAGCAGTGTGATCTAAAAATATACTCTATATAAAGACTAAAAAAACACCATTCTTGAATCTCATGATCGCTCCAATCTCTTTTCTTCAATCCTATCCAAAAAATAAATCACTCTATTATAGGTTCCCTTAGCCTTAACTATACCCACATCTTCGACATATGCCCGGGTACAAAATGAAAACTGGAATAGTGTGTGACAATAAATTAGAAAGATAAAACCTAGAGTTTATAAATAATCTATACTAAATATATAGTTTATGAAATATGGTTCTGAACAAGGAAATTAACTCATAAATTAATTCAGAAACTCAAATAAACCTGCCAACCCTTGACCTTAGGGTGGAATTCCAGGGTCAACCAAACCTACTTTAACACAATTACCTATGTCTCTATCCCTAAATAATAGTATAATAACTAAAAGTTATAGAATTTCTAAAAATATTCTCTTCCAAGAAGGAATTACATTTCCAAACAATAATTTAATCTGTGAAGGAGTTCCTTGTCCAATAAATAATTTCATACAGTAAGGAATGCCATGTCCAAAAAATAATTTCATCCCAGAAGTAATGTTCTGTCAAACAAATAATTTCATCTATGCTTGAATGCAATGTAAAAACTACAATTTCATCCATTAAATAAATTCATGTCAAACAAATAATTTCATCTATGAATGAATTCATGTACAACGAATAATTTAATCTTGGAAAGAACACAATTCCCAACATATAATTTCTTTGAGAAAACAACTCCACATCTAACCTATAATTTCTTCAAATTATTAAGTGTCCATGGAGTCATGAAAAGACAAAAGTTCAATAAATCAATTTTTAACACCAAATAACCAAAAATGTTCTTCTAATACTTAATGTTAAATTCATCAATAATCCAAACATCTTTCCATTTAAACCATTTACCAAATTCATTCTAATAACCAAATATAAGACAATTATTAATTTAATCTAAGTTACCAATTATCGCATTAATTGTAACTATTCCAATTACATTTATCATTTATGCATAATTACCATTTCACATCTCATAATATCCATATTTCATCAAGACATTTTACCAAAATCAATTACATTCCAAATTACCTATTTTAAGCTAGGTAATTTATTATAAAACCATTCACCATGATTACCACGTTAATGCATTTACATTGGAAGCCATGTTCTCAAATAACATTCCAAATAAATTCTATTTTTTAAGCCAAAAAAATAACCAATTTCCAATAAACATAGAGGCTCTAGGTTGATGTTGCTCATGTTATAACCTATATTCAAGGGTTGGAACACCCCTTAGGTGGTCACAAGTCTCAGTCCCAATTCCAACAGACCCAACAGGGTTCTAGGGAGTCCAGGTCTTATGTTTTCATGATAATAATGTGTTTCCAATTTGATTAAGCCATATATATGGTTTAATGACATGATCACACATGTTTCACATATTAGAGAAGTCAAAAATTAATTATAGGGAGTTGTTCTATATAACTCAGCTCAAAATCAAAGAAGATGAAGAAATTTATCAATGACCAGTGTATAAATGGGTTCCTCCTTCATTGCCTTCAAGGAATACCAATAAACATTATTAGTAAAATACATTAATCTTAGATCTGGGTTTGGTAGTACTAAACTAGTGTTCTACCAGTGAGAAAATTAATGAAATAATGATGGAACCCAAGGGGCTTACCCTAAATCTCTAGGTATAGATCACCAAGATCTAGCAGAATAAACCTTTTGATAAGAGATATCTACCAAAATCACCGAATGGTGGGATAGAATTTATGGGAAAGGATAATCAATATTGGGAGAAATTTAGAATATATGTGTTAATAAAAATTCTTGAAATGACCTCTTTCACAACATGAATCTGAGTTTTATGCATTAAATATTAAAGTTGTCATATACCCTGAAATTCACGTCATATCAGCTTAAAATACCAAGAACTGGTTCACATCTTGAATCATATCCCACATCATTAATTTATTATTCTAAATAAAACCCTTTAATTCCTTAAAACAATTTCAATGTATGTTCTTAGATCATTTCATGTCATGGGTATAGATTTACACAATAAATTAGTTTTTATAACCATATTATTTTCTAACTGCACTTTTCCCTTTCAAAGACCTCCAAAAAAATTAATCAATCTAGGAACATGACTCAATGGCATAATGTAATAGTCTCAAACAACTACTTAAAGTGGAACAAACTTGGAAAGAGAAGGGATATTACAATCTCCCCAATATTAAATAGCTAACTAATGAGCTGTTCTCCCAAGCATCACTTCAAGGTATCGTTGAAAAACTTAGTCCACTATACCCGCACATCAGAATACCTATCCTAGGTCTCCACTTGAATGTTCCCATGTTTCTACCACACTCGCAATAGATCCATGGTCATCCCTTGGATATTATTCCCATTATAGTATATAATAAGGATCAAATTATCTTTAAAGTATGTATCTAAATAATGATTAATATCATCAAAACATATCACATGATATTTTTTATTTAGATATCTCATTATTTGTTACCTATGATGTATATTTTGAATGGAACTATAATACTATAGAAGGTCCAAATAATATGCCACTAGATTGAACCTTCCCACTTTCTCAAGTGGCCTGAAAAACTAGGCACTAGATTCCCCTATTTCTAGAAACAGCATTGCCCTAGACCTGGAGATACCTAAAGAAAAAACAAATTATTGACCTAGATCTCTAGATTTCATCTCTGATGATCACTATATGATTTATTCCTACTTTGCATGGTAACCAACCACTTTCTAATCAACTGAACCTGCTTATTTGTCTCCATCATGAGACTAGGTCTAGCAACAGCTGACTCACATACCACTAACTAGTATAGAGGTTAATAAAACAACATTCTATAAAATTCATCAAAATAGACTATTTAGAATGATACCTAGATGTTGTTATTATATATTAACTCTATGAATGTCATAAGCTACCCAAAAGAACCACAGAAATCTAAAAAAAAGGCTGGTACAATATCCTCTAAAATTTGAATGGTATGATCAGATTGGATGTTATTCTAAATATGGTAGTCCATAATTAGAATAATCTGAAATCCTAAATCCTTCTAAAGGACCTTCCAGAATCATGATGTGAAATGAGGATCTTGATCGAAAACTTTAATACTAGAAACACTTTTAAATCATAATATCTGTCATATGTACTGACTACCTATATAATCAATAGTGATGGTCTCCCATATAATAAATAAGTGGGAAACATTTATCATTCAATCGACGATAACCCATAAAATTTCATTTTTCTTATGTGTACTAGGTAATAATTTCAAAAAGTCCATGTTGAAATCATCCCACTTCTATACTAAAATGGAAAAGAGAATACAACAACCCAACATGCCTCTGATGCTCATCTATTACCTACAAATAGCTGAAACATCTCACTAAAAATCTTGTAACCTCCTTCTTTATCCCTGGACACTAGTACTGACTGTGGAAATCATGAGAAATCTTTTTTAGTCGAGGATGTACCATCCATTTAAAGGTATGGGACTCCATCATCAACTCCTCACAAAATCTCTAAGGAACCCATACTCTATCATGGATAATAAGAACATAATCCATGTTGAGATACCATCATGATGGTGGATCCCCACTATATAAGTTGTCCATTAGATCTAGTCCATCTGCATAAAATAACTTCACTATCATGATCTGGTCTAGGATCATGGGTATAACTGATATTGAAGTGAAATCTACTCATCCTTGGGACTCCAGAACATCTAAATTCATGTCAGAAAAGAGAATCATCAGCCTACACTCATCACAAAACTCCTATATTTTCATAATATTCATATTATATCATAATTCATTGTAAATTATGTTTATATTTCTGGAGGGTAGGCCAGATAAAAATACAAATACTACAAATAATAGACCCGACTCCTCTGGAAAAGATTCAGGTTTCACGACAAAAACATATAATTAAGTCTCGTATGATTTGTGAATGCCAAAGACATCTCACATAGTAGATAGTGTCACCATATTCATAGGTCATGTGCCTCTGTAACCAACTCTGGATCATTATTATTTCAATTCATCTCATTTCTTCTCAACTTCCTAGATCTATATGTAACCACTCGATTCTCCGACCTCAAAACTACTCTGAGCCTAACTCTAGATGCATTATAGTATATGGTAAGTTCCTTACCTATATCAGGTAATGTTAGGATCAGTTAGGAGTTCAATATACTCTTTATATTTTATAAATCCCTCTCACAAGCATCTGACTAAATAAACATTACCCCATTTTTTTATCCCAATCATCAGTTCTTCAATATGTAGAAATTATTAAATTAGATTCCAATAATATCATCCTAGTTTGTAAAATATCTGAATCATGAATTAATTATTGGAAAACTTCAATGATACCATGGATGAAACGTTTTATTTTTCTATTATAACTTTGTCCTACAACATAAAATTACCTAAAAATTGCACTTTTTCTATCCACAAACTGTGTTCATATAACGTACCATAAATATGATGTTATCTCAGTGTGATTTCGATAATTTTAAGATATTGGGCATGGTCATCTCTATATTAGGAGTACATCAATATTTTTTTAATGAAAACCACCAAAAACTAATCCAAGAATGGATGGAAGATCCAAATTAAAAAATATATGGTTTCCACCAAGACATTAATCAAATCAAGATGTATCTATATAAAATCATAAATGCCATATTTTATCCTAAAATACGTATGTGTTATGTCTAATGGTCTCACCCTCAATTGATGGTACTGTGACCTCATGTCTATCATGGAGAAAATCTGGTAATCTCTAATCAAATTTAACAGATCATTGATATTATAAAGTTGATACCAGTTTTTGAGTTTAATCTAGTTTAATCTCTAATAATCCACACATAAGTGAAATGTCCTATTGGCGTTATTGGTGAAGAGAAAAGTAGAAACCCTTGATTAAGTAGTATGATGTATTAAACCCTTATCTTTGAAATCTTCTAGATGTACTTTTAACTCTTGAAGATCTTATGATTCCATCTAGTAAGGTGATTTAAAAACTTACTCATCTTCCTACATTAACTTGATTATGACCTCGATCTCCCACTCGAGTGGTAAGTTGGATAAATCATTAGGAAAAAACCTAGAAATGGCCACTAATTGTGAAAATTACCCTAATACATATCACCATCATCAGGAACATAGCCTACAATATGAGTCATGAGATAATTTAATATTTACAGAGTTGGTCCTGCATAACCGGCCTAGAGTTCCCATTCTCCCTGATGGGTATAGATTACCACATTCAGATTTAGAAAATTAAATACCCTCTCATGGTAGTTAATATGATATTTTTATAGAACTATTCTATCCACACCCCGAATCAAATTAAACCCTACCATTTCCAGCATGAAAAGCTTCCAATAGAAACATAAGTCACTAATTTTTATAGAAAACCACTTGTAGTATCTGATACACTCTGAATACACTCCTAGTGGAGCATCAATGGTAATAACTCTATCAATTATCTTCAAACCCAATCCCAATACATTAAAAAATTGAGAATATATAAAATAAAGTGTTTTAATTATTGAAAATAAAATGTAGGAAAGAGTAGATGATACAAGAATTTTACCTCAAATATGTAAGGTCATGTTTCCAGATTGGTCGGTGTAGACTGTATAGCATGAATCATAATCACAACTTTTATCTTGGATCTAGTATGACTTCCCTATGATTCTATACCTAGCCATATTGTTACTCTTATGCTAGGGTACCACGACTTGATAATCCCATGGAACTACACACCATTATACTAAGAGGAAGTTGAGTCCTTCCCTGGACCTGGTGTATGTCCTAACCCTCTACCACTACTCCACTACTAAGGGATATTTCAAAACCCATATATATTTCCCACTATACCATAACTATGAATCTTAATAATAGTGTTAGTAAACTTATGGATCTTTCGTCCATCCCTCACACACTTATAGCACTACACATGGCCATGGTTCTGAGACTGATTCCTAGTCCCTTGGTTGCTCATCCCATGACTATTGTGATGGTAACATTTTATGAAAATATTATTTCTGTCTTAAGAATGGATAAATGATCACCCACTCATACTTCCTAGACAAAAATTAGAACCATCATCAGGTTTAATTCAATGATGAGATCCTGATTTATCATTTCTATGTAGTTTCTCAGGTGTAAGATATTCGCTTATAAATTTTTCTAAAAATGAATCCCACTTTAGAAATTATTCACCCAAATAGTCTAATCAACTACAAAGGATGGAGAAAAACATAGTAGGTCGATTAAGAATCTAACATAGTACATCAATAAGCTACTCCCCTCTATTAGGAGTATGATCTCCCAAGTCCAAAAATCCCTCAACATCTCTGGATAAAAGTTTCTTAGAAACTTTTCCACAAAATCATTACAGGTTAGGTACTATTTATATTTGACTTTCTCCAAGGTATCCCACTAGTTCATAGATGATCCTTTTAAAATATAATGACAATCTTCACCCTCATATCTACATGTTTCCTGATGATCTTAAAGATCACATGTACCCACTCAATTCTGAACTCAATTTCCATAGGGTCTCCCTCCTCAGTTAATGTAGGTGGGTTCTATGGCTAAAACTATCTCTTCACATTAGAAATTGATGGTATGGTATGAAAAATCTCTCATTATATGGATCAAATAACCCTTAAAAACAATCATTAATATACCAATCCATATTATTCCTTGGTAATTCATGAATATAATTAACTTATCCTTTTAAACATATTATTACATGATTTTAAGCGTAATTAACCATCAAATACAAACCAAGGATCCAAAATCATAGTGTCTTTAAAATACTAAGTATATAATTAGAAACCATGAAACCAAAATGAATGAATATTTTATTTTAATTTCATAATGAGCTCTTAAATATACATAAGAAAGCCTATGGAATACTTGAACAAAGGTATGAGCTAAAAAACTCAGTAAGGAGATAAACATAAGAACAAAGCATAGAACATGGGTTAGAATGAATAACATAATGACATAAAAATGAATGTCATTAGAATAATAATAAGGAATAATAACATTTAGAATATGTGATCATGTAATCATAGTATCATAGGAATGTTTAATCAACATATAACATGACATAAACATGATTCAAGTCTAACTTCCTAGACTATATCACATGGTGGACAAAAATACCATAAAGGAATAAGGTTAAATTTCTATCCCAACATGATATATCATGATACTAAACATTATCAAATACATTAGAGAACTATCCAAAAACTCCAGTCATAAAATGTTCATGAATATGTGTTTCACATGAAGAATCAAGCATACATATTACACATTGAAGTAATTGGTATCATAAACATGTCATAAGGCATAACCAAATGGTGTATCAAAATGGTGTGGAATAAAGTATGAGATTATGTCATACATGTACATTAATAAGGGAAATTAGGAATATATAATGATAAATTCTTTCCAAATTAAGTGAAAACATGTAAAAAAACATGTTTAGGAAACATTAGAAATGATCCACTTTAGTACAGTCTAAAGGAAAACATTAAAGAGTATTTAAAATGTATTAAAAATTATTTTTATAAAACAAAAAATGAAAACAAATCATGATAAAATGAGTGATTTTATAAAAATAATGGTGTATTAAGATAGATTATGGTGTGCACTAGAAAATGGGTAAGAAATTGGGATGTTCCCTTTAATCGAGTTTTCTTATTAAGAGAAATTGAAAAGGGAACCTTATAAAACATTTATTTCCCTATAAAATAAAGAATAATTGAGATAGGTAAATATGTTTCAAATATAAAAACATAATTTAGGATGAATAAATAAGAATAATTAGTAATTAAATTGGGTTAAGGAGAGAGAAAACCTAACTCGAAGGAAAAAAGGGAGGTTCGAAGAGAATCCCATACCTTATCTAGGAAAGTGTTATGAACTAGTTATTAATGTCTAAGATAAAAAAATTAAATCTATTAATTAATTTATTTGTAACCTATTATATATGTATTTAATTTATTATAATTTTATTAGTTTTATTTTTTTTCTATTTTGTTGACTTATAGTGTTTAATTTCAACATTTTGGGAGTGACTATTTTAAGGTTTCATGGTCGGTTTACTTGTGTATAATTAGGAAGGTTCATGTAAAATGCAATAAAAACTATTAAACTAGAATTATGTGGTATTAATTTAATTTCATACATTTAAAAGGTCCCATATATCATTTTGTTTTTTTTACATGAGTATGATTTTTGATATAAGATGTTGAAGAAAAAAGGCTTAATTTATTTTTGTGGTTTTAACGACCATCACAAATTAGAATAATTTTATTTAATAATATGTATATATATTTGTTATATAATATTAAATAAGTTTCAATACGCATATTATAATCTTTTTTAACTAAAAATTGGTTTTATGACCATCCTTGAAGGTGGTACTGAAAACTCATCATCCACGAAGGTGGTGAATCAACACCTCACCCACAGTTTTTTCATTATTATAACAAATGGAGGGGAGAAGAAATTTGATGATTGATATTACATTACCACAATAAAATTATAGTATATATATGATATTTTTGTTATCATTTTACTTGGAATATTATAGGTGAGGGAAGGATAATAAAAGAAAATAATTTAAAAGAGAAAGAGGGAGGGTTTTACCTCTGGAGTATCATCTCCTTGAGAACCTCTTTAAGGCACTTGGAAATTGTATTTTGGTGACACCAGAATGACTAAAAAATGGGGAATAGGTTTAGGAAAGGAATTGGGTATAATATAATCAATATCTAATGCTTATAAGGATTTAGGAGAAGAGTTTGTTATGGTTAGTATTAATAGGGGAGGAGAGGGGTTTTCTTGATTATTTTATTCGTTTATTTATTATTTTGTCTCAAGACAATAAATAGTGTTTATTATTATGATTATTTATATTAAATAAATCATTTCAGATTTATATAATGGTTACTTACATCATACCTTACTCTACCATGTCATTAAAATTGATTTACTTATAATATTAAATAATGTAAATTACCATATTTTTCTATTCTCCAAAAATTTACCTATTTTTTAAAAATATAAAAAAATCACCCTGAACATTTTTAATGTGTATATTTAAAAAAATTTACTCCAATTTATAAAAATAAATTTCCAAATATGAGAAAATTAATTTTAAATTACAGTAATCATTTATTTCAAAAATATTGATTTTCAAATTATAACTGGTTTTATAAGACATCAAAGAATTAATTAAGGTATAATAAAATTATATTATAATTATAAGAAAACAAAATATTAATTTATAAATAAATTTTATGAAAATTAATTTTCTTTTAAATAATTATTTTTATTATATAACTATATATAAACATATGTGTCTCACAAAAATACCAATACTTAATTTATTATTTTTAAGACATTTATTTACTTATATCATTATATAAATATATTATATTTTAATTGATAAGATACCTAAATTTTATTCATACTTTCATATGTGATGTTACTATTCTATTGGTTGGTTTATTATTCATATTGGTCACATTACTATTACTATAATCGAGTTATTATTTCATTTCTCTATCTTCCTTCATTTCTATAAATACCACTTATTTCATTCTTAATTTATGAAAATAATGTTTTCAATATTTTATATTTGTGATTTATCTATTCTATAATGTATAGAATAATTATAATAAGGGAAATTTGATTGATAAAATTATAGGTTGTTACATTCTTCCCCCCTTATAAAATTTCTCCCTCCAAATTTCATTTTACATTGTATGTTGAAAAATCGTGCGGTTACTTCTCTTTCGTTTCTTCTTGTAGTTCCCATGTCACCTATTCATACTTATGGTTCCACCATATTAATTTTACTCAGTAAATAGTATTTTTTCATAGAATATTATCCTACAATCGAAGATCTTCACCAACTACTCTTCATACAAGAGGTCTCTCTCAAGTTGTATCACCTCTTGATTTAATACGTGTGATGGATATGGTATGTACATATTCAAGAGGGATCCATGGAATACATCATGTACTTGATACATGGTAGATATAAGTTCTAGTCGATAGTTCGTAGCTCCGACATAATCAAGAATATGGAAGAGGCTGATGGACCTGGGACTCAGCTTTACATTCTTCCCAAATCTCATTATTCTCTTTCATGGAGATATTTGGATGAATACAATATCTCTAACCTTAAACTCAAAATCTCATCAATGGTTTTTTGTATTTTTATGATATCGACTTTGGGAAGACCGAATATTATTTTTAATCATTTTCACCTTATCTACCATTCCATTGACCATTTAATGTCCCAGCAGCTTCCATTCACCTACTACATCCCAGTATATCAGTTTTCTATATATTTTTCTATAAAGGGATTCGTTATGGATATATTTGGATGCTTTAGTGGAAAGTATTTTTATAATATAACTCAGATAGAGGTAGATATTTTTCTTATCCTCTCTTTAAGACCGTAAACATACTCTCAACATGTCTTATAGTGTTTGAGTATTCTACTCAAATTGGCCATCAGTTTGAAGATGATAAGTCATACTAAATTTCAACATAGTGTTTAGATTATGGTGGATAATTTTCCAAAACATAGAAGTAAATTTATGATTTTGATCAGATACAATCGATAGTGGTATTCCATGTAACCTCATCACTTATCTGATTTACATCTATGCATGTTTATTGAGTGAGAAGTCATCTGAAATTGAGATAAAGTGAGTTATATTTGTGTGTTGATCCACAATGACCCATATAGCATTATTTCCTATATATGTCTTTAGATGTCTAGTGAAAATTCTAGGGTGATTTTTTTCCATTTCCATGTTGTTATGGGTAATGGTTGCATCATTCCATTAAAATTTTTCCTTTCAAAATTAACTTGTTGACAAACCAGGCACTTTACTATATAGTCAGCCATATTCTTATTCATATTTTCCCAACAATCTTTCTCGCAGAGATCATGATAAGTATTTTTAATTCCTAGGTGAATAGATAATGTTAAGTTATGTTCAGAATTTAGATGATATTTCTTTATCTATGGATTAGATGGTACACATAGTCGTGAACCAAATCATACAACTCCTCCGTCATCAATTTTAAACTCTTTTGATTTCCAATATTTGATAGCCTCTACATTTTTCTAAATTTCCGCATCATTTATTTGACTATCCTTTATTTTATCCATAAGGTATTATTGAGAAATAATTTGAGAAATGATTGATGATATTCCTTCTTTAATGATTCCCATGTACATTATTTGTAGGTAAAAGAAGATTAAATCATTCGCAATTCTAATAATTGATAAAGTTGTTGAATCATTTCTTCTTAGAGTATCTGTCGCTTTATTTTCCTTACAAGGATTGTGGTGGATTGAATGTCATAATCATTCATGATATCTAACCATATTCACTAGGAAATATTAAACTCCTTTTGTGTTAATATATATTTTAGTCTCTTATGATCATTATATATGTTACACTTCTCTCCATGGAGATAATCATACCAGATTTTCAATGTGAAGAGAACAGATGATGGCATGGGCCACTCTTTGATTGGATTTGTCTCATAAGGGTCCACGTATACTTCTTTCCTGATGATAACATTCCCCAATAATGATACATCCTCTATCTAGAGCTCACATTTACTGTAATTTTCATAAATTTTATCTATTCACAATGTCTTTAGTGTGGTATTCAAATAGCCTCATGTTTCTCTATGCATTTGGATTATATCATAATATCATTAATAAAGACTATAATATATTTTCTGAATTAATCTCTGAAGACTATATTAATTTGGTCCATGAAATATTTGGAGAATTATTGAGTCTGAATAACATCATTATGCACTCATATTGTCTATACCTTGTGCAAAAGATAGTCTTTATAATATATTCCATCTTGGCATTTAATTAGTGATATCCTAATCAAAGTTCCAACTTAGAGAAACACTTTTACTCGTGAATTTGATCAAACAATTTATCTATCTATGGCATGTGATACTTATTCTTTATCAATATTTTATTGAGATCAAGACAATCAATGTATAGGTGCATCAATCCACCCTTCTTCTTAATAAAGTGGATTGGCTCACCCCATGGTAAAACACTCTGGAATATAGAACCCTTGTCCCTATTCTCCTGTAATTGACTCATAATTTATTCCAACTTTATGGTTTACATTTTATATGGTTTCTATGATATAGGGATAGATCTAGTAATATGTTCAATTGAGAACTCAAACTCATGGTCTGGAGGAAGAATAAACTATTATTTTTGGAACACATCATTGTAGTTACTCAAAATGGGAATGTCTTAAATCATGGTTCTCTCTTTTTTATCAATAATTTGATCTATATATTCTTCATCATAAGTAAATAATATACACAATTGGGATAATGATTCTAAAACAGATTCATCCTCCACCTTACACTTGTACAGAATTGGGGGATTCCTCGGGATGTGAAGAGTGATCTCTCTTTATTGACCATTACTGTTGGATTGATATAAAGACAGCCAATACATACCCAATATAGAATTATACTCCACTATATAATGTATGAAAATATTTTATGGAAGTTTAAGTCAATAAACATTTATCGGGGATAAGTTATATACTTTTGATACAATAATTTTTCCATTTTTTGTTCTTATAGATAACTCAACCTTCATATTTTGAGGGGGTGTTTACATAGTTATACTATACTTTAAAGATATAAAATAATGTGTAAAACTAGAATGAAATATTATGTTTTCCATTATTTCCTCAATAACCACAAAATCTATCACCACATCATTGTCGGGCTCCACCTTGGTAGTAGTAATAGCATATGCCCTTAATTTCTTCCATCAAGGTTGTTGTTTATTACATGTAACAACTCTTGGATTTGGGAATTGGATAACATAATTCCAATGCTCCTTATTGATTAAACACTTCACTATAGACTTAGTGTTTATATAAACCATACTTCCTTCTTCTAAATTATTATTTTTTTTCATATCCCTTTAATTGTTATCATCCAGATTCCCCTATTTTCTACATTTGAAGCATCTACTAGTTCTCTTAAAGCAATTCATAGGATGTCTCTTCCCACATGTTTAACGCATTAAATGTTGGGTTTTCTGTTCATCATCAGATATATCTTTTGATCCTTCCATATAAAACTCTATTCTATACTTTTTATCTCTATGACCATATGACCATTGAATGTTTTGGATTTACATTTCAACATTAAGGGAAAAACATACACAATCCTCATAGCTGTTGAAATATCAAATCACCAATACTTTTCATAGACTTGGCTTTAGTCTACTAAATAAGAGACCCACCTTGCTTTCAATGTTCATGACAAAGCCATAGGCATATCATGCATGCCTTGAACATTTTTCCTTGTCTGCCTTGATAGACTCGTATTCTTTTCTATTCAGTATGAGGAACACTATTTCCATCATAATACAGAGTGTTTGTAGATATTATTTATTGAAAAATATTTTCTTTAAATATTCTAATTCTGTTGAATAAATTTCCTCCTTTTAGTTTGTTTTTTATCATTTTCCACCACTGATTAGTTTTCCCATAATAATGGTAGACTTATAGTATGAATGTCTCTTCTTATGAGTATTGAAGGATGGAGAATATCTTATAAATGGTGTTAATCCATTATTTCTTGATGATGGGATCAATAATATCCACTAAATATTGGAGGACTTTATCTCATAAAGGATTCAACTTAAACTTTTTATTTCTTAGGAGAATGGGGGAATTCTGCACGATTCAAATTATTATTCATAACTAGATACAGTTGAGTAAGTACTTTCATAATGTTTTGATATCTAATTCATATCAGGATTTTAATTTCATTTGGGAAATTATCACATTTACTATCACATTGACTATTGTACTGGATTCCCCTATTTCTCGACAATGACTAAAAAATTAATGCATAATTAGGGGCTTGAATACTTATCTAATATCCATATAAAAAAGAATCATTGAACATATAATGAAAAACATGTTAATGTACATTATATCCTATCATGTGATTATCTATGTTTCAAGTTATCCATGGTGATATAATTATCCCTATGGTTATTAATAATGTTTTCTATTACAAATATTCCAAAAAATATATACCTTTCTATGATACCAACTATTATGACCCTAGCCTTTTACACATAATATTACATAATTTTAAAAATAATTAATCATCAAATAAAAACCATGTATCATAATGTCTGGTGTCTTTGGAAGACTAGGTACATAATTAGAAAGCATGAAACCCAAATAAAGACATATTTTATTTAAAATTCATAATGAGATCATAAATTTCTTTAAGATCATTAATATTCATAGGATAACCTAGGGAATACATGAAAAATGGATGAGCTAAGAATCATTGTAATAGAATAAAAATAAGAATAAAGTATATCACATGGGTTTGAAGGAATAACATGATTGAATAAAAAGTCATGAAATAAGAATAAGAATAATAAATTATAATATATAGAATTTGGGATCATGCAATCATGGAATCATAGTAATGTGGAAACCAAAAATAACATGACGTAAACATGTGTTAAGGAAAACATCATAGACTATATTGCATGGTTTACAAGGTCCCATAAAGAATCAGGTTTACTTCTCATCCCAATATGAAATATTATGAGACTAAACATTAAACAATTCAATTTAGTTTTTTCTAGGTTCACCCATTATAATATGTGTAGGCATATGTGTTCCATATGTAGAATCTAGGATACGGGTTACCCATAGAAGGAATTGGGTATCATAAACATGTCATAAGGAATAACCAAAGGGTGTATCACAATTTGTTCCATGAAAGTTTTATTTCAAGTCATAATTGTACATTTATAAGATAAAATAGGCATATATTATCAGAAATTATTTTCAAATTAAGTAAAAACCTATAAAATTTGTGTTTAAGAAACATTAGAAATGTGCCACTTTAGTTTGATTTAAGGGAAAATATTACATAGTCTTTAAAATAGACAAAAGAATAATTGATTTTATAAACCCAGAAATGAAAAAATATAGTTATTCATGATAAAATGAGTGATTTTATTAAAATAATGTTAGATTAAAATATATTATGAAGTGTACATTAATATGGGTAAAAAATTAATATGTTTCATTTAATCGAGTTTGCTTATTAGGAGGAACTAAAAAGGGGACATTATAAAACATTCATTTCCCCATATATAATAGAATAATTGAGATAGTTACATATTTTTGGAATATTAACAAAGAATTTAATAATATTACATAAAAATAATTAAGAATTAAATTGGGTTAATGTGAGAGAAAGTGTAACTCAAAGGAAAAATGGAGGTTCATTGACAATCCTTTACCTTATGTCTGAAAGTGTTATGCACTTAATGTTAATGTCCATAATAATCAAATTAATTTAATTAATTAATTAATTCAGAACTTATTATACATGTATTTAATTTATTATAATTTTATTTGTTTCATTTAATGATATTTTATTGACATATGGTGTTTAATTTTATCATTTTGGGAGTGTTCAATTCATGGTTTCATTGTTAGTTTTCTTGTGTATAATTATGAAAGTTCTTGTCAGATTAAAGAAAAAAATCCAAATTGGAATCTTATGGTACTGTTTTATTTCCATAAATTTAATTGTTTTTATATATCATTTTCTTTTTTACATTATTATGATTAATTAGATAAAACATTGATGAAAAAAAGAGTTTTTTTTTGGTTTTTAAGACCATCATAGATTAGTATCATTTTATTCAATAATATGTTTATATATTGGTTATATAACATTAAATAAGTTCTAATGAAAATATAATAATCTGTTTAACCCATAAAAATGGTTTTATGACAAGCCTTGAAGGTGGTAATGAAAGCTCTTCATCCACGAAAGCGGTGAATCGACAACTCGCATACAACGTTTTCATTATTAGAACAAAATGAGAGGAGAAGATATTTGAAGATAGATGTTACATTAACACAATAACATTCCAATATATATATTATAATGTATTTATTGTGTTACTTTTTATAGGGTAGGATAGGGAATGGTAAGAAAATAAAATATATTAAAAGAGAAAGAGGGAGGTTTTTACCTCTTGAGTGTGGTCTCCTTGAGAAACTACTTAAAACCTCATTAAGGTTCTTAGAAATGATATTTTGGTAAGACTATAAATAACCTAACATGATTAATAGGTTTGGTATATGACTTTAAAAGAATATAATAAAACTAAAAGGATTATAAGGTGTAAGGATAAGAGGTGGTTATTGTAACATCCTAGGTAAATAAAAAATAATAAATTCTATTTTTATTAATATTCTGTGAATTAAATATTAATTTTACTTTAAAGGGGTTTTTATGTTCGACGGCGTACCCGATACGCAACAACGGGTTTCTTTGAAATCTTACGTTGCACACTAATAATATAATAATATTATTTTAAATTGTAGTTAATTCCCAGTCGTTGTATTGTCCGGAATGAATAGAACTAACTAAAATATAATAATACATGTTTTTTAAATGTTTATTCATTTATCCAATAGAATTTAGAGGCTTAAAATGTGAATGAATCAAATTTTAAGGATAAATACACTAATATTCTATAAAAAGTCGATTTACCACCTTTTGATGGTAAAACCTCATTAAATATAGTTATGGTCACTTTTATATGTTCTATTTGACAAAATAAAATTCTTTTTTAGATTCGGGAAATCAAAATTTACTTTGGGTAAATTTTAGTTAATTTTCTTATTAAATTAATTTTTTTATGAATAGTGAAAAATACTGTATTTTAATTCAAAAGTACCTTTTAATATAATTTTTCTATATGGTTATATTATCTTTTTAATTGGTTTTAATTTGTAGTTAGAATATATTTTTACCATTTAATCAACTTTTGGTCATTTTTATTAATTTCACTTTGAAATTCGACATAAACAAGTATCAATCTTTTGATAGTTATTGTTTCTTATAAACACGCAATTTGTTTTGACAATAGGAATTAATGAAAATTAATTAATGAAAATTAAATGTTTTGAATTGGGTAAAATAGAAATAATTTTTTAATTCAGAATATTAAATATATCTTAGGCTGAATTTTTGGTATTTTTCTAAAAAACTTCACTTTTTGATGAATAGTGAAACCACTAATTAGTAGTTAAAAAACTGACTATTTCATTTAAATAAAATTTTATCACTTCTATGAATTGAATTTCATTAATCTGACATACAAGTTTGTTATTAGTAAGTAATATTTGGTTCAATAAGATTAAAATATTATTTGGTAAATAGTAACTTTTGACTTTTATTTACCGCGGTTAAAGGTAAATATGGTAATTAAAGGTGAAAGGAATATTATAATCATACAAAATTACCTTAACACTTGTTCTAACATTATTTTATGAGTCATGTCTGACCATGGGAATATTTGGGTCTTTTTTGGGACCCCATGGAGCCACTTAAGAGTGATAATGACACTTTAGATTAATTAATATAAAGTGAAGACAAAATGACACAAACAAATATCTTTTAGTAAATTAATTTTTACATATGGTTATATAAGTTATCTCTTCGACTATAAATATTCATTAGAAATATAAAAATATTTTCTACATTATGATTTTTTTTATTGTTTTTAGACATCAAATAAATGAAATTATTTATGACACTAAAATGATGCAATATTTACCTCATTAATAAATTATTTAAATAAACAAGTTTATAAATATTAAAAAATAGTCAAAACCTATAAAATTATTTTTGGATTATTTTATTTCCTCCATGAGTCATCTTATCTTTGACTTTAATTATTTTTTTTCCTTTTTAAACCAATGATAAGTTTATAATAAAATAATTGTTTCAAACTTGTCTAAAGAGCCCCTCTTCCCCCTTATAAAAGGACACCACTTCGAACCCATTCCTCACACATCTCAATCCTCTTGCCTCATCCAAAATCTGCCCAATTAATCTCCCTACATCCCTCTCCTCCTACTAGAAGACTTACCTTAGGCATAAGTCACTTCAAGAATTCTTTTTGGTTCAAACCAAAGGAGGTTACCCAAATTAAAGGTAATTGTTTCTCTTAACTTCTTTTCTTTTATTTTACTTCTCCAACCCCTAAACAACTTTTATTACTTTCATTTATAACAAAAAAAATATACTAAATATAATAGGATGTTTTATGAGAAGTTTTCAAACTACACTTACACACACATCCATCTAATGGGTGAAGAACATACTGTTTATGTGGATGGAAAACTAACGCCTCACGAAACGATGATTGTTCAATTATCTCCTACCGCCTCTCATGGTGTCTATTAAGATGGAACTGACTTAATATATGATATATATTATGTTTATGTTTTTATTATTCTTCTGTATTTCCAATTTATATCTTACCTTTATGGTTTCCATTATGGGTACAAGTGATAATTTCATTTCAGGAAGTGCACACTATCGCCCCCTCAAAGTGATATGACTCGTTCATACCATACATGGTACATATAAAGTATGGAGTTAATGATATTATACATGATACTATACTAGAATTATAAAATAACAATGTATAATTATGTTTTCATTCTATTAAATATGAAATAGAAATGAAAGTAGTATTCATGCATACGTACGGCTTACCGTCTCCATAAACGGTGCATTTCATTTATTATCACCAAATGTTATGTACTATTATAAATACATATATATACTGAATATATATTATATATATGATATCTAAATCATGAATATCACTCTAGATATAATGAAATTTTGACCACATGAACAACTTGTAAATATAAGAATTTCATTTTTGACTCAAGTACCAAATATCGACAAAAGGATAGTTATTAACTTAAATGATTACATAATGTTTATAACATGGTAATAAGTGATATAAAACGAATAATTAACTTTAAGAAGGTTTTAAAGCAATTAAAAATTTACTTTAGTTTATTATTAAGGAAATTAAAGAATGAACGGGTCAATTCAGACACGAGGTAAGGGACTTCATCTCAATCTCCTTTTATTGAGGCATATTTCGATAATATATACCTTCTTCTTTTACACAGTGTATAATAAAACCCTTTGACTTTTACCTTCATTCAATGGGAACCATTTTTCAACGAAGCATTTTACTAAATGAAAAATGGAATGTTTTTAATGTTTGCGGTGACAATGACCTCTCTGCTTCCCTAATCATTATTGTCTTCCTCTTTAAGCATTAATTTTTTCTAAAATGAAAATTAAATCCCTTATTCTGTATTGCGTGTTTTGGTTTTGAAAATTAATTTTGAAATGGATTGATTATTTTAATATCTTGAAATTATTTCCTGTGATTGAAAATTAAATATTATTAGTGAAATGTTTATATTTGGAAGATTTTATGTGTTATGATTTTATAATGGTACTTGGACATTTGAAGGGTGGTTATGTGATAAACCAAATGATAGGTGGTGTCATGATAAACTAGGATGGGTGGTTACGTTATAACCTCCAATGCATTGGGTATGGAAGTCATCCGTATGGATATTCCATTTAATGATATGTGTGGAAGTCGGCCATATGGTTATTCCATTTAAGTATGTTCAGGTGCCAAGTTACCTTTATATGTTATGTGTTCTTTTTATGGGTTTTATGGTAATATTTTGGTTACAAAATGGTATTTATTGATATTTTATTCAATTAAGAGTATTTACTACTACATATAGGTGAAAATTATTAATTATGATAAAGTATTCATGGTTTACTTGTTGTTTTGAAAAACTAATTGTTTTCCTTCTTTGTGTATCCATTACTTAGCTTTTTATGCTCATCCCAAGTATTTGAAATGTTTTTCACATGACATAAAGTGGAATAGGGTCAAGGATAGGATCAAGAAAATGTAATGATATCTAAAACATGGAACTAAACATGACCCTTTTTTCCATAGTTTTTATTTTGGGAAAAAATAGAAACTGGGTAGATGTGTCTACATGTAATATTCATGTTGTTATATAATATTTATGGCCTAACTATATAAAACTCTATACCTAAAAAGATCCTAAATGTGAATTATTAATTTAATTAAAGATTATGTAATGTTTAAGGTCAGGTCCTTATAGTTGGCATAAGAGTTTGGTTTAGATAACTTTAGGAGTTAGGGTATTGTTTAATTAATATTAATAAATTAATTTATGTTAATATTGAAGTGATATAGAATTCACAGATTACCATGTTGCTTCACCGAAGATATGTCTCTATTAATAATGGTTTTTCATTGAAGAAACAAGGAATTTGTGCTGGAAAGGCATACAGAGGGAAATGACCTTCTCAATTAGTATCCTGAGATAGTCAGAATCTGGGTTGAACAGCTTGTTGCAGTGATAGATCAGTTGACTCAGGTGATAAATGGAAGTTTTGTTTATAGATGGTATTTTGGTTTATTTTAAATGTAAATAAGATCATGAATTTCATTTAAGGGTTGTCTTGCAAACCTTAAAAGAAAATAAACTATTTTTGAAATTCAGTAAGTGTGAGTTTTGGTTACAAAAAAAATCTTTCCTTGGTCACATTTTTTCAAAAAATGGCACAACTGTTGATCCTTCTAAAACAAAATTTGTTGAGGAATGGACAAAACCCATGAATATAACTGAGATCCATTTTTTTCTTGGTTTTTCAGTTTATTACCAGTGGTTTGTTTAGAATTTTTTATGATTATCTATTCCAATGAATATTTTAACTCAAAAAGGTGTAAAGTTACTTTGGACAAAATAATGTGATGATTGTTTTCAGGAATTAAAAAGAACATTTGTGAATGATTTAATTATGTAATTTCCTTCCAGAGATGATGATTTTTTTATCTAAAGTGATGCTTCGTTGAAAGGACTTGGTTGTGTCCTTATGCGGAATGATTAGGTAATTTCTTATGTTTCACATCAGTTGAAACCATGTGAGTTAAATTACCCTACACATGATTTGGAATTAGCTACTATTGTTTTTTGCTTTAAAAATTTTGAGGCATCATTTGTATGGAGTAAAATATGAAATATATACTGACCACAAAAGTTTGAATTATATATTCATTAAAAAATAATTGAACAAGAGACAGAGGATATGGTTGGAATTAATCAAGGATTATGATTGTACAATCCATTACCATCCGAAAAAAGTAAATAAAGTGGTTAATGCTTTGAGTCAAAAAAAATTAATACTACATTAACCTTGTTATGTTTGGAAAAAGATACATTGATTAAAGACTTGATGAACTTTGGAATAGAATTTTTTGGTGCTGGAAATTCTTCTGTTTTGTTTCTGGAGCTAGTGAAATAATCTCTCTCAAACAGAATTAATAAAGCATATAAGGAAGACAGTGAGTTGCAGAAAAAGGTAGAGTTGTTTTAGATGGGTAAGTTACCAGATTTAAACATTGATAATGATTGTGTTTTGAGGTTTGGGAAGATATTATTTGTGCCTTGTGATTCACAGTTGAAGAATGAGTTGTTATGTGAAGCTAATAGTTCACCGTTTTCAATTCATCCTGGTAGTACTAAGATGTAAAGAGATATTCGGGAGTATTATTGGAGGGATGGAATGAAAATAGATATTTCTAACTTTACTGTGATGTGTTTAACTTGTTAGCTGGTTAAAGAAGAGAAGCATTTATCGAAATGAATGCATTATTATTTACCTATTCCAGAGTGTAAATGAGAAAATATATCCATGGACTTTGTTATGGGATTACCAAATACATATTCAGGTAATAAGGCAATCTGGGTTATTGTTGATAGATTGACTAAATCTGCTCATTTCCTTCCTATTCGAGATACGTGGTCTCTAGATCAAATTTCTCGGTTGTATGTTAAAGATATAGTCAAGTTACATGGTGTTCCTCTCTCTATTGTATCTAATCATGATCCCAGATTTACTTGTAACTTTTGGAAAGACCTTCATAAGTCATTGGGTAATAAATTAAATTTTAGTACATATTTTCATCCTCAATCAGATGGGAAATCAGAATGAACAATTTAGACCTTGGAGAATATGATACGTGATTTCTCAATGAATTACCAGGGAAGTTGGAACCAATATCTTTCTTTGGTTGAATTTTCATATAATAATAGTTTTCATTCTAGTATAAAGATGGCACTGTTTGAGGCATTATATGGAAAGTAGTGTTGAACTCCAACTTTTGGGGATGAAGTAGGTGAAAGGAAGATGATGAGACACGAATTGGTAGAAGAGATGGTAGAAAAAAGTGCAGTTAATGCAAGAAGAATATGAGAATAGCTCAGAGCAGACAGAAAAGTTATGCAGATAAATGGTGGAAGGATCTCTCTTTCGAGGTAGGTGATCATGTATTTCTCAAAGTTTTTCTATGGAAAAGTGTGATGGTTTTGGTATGAAAAGATTGTTGAGTCTGAGGTTCATTGGAATTTATGAAATCCTGGAGAAAGTTGGATCAGTTGCGTACAGAGTGGCTTTACCTCCACGTTTATCCCAGGTACCCAATGTTTTTCATTTTCAATGTTGAGAAAGTATATGCCAGATCTATATCATGTTTTGAGTAAAGTGTTAGTTCAGTTGGAAGAGAATCTCTCTTATGAGGAACAACTAGTCCAGATTCTTGACCGTAGATGGAATGTTTTGTAGAATTAGCTCATTGACCAGGTAAAGGTTTTGTGGAAAAACCATATGCTTTAAGATGCAACGTTGGGATCTAAAAATGTTATGATGGATAAATGCCCCCACTTATTTGATAAGTGAATAAAATTATGAGGATGAAATTTCCAAAAGGGTGGAAGGATGTAACATCTCGAGTAAATAAAGAAATAATTCAGTCTATTTTTATTAATATTTTGTGAATTAAATATTAGTTTTACTTCAAAGGGGTTGTTATGTTCAATGGTGTCCCCAATACGCAACAACATGTTTCTTTTAAATCTTATGTTGCATACTAATAATATAATATTGTTATTTTAAATGGTAATTAATTCCTAGTTGTTGTATTAGAAGGCATGAATAGAACTAACTACAAAATGATAATACGTGTTTTTAAATGTTTTTCCATTTCTCTATTAAAATTTAAAGGCTTCAAATGTGAATGAATCTAATTTTAAGCATAAATAATCTAATGTTATTTAAAAGGTCAATTTACCACATTTTGATGGAGAACCACATTTAAATATAGTTTTGGTCACTTTTATATGTTCTATTTGAAAAAAAAAATTGGATTTGGGACATCAAAATTTTATTTGGGTAATTGTTTGGTATTTTTCTGATAAAATTCATTTTTTAAGAATAGTGAAAAATACTGTATTTTAATCCAAAAGTTCTGTTTAATATAATTTATTTATATGGTTAGATTATCATTTTAATTTTTTTAAAATTTTAATTAAAATATAATTTTACCATTTAATCCAATGTTGGTCATTGTAATTAATTTCACATTGAAATTGGACATAAAGAAATATCAATCTTTTGATAGTTATAATTTCTTAAAAACATGCTATTTGTTTTGACAACAGGAATAAATTTTAAATTAATTTCTGCAACTTATATGTTGTGAATTTGGTAAAATAGAAATCTTTTTTTAATTTGGAATATCAAATATAGCTTAGTCTTATGTTTTGGTATTTTTTTGAAAAACATAAATTTTTTATGAATAGTGAAACCACTAAGTAGTAGTTAAAGAACTGACTTTTTAATTTAAATGAATATTTACTACCTCTGTGAATTTAATTTCTAAAATCTGACATACATGGATGTTATTAGTAAGTAAAATTTTGTTTAATAAGATGAAAATAATTTTTTCTGAATAGTGACTTTTGATTTTTATTTACCGCTGTTAAAGTTAAATAGGGTATTTCAAGGTAAAAAGAATATTATAATAATACATAATTACCTTAACACTTGTCCTAATATTATTTTATGAGTCATGGCCGACCATGGTCATCTTTGGGTCGATTTTGGGACCCCAGGGAGCCACTTAAAAGGGAATATGACACTTTAGATTAATTAATTTAAAGTGAAGACAAAAATGACACAAACAAATATCTTTTAGTAAATAAATTGTTATACAGGGTTATATAAGTTATCTTTTCAACTATAAATATTCATTTGAAATCTAATATTATTTCATACTTTGGGTTATTTTTTATAATTTTTATACATCAAATAAATAAAATTATTTATGACACAAAAATGATGCAGTATTTACCTCATTACTAAATGATTTAAATAAATAAGATTATAAATATTAAAACAATATCCAAAACCTATCCAATTTTTATTGTATGATTTTATTTCTACCATTATTCAAATAACTTCATCTTTAATTATTTATTGTCCCCTTGAAACCAAATATAAATTTAAAATAAAATAATTGTTTGAAACTTTCCTAAAGATCCCCTCCTCGCCCTTATAAAAGGACACCACTTCGAACCCATTCCTCACACCTCTCAATTATCTTGTCCCATCCAACATCTTCCCAATTAATCTTCCTACATCCCTCTCCTCCTCCTAGAGGACTTACCTTTGGCATAAGTCACTTCAATAAGTATTTTTGGTTTAAACTAAAGGAAGATACCCAAATTAAAGGTAACTATTTCTCTTAACTTCTTTTCTTTTATTTTAATTCTCCAACCCCTTAAATATTTTTATTACATTCTTTTATAACAAAACCAATATCCTATATATACTGGGATGTTGTTATGATAATAGTTCAAACTAAACTTACGCGCACCTCTATCTAATTGGTGAAAAATATACTGTTTCTGTGGATGGAAAACTGACGCCTCACGAAACGATGATTGTTCAATTATCTCCTACCACCTCTCATGGTGGACATTAAGATGTCATTGTATTTATATATGATATATATTATGTTTTTGTTTTATTTATTCTTCTTTATTTCCCATTTATATTATTCATTTATGATTTCCATTATGGGTAAACACGATAATTTCATTTGAGGAAGTGCGGACTACCGCCCCCTCACAGTGATATGACTCGTTCATACCATATGTGGTACATATAAAGGATGGAGTTAATGATATTATATATGATACTATATTGGAATTATAATATACCTATGTATCATTATTTGTTCATTCCATTAAATATGAAATATAAATGAAATTAGCATTCATGCATACGTACGACTTACCCTCTCCATGAACTGCGCATTTCATTTCTTATCTTCAAATGTTATGTATTGTTATAAATAAATATATATAATGAATATATATTATATATATGATATCTAAATCATGAATATCACTCTGGATATAATGATATTTTTACCACATGAACATCTTGTAAATATAAGAAGTTCATTTTTGACTCAAGTACCAAATATCGAAAAAACGACGGTTATTAACTTAAATGATTAAATAATTATTATAACATGTTAATAAGTGATATAAAAGAAATAATGAAGTTTAAAAGGTTCTTAAGAAATTATAAATTAACATTATTTTATTATTCAGGAAATTAAAGAATGAACGGGTCAATTCGGACACGAGGTAAGGGACTTCTTCTCAATGTCCTTTCATTGAGGCATATTTTCATAATATATACCTTCTTCTTTTACACAGTTTATAATAAAACCATTTGACTTTTACATTAATTTAAAGGGAATATTTTTTCTACAATGCATTTTACTAAACTATAAATGGAATGTTTTTAATGTTTGCGGTGACAATGACCTCTCCACGGTTGTAATCATTATTTGGCTTCCTCTATAAGCATTAATGTTTTCTAAAATGAAAAGGAAATCCCTTATTCTGTTTTGGAAGTTTTGGTATTGAAAATTGTTTTTGAAATGGATTGATTATTTAAATATCTTAAAATTATTTCTTGAGATTGCAAATTAAATTGTATTAGTGAAATCTTTATATTTGGAATATTTTATGTGTTATGGTTTTATAATTGTATGTGGACATTTGACGGGTGATTATGTGATATACAAAATGAAGGGTGGTGTCGTGATAAACTGGGATGGGTGGTTATGTTATAACCTCCAATGCATTGGGTATGGAAGTCATCCTTATGGCTATTCCATTTAGTGATATGTGTGGAAGTCTACCGTATGGTTATTCCATTTAAGTATGTTTATATCCCATGTTACCTTTATATGTTATGTGTTCTTTATATGGGTTTTATGGTAATATTTTGGTTTAAAAATGGTAAGTATTGATATTTTATTCAATGAAGTGTATTTACTACTTCATAAAGGTTAAAAGTATTACTTATAATAAATTATTTATCGGTTACTTTTTGTTTTAAAAAACTAACAGTTTTCCTTCTTTACGAATTCTTTAATGAGCTTTTTATGCTCACCCAAGTTTTTTAAATGTTTTTCACAAGACATAATGTGAAATAGGGTAAATTATGGTATCCATGAAATTTCATGTTGTCTGAAACATGGAACTAGACATGACACTTTTTTTCAAGAGTTTTTATTTTGTGAAAAATGGAAACTAAGTAGATGTGTCTACATGTAATATTTATGTTGTTATGTAGAAGTTATGTCCTAACTCTCTAAAACTCTAAACCTGAAAAGATCCTCTATGTGAATTATTCGTTTAATTTAGGATTATGTAATTTTTAAGGGCGGGTCTTTACAGTTATGGGTGGTATTTATAGTGGGAGGAGATGAGTGTTTTAACTATTTTATTCGTTTTTTTATTATTTTGGATCAAGGGTATCAAAAGTGTTACTTATTATGAATAAGTCTAGAAACTAGTGCATGTATGTTCTAGATAATGGCCACTTATATAATTTTTGACCCAAACATTACTCATAAATTCAATTATTTACATATCATGTAAAATACCATAAATTGTCATTTTTCACAATTCACCAAAAATTCAACAATTTTAGAAAAATACCAAGAAATCACCCTAACCATTTGCAATGCATAGACTTAAAACATGGTCTCCATTTTATGAAAATAATTTTATAAATACAAAATAGTTAATTTTTAATTAAAATCATCATTTATTCGATAATCCTGATTTTAAAATTATAAATGATTTTAGAACACTTTGAAAAATTAATTATGGTATCATAAAATTATATTTTAATCATAAGATAGAAAAATATTAATTTTTAAATATATTTTATGAAAATAAATTTTCATTTAAATCATTATATTAATTATACAATTATAAATAATATTTACGTTTCAGAAAAATATGAATACTTAATTTATCATTTTAAAAACATTTATTTAGTTATTCCACGATATAAATATATTATATTTTCATTAATAAGATACCTAAATTGTATTTACACTTTCATAAGTTTGGTTACTATTCTATTGTCTAGTTTACTATTCCTAATTGTCACATTATTACTCCATTGGTCAAGTTACTGATCTGTTGGTATATGCTCTTTAATTTATATAAATACCACTTATTTCATTCTTAATTTATGAAAACAATGTTTTTATTAGTTTTTATATGGGATTTATGTGATTTATAATATATAAAATAATTATAAGAAGGTAAATTAAATTTATAAAACTTTTGGTCATTACAAGAAATATCTACCTTAGCTACATTATTTGTGTGATGTTTAACACTCTCCTGATGTTCAACTCGAAGATATAGTAGAGTAAATTCCTATAAAAAAGTTAACACACTTTTTATTTTATAAAATAAATGACAAGATCAACCTCTGAAGATCATGATATCACTAGAGAACCACCAACACAAGGTTAATCAAAACATGGATAAAAAATTGATTGGACGCATCATAATAATTCCATTTATTCATTTTTACTAAATATAAAAAGGAATCGTCTTTCAAAAATCTTGTAAGAAGATATATCATATGCCATAAAATTTTCCTTATCATGAACAACTAATTTAAGCATATATCCCTACATGCCTACTATAATTCATTCATACACACCCCACACTATACTGACCCATGAGTGAAACCTCATAATTTGTAACATCTCAAAATAAGTGAATCCCCCAATGTGAAATAACTACATAATTGTAACAATAGAACATCAGGATCAGCAATCCCATCCCTTGTCAATTTTTCCCCTCTATAAATGGGACTGTTACTCCCATACATGATCTCATTTCCAATCCCCAACACATCTTAGTCACTTATCCACCTTCCCCAATAGTAAATAATTAAAAATACCTAAGACACTATTCCACTTGGTAATATCCATGGCTTGATACTCCCTAAAGTGACTGAGATAGTTTGTTATATGATCCCAAGTGTGCTTCCCCACATGTCATAGGAAACTGATTGACATCAAGGGTGTATGGAATGTAGTGGGGAGGTCATACCCACTATAAAAAGGTTACAATTTCAAGATAAATAAGATAAAAAACAATTTAATCCAATAAATATACATCTATAGTTAACCAAAAAACAAAATAAAAAAATAAATCATGTAATTCCATATTTTATGTCAATATAAATGACATGATAAAATTCATACAAGTAAACTAAAAATAAACCCCAAATAAAGACTCCAAAAACCCCAGTCTCAAACCCCATTCTCAAATTTATCACCATTCTCTAATCCCATATATAAAAACAAACAATCATGTAAAAGGTCCATTTAACTTGTACATACATTCATTGATGAAGTCTGACTAGGTACCAAATGGTGGCACAAACAAGGTGAGAGTAAACCTTATAATCAAGAAATCCAATATATTTATCAAGAAATCCAAATGTAAATATATTTATCAAGAAACATGGATATAATCAAGGGAATTAATTTACAAATTAATGTGTAACCATAAATAAACATTATAACCTCCCATCTTTAGGTTGATGCCTATGGTGGTCCAAACCTACTTTAGCATGATGTAGGATGTCTCTATCCATGAAACATAGTACAATAACCAATATAAATTCCATGAATATCATATATTCTCATCTAGGCTGGAATGATTTGTCTAACCAATGATTTCATCTTGGAATAATTACCATGTCTAACCAATAATTTCATCCAAGAAAGAATTCCATATCTAACCAGTAATTTCATAGAGGAATAAATTCCATTTCCAACCAATAATTTCTTCCAGGGAAGAATGCTACATCAAACCAATAATTTCATTTAGGATGAAACACCATGTCCAAATAATAATTTAATATGGTAAGGAACTACATTATAAACATATAATTTCATCATTGAAGGAACTCCTTGTCCAACCTATAATTCCATCCTATAATTAAGCATTGAATAATTATTAACAAGAAAATAACCATGAAATCAATTTATAACACCCAAACACAAATAATCCAATCATGTTCTTATAATACTTATTGGTGAATTCATTAATTATCCAAATTTCATATAATTTACTCTATTTAACTAACTCACAAAAATAATGAAATACTGTAAAATTATCATTTTAAAGAAGGTTAATAATTATAACATTAATTTTAATTGTTTTTATTTAACCTAATTTTTAATCATAATTACTATTTCACATCTTATCATGTCTTTATTTCATCGTTTTTTTTTTCAAATCCAATTACATGAAAAATTACTTCTTTTATGATAAGTTATTTACTCTTAAACCAATCACCAAGATTACCATGTTAATCAATATACATGTAAAGCTATGTTATCAATTTACATTCCTAACAAATTCATGTTGGTTGGCTAAAACATAATATATTTCTTATTAATCAAGGGGATCTAGGTTCATTCTATAAAAATTCCATCCTAGAGTCAAGGGTTGGCATACCAATCAGGTGGTTGTATGTCTAGGTATCAGATCCAATAATCCCAACATGCTCAGAGAGAGGTCTATACAAATGGTTTTATCATAAAAATGTGTTTCCAATTTTGTTAAGTTGTACACATGGTGTACTGATGTGATCAAACTTATTTTACATACTTGAGAAATCAAAAATATATTTGATGGAGTTGTTCTAGACCAGCCTCCTCAGAATAATATAATAAAAATAAATTCAATAATGACCATGGTAAGATTTTATTTCTCCTTCCTTCCCTTCAATAAAGACCCAGAAAATCTGTCAGCAAAAGATTTCAATCCAATTTTTGGTTTTAAGAGTCTATTACTAGGGTTATTTTCAATCAAAAAATAATCAGATAATTTGGAGAATAAGAACTAAGATACATATCATCAATTTATAGGTTTGGAACACAATGATCTAATAGAAAATCCTTTTGGATTGAAAGAACTCATAAAATCACCCAGGGGATAGAATTCGAGATAAAAGAGAATGAGGATTAGAAGAAACACATCAAATGTGAGTTAATGAAATAGATGAGAAAACCTCATTCATGATGTGAATTGGGGTTTCACACCATGAATATTCGAGTTTTCATATATACTGAAAAAAATATCATATCAGATCAAAATCATGATAAATAGTTCACATAGTGAATGATATTGTATGCTGTGAACTGATTTTACCCAGAAAACCCTTTCACGCCCTAGAAAATTTTCATGGCCTATTCCAATAATATTTCAGATCGTGATTACAGATTTACATCATAAATTAGTTCTTATAGCCAGATTCTTTCTCCTTTAACTTTTCCCCACTCAGTACCTCCAATAATTATACTTAGTGAGGAAAATCACTCAATGAAAGAATTTAAAAGGATTAAACAGAAGCTTATATTTGAAAATACATTGGAAAAAATGAGATCTTATAACTATAAAGCAAGAATTTGTGAATAATTTCAGGATTTTTAAATCATATTCCCAACTGTTTATCTCTTGGAAAATATTCGAACATCTCATCTTCATAACATCTTATTTTATGATTTTATCTTTATTTTTTTTCTTATAACTCTTTTTAAGCACATCATCATCATACTTGGATCCCAATTCTAGGATGTACTTCCTTAAAATAATGTAACTTATTAAGTTATTTTTTACCTATACATGATGAACTCTTTAAGTATAAATTGGAATTTAATTTTTTATAATAAATAATTTAACGCGTTAAATTTTTTATTTACCATTATATGCTAAACCCGATTAAGATTTCAAGATTAAATAACTTTCTAATTTAACATGTATAATCATACAGTGATATTCACTTATTTGTGATAATGAAATGTAAATTTTTTCATTTTTATTTATCATTACATATCCTAAACTCGTTAGGATATTAATTGTAAAAACAATTTATTCATAGAATGGTAAAATATTGAAGAAAAGAGTGATATACGCTTAATAAATGGAAACAAAATGTAACTATTTCCATTTTTCATTACCATATCATGTCCTAAAATCATTAAGATATTTTGTGTGAGTAATTTTAAAGTTTATATTTGTTCCATACCTTATTTATAAAATTTTATCTTATTTAAATCTAAATATACTCCCAATAACATCTTAGATACTATATTACTTACAAAATATCTTCATAAGATACAACAACTCTTCCTAATTAGAAAATAACATTTATTTCATTTTTCTAGGATATTTTAACAAAAAATCTACTATCTTTATACCATATATTGTATTCTATGTGTTTAAATAATTTTACTTGAAAATAATATAATTCTTTAAAATATTCCATTATTGGGTGGAAAAAACACATTCCTTGATATTTATAAAAAACACATTAACCATTATTTTCCTTTTATGAATGTTATAGAATTTAATAAATCATAAACTATATGTATCAAATAAATCATCTAAATTTTTTTCACAAAAAAACATTTTTATTGACAAATTATCATATCATGTATGTGAATTGAGATTTAGATACACATCCTTTATGTATATTATTTTGAGCGTCATAAATTATTTTACTATAGAATCATTTTTGTATAAAATATTTTCTTCATAATTTGAATTCAAACTAAAAGATAAACAATTATCATTATACTTTGAAATTCTATTTTTTTTAAACACTTTAAAATATACATTTGGAATCACATTACCTTCAAAATCAATTAATTGGTTTTTATAACACCAATGCCTACTTTGAACATTCAATGATGTTTTGGAAACATCTTCAGATGTTCTGAATAATCTCATCAGATGGAATTATTACTCCTCATTTTTAAGAATCCAATATATGAATGTCCATGATAGGAATATTGAAAAAAAACATTGTTCAACCCCCAAAAAAATTTCCCTTTTAGTTTGAACATTTATCCATATTTATTATCCATATAGAACATAAAACATAGAAATAATATACATGCTTCTTCAATTCTAAACACTTAGAGAGTATCAGGTAAACTTTTCTTGAATTAATTCAAATTTATGGAACATTTCCATAAATGAAAATAATATTAATTTCCTAACTAAAATGATAAATTTGATTACATATTTAAAAAAAATTATAGTATTAAACAAATCATAAACTATGTATATTAAAAACAACCATGTCATATTATTAAACAAAAATTATTTACATGTTATTTTCAATAACAAAATTAAAATAATATATGTATTTTGACAAGTTCATCAAATCTTGATGTAACCAAGTTTTTAATATACTAACCCCGTTTCATTATTACATAAATATCTGTTATTAAATTATTTTATTTTTCTAACAGTAGGTATATTTACAATACTTAAAACCTATAGTTGATATCGTGAATTTGTTTGAACAATTGAATTGAATTTTATAACCAATAAAGCTTTATATAAACCTTTGGTCTCACAATTTCTTTAACATGTTCAATCACATTGAATATCATTTGACATACCCAATAATATTTTTTGTTTGAGAATAAAATTTATTAAATAATTTATTTAACCTATCATACTGTGTAAATGAGTATATTCTACAGTTTTTTTGGTCATTTCGAATCAAATGCATTTGAAACGTTAAGTGAAACATTATATGCTTCATAATAGTCCTAATTCACCTATTAAATAACTTCAACTATTTGTTATTTAGGTTGAAACTTTTTAACACACAAAATCTATTTTTACATGGGGACTTTTCTTAAGATATAAGTCTTAATAATTTCATACATTAAAATTCATTTTCCTATAGGAATTTCCCCAAAGGTAAAGGATGATGGTGATATTTATCTATAACAAAATATTATTTCAGATGAGTATCATATATTTCTAACTATTTAATATGGAAGATTGTTAAATGATCTCCCCATAAAATGATGAACCCCTTAAATATTAATTGTACACATCAGTGGGAAAATATCCCTATTTCACTAAGTAATGACCCTATTTTGGAATGAAACTCATGAATTTAATTTTTTTGTAGGGTATTCATCCCAATAATATTATACATGAATATTATATAGTAGAGTGATAAATTATTTACCCATTTCATTGTATAGATAATCCTAACTCTATTCTTATGGTATCCAAACCCTTAGGGTTTCTCATCTAAGTGTAGCCCATAAAAAATAAAAAAAACTCAAGATAATCCATGGGGACCCCACATTATTGTAAAATTATCCAAGGATGTTCATGTGCCACTCATTACATTTTTCCTAAAACAATATATTCTAAAGGAACGTCAATTTGGCATAAAACTACCTGGTTGGATGATCGAGGTCTTGATAAGTGCCTCTTTAAAAGGAATATCACACATAGTATTTAAGGATATTTAATCTCACCATCTTATCTCATGTTATTCCTTTTATAAATGCGTACTTATAATGATATAGTATTAGAATCATATTCCCTTAACCAAATCAGTATGTCCAAACCATATTGATGTGTAATTATTTAAATAAACCATAAGATTATATTACACATCCAAATATAAAAGGAAAATATATTCATACATATCCAAATTCATCTTATGCATATGGTAAATGAAATTTTCCTACAAATAAATATTGTTATATGATAATGATAATATCCACATGATTAATCATAGAGTGATAAATAACTAACCCCATTATCCTTTATTTATGAAACAGGAGCCTCAAGCCATGTAGGTAAATTGACCCTTAGTCCCACTCCTTGATGATACTTTACTCCAGATAGAATTCAGTTTGTGATATATTTAACACCTTAAAAACACAAACTATTTCAAATAACTAAATTCATGCCTATAACTCCAATTAAAAAATAAGGTTGAGGTAGATAAAAATATAAATTTATTATGGAGTCATACCCTGTATGATAATGAAAACCTCTATCATAGAGGCAATTTATCAAATAGATTTAGGGATAAAAATATTCATATTATAAATTATTTATAACCATGAACAAAATTGGTAATAAGTATTAAATGAATTAAAATTTATAATATTTAAAAGATGATATAACAATTTATGAACAATTCATAAATAAAAAAAAACTATAGAAATATTATAATCTTACATACCATTACATAAATTACATAATATTTAATATAAAACCTTTATATTCCTTTTAATATGGATTCCTTCCTATTCTTCATTATATGGAATTTTATTTTAAAACATATTATATTTTATGAATTATAAAACAAATTATAATCTAATTAATATTATGTAAACATTTTACATAATCTAAATATCATATAAATAATATTTTATTTAAACCAAGATCATATCTTTTATATGATTCAAATAATCCCAAAATAAGGAATCATTGATTCAAATAATTCAAATTAATTAATTAAAAAAATTAATAATTTAAATATAAACATCATTATGTTTTTTCCTCTTAATAATTTATAATCCACTATAAATTATCACTTATGATATCTAAATAAATAGTATTATATATAAATCATAGTAAAAGACATATATTTCTTTACAAGTGTGTTTAAAATATTAACTTTTAATATCAGGAATATTTTATAAATAAATGTTTCTTAAACATTTATATATAATTAATTATAACTAAAAAATTTTTATATATTTTAAACATTACAATATTTTAAAAATACATTTTATTGTGTTTTTATAATAAAATTAAATACATAAGATAATTAAGTAGAAAAATTAAGATTTTTAGTTTACCCTTACATAGAAAATGTGTCACGCACAAGGGTAAATCCCTTTACACAAACATGAATATGAAATTCCTTCCCAAAATATTGGTAAATACCTCATATTAGGGGAGATCTTAGTTACCTTTATTTATGATTTTAAAACATGGAATAAAATTTATATAACATTATTTTCATAGCTTAACATTATATGAGCTCTTAGATTACCTTTACATAGATTAAAAAACTAATATTACTCTTACGTGAACCCTTTATGTCAATTTATGTTTTAGGATACCTTTACATGACCACAATCATAAAGGTATAACCTTTTTTACCTTTACATACCTAAGCTCCATAAAGGTAATTCCATGATTACCTTTAGGTATCCTATATATATAAAGGCAGCCCATTTTTAAAACCAACTTTCTAGAATTTGAAAATGTTTTTATGGTATTCAAAATTACTTATTTTTTAATATTATTTCATAAATTTAATCGCATGATTCACATTTTTACCACTAAAATGGTTTGAAATACTGTAATATTATTTATTAGATAGAGTTAAGGTAATTAAAATACCTTATAAATGTGTCTCCAAACAAGATAAATTAAAATAATATAGTTAAAAATAAATTAATAACATTATAAAACCACATACCATTCATCAATGAAGCTAATACAACATGTTGATCTTCATCTTGTGATATTTATGAAGATAAAAAAGTGGAAAACAAAAACATCCCACCTCATTTCTGTCTATACATCAACTAAATCACATGTTTTACATGTGGTATTATATTTTCTTATATAGTTTTCGAATCACATCAGTGTGCAAAATATGAATAAGCTTAGGGATATGGATCTCTTTTACTTTTACCTGATCATCAATAAATCAACCACATGCTATCGTATAGAATGAGGATTTATGAATCCCTTGAGTATGATCCTTGATGGTGTATATATAAATTTATTCATTTATAAAGCCTGAGTTATTGAATTGGATACACATACATTATATCCATGAATGAAATAAACATATTTCATATTATAACTAATGTAATTGATCCTCAATGATAGAATAGGTGGTTATTTGACTTCCATTTCAGCTAATATGGCCATCATAATCTGTATAGAATAATATTCCCCATTATGCATGAATATAAAAAAATTCATCCAATCCATAATATATATATAAGGATTTATGAAATAAATCTCATTCATAAAGGAGTTGAGTGAAGAACTTTCTCCATAGGTAACTTTTACAATGAATCATTTCATGATTGATACCAGTTCTTTATGGATTATCATCATCCCATGAGGTATGATAACGTTAAAATGAGAAAAGGTTTTGGATAAAGAGTCTTGGTAATAATCATCTATAGTGGAAGAATGTTTTCAACTAATTCATACTTCAAGATAAGAAGAATATAGTATCATTATATATATAATAAGATGTTTTCTTCCAAAATTATTGTGTGCTGAGTTTTTTTATATCTCATGCCTCTGATATGAATGAAGTTCATGTGATGGTTGGTTATTTAATACATGAGATTATATAATAATCCTCCCTATTCACAGTCCATAGTTTTTCCTTTTAGAATCACTATTTTTTCCCTTTTGTGATATTCATTGTAGTAACCCAGGATTTATCTAATTAGAGTTATAAAAATTTTGAGTTTCCAACTCTTGGAACATCCTAAAGGTAAAAATATATATTTTCCTAGCAAAAAACCACTTAAAAATTTTCCTATCATTTTGTTGATACTATGATGTGTTTTTTACCTCTAGGAACAATATTTTAATTATTTTGGGTGTTTCATTCCCTCGAAAAAAAATATTATGTATAATATATTATTATTAGTCCACAAAAAAATGTTCTTGATGAAATTACCATATCGTATAAATAGTTTATTATATGGGGAAATTAATGCTCCTATTCCACCCAAAATAAGGATTCTCCCTAGGGGTGGTATAACATTCATTCATAGTGGAGTTCACAAGGTTGGGCCACTAATGATGGAATAATTAACTATTTTTTATTTGTTAATTGGTTATTAAGTCTATTATTAACCAAGGATTTACCTATTTATTTTTTATCTTCTCTAATACTAATATAAAAGAAATTTAAAATATATTTAGAAATATATATATATTTAGAGGAAATTTTGGTTACTACCATAATCAATGAATTGAATATCTTGGAAAATTAACCAATGAATATAGATGGAGACACACTCCTAAATAGTGAACAATCCTAACATGAGGTATAGTTTTATGAATTATCGATGCTCCGTTCATTAAGGGTTTTGTGTTGAAATTTATAAGACTATTTTTTTCTTGATCAAATCAGGTGTAATTTTTAATAAATTTAGTTTCTTCCATAATATATAATATTTAATCCATAAATTTCATGGTCTGGAATTTTAATATAGATTAATTTAACACTTTTAAATGTTATCGATGAAGAGTTTGGTGACCAAACCCTCTTTTTATTCCCTCCATTTTATATTTTCTCTCCATTAATATCTCTAGTATCTTCTCTTTACTCACAAAATATTATAAAATATTAGACCTAGGTTTAGAAAATGTTGGTAGCACAGGGTGTAGTGGCATAAGGATAGGGTGGATAGTTGTGTAGCGTCTTGGGTACGGAGAAATAGCATAGAAGAAATCAACATGAGGGAAGGAAAAGATAATCAGCATAGGGATATGTTTTAGAGAATTTTTCTAACTGCAAATGGTTTTTGTCACCATATTAAGTAGGAGGATGACCAAAAAGGGTGGTCGGTGTTTCAATGAGGTGGAATTTTTCTACCGACATGGTCTTTATTTTTAGGAAGAGATCAACCACTAGGTAGCCAATATAAATGAGCGGCAGTTATTATTGGCCACTAAATCAGAGTCATGAGGTGGATATGTAGCCACCATGGTAGAATTCCATAGGTGGAGCTCATCCAAATGGTGTGGACTAACCTAGTTGACTTTTGACCAAAAAATGCATGTGTTCATCCTTCTGATCCTACTAAAAAATAGGTGTAAATATCCCAAATCCAATAGCCTAGATCCAGTGGTTACTTTATTATATTGAAATAAAATGCAAGTAATATATCCTAAAGTGCTCGATTGTATATTATTCTTGAAGAACTAGATACAAACATGATTCCTGTTTTTTTCATTGCGAAAAATAAAATATAGTAATATTAAACACTCTGTATCCTTGAACTCATTAAATTTTCCCTATTCATATCCTGATGAAATAATAAAAATAAAGAGTGAGCTTAAATTACAAGTAAGGTTTACATATCGTGGAATCTATCATCAATTAATAAGGCATAATCAGTATGACAATGTACATAACTGATAGCACATGATATTTAATCAATATCATGAACATAAAATGTATCCATGTACAATATCAACATATAAATTTCATGGATAATAATAATTAAATTATAAATATGGAAATTCATAATATTTAACATCCTGATATTAGACATCAGGATTTCTTTACGATCAGGGCCTTATGCCAAGATAGTTTAATTTTATGGGTAGGTATATAAAAAATCATTTAATAAGGTTTTCTAAATTGTTTTTCTCATAAGACTTGTAGATGAATTTAAGGGTTATATAATTCTATTCTCACCCATCACTACATGAAGAATTAATTCCTGATATATTAAATTATTGATTTAATAAATAAAAAATATTCTTTATCAAAAAATAACTATATTGAGTAAAGGGTGCATAATATAAGTATTTCCCTAGTTAATACAATAAATTTCAAAGTAAAACACCATATGTATAAAGGCTATATGGTTTAGGAAGTAATAATATCCATGAGATAAAGAATATGGATATTTAATAGAAATTTAATTTCCATTAATCATTAAGAATTAAATTTTTTAAGATAATTTTAATGACCATAAAATTAATAAGAGATAAAATATGACAACCAGTTCATCAAATATATAGGTTTTGTAATAAAATCATGTATATTAGAGTATAAAATCAAATAAAATAAAAACATTTAATTAAGTTTTCAATAAATATTTTTAAATTTAAAAACATTGAAAAATGGTAGAATATTGTAAATATAATAAAGCTATTATGGAAGTGATAAAATCTACACACACCATATACATTAAGAAAATTATTTATTTTGACTCTTTGTAAAATAATTAAATGGAACTTTTGAAAAAAAATAGAAATATTACATTAAACCCCTATAAAAATTTAAATATATCATAAAAACACTTAATAAATCAGTTGATTAAATACAAAATTTATAAAATAATTTTAGAAAAATATGGACATGGAAGAAAAATATAACCAATCAGACAGAGAAATAAAATCTACTTTTTATTCATATGTTAATTTACTTGATTAAAGTGCCAAAGAGTTGAAAATTTGGATGAAGGTATTTCAATTACATAAATATAAATAGTATAAGAATATAAATGGAGTTTATGAAGGATATATTATAGTATTACTTAAATGAAAAGAAGGGAAATCCAAAAAAACTAGATTGTGAAATAAATTATTACCTATTTGGTAAACTTCAAATTGTAACACCCTGAGAGAATAAAATTGAATATAAACTATAAAAATTAATAATAAATATATATTAATGTTAAATACATGAATTTATAATTATATACACTAAAAAATAGGTTCATAATACCAAATATATCTCAATGGAGTGGAAATTGAGATGAAATTTCATACCTCAAGTTTGACTTTCCATGTAAAGTAATTTAAAATAATATAAAAATAAATTTAAATTTATTATAATTAAATATTCGAAATATATAACTATCTATAATAAAATATATGACTCATTTATAACATCGTGTCACTTTTTTGTTAATAATATTTTATTATTATCTCTATTTGGTTGTTAACTACTTTGTTTTTTTAGAATTCCATTTCGATATTTCAAATACTTGTACATTGAATATGGTTTCATCATGGAAATAATTTTAATAATGATATAAATATAATATATATTCATTATATATATATATATTAGAATTCTTCCATCAATCATCGATATATAAAAAAATAATAACACCATTCATGGAGACGGTATGTCGTACGTATGCATGAACATTATTTTCTCCTTTTGATGGTTGGAATGAAGAAAAGGTAAAAAATAATTCACATTTTAAGAATAATTATTATATAATAAGAATCAAATATATTTATTAAATGTATCCATACTACCATCCATGTAAATAATAAAAGAAATAATGAATCACATCGCTTCCTGGTAGTGGTAGTCCACGCGTACACATGAGCGATGTTTTACATTTCCAAAATATTTGAAGGTAAGAATGTAGAAATGAAATTATAATTTTAAAGGTATAATTATAATAAAAATTTAATATATATTTATTATTTACATATTTAATACCATGCAAGTAAAATGGTTATGAAAAAATAATTACACCACTATGTGGAGACGGTAAGTCGAATGTGCACATCCCAAATGTTTTTTCTATCTACGGGGTGGAAAATTGGTGGAAAACATTTTTCACATAATCATAATAAAATATTAGTATATTTATAATATTTGATTTATTATTTTAGTATGGTTACAACATATTTATAGGAAGTGGAATAAGAATTAGATTTGAAAGAATAAATAAAGATGATTACCTCTTCTTTGGGAGATATCCAATAGAGCCCCTTATAAAGACCTTGAAATAGTCTTTTATGAATACAATAACTCTAAATAATGTCTAGTGAATTTAATAATATAACTTTTTAGTGGTTGGTCAAGATAATTGGATTAATATGGAGTAAATATAAGATATAAGTGTGTTTTTATAAGTGATGGGAGGGTCACTCATGTACTTTTTCAAAATATTAAAATATAATAAAGTCACATTCTGGCCAAGTGGATTAAGAATTACATGGACTAGAAGATATATAGTTTTTTAATCTAATATATTATTACATTAAAATTTATACATGTTTAGATTTTGTTTTAAATATTATCTTTTTTATTAACCCCTTTATTTGCTATTTTAAGCTTAGCCATAATAACAACTATTTCATTGTTAATGGGTTATAATTTTACTTATAAGCAGAAACATAGCTCAAAAATTGAAAAGGGATGATATTTTTTACCATTCTAAGTCCTAATTTTCCTCTTACAAAATTTTTATGATTTTAAAATAATTTAATTAAATATTATTTTTTATAAAATAATATTAATGCCATTTGTAACACTATTCATTTAATTTGTCCTTAAAGGCCTCACGTTTAAAAATTAATTCAAATATAAACTCTATAGAAAAAAAATTTATACATTATTATGAACCATGAAAATTATGTTAAACCATCATTCAGCCAAACAAATATTACACTAGTTGTTTTAAAAATAATTTACATAGATTTTTATACCTCTTTCACAAACATTGTGCCAAAATTTTGTAAGACTTTAAGGTAATTATATGATCACTAAAAAATAAAAAAAAATTACCCTCAAGAAAATAATTTTATTATGAATAAAATAAACATTAATATTTTTTTCAAAAAAATTTCCCCATTTGAACATATAAGAAAAATATAAATTTGAGAGTGACATTTTGTATTTTTCTTTAAATAAAATAATATGGAAGCCATTATCCAAGGGAAATGGCCCCAAAATTCCATATATTCAAATTTTGGATAAATAATTTTTAATTAATTTCATCCAATAGAATAAATAAAGTGTTTTATATATTTTTAATTTGTTTATCACCTTATTTGTAATCTTAATTATTAGATTTAACTTGTTACCTAGGTGACAAATATTTACAACAATTACTATTTGTAATAGTTAAAAATAAAAGGGAATTATTTTCTAAATTTTAACCTACTTATTAAAAATATATTATAAATTATTCAAGATTAAATTTATATAATGGGGAGAAAGTAATTTTAATATAAATTCATAAAATGAAATGAAAAATAGTTTCTAAAAAAATTTCTTTTAAGCATAAAAAATTACTTATATAAAAATCATGAATATTACTAATTAAAATGGAATGAATTATATTATTATAAATAAAATGGATCATATTTCACTTTAATTAAAAATAAAAAATATAATGTCCCTTTTAAATTACTTGACATAATGAAAATTAATGAGAGTATTTGAAAAACTTGGTATTTTCACTACTCAAAGAAAAATAAATTATTTTAGAAAGTTCCCAAAATGTCACACTAATTTAATTTTGATAAGATTGTTTTAAAAAAGAAAATAATTTTTAAAATAAACATTATAAATATTTCTTAAATTAGTAATATTATTTTCTCACAAAAGCAATAAAATCATTTTTGAGGAAAAATTCATTTTTGAAGTATAAAATGACTTTACTAAAAAATTATTTCTTATTATTATTCAGTAAGTTATATAAAAACTTTATTAAAAAAAATTCATAATGTTTCTAATCCTATAAAAATCCTCCAATATAATGGCTAAGTGATAACCATCACATTAAATGTTAATATTTTAATAGTATATTCTAGTTTGGTTAAATCTTGGTGTTACACATAAAAAAAATTATCAAGCATTGTATTCTAAATTTTTAGAGTATTAAGTTATACAACCTTAAATAAATTAAACACAAAAAAAAATTATATTGGTCAAAAAATAATCATTATTTTAAATTTGATATTTTGAAAACCCGCATCATATAGAGGGATAATTAAACTTCTTTTAAAAATTAAATGTGGGAAACATAAATGTTGCTTAAAATATCATATATTCAAGTACGTTGATAAGATGAAAATTGGTGGGAAGTTACAATATATAAATTGAGTATAAAAATATTGTCCAATGACTAATAGAGAGTAATATATAACATGGTAATGACAAAGTTAAATACCAAAAAACCATAAATAACTAAGTGGTGAAATGACCACCAATTCATTAAAAATGAAGGAAAAATGTAAATATTTTTATTTTATGACCATTTTCCAAAAGTTTAGGGATTATTTTATTTTTAAGATATATTACACGGTAAAATTTTCTTACTTTATTTAATTCCGTTTTATAAGCACAATTTTAACTTTTTGTGGGATTTTAAGGATTTATACATCATCTCTAACTCCATGAAGTGAATATTCAGGATCAATTTTCATTCTTGAAGTACTAAAATTAAATTTTAAAGGATAATAAGGTCAAAAAAAGGATGCAAATTCATTCATTCATTCCCTAAATACTTAACAAAATAAAAAATGGCTGGAAACATCATTAAATATAAATAAATATAATACATTAATCTCTAAAACCACTAAAATAACCTCTAAAGTTAAACTTAATAAATTCTATAAATAGTTAACCATAAGACTCTTACAAAATATGTGTGACCATATTCAAAACTCAGAAATCAAAAATGTTTGATCAAAAAATTATCCCCAATCAGTATAAACTAACTCATAATGTCGCATACCAAAAATGTGAACAATATGATAATATATTTTCTAGAATATACAAATCATTTTCAAAAAAACCTATATCCCCATAAAAACACTAGAATAATATGTTCTTATATAATTTAAATTCATATTTATCCCTCAAATGAAATATCATCCAATAAAATAATATTCTTGTTACCTAATGATCTCGAGAAAACATATAGCGAGGTTATTTTCAAATAACATTAATCACATATTTGAAAAATCACTTTTCAATCCCAAGGTAATATATATAATTGAACCTTTATTCCCAAATTATAATAACCCATAATTAAATAAACTTCAATAATTGTATTTTTCCTTAATGTTAATAATTCCATTCATCACATGTTACCATAATTCGCATATTCTATCGCATCCATACAACTTCAATACATAAAATATCAATATAATAATCCTTTAATGTAAAAATAAAATTAATAAATACTAATATATCATAATTTTAAAAACCCAATACATAGGTACATCAATCATTATGCTTCCATCAAAAACCTGTAACCAATATTAGTTTTTTTTTCTATAATACATTATTTATACAATTATAAATACAAATCATATCTCATATTACCTCAATCTCAACCATATTTTATTCTATTTATATGGTAAGTACTAAAATAATTAATACCTCTTACACATTCCCATATGTTATTTTATCATTATCTATATAGAATTTAACTTTTATAATCCTTTATGAACGTTGCCGTACTGATCCTTCCCTTGATATTTCATCCGCTAAGCATTTCCATGGGTAGTTCATCACTCGATTCCCCATATATCCACATATAAAATATATTCTCATTCCTTTAATAAATCTCCCCATGTTGCTATTATAAAATTCTTGACAAGTAAAATGGTAATACTTTACTTCCCATGGTTCAAATAACCTGTAATTCTATGAGACTCTATAGTTATCTTATTTTTTGAGTTTGGAAACTCACACATGTTGATATCCTTAATCATATAGTGAGATATTTGATTAGAAATAATAACAATTTTTCACATTCCATCTCACATTTTATTTGGTTTCTCATGAGAAAAATCATTCCATTTTTCATGACATTAAATATTGACATGGTTACTTTTAGTTCTAACCATTGACTAAAAAAATATAGTATGATAAACAATAATCATAGTGGTAAATCATGTAATCATGAAGATAATATATATTATTTCTAAATAATGACAACTTATCTTCAATCTAAGACACCTTAGGTTTAACCTTGGTTATTCATGGTTTTTATATATTCAAATCCTTCATAATTTGTTTCATAAAAAAATTTCATGGTTACCCTCGAATATCCCTCAAGAGTGTCAAACCTGGTGTGCTATAAGGTCCCACTCACCATTAAATATAATTAATGTATAGATATATTAGACCAACTCCTTTCAAGGTTATTACCCATAGAATCATCAATGCCCAAACCATCTCTAAATGTAGTATCAGACCGGGACCTATTGCGAGGAAATAAACATAATCTCAACTTTACCAAACAAATGTCATATTATTATAAAATTAAACATATCATTAAATTATATTATAAGGTTATGTTTCTTAATATATGTTTTCCTAAATATTTTTCCTAAGGTTTTAACTAAACATGATATGATTAAAATAATAAAGACCCCAAATCTAGTAGCCCAAAGTCTATAGTTAATTTATTATATTCTAAAAAGATATAAGCAATTACATCCCAATAGAAAAAGTAGATTATTATTCTTTAAGAACGAGATATATACATAATTCCCATTTTTTACATTAGAAAAATATATAATACATAGTAATAGTGCACATTCTATATCATTGAACTCATTCAAAGATTCTGTCTTTATAAAATGGGGAAAGTAAAACACTCAATAAGGGTTACATATAGTATAATCCATCATTAATACATAAGTAATAATCAATATGATAAGGTATATAACTGAAAACACATATCATTTAATCAATAACTTGAGCATAAAAATAATTCATGGTTAATATCAATATAGTAATATCATTTATAATAAAAATTTAATTCTCAATAAAATAAACTTATTATATTAGACATTATCATCTCATACATCCTAATATATTTAAAATCAAATCTTTGTGCCAAGATAGTTTAATCAATGGGTGGGTACACACCAAAAAACCATTTAATATGATTGTCCAACTAATTTTTCTCATTAGACATATCAATGCATCAAGGGGGTATATAATTCTTTGTCTCACCCCTAACCGCATGTCTAATGCATTTTTCATATATTGATAGATAAATTTAATTCATAATAAACATTCATCATCATTAAATATCTCTATTTAATAAAGGATATGAAATATCACTTTTCCTTAATTAATTAAATAAATTCCAAAGTAAAAAACTATATATGTTATTGGTATATGGTTTAGGAAATAATAATATCCATGGTAAAAATAATATGTATATTTAAAGAGAAATTTAATGTCCAATGATCACAATAAAGATATTTTTTTAATATAAATTTAATGACTACAAATTTAATAAGAGATAAATATGAATACGATTCCATCAAAATTATAGTTTTTCATAGTAAAACTGAGTATTTTGTAGAATAAAAGAAAATTAAATCCAAAATTTATCATTAAAAAGTTGTAATTGTAATAATATTTAAAACATTTATAATAAAAAAATATATCATTAAATTGTTATGGTGGTGGTAAATTTTGTTAACAATGTATATGTTGAAAAACATTCACTTTTACTTTATGTAAAGAAAGTTGAAAATGAAACTTTAAAAAAATACAAGATTAATTTAAAAAAATTTAATAATTTAAATATGACATAAAATTTACTTAATATGTCATTTTATTAAATAAAAAAACATTTATAAAACAATTTTAAACAAATATGAACATGGTCGAAAAATATACTCGATCAAAATTATAAATAAGATTAAATTTTATTTTATATATTAATTTTCGTGATTGAAGTTAAAAATATAAGAAAATATGGAAGAAAATTTAAAAAATACATAAATAATATATTATAATAAAAAATACATGGAATTTAAGAAGGATATATTATAATATCCCTTTAACTAAAATAAGTGCAATCCCAAAAAAATGAGATTGTAAAATAAATTCCTATCTCCTTGGTAACATTCAAATTGTAACCCCATGAGAGAATAAAATAGAATTGAGAATTTAATCATCTGGAATAAATATATATTCATATTAAATACATCAATGGGAAAATATATATTGCATATACAAAATGGTGCATAATATCAAATAAGTCTCAATGGAGAGGAAATTGAGATAAAATCTCATACCTTAAGTTTGACTTTCCTCATAAACACTTTTAAACTAATTTATAGTAAATTTATATTTATTATAATTAAATGTAATAACCATATACCAATATATAATATCATATATGATCCATTTATAACATTTATCTCCTGTTCCAAAATAAACATTTGTATCACTATTTTGAGGGTTAAATGTTATGTTTCTCATGAAAATTTTGGTTTGTTAGTTTCAATACTTACACATAGATTATAGTTCCATAATCTCTATAATTTTATTCATGATAAAAATATCATATATATTAAATATATAGAGAGAGATATTCATCTATAAATGATAGATATAAAAAATGAATTACACCATTCAAAGAGACGGTAGGTCGTACGTGTGCATGAAACAATTTTCACTTTTCAACGGATTGAATGAAAGAATGGTAAATAATAATTAATATTTACAGAATAATTTTTATATGTTATATATCATATATATTGATAAAATATATCATTATTACAATTATTTCAATGTGGAAATGAATAAATTTATCAGATCACTTCAAGAAGGTGGTAGTTCACACGTATGCCCGAACGAAGTTAACATTTTACAAAGGATTAGAAGGTAGAAAGGTATATATGATATTATATATTAAGAATAATAAATATTTCATAAATATAATATATATTCATTAGTTTCATATTTACAACCATCCATGTAAAATGTTGTTGAAAACGAATTATGTTGCTTTGTGGAGACGATAATCCCTAAGTATGCTCGAGAAATGTTTTCTCTTTCCATGGGAAATAAAAGATTAGGAAAATAGTTGTACCATTATAATAACAAAATAATAGTTTATTTAGGATATTTTATTTATTATTTGGTTATGGTTATAATATATTTACAGTTAGTAGAATAAGATATAAATTAGAAAGAGTTGGTGATGATGATTACCTCTTATTCAGTATAATTCTTTTAGATCTCTTCTTATAGACCCTTGGAATGACATTTTAAGAAGAATATAAGCTATAAATAATGTATATGTAATTTTAGAAGATTAGTTTTCAGGTATTTGTGGGGATAAATGATTAAAGACGTAAAATTTAAAGAGATGAGAGGTATCCTTTTATAAGTGATTGGCACACTCTTGAAATATTTCAAAATATTAAAATATAATATTCATATTCCTGGAAACTTGGTTTCAAAAATAACATTCAATATAAGATAATGATTATATATTAATAATATAATCATCTAATAAATTTTAAATTGGTTTAGATATCATTTTAAATATTTTTTTTATTTCCCCTTCGTTGGACATTTTTAACCTTAACCGCAATAGAAAAAAATTCAATATTAAACGGTTATAAATTTACTTATAAGGTAAAAATTTCCTCATAAATGGAAAAGAAACAAAAATTTAGACCATTTTCCATTCTACTTGTATTATTTTAAGATTTTTATGTCTTTAAAATAATTTAATAAAATATCCTTTTTCCATTACAATTATTAATGTCAGTTTTAACATTATTCTTTTAATTTTATTATAAAAACATCAAGATAACAAATTAATTCTAATATAAAATAATAAACCATAAATTATAAATATTTATAAACCACAAAATTCTTGTGAATCCATGTGTAATGAAAAACAATTTTAATTTTAATGTTTTTAAAATTATTTACTTTGATTTTTCAATGTCATACACAAGCACTGTGTCCATATTGTATAAGCGATGAAGGTAATTATATAGGTGTTTCGGTGCGGATGTGCGTCGGGTTTCTGTTCCGACGCTGTTCCGCCAGGACGCGTTCGCACGTGCACCCGTCGACCCGAGGGGATGGGTGCGCGGCTTGTGGCCCCGCAGTCCTGCTTTCCAAGGGCGGGTGGCATTCGTCCCTTATTCAGGGGCGTCGGCTCCTTGATCGAAACCGGGATGATGGGATGTCGGCTCCTCCTTCCGTGGACGTCTCCTCGGAACTCGTTGCCTAATCCGGGTCTCCCTCATAGATTTAAGAATGTTCGTGAATCTCGTTCCCGGCGCCATATCTTCATGGACACCGGTTAATTACGCTGCTTCCGCCCGGACGCTCTAAGGGGTCTGGTCGGGGCAGCAACCTGCGGTGAGGAGACCGGGTAGCTCTGGGTGTTGGGGGCGTGTCTTAACACTGTGACTCTGCATGTCTGCCTTCCGTCCCTGATAGGGCTTCTCGAAGGCGTGATGGCCTGAGGCATCCCGCGCTGGGTGCGGGGAACTGTGTTACCTGAGGTTTTCCTCAGCTTCCCATGTTTAACACGGGGTATGCCACGAGTTTAACGTCCAGCGGGGACGACATCAGACTGATCAACACGAGAAGTGGATCAGATGACAGAATCCCTTGCGGGGAACCTCCGACGCTGGGGCCAGCACATGGGCGGCTTCCCGAGTGAAATGGAGTGGAATGAAGTGGCATGACCCCACCGGGATGTGGCGGCCCGGGTAAGGATCAGGATGGACGATGGAGTGAAGAGCTTGGACCCCGTAGGGGCTTCCTACGTACCGCGCGTTAGCGCGGATCAAAGTCAGCGTAGTTCGAATATACAGTTTAACGTCATGCTGGACGTCGGCAAGCCGACTCACGGAGAGGTCGAGGCCGCCGGGCGGGGGATTGAACCGAACCACCTCGCACAGAGGGGGATGGAACGGCCGGGTGGATCACAGTTTCACGTCATGCTGGACGTTGGCAAAAGAAAAAGGCAGTGGGGGAGCACAATGGAGATACACATGTGCAGTCTCCCGCAGGGGCGGATTCATAGGTGAATCGACGCAAGTGTGAACCCGGGAGGGGTCCACTGATGGACGAACCGACGTGAATACGACCGGGACGACCAGGTGGTGGGCTTGAACCTCAGGGAGGCTTCCTACGTACCCTGTTTAGGAGACAGGGATCAAAGTCCACGTAGTTCATTCGGCTTGTGACACTACCCCCGTGGGCGAAGGCCACTCCAATCCCGACATCCCTGCAGAGACGAGCGGGTGGGGGCCACATCCAAACTGGGAGGACCCTGCGTGCGGGGCACGGGATCGGGTGATGCGGACGGTTTAACGTCCTGCCGGACGAAGTACAGTTTAACGTCGTGTGTTGAGGACGAAGCGGACGGTTTAACGTCTTGCCGGACGAAGTACAGTTTAGCGTCGTGTGTTGAGGACGAAGCGGACGGTTTAACGTCTTGCCGGACGAAGTACAGTTTAACGTCGTGTGTTGAGGACGAAGCGGACGGTTTAACGTCTTGCCGGACGAAGTACAGTTTAACGTCGTGTGTTGAGGATGAAGCGGACGGTTTAACGTCTTGCCGGACGAAGTACAGTTTAGCGTCGTGTGTTGAGGACGAAGCGGACGGTTTAACGTCTTGCCGCGCGGACGATATGCTAGGCAGTTTAACGTCGTGCAGCTTGGACGTGTGAGTGCTGCCAAATGTTCCGTGTCACTTCGCGCGAGCCTGGAGGGCCGCACGGGAAGACAATGCACGGTGCGGGCACCCGGGATGAGGATCATCGGGCGCCACGCAGGCGGGTACCCTCGGGGGGTCAAATGGGGCGACCACGGCGGATTGCGCGCAAAAGAGGATCTTGGCGCGAAATACCGCGGGTCGGCGCGCAAATGGGCGGGCTGGCGCGCAATTGGGCCGGCACTTTGCGTGCGGATGATTGCGATTGCGCGAACCGGGCTTCGGATAGCGCGCGGGGGCAACGGCTCATTCTTTAATGAATGGCCACTTTAAAAAAGGGGGGGTGCGCGCAATCGGGTTGGATTGCGCGCACCCGGGGGCAATTGCGCGCAAGAGGCTTCTTTTGCGCGCGAAGGCCTTTGGGGGAAGAGTTATTCAAAGGAAAGGAGCCAAAGGGATTGCGTGCGAAGGCGAATCCCGAGGCTTTATTGCGCGAAAGAAAGGAGGTTACCTGAAGATCGGCATTGCGCGCGGAGGGGGTTGGATTGCGCGAACGAGCGACGCTTCGGATTCTGGCAACCTTCAAAACGTCGGGGTCGCCTTATATTTATAGGCAACCCCGGGCGCGGAATCCGGTTCGCGGGCGCGGAATTTCCTTCGCGGGCGCGGAATAGGTCCTGGCGCGCAAGGGAGGCGCACGGGCCACGGGCGCGCAAGATTGCGCGCCGGCCCAGCGCATTGCGCGCATCCCGGGAGGTTTGCGCGCGGCTCTTCAACTTTGCACGCGGGGCTCCAAAATTCCGCGCAAGGCCTCCGGGCTCTCCGAAACATGCTTCCGATTCCAAATATGACCTCGCTTTCCGCATCCGGAGCTTCGTTTGGGAAGAACGGACTTTTCCAGCATCTACAAAATCCCCCCCTCGGAATCTGATCGGCGAGAGGTCGCAACGATCGGGTTCGGAGGGAGACGCCGGAATGCCGAAGTCCTGGGTGCCGCGGGACTGTGGCGCGCAAAAAGGGCGTCGGGCGCGAAATTCGCCGTCTCGGTCGCGAAAAGCGCTTTCCGCGCAGCGCGGACAACCGGCCTCACCTATAAATAGGGGCCCTGGGTCCCCCGCACCGTACACTGGCCTTCCGCGCGACAAGCTTTCAGGCTCTCGTGCGGGAAATTGCCCTTTCCGGCGCGGAATTCATTCGCTCGTCGCGCAAACCTTCCAGATTTCGGCTTGTTTTTGCGCGAACACCCGGGGTTTTACGCGACAGACTTCCCAATTGCGCGCCGTCCACTAGGATTGCGCGCCAACTCTCAAACTTCTCTATCAGCCTCTTCCGATTCCGCACGCCTCATCCCTTAACCCACACGACTCCCGGAGCTTCTGAGATGGCCGCGAATCGAGGGAATGAGGGGGATGCCGCCACTCGCAGAGCTGAGATGGCGGCGAATGAGGAGGTCTACGAAGCCAAGGAGATTGTTTCCAACAATCAATCCTTGTTCGACTTGCTGACGCCGGCCCAGAAGACATATCCATTGTCGGACAACCTGCCGATCTGGAACTTTGGCATCCTAGATGAGGTTCCGGTGCCAGGGTTCGAGGTTGATGCGCCACGGACCTGGGTGACTCGGGAGGACGAGCTTCCCCGCTATAACATCACCAAAAATGGGCATCCTGCCAGGGAGACCAGGAACTTAGATGTCTATGTCCTGAACCCGAGGACGCGAACCATCGTCGGGAGTGAGCCTACTGCGGAGAACTCTCCAGCCCTCTACTCGAGCACATATCGCCAGAGTGTCACTGACGACACCAAGGGCTGGCTGAAGGACTGGGACTTGCGGTCTGGGGGAAATTTCACCAGTGAGTGGGCCTGGGCGTTCTGGGTACGCCACACCTACGATCACTTTGCGGAAGAGCTGCGGTACATCGGCCTGTTTGAGGCGGTGTGGACGTCGCAGTTCCACTTCTACCAGCAGTCCGAGCTCGGGCCGGAGCTGTTCACCCGCTGGTCCCCGGATACCAACACCTTCCATCTTCACCATGGGGAGGTCAGCATCGGTCTCTGGGACATCCACTGCATCGGAGGTATCCCGCTGGAGGGTTACCAATACGATGAGTTCCTGCCTCCGAAGAACATCTGGGAAGACAGGTCACGGACTCCCATTCTGACATGGAATCTACTTGACCTGGCTACGCAGCGGCTCGGGATCAAGGACTTCCACAAGGACATAGCCTACAAGGAGTGGTTCGGCCAGTTCTTGGAGCATGACCCAGCGGTCAAGATGCAAGGCAGGGGGAAGCGGTGCCCGACCGCGGCTCAGAGGAGCCGGAATGGGTCGTACTGGCGGGTCCTGGAGACGGGCGACTACCGCTCATGGGGGTACCGCGTCATCGAGGCCCGGGACCCAAATGTCCGGTACGCGGCGTTCCTGGCCGCCTTTCTGAGTGGGTGGCTCCTGCCAGTGCGGGACGCGAGAATGGGCGTTCTCCCGGCGACACTGGCGATGGCGGGCGCTATGGCCGCCAACAAAAGATACAACCTCGGGGTCCCAGTACTGGCGAAGCTGTATGCCATCCTGGGACGCATCTCACGAGGGGGGTCGCCACGAAGGATCTGTGGGCCCTTTCAATTCTTCCACGGTTGGGTGGCTGCTCACCTCGGTGGGTACACGTTTCCAAACGTCGTCATTCCTCCGGGCAACGGCCTGCGACCCTCCCTGCTGAACATCGCGGGGGTCGCTCTGATGACCCTAAACGAGGAGGGCGTGAGGATTCGGATTGGAAATCACGCCAATTTCAACTTCAGCCCGTTCCCCACTCCCGTTGGCCAGATGATCGACAATGGGCAGGGTCCGTTGGAGCAGCACGAATACTTCCTGAACATGCGGGGCGGGGTGCTCGTGGCTCGGATCGACGGGAAGGTGATCTGCGAGCCCTACGTGCTAACCCGGTTCGCCAGGCAGTTCGGGTGCCTTCAACGGATGCCGAAGAGGGTATTCACTGCTGTCCGGGAGGAGACGAACCCCTGCGTCCTTCGCCAGATGTGGCTGATGTTCGCCGCTTTTGGCTCTGGCGACGTAATCACTCTCCCTCCTACCGGGGTCGACGCAGGCTTGGCAACCGAGTACGCCGAACACTGGGTCATCGCGTACCCCGAGGGGCTTTTACGGAAGCCAGTTCGGCGGGTCGAAGTCACCTGTGCGCAGACCGGGCGTCAAGGAAGGAGGCGAAGCACCGCCACACAGGGGAGAACAGAGGCGCGCCAAGCAGCGGAGCCGGCGCGGGCAGGGACTTCGGCGGCGGGCACATCGCAGGCTGCCGCCACGGCCTCGGCGCCCAGAGAGGGGGCACGTGCGGTGGTCGAGGGGTGGCCCGGGAAGCAGGTAAGGCGTCTGCTCGAGCCCTCCCACGATGCAGTCTTCCCGGCGATGTGGTCGGCCTGGATGACCCTGCGGCAGTCGCTGGGGACCGAAATCATCTGGCAGAAGATAACCAGTGAAGGAATCCATCTGCCAGAGATCGGGCGCCTCCAGGTCGCCGACAGGGTGAACTTCCACCGGCGGTATGCGTATCTGACGGCCATGGACGAGTACGTGCGCCAACGTGGTCAGCGTGCGGAGCCGTACCTTCTCGTGAAGGTGATGCTCGGTCTAGAGCCTGCTCCAGAACAGATGTCGCCGGAGGAAGATGACAGTAACGACAACTCCGAGGAAGGGGAGGAGACGGGGGAGGATGAAGGCTCCGAGGGAAGGTACCATCAGGAGAGCCCGCGGGAGAGCGGCGAGGTGGCCGGCTCTGACAATGTTGATGTCACTGAGCTCCTCGAGGTCCGCTTCTATCCCTACTCAACCTGCTTCATCCATTCTCTTATGTAGCTTCTAACCCATTTCTCCACCTTTCTCAGGAGTGCACGGATGCTGGTCAGGCATCCTCAGCAGGAGTAGGAGAGGCGCCAGCAGGACAAGGCGGGGGCCAGACACCCATCATTGAACTGACAAGCGCTGAGGGGCCCCCCGCTGCCACTGCTCCTGCGGTGGCCGGGACAGCGAAAGACGACGCTCTGGACTCCCGTAAGTCTTCTCCCTTCACTGTTGGTGTTTTCCGTTGACGATCCATGACTAACCATGGCATGCCTTGCACAGTGATCTCAATACTGGAGGCTCGTCAGGCTGTCGAACCCGGGCCATCCATGAGTGGACCAGTGGCAGACATACCGCCTCCTCCGGAACAGGCTTCTCACACCGAGTCGGCCCCACCAACTGTTGATCAGGGGGCAACAGACGCCGGCGGTGCTGTCATCGGAGAGAGGTCGGGGGCTGACGAGGGTGTCAACGCCGCTGGGGCGGGAGAAGGTCACCCAGATGGGGAACCTATCCCCCGTGAGGACACCCCAGGGGCGGACCCTGCAGCAGACCTGCTAGCTGCCTTCCCTGCCTACCGGCCTGCCGACCCCGAGGAGATGGACGACTCGGACGCGGAGGCGGTCGAGGAGAGCCGGATAACACGCCGCAGGGGGTGGAAGTGCATCCAACGCTTCCTCAAGCAGGACCCATCGGAGTGGCTAGGGCGCATGGGATCGCTTCAAACCTGGTTGCGCTTCCTGTGTGTCGGGGGAGCTGATGCTCAACGCCTCCATCTGACGGTCCGTGACTTCATGGCCAAAAATATGCGCGAGAGCCGCCGGCGTGCCGACGTCGCACAATGTCGGGACATGTCGGAGATCACGCGGGCGCTCCTCGTGGCGGAGCAGGAATTCCGGCGTCTCGAAGGGCAGGCGGCAGAGAAGGAGGCCTTCGTCGCAACGTGCACTGAGCTTGTGGAGCAACTAGCGGCCCAGCTGGTTGACGCCCAGGTACAGCTGACGGAGGCGGGCCAACAGATGGTCACACTTCAAGTCGAGCGGGAGCGAGCACAGGCCAGGATTGATGAACTGCGTGCTGCGACCGCCGACGAGGAGAGGGCACACAGAGAGCGAGAAGCAGCTCTGGAGGCCTCCAGCCAAAGGGTAGCGGCGTTAGAAAGACTAATTCAGCACGCTAATCCCTAGGGGCTTTGTTTTTTCCACTCCCAGAACATTTTCTTCCGCTACTCAATATTTCGATCCATTTGTATGAACCAATATATTTATCTGCATCTTTTGGCTTAACATGCTCAACCACAAACTGTCTCGCGGGAGCGTTAACCAAGCTTCAGGCACCCGTAATTGGGCCTGGATTTCTAAAGAAAAGAGGGAGGTCATTCCTAGGAAAGGAGACCTCAAGCCTAATCAATGTATCATCCCCCCAACTTGTTCCGACACACGAGCGGGACAACGCTAGGGGCCTTGATATTTTATCCGAACATAGGGAGATGAGAAAGGGTGAATCGCGTGTCCCGAATTCAGAAATCCACAACGGTCGGCCTTCCAGGAAATGCCCAAGACGGCAAGCGGACAATGGATCAATCGACCATACTACTGCAACAGACGGACCGAAGGTCATCATTCATATTGCAGGAGGCGGATCACATGTCATCATCAATGCCGCTTTGGGGTTCCTTCAGGCACAAGGGTGGAAATCCAGATCAACAGGGCATGCGAAGCGTGGGGCGAAGTGACGATTTGTTCGGACAGAATCCAACGCTCTCAAAATTGCGCCACCGTGGGGAAAGTGTATTAGGCGGATGCACTAATCTGGCCGTGAATCACCTCAATTATCAGACAGAACCTCTTTGACGAGGAAACTGTCGCTTCCCATCATTGCAATGGGGCATCCCGAGCTGAATCGGGGAAAATATCACAATCGCACCACTCTACCAGAAGCCAGGCCAGACGGTCGGCGACGAGGAGCGGCGGGACTTAGCGATCCCTGAGGCTGGACCCGAGTCGAAATGTCCGGGCGTTCCTACGTACTCCATCAGGATGGAGATCAAGCCACACGTAGTTCTGAAAGTGCAGTTTAACGTCATGCAGGACACAGAACCCCGTTTGGGGAGATCTTAGTTTAAGGTCGTAGAGCTTGGACCATAGGGGTAGATCTTAGTTTAAGGTCTTAGAGCTCGGACCATAAGAACCTCAAAGCACGCCATATCGTGATTCAATCCCCTGGATATGCAAAGATGCACTGAGGGATAGTGTCAAGAGTGTCGAGGTTTCGCCTGGTCAGAATGGGAGGTGGAGAATGTGATGTGAATCATGCGGCCATTCACTCAAGGACTGGGGGCACCGGCGTGACGATATAAGAGTACTGCCGACCGTGGCGGAAAAGCAGCATCAATATCGCACTGACCGCTGATGGAATGAGGCAGCAAACGAGCATCAACCGCTCAAGCACAGGATTCGTATCGATTTGCTGCCCGAGGCCCTTGGGGGCACCAGCCCGAGTCGGTGGGAGAGCACTGAGGCATTGTGTCCAAACCGCTCACGGGGGCTCCATCCAGGGCGTAGGCGATGGGTCCGAATGAAAGGGAGCACGAAGCCTGAAAAGTGGAAGGAACCTGACCAAGCTGAACCTGACCCTCCTGGAAATAAACCAGAGTACTCTTGACACCGGTGTACCACTGCAAGGGGTCGAGGGACACGCCTCGAGGGTGACCCGAAGGCGGCGGATTCCCCAGAGAAGGGGAAATTTTTAAGAGGTGGGGGGCTGGACCCGAAGTTTCAATCATCTGGGCGTTCCTACGTATCCCATAAGGATGGGAATCAAGCCACACGTAGTTCTGGAAGCGCGGCGCAACACAATCGGGCACCAGCGCGGGGAAGGGTGCGGGTCTGACCCTCGCACACAGAAGAAGCGGTATTTGATATTTCTTGTTTGTCCTTAAAGGTGGATGGTTTTTCTTCGTGCAGCGACATGCCTGTGATTAAGGAATCCTTGGCATCACCACAATAATAAAGCCATGAAAGGCATTGATAAATGGCGTGGTTATTAACCAGCGCCCAACGTGAGTGTCCCCTGAGGAGAACATCACAATGCAGTGCCGTTTCTCGTCGGGCGGCCAAGACGATCACAGTTTACGGTCGTGTGGTAAGACCATGGAGGAATCCGCTTATCGCGATATGGCGGACCCAGCGGAGGTGGGAACATACCCAGCCCTGCGGTCACGCACGATTCCAGGATAAAGATCCTGGGATAGGGGCCTGCGTATGTCCATCACCCGAGGGGCAGAGATGCTAGCCTCCAGCTATACTGGGCCCAGAACGCGATTGTTCGGGCGACAACTTCCTACTTATGGGGACGAGGGTCTAGCTACACATGGCCCTTAGGGAGGACATCAGCATATATCCTTGGTGCTCAGATCGTGGGAGCCTCGAAAGACGACATTACCCTGGTTGGCCTGCCTAACGTGTAGAGGTGTACTGAAGGTCAGTATGAAGAGAGTGTCGAGATTCCACTACAACGCACAAAGGCGGAGTGTGATGAAGACTGCGCAACCAATGTTCAGAGCCTGAAAGAGCCGACATGGCGATCAAGGATGTCGCTGACCATATTCGCAACACAACATCTGATCGCGTCCGCCTAGGATAGGGCAAGAAAACGAGCATCAACTGCTCAAGCGCAGGATTCATATCGATTTGCGGCCCAGGACCCGCAGGTAAATCGACTTGGAGCGGTAGGAGAGCACTGAGGCATCGTACCCAAACCGCTAACGAGGATCCCTTTGAGTGAAGGCTCGAACAAGAGGAAGAGAGAGGCCCGACAAGCAATACAGGACTTGTCGGGATTGAATACGACACTACGGGTCATAGACCTGAGTACCCAAAACACGTTAACAGATCACCGGAAAGGGTCGGAGGACTCACCCCGAGAGCAACCAAAAGACGGCAGATCCCCGTGATCAACCAAGAGACGGGGCTGGACCTGAAACACAAGCGTCCAGGCGGTCCTACGTATCCCATAAGGATGGGAATCAAGCCGCACGTAGTTCTTGAGAGGCAGTTTAACGTCATGCAGGACGAAAAGAGAAAAGGGGGGAGCAAGAGGCATCCCCAAACGTGGGGGGCGTACAGCGTGGCGAGCAAACCGACGTGAATGAGGGCATAGCCCCGCGTTCACACCATACGCCGCATACCCAGAGGAAACTGGGCCAAGGGCCCGAGATGGGATGGAAATTCCTGAAGGATGGGGCTGGGCCTGAAACATGAATGTTCAGGCGGTCCTACGTATCCCATAAGGATGGGAATCAAGCCGCACGTAGTTCTTGAGGGGCAGTTTAACGTCATGCAGGATGAAAAGAGAAAATGGGGGAGCAGAAGGCATCTCCAAACGTGGGGGGCGTACAGCGTGGCGAGCAAACCGACGTGAATGAGGGCATAGCCCCGCGTTCACACCATACGCCGCATACCCAGAGGCAACTGGGCCAAGGGCCCGAGATGGGATGGAAATTTCCGAAGGATGGGGCTGGGCATGAAACATGAATGTTCAGGCGGTCCTACGTATCCCATAAGGATGGGAATCAAGCCGCACGTAGTTCTTGAGGGGCAGTTTAACGTCATGCAGGACGAAGACGCTTGGCAGTTTAACGTCTTGCAGCGCGGACGTGGTACAGTTTAACGTCATGTTGGATGAATGCTGAACAGTTTAATGTCTTGTAGCTTGGACGAAGTATAGTTTAACGTCATGTTGGACGAATGATGCTTGGCAGTTTAACGTCTTGCCGCGCGGACGAGGTACACTCAGGCAAAGTACTGCTTGAGGAACCTAGCGTTGGTGGGAGGAGTGACACGCTCACCATCCATAGTCGCTAGGGAGTACGCGCCATTGGGATAGACCTTGTGGATGATAAAAGGACCCTCCCACTTGGGCTCCAACTTGGGCAGCTTCCTTCCGGGGATCATTGTTGCTCTTAGGGCTAGTACTAGGTCACCCTGCAGGAAGGAGCGGAGGCGAACCATCTTATTGAAAGCTCGAGCCATTCTGCTTTGATGCCTCTCCAAGTTGTGCAAAGCGCGAAGCCTATTCTCATCCAGTGCTTCCAACTCGACTAGACGGGCTTCAGCAGCTCTGTCCGGCGCTTGCTGGTCGTAGACCGCAGTGCGCAAGGACGGTAACTGGATCTCGATGGGCAGGACGGCCTCAGCTCCATACACCAGGGAATAAGGGGTCATCTGGGTGGAATTGCGAGTCGTCGTCCGATAAGCCCAGAGAGCGTTGGGGAGCTTGTCCGGCCAACTCTTCTTGTTCTGACCAACCATCTTTTGCAGAATGTTAGAGAGGGTTTTGTTAAACGCCTCGATCTGTCCATTCGCCTGCGCATGATAGCGAGATGTATGGTTCGAGCAAATGTTGTACTTGGCGTACAACTTCTTCAACTCGGCTGCTCGGAAATTGGCTCCATTATCTGTGAGGATAGCGTGAGGCACTCCAAATCGATGAATGATGATGGAGGTCACGAAGTCAGCGATCGAACAGGATTTGACTTCTCTGAGCGGAATCGCCTCTGCCCATTTGGAGAAGAAGTCCGTGGCGGTCAGAATGAACCGACACTGGCGAGCCGTCGCCGGCGGGTAAGGTCCCACAACGTCCATCCCCCAAACTGCAAAGGGCCAAGAATACCTGGTGGTATGGAGAGGCTACGGCGGCCGATGCACAAAGTTTGCATGAACCTGGCACGCATGGCACCTCCTGGCATACTCGATGCAGTCATGGATCATGGAGGGCCAGAAGTATCCCAACCTCCGAATCTGGTGGGACAGCTTCGGCCCAGTCTGATGGGCACCTCATGAACCAGCATTAACCTCTTGCATGACTCATGGGATCTCAACTCCCTGAAGGCAACGGAGGAGAACACCATCAAATCCGCGTCTATAGAGGATCTGCTCCAGGCCGGGACTGCTCTGGAGGACAAACTGCGATGTGCGGCGTCGAACTCGCTCGCGCTCGGCCCGATCTGACGGGAGAATTCCATGTTGGAGGTACTCAACCAAAGGCATCCTCCAATCAGGGGCTAGTTCAACTACCATATCTGGGGTACTCGGGGCTCCGGGCACAGGGGCAACCGCGGTGAGATTACTGACCGACGAGTTGCGATCTCCCTCCGGGGTAACGGGGGCGATGAGCCTGCGGTGCGTCACGCGGACGATCAGGTTGTCCTGTTCAGGCTCTGCAAGTGACGCAGCAAGGCTGGCCAAAGCATCTGCTCGACCGTTCTGCGACCGGGGAATATGGACAATTTCTGGCCGAGAAGGGAACTGGGCCATCAGAAGGAGGGTGCACTCCAGCAATGGCACAAGTTCCGGCTTCCTGACAACATAGTCTCCATTGATCTGCCTAACGACCAGCTCGGGTCCCCTTTCACACACAGATGGGGCACGTCGATCTCGAGAGCTAACTCGAGGCCGGTGATGAGGGCATGGTATTCCGCCTCATTGTTGGTACAGCCCTCCGACAATAGGAAAGAGTATGGCAGCACGGCTTGCTCCGGGGTAATGAAGACGATACCCAAACCCACTTTGTTGAGCTTAGGATTATCGAGACTTCTACCGGTGGGGCTCCGGGAGGCACCGTCAAAGTGCATCTTCCAGCATGGATCGGCTCGATCGACCGAGAGAATGGCCTCATCAGGAAAGCCTAGATCCAGCGGCTGATCCGCGGAGGTCGGGTGAGCAGCCAGAAAGTCTGCCAATGCTTGCCCTTTGATGGCCTTCTAAGACACATACCTGATGTCGAACTGCTGGAGAATCACATCCCACCGTGCTAGACGGCCAGTCAACATAGGTCGGCTCAGGATATATTTCAACGGGTCTACCCGAGAAACCAACTGTACCTCATGGTGCTGCAAGTAGTGTCGTAATTTCTGTACGGAAAATATGAGCGCCAGGCAGCTCTTCTCTATGGGGGAATACCTAACTTCCGCATCGAGGAGCATGCGACTGAGGTAATAGAGGCTATTCTCCGTTCCCTAGTTGTTCTTCTGGGCGAGAAGGGCACCAAGGGACCGTTCCAGGGCGGTCACATAAAGGACCAGCGGCTTCTCGGATACAGGCGGCATCAGAAACGGAGGTTGAAGCAGGTACTTCTTGATTTCCTTGAAAGCGGTCTGACACTCTTTATCCCATACATAGGTGGCACCTTTCTTCATGAGCCGAGAAAAGGGCTTACACTTGCCGGCCAGATTCACGATGAATCGGTGTATATAGGCTAAGTGGCCTTGGAACCCTTGCAGTTCCCGGATGTTACCTGGGGGAGGCATCTGGCTAATCTCCCTGATCTTCTCTGGGTCGATCTCAATACCCCGGTACCTTACCACAAAGCCAAGAAACATTCCGGAGGTGACCCCGAAGGCACACTTCAACGGGTTCATCTTCAGGCAGCGAGACCGGAGGAAGCCGAACACTTTCTCAAGATCTTTGAGATGGTCCTGACGCTGGCGCGATTTGACCACCAAGTCGTTGACGTAGCATTCCACCAGTGTGCCGAGGATTGGCTTGAATATGCGGTGCATCGCCCGTTGGTAGGTGGCACCTGCATTCTTCAGGCCGAAGGGCATGACCTGGTAACAAAAGATACCTTGGGGGGGCCCTGAAGGCAGTGAACTCCTCATCCTTAGGGGCCATCCGGATTTGGTTGTATCCGGAGTATCCATCCATGAAGGAGAGGGCTTGGAACCCTGCCGTGGCATCAATCAACAGCTCTGTCACCGGAAGGGGAAAATCATCCTTCGGACAGTGGCGGTTGAGATCGCGGAAGTCGATGCAGACTCTGATCTGCCCGTTCTTCTTCCTGACCGGCACAATGTTGGCCCGCCATTTGGGGTACTGAACTTCCCTCACGAAGTTGGCTTTGATAAGCTTGTCAACTTCGGCCTCAACCATGGCACCGTGGAATGGGTGCATCTTCCTGGGAGGCTGCTTGAACCCGCGATGGTTCGCCGGGAGACCAAGGCGGTGGACAGCTACCGGAGGATCTAGCCCCGACATCTCGTCATAGCCCCAAGCGAACACATCACGGTGCTGTCTGAGGAAGTCCACGTACTGTTGCCGCTCCTCAGAGGGCATGGCGGCACTGACCAATGTGGGTCTTGGATCTGCTTCGGTTCCAAGGTTCACCTGTACTAACTCATCGACCATGGCGGAGACGCCCTCCTCAAAGGCTGGGGGTGCGTCTTCCACGTCCTCTCCACTCGGGGGGGAATCGTCCACGGGAGAGACTGCGTTGGAAACTTCATTGGGGCTACCAGATCCTGCTGGGCCGCTGGTGCTGGCACGGGCGGTCGCGGTCATCTCATCAGGAGACTCACAGGCCGTCGAGACCATGGCTACGTCCAACCGTTGAATCGGGAGGACGTAAGCGTCATCCAAACTTGCCCAGGGATCACTCACAACAGCGACAGGCTCAACCTCACCTGCCAGGATCTCCTTATCCTTGCTCTTTTAATAGTCCGCGTCCAGATAGCGGGCTTCACATGAGGCAAAAGGAGAGGCATCTCCCTGCAGCACGCCTACTCGACCGTTAAGGGAGTATTTGAGGCATTGGTGGTATGATGAGGGAACCGCCGCGTGAAGGTGGAGCCATGGCCTGCCCATCAATGCGTTATACGCAGTGTCTTGAGAGACTACCATGAATTCGGTGTTGGCAACCAAGCCACCGAACTGGGTCTTCAAGCGTATCTTGCTGACCGGAGTTTGCTCGGTGCGGTCGTACCCCTGGATCCTGAGGTCGGAGGGGATCAAGTCATCCTCAGACAACCCCAATCTCCGGAGCGTCCGAGTTGGAATCAGGTTAATCCCGGACCCCGTGTCGATAAGACAGCGCCGGACTTCAAGGCCATTGAACTGGCCAGTAACATACAGCGGACGAATGTGCCCCTGTATAGGAGGGTCTTCATCCTTACCAGAGAACGAGATAACTGCCTGACATTCGGCGTCCTCGATCGTTTCGGCGTGAAAAGCCTCTACAGCCGCAACCTCTGTCTCAAACTGGAGGGGGCTTTTCAGGGCTTCATCGAGTGCCTCACGCATCTCAGATGACATGCGCAGAGCCTCAAGGATGGAGAGCCTTGCTGGGATTTCAGCCAAGTGCTTCAGGACATCATACTTTTTGGCCAAGCGCGAGCCCCTGGTTGCAGGAGGTTGCTCTGCGGTTGGGGGTATGACGGGCCTTGCTGATTGGACCGGCGGCCGACTGGTGCTTGGCGCATCCCGCTGTTCATCGGTTGAAGCCCGGGAAGTAGTCACCGTATTGGGGTCAGGAGGCCGGGATGGACTCGTGGCAGGGCGGAGCTGATCGTGACGCGGCTGAGGCGGTTCTGCCTGGTCCCACACCACAAACAGTGGCGGAGGCGAATCCGTCATCCCCGGATGGGGGGGCTGCGCACGCTGAGCTCGGTTTTGAGCATGCTGCCTAGTCTCAGTGGCGTGCACGTCCTGGCTGGAGGTACCAACTGTTGTGCCCCAGCGAATCCTGTTGTTGCGGTTCCTACGACGGTGGCGACGACCGGGGACACTAGGGAGGTCCACCTGGTGTTCTTCAACATCGGGAACCGAAAAGGGATTTACCAGCTCGACGGTATTAACCGAAGCGTACCCAACACTTTCATCGGATGAATCATTCACCACTGGGCAGATCCGGGGAGGGATCCCCATCTCCGGGGGCATGAAATCGTCGAGAGTGCGGGATAGCGGCAGAACTGGCGGGGCGCGCTCTTCCTTCTTGCGCCGCCGCCGTTTGCTCTTCTCGGAAGAGGCAGGCTGGGACAACGATGCCGAAGCAGCACCCGCGGGTTCTGGGGGCTCAGGCTGATTCAAGCGTGTACGGATGATTCCATGGGCGCGAATGATCGTCTTGCGGGCCATCCAGTTATTATACTTCTGGGATCCGCGGTCGGAGACCAGCTGCCATTCGTCCTCATTGCCGCTATCGTCGTCTGATCCCACGAACACGCCCGCCACTTGTGCCGGAGCTGGGCCCAACCTGATTACATTGTTGTTAATCTGGTCTTGGAGCCAATCCTTAAACACATAGCACCACTGGATGGTGTGCCCCAGGGCCCGATGGTAAGGGCAGTAGCGGGGGTTATCCGTGAGATGTGCCTCCTCTGGCCTCCAACACTCAGGCAGTCGCACAATCCTCTGCTCCAGGGCGCTCCGGAAATAACCGGGGGCCTGATCCTCGTGAAATGAGTAAGTCAGGTATCGCGGGCCCCTGGGAGGGTGGTCTTGACGAGGGGCTGGAGCAGCCTGCCGAGGAGGTGGACCCTGATTATCTCGCCTGGGTTGTGGCGGTACATTACGCGGAGGGGCCGGCCGGTTCTGAGGCTGCCACTGCTGGGCCGGGAACTGAGCCTGTGGAGGCGGATTCCTGTGAGGCTGTGGAGATGGCCTTGCCGGCAGCAGCTCCAACGGCCTGGGGGCCTCTATCTGGGCAACAGCAGCGGGCTCAGCCCTGCTGACTCTCCTTGCAGGAATCATAGGAGGCGGCGGGTGTGCCTGGATGGCCTGTTGCAGGGCTTCCTCAAGACTTTGAGCTTTGTCTGAGAAGTCCCTGAACCCTCCGGGGTAATTCTGAGTGATCAAGGAAGGGACCAGCTCGGTCTTGACGTTCCCGACGCACATTGTCAGCAACTGCTCCTGAGTCAATGGCATGTCAAGGGAATACGTGAGACCCCTCCATCGGGCGACGAAATCCGCGACTCGCTCATCAGGCCTTTGCTTGCACTTGAAGAGGTCTGCGATACTCGTCTTCCGGGTCATGGAACTGAACTGATAGAGGAACTGTCTACGGAGGTCCTCCCAGCTAGTTACTGACCCGACGGGGAGCTGGCTGTACCAGACAAATGCTGGCCCTTCCAGTGTCTGGACAAAGTAGCGAAGCTTAGCGGCCTCCTGCTGCGCTGGAGTCCCCAACATAGGCCCGCACCTCGAGTTGAAATGGGCCAAATGTTGTGGCGGATCTCCAGTCCCGTTGAAGGGGGCGAAAGTGGGGTTCCCGAATCCCGGAGGTGCCGGCATGTCATCCACCCATGCTGGGTATGGCTTGCCGTCCGGTGGGATCGCCACTTGCCGAGTCTCCAAGGCTTCCATGCGGGCGATGAGTGCCGCCATTGGATCGTACGGACATGGGTTCCAGTCCTGGCAAGGATCTCTAACCACGAGTGCATTGCACGGCCCTTCAATCGGGTCGTCGACCGGGTCGTCGAACTCGGCAGCTCGTGGGATGGCGGGCGGAGCGGCCCTTGGGGCAGCGGGAGGAATCCGAGCGGGGTCTCTCAGGTAGTCACGCCGCTCGGGAGGGTGCGGTGAAACATACCGTGCCCTCTTGCCATAGGCAATGGCCTCTCCCCTATCGGCAAACACGGCATAATCACGGTTGCCCGGGAGAGCCTCATCGAGGGGTAGTTGTTCCTGTCCCTGCTGTCCTGGCCTAGGATCACCGTAGTCAGGCCACTGCTCTGCAGCACGCTCGGCGAGGAGCTGGTCAACTAGCTTCTTCTCCTCGTCGAGTTGTTGACGTAGCATAGCCTTCTCGGGATCCTCATCCGCCCTCTGCGTGGAGGCAGATGGGTCGGCGGGCTTCATAGCCCCGCCATGCTCTTTACCTTTGCTGACGTTTCGGCTCAACGTCAGTGCTTCAGTGGGTGTGGGGAGACCCAGGAGGTTCCTCTGGTGACGAGTAACTCTCGCTGATGGATCCAACAATGGCTTGTCTTCGGGGGGAGATCCCCCGTCGAGAAGTTCCAAGCCATTCCCCTCCCCCGAGAGGTCATCCATATTGACCGTTTCCGTCCCCGGGGATGTACCCTCAGGGCCACCCAGCGAATCGGGCTGTCGGCGAATCGCACTGAAGCGTAGGGCAGAGTACTTCCCCCATCCACAGATATACACGTGGGGAGTGTCTTCCTCGATAACCTTGCGGAGTACTTGAAAACACTCAACGCATCGTTGTTGGAGGGCCTCGTGGTGCCCAAATGACCCGGGGTGCCGAACCGCGGGGAGCGTGGCCAGGTCAATTTGACGGCACTTTTCACCAATATCCTCCAGGTGCACTTGACTCCCGGGATATGGCATTTGTAGGCGGTGAAGACGGGATTGATTCTCCCGGAGAGTTCGGCGGAAGCATTCGAACTCATCCGGGGTGAGCGATTCGGGTGCATCAAAGTCCGGTCCTGCGACTGGCCAAAACTTCTCAGGGAAGTGGCCCTCTGCAAGGACGGTCCAGAAGCTCCATGACTCAAACTCGGGACCCAGGTCTCCTTGGTCCTCTTCAACGACTGGGAATGGACGGGGAACCGGTAGTGGTGCCGAGGCAGGCCGCCGGGCCGGCGGGCTGGCCGGCGGTGAATACGGCGAGCAGGCCGATTGGCCTCCATATCTCGGGCCGCCCTCTGAGGGTGGCGGTGCCCCAGCTACCATATCACGATAGGACGGGCAGGCGAGCGAACATCCTGCCGTAGCGTCGGTGCTCGCCGAGGGTGCACTAGATCGTGGTTCGACCATCGGTCCCTAGAAAAGGTCTTCGGCTTCTTCGATCGAGGCAGAAGGCGCTCCCAGAGGGGCCGGTACCAACCGCAAGCTTGATCCTTGGGGGTCTACCAGGCCCTCACTACTCCGGATATACCTTCGGAGAGAAGTGGGGATCGTATCGATCTCTCTCTCGGGAAGTACGAGGCTGACGTGCCGCATTCCTACCCCTGCCCCTAACTGGCGGGATCGGGGGGAGGTCTCCGTCGCCGAATCGTACTCCGCCTCTATATCAGAGAAACGAACCGGTCGGATCTCTGTCTGGAATTCCGTAACATTCTTCCCTCGGCGTCGACACCTCGCCTTCCTGCCCCTGGGTGGTTCTTCGGGGCATGGCTGATCTCTGTCCTGGCGTCCTCCGGCCGCACCGGTGTTGGGGCCAAGAGGACTGGAAACCAAGGAGCGAGGAGCACCGGGACAGATATCAAAGGGGACGCGGGGAGAGATGATTCCGGGCAGGCCTCCGGGCCGGGATCGAAAGGTGGGGTGACCCATGCCTCTTGGATCGGCCACACGGAGTAGACCCTGTTGGTGAATAGTGCTACCGTGAGGTGGTCCGCGGTGGCTATTGCTTGTGCCAGCAACCGGGAGAGTCAACCCAACCTGCCTTTGGGGCGGTCGGGGCCTCGATCTAGGTCGGGCATAGAAGTGCCCCTGCTCAGGATGCGCAGGGGCCTGGTGACTGGAGCCAGCAGTGGCTTGGGCCAACGCGGCCGCTGTTGCTAGGGCCCCAAGGTGGGCATCCTCTTCCGCTCGTGCCCGACGTTGGCGTCGAGACAAACGAGTCGGGATGAGCGGCGCGGGCAGGTGGAGAGCCCGTTCTTCGACTTGAGAGGCCTGGCGGCGGTATCGCCGTGGCCTGACAGGAGCCCTTATCGCGGATCCCTGGAACGAATCTCGGATAGGGTGGTCCCAAACATCTTCCACCTCATCCGCATAGGGGAAGGAGTTGTCGGAGCGCTCCGGGGATAAGCTCTCGAAGCGGTTGGACGTCGAGGTAGGCAGCGGTGCCTCCCTGCGCGGCCCTCGGGGGCGGCGTTGGTGGCGAGGTGCAGCCTCCTCGAGGTCTAGGCGAGCCATGTCCCTGGTGGGGATGACTCCCTCTTCCTCATATCTCCGCACCAAGTTGTTGATCACCCTTCTCTGGATGACCTCCGAGGGGTAGAGAGGGCGTGGTTGCCCCGCAGCTGCGGCTGCTGGGACGGCTGTGGAACGGGCGGGACTGCGCGGAGTAGCCGCGTCGGTGCTTCCCCTACCCCTGCGCCAGTGGGCGGGTGGCGATCGGGCACTGGATTGGGCAACTTGATTCCTGGAAGCAGGGAGAAAAACCCATTAATACTGATAGGAAAAGGAATCGACAACCAACCATTAGTGCCGCGACGCCTTCCGTGGGGGGAACCCAGGCCATCGACGTCATGAGACGGAGTGCCCGATTTCCCTTCCCCAACCCCTGGCGGGTTTCGTGCTCCAGTGTTGAATGCTTGGTCGAGCAGCATGCTGGTCTTCCAACACCTCTGAAAGCCATCGGTCTTCGTATTGAGGAGAAGAGATTCACGTCGGGTTCACCATTTTTCTGTTTCGGTGCGGATGTGCGTCGGGTTTCTGTTCCGACGCTGTTCCGCCAGGACGCGTTCGCGCGTGCACCCGTCGACCCGAGGGGATGGGCGCGCGGCTTGTGGCCCCGCAGTCCCGCTTTCCAAGGGCGGGCGGCATTCATCCCTTATTCAGGGGCGTCTGCTCCTTGATCGAAACCGGGATGATGGGATGTCGGCTCCTCCTTCCGTGGACGTCTCCTCGGAACTCGTTGCCTAATCCGGGTCTCCCTCATAGATTTAAGAATGTTCGTGAATCTCGTTCCCGGCGCCATATCTTCATGGACACCGGTTAATTACGCTGCTTCCGCCCGGACGCTCCAAGGGGTCTGGTCGGGGCAGCAACCTGCGGTGAGGAGACCGGGTAGCTCTGGGTGTTGGGGGCGTGTCTTAACACTGTGACTCTGCATGTCTGCCTTCCGTCCCTGATAGGGCTTCTCGAAGGCGTGATGGCCTGAGGCATCCCGCGCTGGGTGCGGGGAACTGTGTTACCTGAGGTTTTCCTCAGCTTCCCATGTTTAACACGGGGTATGCCTCGAGTTTAACGTCCAGCGGGGACGGCATCGGACTGATCAACACGAGAAATGGATCAGATGACAGAACCCCTTGCGGGGAACCTCCGACGCTGGGGCCAGCACATGGGCGGCTTCCCGAGTGAAATGGAGTGGAATGAAGTGGCATGACCCCACCGGGATGTGGCGGCCCGGGTAAGGATCAGGATGGACGATGGAGTGAAGAGCTTGGACCCCGTAAGGGCTTCCTACGTACCGCGCGTTAGCGCGGATCAAAGTCAGCGTAGTTCGAATATACAGTTTAACGTCATGCTGGACGTCGGCAAGCCGACTCACGGAGAGGTCGAGGCCGTCGGGCGGAGGATTGAACCGAACCACCTCGCACAGAGGGGGATGGAACGGCCGGGTGGATCACAGTTTCACATCATGTTGGACGTTGGCAAGAGAAAGAGGCAGTGGGGGAGCACAATGGAGATACACATGTGCAGTCTCCCGCAGGGGCGGATTCATAGGTGAATCGACGCAAGTGTGAACCCGGGAGGGGTCCACTGATGGACGAACCGACGTGAATACGACCGGGACGACCAGGTGGTGGGCTTGAACCTCAGGGAGGCTTCCTACGTACCCTGTTTAGGAGACAGGGATCAAAGTCCATGTAGTTCATTCAGCTTGTGACACTACCCCCGTGGGCGAAGGCCACTCCAATCCCGACATCCCTGCAGAGACGAGCGGGTGGGGGCCACATCCAAACCGGGAGGACCCTGCGTGCGGGGCATGGGATCGGGTGATGCGGACGGTTTAACGTCCTGCCGGACGAAGTACAGTTTAACGTCGTGTGTTGAGGACGAAGCGGACGGTTTAACGTCTTGCCGGACGAAGTACAGTTTAGCGTCGTGTGTTGAGGACGAAGCGGACGGTTTAACATCTTGCCGGACGAAGTACAGTTTAACGTCGTGTGTTGAGGACGAAGCGGACGGTTTAACGTCTTGCCGGATGAAGTACAGTTTAACGTCGTGTGTTGAGGACGAAGCGGACGGTTTAACGTCTTGACGGACGAAGTACAGTTTAGCGTCGTGTGTTGAGGACGAAGCGGACGGTTTAACGTCTTGCCGCGCGGACGATATGCTAGGCAGTTTAACGTCGTGCAGCTTGGACGTGTGAGTGCCTCCAAATGGTCTGTGTCACTTCGCGCGAGCCTGGAGGGCCGCACGGGAAGACAATGCACGGTGCGGGCACCCGGGATGAGGATCATCGGGCGCCACGCAGGCGGGTACCCTCGGGGGGTCAAAGGGGGCGACCACGGCGGATTGCGCGCAAAAGAGGAGCTTGGCGCGAAATATCGCGGGTCGGCGCGCAAATGGGCGGGCTGGCGCGCAATTGGGCTGGCACTTTGCGCACGGATGATTGCGATTGCGCGCACCGGGCTTCGGATAGCGCGCGAGGGCAACGGCTCATTCTTTAACGAATGGCTTGGACCCCGTAGGGGCTTCCTAAGTACCGTGCGTTAGTGCGGATCAAAGTCAGCGTAGTTCGAATATACAGTTTAACATCATGATGGACGTCGGCAAGCCGACTCACGGAGAGGTCGAGGCCGCCGGGCGGAGGGTTGAACCGAACCACCTCGCACAGAGGGGGATGGAACGGCCGGGTGGATCACAGTTTCACGTCATGCTGGACGTTGGCAAGAGAAAAAGGCAGTGGGGGAGCACAATGGAGATACACATGTGCAGTCTCCCGCAGGGGCGGATTCATAGGTGAATCGACGCAAGTGTGAACCCGGGAGGGGTCCACTGATGGACGAACCGACGTGAATACGACCGGGACGACCAGGTGGTGGGCTTGAACCTCAGGGAGGCTTCCTACGTACCCTGTTTAGGAGACAGGGATCAAAGTCCACGTAGTTCATTCGGCTTGTGACACTACCCCCGTGGGCGAAGGCTACTCCAATCCTGACATCCCTGCAGAGACGAGCGGGTGGGGGCCACATCCAAACCGGGAGGACCCTGCGTGCGGGGCACGGGATCGGGTGATGCGGACGGTTTAACGTCATCCCGGACGAAGTACAGTTTAACGTCGTGTGTTGAGGACGAAGCAGACAGTTTAACGTCTTGCCGGACGAAGTACAGTTTAGCGTCGTGTGTTGAGGACAAAGCGGACGGTTTAATGTCTTGCCGGACGAAGTACAGTTTAGCGTCGTGTGTTGAGGACGAAGCGGACGGTTTAACGTCTTGCCGCGCGGACGATATGCTAGGTAGTTTAACGTCATGCAGCTTGGACGTGTGAGTGCCGCCAAATGGTCCGTGTCACTTCGCGCGAGCCTGGAGGGCCGCACGGGAAGACAATGCACGGTGCGGGCACCCGGGATGAGGATCATCGGGCGCCACGCAGGCGGGTACCCTCGGGGGGTCAAAGGGGGCGACCACGGCGGATTGCGCGCAAAAGAGGAGCTTGGCGCAAAATACCGCGGGTCAGCGCGCAAATGGGCGGGCTGGCGCGCAATTGGGCCGGCACTTTGCGCGCGGATGATTGTGATTGCGCACACCGGGCTTCGGATAGCGCACGGGGGCAACGGCTCATTCTTTAACGAATGGCCACTTTAAAAAAGGGGGGGTGCGCGCAATCGGGTTGGATTGCGCGCACCCGGGGGCAATTGCGCGCAAGAGGCTTCTTTTGCGCGCGAAGGCCTTTGGGGGAAGAGTTATTCAAAGGAAAGGAGCCAAAGGGATTGCGCGCGAAGGCGAATCTCGAGGCTTTATTGCGCGAAATAAAGGAGGTTACCTGAAGATCGGCATTGCGCGCGGAGGGGGTTGGATTGCGCGAACGAGCGACGCTTCGGATTCTGGCAACCTTCAAAATGTCGGGGGTCGCCTTATATTTATAGGCAACCCCGGGCGCGGAATCCGGTTCGCGGGCACGGAATTTCCTTCGCGGGCGCGGAATAGGTCCCGGAGCGCAAGGGAGGCGCGCGGGCCACGGGCGCGCAAAATTGCGCGCCGGCCCAGCGCATTGCGCGCATCCCGGGAGGTTTGCGCGCGGCTCTTCAACTTTGCGCGCGGGGCTCCAAAATTCCGCGCAAGGCCTCCGGGATCTCCGAATCATGCTTCCGATTCCAAATATGACCTCGCTTTCCGCATCCGGAGCTTCGTTTGGGAAGAACGGACTTTTCCGGCGTCTACAATAGGCACTAAAAATTATAAATAAATAAAAAACATGAAAAAATATATTATTATAAAAATAAACCTTAATATTCATTCATAAATTTTTTGTATCCTTATTTTAACACATAATAGAAATCTAAATGCATGAGACTGACATTTTGTATTTTTATTTACCTTAAATAATATAATTGTAATTATCCAAGTAAAATGGCACAAAAATAAAATATGTTATAATTTAGTATGAATAAGGTTTAATTACACTCATAAAATTTGATAAATGAGATTTTTTGATAAATTCCTAATACTTTATTACATTTTTTAACCTTAATAGTTTGAATTCTATATTTCTAAGGTGATAAATATTACCAATGTTACTATTATTAATTACTAAAAACAAAATGGACCTTTTTTATAAATTTTAACCTCCTAATTAAATATATTTTATCAATCTTTTATTATAAAAAATCTATATGTAGGATAAATTAATTGTAAAATAAATTCCTAAAAAACAATGAAAATAGTTTTTAGATAAATCTATTTTTAAGCATACAAATTAACTTACACTAATATCTTGAATATTTTTTCTTAAAATGTAATTAATTAGATTATTATAAATACAATATATAATATTCATATTTATTTACAAATCCAAAATATAATGTGATTTTTAAATTATTTGATTTAATGAAAATAAATGAGAATATATGAACAATCTATATGTTTCATTATTCACTGAAAAACAAATTGTTTCATAAAAGTACCAAAATTTCACCCTAAGTTAATTTTTAATGATAGTATTAAAAATTAATTTCATTTTTTAGATATAATTTATAAATTCTTAATACATTATTTATGTTATTTTGTCTCAAAAGTAATAAAAACCACTTTTGAGAAAATGTATTTTTTAAGTATAAAATGAATTTACTGATAATTTATTACTTATTTATTATTAATAAATACATTTTATAAAAAAATTACATATATTGAATAATGTGTTTAATCTTATAAATAACCATCAATCTAATAGATAGGTGATAACTTTCATATAAATAATAATATTTTAGTAGTATATCATGGTTCACTTAAAGATTACTATTGGGTGATAAAAAACAATCAAGCATAGTACTCTACATTTTAGAGGTGTTATATTTGGGAAAATAGGGTTGGAATCACATGATTGACTATGTGTCCTTCAATAGATGTCTTTGGGTCACCCAACCCAACCCATGATCGAGCAGTCATACAGAGTCTAGTTCTCTAGCCTTGCTTGACCGCATGACACACCCACATAGGGATGAGCATGCGAGGGACAGGTGTGTGTTATGATAATGTTTCTCTTCAACCATCACACCACATGACATGATCGAAGGCCACCATACTTCCATGTATCCACCTTTATGACATTTTTTTGTTTTTATCACAATAATATGGACAGAATGATAAATAGAAAATCTAGAGTATTTTTTCATATATATTTCAATAGAGAGATCCATTCAAACATAAAAGTCCATTTTTTATGTAAGAAATGTAGTATAAGGAATTTTCCTTATAGGTTAATTGATGGAGTTCATGTGATATTATCAGAGTAATTATAGGGTTTATACTCCATTAGAAGTTCATTTATTATAGGGTGTGAGTCCCCTGTATTCATCATGTAGTTTGATACTCCCCCACATACATAGAGAGAAGGTACTCTAGACTGGTTTTTGGTCCATAATCCATCATACTTGATGATCTGTGGGTCCAACACGCTATTGATAAAATTTAATAATTCTCCATATACGCGATGCATGGGTCCTCTATCTATAGAGTTGGTTCTCGCTGATCAAATGGGTGTAACTAGACTAGGTACAAACCCTCAACTATAGTTTTAGATAGGTGGTTTTGGATTACTCATAGTTGTTTAGTTATGATAGTAGGGGTCGGTACCTCCTTGACCAAATTCTATCTTAGTTTATGGCGTGGGTCATCTTACAAGCCTATATAATGGTGTCATAATGATGGTGGGTAGTATGGTGTGGCACTCCCTTCACTACATCATGTTCCTAAATCAAGAGTTTGTCACCCTTAGTGGTTTGTAGTGGTAGTATAGAAGAACGAAATATAAAATCATATAGTTTAATAATTATAACTCATTAGGTCCCCCCTTGGTTACCATTGTCATATGACATATAACTGGTTATCGACATTAGACTTTGTATCCTTTTTGGTACTTTGAGAATCCCTAGTTACTCATGATATTTGAATATTCATGGGTTGGAGTAAAGATAATTGGTACTTCTTTATGTTCCATAGAATTATATTTTTGGAGCTGATCAAGATCATTTCATGTATTCTCCCTAGTCACTATCACATTCTTGGGGTTTTTTTATAATTTTTTTCTTTCTCTTTCCTTATTGGTTTTAGGGAATCATACAATCCATGTTTATAATCACCCATATATGAGCGTTTTTCCCACATGTGTGGTGTCTTTGTAAATGATATGGGGTTTTAAATTGGTCTTTGTTGATGTGGAGCTAGAATCATTTATTTAAAGTTGATATCATTTTATTCTTAGTGATAGGTGGTGGATCATGGTTATAACAACCCTGATCTTTATTACACAGATAAACATGATTTATTTCATAAACTTACACTAAATACAACTCTAAGTATTGATAGGTATAATTTCTTGGGAACTTAGCTATATTACATAACAACTTAGAACATAAAACACAACATCTTTATTGAAAAATTCTTTTACATGACCACACATATTCCTTCATACATAGCATTGCTTGGGATAACCTTAGAACATTCATAAGAAAAGGGTGATCTATAAATCCAAGTAAGGGAGTAAATAAGTCATACCATGAAGAATACAGAACATGTTAGGAAATAGGTATATCAATAGAGCATTAGAGAAACATGAACATAAAGGCATGATATAGCATGACTATCATAACATGGAAATGTGGCAATAACATTTTACATGATATTAGTATGATACAAGGATCATTGCACATGGATCATGAGTGAAACTTCATTTCACATTAATTATAATGAGTAAACCCTCATTTCACATGACTTGTCATGATACTAATCTTTACCTGATTTATTGGAGTGCATTCAAGGCACACCCTTCTTAATCATTTCATTTCATGCAAAAGTGTGCCACATGGATCATATAGCATGGATTCATTAAACATAATCATTTATTACATGATAAAGGAATGTGGAATTCATTCATGAAACTCTATAATCAATAAGTAAATGTGCATAAATTTTAATACCCTTAATAGAGAAATGGTCATGGTATTCACTACACAATGACTTTGGCTTGGAAAATCACGGTGCAATTTCGACAGCAGAACAACATGACATAAGAATATATAAAAAAGGTTAATGAGAGAGAAAGTGTTTTATCATAATATGTACATGAAATGTATATTAAGGGTTCATATAGATACACGTACCAACATATGCAATGGAATTTAGATGCATAATATAAAATATTTTCTTGAATGTAAATGCAAAGAGAGAAATTATTTACGGAGTTTTGTCATGGTAACGGGTGTACATGGGAGGTATTAATGAGAGATAAAGGGGTATCTCATCATTAAAACTTAATTAGGAAAGTATGGGTGAGTTTATAAATCATACCCAAAATTTTTTAATTGAAAACAAAATGGTATAATGACATACTGGAATCTGTACAAAGATGAGAAAGAAAGAAATCCCTTACTTGGAAGTGTGATACCGAAGGCTTGGTTGAGGCTTGAGATAGGCTTATTGGGAGCTTTCAAAGCCTGGCCAAGATTCTAGAAAGAGGAGGAAGAGTTTTGTTGAGCACCAAAGGCTTTGAGTGAAGAGGAAGTGGGATGTTGGGTGGGTTTATATAGTGAAAGAGATTGAATTCTTTTTTATTTAGGTTTTGGGAACCACACATTAAACTAATGAAAATCACAAACCATCCTGTTGTTTTTTCCCTTGGTTTTCTCTAAAGTAGAGTGTAAAAAATAAGTTTACTATGACAATGGCCGAACATATTAAAATATTAGGCTTGCTATTGTGGAGTTTAGTCATACTCTCATGGAATTTAATTTAAAAAGATAAAATATTTTATAAGTCTTAGAGGGTCCACTAAGGCACCATAAAATTAACAAAAAAAAAGATAAAATCACATTTTTTTTAAATGTAAAACATATATTGTCCGAAACCCCCTTTTATATTATTTAATTATATCATTATTGGGACATTATGATGTCATAAAACACATTATATATTAAACCAGTATTTATTTTCTACCCAAAAATTCAACTGTCTCAAAAAATAATTAAACATTAACTATTGGATAATTTTGACATTATGATTCCAAAAATAATATTAATTTTATCTAAATAATTTTCTAAACATTTTAATTTTTACTTTTAAAATAAAAACTGACATTTATAAAAAAATCATGGGTTTGACAAAAACAATTTTCAAACCTTAATAAGAATTACAATTGTATTCATAAAAAATAAACATCTATTTATATTTAATAAACCATAATTTAATAATAATATTTTATTAAAATATTATTTAATTCAAAAATTCTTTAATTCCTAAAAATATATTTCTTTATTTAATAATAACTAAAAATACTATTTGTGCTTTAAAACCCATTTACAATGTAACAATAATAAAATGAATGTATATTTTTTATTATATGAAAAAATAATGCAGATAATTATAATGCTATGGTCTTGTTACATAACCCCTTATAATAACTACATAATACCAAAAGGTAAGGTGTGAGATGGTAATAGACTCTTGGGATGCCTCGGATAACATTTCTTGGGTGGTAATCTCTATCAACTTCCACTTCTCCCGTAGGTGGTTCTGTTCGAGCTTAATGTGTTGAAGCTTAGCTTGGGCTTGATCACTGTTCAATGAATATATTAGCAGCGGTAAAAATTCTTAATGGTATTTTGAAATCAAAAACCATAAAACCAATGAAGTCCATATGTTATATAACTATTTTACATAATAAGACATTTAATCAGATCAAGATAAATTTTCATTAATAAATATTTGGGTCATTACAATCTTCCCCCATTAAGAAATTCTTCCCTTGAAATTTCCTTTTCCCACACTAAAATAGATGTGGGTAATTATGCTTCATCACTTCCTCTGATTCCCATGCTGCCTCATCAAACTTGTGGTTTTCTACAACACCTTGATAAAGGGAATTGTATTATTTCATATAACTTTTTCCCTATGATCTAAGATCTTCCCTGGATTATCTTCATAGGAGAGGACATTCTCAAATGGTACCACCTTTGGATTGAGTACATGCGATGAGTCAAGTATGTACTTCCCCAAGAGTGATACTTGGAATACATTATACACTTGAGATAGGTTCGATGAGAGTGCTAGTTGATAGACCACTTCTCCGATGCAATCAAGGCTCTCAAAAGGGCCTATGTACTTTGGGATAAGATTTCCCTTCACTTTAAATCTCAAAACTCTCTTCCAAGGTGATATGTGGAGGAATACCATGACTTTGACCCTAAACTCAAGATCTTGTCTCAGACTATCAACATAGATCATTTTTTGACTCTGAAAAGCATTAATGTGCTTCTGGATGGTCTTATCCTTCTCCACTATTTCTTAGACCATTTTTGGACCTCGGATTTTTCGATCCCCAACTTCAGCCCAACATGTTGGTGTTTTTCACCTCTTCCCATAAAGGGCTTAATAATGATCTATTTGGATGCTTGATTGGAAACTATTATTGTAAGAGAACTCAACCAGAGGAATTTATCGATCCCATCCTCCTTTGTATTCCATTGAGAATTCTCTCAATATGTCCTCATGTTTTAAGATAGTCCGCACAGATTTTCAATCAGTTTGAAGATGTTAAGATGTATAGAAGTTTAGCTTAGTATTCAGAGCATTTTGAATACTCTTCCAGAACATACAGGTTAATCTTGGATCTCGATCAGATACAATCAATAGTGGTACTCTATGCAGCCTTACCACTTCTCTGATATATATTGGTTCCAGTTTATCTAATGAAAAATCCTCTCAAATTGCAATGAAGTGTGTAGTCATTGTAAGATGATCCAAAACAACCCAGATAGAATTGTTTCCTTTGGATTTATTTGGATGTCTAGTGACAAATTATATGGTGATGTTCTCCCATTTCCATTAATGAATGGGTAAGGGTTGCATAATCCCCTAAGACTTCTGCCTCTCAGACTTCACTTACTGACATATCATGCACTTTGATGTATGCTCAGAAATATCCTTCTTAATGTAATCCCACCAATAATGCTCATGAAGATCTTGATACATCTTAGTGTTTCCTCGGTGAATAGAAAAATTAAAACTATGTGCATCATCCACAAGTTCATTCTTTAACTCCAGACTTGATGGAACACATATTCTTTTCCCAAATCTCACTATTCATTCTTTATTAACATTGAACTCTGAGGATTTCCCTTTTTTGATAGTTTCAACTTTCTTATGAATTCCAACATCATCCTTTTGATCATTCTTTAACCATTATAAATGATATATTTGAGAAATAATTTATGAAAGGATTGATGATGTTCCCTTCTTTATGATCCCCATGTCAATCTTCATCAAATATAAGAATACTAGATCCTTTTCAATTATCATCAATGATAAAATTGATGGGTCCTTTCTACTTAGAGCATCCACCACAAGGTTTTATTTCCCAAGGTGGTAATGGATTGATCAATCATAGTATTTCATCCGCTCTAACCATCCTATTTTGTGCATGCTCAACTCTTTCTATGTGAATATATACATGATACATTTTTGATCCATTTATATTTTACACTTCTCCCCAAATAGGTAGTGTCATCAAATTTTTAAATAAAATATTACTACATCCAACTCTAGATCATGTGTTGGATAGTTTTTCTCATGAACATTCAATTACATTGAAGCATAAAGAATTAATTTTTCATTTTTCATCAACACACATCCCAGGCCCTTATTCAACACATCACTAAATACCATAGAGAGTTATCCACTTTTGGGTAGTGGGATCACGGATGCAGGGATAAGATTCCTTTTAAATTCCTTAAAGCTCGTTTCTCATTCATCACTCCAAGAAATCAATACAACATTTTGTGTTAGCTTGGTAAGAGTGTTGGATAATAAAGAGATATTTCTCATAAATCAACTATAATATCCAACTAACCCTTGAAATCTACAGATATCTGTTACTGATGTTGGCCTCGGCCATCCCGCGATTGCAACTGTCTTGGGGGTATCCACAGATATCCCATTACGTATGATGATATGACCCAAGAATGATAAATCATTAAACCAAAACTCACACTTTTTGTACTTTTCATAGAGATACTATTTTTGCAAGGTCTCTAGTACAGTTCTTAGATGCTCCTCATGATCCTCCTTGGTTTTGGGGTATATTAGAATATCGTATATAAAGACTACCACAAATTTGTCTAGGTAATATATAAAGACTCTATTAATAAATTCCATAAATTTTTATAGATAATTAGTGGGTTTGAAATTCATTACAGTGAATTTATATTTCCCTTATCATGTACGAAAAGCAATCTTAAGGATATCCTCATTATTCACCCTTACATGGTAATATCCTGACCGTCAATTCACCTTACAGATTTATTGTGCTCCACGTAGATGATTGAAAAATTCCTAAATTTTGGGTAAAGGACACTTGTTCTTTATCGTGATTTTTTTGAGCTCATAATAATCAATACAAAGGCACATTTACTCATCCTTATTCTTGATGAAGAGGACTGGTGCACCCCATGGTGAAGCACCTGGTCATATAAACCTTTTATCCATATTATCTTGTAGTTTTTTCTTTAGCTCCTCAATCTCCACAATAGCTATTCTATATGGAGTCTTGGATATTGAAAATTCCCTAGGTATATGATCAATTAAGAACTCAACATCTCTTCTATGAGGAAGACTAGGAAATTCCTCAAGAAACACTTCAGTGAATTACCTCACAATAAGAATGTCTTAAAGGATGGATTCTTCCTTATAATAAATCATCTAATATAGATACACATGATAAAAGGGTATTAATATTCACACTTGAGATGATGGTGCTACAGAATATTCATCCTCCTCTTTGCACTTTTACAGAATCAGGGGTTGATTTTCCAAATAGAGAGTGATTTCCCTCTCACAAAAATTTATGTTGGCTCTACATAAGGAAAGCCAATCCATGCCAATAATTGCATCAAATTCTACATGAGAAAGTATGAGGAGGTTCTCTATGAAGTTCAATCCACAAATTATGACAGGGGGGGATTTATATTAATGGGATGCAATGATTACCCCATTTTCTCTTCTCAGTGACATCTTTACTTCTATGATTTTTGGTGATGTTGGGATTGATCTACTAAACATTTGAGATATAAAAGAATGTGTAGAACTAGAATCAAAAATTATGTTCACTATTCCTGAATTAAAAACTACCCTACATATCACCAATTCATTGTTGTGGTTCAATTTTTCTGTAGTGATGGAAAAATCTCTCCCTTGTTGCCTTGTAGGATATTGGTTGCCTCTGAAAACCCTTGGATTAGGGAACTGGTTTGCAAAGTTCTTGGGTTATTTGCAGTTGAAGTAATGAAAAACATGGTGACTAATGAATGGAGCATTCATTTCCTCTATTGTAGCTGCGGGTTTGTCTTGTCAGTATTTAAGGGACAGGTTCCCTTCTCTTCCACACCAAAAACATTTCATCATCCCCTTTAGGTAATTTCTAGTGTGCTTCTTTCTGCACCTTTGGAAATAGGGTTGCTGGATTTTTTTTTCACCGTTGGATTTATACATTGGACCACCAGAATTAAAGTCTACCTTACACTTCTTATCCCCATTATACCTTTAGGATTATTTAATCTCCATTTCAACTTTGAGGTAACATCATGCAATTTTCTCATAGGTCTCGAAGTCACAGATCGATGGGGCTTTTCATAGGCTAGGTTTTAGCCCACCAATGAAGCGATCAATCTAGCATTTGGGGGAAACAAAAAAGTTGGTGGAAATTCATGAAATCCTTATGAAGTATTCTTCATATTCTCCAATGGATTATTCATCTTTTTTCATGAGGGAATGGAAGTCCCTTTCAATCTTATGCTGGAGGGTGAAAGGAAATATTTGTCAAAAAACATTTTCTAGAAATCCTTCCATTCTAACACCTTGATATCCTTCTCAGGCTTTTTATTTTTTATCAATGTCCACCACTGATCAGCTTCACCCTCCATATGATAAGCATCCATAATAACCTTCAATGATTCCGAACATTGAAGGATAGAGAAAATGTTTTCAATAGATTTTATCCATAGTTTGGTAATTGAGGGATCAGATTATCCATTAAAAGTAAGAGGCCTTTATCTCATGAATCTCTCGATTATGACTTCTTCTTGCTTAGGGGGTAGAATTTTCCTCTGGACCCATGTTTCTATTCAAAAAATGAGTTAAATGAGAAATTATAATGACGGATTTCATGATTACCACTCCCATTAGATTGGGCATCTCATTAGAACAGTCGTCACATTGATCTTCACATCAGTTGTTATAATGAGTCCTCCTATTAATGACCATTGTCTAGAATAAAAGAAATGTTATATGTAACACATAAAGGGTAATCCAAATAAAAAAATGTATGACTTATAAATTAATTTTATTTCCTTAACTTATGAATTTATTTCCTTCAATCTATGTTATCCATGATCTACTTCCCAACATATATTCTTAGGGGATTTATTTAATTCCATTAATAATGGTTTATACTAAGATTATGAATTTACCAAATCATATCCCTTGAGAGTTTCATAACCAAGAGTGTAGCAAGTCTGGTTTTCATGCACCAGTTCCCGTTAGATTCTAGATCAAATGTGTGTTTTTGGGTTTTACCCCTAGAAACATCCATGCCCGAGACACATCTACCTACTCGTATCCAGAAAAGGATGTATTTTCTTAATAAACCACATACTCAATACTCACCAAAATATAGGGATGTTTTTATTATACTTATTCTTATCACTATGGCTTTTACTATGGTTTTCTAATATGAATCCCAAAAATAACTAAACCCATCCTCTAATTCAAACTATAACAACCATGCTCTTTATTACACACATTAACATGATTTATTACATAAACATGAACATAAAAAAACTCTGAGTATCGATAGTTCTGGTGTCACGGGAAATTAATAACATTACATAAAAACATAGAACATAAAAAAAATCTTTTTTGAAAACTTCTTTTACATGACCACACACATTTCTTCATACTTAGCATTGCATGGGATAACCTGGTAACATTCATAAGAAAATGGTGGGATATAAAGCCCATTAAGGGAGTAAATAAGTAATAACATTAATAATACAATACATTATAGGTAATATACATATCAATTGATCATAACATAAACATTAACATAAATGCATGATATAGCATGATTGTCATAACATGGAAATGTGGCATCAACATTTAATGTTATATTAGTATGATCCAAGACTCATTGCACATAGAGCATGATTAAAACCTCATTGAACAAGAATAATCTTGATTAAACCCACATTTCACTTGTCGTACCATGATACTATTCTTTACCCAATGCATTGAAGCGCTATCAGGTCACACCCTTCTTAATCATTTCTTTTCATTCATTAGTGTGCCACATAAATTAAATAAACATCATAATTCATTCTATAGTAAAGGAATGTGGAATTTATACAAGAAAATATGAAATAAATAATTAAATGTGTATAAAGGTGAATACCCTTGATTGAAAAATGGGCATGGTATTCACTACACAATTACTTTGGATTGGAAAATTGCGGTGCAATTTCGGCTGCATAACGGCATGACATAAGAATTCATAAAAATTGTTGATGAGATAGAAATGGTTTTCTCATCATATTTACATTAAATTAAAAGTAAGGGGTTTATAAAGATACATTTCCCTAAATATGTAATGGAATTTAGATGCATAATATAAAAGATTTTCTTAAATGTAAATGAGAAGAGAGAAATTCATTACAGAATTTCGGCTTGGTAACGGGTGTACATTAGAGGCATTAATGAGAGAGAAAGAGGTATCTCATCATTAAAACCCAAGTATTGAAGTATGGGGGAGGTGAAAATTCATACCCCAACATTTTTAATTGAAAAAAATGGTACAACATCATAATGAATTTTAGACAAAGATGAGAAAGGAATAAATCCCTTAATTGGAAGTGTGATACCAAGGGCTTGGGAGAGGCTTGAGATAGGCTTCTTGGGAGATTAAGACACCTTTTGAGGATTCTAAGGATAGGAGTTAAGAGGTTTGGTCGATATCCAAAGGCATTTAGTTAAGAGAAAGTGGGATATTAGGTGGGTTTATATAGTGAAAGAGAGGGAATTCTTTATTATTTAGGTTTTGGGCACCCCACATTAAACTAATAAAAACCACAAACCATCCCATGGTTTTTGCTCATGTTTTTTTCCAAAGTTTAATGGAAAACATTATTTTACAAGTAAAATGGCTGAAATTATTAAAATATTAGGCTTTATTATATGGAGGTAATTCATACTCTCCAGTAAATCAATTTAAAAAGTTAAAACGTTTTATAATTACTGAAAGGTCCACTAAGGCCCTATAAAATTAACCAAACAAATCTAAATTCACATTGTTTTAAAATTTAAACATATATTGGCTGAAAATCCCATTTATATTATTTTATTACATCACTATTGGGTCATTATGATGTCATAAAAATATTATATATTAAAACAGTATTTATTTTTTACCTAAGAATTCAACTATCTCATAAAATTTTGACAAATTCACTGTTTGACCATTCTGATGTCCATATTACAAAAATAATATTATTTTTATTTAAATAATTTTATAAAGATGTAAATTTGTACATTTAGAATTAAAATTAACATTTATCGAAAATTCATGGGTCTGAAAAAAACAGTTTTCATACCTTAATAAAAATTAAAATTGTATTCATAAAAATTATACGATCATTTATATTTAATAAAAAGTAATTTAGTAATAATATTTTATTAAAATTTTATTTAATTAAAAAATACATTAATTCATCAAAATATATTTCATAATTACATATAACTAAAAATACTATTTGTTCTTTAAAAACCATTTATAAAGTAACAATAATAAAATGAATGTATATTATTTATTATAAACAAAAATAATGAACATAATCATAGAGCTATGTTATTGTTACATAACCCCTTATAACACCTGCATAAGACAGAAGGGTAAGCTGTAAGATTGTGATAGTATCTTGGGGTGGCTCGGATAACATTTCTTGGGTGGTAATCTCTATCAACTTCCACTTATCCCTTATGCACTTCCATTCAAGATTAACATGTTGAAGCTCGGCATGGGATTGGTCAAGAGTGAAGCCCAATAATGCCACCTCCTTTCCGAGCTCTGAAAAATGGGCTTCGTATGGATAAATTATACTAGATGAAGTCATCACTTCCTTTTTTGAGTAAATTGGATGTGTTAAAACTATATATTTATATTAATAATGTGATCACTGTTCAATGGCTATATTAGCAATGCTAACAATTCTTAGGAGTATTTTTAACTACAAAATCCTAATACCAAAGAAGTGAATATGTTATATAACTATTTTACATAATAATACATTTAATTAGATTAAGAGGAATTTTCATTAATAAAATTTTGGGTTGTCACAATGGTTATTCATGATGATAGTAGTAACTATTTTGGATGTAGAACGATCCAAGAATACATACAGAGAGGAAGAGTTTTACAGTGTCTTATGCCTATCTGATAGAGAGGTTTTTTATATATATAGTTATATTGGGAATTCATATGTAGAATTTTACTTTTACATTATGTCATAAGAATCCAATTTATATAGTTTATTTTTATATATATAATTTATGTTGGTGTTTTGGTTATTTTTTACATTGGAGATATGTGAATAATGCACATTGATATAGGTTAAGGCCTCCATAATATGTGATATATTTACTCAATGCTAGTCACTAACCCACATCCTATTAGAGGAGGAATTGGGGTGAATTCCTGGCAAGGTTCCAGCCCAATTAGGGCCTAAATAATTCACTCCATGTGATGCTTTGTAATGGTAGTTACGAAAAATATCTTTTAAAAACTCATTCACCCACAAAGAAACCACTGTGATGAGATTTTGGGAGACCAATACTATCCACATCATGATGTTATTTGGTATAGAATTCAATATGTTATTCAACAATATAACTCTTTATAATAGAATATTGTAGAAAACATTGATTTTTCACTCACCTTTTCAAAATATTTATATATTGGTCAATTGGGTACATCTATATGTAATGTATATGACCATATAGAATGATCTCTTTAACAAATTTATTTATCAAGTGAACCATTATATCAAAACATTATAGTGGGAATAACATCTCCAATTCAAATAATATAACAATAATATTTCTTTTCCATAGTTGGAAGCTTCCCAAGGTATATAATTTTATTTCTTGTAGATGTAGAAAAATCATGGTTCATGTATGCCCAACATTTTTAGGTGGAATATAATGTAGAGAAATAAGCATTAAATATTTAATCAAAACATGAAAGTCATGAAATGTTAATACCTTTAAAATAAAATTAGTATTCGACATTATATTCTTCATATATGATGAATATCCCTCTAGAACTATCGAATAATAAAGGAAGTTAAAAAAGTAAAATATCTCTTTCTTGGAACCAACTCTTACCTTATCCCCATATCAATAATGTCTAACCTATACTTAATGAAATTTTCTATTTGTAGGGTTTAATTAGAAACGTATCAATGAATATACCACATAATTTTTTTCAATGTTCTTGACAGAAATAAAATATTCAATATAAAAACAATTCAAATATAGAAAATTCAAAATATGATCATTTTTCATCCTATTTTCATAAGTTTTTTCAAAAAGAGTTTACTAGATATGGTGAAAATATCTGTTACTTTATCAAATAATTTCTTATCTTTTAATAGAGAGGGTGTTGTTTCTTCCTATGAATTAACATCAAATTATGTCATCCAAGATTGGTATATCGGTCACCAAGGTAAAAAAATTGATTTCAGAAAAACACTATCTTCAAGGAACATTTCAAACTAACAGTGTGTATACCTTTTTCCAAAATGGGACACCTTAACATTTATTTAATGAAATATCCAGAAAAATGTTCATAATGAAGAATTTAATTTATCATCCTGACATCAACTCTTTATTTTTACTAATATCATACAATATAACACATGAATCAAACATTAATTTCAGACACTCAATCTATAAATAGAAATAAATATTAATATCATTACCATATTATTTTGGTCTTGATATATGAGAATATAAAATAATTATCTTGTGCTTCATGTGTAACCACAGTTCAAAGTAATAACATACCAACATTAACGATAGTATACTATGTGTGATAATTTGTAAATGAAAAGTATTCATTTCATTTATATATAAAAATCAACATAGGTTCTGAGTATCATTTCCAAATTCAGGATTCAAATGAAAATTTTATTCCACTGAGTATAGTCTGATAGGTGATGAACTTTCCCATATTTTATTCTTATATCTGTGTGTCATGTCAATTTTCTTGTTGTAACCTCACGTACAAAGATTTCTCTAAAAAGAGTAATTATTGAAAAGTATCATACACCTTTTGAAGTAATTTATTCATATTTCTTGTATTATGAAAAACTACAAATATGGAATTTTTATGTTATTCATATTCCTTTAGAAATAATATACTATAATTGGGATAAACATGTATTCATTCATAATTCATACCCATTGATCATAATATTTGTATAACATCACTTGCTTGAAGAGGAACATCATTATCTTCTGGTAAAATATCATTCAAGGGAGAAATTAATTTTTTTAATGCGAGTGTCTCTCCTTCCATTACAAGAGTTCATATTATATATCTTCATTATGAATAAATTTTTTTATATTTATTACAAGCATCATGTAGTGTCATATTTTCACAACTCTTTAACTTATTACAGTTTTACTCATATTAAATGATCCATAAACCATTGTTTTTTCTAATACCTAATATTATTTATTTCCTCATCAGGTTTAGTCTAAAATTTATAATTGTGATCTATTTTTTTGATTGATCAATTATTCTTCCATCTCATATGGATAAATTCATCTTGAATAAAAAATTGTAAATAAAAATAATAATTTTAGATGTTTTGCTTTTATGCTCTATTGAAAATGTAATGAACACTTTAATCACATCCTCATAATCTTTTTTCATACAATTAAAATTAATTAATTTTTATTTACATCCATACACATTGGTTATATAGTATTCTTATCTAATAAAAAAATAATACCTATAAGGTAATCAATACAATAATCATATTAGATTATTATGCATCATTTTTTATTCAATTATAATCATATCCCCTCCCTCTGGAATAAAATCTTCTCAATTTTGGTAATCAATCAATTTTCAATAAACTTACTTTTCATTTAAAAATATTTTATTATTATAGTATTTTTTTTACTATAAATAATAATTTTGATAATTATTTTTAGTTTATGGTTTTTTTATTCATTAATATTTATCATTTATAATTTTAACCACATTCACTTGATTTTTGTTTAATATATTTATTTATCAAAATCATTTCTTTAAATAACATTGAATTTTTTCCTTAAATTTCATTTTTAACTATTCAATTCATAATTATTGATTTTTAATTATTGAATATTTTTAAATTATTTCACCTAAAAATAATAAATAAATCTAGTATCTATATCCTACCTAAAATCAAATATATTTTTAATGTATTGTTATTTGAAAAAAAAATACATATTTTTTTGTATTCCCAAATTCATGTAAAAAAATTGGTTTTGATCACTTTAAAAAAATTAAACAATTTTAAATGAAGATCAAGAGATACAGTATCAAATTTATGCTTTATCTCTAAACTTATATCTAAAATCACTATTCTAATTTTTAAATATAAAATATTAATAAAATACAAGAGAAAAAATTTATAAACCCTTTAAGGTTTTTCGAGAAATAATCTTCGTTAAACAAATAATATATTATAAATACTTATAATGTAAATTTAAAGAAAAAATATCATCATTTATCACTTATATCTATAATATATAGAAAAATTTGTTTAACCTTTTAATATCTTGACCAACAAAAAATAATTAATGTTCTTCTTAAAATCAAATTTATACCACCCCAAAAATTTTATAATATATATATATATAATATTTGTATATATTTATATAATTAGTATATATAGTTAGTGTTTATATATATGTGTGTATTTATGTATGTATGTATATAATCAATATTCTCATTATCAAACCTGAAACAACTAAAGGAGTGGTGATTTGAAAAATTTATCAAAAAACAAACAAGTATGTGTTAAGGACATGAAAAAATCATCAAAAATGAAACAACCAGTATACAATCAGTTAATAAATTATCAAAACAATGTTTTGATTGAAATTATTTTTGTTTTAGACCAAAAATATTCCAAAATGATGCAAAAATGGATTGGCAAGGGTCAACGTCCATGAAGGATTGAGGAATTAGGTTGAGTTGTGGCACGCCTAGGGTTCTTTAAAAATAATGGGAGGATTTTATTATCCCTTAATAAAATTGCTCATAAAACATATTATTATCATCTCTTAATATATAAGTGTTGGTCAAGGTATATTAATTCAACACTAATTTTCGCATTGATAAATGTTGAAATTTATCATTACTAACTTTAGAACTGATGAAACTTTTATTTAATCTCAAACAACCTTCAAAAATATCGATTGACCATTATATAGACTTATAGAACTATGGTTATTAATTCATAGTGCCAACATTTAGTAGTTCTAATATTAGAGATGATGAAGACCACAAGAAGATTACAATATGTTATTAAATAACTAAATTATATGTCTTCATGATAAATTATAATAAAAATTATTATTAATTATATAAATGTATAAGTATTTTTAAAATATATTATTAAATATATAAATTCTTATTTAAAGACAAAAATATAATATATAAAAAACATTTATAATAAATTAAAAAATATAAACTATATATATAATACTGCTAATATTTATTAATTTTAGATTAATGTTTTAATAATATTTAAAAACTTTTATTAATTATTTAAATGAATTAAAGTTTAATATAATAAAAAATTATACTTATATTTAAAAATATATATATTTATATTTCCATTTACAGTGGATGATATCCAATATATTATTTAATAAAATTAAATTAATATCCACTATATTTAAAATAATAATGACTTATTATTTAATGAATATATAAATATATATATAAATTACATATGTAATTGTATAATATTTTTTATAAACTACATGAAAAATATAAATATGAATATAATTTTTCACCACATATTATCAATTATAATACTATAAAATTAGAGTTCTGAATTTTAAAATTTATATTAAAATATAATTACTAATTCTAATATATTTATAATTATATTCAAATATAATCATATTCATACATGCAAAATGATATATCTCAAAGAGAAAATGAAATAGAAGAATATATTTAATTAATTAAGTTCCTGAAGGTTATAAGTAAAGAAAATAACCTACACAAATCTTTGCTAGGAAGGTCATGCCACCCCCCCCCCCATCCAAGGTTTGAGCCACTCCATAGGAAAACCTATTATAATAGACGTCTCAAAGGCCATGTGGTATGAAAGTATTTCTTCTTGGCCCAAAGGGCCAGTTCCAACATATGGCACTGCGTAAATATATTTTATGTTATAATATTAATTATAAAAATAAACAAATAGACATAAAAATTTTAAATTTTACAATTAAATACAAATTATTTTCAATAAATCCCTAATAATATATATATATATAATATTAATTATATATATATATGATTAAAAATAATTATAATAAAATATTTTTAAAAATATTTAAACACATTTATTAATTATTTAAAAAAAATAAATAGTTAATATTATGAAAATGTATACTTATCTTTAAAAATAATAATAAATATATTTCAATTTACAAAGTATTATTTTCAATTTATTATTAATTAATATTAAAGTTACGATCAACCATATTTAAAAAATTAGAAATTAATACATTGATAAGAAAATAGATATACATTACATATATAACAATATAATATATATTTTTATCAAATATAAGAAAAATATAAATGTATATATATTTTTCCAAAATATTTTTAATTATATAATCATTAAATTAAATATAAATTTTTTAGTAATTATATTATATATATTTACAAGTGCTAATATATAGATATATTATTATCACTAAAAATATTAATGTATATATTATATTGATCGTATATAAAAAAATAAGTAATTATTAATTACATTTAAAAATTAATAATTATATTTTATAATATTATTATTTATACAAATAAATAAATGTTTTTCAAAATATATCATTAGTTATATATACTTATAATTAAATTGAAATTTTTTACACGCACACATAAACATATATATATATATATATATATTCAATTTGGGAAATACATGAGTGGAAAGTCACCCCATAATCCTATAATAAGCTCAGGTTAAAATATATATGGGAACGAAATACTAAGGTATTGTAATAGTATGGTTGCATTGTAGTAGTGCATATACTATAACAGTGGTACAATTCATCTAATTTTGGATTTCATGCCTTGTACTAGGCCTTTAGGACACTATGCCTTTATTCCACCAATATTGGGTCATCAAGGCTTTATACTAGAGAATCTTTAGAACAATTGAGTGCAAGACGGTATGATGGTAGTGACTGTTGAAGTTAGGTTAGACACAAGGATGACCATCTATGGGGTGGAATGAAAAAACCAACATGTAGGCCTTGTGAACCTCTGTGCATGTCGATGAATGAGGGCCCTAGATATGATGTTAGAGTGATGAACTAGTGTAAATGGATGACAAGAAGTTGGGGTTTGTTCCAATATTAGATCTTTGATCCAATTATTCAAATAATTTGTGCCTATGGGCCTTCTAGAAATGTAATCCGAGTCATTAGGCCGTGTAAAAGTTCCATGTTAACCAAGTTAGAAAGGGATTTTATCCAAAAAAATAAAATAAAAATGGAATTGAAGGGAAATATATAATGAGATTTAAAATAGACACTTCCAATTACATAAACATAAATACTAATTAATAGTTTTATTATTAATAATTTATAAAAAAACTAATTATTATATTTATTAAAATTATAACTATAAGTTCATTTTTTAAATTTATTTAAATGTTTGAAGTCATATATTTTAATTTAATAATTTACATAAATTCATCTTTATCCACATTAAAATATATGCATGTGGGGGGGGGGGGTAATTGAAACCCAATAAAGTGTATGTGTGTGTGTAATACATGAAAAAAAAATCATGAAAAAAGTTTTAAAAGAAAAGATAAAGGACAATGTTTATAAGTACTTTTGAAAAGTGTTGATAAAGGTATGCCTTTAACCCAACTAAAAACACACCAAAAAAAAGGTTCCCTTTGTGAGCATTTTTTATCATTCATAAAGGCTGCCCCTTAACATCATTTTTTAGCACGAATAATGGTTATCATGCATAATGTAATTTATAAATACAAATTTAAATATTTTTAAATATAATCTACATAACATAAATATATATTTATATAAAAATATTATATATATATATATACAAATTAATTTATACATATTTGTAAGTATATTCATAATGATAATTATATATATAGATATATATGTATATATACAAGCACACACAGATATATATATATATATTATAAAATACAGTTATATAAACTATAGAAATAAATATATAAGTACATAAAATATAGATCATTTTTAAATATATTTTAATTATTATATTATATAAATTATAATATATATATATATTATAATTTACATATTTATTTGAAAACCCTGATGACCCATGTTTATGGGGAGTTTTATGTCACTGTAGCAATGGCAAGTACTATAGTAGTGCTATGTACTATAGTTGTTAAAATCATTGTTTAGTATTAATTATTTAAGAAGACTTTGGTCCAAAAACATGACCTATTAAGTCATACGGCCTTTGGGTTATCAAATTTTAAGGTCTAAAAACCATACATTTCATGGAATTTTTCTTTATGGGACTTTAGACCATGTAATGTTTCGGCCTACAGGTCACGGAAGGGTTCCCTCTCAACTCAGTTAAAAAGAAATTTTCTTTCATTGATAGATGGGGATTCCCTTATCTTGTGTCAATATATATAATTATAATTATATATCTATATTATAAAGTATATAAATAGGTACTTCATATAAATAAATATATAAGTTAATATATTTTTACAATAAAAAATTAAATTTCAAAATGTAATTCATTATAGAATAAAAGTATATTATCAATTTTAATTTCATAATTTATGTAACAATAAAGTACGAAAATAATATTAATAATAAAAAAAATTTAATGCATTTAAATATGTTAGATAAATGTATATTACAATTCAATCAATCTAATGTTTATTTAAGGCCTTGGGGTTATAAGAAATGGAAACACGCACACCTGGTGGGCTAGCAATGCCCAAACCTCACCCCCTAATGATAGGCCCACAGCTAATCCAACCCTTTAATCTTTTTTTATAAAGTCATAGTGGTATTAATATCCTATTATAGGAATATAAGGACCAATTATTATGCTAAAGGTCATATGTTGTCTGAAACTGGGCTTGCAACCACACTTTTGTCAGCCAAGTTGTGTCACTTCGAATATTGGCCTATGTCACGGCCTATAAATCTACCCTAAGGGGGATGTCAGGAATCAAAATACGGTCTATTGGATGTGGAGGATAATGGTAAATATATATAATTTTTATATAAAAATATATATATAAACTAAAATATTTCAATGAAAAAATTCAAATGTATTTAAATTTATATAATGTTTATATATAAGTATAGATATATATTTAACTATATAAATGAAAAAATATTTATTTATATATATTTAGAATAATATGAATGTATATAATAATATATATATTGTTGTTGTATGTGGCCAAGGTCCTGTTTAACCCAATATAAGATAACTATTGTTGTTTCAATACAATACAATCATAATATTGAAATAATTTTATGATTTAAATTAGATATCGATAAACAAATTTCAATAAATAAACCAATGGTTTTATGTGAATAGAAGCACAAATAACATGAATGAAAAATTAAATAACCACACGAACCATAAAATTAAAAAACCTAAAAAGAAGTAAAAAAGATATTTGTATAACCATTGAATTGCAACACTAAACAACAACTTAAATAAAAAACTCATTATAACAATTAAAATGTTATGAATGATGTTATTCTAACTGACACTATTGAATGAGGAAATGAGTAAACATTGATAATGGTATTACTTTAGAGAAACTATCAACTAGATTATTGGTAGCATGTATCTTAGTGACACACACCATCCAAATTTCAATAATCTCCCTAAAAATTGAACTCTTATGTTTATAATATTTGATCAACCGTGATTAAGTTTCAAATGTTCATCTATATGAGTATTAGATAATGTGATTTCATTTATTAACCCCTTTAACCATATTTTTACTTTTAAATGTTGATTTAAATAAATTTATTGAGCCTCATTGGGGGATTGGTCCACAACAGAGTGCGTATTACACTTCTAGGAAACTGGTCCGCCAAAAGAAAGAAAATAATTTGTAGTAATATATTTTTAAATTTTAACATTGAAATCATACTAAAAATAAATAAACCTAATATTACCATCATTATAAATTTGGTTAGTTCCATATAAAATGCATATATCATATAAAAAAGACATGTACCTAAGAATATATTCCAATTCATTCCAATTCTATTTCCCAGTTTTTCTTTTAAACCCACTAAAAACATAGACAACAAAGTCTATTTATAGTTTAGATCAATCGAAAACTTGCATAAGTATACCAACTATATTAACATATGAAATATTATACATAAGTGCTTTCTCATTTTCATGTTTAGTGGATTGAGTAGTGGTAGGATTTAAGTGAAAACACAAAGGAATGTTTGTGGGATTAATATGATAAAATAGATACCAATTTAAAACCTTGTTAACATAAGCATGTTGTAAAAGATGAAATACCACAGTCACTCGGTCCCTAATAATTTCCATATGTAAAATCTATTTTTTATTACCCAATTCCAACATTTAAAAAATAGAATTGATTTTTATTTTTATATGATCAATAAACCTCATGTTTTTATAGATAAGAAACCTTTTTTTAATATATAAAACTTGTAAATCAAAATATTCATAAAATGATTAAAATAAACCAAAGCATCATATTTACATATGTTAAAACCACTTTCAATCATAAAAGAATCAATCCATTTATATCATTATATATATGATTATTTGATTATCTATATTAATTTCTATACAAAATATATTAGACTATGTTTTTTATCATTTTAAAATCCCTTATGAGGCTTTGTATAAATCCACTCATATATTTTAACATGAAAAAAACGAAAATTTAACATCCATTAGTTCAATATGGAAATCATTTCTCGAAAAAAACAAGAAAAATCTTAATAGATAAATTCTTAATGGTAGGAAAAAATGTATCACAATAATCAATTCCTTCACATTTAATGAAGCCTTTGGTAAGTATATTATAATAATATTTAATTTTTAAGCCACAAGTGTTATCTTCTATAAGTATAAAAGTTTATTTTAAACCAATTAATTTAGAATTTTTATCCTTGGTTACAATTTTCTGGGTGGTATTTTTGAGATGGGGACTCAAATTATCTTGTATAATAGTAAAATAGTTCTTATATTCTTTGAATTTCATATCTTGCTTAATATTTTGTAGTTAACCACTATTTATATCCCAGGAAATATTAAAATATTAATAAGACACATTATCATAACTAATTTGAGCAGGTAGTTTAATGGTTATCGTCACTCTATCTTGGGTTACTAGATAATATCTAAGATTATCACTTCCCTCAACATCAGATTCAAAATATGAATTAGTCTCACCTTAATCCCAATGGGGATACTTCGTGGATATTGTAATTTTTTTAGGTTCTTATTTAGAATATATGGGAATTTTAAATTCCAAAGGTTTGGGAGTTTTAACACTTTTAGGTTCAAAAAACTTTTTCTTAGGTAAGATGTACTTATGAAATACCACATCAGGACTAACGATGATTTTTTTGATAACCCGATTTATCTATCAACAATTTGTAACCCTTAAGGTGTTCCTAATATTTTATAAAGACATGATTTATAGATTTAGGTTCAAGCTTATTATTCTTAGTGTGAGAAAAATCATGGATCCAAACACTCTATAGTGTAAAATATGTGGTGTTACACAAATATGAACTTTTTAAGGGGTTTTAAAATAATTAGTTATAGAAGGGTAATGATTAATGAGATAAATTTTCATAGTGGAAGCTACTACCCAAAAGGACCCAGGTACAATTGAGTGTGAGAGCATATATTTTACTCTATATATGATGATCTTATTCATACATTTACCTAATAAATTTAAATAAGGTGTTTCCACTATAATATAATCTCTAAGGAAACTCTTATAGCAATAGAATTATATCAAATAATTAGACAAATATTCTAACCTGTTATCAGTCTAAACAGTCTTCAAATTCCTACCAGATCGGTTCTCTATATAGATTATCTAATTTTTAAAGAATTAAACATATCATAATTGTGTTTTAGTGTATAAATAAACACATTTCATGATTAATTTTAAATAAAGGTCACAAATTAATAGTCTTCATTATAGGATGTTGTCCTAGATGGACACCAATGATCGGAGTGAACATACTCAAGGGGGTTTCTATCTTTCTTAGTAGAGATATTGAAATTCGTATTCTTGGAATTTTTAACACAAAATTTTCACAAAAGGAAATATTTGTTAAGCTTTTGTTAGTAGAAAAAGTTATTTAATAAGTTCATAACGTATATTGGCCCTCAAATGCCCAATTTTTCATATCCCATAGGATAGAGTTATCATACAATGGGTCATGGGAGGCATTCAATTACTTTTTGTTAGACTTACCATCCCACACATAAAACCCATTCCATTAGGTTAACTTCATCATGGTGATAGAGACATAGTAGATTCTAGGGTTACTATAGTCTACATGAATGGTATGACCATTCTAGTTAATAAATACAAGGGAATTGATGTTACTCTTAAGTTTTAGTACCCATTAACCTCTTCTAGAGTCTTAACTATCACATAATAAAGTTCCAAAGAAACATAGGTTATAACCATGATGTGATAACTCTTATTATTCCCCAAATATACATCACCTAATTCAACCTTTCTCTACTCAGTGAAGTACTCTCTCTTAGAACATATATGAAAAGAGAATTTGGAATCTAGAGTACAATCTTCAAAAATATAATTGTCTCACACATTTGGAAGATCAGTAGTATAAAAATAATTCTCTACTTAATGAGAATGGTCATTACCTTTTTTACAATCATTCTTTGTCTTAGAAAATTTCCTATTTATATTACATGGTTATTTATATTAAAAAAATTATCAACCTATTCATATATTTAAAATTATTATCCCTAACCTAACTATTACCTCTTCACCTAAACATGTGTTTATTTCAGTGTATAACATTTAAACATTCATCCTCATTTTTAATAAATCCTTTCATTTAATGTTATTTAGACAAAAAATCAAAATAAAATTCTACAAGAATAAGATAATATCTAAAATACATCATATAATTTTTAATAGATCTAAAAAACGCATCTAGATATGTTAAAATAATTAATGTCTAATCCTTATCACCAATATTGACATCTATATTCAATAGATCTGAAAATATTCCATTAAAATCATTTATATGATCCTATAATGTAGTAATGGGATGAATTTTAAATTGTAATAATCTTGTTTTCCTGCATAATATTCTTTATAATGATTATTCCATATACATGGATTCTAATATAGAAAATATTTCAATACGAGTAACCTTATATACAACCTATCAATGAAATTTATCACCTAAAAACAATAACATAAGGCTACGATATTTATGAAGTACATCAATAAAAAATTCTACATCAGTCACATTAGAATAACCATATGAGGGCATAGTCACTACTTTATTTTTTAGACAATAAAGTGCATCAATAGAATGTTGTGAAAAAAACAATTCACTCATCACAACTAAATAAACATTAAAATAATTTTCTCCATAAAATTTTTCTAACATATATTTTGTAGATCACATCACTTATGAATCATAATTTCATTAAGAAATTTTTCTGGGAAGTATTTTTTTGGATTTCCAAAAGATTGACCAAAATCAAGTGATTGACAAAATATGCTTATGAATTGAATAGAAAATTCATGTTATTATTATGAAAATGTGATAAAAAATATTAATTGATCCATATGAGTGTTCTTTCATAATTGATAAAAAAGGAACTATATATAACGCGATTTGGTTTGTCTTAAACCTAAATGATCATTGATAACACTTCCCAAATTATCTTTATTACAAAATTAAATAGTAAAATACATAGTCCCAAAAGCATTGAATATACTATCCTGGTAAGGTAGTATTACTAAAATAGGGGATGATGATCAACACAATCATGTTGAGTTATCACCAACCTTTCCTAAGTGGACTCATAAATGCACCTAATAGAAAAGGATAAAAAGAAAGGATCTTAAAAGAAACTAATGACTCTTATAAATCTAGGTTTCCTTTACCAAAACCATGTAATAGACAAAAAATGAATATTGTATGGCCTTTAAGTTTCTCTTTGATGTGGTCATCATGCTCAAAAAATTATGTCACCTCCTCTGATTCGCTACTAAAATGGTACTCCAATTTTAGTGTAATGGTATACTAGACAAATATAGGAGTAGTTCAAGGCTGAGGTCCAAAATTCTCCTCTTGATATCTCTAAATTTCCCCAAGGAAACTAGAGTTTTCTCTCTCACTCACCAAAACCAAACTAAATAAATAAATCCTAATTTGAATGATAATAACCTAAATTCAGAGGGAAATAATGAAGGTCATACTAAGAGATGAGCAATGATGGTATAAAATAGGGATGCATAAGGAGTTAAAAATTGTGATGAAATGTGCTACTGGAAAAAAATGCATAACATATCATATAGACACAAGAAAATAAATGTTTGGCCATGAAAAGTAAACAATGATCCAACTACACCAATAAAAGGGATAAATATAACTCCACAACTATAAAAAACCAGGTAATTGTTGAGACATTGTTTTTTTCAATAATACTCTATCTTTTTATGACCATTTAGATGTTCACAAATACCCTTATTTGTTATTATAATGATTCTACTTTGAGTATATTTCAGAAAACTAATATTATTTATTTCTATATTTTGAAATAATATTTAAGCATTTTAATATATGTGGAATATTTGACAACGTGTTTGGAAATTACTTTAGCATGTTCTAGAAACACTATTCATACTAAACATGTTCGTAAATCACTTTACTGTGTTTTGGAAACACTGTTCATACCCTAAGTTGAGGATCGTAGCATAAAGATGAGAATTTTTGCTTCTTTTGTTAGTAAAGTATGGTTAATGAACCATACATTATCAGAAAAGTATGGAAGAAGAACCCAACGATTGGAAGGAACCTTACATTTGGAATATCAGAAAAAGCATAGAAGAAGAACCCTATGTATGGAAAGTCAATTTTGTTTCTAAAATGTATTTTTTATCAACCTTAATTTTGTAAACAACCTTATGTTAGATCATTTACCTTTCATTTAGAAGCTGATAAAAGTATTGATTATATACCGTATGTTTGAAAGTTGAAGAGAAATGTATTTGTGATCAACCTTACAGGTGTGATCAACCTTACAATTGTGATCAACCTTACATTTGTGATCAACCTTACATTTGAGATCAATATTATGTTGTGAACCTTACATTCTGAGAATGTATACTATACAGTTCAACCCTATGTTTGGCATTGAAGATTTAAATTACGACTTTATTAAAGAAACAGTATTTATGCGGATTATCAGGCTGATTTCAAGCCTAATTAAAATACCAAATCTAAAGAATGTATTTGACTAATTTAAATCCATTTATTTATTATTCAAAAGATCGATTTAAGTGGAGCTTTTCATGGCGAATTTTAAGGGGAGTTACAATTACTCTATCATTCAAATATTTGAATATCATGATTCTAAAGGTGACTTTTGTGGATATGAATTTAAATGGAGAACGCTCATCTTTATTATATATATACCTATATTATTTTGTTTTATAGATATATAGACAAATAATTGAAAAGGAGAAAAATATATATCAATCTCTAGAGTTTTTCACTGCTACAGTTTACAAAGACAATCGAGATTACAGATCTTCTGTTATGAAGAGAGACAAAGCTCTGTTTTCTGAAGAAGAAGAAGAAGAAACATGATAGAAGATTCATTGATTCTACATCAAATATCATTTGTGAATTGAATGTTGTTAAAGTTCCAAATTATATTTCAAGATCTACTACAACTAGATAGACTTAGAACTCTTTTACCTGAAGATAATTCTTTCTGAAGATGACGATCCATTGACTGTCAATTGGGTGTTTTTGTAATTGTGAAGAACAACTGGAGATTATTTAAAATAACAAATACTCATTTACTTTTATTGATAAGATTCTTGTACTAATTTGTGTGTTCCATTCTATGTATGAACTAGAAGGCTCTTTTTTCCTTAAAGCTATGAAGGAGTCAACTGCTTGCACTCAGTTTTGAAACGGTCTGTTGATTAAAGGACCAGATGGTGAAAATCACCAAACTTGTGGAGTAGAGATTTGGTGGAGTGGACTAGGGGCCTTCTATTCCCCGAACCACTATACATCGTGTGTCCTTTTCTATTTATTTTCCACTGATTAATCATTCTAATAAAATTAAAAGGACAAATTACGATCTTGTGAAGAAATTGTAATAAAAATAATTCACCCCCCTCTTGTGTATATTACCAGGAAAGTTCACTCAGAGGAATAACCTCTGACCATTTATTAAAAGAAATAAAAAGTGCAGTAAATAAGGAGATGGATGAGGGCGAACATCTTGCCCAAACCCAATCAAGAGTCCCCACCAAACATATTCAATTACAAACCAAACCATTACACCCAAAACCAAAGACCCATACTGCTGATTCAACACTTCAACCAGCAGTTCATCATCTTCATCAAACAAAAACATCAAATCTTCCAGCTTTCAACAGCATATCATCACTGCAATTACTGCAACCGCTACTTCATTCCAGAGATCTTCCCGAAAACAAATCCCGAAAAAGCAAAAACAAATCACGGAAGAGAATCAAATCTGAAATACTGGTCCAACATTCATCAAGAAAATCAGCGAGATCAGATCACCGAGGGAGAAATTCCACCATCACGCAACACAAATCCAAGAGAACCCGGAGCAGATTCATCCAAAACACACCAACGCAAAATTCCAGTTGAAAATAGCACGAAATCCATCACCTCATCCCACTCACGAAGATGCCAGAGCAAAGACACCGAATTCGAAACATCATCGTCGACTCCGTTGAAGAGAAATGAACATGACCAGAAAATCCACCTCCCGACGTCGCCTTCATCAGCACGAACCAAGGAAAAAGCCCAACGCCGCCATCCGAGATCACCAAGAAAGCAACGCCCGACCTCCAAACACCCAGATCAGAGGCCGAAGTGAAGATTCCGTACCGTCAGGCCAGGGACTCCGGCGTGGAATCAACACCGAGTCACGAAGACCCCGGTGCACACAAGAAGAGTCAAGGCAGGGCCGAGCCGAAAAGAAATCCCACCTCAAATCTCTGAACCAGGGAAGAAGACGCGCAGCTCCGGGATGAGGGAGGCGGCGAGAGCGAACCCTAGCTGGATGAGGTGCGCCTTACGGGCTCATTCCTCCACTATAGAAATATATGAAACGTGTTGTATGGGTAACGAGGTATAGGGATGGCCTGCCCACCTGTGCGCCGCACGCCCCCAGCTAGGCCCAAGGTGGCCAACCCTTGGGCTTAGGCCAGTTCCTGCGGAGTCGAGGGGATGAGAGTATCGCTGGCGTATGGTGCACGTTGCCTTTGCGAGGACTCGAACCCGGAACCTCGATGACGGGACGCCACCGCCTTGAACCAACTCACCCAGCCCCCGCGGGCTAAACGTGTTGTATGGGTAACGAGGTATAGGGCTGGCCAGCCCCCCCTCTTGTGTATATTTGGTATAACGCGATCCAACAATTGGTATCAGAGGTGGTTATTTTGATAAATCTATAACAAGGTGATATTATTTGGATTATACAAAGCTCAATGGATGATACACAATAGGTTATGTCAATTGTTCGATCTCCCTAATTCAACAGTGAAAATTATTGATATTGGAAATCAAGGATGATCATTCATTTACAGAACCTTGGATAGAGAGTCTAATAAAATATTATTACTTCCTATTTGATTTCATAGAAACCTGAAACATGGAGTGCTGATACAGAAGCAAATTACTACATAAACTCAAAAGAAATGAATGTTATCATCTGTGGTCTTGGACCAAATGAATTCAATAGAGTATCTCAGTTCTCGAAGGCTTATGAAATGTGGTAGATGATTATAGTTCCTTATGAAGGAACTAACAATTTCATAAAAATGAGTTATGCCACTGCTAAATTAAAATTCATTGCATTCATAAGTTTTGAAGGAGAAATCATCACCCATATGAATGGAAGGCTTGTTTAAATTATTAATAACATCACTTCCTTGGGATATCCTATAAAACAATTTGATCCGGCCATGAATGTTTTAAGAGTACTACCATCAAGATAGGATTGAATTTCTGCTTCCATTAGGAAATAATCACAAGCCAAAAATATTATAATGAGAGAGTTAATTGGAAATCTTATAGATTATGAAGATCAGATGGAAGATGAATCAAATGAGCACAATGTATTGATCAAGAGAGAAAATACTTCCTTGAAAGTAAAATCACAAAGGAAGAATAGAAAAATGAAGAATGAAATCAAAGTGAAAACAGAAAATTCTAATTCATTAAATTCAGATATGGAACTAGCTCAGATATCCAGAAAGTTCAGTAAATTATACATAAAGAAGAAAGGATTCCAAAAATCCTTCAAATGGATGAAAAAGAACCAAAGGAAGTTAAATGTAATGAATGAAAAAATATGGGTCACATTAGAACTGATTGTCCTCAATTAAAGGAAGACAAGAAAATGAAATTCTTCAAGATAAATGACTACAAGTAGAAAGAAAAGAAGGAAATTTAAGCTAAATAGAGTGTTTTTGAAGACTCCATCACCTCATCAAAGTCTTACTCAGAAAAACAAAGAATCAAAACTGAAAGAAAACATGTGCTTTAGGGAATAAGCTGATGAGGTACAATCTTATTACTCATCTAATTTAGATTCTAGTTCTATTTGTTCAAATAATAAACACACAGCCTACTGTAATATTCTAGAAGATAAATATGGTTTTTTATTTAAGGAACATAAATCTCTGAAAAATATTCATACATCTGTTTTAGAAGAAATAGACTCTCTACTAAAACAACTTCAAGAGTTAATTGAAAAATATAACCCATTAAACACAAACTGTATAGATAATGAAACAAAAATAAGAATACTGAAAACAGAAGTAGAAACATAAAAAAGTGAATCTCTTATTTTTAAAAAAGGAGAAAATACACTAAATGAAATAATTGGAATGAATTTGATTAAAAAGGAAAGTTATCGAATATGCAGTAAAGGCGAAAACCCAAAACTATGTAAATATTACTTTGTTCCTAGTACTATAAAAGTAATCTGTAATTATTTTTGAATAAGAGGACACATATCTAAAAATTGTTATTTAAGGAAATTGAAAATAAGTGATATTGAGAAATCCTTTGAAGAAAGAATTTTATATGATTCTGTTTATTATAGAAAAACAAAGCATGTCTAGATTCCCAGATCTCTGCTAAAAAACTCAACTAGACCCAAAAAAATATGGGTACCAAAAAAATCATTGTTTAAATTCCATTACAGGAAGCTTGTCACAGAATTAAAACTGAAATATGGTATATGGACAGCAGCTGCTTCAGGCATATGAGTGGAAACTCATCAAATTCTAGAACTCTAACTCAAAAGTATGGTGGTCTAGTCACATTTGGTGACAATACCAAAGGTAAGATTATTGTCATTGGAATAGTTAGAGATCCAGAAGTAGTCTCAATCAATAAAGTACTTTATGTACAATGATTGAAACACAACCTGATAAGTATCTCTCAACTCTGTGATGATGATTATTTTGTTGATTTTTCTAATAATTGTTGTTCTATTTTTAATGATAAATTTCTTAAATTTAGAGAACCCAGAACTGATAATGTTTACAACCTGGACTTATGTTCCTTGTGTAAACAGATAGTAAAATTCTTAACTACTAAGATAAATCAATCTTGGATCTGGCATAGAAGACTTGGACATTGCAATATATTTTTTTACAAAAGTTATCTAAGAAACAATTAGTTTCTGATTTTCCTGATCTCCAATTTTAAAGTGATAGATTCTATGAGGCATGTAAACTTGGCAAGAAGTGAAATTAATCATTCAAATCTATCAACAAAATTGCTACATCCAAACCACTAGAACTTATCCATATGGATCTGTTTTTACCTTCAAGGGTAGAAAAGATTGGCTGGTAAATTATATTTGTATGTTTTAGTTGATGAATATTCTATATTTACTTGAAAATATTTTCTAAATTATAAATATTAAGCTTTTACTATATTTGAAAGTTTTTGTAAATCTGTCCAAAATGATAAAGATTCTAAAATAATTTCATTAAGAAGTGATCATGGTAAAGAATTTGAGAATCTAAATTTAATTCCTTCTGCTCAAATATGGTTATTAAGCACACTTTCACTGCACCAATAACACCCTAACAAAATGGAATTGTTGAAAGAAGAAATTGGACTATTCAAGAAATGGCTCGGACTATGCTAAAAGAATATAGTCTTCCTAACTATTTTTAGGTAGATTCTATAAGCACAACCATTTATATAATGAATAGAGTTTTAATAAGACCAATTTTTAAAAACACACCCTATGAACTCTAGAATAACAGAAAACCTAAAGTAAATTACTTTAAAGTTTTTGGATGCCAGGTTTACACCTTAAACACCAAGGACAATCGTGGTAAGTTTGATCCAAAATATTTTGAAGGAATTTTCTTAGGAGATTCTACTACTTCGAAAGCTTTTAGTTTTTTTATCAAAAAGTCATGGATTGTTGAAGAATCAGTTCATGTAAAATTTGATGAATCTGATCCCTTTGAGAAAATGAAAGGAAAATTGATAAATCTGACTCTAAGGATTAAATGAGACTTAAGAACATAAAAAACGATTTTGAAAAAAAATTAAATGAAATTCAGTCCAGCTTATAAGAACATGACATTGAAGAACCTAATAGTGTACTACCTAGACAATCTAGAACCCTAAAGAATCAACCTTTAGAAACTTCTAAGGGAGACCTAGACACTGGAATAAAAACTAGAATAAATGTAGAAAATGTTATTGAATTCTCTTCCTTTTTATCCCAATTAGAACCTAAGATATTAGAAGAAGCCTTAGTTGATGAAATTTGGATGATAGAAATGCAATAAGAACTAATCCAATTCAGTAGAAATGAAGTTTGGAATTTAGTAGAAAGACCTCAGCACTATCCAGTTATAGGAACCAATTGGTTCTTTATAAATAAACAAGATGATAAAGGAATAATAACTAGAAATAATGCAATACTTGTAGATAAAGGTTATAATAAAAAACAAGTTATATGGTATGATGAGACCGTTGCACCAGTAGATATATTATAATCCATTAGGATCATATTGCCTATATATATCATATAAACTTTAAATTATTTCAGATGGATGTTAAGTCTTCCTTTTTAAATGGTTACTTATTGGATGAAGTTTATGTAGAGATATATTCTGGTTTTAAAAATTCAAAAAACCAGATTCTATTTTTAAACTTACTAAAGGTCTTTATGACCTTAAACAAGCACCTAGATCTTGGTATGAAATACTAAGTTATTTTCTTTTAAAAATGATTTTACTTTTGGGATGTCATATCCAAATTTGTTTAAGAAAACTGTCAACTCTAATTTTTTATTGGTTCAAATTTATGTTGATGATGTCATTTTTTGTTCAACAAACAAAAATATTTGTCATGAGTTTTCAAATTTAAGGAAAAAAGAATTTTAAATGAGTGTAATGGGAGAATTAAATTTCTTTTTAGGGCTTCAAATTTATCAAAAAGATTTTGGATATGTTTTGAAACAAATAAAATACATTACTAATTTACTAAAGAAAAATGCACTTGAAAACAACAAGACACATTCAACTCTTATGTGCACTAATATAAAACTTGATTTGGATGAAACTGTAAAATCAGTTGACAACAAATTATATAGAGGTATTATTGGTAGTTTATTATATCTTACTACTAGTAAGCCAGATATAATGTACTCAGTATGTATTTGTGCTAGATTTCAATCAGATCTAAAATAATCTCACTTAAGTGTTATCAAAAGAATCTTTAGATTTTAAAAGGAACTATTTTTCACTCTCTTCTCTATCAAAAAACTTCAAATTTTAATTTAATTTCATGTTCATATATAGACTTCAGAAGTTGTAGATTATATAGAAAAAGAACCTCAGGGAAATGTCACATTTTAAGAAAATCCTTAGTGTTAGGGTCTAGTAAGAAACAACACTCAGTTGCTCTGTCAATAGCTGAAGAAGAATGTGTATCTGTTGGTAGTTGTTGTGCATAGGTTATGTGGATGAAAAACACTCTTATAAATTTTGGACTAAATTTTAAAAATACACCTATTTTATGGGATAATACTAGTGCTATAAATATTTCAAAAAACCTTATTAATCATTCTAGAACTAAGAATATTGATATCACACATCACTTTATAAGAGATAAAGTTTTTAAAAAGGATATATTCTTAAAAATTGTAAGCATTCATATTCAATTAGCTGATATTTTTACTAAACCACTCCCCACTGTAAGGTTTTATTTTATTAAGGTGGAGCTAGGTTTGTTTATTTTTAAATTAATTTTTTTTATTTTAAATTATTAATTTTAATTCTTATTTTATTCTTTTTAATTTCCCATATTTATTTAAAAATTTCACCAATTCTGTTTCAAAAATTTTCCACATAAGTTTTTACTTTTAAAATAATGTAATAATTACTATGTTCATAACAACATAAGAATCAAGGATGTCAGAAACTGTTTCCTATTCCAAAACTATTCATTTTCTCAAAACCCTTTGAAACCCCAAGAACATCTACCACTATTCTCTACCCACCACTGAACCTTCGAAATTCTAGCTTTTCGAACATTCAGAAATTTGTGAAAGCAATGGCCAAAACCAAAAGGACTGATGAGCCAGAAACCAGCAACACCAAGCAGCAATGCTCGGCAGGATGAATGATTTTTCAAGAAAAATTGATCGATCTGTAATGGCTATACAAGATGAATATGATGCTGAGGCAAGCCCTCGCATTTTAGAAACTTGAGAAAACCTTCAATGGGGACTATAAGTAATTTTTATATGAGGTAGAACTTCATAACTTTTTAAAATCAGTTCATTTCAGTCTAGGAGATGAAGAAGATTCAACATTAGCTAAGATTGAGGATAGAGATTTTTTGATTTCATCTGTGGAGATGGACAAAATTATTCACTACCCTCATGAGGGATTTTTCTATTTTGATTTAAAGAATATTGGTGATAATGTCCATAGGTTTGAGGACATTATTTCTTTCTTGTTTGGCTCTACAATTGTAGGGAAGATGTTAGTGAAGGATCTACATCCTGACTAGAGGATTTTAGTTAAATTTTTGCAAATAGGTATTGCACCCAAAATTTCAGAGATAGAGAAAAAATTACACCCTAATATGTACATTATGTTTCTATTTATGAATGATATAAAGTTGAATTTTACGATATTTATGGTCAAATAACTCAACTACTTATTCCAATAAGAATCGAGGATGAACTTCTATCCCTTTGGAATGTTCATATCAAAGATGTTATTTAAAATGGATACGATAAGGCTTTTGGATGCTCGTGTGAAATGTAACTATAGAAACTTTTTCAATGCTGGCACACTATGGAAGCTTCATTTCTTTTGGAGAACAATTAAAGGCAAACTCATGCCTATTAGAGTAGAGGAAGAAGAAGAGAGTGCTCAGGAACTACCTAAAAATCAAAGGAAGGAGTAGCTGAATCTAAAACTAGTGGAGTATCAAGGAGGATACGGTTTGAGGGATTTGATACACCTACTGATGAAAAATGTCAAGAAGGACTTCAAAGGATAAGGAAAAGAGTAGCTCAAGATGATAAGGAACCTGTTTAAGAAAATTTTGGAACAACCGAACCTCTTCTATGCTACAAATTTATTAAATAATCAATAGTACAAGAAATTTCCCAACCAATATTTTTTCAGATTGAGGTGACTCCTCAAGTATAAAAAGAAATTTTGAATCCAACTATTGAAAATTCTAGAGAAGTTAAAGTGGCTAGATCTGAAAATGTATAGCCTACTGAAATTTTCCAAGAATAATTAGCTCACGAGGAACCTATATTAGAGGAACCTGCCTTAGAGGACATCAATGAAGTCAATGCTCAGGAAGAGAAATAACCTAACCTAGTAGAGAACCCTTCTGAAATTCACACTGAAATTATTCGTGAATATTTTTCTATAAATGATTCAGGAAAGTACTTGAAGTAAAAAATCAGTTGAGAATCTAGTATAGAGGAATAATGAAGAGAAGTCAGATGCTTAATCCCTACCTCTAACTCTGATAAATCCAATGGAAGCTCGGAAGGAGAATCAAGCACAAAGTGCCTCTAATTATGATAATGATCATTTAGAGGATTTGATCCAAAAATTTAATAATGTTCAAGATGAAATTGATTCTTTAAGAAGAGTATTAGAAAAGGAGAATTTGATGTTTCAAAGACTGAAATCCAGTTCTGTTTCTAATAAAGAAGTTGAAAATTTCAAGAAGTAAATGTAGGATGAAGTTTCAAATCTCAAATCTGAAATGGTGATGATGTTAGATTTACTAGAGTTTAAATCGTTCATGGAGTAATAATTCGCAACTGTTAGAAATAGTGAAGCCAGTACATCAGGTACTTCACCTGAACTGATTAGAAGATTCCAATCCATTATAGTAGTTATAAGCAATATTAATGAAAGAATGTAGTACCTTCAATGTAATAGTTCTCATTTATCTATGTTGTTGGACAATCATCTGTTTCTTATTGACCAGTTGACTTCTAATGAACCTATAATTAGAGTTTTTTGAATCAGTTCACTAATAAGTTAATTCTTTTTATGGAAAAGGAATAGAGGATACATGAGTTTCTCAGATTCATCTTGATTGAATACATTCATATGACTTGGGAAGGAAAAGATATCATAGTCTTATTAGGCGATGGATTGATGAAATGTTTGATACTACAGATGTAAGAGCTCAAATAAATCATTCTGAGGCGCTGAAACTCGTTTTACAAACCTTTATAGCCCAAATTTGATTATCATCATCTTTATTATACTTGTAATTATAATTTCTATAACATACATTTAAATCAAATTTTTATGTGTATTTACATTGTTTTACTATACTCTCTATGTTAGAATGCAGTAATCCAGATCAAATATTTATAACTAGTTTATTATATCATTTACTTAAGTTCAGTGCTACATTAAAATGTGTTATATTCCTTCTTCTATCATTATTTTTTATATCACAAAATGGGGATAAATATAGATAAAACACAACATGTTTTTATGGGATAAATTTTTGGATAAACACAAAATTATTTATTTATAAAGGATGAGATATTATTTTTACTTTATAAAGAGGGAGAAAATTAAAAAAATAAAAAATAATTTTGTTAAAATATAATATTGTTTTTATCTTTGAAAAAATTCTAATTTATATGAAATTAATTTTGTAAGATAATTTTATTTATTATTTCATGGGTTTTGTAATCATCAAAAAGGGGGACATTTTTGAGCACGTTTTGTTATCAACAATACTCTATCTTTTTATGATGATTTTGATGTTCACAAATACCCTTAATTTTTATTCTAATGATTTTAATTTGAGTATATTTCAAGAAATTAATATTATTATTTCTCTATTTTGAAACAATATTTAAGTATTTTAATCTACGTGGAATATTTGACAACATTTTCAGAAATCACTTTAGCATGTTCTGGAAACACTGTTCATACTCAACATGTTTGGAAATCACTTTAGCATGTTTTGGAAACACAATTCATACCCTATGTTGAGGAGCATAGCGTAAGGATGAGAATTTTCGCTTATGTTATCAGTAAAGTATGGTTAATTAACCATACATTATTAGAAAATTATGGAAGAAGAACCCTAAATTTGGAAGGAACCTTACATTTGGAGTATTATAAAATCATGGAAGAAGAAACCTACGTAAGTATGGAATGTCATGTTTTTTTCTCAAAAGTATGGTTCATCAACCTTAATTTTGTAAACAACCTTATGTTAGATCATTTACCTTTCATTTAGAAGCTAATAAAAGTATGGATTATGTACCGTACATTTGAAAGTTGAAGAGAAAAGTATTCGTGACCAACCTTACGTCTGTGATCAACCTTATGTTTGTGACCAACCATACGTTTGTGATCAACCTTATGTTTGAGATCCACCTTACCTTGTGAACCTTATGTTTAGAGATTGTATTCTATGCAGTTCAACCCTACATTTGGCATCAGAGATTTAAATTATGACTTTATTAAAAAAATGGTCTTTACAAAGATTATCAGGTGGATTTCAAGCCAGATTAAAAGCATTAATCTAAAGTGCATATTTGACATATTTAATTTCATTTATTTATGATTAATAAGATCAACGTAATTAGAGCTTTTCATGGTAAATTTTAAGGGGAGTTATGACTACTCTGTTATTAAAATATTTGAATATCGTGATTCTAAAGGTGACTTTTGTGGATCTGGCTTTAAAAGGATTATGCTCATCTTAATTCTAAATATACCTGTATTATTTTTTTATTATAGATATAGAGACAAATCATTGAAAAGAAGAAAAATGTATATCAATCTCTTGAGTTTTTCACTGCTAGAGTTTACAGAGACAATTGAGACTTACAGATCTTCTATTACGAAGAGCAACAAAGCATTTTTTCTAAAGAAGAAGAAATACGATTGACAATTCATAGATTCTACATCAAATATATTTTGTGAATCGATTGTCATCAATGTTCTGAATTATATTTCTAGATCTACTACAACTGAATCGACTCCAAACTCTTTTACCTGAAGATCATTCTTTCTAAAGATGACGATCCATTGACTGTCAATTGCATGATGTTTCAATTGTGAAGAACAACTGGAAATCATTTCAATGAACAAATACTCTTTTACTTTGAGTGATTGGATTCTAGTACTAACCTATGTGTTCGGTTCTGTGTTTGAACCAAAATACTCTGTTTTTCATTAAAGATGAGAAGGTGTCAACTGCCTGCACACAGTTGTGGAATGGTCCGCTGATAAGAGGACCAGATAGTGAAAATCGCCAACCTCATGGAGTAGAGAATTGGTGGAGTAGACTTGGGGACTTCTATTCCTTGAACCACTATACATCGTGCATCCTTTTCTATTTTTTTCCACTCTTTAATCATTCTGATAAAGTTAAAAGGATAGATTATGATCTTGCAAAGAAATTATAATACACACAATTCACCCCCCACTTGTGTATATTTGTTATAATCCAATCCAACAGTAATGAAATAATAGAACATTTTAATATTTATTAATAATAATTATATATTTATATTTTTTATAAAAATCATATGTAATTTGTTTAATCAAAAAGAAAATAGTTTTAACAAAAATATTTTCTTTTAATGTTTTATTTAAAAGATTAATTTATCAATTTAATGAGTTTAATTTAAAATAATTAATATCAATTTTTAAATAGTCATATTATATTTTACTTTGGGTGAAATTATTTTATTATTCATAAAATATTGATTTTTCAGTGAATAGTGAAAAATACCAAATTTTGTAAAAAGTATTTTATTTTTAATAAATTAAGTAATTTAAAAGTATCAATATGTTTTTAATATTATTTAATTTAACATTTTTTTTATATTTAATACACTTAATTTCATGTTAATTAACTTTACTTTTATTTTTAGTATAAGTTTATTTTTTGGTTTAAAACGGGTTTTCTAAAAACTATTTTGAAATGAATAATTTTTCTACATTTTAATTAATTAAAAAAATCCCCGAGGTGAAATATTTTACAATAAATTTATAAATTATATATCATAAAATATTAATTTATTTTCATACAATCATTATTATTTGTAATATAGTTGATATAGGATCATTTTTCCTCAAAAAAAATATTCTCAAAAACCTTCTTTCTCATAGCATCTGCGTGATTAATATTATATTAAAATTATCCAATTATGTGAATTAAATTTGAAAAACTGTACTTAATATTTTTAATTAGAATAATTTAAATTTTATAATAAGTTTAATTTAATTTTTTACCAAAATTAATAGTGAAATAGTAAAAATTAATTATCGCGGTTAAGGTAAAAATGGTTTCACTGGGAAAACAAACTAAAAACATAAGGATAAAAATGAACTATAAAGATTCCTAAAAACTAGTTTATATATATATATATATATATATTTCTACTATTCCACCTCTATGGTTCAATAATAGTCCATTTTGGACCCTTGTGACATACGAAAAATGTGGGACCACTTGGTTGTTTTCAAAAATAACAATTGTGTCCAATACCCTACTAATAAAAGGTCACGCCCTCTCCTCCTTTATTAACACCTTAAAAATAATTTGGTTCACACATTAACTTCCCAAATAACTTTAAAAATTCTCTCCTATATTCCTATAAGCCTTATTTGGGTATAAATCCAACCTAGTAAGGCTTGTGGTGAAAATCTAAGGAGAATATTTAGAGAATAGGTAACGTTCTTCAATGAACATATTTATTTTATTTATTTAAAAACCCCCAAGAAATATTCTTAAAGCAAGATTATATAAAAAATTAGATTCATCCATATACTAATATATTTTATTTTAATCTCATAACATAAATCGTTCATGGACAAGTGGATTATTGCCTTCTCAAAGTGATGTGATTTGTGTTTTCATCACCACGTCACAAGAATTATGAATATATGTATATATAATTAATTAATATGTTATTTATTATATTATTATAACTATAGAAAGATAAAATTTTACTTACCTTCTTTCCATGATTATAATTAAAAAATGGAAATAGTACTCAAGAGTACATGCGACCTACTGTCTCAATAATCATAATGTTAATTCATTTTTCATAACCAAATTTCAGGATTGGTTTCAAAAATATAATTTATGTAAAAATATGATAATTATTTCATGATTTTTATTCAATATATGTTTAAATAATTATTTCCCTGACAATAATCAACACACCTATTTTTTTTTGACACATATGACGAATATGGTCAAAACATCAAACATAAAAGTAATTGATTAATTAATTGTAAATAACATGACAATATGTAAAATAAAACTAATAATAAACTATAAATAAGGTTCTTAATATATTAAATAATTAACATATGTTTATTTCTCTTAAATATAAATACACACATGATAAGTCGAACTCAAGTTAAGGGACATTGTCTCAATTTCCTTTCATTGAGGCATATCTTGATTTTATACACCCCTGTTCATTTATAAAGTGTATATACAACCCCTTAACATGTTATATCCTAAATTTATCTATAATCATGGTATTTAATGTTTTGTTTAATTTCATTCTTCCATAGTCTTGGGATTTAAATATTTCTAAAGTGATAAGGGACTTTTCTTCTATATAAATCATCTGTTAATGTTTTACTTCAAACACTATTTCTTTTCTATGTTCATGTTATTATAATGATTTTGAAGTTTTTTTTATGGACATAAAATATTTTTAAATTTTATTTTACTTTATTTCTAAGGTTTTCAAAAGGAATATTTTTACATGCCTTAAGTGAAACTTTTTGACAAACAATAAATTGTATGTTTAAAATTATTCAATGACAATGACTTTTTTATTATCATGACTCTTATTTTATTTATAGATTCCTTTGTAATATTATGTGTTTTCTTAATAAAAAATCTATATTTCATTTTTTGGATATTTTGGAATTGAAAATGGGTTTTTTTCAAAATAAAATTTTATTTTCTATTGGAAATGGAATTTAGAAAGAAAATGGTATTTTGATATCTAAAATTGATTTTCATATGAGTTTATTTTTTTTAATTATAAAATGTTTTATTCAGGTTGTGTTTTTTGAACATTATATATGATGGGTGAATCAAGATAGTTTTGGGTGAACCTATTATAGCTTAAATGATGGGTGCACTCAAATAATGACTTAATGAATTGGGTATTGATTATATTATCTTCAGAATTATATTAGAAGTTGTCTCTATTGTTATTAAAATTATTAATGGTTTTTTAAGGGTTATATAAGGGTTTTATGAGATTAGTTCCCAAGGTACCTACATGAATTTTCTGTTATTGATTATGAGTTTTCAAGAAATCAATTTTTCTAATGGTAAAATAAATGATTGTTTCAAAGGAAAGATAATTCCATTTCTTGGTAAATATTTATGTTTTTTTAAGAAGTAGTTTTTCATTTTTTTCATGTTTTTCACTAATCTAAAATTTTTATTTATTTTATATCCTTTAATGAGATTTTTTTTCTCTTCCCACATTTTTTAAAAAAACATAATATATAAATATGGGTAAGGTAAAAGAAGAGGTTAAGTTGAATGTCTTGGAAAGTTTTATTGAAAATAAACCTCATAGTGTTTTAATTTTCTATATAGTGGTGAAAATGGATACTAATTAGATATTCCCCCTTTATATTATATGGTTTAGTTATGTATGATTTATGACTTAAATATCTAAAACTATAAACCTAAAAAGATCCTAAATATGAAAGAAACTATTATTATTAACTTAAAATCAATAATATGTAATGTCCAATGATGGGTCATTATAGTGGGTATCAGAGGTCATTTTAGATAACTTTATAGGTTAGTATAACATTAATACCATGCCTTTGAAATATTTTTCCTTACGGTCACATTAAAATAGATTTTAAAAATTACCATGTTTCTTAATCTAAACTATGTATGTTTATAATAGGCTTCTATAGGGGAAACTAGGAAGCTGTAGTGGGAAGTTGCCAAGAGGAAAATATCCTTCAAAATTATCATCTCAATATGGTTGTAATTGGAATAGAGTAGTATGTTACAGTGATGGATTAATTGACTCAAGCTATAAACAATAGTGGTTTTCATGATACATTAGAACCTGATCTACCATATAGGAATATTTCCACTGTGAATAAATTCGTAAGACATCATCCCGCATATTTTTGTGGATCATATAAAATTTTTGTAGTCAAAGTATGAATAAATTATCATGACACAATATTTGATATCATGGTATGTTAAAAACAAAAAAGGTAACTATTTCCATTTATCTTTTTGAAGGTGATGTTGATCGATGGTGGTCTTTTTTTAAGAATAATAGAGAGAAATATGGTATTGATACCCTGTAATAGAAACAATTTCATGAAATTTTCCTTGATAAATATTTCCCTAATTTTGTTCAATTATTGATGTAAAAAAACCTATTATTGACCCTAGTAGTAAAAATATTTGGCTGTATATGAATAAAACATCACAATATCTCTTAGGTATGCATTAGAGATTATTTGTAACACTGGTAGTAAAATTAATAGGTTTTACTCAGGATTGAAACCAATTCTATGAAGGTATTTGTCCGTATGATAATTTAAAAGCTACAAGAAAGTTGTTCATTATGCTGAAAAAGATGATTTAGAGTTTTCAAACTATTGTGTGCCCCGTGATGATGAAACTGAGAAGTGGTCAGGTTAACATGAAACAGGGAAACATACAAAAAATAAATCATGAGGTAAGAATATAAATTTTTCATCTTGTGGTAATTCTGGTAAAAATAACTAGGGAGAATTTATTATGATGTTAGGGATGTTTTACTAATGTGATAGGTTTTGATATATGTCCCACGATTACAGAGAAAGGAATCCTAAAGAATTAAAGAATAGGTTAACTGATATCCATCCAATTATAATATGTTTTAGTTTAATTGACATGGTTTATTATGCTAATGTGTGTTTGAAGTTAGTTCGAGATAATGGAAATCATCATAATCAGAAGCATAATGGTGTATCAAATTTATTTTATTCTACAACAGTTAAAATTAAGATGTTAAATGAAGTTGTGGTAGGTATGCTACTGGTTTATTCAAATTATTCCAATACCCTATTTGACTCGGGATCTTCACATTCTTTTTTCTTTGATATATTTGAAATTAAATTGGGAATATTTCCTAATGAAAGTAAGATATTTATTTTGGTGAAATATATGGGTGGAGGTATTAAATCAACAATGATTTGTAATAATCTTCCTATTATTATCAGTGGGATGGTATTTCTTGAAAATATGGGTTAACTAGACATAGTAGAGTTTGTTGTTATTTTTGGTATTTATTAGATTTCAGTTTATGATGAAAAGATGTATTTTAGTACCAATAATGTTTTATTCAGTGATTTCATTCCTTTAATAACATACTAAGAAGATGAAAAATTGATTAGATATGGAAGTGGAAGTTACTTAGCTTATATTATTGGAAATAAAGAAATTGATTAAATTAGTGATGTTATAGTAGTGAATGAATACATGGTTTTATTTCTTGATAAATTTCCTGGTGTTATTCATGATCAGGATATTGATTTTACTACTGAATTGGTACCTGAATCTAATCATATTTCAAAATACCCTTATCGAATCGCTTATTGGAACTTCTAGAATTGAAAAATAAGTTATAAAATTTATTAGATAATGTTTTCATCTTATCTATCACTTCACTATGGGGTTCTCCTACCATGTTTGTTAAAAATAATGATTGTTCGATGAGACTTTACATTTACTGTAGAGTTTTTAATAACATAACTATAAAAAAAAGGTATCATTTTACTCATATTTATGATTTGTTTAATCATATCTACATAACACACCATTTTTCAAAGGTGTAACTGAAGTCAAGGTACCATCAGTTGAATGTGAAGGAAATAGATATTTTAAATACAATGTTCTGGACTAAAATTTGGCACTATGAGTTGTTAATTATGTCGTTTGGGTTATCTAATTCACCTAATGTATTTATGGACCTTATAAATAGAATTTTTCATGAGTTATTAGACAATTTTTTGTTGTTATTTATTGATGACATTTTTTGATATTCTAAAATTCCATAGGGACATGAAATAAACCTATGGGTCATTTTAACAACCATAAAATAAGGGAAACTCTATGGTAAATTTAGTAAGTGTGATTGTTGGATGAATAAAATAATTTCGTGGTCATATTGTTTCTAAATATGGAATAATTATTTACCCTACTAAAAAAAATTTGTTGAAGAATGTCCAATACCCAAAAATATCTTATAGATTCATAGTTTTCTTGGATTAGTGGGTTATGAAAAGTGGTTTTTTGAAAACAATTTTCAGTTTCCTAGCCCACTAACTATGTTAACTCAAAAATTAGTTAAATTATTATAAAAAAAAGATCATCTAGAATATTTTTAGGAACTAATAATAATATTGGTGAATACTCCAATTGATGAATTTCTTTTTAGAGATGGTGAATTTTTCATCTACAGTGATGCATTATTGAAAGGATATGGTTGTTTCCTAATAAAGAACAATTGGGTAATCACTTATACTTCACATTAATTGAAACCTAATGATTTAAATTACCCCACGTGTGATCTATAATTAGATTTTGTGGTATTTTATTTAAAAATTTAGAGGAAAACTTTTCCTGTAGAAAATTTTGAAATATATATTGGTTAAAAAGTTAGAAGTATATATTCACTTAGAAATAATTAAACATGAGACAGAAAAGATGGATGAAACTAATCAAGGATTATGTTTGCATGATTCATTATAGTCCTATAAAAGAATATAATGTGGGTGATTATTTGTGTCGAAAAAATAATGTTACATTAACCATGTTATATTTGCAACATGAACCTTTGGTTAATTATTTCATTAATTTTGGCCCAAATTTTTGGATATAGGGATATCCTATTTCTTTTTTCAAGTTTTAGTATAGTAAAATTTGTCAGAAATAATTAAGAAATCTCAAGAAGAGGATCAATATATATACAAAAAGGTAAAATAAGTTAAAAAGGGAAATTTTACTAATTTTAATATTGATGAAGAAGTTTTTTATGATTTGTAAAAATATTATGGGTCCCGTGTGAATCTTATTTGAATAAAGAGCTATTACGTAAAACTTGTAGTTCTCTATTTTTCATTTATCCAGGGAACAGTAATGTTTACAAATACCTTTGAGAGTATTACTGGTGGTATGGAATAAAAATATATGTTGTTGACTTTATAATGAAGTGTTTGACTTGTGAGAATGTTAAATAATAACGATAGTTAGGAAATTGAATGATTCAACCTTTTCTAGTGCCAATGAATAAATTGGAAAATATATCCATATATTTCTTGGGGTATTTCGAATAAAATGAAGAGGTAATAATGTTATTCTGGATATTATAGGTTAATTAACCAAATATTCACATTTCCTTCCAATTTGAGATACAATGTCCTTAGATCATCATTATCAATTATATTTAAAGAATATGGTGTAGTTGTATAAAGTGCCACTCTCAATTGTATTAAACTGTGATCCTAGGTTCACAATTAATTTTTGGAAAAGAATCCAAAATTCATTGGGTACAAAATTAAATTTTAGTACAGATTTTCATCTTCAATGTGATATAAAATCTAAGAAAAAAATTTATACCATGTAATATATGCTTGATTGTTTTTCAATGTATTTCGAGGGAATTTGGGATAAACATCATTTTTTATTTGAGTTTTCTTATAAAAATGGTTTTCATTCTTGTATACATATGGCACCATTTGAGGCATTGTATTGAAAAAAAATGTTGGACACTAGCATTTTGTGATTATGTAGGAGAAATTAAGTTGATGGAATAAGATTTAGTAGAGGAAATTGTGGAGGAGGATCGGTTTATTTAGAAACATATAAAGATATCTCAGAACACGAAGAAAAACTATGTTGATAACTAGAGGAAAGATATTTCTTTTAAGGTAGGTAATCATGTCTTTCTCAATGTTTCTCCATAGAAAAGTGTGGTAAATTTTGATAAGAAGGGGTATTTGAGTTCATGATTCATTTTTCCATAAGAAATCTTTGATAAAGTTTGATTATTTTCTTACTAAATGGACTTACCTCTGAGTTTGTCTCTGGTAAATAATGTATTCCACGTCTCAATGCTAAGGAAATATATGTCATATTCATCTATTCTTTTAAGCCCAGAAGTAGTAAAGTTGGAAGATAATATTTCTTATAAGGAATATCTAGTTCAAATTATTCACTATATAGAGAAGGTTTTTTATAATATGGTGATTTACCATATTAAGATTTTATGGAAAACCCATATGGATGAAGATGCAATATTGGAATCTAAAAATGCTATGAGGAAATGATATCTCTACTTGTCTAATAAGTAAATAATATTATAAGTATGTAATTTAAAAAGGGGGTAGAATGTAAAAACTTAGGTAATAATATAATAAATCGTTTTCATATTTATTAATGGTAATTATATAGTTAAATTAGTTATTAAAATATTAAGTTATTTTTTATTCAAAAAGTAAATAGTTTTAACCAAACTCATTTTTTAAAAGGTTTTATTTAAAAGATTAATTTGCAAATTTTATAATTTTTATATGAAAAAATAATCAATTTTTTTTAAATAATCATATAAAAATTTACTTTTAGGGAAATTTTGGAAAATTTTGGAAAATATTTCTTTTTCACTAAATAGTGAAAAATGCGATTTTTGTAAAAATTATTTTCTTTTTATTAAATTAAGTAATTTAAAATTATAAATATGATTTGAAAATGATACAATGTAATATAGGTATATATAGTTTTATTTAATCCAGTTAATTACTTTTGAATCTAAATTTTATTGGTTTTTAGTATAAGTTTGTTTTGGGGTTTAGAAATAAGTTTTTCTAAAAACTGTTTTAAAATGCATAATTTTTCTCCATTTTAATTAATTAAATTAATCCATAAGTGGGAATTTTTAAATTAAATTTAAATATTATATATTATTAAATTATAATTTATTTTCATACAATGATTATTATTATTCATGTTGATAATATAGAGTTATCTTTTTCTCAATAAATACTCTTCTTAAAAACATGTTTTCTCATCACGTCAGTGGTATTAATATTAAATAAAATTTTCCACTTAAGTGAATAGAATTTTTAAAAATAGATTCCATATTTAGAATTAGGATAATTTAAAATTTATAATAATATCAAATTAGTTTTTTACCAAAATTAATAGTTTAAATGGAAGGAAGTGATTATCACAGTTAAGGTAAAAATGGGTTTATCGGGGGATAAAATAAATATATAAGGGTAAAATGACCTATAAACATGTCTGAAAACATTTTTTTGGAAATATTATGACCAATAAACCTCTATAGTTATTTAATGGTAAATTTTGGACCCTTGTGACATATGAAAAACATGGGATAACTCAATTATTTTAAAAAACCAAGCATGTCCTCTCCCCAAATTATAAAAGGACATCCCCTCTCCACTTCTATTCAAACATTAAAACATATTTATTTTAGAAAATTATTTCCCAAATAAAATCTAAAATTCCCTAAACTAATCCTATAAGTCTTAGTTTTAGTTTATTGTAGACCTAGAAAGGATTTTGGTGTAAACTTATAGTAGATACCAGAAGTGTATATATATAATTTATAACATAATTATACAAATTTATTCATTAAATAATATATAATTTATTTAATTTTCATTCCATAGGGATATGATAATTTCGTTCTTGCATACAGATACCAACATCCTTGTGAATGATGTGATTTGTCTTTAAATAACATATTACATGGAAGGTTATAAGAGTAAATATAAAGAATATAAGTGATGTAAATGAAATAATTATGATATTTATAACATATGTATCAGTCATAAAAGAAAATATATCATTTTATATCTTACCTTTTCACTCACTGAAAAAATAATAATGGCATTCATGGACGTATGGACTATCTCCTCCTAGAAGCGATGTGATTCTTTTTTTCATCACCACGTCAGAATAATGATATTTATTATTATATATAATTAAATAATATTTTGTTTAAGATTTTATGATCATTATTTAAAGATAAATATTCCTTACCTTATTTCCATAATGATCATTGAAAAATGGAAATGTTAATCGGGCTTATGTACGACCCACCCTCTCGATGATCGTAACGTTAGTTCATTTTTCAAAACCATATTTAAGGATTTGTTTTAAATGTATAATTAATGTATCAATATTATAATTGTTACATTATTATTATTCTTTATATTTTTAAATAATGACCACATTGACCATAGTCAACATAACTAAGTCGTTTTTCAAACATAATCTGAATATGATCAAAACATCCAACATAAACATAATCGATTAATTGATTTTATATAACATGATAATATTTAAAATAAACATAAAAAAGGTTCTAAATATAATAATTAGTTAACATGAGTTTATTATTTTGGAAGATAAAGACACATGTGAAAATTTGGACACAAGGTAAGGGACTTCTTCACAATTTTATTTTATTGAGGAATATCTTGATGTTATACACCCTTATTGTTTTATAATGTGTATATAAAACCCCTTGAAATGTTATATGATTAATTTAACAATTATTATGGTATTTAATGTTTTGTTTAATTTTATTCATTCATGGACTTATGATTTAAATATTTCCAAATTGATAAGGAACTTTTCTTATAAATAAACATTCTTTTATAGTTTTATTTCAAACTTTCTTTCTCTTATGTGTTATGTTTTTTAAATTATTTTTTAAATGTTTTTTTATATACATAAAATATTTTTAAATTTAATGTTACTATACTTCAAAAAAATAAAAGTAAATTTTTATGTATTTTAAACTAATCATTTTTACAAACGACAAATGTAATATTCTAATGTATACTATGACAATGAATTTTCCTACCACCATGACTTTAATTTAATTAATTGATTACTTTAATATATTTTATGTTTTATTAAATGAAAAAAAAACATTTTGGTATTTTGGTATTGATAATGGTTTTTTCCAAAATAAAAGTGTATTTTTTATTTGAAATTGGGTTTTGAATGAAAATGGTATTTTAATATTTCAAAGTGATTTGAATATAAGTTTTAAAATTTTTTTCAAATGATAAAATCTTTTATTCATGTTGTGGTTCTTTAATAATATATTTGATGGGTGTATGGAGATAACTTCGAGTGAGCCCATTATGTATTAAAGGATGGGTGTTCCTATATAGAACTCTAATGCAATGGGTAATGATTATATTCTCAAGATAATTATATTAGAATTTGGTAATATGTTTATTCCAATTTTTAAGGGTTCTATAATATGTTGTCCTAAGGTACTGATATGACTTGTATATTCTTTATAATTATTTTAAATGGAAATACATTGTTTTTTAAAGGTAAAATAAATTATCTTTTTAAAGGAATGATAATTCCATTTCTGGGTAAAAATTATGTTTTTTTAGAAATGTTTTTTCATTGTTTTTCAGGTCTTTCACTGAAATAACAATTTTATTTATTTTATATCCCTTACAATGATTTTTGTTCTCATGACAGAATTTTAAAATGTTCTTTACATGATTTAAGGATGTGTGAGTGAATGTAATAGGTTAAGTTGAAAGGTTTGAAGAGTTTTTAGAAATATAAATCACATTTTGTTTTAAAATCTTATATGGTGGGAAAAATATATACTGATTGAAAGTGTCCACTTTGTAATAAAATGTTTTTTTATGTAGGATGTATGACCTGGTTCTCTAAAAATATATAAATAATAAGGTCTTAAAATTAAAATAATGTAAAATACTTGAATTAAACTTAAGATAATGTAATTTTTATGTCTGGTTCAAAATAAAAATATTTTAAATAAAAAAATTAAGTTTGATGACATATATGACACGCAATATAGATCATAAATGAACAATGAAAAATTATTATGTAAATATGACCATTATAACCAAAATTTTGAATTGGATGGTTTGAATAGTTTTAAAAAATTATGAAATGTATATTAAGGAACTACTAAATAAAAATTCATTGATTAATTCTTATCAAATAAGTACTTAATTTTGAATAAAAAAATTATGCTGTAGAAATATGTTTTCTTTAGAAATGATTTTTACTACATTTTGTGAGAAAATGTTATAATTAATTTTTAGAACTTTCATAAAATTTATTTTATAAAAATAATATTTCTTTTAAAATAACCTTATCAAAATAATTTTAGGGTTTTTTGTTTTTATTTTTTTTAAAAGACTGATTTGTCAATGAATAGTGAAAAATATTTTTTTTATTGAAAATTGTATTTTATGTTTCAAGAATTTTAAAAGATTATTTTTATTTTAAAATTATTTAAATGTTAAATTGTTTCCATTATATTATTTATAATTCAATTAGGTTCATTAGAATAAATTTCCTGATTGAATTTATTAAAAACCTTTTTATACATAAAACTATATATTTTGAAAAAAACTACTTTTCATTATGTTTTTATTTTTATTTAAAATTAAATTATGCCAATTATATAAATTTAATATAATAAAATTGATTCCATATTTTGAATCAAGAATTAAAAATTTTCTAAATAGTCCCCTTTCATTTTAGGAATTATGAATAGTAACTGTGGTAATATTTATCAACTCTCTAAAGGGTTAATCGGGTTAAACTAGGTTAAACCTAAGTGAAAAGTGTATAATTTTTCATTCTAATTATTATTGGATGAATTAAATTTTACACTTATCACATTAGGCTCAAAATTATTATTTTTAATGGACAATTTTTTTGAAAATAACAAATATAAAATTTAAGTCATTGAAAATTACAAAATATCACTCTATTAGTTTAAAATATCTTATAGGTATCCACATAGGTAAAAAAGAAATTTATGAGTGAATGTAAATAAAAAAATAATAATTAAATTATATTCATGTTTATAATTTATTTATACATTTTAGTGATTATATAATTACACTAATTTGTTTCTCAATAATAATATAATTTTATTCAATTAATATAAAAAAAAAATTAAGGATATAAAAAATATTAAAATTAGTATAATTTAATAGATTTATAGTGTTTAAAGAATATTTTAGATAAATATGACATATTATTGGTGTTTAAATTAATTATATTTTAAATAAAAAAATTAATGGGTGTATTTAAAGTTAAATTAAATGAATAATTTTAAATTTGGCATTAATGAAAATTTATCAAAATAATATTTTATTAAATTATTTAAAAATAATTAGAAACATGAAAGAGAAAAAAAATAGATAATAAGTGGTATAAATTTTCTTCCATATTTCATGTGTGACTTAATATTAACCTTATATTTAAAATTATAACCCTTTAAGAATGAGAAATATGTTACTGCAATTAATGTTAAAATAGGTTAATAAAGGGGTCAAACTAAATGATAGGTTTAAAACATCAAATTAACCTATAATTTTTTTTAATGATATTTCAACCATATAATACTCTAGGTTAGAATACCTATCTTTTTCGATTCATTTTTCTAGAAAATGACTTTTTTATAATTCAATCTCTTAAGAGATCCCAAAAGTGTCCCTCACCTCAACTATAAAAGGGTTCATCATCCCTCACTTATTTACACCACATTGAGAAATATAACTCAACCAAACCCTACCCAATCCTCTTATTAACATCATTTTCCCATTTATATAGGTTTTTTTTATTCTAAAATACCATCTTTAGGTCCCGTAAAAAGAGATCTAAATGAAGTCTACCGAAGAAGCGATAATTTTCATTACCGAGTCTTTCAAGTATATTTCTTATTATACTTAATCATAAAGTGTTTTAACCATACAAATATAATATATATAGTATAAAAAATATACTTCTATTTTAATATTATTATGGTATAATCATATTCCCTCTCTTTTCCATTCAATAAAAAGTGAAAACATCACTTGTGCGTACATATGACTTACCGTCTCCACATAGTGGTTTAATTAGGTTTTCATAACCATTTCAATTAGATGTTTATAAAGATATAACTAATGAATATATATGATATATATGAGATAAATATTCTTCTATAATTATAATATCATATATATATATATATATATATATATATATTCTTACCATCCAATCTTGTTATGACCCACCTTCACCAAAAGGAGGGAAGGGTCAGCAGATTGCCAGGCCCTTCCTTCTTTAAGTTGAAGGAGAGATAATGACCCCCGAAACTCGCCTTCAATAGGTCCCGGAGTGGCGACTAGAACCAAGGGTATAGAAATTTCTCACAAATGGAAGGCATTACCCATTTTAATTTATAGGATCGAGAGATAAGGAGAAGAAAACCCAACAACACCAAGGAAAAAGAAAAGTAAAGCCAAAAGTAAACCATTCCCACATGCATGTTCTAAAAGTTAAAGCCACAAGGTGCAAGAGGTGAATACAAGGTATGTAACAAAAAGGAAAAGGAAAGAACAACTACAACTGCTCCAAAGGTCCAAGATAGTAAGGTCCCGCGTGATCCCCGAAGTCCTCCTGGAAACCTAAAAGTAGTTTTATATACATAGGGTGAGCATACAAGTACACTCAGTAGGGAAAACCAAATACTCTCGTGCACAAGTGGGGGAACGTGTTAAATTCCCGTGAGAAAAAAAGTAAACCATACACCTATCAAGGTAAACTATCCACCCCATGCCTCACCAAGGCACACTCCCCAAATAATGAAAGTCAAGTAATATATATAATCAGAGCACATCGATGTTTGGGTACCCCGTGCCACTTTCCCACTGGTTATTGAGACATCCTACACATCGGACCAATCCTGCCATTCTCACCGCAGTCTCACTACCACACCTGCCCGCACACACCTGGGCCACAACCACATGCAGTCCCACTGCCGAAATCCCACCCGTACACACCTGGGCCTCAACCGCACGCATTCCCACTGCCGAAATCCCGCCCGCACACACCTGGGCCACAACTGCACGCAGTCCCACTGCTGAAATCCCGCCCGCAAAAACTTGGGCCACAACTGTCACACGTAACCATGCCTGCAAACACCTAGGCCAGAACAACCACCACCATGCCCGAAAACACCTGGGCCTCATCCTGAAGACACTTGGGAAACCACCTGCTGCACACACCTAGCCAACCACCACACCACCCCACCCGAAGGTTCTTGGGATAATAATGGACCTCATGCCATCACAGCCTGCCCGAAGATACTTGGGCTATCTGGGAAAGGGAGCATAAAAGGAGCTAATAACCAGCCACTAAGGGTAGTGTTGGGAAAAACACCCTCCCCCATGAAATGGGGTGTTCGGCACTAGGTGCTCAACTTGGGTGGGGCGCGAATAAAAAACACAAAACTAAAAGTATAGATATAGGTAACAAGCACTCACCCAAGTCTAGGTTTTTCTAACCGGCCTACGGAACACAGCACCACTATATCTGAGCCACAAGTCATGACTCTCGCCAACAAAACCCATCATCCCATTCTCATTTCATGTTCAGTAATAATGTTTGAGTTTAAGCACTACTGGGCAACTAGTAGGCATAGTCACAAGTCCAGAAAATAGTAAACAATCAAGAAACAACCAAAACATCCACACCTGGTTCCCAACAACAGAGGATTCCACCCCAATTTGTGATATGAACAAGTAACCACCTGGATTTAAAACTCACAACCACCGAATCCATACCAATGGGAGATCCCATCCCCAAAAAAAGTCACACAACCACCGATGGTAAAAAAGAACAGGGGATCCCATCCCCTCCCACTTCTCCAGTAATCGGCCCGAAGGGAAAACAACCAACTACCACCACCAACACAAGAAGGGCCTTGCATGTATTTTCAGATTTAATCGACTTAACAAACTTCATGATTCAAATTCTCGTGTGTTCTAACCGGGAGTTATCACAGAAGGGTTGATCCTGGTGGTTCCAATTTATTCAGCTGAATATACGTGATTAACCAATTCACTTTTCACAGCAGAAGCTTACAACCACAAATAGGCTTTTTAAAACATCAGCAGGGTTCATTAGTGCACAAACAACGACCACCAGCGGCCTCGATTTTCAAAAGGCATAAGCCATCACAACTCAACAGGATGGCCATAAAAGAAACAGCATCAAAATATAAGATATCATCAACGATCACATCCCCCCCCCTTATTTATATAATTCGTTCTTTATCTTTAATTAGGTCTGGTTTACCCAATTCTGCAGGATCAAAAGCACACCCACCCCACATGATACACAAAAGAGAGAGACGGAGGAGAAATTCCCTACTTGTTTGATCGACGATCGACGCTTAGGTCGGGCATGGAACTTTACGGATAACGATGATCCCAATGCACCAGAAGCTGTTTGAGAAAAGTCACGATCTAGGAAAAGAGAAACCACGACTAACCCTCTGTTTATAAGAGCCGGGGACAGTTGGGGTGAAAACGCAAAGCTGCGTAAGGTGCGGGGGTTGTGGGTTGACCACTCGGATCCACTCGTCAGAAAAGGGGGTCTGGTAGTTTAAGCCGACTCATGAATTGATTAAGTATTTAATTAAAACTCTTATGCACGTTACGGGTCCTTAAAACAGGTTTAACAAGTCAGAATAGGGTTTAAAAACCCTATTTGCGCAAAGGAGCGCTGCTGGGAACAACATGACAAGGCCGGGTGATGCCGATCGGTCTCACCGATTGGTCACGCCGATCGGTCTCGCCGATCGGTCTCCCTGATTGGTCTCACCGATCGGTCTCACCGAGACACCACTCCTTTAGGACCCGGATTTTGGAAAAGGGAAGAACCAAGAGAGTCTGGGTTATCACATCAAATACCTCTCAAACTATTCTAGTCCTCGAGAATTTAAACAACCCAGAAGGGGAGGGCGGGTCCGAAAAACCACCCCAAAAGATACCTCTCAAGAGTGAACCTCATCGTTAACTAAGAACACTTCTGCGACATTCTTGGGTATTCTGTCACGACCCAAGAAACATACCATACCAAACTGCCCGGGCATGTGGGTTGGGGAGTCTCCTCCCCCATGTCAAGAAATTATCCGCTTTAGGCGGCACTGACTCGCCCACACGGGTTTAATCGCATCCATCTTAATGCGTCTTGATTAGGGGTTGGGTTCTCTCCTTCCCCAAAGTCGGGGCTTTTTACACACAAACAGAGGAAAGAAAACCAGCACATTACATAGCCAAAGACAAAACGTTCCACCACAACAGGTACAACAAGGAACAAAAATCAAAACAACTTCGGGTACTGGGTACGCATCTGTGCTTCCCTCTCCCACGTACTCTCCTCAAGCCCACCATGTCTCCACAACACACAAACCAAGGGGATGGTTTTCCCGCGAAGCACCTTTACCTTGTGATCCTCAATCACCACTGGTCTCTCCACAAAGTTCATGTCTTCCTCAACGTCCAGCACTCCCCAATCAAGGATGTGTGAATCGTCGTGCACATTCTGACGGATCTGCGACACATGGAAGACATCATGTATCCTTAGTAGCGGCGGTGTAAATGCTAGCTGGTAATCCACTTCACCGACCCGCCGAAACACTCCAAAGGGTCCAATAAACCTAGGAGAGAGTTTTCTCCCTTTACCGAACCTCTGCTGCCCACGCCGAGGGGAGACCTTCAAGAACACGTGGTCTCCAACCTCAAACTCCAAGGGCCTCCTCCTGGTATCTGCATACGACTTCTGTCGGTCCTGGTCCACTTTCATCCATTCCCGTATGAGCTGAACCTTCTCTGTCGTGCTCTGTACCACCTCCAGACCAAGGATGCCTGCCTCTCCTACTTCGGTCCAACACACAGGCGAACGGCATGGCCTTCCGTACAAGGCTTCAAACGGGGCCATGCCAATGGTAGAGTGGTAGCTATTATTGTAGGAAAACTATACCACAGGCAAGTATTGAACCCATGATCCTCCTGAGTCCAGAACACATGCTCGCAGCATATCCTCGAAGGTATGGATGGTGCGCTCTGTTTGTCCATCCATCTGGGGATGGAAAGCAGTGCTAAGGCGTAACTGGGTGCCAAACTTATGCTGAAATCCTCTCTAGACTTGCGAGGTAAACTGTGCATCCCTATCCGAGACTATAGACCTCGGGACTCCATGCAACCACACCATCTCATCCACGTACTTTCGTGCCAAAGAATCCACAGCACTCGACTCCCTGATCGCCAGAAAGTGGGCCGATTTCGTCAACCTGTCCACTACCACCCAGATGGTGTCATACCCTCCTTGGACCTTGGGTATTCCCGTGATGAAATCCATTGAGATTTCATCCCACTTCCAATCGGGGACATCTAGAGGCCGCAGTAGACCACATGAGACTCGGTGTTCAGCCTTCACTTGCTGACACACTAAGCACTTGGCCACAAACTCTTCCACCACTCGCTTAACTCCAGGCCACCAAAAATGCCTCTTCAAACCTTGGTACATCTTGGAAACTCCTAGATGTACCGCCAGGGGTGAGTTGTGGAACTCACTGAGAACCTTTCCACGCATCGCCTCCGGAACAAACAACTTTTTCTGGAAAATCATCTAGTTCTGACCATCCTCTATCCATCCTTCCGGAGCATTTCTCTGGTCAACTTGGTCACGCATCACTTCACACTCTAGGTCTCCCCACTGAGACTCCTCCACTTGCTAAAACAGGGATGACTGCACTATCATCTGATACAGGCAGCCTCTGCCGCTATCCACCTTCACATCCAGGTTCAAGGTGGCCAACTCCTCCATTGCCTTCCAGGCGTCTGCCGACTCTCGGACCGCATCCTTCTGCGTCCTCTTGCTCAAGGCATCGGCCACCATATTTCCTTTGCCCTCAGTATAAGAGATCTCGAAGTCGTAATCATAGAGGAACTCTACCCATCTCCGCTGTCGCATGTTTAAGTCCTGCTGGGAGAAGATATACCTCAAGCTTTTGTGGTCTGTGAAGACCACAAAGCGTTCCTCGATGTGGTAGTGCCGCCATAACTTTAGTGCAAAAACGACTGCTGCAAGCTCCAGGTCGTGGGTGGCATAATTACGCTCATGGGAACGCAGCTGCCTGGACCCATAAGAGATCACCCCTTGTCGCTGCATCAACACGCACCCCAGGCCCTGTCCTGAAGCATCACAGAACACCTCATAAGACACCCCTTCTTCTGGTAATCTCAGCACTGGGGCACTGACCAACTTATCCTTCAGATAGTTGAAGGCTGACTAGCACTGCTCACTCCATACGAAAGCCTGGTCCTTCTTGGTTAAGGCCGTCAAAGGGGCTGCTACTCGGGAGAAGTTGGGTACGAACCTCCGATAGTAACCCGCCAGCCCAAGGAAACTTCGGACTTCTACCACATTCTTGGGTGTTGCCAAAGAAACAACTACCTCAACCTTTGATTGGTCGACTTCTACCCCCTGCTCAGACACTACATGCCCGAGGAAGTGCACTTCTCATGTCTAGAACATTCATTTTGACAACTTCCCATAGAGCCGGTGCTGTCGGAGGACCTCCAAAACTGTCCTCAAGTGCCCTGCATGGTCCTCTTCTGATCTAGAGTAGACCAGGATGTCGTCGATGAACACAACCACGAACCGATCCAGGTACTCCCAGAAGATGGAGTTCATAAGCCCCATGAACACATCTGGGGCGTTCGTAACACCGAAGGGCATGACTACAAACTCGAAGTGTCCATACCTGCACCTGAACGCTATCTTCGGGACGTCGCCCTCGTTCACCCTCAGTTGGTGATACCCAGACCGCAGGTCGATCATTGATAACCATCCTTCCCCTTCCAGCTGGTCGAAAAGATCATCTATCCTTGGAAGAGGGTAGTGATTCTTAACTGTCGCCTAATTCAGCCTCCTATAGTCTATGCACAACCTTAGACCACCATCTTCCTTCTTTGCGAACAAGACCGGAGCACCCCACGGTGATGCACTCGGATGAACATAACCCCTCTTCATCAGATCTTCAATCTGTATCTGCAACTCCTGTAGCTCCGAAGGTTCCATCCAGTAAGGAGCCATCGAGATTGGACGAGCGCCGGGCTGCAGGTCTATCCCGAACTCAATATCACGTCGAGGGGGTAGAGTTGTCACCTCCTCAGGAAAGATGTTCATAAACTCACGAACGATCTCTGGAACTTCCACCATTTCAGCATCAACTGATTCCACTGTCAACTCAGTCAACAAGGAGAGGAGAGGTTCCTCTCTCCCTTCTCCCTTCGGACTGCTCCGCTCGCCGGTGAAGGTAACACACCGGCCGTCCAAGTCTGAGAACACCACCCTTCTACGGAAACAGTTGATGACAGCACACACATAAAATAGCCAGTCGATGCCTAGGATGACATCATATGGCTGAATCTATAGCAGAAGAAGATCCCTAACCGACTGATGTGGCCCTATCATCAGTCTGCATCCCTGAAAAACGAACAACAAGTCGGTCTGACCCCCAACTGGTGTGCTTAACACCAGGGGCACTGGAAGTCTCTCGGCATCTAGACCCAAGGCACGGGCTAGAATGGGTGCAACGAAGGAGTGCGAAGCTCCGGTATTGAACAAAGCATACGTAAGAGTGCTAAACAGACTGATCGTACCTCGAACAACCTTTGGCCCTGCTGGAACTGCTGCCTCTGCGGCGTGCAACTGTCCATGTCCAGCTCCCCTGCCCCTTGGCTGTCGGCAACCTCCCCGACCACGCCCTGGTCGAGGTCCCTGTGGAGAGCCCTGAGGTCGGCCTCCTCCTACGTCTACCCTTGGAGGAGCGGGAGCTCGCTGTCTCTGCTGCTGCTGCTGGAAAGGTCTGGCTGGAAGCTGCTGCTAGGGCGGGTGTTGGGGCTGACTGCCACTACTGTACTGCACCCGGTCCGGGCACTGACTCCGAAGATGCCCAGGGCTCCCACAGATGATGCACCGTGGTCCCGGGCCCGTAGGAAAAGAGCGAGGGCCGGGGGATCGAAACTGTAACTGCTGCGGCCTCCTCCCTGCGGGTCGGAACCTGGAGGGTCCTGACGCTGGAGGCCTGGTGCTGACGGCCTTCCCCTTCGATGGTCCCAGCTGGATCCCCTCTCGCGACACTCCTCCTAGAGCATGCATCCTCTCCACCACTTCGGCCTTCTTCTGGACCTCCATGTACGTCGGCAGGGTAAAGGGAGTAACAGCCTACTGGAGGGAGGGTCGGAGCGCCTCCTCTAGACGTCTTGCCCGAGACTCCTCGTCGGGAAAGAGGTCCGAAGAAAAACATAGGAGGTCCTTGAACTTGATCCATATCTCCCTCACGGACATACTCCCATGCTGGAGGGAGAGTAGTTCCTGCCTCTTTTCTACCTTCATCGTCGAGGAGAGGAATTCCGCCCAGAACTCCCTCTTGAAGTCCACCCAAGCCACCTCAGACTCCCTCTTCTTCCCCAGGTAAAGCGTCCACCACTGATGCACCGCTCCCCTCATCTGGATGATGGCCAGATGAACCCAGTACTCGGTCGGGGCCCGAATCAGGCCGAAGGCTATAACTAGCTCCTCTAGCCAGCCTTCCGTCTTCATATCGGAGGTGTTTCCCACATACTTCTCGAGGGCCTATCGCTGGAAGGCTCAAAGATTCTTCTGCCACTGGCCGTCCTCTTCCTCTCGATCATCTTTCTGCCGATTGGCCAAAGTAGCCTCTGCGGCCTCGATCGCCTGTACCACACGTGGTCTCCTTCCAGGTGCCATAGCTGTAAGGTAAACAAGGAATTCCTAAGCCCAAGTAGTGCAAAATATCGTTCTTAAAACATCTTAAAATTTAATTTATTCTTAATTCCCAAGATATCCCAGAAACAAAAGAACACAAGTCATTATGATACATGTACCATTCCTAGGGTCTCTACCCTGCAATCAGTGTGGCCTCACTTGGTCGTTCGGTAGGTCCAGAGTCCTTGCATCGGATCACGGGGGGCCCTAAAATCCCATGTCCTAGCCGGTCTTCCCTTGCCTAATTCACGCGCCAAGATCACCCAACATTGTTTCCTTACCATCCCATGCAGTCCTCACTGTGCCTAACTCCATACTCCATCCTATCCCTTAATCACTACTCTGATACCATTCTGTCACGACCCGCATTCACCAAAAGGAGGGAAGGGTCAGCAGATTGCAAGGCCCTTCCTTATTTAAGTTGAAGGAGAGATAATGACCCCCGAAACCCGCCTTCAATAGGTCCCGGAGTGGAGACTAGCACCAAGGGTATAGAAATTTCTCACAAATGGAAGGCATTACCCTTTTTATTTTATAGGATCGAGAGATAAGGAGAAGAAAACCCAACAACACCAAGGCAGAAGAAAATTAAAGCCAAAAGTAAACCATTCCCACATGCATGTTCCAAAAGTATAATCCACAAGGTGCAAGAGGTGACTACATGGTAAGTACCAAAAAGGAAAAGGAAACAACAACTGCAACAGCTCCAAAGTTCTGAGCTAATAAGGTCCCGCGTGATCCCCGAAGTCCTCCTAGAAACCTGAAAGCAGTTTTATATACGTAGGGTGAGCATACAAGTACACTCAGTAGGGAAAACCAAAGACTCTCGTGCACAAGTGGGGGAACGTGCTAAAGTCCCGTGAGAAAAAAAGTAAACCAAACTCTTATCAAGGTAAACTATCCACCCCAGGCCTCACCAAGGCACACTCCCCAAATAACGCAAGTCAAGTAATATATATAATCAGAGCACATCAATGTTTGGGTACCCCGCGCCACTTTCCCACTGGTTATTGAGACATCCTACGCATTGGACCAATCCCGCCATTCTCACCGCAGTCCCACTGCCACACCCGCCCCCACACACCTAGGCCACAACCACACGCAGTCCCACTGCTGAAATCCCACCCGCACACACCTGGGCCTCAACTGCACGCAGTCCCACTGCTGAAATCCCGCCCACACAAACCTGGGCCACAACTGCACGCAGTCCCACTGCTGAAATCCCGCCCGCACACACCTGGGCCACAAATGTCACACGTAACCATGCCTGCAAACACCTAGGCTAGAACAACCACCACCACGCCCGAAAACACCTGGGCCTCATCCCGAAGACACTTGGGAAACCACCTGCTGCACACACTTGGCCAACCACCACACCACCCCACCCGAAGGTTTATGGCTAATAATGGACCTCAGGCCATCACAGCCTGCCCAAAGATAATTGGGCTATTCGGGAAAGGGAGCAGAAAAGGAGCTAATAACCAGCCACTAAGGATAGTGTTGGTAAAAACACCATCCCCCATGAAATGGGGGTGTTCAGCACTAGGTGCTCAACTTGGGTGGGGCGCGAATAAGAAACACAAAACTACAAGTATAGATATAGGTAACAAGCACTCACCCAAGTCTAGGTTTTTCTAACCGGCCTACAGAACACAGCACCTCTATATCCGAGTCACAAGTCACGACTCTCACCAACAAAACCCATCATCCCATTCTCATTTCATTTTCAGTAATAATGTTTGAGTTTAAGCACTACTGGGAAACTAGTAGGCATAGGCACAAGTCCAGAAAAAGTAAACAATCAAGCAACAACCAAAACATCCACACCTGGTTCCCAACAACAGAGGATTCCACCCCAATTTTTGATATGAACAAGTAACCACCCGGATTTAAAACTCACAACCACCGAATCCATACCAACGGGAGATCCCATCCCCAAAAAAAGTCACACAACCACCGAGGGTACAAAATAACAGGGGATCCCATCCCCTCCCACTTCTCCAGCAATCAGCTCGAAGGGAAAATAACCAACTACCACCACCAACACAAGCAGGGCCTTGCATGTATTTTCATATTTAAACGACTTAACACACTCCATGATTCAAATTCCCGTGTGTTCTAACCGGGAGTAATCACAGAAGGGTTGATCCTGGTGGTTCCAATTTATTCAGCCGAATATACGTGATTAACCAATTCACTTTTCACAGCAGAAGCTTAAAACCATAAACAGGCCTTTTGAAACATCATCAGAGTTCATTAGTGCACAAACAACGACCACCAATGGCCTCGATTTTTAGAAGGCATAAGCCAGCACAACTCAACAGGATGGCCATAAAAGAAACAGCATCAAAATATAAGACAACATCAACGATCACAACCCCCCCTCCCCTTTCTTTATAGAATTCATTCTTTATCTTTAATTAGGTCTAGTTTACCCAATTCTAGAGGATCAAAAGCAGGCCCACCCTGCATGATACACAAAAGAGAGAGACGGAGGAGAAATTCCCTACTTGTTTGATCGACGATCGACGCTTAGGCCGGGCGCGGAACTTTACGGATAACGATGCACCCGATGCACCAGAAGCTGTTTGTGAAAAGCCACGATCTAGGAAAATAGAAACCACGGCTAACCCTCAGTTTATAAGAGCCAGGGACGGTTGGGGTGAAAACGCGAAACCGCATAAGGTGCGGGGGTTGTGGGTTGACCACGCGGCTCCACTCGTCACAAAAGGGGGTCGGGTAGTTTAAGCCAACTCATGAATTGATTAAGTATTTAATTAAAACTCTTATGCACGTTACAGGTCCTTAAAACAGGTTTAACAAGTCAGAATAGGGTTTAAAAACCCTATTTGCGCAAAGGAGCGCTGCTGGGAACAACTTGACAAGGCTGGGTGACGTCGATCGGTCTCACCGATCGGTCTCGCTGATCGGTCTCACCGATCCGTCTCGCCGATCGGTCTCACTGAGATGCCACTCCTTTAGGACCCGGATTTTGGTAAAGGTAAGAACCAAGAGAGTCTGGGTCATCACAAATCTGTTGGAAAACAATAACATCGCTCATGTGTACGTGTGGACTACCACCTCCACGAAGCATTGTAATCAATTTTTCATTTATGATTTTCATGGATGGTAAAAATGATTAAATTTATTAGTAAAAATTATTTATATGATATAATTATTCTTCTATAAATGATGATTATTATTTACCTTTCTTTCACTCTATCTGTCAAAAAATGAAAACAACATTCATGTGTATGTACATCTGATCGCCTCTATGATCAGTGCAATTAATTTTCCAATATATAACATTTTATAATGACCTTGAATATGTATATAATAAATATAAATGGTAATTATATCATGAATTAAATTATAGATATTATATAACCATGATCAAAGTATAAGAACAAAAAATATTGAACCAAAAAATACATGAAAAATGGAACAATTATAACCCAGAACAGTGATTTTAGTAAATAATTATTAATAAATGGGTGATAAAAAGTTATATGTAAATAATATATGGTATTATATATATATACTTATTTTTATTTAATATATTTATAATAAATATATATTTATTATAAAGGATGTTCAATCACTTATGAAGAAAATTAGACCCGAGGTAAGGATGTCTAGTGTCACTTTTACTTATGTAAGAAATTTTCCATATTCACCACTCATTTATTTTATATGGTGTATATAATATCCCTTTAATATATTAAGTAATGAATATATTTGTAATAATGTTACTTAAATTTTAATTTAATGTTATTTATTTCACAGGGATTACAAATCAAAAGAAAACCAAGTGGTAAGTGTTTATTTCCCAATTTCATCATTATTCAGGAGTGCTTATGTTTAAGATCCTACTAGGAGAATATTTCACTTCTATATTCATGTTTTCTAAAAATGTTTTAAATATTATCCAAATAATTTATAAAATACATTTTACCCATGTTTTCTTTTTTTCAAAATGGTTTCAATGGAATCTGCTTCTCATTTCCTGAACAAGGTACTTTTTAACAATTTTACAAAAGTGTGAATGGAATGATTTTTTAACTTATATGCCATGAAATTATTTCCCCATTGTCATGATTATTTTTTCATTGAATCTTCCATTATAATTTAAAAAGTTTATTTTAAATGGAAATATTTTTCTTTATGTTTTCAATTTTTTTAAATAAGTTATTTCAAATTGAAAATGGTATTTTCCTCAAAAAAATTTCAATGATATTCTGAAATTATTTTAATCTATGTCAACATAAATTTTTAAATAATATGATTTAATGAGTTTATTATATTATATTACTATCCGCTATATTTTTATGAATAGTTTATGATCATTTTTACTTGGGAAAGTATTGGTATTTCATATATTATCTCTCCCAGTGGGGAAAATTATTGATTTTTTAGAAAGTTGATTATGTTGTGTTGTTTAAAATTTTGAGGAATTATTGAACTTATTATGTGATAAATGGGTCCCAAAACTATATATCCCCATTATAAATTGGTAGGTATCATGATAAAAACTAACTTGGGTATTTTACTGAGACATTACCCATTTATGTACGATGTCTTGTCATGAGTCCTTGACGGTATGTTTATGATGTCTAAAATTATTAAATACCTTATTATGAGATTATTTATTAATGTTTATGTGATTATTATATTAGTTATAATATAAATGGATGAGTTTCAAGATAATATGATTGTTTATATAGAATTATTTGATCATCATTTATTCATACCATATTATTCTTCTTGTTCAAGTTATTGATTAAATGATACATGTTTTTAGTTATTCACCTTTCTATATTGATTATTAAGTTTTATTTCATGATTTCATCCATTTTAGGAATACCCTTACTGGGCATTATAGATCACCCTTTCTTATATTTCCTTTCCCCATGATTCCAAGATGTGAATATTGATTGATATTCAAGGATATTATAAAGGTAATAATGGTGTACTCAAATAAAATACTATATTGTATTTTAAGTTTTCAATTGTAATGTGATATTCAAGTATGTATCTATTTTATCTAGACTACTAAACTATTTCGTACTTTTGTATATGATTCCTTATATATAGTTAAATTTTAATAAATTAACTGATGGCTCTCAGCTGCTAGATTTAAGGACATTAAATTTCATATTATAGAAATTTTAGTAGACACCTTGGGAACTAGATTTAGGAAAACATAGATTTGGGTATAAAACTCTATGAAGGAAATTGATATTATTCCCAAAGAAACCAATATTAGGATTCCAATATTAGTTATACATATATTTTTTAATTTTTGTTAAGTGTTTCTCTAGTTTTGAAATTATACAGTATGATTCATAATATTATGAGCTAATTTAGAATATTTAATTCTTTATAAATGTTTCATATTGAAATGAATAGAAATTATATCAATGTTCATAATGAATGTAAGGGTTTAATTCCTATTCTAGTTAATGAAACTGAAGCTAGAGGTAGTAGTGGAGCTAAAAAATTATAACTATATTGGGGTAGTGGTCTCATATTATGATCAATAACATTGACCATATAGAATAGCTTGAACATTTTAGAATGTGGTGTAACAATTTCATAAAACTTTATGTGTTATCAACCTCCATCATTTTATGGGAATATAAATCCGTTAGTAGCTAAGAAATGGATAATTTCTTTAGAGATGATATTTATGGCTATTGTGTGTAAAAAAATGGATAATATTTTCATGGAATGTTTTCATATCTCAAGGGATATGGATCAATGATGGTCATTTATTAAAAATACAAAGGATGGGGAGGAAATAATTTGCATGTAATGGAGGGTTTGAAGTATCTATTCATGGAAAAATATTTTCATCATGGGAAATGAGTGGATATTGAATGGAAATTTTTGAGTCTAACACAAAAGGAAAATGAAAAATATTCTTAAGTATGAAGCCAATGTTACAAGGTTATAAAGGAATTTTTTAGACTATGTATATAATCCAAATAGTAATATTAACTATTTCGTTGAAGGTTTAAAGAAAATACTTCAAAAGGCACTGGGATCCCAAAAATTCTCATCATTTGAAGATATAGTATCATTTTTTATCAATTCAAATAAATAATTCTCCAAGTCATATAGATCTAATGTAAGAAAGACAAGAAGAAGATGGAAGAGAAAACAATTGATAAGGGGAAGAAGAGAAAAAAAAATTCCCACATGTGATTATTGTGGAAAGAATTTCCCTAGTACATACTTGAAAGAAATGATATCTTTCATCAAGTGTGTAGAGAATAGACATCAGGAATATGAATACAAGGGTATATATGAAACCTTTAATGATCATTGTTAAAACTATAATAAGACGGGACACTATTAAAATTAATTCCTTAAGCATCAAGGGAATATATCTCATATGATTATTAGGGATTAAAGTTAAATTTATGATTGTACTATAGATTAAGTGGAATGATTAAATTTCTTGTGTATTTTTATTGAATAATTATGTTGTTGAAGTATTTTATAATTGATATTCCAGATATAATAATCGTGATTTAAAAGCATATGTTGAATGGTGATGATAACCAATAAACATGATATTAAAGTAAAATTATATTTTTCTATAATACATGAATAAGGGAATGATAACACTTAATGTGTTCTGGATTTTGAGTTAATAGTGTTTATTTAGGATTAATAAAGGATTGAAATTGAAAACGTTAATGGGTAGTATTGACAACCTTAAAATGGTTAGTGATTTGATGAAAAAGTAATTTATGATGTATATTTATGTATTTATTGATTTATGATACATATTGAATAAGGAAAATGTTAATGGTGATTAAAATTATTTTTATATGTGATCAAGGTATTCACATGTCTGGAATTTGATATTATGAACTGGTTTATGTTATCTAGGGATAAGTGTTATATCAAATTTGTGGGTTTTGAATATGGTTTGAAATATTTTGAAGGAGTCATATGGTTAAATACTTATGGAATTGATTGATTTGGACATTGAATGTTATTGTATTATGTTAAAGTATGATTTATCATATTGGATAACATGTTCTAACTGTTTTGGTATTTATTTAATATTTATATTATTAAAGTATGACTTATGGATCTTATGATTGGTTAAAAGTGTTGTAGACATGAAAAATTCATCTCGAATTTCAATTTCATGAAATAAGATATAAAGTGGACATTTATTGAAGCACAACCAAATGATGATATTGTTATTATGAAATGGAAATAAATAAAATAAGTTTATTTTCTTGCGATTCATTTCTAGAAATTAAAATAATACCTTGAATTTAAGAAAAATACCATAAAATAAAAATGTTATTCATTTACTTTTCTTACCGAGAAATCAATGGTCTTTTAACCCATTTTAGAATTATGGTCTTTTGATTATTAACTTTCTCAATTCCATGTTATGTTTCAGTATTTATCAATTCATGGGCATTATCATTCCATTTTAATTCCATATTTTCACTTCCCAAAATTGCTATCTTATTTAGAAAACTAGTTATGTGTTATTCTAAATGACCTTTGTATTTCTATTTCCCTATTTTAAAGAGGAAGTTCCATTAACCCAATGTATGATATATGTTTTAAATAAAGGAATTTCCAAATGTAAAATGGAGTGTAAGTACAAATTTTTAGTAATAAATTTGTTCAAGGGGGAGAATGTACCACCCAGTGACTTTAAAATAAGAAAATTATGTCTGATATAATATACAAGATGCGACACTGGGTTTAATGAACCATAAAATATTATTATTTAAATATAACCATAATAATATGGTTATTTAATTTAATGGTATGAATAGTATTAGCATAATTATAAAATATATATAAGGGTCTTACTTAACACAACTTCATTGATTATTTTTTATGAAATAAGTACTCAATTTTTAGTAAAGTCATTTTATACTTCAAAAATATGTTTTCTTCAAAAATTATTTTTATTGATTTTTGTGATAAAATTTTATAATTAATTTTTTTAACTTATATAAATATTATTTTATAAAAATAACATCATTTTACATAAATATATCAAAATTAGCATCATTCTCATAACACCTCATGCTAACAACACCTCATGTTATTGGTCAAGCATCTCCCAAAGAAGCATCATGCTCACAAAACCTCATGTAATATCTTAAAATAAAATATGATGGATAGCATCACAATCTATGTGAAAAAATAATTAGTATATGATACTCATGGGATAGCTTCTGATTTCCATAGAAGGAGATACAGAAGGGGGGGGGGGGTTCTGGGGGAAGTGCACAATGTGTACGTAGGGTCACATTGTGTGTGGCATCAGCCCATCACCTAATCTTTTTCTCCCATGAACATGAATTATAAATCCATTTCACACTACAAAAAATTTATGGTTTATACACAATGTTTACCAGCCACCTAGGGCCTACCTATGTCCCTCCAACTCATGCCCATGTACACAACCCATGCTTGGGTACACTGGTCCTGTCTGGGTACCCTTGTCATGTCTGAGTACATGGTCATGCATGTGTACTCTGGTAGTGCCCATGTTTCTGGTTGTGTCTATGATCATATACTCCCAGAGTACACACTGAGCTTCCAAAAATGGTTCACATGACGTTCATTAGTCATACACATGATGTGATATTTATCTCTATATAAAACCCTAGCTGTCATAACCAGGGGAGTACACATCATATGTTCTTCCAGCCTACATATCATGTATTTGGGTTTCTCCCTTGTAGTAAAGACTCATTTTCAGAATTTTTCATGATCTACCATTTATACCATAATACTTTGTGTTTAAACACCCAAAATTGATGGGGTTATCTTCAAAAATTGATCTTTAGCCTCTAGTGGCTAGAAATTGGAAATATAATCCAATGTGTGAAGTCATATGGCCTCCCACATCACCTCCTATTTCTATTATGGATCCAAAATCCATGGAATCATCACCTATGTCCCACATCATACCTCTATCCATCTATAAAACATTGATTTTTACATAGTTCTTTTAATAACCATGAATCTGTGGGGTTGATCATGCGTGAACCTTCCCAGGCATGTCAAACTGTGGCCCCATGGTCCAACAGAGTAAAATTCAATGAATGGTGGGGGAAAACTCAAAAATGAGGTAAATATATCAATGGATAATGTGATCATGTAATATAATCAATATATGGTTAAATAAAGTGTGAATCAATGAATAATGAATAAAACGGACAATCAGGATTTAATAGGAATTAATCTTTTTTTTTCGATTCATGGGATAAAAGATAAATTATGAAGATAATAATAAATCTATAATCAATAATCAAAAAAGGAAAATACCATTAAATAACAAGTCATATCTCAAGTATAGAATAATCATTAGTGGAGAGTGTGTTTTCTAATGATGAATAATGTATGATTTGTTCATTGTATTCTTCTCTATTCAAATTGATATGATCATTGATTCATATCGTCAAGTTTTCCAATACCTATGAAGAATGTTCCTCTTGTAAAATCCTACCGAGTTTATAAAGATAACCTTGGTGATTTCCCATAAATCATATTTATATAGGGATTTAGGTTTAGGGTTATTTAATGAAGATAAATAAATATTTATTTATTTTATCAAATACACCCACCAATGGTCATCTCCCGCATAATGTATGATGCTAACCAAACTTAGGCCACACTTAGGGAAAATCCCATGTTCCGAAATCAAACACAGTCTCAAATTGCCCATCCAGTATTCTGAAAAATAGTATAAAATTTTAAACCAAGATGATGTGTGTGTGTGCATTAAAATATATTAAAACTTTTAGTATATTAATTTTAGGGTGTTGAGACACCAAAACACAGTGCTCAATACTCTTATAAACTATATATATATTTATATATATATTCAAATGAATAAATCCAAAAAATTGGATTCATTACATTGTCCCCTATTTTAGGGATTTTTTTCCTAAAAAACACAAGTTAATGAAAATGGTGGGGTTAATAAGTCCACATCTGACTCCCACACTCCTAGTATCTCTCCTAAATTCTCCATTTCTACCAAATCACACAAACAAAAGGGGTGTTTCATCGCAGCATGATCCTATCTTTCCAATCATTAATTATCATGGGTAATCTGTGAATGTAGATTCATCCTCAATGTCTATATCTCCCCAGTAAATAACTTGAATATGTTTATGTAAGTGCCTCATTAGCTACGAGACATGGAATATCTCAGCAACTCGGCCAGACTACGGGAGAAAGGATAAGTGGTACGAAACCTCTCCAACACTCCATAGGATCTTGAACATACCTATAAACCTTTGGGATTGTTTGATTCCCTGAAACAATATTGTCTATTCTCATCATAGGGATATTATCAGTAAAATATGGTCTTACTATTAAAACTCCAAGGGCCTATGACATTGATATAAGTAAGGTTTTTCTATACTTTGAGATATCCCCATAAGCTTGTAGATCACCTCCACTTTCTCTATCATTTCCTGAAACATCTATGGGCCAATAAGACATGAATCTCCAATCTCATTTGAGTACAAGAGGGAATTATAGGGTCTCCCATAATAGGCCTCAAAAGTTTCCATGAAAATAGTAGAGTGATGGCTGTTATTATAAGAAAATTATACCAATTGTAAGTGATACTCCCAGAACCTGATGAAGTCCAATATACTGGATATTTATTTCCTCCAACACCTCGATCATCTACTCAGTCTACATATCCTTCTAGGGTGAAACATCATACTCATCTGCAACATGGTTTTGAAGGACTACTAAAATCTTATCTACAATAATGACATGACTTTATAATGATAGTCGAAGACAATCATTAAGGGTTCCCTATAAATCTATATGATATCCCACCAATAAAACTTCAACATACTATCAATTAATCACTCTTCTCAGGTGATAAGAAAATATGCAGACTTCATAAAATGATCGACAAATACCTATATAGCATCATAAAAACTCACTATCTGAGGAATCCCAATCATGAAGTCCATAGATATTCCATCCCATCTCTACCTTGAAATCTGAAGAGACTATGTCAAACCTACCTCAAACTAGTGTTCATCCTTCACCTACTGAAATGTGAGACACCAAGAGATGAACTTTGCAACGGTTTATCTCATGATAGCTAAAAAGAGTTTTGATAAAGGTTATTGAAAATCTATTCCACACCATGATATACATTTATGGTGGAAGTGTGAAACTCCCTCATCACCTCCTCCCACAATGTGACTAGAACCACTATATATCCCTTAAATTGGATGATATTATCCCCTCCATCCTAAAATGCATCTAGTGCATCTCCATAAAATATCTAGTCATATATAATTTAATATTCATTTTATCCCAAATAATTATCTCTCACATATTAATGAAGCAGAAGACTAACCACCATCGACCGAAGAAAATTTCCACCCCTACCCTCCACAAGGGTTTGATGTAATTTGTAATGACTAGCCCAATAAGCCTAGATCTAGTGTCTACTACCATTACATTGGCATGATTACAGGTATTAAAATCCCAATGGACAAAAGATTTTAGTATTCTTAATAAAAAAGATACAAACCTGAGTATTGTTTTACAAATGAATGCACTAATTACAACATAATTTTGTTTCATTCAAGGATCAATTTATTCCCAATTAGAATATCATTGAATATCTTTCTTTGTACACCTCATGGATTATTAGGAAAATAAAAAAATAAGGGTGTAATCAAATTATTAGTAAGGATTAAGTATATCATAATCAATAATGAATCAATTAGAATAGTTAGTATGTAAAGTTAACAACTGAAGACACATTCCTTGTAATGAATAAATTGAGAATAAAGTTCATAAACAATATTGTAAGGTAAATAACTAAAAAATATGACATTTAAAATAAATATATAATTTATAATAAATATAGAATGTTAAATAACTACAAACCATTCGATTTAATCAATAAACCAAGAATGAAATGCATCCATATATTTTTCCTGAGTGAAAATATCATGGATAATAATAAATAAATAAATAAAAGTAAAGGTAATTATTATTTATTGGACACCATGTTTCCTAGTTATATGTTAATTTTTCCATAAATACCTTTCATAATATGGTTTAGCATACTACTTTCAAGACCCTTCACAAGACAGTTTAAGTATGTGGGTAGAAACCCATCTATTCTATTTGGGAACAAACTCAAAGGGTTTGTCACCAACTTATTTTTATCGTGAGACTATCAGTGCATTGAGTGGATTAAATTAAAATACCCAACATTTGACTTTCATTTCTAAATCATTACTCATATATCAAATAATCGATTTAATTCAAAAAAAATGTGCTTTATCAAATATCTGTATTGAGTGAAGGATACAAATTTATCAATATTTCCTCAATAAATCAAATAACATTCAATGTAAACACTATATGTAAAGATGGTATACATTTTAAGAAATGAACATATCCATGATTAATTATATGGATAATTAGTGGAAATTAAATGTTCAATGATCATAGAAAATTGAATATTTCAAGGGTACTATAAAAATTAATCAAGGAAGTGAATGTCAATACAATCCTTAGTTAAATCAATAAAAAACAATCTAGAGGAAGAATAAGGATGGTATAATTACAAAATATCCCAAATGGATGGAAAATTATGGGTTGTTATTTTTTATGAATGGAAATACTATAAAAATATATTTGAAAAACATTATTGATGAAAATATCTTATTTATTTTGAAATAACATTTATTAAATAATTTTCTTTGAAAAAAAAATTAAAAACATTTTCTTTAAAAATATACCTTTTAAATTTGATAATTAAACCTCAAAAAATGATGATGGGAAATTACATACATTCCGTAAAAGGTAAAAATAACATTCCTATTACAAGGTAAAAAATATTAGAAAAGTTCCTTGTTCAGAAAGTGACAGGAATATTCCTTTGAAAACATTTTTAAAAGAATAAAAGGGTAAAACATTCTATAATAAATCATTTTTGAAATGATAAAATATTTTTTGAAACCATTTTTAAAGGCATGGTTTTTAGAAGAAAATAAGTTCTCTGGATAAATAGAGAAATAATGTTGGGTTTTCTTAAAAATATTTTCTAAAACATTTTGTGTACCAATGAGTGTAAAATAGTACTATGAATTAAAAATGTTCATGAATAAACAGAGTATAATAAAATAAAATTATTTGTTAAAAAATAATTCAACAATTTCCTCTAATTTAAATTCAAGTGTAAACAATCCCTAATAAAATGAGATTGTAAAGTAAATCCTTGAAATGACCATAATATTAAAGTGAGAATAAATAAATGGATATATCATGTGTGTTAACTTTAAATCCACATGAAAAAGTTTAATTATAAAAATATACAGTAAAATGTTATTAAAAACATAATATTATAATATTAACAACAATGAGGATATAATATAACCCAATGAAAATGAATCAGGTTATTAAATTCCTTACCACTTGGTATCATTTAATTCAAATTCCCATAGAAGAAATAATTAAAATTGAAAATCAAGATACCATGAAGATAAAATAATTCATGATAAAATATATCAAAATATTTATTTTATACACCACACAAAATAAATAATTGGTTAATATGACATTTATCTCACAAATCTAAAAAGTGAGATTAAAATTCATTACCTTGTGTTCCCTTTCAAGTGAACATCACTTATCATCATGTATAATTGTTTTAAGAATGTCACTAACTTATAAAAAACCAAAATAATATTTATATAATCATATATAAACATCTTCAAAAATATCATTACCCGTTTTTAATAATCTTTCATTATTTTTACTATTTTGAGTCTTAATTATGTAGTTTGTCGAGTATGTTTTAACTAGTTATATACTGTTCATATTAATTCTATAATGATTTAATAATCTCAATAATGTAAAAAATTATTTAAATATCATAAATATTTATTATATATGTATTTAGATTATTCTATAATATTTTGATATAGGAATTGAAATGCATCATTCATGGAGATGGTAGGATGTAAGTACGCATGAATGTTCCTTATATTTATTTGTCATAATTAAAAGAATGAAAAGGAAATGATGTATATGTATATGTATATTATAATTAAACTATCATATTTGTTTCAAGTATTTCACATATTTTTATTAAAACTATTTATTATACATTCTAAAGTATAGTGTGAAGGAATCACATTGATTTGAGGAGGAGGTAGTCCACATGTCCACAAACGATGTTATTGCATTCCCACAAAATGAAAGACATTAAGGTATGGTTATATAAAAATTAAATAAGTATTAATAATTTCATAAATATCACATATATCATATATAAAAATTATATCCATCATAATTCACAATCATGATAGGTGGTAAAAGAGAAAAACAACATAATTTCGTGAGGCAGTAGTTCCTTGTACACACAAATGGCAAGTTTGTTAACCATTTGATGTAAGTGTTCTTATGTGTAAGTATAACCCTTACCATTAAAACATATAAGTATATTTTATATATTTATCTTCTTATATTATATAAAAATAATTTTATGGTTGGGGAGGAAAATGAATCAAAAGTGATCGTTCAAGAAGGTAACCTATTATTTGGGTAACTCCTTTTGATTTATACCCGAAGATTCTTTGGTTGAATTTTTACCAAAGGGAGGTTATAGAATTAGGGTGTGTAATTTTATAGATTATTATTTCAGGTATTTGATTATCAAAATGGATTTATATGTGTGAATAAGTGGTAAGGGTGAGTTCTTTTTTATTAGTGGAAGAGGGATAATCTTGTAAATTTTGAAAATGGAATTCCACCAAAAACATTTCAGGGTAAAGTGGATCCCATAAGGAATAAAATTAGGAAAAAGAGAGTATAAGGTCTAAATATTTACACCCAAAGTCTTCTTTATAATATTCTAGTTCATTTTGTCCCTTAATTTAAAGTTGAGTCCCTTGTTAAGCTAGTTTTTCTCTATATTACTATAATTAATTTTAATTCCTTCCAGTATTATTTTTGATAAAAAAACTAATTTGAACTTATTAGGTATTAAAAATTATTATTATTATAAATATTGAGTCTATTTTGACAAATTAACATCACACAATTTTCAAAAATTAATTTAAAATTAATCCCCTGGACTCGACGATAAAGTGGGTTTTAAAATAAAAATGTTCAGATATTTGAAATGTTCTTATATCCAATTTCAATGAAAATTTGATTAAGATGAAAAAATGGTTCAATTTAGGTATAATTGATATTATTGAACATTAAAACCAATAAAGATAGTTTAACATTACAAAAAAATTATCAAAAGAAGTAGTTTTGAATTAAAATTTTGTATTTTTCATTATTCCTAATAAAATAAAACTTCATAAAAAAATACCAAAAATTAAACCTAAGATAGTTTTTATGTTATAATTTAAAAAATAAAGTTTATTTTGAAATATAAAATTTATAAAAGTTCCAAAAAAAAATAAAATAGTTTCTCCACTAAAAGGCGATAAAATTTCATTTTTAGAAAAATACAATTTTTAAGCGTAAAACTAGATTTATTCTTAACTTATTCTTATCAAACCTAATATATGAATATAAAAAATATTTAATTTGATATATAATATATTTATGTCATTAATATCATTCAGTAATAAAAATTAATTTAATTTATAATGATAAAACACCTTTATAGGAATAAAAACATTTCATTTATATTCAATTAGTTCTTATATTCATATCTAATAAATTGATTACAAATGAATTGATTATATATTTTTTTGAACCATATATTTTAATAATTTATTTATTCTTATTCATAAACTATAATTAAATGTCATCATTATATCTTATTATATTAAATAATAATGTTTTAATAATATATTTTTGTTCTGTAAAACTCAATTTTATGTGCAACATAAGTTAGCAAAGAAAGTAATTATTGTGTGTGATACAAGATAACTCATTATTGTGTATATTAGTAGCTAAAGAATTTATTAAATTTATTTAAAATATATAATATATCATAAAATCTTGAGAGGTTATATTTTATTCTATGTTTGGTGTTTCAAGTCATACACACAACCGAATAAAAGTTACTCTTAGAATTTTTTGGTTCTTACATTCTCCCCACCTTAAATAAATTGTGTCCTCACAATTTAAACTCAATATCATAAATCTATGGTTTGATATTTTAAAATTAATGCATTAAATTCCCACATCCTAATAATATTTGATAAAATATCATCTGAATAAGATAGAATGAAAGGTACAAAGGTTGCATTGAATAACTTGTGACTAGGATTCTATATAGAAGAACATTAGTGGAGAGTGAAAATATATACTTGGAGAAAAATTATAGATAATTATATATATTTATTAAGGTCATCAATCAGAAACAAGTGAATGATCAATGGAATGTTTGGGGCCTTAAATCCATAAATCTATGATTATTTAAAAGACCATCATTTCAACAAGAATAAAGGTATTAGGATAACATTTTTTAACATTTTCCAAATTTTGAGTAATTATTTTACTACCTATGAATATAAGGAGATATACTTACTTGATAAATTTCAATTTTATATTAATAATTCCATCACTCAGTTGTGCTTTGATCAAATTCTAATTCATCCCTTACTCCATGAAATGGATATCCAAGAATGAACCCTTTTTTATGGAACTAAAATTTTCTTTTAACGAATCGTAATACCCATAAAACAAGTCATTATATATGTCTCTAATTATTTTTCAAAATCCACATGGTTAATAAATTAATCTCTAAACCTAAAAAGTGATACCTTCAATTCACTGTTATCATTTATTTATAAAATAGTTTACCTAAAATCAATGACACATTAACCAAGACATCATGTAGGCCTGTGGTAGGCGTGAAATTCTTATCAACATTCGGTCATGGGTTCAAGCCCCATCACGTTTTTAAATTTTATGGTTTGTCACCTAGCATGAAATTTTTCGTTTTTCTAAAACCATATTAATATAATTTCAAAAATATTATGGGAATCCTTGAAATTTAATAATTAAATATCCTTTTAACTATGGTTTTCAGTACAACCCCAATATATAAATACTTCATCCATTTATTTCCACATAGGTACTTCCTTGATCTATAGTTTATCCTTCAGTATAGGGAATTACATCTGGTAATGAACTGGTTCCCCATAGTTAAGTAATCAAACTATAAATGGATCATCAAGATGAGACTTATTTCCTTTAATCATACTGTTCATTTTTTCTCGAGAATTATTTTATTTTTACATTCTTTCCCAAACATAAAGCATTACCTTATTCCATTAAGTCGCTTTCCTGGGCATCTACATCCATATTATTGCATGATGGAAACAGAGCCCTTTTTTTCTTCATGGTCTCCACCACTAGATCTATTATAAAATTGTATCCTTCTCTTCTTTGGTGAGTATGGGAGTTGGTTCAGGTATATATTGTAAATCATATTCTTATAAAACTGATCAGGCATGAACATTATATATTTCTATCCTATTTTGTTTCTCATTTCAACCATCTTGTCCTTTATGTTCAATGTTAACATGACTCCTTCAGGTTCTATAAATTAACTAAAACTATAAATAATAGTGTGAGTAACATAAGTCATAGTGAAAGAAATGTATAATCATTTTTAGGATATTTAAATCATAACACCTTATTTTCAATCAAAAACACATTAGGTTTAACCTCGGTTATTTATTTTCATTATATATCCAAATCCTTCATAATAGTTTGTTAATAAAATGTGAATTATGCTAACCATATCCCCTAAGAGTTCCAAACCATGTGTGTGGTAAGGTTATCTTTTTGTACAAGGATACACTCGAGTTAGGCACAATACAACTTTTTAGAGTTATTACCCCTAGGTATTTCTCTTCCTAAACTACATCTACTTTTAGTATATAGAGGGGATGTATTACTCAGAATACCCACACAATCTATTCCTTACGAAAATTCAGGGATGTTATTCTATAATTATCATCAATTTCTACCTCATTGTTATGTTCTATAATCTATGTTTTCCTAGTTCTAGTTCCATAGTTTTCTACTAAACGTTATTTGATACCAAATGTAGCAACCCAAACCCAATAATCATGATCCACTATTTACTACAATTACATTGATATGATTACAAGGTATCAAATCTTGAAGGACTAAATATTTTAGTAGTCTTTGTAAACTAGATACATATATGTATATTTATTCACAAATGAATAAACTATTTACAACTTGATTTTCATTATTTAGAGGATAAATGTATTCACAATTACAATGTCCTTAAATATATTTATTAGTACACTTCTTTGATTCCTGAGGAAAGAAAAAATGGTGATCTCAAATTCTTGGTAAGGGTCAAGTATTGCAGAAGAAATAATTAATAAATGATAATAGTCAATATGGAAAGGTAATAACTTATGTCACATTCCATGTAATCAATAAATTGATAAAGAAGTGCCTAAAAATTAAGGAAAGGTAAATAACTAAAAACACATGCTTTTTAAAATAATTGTAAAAGTAATAATCAATATGGAAAGGTAAATAACTAAAAACATGCCACTTAATCAATACATTGAGAATAAAATGCATCTATAGATTTTTTCATAGTGAAAAAATAATGGATAATAATAAATTAATCAAAATGAAAGAAATACTAAATTATTGGAAGACATGATTCCCAGGTATATGGTACTTTTAACATCTAGAATTTTCATAAGATGGTTTACAATAGTACTATCAATACCTTTCACAAGATAGTTTAAATTTTGGGGTAAAAACCCATATATTCTACTTTTTAAAAAACTCAAAGTGTTTTTCACCAACTGATTTCATCTCATGAGACTATTAATGCATCACGGTGATTACATTAAATGGTCTCCAGCCCATGTCTTTCATGTCCAAATCACTCCTTATATATAAAATAATCGATTTAATTCAAAAAACAATGTGTTGTATCAAATATTTTTATTTTGGAAAGGATACAGACTTATCAATATTTCCCCAATAAATCCAATAACATTCATAGCAAACACCATATGTAAAAATGGTATGTATTTTAGGAAATGAACATATCCATGATAAATTATATGGATAATTTGGGGAAATTCAATGTTCAATTATCATAAGAAATTGAATATTTCAAGGGGACTACAAAAAATGAATCAAGGAAGTGAATGTAAGTACTATGCTTGGAAAAATAAATAAAAAAAGTCCATGGGACTATTAATAATGCTATCAATACAAAATATACCTAGTGGATTAAAAATATAGGGCTTTCTTGTTTATGAATTAAAATACTATAAAAAGATCTATTAAAATATTCTTGAGTTAAATATCGTTTTTATTTTAAAAAAAAAACATTTTGAAAATGTGTTTTTTTGAAGATTACTTTTAGAAAACATTTTATTTAAAAATTAACCTTATAAACATGTAAATTAAGTGTCCAAAAAATTACAATGAATAATTCCATACATGTTGTAAAAGGTAAAAATAACATTCATTTTTTAAGGTAAAAAGGTTGGAAAGATATCTTGTTCTTAAAGAGACAAGAGTATTCCTTTGAAAAAAATAATTTACCAAAACATATAAATTAAATTAAGAAATCATTTTTTAAAGGTTAAAAAAAAATTTAAAAATATTTTATAAATTTGGTTCTTAGAAGGAAACAGGTTCTCTAACTAAAGTGAGAAATGAAGTCGGGTTTTCTAAAAAATATTTTGAGAAATAAAGAGTGGAAAACAGTAATATTATAAGAAAAAGGTCATTAATAACCATATTAGAATAAAATTAATGTTCTTATTAAAAAATTATCCAATAATTTTCTCTAATGTAAATTCAAGTGTAAATATTCCTTAACAAAATGAGATTGTGAAGTAAATCCATGAAAAGAATATAACATTGAAGTGAGAATAAATAAATAAATAGATTATGTGTTTAAACTATAAATCCACATAAAAAAGTTGAAATACAATAATATATAGTAAATATTTATTACACGCATAATCTAATAATATTAACGATAACAAGGAAGTAATATAACCCAATGAAAAGGAATTGGGTTATGAAATTATTTTCCACTTAGTAGATTTCAATTCAAAACTCAATATAAGACAATATTGAATTTTAAATTCAAGATACCATAAAGATAAAATAATTCAGGATACAATATATCAAAATGATAGGTATATAAACCAAACAAAATAATTAACTGGTGAATGCGACATTTATCTCACAGATGTAAATCTGAGATGAAAATACCTTACCTTTTCTTTCCTTTCAGGTGAACATAATTTATCCACTTGTATAATGGTTTTTATCATGTCACAAAATTAAAAAATAACTATAATAATATTTATAATATCATTTATTAACTTCTTATAACATCTTATTACTCGTTTGTTAATAATCATTCATTATTTTCACTCTTTTGGGTGTTAATCTTCTTATTTGTTGAGTATGTTTTAAATTTGTATATATTGTTATTATTAATTTGATAATGATTTAAATATCATATATATTCATTATATATTTATTTATATTAATACATAATATTTTTATATATTAAATGAAATTCATTTTACATGTAGACGGTAGGTCGTACATACGCATGAACCCTACTTCCATTTCTTAATCATATTTAAAAAAGTAAAAAGTAAATGATATATTATATATAAATATATTATAATGAAATTATCATATTTATGTCATATAATTTACATATTTTTATTAAGACCATATTTTATTAATTCCATGTATAGTTTGAAAAAATCACATCGCTTTGAGGAGGCGGTAGTCCATATGTCCACAAATGATGTTATCGTATTCCCAAAAAATGGAAGGCATGAAGGTATAGTTATATAAAAATTAAAGAAGAGTAATAAGAACATAAATATCATATATATAACATATAAAAAGTTTTTCCATCATAATTTTCAACCATGAGAGGTGGTAAAGGAAAAAACGAACAACATCATTTCATGAGACAGTAGTTCACCGTACACACAAATAGTAAGTTTGTTTCCCATTTTATAGAAATGTGTGTATGTTTAGTTCAAAACATTGTCATAAAAAAATATTATGATATTTAATATAATATTTTTATTATATAATTATTATATAAAAATATTTTAAGGGGTGGAGAGGTAAATGAAACAAAAGTGATCGTTGAGGAAGATTACCACTTATTCGGGTAACTCCATTTGGTTACACCAAATGACTACCTTGGTTTTATTTATTCCCAAAGTGATACTTCTTGGATTATGAAAGGTAATTTTGGAGCTTATTTAGGCATTATATTGATGATATAAAGGGTTTCATATGTATGAATAAGTGGGAGGGGTGAGTGCCTTTTTATAGTGGAGGGGGAGTAATATTCTTGTAAATTTATGAAAAGAGAATTCCACCAACATTTGTTCATGTAAATTAGATCCAATAATGAACATTATTCAATAAAATAGAGTCTAGGGTCGAAATATTTCCATAAAATTTATTTTTTATATGTTTATAGGTCATTTTGTACTTTAAGTTTATAGTTTAGTCCCTTATTAAGCTAATTTTTCTCTTAATTGTGTAATTAATTTTAATTAATTTTACAAATATTATTTGTCAAAAACTAAGTTGAAAATATTATAAATTATATATTATTATGATTCCAAATATTTAACCCATTTGTAAAAATTCCAATCATATATGTTGGAGAAATTATTTTAAAATTAATCTCGGTGACGGGACGATAAATCGGGTTTTTAAAGAAAAAATGTTAAAAGTTTGAAATGATTTTATATCCAATTTCAATGTCAAATTTATTAAAATTACATAAATTGGATTATATTAATTATAATTTATCTAATTAACCTTTAATAGTAACCAAAAATATAATTTAACCTTATAAATAATTTAGAATAAAAAGCAGTTTGGAATTAAAATTCAGGATTTTTAACTATTCATCAAAAAATGAAACTTCACAGAAAATAAAAAATTAACCATATGATAATTTTTATGTTCCAATTTCAAATTTTTTTTTTGACATATAAAATTTAAAAAATATCCAAAAATAGTATTTAAAATTGGTTTTCTATTAAAAAGTGCTAAAATTTTCTTTTTAGAAAAAAATAATTTTTAAACATAAAATTATATTTATTCTTATCTTATGGTTATAAAAACCATTGGGTGAATATAAAAAATATTTGATTGAATATAATATATATATATATATAATTAATATCATTCACTAAATGAAATTAATTTAATTTATTAGGATAAAAACCCTTTGTAAAAATGAAAAAAAAAATCTTTATATTAAATTGGTTGTTATATTCAATTATAATAAATTGAATACCAATGAATTAAGTTTATATTTGTGTAAAAATATTTTTTTATAAGTTATCTAATCCTATTCATAACCTCTAATTTAACTTCGATTTTATATCTTATTATATTAAATAATAATAATTTAATAATATATTGTTGTTTGGTAAAACTCAATCTATCGTGCAATGTAGGCTATCAAAGAAATTATTTGTCGCATGTGACACAATCTAACTCAGTATTTCATTAATTTCAAGCTGTATAATATATTAAATATATTTAAAAAATTTAATAAACCATAAATTATCAAGATTTTATATTACATTCTATGTTTGGTGTTGCGTGTCATACACGCTATTGAATAAAAGTTACTCTTTTAGAATTTTTGAGGTGTTACTCAATTAAGAAAACTACTCATAAAAATACTCTACAAAGAAAGAGTGATAATTCATGGAAATCTAATATTCCATCAAATTTCCCTATCTAGTATTATATACTATATTTATATCATAGTCATGTAGTAACTCCAACTAACTCCAATGTCTAATGTTAATATCTCTTTGAGTGAATTTGTACCTGCAAAGATATTTGTCCAAAAAACAATAAAATGCCCACCCAGAATATTGTGATTATAGATATTTAGAGAAACTTATACCTCTAAAAACTATAGTTCCTGAGTTATGTGCTTATACTCATGGGTTATCTATTAACTCAATCTATATTTGATCGCTACCTACATTTGCATCAACACACAACCAAGCCTAGCTCTAGAGGCATCAAAAATCATGCATACTCAATGACCTCATCCAGTAGTCTCAAAAAAAAGGAGTAATAATCAACCATAGCTTCAAATCCCCAAAGTATATTTGAAATTACTCATTATAGCTAAATGGATTCTCATTCCATGTTAGGGTGGTCAAAGGAGATACAATCCTAAATAAGTCTTCCATGAACCTCCGATAGTACCCTTCCAGGACAAGAAAACATTGGGCTTCTGACATTCACTTGGCTGTATCCCAAAAAATAACCATATCAATATTCACTAGGTCTACTTCTAAACTATAACCAAATATTACATTCCCCAAAAATTGAAACCAGTGGATCCAAAATTGGCACTACAAGCACTTACCATAATGATTATTTCTCCTAGAGTAATTCAAGTGTCATCCTTAGATGATCAGTATACTCATTATCTAAAACTAAGTAAATGAGTTTGAAAACAATGAATACAACCACAAACCAATCCAATTTTTGTGTGATGATCAGATTCATAATATCCATAAACACTATAAGGGAATTTTTTACACCTAAAGGCATCACTAGGAACTCAGTGTCCATAGCGACATTGGAATTTCATCTTTGGAATATCAACCTTGTAACCCTCAAATGTTGGTATCCAGACCTAAGATCAATTTTTGAGAACCAAATCACACCTTTAAACTAGTCAAAAGTACATATACCCTTGGAATGGGGTAATTTTTTCTTTATAATTACCTCATTAATTATATGATAATCAATACAAATCCTTAGGCTCTTGTTTTCCTTTTTCACAAATAGGACTGGAGATGACTAGGGGAAACACATGGTATGTTAAGAACCTCCTCTTTAATGTCCTATAAATTCACCCTTAAAAACTAGAGCTCTATAGGGGACATCTGATATTCCACATAAGATATCATTGTGTTCCTAGAGTACAATTAAATGAAAAGGTTCATCTCCTTCCTTGATGGTAGTCTCAGAACATCCTTAGGGAAGACATCCAAAAAATCCTCCACTTTTAATGGGAACTAGATGCCTGATGAGACAATTTCACCAAATTCTAAACTCTCCAACTAATGGGTGATAGGTTTCATCTTCCTACTCACAAGACCTAATGGCTCATCCATGAGATCACCTTCATGCGCAATAGAGAATCTTTTCACATATTTATAAAGCCATATAAATAACCTGTGATGATTGTAAATATGGGACAATCTATGGCAAACTAATCCATACCTAAGATATCAACTAGAAGATCTATATCTATCAAAAGGGATATGGCTAAAATGGAATGGATAATTCATGTTTCACTTCTAAAAAATAGGCATTTAACAATGCTATAAATGTATTTTATCATCACTAGAAAAGCATTTAAAATCTGAGTGACATTAAAAGACCGGGACATTTATTAGCACTGAAAAATGTGGATAAATGGGACATTTATCAACGATAATAAAATCACTAATAAATGTGACCATTATGATTTCATTAAAAAGTGATAATAAATAGAAAATTTCTCAGAGCTTCTTAAAGTACCTCTAAAATATTCTTTTATCAGTGTTGTAAAAGTAATGATAATTTTGAACTTTATCCCCGCTTTTAGAAGTGCTGATAAATGTTTTTTTATCAGAGCTTTTAAAAGAACAGATAAAGATTTTCTTTATCAGTGCTTTCAAAAGAACTGATAAAAGTCTATATTGTAGTCTATTATAATGGCACATTGCAGCACCACTACAGCGTGCTATTACAGCACAAAGTATCACCATAATCACCATAAACACACCAGATATATCAAAAAAACAAGTCCCAGTACAGAATTTAAATGAAATTAAATTTACTACACAATACCAGAAAAAACAATATATTGTAGACATTACAAAAATTGATTTATACTAATAAAAAAAATATTGTATACATTCAAAAATAATCCTAATTGTAATGATACCACGATTTCCATTGACTTTATTTATAGAACTTCCAAAAATCCATGTGAATCTTCCAACAAACCATATTAAATCAAAAAAAAATAATCCACTTGTATAATAAAAATATTATTATGTGAGTAATACAAAGAAAAAATAAATTAAACGTAAATATGAAACAACACACTAATTATATAGAAAATAATTTTACTATGAATACATCAAGATTACCTATGTGATTGTTCAGAGAAAACGTCGTTTCTATTCCTACAAAGGTAGTGGAGGTAGATTGAAATAAAGTGATAATTGCACCACTATAGGGTTGAAAAGGTTTTAAGGGAGAAGAAGCATGAAATTTGGGCAGAGCAACCCCACTCGAACAAAATAATCTACCTATGTAAGAAAACAATTATTATTTTAGTAATACTAAAAATAAATAAACTAAAAAAATATGAAACAATACATTAATTCTATAAACAATGATTTAATTGTGTAAACATCAAGATTACCTCTATGATTTAGTAGAGGTAGAGTTGTTTATCTTCTTGAAAAGTCAGTGGCAATAACTTGAAATAAAGTGATAAATGCACCACTACATGGGTAAAGATATTTTACGGGACAAGAGTCAGGAATGTTTGATGGGGCACCCCAAATCGAACAAAAGAATCTACTTGTATAAGAAAACAATAATTATTTGACTAATACTAAAAATAAAAAGAATTAAACATAAATATGAAGGAATGCATTAATTTTATGGAAACTGATTGTATTGTGAATAAATCAAGATTACCTTTGTGATTTAGCGGAGGATGTTTTATTTCTAATCCTACAAAGGAAGTGCAGGAAACTTGAAATAAAATGATAAGTGCACCACAGAATGGGTGAAAATATTTTAAGGGAGAAGAAGCAAGAAATTTGGATAGATAACCCCAACTCGAACAAAATAATCCACCTGAATAAGAAAACAATTATTATGTGAGTAATACTAAAAAAATTAACTAAACATAAATATGAAATAATGAATTAATACTATAGACAATGATTTTACTGTGAAAACATAAAGATTAGCTAACATAAAATAATCAAGTTGCCCAATTACCTAGGATTACCTTTTATTTGTGCTTATTCAATTTTGACATTAACAAGTCACTAACACCTCACATTGACACACCCAAGTCATGCCAAACAAAGTACACAGAGTGTGCCACTACTTGCACACTAAAACACCATTTGAAAACATATTCACACCAAATCATTTCACAAACATGCCATGCACTTATTATTTGTGTAAATAATTAATTTTTAAAAGTTATCTAAAATAACACCTGAAGGCAACACAAGGATTTACATCAAAAACACACCCATTTCATATGAAAATGATACTTTTAAAATCATAAGCAGTACATAACTACATAAAAATAGTTTGGATCACATATATTATTTAATAAATCTATTAACTAATTTATAGAACACTTACAATTAGTAAAATCAATTTTTACCCCAATTCACTACCAATTCCATAGCAAGTACATTTTTTACAAATTTTTACACAACCTAAAATCATTTTCAAAACATGTATTCCATACTTTAAAACAATTTACAATTTACATTAAAAAAAGGCACAACATGTTCAAAGTGGTAAAGTATGTCAATTTCCTTTAAGAACTTACTTCCAAACCTATTTGCATTTATGCACCTTTGAAAACATGATTTTTACCTTTCATACTACCCATAAAACCCTTCCACAAAAAACCACACTAAAACACACACACAAAACATAGCCATTTTCCATTACAAAACCCAAACCGAACTCAAAGAACACCAAAACCTTTAAAAATGCATTTTGCGTCACTCGCACCATTCAATAAACTATTTACACATCCCAAATTTCATTTCTAAAACAAATTATTCCTTATTTAAACACTTCACAACTCATAGTCAAAAGCTCAAAATAAGGCTAGCATGCCCAAAATGATCTATTTCCCATTAAAGAATCCTTTTCCAACACACACACACAACTTAAGCACACACAAAAACACATTTCTCACTACTCAAACAATTAATTGAACACTTTAACTGATTTTTAACAACTAGGACTATATAGAGTAATAACAATTTCAATTTAGAAAATTTATTTTCAACAAAAATTCATGTCAACGAATTTCTAAAACATGTCCGTACCACAAAAAAACTATAGAGCATGCAAAAATTAACCAGGTGAGAAAATTAAACTCTCTAAAATTGTTAGGGCATGGATCACCCAACATGGGGCAGATAAATTTCCAAAAAAGTGATGAAAAACCCCATTCGAATTGTAACTGAAATTAAAAACTGGATATTAGATGAGTTTCTTGTGCAACTAGAGAGCCGACAATAGTCGAGTGACATGATTAAAGCTTCGATTCACTAAGGAAGAGCACCGACAGTGGGTGGTATCTGCAAAAATCTTCTGATATCATGACGAATTCAGAAATGGTTTGGGATTTTACAATATATTAAGACACTTTTATCAGTGCTTACAAATAAGCGCTGATAAAGCTCCCTTTTCTTGGTGCTTATTACTTAAGCACTAATAAAGGTGGGCATTTATCAGAGCAAAAAATGCACTGATAAAATCAATCTTTATCAGTGCTAAAACATTACCACTGATAAATGTCAATTTTATCAGCTTGTTGGTTAGCGATGATAAATCCTCATCTTCGTCAGCGTAAATAAAGAGCTGATAAAGAATATTTTATCAGCGCATATTACTTAAGCACTTTTAAAGGATTTATAATTATAATTTTAAATTAAAAAATTTTAAATATTTATATATACTTAATAAATATATATAAATATAAATATAGTTTATATATTCCTATTTAAATATATTTATTATAATTTTATAATTATTTATTTATAATTATAGAAAATTTTTTAAAAATAATATATATATAATTATTTATTTATATAATTATATTTATATAATTAAATATATTTATTTATTTATTTATTTAATAAATATATATAAATTTAAATATAGTCAATATATTCTTTATTTACGTAATTTTATTATAAATTTAATAATTATTTAAATATATTTATTTATTTATTTATAATTATTTAAATATATTTATTTATATATTAATAATTATATAAATATTTTTTAAAAAATATTATTTATTTAAAATTATAAATATATAATTGTATAAATATAGTAAATGTAAATTTGTAAATATATTTATTTATAAATATTTTTTTAAAAAAATATTATTAACATTATTAATGAATATCTCATTTTAAGTGCAAGCATCTATGTTAAAATTGAGTGAAATTGAATAAATTAAGAATATGTACACTTTAAAAATATTGATAAATGTATAAGTTTGGTATCTGTGAATTGTATATAAAAATGCATTAATTATATATATATAATCAATATAACACACATTTGATCTATGATAAATTGAAAAATCAGACGGCGTTCAATTATATGTCGAGTACTATGCAATTATAGTCAATATTGTTAATTCATATTAATTCATAATTATAAAAAATTATTAAATAAACATGTGACTATTTAATGTAAAATACATAAATATATTGCAATATATAAATCATATTTATATAAATTAATATATATCAATATATTTAATATATACAATTTAATAACATTAATTATCATAATTATCTAAATAATAAAATATTTAATAATTAATAATGTAAAATTATTCTATTAATTTTTGTCAATAATTATTTAATTAATAAAATTTAAAAAAATTAATAAACTAATTTTTTTTGTTTTATGTATTTCATTATCTCATTTTATTTATATAAATATTAATCAGCACTAAAAATAAAGTATTGATAAAGGATACACTTTATCAATGCTAAAATTAAAGTGCTAGTAAATGATATTGTGTATCAGCTCTAAAAATAAAGCACTGATAAAGGAAACACTTTATGAGAGATAAAAATAAAGTGCTGCTAAAGAATACCTTTCTCATCACTGAAAATAAAACGCTGATAAAAGGAAACCTTTATCAGGGTAAAAAAAGGCATGCTGATAAAAGGTTCAATTTATCAGCACTTTATTTAACGCTGATAAATATGAAATTTATAAGTGTTTTATTATAGCGCTGATAAGTATCATCGCTATTAAAGGCATGTTGTGTAGTAATGTTTTTAATCGTATCGGGGTAAGAGTAGAAGATACACATATCATACCTTGAATCATATCATGTACAACCATGTCATAGTACTTCATAGCATGTAGATGTCAGCTTCCCTAACCACTAGCTCCCTAAGCCCGTAATAGGCCACTTGGTGGTGGTGGTGGGATTAGCTCATAGTGTCAACCCCAACAACCAGATTCTCACTACAAAGCACCACATTCTCCTTTTCTAACACCTCCTCCCTATGGTCTTCCCTAGTCATGCCTAGGATATCACTGATCTCAATGATGCCTCTTTCATAGTGTTGTATCAACTATTTATCTCCCCCTCCATACATCATATTAGGAAACCAGGAATTATGTAACTTCTTTAACACCAAGAGATTTTTTGATTTGTTTTCAAATTAATTTTATATTTTTTTAATATTTTTTATTTTATAAAACAATAAAAATAGTTATTATATATATAAGGACTATGTTTGGATTGAATTATATGTAAAACAAAGTTAATCATTCACTATAAGAAACATAATTATTGTCATTCATTATATGGAACATTGCGGTTGGATTACATTATAAAAAATACTGACTTTCCTTGATGTCTTGTGTAACATGCAAGAATGAGTTTTGCCAAACAACAATATATTTCTAAAATATTATTATTTAAAATATTAAGACTTAACATAGAAATTAATTTAGTGTGTATTAATAGTATTAACTCACATATGAAAATCTATGGTCTACTCAAATATAAAATAAATTCATTAGTTGCAATGAATATAAGAACCAATTGAATACAATTCAAATATTTTTTATAAAAATATTTTTATGCTCACAAAGTTTTTTTACCCAAATAAATTAAATTAATTACATTTATTGAGTGATATTAATATAATATGTGTATTATATATTCAATAAAAAAATTTATATTCATCCAATATATTTTATAGGCTTAATAAGAGAACAACCCCAATTTTATATATAAAAACCAATATCTTTATTAAGGTACTTTTATTCCATTTTGAGGGAAAACCTATGTTAAATCAAAAAAAATTAACTTTAATAGATTTTATATGTCAAAATATACTTCATTTTTTAAATATAAACATGAAATTTTTGTTAGGGTGAATTTGTTTATTTTTCTGTGAAGTTTCATTTTTTTAATGAATAGTGATAAATACTAAAATTTACTCAAAACGAATTTTTCATCTAATTTTTTTATAAGGATAATTTATTTTTTTTAATTTCTTTTAAGGATAAATTATATCACATTTTTATCATTTTATTAAATTAGTTCATTATAATCAATTTGATGTTTAAATTGGTTATAAAAACCTAACAAGCTTTTGAATGTTTTTACTTTAAAACCTTCTTTTTCATCCCCTCTAGGTGATTAAATTTAAATTAATTTCATCCAATTAAATCTTTTAAATTTTTAAAAATGGATTTAATTTGTGTAATCACCATAATTTATAATTTCTAAAAATTTTAACTTAGTTTTTGAAAAAAAAATTAAGGCTTTTTGTAATTAAAATTAATTACAATGATTAAGGTTAAATATAGCTTAATAACTAACTAAACCATATCCTTGATGCTCAAAATAATATATACACTAGTCCAAAATCAATTATATTTCCATATTTCGACCCTATCCTCCCATGGACTTACTTTTTACCATTATTTGATCCCATTTCAATAAAAAATGTCGGTGGGGTTTCCCTTTTTCCAAAATATTACAAGTGTGCCACTTCTCCTCCATTATAAAAGGCCTCCTCTCCTCCCACTTACTCACACCTCTCAAGACACTTTAGATCGAAAAAAAAGGACAAAATATCTCCCCAATATACCTCCCTTCCTCCTTGAATCCTTTATTTAGTAATAAATCCATCCAAAGAATCCCTTTGGTGCAAACTAAAAGGTGTTACCCAAATAAGAGATAACATCCTTCCTCAAGGTCCTTTATTTTATTTTATTTATAAAACCTTTAAAATATACTTATTTAATGATTATATAACAACAAAAATACCCTAAATGTTTTTATATATTGTTATATTAAGGTTTTATAGAACACTTATACACACAAACATATAACGGGTAACAAACTAACCATTCATGTACGGTGAACTGTCACCTCACGAAATGACGTTTGTTTGTTTTTCCTTTACCACCATTAAAGGTTTTTAATTATTATGTAGAGTATATTTATATATGACATATATGATATATTATGTCTTTATGATTATTTATTTTTTTATAACACATTCCTTTATTCTTTCCATTCTGTTTAAACATGATAACATTGTTTGTGGAAGTGTGGACTATTTCCTCCTCAAAGTGATGTGATTCATTCACAGGTTACGTGAAACATATAAAGGATAGTTTTAAATATACATATGTGAGATAAAAAACTTATATATGATATTAGTTCCCTAATTAAATTTTTTAAAATATAATATATACCATTTTATTTATTTCCCTTTCACGCACATATAAAGTGATAATGTCGTTCATAGACATGTGGACTACCGCATCCTTGAAAAGATGTGATTCTTTTTACATCACAAGAATTATATATATAAGTATAAATTATTATATAATCTTTAATTTATGATATAATTATCATTATATAAATATTAATGTTACTTACCTTCTTTCCACAATGATCATTGATAAATGGGAGTGTTACTCATGCGTACGTACGGCTTACCATCTCCATGATTTTATTGTTGATTCATTTTTCAAAGACATGGTTAATTATTGGATTAAATTTATAATTAATGTAAAAATATGTTAATTATTTCATTATAATTATTCTTTATATTTTTATATAATGACCACTATGACCATAGTCGGCCACCCAAAGTCATTTTTAACACATGAACCGAATTTAGTCAAAATACTGGACTTAAACATAATTATTTTAAGTAGTTGTACACAACATTATAATAAGTGAAGTAAAAGTAATAATAAAATTTAAAGTAGTTATAAATAGTTAATTAATATAATGTTATTATTTAGTATGACAAATAAATATGAGCCAATTTGAACTCAAAGTACGGAAATTTCATCTCACTTTTTATATTTGTGAGATACATGCCATGTTCACCACTCTTTTCTTTTGGGTGGTCTATGTACTACTCTTAGATGTATTTATTTATTATTATTACTAAATTTATTTTCATTCTCATATCCATTATATGATATTTATTTAATGGGGTTTATGTATTAAATGGTTTTTAGGAGTCTTTTATAAGTTCTCACAGAAAATGGTTTTGAAATGGTTTTCAAGATTCTTAATATATTTAAAGGGAAACTGATTTTAAAAAATTAAATAAAATGTTATAATTTTTTATTATTATCTTCAAATAAAATATTTTTTAAAAGTTTATATTTTTGAAAATTTATTTTTCAAATAATAAGGATATTTTACTCATGAAATGTTTTTGAAATATCTTTTATAATAATTTCCCATTTGAGATGACATCCATTGGTGTTACTCATACCTTATTGGGGATATGATTAAATGTTTCCATTAATATTCTTTATTTCAGTGGTTTATATTTTGATGGCATGTTTTATATGAAACTTATTTCTCTTTCACGGGATATATGTGTTTAAAACCTTATTCTTTAATGGGTTATTCTTTTGATGAAATGATTATGAAACCTATATCTTTTTCCATAGGTTAATATACGATTTCATTTTTATGATACTCATTTAATTTCTTGGGTTATAATATGATTTTTTATGATTTTGGGGAAGAATTATTTAAGATTTCATTATGAGATTTGTGGTAACTATATCTCCATCAAATGCATTATGTAAAGATATATATCTCTTGATATATACTAAGATGGTCTTGGGAGTGATCATTGACCACTAATATGGTCATGAGAGAGAACCATGAATTCCATGATGGTATGAGGAGTGAACTCGTTATACTAATATGGCTATGGGAGTGAACCACAACTACCAAGATGGTACGGGGATTAAACCCATACTACTAAGATAGTCTTGACAGTGATGTCATGGATATTATGGAAATCATATTATATGATTATGTGTTTATCACAATTCCCTATTTTATTATAATTTTATGATTTCATGGATTATGTCCTTTATTTCATTATCATCCATTTCTTAATAAATATTATAATTTTTTAAATGATTCATGTTAATTATATTTGATATGAAAGGTCATATCTTATAATGTTATGATCATGTTCTTATACCCTTATGCTCATGTTTATGCTTACATGTATCCATTTTTTAAAATTACTACGCATCTTAGCTCACCCATTTTTATGTTTTCATTCCTAGAACATGAATATTTATATTAAGTATGATTTTTCTAATAAGGGTTCTAGTAATGAAGAACCTATTGGGAGATAATGTATATCACTTAGGTACAAGTGTTTATTTTTCTGTGTTTCCAAAGTCACTAAACTAATACGGCCTTTTGGAATCTACTTCTATAAGGTTTTATGTATTCCAAAAAAGGGATGAGATATTTAAGTATTTTAATACTGGGTAATTATAGTTGGTATCAGAGTGAAGGTTTACATAACATTTGGAAACATGGATGATAAAATCTTACTGAGGACTCTTAGAACTAAGGATAAATCTAATGATTAGGAAAAGTATAGGAAAATGTATTAGAATTTTGGTAAAGGATAGAGTGAGTAGTTTCCTATAAATAAATACCTCTATTAATACTTCAAATGTAATTGGTTCTAAAATAGATGTACCTATAAGTAACAACTTCGACAAGGTGTCCTGGTCTTGACTCAGGGTTACCTAGTACATAAAAACAGGACTTACTGCACATCTGGTTTGACAATCATGAGGGATATTATTTGAGAATTAAGAAAATATACATAAACTATCATGAAATATTTCAATATAATTTAGATTTTAATGACCAGGGATGAAACTAAGGTTTCATATATTAAGGAATTTTTCATAACATAGACATCATATAAGTGAATTTTTATGATTATGTGGTCCCTCGCTAGGATAATTGTTTCTTATTCAATTATTTTTGTTCTTAGTCAATAGAGGAAATAAGAAGGAAATGGATTAACATTGAATGTGATGTAAAATCTGTTGAAGAGAATTCAAATGGGATGACCACTATACTGAAGGATTTTGTGATCATTCCTAATTAGTTTTCATGGAACATGATCCACAATGTGTACCTTAACCAACACTCACACTCACCATAGAAGAGATGGAACGAGTTCACTGAGAGTTTAGGTAATGGAAACCATATATTAAAGAATATTTTATTTACTTTATGTAAATAATGTGTAAAGAATCACCTAAGGGAATGTATTAGAAGAACAAGAATGTTTTTTGATTGTGGAAAATAAGGACACAAAGCATGTAACTAGAAACGAAAAAATAAAGGGTTTAACTAACCAAATGGATGGAAATATTGGGATCCCTAAGACATCCTCAAGGGTTAAATGATTTAAGTGTGTAATAATTGGTCATTATTAAAATTGATTTTCTAATTTGAAAACTTAATTAGAGAATCATCAAGGTAGTACGATTAATGGTTATATTATTAATGATTATGAGACTACATATGAAATGTAAAAGGAAATAGGTATTAAGTAATATGAGTAGGTAGAATTATTGTGTATTATGTATAAAGTGGAATAATAAAAGTTTATATGTATTTGGATTCAACAATTATGTAGTAAGAATAGTGAAATATGAAAGGATTTTTCAGTTTATGTTTTTTGATATGGATTTACAAGATTCGGTTGAATTTTTCTGATGGACTAGAAAATTGATTTAATGACAAGGTGATATATTGAATATATCCCTTAATATGTTTCTTATTTTATGATAATTTTTCTTGGATAAAGATATTTTTTATATAAATAAGTAAATTGAAAAGTACTAATTACTGTAGAACTAATTAAGGATATGTTAACAAGTGGTTAATGCTATCAGGATTACAACTTTTTTGGATTTATGTAATATATCCAATATACTTTGAAATAAGTAACCATGCATGTTTAAAATAAGTATTTATGGTAATTCAACTTGTTACCATGTTTCAAGAGAATATGTGATGATGGTATTCGCATGTTTGGAATGTGACAACCAAGAGTAACTTTGTGATATATGGGGGATCAATGTTAAGATTATTTTGTGAACTTATTTATAAATTATTGGATTTATGACTATCATAAGGGTTATTAGGATAACCAATTATGGAATGTTTAAGTTAAACCTCAGATGAAGTATTTATGTAGTGAGTTTGTATTGAAATCCTTGGTAAAAAGGCTATCTAGGAATTAAAATTATTTCAAATATGTCAATCATATTTATTTTTTAAATTATATTAGTGTATTTTTATAAAAGTAAATCCTATATGTCGGGTGACAACCCATCAAGTCCAAAAAATATGTTGTTATTGAACCCATGACCGATGGACAATAATGGTTTCATGCCTACCATTGTTCTACGTGATGGCCTCTTTAATGTGTAATTTTTTTAAGTTAAATACATCATTAATTAGAATCTTTTTTGTGATTTATGACCTCAATCACTCCCTAATATTTATACCTATCCTCCAAGTCCATGTTTTGACTTTATAACAATTTTCATCTATGTGGTAACCTAGTTAGGAGTTACATTGTGTAACCGTTATGGTTCCAACTTTCTTTTTTAATGGAAGTTTTAGTATTCATTTTTATGATGTGGGTTTCTATAAAAGTAACTACAAATTATTAAATCATTGATAATACATAAAAATTTTGAGGTTTAAATTCATTTTATGTGTTGTAGAATATAACACCCTTGGATTTTTTGAAAAAAAATCAAATTAATTTAATATTTTTTATAATTTTCGTTTTACAAAACAACGAAAATAATTCATATATATCGATGAACTAAGTTTGGAATTCATTATAGAAAATACCAAGTTAATCATTCACTAATAGAAACATAAATATTAGCTTTCTCTACATAGAACACCAAGGTTAGCTTACATTATATTCAATAATGACTTTCCCTGATGTCTTATGTGACATTCAAGACTGAGTTTTACCATATAATAGTATATTATTAAAATATTATTATTTAATATATCAATACATAACCTAACCATTAAGTTAGTGGATATGAATAGTATTAACTAACTTATGAAAACTTATGCCTTACACAAATATAAATTTAATTCTTTAGTTATAATGAAAATATGAACCAATTGAATATAAATGGAATATTTGTATATAAAACTATTTTTGTGCTTACAAAATTGTTTTATACTAATAAATTAAATTAATTACAATTAGTGAGTGATGTTAATGTAATATATATATATGTATATGTATATATATATATATATATTATTTTCAATAAAATAATTTTTATATTCATCCATTATATTTTATAGGCCTAAGATAAAAACAAAAGAAATTTTACACATAAAAACCTATATTCTTATTAAAGATCTTTTACCACTCTTTTGAGGGATAACCTATTATAAATCTAAAATGTTTCACTTTAAAATTTTTATAAGAAAAAATATAATTTTTTTTTAATATTTAAAGAAAAAATTAGGTTATGGTGAATTTTTTGTATTTTTTTGTGAAGTTTCATTTATTAATGAATAGTAAAACATACTGAAATTTAACTCAAAACTTCTTTTTACGATAATTTATTTATAAGGTTAAAATATATTTTTAATTGATTTTAATGTCTAATTAGATCAAATTTTTATCAATTTATCCAATTTAGTTCATTTTAAACAATTTTACAGTAAATTTATTTATAAAAATCTAGTAAACTTTTGAGAATTTTAACTTTAAAAACCTGCTTCGTTGTCCCATCTATGGGATTAAATTTAAATTAATTTATTACATTTATATTTTTTTCATTTTAAAAAATTTATTAAATATTTTTAATAATAATAATTTATAATTTCAAATAAGTTCAACTTATTTTTCGACCAAAAATGTTAGTAAAAGTAATTAAAATTAATTACAATGATTAATGTTAAATTGAGCTTAATAAGTAACTAAACCATAACATTAAATCCCAAAACAACTTATAAACTTGTAAAAAAAAGTAATTTAATGTCCATATTTAGACCCTATACTCCATTTTAATGACTTTTTATAATTATTGGATTCACTTTCAATAAGAAACAAGGGTGGAGTTTCCTTTTTTCCAGAATATTACACGAGTGTCACTCCTCCTTCACTATAAAGGGCCTCCCCACCTCTCACTTCCTCACACATCTCAATAAACTTTTAATTGAACAAAATCTACCCAAATATCTCCCCAAAATCCATAAATTACTCATTGAATCCTTTCTTTGGGTAGAAATCCATCCAATGAATCCATTTGGTGCAAACCAACGGAAGTTACCCAAAGAAGAGTTAACATCCTTCCTCAAGCTCCTTTCTTTTATTTTCTTTCCCAAACCCATAAAATATCATTATTTATTGATTATATAATAAACCCAATACCCTATATATATGGATATATTTTTATATTAAGGGTTTTATCTACACTTACACACACCACCATCTAATGGGTAACGAACTCACCATTCGTGTACGGCGAACCGCCACCTTGTGAAACGATGATTGTTCGTTTTTCCTTTCCCACCATTCAATTTTGGTAATTATGATGAAAAATATATTTATATATGATATATATAATGTCTTTATTTTTTTTATTTTTTTATAACACATTCATTTATTGTTTCCATTATGTGTAAACATGATAATATTTTTTGTGGAAGTGTGGACTACCTCCCTCTCAAATCAATGTGATTCATTCGAACGATATGTAGAATATATAAAGTATGGTTCTGATTATAAATTTTTTGAATAATAAAATCAATATTATATTCATGACATAATTACCTTTATATAAATATAATTTATTCCATTTTATTTATTACCCTTTCACGAACTTATAAAGTGATAACGTCATTCATAGATGTGTGGATTGTTGCCTCTTCGACACGATGGGATTCATTTTACGTCACAAGAATTATATTTATAAGTATAAAATATAAAATAATATGTTATTTATGATTTAATTATCATTTTTTAATGATTAATGTTATTTACCTTTATTCCATAACAATCATTAGGAAATGGGAATGTTTCTCAGGCATACGTACGTCCTACCGTCTTCATGATTGTAATGTTGATTCATTTCTTGAAACCATATTTAATTTTTGGTTTTAAAATTATAATTAATGAATAAATATAATAATTATTTCATGATTATTAATCTATATATTTTTATATATTTATACGTTTGACAATATTCGGTCAACCAAAGTCATTTTTAATACATGAACTGAATTTGTTCAAAACACACAACTTAAAACTAATTGTTTAAGTTGTTTTATACAACATGGTAATAATTGAAGTAAAAGTAATAATAAGCTTGAAAAGTGTTTTAAAGAAATTAATTAATTAAAATATTTTTATTATTCAGGAATAAAGAGGCACAAAGGGCAAGTCAAACTCAAGGAAAGGTAATTTCATCTAACTTTTTATATAAGTGAGATACATGCTATATTCAACACTATTTTCTTTTGTGTGGTGTATATAAAAATAAGGAATGTATTATATTTTTCTTATTATTAAATTTATGGGAATTAAAAAACCCATTATATTTTATATCTTTTATAGAGTTTATGTTTCAAAATGTTTTTACTATTATATTATAAGTTCTCAAGGAAAACGGATTTAAAATGGTTTTAAAGATTCTGTATAAGTTTCAAGGAAAAAAGTTTTAAATTTTTTTCAAGATTCCATTTTAATTTTTAAAGATTATTTTTCAGGAAAATATATTTCAAAAGGTTTTATGTTTTAAAAATAATTTTTCAATGAATAAGGATATTTTCCTCGTGAAATATTTTTAAAAGATATTTTAAAATTATTTCCCATATAAGATGACATATATTGGTGTTACTCATTATTTATTGAAGATATCAATTAATTTTTCCATTCATATTCTTTCTCTGAAGGTTTTTTTTATAGAATGATGTTTATTAAACCTGTTTCTCTTTCATGGGTTATATGATTTTAAAACCTTCTCCTTTGATGATTTATTTTTTTGATGAAATTATTATGAAGCCTGTATCTTTTTTCATAGGTTATGATATGATTTCATGTTTATGATACCCATTTAATTTCATAGGTTATGATATGATTGTTTATTATTTTGTGGAAAAAATTTGTATGATTTCATTATGAGATGGGTGGGACCTATATCTCCCTCTAATTCATTAGGTGAAGATTTATATCTCATGAGAAAAACTAAGATAGTCTTGGGAGTGAACCTTGACTACTAAGATGGACATGGTATTAAACCATGAATACCAAGATGGTATGAGGAGTGAACTCATGCTAGTAAGATAGACATGGGATTGAACCATTACTATAAATATGGTATGGGGAATAAACTTGTACTACTAAGATGGTATTGACAGCGATGCATTGGATACTATAGATATCATATTATATGCTTATTTGTTTTTCGTAATTCCATTTTTTATTCTTATGGTTGATTTCATGGACTATGTTATTTATTTATTTATCATTAGTGTCATATGAACTATTAGGATTTATTCCATGATTAATTTTTATAATATTTTATATGTAAGGTGATATCAAATAATGTTTTGATCACATTTTAATACCCCTGTACTCAAGTTTATGCTTACATGTCTCCCTTTTTTCTCTAACTGAGAATCTAAGCTCGCCCATTTTTATTTTTCCCTCTCCAGGTTATGAAGATTTATATTAATTATGATTTTTCTTAGAATGGTTCTAGTCAAGAATAATCTTGTGGTAGATAACATAGATCACTTATTTACCATTGTTCATGTATCCATGTTTCCAATGGTAATGAAATAACATTGTCTTTGGGAATATATTTTTCTAATGTTTTATATATTCCAAAAAAGTAATATAATGTCTATGTAGGTTAACATTGGGTTGTTATAACCTCTCTCATCAAAATCATAACATCATCCTACTCATGGATGATAGTATCTTCTGCATGAACCCTATATTGTAGATCCATGTTCTTAAATCCTACCATGGGAAGATCACCTATGTTGAGACCCTATAAATTGATGCATGCTAGTTATTGTAGATGTATTAACCCCATGATTCCCACCACCATCTCCACCCATCAGAAGATAATCTACCAAGAATATAATAACCAGATCCTTATCTATCACTATATAATAATTTTGTATACATAGGGTGACTACAATGCCATGAATTTCTATATGGAGACCCTACTCGGACTTCCTCAATCAGAAGAAACCATATCACACCATATCGAGGGATTAATTCATGAGGTTATAAAACCTCATATCGCAATAGTTAATTATAATACCACCCTAACACAACATCATAAGATCATGAATCTACACAGAGTAGCAGAATGAAGTTTCCTACTTATTGGGAAATACCTAATATAAGTCTGACCATAAGAGAAACGTCTCATCATTGGTATGCATCATCAGACTCAACAAGTTCCTTGCTACTCTATTGAAAGGACTATATTCCAATTAAACCATATGATCATTTGGGTTTTGAACTAGTCAAAAGGCTTATATCACTAACTTAATACAATCCTCTGATGCCTAATGATCTAGATTGCTGCAGAACCATAGTGGTTTCTAATGCTGGAACTCATATAGCACGATAAGCCCATATGTATAATAATCATTACCTACTGTTCTTATCTACAACTTGATATGTAGTGTCATTTATCCACTCCCACCTAGAGGAAACACCTCATAAAATGTCCCCATAACTATATAATTTTTACTCAACTGATCATTATCAGAAGCCTATATCGGTAACTTAAATGGTTGTCATCACAGAGGCATCCTAAAAGAGTTCAAGAAGTACCATGGTTAGATGAGAATATATATGGGGAGTTGACTCAATAATGAAATTTAAAGGACTCAATCATATATGATTCACATATTGATTCTTCCCTACAACCAATGTATTGGTATGATAAGACAAATATTAGGTATTCATAGTCCTAGTGAATGGATACATGGGTTGCTACACCAACATTGGATTACTTGTCCAAAAATCCACACTTGAGACACTTTGACATTGTTTCCTGAATTCCCAACCAATCCTCACCATGGGTCCCACTCAATCACTAACATGATAATGAACTAATATGATACCACTCTATCATGACTCAACCCACTCGGGCACACCTGGATAGTAGAAGGATGGGTGTGAAAACCCCAAATCTGCCTTTAATGGGATAAGGGTTGTCAACTAATGTTGATAAATCATAAAATAAAATGGGATGACTTAGCCTAATTACTTTTATTCAAGCACACACCATCTCCATGAAAAATTAAAAAGGAATAATAAATGACTATAACATCTATAGTATAACCATTTATGTAATATCATCTAGGGAATACATCGTATTATGTCAGTATAAAGAAAACATAAAAAGAGAAAAAATACACACCCAACCAAAAAGAAGTCCCAACATTAAAATAACTATAATAAAGGAAAACTAAATAGATTCTGACTCCTGATCTCCAAGATTGACCATTGTATGTAGTCAATATACCCAAGTATCACTATGGTCCACCAAAGTCACCTCCAATCCTCATTTCCTCTGTATAAGATACAACGCATGTAGGGAAATCCCAAATTTGTGTGAGTATTTACATACTCAGTAGGACAACCCAAAACCCAGAAAGATAAAAATATAAAGGTAAAAAAGAGGTCAGATCCACCAAAATATAAGGGAAATAAAACCAAACACATATGATCATAAATAAACATTGACAAGAGAGAAATGGGATCTCCATCTCCACAATCTAGCCAAGTATCATGAGTCTTCCTAAAGCTCCAAAGGTCCATCTTCAATTACTAGAATCTCGCTTGTCTGTACAAGGAACCGTGTAGAGGAATCATACCATTCCTATATAATGAATAATATAGGGGGAATAATCTCAAAAATAGTACCTTCACCCTATTGTAATAAGAAGTTCGACTCAATAGATTGAGGACCCTCACCCAAGTGTGATAAGGGGAACCAATTTGAAGATAGATGATATATTCCATGGTGCAATAGGGGATACCACTCAAGAGATATAATTCATGGACCCCTATGTGATATAGAGTACCACTAGGTTTAGAGAGTACTCACACCCCAGTACAACATGGTGTTCCACTCAACCTGGGTAAAGAGTGTGGGGGACCAGCACCATAGTGTGATAAAGGATTACTAACCCTATAATCTCTATATAGATCAGGTGCAATCACTTATTTTGGCCAAGCATCACCTAAAGAATTATCTCACTCACAAAACATCATTTTTTATCTCAAAATCCACTATGAGTTATAACATTATATTTTATGAGGAAAACTACTTAGGATAGGAAAATCATGGGCCAATATCTATGTTTTTAAGAAGGATAGATGGAAAGTGGAAGTTCGTAAGAGCAATACCTGATGTGTACCCGGGGTCCCATGGTGTGTGACCTTGCCTCATAATTTGGGTGTGTTCTCCCCTATACATTGATTGGGAAGAAATGTCACAATACATGGTATGTATGACTAGTACATGGCATGTCTCGACCACCCAAAGCCTACCCATTTCCCTCCATCCTATGTACACTTCCCATGCCTCATGTACACTGGTCATGTTTGATTACCCTAACCATGTCTATATACACAACCATACATCTATACTCTATTCATGCATGTGTTACATTTTGTTTCTGGGCCCATGTACTCATAGAATACAGGTAAATCCACCATCACCAGATCACATGGAATGTATGAGTCATTAATCCTATGTTATATTTATCTCTACCTAACACCCTTTCTGTCATAGCCAGATGACTACATGATGTGAGTTCTCCCAAACTACATTTGTGTTTTTGGGTTTTTATCAAGATTAAAATCTTAGTCTTCATGCAGTTCTTTGATCTAATATTTCTACCACAAACCTTGGCATTTTACCACTTGAAATTGAGGGTGTCATCACCAAACATCGATCTCTAACTTTCAGTGGAAAAAAATCCGAAATTTGATCTACAATGTAAAGCAATATCACCTCTCTCAATGGTTCCCATAACTACCTCAGACCCCAAATCCTCATATCCATCACTCATATCATACAACAGACCTTAATCCATCCAAAAACCATCAATCAATATCTCATTCTCTCAACGTCCATGAATCGGGGTGTTTGATCATGCTCGAACCCAGCCTAACAATGTTGAACCATGAACCTATGGGATAATATTAAAGAACATTTTGAACAGTGGGTGAAAAGCACAAGAACTATGTAAATCCATTGTTGTCCAATGTGATCATGTACAATTATCAAAATATGGGGAATGTAAGGGTGAAGCATGGAACAATGAATAAAATTGATAACTGGTCTCCAACAAGATTTAATCATGTTTGTGTGAATCATGGGATCGAAGATAAATTTTATATATAATAAAAAATCCATGATCAATAATCAAAAATTGCAGAAGACATAAAATAGTGAGTGAAACCTCTATTAAGTATTTCTAATTAGTGAAGTGAGTATTCACTAGTAATGAATAAGTTCTATTATGTTCACTTCCTACCTCTCAATTCACTACAATCTAATTGTCAATATTTGTCCTTTGATTTTCCAATGCCAACAAAGAACACTTTTCCTCTACAATCCTCCCTTGTTTATACAGCTAAACATAATGGTTATCCATATAATATTATTTATAGAAGGATTCAATTTTAGGGTTATTTCATAAAAATAAATAAAATATTTATTTATTTTATTAAAGGTTCACTCCAATGGTCACTTCCCACAGAACGTTTGACACCAAGCAAATTTAGGTCATTTCTATGGTAAATCCTAAATTTTAGAATCAACCATGCTCTCGGATTTTGTAATGCCCCATGATTTTGAAAATAAATTTAGTATTTAATGCATGAAACGCTGAGTCTCTAAAAAATACCACTTTGTTATAACCTAGCAAGTAAACATAATTTTTCAACCTCTATGATTTGAATTTTTAAAAAATGACATAGACGATTGCGTTCAGTAAGATGTTTAGAGTCTGATAAGAAAAACATAATTTTTTTGTGAATAGTAACATACCCTTATGAATAGAAATATGACCCTTATGAATTGTAAATCATATTATTATTTTATTTTATTATGGTTATGAGATAAATAGATCTTGATTAATTTTTCAAGGTGATATAAAATGATTTGTAGTTTTAAAATTGTTATTTTTCGAATAAATTATAATTTTATATAAAAATTAAATTAATAATAATTTAAAAATTATTTTCAAAAAATGGAGTTCATTTTTGAATTCTACACATTGAAAAAAAATTTAGGGTGAATTTTTTGGGATTTTTCTGAAATACTCCAATTTTTTATGAATAGTAAAATACAATAATTTACCATATATATACATTATCAGTTAAATTCACTATTCCTAGCATCATAAATGATGAATGAAAACTTGGTTCAAAATCAAATGCACATATTACTATTCTTGGTCGTAATAATCAATACTATTGGTTGTATTTGGAAAAATAATAAAATAATGAGAAAACTCTCCTCTCCTCCACTATAAGTCCTCCCTCAATCCCTCCTCTCTTCACTCTTATCAAGCTTTGTTCCTGGTCTAAATTCTGCTCAAATATCCTCCCAAGATCATCCCCCATTTCCATAAGCCCTTGGTCTCCTAAAAAGACCAAAACTTCTTCCCTAAAGAGGCTCTCAAGGAAGATTACTTCAAGAGGTAAATTCCTCTTTTCATTTCTTTTATTTCAAGTTCCTTTATTTTTTTATTCCCTCGCCTCCTTTCATCCAAATTTTTCAATGACTCAAGTAACTTACATGAACTGAAATTTTTTTATGATAAAGTAGTTATTCTTCATTATGTCTCTTTTCTCCTTATTTTATATCAAAAATGAAAACACCATCTAAGATGTGTTAATTTATCACATTCAAGGACGATTGGTTTTCAATTGCTATTACCATCTTCAATTCTAGTCATGAAACCATTTTCATGGTTGTACCAGACTATAATATATGTATTACAACTTATTTAAGGTTATAGGATCCTTTTTACACATGATATTAATTTATAAATCCAAATGAGTTTTTTTTGATCAAGAACCGCCAATTAGCCCAATCATTTTCATTAAAGTTTTTTATAATAACTCATCTTTACTATAAATAACCAAAAATATTTTATTACCATGTAATCTTTTTTTTTTGGTTCAATAATAACATACAAATTCTATTATGAAAACCCATTCTCATTCTACAGTTTTATCCATAGATGAATATAAGTAAACATGTCATGAAAACCAAGGAAGAAAACGCTCCCATAAATGAAATTGAATCTCTTAACCCATCAACAGGCCATGAATGAACCTAAAAATGTTATAATAAATAAATTAAATGTATAGTAGGTTATGTAATCATTAATTTATGAAATTAATTTTTATTATTCAGGTTTTTAAGATCAAGTGAGTAACACCTTTAGACTTAAGGTAAGGGTTTCTTCATCTCACTTCCATTTTGGTGAGATATTCTGTATTCACTACTATTACTTGTTTAGGGGGTATGTATAATTCAAATTGATGTTTCATGTCATTAATCTCTTTATTTTGATGAAATTAAATTTATAATTTTATGATTAGAAATTTTGGGTATATGATTCAAATGATTACAAATTTGTAAGGGTTTTCCACCCGAACCTCCATTTTAATTTGGGTTACTTTTATTATATATATAACTCTATTAAATTGTTTTTAATTCACATATAATCATCATAATTTATGTTTTAATTTTTTTTATATGTTTTACTACCTGAATCGTACCTTAATTTATGGGGATTTATAGTTTTTAAAAGGTTATTTCAATAAATTCTTCCTAAAATACCATCATGATTCAAGGGAATTTCTCAAATTCTTATCAATTTTTAAGGGAATTCTATAATCTATTTTTACAAAACATTATTTTTATAAATTTAATTATTTTATTATGAAAATACCATCTTACTCAACTTCTAGATTTATAAAATTATATTTCCAAAAGAACTTGTCTTTTCAAAGGAAGGGAGTAATTATCTCAAGAATTAATTGATGATTTCAAAAGAGTATATTTATCTATTTCAACACACATATTGATTATTATGTATTATCAGGATTAATATTTATGATATCATCTACCATATTTAATTTAATTTTTTATGATTAGTTTGATCGTGGATGTTCTATGTTAACACCATTCACCATTTTACTTTGAATGGTTAGTGTTTATGCTAAATATTCGGGGAAAGTTATTTATGTTTCATATTTTAGTTTCAATATGAATGTATATATTTTTTATTTTTATCCCCATTAATATGAGGAATGGATTTAACTTATTATGTGATTGGAAGGGCCCACTATATCACCTCGATGCATCAGTAGGTCTCATGAGATAAATAGATATGGACTTGGTCAAGGCCTTTCCCATTTTTAGACATGGTTTTGGTTGAGTCATTAATCAATTCTAGATTTCTTGGACGAGGCCTTGATAGTATGTTTCAGCATGTTCGGAATATGAATATGCCACATTATGAATCTAGAAATTCCTAGTTCATGTGGTTATTAAACTATTATAATACCCATTAATATGTTTTATTGTGGAATTATTTACTCATCTCATATTCCTTCTATAATGTGTTCATGTTTATTGTTTTTAAAGGCATGTTTTTTCAATTATTCACCATGTCTAATGTTTCTATTTATGATATCATCAGCTATATTTTTTACCCTTACTGAGTATTTGATTTTACCCCTTTCTTATGTTTCATTTTCTTAAGACATGAAGAGGTTTGTTATGAATGACCTGCAGGGATAAACTTATAGTTGTGGATGTTCCCAATAAATTATTTATGTTGTATTTCATTTAAAGTTGTAATGTTGTACTTATGTATGTATTTTTCTTTCCAAATATAATAAAATATTTGTTCCTTTAGGATAAAATTTTTTTGTAATTATTCAAATTTAATGTAATACGGAACCAGATTCGGGCAACTGGGTATGGGTCTTTACAAATTTCCTATCATATGTCCCAAATAGTAGGAAAATAATTTAAACTAAAATGATTTATGCACATGAATTAAAATATATAAATGTTCTTATATATTAATATGTCCCAAATAGTAGGAAAATAATTTAAACTAAAATGATTTATGCACATGCATTAAAATATATAAATGTTCTAATATATTAATTATAGGGTCTTGAGACACCCAAACACAGTGCCGGCACTATAAAAGGATCTATATATATATATATAGAAATATTTAAAAGACTAAAAAATGGATTCATTACACCTTTTCAAATAGATATAATCCATTCCTAATACTATATCAAATTAAAGGGGAAACTAGATCTACAATATTTAACATCCCACAAACCTTGAAGAATATTGAAAAATAAGCATACCATGATGTGTTTTTTTCAGTATCCAATACTTGTTTAAAACATTAATATCATCATACATTGGAAAATCAAGATTGAAAAATAACTATCCTTTTCAATAGTAGCCATTTAATATGTTTTTTCTGTATTTTGATGGTCTAGATAGTTCATGATGACTGTTATCCCCATTTTCCATTAGATTATTTCATTGATTTGAAAAGTGAAAAATTTATTGAAATTGATGGAATTATTTTTTATAGATTATCTATTTTCCTTGCACCTGTGAGCTTGATAACATTTATTTTCACACTTATATAGAATTTTCATTCCCTTAATGAAATCCCGAAGGTGTTTCTTCCCAGATTAATGAAACCAAAATGAGTTAATCATGAGTTATAAATGCTATAATAGATTTTTCTAAGAATATTATATGAAAAAATAAACTTAAAATTTTCATACACATTAAAATCATTACATTTTCATTATGTTCAACCTAAATCACCCTCAATTCAATATAGTGTTCTTTAGGTTGGGTTATCTTATATTTCATAAAATAATTCCTTAAAATTATAAATCCTTCATTTTTTATTATAAATATAATGTGATTAACCAAAGCATATCCATCGAGAGTGTCTAGATAGGTTTTCAATCTTAGGGTCACTCTTTGTACACCAGAATAACTTACCTTTTTCAGGAGGATTACCACTATGTGAATCTATGCCACAGCTGCATCCACTTGCCAATATCTATAAAAAAATGTAATTACTATGAGTACCAAATAATATTTAATTTATCCAAACTTTATTATGTTATCTTATACTTATATATATTATTTATAATTATACCAAGGGTTTTTTATAAACTTTCCCTATCATAATCCCTAAAATATTCAATATTACCTCAACTAACTAAAATGATTGTCTATATTTGGAAATTATGATAAACTTTAAATTTGAAATAGTTAAATTATCCTCAAATAACATGCAAACCTTTAAAGTTATATAAACCATCCTTTAATATCAATTTTGATGCCCCAGATCTACACTCTGAAAATCATGTGTGAATAAACACATTATTTACATAAAAATATTTAGATGAATAGAACCAACCCAATTTTAACCATAAATAATTACATTATCACTAATAAATATTGAGTCGCATTATATCATCCCGCCTTTTATCACATAAACTTTCATTTTATTATAAAAAACCGAGGATCTTTAAGGTTTAGTGTCATGGAAACTAGGAACTCAATACATGAAAACAAAAAAAAAACATTCTTCTTAAACACTTGAAAGGATTCTTTATTTCTTCATCCTAAGTTCATTATAGAATCTCATAACCTAAGAGAATACAACAATGGAAATGGTGATAAGAAGGTCTAGTAAGTTAAACAAGAGAAAAATTTTACATGTGAACTTGAGATACATCAATAAAGTTATGATAAACAGATTTAAGGAATGAGAAAGAGATCATGAGGCATATCATAATGGAAAGAACATGATTTATAACTTGAATATTTGGATACAACATTTAACTTAGACAGTCATGAACATATCACCAAGGTTTAACCCCAAGGTTTCATTTGAAATTACCAAGGTTATTCACCAAGGTATCGTTAAAATTGTAATCTCTAGTGGTTACATCATTACCCAATACATTGGAGTGCTATCAGGGCGCACCCTTAAATTTGTATTTATCATCATGTGAGCCCCATATATCATCATCAAACATTTATTAAATACCACATATATAATAAAATAAATGGGTTTCATTGCATAATCATAACGTTTTAAAAACTGCTTTTAAGACATGATATTTATGTCATTTTAATCCCACAAAAAACAAAGAAAGTGGGTTTCATGTATGTAAATACCAGAATTTCAAATAGAACATTTCGATATATATGTGAATACCCCTCTATAATATAGATTTTTGAGTATTCACTTAATAACATAAAATAATTTTAGAAAAAGAGAGAGACATTTTGAGACGAAAATTCGGCAGCATAACGGCTATGTTGCAGGGTTTTAGAAAACATTGAAAAGAGAGGGGACATGGGTCACACACTCATAAATGATCCATAAAATAGTATAGGGACAGGATATAATTGATATAATAACATGGTAATGAAATTTTAAACACATACCATATAAAATGAAAAACATGGAAGGAAGACAAAAATAAGATTTCTCTTATGAAAATTTGGTAGCCTAACGGCGTCACTTAAAACATAAAAAAAATGAATTGACGAGATAAAATAGGGTCTCTCATCAAATGAAAATAAAATATCAGTATGATATATATAGATATCATACCCCAAAATAATAAAAAGGAACATGAAATACTTGACATGAAAATAGAACTTGAAAACGATAAGGGTGAAAGAATCCCTTAAAAATTCGGCAGCCTAACGGCACCACATAAAAATTCTTAAATTGAATTGATGAGAGCAAGAGGGGGTATCTCATAATATGAACATGAAAATAAAATTAGGATGAATATGAAATAACATCATCCAAAATAAGAACATGGAGCATAAAAGATATGACATAAAAGAGAGTACTTCGAAAGAAAGAGAGAGGTAGGATCCCTTACCTTGAAGAGTAACTTTGAAATCTTAAAGTTTGGGACCTTGGGAGGCTTGAGGGAACCTTGGAAGGACTCCTTGGGAGTTAAAAACACCATAAATTAGTTTATGAGGATTTTTTAATGGAAAGGATGAGAGAATTGCTTGATATTTATAGGGGAAGTGAGGGGACAAGGCATTAATGGCCAAGGGACACCTCATTGGTGGTATTGGCAAAAACCATGGGCTTGCCCATGGTATTTGCCCACGGTATTGGCCACTTGGGACATTTCATACCTTATATTACTATAAATAAGTCTACCATGTTTAGTAAATACATAATACATCATTTAATGATGTCATTAAACACCCGTAACTTAAAAACTATATTTTCACTATTCACCGAAAATTCAACATTCTCAGAAAAAACCCAAAATTTCACCTTAACCAAATATCGATGCAATGATTTCAAAAATGAAGTATATTTTATAAAAATAATTTTCTAAATATTTTTAATTTAATTTTTAAATATATACACTATTCACCAAAAATTCATTTTTTTCAGAAAAATCCCCAAAAATTACCTTAACATAATATTGATGCTCTGAGTTCAAAAATGAACTCCATTTTATAAAAATAATTTAATAAATATTTTTAATTAAATTTTTAATTAAAAAACATTATTCACCCGAAAAAACTATGACTTGACTAATAATTTCTGAAAATTTATTTGCATATTTTATTGAATCACATTACTTAATCAAGGTGCCTAGATTATTTTAATACTTTATTTAAGTGAGATTACTAATCCATTTGGTAACATTACTAATCCTAAGCGTAAAATCACAATTCATAAATTACTATTCATCAAAAATTATGTTGATCTTATTAGACTCTAAATTTCATACTGAACACAACTGTAGAAGACCATTTTTTTAAAATCATTACACATTTTTAATTTATTTAAGGTTTACATAAACATTTTTGAAATATTATTTTTCTTAAATTCATCAATAATATCCATACTATATTTATCCGGACATTTGAAAATTCACAAACTTCATCATAATAAGAAATCACAATTTTTATTTAAATCCAAGGATTACACAAGGCAGTTACGGTCTCGTTACATAACCGCTTATAACACCAGCATAGGACCTAATAGTAAGGTGTGCTAGGGTGATAGAATCTTGGGGAGGCTCAGACAACATTGCCCGAGTAGTGATTTATATCAGCTTGAACTTATCACGAATTCAATTCTGTTCTAGCTTCACACGATGATGTTCGGCTTGGGTTTGGTCTAGAGTAAATCCCAAAGGTGCTACCTCCTTCCCAAGTTCTGTCAGATGGGATTCGATTGGCACGAGACTACTGGATGGGGCCATCTAATATTCTTTCTATATTAATTAATCAATATCACTTGTATTTATAGAAAATAATCACAACATTTAGTTTCCAATGGTCTTATTTTAATTATACTCATTTTATTAAACGAAATAGTTTTGTTGATTATAAAATAAAATAACACACAAAGTTAGGAAAAAAATTTATTCAAAATTTTGGGTCATTACAATCTTCCCCCTTAAGAAATTGCGTCCTCGCAATTTCAAAAAATTTGGCTTGGATGTTTCATTGAAAGTTCCACATCGGAAAAGAGTTAGTAAAACTATTACTTTTAAAAAAGGAAAGGGAAGTAAAAAGGTCACCCGAGTTAACCCATACAAGGTTTCCATGTAGGAAAACATGTACATGGAAGAGAAAAAAAGGGTCAAGTTTTGAGGGAGAGTGATAGAAAACATGATTTGGAGAAAATTAACCACAAGAAGATCCCAAATGTAAGATGTGTTAAACGGTATTTGATTACCCAGTAGGAAATGTAATCCAACCACGTTTTTGTTTTGTGTTCCTTTTCATAATTTTGGGGGACTCTTTTACTACATAGAATAAAAACATAAGGAAATATATTTACCTTCAAGTAGAGTTTCATCCCTTAATAAGTTTCCACCATGACTAATTTTTTCTCCAAACAATGAACATTCAAAAATACTTGGTCTCGTCAAAAGCACAAGAATAAACTTCTAGAGAATCACATAATCCACAAAAGAATCACTAAATTTTTTTCTTGTCTTTAGTCATAAACTAATACTAAAAAGGTTGGTACGAGATCATATAATCCCCAAAAAGGATAATCCTATATAAAAAGAAATGTGATTATTAATCTTCAAAATTCAACAAAAGTATCCAAAGTTCCAGAAAGACCATTCAATACACAACCATCCTTAAAATTCTTCAGAATAACCCAAACTAAGATTGGAACCCAAAACTTAGAAGGATATAATCACATAGTCTTCTCTAATAAATCTTAACATTTATCTCCAAATAATATCGACTACTATTAAAGAATCATACTAAAGTTTAATTAACCTATTCACATATTCTCTATGCTAGGTTCATCATTTTCCTAAAATAACCTAAATCACCATATGTCCACAACAAACACATAAATTCTTACAAAAACAATTCAACCATTCCTCCTCAATTTAAATCCTATAGTATATTAGGCATATAGTACTCCAATAGAGAAAACATCATCCAAAATAACATGTATCATTTAATCACCAAATCATTTTTCTATACAATGGATATCCATTTAATAAAACATAAGTTTCCAAAATCAACTTATTCTTGATCCACAAAAATAGCAGGTGCATTAGTCAGTCTGAAGGGCATAACAACACACTCATAATGCCCATATCTTTATTGGAATGAAGTTTTTTGGAATATCAACATTCTTTACCCTCAATTGATGATTACCAGAACAAAGATCAATCTTAGAGAAGAATTGAGTCCCATGAAGTTGGTCAAAGAAGTCATCAATTCTTGGAAGAGATTATTTTTTCTTCACTGTGATCCCATTCAGTTATCTATAATCAATGCATAGCTGCATCGATCCATCCTTTTTCTTCACAAAGAGAACTCATGCTCCCCATGGAGACACGCTTATTTGGATAAAACCATTCTCCAAAATATCTCGGAGTTGTTTCTTTAATTCCTCTAACTCCACATTTTCCATCCTATAGGGGGTCCTTGAAATTATATGAGATCTAGGTAGAAGTTCAATGAAGAACCCTACCTCTATTTCTGGGGGAGGTCCGAGTAACTCCTCAGGAAATACGTCAATGTATTCCTAGATGATGGGGAAATTTTCTAAAAGAATAAATCCTTCCTGAGGAACTTATTTCATTTACGAATATTTTAACTAAAAAGGATTTTATGTCTTAAAACTTCATGCTTAGACAATTACATTTTTTTATAATCCCTTCATAATGATTCATAAAAATCTTGTGATTAACCAAACATATCCCCCAGGAGTGTCATAATCAAGAGTGTAGAAAGCCCCGTTTTCATGTACTATTTCCTGTTCGAGTCTAGCTCAAAGAGGTGTTTTCAAGTTTTACCCCTATGTACATCTGTTCCAGAGCCACCTCTACCTGCTTTTATCCAGATAGGGGTGTATTTTCTTGATAAACCACTTACTCAATACTCACCAAAATACCAGGAAGATTTCCTATATTTAAACTTTTATATAGGGTTATTCCTAAAGTTTTCAGATCCTAATTTCCATAAATAACTAAGCCATCATTTGATACCAACTATAGCATCCCACTTTTTTATCACATAAACTTTCACTTCATTATAGAAAATTGAGGATCTTTAAGGTTTAGTGTCTTGGAAACCAGGAACTTAATACATGACAACAACAAAAAACATTATTCTTAAACACTTAAAAGGCTACTTCATTTTTTCATCATAAGTTCATTACAGCATCTCATAACCTGGGAGCATACATCAAAGGAAAGGGTGAGTAGAAGGCCTATTAAGGGAAACAAGGGAAACATTTTACATGTGAACTTGAGATACATCAATAAAGTTATGATTAATAGCTTTAAGAAATGAGAATGAGATCATGAGGCATATCATAATGGAAAAAACATGATTACTAACTTGAAGATGTGGCTACGACATTTAACTTATACAATAATGAACATATCACCAAGGTCCATACCCAAGGTGTCATTTGAAATTAGCAAGGTTATTTACCAAGGTATCGTTAAAATTGTAATCTCTAGTGGGTACATAATTACCCAATGCATTGGAGTGATATCAGGGTGCACCCTTAAAATTGTCTTTATAATCATGTGAGCCACATATATCATCATCAAACATTTATTAAATACCACATATATAATAAAATAAATGGGTTTCATTGCATAATCATAATGTTTTAAAAACTGCTTTTAAGACATGATATTTATGTCATTTTAATCCCACAAAAAACAAAGAAAGTGGGTTTCATGTATGTAAATACCAGAATTTCAAATAGAACATTTCGATATATATGTGAATACCCCTCTATAATATAGATTTTTGAGTATTCACTTAATAACATAAAATAATTTGACAAAAAGAGAGAGACATTTTGAGACGAAAATTCGGCAGCATAACGGCTATGTTCCATGGTTTTAGAAAACATTAAAAAGAGAATGGGACATGGGTCACCCACTCATAAATAATCCATAAAACATTAAAGGGAAAAGATATAAAGGATATAATTACATGGTAATGAAATTTGAAATACATACAATATGAAATTAAAAACATGGAAGGAAGACAAAAATAATATTTCTCTTATTAAAATTTGGCAGCCTAACGGCGTCACTTAAAACTTAAAAAAATGAATTGATGAGATAAAATACAGTCTCTCATAATATGAAAATAAAATATCCGTATGATAGATATAGATATCATACCCCAAAATAATAAAAAGTAACATGTAATACTTGATATGAAAATAGAACTTGAAATCGAGAAGGGAGAAAGAATCCCTTGAAAATTCGACAGCCAAACGGCGCCACTTAAACATTATTAAAATGAATTGATGAGAGAAATAGGGGGTATCTCATAATATGAAAATTAAAAGTATATTAGGATGCATATGAAATAACATCCTCCAACATAAGAACATGGAGCATAAAATATATTACATAAAAGAGAGTACCTAGAAAGAAAGAGAGAGGTAGGATCCCTTACCTTGAAGAGTAACTTTGATATCTTGATGTTTGGGACCCTGGGAGGCTTGAGGGAACCTTGGGAGGATTTTTTGGAGGTAATGATACCATAACATTGTTGAGGAGGATTTTGGAATGGAAAGGATGAGATAATGGCTTGGTATTTATAGGGGAAGTGAGGTGACAAGGCATTAATGGCCAAGGGACACCTCATTGGTGGTACTGGCAAAACCATGGGCTTGCCCATGGTATTTGCCCATGGTATTGGCCACATGGGACACCTCATACCTTATATTACTATTCATAAGTCTATCATGTTGATTACATACTTAATACATCATTTAATGATGTCATTAAACACCCATAACTTAAAAACTGTATTTTCACTATTCATCAAAAATTCAACTTTCTCAGAAAAACCCCAAAATTTCACCTTAACCAAATATCAATGCTCTGATTTCAAAAATGAAATATATTTTATAAAAATAATTTTCTAAATATTTTTAATTTAATTTTTAAATAAATACACTATTCACCGAAAATTTATTTTTTTCAAAAAAATCCCCAAAAAAATACCTTACCATAATATCGATGATCTGAGTTCAAAAATGAACTTCATTTTATAAAAATAATTTTCTAAATATTTTTAATTAAATTTTTAATTAAAAGCATTATTCACTCGAAAAAACTAAGACTTGACTAATAATTTCTGAAATAGTTATTTACATATTTTATTGAATCACATTACTTAATCAAGGTGCCAAGATCATATTAATAATTTCTTTAAGTGATATTACTAATCCATTTGGTCACATTACTAATCCTAAGCATAAAATCACTATTCATAAATTATTATTCATCAAAAATTATGTTGACCTTATTAGACTCTAAATTTCATACTAAACACAACTGTAAAAGACAATTTTTTGAAAATCATTACACATTTTTAATTATTTATGGTTTACATAAACATTTTTAAAATATTCTTTTTCTAAAATTCATCAATAATATGCATACTATATTTATTTGGACATTTGAATATTCACAAACTTCATCATTATAAGAAATCACAATTTTTATTTAAATCATAGGATTACACAAGGCAGTTACAGTCTCATTACATAACCCCTTATAACACCAACATAGGACCTAAGAGTATGGTGTACTAGGGTGATAGAATCTTGGGGTAGCTCGGCCAATATTTCTCGAGTAGTGATTTCTATCATCTTGAACTTCTTGCGAAGATGATTCCATTCCAGCTTTACACGATGAAGTTCGTCTTGGGTTTGGTCCAGAGCAAAGCCCAAAGGTGCTACCTGTTTCCCGAGTTCTGTCAGATGGGATTCGATCGGCCCGAGACTACTGGATGGGGACATCTAATCTTCTTTCTATATTAATTAATCAATATCACTTGTATTTATAGACAATAATCACAAAATTTAGTTTCCAACGGTCTTATTTTAATTATACTCATTTTATTAAATGAAATAGTTTTGTTGAGTATAAAATAAAATAACACACAAAGCTTGGAAACAAAATTTATTCAAAACTTTGGGTTGTTACACACATACATTTAGAGGACCCTTTAGGACTAGTTTTAGTGATATAGTAAAAAACCATTAACTAAGAAATCCCATTTCTTTCTCAAAAAATATACATTTTTTAAACTATATAAGAAACTACTTAACCCATAATAAGGATTTAACATCTCCCCCAAAATTCTCTACACAAGAAATTCTATTATACATATCTTGTGAAGTACATTTATTTATAATCTTAGGAAATGGAAACATAATATGGGGTGGGCTCAAACACATAGTAAGGGTGAACACAAGCATTAATAATAAAAGATCAAAAGTGACCATAAGATGAGAATAAATAATGTGGTAGAAATAGATAAACAAGAAATTTTATGATATAATAAATCTAAAATCATAATATATATTCATCTAAAAATAAAAATAAAAAATATATCATAGATAATAATAATTGGTTCCATAGTGATGAAATTCATAATGTGATGGGTTTCATATAATCATCTTATAACCATTTGCAGTGGAATAAAACCCAAAACATAGGTACATATATCTTCCTGAATCAACATGTAAATAATACTGTAAAATATAGTAACTAGAACTCATAAAAAATAGTATTTTCCATCCACCTTCCATAGAGAGTGTTTAAGGAAGATCATGAGTAATAGTGAACTAAAGCACCCTACCTCCAAGGTGATGCACCAGACAATAGATCCGTGATCATATTGTGGGGACATTCAAAAAAAGGGGTGCCCATACCTTCTCAAATAATATAAATAGTGTTTCTGGAGGAAGGGAGTTTATTAGAGACTCATACACATCACACACCACACACACCCAATATAATAAGATCTTATCCAAAAATGTAGCTGAATCTTGAGACATCTCATATTCATAACACATCATATGCATTTATGACTATTGGGTATAATTAATTGAATGTTTTAAATGAATTAATGAAAATACATAAATCCATTCATAATGGATTAAAACTATTAATAAATCATTTGATAGAAGCAATATATATATATATATATATCATATATATATATATTATTCATGCATAACATGCATGAATAATACATGCATCATATTCATATATTAAATTTACACTATATATAATATCATATATTTTATATATGTGTGAAAATCATGAATAATAAGAATGTGAACATACATCTCATTAATTTAAATTTTAGTTCACATCTAATATCCTCCCACTTTCACTAAAATATAAGTACTTTAATAAAAACATCACAACAGTTTATAAATCCATCCAAAATCTTCTAGATAGATATTTTCATCAAAATCTATTCATTTCCAAAAACAATTATGTCCATAATTTTATCATTATCCAAGGGATTAATTTTGTGACCCTATAGGTCTTAGTATAATTGAATGAAACTATTAAATCCATATTTCATAGATATAATAAAAGATTCTCCTCCACTAAATTATTAGTGCTACTCAAGATGTTATGGGGTCTGTTGTGATCTCCATAAAAATACTCCTATCTCTATAAGAACATGTACACCAAAATATGTATCATATATATACCTATATAATCCTTTCATCCCATACATTAAGTGAACCCTAGACACGGAACATGTCAATCTAGTTTTGGCCTCACATCATTTCTTGATTCATTGTAAAAGAGAGACCAAGTTTTTGAATACATCACATATCATTAATTTATCTAATAAGTACATAAAATTTCACATATCCTAGTAGTTGAACGAATCATATGTGAAACAACAAAGAAAGTCCACTAATTTCCTTAGTCTAATTCAATCAAGGTCTAGATGTATTTAACTTTTCATACAAGTGGAAAAATTCCATCTTGGTTATGCTCCAACCAACTACATGACCAACAATATACCCAACCACTTCCGTATTTTCTAAGTATATATATTGAAATTAATAATTAGAGTATCAATGAATAAAGGTTCTCATGATTGGTATCTCTATTACCTTTTTTAGGAAGGATTTATAGTAATCACACACCCCTAAGTACAAATAAGATAAGGGGGAATTCCATGAGATATAATTTTTTGGATTACTCCAAGTAATAAGTATCTACTTATTACCTCATGAATATATTATTTTCATCTCATATAAAACCCTTTTAAATTGGTATACAAATCTAGTCAGGATAATATTAACATATCATAAGAACCAATAATACTTTTTGATGGTAATTGGTTAGGGTAAACTAAAATGTTTGTACTTTGAGGGGATATTTATCATTCGAACATTCATGTAGAATATATTTTAACACACATGAGTTAATTATTAATATATATTTCATTTATTATAAATAAATTATATGTTTACAACCATTATAACCAATATATTAATATATTCTAAATGAATTTTGTATTGTTTCTTTAGAAATTTTTTTTGAAAATTAAATACATATTTAATTATTTTCACATCTCTATGTGAACATCTAAAAAAATACTCCCACAAACCTTTTAAAGAGTAAAATTTACTGACTGAAAATTACATTGTTATTTGATTTTCAAAGAAGTAACTTTAATGGAGAGTGGTAACTGGTGGGATACAAAATCAAAACATGCCCAATTCAAAATTTCAGGTTTAAAAAACTGATGAGACAGAAAACCCAAGATGATCATATCATCACAATAATCACCAAAAAATAATGTCATAGAACATCATTATGAAGTAGTTAGTTGTAATATCATCTCCTACAACCAACATGGTCACTAGTACAATCACCGACACCATCTGATCCCACCATTGACATCATCAACCCCCATCGGAGACCATCAAGGACTATCGAGCCATTGTAGAACATTATCACATTTTTATCTTCATTCATCCATCACAAAAACCATAAAAAACATATAAATCATATACATAATATTCACTGAAAAAACTAACATCATTGTTGTCTTCACCGAATGAACATCACAATAGTCACCGAAGATTTTTGGATTCTATCATAACCACCAGAAAACAACATCACCAGAAAACATCGTCGCCATCGAGTGAGTATCATGAATCCCATAACTCCAGAAACCACTCAAAAAGCACCTCCCAAAGATCATGTTAAAACCACATGTCTAGATAGTCCCATGGAGGATATATGGTATGAAAAACTAGAGAAGAGTAGGATTATAATGGATCCAATAGAGAGTCGTTTGCATCTCCAACATCACTCAACCAAATTGAGATCCTACCATATCCTGAACACAGACTGGGCCTCTAGGAACCCCCAACAACAATGAAAAAACTGACCCAAAGACTCTTAAAATCGAGTGCACCAAACCGACCAGGAATAGTTCAATGGACCTAGAGGCCAGAGATGAGTGCGAGTAGGAAGGACCTATATAAAAAACCATGACCAAGAAATCACTAACATAATCACCAAAATGAAGCATCAATGAACCTTCATACTAACCAAACCATTGAAAAAACCCCAAAATTAATAGATCTATAAGTAAAATTTATCATAGAATGATGAATAAGAAAACTGGGTTGAAACCCAAGATGAACATGGAACTAGAACCCAAGGAATAAAAGTGAAAGTGAAAACCAAATAAGGAGTCGAGAATGAAACCCTAAAAAAATGCATTAACAACAAGGGAATGAAACGCTAGGAAAAGGAAATGAAGAATAAAGGATCTGGGAGTCCACTTTATAGAAAACATTAAGGGATAGTACCCTATGAAGAATGAAGGATATCCCTCTAGGGAGCTGACCAGAAGATTAGAGGTCGGAAGATCACCCCAGCACCGAGGGAGGAAGCTGAGGAAGGAGAAGAGGAGTGCACTAAGAAGATCACTCTGGGAGAGAACAGGGCCATATCTTTTAATTGTATGTACATATATGAATCAACCTAGTTTGAATAATACTGATATTTAGGAATCATATTCCTTAATTTCAACTATCTAAACTTTTATTCAAACTCATTAACTTTAGACCATCAATTTATATAATATTATATATTTTTTTCCTCTTATAACTCTTTCTAAGTATATTATCATTATCACTGGAACCTTTTTCGTCAATATTAGTCTATAAAATATTTTGAAAATAATGTAACTATTTACCTTATAACTCTACTACCATATCCTAAACTCTTTTATAATAATGTGATATCTACTTAGTTGTGGTAACTAATTTTACTTTTTTCATTACTATTTATAGCCACATATCCTAAACATATCTTAGTGAAGAATTTATATAATCTTATACTATTAAAATTCTTTAATAAATATTGATATTAATTTTATCATAGTAACTAAATGAAATAATTTAAAATTTTATTTACTATCACATATACTAAATCATTAGTATATTAAGTGAAAAATCACTCATCTTAAATTGGTACAATGTTTTATATGTTAACATTCAACTTCTCAAATTCAAAACATACTCCCAATAGCCTCTTATACACTATATTCACTTTTTAATATCTTTATGAGAAACAACACAAACTAATTTTTTGAGGAAATAATATTTATTTACTTTTAGTGGGAATATCTAAAAAATAATCTATTGTTTAAATATATCATATGGCATTATTTTTTGTTAGATTATTTTATTTCTCAAATATAACTTTTTTATTCATAGTCCCATGAATTTAGGGAAATTTGATTTGTTTTTAACTAAGAGCATCTCTACTAATAATTAGGTTACAATCACTTGGTAAGTCTGGTGTACTATAACAAATGACAATTCTATCAGGGGTACTCCCCTTACTTGTGAGAATGTCATCAGAAAAGTTTCCCTATCTCTAGGTATGGGTGACTTTTGTGCCTTGTTTAATGATTGATTTAAAATTGCTAATAATATATATTAAATTTGAAAAAAAAATCAGTTTCACTCAAGTATCAGAATAAAATCATGGATTCCAAATCAATTACAGTGATATTGATGTTGTAGAGATTAGAAAACCAAATAACACTAAGTGAGGATCTAGTCTTTGCCTCGATTGCATTTCTCGGATTGTAAGAAGTGTTGTAACCAATAACCACTGATCTTGTATGATCCAATACTAACCCTCATACTCTCATAAATCCTAGGATTCATGGTCCATCCACATTTAATTTAAATCCAAGGCTAGTTATAAAGTATTTTCTTGAAAAAAATATTTTATTCAATAAAATAAACCATTATTGGGTGTAAATACAATTCCATAGTTTTTAACAAATAGCTAGATAAACACTTTATCTAGGATAAAACAATATTATCTGTATTTTTTTCTCAAAAAAAATATACAATCCAATGAATCATAAACCTAGTGTATAAAATTAATCATCACATATTGTTCTTTACAAATATTTATTAACACCTCTTATCATATAAGATGAGTGAGATAAAAATACAATTCCTTTATATAGATTCATCCAAACATGACAGGAATATTTATAATAAAATTTCTGTTGTGGAAATTATTACTTAATCAACTAAATAAAATTAATAATCACTTTCAATTCATCATTTTATTTATAACTCTTGTATATTTACAAAACTAGTAAATCATACATTTGGTATCATATTCCCTTAAAAATTGAATCATCAATTTCTATAACATTAAATCATGATAAGGACATTACATGGAGTTTCGTAACCCCCTTAGGTATTCTAGATAATCCAATAATATGGAATCATTAACCCTCCCTACTAATACCCTTAGGTTTGAATAACCATAACTGGATTCTTAAAGAAATATTATTATACATTCCAACTTTATCTCTTCTATTTCTAAAATTATACCTCCATTTATTGTTTGTATAGTACCATAACATAGATATCATGTTCCTAGTTCATATATTATCAATAATTTCAAAATATTGGGTAACTTTTATTGAATTCATCCATATTTCTATAACATTTCCATAGATGACAAGAGAATTAATTACATTACCATAATAATTGTTATAGGATTTATTCAGTCTCTACAAACATATGAAATCATTTTGATTATTATTGAGATACCCAATCATATAGAGTATATTAGAGGAGTCTAAAATTCCTTAGTCAATTTTTCGTTAAATGACTTTGAAACCTTAAATGAGACATTATAGAGTTCCTTAAGAATCCTATTTTTCTTTTTGAACAAATTCAAAACTTGGTTACTTAGGAAGAAATTATTCTAACACATTGAATATTTCTCTTGATTAAGAAATTTTCTTAAGATACTAGTCTCAGGAGTTCCTTACATTAATCTTCGCATTTCAAGTGTTAATAACAATGTTTCACTTGAGAATTATGATGATTTTATCTAATATAGAATTTTTTATCATATTAATATCATGTATTTTGTCTTTAAATTAAATAATATTAATGATAGTTATGTTTTAGTAATTAATAACCACATGCATCATATACTTTTCTTTATCTAAGATCCATATTTCCTTAAGTGATGAGTCTGCTATAGAATTCCTCTCATCACTTAATTATTTAGTTAGAGAATAATACCAATCACAAATGTTTTGACTCATAGATATTTGATAGGATAACACTTTAACCAAATCCATCAAATGGATAAAGTCAACTCAATTCCTCTAGTTTTTATCCCAAGATTTCTTGAGCTAAGTGTAACCCCAAAAAAACACCAAGAATGTACTGACAAACTAAAATCCAAGGTCACCCTATTAGGTATGAACCTACCAAAGGCTGATCTCGTGTTACCTATCACTTTATTTCTTTAGTCAATATAATTCAGGGGTACCCTTTTAAGCAATAACCTACTCGGTTGAAAGATTGAGGACTTGATAAGTTCTATTTTTGAAGGAACCTCACACTTAGTATTTGAGGGGTTTTTATTTTAAAGCCTAACAAATTTAATATAAATCATATATATATTAAATTAATCATTATTAAATCCTATGTAATAGTTATATTCTAATTTTTTATTCTCCTTTTGTGTATACATACTTTTAATGATATAGTTTTTGAATCCCCATTCCAACCACTAAATTAATTTTTTCACACCACATTAATGGTTAACTCTTTACACAACCCAAAATTCTATGTTAATCATCGAAAAATGGAATTAAAGTATATTCATACATATCCAAATTAATCATATTAATAATTTTATTGAATTCTTAATATAAAATTATAGAGTTATATGATATTTAAAAACTCTACATTAGTAAACAAGACTTGACAGATTGTCAAACCCATTCCCTTTCCTAGCTAAGGAATGCCTCCATGAAAGTTGGTGGTCTGAACCCATGTCACTCAACCTAGGGAGACTTTACTAAATACATAATTTAATTAATGAAAAATGTAACACCAAATATGAACAAACTATGCATAACAACTATTCTCAGTATCATAACTAAAATTACAAACTGATGTCAAGTTAGATGAAAGCTAAATTTTATGATATCAAACATAGAATGATATAAAAGGCTATATCCTAGAATTAATTTATCATATAAATGGGAATACACAATATTCATATTTCATAAAAAATTACTAAACATGAATATAAATGAAATTTAACAAATAAATTAATAATTTATTTATTTTCAAAAACATGAGACATTTATAAACTATTCATAAATGATTTATAATTATAAAAATTTTATAATTTATCTAGAATATAAATATTTTAAATACATTTAAATATTAAATCCTTCATATTTAATGTTATATGGAATTTATATGATATTTCATGGATTAAAAACATTTTATAATCAAATTTCTATTATATAAACTTTTTATATAATCTAAATATTTTCATTACCCTTACATAGAATCCCTATTCTGTATAAGGGTAATTGATTTTTTTAATAACCTATGTAAAGGTAATTTAATGTTTACCTATATGAAGCTCGATTTGAAAAACTATTGGGTAAAGGTAATATATAGATTACCTTTACACAACACCCTCATGTAAATTTATTACCTTTACACAACTTCAATATGTAATGGTGCTCATAAATTTTGTATTTTGTGAAATGGAAAACCTTCAGAACCTTTACATAGCAGCCCTAATTCCATTATGTTTAAGTGTAATGTTCCCATGAACCTTATATAAACCCCTTTTTGTAAGGTTAATACCTTTATGAAATTCATCTTCATAAAGGTAACAGAGAGGTTAACCTTATGCAGATATTATGTGTAAGGGTATCATGTAAGGGTAAGGGAATATCTATCTTTATGTGATGGATCACATAAGGTTATAAGCTTTAAACAACCTACCTATGTAGGGGTAAATCTTATTTAAATTTATGTAGTTCATGTAAGATCCTATAATTCTTCTTTAGGTTTATAAAAATTATATTTTTCATTTTTCTTTGAAAACCAGTGATTCATACACATCAAAATCATTAAGAACCTACTTTGATACCATTTATGGGTTTTGTATAATATTTTAATGACCATTTTCAGTGGAAGATAACTCAAAACACAAGTTGTTCTATCTTCAGGATTTGGCATGTAAGTAATATTATAAAACAGAGTACCTAGAATTCATGAACAATAGTGGTTTACATCTCTTTATGGAGAGAGTGTTTGAGAAAGATCATGAGGATTAGTGAGTGAAATCACCCTATCTATAAGTCTATACACTGTAAAATGGATCTATGATTGTATCATGAGGATACCTAAAAATTTATGTGGTTTTAGAACAATTTCAAATGAGTTAATGACGTTTTGGGAGGAAGATAGTTTAATAGAGGCTCATAAACATAGCACACCACACAAACTCAATAGGAGAGGATCTCATACTCTTATATAGATGAATCCTAAGGCATCTTATTTTCATAACACATCATATTCCTTTCTAATTATTGGTTATAATTCATTGAACATTCTCATTGAATTAATGAAAATACTTTAATCCAGTCATAATATATTTTTACTAATGAATAAACTATTCAAGATAATTAAATTACATATATATATATTATTTATTCATACATCACATGCATAAATAATACATGAATCATATACATATAGTAAATTTACACTATATATAATATCAAATCATATATATATATATATGTATGTATGTATCTCAATAATAATATACATGTGTAAATTAATCTCATGAATGTACAATTTTATTCCACATAAAACATAATTCTGGAAATTGAATTACATTACCTAAGTCAGGACATCATGGTATTAGACATCATGATCTTATCATCAAGTCCCTATGTCTATAAAGTATTCTTTTCTGGGAAAGAATATTCTAAAATACCCAGGCAACATTGTCTCGTGAGAACTATCAATGCATCAAGGGGCTATTATTAGCCCCACCCATCCTTAATTAAGTCCAATACATTCATCATATGAAGGAATGAATAGTATATTCAATACATAAACAATATTTTTTAATAATTAATATAAATTTGTATTGGAATAATAAATATGCATATTTTCAATATTTCCCCAATCAAAAAATGGATTGTCTTTATGTAAATATCCATCAAACTAAGACTGTATAGAGTTGGAGGTATATGGTTAAGTCAATAATTTCTCCAATCAATCGATATATAACATCTAGGTGAAGAACTTTCAATTAAAGGAATGAAATATAGAATGTTCAAAAATAAAAGGCATAAAAAGAAAAAGTATGCTTATAAAAAAGGATGATTTCTAATGAAAGATGTAATGAATAATTTCTAAGAGTCTAATACCTTAAAATATATTAGTTTTAGAGGATTTAGAAGGTAATATATGACTAGTATATACAGGATTGTAAAGGAAAAAATTTTTGAATACAAATCATATTATAATAATGGAGACTTGAGATACAAAAACCCTTATGGTAATGGTAACATAAGAATAAAAATAACATGAGTGTAAAACCATGAAATTATAATATGATGATATGAAAGATATTAATTTTACATGAATTAAATAGAGAACTAAATACACCATGTAAAATATAATATGGTGTGAAATATCAAACATGTCTCGTGAAATTAAAAATAGTGACAAATAATACTTAATAATTAAGAAAAATTTGAATAAAACCCCCATTGAAGGATTAAATTTAAATTGTAATATAAAATACCATTAATAATGATAAACAAATGATATAAAATATCAAAGGGTAATTGATTGTAGGTTTTTAGTGTTGAGGAAGAATCTTTTTAAGGTATGACTAACTCAAATTTTAGTCTTAAATCACATGTAATCATTGCTTTATAGGATAATGATAACATTTCTAATGATAATAGTTGATTAATGGACAACATTAATTTTCCAGAAGTAGAGGGGGAGGATTTTCACATGTAATTTATAATTGATTTATAAGAAGATAAATAATTACATTGACTTGTAATTATGCTTTTATTGATGATATAAAAGAATATATTTCATTTCATGATTGTTGTGATGCAAGATTCAAGTACCTAATCCCTCTAGTAGTGATCCACATGTACACAACGATCTCTGATCAATTTCATAAAATTGTATATTCTTGGAATGTTTGATCCCGATCACTTGTGTTGTTCATGGTTTATTGCACTATTTTTCTTCTAGAAGATGGAGACACTTTATGATATCTCAAACACCTGATAATGGTGGAAGAGTGAGCTATTTATAAAACTCTAGATATCTCTCTAGATATATCTATCTAGATATCTCTCAAGATATATCTATTTAGATATATCTCTAGATATCTCTCTAGATATCCCTCTAGATATCTCTCTTATACATTTTTCACACCCATAAAGTCACTTTACAAATGTGATATATTTATAAATAATTAGATATTATTGTATATATATTATGGTGGGTTTAGGGTTTCAAAATTTCACAAAAGACCTTAACCGTTTATAATATTCTTAATTGAACCCACATCCATTAATAATGATAATATTTTTTTCAAATGACACTATTAAAGGCTATGTGTGAACCATAACACCTTCATCCAATAAAAACCAATAAAAGGAAATACATCCCAGATAAAGTCTTCATGAAATTCCCCTCTCTAGTGACTAAATTATAATGTCAAGAATCCACCATCGCATGACTTCTTGGCAAGCTATCTCATGCAGGCTTTCACGGGCCCGGTACCGATGGTAAAACTCATACCCACTCATTCATCAAAATCCAAATGGCCAAGCTCTGGTGGATGCTTCTTACACTGAAACCTCATCTGAAGTTGTTCCTTATAGAATGTCTATAATATTTCACATACGAGAATCAAAATATCACCAAAGACTAATCTTACAAATTCAAACCATGAAGATTCATTCACGGTTAGGTTTTAAAATTTCAAATTAAAAATCTAAAGGAATACCACGTCATGAGACAATAGAAAGAGTCAACAAAAGGCTTGGGAGGTCACTCTATCTCATATACCAAAGCACTAATAACACCACAACTCATATCCACCTCCAAGAGAGTGGCAGAATATTGGAGAAAAAGTATATGAATGTGTGTCCAAAGCTCTTGACAGAGCTCATCTCCATGGCCCCCAACACCGACGGCCACCACGCTATAGTAGGAAGCATTTCCGTCAAACAAAAATCAAACCAACACCAAAAAAACCAAATTCATCCAAAAACAACAATAAAAAATAAAAACAGGGGCCCATAGGGGAATCACTTCTCCTGAAAACTTTTAGCCACTCAAATGCACAATCCCAAAACCTCCATGGAGAGCACCACACCTGACTAACTGGGAAGGGAGCGGTGAACCAGAACTTTAAAGCAGTCTTGAGCAATTGAAAGTTTGGAAGAGGTTTATTTATTCCGATGGGAACCCTACAAATCCTTGCACGCATACTAATCAGGTTCACAACACACTTGGAAATCATCTTCATATATGCCCAAACATCAATTGATAGAAATAATAGAACTCACCAAAAAACCTTCACACATCTTATCTTCATTAGACTAATTTCAAAATCAGCTCTCAAAGATCTCAAATCCTCAAATATATATGACTAAAATCAACGGTTACCTTCAGATTATCATACAGGGGTGGCTCAGGTTTGACCATAGATGTCTCAATGAATTCATCCCCTATCTACTGATAAAGTCATGACCAAAATTTCAATGATGGAAGAGCTGATGTCACTCCGCCAGGCTAGAAGGGAGTCATACTAGAATACCATCGAAGCTACTAAAGCCTCTCCCATCCTTGCCAAACTTCCCACCGTAGTGACTCTTGGATGAGAACCCACCGCATGTACTCACCAAATCCATCTCCACTGTCAGACCCTCCGTCCTCACCTTCCGCCCAACGCAACCAAGCCCTAAGGCACTCCTAAGAGAAAAGGGCTCCTGAGAAAACCTGGCCTTTAATCCTAGGATCCCCCAATTAGAACACATTATGAATTTAAATAAATATTTTTTATTTCTAATTGCATCAATAAACACAGTCCTCTTCCCTCGTCAACATTTATTGATCCTAGAATAATGACTATTTAATTAAATAAATTTCATTTCATTATTTCAATGATAAATATAATAAATATTATATTCACAAAACATGCAAACTAATATTTATTATTTATTTTTTAACTCACATTATTTTTATCAATAACTTTTGATTAAATTATGGTTATCAACAAAACATGAATAAATATTGTTTATTATAACTTATTAAATTTTATACTAGAATTTAACTAAGATTGTAGATACACTTGGTGTGTGACCCTCTAATCCTCATTATTAGTGGCATTAGGCATAACTTTCTAAAGTCCATGGATAGCATAGAGAAACATACCAATTCACCTATAGAGAATGAAGTTAATGTAAAAATGATATTCAACCTCCTATGAAAACTTACTATGTAATTTAATCCCTTTATTGTGATATATATAATCATGTAGGTTACATGTTGGTTCCATCAACCTAAATACTATATTTCCATTTCTATGACTTTATGGAAATGAATTTTCTCACTTAACACTATGGATAGGGATTTATCTAGGAATTTATACTACATAAAAGGGCCCAAGATATCAATTTCCATCATAGTATATAAGGGATAAATCCTTTCTCACATCATCCATTAATATAATATCACCCATGATTCACCCAACATACCCTACCTAGACACAGACATATTCCAGCATAGTTTTTATCAATGTATCAAAGTGAATGGGTCATGATATTAATAAATTATAATCTAAAATTAGAAGGATCAGTACACGTGTACTTGTATAAGAATATCTAATGACACATAGAAATATGGATGCCCTATTTGAAAGGTCTATTCGCATAACCTCTTATCTTAGAGATTACTAAGGGAGAACACCATGGGAAGGTATCCTAGTGTATTATGATTAGAATACCCATAATATACCATATAACATATGTCATACTGGAAAATATCATCCATTTGTATGAAAATATTCAAGAATAATGTTGTGTCACTTCTATGTTCTCATTATATCAGAAAACTATTATGAACTTTTATTATGACATATATTTTTAGGATATTATCATATAAAAATATCATGTAGAGAAATAGTAAAAATGTGAAAAAGGAAATTAATTAAAAACTGTAATCAAGTATTAAATAGGTTGGTTGTGGGGCACAAACTCTAACAAAATCCCACTTTCACTAGATTCAACTGACAACATAATTCAATCCTTTAGATCTCACATGATACACATGCCTCTACTGAGATATATCCTTGGTTAAGATTTATTCCATGTTTTCCTCCATGGATACTCTGCCCACCATAAATTCACCTCATTGGGAAAATCCAATAAGATATAAACCTTCTAAAGTATGAAATTTTTTATTTATTGTGACCTTTACTCCTTGGAGAGAGCCATTATTGTAGTGTTCTGATAGTAAACTAGGATAGGGTCTTCATTGATAGGAATGAAATAAATCTATTGGAAAAATTATCAACTCTATACTATTTTCTTAGCTTCATGATAAATCACAGTATACTTGGAGTCCACTATCGAATCAGTGATAATCAGCTTCTTTGAAATCTTTCAACTCATAGATCCTCTATTGAGACAAAAGTTATATGCAGACTGTAACTTCAAGTCATTATGATCTCTTTGAAATATAGCATATGTATAACCTCAAATAACTATCTCTTCATTTCCTCCATACACTAGGAGAATATCCTTAGTTATCTTTGATACTTAAGGATAGTATTGATAGTAGTAAATTTTCATTCTCTGTAATTTTCTTGATATCTACCTATTGTGATCAAAGAATAGGGAACATCAATCCTCACACATAACATGGCATACATGATAAATCCTATCACTAAAGTGTATAGGATATTACTCATTTTATCTCTATCCTCTCTCCACTAAGGACACATTTTATTATAATGTTTTATGTCATGTAACATTGGAACTAATACACTCTTGGATAGTTCCATACTAAATCTATTCATTATTTGGTCAATGTATATACTCTAACTTAGTCCAAGAAACCTCTTGTATCTATTTCATGTGATCTTGATCCCGAGAATGTAGGCATATTCATATAATTTCTTTATGTAGAAGCACTTTCTCAACTATTACTTAACATTTTATAAGGCCAATATATCATTTCCAATTAGTAATATGTCATCACATATACTAATACGTAAATAATCATACTCCCAATAAACCATTTTTAAACATATTCTATGCATTAATTATTAATTAAACCAAATTCTATTATAGATTCATTGAATCGAATGTTACATGACTTTGATGATTTCATTAATACATGGATAGATATGTGTAACTTTCATACATTTTTTTATTAGATAGAGTCACAAACACTTCAAGTTGTGATATATACACATCCTCTTGAAGGTTTCCATTATAGAATGTAGTTTTAAAATCCATTTTATAAATATTTTTCTCAAATTTATCTACTATGGAAAAAATTATGATGGATTTAAACATGGAAATTGGAGAAAATGTCTCACCAGAGTCAATGACCTGACATTGTATAAACCCTTTAGCCACTATTTGTGCTTTACAGGTATTCACATTACCTTCCATGTCTCGCTTTCTCTTGAATACCCTTTTACACCCAAAAAGTCTAACATTAACTAAAGGATCAATCAAAACCCAAACTTGGTTTTGATATATGTAATCCATATTATAATTCATGTATTATTTCCATCATCAAACTTATGATATCTCTAATACCATCTTGTTGGAAAGAGGATCATCATTCTAAACCAATAATAATTCACCATCATTACTAACTTGAAAACCATATCTCTCTGATTCTCTTAACTCTCTCTCACTCCTACAAAACACTTCTTTTTCAAAAACATCCTTTTCCATGGGGAATTGGGGATTTGGTTCATATACCAACTCTTTTGTATCTTTAGAATCAACTTCATTAAATTCAATCTTGCTCCCAATATCCTCCTTGAAGATTTTCTTCTCTAGAAAAAATGACATGTTTTGCAATAATTTATTTCTTGTCTGAAGGAATGTATAGATATCATCCCCTTTCTTATTTGGGATACCCTATAAGGATAAAATTCATGAATCGAGGGGCTAGTTTGTTTCTTGAACTAGTGTTAACTAATTCATTGCATCCCCATGCATGAACATGTAAAAAAAGGTTTCTTTCCACTCTAAAACTATAATGTAATAATATTTTCTTCTTTACATGGTACTTGATTAAGTAATTATAATGTCTTATAGAATTAATATCCCCAAAATGATAAAAGAATACTTTTGTGACCCATCATCGATATTACAATTTCCAAAAAGGTACGGTTCCATCATTAACTAACACCATTCCACTACAGCGTATAAGGTGGAGTGAGTTGGGATAAAATCTCATACTAAAATAGAAATTTGATAAAAGTACTGGATTAAAATATTCACCACCTTGATTCAATTGAAGTTTATTCATCTTCATATCAAGCTGATTCTTAACCTCATTCTTGAACTCTTTGAATTTATTAAAGGATTCAGACTTATACTTAATTAAGTATATATAACCATAAATTATCATTTAATAATTAAAAGTAATAAATTATGAGTATTGAAATCTTAAATATACTTGAAAAGGTCCATTCAGATCAGTTTTTACCAATTCTAGAAGCTTTCTGTTCTTTTCACCTTGGCCACCAAATGGTGGTTTGGTCATCTTACCTTAAAAAAAGAATGATATATTTCAAGTGGTTTATCTCAAAAGAGTCTAAATAACCATCATGATATATCTTTTTCAAACACTTCCCATTTATGTGACCAATTTATGGATTCCACAACTAGGTGTTATATGAGTAAAATGTATTTGTTTCATTATCAATTTCCAATATTTGGTTTTATTAATTTAATACATAAAAATTGTTATTAAGAAGTGTCATAACATAACATATGATTACTTTATAAAATTAAAAACCTTTATTTTAAAATATGAAAATAAATCCATACACATTTAAAGAAGAAACAAAAATAATGTTCTTGGTAACACTAGGAACATAATAACAACTCTTAAAAACCAAAATCAATCCTTTTAGTAATGTGATATGGTAGTCTCCATTGGCTATATCCACTAGACTCTCTCCATTTTCATCCCAAAAATCCACATAATCTTTTGTAATATTACTAAATATATGTGGTCTTTATCTTGGGATGAAAATGTGAGAACCAAAAGTAGTATATAGTACCCAAATTGTAGATATGGAACTATTATACTCAAAAACAATGCACCTAAAACTTCTCCTTTCTTATTTGGTTGGGTGAAATACCTATTCTAGGGGACCTATTTGACACATGAAAAAAATAATACATCGTGTTCCTTTACTTTCCTCTTGATCTTCATCTTCTTGGAATGATAGTGCTCGAGAGCATTAGACTTGGAATGAGTCCTTGGTTCCTTTTCCTTGTTTTCTTCTTATTATTCACTCTAAGGAAAGAGGGTTTGTAACATCCCAGATAAATAAAGAAATATTATATTTTCATACTTATTAATATATTTAAATTAAATATTAATTTTAATTTAAAATGGATGCTCTGTTTGATGGCATACCTAATATGCAACAAGGGTTTCTTTGAAATCTTACGTTGCACACAACGTTGAGTTATACTGAAAAATAATAATATAATATTATTATTTTAAATGGTATTCAATGCCTAGCCATTGTAATGGTGGGAATTAAAATAACTAACTACAATATAATTATATAAGTTTTTTAAAAAAAATTTACATTTATCCAATAAATTTTAGAGACTTAAAAAAAGAAAGGATCCAATTTTAAGCATAAATACTCTAATATTATTTAATGGGTTGATTTACCACCTTTTGATGGAAAAACCTTTTTAAATATAGTTTTTTTCAATTTTATATGTTATGATTTATAATTGGGACATAAATATTTACTTTGGATGAAATTTTGGTATTTTTCTGATAATGTTTATTTTTTTATGAATAGTGAAAAATACAGCATTTTAATTCAAAACTGCCTTTTAATCTAATTTATTTATATAGTTAGAATATTATTTTAATTGGTTTTAAAATTTAATTGGATTATATTTTTACCACTTAATATAATTTTGGTCATTAGAATTAATTTCACAATTAAATTGGGCATAAACAAAGGTAAATCTTTTGATCATTATTATTTCTTAGAAACACACTTTTTGTTTTGACAACTGGAATTAATTTTAAATTAATTTCTTCAACTTATGTGTTTTGAATTTGGAAAAATATATTCCGTATTTGGAATCCGGAGGTCCAACTTTTGTGAATAGGTAACTTTTATTTTTAGACATTATGAATATTTACTTTAGTAAATATTTTATTTACCATGGTTAAAAGATATATCTGGTAAATAAGGGTAAAAAAATAATATTATAATAATATTAAATTACACTAACACATGTTATAATCCTATTTACGGATACATTTCCGACCATTTTAATCCTTGGGTCGATTTTGGGACCCCATGGAACCACTTAGGAGTGGTAATGAAACTTTATATTAATTAATTTAAAGTAAAGGCAAAAATTCCATAAACATATATATTTTAGTAAATCAATTTTTACATCAGGTTATAAAATTTATCTCTTAAAATATAAATATTAATTTTAAATATAAATAGATTTCATACATCATGTTATTTTATTTACAATTTTTATACATCAAATAAATAAAATTATTTATGACACAATGATGATGAAGTGATTACCTTATTAATAAATGATTTAAATAAATGAGATTATAAAAATTAAAAAACTATCCAATACCTATCTAATTATTATTGGATGATTTTATTTCTAACAATAGTCATCTTTTCTTCTAATTTAAGGAGTTTTGGAACTATTGAAACTGAAAATCAGTTTATAATAAAATAATGTTTTCAAACATTCCTAAAGAGTCCCTCCTCCCCCTTATAAAAATCCATCACCTGTAACCCATTAATCACTCCTCTAATCCCATTATCTCATCCAAACTCTGCCTAAATAATCTCACATTATCCTTCTCCTCCTAGAATCCTTAACATAGGGAGAAATCACTTCAAGAAATCCTTTTGGTTCAAACCAAAGGGAGTTACCCGTTTTAAAGGTAATGTCTTCCCTCAAGTTCTATTATTTTATTTTAATTCTCCACTCCCTATAATCATTTTATTCTTTGTTTAAATAAAAACACCAGTATCCTAAATATGCTAGGTTTTTTTATGAGAATAATCTGATCTACACTTACACCCACCTCTGTCTAATGGGTAAAGAACATATTGTTTCTATGGACGGCAAACTACTATCTCACGAATCGATGATTATTAGATCTTCTCCTACCACATCTTATGGTGGCCATTTAGATGGATCTTTATTTATATGTTATATATATTATATTTATATTTCCTCCATTCTTCATTATTTTTCATTTATGTCATACCTTTATGGTTTCCATAATGGGTAAATGTGATAATTTCATTTGAGGAAGTGCAGACTACCGCCCCCTCAAAGTGATATAACTCATTAATTCCATGTGAGGGATGTATAAATGATAATGTTAATGAACTTATATATGATATTATACTAGAATTATAATATATCTATGTATCATTAAGTTTTCATTTCATTAAAATATTAATTATAGATTAAAGTAGAATTCATGCGTATGTACAGATTACTATCTCCAGGAACGATGCATTTCATTTCTTATATCCAAATGTTATGTACTATTATAGATACATATATATACAGAATATATATTATATTTATGATATATAAATCATGAATATAATTCTGGATATAATGCTATTTTGGCCACATGAACAACTAGTAATTATAAGAAGTTCATTTTTGTCTCAAGTATCAAATATTGAAAAAACAGTTATTATTAACTCAAATGGTTATATAATAATTATAACATTGTAATAAGTGATATAAAAGGAATTATAAACCTGAAAGAGGTTATAAATAAATTATAAATTAACTTTATTTTATTTTTCATGAGATTAAATAACAAACAGGTCAAGTCAGACATGAGGTAATGAACTTCATCTCAATCTCCTTTTATTGAGGCATATTTTGATTTATACACGAATTTATTTTATACGGTGTATAAACACCATTAACTTTTTATTTCATTCAAATGGAATATTTTTCTAAGAATCATTTTAATAAATGACAACAATAATGTTTTTTAACATGCGTGGTAACAACAACCTTTCTGCCATCGTGAGGGTTATTTGATATTTGGATTCCTTAACAAGATGTAATGTTTTTAAAAGTAAAATAAAAACCATATAATATTTTATGTATTTTGGTATTGAAAATGGTTTTGATAATACATTTGTTTTGTCAATATATTTAAATGATATATCATGAGTGAAATGTGGAAATTTTATCTTTACTTTATGTTTTTTATGTGTTGTGAATATGTTACGGTTCCTGGGAATTGTTTACATATACGGGTGGTTCTGTGATAAACCTAGGGCGGGTTAGCCCAAGATATCTCTCCAATGCATTAGGTAATGTGATGGAGGTAAATTTTCATGTTTCTCCTAATATATTTAGGGAAAATAATGTGATGTGTATTCCAAACGTAACTCCCTATGTATTTGGGATAGCTACAAATTAAGTATGATATGGATGCCACAAGTTACCTTTATGATTTATGATTTCTATATGTTATTCATAAATCTTTTGAATTCATGAGGTATGTTAAATATCTTATACTTGGTTTGTATTTAAAAAATAATGTTTTCTCTCTTTATTTTATAATCCTTACTGAGCTTTTTATGCTCGTCCCAAGTTTTTTAATTATTTCTCACATGACTTAATGGTGAATAGGTTCAAGGATGGGATCAAGGAGAAGTCATGTTGTTTAAAACATGGAACTAGACATGACTCTTTTTTCAAGAGTTTTTATTTTATAAAAAACTGGATACTGAGTAGAAGTTTCTACATGTAATATTCAAGTTGTTATGTATATTTTATGACCTAATTCTCTAAATCTCGAAACCTCAAAAATCCTCATTGTGAATTATTAACTTAATTCAAGATTATGTAATGTTTAAGGGTAGGTTTATATAGTTGGTATCAGATGTCAGTTTAGACAAAATTAGAAGTTATAATATTGTTAAATCAATGTACATAAATTAATTTATGGTCAACTTTAAATGATATAGAATTTATAGATTACCATGCTGCTTTTCCTAATATATTTTTGTGTTCAGAATAGTTTTTAACAAAGGAAATAGGGTAGTTGTGATGGGAAGACGTCAGGAGGAAGACATCCTTCCAAATCAGTAACCTAAGATAGTCGGAATTAGAACTAAATTGATTATTGTAGTGATGGAATATTTTACAGCGGCTATAAATGGTGGTGGTATCCATGCATGAGATCATCCAGATCAACCCTAGAGGAACATGTTAGTAGTAGAGCATATCATGAGGCAACATCCCCTATCATTCAAAGGATCATCTGAGCTTGTGCTATTTATTTGGTGAATTAAAGAACTGGAAAATATTTTGGATGTCATGGGGTGTTCAGAACATCCAAACATTAGTCTTTATGTATACCATTTTGAAGGTGAAGTCGATCAGTGGTGGTAGATGGTGAAAAATATCAGGGATAGTGAGGAGATTGATGATCTTGATTGGGATGAATTCAAAGGAATGTTTCATGATAAATATTTTCCTAAGGTGGTTTATCTTTGGATGGAAATAAAATTCTTGGAATTGAGGCAGGAAGATGACTCAGTGGCTATTTATGAATCAAAATTCACTCGACTGGCAAGGTATGCTCCAAACTTCATACAAGATCTTGATAGTAAAATCAATCAATTTTACTCAGGATTAAAGCCAAAGTATCGAAGGTTGTTAACTTCTTGTGAGTTCAAAGTTATGAAAAACTTTTTTGATGTGTGGATAAGGTGGAAATGGAGTTTGTCAATGATCATATGTTCTATGACAAACAACAGAATAAGAGGTCGAGGTGGCAGATGAAAAGGAATAAATCTTCAAAAAAGTCTGATGGTAAGAAACTTATGTTTACAGTTTGTGAATATTGTGGTAAAAATCATGATGTGGAATGTCTTTTGAATTTTGGTAAGTGTTATCGATGTGGTAAATTGGCACATAAGGTTCATAATTTCACTGAAAAATATCAAGGTAATGGTAATACAAGATCTGATTTACAGTCGGTATAATGTTTTAAGTGAAATGAAATAGGTCATTATGAAAATTAGTGTCCAACAAAGAACTCAACTGATCGAAATTAGTCGGACTACAAGAATAAAGGGTTTGCGTAATCTTTTTCAACTACTTCAGTAGATGTTGGGCCATCAAATGAAGTAGTATCAGTTATACTATTTGTTTGTTCAGATTATGCCAATGTGTTGTTTGATTCAGGGTCTACAAACTCTTTCATTTCTGAGAAGTTCTCTAGTAAATTGGGAATTCCATCTCAATATATGAATATGGAACTTATGGTAAAAACACCTAGAAGAAATGATGAGAAAAAAAGAAAACATAAGAACATTTTTGTCCTTGTGTGCAGGAATAAGCGACCTAAAAACCTTATTGTTTTTCTTCTAGTAGAGTATGATGTTATTTTGGGTATGGATTGGATTTCCGTTTACCATGATAAAAATGACTACAGAGCTAAAGAAGTTTCTTTTTAGAAAGAATTTCAGTTTGTGTACAATAATGAACCCTTACTTTTGATAACATATCAGGAAGATGAGAAACTATTAAAATATGGAAATGAATTTTACCTTTCACATATTGTCAGAAACAAAGGAACTGTTTAGATTAATAATATGTTATTTGTAGAAGAGTATTTTGATGTTTTTTCTGATGAGTTTCCTATTATAATATCTGATCAAGAAGTTGAATTTATTATTGACTTAGTTCATGATACTAAGTCAATTTCAATACCTCCTTATCAAATGGCTCAAATTGAACTTTTATAGTTAAAGAAGAAATTGCAGGAGTTATTAAATAAATGTTACATTCGACCTAGAACATCACCATGGAGGGATCCTATCTTGTTTTTTAAAAATAAAGATGGTTCAATGAGACTTTTCATTTATTAAATATCATTTAATAATATCACAGTTAAGAACAAGTATCCTTTTCCTCATATTGATGATTTGTTTGGTCAGTTCTAGGGAGCTCAGTATTTTTGGAAGATTAACTTGAGGTTGGGGTACCATCATTTGAAAGTAAAGGAAGTATACGTTATGAAGACCGCATTTTGTACTAGATATGGCCATTATGAATTTTTAGTTATTCCTTTTGGTTTAACCAATGAACCTACTTTATTCATGGATCATATGAATAGAATTTTTCTTGAGTTCTTAGATAAGTTTGTGGTTGTTTTCATTGATGATATTTTGGATTATTCTGAAATTAAAAATGAACATGAATGTCATATAAGGGTTTTCTTGAAAACCTTATAAGAAATAAATTTATGGGAAATTCAGCAAGTGTGAGTTTTGGTTACAAAAAAATTTATTCCTTAGTCACATAGTTTAAAAAAATGGCATAATTGTTGATCCTGCTAAAACAAAAGTTGTTTAATAATGGTCACGACCTACCAATATCACAGAGATTTTTAGTTTTCTTGGTTTATCAGGTTATTACCGGGGGTTTTTTAAAACATTTTCACAGTAATCTATCCCAATGAATAATTTTACTCGAAAAGGTGTTATGTTTATCTGGAAAAAATAATGTGATGATTGTTTTCATGAATTGAAAATAAGATTGGTGAATGCATCAGTTTTGGCACTTCCCTCCAAAAATGGTGAGTTTGTTATCTACAGGGATGATTCATTGAAAGGGCATGGTTTTTTCCTTATGAAGAATGATCAGGTAATTACTTATGCTTCATGTTAGTTGAACCCGCATGAGTTAAATTACCCTACACCTGATTTGAAATTATATATTGTAGAATTTTCTTTAAAAATTTGGAGGCATCATTAGTATGTAGTAAAATGTGAAGTATATACTTACCACAAAAGTTTGAAGTATATATTCACTGAGAAATAATTGAACATGAGACAAAGTAGATGGCTAGAATTAGTCAAGGATTATGATTTCACACTTTATTAACACCCATGAAAGGAAAATAAAGTGGCTGATGCTTTGAGTTGAAAATGTAATGCAACATTAACCTTGTTACGTTTAAAACAATATCCATTGATCAAAGACTAGATGAAATTTGGAATAGAAGTTGTTGGTGCAGAAAATTCCTCTGTTTTTTTTTGGGTGTAAGTGAAATAATCTCTATCAGATAGTATTAAGCAAGCACAGAAGGAAGATACTGAGTTTTAGAAAAAGGTATAGTTATTTCAGAAGGGTAAGCTGCATAATTTTAACATTGATAATTATTTTATTTTGAGATTTGAAAAGATATTTTTCATGCCTTGTGATTCATTGTTGAATAATGAGTTGTTATGTGAAGCTCATAGTTCTCCATTTTCAGTTCATCCTGGTTGTACTAAGATGTACAGAGATCTTTGAGAGTATTACTGGTGGAATGGAATGAAAAGAGATACTGGTGACTTTACTGTGAAGTGTTTGACTTGTCAATAGGTTAAAGCAGAGCAGAAGTTACCGAAAGGGATGCTTGATCCTTTACCGGTTCCAAAGTGGAAATGGTAAAACATATCCATGTATTTCTTTATGGGATTACCAAAGAAATATCGAGGTAATAATGGAATATGCACTACTAAGAAATAAGGCTATAGCCACGGTTTGGAACCATGGATATAGGCCCAAAAACCGTGGCTATAGGTTATAGCCACAGTTTCATAAACTGTGGCTGGTATTGGTGTGGCTATAGGGAAAAACCTATAGCCACAGTTTCAAACCATGGAAGAATCCTAAGTCAGGAAATATATATAGCAACGGTTCAAAAAACGATGTATATATGTCCCCCCATTCCATAAAAAAATAGCCCCCCTTCCACTACCCCCTTCCCCAGCACACCCCCTGCCCCCTGCACTTCCCTCCTACCCACTGCACTCCCCCCCCCCCCAGCCCACTGCACACCCCCCTGCCCACTGCACTTCCCCCCTAGCCCACTGCACACCCCCCTGCCCCCCCTGCACACACCCTCTTCACACTGCACTTCCCCCCCAGCCCACTGCACCCCCTTTAGCCCACATGCAGAATTCAGCAATTACCTGCAAGTATAACACATAATTCTGAAGTTAATTAAATACATACAGAATTGAATTAAGAATTCAATTCAGAATTCAGAAGTCAATTACCCTGCACAAAAATGTCGCACCGAATTCAATTCAGAATTTAGAAGTTAATTTCCTACTGGATGTTCTTTCATTAAGGTTATTAAGATAGAACATTTACCTTTGTGTCACATAATTGGAGAATGAAGAAAATTTAACTGGCGCAGTATTGATGCTGATTTTAAATTCTACTAGATCGGGCTGCATGGCCTCTTTCTTCTTCTTTCCATCTCTATGACACTGAGTTTTGGTCACTTCAGTTTTTTTGGATTTATTTAATGTAGGAAACAAGAATTCAAAGTCTGACCATATTTTTTTGAACGATTTTTCCACCACCTCTTCCTATTTCTCATGGAATTCAAATGTTGTGATGGAACTAAGAATTCTAATACAATAACTTCATCATTTATTGTTAGAGGTCCTTCTTTATAAATTTCAGCATTCCCCATACATTTCTCCTCCTCCCCTACTTTTTGTTCCTTCTCCTTACGTTTAAATTCGATAATGACTTCTTGAATTGTATCATCCTTTTTATCCACTTTTAAAAAACTTGTAAAATCTATTTTCATGATGGCATCGCTATTTTTAGTGATTTATCATCCATTGCTTCATCCCCCTTCTCCTTTTTTAGTGTTTTGATGGTTTATTGTATTTCAGAAACTATTTCTTCTTAAATTATTGGACAATAATCTTCCTTGAAGAATTCAGTTAGTCCACTGGTGTCCAAATCCCTATCCACTTATTCATCTTTTTTAACCTATTTAAATACACATATATCTTCATCATTGTAATTTTCTCTGTTCTCAACCACCATTTCATTAATTAATGTTTTCATGTTCCATTCTTATTGTTCATGTTAGCGCTTGAGAGATTCCATTTAATTTTCTTCAAATGAGTATTGAAGGGAGGGTTCATTTTCTTCTTTAGGATTCAATGGTTCATCTTTTCTAGAAATATAAAATGTGAAAAAAATTTCACCTTCATCAATTTTATTTTAACCCAGAACTTTCACTTCATAAACCTCCTTCGTTTTATCCTCTTTTTCAATCCATACATCAGAATGTAACCAAAAATTACTCACAAGGGAAGCTGAGCTCATAATTGATTGGGATAGGTTATTGGTAAAATTTTCTTTCTCTTTAAGACCTTCCTCATGGTTTTCCATCATCATGTCCAAAATTTAATTAGTCTTCACGAGAAATTACAAAATTATTTCATGTGAATCCATTTCATGAGGTACATGAAAGGAAGGTCAATCTTGATGTTACTGTTCATCCCAAGATCATTTGGTTTTGAGGGTCATTGTATCCATACAAATAAGAACTTTCCTAGCCTACTCTTTATTATGACCATCATTCAGAATTTTGTGTTACTGATGAGGTAGCCTTTTTTTGGTATCCTACTTACTCCAATGATGGTTTAACATAGTAAACCTACCCCATACCCTACACTAAAACGACCCCCCACGACCACTACCTTAAACCTCATCCCTTGTCCCTATCCGGAACCTTTACCACTAACCCCCCAGTCCCAGCCTAAACCTACCCCCCAGACCTAAACCACAACTTAAACCTACCCCCCACCCTGACCTAAACCTAACCTAACCCTAAACCCCTAAACATAACCCTGGCCTTATCCCCCATAAACCCAACACCATCTCCTTATCATGAACCCCTACCAGTCCCCTTGGCCCTAACCACCCCCCCCCCCCCCCACCCATCCTAAACCCCCCAACCCTAGCCCTTTCCCCTGCCTCAAATCCTAACCCTCCCATGGTAAAGCCCCTACCTCTAGTCATAACCCTCTCCTTGTATTTATGTCTGACCAATGAAATAATGTCAATAAACCTTAAATTTAATATAAACCAAGGATAAAATTACTCATTATCATATTAAAGTCTTCAATATCAATCAAAATTATTCTATAAAGATAAATCAAAACAAAACTGCAACCTAAAATGATATATGGCTTGTGATGGGATCCTAATACAGAGTGGGTAAAACAAAGAATATTTCTAAAAAATAGAATGAAAAAAGATAAAATAAATGGAGGAATAAGAGATAATTAAATTACAACATACCGATTTGAAGTGGAAGAACAAAAATTACTTGAATCAATCGTCGGCTGGGAAGTGGGGTTCACAGTTCAGAGAAATCTTGTTTAGGGAAAAATCTTGGAGATAGGTTCTGAAGGAAGTGTGCTCAGGAATTAGGGTTTGCATCCTGGAGAGATCCATTCTGAAGAAAGTGAGCTCACAACGGAGGAAGTGAGCTCGTCATGTAGGGTTCGTGCTTGGGAAGTAGGGTTGGAGGAGAGATTTCGTTTGAGGAGTGGATATCATAGAGTGGAGATATCTGTTCGAGGAGGAGAGATTCTTTTCGACAGAGGAAGTGGGCTCATGGGTTCATACTCGGGAAGTAGGGTTCGATGGATGAGATATTCTGTTCGACAGAGGATAGATATATTCACGGGTTAGTAGAGACACCTATTCGATGATGGGTTCAATAGAGGAGAGATTATGTTCGTGGGCAGGGGTTTTGGGGGGGGGGGGGGGTTTCCCAACGGTCTTAAAAATCATAGAGAAATATTGGAAAACCAGCTATTATCAATGGTTTTGTTAAACTGTTGGTACAATTACCCCTAATATCCAACGGGTTTTGCAAACCGTTAGAAAAAATCACCATTTTTCCCTTCACTAATGGTTTCATTGAATCGTTGCTATAGGTTACTTAATCCAACGGGTTTTTCAAACAGTTGGTATAGAGGTGTTGGTATAGGTGGAGATTCCACTAGTGAATCTATAAAATGATCTGTAAACATGTAATCTTATAACCTAAAAACATCGAAATCTGTAAACATGGAAACCTTTAAATCTCTATCATACATACCTTACAAACAAGAATACCTTCATCCTGTAAACCTAGCAACTAAAACCCACAAACCTAACAACCAAAAAACCAGAAAATTAGTAACATGTAAATGTGTAATGCACAAACTATCACCTTATAACTTCCAAACCTGCTAGCTTACAATCCTTCAAACCATGCAACCTATAAACCTACAACAATAAAACTTGAAAAAATTCAAACATTCAAATACAAAAGCAGAAAAGAAATCATTTTCTTGAAAATAAAAAAACACAAGACCTGTAAAATAAATAAAATAGTAACAATATATATACATGTGTGGGAAATGAGAATAAAATTAAGTTGTTCACTAAAAATAATTACTTTAATATATCCCATAATATGTTGGATTAGTGAATATAAATTAAAACAAATAAAATAGTAACAATATATATACAGATAAAAAGGGTGGTCCACCAAGTGATAACAATGTCACAACGATACACAAATAAGCTCCAATATATTGGTTGTTTGAAATATTCCTGATAGAATCAGTAAAAGCAAGAAAAGTTTAAAACTTTGCACTAAAGATGCTCAAAATTCATACAAACTAAAGTAGTGAAATCTGATTAATTACATGGTAACAAAAACTATGAAAACTGGAAAGATGTCAATTTAAGTAAGTGTTGTTTAAACATACCATCAACTTATAAATCATCAAGGGGAACTCCATCAAGGACATCAATTAGACCAGTGAATTGATTGATCTATAAATACCTAAATAAAGCCATAAATACATTAAAAAATGATAATTATCTTAACTAATGTCTCAGTTGGTTACAGTGTACCAAGGCTTGAAAGCGACCCAAAACTGTGAGGTAAGTTCCCCATAATTGAGTTGTATGAGAGATCCCTGTATGTGAAACAAATCATTATAAAATAATATTCAACTGAACAAGAACCTTCTAACATAATAGATTAAGAAAAGGAAAAAGTGGACTCAATAAATTAAAATAAAAATATGAAATAACTCTAAAAGGATAATTTACAGAAGCCCCCCCCCCCCTCGGATGGAAGCCCCCCCTGATGGACCCCCCTAGATAGCAGCCCCCCCACCCCCTGCTAGACCCCCCTGGACAGAAGCCCCCCCTGGACCGCCCTGGACAGCCCCCCTGCTGGACAGCAACCCCCCCCCCCCCAGTTGGACCCCACTAGACAGCAGCCCCCCCACCCCACCCCCCCTGCTAGACCCCCTGGACAGCAGCCCCCCCCCCCCTCGGACATCCCCCCTAGATAGAAGCCCCCCCCCCCCCACCCCCCAAACAGAACCCCCCCCCCCCTGCTAGAGCCCCCTGGACAGCCCCCCCTACTGGACAGCAGCCCCCCCTGCTGGACCCCCTGGACAGCCCCCCTGCTAGACAGCATCCCCCCCCCCCTACTAGAGCCCCCTGGACAGTCCCCCCTACTAGACAGCAGCCCCCCCTGCTAAAGATTTTTATGTTCAATGTACAAAAAAAATTGTAAATAACTATTTAAACTAATATGTGCGTAGTAGAGATGTAACGGATATGCTAAAATACAAATCTGTTTGAAACATGATGAAATAATAAAAACTTACCCAACATCAGTGCTGCAACTAATTTGTAAAGATACACAGCTCCAAAATGAGTCACTACTCCCCTTTTCATGATGGTGTATTTCTCTAAATTGTATTGTGACTCCACCCTGTGACCCTGTATGTAGGATCAAGAACATCCCAACACAGTTAATTTTTACTAATGATTCATCACCCATTCTCATTCTAAAGCAGTTTTAATGCTCTAATCGTATGTGCAAACTTTAAATTTTCATCAAAACAAATAACATATAAATGAACAGAATATTCAAATAATAACTAATAGTTGTAGAAGTTTCTAAGACATCATCACAATATTAGTAAACATTAATTTTATATGAAAATGAATAAATATTTATTTATACCATTGAGAAATCAAATATATGATGTAACGTAATGTTCAAATAATAACTAATAGTAATGAACATTGAAACTGGAACACTGTAATTGTGAAAGTCAACATAATGGAAACAGTTTGGAAACCAATCAAACATAACAAAATCTATACAGAAAAAAAATTAATTGTGAAAAGAAGGGTGTGTGAGGTTACAAAAGCTACAGTTTATTAAATGATAATCACGTTGTACCTTCCACGATGGTGTATTTCTCCAAAATCTAGTGTCACTCTACCATGTCCCCTTGTATGCTGGATCGAAACATTGCATTAATATACATTATACTGAATATATTTAGTGTATAAATTAGTGGTAGAAAATATTGCAATAAAAGTGTATTAAACATAAAGACACTTAAAATAGTAGAAAACGTAAATGATAATCACATTGTACCTTTGTACTGATGTTCATCCGACACATTGAACAATATCTATACATAATAATTGAAAAAATATAAATATAATGTATAAAATTAGAATAAATAACAAAACAAATAAACTGTATCATATTCAATAAGTCGAAACAACTAAACCATAACCAAGGAAAATCTGACAATAAAGAAGACAATAAATTGAAACCAACAAATCATACCAAATTCAAATGAGAGGATGCTAATGATCTGTAATAAAAAAACCACTTGCAAACCCCCCTGCCCCCTCCCCTGCCCCCCCCCCACACCTGTACATCCCTCCCCCCAGCAACCCCCCTCTCCCTGCCCCCTACCCCCCACCTGCACACCCCCATGCCCCCTCCCCTACCCCCCCCCCCACCAGAACACCCCCTCCCCCTACCCCCCCACCTGCCCCCCCCCACCTGCACACACCCCTCCCCCTACCCCCAGCACACCCCCTACCCCCCCCCCCACCTGCACAACCCCTCTCCCTCACCCCTGCCCCCTGCCTCCCCACCTGCACACACCCCTCCCCCTGCCCCCAGCACACCCCCTGCCCCCTGCCCCCCCCCCCCCCCCCACCTTAACACCCCTCCCCCCAGCAACCCCCCTGCCCCCTGCCCCCCACCTGCACACCCCCCTCCCCCTGCCCCCAGCACACCCCCCTGCCCCCTCCCCTGCCTACCCCCCCTGCCCACCCCACACCCACCCTCCCCACCCCATGCACCCCCTACCCTCCCTCCACATTTCATTCCACTTCAACCACTTAATTAAATATGTGTATAAAGGATCATTCGTGATGTTTTTTCAGAAAAAAAAAACCTTTTTTCTTTTGATCAAGATGATGGATGATTTACAAGAATCCAATCTTGAATTTGGAATGAGTAGTTGTTTCCATTAAGATTAATAAATCTTGATTTGTTGGATAATCCAGAATACTTTCCAAGGGTGTGTATCCATTTCGTGGGGAGTTTATAATTACCTATATTTTTATGAGTCAAGGAATTCAAATGAAGTTGCATTTTTAGTCTCCAAGTTGTGAGAGTTTAAAGAAGTGGTATTTGGAAAAACAATTTGAGTGTTGGGATGTCTCTTGAGGAGTTTTTATGCCTATTTAGGTGTTCAGGTGGTTCATGGGGTAATCAAGTAGAAGTTAGAGGCTTTCTAGTCCATTCCACATAATTTTAAGACCCATCAATTACCATGTCTAGGTACACTGGATACCAAGTCTAATAAAGGCAAAAATAGTTGATTATGAGTTTTATAGTGGGGTATCCTCTAGTGAGGAACTAGGTATGGCTTACTAGATAGCCATGTGCTAGGTTTATGGTTGTGTTATCTATTTATTTCATACTCCCTTACTGTATTCATGTAGGCCATGTCTTGAATGAGATAGTGGTGGTACATGATATGATAAGAGACCTAACCTAAAGAATAGATTGGTGATATGAGATGAGATATGGGACCTCAACCTATGTGTGTGGGTGATATAATGAGATGATCATTAATAAAGCTCTTTATTTTTCAAACATCACTCATTCATCTCAAATCACAATGATTTAAGCTGTGATGAATAACCCAAGCATCGAATCAACATCATTTATTATTCTTAAAAACTCATGATGTTTTTTTATCAAGAAGATCTTTCACCCCCCTGCCCTGGCACCAGCACCCCCCTGCCCCACCCCCAGCCCCCCTCTTTCACCCCCTGCCCCTAAACCAGCACCCCCCAACCCCACCCCCCTACCCCACCCCCTCCCCCCCTCTTTCACACTAATGTGATGGCCATCACCTGGATGAGTATGATTCCTTTAAGGATCAATTATGTCTTGAATCAACTCCATAATTGATGCAGATAGGTGGGTCAGTGATGAAAATTGTTTTTCTACTAGAAGTACCAGCCTATCCTAGACTCCACCCAGGTACGCTTCCACCCATACATGATAATAATAATAATATAGAAATAAAAGGGTTCCAATAAGAAGAAGTATAATATCATTATTCATTTAATCATGTGAAAATATAATCCTAAATTGGTGAATACTCATATGGTGTATTTCTCTCCACACACTAGATGACGAGAGGAGAGAAACCATTTAAATGAAAATGAAATGGATGGAAAAATGGTAAGGGGAATATGAATCTAAAATAATCAAATCATCTACACAAGCCATAATAACCTCACCATGAAGAGAGATTTTGTATGAATGTTTATTAAAAGAACCCCAACCTTTTTTGACAATTTTCCTAGTTAGTGTGGGATAAGGTATAAATATGAAACAATCATACCGGAACAACAATTCAGTAACCTTATTAGGGCCTAACGACATTGACTCAACCTTAAAAAAATTTATTAGTCTGGTGCAGAATGAGGCACCGGGGATCCAAGTAGTGTTGTGTTATTTGTAGTAGTGTAAATTCTTGCATATACAGTTGAATAAGAAATTATAAAAACCCATAATCCTATAGGGTATTTTTCTTATCGGATATATCTTAGGAGCCTATAGAGTCATTAAATAATCTTTATTGATAGATTATGTAGTCTCTACTCGGCTAATCAATCTTCCATCACCGACATGCTAACTTGTATTCTCAAGCATGAATCTCTTACCAGGAAAAGAAACCCATTCAAGAACATGGCCATGAAACACTCCATCCTATTTCTTAAGGAACTTATCATACATTACCAATCCAAAAATACAATTTACATCAAAAGTGTGTCTCAATGTCAGTATCATCATAATCATGATAACCCTCATCCACACCTCCTATAGAAACACCATCACCGCCTCTCACACCACCAATATCATCATTGGCATATGCATCCAAACCGGCACCAGCATCGGGTCTAGCACTAGGTCTGGCTCCGGCTCCGACAGAAGAATCTACATTAGAAAAACGCATCGACATAAAAAATGCATCAACTGTTGCAGCTGATTCTGGTGGAAGTGTAGAAGAAAGGCCAAACATAAATTTCATCATATTTGCAGTTATCTCCTTTCTGATTTTTGACATGCTTCTTTGATTGAGGCATTCATTTGTTCCACTATGACAAAACCAAAACCGGTACTCAAAGAAACATTAGTAGAATAGTATCGAGATGATACAATCTTCTTCCCAGGTATACAACGCACTCTACCCTGATGCTCATCTCCTAATACCAGATGTAGATGATCGTTTGGGCCCAAAATGTCAGGTTATTTTTCTTCCAATGACTCTAAAGCATTCTTTTGATTGATATATAACATAAATTAAAATGATAAAATAATATAAGGAATTAAATTGAGTAAAAATAAAAGAAATTGAAATATACTTACAATCGCCTTCTCGGTGTCGGTATTTGGAACAGTACCATCTTTCTTTTTCCGGATTGTACAAAATAAAGTTGAGAAAGGAATGCGACCCTTGATATTCAATGCCTTTTTCTAGAAAAAAACAAAGAAATAAATGAAAATTGGAAGTTAAAAAAATACACTTAACAAAGATAAATATTTTAAATGTTAAATTACCTTCATCTGCTCAAGATATGGTAATGAAGTGTGTCCGCGAGTATAAATGTGTTTCATTGCACTCTTATTTGTTTTATTTCTGTTCGATTTCTCCTATAAAAAAATAATTATATAAATTCATTAACATAAATAAAACAAGTAATTTAAAATCTATTTCAAATAAATAAATGAATATATATATAAATTTAACAAACACCTTAAACCCTGGAATCTTCCAATAGCTGATCGTCTCTTTATATTGTGATTTTGGGAAATCATGAATCACTGGTACTTCTTCAAGCTCTGTACCAACTCTCTTTTTCCAACCATGATATAAATCATACTTGTAGGCTTTCCATATTTCACCTACATCCATTATCCTTGCAGCCTTTTCATTTTGTCCATCAGGAAAATTATATCAAAGCTGTAATAGACAAAATATTTGTTAAGAAAATATTATAAATTTATATATATATATATATATATATATAAGGTGATTAACATTAGTTTCCCAGGATTTGTCCTTTATTTGTTGTCCAATAGCCTTCCAACTTATCGGTTGAACATGAATAATATTGTTGTGTCTAGCAAGTGTTCCCATAAAACTTTTACATTCCATGCCATTTTTATTAATTATAGCATTGTCCTCATTGTAATCAACTATGATTTGTGTGTGTAGATTCCAAACCTCATGCATTTTTGTGTGGCCTCGTCATCTGGTAGAGGCTGGAGCTAATCATGAAACCAAAAATAAAAGAAAATAATATATATGAATTTATCATTAATCAGTAACAATAATGTTTAAACAAATACCAATAGATGGGGGATCTGCTGACCCTTGAAGTGATGCGTCTGGAGGGGGGGCAGCCTCCATGGTAGGTGAGATATCTACAGGATTACTATGTATATTAGATGAAAAGTGTATTGATGGAGGTAGAAAACCTGATGGATAACCATGTACAGATGAGGGTGGATATGGATATGGATATGGCGGTGGGATATATGGGGGCACAGTACCCTGTACAGTGGATGGTGGGAATGGAAAATGAGGGATGGGAGTTTGAGAACTGCCATCCGATGTGGGTGCGGGCAAAAAGGGATACGAAAAAGGTGGGTATGGATAATATGGAGGTGGCATAATGGGAGGATGGCCTCCTGGTGTCTCAAGAGGCGTAGTAGTAGGCTGACCTGTAGAATCAGTACCCCCCACCACAATATCATCCTCAGTGGAATAATCCAAGCGTCTCCTTGATGATACAGCCTAAAATAACATAGATGATAAAATAAAACGAACGATAACAAGATAAATAATATTAAAGACCATAATATTCAAACATAATTTGTACTTACATTGTTTCCAGGAGGAGACCTATGTTGTTCGTTTCTCGGTATTCTTCTACTCCTTCTAGTATCATCATAATATGACATTTTGAACTGGAAATTTAAAATAATATTCTCAAATAAATAAAAATAATGTGAAATGTTAAATAATACAATTGTATCATAAAAAAATGAGATAAATTTTCATGTGTGATATTTATATTGATAAAATATCAAGACTTTTCTATGTTCAAGATTTACTAGAGAAGTTTTTAAACATAAATTGGTCAGGCTATTAATAGTTTTATATTCGATAATGGTATAAAATATACTGGTTATTTTGATATCATGTATGGATGTTAAAAAAACACATACAAAATTTCAATAATATCAGGTAAATACTTACAAATGTGTCAACGCTATGTGGGGTCTATGACAATTTCTGGTTCACAATCTGTTCTAACAATTGCATCATCTGCATCATCAAATGCAACATTCAAATAAATACTGACAGGTTCATCCAAAACATCATTGTCATTCATGCCTTCGTCAAAAATATGTCTAGGAATAACATCAACAATAACACCAAATTGTGGTTGTAATGGGTCACTTACATAAAACACATGTTTATCTTATGACGCAAGAATATAAGGTTCATCGGTATGAAGCTGGCGGTTCATATCAATCACTCTAAATCCACAGTTATCAATATGCATTCCTTGTAGTTTCATTGAATAAAACCACTTTCATTTCATCATTGCGACATGACCATGTGCATAGTAATCTAATAAAATGATTCTTTCAACAACATCGTAATATGACATATTTTCTGATTGAGGTTTCCTGTCTGATGCACTCGCATAACAATCTGTTGTGGTGCTTATCATGACACCGTCATGATATGTTTCCATTTTTTTGCACAACTATTTTTAACAAATATAAATCCAATGACAACCATTGACTTACAATCACGTACCACATTGTTTGGACCAAAGGACAATGCTTTTATTTCATCTGATACTTCAATCATTGGTAGAGTTAAAACATAAAATATATGAACATAGAATATTAAATAGAGAAATGTGATTATGTTATGAGAAGAAGAAAAATAAATCTATTACCATTGACTTTAACCATGCATCAAATTCTTTGTTGTGCAATAATTCCTTCCTCTTAATAGATAGAGAGTGATGTCTCTTTTTTATGATTTCTAAATGTTCTCTTCAGATATGAAAGCATTAAAATGTCAAAAGATATAAAGAAATCACACAATGAAAAAAATACATATTTATTAGTTTACTTACTTGATATAATCATCAAGCACACCATAGTTGAATAATATTGTGCGATGTGCCATTTTCCACTCTTCCCTGCATAAAGTACACAACGAGTATGATCCAGATATCCCCCCTGTATGGGGCAGTGAAGGAAATGCAGAATCAATGGGATCATATTGCTCATCCTTAGTTCATTAGTCAATTAGACCTCATAGTGATGTTATCCAAGTACGATGAAGAGAAATCCATGAATTATTGTGATAAATAGCATTTCACAATAGAGCCTTCAGGATGATATTTATTTCTCACATAAGATTTCTATGTAAACATTATTCTTTTGGTAGGATACATCCACCGACTCAAAACAGGACCACCAAAGAGAACTTCTGTGGAAAGATGTACAGTAAAATGTAATATACATGTGAAAAAAGACGGTGGGAAAATTTTCTCCAAGTCACAAAGAATAATCGGTGCATCTCTCTGCAATTTCTGAACAACACTTCTGCTCAATATTTTGGCACAAAGATCTCAATAAAATTGACATAACTTAATCACTGAAACTCTAACATTATGTGAAAGTAAATGGTGAATGGAAATGGGAATCAACTCATGTAACAAGACATGGTAATCATGGGTTTTAATAGATTTGAGTTTCACATCTTTTGTATTCAACCTTTTCAAAATATTACTTGAATAACCATCTGAAACCTTAAAACTTTACAAGACCTGAATAAATTGTTTTTTCTCCACATTTGTCACCGAATAATAGGAAAAAGGGACTTTCCACTTATTTTGACCAATTAAGTCAGGATGAAGTCTTGCCCTTATACCCCAATCCATCAAATCATGACAACACCGCAAATCGTTTTTTGTTTTGACTTTGACATTTAAAATAGTAGCAAGTAATATCTCACAAATTTTTTTCTCAATATGCATTACATCCAAACAATGACATAATAAATTAGATGACTAATACGGGAACTCAAAGAATACGCTTTTATTTCTACAATTTCTATTGGAATTCGAATTAGCATTCTTTCGCTTTCTGATATTTGATTGATTTTTTCCAAGAACATAATTCAAATCATCAAGTTCATTAATAATATCAGCCCCTGAAATTCGTTGAGTTGTCTCATATGTCTCGATGGCATTATCGAACTGTCTCTAATTTTTCCTGTATGGATGATCCATTGGTAAAAAACGTCGATGCCCTATGAAGCTGAAAGTTCATCGAAACTTTAATCTTCGGAAACGTGTATTTTTCATACAAATAGAACAGGATAATTTCCCTTTAGTACTCCAACCAGAAATCATTCTGTAGGTAGGTAAATCATTTATCATCCATAATAAAGATTCACGAAACATAATGTACTCCTTTATGAATGAATTATACACTTGTGCACCAACAATCCAAAGCTCATTTAACTCCTCCATTAATGGCTGCAAGTATATATCAATATCATTTCTAGGATCACTGGGTCTAGATATCAATATAATCAAGACAGTGAATGTCTTATTCATACACATCCATGAAGGAAAGTTATAAATGTGAATGAAAACAGGACAAGTAGTGTGTACAGGATGCGTTTGGCGATATGGGTTGAAACCATCATAGGATAATCCCAATCTAACATTTCATGGGTCGGCTGCAAAATCAGGATGTAACCTATCAAATTTCTTCCAAGCCAACACATCTGCAGGATGCACTATTTCATCATTATCCTTATTTCCTTCATCTGCATTCCATCTCATATTCTTTGCCATTTTTTCTGACATAAAAAATTTTTGAAGCCAGGGAAGTAAAGGGAAGTGCCACATCACTTTCTGTGGTATGCAAGATTGAGATCCATCTTTATTAGTCTTCCACCTTGATGTGCCACTCTGGTTGCACTGACTCAAGTCTGCATTCTCCTTCTAGAACAAACAACAGTCTTTGAGACAAGAATGAATCTTACTAGATGAAAATCCAAATTTGTCAACCAACTTTGATGCCATGTAATCATTTTCTAGAATACATACATCATCAGGAAGTAAATCCTTAATAAATGTAAGGAGATAGTCGACAGTAGTATTACTAAATCCATACATTGTTTTCCCATTATATAATCGCATTAAAAACTGAAGTTTTCTCATTTTTCCACATGCTTGATATACTGGGGTATTTGCATCTTCCATCAGCCTTCTAACACTCTCAACGTCATCATCCTGATTAATAGATGAGAACTGTGTTCCAGTATTCATTTCCTCTAGCACTAGTCTACATGATGATCTAGCTTCAGAAACAAAAGGAAACTGATCAAAAATCATATTTTTCATACCAATCTTTTCTACTGAATCGATGTCATTCAACACTTGATCTTTTTCTCCATTTTGATACCACACATGATAATTTTTTTGGAAACCACTTTTAGTGATATGGTAACTCACTTCCTCACGAGTTAACCAAGGTCTTCCAACATAATCAAAACATGGGCATCGAATCATTCCCCCATCTGAATCATTAGTGAATGTAAAGTCCAAAAAATATCGTAACTCATTCTAAAATTCATCAGTGATCTGATCAATGTTGTACATCCAGTATCTATCCATTTTGAGGTAGATAATCATACATTAAATAAATAATCTAGAAAATGAATTAACATTATATGAATTGTTTCATAAGATATTAAGTAATCATCAATAACAAGTTAATAAAAAAATCATAACAAATATATTAAAATTGTGTTTTAGGGAATTCATAAATGTTTTAAATTATAAAAATTCACGAATAGTCATACATAAGTTCTAAGAATGAGGATTTATTATAGTAAAAATAGTTTATATGAAATCTAATATATAATAATAATAAATTTCCAAAAGTGATTGGGTTAATTCATAATGACTTGTGATGTTGTGTATTAAATCTACAAATATTTATTGAAATTTATAGACATTTTGAAAATATAAACCATATCATATACTAAGCATTCATATTAAATAATTGGCTGATAATTACAATGGTAAGAAGATGAGAATAATAACTAGAAGAAAGAATATATTTCTACATTATTGTTAGAATATTAAGATTATATAATTGGAAGGAAGATTAATTATATGAAGATGAGATACAAAAATGGACTATCTTAACTTGTGTGTGTTCCCCTTGGTCATCCCCATGAGGGTAAATTTTGGTATTACATCCTAATAATAGGACTGTGATCTCCTCTATGGGATTAGTTTCAGATAGTGTTTGGGAATCCCTCTGTGTGACCCAGGGTGTGATCCTCTATAATTTTTTCTATTTCCCTAGGTGGGTTTTGTGGAACCATTATTACCAACTTATCTGTGTGTACAATCCCATACTTAGTTGGATATTGTAGGTATGGTATGGTATACACCAGATTCACTTGGAGAGATCCCCTATCTATGTATCGAGATATTCAGAGTTACATTGAGTACATATTTGGTGAGGTCTGATGAGAATGACCTATTGGGAATTCACCATCAGTGAAAGCATAGATCGTGTTATGAGTGCAACCAGAAGAGTGTTAAAATGTATCCTTGAGTATAATCTTATGGATAAAATAATGGTTAATATGCCATTGAGTCATGTTTTATGTTATGAGTATATCTAGTTTATTATTCCTATTTCTATATCTCATATTTGTAATGATGTGTCTATGTGATGATGAGATAACTACTCTCCAAATGCCCATTGTTTAGTGATTTGAGTGTCCTATTGAGCATTGTTATACTAAACACTGCATGGGATCTACCAATATTTTTCATGTCTTATGTATACAATATTCCTTTTGAATGAATCCTAGGAGGACTAAGAGCAGATATAAGATAGTGATCTAGATAGACCATGGTTCATGCTAGGTTGTGTCATATGTCAGTAGTATCATCCCTCATAAAAAGTTAGTCTTTTTTATCTGTTTTTGTAGGATTTTATTTTCCCCTCTATTCTTTTCATGTGTATAGGTACCATAGGCTAAGGACAACCTTGTGTGTGTTATGCCTACTCAGGGATGGTCACTAACCCCTAACCAATTAGATGTGGGCTTGTGGTGTCACACTCAGCTTAACACTGGCCAGGTGGGCCCCAGTGATTCAGTTCATAAACAAAGTCCACCCTAATGTTAATGAATTCAAAAAAATTATTTTACATGAATGAAGAAAAATTCAAAATCATGGAATAGATATTTTACAAGTTTTTAAAATTTGGTCTCACCTTCTTTGGTCATTCCCTATTTTTCCCAACTAATGAAAAAAATAGTACAACTTCCTTTAAACTAGCTGACTCAAATAAATGTATGTTACTATTTGTGAGCTCTCCATGCTATTTTCTCTAATAAAATAATTTATTAACTCATTAAAATTTTAGTCACTGTCCAGCGGAATAATTAATTTAAGATGAATAACATTTATCAAATTAAAACCAATCAATATATTGTTAAAATTATTATTATTTAAATACCTATAATGATTCCATATATCGATGGTGAAAACCACATGTAAGTCCCATAATGAAATTAAGAAATAATACAAGCTCTACTAAAATAGGGAGTTGTATTTCTCAAAAAAACTTCATGGACATTTTGGAAAAGTTGGAGGTTGAAACAGGGAATAATTTGTGGGCTATAAAAAAATTAAAATAATTGAAAGAATAAATTTTAAAATGGGTGAACTGATGATAGTTTCTTTGATATAAAAATTCAAAACTCTAGATAGTCATTGCAATTATGAATAATAAAGTGGAAAATAATGAAAATTATGGAATGATTCAAATTTAAGATACGTAGGATGAAATCGTGTAATTTAATTGAGACATCAATTTAACACATAAAAAATCCATAAAAGCATCATATGTTATAGTCCCTAATCATGATATTGTAGATCCCTCTCTAAAATTAATGGTGGGGTGGGAATGAACCTTTTTTCTTGTAGGAAAGAATTATGTGGGGCTGATGATCTAGAACACTCATAGTCCATGGAAAGAAAATAGAAAGCACCATAGGATTTATCAAATACATTAAGAATGTCCTTCATGCTTTGAAAAAAATTACGATGGTCTATTATCACTTTCCATGAGTTATTATTGGTGTTTCCACTATATAACTACAATTATATTCACTCAAGAATCTAACGGGTTAATTACAAGGTATAAAATTCACAACTTTAGTTGATTCATGTGATGAATAATTAAGGATAAAAAATATAGTAAATTTGAAGATGTTAATAGTGGTAATATGGCATGTATATTCATATTTCCAAATATATGTGTTCAAGGTGAAAATTAGCAGACACTGAGTAAAAGATAACAAGAAGCCAAAATAAAACAATACAGATAATGATCAAATTAAAAACTAATATCAAAGGTATAATTTAAAAGAGGTAAAACCTATAGAAAGGAGAAAAGAGAGATTGCTTGAATGTTCTTCTCACTCTCTTCTTCCCCTGTTCTCAGTCTTCCTCCTCCTGCAATTCTGATTCTTCATAGCTGCTGTATAAAAATATACAAAGTCGTTGTTATCTAGTTTATAACATAAGCATAACAATTCATGTTGGTTTTGTGTTATTTTTTATAGAACTTCACACACATCCCACTGAAGTTGGATACTCTAAGGAGAATATCATTTTCAAAACTCTGCACCGGTCACATTATAGGAGGTTGATATGGTCAAGTCCCAAATTAGTGGTTACTATGTCGTAAATTGAGGGGTTCTAGCAGTGCATATCAGTGTGGAAATGGGAGTAAGTGCAAAATAATATTAAAAATACTTAAGGTTTAAAAAATTCAACAAGAATGGTGGATGGGGATGAAGGAAGAGATAGGGGATTACCTATGGTGTTGAGGGTTGTGGGGGAGAACCGTCGGGAATGGAGGAGGAGGGGAGATAGCTCGGAGTAGCTTCACTGGAGGAGGGTCAGGGTGAGGAGGGTCATGGTGAGGAGGGGTCGAGGGTTTTAAGGGTTGCTGGTGAAAAGGTTTCGGGGATGGCGATGGGGGTGTCGACCTTAGCGTTGTAAGAGAGGTGTCAGGGAGGAGGTGTCGGTGAGGAGGGTCACAGTGAGAAAGAGGGTCATGGAGAGGAGGCGTCGGAAGAGCGGTGTCGAGGAGGAGGGTCGTGGCAAGGAGGCGTCAGGGAGGAGGGTCGCGGTGATTAGGATGGCGCGACGAGGAGGCGTTGGGAAGGAGGGTCACGGTGATGAGGAGGGCGCGAAGAGGAGCCATTTGAGATGAGGAGGGCGCAGCGAGGAGGAGGTTGTGGCAAGGAGGAGGGTGAGGCGAGGAGGAGATCTCGGGGGAGGAGGAATCGCGAGGGTAGGAGGGGTTCGTCGGAGAATGGTAGGGTTTGAGTATTAGTTAGAATGAAGGGTTTCCAACAAATAGCCACAGTCATCCTATTAAATTGTGTCTATAAACAAGCTATATCAACAGACTGGTAGAACAGTGGCTATAGGTCTGTGGCTATAGCCTGAATTTCTAGTCATGTTGGGTTATTGTTGATCGATTGACTAAATCTTCTCATTTTATTCCTATTCAAAATAATTTTTATCTAGATCAAATTTCTCATTTGTATGTTAAAGAGATAATCAGGTTGCATGGAGTTCCTCTATCCATTATATCTGATCATGATCTCATATTTACTTCTAACTTTTGTAAAGGCCTTCAGAATTTGTTAGGTACTGAATTGAATTTTAGTACATATTTTCATCCTCAATCATATTGGGTAGTTAGAATGAACAATTAAGACTTTGGAGGATATTTTATGTTCTTGCTCACTAATTACCATGGAAGTTGGGACCAACATCTTTCTTTGGTTGAGATTTCACATAATAATAGTTTTCATTCTAGTGTACAGATGGAACCATTCCAGGCATTGTATGGAAAAAGATGTCGACCTCCAGGTTTTTGGGATGAAGTATGTGAATGGAATTTAATGGGACCAGAATTGGTTTAAGAGGTGTTAGAAAAGGTTTAGTTGATTCATAATCACATGATAACAGCTTAGATAAGGTAGAAAAGTTATGTGGATAATCGGAGGAAGAATATTTCATTTGAGGTAGGTGATCATGTATTTCTCATAGTCTCTCCATGGAAAAGTGTGATTTATTTTGGCAAGAAGGGAAAGTTGTGTATGAGGTTTATTAGACCCTATGAAATCCTAGAAAAAGTTGGATCAGTTGGATACAGAGGGGATTTAACTCCAACTTTATACTAGGTACACAATGTTTTTAATGTTTTAATGTTGATAAAGTATATGCCGGATCCATCTCATTTTTTGAGTCTAGAGGTAGTTTAGTTTGAATAGAAACTTTCATATGAGGAACAACTAGTCCAGATTATTGACCAAAGAGAGAAAGTGTTAGAGAATAGGGTAATCTATCAGGTAAAAGTGTTGTGGAAAACCCATATGGCTGAAGAGGCAACATGGAAATGGAAAAATTCTATGAGGGATAAATACTTCCATTTATTTGATAAGTGAATAAAATTACGAGAATGAAATTTCCAAAAGGGAGGAAGGATGTAACATCCCAGGTAAATAAAGAAATATGATATTTTTATACTTATTAATATTTTTGAATTAAATATTAATTTTACTTTAAAGGGGATTCTATGTTCAATGGCATACCTGATACGCAATAACAAGTTTCTTTGAAATCTTACGTTGTACACAACATTGAGTTATACTGAAAAATAAAAATATAATATAATTATTTTAAATGGTAGTTAATTACTAGCCATTTTAATAGTGAAAATGAACAGAACTAACTATAATCTGGTTATAAATGTTTGTGAAATGTTTTTACATTTATTCAATAAATTTTAGAGGCTTAAAATAAGAAAGAATCCAATTTTAAGCATAAATACTCTAATATTGTTTAGATGGTAGATTTACCACCTTTTAATAAAGAAAACTTTATAAATACAGTTTTTTTATAAATTTTATACATTCTTATTTAGAATTAGGACATCAAAATTTACTTTGGATGAAATTTTGGTATTTTTCTGACAATGTTTATTTTTTTTATGAATAGTGAAAAATACAGCATTTTAATTCAAAACTTCCTTTTAATATAATTTATTTATAAATTTAGAATATTATTTAAATTGATTATAAAGTGTAATTGGATTATATTTTTACCATTTATTATAATTTTGGTCATTGGAAGTAATTTCATTCTAAAATTGGACATAAACAAAGGTAAATCTTTTGATAGTTATTATTTCTTAAAAACATTTTTTTTGTTTTGACAAAAGAAATTAATTTTAAATTAATTTCTCCCACTTTTTTGTTTTGAATTAGGAAAAATGGATTCCATATTTGGTATTATAATATCCAAATTGTGTGAATAAGTAACTTTTATTTTGATATATTATGAATATTTACTTCAGTAAATATTTTATTTACCATTTTTAAAAGGTAAATCTGGTAAATAGGGGTACAAAAATAATTTAATAATAAACTTAAATTACTCTAACACATATCATTATCATATTGGATGATATATTTCCAACCATTTTCATCCTTGGGTATATTTTGGGACCCCATGGAGCTACTGAGAAGTGATAATGACACTTTATATTAATAAATTTAAAGTAAAGACAAAAATTACATAAACATATATCTTTTAGTAAATCAAGTTTTACATGGGGTTATATTAGTTATCTCTTAGATTATAAAAATTTATTTTAAATATAAAAATATTTAATATATCATGGTATTTTATTTATAATTTTTAGACATAAAATAAATAAATTTATTTATGACACAATGATGATGCAGTGATTAATTTATTAATAAATGATTTAAATAAATGAGATTATAAATTTTAAAAAAAGACTATCCAACACCTATAAAATTCTTATTGGATGATTTTATTTATAAAAATAGTATCATTATATTTTAATTTAATGATTTTTTGACCTTTTGAAACCGAAAATCAGTTTATAATAAAATAATGTTTTTAAACTTTCCTAAAGATCCCCTCCTCCCCCTTTTAAAAAGAAATCACCTCTAACCTATTACTCACACCTATCAAGCCTTTTTTCTTGTAAAAACTCTACCTAAATAGGCTCTGAACATCCCTATATTACTCCTAGAAGCCTTACCTTGGGTAGAAAGCACTTCAAGAAATCCTTTTCATTCAAACCAAAGGGAGTTACCGGATTTTAAAGTAATGTCTTCCCTCAAGTTCTATTCTGTAATTTTAATTCTCCACTACCTATTCTCTTATTATTATGGTTTAAATAACATAAATAGTATCCTCAATATACTATGTTGTTTATATTAAAAGTATTTGAACTACACTTACACACACCTCTGAATAATGGATAAAGAATGTACTGTTTATGTGGATGGTGAACTATAGCCTCACAAAATGATGGTTGTTTAATCTTCTCCTGCCACCTATTATGGTGTAAATTAAGATGGAACTTTATTTATATGTGATATATATTATATTTATATTGTCTCAATTCTTCTATATTTTTCATTCGTATCTTACCTTTATGGTTTCCATAATGGGTAAACGCGATAATTTTATTTGAGGAAGTGCAGACTATCCCCCCCTCAAAGTCATATGACTTGTTAATGCCATACGTGGGACGTATAAAGGATGGAGTTAATGAAATTAAATATTATATTATATTTTTATTATAATAAACCTATGTATCATTAATTTTTCATTCCATTAAAACACAAAATATAAATGAAAGTACCGTTCATGCGTACGTACGGCTTACCATCTCAATGAACTCTGCATTTCATTTCTTATCTCCAAATGTTATGTAATATTATAAATACAAATATATATATATATATATAGTGGATATATATGACATATATGATATCTAAATCATGAATATCATTCTAGAGATAATTTACTTTTGATCACATGAACAACTTATAATTAAAAGAAGTTCATTTTTGACTCAAGTACCAAGTTTTGACAAAATGACCGTTATTAACTTAAATGATTATATAATGTTTATAATGTAGTAATAAGTGATATAAACAGAATAATAAACCTTAAAAATGTTCTGAAACAATTATAAATTAACTTTAGTTTATTATTAAGGTGATTAAATAACGAACTAGTCAAGTCGGACACGAGGTAAGGGATTTCGTCTCAATCTCCTTTTATTGAGGGATATTATGATTTATACATGACTTTATTTTATATGGTGTATTAAAACCTTTGGATTTTAATTTAATTCAAAGGGAATATTTTTCTATGAAGCCTTTTACTAAACAAAAAAAATAATGTTTCTTTTTAATGTACGTGGTGACAATGACCTTTCCAGTGTCGTGAGTGTTATTTGATATTTGGCTTCCTTAACAAGATGTAATGTTTTTAATAGGAAAATAAAAACCATATACTATTTTCTGTATTTTGGTATTGAAAATGTATTTGATAATTGATTTTTTATGTCAATATATTTAAATGATATATTGTGATTTAAATGTGTAAATTTTATCTTTCCTTTATGATTGGTTAATATGTTGTGAATATGTTAGGGTTCTTGAGAATTGTGTACATATACGGGTGGTTCCGTGATAAACCTAGGGCAGGTGAGCCTGAGATAGCTCCCCAATGCATTGGGTAACATGACAGAGTTAAATGTTAATGTTTCTTATAAGAGGTTTAGGTAATATACTATGATGGGTATTCCAAATGTAACTTTTTATGTAGTTGTGATTGGTACAATGTAAATATGATATTGATGCCACAATTTACCTTTATGATTTATGATTTCTATGTGTTATTCATAAATCTTACGATTTCATGAGGTATGTTAAAGATCATATGCTTGGAATGTATTGAAGGACTAATGTTTTATCTCTTTATTTTATAAACATTACTGAGATTTTTATACTCATCCCATGTTTTTGAATTATTTTTCAAATGACTTAAAGATGAATATGGTCAAGGATCGGATCAAGGAAAATTGATTATATCTAAAACATGGAACTAGATATGACTCTTTTTTTCAAGATTTTTTATTTTTTTAAATGGATACTGAGTAAAAGTGTCTATATGTAATACTCAAGTTTCTATGTATATGTTATGACCTAATTCTCTAAAGCTCTACACCTGAAAAATCCTCAATGTGAATTATTATCTTAATTTAAGATTATGTAATTTTTAAGGTCGGGTCCTTATAGTTGGTATCAGAGGTCAGTTTAGACAACTTTAGGAGTTAGAATATTGTTAAATTAAAGTCCATAAATTAATTTATGGTCAAATTTAAATGATATAGAATTTACAGATTACCATGTTGCTTTGACAAAGATATTTCTATGTTCGAAATGGAATTCTGAAAAGGAAAAAAGGGTAGATATGATGGGCTGATGTGAGGAGGAAGACAACCATTCAAATCAGAAACTTGAGATGGTCGGAATTGGAACTAAACAGTTTTTGGCAGTGATGGCACAGTTGAGTTAGGCTATAAATGGTGGTGGTATCCATTCACGAGATCTGCCAGATCAACCACATAGGAACATGTCAGTATTAGAGCATTTAATGAGGCAGCATCCCCCATCATTCAAAATATCATCTGACCCTATGCTAGATTTAGGGTGGATTAAAGCACTGGAAAAGATTTTTGAGGTCATGGGGTGTTCAGAACATCAAAAGGATAGTCTTGTTGTTTAATATTTTGAAGGTGAAGTCGATCAGTGGTGGTCGATGGTGAAAATATCAGGGATAGTGAGGATATTGATGCTCTTGATTGGGATGAATTTAAAGGTATGTTTCTTAAGAAATATTTTCCTAAGTTTTTTCATCTTAGTATGTAAAAAAACAATTCTTGGAATTGAGACAAGAATATAACTCAATGGAAACTTATGAAGCAAAACTCACTCAACTAGAAAGGTATGCTCCAAACTTCATATGAGATCTTGATAGTAAAATCAATCATTTTTACTCAGGATTAAAGCCAAAGTATCGAAGTTATTTGTATTCTCATGAGTTCAAAATTTATGAAAAACTTGTTCGATATGCAGAGAAGGTGGAAATAGATTTTGTCGATGATCAGGTGTTCTTTGAAAAACAACAGAATAAGAGGTCGAGGTGGATACAAAAGGGAAGAACTCTTCAAAAAAGTCTAATGGTAAGAAAATTAAGTTTAGATTTTGTGAAATTTTTGGTAAAAATAATGGTTGGGAATGTCTTTTGAATTCTGTTTAGTGATACCGATGTAGTAAAATGGCACATAAGGCTCATAATTTTAATGAAAAATATCAAGGTAATGGTAAGAAAAAATCTGGTTTACAGTCATTAGAATGATTTAAGTGAAATGAAATGGGTCATAATGAAAATGAATGTCCAACGAAGAACTCAACTAAGGGAAAGCATCCAAACTACAAGAAGAAAGGGGTGGTGAAATCCTTTGAAACTACTTCAGCAGATGTTGGGCCATCAAATGAAGTAGTATCAGGTAAATTTTTTATTTGTTCAGATTGTGGAAATGTGTTTTTTGATTTCATTTCTACACACTCTTTCATTTCTTAGAAGTTCTCTAGTAAATTTGGAATTCCATCTCAAGATATGAATCCTTAACATATGGTAAAAACATTGGGAGTAAATATTGAGAAAAAAAGAAATTATAAGAACCTTCTTGTCCTTATGTTTGGAAAAATCTACCTAAAAACCATATACTTTTCCTCTAGTAGATTTTGATGTTATTTTGGGTATGGATTGTCTTTCCATTTACCATGCTAATATTGACTGCAGAGCTAAAAAAATTTCATTTTAGAAATAATTTCGGTTTGTTTACAATAATGAACCCTTACTTTTGATAATATATCAGGAAGCTGAGAAACTATTAAAATATGTAAATGAATGTTACCTTGAACATATGATTGAAAATAAAAGAATTTTGCAGATTAATGATTTCCCAGTGGAAAATGAGTATCTAAATTTTTTTAATGATGATTTTCCTAGTATAATACCTGATCGAGATGTTTAATTTATTGTTTACCTAGTTCCTGATGCAAAGACAATTTCAAAATCCCCTTATCGAATGCCTCAAATTGAACTTTTATAGTTAAAGAAGCAATTATAGAAGTTATTAGATAAAGGATTAATTTGACTTAGCACAACACCATGGGGTGCTCCTATATTGTTTGTTAAAAAGAAAGATGGTTCAATGAGACTTTGCATAGATTTTAGAGCATTGAATAACATCACAGTTAAGAACAAGTATCTGTTGCCTCATATTTATGATTTGTTTGATCCACTCCATGGAGCTTAGTATTTTTCAAAGATTGACTTGAGGTCGGGGTACCATTAGTTGAAAGTAAATGAACCAGATATTCCAAAGACAGTGTTTCATACTAGATATGTCCATTATGAATTTTTAGTTATTCATTTTGTGTAAAGACCCATAAATTTCAAGGGAAATTTTTTTCGTAATTTTCTTTGGGATTTTACGAGTACACAGTTTCTGACGGCACATGATTCCGAGGCCCGGTGTGCCCGGAATCAATTTTTGAAGTTTAGTTTGGGTACGTTCAGTGAACGAATGAGCGGGTTTTCCTAACTTTTGAACCAGTGCTCGGAATCGAAATCCGAGGGCACCGATGGAACCGCAGTGCTGGTAATTTCTTAGGAAGACTTCCTGGAGTTACGTTTTCTCAGGAGGAGATGTTAAAAAATGTGAGGAATAAAAATAATATTGTTTTACAATTTATTTTTATTTATTTACCGATGGTTAAGCGTTGTGGAAAATGAAGATGAAAGGAAGTTGGGGTGGGGCCCACACGAGCCCCACATTTTCAATTTCCTCAAACCTCCACTTTAAGTTTGCAAACCCCCCCCCCCCCATTATTTTTTAACTCACCCACACCCCAAATTTAATGGCAAGTCGACCCTCAAAGTTAATATGATTAGTAAACGCTCTTCAATTAAGTCATTTAATTGAATGTGATCTTTTGATTTTCAAATTTAATGTTGGCATGTGTGCGTGTTTTAATAAAATAAGACAATGTCTTATTTTATTGGGGGTTGATTCATTGTGTGGAAACAAGGAGAGAACTCTCTAGTCTTGAAAAACATTCTTCCTCATTGAAGAACATGAAGAACTCCGTCACTACAAGGAAATCGTTGTGTCGTCCCCTCTCCTCTCCTCTCCTCTCTGCAGCCGGTGAGAGACGCCTTCTTCGGATAATGACAACACGCCGCATCCTTCTTCGGGTGAACACCGATGACACTTATGGAGCCTCGTTCCGCGTCGCCATCTTCCGCGACGTATTCTTCCCGCGACGATCCTCGTTCGATGACTACTTCAAGGTAGGGGATTAGTTTTTGAATAATAATGAACCCATGTTTATTTTCCTTCTAAATCAAAGAGCTCAGATCAACATAATATTATGTTGATTCGCGAAAGAATATGTTTGCGGGTTGGGAAATTTTTATTGTGGGAAAAACGTAAGTGGATTTTGTTTAATACTCTTTGAGTGATTTAATCTCTCATGCTAAAGTGTTTATGGTATGAAGTTAGTATAATTTACACTTGAATAAATTATAACCTTGTCAATACTAAAAGCATGTGATTTAATGACTGCAATTTGAGAACACTTAATGCGGAGGGAGCGGGCCGAACAAACACGGCCCGACATCCCTCCGCAGTTTGTTTATTGATGTTCGGATCGACGGGGGATGACGGATCAGGCCGCAGAGGCGATTTGAAGACTCCGTAAAGAAGTTAGGGTCCCGTAAGGACTCTAAGAGCAGACGGAGGGGTGAAAAGGACCACTGGTGTGCGTCCGGTGGTCTGCGGAAAACGGCAGCGGCGCGCCCCCCCGGGGCAGCGGCGCTAGCAACCGGTGGCGGCGGCGCGCCGCCGGAGAAGACCACCGCGGCTGAGCCGCGGCGGACCAGAACGTCTTTGACGTTTTGGATTTTGCTGGAGCGGCACGGCATTAAATCCACGCCTGTTTGCTGGATGACCGGGGGGGACAGTGCCACCCCCCTTCCGCGTCCGCTCGGCCAGCGTCGAGCCGCCCAGGCCGGACCGGCCGCACCGGGCCGGGCCGCCCGTGCCGGGTCGGGCCGTCCGCGCCGGCTCGGCCTGGCCACACTGGCTGGTCTGGGTCGCACCGGTCGGGCCGGGCCGCGCCCTAGTGATCCGGACCCGGACCCGGGTCGGGTTGTCCCGGTTCGAGCCGACCCAGGGGGTCTTGGGTCAGGTCGGTCCGGGCCCAAAACCCCCTAAACACAGATAGGTTAGTTAAAACGCTCGTAACTTGGGCTACGGACCTCCGATCAATGCACCATCAGTTTAGATGTGATCCTTGGATCGGGACAGACATTTCGGTATACTACACTCAAGGTCTCAGAGAACTTTGAGTACGGCCGGGTTGGTTCGAACACGAAACCAACTGGGCCCTCGGAGCGGAAACACTTATAACTTGAGCTCCGGATGTCCTATTGATGTGCTGTCGACTTTGTTGGATTCCTCTTAGTGAGATGGATATTTTGGATTAATCTGCTCGAGGTTTGGGCGCAGTTCGAGTATGGTGGGGTTGGTTTTGACTTAAACACTAACCGGGCCCCTGGAACGAAAAAGTCATTAACTCTCAGACCGGGCATCCGATTGACGCGCTGTCTGTCACGTTAAGTTCCTATCGATGAGGCAGAATGTTGGGATACATCAAATCTGGACTACGTGTCAGTTGATGTATCGACCCCTAGGCTCGTGGAGCGGACCCTCCCAGAAATGAGCATGTTGTGTGCGGGAACCCTAGAGCTGGTTGCGGCGACGATGACAACCGTATTGGAATCCTCCGTGGGTTCGACGGTGAAGACTTTTGTACTAGAATCCTTCGTGGGATCAACGATGATGAAAACCGTACTGGAATCCTCCATGGGTTCGATGGTTAAGACTTTCATACTGGAATCCTCCGTGGGTTCGACGACGATGACAACCGTACTGGAATCCTCTGTGGGTTCGACGGTGAAGACTATCATACGGGAATCCTCCGTGGGTTCGACGATGATGACAACCGTACTAGAATCCTTCGTGGGTTCGGAGGTGACGACTACAGTACTTGTATCCTATATGGGTCTGACAGTATTGACCTTTTTTGTAGTATCCTACGTGGGTCTGACAGCTTAGCTGATCTAATATCCTACTTGGGTCCCAGCTAGATGAATCAGTAACTACATCTGATCATCTATTTTTTCTTTACAAATAATGTATACCTCTGTGAGCTGAGTCTTTAATTTCAATCATTATCTTCGATATGACTGACTTACATTCCTATGTGGATTGGGTTGTGATTTCCAGTGTGGATTGGGTTGTACTATCCTGTGTGGACGTGATCGAACTTGGGCTCGGATACTGGAGCCGAACATGAATTGATGACTTATGTATATGTATGGGAATATACCTAAGTAGTGTTGGATGTTACTTCGTGATTGTATCTTTCCTTTGTGGATTATCCTTTGTGGATTCTGGGAGACCTTCGGGGGTCTCGAGGTCCCTACTGAGTAGCGTATACTCACCCCTGCACGGGCTATGCTCGCAATACGTTGTTTTGGATGCAGATGACGGACAGCGCTGATCGTGGTTGAGACTTGTGGAGCAAGTCGGTACCTATAGGTGGACCACTGGACAGGACGTACACAGAGCGGACGGTAGGACCCGAGGAGCTGAGGAGGATATCTGTACCCACCCTTCAGGTGGGATTTCCAGTGGACGGCTTAGCGATGCTGCTTTACTTTCAGTTGTTGTACTTTCTTTCCAGTTGTACATTAGTTTTAGTTTGGGTTTGTATTCTGGCCCACTTACTTTTCCACACTTACTATTATACCCAGTTTTATTTAGTGTTACTTCTGCTTTCTTACTCTGTGGTGTTTGTTTACTTTATAAAGTAAATTCCTTCCCATTTTTGTCGGAATTTACGCCTTGGTGCTAGTCACCAGCCCCTGGCCTATGAGATGCGGGCTTGGGGTAGTCACGGCATGGGTCCTGAGGACGGTTCATGACAAATTGGTATCAGAGGAGTTCAGTTCTACCCCAGAACTCTGGAATCTGATCTTTCTTCTATGTGAAGAAATAGTGTTAAGGGTATTGAGTCTGGTTATCAGTCTAGGGAGTCCAGTGTTGGTGCGGTGGCCGACGTATCCGTACACCAGGACCCTGACTTCTGATTTCCGACTAAGTGCATGAAAACACTGATTTCATGTGTGTTTCAAAAGTTTTCTTTGTGATTACTTTGTGTCTGCTCACCAAGTATACTGTTTTGACCATGGCGCAACTGTTTTTTTTATGATGGCCCCATGACAGCAGCCATCTAGGGTTCAGAGCTTTGTACGAGACGACATCCCACCGAGCGACGAGGCCTCGGTGCAAGGCCCTTTTTCAACGGAGGCACTGGTGGTACCTCTACCCGCCGAGCCACCGATGCCACCAGCCCCGTCCACTGAGAGTTCATTTTACCTTATTGCACTGCACGACTTCTAGAGTCAGAGACCGCCCAGGTTCCGTGGGGAGACGGACCCTCAGGAAGCCGAGGATTGGCTAGAGGCTGTTGTTCGAGTTTTCATGTTAGTGGGGACACCAGCTGACCTCATGGTGATCCTTGCAGCGAGTCTCCTGCACGCGGCAGTAGCCAGATGGTGGATCCTGATGCTCCAGGTGCACGATGAGGCATCTCTCCTTTGCACGGACTTTGAGATCCTCTTCTGCTCGGAGTTCATCCCAGCCACCTCCGTGCAGTGCACATTTAGAAGTTACTACAGCTATGGTAGGGCAGCATGACCGTGGCCCAGTACTCGACGAGGTTTACTGATCTCTCGCGCTACTCCAGAGATATGGTATGGGACCCGTTCATCATGGTATGGACCATATAGCAGGTACTGAGGCATGAGATCAGGGCTTCGATGATCTCCCTCAACATTTCGACCCAGGCAGGGGTGTTGGAGAGAGCCCTTCTAGAATAGAGTTTTCTCGCCGAGCAGTCACCAGCAACGGGACCCTCCGCAAGACAACCCGTAGTGAAGTCTTCTACAGTTGGAAGTAGACTGATGAAACATAGGTCCAAGAGGGCCAGACCATCATACGAGCAATATCAAGATATAGATTTGGTTGTGTGGGGCACACGAAGGAGAGACAGCTACACGAGGAGTAGGCAGTGCTACGCATGCGGCGGGCAGGGTCACATGGCACGAGACTGCCCGACTCGTCCTACAGATGAGCAGCAAGTAGTAGAGGAACCTCTCAGGTAGAGGTTCAACCGTGGCGGTCCGCAGGGATCAGGCGGACGAGGCAGAGGACCTGACCGAGCAGCGGGTGATGGGCGACGCTTTGAGGCCCTACCACCACCACCACCACCACCAGGAAGACCACCCCGACCGCAGGGAACGGGTGGATAGGGGAGAGCTAATCTTCAGCCAGCTGAGGCCTACGATCATGGAGCTTCGGGAGCAGATGGGCAGGAGTGGGACTAGTTCCAGGCATGGAGGCCTTTGTCATTGGTGCTTCTATCTCTCTTTTTGTTGAAGTTGTGGTTGTTTGTGTCTTTTTACTTTGAGCTGCAGTAATAAAAGACACTTTCTTTGTGGCGTTTACTTTCCTGTCCTCTCTTTATGTTGTTACTAAGAGGTTCTGGTTTAAAAACCGTTGACTTGACCCTCACTTTTGAGATACCTACTGGAGGAGACCCAGTGACCACACAATGATGCTGACAGTGTGACTCAACCCTTTGAGGTGAGAGTAATGGTTGGATCTATTGGTAGTAGCGTCTAGGCCTTACGACATCATCCTTGGTATGGATTAGTATCATCCATGTCATGATTGACTAGCTTAGGCAAAGAACGTGGTTCATCCTGGGGATTAGACCAGATTTCTCTTATCGGCAAAGAAGAAATCTTAGCAGCTCTTGTAGGACCAGAGAAGGTCCAGGTCATCCAAGAGCGGATGAGGACAGCTCAGAGCTGACAAAAGTCTTATGCTGATAGGAGGCGGAGACCACTAGAGTTTGAGGATGGTGACCACGTTTTCTTACGGGTCTCACCTCGATGTGGATTACGGAGTATTGGCCAGGGCAGCAACCTATCTCTGCACTTCATCAGACCCTTCTAGGTCCTCAATGGGGTAGGCGAGGTGGTTTACTGCTTGACCCATCCACCTTAGTTGCACCAGGTGCACAATGTTTTCCACGTATCTCAGCTGAGGAGATACATGCACGACCCGACGCATATCATCGACCATGGGGAGTTGGACTTCGATGACGGGGAGACTTTTGATGAGGTCCCGGTGGAGATCAAGGATCGACCGGAGCAAGTCCTAAGTGGGTGGTCGATTCCTCTAGTGCGCATTAGATGGAAGCACGGGAACCTCTAGGATATCACTTGGGAGCGGGAGGCTCAGATGCGTGCTCAGTACCCTCTTTTGTTCCCCTAGTTTGTGTTGTATCTTTATGGGGACGTAAATCCCTGAGGTGGGAGTAATGTAAAGACCCGTAAATTTCAAGGGAAATTTTTTTCATAATTTTCTCTGGGATTTTACGAGTACGCAGTTTCTGACGGCACCTGATTTCGACGCCCGATGTGCCCGAAATCAATTTCCGAAGTTTAGTTCGGGTACGTTCAGTGAACGAATGAGCGGGTTTTCCTAACTTTTGAACTAGTGATCAGAATTGAAATCTGAGGGCAGCGATGGAACCGCAGCGCCGGTAATTGCTTAGGAAGACTTTTCCTGGAGTTGTGTTTGCTCGAGAGATGTTAAAAAATGTGAGGAATAAAAATAAAATTGTTTTAAAATTTATTTTTATTTATTTATCGATGGTTAAGAGTTGTGGAAAAGGAAGATGAAAGGAAGTTAGGGTGGGGCCCACACGAGCCCCACATTTTCAATTTCCTCAAACCTCCCCTTTATGTTTGCAAACCCCCCATTATTTTGTAACTCACCCACACCCCAAATTTAATGGCAAGTCAACCCTCAAAGTTAATATGATTATTAAACGCTCTTCAATTAAGTCATTTAATTGAATGTGATCTTTTGATTTTCAAATTTAATGTTGGAATGTGTGTGTGTTAAAAAAATAAGACAGTGTTTTATTTTATGGGGGGTTGATTCGTTGTGCGGAAACAAGGAGAGAACTCTCGAGTCTTGAAAAACGTTCTTCATCGTTGAAGAACGCGAAGAAGACTGTCACCGCAAAGAAATCGACGTGTCATCTCCTCTCCTCTCCTCTCCTCTTCGTAGCTGGTGAGAGACGCCTTCTTCAGAGAATGACGACGCACTGCATCCTTCTTCGGGCGAACACCGAAGACACTTACGGAGCCTCATTTAGCGACGCCGTCTTCCGCGATGTCTTCTTCCTGCGACGATCCTCGTTCGATGACTACTTCAAGGTAAGGGATTACTTTGTGAATAATAATAAACCCATGTTTATTTTCCTTCTAAATAAAAGAGCGCAGATCAACATAATATTACGTTGATTCACGAAATAATATTTTTTCGGGTTGGTAAATTTTCATTGTGGTAAAAACGTAAGGGGATTTTCTTTAATACTCTTCGAGTGATTTAATCTCACATGCTTAAGCATTTATGGTATGAAGTTAGTATAATTTACACTTGAATAAATTATACCCTCGTCGATACTAAAAGCATGTGTTTTAATGACTGCCATTTGAGAACACCTAACGTAGAGGGAGAGGGCCGAACAAACACGGCCCAACAACCCTCCGCAGTTTGTTTATTGATGTGCGGATCAACGGGGGATGACGGATCGGGCCGCAGAGGCGATTTAAAGACTCCGCAGTGAAGTTCGGGTCCCGTAAGGACTCCAGGCGCAGACGGCAGGTGAAATGGACCACCGGTGCGCGTCCGGTGGTCCGAGGAAAGAGGCAGCAGTGCGCCACCCCGGTGCGGTGGCGGTGGAAATCGGCAGCGGTGGCGCGCCGCAGGAGAAGACCGCTGCGGCTCAGCCACGGTGGACCGGAACGGCTTTGTCGTTCCGGATTTTGGGGGAGCAGTGCGGCATTAAAGTCGCGCCGGTTTGTTGGACGACTAGGGGGGACAGTGCCACCCACCTTCCGCATCCGCTCGGCCAGCGCTGAGCCGCCCAAGCCGGACCGGCCGCACCGGGCCGGGCCGCCTGTGCCGGGCCGGGCCGCCCGCGCTGGGCCAGGCCGCCCGCGCCGGGCCGGGCCCCGCCAGTCGATTCAGGCCACGCCCTCGTGGGCCGGACCCGGACCCGGGTCGGGTCGTCCCGGTTCGGGCCGACCCAGGGGGTCTTGGGTCGGGTCGGTCCGGGCCCAAAACCCCCTAAAAACGGACAGGTTTGTTAAAACACCCGTAACTTGGTATATGGACCTCCTATCGACCCACCGTTAGTTACGATGCGATCCCTGGATCGATACTGTTGTTTTGGTATACTACACTAAAGGTTTCGGAGAACTTTGGGTATATTCGAGTTGGTTCGAACACGAAACCAACCGGGCCCTCGGAGCTGAAGCGATTATAACATGAGCTCCGGATGTCCAATTGAAGTGTCGTTGACTTTGTTAGATTCCTCTTAGTGAGACGGACCTTTTGGCTTACCTCGCTTGAGTTTTGGACGTAGTTGGAGTAAGGTTGTGTTGGTTTTGACTTAAAAATCAACCGGGCCCCTGGAATGAAAAGGCCATTAACTCTCAGACCAGGCATCCGATTGACGTGCCTTCTGTCACGTTGAGTTCCTATCGACGAGGTGGAACATTGGGATACATCAACTCTGTACTATGTGTCAGTTGATGTATCAACCCCTTGGCTCGTGGAGCGGACCCTCCCAGAAACGAGCATGATGTGTGCGGGAACCCTAGAGCTGGCTGCGGCGACGATGACAACCGTATTGGAATCCTCTGTGGGTTCGACCGTGAAGACTTTCGTACTGGAATCCTCCGTGGGTTCGATGACGATGACAACCATACTGGAATCCTCCATGGGTTCGAGGTGAAGACTTTTGTACTGGAATCCTTCGTGGGTTCGACGACGATGACAACCGTACTGGAATCCTCCATGGGTTTGACGGTAAAGACTATCATACTGAAATCCTCCATGGGTTCGACGATGACGACAACCGTACTAGAATCCCCCATGGGTTCAGCGGTGATGACTACAGTACTTGTATCCTATGTGGGTCCGACAGTATTGACCTCTGTTGTAGTATCCTACGTGGGTCTGACAGCTTAGCTGATCTAATATCCTACATGGGTCCCAACTAGATGAATCAGTAACTACATATGATCTTCTCCTTTTGCTTTACAAATGATGTATAGCTGTGTGAGCTGAGTCTTGAATTTCAATCATTATCTTCGATATGATTGACTTACTTTTCTATGTGGATTGGGTTGTGCTTTCCTATGCGGATTGGGTTGTACTATCCTGTGTGGATGTGATCGAACTTGGGCTCGGATACTGGAGCCGAACTGGAATTGATGACTTAGGTATATGTATGGGAATATACCTATGTAGTGTTGGATGTTACTTTGTGATTGTATCTTTCCTTTGTGGATTATCCTTTGTGGATTCTGGGAGACCTTCGGGGGTCTTGGGGTCCCTACTGTGTAGCGTATACTCACCCCTGCATGGGTTATGCCCGCACTACGTTGTGTTGGATGCAGACGACGGACAATGCTAATCGTGGTTGAGGCTTGTGGAGGAAGTCGGTACCTGGAGGTGAACCACTGGGCGGGACGTACACAGAGCGGACAGCTGGACCCGAGGAGCTGAGGAGGCTATCTGTACCCACCCTTCAGGTGGGATTTCCAGTGGATGGCTTGTCGTTGCTGCTTTACTTTCAGTTGATGTACTTTCTTTCCAATTGTACATTACTTTCAGTTTGAGTTTGTATTCTAGCCCACTTACTTTTCTGCACTTACTATTGTACCCAGTTTTACTTAGTGTTACTTCTTCTTGCTTACTCTATAGTGTTTTTTTTACTTTATAAAGGTAATTCCTTCCCCTTTTTGTCAGGATTTATGACTTGGTGCTAGTCTCCATCCCCTGGCCTATGGTAGGTGGGCTTGGGGTAGTCACGGCATGGGTCCTGAGGACAGGTCGTGACATTTTGGGTCAACCAATGCACCTTCTCTATTCATGGATCTTATGAATAGAATTTTTCCTGAGTTCCTAGATAAGTTTTTGGTTGTGTTTGTTGATGATAATTTGGTTTATTCCTAAAGTAGATAAGAACATGAAAGTCATTTAAGGGATGTCTTGAAAACCTTAAAAGAAAAGAAACTTTATGGGAAATTCAGAAAATGTGAGTTTTGGTTTCAATAAATATTTTTCCTTGGTCACATTGTTTCAAAAATAAGGCATAACTGTTGATCCTGCTAAAACAAAAAATGTTGATTAATGGCCACGACCTACCAATATCATATAGATTTATAGTTTTCTTGTTTTAGTAGGGTATTACCAGAGGATTGTTGAAATTTTTTCATGGTTATCTATCCCAATGACTAAGTCAACTGGAAAAGTAGAGAAGTTCATCTGGAAAAAATAATGTGATAATTGTTTTCAGGAATGGAAAAGAAGATTGGTGAATTCTCTTGTTTTGGAACTACCTTTAAGAAATAGGGATTTTGTTATCTACAGTGATGCTTCATTGAAAGGGCTTGGTTGTGTCCTTATATAGAATGATCATGTAATTTCTTATGCTTCATGTCAGTTGAAACCTCATGAGTTAAATTTCCCTACACATGATTTAGAATTAGCTACTGTTGTTTTTTTATTTAAAAATATAGAGGCATCATCTGTATAGAGTAAAATGTGAAATATATACTGACCACCAGAGGTTGAAGTATATATTAACTCAGAAAGAATTGAACCTGAGACAGAATAGATGGTTGGAATTAATCAAGGGTTATGATTGCACAATTTATTACCATCCATAAAAAGAAAATAAGGTGGCTGATGCTTTGTGTTGAAAAAGTAATGATACATTTACCTTGTTACGTTTGGAACAAGATCCTTTGATTAAAAACTTGATGAAGGCATAAAATTTTTTGTTGTAGGAAATTCCTCTGTTTTGTTTCAGGTGTCAGTGAAATCATCTCTATCAGACGGAATTAGGAAAGCATAGATGGGAGACAGTGAGTTACATGAAAATGGTAGAGTTCATTTAGAAGGGTGAGTTTCATGATTTCAACATTGATAATGATTGTATTTTTAGATTTAGAAAGAGATTTTGTGTGCCTTGTGATTCACAGTTGAAGAATGAGTTGTTATGTGAAGCTCACAGTTCTCTGTTTTCAGTTCATCCTGACAGTAATAAGATGTACAGAGATCTTCGAAAGTATTACTAGTGGGGTGGAATTAAAAGAGATACTACTGACTTTACTGTGAAATGTTTGACTTATAAACAGGTTAAATAAGAGCGACAGTTAACGAAAGGGATGCTTCAGCCTTTATCAGTGCCAGAGTGGAAATGGGAAAATATATCATTGTAATACATTGTGGGATTACCAATTACATCTTGAGTTAATAATGCAATCTAGGTTATTGTTGATCGATTGGGTAAATATTCTCATTTCATTCTTATTCAAGATACTTTTTCTATAGATTAACTTTCTCGGTTATATGTTAAAGAGATAATTAGGTTGCATGGAGTTCCCCTCACCATTGTATCTGATCATGATCTCAGGTTTACTTCTAACTTTTGGAAAGGCATTTAGAAGTCGTTAGGTACTGAATTAAATTTTAGAATATCTTTTCATCCTCAATCATATGGGCAGTCAGAATGAACTTTTCTGACTTTGGGGGATATCCTACATGCTTTCTTACAAGATTTCTAGTGAAGTTGGGACCAACATATTTCTTTGGTTGATTTTCTATATAAAAACATTTTTCATTCTAGTGTACATATTTCACCATTTGAGGCATTATATGGAAATAGATTTCTAACTCCAGCTTTTTGGGATTAAGTGGGTGAAAGTAAATTGATGGGACCAGAATTGGTAGAAGAGATGGCAGAAAAGGTTCAGTTGATTTAAAAGCACAATAGTGTAGCTCAGAGTAGGAAGAATTGTTATACAGATTACTAGAGGAAGAATCTTTTATTTGAGGTAGAGGATCGTTTCTTTCTCATAGTTTCTCAATGTAAAAGTGTGATGTGTTTTGGAAAAAAGAGAAAGTTGAGTCTGAAGTTCATTGGACCCTATGAAATCCAATAAAAAGTTGGATCAGTTTTATACAGAGTGGATATACCTCAAATTTTATCTCATGTACACAATATTTTTCATGTTTCAATATTGAGAAAGTATATTCCAAATCCATCTCATGTTTTGAGTCCAGAGGTAGTTCAATTGGAAGAGAATCTTTGATATGAGGAATAACTAGTCCAGATTCTTGACCGAAGAGAAAAAGTGTTGTGTAATAAGGTAATCCATCTGGTAAAAGTTTTGTGGAAAACCTATATGTTGAAGAGGTAATGTGAGAATCAGAAAATTCTATGAGGTATAAATACCACCATTTATTTGATAAGTAAATAAAATTGCGAGGACACAATTTCCAAAAGGGGGGAAGGATTTAACATCCTAGGTAAATAAAGAAATATGATATTTTCATACTTATTAATATTTGTGAATTAAATATTAATTTTAATTTAAATGGGATGCTTTATTAGATAGTGTACCTGATATGCAACAACAAGTTTCTTTGAAATCTTACATTGCACACAACATTAAGTTATACTGAAAAATAATAATATAATATTAATATTTTAAGTGGTAGTTAACAGGTAACCATTGTAATGGATGGAATAAACAGAAATAAATATAATATGATTATACATGTTTGTTAAATGTTTTTACATTTATCCAATAAATTTTAGTGGCTTAAAATAATATACAATCCAATTTTAAGCATAAATACTCTAATACTCTTTAAAGGGTCGATTTACCACCTTTTATGAAGAACCATTTTTAAATCTTGTTTTCTTCACTTTTATATGTTCTATTTGACAAAATTATATTATTTTTTAGAATCAGGACATCAAAATTTACTTTGGATGAAATTTTACTATTTTTCTGATAATGTTCATTTTTTTATGAATAGTGAAAAATACAGCATTTTAATTCAAAACTGCATTTTAATCTAATTTATTTATATAGATAGAATATTATTTTAATTGGTTTTAAAGTTTAATTAGATTATATTTTTACCATTTAATCCAATTTTGGTCATTGGAAGTAATTTCACTCTTAAATTGGACATAAACAATGGCAAATCTTTTGATAATAATTATTTTTTAAAAACACGCTTTTTGTTTGGACAACGAGAATTAATTTTAAATTAATTTCTGCCACTTATGTGTTTTCAATTTGGAAAAATTGATTCCATATTTGGAATCAGGACTTCCAAATTGTGTGAATAGGTAACTTTTATTTTTAGGCATTATGAATATTTACTTCAAGGTTAAAAGGTAAATCTGGTAAATAAGGGTAAAAAAATATTATAATAATATTAAATTGGCCTAAAACGTGTCTTAATCCTATTGTATGATACATTTCCAACCATTATCATCCTTGGGTCGATTTTGGGACCCCATGGAGCCACTTAGGAGTGATAATGACACATTATATTAATTAATTTAAAGTAAAGATAAACATTACATAAACATATATCTTTTAGTAAATCAATTTTTACATGGGGTTATATAAGTTATCTATTTGACTATAAATATTAATTTTAAATCTAAAAATATTTCATACATCATGGTTTTTTATTTATAATTTTTAGACATCAAATAAATAAAATTATTTATGACACAATGATGATGCACTGATTACCTTATTAATAATTGATTTAAATAAATGAGATTATAAAATTTTAAAAACTATCCAAAGCCATCCAATTATTATTGGACGATTTTATTTTGAACAAGACTCATCCTATCTTATAATTTAATGATTTTTGGACCTTTTAAAACTGAAAATCAGTTTATAATAAAATAATGTTTTCAAACATTCCAAAAGAGCCCCTCCTCCCCCTTATAAAATGTCATCACCTATAACCCATTACTCAAACCTATAGAGCCACTTGAATCATCAATACTCTACTTAAATAATCTTCCAACATCCCTCTATCCCTCTTATAATCATTACCTTAGTGATAAATCACTTTAACAAATTCTTTTGGTTCAAACCAAAGGGAGTTACCCGATTTAATGGTAATGTCTTCCCTCATGTTCTATTCTTTTATTTTACTTCTCCGATCCCTATTCTTATTATTTGTTTAAATAATAACACCATTATCCTCCATATACTAGGTTGTTGTTATGATAAAAATTCTAACTACACTTACACACACCTCCACCTAATGGGTAAAGAACATACTGTTTATGTGGATGGTGAACTACTGCCTCACGAAATGATGATTGTTTAATCTTCTCCTACCACCTCTTATAGTGTCCATTAAGATGTAAATTTATTTATATGTGATATATATTATTTTTATATTGTCTATATGATTCCATATTTTTCATTTATATCATACCTTTATGGTTTCCATAATGGGTAAACGTGATAATTTCATTTGAGGATATGCGGACTACCACCCCCTCAAAGTGATATGAATCATTAATGCCATACCTGGTATGTATAAAGGATGGAGTTAATGAAATTATATATGATATTATACTATAATTATAATATACCTTTGTATCATTAAGTTTTATATTCTATTAAAATATGAAATCGAAATGAAAGTAGCATTCACGTGTACGTACGGCTTACTGTCTCCATGAACGGTGCATTTTATTTCTTATCTCCAAATGTCATGTAATGTTATAAATAAGTAAATATATATATATACTATATATATATATATAATATATGATATCTAAATCATTAATATCATTCTGTAGATAATGTACTTTTGATCGCGCGAACAACTTGTAATTATAAGATGTTCATTTTTAACTCAGGTACCAAATATCGACAAAATGATTGTTATTAACTTAAATGATTATATATTGTTTATAACATGGTAATAAGTTATATATAATTAATAAAAAACCTAAAAAAATGTTTTTAAGAAATTATAAAGAAACTTTAGTTTATTATTTAGGATATTAAAGAATGAACGGGTCAAGTTGGACACGAGGTAAGGGACTTTGTTTTAATATTCTTTCATTGAGGCATATTTTGATTTATACACGACATTATTTTATACATTGTATAAAAACCATTGAATTTTTATTTCATTTAAATTGAATCTTTTTCTATGAATCATTTTACTAAATGACAAAAAGAATGTTTCTTTTTAACGTACGTGGTGAAAATGACCTTTCCACCATCACAAGCGTTATTTGATATTTGGCTTCCTTAACAAGGCATAATATTTTTAAAAGGAAAATAAAAACCATATACTCTTTTACGTATTTTGGTATTTCAAATTGTTTTGATAATGTATTTGTTATGTAAATATATTTAAATGATATATTGTGATAGAAATGTGTAAATTTTATCTTTCCTTTATGTTTTTTTAAGTGTTGTGAATATGTTATGATTATTGGGCATTGTTTACATATACAGGTGGTTCGATGATAAACCTAGGGCCGATGAGCCCAAGATAGCTATCCAATGAATTGGTTAATGTGATGAAGGTAAACATTAATGTTTCTCCTAAGATATTTAGGGAATATACTGTGATGGTTATTTCAAACGTAACTCCCTATGTAAAATGGATACTTAGTAGAAGTGTCTACATAGAACTAGACATGACTCTTTTTTTCAAGAGTTTTTATTTTATAAAAAATGGATACTGAGTAGAAGTGTCTACGTGTAATATTCAGGTTTTTATGTATATGTTATAACCTAATTCTCTAAATCTATAAACCTAAAAAGATCCTCAATGTTAATTATTAACTTAATTCAAGATTATGTAATGTTTAAGGTTGGGTCCTTATAGGGTTTTTCATACCCCGTTTTTTTATCAACTTGATCGGCAAGTGTGTGAAGTTCCAAAAATTTCTTCTCATTATTTATCATATTACAATTCACAATAAAACTAGAAAAGATTATGGGTAATTAAGAAAGAATGAGATATGTGTGAGGATCAATAGGGATATTAAAACATAAGAAATTTAGATTGTTAATGTATCCAATCATCTTCAGCACCTGAGCCTTATCTAGTGCCTACTCTAAATGATTTCATGTGAAAAGTGCATTAGAGATATCATATCTCCCTGATCTCATCTTCTCTTCATAGAGATCCTTAAGGTGATAAATGATACTCTATACATATATATCCTCATATTTATTTAAAATGTCATCAGACATATAGGATACCATGAAATATTTTACTTCAATATAATCTTCTATATTTTTTAAATAGAGATACACTTCTTCCTCATTAGCGTCTTTGGAAATGGACTCAAGAAGTTGGGTTTCCAACATATTCAATTTTGGTTTGTATCATAGTATAACATTCAAGCCTCGACACCATTCCTATAAATTTTCACCAGTGAGAAGTTTATCCCTTTCAAGTATGGATCGTAATTATATTATTAATTTCATTTGATTTTACATTTATACAAAATAAGACCAAATAATTATTATTGACATATATTTTAAAAATATATTATTAAAATATAATGAATTAAATTCCATTAATCTCTCACTATTATTCAAAACCTAATCACCCTCACCAACGGTTTTGGGATATAATGTCTCTTAGATACTTTTGTGGTAAGGATCAATATTTACTTATCATAACCTATACATAGTTCTATAAAGATATTTGAAGGGTTTAAGGTAGGCATAACTTTCTAACTACATTATCTAATAATTCCTTGATTTATTGAGTAGACTCATAAATCCTTGAATAATTTTTTAATGATTTCCTTAAAACATTCCTCTTAGTTACCCTAATTAATTCTTGGGTAGTCAACCCTTGAGGTAGATTATGGTAAGTCAAACCAAACCACAAATCTTAAAGTTTCCATGATAATTCAAATCATCTCAACTTGGGTTGTCCATGAACTTTTAATGATGGGGTTTTTTTAACATAATTAGTGGAAGTCTATGCCAACTTAATATTTTAGTTGGGATATTTTTTTCCATTATTCGCAGATCCCATATTACCATTCACATGATTTTTTTAACATTATGTATATTTTACATAAGTGGTTTACCATGTCTGACAAAATATTTATGCATAATGTTGTTATATTTTATTCCTTATTGTATGATTATTAATTCATGTATCATGTGATCTCATTGAATTTAAAAAACATAAATAATTAACCATGAAACTGATATAAATAAAATATAAATGGCATGATCATGAGATTCTCTAATGGTTAATTTATTTAGTAAATGATAAAATCACAATCAACCCTAGGGGAAAACACACCTCGAACCATAACTTTGTTCATGTTATAGTATTAATCATTTTATTCTATGTATTGTGTTGATTAGTTTCACCTCAAATCTTTAACTCAGGACATCTCCACTTTTCTAGTAGTTCACTCCATACATAAGATTTTACTCACACATAGGTGAATTAATGGATTGGATAAAGGATAATTACATAAAATAAAACATGGGAATGAAAAACCCATTCATAATAAGAGAAGGGGACGACTTTCAGTCCATCATTTTAATTTAATGAAAATATAATTATCATAAACAGATCACATACAAAGGTCTGGTCTAATCTCATGATCATCCATACATCAACATGCAATGATCGTACATTAGAAATATTCTTATCAACTACTTTGATTGGTTCTCTAATTAAGATAATGTTCCATGAATTAATCTAATAAATTAAATTTATCTTAATTTCTACCAGACATACTTAACTTACCATCATCTATAATTTTAAAAAATATTACATTCATTTAAAATTAATGAAGTACACAAGTTCACTTGGAGGTATCCTCGTGTGTTCATTTAAATTTTAACATGAAAATTAATTTAGTATATAATTATTAATCCTATGACATGGATTGCATTGTCAAATGAATGAAAAACTGAACATATAACCAATAGGTTTAATTATACAATTAATTGTTATTTCTTAGAAAATTTGAGAACACTAATGGTATTAGACTTTGTGGTGTGTTGTATTTTACACGGTGTGTACTTTTCCTCTACCCATATCCATGGAATATTACTACTCGTGTCGTGTATTTGATACACGACATGCTTGGGATGCCCCATATACTATCCAAATGATTCATTATTTTTAATCATTATTTGTTTTTTAATTATGTTATTTAGAATGATGAAAAAAGATACAACGATGTCAGATTATTAAAATAAATCATTTTAAGTAAAATAAAATGCAAACTTATATAATCAATCAAAAAATAATAAATAATTATAAATTGAACATTTCGATATTCTGATACCACTTGTAGGTTATGAGCATAGTGGAAGCCTCCCTCGAATACATGACCAACTTATATTTTAGTCTTAAATCACATGTAATCATTGTTTTACATGATCATGTGATTATGTACAATGAAAACAATAGACTAATGAACTGCATTAATACACTGGAACCAAATTGAGGGGATCTTCACATGTAATTTCTAATTAATTTATAAGTAGATAATTAATTAACTCGTCTTGTAATTATACCTTGATTGATGATTTGATTGAATATATTTCATTACACAATCATTACACTATAGTATTCAAGTGCCGAAACCTTCTAGAGGTGATCCGCACATGCACCACAAACTCTGATCAATGATGTCAAATCGGCAAGTCCTTGAACGACCTATCCTAGTCAGTTTTTTTCATGGTTTACCATAAAAATTTTATTCATGAATAGGGAGAACTCTTGGTGATATCTTTAATACCTAAGAGTGTAAGAAGAGAGAGCTATTTATATAACTCAAGATATCTCTCTAGATATATCTCTCTAGATATATCTATCTAGATATATCACTATATATTTATTTTATCCATTGTCCACAACCTAAAATTCAATATTGGAAAGTTATATATTTAGATATTGTTATATATTTTTTATGTAAGGATCAGGGTTGGAAAATTTCACACATACCCTTACAAATTTCTAATATTTTTAATTGAACCTATGTCCATTAATAAAAAATATATTATTATTAATCATATAACATGTGCAACACATTAATAATATAAGTAAATACCAATTATTTCTATTTAGACCATTAAACTCATTCCACTTTTCTTTATCAACATTTATCGATCCTCAAATAATGACTATTTAATTAAATAAATATCACTAAATTATTTCTATAATTAATATAATAAATTTTAAATACACCAAACTTACAAACAAATATTTATTATTTATTATTTAAATCACTTTAATCTTTTAAATAAATTATGATAAAATTATAGATATCAACCAAACCTGAATAAATATTATTTATTCTAACTTATTAAATTTATTACTTATATTTAATTAAGAATACAGATACACTTAGTGTTTGACCCTCTATGCCTCATTTTATATTTCATTAGGCATAACCACCTTAAGTCCAAGGTTAGTGTATATCATCACACCAAGGAACCCATAGATAAAAAATTTAATGTCGTAATGACAACCAACCTCATAATAATTCTTACCATGTAATATAATCTCTTTATTACGATGTCTCTAATCAAACAAGTTTCATGCCAGTGCCATTAACCTATATACATTATTTCTCTTTCTTTGACTTTCTATAAATAAACTCTCTCAAAAAAACCATGGGTATGGATTTATACAGGAAGTTTTATTCCTTCAAATGGATTGAGATATCAAATTTCATTATAGGACATAAGGTAAAAATTCTTTCTCACAATATCCATTAATAGAATATCACTCAAGATGAACCCAATGCACCCTACAAGGCCATAAATATATGTCATCATGGTTTTAATAAATACATAAAAGTGTGTGATCCATGATATCCATTAATGATAATCTTAAAGTATAAGGATAAATACACATGTTTGTATATATTAATATACAGTGATACATATAAATGTGGATTTCATATTTGATATATTTTTTATCATAACCTCTTATCTTAGATAATACCAAGGGTGAACACCATGAGAATGTGTCTCAATATATTATTAGCCTCCTACCCCTAATAGATTTTATCTCTTGTGTCCCATAAGACAATATCATCCTTTCATAGAATAAGACTGAAGAATAATTTTGTGGAGCTTTTAGATTCTCATTATAAATGGGAACTACTATTACATTTAAGTGAAACATATATTCTGAGGACATCATGACATAAAAATATCATGAAAAGAAACAATAATAATGTGGCAATAAAATTTCATTAAAACATGTAATAAATTTCTAAACAGGTTGGTTTTAGGGAAACAAATCCCATAGTAAGTACACCATACAATAGAAAACATGGTGTACAACATAATCATGTCTCAAGGAAATTAAATTTGAGAAAAATTACCCGTGCAAATAAACATAATCATTGAGGTAAGAATTATTTAATAATGAGGTTACAAGGAATAGTTGTTGAACCCTATAAAACATGGAAGAAATAAAACGCCATGTATTCATTAGGTATAATAAATAAATCTTGTAAAAATGGAGTTTAATTAATTAATTTTGTAACTCAATGGAATAAAATTTCTTTAGCACAAACCCTAACCTTAATTCCATCTTAGTCAAAATTCACTCTAACCTTGAGTATAACAAAAATAACTATCTTAATCAGCCATTTCAAAACCTTTAACATATCTATAACCTTTTATAAACTTTATTTAAAATTGTACTCTATATTTATTTTGTTTAGTTATTATCTTTTTTTTGGTTGGGAGTAATCCCGGCCATTTTGAACTAATTTCGTAATAGCAATGTTGTTCTTTATTCTTCTTGAAAAGTTCATAATTACCATATCATAAAAGGAAATTTATTTTTTTTTATAATAATTTATAATTTTATAATTTCATTCTATAAGATTTATAGTTATGATCCTTAAATATAAAATTTATGATGAGCATGTTTCGGTGATTTATTCATGAATGTTGGTATCTTAATTAACGAGTATAAAAATAATGCTACCATTCCGAAACAAAAATTAAATATTTATTTTCTTATTTATATCATATACTATTAGTTAGTAAGTTCTCATAGTTATCAATGATATTATTTTATAAATTTGTTCCAGTAGATGGTTAGACTGACCCAAATGTGAACATACCATAATTAATAGATTATTATTATTACGAAAGTGGTTTATTTTAGGAATTATATCATTATTATAGAAGTATAATAGTTTTATTTAGATACTTTTATTGTGTTGAATCATATTTTATGATGGTTTAATAATAATAAATGAAATAAATGAAAAATGGGATATGTTACAATATAAAAGAGGTAGTCCACACAACACATTGTTAAAATTTTTATTTCTAAAAGAATGAGAGGGAAAGAAGGAGGATTAAAATTTTCTATTAAAAATAATACATATATTATATATATCAAATTTATTCTTTAATTTCATTATTATAATTTGTGAAAATGGATGTGGTGAAAAAATGGAATTCGTCACTTCGTGGATGTGTTAGTCTACACAACGCATGAATGACGGTTTTGTTTTTCTGAATAGAAAATTGAAAAGGTCATTAATAGGTTTTAATATGGAATAATAAAATTTATTATAAAATAAAACAGATGTCATTTATAATAAATAGAAAATTATATATGGGACTAAGAATGGAAAGAATATAAGTTAAAAAAAGTTCCTACGTTGATAACTTGGGCTTTACATTCGAAGAATCTTTGGAAATGGATGTCATAGGCTAATATCATATGAATTTAATTTTAAAAGGATGAAAAGGATTCTATTGGAAGTGATAACAACATATTTTTTATGGGAAATCTAATTTTTGATTGTTATTGAAGGGGAGGTGAGTTACCCCTTTTATTAGTGGTGAGAATGACATATTTGTAAATATTTCAATTTAATATATTGGGAGAACATGTTTTACCTATAAAGTGTCTACAAAAATGGACAATGAGTGGGGGATGAGGTAAGTGTAGGTTCGGGGCATACCAGAAGTGTGGGATGGGTCTTTCTTAATTTTTCTTTTTTTTCATGATCAATGATCAATCCCTGATTTACATAATGATAATTTCTATAATCAATGTAATTGGATCAATGAATACAGAAAATGGATTAAATGCCAGAACCAAACCACAAGATAGTCATATATTATTTATAATTAATTTAAGCAACTAAAAAAATACCTTTTGATAAATTCTTTCTTCACTTATGGTTCTAAAAATGGATCTTTATTATACCATCATTGCATTATGGGAATCAATAATAGATTTCCTCTATCAGTATTCCACACTTTATCCACAAATCAACAAATTTCACCATAGGAATATCTAGGTGTTAGCACAGAAGATCCTATCGTTTGTGTCGTTCACCTTTGATCTCATTGAAAATCACTTCCAAAGGATTCTAGTTGATCGCTATTGACTCGAGAGTGGAAGGTGGGCAAATATCACTCTTCATTCTTGGGAGAATTATTAAATAATGGAGATCTCTAGGTCTTTTAGAGGATTCTATAGATTTCATTATGCACACCAAAATAAATGAATTGGATCTCCTATAAAAATAATGTAACTAGGATTATATAGAAATATAGTTAGAATTAAATAATTCCCCAAGTTACATTTAATATTTATTTAATCCCTATGTAAACCCATGTCTAAAATACCAATATTATTATTATTTCTTGAAATGTGATAAAATTGCCAATTAAATTAAATATTATTTAATCAAATAATATTCCATATACATTATTTCTCACCAAACCATTAAACTCGGTCCTCTATTACTACAAAATATTAATCAAACCTTGAATAATGAATAATTATTTAATAAATAAATGTCCCCAAATTATTTACTAATAAATAAATAAATATTATATTCACTAAATAGAAAATAAATATTTATTAAGTATTCTTCTTGAATAATATTATATTGAATAACTAGTGATAAAATATATGTGATCCAAAAAAAATTAATAATTATTAAACCACGTACAGGGATAATATTTATTAAACATATTAAATAATAAATAATAATATATTATTTAACTGAGATTCTAGATGCACTTAGTGTGTGACCCTCTAGGACTATTTCTTGCTGATATTAGGTGAAGCATCAAAAAGTCCAAGGTTAACATCTAGAAATATTCCAAGGAACCCATACAGAAATAATTAATGCTACAATGACACAATACCTCATACAGATTCTCATTGGGTAATATAGTCTCTTTATCTTGATATCTCTAATCAAGAAAGTTATTTGTCAGTGTCATCAACCTATGTGCTCAATGTTGTTTTCTTTGACTTTTCAAAAATCGAACTTGTCTATAGAACATGAACATGGATTTATTTAGGCTACAACATTTTCATCAAAGGGTTTGAGATATAAACTTTTGTTAAATAATGGAAGGGGAAAATACTTTCTAGAATTATTCATTAATGAAATATTACTCGTGATAAAATCAATGTATCCTACCACACTGTAAACATATGTCATCATGATTTTTGTAAATATATCAAAGTATGTGACTTATAAAACTCATTAATAATAATATTAAAGTCTAAGGATTAGTACACATTTTTGTAGATAGGAACATTTAATTATTGATATAAGTGTGGATATTCTACTAGCGGTTCACATTCTCATTATATCCTACATAGGATATTACTAAGGGTGCACACCATGAGAAGTTTCTGTAATGTCCTATGAGTATCCACCCCTAATATCCCATATCATTTGTGTCCCTCAAATGATTTCATCTGTATATAAAACATATATTTAATTATATCGTCATTGGACTTCTAGGTTATCATTATAATGGGGAGCTGTTATAACCCTTAATTTCCACATATACTCTTAGTGAATTATAAAATACTATATTATGCAGAAAAAAATCATGATGTGATAAAGAGTTTGTTAATATTCAAATAAATGAATACATGTTATCATACAGTAAAAATAAGTTGGTTCTATGGTCCCCAACTCCAATAGAATCAACTTTCACTTAAGCCAACTACTAACTAACTTCAGCCCACTAGTTCTCACATGATACTTATTCTTCTTCTATGATAGGCCTTTAGTCAAGGGGTCTACCACATTTTCTTCTGTGGGAACTCTTCTTACTGTAAAATCACCCCTTTGATAAAAATTCCTAAAGAGGTGATACTTCAAGAGTATATGATTTGTCTTTTTGTGTGACCTTGGATCATTTCAAGTTCAACCACTATATTATTATCACAATATAATTTGATATGGTAGTTACTAATATGCACCACATCAAGATCTTGGAAAAGGGATCATTTTCAAAAATTTTCCTTAGATATATCAAAATCCTCTATATACTTAGACTACATTTTATAATCAACAAAAACTAGCTTCTTTTAACTCTTACAGACATAATTCCCCCGATGAGATAGAAAATATATCCTTACTATGACTTGAGATCAATTTAATGTGTTTGAAAACTAGCATCAGTATAACCCCTAATGTCCCGCTCCTTGTATCCTTAATATGCCAGGAACATATCATTTGTTTTTCTTAGATACTTGAGGATAGAATTAATAGAAGACCAACTTTTTCTCCTAGATCTTCTTGATATATTACAACCATTCTTAATTCATAGGAAACATCAAGTCTAGTACATAACATAGAATACATGATCGATCCTACCATTGAAGAATTTAGGATCATAGTCATTCTCACTTTCTCTTGTTGTTTCTGAGGACACATTTTATTAGAAATAGGTATACCATGTGACACTAGAACCAATCCCCTCTTGTGTTATTCCATACTAAATCTATTTAGTATATGATCAATGTAGGTTCTTTGACTTAGTCCAATCATCCTCTTGGATCTATCATGAATGATATTGATCCCTATAATATAGGCTGCTTCACCTAAGTCCTTTATGGAGAAACACTTGTCCAACTAATCCTTACTATATTATAAGATTGGTATGTCATTTCTAATAAGTAATATGTCATCAACATACACTACTAGGGTAAAAACTGCATTCCCACTATACCTCTTACAAACACATGGCTCGCATTCATTCATAATGAAACCAATCTATTTTATAGATTCATATAATCAAATTTTCTATGACCTGAATTCTTGATTCAATCAATAAATTGATCTCTACAAATTGAAAAACTTTTTGGCATCACTTGGACTCAGAGAACCTTCTTGTTGTGTTATATAGACATCTTCCGAAAGTTTACCATTAAAGAAAAGCAATTTTGATATCCATTTTCCAAATTTCATAGTAATGGTAATTTGTAATATCAAGTATAATTCTAATAGATTTAAATATGGAAACTGGTGAAATTATTTCATCATAGTCAATTCATTGATATTTTTAAACCCTTTACACACTAGAATTTATTTATATATATTTACTTTATCTTTCAGGTCTAGTTTTCTCTTGAATGCCCATTTTCATCTTATGGGCATTACATAAACTCGAACATCAAATAGAACCCAAACTTGGTTCTGATACATGGAATATATTTTAGAATTCGTAGATTCTTTCTATCATACAAATTTTAAGCTCTCTACTTCCTCTTTATAGAAGAGAGGTTCATCGTTTTCATCCAATATTGAGTCACCATCTTCGGTGACTAGAAAACTATATCTCTCTTTCTCTCTTACCTCTCTTGTTCTCCTGTGTAGTACAAGTGTTTTATGAACTACTTATTCCATGAGTAACTATGGAATATATTCCTCTACCAACTCTTATGTATCTTAAGCATTAACTTCATTAAAGTCAATCTTTCTCCCACTATCCTTTTTGAGGATGTGCTCCCTCTCAAGAAAGAAAGATTTCCTGACGATAGTCACTTTCCTATCTTATGGGTTATATTTGTATTATCCATTTATTTCCTTAGGATGCCCAATAAAGATACACTTTCTGCCACATGGTTCTAGTTTCTTACCTTATAAGTACTTAACAAATGCCTCATAACCCCATACACGTGTCTGCGAAAAAATGGGTTTCTTTTCACTCCATAACTCAAATGGAATTCTATTTTCCATTTTTTTGGTGATTAGTTTAATGTATATTATAAAGTTTTTAATGAATATCCCCAAAATAATAATGGAACATTTTCATGAATCATAATCAAACTTTCCTTATCTAACAAGTTATATTTCTTACTTTCAATAACACCATTCCACTGTGGTTTTTATGGTATAGTGAGTTGAGATATAATCTCAAACTCCCTTAAAAAGTTTAAAAACTCTTCACTAAGATATTCACCACCTTGATCTAATCATATCTTCTTTATCTTCTTTCAAAGTTGATTCCCTACTTCATTATTTAATTATTTGAATTTCTGAAAGGAATTAGACTTATACCTCATCAAGTAGACATATCCATATCTACTCAAATAGTTAGTAAAAGATATTAAGTAAGAATACACACCTCTAGCTTCTACTAGAAATGGTCTACACACATCAATGTTTACCAATCATAAAATCTATGGGGCCATTTCACCATGTCTAACAAATGGTGGTATGGTCATTGTTCTTTATAAATAAGCATGAAATATTTCGATTTGGTTTACCTCAGAAGAGTCTAAATAACCATATTGATATAGATTTATTAAACACTTCTCATTTACATGACCAATATGGATATTCCATAATTGGGTGTTATATGAGTCGTGTGAATATGATTTGTTATCTATTTTCAATACTTGGTTTTCATAATTTAAAACATAAATACCATTATTTAATTCAACATACCATAACATATGGTTTATTTATACAAGAAGGAAATTTTATTTCAAAATATTAAAATAAAACCATATACATAAAGGAAAGATATATAAACTATATTCTTGGTAAATAATGGTACATAATAAAAAAACCCATAAAACCAATATCAATACATTTGGAAATGAAAGGTAGTAGTCTCCAATGGATAGAGAAGCCAACCACGCACCATTGGAAACTCAAAAATCCACCTCTCCTATAACAATATTTTGGATATACTTGGTTCCTATATATGGATAGTTATATGAGCACCACAAGTTTTATCTAATACCGTGTGTGTAAATATTGAAAGATTATACTCGATAAAGAATGCACCTTTAGCTTCCCCTTTTTTATGGGTGCATTTCTTCTTTCAGTGACCTTGCTTTCCACATGAAAAGCATACTAACTCATTTTCATTACCCTACCTCTCGATCTTCCTCTTCTTGTAAGGATTGTTCTCATGAGATTTAGACTTTTTATGAATCTTAGGCCCCTTCACCTTGTTCTTCCTTTTCTTATTCACTATACAGACTGCAGGTTTTGCATGCTCTATGTCCTTATCTCATTGACAAATCAAAGTAAGAAGTTTACAAATACTCTTATCATTATTGATCATGTTATAATTAACAATAAAACTAGATATGGTCTTAGGTAGTGAGGAAAGTATGACGTTTTTGTGAGTTAAATTCTTCTAATAATATTGAATACATGTGTACCATTTGGTGAAAAATCTATAATCTTAGTTGTAAAAAAATAATTAGAGATCTCATATCTCTATTTTCTCACATTCTCTTGATAGAGATCCTAAAGTGATACATCATGTGTTACGCATCCATGTCCACATATTTCGTCAAAAGTTCATTAGTCAGGGATGGTAGAATGAAAAATTGAACATATGTAGCATCATTCAAATGTTTCTATAGAGAGATAACTCTTCCTCAATAGCCTCATTACTAGGCACATCAAGAATAGGTTCTTCCATCACATGTAATTTTCATCAATGGCATGGGATAACGTGGACACAACTTTGAAACTCATGGAAATTTTTGTCGATGGGAAGGTTATCCTTCTCAAGTATGGATCACAAAGATATGTTTGAAGTCATTTTATTTTTTTTTTCTAAAATTATGATGAGGAGTGTTTTAGTAATTTGTCTAATAAAATTTAGACAAATAAATGAATATTATATTTATTAATCTCCCACTATTTTATCAAAACACAATATCCCTCACCATTGGCTTTAGGATATCTTGTGTCTTGGAAATTATAGTGGAAAGGATCAATATTACCCCTATCATCACCCCAGTTTTGGTTGGTTAATAAATTTTAAAGGTTTTAGGTAGGGATTCCAAATTCCAACTGCATTAACTCACAGTTCCTTGATTTATTGATTGGACTCCCCAATCCTAAAAATCTAAAATTGGATTTCCTCAACCCTTGCCTCTCAGTTACCCCATGTCTTACTTTGGAAGTCAACCCTTGATGTAAACTATGTTATGTCATCCAAAAACTTCAATTTATAATTCATTTATAATTGAAAAAATGCCAACATTGGTTGGTCATGTACTTTGAACTATGGATTTATTTTAACTGAACTAGTGGAAGGTTATACCGAATATTTATAATTGAATGATTTTATCTTTTATGAGTAAATATTCAATTATTATCTTCATTAAATGTTTATTAATATTAATTGGATTTACTTAAGTGATTAATCTTGTATTAGATAAAATTTACACATAAGACAATTTTTTTAGATTTATCTTACTTTCTTGTTAATTCAATAATCTAAGTGATCATGAAAAACCATCCAAAATGAAATAACCATGAAACTTGATGAAAATAAAATAATAAAGTGGTATGATCATGATCTTTTACAAATAGTTATTTAATCTTGTGTATGATAAGCTGACCATTGACCTAGGGGAAAACACATCAAATAAATTATGGATAATATTGTAGCTTTCCACTTATCCACCTATGTATCTCTATTGAATTATTTTCCCCTAGAATCCAAACTTGCACCACCTCTACTAGCATGATAGATTCATCCAATACGTAATATTTTACTCACATGTAGGTGATAAAAAGGAGTTTCCCTAAAAGAAATGATGGGAATGTAGGACCTTACGTAATAATAGGAGAGATGGAACAGAGGAAAATAATTTAGTTTAATAATAAATTAAATAAAACCAATGAAATACAGTGGTCTAGTCTAGGATCATGATCAACCACATGCATGCAACAAATTATGCATTTAATAAAATTAGCATTCAATTTGTAATCATTATTATTTAATATAAATCATGGTTGAATCAAATAATTGATTTATTTAATTAATAAACTATTTTATCTTAATTCTCATCTTAATTTCCTTGATATTCTTATCCATCATAGTTTTAAAAAAATTAAATATATTTAAAATTAACTTTTTATAATAAAAATTATACCTTAGAGGAAACACGGTGAGTATCCATCTTAGTTACCCAACATGTATTATATTTGTATATCATTTACTCTTGTGACATGTGGTATACACAACTTATCACATTCTTTCTTTATGTGTACTATAAAATTAATGATTACATAGATTACATGATTTTTTTTCATGTTTTATGCTTCAATACATGTAGAGTAATAACTCTATTATGAATCATATGTGATCACTACAAAATATTTGACATTTTCCAACATGGACATATCTATTGGTAAAGGTACATTTTCTATTGGTAAAACATTTTACCAACATATATGTCCCTGTAACTAAACTGTCAGTAAAAACTCTATCGTTAAATGTTATTGTGACAGATAAAATAGTTTTGTTGCAATTATAATAACACCAACATATAATATATATGTTCATTAAAATTCTTTGCAACAAAAATTTATCTATTGGAAATATTATTATCAACATTTATATTGTTATTGATGATATTGTTTTTTAATAAAATAAAATATTATATATATTAATCTTATTATATATAATATATTTATTATATATAATAATAATAAAATTAAATTTTATGAAACTCAAAAAAACTGAGGGGTTATTTGAAGAAACATGTTCAAACATCATTTAAAAACATGACATCAAAAGAACAAATCCATGATTACAAAAACATGTTCAAACAATTCCATGATTACAAAATCACATGAACCAACCCCACAAAAAAGATCCATTAATAGACTATCACAACAACTTCATCACCAAAACATCTTCCCCATAAAAAATCAACAGCCTCCTCATCACAAGCAACACAACACCAAATAATCTAGAATGAACAAATACATGTGTCTCACAGAATCTAATGCAGCAGTAAACCTGAAGATGTATTAGACCAAAACCTGGGAAAGCTAGAAATATAATAAAGCCACCCATCTAACAAATACTATTGTTGAAGATCCCTTGCCCAGCATAGAGAAGTAGTCTGCCTCCAAGAAGTTGAGACTATAATATCACAACTACACGTATCCTCTAATAAAAAATATGGAAAACAAATCATTAAATGAATAAAAAAATAAGTCGTAGTAACAAAAATTTACAACATAAGAGGAAAGTTCCAGGCCTATGATAGTCGTATCTCTGATCAACCCTAGAAATAGACTACATCCCTTATAACATATTCACCACCTAAAAGAGCAGAAAAGTGGAACATAAACCATAAAACAATATTCAAACAATGCCATTCATATCATTACATCATGATTGGAGATAAGTGGAACACAAAAAGAAAGAAAACCAAACCCACAAATTGATAACTAATGGACAAAGCCACCAACTGTTAAGAGAATAGTCTGTTTGGAAAGGACTAACTTAGAGATGATATCAAATTTAATTCAGAATTAGTGTAATTACAAGATATAAGCCTCATGTAGATATCGGATTCTATATAAATACAGAATGATTCGAAGCAAGAGGAGGGGAAGTTCATGTGGTCCGACATATTTGGAAGCAAATCTTTATAGATACATCAATACAAAAGTCATCAACAGCACAAAAATAAATCAAACACGGAATAAAAAATAACAACTCTAGGATCGAAGTACTCAAAACCAATTCAAAACATAAAGGGAAAAACAAATAAACATATCCGCACTCATGAAATGTGCTAAACATTGTTAGGCAATGAATATAAAAATTTAGTAAAACAAGTGAACTCAAATATTAGTTCACATACAACATAAAAATACCTAAAAATAAAAGATTTTCCTGAATAAAATGGAATGGAATATTATGGAAAAGGTAACTACTTTGAATTGAACACTTTTTATATACATGAAAATCAATAATTGAGCAATTTAAAGTCATATTACACACCAATACTTGAGTGATCAAGAGGATGGAATTTTGAAATTATTTTGTTGATGATCCAACCCTCTTCACTCTCCTACAAGAATATACAAACCTAATCAATTTAAACAAGTGTTTTTCTTTCCTAATAACATAAAGAAACATATATAGATTAAATTCCACTATCAATAGAAATTCTTAGCATATATTTGATAAGCATATAAAAACCATTATCCACATGAAAAGAATCCATTTTTATTATTATTAATGACAAACCTAAAATCAAAAAGGCTGACTACGAAATACATATTTTTCCCTTTAACATAGACCCAAAAAATAATGGAAACTTGAGGATCAGAAAAAAAATATCATGTACTCAATAATTTATCTCAACCTTCTTTGTATAGGAATAGTGAATCAGAACTGAAACTTCATTGCAAGGGAATTTCCAGATTCATCAAGGTGTCATGGCCTTGTTCATGGGTGGCAGACCATGCCTCAATATCTGGATATCGGGTGAAGGAGTAGGGTAATGGGCCTACATCATCTTCTTCAATACAAACCCCGCCCCACCATTCCAATCCTCAAGGGGATGATTCAGAACATAAAAGATACTAAACCTAGCAGGATTGTTCCAAGAAATAACATCCAGCTCTTCCTCTAAAAGGATATCCTCAGATGTATCATTGGCATATATAATATGCACACTGGTTTTGTCATTAGGGTTTTCTAATATGTCCCTCACAACCAGAAACATTGGGGTAATCCCAAAACCACCATCAAGCATCCCAAATGCTCTAACTTGTCCAATATGGTACTCAAAGCACCCCTAGGGTCCCTTTAAAGTTGGACTGTCACCCACCTACATCTCTTTGAAAAGGTGAGACATTATTCCATGAAGATCAATCTTTATTACAAGTTCAAAATATCTAACATATAAATCCAATGCAGTGGGAGTATATTGTTTGATATCCTCTTCGCTATTTCTATCTTTGCCTCTTCATCTTATAAATATCCCAATTGGAAGACCTAAAAATCTAAGTAAGATTTGGAAGTAGAAATCCAAACTTCACTGAATTATGGAACAATTGTGTGCTCTTGGTATCTTTAAAGTATTTAAAGTTTTTAGGATTCATGCAGCCTTTGGATTTCTTTAATGAATAAATATAAGCAGTAGTAGCTTTGACGGTGACAAGATCCACCACGACTTTGGTGGTCTATATTTCAGCAGCTCCTAAAAACTCCATTATTCAAATTTAAATAACCATAGAAAACATGATATTAATCTCAAGTATTCCAATGCATTCAGAGGATTCTAACTCACCTTGACCCACCTCCCTTTCAAGAAACCTTCATCCACATGCAATAAGATTTTAGCATCATGAATACATACCATAATAATGAGTTTTATACATAATTTTCAATTAAATAAGATTATAGAACATGTGGTCAAGTAAATTATAGAATTAATCAAAGAATATAATACTTGAATTTTCTTAAAAGTTCAATTAATAATCAAAAGAAAATAGTCTCAATATTTTATACAATATGAACAAAAAAGACCATATAAAAAATAAAAATAAGAAATAAGCATAAGTATTTCACGAGGTTTCCACAAATGGCTATATGAAGAAAAACTAAAAATCAGCGAGAAAGAGGTTTGGATCCTTGTGAAAATAATCAACTCATGAGTGTTCATATTCATCTTCTCTTTCACACAAATACAATAATTTCAACAAGGAAAATATAATACAATGAGTAAAACCATATTATTTTGGGTAGAAAAAAATCTACATTACATGGGCCTTCATTTGAAATTTCTTAATAAAAAAAATACAACTACTATATATAATTTTATATATAAATAGATTTAGGGCCTTCGTTTATTACTAGAGTTTATTGTGGCTTCATATAGATTTGGTTAGGTCATGATTGAGCCGCAAAAATTGAAGTAGCAAAGCATTCAAACTATACTCCAACCTCAAGGGTCACCATGGGTCTCCAATATTACATAAGACTAAGAAGCCTCATTTTATAATTAAATACTCCAACCATAGTGTAGCTACCTTTATGAATTTATATGTGGTCTACATCCCATTACCTTGTAGGCTATGCTTGAAGGTGTGATAGTGCTTCAATTGAGGAAAGATGATTTCCACATGTAACATGAGTTGAGGTACTGAAGTTTCAATGAACAATATTAAGATAAAGTATTCATTAAAATCATTATTTCTATAATAAATTTCAATTTGTTTTCAAAAAAAACCATCTTCAGATATATATATATATTATTACTAGTTATTCAATATAGGATTCCTGCATGGATATTAAATTAGTTCTAAAAGTGATAAGACCAGTAATAAAACATAAGATTCTAAAAATGTAAAGATCAAAACATATAGGGGATAAAAAATACAACCAAATAAATTACACTTAATTAAAATTTTCAAGTGAGAATGAAACCCTTGATTAATTCCCATGAAAAGACTTGAATTATCCCAAAACGATCATAGCCAAAATCACAAATAGTGGTTTAAAGAAAAAAAAATTAAATATATTATCTAAATACTAAGAATTTAAATTTACAAAATACTACTACATGAAATCATGAAGTAAATATAAAATTATTGTCTATAGTATAGATTAATTAAATGAAACAAAAAAATGTGATGCAATGAAATGCCTTTGAGAGGCTACCATAGTGCGACGTTGGAGGCAGGCCAGTGAAGACGTGACACCAGAGGTAGGATCCCAGGGAGGAGGTGACGTTGGGTTTAGTGGAGTAGTGAAAATGGATGGATCGAAGAGAGTGGTGGTGATAGAGGGGTCGGGGGTTCAATGATAGTGAGGTCAGTAGGATCAATGATGGAGTTGGGGGAGATGGCAGCACAGTGCCTTGGAGTTGAGGGCAGCAACAAGATCGGGGGTGGAGGCCATGGAATCGCAACGACAGTGGGCCGGCGGTGGATTAGGGGAGTGGCAATGGAGAGTTATGGGGGTGGCGCTACAAATTGGAAGTCTAGGGCACACTGGGATTGGGGAGGGATGAGGGTGTGGGTTTTTTTGTCGTTGTTTTGTTTTTTTACCCATAATAGGATTAATAAACATAATATAATTTTCTTGTAATAAAAATTTAATATTTCTGAAATATTTATATATAATCTCAAATATTGTATCAATTATATTAATTTTATACTATTCATCGTCATTTAATTATATATTATTAAATTATTATTACTTTAACTAAAAATATATGCATCTATTTTTATTATAAAATGATTTGTTGATACTAAATAATTAATATATATATATATATATATAATTATTGATAAAATATTTTTTACTATTGAATAATTTATTATAATTCCTTTTTTGATGATAAAGATTTATTAGAAATAATAATTAATTACAATAGATTTATTTGTTAGAAAAAAATTGTTTGTATAGTTATGATATAACAACATATTTAATTGTCAGTAAAGTATATGTTGGTATTAAGAAATTAATACCAACAGATGTATGTTCTTAAAAAAATCATTGTTGGTATGTATAATTAACAATAAAAAGGGTTAATATATATTGGAATAAATCAACTTTACCAAAAATTATATTATATCTCACTAAATTTCTGTTGGTACAAGTCACTTTTTTTGTAGTGGATATGCAGATCTGAAGATTACATAGAAATTAATTAAACATTTATTTATATTAAAACATTTCACATGGAATTTCCTATCAACTTAAGGACCACAAAAAAGAACATGTTGAAAAGTTTTATATATTATAATAAATTAATTTTTAATTATGTGTAATTTGGTATAAGTACAAGGCGTGTACAAACCATATACATGGTGTTTATTTTTTTCTCACCGTCTATCTGCAACATATGTATAGGGAGTCAACGTGTAACCATGCCCTAAAAAATTTATAGTATATGACATGTACATGGGATACACATCTTGTAGTCTCCGAGTTACCTGATCACCATTTAGGTTGGCCTTGTAATAAGATACGTGACCAGTCTGTGACTAAAGGACTACACACTGTGTAAGGAAGTTACAGGGCGTGTATCCTGGCTGACCATGCTCCAGGCTGGCCTGATAAACATGCAGTTTATAATTAAATGCAAAATTTGTAATAAATTCACATACCTTTAATTAATTCTGAATTAATTCTTGGTTCATTAAAAACTAGTACATGGTGTGTACCTATGGGTTACACGGAATGTTGTCATGTGTTATCCATCCAGATTCCTCAGCACCTCTAGATGATATATTTGAATTTATTTCATTCATAAAATTATCATGTTCAATTATATTTCTGAGAAATGAAGAGGAAGAATTATATCTTACAATTCAGATTAAAGAATGTTTAAACTGTAATTGAATTACAATTACTTTTGCATAAATCAATCAATGATTTTTAAATAATTCAAAATAATTATGCAACCTCACTCCGATACCACTTCTAGGTTCCGATCATAGTTGAAGCATGTGATGGGTTATTCCCAACTTTGCATTTGGTCATGATCGATGATCAGTCCAAGATTTACACAGTGATAAATGTTACGATCAACATAATTGAATCAAATAATATAGATAATGGATAAAATACCAGAAGAAAACTGCAAGATCATCACATGTTATTTATAATTAATTTAAGAAATTTAAGAATTACCTTGCGAGAAATTATTTCATAATTTATGGATCTGACAATGGATCTATGACATACCATTGTTTTTTTGTAGGAATCAAGAATATATTTCATCTAGTGGTGATACACACATGTTCCAAAAATATCTGAACATCACTATAGGAATCTTTGATTTATTGTTAGGTCAGAAATTCAATGACGAAGACACAAGAGGGGGGTGAATTGTGTCCTTTAAAATTTTTCTCAATCATGTCCCTTAATAGTTAGAGATGATAGAGAAGTGTTTCTATTATGAAGGAATAATTAGTGGATAAAAATAGAGAAACAGAACACGGTTTTTTATAGTGGTTTGGGGCATAAAGATCCCCTAGTCCACTCCACCAATCACCATCCCTGTGAGCTTGGTGAATATCACTACTCAAGTCCTCTTCTCATAAGATGGATCCCCAACTGAGTGCAGGAAGTTGTCACCTTTAAAAACTAGGATAAAAACATAGTTGTCTAATTATTTTATAGGGAACCGCAACATCCACAGCTTATCATGAGAGTCTAGCACTCCACCATAACTAAAACCGAGAAGCTAATACTAAAAATAATTAATAGATATTTATTTGGTAAAACAATTTAAACTTCTCATTTTTAGCAGTATAAACTAACCGAAGATGGACCTTCAACCTCAGAGGAATAATAATCATTGAAATATGTTTGAAGAGATCTGGTTTCACAATAGATCTTCAATTTTAAGAATAAAAACAAAAACAGAACATCGCGCTTCCAGGATTGAACATGTATATATCAAAAAGGTAGTCCTCATTTCTGGGATGCTCGATCATTGTAGCGCTATAAATTAATTTTCACAAAAAAACTAGAATAATTAAAATTATCAACATAACTAAAAGATATATAGATAGATATCCAAAACATATGACATAGAAAGATATATATAATTATATATCTTACATCAAGATTTCAAATCCACAAAATATGCCTGATAAATCGAGATAATTCAAATTCAAAAATATACCTCAGAGTAGTCATAACTTCCCATAAAAATGGGAGAAAAATCAACACTATAAACAGATATTTAAATAATTTAATATGAGCTTTGAATCAGTCAAAATCGTGCTTTAAATCACCCAGATATTCTGCAAATACTTTTACAGAAAACTTTGACACAGTCGTAAATTCAAATCTCTAATGTTGAAAAGTCAAACATAAGGTTCCTTCACTTAATGAAAAAACACCAAATGTGTGGTTCAACTACGTAGCGTTCATTCTTATAACGTAATTTTAACAATGTAAGCTTGATCAAAAAATTAAGGTTGATGATCCATATGTTTTCTTTTCAAACATAGGGTTCCATACATACATAGGGTTCTTTAACCATACTTTTTATCATTGAAAAATGTAATGTTTCATTCAAACGTAATGTTATTTAACAATAAATTTCTTCAAATGTAAGGTTGATAAACCATACGTGATGATCCTTTATCATAATATTTAACAAAAATTTAGGGTATGATCTTACATTAAGTTCTTCAACGTAGGGAATGAACAGTGATTCCAGAAAATGACAAACCATAAACAGTGTTTCCAGAATACACTTAAGAGAATTCTGAACACTTTAACGAATATTTCTAACAAATAAATACCTGAATATTTTTCCAAAATAAGAATTATAAATAATATAAAATTTAATAAATACACTTAAAATAAGTTCATTAGTAAAAAAATGAATTTGTAAGAATCAAAATCAATAATATTTATAGAGTATTATTGAGACAATACATTCCCAACAATCTCCCCTTTTTGATGATCATAGAACCCATAAATTAAAACTATAAATGTCGTAACATAATTTAGAAATTTTAAACATATAGTGAATTAAATTCGATTTGATAGAATTATTTCAATAAAAATAAATGTTTGTTTTTATCCAAATTTCTGCACAAATATTTCAAAATTTAAAAAGAAATGTTGAAATATTGTGTTTATCCAAATTTCTCCCCCTTTTGTGAGATCCAAAATAAATTAAATAAATAGATTTAAAAAAAATATTTAATGTGGGATATATTAGTAAGTGAATTGTATAATTAATTGATAAATATAATGAAGACTGGATTTTTTGATATTGGACAAAAAATATGAAGGAATATAAAAATAAAGTACTGAAAATAGTAATGAAGACAATTTTCATTGATTAGAAAATGTAAAAATAAAAGTAGTATGAAACTAAGATATATAATAGTCACTATCATAATGAGGATAAAATTTTGGTTCGGGATTGGTTTCTGAAAAGGTAGAAAAAGGTTAGGGATTGGCTAGGTTGGAATTTTTAATGGCTTGAAACATCTCCTTCAACTCATCCATCTGCAGCCACAAATTCTTCATAAAATTATCACCCAACTCCATTATCATAAGTCTAGAATCATGATTAATATAAAAATACTCCACAATATTGACTTTAATAAAGTCATGTAATCTCTCCTCTTGCTTTATAAATTGTTCCAACTTTGCTGTAAACTAATTCAGAAGAAATCTGATGCTGGGTTCACTCTAAGTTAGTTGGTCAATTATAAATTTCTAATTGTCTAACAAAACTAAAAAAGGATCACTATTTCATTAATGGTTCAGAAGATGAGAATTCATGTCGGACATAACAAATGTAATGTCCTGAAATATTCTAATCAAATTTGGGCTAGTAGTAGGAGTAGAAGTAGATGTATTGGTCGGATTTACTATAATTTTCACTAATTCAAACTAACTTCCCATGTACCACTTCAAATATGAAAAATATTTCTTCAAAAAAGCTTCAGATCTGATCCTCTCAATCTCATTTAACATTTCTCTCTTTAAATCATCAAAATCCATTCTAAAAATAGTATTCTCATTAAGTTCTTAAAGATTTTTCTTTTTGATTTCATGCTCTTTCCACAAAGTGCCATTCTCTTCCAAAGAATTTTTAAACTTAATCACAATTTCTTCATCTTGATGTGACAATGAATCATATATCCCTTCATCTACATTCAGTTCCTGATCAACAAAATTTGCAAAAGTATTTTCCACTGATCTCTCCACATATTTTTCATTTGAAAATGACTGATTTTCAAGTACTTCAGTCTGATCTCTAGAAACATGACTTGACTGTTCTAAATTTTGATTCACAACCACATCTGTAACTTCAATTACTGATTTATGTACAAATTTTTCTTCTTGATAAGCTTCTTTATGAATAGTGTCTTCTTGGATATTCACTTGTACAAGATCACTGATCAGAGGTACAATAATAAACTCTATATCTTGACTATCCACTGGTATTTCTTCTTCAAGAATTGGTTCATCTAAATGAACTGAGTAGGTTGCTTCTTTAGAAGCCAACACTTGCTCTTCAACCTGTTGAACATCTCTATTCCTATGTTTCATAATAAGTCCCTCCTGACATTGTTCTTCCTCAACTTCCTCTACTTCGGTATTAAGATTAAGCCTTCTATTAGATGGTTGAGAAAGTAAATCATTTCAAGATTATGTAACACCTTCCTTTCAAACAGCTCCTTTCTCCACCTGAGAAAAATATCTTGAGCTTTGTTCTTCTACATCACCAACTGGTAAAATATTTCCTTTCACTGTACTTCAGAAAAATCCTAATTTCTGTAGAGTTCTAGCTTTTAAAACATTACTATGATGACACTTCATCCTCTAATCTATTAATCAAATCCTATACTTTTTAAACATAATTCTATATATTATTCATCTATAAGGATATAAATTCATTGTAGCATCTGGTTGATAAAATTAATGCAAATATCTAAACATATACCATGAAAAATTTTGATTATTTTCACTTATAAATAAAAACATGATGTACATATCAGAGTACATAATTTTCTTCTTCTCTTCTATCCTTGGTGCAATACCGGTTTGAATAAACATAACCAAGATCTTAAGATCTGCCTCAATATCATTAAAAAAAATTGTGTGTCGAGTTAAATAGAAAAGATATAATGTCTTTGGAAGAGTTATTCTTGTCTTCAATCGATTGAAGATCGATGTGAAAAACTCCTTAATGTGGGCAGTCTAAGATTTTCGAAACTTCAGTTGAAGAAATCGAAAATCCTTATATTCAATACTCGCAAGCATAATATCCTCAGAATCACAAAAAATGAACTATACACTCTTATAAAAATAGTTCAGTTCTACCTCGTAATGAAATTATGAATTGATGTAATTGAAAGCAGTCTTCAACCCTTAAAATTCTAATACCTGTTTCAGGACCAAATTCGTCTGATATAACCAATAAAAATCAACCACTTTTCCTTGAAATATTTTCCTACCTATAACATGTTATCTCTTCATATCAATTGGGTATACTTATTAGACTCACATGGTTTTCTTCATTTCAACAAAAAAAATTGAATGTTGGAGGTTTTTGGCTTCTAGGGTTTGGAAGGAAAAAATGAGGGTTTCAGGTTAGATGAAACGATTTTGGTAAATGAAGGGTATGGAAGATGAAGGGTTTCTGATAGGTGACACGTATCCTCATTTCTCGTGTCATAGAGTAATTATGAAAAAAATATTAATTATTATGCAGTGTAAATAAATTTAAGTTTAAATAAAATAACTAAAATATAGTAAGATAAAAAAACAAAGAAAAAAAATTAGAGTTATAGTAATAAACAAAAGATAAAATAAAATAAAATAATTTATTTAAAAATTAAATAAACCTAGATCTCCCTTACTAAAATCAAAACTTACCATGGGAAGTGGTTTAGTGAAAATATCAGTTAATTGATATTTAGTGTTAACAAATTATAAAGAAATGTCCTTTTTAAGAACATGATCTCTTAAAAAATGATGTCTAATATCAATATGCTTAGTTATAGAATGACTTATTGGATTTTTTGAAATATTTATAGTACTTGTATTGTTAGATAAGATTTATTTACTATAAAAATTAATTCCAGAGTCCATCAGTGTTTTTTTCATCCACAACACTTGTGCACAACAACTTCATGTAGATACATATTCTTCTTCAGTTGTTGATAAGGCAACTGAGTGTTGCTTCTTACTTGAACATGACACTAATGATTTTCCTAAGAAGTGACTAGTTCCTGAAGTTCTTTTTCTATCTAATATAAAACCATCAAAATCTGCATCTGAATATGGTAATAAATTAAAATCATAAGTTTTTTGATAAAGAAGATATTGAAGAACAGTTCCTTTTAAATATCTAAAAATAATTGACAGCAATAAGATGGGATTCTTTAGGATTTGTTTGAAATCTATCTCATAAACATACTAAAAACATAATATCATGTCTGCTAGAAATAATATATAATAAACTACCAATCATACCTCTATACAACTTCTTGTCCACTGGTTTTCCAGATTCATCCAAATCAAGTTTTATATTAGTACACATGGGAGTTGAATATGTCTTTTTGTTCTCAATACCAAAATTTTTCAATAAATAAGTAATATATTTGTTTTGGTTTTATACATTTCCATAATCTTTTTGATATATTTGAAGGCCGAAATTGAAATTTAATTCTCCATTAATGCTCATCACTAATTATTTTTTCATATGTTCTGAAAAATCATTACAAAGTTTTTTATTTTTTGATCCAAAAATAACATCATCAACATAAATTTGAACAAATAATAAATAAGCACAAAGTATTTTCTTAAAAATGGTTGGATCTATAAAACCAATAGTAAAACCATTTTTTAAAATAAAAGAACTAAATATTTTATACTATTAGGTATACTGGGTTAGATACCCTGAGAGGGGACTGAATCAGGGTATGATAGATTAAAATAACTTCCCTTATTGATCGTGTTTCATTATTAGACAAAACTCTCTTCCATCTCCTTTCCGTTGTAGAGTTTGAATAAAACTAAAAGAGAGAACAGGACCCAGCAATTTTATTTGGTTCACTCTCATTGGGCTACACCCAAGGATCATACACCAGTGATGTGCCAATGTACCAAATCCACTAAAAGTGCACTGTTGATTATAAAGTTCGAAGAAGACTCATTGTCCCTTCTGTTTTAATACCAAACAAAATTTTAAAGCTCACTGTTGTCTCAACTAAAGTGTGCTCACTACTTATTCAAAAGGTTCACTCATAGTTTAAAGACTTATAGATTCATTCATTATCACTAATGAATACATCCTCCACTATATTTAGATGATCTGTTGAAATCCAACTTTCATCCACTAATGAATACCCCTTTGCCACTGAACATCAAGAAATACCTTTTCACCTCTTTTTACAAATCTCACTTCCTTGGTGAAGCTCTTTTATCGTGAAGTGAAAAATGGCCTTCGAGAATATCTTTCTTTCCTTTTCGTGAAGCTTACTAGCCTTCGTGAATATTACCTCTTTCATGAAGAAAAAACTAGCCTTCGTGAAGCTCACAATTTTTTTGTTGGCTTTTTAGGGCCTTAACGAAATACTTGATTTCATGATGATCAGAACATTTGGTTGCCTTATAGCCTTCTCGAATGATTTATCATACCACCTTCATGGTATCCTTTGTAAAATCGAAGAAATATAACTTTTTTTGAGTAACTTTTATCTTCTTCCCTTCTCTCACATTGAAAGGAGTTGGCCTGATATATATAGACCCGGCTCATTGCGAATCCCCACCTCCTCCAGCGTGTTTTTTGGATCCATCTTCACGGTGCACCTCCATTCGTGAAGATCCATTGTAATTTTCCATTCGCAAAGCATGTCGTAATTTTAGAGCACTCCATCTTTTTTGTGCCCATTGAAATTGTGAATCCTTCTATCGATGACTGCGAAGAAATATATCACCGATCGTGAAGCTCTATTTTCTCGGAAACATGAAGTTTTCCACTTTTGTAAAGAATTCTTCCAAAATTCTTTGTTCTTTATTGAAACACAACTTTCAAATCCCATATTCCTGAAATTCATCATTCCCCATATTTTAATTAGATCTTTGAGGAAATCCACTTTCCGTGATGAAAACCAAACTCTAAATTTTGGACCCCAAAAATTTGGCAAATACTGGAAAACAATGCCACCTTGTGTCTATTATTTTGTATCACCTCTATATCTTTCATTCCTTTATCATGGTTCATTGTCAATATGAATTTTCAACAACATATCTTAAATGTGACAATTCACCTTGAAAACCTACTTTGTCAACAAACACAACCAACCCAAAAATGCAGCAATGTTACCTTGAGGGATTTTTTCCCAACAATCTCCTCCTTTGGGTTTGTTGAAAACTCTTCTCACAATGATTATATGCACATTGATGCCTCACTGAAGATCCTTCCATCATCAACCACCATTCACCTCTTTCTATTCAAATAGTGTCCAAAGATTCACTCACCAAATACTCTAAGCCAACATGACTAATTCTTGGAATGAGAAATAATAGTTGTATGAAATTTTCATCAATGAATCGCATCATTGCTGACACCAATTATTGATACCTACTTGATACCATTAAAACACCACTCTTTTGGTTTCATCACAAATCTCAGTTGTTGTGATATTTACTCTTTGATTGATCGCTTCAAGTATCATCATATTTAATACTCTCCCCCTATCTCATTGCTCCCTTTATCTCACTGCTCCACCTATCAGCTTCTCTCTGTGTCTTTCCAAAGAAATTTTCTCCCATTGAAGAGTAAAAAATTAATCTAACCCTTTGTGAATGAACCTAAAGGAACTAATTTGTGCTCTGAAACATTGGAAAGAACACAGATTAGCACATTAGAAAAAAACACACCATACCTCGGGGAGAGGGGGATCCACCTCCACACTTTTTCAAGTGTGAGGAGTTGACTGGGCTCCCAGAGCCAGTAGATGTCTCTAAAATACTTCCTTAGGTAAGACCTTTTTTAGAATGTATGCAACCTATAACTCTATAGGAACATACTCCAACTTTATGATTCCATGCTCAACCTTCTCCTTGATAAAATGATATTTTATCTCAATGTGCTTTGTCCTTGAGTGATGGATGAGATTTTTAATGAGATTTATAGCACTTGAGTTATCAAGCTAGATTCTGATTGGAGACTTCTCTTCAACTCCCATATCATCAAGATTTTGTTTCATAAACAATAACTCTATGCATGGTTGAGTGACTGCAATATATTTGTGCAGTTCTCAATGAAATTAAATATTTCATCTTTATTAAATAAGAAATACACAATGCACCAAGATATAAAGCACCTCCCGACATAGAATTCATGTCATCTGTTGACCCAGCCTAATCTGCATCTTTATATCCCAATAGCTCTAGTTGAGATTTATCATTATACATCAAACTGAAATCCACAGTGCAATTAATATACCGAATTATTATTTTCACTAAAAGCATGTCGATTTCCCTGGGATTGCTTTGATATTGCGCTACTTTGAATGTGGAAAAAATAATATTAGGTCTTGTCATTTTCAGTTAGAGTAAACTTTCAATAACCTTCCTATATTATGTCATATTAATGGCCTTTCCATCATCGTCTTTTGATAATTTCATCCAGCTAGAAACTAGAGTCTTCATCTCTTTATAATTTTCCATTCCTAATCTTCTCAGAACCTCCTTGGGATATTTTTATTGAGAAATGAAAGTGGCATTCTTTCATTGTGTCACCTGTAAACCATGGAAAAACTTAAGGTCTTCAATCATTGACATTTCGAACTCACTTTTCATGAATTATAAAAACTGTCTGCATTGAGCTTCATCTGATCCACCAAATATAAAGTCATTGACATAAACTAGCACCATCATCCTTTGTTTACTATTGTTGTTTAAATAGAGATTATAATCTGTAAAGACCCATAAAATTCAAGGGAAATTTTTTCTTAATTTTCTTTGGGATTTTACAAGAACGCGGTTTCTGACGGCACTTGATTCTGAGGCTCGGTGTGCCAGGATTTTTATTCAAAGTTTAGCTCGGGTACGTTCAGTGAATGAACAAGCGGGTTTTCCTAACTTTTGAACCGATGCTCGGAATCAAATTCCGAGGGCACCGATGAATTCACAGTGTCGGTAATTGCTTACGAACAACTTTTCCGGAGTTGCGTTTACATGGGAGGAGTTGTTAAAATTTGTGGGAGTTAAAAATAAAAATTGAGCTGCAATTTTTATTTTTTTACTAAGTGGTTAACCTTTGGGTGGAAGTTGGGTAACCGCCCAAGAGAGGTTATGAGGGTGGTGGGGCCCACACGAACCCCGCCCCTTCATTTTCAGTAACCCCCCTTAACCTCTTTTTAATGACAACTTTTAATTAAGTGGTTTAAATTCAATTTTTGAATTTTAAAACATAAGTCATGATAATAAAATAATTGAATCACTTATTTTATTTTTGGTTGGACTTGTTGTGTTGAGAGGGGATTGGGGAGAAAAAGGGGAGGCTTGGAGATCTTCATCTTCTTCGTCGAAGAACGTGAAGAACACGAAGAACATGAAGAACGCACCGATCTCCAACGAAGAACGCCGAATCCTTGGAGATCGACTACGCGACGTCGTGTACCCCGACGCCAACGACCATCTCCTTCCGCGACACCTTCTTCCGCGACGAACCCTCGCTCAACGAATTCGACGAGGTAGGGGATTTTGTTTTTGTTCGTGAATAATTCCATTGTCGTTCTTCATGAAACTTTTCTGCTTGCTATCGATTAACGGGAGGGGGCCGGACCGCACAAACACGGTCGACCATCCTCCCTTGTAAGTTGTGTTGATGCGGTTCGAAGGAAAGTGGCGTGGTGCAATGGCACCACGCGGGATCATACGGCAAGGGTGTGTGGCACCATCGCACCGCGTCGTTGAAGTCAAACAAAGGAGCGGTGCCATCACGCCACGCCGAAGAACCGCAAAGGCACCGCGGCCGGAGCGGGGCCGCGGCGGAGGGGCGTGGCACCGTCGCACCACGCATGATAGACCAAGGCCACGGCTAAGGCCGCGGCGGAGCAGGGACCGGCGGCCAGTTCTGGGCCGCCGGTGTTGGAGTAGGGGGACTGGCCCATGCCGATCCCGTGGCTGCAGCGGCCGGCCGGCCGGAGTGGGTCGGCCGGTCAGAGGAGAAGCCGGGGGTTACGACCCTCGGCTGGCCAAACAAGAGCGTCCTTCCACATGGGGGCCGCGGTTACGAACAGGCATGGGGCAGCGCCCCCCCCCCCCCCCCCCCCCCGCACCCCAAATGCTTGGCCGTTTCGGCCGAGCCACCTGGCCAGCGCCAACGCACCGGGCCGAGCCGCCAGGCCGGGCCGCACCCCGGCGGGCCGGACCCGGGTCGGGTCGACCCGGTTCGGGCTGACCCAGGGGGTCTCGGGCTGGATCGGTCTGGGCACGAAACCCCCACTTCCGGACCTTTTTCGGTCTTTTGCCCATAACTTGGGCTACGAACCTCCAATCGATGCACCGGTAGCGACGATGTGATCCTTGGATAGAGATGGTCATTTCGATATATTACACTCAGGGTTCCAGGGTACTTTGGGTTTGGCTGGGTTGGTTCATACACAAAACCAACCGGGCCCTCGGAGCGGAAACGCTTATAACTTGAGCTCCGGATGTCTGATTAACGTGACGTCGACTTTGTTGGATTCCTCTTGGTGAGACAGGCCTTTTGGCTTACTCCGATCAAGGTTTGGACGTAGATGGAGTACGGTCGGGTTGGTTTTGACTGAAAAACCAACCGGGCCCCTGGGACGAAAAAGCCAATAACTCTCAGACCGGGCGTCCGATTGACGCACCATCTGTGATGTTGAGTTCCTCTTGACGATACAGAACTTTTGGATACATCAACTCTGGACTATGTGTCAGTTGATGTATCAGCCCCTCGGATCGTGGAGCGGACCCTCCTGAATGAGCTTGCTGTGTGCGGGAACCCTAGAGCTGGATGCGACTGCAACGATGATGACGACTGTACAGAAATCCTTCGTGGATTCGACGGCGACGACTACAGCACTCAGTGATCCTACGTGGATCAGTGCTACTGATCCTATTTGGGTCAGATCCTGTGTGGGTCAGTGCTCAGCGGTCCTATGTGGACCAGCACCTACAGATCCTGTGTGGGTCATTGCGGGGGTTAGTTACCTATCGATCCTTTGTGGGTCATTGCGGGGGTTAGTACCTATCGATCATGTGTGGGTCCGATGGCTTAGATGAATCAGTGGATACATCTGATCATCTCTATCGTCTTATGAAGAATTATACCTGTGTGAGCTGAATCTTGAATTTCAATCATTATCTTTGATATGATTGACTTGCTTTCCTATGTGGATTGTGTTGTGCTATACCGTGTGGACGTGATTGAACTTGGGCTCGGATGTTGGAGTCGAACTGGAATTGGTGACTTAGGTATATGTATGAGCATATACCTAAGTAGTTTCAAATGTTACTTTGTGATTGTATCTTTCCTTTGTGGATTATCCTTTTTGGATTCTGGGAGACCTTTGGGGGTCTCGGGGTCCCTACTGAGTAGCTTATACTCACCCCTTCACGGGTTATGCCCGTACTACGTTGTGTTGGATGCAGACGACGGACAACGCTGATCATGGTTGAGGATAGTGGAGTAGTCGGTACCTGGAGGTTGACCACTGGGCGGGACGTACACGGAGTGGACGGCTGGACCTGAGGAGCTAAGGTGGCTATCTGTACCCACCCTTTAGGTGGGACTACCAGAAGACGGTTCGATGTTGCCGCTTTACTTTCAGTTTATGTACTTCCTTTTCAGTTATACTTTACTTTCAGTTTGGGTTTGTATTCTGGCCCACTTACTTTTCTTCACTTACTATTGTATCCAGTTTTTTCTTAGTGTTTACTTTTTCTTGCTTACTCTGTGTGTTTGTTTACTTTACAAAGGCAATGTCTTCCCTTTTTTTATCGGAAATTACACCTTAGTGTTAGTCGCCAGCCCCTGGCCTATGGAAGGTGGGCTTGGGGCAATCACGGCACGGACCCCGAGGACAGGTCGCGACAAATTGGTATCATAGGAGTTCAGTTCTACAGCAGAACTCATGACTCTGATCTTTTTCTATGTGAAGCAATAGTGTTAAGAGTATTGAGTGTGGTTATCAGTCCAAGGAGTCCAGTGTTGGTGCGGAGGCCGACGTATCCGTACACCAGGACCCTGACTTCTGATTTCCGACTTAATGCACGAAAACATTGATTGCATGTGTTTTTCAAGTTTTCTTTGTGATTACTTTGTGTCAGCTCACCAGGTATACTTTTTGACCGTGGCGCACCTGTTTCTTTTCAGGATGGCCCCACGACGGCAGCCAGCTAGGGTGCCGAGCGTTGTGCATGACGACAGCCCACCGAGCGACGAGGTCTCGGTACACGGCCCTTTGATAGCAGAGGCATCGGCGGTAACTCTACCCGTCGAGCCACCGATGCTACCAGCCCCAGCCGCTGACGATGCACGTCGCCTTAGTGCACTGCACGAGTTTCAGCGTCAGTGACCGAAAAGGTTCTGTGGGGAGACGGACCCTCAGGCAGCCGAGGATTGGCTGGAGGTAGTTGTACGAGTTTTCAGGTTAGTGAGGACACCAGCAGACCTCATGGTGATCCTCGCAGTGAGCCTCTTGCACGCGGCAGCAGGAAGATGGTGGAGCTTGATGCTCCAGGTGCATGACGAGGCATCTCTCCTCTAGACGGACTTTGAGAGCCTCTTCCGCTTGGAGTTCGTCCCAGCCACCCTCTGTGTGGTGTGCATCCAAGAGCTTCTACAGCTGCGGCAGGGCAGCTTGACGGTCGCCCAGTACTCGGTGAGATTTACAGATCTCTCACGCTATTCAACGGACATGGTACGAGACCCATTCTTCCAGGCTCGGACCTTCAAGCAGGGATTGAGGCAGGATATTAGGGCATCGCTGATCTCCCTCAGCATTCTGACACAGGTAGGGGTACTGGAGCGAGCCCTTCTGATTGAGAGCTTTCTTGCTGAGCCGACTCCAGCAGCGAGACCTACCGCAGGGCGGCATGTAGCAGAGTCTTCTGCAGCTGGTAGTCGACGGATGACACATGGGTCCAGGCGGACCAGACCCTCAGGCGGACGACCTCAGGACACTGGCTCAGAGGTGCGGGGCACACAGCACAGATCCAGTCTTACGAGAGGCAGACAGTGCTACGCATGCGGCGGGCAGGGCCACATGGATCGTGACTGCCCGACCCACCATACATAGGAGCAGCAGATGGTTGAGGGACCACTCAGGAAGAGGGAGAGGGTCGATCGTGGCGGTCCACAGGGAGCAGGTGGAAGAGGTAGAGGAGCTGGCCGAGCAGCAGGTGGTGGGCGACGCTTTGAGGCTCTACCACCACCACCACCAGGAGGTCCACCCCGACCACAGGGAGTTGGTGGGCAGAGACAGGCACAGCTTCAGGCAGTAGAGGGCTATGATCATGGCGCACCCAAGATGATTCGAGGTACTATCTCTGTCTATTCCACCCTTGCTGCAGTTCTTATAGACACAAGAGCGAGTCATTCTTTCATAACTGCTGCCCATGTTTGGAGCTCGGAGATTCCGACAGAGTCTTTGGCTCGATCCTTACGGCTAGAGACTCCTACGGGAGCAGACTCGATGATTACGCACTGGTGCCGGTAGTGTGAGCTTACTCTAGGAGGCGAGAGCTTCGGCTGGGATCTTCTTGTAGAGATGTCGAGGCCTTACGACGTCATCTTGGGCATGGATTGGTTATCTATAGTCCATGATTAGATTGACTGTATTAGTCGCAAGGTGTGGTGTGTACGCACCGACGGGAGTAGGTTCACCTTCACCGGCGAGAAGGGAGCCTTTGCAGTACAGGATGGACTCTCACAGAGGAGAGGACAGCCCATCACTCATTAGTTTTCTAGCCTCATCCTAGGATCATTTTATGTGTGGAGTCCAGGTTTTCCTGCAGTGGTGGATCAGTATGCTGACGTTTTCCTCGACGACGTTCCAGGACTACCTCCTCACAGAGAGGTAGACTTTTATATTGATCTATACCTCAGGACAGCCCCGATATCCACCCCAGCATATCCGATTTCTCCCACAGAGCTTCAAGAGCTACGAGTACAGTTGGATGACTTGCAGGGCAAGGGATTCATCTGACCCAGTGTTTCACACTGGGCTTCCCCGATATTGTTCGCCAAGAAGGTGGATGGGAGCTTGTGACTTTGTGTCGACTATTGTCGACTGAACCAGGTGACATTGAGGAACAAGTATCTGCTACCGAGGATTGATGACCTCTTAGATCAGATCAAGGGAGCACGGTGGTTCTCAAAGATAGACCTTAGATCAGGCTATCATCCACTCAGAGTTCGGCACGAGGACATGCAGAAGACGGCCTTCAGATGTCGGTATGGCCACTATGAGTTCTTGGTTATGCCATTCGGCATAACCAATGCTCCAGTAGTGTTCATGGGCCTCATGAATAGGATCTTTCATCCATACCTCAATTGATTTGTCTTGGTCTTCATCGACGACATTTTGATATACTCGACGACTGAGGAGGAGCACGCCTACCACTTGCGGGTTGTACTGGACACACTTCGAGAGCACCAGCTTTATGGTAAGCTCTCGAAGTGTCAGTTCTGGATACGCGAGGTCCACTTCTTGGGACACGTCATCTCTGAGGTGGGACTTGCAGTGGATCCTGTGAAGATCGAGGCAGTGCTAGCTTGGGAGCCACCCAAGAGTGTGATGGAGGTGTGGAGTTTCTTGGGACTAGCAGGGTACTATCAAAGATTTGGGCCAGACTTCTCTAGAGTTGTAGCACCACTCTCAAATTTGATGAAGAAAGGGAAACCCTTTGTGTGGTCAGACAGATGTCAGCAGAGCTTCTAGAAGCTGAGACAGAGATTGACCAGCACGCCTATCTTGAGGCTACCAGAGGAGGGAGTTGGGTACGTAGTTTACTTCGATGCATCAGGGACCAGACTCAGATGTGTCCTAATGTAGGAGCAGTCCGTGATCTCCTATAGATCATGTTAGTTGAGGCAGCATGAGTAGAACTATGTTACCCATGACCTGGAGTTAGTAGCAGTGGTATTCGCTCTGAAGATGTGGTGACACTATCTGATGGGCGAGCGCTTTGCAGTCTATTCTAACCATCAGAGTCTCAGGTACATCTTCTCGCAGAAGGACCTGAACCTGAGACAGCGGCGATGGCTCGAGTTCCCCTAGGACTATGACTTTGAGATAGTCTATACTCCTGGAAAGGAGAACGTAGTAGTCGATGCACTCAGCAGGAGTACGGGCATTCAGATACTTGGGGAGGCGACAGAGCAGCTAGCCACTTTGAATATATCCTTCGTGGATAGCGATGGAGCATCCTTTCTTCAGTCACTCCTCAACTACTGCAGTGGGTCAGAGAGTCATAGCGTGGGGACGCTGACTGTGAGACACGGCGTGCACAGATATCCTCAGGACAGGCACCTGATGGTTTCTATTTAGGAGGAGGGCATGATATCCTTTTCAGAGGACGTACCTTGGTACCAATTGCTTTATGGGAGGAGGTGCTAAGAGAGTTTCACACTTCCCCTTTGGCGGTACATCCTGGAGTGGCAAAGATGTATCAGGATCTCAAACGACAGCACTGGTGGCCGGGCATGAAGAAGGCTATGGATGAGTTCGTTTCTCGATGCCTCACCTGCCAGCAGGTGATGGTGGAGCACAGGTACCAGCAGGCTTGGTATAGCCCTTGGAGGTCCCGGAGTGGAAGTGGGATGAGATATCTATGGACTTCGTGACTAGACTTCCACGCTCTTCCAGAGGTCACAACTCCATATGGGTGATTGTCGACCGACTCACCAAGTCAGCTCACTTCTTACCCATCAGAGAGCAGGGATCAGTGGAGAGCTTGGGATGTCTCTAAATTTAGAAGATTGTACGGCTTCATGGTGTGCCATCATCCATCGTCTCCGATCGAGATGCTCTCTTTACTTCCCGGCTTTGGAAGGGGTTGCAGGAGGCATTCGGGACGCAGCTACGTCTGAGCACCGCCTTTCACCCACAGACAGATGGTCAGACGGAGAGGACCATTCAGACACTCGAGGACATACTCTACGCATGTGTCCTCGACTTTGGTCACAGCTGGGAGGACCACCTACCCTTGGTGGAGATCGCGTACAACAACAGCTATCACTCCACCATCGGGATGGCACCATACGAGGCATTGTATGGCCGACCTTGCAGATCTCCTCTGTGCTGGACAGACCCTGGGGAGTCAGCACTTGTGGGATCGGAGATGGTTCAGGCCACGACAGAGAAGGTCCAGGTCATCTAGGAGCAGATGAGGACAGCTCAGAGCTGGCAGAAGTCTTATGCTGACAGGAGGCGGAGGCCACTGGAGTTCGAGGATGGTGACCACGTCTTCTTGTGGGTCTCACCTCGACGGGGATTACGGAGATTTGGCCGAGGCGGAATGTTGTCTCCATGCTTCATCGGACCATTCCAGGTCCTCAGCAGGATTGGTGAGGTGGCTTATTGCCTAGCTCTACCACCTCAGTTGCACCGGGTGCACGACGTCTTCCACGTATCTTAGCTGAGGAGATACGTGCACGACCCGACGCATATCATTGACCATGGGGAGCTGGACATAGACGATGGAGAGACTTTTGTGGAGGTCCCAGTGGAGATCGAGGATCGACAGGAGCGGGTCCTATGTGGACGGTCGATTCCTCTAGTTCGCATCAGATGGCAGCACGGGAACCTCCAGGAGAGCACTTGGGAGCGAGAGGCTCAGATGCGTGCACAGTACCCACATTTATTCCCCTAGTTTATGATGTATCATTACGGGGACATAAAGCCCTGAGGTGGGAGTAATGTAAAGACTCGTAAAATTCAAGGGAAATTTTTTATTAATTTTCTTTGGGATTTTACAAGAACGCAGTTTCTAACGGCACTTGATTCAAAGGCCCGGTGTGCCCGGAATTTTTATCCGAAGTTTAGCTCAGGTACGTTCAGTGAACGAACGAGCGGGTTTTCCTAACTTTTGAACCGGTGCTCGGAATCGAATTCTGAGGGCACCGATGAATTTGCAGCGCCGGTAATTACTTAGGAACACCTTTTCCGGAGTTGCGTTTACACGGGAGGAGTTGTTAAAAATTGTGGGTGTAAAAAATAAAAATTGAGCTACAATTTTTATTTTTTTACTAAGTGGTTAACCTTTGGGTGGAAGTTGGGTAACCGCCCAAGAGAGGTTATGAGGGCAGTGGGGCCCACATGAACCCCACCCCTTTCATTTTCCCTAACCCCCCTTAACCTCCTTTTAATGAAAACTTTTAATTAAGTGGTTTAAATTCAATTTTTTAATTTTAAAACTTAAGTCATGATAATAAAATAAGTGAAGAACTTATTTTATTTTTGGTTGGACTTGTTGTGTTGAGAGGGGATTGGGGAGAAAAAGGGGAGGCTTGAAGATCTTCATCTTCTTCGTCGAAGAACGCGAAGAACGTGAAGAACGCACCGATCTCTGATGAAGAACGCCGAATCCTTGGAGATCGACTACGCGATGCCAAAGACCCTCTCCTTTTGCGACACCTTATTCCGCGACGAACCCTCGCTCAACGAATTCGACGAGGTAGGGGATTTTGTTTTTGTTCGTGAATACTTCCATTGTCGTTCTTTGTGAAACTTTTTCGCTTGCTATCGATTAACGGGAGGGGGCCGGACCCCACAAACACGACCGACCCTCCTCTCTTGTAAGTTATTGATGCAGTTCAAAGGAAAGCGGCGCGGTGCAACGGCACCATGCAGGATCATACGGAAAGGGTTCGCGGCGCCGTCGCACCGCGCCGCGCTGGAGAACCTCGATGGAACCTTGAAGGCACCACGGCTGGAGCGAGGCTGCGGCGGAGGGGCGCGGCACCATCGCGCCGCGCAGGACCGACCAAGGCCGCAGCGGAGCAGGGACCGGCGGCCGGTTCTGGGCCGCCAGCGTCGGAGCAGTGGGACCGGCCCATGCCGGTCCCTTGGCGGCAGCGGTCGGCCGTCCGGAGCGGCCCAACCGGTCAGAGGAGGATCCGAGGGTTACAACCCCAGGCTGGCCGGACAAGAGCGGCCCCCCACATGGGGTCCGTGGTTACGAACACCCCCCCCCCCCCCCTCCCCTGCACCCCAAATGCTCGGCCGTTTCGGCCGAGCCACCTGGCCAGCACCAGCGCGTTGGGCCGAGCCGCCAGGCCGGACCGCCAGGCCGGGTCGGGCTGCACCCAAGCAGGCCGGACCCAGACCCGGGTCAGGTCGACCCGGTTTGGGTCGACTCAGGGGGTCTCGGGCCAGATCGGTTCGGGCCCGAAACCCCCACTTCCGGACCTCTTTCGGTCTTTTGCCCATAACTTGGGCTACGGACCTCCAATTGACACACCGTCAGCGGAAATGCCATCCTTGGATCGAGACGGTCATTTCGATATATTAAGCTCAAGGTTTAAAAGTACTTTGGGATCGGCCGGGATGGTTCGTACACGAAACCAACCGGGCCCTCAGAGCGGAAACGCTTATAACTTGATCTCCAGACGTCCGATTGACGTGCTATCGACTTTGTTGGATTCCTCTTGGTGAGACGGACCTTTTGGATTACTCCGATCAAGGTTTGGATGAAGATGGTGTATGGTTGGGTTGGTTTTGACTTAAAAACCAACTGGGCCCCTGGGACGAAAAAGCCAATAACTCTCAGACCGGGCGTCCGATTGACGCGCCGTCTGTGACGTTGAGTTCCTCTTGACGATACGAAACTTTTGGATACATCAACTCAAGACTATGTGTCAGTTGATGTATCGAACCCTCGGCCCGTGGAGCGGACCCTCCCGAACGAGCTTGCTGTGTGCGGGAACCCTAGAGCTGGCTGCGACTACAACGATGATGAAGACTGTACAGAAATCCTCCGTGGATTCGATGGCGACGACTACAGCACTCAGCGATCCTACGTGGATCAGTGCTACCGATCCTATGTGGGTCAGATCCTATGTGGTTCAGCGCTCAGCAGTCCTGTGAGGGCCAGCGCCTACAGATCCTGTGTGGGTCTGATCTTGTGTGGGTCATTGCGGGGGTTAGTTACCTATCGATCCATTGTGGGTCATTGTGGGGGTTAGTACCTATCGATCATATGTGGGTCCGACGGCTTAGATGAATCAGTGGCTACATCTGATCATCTCTATCGTCTTACGAAGAAGTATACCTGTGTGAGCTGAATCTTGACTTTCAATCATTATCTTCGATATGATTGACTTGCTTTCCTATGTGGATTGTGTTGTGCTATACTGTGTGGACGTGATCGAACTTGGGCTCGGATGTTGGAGCCGAACTGGAATTGGTGACTTAGGTATATGTATGGGAATATACCTAAGTAGTGTCAGATGTTACTTTTTGATTGTATCTTTACTTTGTGGATTATCCTTTGTGGATTCTGGGAGACCTTTGGGGGACTCGGGGTCCCTACTGAGTAGCTTATACTCACCCCTGCACGGGCTATGCCCGCACTACGTTGTGTTGGATGCAGACGACGGACAGCGCTGATCATGGTTGAGGCTAGTGGAGCAATCGGTACCTAGAGGTGGACCACTGGGCGGGACGTACACAGAGTGGACGGCTGGACCCGAGGAGCTGAGGTGGCTATCTGTACCCACCCTTCAGGTGGGACTACCAGAGGACGGGTCGACGTTTCCGCTTTACTTTCATTTTCTATACTTCCTTTTCTGTTGTACTTTACTTTCAGTTTGGGTTTGTATTCTGGCCCACTTACTTTTCCACACTTACTGTTGTATCCAGTTTTTGCTTAGTGTTTACTTCTTCTTGCTTACTCTGTGTGTTTGTTTACTTTACAAAGGCAATGCCTTCCCTTTTTTTATCGAGAATTATGCCTTGGTGCTAGTCGCCAGCCCCTGGCCTATGGAAGGCGGGCTTGGGGTAGTCATGGCACGAGCCCTGAGGACGGGTTGTGACATAGTCAAATCCACCATGCTAAAATCCAAGCTTCTTCAAGTACTGATCAAGCCTTGAATACCAAGATCTTAGTACTTGCTTCAGCCCATATAGCTCATTATTTAAAAAAAAACTTTGTTCTCATCTTCATGAATGATAAAACCATATGGATGCTTATTATAAACTTCCTCCTCTAGAACCTCATTCAAAAATGAAAATTTGAAATCCATCTTGAACACTTTGAACTTCTGTTTCACTACAATGGATAAGAGTTATCTGATTATCTCCAGCCTTGCAACTGGTGAAAATGTCTCGTTAACATCCATACCCGCTATCTAGGAGTATCATTTTCACACTCATTGTGCTTTGTTTCGAATAATTGTTTCGTATTCATTCATATTATTGTAAAAACCCTATTTAGTTCTGATGACATTCTTATCATCTAGACTCAAAACATCTCCCACGTCTGATTCTTCTCAATCTGATCTAGCTCTTCATTCATAGCTTGTACCCAGTTTTCATCTTCAGCTACATCAGCAAAGCATTTAGGCTTTACCTGAGATAGGAAAGTTGTATGTTATTGTGATTTCATTATTCTTGTATAAACTAGAGATGACGGATCACCAATTATATTCTTCCTATCAATTTATCTTGACTCCTTGGCTTCTGTGCAGATACAGATTTTACTTCATCATGCTCGTCATCAGTATCAACTTCTGAATCAACATCAGCCACTTCTTCTCCCCTACATTATTTTACTCCACATCACTTTCATCAGGAAATTATTCACTGTGTTGTTGAATGATCCCTTCATTATCCACTATAGTGAAATTTTTTCTCTCAACTACTTTTCCCATCCTCTTATTAAAATATTTGTATGGTTTTCTTTTTTCAGAGTAGCCAAGGAATATCCCCTCATCTCCTCACGACTCAAATTTCTTGTGTTTTTCTTTGTTGAGAATAAATCACCTAATTCCAAAGATTCAAAAGTACTTAACTATTGGATTCCTTATCTACCACATCTCATACAGATTATTTCCTTCTTTCGAACATAACAAATCCCTATTAGAAATATAGACCGATGTCAAAAGTGCTTCCTTACAAAATTTCTCTAGTATGTCTTTTTCAATGAGCATCATTCTGTCCATGTTTTTTATGATTCAATTTCACCTTTAGAACACTCCATTCTGTTGGGGATTTCCCTCTAAAGAAACATGATGCCTTATCCCGTGTTTCTCTAGATATTCTCACACTTGACTGTTTCTGAATTTTGTACCATTATCTGTACGAATCTTCATTATTTTCTTCCCTAACAACCTTTTAGATTCCCTTCGATACTGTTTTAGTAAACTGAACACATCATACTTATGGGAAATGATTAATACTCATGCCATTATACTATAGTCATTAATGAAAATATTGTAATACCTATTTCCGTCAATGTCTCTTTGTGTGATAGGCCCACAAACATCAGCCTGTGCCAATTAAATCACTCTTGTTGATTTATTTTCCTTTTACTTGTATGTCTTTCTGATGATATTACATTGTTGAAATGAATTACATGTATTTGTATGATCACATGATATATTAGGGAGGTCTCTTGCTACATCACACTTTACCAGATCTTTTAGGGATGGTTGGAATAGATGACCAAGCTGTTTATGCCACAGCTTGTTTTCTTCCTCTCTGGACTGTAAGCAAAGGTCTTCTTCTCCACTTACCAGGTAAAGATTTACCTTTGTTATTTTTTCCTGAATAACCATGGAACCATATATTCCTTTGATAATAAATGTTTTCTTTATAAACCTTATTGAATTCCTTGAGTCTCATAGTCGACTGACGCTAATAAAATTGTGACTGAGTCCTTCTACAACTAAGATATCACCACGTCTCATTTCTTTTCCCCCAAACATGGTCTTTCCCGATCAATAATATTCAGGCCTTTATCATTTCCAAACTTGAAAACTCATTCATGTTCATATTTTATGCCCATAACAAGATCCTTATTACCTATCATGTGGTATGTGCAACCACTATCAATGATCCATACACCAGAATAGTCTGATGCTTTAAGGGAAATTTCTACCACCACTACCATCTCGTCCTTTTTGTTTTTGATCCCTATCTTTGATCTCAAACTCAGTGTAGTTCTAAAATCTTAATCTTTCTCAAAGTGTGATGGAATGGCTTCATCCTGTAGAGCTGAAAATCAATTTTTCATTTTCAACCCACCTTTTGGTTTGTTGATTTTCTGTTTGCGAAAAATTGTATTCTTCCTTGGCACATTCCTCTGCATGGTTGATGTATAATATCTATCCATGTGCCCAAATTCTCTGCACTAAAAACAATTTCACTCAATGGATGTTCTATAGTGTCAAGATCTATTTGGCCAACACTTTTTTTCTTGTTCCCTTCGGTATCTCTTGGCTATGAAACACACATACTGTGAATGTCTCATCTTTCCGCAACAATAACACCTAATATAGGATGCATTTCTATGTTTCACTTATGCACTTCTATTTTCCCCTTGGGATATCTAAATATTATGATTCTTCTTTATTCCCAAATCAACATTAAATCTTGGAATGAGTACTTGTGTTCTGACAACAAATTTCCCAGCTTTTTGTTTTTGATGAAGCCCCACATCAGCTTTAACATCCGAACATGATTGTTGCTTCTTTTATGATGGACCACTATTCTTCACTTCCAATTTTTTTGTCTTTTGAGTGATCTTATTTGTCGATTTCATATTGGTAGTCAATATTTTTTCTTGATCCTTAACATTTTTTGCAACTAACAACTTCTCCATCATGTTCTCTGATACAATTTATTTGATCTTTCATTGGGTTATTAAATCCATTGATCTCCCTTTTCTATTCTTTAACCTTGATTTTATATTCACTGACTGATTCTGAGTCATTTAGTGTTGATGACTTGAGTTTCTCAATTTCTTCCATCAACTCATACTTCTCTTCTTCTTACTACTACATATAGAGTTTGGCATCACGAACTACTTTGTTTACATTATTTTTTTTTTGTCTCTCCAAACGTATATCTCTTCAAGAGAAGCCTCTAATTCAGATTGCATATCAACTCTTCCTTCAACGTATTCTTCTTCATCAATGTAAATTTATTCCTTTTTCTAAGTACTACTGAAAACTTCAACCATATCATTTTATCCACGATCATTGCAGTTTTCTATCTCTTCAACCTAATCAACCTCGAACTCATCTGAACTGTCAAATTCTTGTGAAAGAATATTCAGATTTTTAAAGAAATTTCTCTTGAACTATTTCATTCCTTTCACATAGGCTGAAGACTTCTTTTTGAGAATTTTGGCTTCATTGACATCATAATCTTCTTGGAACTTTTGGGGAACATTTCTGTAATATAGCCAACCTTTCCACATCTAAAGAAGGAAAGTTAAAGTTTCCCTTTAAAATTTCATTTTCCTCTTTGAAAATTTGAGGAAAGGAATGACATCACTTCATTTCTCTCTTATTATTCCTGGTAATCTTCAATGGTGAGATTCTTCATGGCTTTGAATTCCACCTCTTTGGATTTCCCCTTTTCTACATCATCATTATCATCATTTCTCATTTCATATGCTACAAGGGTACTATGAAAGTTATCCAGTTTCATCTCTTTTGGATCCCTATCTTGCAATACTAAAACCTTTGGATTGAAGTGAGGTGGAATTTTCCTCAGGATGTGCTTCACAATCATTATGTATTTAATGACTTCACCAAGACCTTGCATGTCTTCCACTACAGAATTTATGCTGTCAAATAATGCATTAACAGACTCATTCAGGTTCATTCTCAGATCTTCATACTTGTTCCACAACAATTTCAGCTTTTCTTCTTTGAATTTTTAATTTCCTTCACATATGTTCAATAGTTTTTCTCATGTGGCATGTGATGTTTTTCATGACATCACCTTCATATAGATAGCATTGAATAGGGTTCCCCCTAAATAATTGACTCCCTTAGTGTCAGCCTCCAATTCTCTTCGCTCAGCTTACAATAATGCACCACTATTAACATAGGCAGTTATACCATGCATTACTGTTGTAAACACATCCATTCCCAAAGATCGGATGTAGTGTTGCATCTGATTATTTCATAGCTGAAAATTATTCACATTGAAGATCAAAATCCCTTTATTATTTGTGACCACCATTTGAGAGATTAATACTGATATCAACCTTTCCCTATAATACCAATTTTTAGGTCCCCTAGGTTAGATTCCCTAATAGGGGGGTGAATCAGGGTATGATAGATTAAAACCACTACCCCTATTGATCTTCTTTCTTTGTTAGACAAAACTCTCTTCCCTCTCTTTTCCGTTGAATAGTATGAACAAAACTGAATGAGAGCACATGACACATAAATTTTACTTGGATCACCCTCAATGGGATATGTCCAAGGATCATACACTGGTGATGTGTTGATATACCAAATCAACTAAAAGCACACTTCTATTTACAAAGTTCGAAGCAGACTCATTGTCCCTCCTAGTTTACAAATACACACAATTTGAAATATCACTACTCTATCAACTAAAGTGTACTGACTACTTCTTCAGAAGATCCACTCACAGTTTAAAGACTTGTTGGTCCCCTCATTATCACTAATGAATGCATCCTCTACTATATGTAGATTCTCTATTGAAGCCAAAATTTCATCCACTGATGAATACCCCTTTTCCACTGAACACTAGGAAATACCTTTTCACCTCTTTTTCAAAGCTCACTGCCTTCGTGAAGCTCATTTTTCATGAAGCACAAACTTTCCTTCACAAATCTCTTTCTCTCCTTTTATATAATATTACTAGCCTTCTCAAAGAACACCTCTTTCGTAAAGGAAAAACTAGCCTTCACAAATATCACAAGTTTCGGTTGTCTTTTTAGGGCCTTTGTGAAATCCTTTCTTTCGTGATGCTAAGAACATTCGGTTGGCTTATAGACATCGCGAATGACTTCGTATACCATCTTCTTGAAATCCTTTGAAAATTTGGAGACTTAGAATTTTTTTTGAGTCTCTCTTCTCTTCTTCTCTTCTCTCACTTTGAAGGGAGGTGGCCTCATATATATAGGCTCGTGTCATTGCAAAGCTCCACCACTTCCAGTGAGTTTTCTGAATCCATCTTCATGGCGCACCTCCATTCACAAAGATCCATTGTAATTTTCCATTCGTGAATCCCATAGTAATTGCAAAGCACTCCATCTGCATGGCACCCATTGAAATCATGAAGCCTTCCATCGACAACCACGAAGAACTATGTCACTGATTGCAAAGCTCCATTTTCTCAAAAACACGAAGCTCGTCGCTTCTGCGAAGACTACTGCAAGAATTCATTGTTCCTTTGCGAAACACAACTCCCCAATACCATATTCACAAAATTCCTGACTTCACTATATTTTGATGATATTTTTGAGGAAATCCACCTTCCATGATAAAAAAACTCTAAATTTTAAACCACAAAAATTTGGAAAACACTAGAAAACAAATCCACCTTATGTCTGTTCTTTTGTACTGCCTCGAGATCTTCCATTCATTTATGATGGTTCTTTGTCAACATTAATTGTCATGAAAATCACTGGAACTTGAAAATACATCATGAAAACCAACTTTTTCAACAAACACAACCAACCCAAAAATGCTGCAATGTTACCTTGATTGATTTTTTTCCTAACACATACCAAGCTCTGGGTGCTTTCCTAAGGCCATAGAGAGCTTTAGTCAATTTAAAAATAAAATATGGTTTTTTAAAATTTTCAAAACCACGAGGTTTCTCAACATAAACTTTTTCCATTAAATAACCATTTAAAAAGACAGATTTAACATCCATCTAATATAATTTAAAATTCATATGAGATGCATAAGCTAAAATGATTCTAATAGTGTCTAATATAGATATAGGGGAAAAGGTTTCATCATAATATATGCATTCTTCTTGATTATATCCTTTAGCTACTAATCTAGCTTTATTTATAGTTATAGTCCCTTTATTATCTTGTTTATTTCTAAATACCCATTTTGTTTTTATAACTAGATAATTTTATCTTCTTTCAACTAATTCTCATACTTTATTTCTTTTAAACTGGTTCAATTCTCCTTGAATTACTAATTTATAACTTTCATCTTCTAAGGCTTCCTCAAAATATTTAGGTTTATGTTGTGATAGGAAGGCAAAGAATTTAATTGGGTTTCCTATATTTCTTATATTCCATATTCCTATTTCTAGGTATCCTATAACAGTTTCAAAAGGGTGATTAATTAGGGTTCTAGACTGTCTAAGAATAAAAATTTTAGGTTCATTAGTATTATGTTCTTATAAATTGGACTTAATTTTATTTTTAAAATAATTTTTCAGGTTTTGAAGTCTCATGTTTCCAGAAATGTCAGCAAATTCATCAGTTTGATCTTTCTCATTATTAAAAGAGTCAATTTCATCAAAATTCACATGAACTGATTCTTCAAAAATCCTTGTGTTTTTATTAAATACTATATAATAATTGGAAGTTCTAGAATATCCTAATAATATTCTTTCACCAGCTTTTGGATCGAATTTACCAAGATTATATTTGGTGTTCAGGATATACACCTTGCATCCAAAAACTTTAAAGTACTTTACCTTATGCTTTCTGTTATTCCAATGTTAATAAGGTTCTTTTTTGAAAATATTCCAAATTAAAACTCTATTTATTATATAATAGGTTTTGGTTATTTCTTCTACCTATAGATAGGTAGGAATATTGTATTCATTTAGCATAGTCCTAGCCATTTCTTGAATAGTTCTATTTCTTCTTTCAAAAATTCCATTTTGTTGAGGTGTTTTTGGTGTAAAGAAGGTGTGTTTAATACCCATGTTTTAGTAAAATGAATTAAATTCTTGATTCTCAAACTCTCCACCATGATCACTTCTTAAGGAAATTATTTTAAAATATTTTTCATTTTGAACACTTTTGCAATAATTTTAAAAAATAGTAAAAGCTTCATTTTTCAGTTTTAGAAAATAGTCCTAGGTAAATCTAGAATAATAATCAACTAAAACATATACATATAATTTTCTATCCAAACATGCTACTCTATATGGTTCAAAAAGATCCATGTGGATAAGTTCTATGGGTTTTGATGTTACAATTTTGTTAACAGATTTGAAGGAATATTTGTGTTGCTTTCCAATCTGGCATGCATCACCGAATCTATCACTGTCAAACTTGAGACTAGGTAAAAATGAAATTAATTATTTCTTAGATAATTTATTTAAAGAATAAATATTAAAATGACCAAGTCTTTTGTTCCAAATCCAAGATTCATTTATCTTAGTAGTTAAACAACTCACTTTTTGTTTACAAAATTAATTTAAGTCCAAGGTGTAGACATTATCTATTCTGGGTGCTCTAAATTTAAGAAAATGATCCTTAAAAACAGAATATGAATTGTTAGAAAAATTAACATATTATCCATCATCACAGAGTTGAGAGATACTTATCAGGTTATGCTTCAATCCTTGTACATACATTACTTTATTGATTGAGACATACTTTGGATCTCCAATTGTTCCAAGTACAATTATCTTCCCTTTGGAATTATAGTTGAAGGTGACTAGACCTCCATAAATATGTGTAAATGTATTGAACTTCAATGTATCTTCACTCATGTGTCTAGAGAAGCCATTGTCCATATACCATATAGCTTTTCCTTTTCTATTACATGTTACCAAAAAATACAATTTAAACACAAAAAAATTTTGGTACCCATATCATTTTGGGTCCAACAGTGATAGATAATAAGGATTTAGGAATAAACATCTTATTTATTTTTCCATGATTTATTTTGTCTACTTCAAATAAACTATTTGAATTAAAATCTCTTTTAATCCCACTTTTTTGAGAATTTTTCAAATAACAATTTGTTGTTTTATGTCTTTTTGTTCCACAAAAATGACAAGTATCATATTTTGTATTGGTAACAAAGTAATTATTATATAGTTTGTATTTTTCACCTTTAATTCCTATACCAAATATTTTCTTTTTAATTACATTATTACCAATAATTTCATTGAGTATATTTTCTCATTTTCTAAAAATGAGAGCAGTACTTTTATAAGTTTATATTTCATTCTATAGTATTTTAATCTTATTTTCATGGTCAGTATAGTTTGTAGTAGATGAGATAATTTTCTCAACTAACTCTTGATGATGTTTAGGTAAAGTATTTCTTTCTCCTAATATTTAATTTTTAATATTCTTTAAAGATTTGAGTTTCTTTAATAAAGAGTCTTATCTTTCTTCTAGCATTGTACAATAGGCATCCATTGTATTATTTGAGTTACTAGAATCAGAATTAGATGAATAATAGGGTTGTACCTAATCTTCTTCAGCCATAAAGCACATATTAGCTTTTAGATTTTATTCATCCTTCTCCGAATTAGATATTGATGAGCTGTTGGAGTCTTTATAAACACACCAAGTAGCCTTCATAGATCTTTTTCCTTTTTTTCATAATCATCATTTTTCTGAAACTTCTTTTCTATCTTTCACTTTTAACTTTTTAATTGAGGACAGTCAGATCTTATATGACCCAACTTTTTTCATTCATAGCATCTAACTTCCTTTTACTCTTTATCATCCTTTTTAAGGGTTTTATGAATCCTCTTTTCATCCTATAAAAATTCCTAAACTTTCTGCCTAATTGAGCCAGCTCAATTTAAAAATTAGATGAGTCTAAATTTCTTTCTTTTTGATTTCTTGTTTCATTTTTCTATTATTCCTTTTAGATGTTACCTTTAAATTATTATTATCTTTTTTCAATAGGACTTTGTGATCTTAAACTTCATCTTCTATTTCAGAATCAAACTTCATTAGAGTTCCAATCAATTCTATCATATTCATATACATGATTGGTGTTGATTAGAGAATTGTAGCTGAAATTTGATTCCATTGATTAGGTTGTACTCTTAGTACTTTCAACTCTTGATCAGCTTGTTTGATAGGTTCACCTAAGGCTGTAATATTGATTATAATTTCTATGATCCTTCCATTCATTTGAGTGATGATTTCTCTATCAACCATTCTAAATATATCGAATTTTAATTTCGTTGTTTCATACCTCATCTCTCTAACATTTTCCATACCTTCATAATCCATTGAAATTGTCTGCCACATTTCATAAGTTGTATGGAATTATGAGACATGGCTGAATTTTTTTGGTTCAATACCACATATGATAGCATTCATAGCTTTAGAATTCATTTCATATTATGCCTCTATAGGAGCAGTCCAGACTTCAGGTTTTTCAAGGATTTCATAAGGAGTAACGATCTTTCAGTATACTTTAAATCCAAGATTTTTCAAATTTATTATCATATGATATTTCCATCATTCATAGTTATCACCATTGAAATATGGATCACAAACCATTTACATTCCTTCTTTGTGATTATCCATTGATATTCATCTGAATCTTTAAATATGGTTTATTATAACCAAAGACAATCAAATATGTAGAGCCATACATTTGATACTAAAAGTTAGGTCGGAAAGTCTATGACAAAGACAAAATAGGGGTGAATTGTGTCCTTCAAATAATTTCACAATTCTCTCATTTAATAGTGATAGAAGATATAGTAGTGTTTCTATTATGAAAAAATAAACAACGAATAAAAATACAGAAACAGAACACAACTATTTATAGTGATTTGGGGAACAAACAGTACAAGAAAACTAAATATTTACGACGGGCGATTTGCGATGGGATCCCGTCGCAAAAGGTCTTTTGCGACGGGGCTCTGTCGCAAATCGCCCGTTGCCGAAAACGGCGTCGCAAATAGGTGTTTTTGCAGCGGTCCCGTCGCAAAAATATTATTTACGACAGTATTTGTCCCTCCTCGCAAATAAGTTTTCGTTTATATATAAAAAAGGTATTTGCGACGGGCTTTCGCAGATATATTAGTTGCGACGGGTCAGAATCCCGTCGCAAATGCGAAATTTAAAAAAATACTTGCGACGAAGGTATTTGTGACGGACCGTCGTAGAAAGGTTTTCCCGACGGGTATTCGGCCCGTCGCAAATGGTACTGTAAAAAACATTTACGATGGGAATTCCCGTCGCAAATGTACCCGTCCCAAATATTATAAAAATAAAATAATTAAATAATTAATACAAATCGTATAATATTATATAAAAATAATAAAAATATTAATAATAAAAAAAAATTATATTATTATAATATAAATAAAAAATATATAAAATATAATTATGAAATATTAATATAAAATAATAATAATATGAATAATAATAATATAATATAATATAATAATAATAATATTAATAATATAAAAAATTAATATAATATTATTATTATTAAACTACCTATATAATATTAATATTAATATTAATAATATAAATATATTATATTATTATAATATTAATAATAAAATATATATATAATATAATTATTAAATATTAATATCAAAAAATAATAATAATATGAATATAAATAATATAATATTATTTATTATGAAATATTAATAACAAAAAATAATAATAATAGTACTAATATTATTAATATAAAAAATTAATATAATAATATTATTATTAAAATAAACATACATATTTATGAAAAAATAATATTAATATTATTAATATTAATAAAATTATAAAATTATAAACTTCTCAATATTAACGATAAATATAAAATATTAAAAGTAATATTACTAAAAAAAGCAGACATTAAAAATAATACTAATAAGTAATAATATATTAAAAAAATAAAAGCAAATTAAATCACGTAATATTCGTACCAATATGAAAGAGGAATTGTAAATAGTTAATATGACAATAAACTACGAACTCAAATATTTATTACATCTAAAAAAATCACTGGCGGTGGATAATCTGGAGGACCTGGAGGACCTGGAGGAGGTGGTGGAGGAAACTCCATCCTTAAACTATGAGTCAGACGACGCATATACTCCATATACTCCTGATGTTGCTCCTCATATCGACGTCTCTCCTCACCCTACTGCTGACGCATCTGCTCCTTCCATCGACGCATCTCCTCATCATGCTGCTGACGCATTTGCAACTGCCCCTGACGCAAATCCTCTATAAGCTGACTCTGAGCACGCAGTTGCTCCTGATACTGTGAGGCAGAAGATGATGTCTCTCCACGAGCTCTTCTCGAGTTGGACGCCGACATCGCAGCAGTACCATAATATGCTGCAGGAGTCAAATGAGAGCCGATACCAACTACTCGACCCTTTTCAAAGTCATATTGGGTCGCCTGCATCCATGTCGTCTCATCAAAATGGTGGGCACTAGTCTGATCACCCGTCTCGTCTTGACTCTCAGCCTGTGTCTGAGAGGTCGCGGCCTCATATGACTCCATAAGTTTCAATTAGAAATTAAAATAATGAAAAGATTATATGCATTTAATTTTCAAACTAAAAAGAAAATAATACTGACCACAATCTGACGCTGGCGGTCACCTCTAATCTCTCCAGTAGCCGGGTCAGTGTACATCTTCCGATAAACCTTGTACGCCGAAATATCAGGCTGCTCGGCTTCCTATATGAATATAAAATAAACTATTTATATTTAAAGTTGTATAAAATATTAAAAAAAAGTACTTACCAGACGCTCTCTATGCGCACTGAATGTACAACTACCGGCTCGATGCGTCACCTCTTGTCTCCCCTGATTCTGTCGACCCAATGCAGATCTCCTCTGAAACCCACCACCCAACCAGTGTGTACATAATCCATCCCAAACGTGAGATGAAATGTACTCTGGTCGGTGGGCTCTACAGGACTCATCAAATTATATCACTTTGGCTTTCTTCACAGCTGTCTTTCTCAAATTATGCAAAAACTGACGGAAACGGTCACACATAGACACCACTCATGCCGCGTGGATAGTGGCATGCATGCTCTCGTCGATGGGATACCATAAACCCTAATATAAAGTTATTAATGAATTAAATTTCAAAATAAATAATATTTAATTACGTACCAGTCAATGATCGAACATGGCGGCATGCACATCAGCGGGAATCTGATGCCATGTTGGCAAGGGCTGAGAAAAATAATTGCGCAAGATAGCGCTCCCCTGTCCAATAGCTATATGTGTTAAATTGTGGAAAAAGAACAAATAATCAAACAATTAGAATATTAATAAATTATAATGAAAGATAACTAAAATACACAGGTTACCATACCACCGCGTGTGCGCATCGAATCCAAGAGGTGGACATCGCTCCGGGATAGGATCTGGAATCATCAGTCTGGCAAGACCACGCCCCCTCTGAGTGCTCCCTGTAGTTCCAACAGCCTGAGGGTCAGATGAATCAAGAAACTCATCATCCATAGGTAGATCAGCCTCCAGCAACTAACGAAACATTTCCGAGTCCATCTGAAACATGAAATGATTGTTATTAACAAACAGTTGAAAATAACTATTATTTATAGATATATATTTGTTATGATTCAAACCAGCATTTTACTGTGTCAATGTTCATCTTCATCGTCATCTTCATAGTTGTCAATGTCAATGTCTTCATCTTCCTCATCAACATCATCAATTTCCATATTAGTTTCACTGTCATCATCTCTTCTCATTTCAATTTCAGTTGTAACATCATTGACAACATCGTCACCATCGACCCTTAACTGTGGGGTGTCATCCTCAATATTCATTACACTTTGTGAAAAATATGTGTTTTGAGGAGTGTCTGGAAAAATTTCATTTCCTTGCACTTTAGTGGAACCACATTCAGTTTGAGTAAACTGGTTTTTTCGAGATTTAACTTTTATTATACTCCACCAATCATCCAACTCTTTTGCAGTAGCACAGTATTTTGCATAATAAATTTGATGTTCCTGATGAGCCAATAAAATGGTTCATTTACTGCAAGAAGACTTTTATGTTTAATATCAACAATTCCATGAGTCGGATGAATACGCAATCCTCTCTCAGTATCCAGCCATCGATATTTAAACATTGTTACATAATTCTGTCCCAAATAACACACTTCAATAATTTCTTCAAGCATGCCATAAAAGTTAACTTCAATATCTCTATGATGTGATCCCTTCAAACAAACACCACTATTCGTTGTTTTCTTTGATTCCCAATATGAACGTGTATAAAAGCGATAACCATTCACCACATATTCATTATAAGATTTAACCATTTTGGATGGTGGGCTACTCAAAATACGCAATCAACTATCAATCTTATCAGCATGTACAGATACCTAAAAATTTGTAAAACATTTATCACTATTACAAGTAATAAATTTATTTTATATGTAAAACCAAAAAAGAATGTATGTTACCAGTTTTTGAAACTAGTAGGGAAATTTTTTTTGTCGACGCTCTTCTAAACCAGCTCCTGTAATTTGTGGAAATTGTTTCTTGATATGCTCATCATATAACCTATAAATACAATATGATTAATTTACTATAACAGAATCTATAGAATAAGGGATAAAAGCACTCACTGTACAATTGGTGACATTTCTTCACAGTTGAGTAGAACATATGTATGAGCTCTTTGATGTTCATCATCTGAAAGCCATCTGTCATGAACTCCACTAAAGCCAAGTTCGGGCTGATTGAAAACTGATAATTTATTGTTCATATCATCATCAACATTCCCCTCGTTCCGGCCCATGTGGTTAAATTTTGAGGGATATTCAGATTCAAAATAATGAGAGTAGAATAAAGAAATTTTTTCTTGCAAATAAGCTTCAGCAATTGAGCCTTCAACTGAAGCTTTGTTACAGACTTTTTTCTTCAATTTTTGCATGCATCTCTCAAATGGGTATATCCATCGAAACTGAACTGGACCTCCAAATTTTGCCTCATGTGGCAAATGTAATATCAAATGTTCCATTGAGTCAAAGAAAGTCGGCGGAAAGATTTTTTCCAATTTGCATATAATTACAACAACAGCTTCTTCCAGTTTGCTTAGTGTATCGTAGTCTGTTGTCGCCGCACACATGTCTCGGAAAAAATATGATATATCTGTTATCGAATCCCAAATCTTAGAATTCAACAAACCTCTTAATCCAATAGGCATAATTCTTTCCATTATAACATGATAGTCATGACTTTTCAATCCGGTAATATGACCATTTTTAACACATCTTCCCAAGTTGGAAGCATAGCCATCTGGAAGTCTCAAATCCGCAATCCACTAACAAAATAATAAGCGACTCTCTTTGGTCAGTGTATAAGCTGCTTTTGGCTTCATTAATCTCTGTGATATGACATTTTCAAACAATTCAAGTTTTGGTCTCCTGCAAATTTGGGCAAGATCTAATCGTGCCTTTACATTATCTTTGGTTTTACCCGGTTTATCCAAAACTATATGAAATAAATTATCAAAACAGTTCTTCTCAATATTCATGACATCCAACATGTGTCGGACCAACAAATCAGACTAATATGGAAGGTTCCAAAAAATACTCCATTTTTTCCAATTGTGTTCTTTCCCAAAACCATAAATTTTCTGTTGGTTTATTGTCGGTCCAAAAGTGATGGAAGGTAATGAAAATACAACTGATTGTAACTCTATAACTGAGATCATTTTTGGAGGTTCATCTCTTTCAATTCTGACTTTTCTGAAATGAGATTTATTCCTCCAAAAAGGATGACCGATTGGAAGAAATCTGTGATGACAGTCAAAATAGTAAGGTTTTTTTCCATTCACGAGCATAAATGCTTAGTTGTCTCCCATACAGTAAGGACATGATTTTGGACCATGTGTACTCCATCCAGATAACATACCATATGCCGGGAAGTCACTAATTGTCCACATCAAAGCAGCTTTCATTACAAAATTCTGTTTCGCAGCAGCATCATATGTACCAACACCATGACTCCACAATAAATTTAACTCATCAATCAGTGGTTTCAAATAAACATCAATATTCTTTTTCGGATGTCCTATGATTAATAATGTCAAAAAGATATAAGGCTCTTTCATCAACATCCATGGAGGAAAATTGTACGGAGTTATAAAGACATAACAACAGGAATACTGACTACCAAAAGATCCAAATGGACAAAAACTGTCAGTAGAAAGACCCAATCGCACGTTCCGGGATTCTAAAACAAAAGATGGATGCACTTGATCAAAATGTTTCCATGAATCATCATCAGATGGATGAATCAATCTTTTACCATTTGAAATATTGGTTTTGTGCCATGACATCATTGTCGCTGTGTTCTGAGACATAAATAAACGCTGCAACCTGGGTGTAAGCGGGAAATATCTCAACTGTTTTACAGGAATCAATCCAGACTTCCCTGATTGAGATTCTTTATACCTCTATTTTCCACATGTGGGGCAACTATCCAACGACTCATTTTCACCAGAATATAAGATGCAATCGTTTGAACATGCATGGATCTTCTGATAACTAAGGCCTAGATTACGAACGAGTCTTTTGCACTCATAATAATTAGCAGGCAGCACATTTCCTTCAGGTAACAGTGCTTTAACCAAAGAAAATATCTGATCAAAACAGTTATTTGACATTCCATTATCTGATTTAATAGCCATAAATTTTGAAACTGCTTCTAATTTTCTTATCTTGCAACTAGGATATAATGCATCCTCAGCAGACCTAAAAAACTCAGCAAATTCAGATGGTGCCAACTCGGGAGGTAAATCAACATCATCCTCAATTTTTGTTTGTTGAATGGATGACCCTACAACATCATGTACAAAATTCTGAAATCGTGATGGATCCGAAATCAAATTATTAGTATCTTCTCTGGAACTACGTTCACCGTGTTGATACCAAAAAATATAATCTGATTGAAAACCATAATGCAAGAGATGTTTCCCAACGATTTCAAATGTCTCAAACATTCTCAGAGCACATTTTTTACAAGGACACTTAATTTTCCCTTCTGAAACAAATCCAGGGTTTGATGATGCAAATGATAAGAAAGATTCAACACCATCAACATATACAAGATTTAAACTAGAACCATTTGGATTTCTGCGCTGATTTATCCAAGCACGATTATCTAATAATGATTGATGTCGATTTACTTGTTCCATATTCATATATATGTTTCTAAAAAATTTAAAACCATTACTATTGTTAAATAATTTGATATAAGAAACAATATCCTAAAAAATGACGATACATAATTACAGTTATTTATTAGTAATTACCAATAATTATAGGCGACACAGTTAGTTTGTAATCATCCCCACTAATAATTATTAATATAGCAATACTTAGCAATACTTGGAAAAATGAAATATGCTTGAATAATGAAATTAAATTTTGTAATCATCGTTGTGAAGATTATATTACTAATTATTCTGATTTTTCTGATGGATCATCTCTTTTTAACTTTCTCCCGACTGAAATCAGTATGAAAAACTTGCTCTGACATATGTTAGAGCACATTTTTCATACTAATTTCAGTGGGATAAAGTAGCAAAGATATGAGACGTTGAACAAAAGGTAGCCGTTAATCCGCTGGAAATTATGCCAATTTATAACCATGTACTTGAATTTATTTGATTTTTGATTAATTGTATTAGTAATTATTACTAATTATTACAAATTTCAATATTTCCAACAATTTTTTCTTTATTCTTAACATGTTTAAATCTTAAAGGGTCGCCAATTTTTAGGTCATGACCAATAAAAAGTTTGGGTCAACCTTGTCCAATTTAAACTCTATAATTGTCCTTACATGGTTGATCATCTCACAAGTAGTGTTGCAATAGGACGACACAAGTAATGAGAAAGACATGACTTGGGTTTTCCTATTGCAATGCTACTTGCGAGGTGATCAACCAAGTAAGAACAATTATAGAGTTTACATTGGACACGGTTGACGCAAACTTTTTATTGTGCATGACCTGAAAATTGGCGACCCTTTAAGATTTGAACTGTTAAGAATAAAGAAAAACTTGTTGAAAATATTGATAATTGTAATATTTTATAATTTTTTTATAATTTTAATAATATTAATATTTTTTTATAAATATTAAACATATAATAATAAAATAATTATATTATAAGTATTATTTAACTATTAATATTATGGTACTATAATATATTATATTATGTTACTATTTATGTTACTAATTATATTACTAATTATGTTACTAATTATATTACTAATTATGTTACTAATTATGTTATTAATTAGAAATGCGAAGATATGCATATACGTCGGGTGGTTAATCAATCAATGAATAGAAAAAAACGTAATTGACCGCTCATCTACCTCAATTTTCTTTTCATTTGTGTGTTGAGGTTGACAAGAAACTTCTGCCTCCACATTTAATATCTGCTTTTACTGTCAAAACTATAAACATCCTCACCTCTATATTAGTGAGGAGGTTGATAATTTTGACAGTAAAAGAGATATTACATGTGGATGCAGAAGTTTCCTATCAAGCCTCAACACACAAATGAAAAGAAAATTGAGGTAGATGAGCGGTCAATCACGTTTCCTAATTATACTAATTTTTTCATAATTAAATCTAATTGTATCCTAATTAAATCTAATTGTTTCCTAATTAAATCTAATTGTTTTTTAATTATACGAATTGTTTCCTAATTAAATCTAATTGTTTCCTAATTAAATCTAATTATTTCCTAATTAAATATAATTGTTTCCTAATTAAATCTAATTGTTTCCTAATTAAATCTAATTGTTTCCTATTTTAATTTTTTCATAATTATTTTAATTGTTTCTTAATTATTTTAATTTTTTCCTAATTATTTTTAATCAATTAAATCTAATTATTTCCTAATTATTTGATAATTATTTTAATTAAATCTAATTATTTCTTAATTATTTGATAATTATATATTTATTTCTAATTATTACCAAAACATCCCTCAGAAGTGTCGAACCAAGAGTGCAGCAAGGCCCGTTGTCGTGTACCAGGTTACCCCGAGTCAATCTCGAAACACATTGTCAGAGTTCTCACTCCTAGGTACATCTGTGCCAGAGCTGCCTCTATTTTTTCGTACCCAGACAAGGATTATTTGGTACAAGCACATAAACTAATTATACTATATAGCTAAACATTCTATTAAAAAAAATAAAATTAACAATTAAAAATAAAATTAAAAATTAAAAATTAAAAATAATTTAACAATTAAAAAAAATATAAATACCTTTAGTAATCTGCGCCTTCTAACTCCTTCCTTCCTCTTCTCGAAAAAAAAATTAAAATAAAAAAATCTACTCAGAACTGAAAATTAGAGAGAGAGAAGAATAGAGATATGATTGTTATGGAAAACAACGGATGGGGTGTATATATAGGTTAGATTATTTGTGACGGTCGTATTTGCGATGGTCACCCGTCGCAAATGCCTTCGCCCGCATTAAATACAGGTGGCGGGTAAAAGGACTTTTGCGACGGGCCCATCGCAAATAGCCACCATTAGCGACGGGCGGCTCTACCCATTGCAAATTTCTATTTATCACCGTCGGTATTTGCGACAGGGCCCGTTGAAATTACCTTCGCCCGCATTAATTACGGGCGGCGGGTAAAAGGGTTGTTGCGACGGGCCAGTCGCAAATGCCACACCATTAACGACGGGCGGATATCCCCGTTACAAATTACTATTTACCGCCGCCGGTATTTGCGACGGGAGGATATCCCCGTCCGAAATTCCTATTTACCGCCGCCGATATTTGCGACGGGACCCGTCGCAAATACCTCCCGTTGGATTATCTGTTCCGACGGGTAAATAGTCCCATCGCAAAAACGTATTTACGACCGTGGGGTATTTTGCAACGGGTTGTAGGTGACTGTCGCAAATAGGCTTTACAGGAGCCGGTATTGGCAACGGGGCCCATCGTAAATAATACCGGGTGAATATTTGTTTGCGACGGGGAAATTTCCCCGTCGCAAATACGATTTACCACCGCCGGGTACTTGCGACGGGTAGCCTTCTACCCGTCGCAAATATCTTTCCCGCGTTTTGGCGCGGAAACCGCACCATTGCAATTGCGACGGGCCCTATATTTCCGTCGCAAATAACTGACCATTTGCGATGGGAATAGCTTCCCGTCGCAAAAACCCTTTTCATCGGAGTTGTTGCGATAGGAATAAGACCCGTCGCAAATACCCCATCGCAATAATCTCTTTTTCCCGTAGTGAAAGATCCCCTAGTCCACTCCACCAATCACCCTCTCTGTGGGCTTGTTGAATTTCACTAGTCAATTCATCTTCTCATAAGACCAATCCACAAATGAGTGAAGGAAATTGTCACCTTTACAAACGAAGCAAAAAAATAGATCCTTCTGGTTCTTTTAAAGGGAACTAAAACATAAAAATCTTAGCATGAGAAGCTGACACATCACCATGACTGAACCTGAGCAGCCGATACTCAAAAGAATCAATAAATATTGATTTCATAAAAAAATTTAAACTTCACAGTTGCAGCAGCATGAAACTATTAGAAGACGGATATTCAACTTCAAAAGAATAGTAATCTTTGAAATATATCTGAAGAGATACAGTTGCATAATAGATCTTCGATTTTAAAAACATTAAAAAAATAGAGCATTGTGCTTCCAATATTGAACATGCGTATCTCTAAAATGTGGTCCTCATTTCTGAGATGCTCGATCATTGTAGCACTGTAAATTAATTTTCACAAGAAAACTCAAAGAATAAAAAATATCAACACAACTAAGATACGGATATAAATATATCCAAAACATCATATGTAGAAAGATATATATAATGATATATGTTGCAGTAATATTTTAGATCCACAAAAGATGCCTGATAAATCAAGAGAATTCAAATTCAAAAATACGGCTCAGAGTAGTCGTAAAATCCGTTAAAAATAGAAGATAAAATATCTGTTGTAAATGGTTATTTAAGTCATTTAAGATGAGATTTTAATTAGTTGAAATCGATCTTTAAATACCCTTGATATTCCTTAAATATTGTTATAGAAAACTCTGATAAAGTCATAAATTCAAATCTCTGGTGATGAAAATCCAAACATAAGGTTCCTTCACTTAACAACAAAACACCAAAAGTAGGGTTTAAATACGTATCATTAATTATTTGCACATAAGGTTGACAATGTATGGTTGATAAAAAATTTAAGGTTGATGATCCATATCTTTGCTTCTCAAATGTAGGTTTCCATACTTTTTCTCTTCGAAAAACGTAAGGTTTCATTCAAAAGTATTGTTCTTTAACCATATATTTCTTCTAATGTAAGGTTGATAAACCATACATGTTGATACTTTATCATAAGCTTTAATAAAAACATAGGGTATGATTCTTATGTTACGTTCTTCAGCATAGGAAATGAATAGTGATTCTAAAAAATGAAAAACTGTGAACTGTGTTTCTAGAATATGCTTAAGAGCATTCTGATCACTTTAACAAATATTTATCATGAATAAATACTTGAATATTATTCAAAAATAAGAATTATAATGAATATAAAATTCTTGAAATAAACATAAAATTATACCATTAGTAAAACAAAAAAACAAGGTTATTTGTAAGCATCAAAATTAATAATATTTATAGAGTATTGTTGAGACAATACATTCCCAATAGTTATATCATAGAAGATCCTATCGCTTTTGTCATTCGCCTTTGATCACCTTGAGAATTGATTCCAAAGGATTTTATTTATTCTATCTTGACTTGAGAATTTAATGTGGAGGAAGATCGCTCTCTGTTATTGGGATCATTCTCAGATAAGGGATCTCTCTTGGTATTTGAGAGGATTCTCCATATTTCATTGTGCACAAAAAAAATGAATTAGCTCTCCTTGAAAAATAATATATTTGGGTTTATATACCTCTAGTATTAGAAATAAATAATTTCACAAGTTCCCTTTAATATTTATATAATCACTATAGAGCCCCATGTCTAAAATAATAGTAATATTATTATTTCTTGACATGTTCTAAACTCACGAATTAAATTAAATATTATTTCATCAAATAATATTCAATATATATTATTTCCCATCAGACCATTAATCTTAGTTGTACATTCCTCCATAGTATTTATTAAGCCTTGAATAATTACTATTTATTTAATAAATAAATATCACTTCATTATTCTCCAATAAATAAATAAATAATATATTCATTGAATTGAAAATAAATATTTATTAAATATTCTGCTCAAATAATATTATCTAGAATAACTGGTGACAGAATATATGTAATCAATCAAACATGAATAATTATTAAATCAAGTGTGGGAATAAAATTTATTAAACATGTTAAATAATAAATAATATTTTATTATTTAAATGAGATATTGGATACACTTAGTATGTGACCCTCTAGGCCTCTTTCTCAATGGCATTAGGCGAAGCAGTCTAAAGTCCAAGGTTAGCATCTAGAAACACACCAAGGAACCCATAGAGAAATAATGTAATATTGAAATGACATAATACTTCATATGGATGATTATTATGTAATATAATCCCTTTATCATGATATCCCTAATCAAACTAGTTGCATGCTAGGGCCATCAACCTATATACTCAGTGTCTTTTTCTTTGACTTTCCGGAAGTCAAATTTTCCTATAGAACATCGTTGTTATGGATTTATTTAGACTATATCATTTTCATAAAATGGCTTGAGATATGAACTTTCATTAAAGATGATAAGTAACAAATCCTTTCACACATTATTCATTAATGAAATATTACACGTGACACACCCAACATATCCTACTCACCACAAACATATATCATCACAGTTTTCATCAATAAATCAAATCATGCAACTTATAACACTCATTGATAATAATATTAAAGTATAAGGATCAATACACATGTAAATATATAGGAACATCCAATGACACATATAAATATAGATTTCCTATTGGTGGGTCTTATTCTCATAATATCCTACAATGGATATTACCAAGGGTTTACACAATGAGAAGGTGCATCAAAGTCCTATAAGTCTCCACCTCTGATAGCTTGTATCAGTTGTGTCTCTCAAGTAATTTCATCCGTCTATGGAAAATATATTTAAGAATATTATAGTGGCACTTCTAGAGCGGGGAACTATTATAACCTTTTAGTATGATGGTTATTCTTAGGAAATTATCACGTACTATATTATACAGAAGAACAATCATGATGTGATAAAAATTTTATTAATAGGTAGAATAATTTATACACAAAATTTGGTTCTAGGAAACCAACTCCAACAATAAGGTCAAACATCCTTCAACCATTCATTTTCACACATGTTTTTAAGTCTTTTAATCTTAGAATTTTTATTTTACCATATTTTTGTTTACTGTGTTAACTAGTTTTTACCTAGTTAATTTAATTTTAATGTTTGAAAAGTGACCCTTATTACATAATTTGGATAAACTAATTCCAAATATATAATCTATTTTATCATTTAAAATTTCTATATGCTACAAAAAAACAATTTTAACATTGGCACATGTAACACGTAACTACTTGTTTTTAGAAAAAGTGTAATTTTATGCTTAAAATTTACATGTAGGATAAAATTATCGATATTTTTTATTTTAATGAGACAGATTAGTTTATTATGAAATAAATAAAATTTATATGGATTTTATAGAAAACCAAAACCGAATTTTATCAAATTACAATATAATTAAAAGAAAAGACCAAAAACTGTTTTTTTTTGGAAAATATTATTTAAGTTCATAAAATATTAAACATAGGTTTTATAAATTCAAAATGATATTTAAAAATGTATATTATTAATCATTAACTAGATATTTGATCAATAAAAATGTTTTACAAAATTTTACATTTTTCTTATATAATGATAAAGTCATAAAAGATAATTTTTTTTGTAAAAAATGCATTTTTCACCATTCCGCTAAAAATCAATTATTTCAGAAAAATCCCAAAAAATACATATTAAACTAATATTGATTTGCTGAATCTAAAATTGGTTTTTTTGTCAAATTGAGATTCTAAAAGTTGAGAATTGAACTTTTTAATAAAAACATAAAAATATAATGAAAATGGTTTTTATAGGAAAATAACTTTTTTTAAACTAATTATTATTATTCTTTTTTTCTATAAATTAATAAGGTGTTAATATATTATTCATATCATCAATATATTCAATCTATAAAGTATTTAGTTTCTTAAAAAACTGCTAAAAATTCAATATTTATAAAGGTTTCATTTCAAACAATAAATCATTCTTATTTGTTATTTGGCTAGAATAATTTAATTTATAAATCTCTTAGCATTGATAATAACCTTTGTTTTTATTTAAACATTTATTTAATAATTTAGTTACATCTATTTTTATTCTTTAATTCTATGATGTTTATTTTAGTTTGGTGTTTCATTTTTCACATGCTATTAAACAGATTAGGTTCTAAAGGAAATAAAATATATAATCTTTAAAATTTGGGTGTTATAACAACATCAAAAAAAATATCATCATAAATCATGGCTCAAATGAACAATATTCACATCAATATGGCATGTAATGAGCATAGAATGATCAAAAATGAAATCTTAAAATTAAATCTTGATTTTAACTTCAAAACCTTTATCGTAGAGTGAAAACTAATTAAACGAGTTCATACAGTCATAAAAAATTAGACAATGATTTCTAATTAATTTGTGGTGTGTAGAAACAAAATTAACATCTATTTGATTTGGGGTGAATCTGGAGTTATTCAAAGTATATTTTCAAAATTATGAATCCTTATATTTTAAAATGTGCATCAAATGACAAAAATTGACCATGGAAATGTATCAAAATGATGGTTGATTATTTTGTAGCCTTTTAGAATAAAAAGGATTTCAATCTGAAAATGACAAAATATTGTGAATTTTTTTGAAAAATTCAGAGTATCAATTTGAGGCAGGTCACAAGAAATCTAATCGACTAATCTTATCAATAATTTAGAGGGGTTAAAACCCCTTCAAAACTGAGATTCTGTGGTGAAATTAATGGGGGTTTTGAATGCCTCTAATTGAACCACCGCCAAATTATTCATCACTTTACTAGCGGTTCCTCAAAACTGCCTCTAATAACAGTAGGTGGGTATATTAGCGGTGGTTTCTCATAACCATTGCTAATGTGTTTATAAGGGGTTATAACCCCCTCTAATTATGTCATTTTTTATAGTGCATAACTCGAATGGAATTCCATTTTCCACTTTAGTTGGTACTTAGTTTAATGTATATTTCGCAATTTTTAATGCATATCCCCAAAAGGATAATAGAACATCTACATGACTCATCATAAGACTTACCATTTCTAACAAGGTATGGTTCCTCCTTTCACTAACACAATTCCACTATGGTGTGTAAGGTAGAGTGAGTTGATAGAGAATACCAAACTCCCGTAAAAAGTCAATAAACTCTGGGTTAATATATTCACCACCTCGATATGATTGGATCTTCTTTATCTTCTTTCCAGGTTGATTCCCCACTTCATTATTGAATTATTTGAATTTCTCAAAGGACTCAAACATATACTTCATCAAGTAGACATAACCATATCTACTCAAGTCATCATTAAAAGTTATGAAGTTAGAATACACACCTCTAACTTCTATTGGAAATGTTCCACACATATCAATGTGTGACAATCATAAAATATATGGGGTCCTTTCACCATATCCACTGAATGGTGGTTTGGCCATTTTTCCTAGTAAATAAGAATGAAATATTTCAAGTGGTTTTACATTAGAAGAGTCTAAATAACCATTTTGATAGATCTTTTTTAAACACTTCTCATTTACATGACCAATAGGGTGATTCCATGGGTAGGTGATATATGAGTTGTGTGAATGTGATTTGTTATCTATTGTCAATACATGGTTTTTTTAATTTAATAAATAAATACCATTATTTAAATGCTCCATACCAAAACATATGTTGTCTTTATAAAAGAAACAACTTTTATTTCTATACATTAAAAAAACCATCTTCATATAGGCATGATATAGAAATTATGTTTTTGGTAATAGTTGGTATACAATAACAATCCCTTTAAACCAATATTAATCCTATGAATGCTTGTTGTCACCATTGGATAGAGTAGCTAGTCTCACACCATTGGAAACTCATAAATCCATCTCTCCTCTAAAAATCATTCATAATCTACTTGGTTCCTTGATTTGGATACATATGTGAGAATTGCAAGTTGTATTTAATACCTAGTGTGTAGATATTGAAAGATTACACTCGATAAATAATGCAACTTTAGAATCCCATTGCCTATGGGTGCAGTTTTTATTCTAGTGGCCTTTCCTACCACATGAAAAACATGCTACCTCATTTTCCTTACCCTACCTCTAAATATTCTCCTTCATGGAAGGATAGTGCTAATGAGCTTTATACTTGTTATGAGTCTTGGCCCCCTTCATCTTTTTCTTCATATTCTTATTCACCATAAGGATTGTGGGTTTGTCATACTCCATGTCCTTATCCACTTGTATAATTAGACAATGAATTTTTAAAAGACTCTTCTCATTATTTCTCATGTTATAATTAGTAGTAAAACTACAGACAGTCTTGGGTAGTGAGGGAAGTATGAGATTTGTGTGCAACTCATCTAGGAATTTAATCGCTATGATGTCTAAGCATTCAATTTTTCTAATAATATTTACTACATGAGGCCTAGTTGGTACCAAATCTACAATATTATTTATAAAAAATTCATTGTATATCTCATATCTCTCTTATCTCACCCTCTCTTGATAGAGATCTCGAAGTTGAGACACCATGCTTTACATATCCATGTACTTGTGTTTCTTCAAAAGCCTATTGTCCATTGATGGTAGCATGAAACATTGAACATATGTAGGATCATTTAAACTTTTCTCATAGAGATACAAATATTCCTCACAAGCCTTATTATCAGGAAAATTGGAATAGGTTCTTCCAGCACATACATATTCCTTTCCTGGTATTAGATAACGCGTAAGCGCCTTTCCCACTCTTAGAAATTTGTATCGGTGAAAAGGTTATCCTTATCAATAATGGATCACAGTGATATGTTTGTAGTAATTTTGTAATTTTTTTCTAAAAATATAATGAGTAGAGTTTTAGTAAATTATCTGATAAAATTTAGATAAATAAATAAATATTATTTTTATTAATCTTCCACTATTTTATAAAAACTCAATATCCCTCACCATTGGCTTTAGAATATCAAGTTGCTTGTAAATTCTAGTGACAAGGATTCATATTCCCTTTCTCATCACCCCAACTTTTGTTGGTTAAACATTTTGAAGGTTTTTAAGTAGGAATTCTAAATGCCAACTACATTAACTCACCGTTCCTTGATCTGTTGAGTGGACTCCCCAATCCTGAAAACCTTAAATTGGATTTTCTCAACCATTGCCTATCAGTTACACCAAGTCTTACTTTGGAAATCAAACCTTTATGGGAACTAAGTTAAGTCATCTCTAAAATTCAAGTTAGAATTCTTTGATAATTGAAAGCACCCCAACTTTGGTTGTTCAGGTACTTTAAACAATGGTTTTCTTTTAACTAAAGTAGTGGCAGTTATTCCAAATATTTATAATTGAGGATTTTGTATTTTATGAGTAAATTTACAATTATTATCTTATATCTGAATATTATATTCATTGCATTATTTTTATTAATAAGTGGGTTTACATAAGTAATAAACCATGTATTAGATAATATTTACACATAAGCCAATTTATTTTAGTTCCATCTTGCATGCTTGTTAATTCATTAATATAAGTGATTGTGAAAAAACATATCCAATTAAATAACCAGGAAACTTGACAGAAATAAAATAATATAGTGGTGTGATCATGAGATTTTACTAATGATTATTTTATCTAGCAGATGATAAACTATCCATCAACCTAGGAGAAAAACACATTGAACCAATTAAGGTTCATGTTGTAGCTTTCCACATGTCCACCTATGTATCTCTCTTGGATTGCTTTCCCCTCAGCTCCAAACTTGAACCACCTCCACTGGCATGGGAGCTCCATCCAATACATATGCTTTTACTCAAACATAGTTGAGAGAAAGGTGTTTACATAAAAGAAACCACCATCATGTGGGCCCTTACATAATAAGATGAGAGATGGCACGTAGTCCAATAATTTAATTTTTAATAATAAATTAAATTAATCCAATAACATACAACGGTCTAGTCTAGGCTCATGTTCATCCAAATGCATAAAACTAATTGCACATTTTATAAAATTAGCATTTAAATCTTAATCGCTCTTATTTTAGATAAATCATACTAGAGTCAATTAATTATTTTCTTTAATTAATAAATTATTTTATCTTAATTCCCATCTAAATTTCCTTGATATTCTTATCCATCGTAATTTTAAACAAGTTAAATAAATTTAAAAGTAATTGTGTATAATAAAAAATGTGCCTAGGAGGTAATATGGTAAGTATCCATCCAAACTACCCAACATGTATTATACTCATATATTGTTTACTCTCGTGACATGTGGCATACATGACTTATCATGTACTTTCCTTATGTATACAAACAAATTAATGATTACACAGATTACATGATTTTTTGTCAAATTTTATGCTTCAACTCACATAGAGTAATAATTGTATGACGACTCATACATGATATACATATCCGAAGATTAAAAATAAATTAATTAAACATTTATATATATTAAAAAATGTCACATGGGATGTCCTATAAACTTAATGACCACACACAAGAACATGTTGATAAGTTTTACACAGTATAATAAATTATGTTTTAATTCTGTGTAATTTTGTATAAGTACACGACGTGTACAAACCAGTTACACAGTGATTATTTTTTTCTCACCGTCTACCCACGACACACTCCTAGGGAATCGATGTGTAATAATGCCCTATAAAATTTTAGATTATATGACGTATACATGGGCTACACATCATGTGGTCTCCAATTTACATAGTAACCATTCAGGTAGGTTGTGAAAGAAGATACACGACATGTCTATTACAAAAAGACTACAGGCTGGAAGTTACACAGCGCATACTCCGGATGACCATATGCCAGGATGGCTCAGTCAACACGTGTTGTATAATTAAATACACCACGTGTTAGAAATTCACATGCCATGAATTAATTCTGAATTAATTCTTAGTGTATTAAACACTAGTATACGGTGTGTACCTCTGGGTTACATAGCGTGTACTCTTGTGTTATCCATCTAGATTCCTCATCACCTCTAGATGAGATCTTCGAATTTATTTCATTCATAAAATTGATCGATTCCATTGTATTTTTGAGAAATGAAGAGGAAGAAGTAGATATCTCAGTTTAGATTAAAGAATGACTAAACTAGAATTGAATTCCAAATACTTGTGCATAAATCAATCGATGATTTTTAAAAAATTATAAATAACTATATAACACGCTCTAATACCCCTTATAGGTTACAACTATAGTGGAAGCGTGTGATGGGTTGTTCCCAACTTTTCTTTTTTTCATGATCGATTATAAATCCTAGATTTACATGGTGATAAACGTGGCGGTCAACAAAATTGAGTCAAAGAATACACACAATGGATAAAATGTTGGAAGAAAACCATAGGATCATCACAAGTTATTTATAATTAATTTATGAAAATAAATAATTACCTTGTGAGAAATTCTTTATTTATTAATGGATATAGCAAAGTATCTACGTCGTACTGTCGTTGTCTTGTAGGAATCAATAATAGATTACCTCTAGTGGTGATCCACTTGTGTTCCACAAATCTCTGGGAATATCCTAGTTTTAGCATGAAAGATCTTATTGCTTACATTGTTCACATTTTTCCTCATTGAGAATCGCTTCAAAAGGATTTTCTTTGATCTCTCTTAACTTGAGAGTGGAATGGGGAGGAAGATCACTCTCCATTATTGGTAACATTCTTTGAGAAGGTAACTATCTAGGGCTTCGAGAGGATTATCTATATTTCATTGTACATAAAAAAAGAAATGAATTGGCTCTCCTTGAAAAATAATATAATTGGGTTTATATACCGCCAGGGTTAGAAATAAATAATTGCACAAGTTCACTTTAATATTTATTTAATCACTACGGAATGTCTTTTCTAAAATAATAATATTGTTGTTATTTCTTGACATGTGATAAACAAAAAAATTAAATTAAATATTATTTAATCAAATAATATTCGGTATATATTATTTCTCACTGGACCATTAAACTCAGTTCGACATTCCTCCACAATATTTATCGGGCCTCGAATAATGAATATTTATTTAATAAATAAATATCACTTCATTATTCTCTAATAAAAAAATAAATATATTAAATGAATTAAAAAATATATATATTTATTAAATATTCCACTCACATAATATTCTCTCGAATAACTGGTGTCAGAATATACATGATCAATCAAACGTGAATAATTATTAAAATATGCGTGGGAATAATATTTATTCAAATTTTTAAATAATATATTATTTAACTAAGATTTTGGATACACTTAGTGTGTGGCCCTCCAGGCCTCTTTCTTAGTGGCATTAGGCGAAGCAGTCTAATGTCTAAGGTTAGGGTCTAACAACATGTCAAGGCACCCCTAGAGAGGATTTATTTCTCAAATGATATAATACGTCATACGAACTCTCAATGTGTAATATAATCTATTTATCATGATATCTCTAGTCAAATAGGTTGCATGCTGGTGTCATCAACCTATTGTGTTCGATGTCTCTTTCTTTGACTTTCCAGAAATCGAACTTTCCTATATGACATCATTGTCATGGATTTACTTAGGCTATATCATTTTCATCAAATGGCTTGAGATATAAACTTTCATTAAATAACAAAAGTAAAAATTATTTTCCCACATTATACATTAATGAAATATTACTCATGACGCACCCAACACATCCTACCTCAACCTGAACATATATCATCACGGTTTTCATCAATACATCAAAGTATAAAACTTATAACACTCATTAATAATAATCATAAACTCTAAGGATCAATACAGACTTCTATGGATAGGAACATCCAATCACACATATAAATATGGATTTCTTACTGGTGGATCTCATTCTCATAATACTCTACACTGGGTATTACCAAGGGCGTACATAATGAGAAAGTGTCTCAATGTTCTATGAGTATCCACCCCTGATAGCCTATATCATTTGTGTCGCTCATGTGATTTCATCCAGCTATTAAACATATATTTAAGAATATTTTCATGAAACTTGTAGAGTGGGGAACTGTTATAACCTTTTAGTGTGATAGCTACTCTTAGGAAATTATCTCATACTATATTACATAGAAGAACAATCATGATATGATAAAAAGTTTATTAATATTCATAACAATGAATAAAGGTTATCATAAAGTATATAGAAGTTGGTTATAGGGAACCAACTCCAAAAATAAGGTTAAACATCCTTCAACAATTCATTTTCACATATGTTTTTAAGTCTTTTACTCTTAGAATTTTCATTTTACCATATTTTTGTTTACCATGGTAGCTAGTTTTTACCTAGGTAATTTACTTTTAATTCCTAAAAATAAAATGAATCTTATTACATAATTTGAACAAAATAATTTTAAATATGAAATCCATTTTATGAGAAAAAATTTCTTTATGCTATTAAAATCAATTTTAACATTGGAGCATGTAACACTTAATTACTTGTTTTTAGAAAAAGTGTATTTTTATGCTTAAAATTTACATGTAGGATAAAATTATCAACGTCTTTGATTCCCCTGAATCAAATTGGTTTATTATGAAACAATAAAATGTATATGTCTTTAATAGAAAACCAAAACCAAATTTTTTCAAATTACTATTTAATTAAAAGAAATGACCAAAAACTATTTTTTTTTGGAAAATAGTATTTATGTTCATAAAATGTTCAACATATGTTTTATAAATTCAGAATGATATTTAAAAATGTATATTATTACTCCTTAACTGCATCTTTGATCAATTAAACGGTTTTACAAAATGTTAGGTCTTTCTTATATAATGATAAAGTCATAAAAGTTAATTTTTTTGTAAAATTTTCATTTTTCACCATTCCGCTAAAAAACAACTATTTTAGAAAAATCCCAAAAAAATCATCTTAAGATAATATTGATTTTCTGAATCTAAAAATGCTGCTTATTTTTTCAAATTCAAATTTTAAAATTTGAGAATTGAACTTTTAAATAAGAACCTAAAAATATAAGGAAAATGGTTTTCATAGGAAAATAACATTTTAAAAAATACTAACTATTCTTATTCTTTTTTTTGTATCAATTACTAATTAAATTGGTGTTAAAATATTATTCATATCAACAATATATTTAATCTATAAAGTATTTTATTTCTTAAAAAACTCATAAAAAGTCAATATTTAGAAAAGGTTACATTTTAAACCATAAATTAGTCATATTTGTTATTTGGCCATAATAATTTAATTTATCAATGTCTTTGCATTGATAATGACCTTTATTTTTATTTATACATTCATTTAATAATTGAGTTACATCTATTTTTACCCATCAATTCTATGGCTACATTTTAACAGTTATATGTTATTCCACAGATTATTTTAGTTCGATGTTGCGGGTGTCACAAGCTATTGAACGCAGTAGGTTCTAAAGGAAATAAAATATATAATCATTAATATTGGGGTGTTATAACAACATCATAAAAAATATTAGCATAAGCATTGAATTGGAACACTAAAGAACAACTAAAATCACAGTGGCTTAAATGGACAAGTTGCACATCAATTTGGCATGTAATGTGCTGAGAATGATCAAAAATGAAATTTTAAAATTAAAACTTGATTTTAACTACAAAACCTTTATCACACAGTGAAAACTGATTAAATGAGTTTGTATTGTCATAAAAATTTTGGACAATGACCACCAATTAATTTTTGATGTATAGAAACAAAATGCACACTACCACAAAATTAACTTTACACAGCGCTACCATTTAATAGTGCTAAAAAAGCACTAATAAAGTGGTACCTTTATCATTGTTAAAAATGATGTTAAAATGCGCTTTATCATTGCTAAAAAATGTTGATAAAAGTACCCATTTATCAGTGCTTTTTTAGCGGTGATAATGGTACCCCTTTTATCAACGCTTTTTTTAACGATGTTAAAAGCTGTATTTCATAGAAAAAAAATATTTATCATTGTAAAACATATATTAATATATAAATATAATATATTTTATAAAGTATGATTTATATAAACCTAAATATGCATTTACAATTAACATATAAGATATTTAGTGAAAATGGATTATAAAATAATTTTTTAAAAAATAATTTCTAATAATTTTCTAATTATTATCGAGTAATAGTCATTTAATAACAATTTGAAGATAGAAAAAAAATAAAAATAAAAAATGATCTAAAATAAGTTAAAAATGTGACTGAAACTTTAAACGATCATAACATTTGATCTGAGTGTCTGTTTGGACTCTACTATATATCAAATCAAAGCCAGCGATGATCTCTACGCCTTCATGACTCGGTGGTGACCCTAGTCACTGTTTTTTTAGGCATAAAAAGGCACATAATGCATGCAAAACTATGTTTTTAATCGGGGTTCCTCAATTTTTAACATCAACCTCGTTTAAGGGGGTCTTCTTATATTTTTTCGGTGAAGACTCAATTTTTTATTACACTCATAAGGATATTATGCTGTTCAAATTTTTTCGTTTTTCATATTGTACTGTTATTTATAATTAAGTATACTTAGATATAAACATATTTGTATATATTTACACATAAAAATTTAATTTTATAAATAAATATGTAGACATATTTACGTACAAAATATCTTTATAAAGATATAAACCATATCTAAATAGATATTAATATTCATTTTATTTAAAATAAAAAATATATGAATATTTATATACCTATATAGTGTGTGTGTGTGTGTGTGTATTTGTGTGTGTTTGTATTGAAAAATTTATATATATTATCTATATATTCTAATATATGTATATAAATATTAATATATAATATATGTAATAAATAAAAATATGTATAAATATATTTATAGATACACATATAATACACATATATATATATACATATATATATATATATATACATATATATATATATATATATATCTGTTGTAGATATGTTTGTAAATATATTTTTATTTATTTATAAACACACACACACACAAAAACATATTTTATAAATGTATTTAAAAACTATCATATAAATATATATTAATATACGAATAAATATATAGATAAAAAATATAACTAGATATATGTATAAATAAATAGATATATCAAAACATGAAGAACAAAACAACATGAAGGAATGGTAAGGGTGCAGACGTGCAAGGGAGAGGTCTCGGGTTCGAATCCAGTGGGGTTTGAGCGCTGATGAAATGCGTCTTTTATCAGTGCTAAAAAAATGCTAATAAAAGGCTTTTTTATCAATGCTTTTTTAGTGTTGATAAAAAACATCTTTTATCAACGTTTTTTTAGCGCTGATAAAAAGGTCATTTATCGACGTTTTTTTAGCGATGGTAAAAAAGACCCCTCTTTTAATTGCGTTGAGAATGACGTCGCTTTTTTAGTGTTATTAATGCCTTTTTCTAGCGATGTTAAAAACGGTTTCTACAATAGTGGTGCATCTATCCGACTTGGGATGCATCTCGAATGATTCAAAGTATATTTTTAAAATTAGGAACCTTTATATTTTAAAATGTGCGTCAAATGACTAAAATTGATCAGAAAATTATGAAAATGACCGTTGATTCGTTTGTAGCCAATGAGAATAAAACAGATGCCAATCCGACAATGACAAGAGTGGGGAAATTTTTGAAAAATTCAGAGTATCAGTTTGAGACAGTTGAAGATGTGTGGAATATTAAATGGTTGACTGCAAAGTGAGGATTTAAATTTTTTTTCTGTTTAAAAATGAGACCTTTATCCATTTATTACGTAGGTTGACTGAAAAATGGAACCACATGTGGTATTTTCCATTTTTGTACATAATTTCCTTCCCTGTGTTCAACAAGAAGAAATCATCCATCCTAAAAATTCACCCAAGGATGATCCACTGAATCCGGTTTACAGTCAGAGAAAAGGGCGGTCGAAATTATTGGTACCCACGTCAATTTAACATATACTAAAAGATAATAGGGAGGCCCTCACTCAGGGAACCGACACGATATTTTCAAAATCAACTCTTTTGACTAAATTTGGAGAGTTGAATTGTGGGAGTGAGCTCTGAGCATGCGAACGAGAGGCAGACCAAGCTCAGTGAACTTCAAAAATGGCGGATATCCATAACCCATCCCTGCATGGGTCCATATTGATATCAGCTAAAAAGTGGGGAAATACAATAAAAGATGAGAGGTGGGTTCATGAGGAAAGTGCAGTTTTTGAACTGGCATTTCTTCTGTCATCTTCAATGAGTAATGGTGGGGACACCTGGGCGATTGGGCACACGCTCCCACCCTAACTAAACCTTCCATTGTCGCCCATTAATAGACTAAATGATGCAAACCCTAACTCACAAAAACAAGATTATGCCTTTCTCTTTCAAAGCTTCCTTCAATCTAGGGCATGGTATCCAGCATTTGGAGAATACACTATATATAAACGAAGGAAACTTAAAGATTAATCAAGAAAATGCATAAAAAGGTAATCTTTTGGATTCTATACGTACACATGGAAACCCAATCGGCAATGGAAAGTCACGATGAAGCAACTCAGAGATTAATTCGATGCTCAAATAATTTAAGAGCAACTTCAACATTGATCCTTACTCTAAAATAGAGTATATACAGTGAAATCATCTCCAACCAGCATTATATTTTGCGCTAAATATCCAAAATCAGATAGCGCTGTAATAGTGGTGCGTCAAATATAGCCATTCAATGTTCAAAGACTTCATTTTGATGCAGATTTTGAGGGTGGGTTGGATATGGTGTAAGGGGATTCAATTCAGTAAAACTTTTGATAGCTTCAATGATGGATGACAATAAAGTTGGTGGAGTAGGGTTAAAAAAATTATTTTTGATGAAGGGGAAAGAATGATGTACCGTAATCTTCTGTGATCAGTAATGACAACCCACCAAATTTGGCGTGGTGGGGAAGACGAGACGTGACTGATTTTGGTGTTCTTCTTCGTCTCCTTCTTTCTTTTGCTTCGAACCCAAGGTGAGCTTTGCTTCTGGATTACGGCTGCCCTCATCCTCCTGTGACGCCCCCGCCGGAAGGTTGAGATCCAACGACAACCACCCGCCGCCGCCTCCGCTTCTGGGTTTTTCCGGCGCCGCCATGGAGCTCAGGGACAAGGCCGTGTCGGCGGTTGCCGCCGCCGCCGCGATTCCCCGGTGCCTTCGCATGTGCCCCCCCAACGCCTGCCCCGACACGAACTCCGCCCCGCAGACGGAGCACTCGTGAAGCTTATGATTCGACCCGCCGCCGTCCCACGGAAGATAAAGCGGCGGCAGGCCGTCGACGTTCCGGTACGGTCGCGGAACCGCCGCCGCGAGTTTCTCTTTCTTGTGGCTCGTCCGGTGGCCCCCCAGCGCCTGGAACGACGGGAACGTCCGGCTGCAGGTCTTGCACTCGTAGGCCTCCCGGTTGCCGGCGGCGGGGTCCGGCAAGCGCTGCCGCCGGCCACTGGGAACCTTGAAAACAGGGGGCGGGGCGCGGGGGCAGCCGTGGGCGAGGAGGACGAGGGAGGTGGCGGTGTCCTCTTCTTCCTGGGTGGGGGGTGAAAAAGATTCGGCGGCGGCGATGAGGCTGAGGCGGCGGCGTTTGGTGCGTTTGCCTTTGATGACGTGGGCGGCGGTGCTCACGACTTCCTCTTCTTCCTCTTCGTCTCCCTCCTCCTCCACCTCCATGTCGTCTTCCCCTGGCCCAGCTTCAGGGGATTCCATTATTGATTAAAATGCGTCAACCACATTCGCAAACCGGAGAAAGAAGAGGGAGAGGTGGGTGGCTCAGCCTATATGATAATAATAAAAAAAAGGTGAATATGAATAGAGAGAGGAGGGAGACAATGGAAGCCTGAGAATAAAAGGCAACTTTTATTCTCCCAATTTCAAACTCTTTGAAGTTATTTATAGGAAATGAAGTTTTGGAGAGGAGAGGGAGGGAAATGGGGAGAGAAAATCGGGGAGATGGGGGAGGGGTTAGGGGTGGGTGTGTGGGAGTCCGCTTCACACTCTCAATCTCACGCTTTGACAACTCACTTGAATGCATGTGATTTTGGGGTGGCTTAAACCCTTTTTACAATCCCCCCTCCCTCCCTCTCTTTCTCTCTATACAATCACAGGCTATTACCAGAGAAACCCTCAATCTCGAGAGAGAGAGAAAGTGGGGAAGAAGAAACATTGAAAGCAAAGGCTTCAAGGGCTGCGTGTGTGGGTGGGCGAGGGAGGTAAGTTGGAGTGAAAGCCTGGAGCCACGGAATCTGCGGCGAGCCTGTAATTTTCCTTCCTTTTTATTTGTTTCTTCTTATTATGTAAAAATAAAATTAGAATCCACTTATGCAATATTGTGAGTTTTTTTTAAAGCTGTTTTACGGTTAAAAAAAAGAATCAAAAAATGGATACATTTTATCATATATTAAAAAAATGGGTCCGAGGAGCCGTGAACCCCGTTCACCGCTCTCCCCTAACTAGGAAGCATGAACGACATTCACGCTTCCTATGTAACCTTTGTGAACGAAAAATGAACGCCGTTCACTCTTCTCCAATTGTTAAAGGCTCCCCGTAATCATGCATCAGACCCGGGTTCAAATCCGGGTGAGAGCGAATTTCACCAAGCATGCGGTGACGCGAGCATGACACAAACAGACGGCGACGTAGGCACGTTGTGACACAAACATGACGCTTGACGTAGGCACGTTGTGACACAAACATGACGCAACAAGACGGTGACACAAGCATGATGCAGGTATGATGTTGCATCGGGCATTCATGCCAGTTTGTGGACATTTGAGCCATGTAATGGATTTCATGTCCTCTGGGCATTCAGACAATCTACTGAATAAATAAGACTTGATGGATGAGCTATCCCTTATGGGGCTATGAACTATCTTTCCGACTTGTGTGTGTGGTGTGTGTGTATTTAATGTAATTGTATCCCCAAAAATCTAATATATATATATATATATATATTAATGAATATAAATAAATATTAATTAAATATTAATTAAAAATTCATTAATATCAATAAAATATCAATAAATATTAATATAATATTTATAAATATTAATGAGATATTAATAAACATAAAATAAATATTCAAAAATATTCATAAATACAAATAAATATTAATCAGTATTAATTAAATGTTAATTAAATGTTCATAAATGTTAATCAAATATCAATAAATTTTAATACATATTAATTAAAAATTTGTCAATTTTAATAAAATATCAATAAATCTTAAATAAATATTAATAAATATATATTAATATATAAATATTAAATAAATAATAATAAATAAAAATAATTATTATTTTATTTCTGGATTACAACGCAACACACTCAGTTTAACATCCTGCCCCTCCTCATTGGCTTAAAAATGCAATAGGACATTACTAGACCGTAGGTGATATCTTCAAAACACTAAAGGCTGACAATAAATGCAAGGGTTTCGTCACAATTGAGAGACGATTTTCCCTTTGAAAATAAAAAAACGAAACTAAGAATACAATAACCAAACAACCACTGTATGATGCACGAGAACAATGTAATAAAAATCAAAGTAAAACCAACTGACAACCATACCAAACTACAACCACAAACCATATAAAAGTACAAAACGGAAACTAAAACCAACAAAACTCAAAGACACCAACAACATAAACTCCACACCTCCCATCATGCTCCAAGCTCTAACTCAACAAATCATGCCCACAGTATCACGATGCATCACTAAAGAACTGTGATACCTTGCTTTTACCTGTGTCTCGATATAAAAGATCTATAAATGCACCAAAGAGCCCAAGAAAGGGGTGAGTATAAAACTCCGTAAGATTTCCCCAATGACTTCCCTACTCATGCCACTATGATAGAGCATGTTAGTACATTTATATAAGTCAATTTAAAATTAAATTTAAAACAGTTTATATCAAAGCATAAAACAGTTTTCCAAACCAAAACCATTTCCATGGAAAGCAACCAAACAAATCTTTAAACCATTTAACATTTCCATTTGGCATACCCATTTCATGATTCACATACACTCACACATGCATGCTCCGATGAAAGTTCCATACTCATGAGCAGTCTGTCATCGATCTATCAAGTCATCATAAGGTAACCATATCTCAAATGCCCCAATGGCACATGCCACTTCTACCAGGTCACGTCATTGTACCCTAATGGTATATGCCCCTTATTCAAGGCCACATCAACAAAATGAACCCACACCAACCATATATGCGAAAAACCCATGCCATGAAATTTCAATAAAACATTAACTTTATTGTAAAAAATTTCAAAAACATTTTTCGATGTATTTAAAACCAATCTATAATTTTTTAACCATCATTTTAAAATCACGAACCAAAACACTGTCCACAAAACAATCCAATTTCACAATATCACAAAACCATCAATAAAGAGGGGTTTCCACCAGGCATTGCACATCAATTTCATAATTCAAATCAAACAAAATAATCAATTTGAAATCAAGCATTCAAGTTCTAATAAGAGGAGTCGATAATGATGCCACCTACCTCGCAAACTTAGGCGAAATGAAGAACGACACAAATTCTTCAACAAACCGACTTGAAACTCCTTAAAACATCCTTAGATCTTTTACCCTTAAATAAAACAACCACATATCATCATTATTGGCATCAAAAAACATGAATCCATCCCCAAAGGATTATATTATTGAATCTAAGAGAGGGAAGAAGAAGAAAACTGTGGTAAACCACCAAGAATGAGCATATACTAAGGAATCCAACCTCCAATGCACCAAGATTCTCCAATAGATTTATCTCGGATCAAGAGGAAGGGTCTCCATAGCCTTAGGATGGATGTGATTTTGATTTAAGGTTGGATTAATAGAAAACAAGTGGTTTAGGAGGTGATTCAGATTAGATCCACAAAATATGGATAATTTTTTTAACGCCACACTATTAGGGCACACAGTTAGGGTGAACAGTTAGGCAAACAATGTGATAACCATGAATTAGCCACTGTATGAAAATACCCCTCGCATGGTTGGATCACACTATTAGAAAAACCATGTGTCAACCTTGATAAATCCCTCTATCCACACTTTCAAAGTTTCTCCAGGGTGGTCGCACAGTTTGGTCAAACTGTACGCCTAACCACGCACCTACACAGTGCCCACTATTTCAGTTGCACAATTTCCTGGGAGGTGTTGCATAGTTTCTACTAACCACACTTAAACTGTGCACCTCCAAACCCCCCCGAACTTTCAAAAACTCCTCCAAACCTCTCGAAACTTAACCCCATTATTTTATATAGTTCAAATACATAAATATAGGTCTAATTACCTAAAACTGGGGGTACTATATTATCTCCAACATTGGACTTTATGTCCCTAGAAAGTAGAAAAAAACCCTTGGGATGAAAGAGTTTTGGACATTTCTCAACAATTTACTTCTCCTGCTCCCATGTTTCTTCCTAAATCCAATCATGTAGCAGTAAAACTTGCACTGGACCGATGATTTTCCCTCACAAAAATTTCTCTTGCCTATCCCAATTTGCAATGGAAGATAAACCAATGTAGCATCCGGATCTAATTCTATTTGATCCCATCGAATCACATTATCAGGATGAGGTTGATACTTTTTCAACTAAGATGCATGGAACACATCATGCACTGAACTGAACCTTGGTGGGAAATCCAACCTATAAACCACCTCACCAACCCATTCAGGTATCTCTAAAAGGCCTATTTATTGAGGAGATAAAATTCCTTGATTTCTCAAACGACGATGCCCAATCCTTAGAGAGATTCTCAAGAATACATGATCAATCTCCTTGAATGATAATAGACATTGGCGATAATCCGCATACAGTTTATGATGACTCTGACCTATCTACATTCACTTCCTGATCAACTAAATTTTATCTATTGTCTCTTGCACAAGGCTTGGTCCAACCAGTGAAGTATCACCTATTTCCACCAAATAAATTAGATAAATATAAGGAATCCCATACAATGATTCAAAAGGATCCATGCCTATCAAGGTCTGATAACGGTTGTTATATGAGAACTCCTTTAACGGTACATGATCCTCCCAAGAGCCATAAAAATCCATTACAGAATCCCGAAGCATGTCTTGTAGAGTTTGTATCACCCTTTCATATTAACCATCCATCTAGGGATGATATGTCGTGCTCATAGTCAATTGAGTCCCATGGGATTACTATAAGGACTTCCAGAATTGAGATGTAAACCTTAGATCTTGGTCTAATACTATCGAAATTGGTACGTTATGACTCTTTATCACTTTTTGGATATAGATTTTAGACAAGTAATCCTACATACGAGATTCATGAATAAGGATGAAAATGGGCTGACTTTGTGAGACGATCCACTCTCACCCATATATAAACCTGTTTGTGAACCATCTGTGGTATACTTGGCACAAAATCAATAACTATCTTCTCCCATTTCTAAATAGAAATAGGTAAAGACCGAAACATACCCATTGTCCACTGGTGCTCTACCTTAACCTACTAACAAGTGAGGCATATCATAACAAACTCAGCCACCTTTATTTTCATGCCTACCCAACAAAATTGTGATTTCTGTTACTTATACATATTTTGTATTCCATGATGAAAAAAAATATTGAATGGTGGTAATCATTAATAATTTGTTCCTAACATGCATATGTATGACCATATGATCTTGAAACCATAAAATTATACTTCCACCATTCAGATTCTATCCTTAAATGGTCTCCCCACCATTGAGTTTCTACCTCATAGACACAAATTCTGAATTGGATGTTTGTGCCTATTTAATCTTCTCAATCAAATTAGGAACAAAAGAAACTGAAAAGAAAACTGAAACAATACTTCAATCTTTATAATCCAAGTGCATAATGTCTATAATTAACATCAGCTTCCACCGACATGTAGCCTCATTTTCAAATTGGAAATATATCTTTATTCTTAATGCATCCTCCATTGAATTATCTTTACCAAGTGTGTAAATCAAGTCAGAGTCAAACATTTGGAGATACTCCATCCATATTCTTTGTCTCAGGTTCAAATATATTTGCGATAAAATGTGTTTCAAACTCTTAGGATCTGTAAAGATGTTAAATTTCTCACCAAAGAGGTAATAACGCCAAGTATTACAATCATGAACTACAACAACTAATTCCAAATCATGTGTTGGGTAGTTCTCATTAAAACATAACTTTCATGAGACATAATCAACAACATGATCTCTTTGCATGAGAACACATCACAAACCAGATCCAAAATCACCAAAATACACCGTGTAACCATATCCAGATTCTAGAAATATCAAGATCAGTGCTGATTTATAGAGAATCTCAAGCTCTTGAAAATAATTCTGAAAGTCATTATTCCATTGGAATGGAACATTTTTCCTTGTTAATAATATCATATGTGATGCTAGTCATGAGAATTCATGAAAAAATCACCAATGATAACCATCCAAACAATGGAAACTTCACATCTCAAAGACATTATTTGGCAGTTTCTAAGAAATCATGATGTCTATTTTTCTATATCCATAGAAAAACCTCTTTCAAATATTACAAGTCTATGGAAATGCACCTATTATATCAAAAAATCACACTTTGAAAGTTTGTAATACAAATGATGATCTCGAAAAATAACCAAAAATATCATCAAGTGTTTCTCATTCTCAAACTGTGTCCTAGAATACACCAATATGTCATCCACAAAAACCACCACAAATGAATCTAGATACCTTTGAAATATCACATTCATAAATTACATAGAGACTGATGGTGCATTCATAATACCAAAAGGCATAACCACATACTCGTAATGGTCAAATCTACTTCTGAAAGCTGTCTTTGGAATATCCTCCTTTCGAACCCACAATTGGTTATATCCCAAATGCAATTCAATTTAAGAGAACCATTGGGATCCAATAAATTGGTCAAATTAATCATCAATTCATGGTGGAGGATACTGATTCCTTATAGTAGCTTTTTCAATCTTTTGATAATCCACATAAATCCTTATAGTTCCATCTGTCTTTTTCACAAACAAGATTGGTGCTGCCCATAGAGAAATACTAGGCCGAATGAAACCTTTACTTTACGGATCTTCTAACTATAATTTCAATTCCCTTAATTATGTTGGAACTATTTGATAAGATGAAAGTAATATAGGGCTGGTCTAAGGTAAGAGAACAATTGTAAACCCCACTTCTCTTGTGGGTGGAAACCCTAAGAAATTCTCAGGAAAAATTTAAGGAAATTGGTCAACAGTTGCTGGAAAACCACTACTACCGATCTCATCCACTGATTACAAGGTAAAAGATGCCAACCGATATGAGATAGTTCTAACTATTGGTGCTAAAAAGCCCTCTTCACCTGCCTTTACATCCTAATCTCCTCTAAAAATATGCTCGATTCCATATTCAGTTGTAAAAGTAACCTTTCTGGTCTAATAATCAACGTGAGACTTAAACATCGTCAAACAATCCATATGCAAGATTATGTCATAGAAATCTATCTAAAGCACATAGAAATCCCAAATCAATTCAGCTCCATTAATAATTATAGAATATTCTTTGAAACAAAAATCCTGATAATCTCTTTGGCTAAAAAGAGTTTAAAGTTTCAAAACAGAAGACATCATCTCAACATACAAACCAAGAAGATCAACAGAATGATAAGAAATAAACGAATGAGATGAATTCATATCAAACAAATCTTACATAAGGGTAGAATTAAAAATAATTGCACCAATCATCATCGATGGTGTATATTGATCATCCAAAATCACTCGCTCAGCTCCATACAATTTCTTACTCACTGCATTATGTTCTTTATTACCCTATTGAGATTTCCTTGGTTAAGGAGTCATGGTATTCCTAGAATCACCATGGCTAGCTTAGTTTTTCAATTTTTCCATTCTCATCCCATTGAAGCATAAAATGTCTAAAAAACATGAGATGTGTCCCTAATACCCGACATTGGAGAACTATGACAATATCAATGAATATTTCCCATATGTTTTCAATTGTAGAATTCTCTAGGAGGTGTCATACAATCTCATTTTATGTGATCAAAAGAACTACATTGAAAACATCTAGGATTTCTATTTGGTTTAGGAGGATGATTCACTGATCCAATCATCTAATTATGATACATATCACTACCTTGGAAATAGGTGTCCCTATTCCTATTATTACAAATATTAGAGTTCTAAATATTTTCCACAGTTATTAACATGCTTCTTCCACCCATAGTCCATGATATGTCACTTTCTTCCACTATCTCTCTATTGAACATCTCTATATAATATGTTATACAAAGTACATGAATATTTGAGTGAATTTCTAGCCTCAAACATGATTCGAAAATATGCACCTTGAAGGATTCACTTGTATCAATTTTTTGTGAAAAGTTGACTAAATCCATGAATTTATCCATGTACTCTTTCACTGCGAGTTTCTCTTTCTTCAAGCTAAAAATATCTATTGTTCTATTAATCTTTAACATGTGAAGATAAAATTGTTTTTTGAACAATTCTTCAAATTATCTCATGAAATGACTTAGTTTAATTTATCATAAACTACTAAATCCCACCGTTGGTGTTCTAGATCCTCCATTATGTACATAGAAAAATTTACTTTCAATTATGATAGTCTTCCTAAGAAATCAAAGATTCAATTCATCATATTAATCCACACATTTTTTCGGTTATGAATTACCCTGAAAGATTGGAGGATTTTGCTTTTCGAACTGAACGGAATGATCCACTGGTCTTGGTCCATCCCTTATGTTCCCTATTTCCATATCTTTAAAATCTTGGAAAATAATTTGAACTAGCTATTGGTTCATCTGTGGCTTAGGTGAAACTACATTCTCAGCAACCTCTTCTGGTTGGATTCTTATACACCTAAATGGTTTCATTTTCTATATCCAAGAGAAAATTTCATTTAGTTTCACTCTCTAGAAACTGAAGGCTTATAAATTTTAAATTTATCACATCACACATATCACAACAAGGCTTTCCAAAATTGAACATTTTCTATTTCTAAACCATTTTGGAAAATTCCACCATATCTTTGAAAATCAGACCATTTTCAACTATTTTCAAAAATAATTTTTTTTTTACCAAATCAATACTCAAAATGAAATACACACTCTCAGTGGGGAGTCATTTTTATCAATGCATGTAATGCTTGTCTCATTTGAAAAACCCATGAAAACGAGGCATAAAATCTAAGAAGTGTCTCAAAACACTTATATACCCAAAATAATTGTTAACTTGAAGTTCAACATAAATTGGTTATCTACGCATCTTTATGATCTATGTTTCAAGTTCCGACAATAATAATCCTTTCTACCAATCTAACTCAAGGAAAAAACCAAAATGATTTTCAACTCTAGGACCGAACAAACTGATACCATTTTTCCCAAATATATTAGGATCGACCAAGACTAATACAATTTGTAGCATGAATCCCATCCTCATTGGATTGAGAATGAGGAAATACATTATAAGGCCTTAGGTGACATCCACAAGACACCAAAGGCTAGTAATAAATGCCAAGGGCTTCATAATAGTTGGGGGATGATTTTACCTTTGAAAATAAAACAACCAAACTAAGAATAAAATAACCAAACAACCACTATATGATGCATGAGAACAATGTAACAAAACTCTAAGTAAAACCAAATGACAACCATACATAACTAAAACCACAAACCATATCAGATTACAAATCAAAAAGTAGAACCAACAAAACTGAAAGACTCTATTGACATAAGCTCAACATCTCCAAAAATTCTCTAAACTCAAACTCAACAAGACATTCCCACGGTATTCTGATTCATCACTATAGAACTATAATAACTTTTCTTTACTTGTGTCTCAATATAAAATATCTTCAAACACACCAATGTTCCCAAGAAGGGGGTGAGTATAAAACTCAGTAGAATTTCCCCAATGACTTCCTTACTCACTCCATAAGGATAGAACATGTGATAACACTTACATAAAATAGTTTAAAACTAAATTTAAAATAGTTTATATCAAAGTATAAAAAGGTTTACTAAACCAAAATAATATCCATGGAAAGAAACCAAACAAATCTTTAAACCATTTTAGATTTCCATTTAGCATACCCATTCCATTATTCACACAAACCCACACATGAATGCTCCAGTGATAGTTCCATACTCATGAGCAGTCTCTCAATAATCTATCAATTCATCACAAGGTAAATATTTATTAAGTGTCTTAATGGAACACACTCCTTCTACAGGGTCACATCATTATACCCCGATGGTACACACCCCTTATTCAGGTTCACATCAATGAAATGAACTAACACCGAACATATATTCTAAAAACCAATGCCAATACATTTCAATAAATATGTACTTTTATTAGAAACAATTAAAAAAAATATTTTTCCATGCATTTATAAATGAAGCATAATTTTAAAATCATGACCGAAAATAATTTCCAAAAAACCATTCAATTTCACAATATTAAAAAACCATCACTAAAGAGGGTTTTCCACCAAACATTGCACATCAATTTAATAATTAAAATTAATAAAAAAAATAAATTTGAAATCAAGCCTTAAAGTTCTAATAAGATTTGTTGAGAGTGAAGCCACATATCTCATACACTTATGAGAATTTGAAAAACTGCAAAAATTCATCAATAAAACGACTTGAAACACCTTAAAACGTCCTTAGATCTTGTTCCCCTTAAAAAAAAACAACCACATCTCATCATGATTGGAATAACACAACATGAATCAATTCCCAAAATATTAGATTCATGAATCTAAGAGATGGAAGAAGAATAAAACTAAGGGAAACCACCAATAATGGACACTTACCAAGGATTTCGGCATCCAACTCACCAAGATTCGCCAACGGATTGGTCTCAAATTAAAAGGAAGGGTCTCCATATCTTTGGGAGGGAGATTAATTCGAGTTAGGGTCATATTAAGACGATAACATAAACATAAATCCACCCCCAGGAACTCATAATTTCCCCTATACATGGGTTATCTACTCCCATGCACATGCTCATTACCAAGTCCCTACACATCTTAGTATCCTTTATACCTTTTAAAAATAGTATAGAAATAGAAAAGAAACCTAGTTTCTAATGATACCACTTTGTAACATCCCTTGATATGACAGTCCCTCACATGGCTGAAATGGGTTTATTACGAGACCTCAAGATCACCTCCCTATATTCCAAAGGCTTTCGACTAGAATCAAGGGTGTGATATGTATAGTGGGGAGACTATAAACCTAGTTACAAAGTTACAACATAGTAGAATAATCATATAAAAATAATAAATAAATATTAGAGTGTGGAAAAAAATACTAGAAATTATACAATATAGTAGAAAAATAAACAATAAATACCAACTAAATAACCCATTAAAATAACAAGGTAATAATGTAATGATGTAATGGAATGTAACTAAATGTAATGCTATAAGTAATAAAAAATAAAATACAAGAAGTCTCTACAAAGACTCAGAGGTCCCTGGTATCGAACCCCATGTCGGTCCATCTCCAAAATCTAGCCCATCCAGTATGAAAACAAATCAACAACAAGGTCATTTTCCTTTATCCAATCCTTCATCCATGTAAGTTTCTTGGGTACCAAATGGTGGCAAAATAGGGTGTGAGTAAAACTAATTAGTTCGACACCACTATATCTAAACATAACCAGTATGATAATAAGTGCATTGAATAATGCAATAAAAAGGTGTATTAATTAATTAAACAATTACATTAATACCACATCAACATGATTCGACACCATGCTAGAATATCTCTGATCATGCCTCACAACCATGCCAACCAAAACCATATAACCATGGTAAAACATAACTTGTCTTGGTGCCATAATGGAATGTATCTAAGAATGTATTTAAACCATGCCAACCATAACCATATAACTATGGTATAAATAACACAAATCTAGGTTAAAACCCTCTATAAGATCATTTTAGCATTTAATCAGGGCCGAACCTGATATATAATCATTTTAGAATGTTCTAGGGCTAAGTTCAGTATATAAGAATTGTATAATTTCTCTAGGAAAAGACCAGTATATAAGAATTTCAACATATATCACTGGGATTATCCCTCTATATAAACATTTCAGAATGTCTTAGGTAATATCCTGATATTCAAACATTTCAACATGTAAACTGGTCCAAAGCCCCATATAAGAATTATAATAATCAAACTGGGATAACTCCCCATATAATAATTACAACATAGAAATAAAAACCCATGTAATAGCAAAAAGGATATCACAATATCACATCCTAATGCTCAATGGTAATTTATGAAAATTTCCATTCATCTTTCAATTACACATTTCATTTATGAATTGGTCAATACCAATAACGTGCTAGTTATCTTAATAAAATATCCAATCCAAGGTGAATTGATATCAATCAATCACCCAAAATCCATTTCATACTAAACTCACTTTAGTCCATTAAAAAATTCATTTATAATCAAGGATTCTCTAACCTAAACAATAGCCCAAGATAGTTCAATAACCAATTGGATCCAAATGGATTCCAAGGAATAATACAATTCATCATTTAATTTATTCAATGAATGATATTGGTATAATTTTCAATATTGAACATACTTGGAATATATCACACCATAGGGTTATGGTTTAGTCCCCTTACCTTTAACTGAATATCAACCAACACTTCCAGCAGGATTATCTATAAGAACGAAGATACAGATGATTGAAAGAATGTACCTAGATCTTAACCCATAATAATCAAAACAAAAAATGATCATGGTCAAGATATTACATAGAAATGACTACATAAAAAAAGGATATAAGGGAAAACCTGACCAAAACTACTTATTAGAGATCATATACATGATCGGGACGTCCAAAATCAAGAGAGGCACTCCAAAATCACCTGGATACCGCCCTAGGGTCAAAAAAGAAAACTGTACGTGATAAAATGAGATCAATATCACAAATGATACCTTTAAAAAAATTTCTTGGGAAATTACATGACATTTAATTTAGTTACACATCATCTATTTATTTTTAGAGGGATACATCAAAAAATGCATCGCCTTGGGTGATTTTCAACACCCCACGAAATTTACGTGATGTGTAATGAATTCGAGGTGTATATTCATTTCAAATAATGAGACAAGCTCATAGATTTTTCATGGAAATAGTTGAACATCATGTAACTTCATTAAATGGAATGTAATTTTTCTACTGACAACCTTCATCCCATTTCCCATGAAAAAACCCAAACCACCTCTGAATCCATCCAATGCATGGAAACCCTTGTAAAACCATTTAATACATATATACCTGAATACCATTAATTAAAAAATATAAATCCATGGACTTTAATAAATTTACCCCAGTAAAGGCTCTACATATTTGAACAAGAATCAACCTGCAAGGCTCAAAGGAAAAACTCCAAGAGGGATGTACCTAGAAAAAGATAGGATCCTACAACCTCCCCACCACATAACAGCTGATCCTCAAGCCACTCCAAGCATCACTGTGGGGTCTTTGAAAAAAAGTCTGGACATAGTGATTGTAAATAAGAATCCATATCCCTAGTCTCTTCCTGAACTCACCCATGATAACAATGCACTCGAACCAAAGGAATCGTCCTACCATGGAAAAAATTATCACTACAGTCCACAATTTCTATCAGATGCTTTTTAAAGGAAGCATCAACACTAAAATCAACAACTGTTATGTCTATCACAGGATAAGGGTTTGAATAATATCTCCAAATATGCAACATGTGAAACACATCATGAATGGTAAAATAACATTGTGGAAAGGATAATCAGTAATCCACTGTACCGACCCTATCCACTATCTCAAATGGCCCAACAAACCTGGGAACTAGCTTTCCCTATTCCCTGATATGGTGTTAACCCAACATGGTTGACACCAAAATGAAAATAAAATAAACAAACTCAAACTAAGAAGGTCATCTCCAATGGTCAGAGTATGATTTCTTCCTACTCTATGTGGTCACCAATAGCTTCCTGATCAACTGAACCTACTCAGACGCCTCCTATACAATATTAGGCCCAACAAGTGCTGAATCACCTTCCTCAAACCAAAAAAGAGAAAAATGAAATGAAATTATATATAAGTCCTTGAATTATAAAATCTAGATCGATGCATGGAAGCTTTTATTATAATAAAACTCCACGAGTTCCATATGGTTCTCCCATGAACCATTTAAATTCAGAACACAAGATTGGAAAATATCATCTAGAAGCTGAATAGTCCTCTCAGATTGACCATCAGTCTAAGGAAGATACGCTATACTCAAAAGAACCTTTTTCCCCAGATCCTTATAACGATCCTTACAGAAACATGATATGAAACAAGGATCTCTATAATAAAGGATACTCCTCGCAACACCATGCAACCAAACTACCGCACACATGTAAAGACTACCTATATCATTAACTGTAAAGGTCTCTATGATAGGTTAGAAGTAGGATAACTTCATTAGTTGATCCAAAATCACCCATACAACATCATTCTTATAGGTCATCCTAGGAAATCATATCTCAAAATCCATAGTTACACCATCCCATTTCCACTATGGAATGGGAAAATTATGCAAAATCCCAACTACTCTATAATGCTCTATTTTCACATACTGGTAAGTGAAATATTTTCCACCAAATCCTTATATCTCATTCTTCATTCCTGAACACCAGTACTATCTATAGGGATAGAGATACATTCTTTTCAAACCAGGATATACCACCCATCTTTAAGCATGAAAATCTATCATCATCTCCTCGTACAATCCTGTATGAACTCATAATCGACTATAAGAATGAAGATAATTTACACTACCAAGAGACCATCCTTATGGTGTATCATCACCATATAATATTCCTCCTAGAACTAATAACTTAAAATAAGATAACTACTCAATCTTGATCTGGTCCAAAATAACGTGTATAATAGATGTTAAAGTCAAAGATACTCATCCTTGAGACTCCTGAACATCTAGTTTGATGTCTCCAAAGAGGTACATCAACCACCACTCATCGCATGACTCCCATACTACCTCTTCCAATGTTTTTCATCTCAATGCATCAGTAACAACATTTCCCATTCATGGTGTATAAGCTAACTCGATATCAAAAGACTATAGATTCTTAACCCACCACCTCTGATGATGGTTAAAGTCCTAATGAGAAAAGATATACCTGAGTATCTTAAGGTACATACACACCAAAAACCTATCACCCATGATACAATTCTCATAGAATCTCTATTCATGTACCACTTTTTCTAAATCTTGATCATTATTAGGGTAATTAATTTTATGCGGTCTCATCTATCTAGATCCATAATAAACCACTAGATCCTCCTATATCAGAAATTGTTCAATTCCAACTATGGATGCATCAAAATACATGGTAAAAACTTTAACCGATATTGGTAAAGTGAGTATTGGTACTAAGGACAACCTTCCTTTCAACTCCTAAAAATATCACTCACAGTAATCTAACTAGACAAACTAAACCCATTTGTTGGTTAGTATAGACTGCGATGCTTCCAAACAAAATAATTCTTGGATAAATCATATATAGTAACTTGCTAAACCACGAAATATCTGAATCTTGAAGACATTCATAGGTTTCCCCCAAGATACCACAAGTTCAACTTTCTCAGGGTCCACTGGCACTCCTTCCTCTAGATAAAATGGCCCAAAAAGTGTACTTTAGAAAACCAGAAACTACATTTGGTAAGCTTGGTGTAAATATGATTCTCTCCCAATGTACTCGGGATGATGTCAAGATGTCTGGAATGATCATCTACTATCTGGGATTAAACTAACATACCTTTAACAAAAACCACAAAAAAATGGTCTAGAAAAGGATGAAAGATCCGATTAAGGGTTCCACCTCACCCCTAGAAAGGTGTATTAAAAAAATAATAAAAATGAAGGCCTTAGGGCCATTCCAGTATCACCATTTATTGATGGCATCCTAATCTCAATTCAATATTGGAGAAGATCTTATACCCTCTCAGATAATCGAAGAGATCATCGATGCGTGAAAGAAGGTACCAGTTCTTGATCATCATCTGGTTCAATCTATGATAATCCACACACAAGCTCAAAATCCCATAATCATTCTTGGTGAAGAGAAATGGATAACCCCAATGAGATGTACTAATACATAGGAATCATTTATTTTATAGATCATACAACTGAAATTTCTACTTTTGAATCTATACTGGTGTCATTTTATACATTGGAAAAGAAACTGGAACTTCTGTTGAAACCAAATCGATCATAAAATTGATCTCTCTCTTGGGTGGTAAGCCGTAGAACTCATCTGTAAAGATATACTAAAAATGGTTTACTACTAGAGTAAAATAATAATACTACATTCCACCATCATCTAGAGAATGATCAGCTACCTGAGCCTGAGACAATCCAATATGCACTGAATTGTTCCTACACAACCAGCCTGAAGATCTTAATCACCTTGGTGAGAATAGATACCTACTTCTTGAGATAAAAAAGAAACTATCCTCTAGTAATAGTCGATATAAGACTAATATATAACTAACCAATCCATATGAAGAATCAAATTAATGCCTATCATTTCCAGCATGAACGGTTCCCAAAAGAAATGGTAACAACCAATCTATAGAAAACATGCCTTGCATCATTTTATATTCTATGAACGCACTACCAATGGCATGTAAATGGTCAAAACACCATCCAATATTTCCATGTGAAATCCCAAAAAATTTACAAAAAATATAATATAAAAATGACTGTGATTATCCTTTATCAAACAAAACACAAGGAAGAGTAGATTCTAGAAGAATATTACCTATGACAATAGATGGTCCTACATCCACACTAGCTGGAGTAGTCTACATAATATGAAGCTAACTAGCCCCTATACCCTAGGATCCAGCATGAATCCACTAAGATGTACCCTTTTCTAGGTACTAACATTTCAAAACGGGGGTACCACTTCCCTTACCATGACCAAAACATCATGTAGAAATTTATCTACCTACCTATTAAGGATTAGCAAAGTCCTTCCCAGACTTCGGTACCTATCATGTTCACCTTCCACTACTTTTCTGCTAAATTACCCTATAAAACCTCTATAGGTGGCCCAATCTTCCACAAGTACAACACTAAAAAGTGAGAAATAGAAATTGAGTCCATTTATGGACCATCTTTCTACACTGATAGCACTGCAATAGAACATGATCCTAAGATGGATGCACACTACCCTGACTACTCTGAACACTAATTCCCTGAAAAAAACTATCTTAGCGATGCCTCTTTCTACTAGAAGAAGAGTACACAGTTTTCCCTACTGAAATATCATGGATGTTGTTTGGGGCCTCTCTCAGATTTCCTTCCATGATGAGTGCCTAATTCATCACATCTAAAAAATTGATTATACAAAACACATTCACCCATGACCTAATCTCATAGTGAAGACCATACTGAAAATGTATCACCCTAGATATCTCATCAGTTACAAAATATGGCACAAAAATCTATAGGTCGGTGAAATATTCATCATAGTCTAGAACTGACATTCCCTCTCGAGTTAGATACATGAACTCAAAAGCCTTCTCACCCCCCAACATACCGGGATAGAAATGTCTCAAGAAATTCTTATTAAATTCCTTCCAAGATAACTCATTGTGCTTCCCTTTATGCTCCAGAATATACCACTAATTCCTGGATGGTCCATGAAGTATTTATGCAACAAGCTTCACCCTTATATCTTCGGGTGTCTGAATATGATTAGATATTATCTGGACTAACTCAATCTAGAACTCATCTAGATGGATCTTCCTCCCCAGTTAACAAATAAATATTCTATAGATGAAATTCTCTCATCATCTCAGATATCAAAGTTATAATGAAAAAAATCTCTCTCTCCATGGATCGCATGGCCCTTAGGAAGCTTTCATGAAGATGAACATCCATTAGAATATCAAGAGCTATAAGAATATATAGGTCAGCTGCATTATGAGAATATTTATTTCCACTCTCTTAACGCTCGACTCGAAGATGAAGAGGATAAATTTTCTCTATAAAAAAACACAGTCCTTGGAACAATGACTATAACAAAGTTAAGTACAATAGGTGTCAAAAATAAAGAACCAATGAATTTTTGTCTCTCTAAACATGAATTTCAAGTGTTTTAGCATGACATAATAGTTGATTTATTTTAATTCTTATATATAACAGGTATCTTTTAGCACAATTAAAATAGGAAAGTATATATCATGTGCAATAAATATATCTCTATCATGATCAATGCATATCAATATATATCCCTATGTTCCTATCATGATGAATTATTACTCATCTCGTGTCATACCAGGCCACAAGTATAAATATCAAGAACTAATAACCTCATAAAAAAAATAACCTCACACAAAATGTGAATCACTCAGGGTGAAATAACATCATCTATAACAAGAAGATAACATAAACATCAATCCACCCATGAGCACTCGATTTTCCCCCATACATGGGTCAAATACTCCCATAAAAAAGATCATTAAAATGTATCAACATATCATAGTCCCATTTTTACCTTTACAAAATATTAAAGAAACAAAAAACAATCCTGGTTTCCTTTGATACCACTTTATAACATCCCCTGATCTGATACTCTCTCATGTGGCCGAAACTGGTTGGTTATGAGACCTCAAGTGAACATCACTAAACTCCAAAGGCTGATGAATAGAAGTGGGGGTGTAATATGTATAGTGGGGAGACAATTAAAACTAGTTATAGAGTTAAAATAGTATAATAATCATATAAAAATAATAAATAAATATCAAAATGCAGAAAATAAACTAGAAATGATACAATACAGTGGAAAACCAAACAATAAATGCCAACTGAGTAAGCTAGTAAAATAATAAGGGAATAATGTAATGATATGATTAAATGTAACTAAATTCCATGATATAATTAATACAAAATAAAATACTAGTAGACTCAATAATGACTCAAAAGTCCCCGATCCCGGACTCAATGTCTGTCCATCTCCAAACTTCAACCCATCCAACAAGCAAACAATTCAACAACAAGGACCTTTATCCTTGTCCAATACTACATCCATGTAATCTTCTCAAGTACCAAAAAACACCCCAAATAGGGTGTGATTAAAACTTAATAGGTCGACACCACTATGTTTAAACATAACAAGCCTAATAATAAGTGCATGCAATAATGCAGTAAACAAGTGTATTGAATAATTAAACTATTAAATTAATACCATGTCAACCTACTTTGAAACCATGCCATATTTTATCTGAGAATGTATCACAACCATGCCAACCTACACCATATAACCATAGAAAAACATAACCTACCTCAGTGCCATGCCATCACGATATATGATCATTTTAGTATTTAATCAGGGATGAGCCCGGTATGTAATAATTTTAGCATGTGTCAGGGCTAAGCTTGATATATAATAATTTTAGCATGTCTCAAGTCCAAAACTGATATATTATCATTTTAGCATGAATCACAGGTCATAGGCTGTTATATAATCATTTCATCATGTCTCATGGAATATCCCAGTATATAACCATTTTAGCATGTAAATTAGGCTAATGGCCCATATAATCATTACAAAAATCAAATTGATCTAGCACCCCATATAAAGATTACAACAAAGAAATTACAACACATGTAATAGAAAAAAGTATATCTTAATATCACATCATATTGATCAATAGTTAATTAATAAAATTATCATTTATCTTTCAATTAAACATTTCATTTATCAATTGGTCATTACTAATAACTTGAAATTTATCTCAATAAAAAATCCCCGCCAAGGTGAATCTATATCAAGAAACAACCCAAAATCCATGTCATGATAAACACACTTTAATACATTAAAAGATTCTTTTATAATAAATGGTTCTTTCACCCAAATGGTAGCCCAAGCCTGGTCAATAACCAATTGAATCTGAAGGGATTCCGAGGAATAATCTAATTCATCATTTAATTTAATCAGTGCATGATATTGGAAATTTTTTTAATATTTCACATACATAACAAATATCAAACTATATGGTTTAGGTTTAGAACCATACCTTTATCTAACAATCAATAAACACTTCTAATAGGATTCACTGCAATAACATTGGTGCATATAAACACAAGAAGGTTCCTAGATCATAACCGATCAAGATCTATAAGGCCCCAGCCTTAAACCTTACTTAATCTTGAGTTATTACAAGATTACACATTGAGGATCTTTTCAGGTTTAGATTTTTAGAGAATTAGATCATGAAACTTTCATTACATTCCAAATTTAAACAAAGTGGTTACATAAAAGACAGTATTCATTCTTCCCATCAACAGAAACATATTTAAAATAAAACATGGATTCTTTCTTGACACATCCTTGACACTATCATCCCATCATGTACCATTCCCTTGACCTGTGAAAAACATTTCAAAAACTTGGGATGAGCATAAAAGGCTCAGTAAGGGTTATAAAAATATGGAAAGGAAACATGAGTTCATATATACATAAGAATGAAATCATACTTTACCCATAAAACATAGGCACTTTAACATACCTCATCAAATCATGAATAAATCATAGAAATCATAAGAAATAAAGGAAACTTGAGGCATTCATAACATTATTACGTAGTGAGTAACCCTCTTGGTTACGTTTGGAATACCCATCATAATATATTCCCTAAATCTCTTGGGAGACACCTTAACGTTTCACTCCTTCACGTTACCCAATGCATTGGAGAGCTATATCGGGCTCACCCGCCCTTAGTTTATCACGGAACCACCCATTTTCATAACAACGCCCAAGAACCATAACATAAATGTATCACATAAAACATGAATAAAGTAAATATAACATTTCCACATTTCAATCACAATATAACATTTTAGGATATTGAAATAATGAATCCATTTAAAAAAACCATTTTTCAAAACCATTTAAAACATTTAATAAAGAGATTTTTGAATCAAAGTGTCCCATACCACCTTGAAGCTTTTAACATTTTAAAACATTAATATCCATATAAATAAATCCTTAAAACCATTTTGAAAACATGGATATTAATAAGAACAAATCATTAAAACATTTAAAGTGATATTTTGGTTAAAGGGTTTTTACCAAAATTAGAGACACTTGAATACAATAATTGAGGAATAACATTTAATCAGAAATTTATAATATCATGAGAATAAATGGATTCATGATATAATATTCCAAATGACAGTATATACACCATATAAGAGTGAATTGGTGCATAACAACAATGAAGTCTCAATAGAGATGTAAAATGTGATGAAATCCCTTATAAAGAAGGTATCCTTAAATTAAGGATAAATCAATCTCAAAATTATGTGTGAAAAATATAAATACACCCAATATAATTGGATATTAAGTGTAAAACAATAAAGGGTAATTAACACATATTCAAATGATGACATATTCAATAACTACATGTTGAACCCAAAGAAATCGAAATTGGGTTAAAAAGTTCCCTTGATAAAATTCGACAGCCTAACAGCATCACTTCAAAAATTCAGAAAATGAGTTGATGAGAAATAAAAAGGAAATATCATCACTTGGAAATAAAATTTACATCAATAAGGATATAGAAGAACATATCCCAACATAATAGTATGTGAATTAAATGACATAATAAATGAAGTCTTTTAAAAAGAGGAGGGTGAAAGGTTCTCTTACCGACTTGGGTAACTTTCGAAAAGTACACCCCATTGAAAAAGTGTCATACAATGAATATGTAAAAATCCATAAATGGAATTATATTACAAAAGGAGTTTAATAATGGGAAGTACATAAACCACTCAAAGTAAATTGTGGCAAATGTAGCATAAATCTCACGGGAATAAACGTGAGATGAAAAATCTCTTACGAAAACTCGGCAGCCTAACGGCGCCACTTAAAACTTCTAAAATGGATTGATGAGAGGAAATAGGGTCTCTCATAATATGTACATAAAAATTAAAGTAATAGTAATATAAAAGAACATCCCAATCACAAGAAATATGAGCTTAAAAGGAATGACATAAAAGAGTGTACTTAAAAAGAAACATAGGAGTATGATCCCTTACCTCGGGTCCGACTTGACTCGATCGTTCTTTAACGTCCTGAATAATACACTTGAGTTAATTTCCACTTTATTAAGAACCTTTTTCTAGTTCATTATTCCTTTTATATCACTTATTTCCATGTTATAAACATTATGTAATCATTTAAGTTAATAATGTTTGTTTTGTCGATATTTGGTTCTTAAGTCGAAAGTGGACTTCTTATAATTACATGTTGTTCGTGTGGTCAAATGTTCATTATATCCAGAATTATATTCATGATTTGGATATCATATATATCATATATATCCAGAATATACATGTATTTATAATATTACATAATCATTTAGAGGTAAGAAATGAAATGCACCATTCATGGAGACGGTAAGCCGTACGTACGCAAGAACGCTACTTTCATTTCTATTTCATATTTTTATGGAATGGAATAATAATGATATAGAGGTATATTATAATTCCAGTATAACATTATATATAATAACTTTAAATCCATCATTTATACGTCCCACATACAGTATTAACGAATCACATCACTTTGAGGGGGCGGTAGTCCGTACTTCCTTAAATGATGATATCGTGTTTACCCATAATGGAAACCATAAAGGTATGCCCAAAATGAAAAATACATAAGATTAAGGAAAACATAAAATTATTATATATCATATATAAATATAGTTTCATCTTAATGGCCACCTTTTAAGGTGTTAAAAGAATGTTGAACAATCATCGTTTCGGGAGGCCGAAATTCGCCATCCACGAAAACAGTATGTTCTTTAACCATTAGATGTAGGTGTGTGAAAGTGTAGCTAGAATAATTCTTATAAAAACATCATAGTATATTTATGATACTGTATTTTTTACAAAATAAATTAATAAAAAGAGTTTAGGGGGTTGTAGAAGCAAAATAAAACAAAAGGACTCAAAAGAAGACATTACCTTAAAATCAGGTAACTCCCTTTGATTTGAGCTCAAAGGCTTCCTTGGGAAGACTTCTGCCCAGAGTGAGGCTTCAAGGAGTAATAGAGAGATGTGGAGAGACAAAATGGGCAGGGGTTGGCCGAGCCAAAGTCTTTGGGAGTGTGGGTAAGGAGGTAGAGGTGGGGGCCTTTTATAAGAGGGGAGGAGGGGCACTCTTGGAAGGTAAAGAAAAGTCACTTTATTTTAAAATGGTATTAGGATTTAAGAGGTCCCACATTGATGTGTTTCTAGTATAAGGTGATAAGGGTTCGAAATCAACTCATCCAATAGGTTTTGAACATGTGTAGGTCTTATATATTACATTATCTTTCCATTTTATTTAAATCGTTAAATAATGAGGTCATCGCTGCATCATCATGATGTCATAAATAATTTAATTTATTTAATGTCTAAAAATTATAAAAAAATACTATGATGTAGGAATTATTTTTAGCTTTCAAATGAATATTTATAGTCAAAAATATTATTTGTATAACCCCATGTAAAAATTGTTTTAGTAAAACATTTCATGTTTGTCTCATTTTTACTTTAACTTTAAATAAAAAGATATTATTGTCATTTTCCAACCAAAGTGGCTCCATGGGGTCCCTAAGTTGACCCATGAATTTTCTTGGTCGGAAATGACACATAAAATGATGTTAGGACATGTGTCAAGTTCATTTCATATTATTAAAACATTATTTTTACCTTAAACTACCCTAATTACCTCTAATCGCGATTAAAAAGTTAATAAGTTACTATTCATCAAAAAATTATTTTTATCCCATTGAACCAAATTTTACTTATTAATGACAACCATGTATGTAGGATTTTTGAAATTCAAAACACAAAGATGGAAAAATTTCATTTAAACGGAAAAATCAGTTTTTATAAGTACCACTTAGTGGGTTCACTATTCATCAAAAATTGAAGTTTTTCAGAAAAATCCCAAAAATTTACCCTAAGATATATTTGATATTACGAATTCAAAAATGAAGTCTATTTTACAAAATTCAAAACATATAAGTCACATTAATTAATTTAATAATTAATTCCTGCTGTCAGAGCAAATAGCGTGCATTTATGAAACAATAAGTATCAAAAGATTGACACTAGTTTAAGTTTGATTTCAAAGTGAAATTAATTCCAAAGACCACTATTGGATTTAATGGTAAAAATATATTCTAATTTCAATTTAAAACCAATTCAAAAGATAATCTAATCATATAAATAAATTATATTAAAAAGAGGTTTTTAATTAAAATACAACATTTTACACTATTCATTAAAAAATGAACTTTATCAGAAAGATACCAAAAATTTACACAAAGTAAATTTTGATGTCCCAATTATTAAGAAGAGTTTTATTTGGTCCAAAAGGATGTATAAGAGTGAACAAAACTATATTTAATGACGGTTCTCCATCAAAAGGCGATAAGTGAACCTTTAGTGAAAACTAGGGCATATACGCCTAAAATTGAATTCTTTCCGTATTTTATGCCTTTATATTTTATTGGATAAATGTAAAAACATTTAAAAACATATATAATCATATTTTAGTTATTTATATCCATTTCCTCCAATACAATAGCTACATGTTAACTACCATTTAAAATAATATTATTTTATTATTAGAGTGCAACGTAAGATTCCCAAGAAACTCGTTGTTGCGTGTTGGGTACGCCATCGAGCATAGCATCCCCTTTAAAGTCATATTAATATTTTATTCACAAATATGGATAAATATGAAAATGTCATATTCTTTATTTACCTGGGGTGTTACATCCTTCCCCCCTTTTGGGAATTGCGTCCTCGCAATTTTTAAAATTGAGCTTGGAAACATCCTTGAAAGTTCCACATCGGAACAAGAGTCGGTAAAACAATCACTTTAAAATAAAGGAAGATAAGTACAGAGGTCACCCGAGTTAACCCATATGTAGAAAAACATGGACATGGAAGAAAAATCAAAGGGTCATGTTCTTGAGGGAGAGTGATAGTAAACATGTCTAGGAGAAAGTTAACCATAAGAAAATCACAAACTTGTGATGGGTTAAACGGTATTCGATTCCCCAGTAGGAAAAGTTAATAGACAAAATTTTTGTTTTAAGTTACTTTTTATTGAGCAATTTATTCATAAGGAAACATAATCACTTATCATGTTGACTTTCAACTTTTACTAGATTCCTTAATCAAACTCATATTTTTTTCCCAAAAGACGAGTATTTAGGGAGACTTGTTCGCATTAAGAGTACTATAATCAACTTCTAGAGAATCACCTAATCCACCAAAGAGAACTATATACATCCCATGTCTTTATAATTTAACCAAAACCAAAACCAAAAAGGTTAGTACAAGGTCAGATAATCCAGAAAAGGATAACCCTTTAAAAAGAAAATCTATGCTTAATCTCTAAAATTTGTCCAACAAAACCCAAAGTTCAACGAGGACCATCCGATAAACAAATTGTCCATAAAATTCTTCAAAGTAAACCAATCTAAGATTGAAACCCAAATATTTGAAGGATTTAGTCACATAGTATTCCAAGTTAAATCGTAACATTTATCTCCAAACAACATCAGTTGCTCCTAAATTCTCTTATTGAAAAGTAATTAACCTAATCACATATCCTCCATGATAGGTTAATAATTTTCATAAATAACCCAAAATAATCTTACTATTAATTCATAAAATCATATAACTAAAAAGAATCAGTCAAACTAACCAGGGAATTCACGTAGTCCAGTGGTAGGCGATAAATACCAGTTGCACTTTGGTTGTGGGTTCGATTCCCACAGCTTTTTCCGACGCGACGGGTTGTCACACGGTCTGCGTGTTGTCCTTTTTCCAAAACTATATAATTCTCAAATCATTCCCCAAAAAGATATAAAATCATCAAAAATGATCATAACATATTTTAACCTCAAGTTTATCTCATGCCTTTCATTTTCCAGCATATCATATAATAACCCATAATTACCTCAAAAGTAAGGATCATATAAACTCTAATGGTTACCTTTATAATTATTACCTGAACTTCCACATCGATTGGTCATCTCGTACATGATTCATTACAGAACATACCAAGGTTCAAGTGGTTGATCATGACTCCTTGATATTTGGTTTAAAACAACCAAGAGTTTCCTCATTGAATCCTCCATTTTATCTAGTATCTTAATCAGAGAACCACCACAGTTTCCTTCAAACCTGTTGTCTCTTTGGTGCCTGCTAGATCCATCCATTCACTAAAAACAGAAATTTCAGTGTGAGTATATCAACAAAACCATCATGTACTAATGAGGAAGGTAAACACTAAGATATACTTACTCATTCACTTTATCTAAAACTAGGACTCTTTCTGAAATCCTAACCATTATGGTAATGTCACTTATGCTTAAAGAATACCCTAACCTCTAAAGTTATCTAAACCGACCTCTGATACCAACTATAAGGCCCCAGCCTTAAACCTTACTTAATCTTGAGTTATTACAAGATTACACATTGAGGATCTTTTCAGGTTTAGAGTTTTAGAGAATTAGATCATGAAACTTACATTACATTCCAAATTTAAACAAAGTGGTTACATAAAAGACAGTATTCATTCTACCCATCAACGGAAACATATTTAAAATAAAACATGGATTCTTTCTTGACACTATAATCCCATCATGTACCATTCCCTTGACCTGTGAAAATCATTTCAAAAACTTGGGATGAGCATAAAAGGCTCAGTAAGGGTTATAAAAATATGGAAAGGAAACATGAGTTCATATATACATAAGAATGAAATCATACTTTACCCATAAAACATAGGCATTTTAACATACCTCATCAAATCATGAATAAATCATAGAAATCCTAATACATAAAGGAAACTTGAGGCATTCATAACATTCTTACGTAGTGATTAACCCTCTTGGTTACGTTTGGAATACCCATCACAGTATATTCCCTAAATCTCTTGGGATAAACCTTAACTTTTCACTCCTTCACATTACCCAATGCATTGGAGAGCTATATCGGGCTCACCCGCCCTTAGTTTATCACGGAACCACCCATTTTCATAACAATGCCCAAGAACCATAACATAAATGTATCACATAAAACATGCATAAAGGAAATATAACATTTCCACATTTCAATCACAATATAACATTTTAGGATATTGAAATAATGAATCCATTTAAAAAAACCATTTTTCAAAACCATTTAAAACATTTAATAAAGAGATTTTTGAATCAAAGTGTCCCATACCACCTTGAAGATTTTAAAATTTTAAACCATTAATATCCATATAAATAAATCCTTAAAAACATTTTGAAAACATGGATATTAATAAGAACAAATCATTAAAACATTTAAAGCGATATTTTGGTTAAAGGGTTTTTACCAAAATTAGAGACACTTGAATACAATAATTGAGGAATAACATTTAATCAGAACTTTATAATATCATGAGAATAAATGGATTCATGATATAATATTCCAAAGGACAGTATATACACCATATAAGAGTGAATTGGTGCATAACAACAATGAAGTCTCAATAGAGATGTAAAATGTGATGAAATCCCTTATAAAGAAGGTATCCTTAAATTAAGGATAAATCAATCTAAAAATTATGTGTGAAAAATATAAATACACCCAATATAATTGGATATTAAGTGTAAAACAATAAAAGGTAATTCACACATATTCAAATGATGACATATTCAATAACTACATGTTGAACCCAAAGAAATCGAAATTGGGTTAAAAAGTTCCCTTGATAAAATTCGACAGCCTAACATCGTCACTTCAAAAATTCAGAAAATGAGTTGATGAGAGATAAAAAGGGAATCTAATCACTTGGACATAAAATTTACATCAATCAGGATATAGAAGAACATATCCCAACATAATAGTATGTGAATTAAAAGACATAATAAATGAAGTCTTTTAAAAAGAGGAGGGTGAAAGGTTCTCTTACTGACTTGGGTAACTTTCGAAAAGTAAACCCCATTGAAGAAGTGTCATACAATGAATATGTAAATACCCATAAATGGAATTATATTACAAAAGTAGTGTAATAATGGGCAGTACATAAACCACTCAAAGGAAATTGTGGAAAATGTAGCATAAATCTCACAAGAATAAACGTGAGATGAAAAATCTCTTACGAAAACTCGGCAGCCTAACGGCGCCACTTAAAACTTCTAAAATGGATTGATGAGAGGAAATAGGGTCTCTCATCATATGTACATAAAAATTACAGTAATAGTAAAATAAAAGAACATCCCAATCACAAGAAATATGAGCTTAAAAGGAATGACATAAAAGAGTGTACTTAAAAAGAAAGAGAGGAGTAGGATCCCTTACCTCGGGTCGGACTTGACTCGATCGTTCTTTAACGTCCTGAATAATAAACTTGAGTTAATTTACACTTTATTAAGAACCTTTTTCTAGTTCATTATTCCTTTTATATCACTTATTTCCATGTTATAAACATTATGTAATCATTTAAGTTAATAATGTTTGTTTTGTCGATATTTGGTTCTTAAGTCGAAAGTGGACTTCTTATAATTACATGTTGTTCGTGTGGTCAAATGTTCATTATATACAGAATTATATTCATGATTTGGATATCATATATATCATATATATCCATAATATACATGTATTTATAATATTACATAATCATTTAGTGGTAAGAAATGAAATGCACCGTTCATGGAGACGGTAAGCCGTACGTACGCATTAACGCTACTTTCATTTCTATTTCATATTTTTATGGAATGGAATAATAATGATATAGAGGTATATTATAATTCCAGTATAAAATTATATATAATAACTTTAAATCCATCCTTTATACGTCCCACATACGGAATTAACGAATCACATCACTTTGAGGGGGCGGTAGTCCGCACTTCCTTAAATGATGATATCGCATTTACCCATAATGGAAACCATAAAGGTATGCCCAAAATGAAAAATACAGAAGCTTAAGGAAAACATAAACATATTATATATCATATAAAAATATAGTGTCATCTTAATGGCAACCTTTGAAGGTGTTAAAATAATGTTGAACAATCATCGTTTCGGGAGGCCGAAATTCGCCATCCACGAAAACAATATGTTCTTTAACCATTAGATGTAGGTGTGTGAAAGTGTAGCTAGAATCCTTCTTATAAAAACATCCTAGTATATTTATGATACTTTATTTGTTACAAAATAAATGAATAAAAAGAGTTTAGGGGGTTGGAGAAGCAAAATAAAACAAAAGGACTCAAAAGAAGACATTACCTTAAAATCGGGTAACTCCCTTTGATTTGAGCTCAAAGGATTCCTTGGGAAGACTTCTGCCCAAAGTGAGGCTTCAAGGAGTAATAGAGAGTTGTGGAGAGACAAAATGGGCAGGGGTTGGCCGAGCCAAAGGCTTTGGGAGTGTGGGTAAGGAGGTAGAGGTGGGGGCCTTTTATAAGAGGGGAGGAGGGGCACTCTTGGAAGGTAAAAAAAAGTCACTTTATTTTAAAATGGTATTAGGATTTAAGAGGTCACACATTGATGTGTTTCGAGGATAAGGTGATAAGGGTTCTAAATAAACTCATCCAATAGGTTTTGGACATGTGTAGGTCTTAGATATTACATTATCTTTCCATTTTATTTAAATCGTTAAATAATGAGGTCATCGCTGCATCATCATGATTTCATAAATAATTTAATTTATTTAATGTCTAAAAATTATAAAAAAAATACTATGATGTATGAAATATTTTTATCTTTCCAATGAATATTTATAGTCAAAAATCTGATTTGTATAACCTCAAGTAAAAATTGTTTTAGTAAAACATTTCATGTTTGTCTCATTTTTACTTTAACTTTAAATAAAAAGATATTAATGTCATTTTCCAACCAAAGTGGCTCCATGGGGTCCCCAAGTTGACCCATGACTTTTATTGGTCGGACCTGACACATAAAATGAGGTTAGGACATGTGTAAAGTTCATTTAATATTATTAAAACATTATTTCTACCTTAAACGACACTAATTACCTCTAATCGCGATTAAAAAGTTAATAAGTTACTATTCACCAAAAAAATATTTTTATCCCATTGAACCACATTTTACTTATTAATTACAACCATGTATGTCTGATTTTTGAAATTCAAAACACAAAGATGGAAAAATTTCATTTAAACGGAAAAATCAGTTTTTATAAGTACCACTTAATGGGTTCACTATTCATAAAAAATTGAAGTTTTTCAGAAAAATCCCAAAAATTCACCCTAAGCTATATTTGATATTCCGAATTCAAAAATGAAGTATATTTTACAAAATTAAAAACATATAATTCACATTAATTAATTTAATAATTAATTCCCGCTGTCAGAGCAAATAGCGTGTTTTTATGAAACAATAAGTATCAAAAGATTGACAGTAGTTTAAGTTTGATTTCAAAGTGAAATTAATTCCAAAGACCACTATTGGATTTAATGGTAAAAATATATTCTAATTTCACTTTAAAACCAATTCAAAAGATAATCTAATCATATAAATAAATTATATTAAAAAGAGGGTTTTAATCAAAATACAACATTTTACACTATTCATTAAAAAATGAACTTTATCAGAAAGATACCAAAAATTTACACAAAGTAAATTTTGATGTCCCAATTCTTAAGAAGAGTTTTATTTGGTCCAAAAGGATGTATAAGAGTGAACAAAAATATATTTAATGATGGTTCTCCATCAAAAGGCGATAAGTGAACCTTTAGTGAAAACTAGGGCATATACGCCTAAAATTGAATTCTTTCCGTATTTTATGCCTTTATCTTTTATTGGATAAATGTAAAAACATTTAAAAACATATATAATCATATTTTAGTTATTTCTATCCATTCCCTCCAATACAACGGCTACATGTTAACTACCATTTAAAATAATAATATTTTATTATTAGAGTGCAACGTAAGATTCCCAAGAAACTCGTTGTTGCGTGTTGGGTACACCATCGAGCATAGCATCCCCTTTAAAGTCATATTAATATTTTATTCAAAAATATGGATAAATATGAAAATGTCATATTCTTTATTTACCTGGGGTGTTACAAGATCAAAACCAACAACACTCAAGGTCAAGAGATTACACCGTAATAATTAGATAACAAAGGGAAAGAAGGGATAACATATCCAAAACCACTTACTAGGGATAAAATGCATGATCAATACATTCATAATCAAGAGTGGCACTCCAAAATCACTTTCACACTTCCCTATAGTGGAGAGGAGTAAACTACACATGAGGAAATGAGATCAATATCATACACGACACCTTTTAATATTTCCTAGGGAAATTACATGGCTTGTAATTTAGTTACACATCATGTATTTATTTTTAGAGAGATATTCTGAAAAACACATAGTCTTGGGTGATTTTAAACACTGCAAGAGAATCATAGATGTGTAATGAATTTACCGTACGTATTATTTTCATGTCATGAACTAGGCTCATTGATTATGCCTAGAAATAGTTACACATCATGTAACTTTATTAAATGGTGTATAATATATCTTCAGACATACTTCATCCTGTTTCCCATAGAAAAACCCAAACCACCTCTGAATCCATCCAAAGCATAGAAAAATCTCATAACCCAATTTAACACATTTATACTTAGACTTTATTAATTTAGATAACATACATCCCCAGAATTTAAGTAATTTTACTTGAAAAAGGAACTCTATCTTTGAACAAAACTCGGCCACCAAGGCTCAAATGAAAAACTCAAGGAGGAATGTACATGAAAAAATAGGAGATCTTATAAACATGAACCCATTGAATCACATGGTGAGGATCAGGTTGATACCTTTTCAACTGAGATAAATGAAACACATTATGAACTGAACTAAACCTTGGTGGAAAAGACAATAAATAAATCACCTCAACAACCCATTCAAGTATCTCAAATGAACCTATGTATTGAGGAGATAACTTTATTTTTTTTTCAAAACTACGATGCCCAATCCTTGGAGATATTCTCAAGAACACATGATCACTCATATCGAATGACAAAAACCATCGATGATGATACATATATGATTTTTTACAACTATGAGCCATCTCCATTCTCTTTCTGATCAACTTAATTTTCTTTGTTATCTCTTGCACAAGGCCTGTTCCTATCATGATGTCTCACCTATTTCCACCCAAAAAAGTGGAAAATGAAAAGGATTCCCATACAATGCTTCAAAATTCACCATATGTATCCAGTCATGATAACTGCTGTTATAAAATAACTCCACTAACGGTTGGTGATCCTCCTATGAACCACCAAAATTCATTACACAAGCTCAAAGCATGTATTCTAATGCATTTATCATTATTTTAGAATTTTCCATCCATACGGGGATGATATATTGTGATCATAGTCAACTAAGTCCCAAGGGATTTCATTAAGGACTTATAGAAACAAGATTTAAACCACAAAACTTGGTTGATACTATCTAAACTGGTATGCCATGCCTTTTTACCACTTCATAGATATATATTTTAGAGAAGTACTCCTCCATAAGAGATTAAAAAATAAGGATGAAATGTAACAAATTTGTAATCCAATCCACTATCACCCATATTGAATCATGTTTTTAAACTTTCCTTTGTAGAATTTTCATAAAAACCATAGTTATATACTCCCATTTTTAAATAGAAATATGTAAAGATTGCAACATACTAGATAAATACTAGTGCTATACCATATACTGCTAATAGGTGAGGCATCTCATAATAAACTCAACCATTTTTACTTTCATTCCTACCCAAAAAAATTGTGCATTTAGTTCCTTATACATATTTTGTATTCCAGGATAAAAATCCCATATCAAATGGTGGTAATTATTAATATGTTTTTCTTGAAAAGACATAGGTATGATCATCCGATCTCTGAACCATAAAACTAAACCCCCATCTAGATTCCATACCTCAATTATATCCTCACCATTGAGTTTTGATATCATAGAAACACATTATGAATTTTATGTATAAGCCTCTTTAAAATTCTCCATGAAATCCAGAACAAAATGAACCAGAAAGAAAACTACAACAGTACCTCAGTCTTTACAATCAAAGTGCATGTTAGCTGTCACCAACCTTAGTTTCCACTGATCTAAAGACTCTTTTTCCAACTTAATATATGAGTTTATTCTTAAAGTATCCACCAATGAATTTCCTTTACCTGATATATACATCAATTCAAAGTCAAAAATTTAGAGATACTACTTACATCTTCTCCATCTCAGGTTTGAATCTCTTTGTGAGAATATGTGTTTCAAACTATTATGATCCATAAACACGTTAAATTTTGAACAAAAGTGGAAGTGAATCCCATTATTAAAAGAATGAACTATAATAGTTAATTCAAAATCATGTGTTGGGTAGTTATTTATAGCATCCTGCCTTTTTAATACATAACTTTTCATTACATTTTACAAACAGAGGATCTTTAAAGTCTAGTGTCTTGGAAATCAGGATCATAATACATGAAAACAACATAAAAAATCATCTAAACCACTTGTAAGGCTTATTAATTGTTCATCCTAAGTTCATTATAGTATCTAATAACTTGGGAGAATACATCAAAGGAAAGGGTGAGTAGAAGGCCCAGTAAGGAAAATAAGAGAAACATTTTACATGTGAACTTGAGATACATCAATAAAGTCATGATAAATAACTTTAAGGCATGGGAAAAAGATCATGAGGCATATCGTAGTAAAAATTACATGTTTCATAACTTGAATATGTGGCTACAAAATTTAACTTAGAAAATAATTTATGTATCACCAAGGTCCATCCCCAAGGTGTCATTAAAAAATTACAAAGGTTATTCACCAAGGTATCGTTAAAATGGTCATCTATAGAGATTAAGTCTTTACCCAATGCATTGGAGCGATATCAGGGAGAACCATTAATTTGTCTTTATTATCATGTGATCCAGATATATCATCATCAACATTTCATAAATAACCCATATAGCATAAAAGAAATGGGTTTCATTTCATAATCATAACATTTTAAAAACTGGTTTAAAGACATGATCTTTATGTCACTTTAAACCCACGGAAAAGAAATGTGGGTTTCATGTATGTAATTTAGAGAATTAAAATAGAATATTTTGATATATATGTGAATACACCTATAGAAGAAATATCTTTTAGTATTCACTTAATAAAATAAAATAATTTGAGAAAAAGAGAAAGACATTTTGAGATGAAAATTCTACAGCATAATGACTATGTTACATGGTTTTAGAAAACATTGAAAAGAGAGGGTACATGGGTCACCCACTCATAAATGATCCATAAAATAGTAGGGGGACTGAATATAAATGATATAAGAACATGGTAATAAAATTTTAAGGACATACCATATGAAATGAAAAACTTGAAAGGAAGACAAAAATAAGATTTCTCTTATGAAAAATTCGGCAGCCTAACGACGTCACTTAAAACTTCAAAAAAATGAATTGATGAGATTAAATAGGGTCTATAATCATGTGAATATAAAAGGAAATTAAGATTAATATAGAGATGATACCCCCAACATGGAAAAATGGAACATGAAAGACTTGACATGAAAGTAGAACTTTGGAAATTGGAAGAGTGAAAGAATCCCTTACAAAAATTCGGCAGCCTAACGACGCAAATTAAAAATTCTAAAAATGAATTGAGGAGAGTAAGAGGGGGTATCTCATCATATTAAAATAAAAATTAAAGTAAGGTGAATATAAAATAACATCCTCCAACATAAGAACATGGATCATAAAAGAAATTACATAAAAGAGAGTACTTGAAAAGAAAGAGAAAGGTAAGATCCCTTACCTTAAAACATAAGTCCTAAAACTCAATGGTTGGGACCTTGGAGGATTGAGGGAACATTGGGAGGAATACTTGGGAGGTAAAGAGACCATAAAATCATTGTAGAGTATTTTTAAATGAAATTAATGAGGGAAAGGCTTGGTATTTGTTGGGGAAGTGAGGGGACAAGTCATTAATTTCCAAGGGACACCTCATCGGTGGTATTGGAAAAACCATGGGATTTCCCATGGTATTGGACACTTGGGACACCTCATACATTATCTTAATATTCATAAGTGAACCAAAATTATTGAAAAATTATTACATCCTTAATGATGTCATTAAACACCCGAAACTCAAAAACTGTATTTTCACTATTTATCGAAAATTCAAATTTCTCAGAAAAATCCCAAAATTTCACCTTAACCAAATATCAATTCTTGGATTTAAAAAATGAACTCCATTTTATGAAAATAATTTTCTAAATTTTTTTAATTTAATTTTTAAATAAAAAAACTATTCATTGAAAATTCAACCATTTCAGAAAAATCCCAAAAATTCACATTAACCAAATATCAATGCTCTGATTTCAAAAATGAACTCCATTTTATGAAAATAATTTTCTAAATATTTTTAATTTAATTTTAAAATAAAAAATACTATTCACCTGAAAAAAATAATACTTAAACAGTACTTTCTGGAATAGTTATTTACCTATTTTATTGAATCACATTACTTAATCAAGGTTCCTAGATTATATTAATACTTTCTTAAGTGAGGTAACTTAATCTATTTGATCACATTAATAATCATAAGAGTAAAATCAATATTCATAATTTACTATTCATCAAAAATTATGTTGATTTTATTAGACTCTAAATTTCTCACTGAACATAACTGTAGAAGACCATTTTTTGAAAATAATAACACATTATTAATTATTTTAGGTTTACATAAATAATTTTAAAATATCCTTTTTCTAAAATTCATCAATAATATGAATACTATATTTATCCGGACATTTGAAAATTCACAAACTTCACCATAAGAAGAAATCACAATTTTTTATTTAAATCAAAGGATTACACAAGGCAGTTACAATCTTGTTACATAACCCCTTATAACACCAGCATAGGAACTAAGAGTAAGATGTGCTAGGGTGATAGAATCTTGGGGCGGCTCAGCCAACATTGCCTGAGTAATGATTTCTATCAGCTTGAACTTCTCATGAAGGAGATTCAATTCTAGCTTCACACGATGAAGTTTGTCTTGGGTTTGGTCCAGAGTAAATCCCAAAGGTTCTACCTCCTTCCTGAGTTCTGTCAGATGGGATTCGATCGGCCTGCGACTACTGGATGGGGCCATTGAATCTTATTTCTATATTAATTAATCAAGATCACCTATATTGGTATACAATAATCGGAAAATTTAGTTTCCAATGGTCATATTGACCAACGATCATATAATAGTCGAAACTCAATGATCTTATTTTAATTATACTCATTTTATTAAATGAAATAGTTTTATTGAGTATAAAATAAAATAACACAAAAAGTTAGGAAACAAAATTTATTCAAAATTTTGCGTGGTTACAATCTTCCCCCCCTTAGGAAATTGTGTCCTCGCAATTTTAAAATTGGGATTGTAAATTTTGTTGAAATTCCCACATCAAAAAAAGAGTCAGTAAAACTATTACTTTAAAAGAAATAAAAGGGAAGTACAAAGGTCCCCCGAGTTAACCCTTACTAGGATTCCATGTAGGAAAACATGGATATGGAAGAGAAAAAAATGGTCAAGTTATGATGGAGAGTTATAGAAAACATGATTAGGAGAAAATTAACCACAAGAAGATCACAAACTTATGATGTGTTAAACGGTCTTTGATTACCCAGTAGGAAACGTAAACCATCGACGTTTTTTTTACGTTCCTTTTCATAATTTTGAGGAATTCAATTACTATATAGAATAAAAACATAAGGAAATATACTTACCTTCAAGTAGAGTTTCATCCTTTAATAAGTTTCCACCAAGACTAATCTTTTCTCCAAACAATGAGCATTAAAAAAGACTTGGTCTCATTAAAAGCACAAGAATCATCTTCTAGATAATCACATAATCCACAAAAGAATAACTATATTTTCCCCTTATCTTTAATCATCAACTAAAACTAAAATGGTTAGTACTAGATCATATAATCCCCCAAAAGGATAATCCTTTATAAAAATAAATATGAATATTAATCTCCATAATTAAACAAAAGTACCCAAAGTTCCAAAAAGACCATTCAATACACAACTGTCCCTAGAATTCTTCAGAATAATCAAAACAAATGTTGGAACCCAAAACTCAGAGGGATTTAATCATATAGTCTTCCCCAATAAATCTTAACATTTATCTCCAAATAACATCGACTACTATTAAAGTATCATACTAAAGTGTAATTAACCTATTCACATATTCTCTATTCTACATTCATCATTTTCTAGAAATTACCCAAATCACCATATGTCCACAATAAATACATAAAAAAAATAAACCATTCCTCCTCAATTTAGATCCTGTAGCATTTTATTTCCCTTGGGCATATAGTACTCCAAAAGAGAAAACATCATCCAAAATAACCATTATCATTTAATCATGAAATCATTTTCATATACAAAGGATATCCATTTGATAAACATAAGTTTCCAAAATCAACTTATTCTTAATCCATAAAAATAGCAGGTGCATTAGTCAATCCGAAGGGAATAAAAAAAACTCATAATGCCCATATCTTGATTGGAAGGAAATTTTTGGAATATCATCATTCTTTACCCTCAATTAATGATAACCAGAACGAAGATCAATCTTAGAGAAGAATTGATTCCCACAACGTTGGTCAAATAAGTCATCAATTCTTGGAAGAGAGTATTTGTTCTTTACTATGATCCCATTCAGTTCTCTATAATCAATGCATAGCTGCATCGATACATCCTTCTTCTTCACAAAGAGAAATGGTGCTCCCCAAAGAGACACACTTGGTTGGATAAACCCATTCTATAAAATATCTCGGAGTGGTTTCTTTAATTCCTCTAACTCCACATTTTCCATCCTATAGGGGGTCTTTGACATCGAATGAGATCGAGGTACGAGCTTGATGGATAACTCTACCTCTCTTTCTGGGGGAGGTGTGGGTAACTCCTCATGAAATATGTCAACGTATTCCTAGAAAATGGGGACATTTTCTAAAAGAATAAATCCTTTATGAGAAACTTATTTCATTTATGACTCTTTTAACTAAAAAGGATTTTATGTCTTAAAACTTCATGCTTAGACAATTACATTTTTCTATAATTCCTTCATAATGATTCATAAAAAGCTTGCGATTAACCAAACATATCCCCCGAAAGTGTCGTAACCAAGAGTGCTGCAAGGCTCATTGTTGTGTACCAGTTCCCATTCGAGTCTAACTCAATGCAGTGTTTTCGGGTTTTACCCCTATTTACATCTGTGCTAGAGCCACCTCTACCTGCTAATATCCAGACATGGATGTATTTTCTTGATAAACCACTTACTCAATACTCACCAAAATACCAGGAATATTTCTTATATTTAAACTTTTCTATAGGATTCTTCCTAACTTTTTCATATCATAATTTCCATAAATAACTAAACTATCCTTTGATACCAACTATAGCATCCCTCCTTTTTAATACATAACTTTTTATTACATTTTACAAAAATAGGATCTTTAAAGTCTAGTGTATTGGAAATCAAGATCATAATACATGAGAAAAACATAAACATTCTTCTAAACCACTTGTAAGTATTCTTAATTGTTCATACTAAGTTCATTACAACATCTCATAAACTGGGAGAATACATCAAAGGAAAGGGTGAGCAGAAGGCCAAATAAGGAAAACAAGAGAAACATTTTACATGTAAACTTGAGATACATTAATAAAGTCATGATAAATAACTTTAAGGCTTCAGAAAGAGATCATGAGGCATATAATAATAAAAATAACATGTTTCATAACTTGAAGATGTGGCTACAACATTTAACTTAGACCATCATTTCTGTATCACCAAGTTCTATCCCCAATGTGTCATTAAAAAATTACCAAGATTATTCACCAAGGTATCGTTAAAATGGTCATCTCTAGAGATTAAGTCTTTACCCAATGAATTGAAGAACTATCAGGGAAAGAACTAAATTTTCCTTTATTATCATGTTTGATAAATATATCATCATCAAAATTTCATAAATAACCCATATAAAATAAAATAAATGGGGTTCATTTCATAATCATAATGTTTTAAAAACTGCTTTGAAGACATGATCTTTATGTCACTTTAAACTCACAGAAAAGGAAAGTGGGTTTCATGTATGTAAATCCCAAAATTAAAATATAACATTTTGATATATATTTGAATACCCATGTAGGAGAATGATCTTTGAGTATTCACTTAATAAAATAAAATAATTTGAGAAAAAGAGAAAGACATTTTGAGACGGAAATTCTGCAGCATAACGGCTATGTTACAGGGTTTTAGAAAACATTTAAAAGAGAGGGGATATGGGTCACCCAATAATAAATGATCCATAAAATAGTAGGGGGAAATAATATAAAGGATATAAGAACATGGTAATGAAATTTTGAGGAAATACTATATGAAATGAAAAACTTGAAAGGAAGACCAAAATAAGATTTCTCTTATGAAAAATTCGGCAGCCTAACGACGTCACTTGACACTTCAAAAAAATGAATTGATGAGATTAAATAGGGTCTATAATAATGTGAAAATAAATGGAAAATATGATTAATATAGAGAAAATACCCCAACGTGGAAAAATGTAACTTGAAAGACTTGACATGAAAGTAGAACTTTGAAAATGGGAAGAGTGAAAGAATCCCTTACAAAAATTCGGCAACCTAACGACGCCACTTAAAAATTATTAAAATGAATTGATGAGAGTAAGAGGGGGTATCTCATCATATGAAAAAAAAATTACATTAAGGTGAATATAAAAGAACATCATCCAACATAAGAAAATGGATCATAAAAGAAATGACATAAAAGAGAGTACTTGAAAAGAAAGAGAGAGGTGAGATCCCTTACCTTAAAACGTAATTCCTAAAACTCAAAGGTCAAGACCTTGGAGGCTTGAGGGAAACTTGGGAGAACTCCTTGGGAGTTAAAGAGACAAGAACTTCATTGGATAAGATTTGGAAATGAAATGAAAGAGGGAAAGGCTTGGTATTTATAGCGGAAGTGAGGGGACAAGTCATTAATTGCCAAGGGACACCACATTGGTGGTATTGGAAACCCCATGGGCTTGCCCACGGTATTTTCCCATGGTATTGGCCACTTGGGACACCTCATACCTTATCTTACTATTCGTAAGTCGACCATAATTATTTCATAATTATTACATCCTTAATGATGTCATTAAACACCCGAAACTCAAAAACTGTATTTTCACTATTCACTGAAAATTCAACTTTCTCAGAAAAATCCCCAAATTTCACCTTAACCAAATATCAATGCTCTGATTTCAAAAATGAACTCCATTTTATGAAAATAATTTTCTAACTAACTTTAATTTACTTTTTAAATAAAAACACCATTCACTAAAAATTCAACTGTTTCAGAAAAATCCAAAAAAATCACCTTAACCAAATATCGATGCTCTGATTTCAAAAACAAACTCCATTTTATGAAAATAATTTTATAAATATTTTTAAGTTAATTTTAAAATAAAAAACACTATTCACCTGAAAAAACTAATACTTAAATAGTACTTTCTGGAAGAATTATTTTCATATTTTATTGAATCACATTACTTAATCAAGGTGCCAAGATTATATTAATACTTTCTTAAGTGAGGTTACTTAATACATTTGATCACATTACTAATCATAATCATAATATCACTATTCATAATTTACTATTCATCAAAAATTAAGTTGATCTTAATAGACTCTAAATTTCTTACTGAACATAACTGTAGAAGACCTTTTTTTGAAAATCATTACACGTTATTAATTATTTAAGGTTTACATAAATATTTTTAAAATATCATTTTTCTAAAATTCTTCAATAATATGCATACTATATTTATCCAGACATTTGAAAATTCACAAACTTCACCATAAGAAGAAATAACAATTTTTTATTTAAATCAAAGGATCACACAAGGCAGTTACGGTCTCGTTACATAACCCCTTATAACACCAGCACATGACCTAAGAGTAAGGTGTTATAGGGTGATAGAATCTTGGGGAGGCTCTACCAACATTGCCCGAGTAGTGATTTCTATCAGCTTGAACTTATCGCGAATGCGATTCCGTTCTAGCTTCACACGATGAAGTTCGGCTTGGGTTTGGTCCAGAGAAAAGCCCAAAGGTTCTACTTCCTTCCCGAGTTCCATCAGATGGGCTTCAATCGGCCCAAGACAACTGGATGGGGCCATCGAATCTTCTTTATATATTAATTAATCAAGATCACTTGTATTTATAGATAATAATCAAAACATTTAGTTTCCAACGGTCATATTGACCAACGGTCATATAACAGTCGAAACCCAATGATTGTATTTTAATTATACCAATTTTATTAAATGAAATAGTTTTTTTAGTATTAAATAAAATGACACACAATGTTAGGAATTAAAATTTATTCAAAATTTCGGGTCGTTAAATTATTATCTCATAAGCAACAACATGTTCTCCTTGCATGAGAACACATCCCAACCTATAAATACACAATGCAACCATGTCTTGATTATGGAAATATCATGATCGGTGATGATGTAAGTTGAATATTAATCTGTTGAAAAGACTTATGAATATTACTATTCAATTTTAATGGAATATTTTTCCTTTTCAACATTTTCATTGGTCAAGCTATTCATGAAAAGTAACAAAGTTTTAGTAATAACCATCCAAACCAAGTAAAATGTGTATCTTAAAGAAATTATTTGTGGTTTCCATGATATCAAATCCCTTATCATTTATGGATCTATAGAAACACCTCTTTCAGGGATTACATGAAAAAAACATACCCATTTTAACCAAAAATCACACTTTGAAGGTTTGGAATACAAATGATGATCCCAAAAAATACACAATAACATCATCAATTGTCGTTCATAATCAAACTCTTTCCTATAATACATCAGTATGTCATCCAAAAACATCACCACAAAAGAATCTGGATATCTTTGAAATATTTGATTCATTAATTCCATAAATACTTCTGGTGCATTCATAATATTGAAAGGCTTAACCACATACTCGTAATGTCTATATCTACTTATGAAAGCTTCCTTGGGAATATCCTCCTTCAAACCCACAATTGTTGATAACATGAATGAAATTCAATTTTAGAGAACCACTAGGCTTCCCTCAATTGATGAAAATAAAAATTAATGCATGTAATGTGATTCTAATTATTTATCACAACTTATTTAAGCTTAAGATAATCCAAAAAAACCTTATAGTTCCATATAAATTTTTCACAAACAAGATTGGTGCTTCTTATGGAGACCTACTAGGTTGAATAAACCATTTTATTTCCAGATCTTCCAAATAGATTTTAAATTCCATTAATTTAGTTGTTTTCATCTGATAAGATGGAAGTGACATGAAACTAGTCCCTATTAAGAGATAAATCATAAACTCCAATTCTCTCATGCGTGGAAAACCTGATAAATTTTTGAGAAAAACATGAGGATATTGATCAATAATTGTTGGAAAACCACTACTCTCAATATTATCCACTGCTTCCATGGTGAAAGATTCAACTTGTATGAGATAGTTCTAACCACTAGTGCCAATAAGCCTACTACACCTACCTTTAAATTAGGATCTCCTCTAAAGAGATGCTCGACCCCATTATTATTTGTAAAATTAATCATTCTAGTATAATAGTCAATGTTACCTTGAACATGGTCAACCAATCCATACCGATAATTATTTCATAGACATCTATCTCAAGCATCGATAAATCCCAAATCAATTCACCTATATAAATAGTTATAAAAATGATTTTTACATAATGTCTTGAAATTCCCTTTTTCCAAGAGGAGTTTTAAGTTTTAAAATAGAAGTCATCATCTCAACATGAAAATCTAGAATATCAATAACACGAGAAGAAAAAAATTATTATGATACACCCATATCAAAAAAAGTTTTCATAATGGTAGAATTAAAAAGAATCATAGAACTCATCATCAATGGTCTGGATTGATTATCCACAATCACCTGCTCAACTCCATAAAAATTCATACTCACTACACTGTGTTATTTATTATCTTGTTGAGATTTCCCTAGTTGAGGAGTCATGGTATTCCTAGAATCACCAGGACTAGCTTGCTTCTTTTGATGAGAACTATTATTATGAACTTATCATGTTGAAGCATACAATATTTGTGATATATGAGATGTTTCCCTAGAACCAAACCTTGGATCACTTCGACAATAGCACTAAATATGTCCCATCTAGTTGAAATTGTGGAATGATCTAGGTGGTTCCATAAAATATCACTTCACATGATAAAAAATAACCACATTGAAAACATCTAGGATTGGTCTTTAGTTTATGAGAAAGATTCATCGATCAATCCATCTGATTCTGAATCATACCACTACCTTGGAAATTGGTGTCCCTCTTCCAATAATTCTGACCATTAGAGTTCCCTCCATTTCCTATAGGTATCAACATGCTTCCTCCAACCATAGTTCCTAAAATTTATCTTTCTTCCACTGTCTCCCTATTGATCTTCTACGTAAAATCCGTTATATAAATAATGAAAATATTTGAGAAAATTTCAGGCTTAAACCCTGATGCGGTCCTTTAAAGACGTACTTACAGCAACTTCCAGTGCAAAGAAGACTAAATTCATAAATTTAGACACATACTTTGTCACTATGAGGTACTATTTCTTCAATATGAAATAGTTTATTGTTCTAGAAATCCTGAACTTTTGAGGATAGAATTGTTTGTTGAATAATTCTTCAAAATCCTCCCATGAAATTCCTTGGTCAAATTTAGCATGAACTTCTAAATCCCAACATTGGCATGCTATATCACCTATAATGTATGTAGCCAACTTTACATTCTTCTCATCTTGTGTACCTAGAAAATCAAAGATTCAATTCATTCTATTAATCCACACTTTTTCTTTTTTCCATTTTCGAATCACCCTAAAAGATGAGTGGATTATCCTTATGAAACTAAACAGAATGATCCACTTGTAATAGTTCATACCTTCTATTACCTCTTTCCTTAGCTTGAAAAGCGCAGAAAATACTCTGAACCGGTTGGTGGTTCACCTATGGCTTAGGTGAAACCACGTTTTTATGATCCTCTTCTATTTGGTTTTCTCTATGCCTAACCTATTCCATTTTCTATAAATAATGGAATACACCATTTAGTTTCACTCTCTATAAAATGAAGGCTCAACAATTTCAAATTTACCACATCACACATATGACAACAAGTATTTCCAAAATTCAACATTTTCTATTTCCAAACAATTTTATAAAATTCCACCATATTTTTCAAATTAATCCATTTTCAACCATTTTGAAAAATAAAAATTTCCTCACAACATAAAAAATCATTACTCAAAATGATTTATGAACTCCTAGTAGGAAGTCATTTCTATCAATACATTTAATGCTCTTATCATAGGCTAAGCCAATGAAAATTAGGTAACAACTCCTAGAAGTGTCTCAAAACACTTATGCACCCACACTCTTTAGTAACTTTATGTTAAGCATAAATAGGTTAGCTATGAATCTTTATGCTCTAAATTTCATATTATGAAAATCCTACCCCTTGATACTAATCTAACTCAAGGACTAAACAAGAATGATTTTCAAATATAGGACTAAGAAAACCGATACTGATTGTCCCAAAAGATATTTGTACCGACAAAGACTGATACTATTCCAAAATCTTGCCTCACCTCAATGGATTGAGATAGCGGTATGAGATTATTAGGCCTTATGTGACATTCTCAAGAAAATGAAGGTTGGAAATAAATGCCAAGGTATTCATTATTATTGGGTGATGATTTTCAATTTTAAATTAAAACAACCAAACTAAGAATACAACAACCAAACAACCAATATATAATACATGATAACAATGTAATATAACTCAATGTAAAACTTACTGACAATCAAACCAAACTATAACCATGAAACATATCAGAGTACAATGTGGAAACTAAAACCAACAAAACTAAAAGAAACCAAAGACATAAACTAAAAAAATACCAACATGCCCAATGATCCAAATTAATAATCCAATCCAATAGTATCAAAATGAATCACTAAAGAACTATGATACCTTTCCTTTACTTGTGTCTTGATATTCAATATCTGTAAATGCACCAAAGTTCTTAAGTAACAGTGAGTCTAAAACTAAGTAGGATTTCCCCAATGACTTCCCTACTCATTCCACTAGGTTAGAACATGTTAGTACATTTATAAAAAATAGTTTAAAACTAAATTTAAAATAGTTTATATCAAAGAATAATTTTTTTCCAAAACAAAACCATTTCTATGTAATGAAACCAAATAACTCCTTAAACCATTTAACATTTCCATTTGGGATATCCATTCCATGATTCACAGACACAGACACACATGCATTATCTGGTGATTGTTGTATACTCATGAGTGGTTTCTCATTTCTCTACCAATTCTTCACAAGGTAATCATATCTCATGTTCCCTAATGCCACATTCCCCTTTTATAGGGTCACCTCATTGTACCCCAATGGTACACAACCCTTATTTAGGGTCACCTCAATGAAATGAACTCACACCAACCATATATTCAAAAACCCATTCCAATCCATTTCAATAAAACATTAATTTTATTATGAAAAATTTTAAATTTTTTTCATGCATTTAAAACTGAACCATAATTTTAAAATCATAGTTTTAAAATAATGAACAAAAACACTTTCCACAAAACCATCAAATTTCATAATATCACAAAACCATCACTAAACATGGGTTTCTTCCAAGAATTACACAAAAAATTAACAATTAAAATCATAAAAAACAATCAATTTGAAATAAAAAATTCAATTTCTAATAAGAGGAGCCCAGAGTGAAGCCACCTACCTCGCAAACATAGGCGGACATGAAGAATGACATAAATTATTCAACAAACCGGCATGAAACTACTTAAAATGTCTTTAGATATTGTTCCCATTAAAAAAAACAACCACATATCATAATTATTGGAATCAAAAAACACGAATATATCCCCAATGTATTAGATTCATGAATTTAAGAGAGGGAAGAAGAAGAAAACTAAGGAAACCCACAAAAATTAGGCACTTACCAAGGAATTTGGCCTCCAATGCACCATGATTTACCAACGGATTGCTCCCAGATCAAGAGGAAGGGTCGTGAAAGCCTTGGGAGGGAGAGTAATTCATATTAGAGTAAAATTATGGGAAAGACGAGTGGTTTAGGAGGTTTTTTAGATTAGATCCACAAAATCTGGTTCTTTCTTTTAACCCCACAAGGTTAGGAAAACAGTGTGCTAACAATGTGTTAGCCACAACATATATACACACCTAGAATGGTTGGCTCACACGGTTAGACAAGCCATACACAAACCGTGCTATATCCCTCTATCCACACTATCATGGTTTCTCCTAGGCGGCTACATAGTTTGGCCAGACCATGTGCCTAACCATGCACCTACCAAATGCCTGCTATTTTAGTGCCACGATTTCCTTAGCAGTGATTTATGGTTTATAATAACCATGCTGAAACCGTACACCTCTATAAAATCCCAATTTTTTTTTTCCAAAACTCCCCCAAACATCCCAAAACATAACCCTATTACTTTATATACTTAAAATACACAAATAAAGGGTTAATTACCAAAAATTGGCGTTGCTACACCTAGGTCAGGGACAAGATTTTGGAACCTCATCCCCACACCCCACACATCCTTCTCCCTAGCTACATTGGGGGGGGGGGGCTTAAAAAATAATAAATAAATATTACTAGTTATTAATATTTTTTAATATTTTTTTTATTTAATTAATATTTTTCAATATTTTTGTAATATTTATTAATACTTAGTTGATATTTAGTAATATTTATTATTATTAAATAATATTTATTATTATTTATATATTTATTTTATAATTGTTCATATTTAATTAGTATTTATTAGTATTTATTAACATTTATTAATATTTATTAATATTCACATAATTTATTTTAATATTTAATATATATTTATTTAATACTTATTAATATTTTATATTATTTAAGAATATTTATAAATTTTTCTTTAAAATTTATTTAAAATTTATGAATATTTATTCACTATTTATTAATAGTTTGTAGTATTTATGAATATTTGTGAATATTTAATTAATATACATATACAAGAATATTTAATTAATATTTATTAATATCTAATTACTAGTTTTTTATATTTATTACTATTAATTGATATTTAATTAATATTTGTAAAGGTTTATTTAAAATTAATTTATATTTAATTAAAGTTTATTAATATTTGTTAATTTTTATTTAATGTTTACTAGTATTTATTAATATTTATTAATATTTCATTAAAATTTATAAATATTTATTAATATTTCATTAAAATTTATAAATATTTATTAATATTAAATTAATATTTATTGATAATTTATTAATATTGATGAATTTTAACTAATATTTATTAGTATTTATTGTTATTCATTGATATTTAATTAATATTTAATTAATATTAATGAATATTTATTTAATGTTTATTAATATTTCATTAATATTTATAAATATTTACTAATATTTAATTAATATTTATTGATATTTTATTAGTATTGATGAACTTATAATTAATATTTGTTGATATTTAGTTTATGTTTCTTAATATTTATGAATATTTAATTATTTTTTGTTACTTCTTATTAATATTTAAGTAATATTTATTAAATTCATTAATATATATATATATATATATATATTAGTAAAATAATTTTATTGGAAGAGTGAATGATGTTCACTCTTACTTCACAAAGCTTACATAGGAAGCATTAATATTTCTCATACCTCCTAGCAAGGGGAGAAGTGTGAATGGGTTCCATGCCTCCCCAAACCCATTTTTTAAAATACTATAAAACCTGTCCACTTTTTTGTTTTTTTAATCATAAAACCCCTTTAAAGAAAAATATTATATTGTTTGTGGAATGGTATTGTAAAAATGATTATATAATGATGTTTTGGATATCAAAATCATGGAACTCTACAAAATTTAACATAGTATATTTCTATTCCGATAAGTAATCCTAAAAACACTAGACTTTCGCACCCCCATGTTGAGAAAACGAGTTCATAATGATGAAATGAACAATGAAAATTGTGAGATACCCAAGTGGATCATACAATCACCTTGCGAGGGGGTGGGGGTGAAGCCGGGGCGACCATCCTTTTACCAGTAATGTTCAACTCAAATTCTTAAATTCTTTAAGTTAATCAAACCTTTTCTATCGTGTTACCCCCTAATATTTTATGAAATATATTTTTTCAAATAAATTTAACCTTTTTATATATTTTTCAGTACACAGAATATAAAATATGGCTTGCGTTACATGTAACACCGAGTTTGGGTTGCATTACATGAAATACTGAGTTTAAATAAAACATGATATAATATTAAAATATTATTATTTAATATGATAGTAATCATCTAGCTGTTGGGAAGAAAATAATTATTAGAAATTAATAAATTATTAAAAATATATTTATTACAAACACATATAGAAAATTAATTCTTTATTGTCCAATTAATTAAAAATGAAAGTTAAAACCATTTGAAAATAAAGAAAATATTTTTCTAAAAACCATTTTATGCAAAAAAACAAGTTTTACCTCAATAATTAAGAAAAACACTTTTGGTGAATTAATTTAATGAAATATATATATTATATATTCAATTAAATATTTAACATTAATCTTATGTGTTTTATAGACAAGAGATAATAATAAATCCAATTTTACGCTTAAAAACAGTATTTTTCTAAAAATCAGTTTTCTCGTATTTTTTTCCAATTAAATTTAAAACTAATTATTGGAAATTATATAAAAATTATTTGAAAAAATAAAATTTATTTTTTATAAAAAAATATCAAAATTACCATTGGGTTAATTTTGAGAATCTTTTGAAAATATTAAATTTTTAATGAATAGTGAGAAATTCTAAATTTTAATTGAAAACTTTCTTTGCAATTAAAATATTTATAAAGTTAATTTATATTTTAACTGTATTTTAAATTAATATTAGTTCAATTATATATCTATTAATCATATTTAGTTTATTGAAACCAATTTTTAAATTGAAATTTCAACATAAAAACTTTGTAAACTTTTGAACAGTTTCTCTTTGAAAACCAGCTTTATCATCACGTCTGTATGATTATTTTTTAAATTAAATTTTTTTTCTTCTTTGAATTGAATTTGGAAAAATATATTCAATATTATGGAATCATAAATATTTATATTATCTTATATGTTTAGCTTCATTTTTTTTACCAAAATGGATAATGAAAATAATAAAAACTAATTATAGCCTTTAAAGTAAAAAATGGGTTTACTGGAGAGTTAATCCAAAAAGATAAGAGTTAAAATGACCTGAATTATGGTCTAAAATCTATTTTATAGATATATTTATAATAAATAATGTATAATTCTCAAGAATAATCTATTTTTGAGACTCTTGGCATAACAATAATGTGGGTACACCTTTTTCTTTTCAAAAATTTACAAGTGTGCCACTCACCTCGTTTATAAAAGGACACCCCCTCTCCTATCTTCTTCACACCATAAAAACATTTTGGTTTGATAAATACATATACAAATACATTCCCAAATTCCCTCCTATCATCCTAAAATCCTTAGTTTTGTCATAAAACCATCCTAGGAATGCTTTTGGTGCAAACCCAAAGAGGATACCCAAAGAAGAGGTAATGTTCTTCAACATGGGTTTTTATATTATTTCTTCCCTAAACTCCTTAAGTTATTATTAAAATAACTAATATAATAAACTCAGTATATTAACTATACTAATATGTATTTATATTAAGTTCATGACCTATAACCATCTACAATTTTATCAAATCGGTTACGAAATCATTATTCGTGTGAACGGTGGACTACCGCCTAGTGAACTGATGTCATTTGTTTTTCCCTTACCACATCTCATTATTGGGTATGATGATGAATTAAAGTATATATATTATATTTAAAACATATTTATAAATTTTTAGTTATTATATAATATATAAATTTTTTACTTCCCTATTTATAGGGGATACGATAACATCGCTCGTTTGTATGGCAGGCTACCGCCTCATGAAGAAATGCGATTTGTTTTTCACTAACGTTTTACATGGAAGATAATAAGGATAAATTTTATTAATATATGTGATATAAATGATATAATTATGATATTAATTACATATTTATTATTATTAAAAGATAATATATCATTTTCATTCTTACCTTTTCATTCACTAAAAATGATAACATCGACCGTGCATGTGGGGACTACGACCTCTACAAAGAAATTTGAATCTATCTTTTCATAACCACACCACATAGATGACATGAATAATTATATTTAAATAAATAATATTTTATTTATAAAATTATTTTTACTATTTAATTAAAAAATAATACTTAACTCCTTTCCATAATGATCACTAAAAAATTGAAATGTTACTCATGCGTACATACGACTTACCGTCTCCATGATCATAACTTACTTAATTTCTCAAAACCATATTTCATGATTTGGATTAAAAGTATAATTAATTAATTAATATGATAATTATTTCATTATTATAATTTTCGATATGATAAAACTATGATCAAAGTAAGGGGATTGAAAATAACAACTCAAAACATATACGAAAAAAAAGAGGTTACAAAACATAATTTTAACAAGGAATTGTTAATAAACCAGTAATGAATGGTCATAAGTAAATCATATATGGTATAATATATACATGTGTGGTTATATATTATATATATATATATAATAAAATAATATTTATTATATATAATATTCAAACATGTACGAAATAAGCTAAGACTTAAGGCAATGGATTTATATTCTCTCTTTTATTTTTGGGAGACATATACAAATTCACCACTCATTTATTTTGTATAGTGTATATAAAACTTATTTGAGATGTTATATAATGAATATTATACTTTTCCTGATATTTAAAATCTCATTTGATTTTATTATTTATTGGGTATTATGATTCGTAATATTACAAAAGTGTTAAGTGATTTCCGTCTCACTTTTTTCTTCTAGGAGACACATGCCATATTCACCACGTATTTTTTTGATGTGGTATATATACTACACATGAATGTATTTTATTATTATTTTGTAGAAAATTATGGGGATTAAATATAATAGAATAACATGGGTTAACTATATAAGCCACCGGATCTGGACCATCACAGTGAGGTATAACAAAGATAAAAGAGACAAGTATTGATTATAAACATAACAAGACATACATCCAGAGTACAATGACGAAGAATTAGATACAACCAGATCCATACTGAATAAAATATAAGAGTATAAATCATATTATACCAATAAGTCTCTATGTGTCCAACCTTCACCTCTAAAACATTCTGTACTAAAGGTAGCGATACTAAGAGAATTTAACACTCCACAAGATTCCCTTTCCTTTACCTGTATTCTATAATAAAAAATCTAAAAATGACTGAAGGAAAAAGTGGAGCATGATAAAAAATCCCAATAGAATAACACTATAGATTCTATAAAAGTTCCAATATCAAGAATGGAACAGTTCAATCTTTTAAAACAAAAAAGGTTTTACAAAGTGTTTTAATAATTAAAAACCCATTTGAAAATCATTTTCCTTTGATTTTTATAAAAGCCTTACATATTATCAAATCCATAAATATGGCAAGTAAAAGTGATAAAATAGGAAAGAATATCCATACACCAAGAAGTAATCTAGTAAACACATATCCATGAAATAATCTATCATACAAAGATATAAGATATGACCTCATATAAAAACCTATGAGAAACAATCCATGATAAAAATGATTATTCCATTAATAAACATAAATTTAAAAGCACTCAATATTATACACTAGCCTATGGGAATACATACTAGTCATAAATGATCCCTCTCTAATCATAAGTTTCTACCAACCAATATTGAGTCCTACAACATCCCATCAATATCATAAAAGTAACCCCCAGTGGTACCACACTCACTAAGGTTACCCATGTCTATTTCCTGATGCACCTAAGGTTTCCAACGTGACATTATCCAAATTGATTGCAAAACAATGTTCACAATTTATAAAACATTTTCAAATCTAATCCAATTTCTATTTGGTGTTTGAAAAACCATTTCCAGATCAAAATCCCCACTTAAGCATTTAATCAAACACTTTTTGTAAAAAAACCAACTTTTTAAGAAAAACCCTTAAACAACATTTTTATCTTTTTAAGAAATCCCTTGAATTCAAAAATAACTTTAATTCATTGAAAAATCCAAATTAAATTTACAATAATGATAATAAATTCATACAATTAATCCATTTTATAGAAAACCATACTCAGGAATGTTGGAACCCTATCCACCTTTGATAATGAAGATTAGAAAACCACATATCAATCTTTGTAAGAAAATACATGAAAAGAAACTAAAAAGGATCGATAAAAAACACCAATCAATCACAAATACAAACCAAAACCTTATCCAATTTCACAACCGTAATCAATGAAAAATAAATAAATAAATGAATTATAACCTAGAGAGATGTAAAACAACCACAATGATGATCAATCACCAAATGAATGGCCAGGAAGAAGGAGAGATCTCCAAAATGACATAAAATCGCCTAGGGATTTGATAGGAAGGGCTATAGACTAAATGAAAAAATATAATCCTTGAAATTCCTAAAACATACATTCCATGATATTTACACACTGTGTATTCCCATTACATGATGTGAAATCCTCAGATGCCGTATTCACAAAAAAGAGTCTTATCAGATTGAAAATTTGGACACTTACCTACACGACGTGAACTCTTTTCATAGAATGTAAACCTTTCATGCCCTGAACTAGGTTCAATACATCCTCACGATGACCATTAAATTTTTTTAATCCCATTAAATAGTACAAAATCACCCATAATGCTACAAATATCCCAATTTCTGTAGTAAGAATCATAACAAAGGACGATTAACAAAACATGATTAAGAGAGTACCTAGAAAAACTAATAGTGGGTTACAATATCCCCATCATAAAAATTTTCTACCCCCCAAAAATCCTAAAGATCATAGATCCAAAAAAATTAAAGTCCAATAATTCCTCATCAATGATTACCTCTCCCACATCACATGGATATCCCATCTACATTACCGCAGAACCCAGACTAAAGTAATCATTTTAATATATAGTACCTTCTACTAGAGATCCATAGATTGAACTAAATTATCAACCATGCCGAGGTCAAGATCAAGATCAACATCCACATCCAATAACATGGGAAGGATCTGTTCAATACCTCCTCAGATGGGAAACATGAAACACATCGTGGATAAAATTCAAACCAGATGGTAAGTCCAACCGATAGGCCACCTTTCCCAGTCCTCCAACATACTCAAATGGGACTATAAACCTCAATTAAAACTTACCTTGATTACCCAAATGAATATGTACAAAGTAATGTAAAACCCTAAGAAAGAAATGATCACTAAACTCAAAATTAAGTGGTCGGTGATGATGGTCTGCATAAGATTTATGAAGGATCTATGTTGTGCCCAACCTTTTCTTAATTAACTACACTATCTCCATTATATCATAAACATAACTAGGCCCAACAAAGTATTGTTCTTACAAATTTTCCAAGAATAAGGGATATTTAAATGGCTACGCATAAAAATACTAGAAGGGTTCCATCATTATCAAAGCCTGATAACTATTTTTAAAGGAAAATCCAACCATAGAAAAAGGTTTTTTCCCAAAATCATACAAAATAAAGCAGACAGTCTTGAAGAATATCCTCAAGAACCTAGATATACCTTTATGTCTATCCTTATTTTTTTGGGAATATACACTATTCTCAATTATATCTGAGAACCCATCACCTTCTGCAATCCTTTCCAGAACCTAGATTTTAATCTCGAGTCCCTATTAGATTAAACCACAAAGGGAATCCCATAAATCCTCAAAATATCTTGGACAAACGAATTCCCAAGATTTTCCACTTTCATTATCTTCTTAATGGGTATGAAATGCACCAATTTTTTGATCTGATCAATGATCACCCAATTCATATCCTTCCCACTAGGAGTTCATGAAAAAGCAATAATTAAATACATGGAAACCTTATCCCACTTCTATACCAGAATGGGTAAGGGAAAAAACAAACCCATAGGCCTATGGTGTTCAATAGAGATTCTATAAAAAGTAAGACACTGCATTATAAAATCCAAAATTGACCATCTCATCCCCATACACTAATACTAACATCTCAAATTGTTATACATATTAGTAAAACTTGGGTGAATGGACCAACAAGACCAATTTACACTATCCATCAACTCATACGTTCGGGAAAACTATATAACCAAACTACTACTTAAGAACAAAGAAACAATGGGAGATCATGACCCCTCACCTGGGGTATCCCCCCCATAATGGTTTTCACCAAAGCATTAGCATTTAGTTTCTATCACCTACTCTAGATGAACTTACTCATGAAAAGACAATTCTTCTTTCATATCAACAAAAAAACTCATGAGACAACACCCATCAAATGATTCCTTCATGACTTGTGTTAGTAATTTTATGCTTAACACATCAATAACTACATCCCCTTTCCAATTAGTGTATGTAATATCAAATAAAAAGTCTGAATATACTACACCTAACATAACTATATAAAGTTTATATCCCTTTGAGTAAAAATATATTTTATGCTATTATGATTAGAATGCATAGTAAACCACTCCTCAAGGAGATATGTTTTCCACATTTTGAGTGCACTTATAACCAATTCCAACTCAAAATCATGAGTAGGGTAGGTCTTCTTAGGAGGTAATAACTAGCGTGATCCATAGGACAAAACTTGTTTCCCCTACATCAAGACACATCCAAAAACTATACCATAAGAATTGTGGAAAAAATAAAAACCCAAAACTAGTTATAGAAGAATAAAAACTAGTTTTAAAATAAACCTCACCATTAGATCCTCAAAATATCTCTAACATTTTTCATTCCATTCAAAATATACCCCCTTACTGGTTAAATCTGTCATTGAAGAAGAAGTCTTGGAGAAATACTAAACAAACCATCTATAGTAACCCATCAAACCCAAGAATATCCAAATATCAAACAAATTTCTAATCTAATCCCCAAAAATAACTTCCTATATATTTTAAGGATCCACTGAGATGCCATTCTCAAATATTACATGCCCTGATAATTTAACTTTCTATATCTAATACACACATTTGTAAATTTTATCATATAAATGATGTTCTTTCTTGGTTTGAATAATGATATCCAAATTGTCTATATTCTCCTATTATAACTAGAGTACACCAATATATTATAAAAAACACAACCACTAATCGATGAGAGATAAACCCATCATATCTATAAACACAATAGGTTTGTTAGTGAGATAGAATGGAATAACCAAAAACTCAAAATACCCATACTGGTTTCTAAACACTATCTAAGGTATAACTTCTTCTCAGACCCTCAACTGGTGGTGACCTAACTAAAGGTTAATCTATGAAAACCATCATGCCCCTCGAAGTTGGTCAAAAATTTAATAAATCATTGTAAAATGATATTTGTTTTTATTAGTCACCTGATTTAACTTTTGATAATCCAAAAAATGTCTGAGACTCATGTATACCTTCTTAGAAAAGTTCCTAGGTGAATCCCATGGTGTTATGCTAGTATGAATAAATACTTTGGGCTATAGGTCCTTAAGATAGACCATATGTTCCATGACCTCAATAGGCTCAATTCAATAAGATGGTATAGAAATGGTCATAATACATGGGAGAAGGTCTATAGTAAATTCGACCTCTCCCAATGGTGGTAAACCAAAAAACTCACATAGAAAGACCTCGAGGTATGGACACACCACTGAAGAAAGTGGAGAAACAAAAAATGGTCAACTACATCAAGAAAAATCTTCGAAAAGTGTCATGATATTACCCCGGTATAAGAAAAAAATTCATTACCCTTCTTGGTCTAGAGTTCCACTCACATTGAAAAACATGAGTATCCCCGTAGAAAGATATGAACTAAATTAGAAAAAAATAAAAATCTATCTAGGACTTAACACTGATCATAAAATCCATTATGAAAATCATGTTGAAGTTGTAAAGATCAAGAATTAGAAAGTACCACACCACCACAAAGTCAGTAATCATCACTAAACATGTAGGACACTTGAAACCTTGTTCGAACCCCTTTCCCAAAGGTGTATAAATTTTTGGGAATGTATTGTATCAACAATACTCTATAATTTATTATGATTTTGATGCTAAAAAATACCCTTAATTATTTTACAAATGATTTTACTTTAACTTTATTTTAGGGAATTAATATTTCTTTATATTTATTATGAAATCATTTTAAATTTTTTAATTCGCAAGGAATATTTATTAAAGTGTTTGGGGCACATTTTCAAGCATTCGAGAAACAATGTTCATACCCTCTGTGGATAAGAATAACATAAGGAATAAACCCTACATTTTTTATAACACGTATGGATCATGATTTGTACATTTGTATTCAACCTTACACTAGAAGAAGAAAGTATGGTATATCAAACCTACGTTTAAAATAGTACATATGGTTAATTAGCCCTACGTTATCAGGAAAGTATGGTTATGGAACCATACGTTTGGAAGGAACCTTATTCTTAGAAGGAACCTTATGTTTGTTAAGAGAGGAAAGTATGGTCAAATAACCCCACATAAGCAATGTACCTTATGTTTTATAGAAAAACATATAGATCATCAACCTTACTTTTATGATCAACCTTAAGTTTTCAACCTTATGTTCGAAAGATAAATTCAATGTAGCCGAACCCTACATTTTGTATTTTTTCACTTTGTGAAGGAACCCTACGTTTGAATTTTCAAAATGTTAAATATTTTCGCGATATTTTCCACAATTTCTGCAATGGTCTTGACAGAGTTACAGACTATTTTAAATCTTTTTTCGACTGATTTAAAGCTCATTATATTTGATTCAATGAACCGTATTCAACAAAGATTTTCAGTCCTATTATTAAGGGAAGTTACGATTCCATTATTTTATTTCAGATTTTAATATCTAGGTTTTATCAGGCCTGAAATCCATTTTTTTTCATTTTCTAAAAAGCCGGTTTATGGGTAACCGGTAACCATGCAAACAAGACCCAACATCATCAACATCAACACTACAAGAAGACAGTCAAGAAGAAACAACAAGAGAAAAAACAGGAAGTCACATATCATAGTACCAGTAGTCTTCCCCGACTCCCAAGCAGGATTCTTCTTCTCCTGTAGTCGATTCTCATTCAGGATGTCTCCAGAAACCTACACTTTGCACTCGATTATGGATATTCTCAAGAACCTGCATATCTGTGGATGCCTTCTTAATCCAGCTGCCCTTCTTGACCACCAGAACCACTACACCATTCCATTTGGAGGCGGACCGTGTCTGCATCGGTCACGAAATATAGGAATAATCCTTCCGTGACCTCCTTCCCAGCATTGCAGGTACTGATTTTCCCCCAGAAGACACCTTCTGATTCCCCTTTTGGACAATTTCACTATATGAACAATTAACAGGACTCAGGTTCTCCTTTCCTCTCCCAGAAAACACCCTTTCTGCCCCGACTTGCTCTCTCAAAGGAGACCTAGTGCCCTCCGAAATATTCCTCAGCTCCTGATCAGTAGAGATAACATTTTCCCCATCCATAGAATCCGGGTCCATCCCCTTACCCTCAACAGCATGATCTTCCAGGACATTAACATTGTCAATGTCATTTTTCACTTGACCAGCATGACCCAAAGGCCCATAGGCATTCCTAATGATTCCCTCCCCCATCCTATGATTGATATCTTCAACAAGACAAGGAGACCTTGCACCACTGTTTGGAATTTCCCCAGGACCTGCACCATGCTCCTTCTCTAGGAAAACAGTTTGCAGGTCCCCCAAGACCACTGCCTCTCCATCAACTTCTGCACAAACATCCTCCTCCCGGCCCTCAGATAGCCGGTCCACATCAAGTCCTTAAAACCTGTTACTTATGGGTAAAAAAGGCCTGGCCATAGAATCAAGGCAATTCACAACCTTAGCCATGTCCCTGTTAGACACCTCCACAAAAGAAGATCCTGAGACAGCACCCACCTATTCTGGTTCCAAAGAAACTGCAGGCCCTCCATTCATCTCCTTCTCCCTAGATTTACTAGAGCAGGAAGAAACAACAATGACGCCCTCATCAAAGGAGACCTTCTGATGTCCAGGTACAGAGGCCTCCCCATCTGCTTCATCCGTTCAAAGGTCTCTCCCTCGAACAGCAGGCCCTTCAGAAGTCTGAGCCCGAACTCCTTTCACACAGTGATCCATTGACTTGCTCTCTGAGCCCTCCACAGCACTAAAGATAACAGTCTTCCCACTAGTACGAACCCTTCTCCCTTGAACTCGAGATCCTACAGTATAGGACTCATCGGTGTGACCCAACCTCTTGCAAGATCCACAGAAGTCGGTCCAATTCTCATACACAACCCGCTGTTTGCAGCGGTATTCCTCACCAACTGTGATCCAGATGAACTCAAAGGGAACACAAGATGCATCCATCTCAACACACACCTGAGGGTTAATGGGGTGACAAACAGACTCAGTACAGCTATCAGAGCAGAGGTATCTACCGACCATATTACCCAACATACGAATAATCGACGGATTCTGAAAGTTTAAGGGAAGTTTAGGGAAGCTTACCCAAACCGCCGCGGAAGGTGGATCCCGATTCATATGGAGATCGAAAGACCAACGCATGAGCATGAAACGAGATCCGTTGAAATTTCTCAGTGCCCTTTCCCATGCTTGAATCAAATCAGCTTCCAATTCAAACCTAATCAGAAACTGCCTACTATCCAGTAACCCCACCACCGCACGTTCCTGAAGGTCCCAAGCTCTGAAGACAAATCGGTCGAATTCGTCAACTAAAGGCCTTCTACTTTAAATTTCTACTTTAGTAATTCTGAAGTTCAATTAGTTTCAACAAATTAATCTCTTTTTATTAATTAGAGTTTCAACTGCACATACTCAGTTGTGGTGGAGTATTAGCTTCTCAATCTAAGTTGTGGATAACCGACTCTCTGTTATAAGAACCAGGAGACTTTGTTATTAGTCTTTATTATAAAGGTTTTAATTTCCTGCACTTAGTTGTGGAATTTTGGTCTTATGATAAGACGACAGTTCTAGTGAAATTCACTAAGCTCACATAGAGAGTATTTGGTGGAGTGGACTAGGGGATCTTTGTGCCCCAAACCACTATAAAAAGTTTTGTTCATTCTTTCTATTTATCCACTGCATATTATCATATAGAAGAAAAATGTTGCACATCTTCTTTAATTATAGAGGGTGTCAAAATACATAATAGTGGAAGTTTTTGAAAAGACACAATTCACCCCCCTCTTTTGTGTTACTTTTTATATTCAGACCTAACAATTGGTATTCGAGTTGAGATTTTTTCAAAGTTATTACAAGATAAAAAGTATAAGGTATATACAAAGATAACAATGGTTGATCCTAGAGAAGGGATGTCAATGGTACATGCTCTATACTTCAATGGTTAAATTTATGGATGTTGGAAATCAAGGATGATTATCTATCTAAAGAATATTGGATTTAGAGTTTATTAAAAAATAATTACTCCTTATGCAATTCATGAGAACCAGAAACTTGGGATTCTACAACAGAAGATGAATATGACATGATTTCAAAATCTATGAATGCTATTATTAGTAGTCTTGGACTAGATGAGTTCAATTATGTTTCTCAATGTCTTACTACCTATGAAATGTGGAAAACAATTGTAGTTTCCTACAATGTAATAGATAATGTAAGACATATGAGGTATGATACAACCAATTTAAAGTTTGACACATTCAAAATGTTTGATGGTGAAAGAACCACATTGATGAATAGAAGGATTATAGAAATTATCAACAATATTACATAGTTTGGTGAACCTATCAAATAATTGGATCTATCATTGAAAGTACTGAGAGTATTTCTATAAAAATGGAATGGAATATCTAATACTATTCGATAATCACCACCTGTAAAAGATCTGACAATGAAAGAACTAATTAAGACACTGATGATGTATAAATCTGAGATGGAATGTGAATATGAATATCATAATATTATAGTGATGTAAGAAAATACTACTCTGAAATTGACATATCAGAAGCATAGAAAAAAAACAAAATTAGAAGAAAAAAATAAGGAAAATTTAGATTCCATAGATTCTGAAATGGAATTGGCTCAACTAGCAAGAAAATTCATTATGATATACAACAAGAAAAGAGGATTCAGAAAATATTTCTGGAAGGATGATAAAGAATTAAGAGAAGATTGTTTCTATGAGTGAAAGAAATTGGGTCATAGCAGACTAGATTTTCATTAACTAAAAGATGAAAAAAATTCCAGAAAAGAGATACTGAAAAAATACTGATTATGATCATAAAAGAAAAAGAGAAATGAAATCTAAATGGAGTGTATCTAAAGACTTCAAAAGTCCTTAAAAATCTAATTTAGAGAAGGAAAACTCAAATTTAAAATCTAACTTGTGTTTTATGGCCAAGGAATAAAAACAAAAGGTAACATGCCACAAAAAATACTATATAGTATATTTACAGTGGCTGTTCCATTCATATGAGTGGAGATCTATCAATTTTTCATAATCTGACTCAAATAGATGGAGGATTGGTCACTTTTGGTGACAATGCCAAAGGAAAAATAGTTGTAGTTAGAACTGTTAGAGATCCTAATTCCTTCTTAATCAACAAAGTCTTGTATATAATGGATAAATCACAATATGATTAGTATTTTTTAGAATTGTGATTATGTTTCTTATGTTTTTTTCCTAAAAATTCCTAATACGTGTTTAAAGATAAATTTATTAAGTTTAGAGCACCAAGAACTGATAATGTTTATACTTTGGATCTAAATTCCTTATGTAAAAAAAATTGATTTGTTTAACTACTAAGAAAAATGAATCATGGATCTTGCATATTAGAATCAGTTATTGTAATATTTATTCTTTACATAAATTATATAAGAAATTTTTAGTTTTTGATTTTCCAGTCTTAAATTTGATAATGACAGATTCGGTGATGCATGCCAAATTGGAAAGCATCACAAATATTCATTCAAATCTATTAACAAAATTTCTACATATAAACCTTTAGAACTTATCCATATGAACTTGTTTAGACTATCAAGGATAGTATGTTTGGCTGGAAAATTATATGTCTATGTTTTAGTTGATGAATAATCTAGATGTACCTGGGTTTATTTTCTAAAACTCAAAAGTGAAGTTTTTACGATTTTTGAAAGTTTTTTGTAAGATTTTTCAAAATCAAAAATGTTTTAAAATAGTTTCATTAAGAAGTGATCATGGTGGAGAATTTGAAAATCAAGAATTAAATTAATTCTTCTCAAATATGGGTATTAAAAACACCTTCTTTTCACCAAGAACACCTAAAAAAATGGAATTTTTGAAAGAAGAAATAGAACTATTGAATAAATGCTAAGGCCTCTGAAGAATGAATATAGTCTTCCTACCTATTTTGGGAAGAAGCTGTAAGCATAGGTTGCTATATCATGAATAGAGTTTTAATTTGTCCTATTCTCAAAAAGAAACCTTATGAACTATAAAAGAATAGAAAACCTAAAGTAATGTAATTTAATGTTTTTGGATTCATGGTGTATATATTGAACACCAAGGGTAATATTGGAAAGTTTAATGTAAAAATTAAATGAAGGAATATTTTTAGGATATTCTGCTACCTTTAAATCTTAAAGAGTGTTTAATAAAATGTCAAGGATTGTATAAGAATTAGTTCATGTGAAGTTTTATGAAATTTAACCTTTTATTAAAGAGAAAAGTCAAATTGATGAAGTCACTACCTCTTTTGATAACATGAGACTTGAAACCCTTAAAAATGATTTTGAAAATGATACTAATAAAATTCAGTCTAGTTCAGAAGAACATGATACCGAAGAACCTAAAAGTATTATTCCTAGATAGTCTAAAACCCTAAAGAACCATCCATTAGAATCTATTATAGGAGATCTAGACACATGTATTAGAACTAGAAGAAATATAGAAAACCAAGTATAGTTATCTACCTTTCTATCTTAGTTAGAACCTAAGACTATTGAATAATCCTTTGAAAATAAAATTTATATGTTATCAAAACAAGAAGAGCTAAAAAAGTTTAAAAGAAATAATGTATGGGAACTAGTAAAAAGACCAACCAAATATCCAGTAATAGGAACCAAGTGGGTCTTTAGAAACAAATATGATGATCAATGGATCATTAGTAGGAATAAATCTAGATTAACAGCTAAGGGTTATAATCAAGAAGAAAGAAAAGATTATAATGAGACATTTTCCCATGTAGCTAGACTAGAGTCTATTTGAATCCTTCTAGCTTATGCATCTCATATGAATTTTAAATTATATAAGATGGATTTTAAGTCTTCCTTTTTAAATGATTATTTAATAGATATGGTTTATGTTGAACAACCCCATGGGTTTGGAAATATTCAAAAACTATGTGTTGTTTTTAAACTTAGTAAATCTATCGATGGCCTTAAACAAACACGTAGAGATTGGTATGAAAGATTATGTTCTTTTCTTTTGAAAAATGGATTTACCGTTTGTTTAGAAGAACCAACACTATTTAAGAAAATAGTTTTCTCTGATATTTTATAAGTTCAAATTTATGTTGATGATGTTATTTTTGGTTCTTCTAATAAAAAGATTTGCCATGATTTTTAAAAATTAATGCAAAAGGAATTTGAAATGAGTATGATGAGAGAACTAAATTTATTTTTAGGATTTCAGATTTATCAAAAAGATTTTTTAAATGTTTAAAATCAAAGTAAATATATTATTGATTTATTGAAAAATTTTGGACTTTCAAAAAATAATATATATACAATCGCCATGAGTACAAATATAAAACTTGATTTGTATGAAGCTAGAAAACCAGTAGACAATAAGTTATATAGAGGTATGATTGGTAGTTTGTTATATCTTACTACTAGAAGACCATGCATTATGCTTTATGTATGTATTTATGCTAGAATTTAATAAAATCCAAAATAATCACATCTTATTGCTATTAAAATAATTTTAATATATTTAAAAGGAACTGTTTTTCAATCTCTTCATTACCCCAAAAATTATGATTTTAATTTGATTTTATATTCAGATGATGAATTTTGATTTTTTAGGTTAGATAAAAAATACCTCAGGAACCTGTCACTTTTTAAAAAAAATCATTAGTTTCATGGTCTAGTAGGAAACAAGACTTCTTTGCCCTGTCAACCGCTAAGGAAAAATATGTGTTTGCTAGCTGTTTCTATGCACAAGTATTGTGGATGAAAAACAATCTACTGGACTTTGGATTAAATAGTAATAGTATTCCAATTTTATGTGATAATACTAGTGTATAAATATTTCAAAAAATCCTATAAGTTATTCCAGGACTAAGCACATTGATATAATACATCATTTTCTAAGAGTTCATGTTCTTAAAAAGGATAAATATTTAGAATTTGTTAATACTGAATATCAATTGGATAATATTTTCACTAAACCACTTCCCACTGCAAGTTTTGATTTTATTAAGGGGGAGTTAGGTTTATTTATTTTTAAATAAGTAATTGTTAGGATATTTTATTTTTAGGGAATATTTATTTCTATTATAATTTGTTTACTGTGTATTTTACTATTGATGTTTATTTGTTAAAATATATTAGTTTTTAGTTATTAAGTGGTGAGTATTCAAAAATTGTAATAATTACCCAATGTAATTGGAATGGGAAACCAATGCAATACCATTATCTATCAGAAACATTTCAAATTACCTTACTCATTTGTTTCTCAAACCATTTCATCTACCCAAAATGTCATCTACCTTCAAAACCATAGAATCGGAAGACCATAGAACTCTCAATTCTCAGAAATGGGGAAGACCAAGTGAACTAATAAGGAAGAATCTAGTAACCCAAAGTGTTAATGAGTTCCATCAAGGAAGATTATTCAAGGGATGGTTGTAGATTTTAGGTGGCTCTATGAGATGAATCTATTACTTAAGAAAACACTAACATTTCAAGGTTTAGAATTTTTATTCAATGAAGTGAATACAAAATTTTTTACATGGTTGAACTAAAGTATTTATAAAATAGTGTACAATTTAGTTTTGGTGAAATATAAGATGCTATATATGTGAAAACAAAAGATAAGGAATTTTTAATTTCTTCTGTCGAAATAGCTCAAATTTTTAAATTTCCTTATGAAGGTGAATTTCATTTTGACCTTTTATCTATTTGAAATACTGATAATAAATATATAGACATTATGAATTTTCTATTTAGATAAAAAATTAGGAAATTGTTTGTTAAGGATCTTGACGCAGATCAGAAAGTGCTAGTTAAGTTTATTCAAACACAAATTTACCCCAGAGTAGTTGAGGTGGATAAGATTTTGTACCCTGATATATAAATCATGTTTTTTTTCATCAGTGACAAAAAGTTAAATTTTTCTAGATACATGTTGTGATATTTTAATTATTGTTTCCAAGCAGAGGCTCAGATGTCATTTTACCCCTATGGAAGGAGACTCTATTTAATTCTATTCAAGAAGGAGTTGATTCATTTATTTGATGCAAGATTAAAATGTCATCATAGTAATGTTCTAAATGCTGGTACTCTAAGGATTTTTGGATTTTACAAGAGTACTATGAAATGGAAGCTTATACCATTTGGTGCAGATGACCAACAAAAGTCTGGATCATTTTCTTAGGGGGAGAAAAGAGTTGTAAGAAATGAAGGAATTGAATAATCTTGAACTAAAGGTGTTTCTAAATCAGCTAAAAGAAAAATAAGATTTATTGGTGGAATAAATCAAGGAGAATAAGAATAATAATCTATAGAGGAGTTTGTTATAAAACCAAGGAACAAAGAAGAACCTCCAGTTGAAGAACCATTGTTAGGTTTAGAAGAATCTACCCATTTGGTTTATTTGGAAGAACCAGTTCAAGAATAAGATCAACATACTGAAAGTCAGATTCGAGACCATCATGATGTTCCTTAGGAAGAAGATGAGGCTATTTGAGATGAATCTGTTTAGGAAGAGGCTACCAAAGAAGAACATCAAGTTAAAATATCAGCAATAGAGGTTATAAATATTGTTGATCATTAGGCTATCTTAGCCTTTGATTAGTCATTGGAGAGACCATGATAAATATCTAGATAAAAGAGAGAATTACTTGATAATATTTCATGTTTTAATGAAAATTATGTTGAGAAGTGTACCATAAATCCCTTAGCCATTGTGACTATTAATCAGTCCAAAAATCTAGATGAAGGAACTTATGATTCTTTTCCTAATCAGATTGAGGATCTTGTGATCAAATTCAATAAATTTCAAGAAGAAAATTATGTTCTAAAACAAGAGATGAATGTATTAAGAAAGTCATTTGAAGATTTATAAAATTCACCAGCCCTAAAGATAGAGTTTGAGCCAGTTCAGAATCAGCTTCAAGAAATTAAATAAAATTCTATGAAAAAGAAATATTTTGATGCATTTAAGAGTGAGATGATAAATCAAATTAATAAAATTAAGCCTGCGTATGTTTCCAAAATATATTTTTCATATCTAAATTCATATTTGGGAAACTAGTTTGATTCCATCAAGGGGAGTGTTACTCAAATTAGTACTTATAACTCTACCCCTTCAACCTCACCATATTTGATTAGAATATTTCAAGCAATCAAAACTGTTATGGCTAATATGAATGGAAGATTGCAGAACCTTAACTGGAACAATGCCCCTTTCTCAGTCTTGTTAGAAAATCAGAGATATATTATTGAGAAATTGGCTGCAAGTGAACCACGTATCAGGTTTCTTCTCAACTTGTTAAGTGATATGTTGGCTATGTTTATGCTGTAGGAAGAAAGTTTTCATGACTTTTTGAAATTCAATTTAGTTGAAAGTTTGAATGTGAGTTAGGATTCTATAATTTTGATAAGGAAGTTGGGAGATAATCTTGATGAAAGATTACAGGTATATATAAATGAATTTAAAGAAGTGTTTCAAGCTGCTCAGGCCCCTTCAGAACCAATACCACAAACAAACCCTGACCAAACCCTTTTAACATAAACCCTTCTAGTTGACTAACTTTTTTTAAGTAGAAAATATCTATTGTATTTATATAGATTTTATTAATAAATTTTCATTTTTGTTATATTTTCTATTCCTTATTTGATATCATTTTATATTTATCTCAATTCCCATAATGCATAATTTATTTCTACAAATAGTAAATTCTAACATTAATTTACTGTTTTGTGAAATGTTAAATGTGTTTTAATATATTTTTTCAATACTTTCTTTTTGATATCACAAAAGGGGGAGAAAATTTAATAAACACAACATTTTATTTTTTTTATAAATAATACTATAAAATTGAAATACTGTTATAAATATTTTCCTTATGTATGTTTACAAAATTCTATATTTTTTAATACTTTTATCAGTTTTGTGATCATAAAAAAGGGAGAGATTGTTGGGAATGTATTGTCTCAACACTACTCTATAATTTATTTTGATTTGGATGATCACAAATACCCTTTTTTATTTTACTAATGATTTTAATTTAAGTGTATTTTAGGGAATTAATATTTCTTTATATTTATTCAGAAATTATTTTCTAGATATTAATTCACAAGGAATTTATATTAAAGTGTTTGGGACACATTTTCAAGCATTCTGGAAACACTGTTCATACCCTACATAGATAATCATAATGTAATGAATAAACCATATGTTTTATACAACATATATAGATCATGATCTGTATGTTTTTATTCAAAATTTCACTGGAAGAAGAAAGTACAGTATCTAAACCCTACATCCAAAAATAGTACTTATGGTTAATAAACCCTATGTTATCAAGAAAGTATGGTTAAAGAACCTTAAGTTTGGAAGGAACCTTAAATTTTTCATGAGAGGAAAGTATGGTTAAGGAACCATGTGTAAGTAATATACATTATGATTTAGAGAAAAACATATGGATCATCTACCTTACTTTTATGATAAACCTTACGCTCAGAAGATGAATGCTATGCAGTTGAACCCTACGTGGTATTTTGTTGCTTTGTGAAGGAACCCTAATTTTATCTTTTATATGTGTCAAATATTTTCATCATATTTTCCGCAATTTCTGCAACGGTCTTGATAGAGTTACATGATGGTTTAAATCTCATTATCGATTGATTTAAAATGATTATATTTGATTTAATGAATTGTATTCAATGGATATTTTCAATCCTATTCTTAAGAGAAGTTACAATTCACATGTTTTATTTAAGATTTAAATATGTAAATTTTGTCAAGAATCTTTTGTGGATATGAAATTAAGAAGTAAGATATTTTATTTATATATTCTATTATTGTATATATTTTTAGATATAATATATTTTCAAGGGACCTATATTTATTTCATAAACTCAATCATACTATAGTTAAAATATATAATTCTACAATGAATGAACAAGTCAAAAAGTGGACTACACTTTAGAGATATACATGTTGTCTTATTCTACTGTAAGTTTGCAACTGCTCTGTTTTGTTGCTTCTTTTAAATTGATGATCTTTGTGCAACTAGGATTTATTCAGACTTATTCTATCTTGAATATTATTATTTCTGAATAAGAATATTCTTCTACTATCAATTTATGTTGCTACAATTGAGAAGTTCAACCAGTTTCAACAAATCAATCTCTTTTTATTAATTTGTGTTTCAACTGTTTGTACTCAGTTGTGGTGGAGTATCATCTTCTCAATCTAAGATGTGAAAAACCGTTTCTCTATTATAAGAACAAAGAGAATTTTTTATTATTTATATTTGTAAAGCTTTCAACTTCCTATAATCAGTTGTGGAATTTTGGTCTTATTATAAGAGGACCATTCTATGGAAATTCACCAAGCTCACAGAGAGAGTATTTGGTGGAGTGGATGAAGGGATATTTATGCCCAGAACCACTATAAAAATATGTGTTATTTCTTTCTATTTATCTAATTCATATTATAATATATAATAAAATCTATGCATATCTTTTTTAATTACAGACGATGTCAAAAGCTAGAATTGCGGAAGTTTTTGAAAAGATGTAGTTCACCCCCCTCTTGTGTGTTACTCTGTATATTCAGACCTAACAAAAATATCCAACAGTAATTTCATAACATTAGAACACAAACTCAACACATAAACTAATATTGATGATATACAATAATGTTTAGAAGTAATATAAAACAAATCCAGCACTATAAAAGGTAAAATAAACACCATACTTATAACTGTAGGTAGTCATACTTCAGATTCCTATAACACATACTCTACGTCATAAAGACATATGATCATATCCACATAAACATCCCCATTAGCTTGAGGATTTGACCCACCACCCATGATATCATCGGTATAAACTTTTTAACCCTTAGGGAGAGTTGATCCAACATTACTGTATTGGGAAATCCTTTCATAAAAACACTTCAAGTGGACCAATAATCCACAATGATGACAAGTATTATGAGCCTTCATATAGTTAGAATTGCTATGAATATGCCTTTGACACTAATATCAGAAAAATTGATATTATCCTAAAAAATACCCTAAAAATGGTCCTTAAGAAAACTAACCATCCTTGAGATTCTTTTTCTAGACAGAATACACACCTTGGGTAAAAAAAATACCAACTGAAGCTCCACACAAACATATCTTTCCAACTATTTCTACCTCATCCAAATCTTCTTTGTCAACTACCTCCACAAAGGTCAGATGGCACATGCGAATCAAAATTATCTGATTATCATGACTGAGTCCCAAATAAATCCTATAGGCCTTTAGGTACTCATTAGTAATGAGCTACAACATGATATGCACCAACTGACCAAAATAAGTAGAATAATCTAGAACGGTATGATCACCCTGCTCTATAGTCGAAAACTCATGGGTCTTTACCACATGTAACATATATGGGTAAATTTTTTGATTGAATATTTTCTTCAAAAAGACTAGGTAAAGCCCTAATGAAACTTAAATTTTACAATAGTGACCCACCATCTCCATCCCAGTCCCTTGATCATGTACTTGAAAAAACAAACTGTAGAGTCTTCCGAAGTCTTCAAGAAGTTGAAGATCATCTCAAACCACTCAAGACACTCCTCAAACTCCTATATTCCCTTGTCACCATAGAAGATGGGTGGGTGTTTCTTAGAAAATTTAGAGTCATGATGCACCATATGTCCTGGGTTCTCAACACCCACTTGAACCATAGCCTATATAGTACATATAAAAACTTATATAAAATAAGGGTCCACTAATGGATCCTCATACGGTTCATGTCTCATAGCTTCCTCTCTCATATTTTAAAGAGATCTTCTAGGAGGAAATTTCTAATAATCCTAATAAAAAAACCAAACAGTCATGAGTAGATTCCAAAATCATTGGACCAACAATAGTAATCAATATCCAAGCATTAAAAAAAGAATTTAAAGTAATCATAAAATCCACTGATCAAAAGATAATATGTTAAGAAATAAAATGCCCATTGAAGTAAACTTCCCATACAGTTCATTCATATTACCTCAAACACCATGTCACTATCTTGTAATGATTTTTTGACAACCCTTGGTAAGTTGATTTTATACACTGAAGTGAGATGGATCGTCCCATTTTCTGAAATTACTACCCAAATTCAAATTATCCTCAATCCTTTATACCTAAGATATTGAACCAAACTGATGTAGTGCTAACACACATCAGGCTGATCATCCCCTTTGATACCAAATTATAACAGACTAAACCTATTCAACTAGACAAGCTGCCCGAGTAGGCTCATCCCAGTGAGGTATAACAAAGATAAAAGAAACAATTATTGAGTACAACAAAAAATACATAAAACCTGATTAAAATTTGGAAGAAAAAGATACAACCAGATCCATATAAACCATACCATATATACAAAAATAGAAGAGTATGAATTAGACACGACTAACAAATCTCAATGTGACAAACTGTCACCTCCAAACCATCCTGTACTGAAGTAAGCACCGATAAGATAATCCAAAATTCTATAATATTCCCTCAGCATTAAATGTTTTCTGAAATAAAACATCTACAACTACCTAAATAAAAAATTAGGGTGTGACAAAAAATCCCAATAGGATACCACCATAGAGTCTATATAAGGTCTAATATCAATAATCCAATGGTTAAATATTTAAAACATAAATAGTTTTGAAAAGAATTTTAATAAATCCAAACCAATTTGTAAATCATTGTCCTTTTTTTTTCATAAAATCCTCCAATATTATCAAAGATAGAAATATGAAAATTATAAGTGATAAAATGGGAAAGTATATCCATACACCAATAGGTAATTTAGTAAACACTTATCCATGAATTAATGTATCATGTGAAGCCATGTTATATAACCTCTTATAAAAGCTTTTGAGAAACAATCCATGTTAATAAATATTATGTGATAAATAAACATAAATGAAAAATAACTCTATATTGATACCTATACTATAGGACTATATACTAGACATAAAATACCCTACTATAGGAATAATTTGGTACCTATCAATATCAATTCATACCACAATCCATTGATATCCCAAAATTAACCCCCAATAGTGCCAAACTCTAATGTTATCCATGTATATTTCTTGACACATCCAAGGTTACCAATATTCCAATATTCCAATGTAAAAATAATTTCAAAACTATTCTCACAATTTATAAAACATTTTCAATCCAAATTAATCTTTTATTTGGTGTTTGAAAACCAATTTCCTCATCAAAATCCCCACTCAAGAATTTAATTAAACACTTGGTGTGAAGAAAATGAGTTTTTAAATCAGATTCCTTTAAAATAATTTTTATCATTCTAAGGAATCCATTTAATCCAAAAATAACATTAATTCAATGAACAACAAAAAGTAAATTTATAATAATGATAAAAAATTCATATAATTAACTCGTTGTATAGAAACACCTATGTAAAGAATGATGGAACCCTATCCTCCTTTTACAACATAGATTGGAAAACCATGGATCAACCTTTGTAAGAAAAAGAATGAAATTGAACTACTAATAATAGATAAAAAAAATTGATCACAAATCCAAACCAAAACTGTAGCCAAATCCACAACTGTGTTCAAAGGAAAAGAAAAAAAGAAGGATTCTTACCCTGAGAGATGAAACACAACCATAATGATGACCAATCATCGAAATAATGATCTAGAAGGATATGAGATCTCTAAAATCACTAAAAATAACCTAGGTGTTCAAGTGGAAGGGATTCAGACTGAATGAAGAACAAATCAGTCATACAATTCCTGAAACCAATATGTTGTAAGATTTATACATCGTGTATTCCCATTACATAATGTGAAATTCTTGAAGGCCGTATATACCAAAAAAGGTGTTTCCACATATTATAAATCTATACTTTTAACATTACAAGATGTAAAATATTTTCCAGGTGTGTAAACCATTCATGACCTGAACCAGATTAATGACATATACCTGGTGACTATTACATGACATGTAATCCCATTATATAGAGTGAAATCACCCAACAGACTGAAAACAACCTTGTTTCTATAGTAAAACTCAAAACCAAGGATTATAAAAAAACATGATCAAGATAGTTCCTAAAAAAGTGTAATGGGGTGTTACATTATATATCCATTATTTAATGTCTCTTTCATGGGGATTAAGTTTCAAATGTTGCCAAAGAGGTAATGGTTTTATGTTATAATATCATATTTTATTGGGACTGTTTATGAATAAGTCTCTAATGTTGAAATATTATGAGTTCACTCATAAGAATTATCATGAAATTTCCTCTCCTACAATTATTCATGATATATTCAAGAAATATTTCCATTTCCACTCATTGGAACTTAAAATAATAGATATTTTTTTAGAAAAATCCAACTTTATTCTCTATCTGTTTAGAAATCCCTTTTCATGCAAAACCATTTTTTATAATTTGTTTTTCAAAAAAGTGTTTAAAAATACTCGAATGATTCATTAAATATATTTATACCCATGTTTTGATTTTTATAATTTGTTTTGAAAGGAATCATCATGTGTTTTTCCAAAACAATTCCAATTTTTATTTTACCAAAAATGTTAAAGGAAGCATTGTTTTAACATGTACAACCTGAACAGAAATTCCTGCCATCATGAACATTATTTTATTTGATGATTTCTTTATATTTTTTCAAATTTATATAAATATATAATGTTTTTAAAAATTAATTATATTTTAAACAGTTCATTCCAAATTGTAAAGACTATTTTTATCAAGAAATATTTAATTTTTTTAAAGAACACATTATAAAATTTCAAGGCCTTTTTCGTAGAAAATGAATTTCAAAATTATTTATGTTTTAAAAATTGTTTTTAAAATTGGAAAGGGTATTTTCCTCAAGAAATTTTTTAAATAATTTTTAAATATTCATTTATAAAATTTAAAGGTTATTTTAAATAATAGGTTTTCAAAAATATTTTATGAATATTTAGTTTTAAAAAGTATTTTTCTAAGAAAAGTTACTTTTATAAAGAAACATTTCAAGTGATTTTTCATTCAAAATCATTTTACATATAATATTGATTCATTTGATGTTACTTTTTCTTTTATGGGGATATGATCCAAGAATACCATTCTTTTTTAATCCTTAAATGGGTTTTGTTTATGATGAAAAGATATTAATAAAACCTGTTTCTCTTCCATAAGTTATACCATGATAAAATTCTTATGAAACTCACTTTTTTCACGGTTTATGATGCGATTAGATGAAACAATAATTATAAAACTTGTAACTTTTATATAGGGTATGATATGAAAAAATGTTTTTGAAACCCATATCATTTCATGGGTTAGGATATAATGAATTTTTTATATGATCTTATGGAAAAAATAAGTATTATTTTCATTATGTGATGGGTAGGACCTATATCTCCCTCCAATGAATTGGGTAAATATTTATATCTAATTATATAGACAAGATTGGAATGTGGAGTGAACCAAGTTCAACAAGGGACTTTGTCTGCTATAATGGTCTTGGGAATGAATCTTGACTACTCTGTTGGTTTGGGGAGTGAAGCCATTCAATAATGATAACCTTGGTAGTGATCCTTGACTAATAAGTAAATGATTTTCTATTGTCATGTGTATGAAAAAATACATGTATTATGATAATGTTATTATATCATAGAGCATGTTCTTTTATTTCCTTATGATTCCTGTTTTCTAAACATCCAATATTTATTCCACGACTCAAGATTATGATATTTGATGTATAGGGTATGGTTTTCATATGTTATTCTCATGTTTTAATATCATTATGTTCTTTTTATGAAAACGTGTTTACCTTTTTTACCCTTAATGACCATCTAAAACCCTTTCTTATGTTTCCTTTCCTAGGTTATGAAGAAAGGGTTAATTAGGGTATGTTTGTGAATAGTACTAAATGGGAAGATCTTTATGGGAGACATTTAAGATCTCTCACCAAATTAAGAAGATTGTTCTATATGTTTCCAAATGCACTAAACTAGTATGGTTCATTAGTTTGTGTTTGTGTAATGTATTAAATATTCATCTAAAAAGATGTAATATTCATGTATTAAAATTCCAGGTCGCTATAGTTTGTATCAGAGGATAGGTTTAGTTAAACTTATAAAAATAGGATGATAAAAATTCACTGATATCCCTAGGGATATTTCTACATATATTTCTAGGTAAATGAAAAAGGATAAGTCTAAGGATGAATCAAAGTATATGAAAATTATTGGAATATTGTTAAAAGATAGATCAAGTGCTTTCCATGAAATTAAATCCCTGTTTGGATACTACAATTGGATATAGATCTGAAATAGAGGTACCTAGGGGTAATAACTCCAAAAGGATCACATTGAATTGGAATCGATTGTCATATAGTGCATGGAAAAGTGCCTTGCTTCACACTTGGGTTTACCCTCCTAGGGGATATGCTTTAGAAATTCACAAACTCTTTACAAACCTTTATGAAGGATTTAAATAGATGATGGTTATGAATTAATTTGGATGAACCGATTAAAAAGAAGGTTTCATGATTTAGACATCCTATATGTGATTTTTTAGGATTATATAGTTCGCATAGATTATTATTTCTTACACTATGCTTTTTGGTTTTAGTCCAATTAAATAACCAGAAGGAACTGAGTCAACATTTAATGTTATGGAAATGTTTTTGATGATATGCCAAATTAGATGACAACTAGGGTGAAGAGTGTTGAGATTATTCCTAACATGTTATCATGAAACATGATTAAAAATGTGAACCTTAACCAAATCTAGGAATCACCAAAGTATATAAGGATATATTTTAGTGATATTTAAGGTAGTGGATATCATGGAGGAAAAAGATTAATTTTCTTATATATATAGAATGTTTGAAGAAGAACTCAAGGGAATTTCTCAAAGGGATGGGAATATGTTTTTGGCATTGAAAAGTAGGAAACAAATCAAGTAACTATAAAATAAAAATGAAAAGTTTGGTTAGTGAAATGGATAAGAATAATAGTCTCCCTAATGTATGTCAATAGTTGAATGCTTTAAATGTGGAATGTATGGGCATTATGAAAATTGATTTCTTAAGGGGAAATCACTTGAAGAGAATCAACAATGTTGTATGAGTAATGGTTTTTATATTTATGATGAAGAGACTATGAGTGACATATCAAAGGAATGAGGAATTATGAAATAATATGATGAAATCTAGTTTATGTTTTGAGAAGAAAGTGGGATGATTGAAGTATTAATTTATTATAATTCAAGGATCTTGTTATATGAATCCTAAAATAGGAATTGTTCAGTATAAGTTTTTTGTTAAGGATTTTCAAATATATATTAAATGCTACTGATGGAAAAGAGAAGTAATTTAATGGAAATGTGATAATTTGATTATGGGAAGATAACCCTTAATATTTTCTGGATGTTTAGATAATGATGTTGGGATAAATAGATTATTAATATGTATAAATTAAATTGGATAGTACTGATTACCTTGGATCTAATTAATTATTTGATGAAAAAAGTGGTTTATGCTATCATTTATGAAGTTTATAACATATTTGGATTTGAGTAATATATCCAATAATCTGTTTTTTATGTAAGGATTGAGGAAGAATATAGGTTTTCAATAATGTTTTATGGTAATTATGGTTATAACATTTTTTCAATAGAATACATGAGGAAGTTATTCACATGTTTGGTATGTGACAATCATGAGCTACTTTATGATATATGTTGGGTTAAGGTTAAGTTTATTTTTATAAATTTAGTTACCATATTTATACATTTTGAATCCTAGAAGGGATATATAGTTAACCATTTATAGAATGGTTTAATTTTAACTTTGGATAAGGTTTTAGAGATCAACATATTAATTAACCATATAAAAATTTATCCATATTGGATAATCCATGTTAAATTTCTTAACTAGAGATAGAATGAATGAAATATTATTATTTTATGGATATTTTTATCTATTAGTGGTTCAGGAATAAAAAAATTCATCTTTATTTCTTAGAGTAAAAAATAAATTAAAAAATAATCAAAGCATAATAAAAGGATGAAATTGTTCTTATGATACAGAGGAAATCTAAGTGTTAGGTATATCAGTCGCTTTGAAATTATTGATTGTATCTCGATGGTATCCTATATATTGGAACTTCAACTAAACCTCTCTTCGGTTCAAGATATGTTTCATGTTTTTCTCCCGAGGAAATATATAACAGATCCATCACATGTACTGAACTCATAGGTTGTACCACTAGAGCATGATATTCCTTACGAGGAACAACCGATAAAGATTCTAGATCGAATAGAGAAAATTCTACAAAATAATGCCAATTACATGGTCAATGTTTTGTGGCAAAAACTACAACTTGAGGAAGATATGTGGGAATTAGAGGATGTAATGTGGTAGAAGTATCTTTAGTTGTTGGTACTAAAGTGATAAATTTAAATAACAAATTCATTTTAGGGGGGGGGGGGGTAAAATGTAACACATCGATATTTTTTTGAAATATATATATTTTCAAATAAATTTTATTTTTATTATATTTTTAATCACATTCAATATAATGTTTATCTTGAATTACAAGTAAAACAGAGTTTTTCTTGTGTTACACACAACACTAAGTCTAAATAAAGCATGACATATTATTAAAATATTATTATTTTATATGATAGTTATCACATATCCATTGGAATGATGAGTATGAATATGATTAAATAAATTATGAAAATATATGGTTTATTCATGCATATAAAATTAATTCTTTGGTTACCAATTAATTAAAAATGAAAATAGAAACCATTTTAAAATAAAGGAAATCTTTTTCTAAAAACCCATTTTTTGAAAACAAACAAATTTTAACTTAATAAATTAACTAAACCACTTTTGGTGAATGTTTTTAATGAAATTTATAAATTCTATATTCAATCAAAATTTTAAAACTCATATTATATGTTTTCTATGTAAGAGATAATAATAAATCAAATTTTATGCTTAAAAACTGTATTTTTCTAAAATGCAGCTTTGTCGACAATTTTGTGAAATTATTTTAAAAATAATTTTTTCAAATTTTGGAAGCTTTATTGGAAAAAATCAAAAACTTTTATTATATCATAATATTAAAATTATTTTAGGGTGATTTTTTGATAACTTTTGAAAATATTAATTTTCCGATGAGTATTGAAAAATACTGAATTTTAATTGAAAACTGTATTTTTGATTAAACAATTTATAAAGATAAACTATATATTGAATTTATTTTAATGTATGATTAGTTAAATTATATATATATATATTAATACAATTTATTTAATTTTAATTAATTATATATTGAAATTGGATATAAAATCATTGAATTTTTTTGAATATTTTCTCTTTGAAAACTATTTTTCTCATCGTGTCTGTATAACAAATTTTTAAATAATATTTTTCCAATTCTATGAATTGAATTTGAAAAAATGGATCAAATATTTGGAATAATAATAATTTATATTATCTAATAATTTCATCTTAATATTTTAACAAAATGAATAGTGAAAATAATAAAAATTAATTACCGTGGTTAAGGTAAAAATGGATTTACTATGTTGTTAAACTAAAAAAAAAGGTTTAAAATTACCTAAAACATGTAAAATATATATTTTATGTCCATATTTAAGAAATATAATGTAAAAATTTCTATAATACTCCATTTGGTATCCTTGTTTCCCGATAAAAACATGGGTACACCTTTTTCTTTTCAAAATATTACAAGTGTGCCACTCACCTCACTTATTAAATGACACCATATACCCACTCTTTGTGACACCATAAAAACCATTTGGTTTGACAAAACCCAAACAAAATACTTTTCCAAATCACCTCCCATCATATTAAAATTCTTATTTTGGGAATAAATCAAACCTAGGAGGGATTTTGGAGTTAACCTAAGGAGGTTACCAAAAGAATATGTAATATTCATCAATGAGAATTTTTATATTATTTATTCCACCACACACTTAAATTATTATTAAACCATGATGATATAATAAAATAAGTATATTTCATATTATAATATATTTTATTGTTACTGTAATGACCTAAAACCATATCCTCTTTCCTCAAATGGGTTACAAATTCATCATTCGTGTGTATGGTGGACTTCCACCTCACGAACTAATGATATTAATTTTTCCATTAAAACCACTCACAACTGGCTATTATGACGGATAATATATATATATATATATATTATATTTATAACATAATTATACCTTTTTATTAATTATATCATGTATAACTTTTTTTACTTTCCATTCATAATGGGATACGATAACACCGCTCATGTGTACAATAGACTAACGTATCACGAAGTGATGTGATTTGTTTTTCACCAATGCTAAACATGGAAGATAATAAGGATAAATTTAATGAATATATGTGATATAAATGAAATTATTATGATATTTATGAAATATTTATCACTATTAATAAATAATACATCATTTTATTTCCTACATTTTCTCTCAAAGAAAGATGATAACGTCATTCGTGAACGTGTGGAATACCACCTTCACGAAGTGATGTGACTCTCTCTTTTTATCACCAAACCACATGGATTATATGTATATGTTTATTTAAATAAATAATATTTTATTTATGATATTAGTACCATTATTTAAATATAAAATATTACTCACCTCCTTTCCATAATGATCATTGAAAAATGTAAATGTTATTAATGCGTATGTACAACCTATTATCTCCATTATAGTAAAATACTTCATTTCTAAAAACCATATTTCATTATTGGTCATAAAAGTACAATTGATTTATAAATATAATAATTATGTAATTATTATTATTTTAGAGATTATGGATCCATGATCAATGTAATAGGAATGAAAATAACAATCAAAACATATATGAAAAAGAAATCGGTTATTACCTGAAACATGATTTTAAAAAGAAATTAGTAAAAAATTGTTAATGAATAGTCATAAGTAAATAATATATGGGATAATATATACGATTATGTTTATATAATATATTTATAATAAACATATATTTATTATAAAATAGGTTTGAACTTGTATGAGAGAAGTCAAGAATTATGGTAAGGGATTCCTATTCTCTTTTTTATTTTAGAAAGAAATATGAAAATTCACTATTCATTTCTTTTGTGTGGTTTATATACTTACCATTTGAAATTTTTATAACAAATATCTTAATTTTTATGATTTTAAATTTTCATTTTATGTTATTATTTATTTTTTATTATTATTCAATGATTATTAAAGTGGTAATGGATTTTCTTATAATATTTTTACTTATGTGAGGCATAAGCCATATTAACCATGAATCTTTTTGAAGTGGTGTATATAATTATCATAAATAAAATTTAATAAGATTTTAAGGAAAATTATTAGTATTAAATATCAATTATAGGATATATCTTTCATGGGAATTATGTTTCAAATGTTACCAAAGCGATAATGGGTTTATATTACAATATCATCGTTTATCGGGATTGTTTATGATTAAGTCCCCAATGTTGAAATTTTATGATCTAACTATCAATAATTATAATTAATTTTATTATCCTATGGTTATTCATGATATTTTAATTTAATATTATAATTTTATTACTCTTTTTTACTTAAAATAATTGATAAAATGTTTTTAAGAAAATCTAACGTTATTTTTCTTTTCGCTCAAAAATATGTATTCTTACAAAACATAGTTTTCTAAAAATAATTTCAATTTTTTTAACAATTTTAAAATGATTTATTAAAAAAAATTTACCCTTTTTTACTTTTTATTTTTTTTGAAAGGAATCTTCATGTATTTTTCCAAAAACAATACCCTTTTGAATTTCACCAAAAATGTGAATGGAATCTTTGTTATAATGAGTACGATATGAGTAAAATTTTCTACCTTCATGGACATTATTTTCTTTGAAACATCCTTTATAAGTTTCAAGGTTTTTTTAAAAGAAATGGAATTTCTTAATGTTTTATGTTTTAAAAATGGGTTTTGAAATTAGAAAGGATATTTTAATAAGAAATATTTTAAATTATTTTTAAATATTACTTTATAAATTTTCATGGTTATTTTCAAGATAATTTTTTTCAAAATGATTTATGTTTTAATTTTTTTTTCAAAGCAGAAATGAAATTTTCCTAAAGAAATGTTTTAAATGTTTTTTAAAGATTCCTTTATATGTTTTTAATGTTATTAAATAAAAGGATTTTCAAAATATTTTAATGATATTTATTTTTAAAAAGTTATTTTCAAAGAAAAGTAATTTTACTCAAGAAACATTCCAAGTGATTTTTCTTTCAAAATAATTTTCCATATAAGATGACATCCTTTGATGTTACTTATGATTTACTGGGGATATGATCCAAGGATATCATTATTATTATTTCTCTAAATGGATTATTTTTATGATTAAATTTTTTTTATGAAACCCTTTTCTCTTCTATAGGTTATAACATGATAAAATGATTATGAATCCCAACTTTTTTAATAGGTTATTCTACGATAAAATGTAGAAATGATTATAAAACCTGTACCTTTTCCATAGGTTATGATATAAAGAAATATTTATGAAACACATTTAATTTCATGGGTTATGATATGATTAATGTTTTATGAGATTGTGGAACAAATACATATGATTTTTATTATGTGACTGGTGGGACCGATATCTACCTCCAATGCATTGGGTAAAGATTAATATATCATGAGATTGATAGTACTTGAATAAGGAGTGAATCTGGTCCAGTAAAGGAATTTTTACACTATGACTATCTTAGGATTGAACCTTTACTATTATGATAGTTTGGGGAGTGAACCCATTGCGCTATGAAAGCCTTAGCTGTGAACCTTGGAAAATATGGAAATGATTTTCTATGCTTATGTGTATTCCACAATTCTATGTATTATCCAATATCATTCTCTCATTATCATGTTATTTTATTTCCTTATGATCTAAATATTATAAATTTATAATATTTATTCCATGAATCATTATTATAATATTGTATATATAGGTTATGGTTTTCATATGGTATAATAATGTCCCCATACCCCTTTGTACATGTTATGCTTACATACCTCCCTTCTTTACCCTTACTGAGAATCTAAGATCAATATTTCTAATTCTTGATTTCACAAGGTTATGAATATGTGTTTAAGTTGGGTATGTTTTTGAAGATTACTAAATGGGAAGATTAGTGTATTAGACATCGAAGATCTTTCACCAAATTAGGAATACTGTGTTCAATGTTTCTAATGGTACTAAACTATTATGGTACTCAAGCATGTGTCTGTGTAATGTATTGGAATATTCATATAAACAGATGTAATATCCATGTATTAAAATCCCGGGTCGCTATATATTGGTTAATAATTATGGATATTTATAAACCATCCTTTGCTACTTTTCCCTTATTCCATGAAAATAATATAAACACCGCATAAGATTTTTTATAAGGTTCGACCTCAATGGGAGAGCCTACTCTTTATCATATAGACTCCCATCAATTCATGGATTATTCCACGTATATATCAATCAATGTTCACAAGTGGTTTGAGAAAAAATCACCCTTAAACCAATAATTCACTATATTATCCAAGTAAAGGATATTTATAAAACATATCATAGTTGAGATATCTACTGAAAAGCTCCAAGTATCTCTATATAGGAATGTTGGTGTTGTTTATACTAGAATAACTAGTCTTCAAAAAATCTTGATGAACACCCCCATGGATGGAACATAAACTCCCCCAATATATTTGGTTGTAATCAACATGTATTCTAGCCTATCCACATTTTCGTATAATTTTCTTCCAGGGCTATCACTTTCTAGGACTGGTCCATCCAGTACTCCACCATCATGTATAATGTATCTAGTACCCCTTAGTTCGATGTAACTTGTTCCATTAAACCATTTTTCTAATTCCCCTTTGTCTAATACACTATACATGATATTTATCTTTTTGGTAAACATCCGTCTAGTTACTATCTATTTGAAATTTCTTTTTCTGGATCACTTCTATCCAGGTCTTCTTCTTCAAACTTGGTTGGAAACTCACACTAATATATAAATAAAATTCATCACTTTGGATCCTTTTAACAACACAAAACTGCTAAAAATTGGTGATCCATCACCCCTATATGTACACTAATACAAATTCATCCATAATCAGGTCACAAAAATGGTTTTATTAGTCCTAAAAAATAATGATGTTTTAAGTGCCCTTAAAATTTGATATCTTTTATAAATTCTATATGAAGTGTTAGTAAAGAAATACTTTATCAGTGCTAAAAAAATAATTAATAACTGGCAACGTTTTCATTACTAAAATAAGAGTTGATTAAAATGTGGATTTATTAGTGCTAATAATTTTTTTTCTGGGTTCATCACCCACCAAAGAACCTTTATCAGTGCTTTCAAGAAACCTTTATCAATGATCCCTCACCCCCACCAATCACCAACCCCCTTTATCTGCACCCCCAAACCCGAAAACTCGAAAATCCTTTTATCAGTGCTAGTTAGTGCTTAGACCTGCATCCACCTGCTTGGATTTGATCATTTGACATCTACCTTCACGTACTTGTGATTTACCACTTCTACGTGTTATTTTCTTATATATTTTTTAATATATATATATATATATATATATATTTAGATACATATTTTTTTCTATATATTTATATAATTTTTTAAATACATTTATAAAATATGTTTGTGTGTGTGTGTGTGTATGTATATATATATGTGTGTGTGTATTAATACATATATGTGTGTGTGTATATGTACATATATATTTATATTTATTATTATTTACATATATTATATATTAATATTTATTTACATATATTAGAATATACACATAAATATGTATGTGTTTGGTAATACAAACACACACACATATTTATATATAAGCATTATATTTACAATCATATAGGTATATAAGCATTCATACATTTGTTTTTGAATAAAATGGATAATAAATATTTATTTATATGTGGTTTATATATTTAAAAATATATTTTATTTTTAAATGAGTTTAAATATTTATTTATACAATTACATATATTTTTATAAATATATAAAAATATGTATATATATATGAATATATTTAATTAGAAATTACACTATATTAGTAAAAATAGAACAAATTCAACACCATCATATCCTTATTATTTATTTATTGAATACTACACCATATAAATTCTATTATTCTTCTCATTATTCAATACTGTGAAATAAAAAAAAACAAAATCCTGATTACATTCCTCACCATCTGAAGCTTCCAAGATATAATCTACACACAGAGTTACATTCTCATAGTGATCAACTGACCCCTTTACTCCTAAAAAATCCTTTTTCGGGTATAATGCATAAGTATTTCACTTATCTTGTTTCCACTTCCACCATAACATTTCCTCTTACCTTTAAAAATTTCCCACAATATCCAAATTATAATTACCTAATTGTTTAAAACTGTTCTACACATCCACTCTCACTATGGTCCCTTTTTCATCATTCATTGGGGTTATTAAGACCATTGACTGCTATATGAACTTGGTTTTAGGGGTACCTCATTACTGGAGTAGAGGATTAAGTCTTCTTTGTACCTCATATTTTAAAATTTTTAATTATCACAAACACATTTATTATATTTTGTACTTGTTTCATGTTTCCTCGACTATTTTTCTTATTTTTCTATTGAGTTTTAAAGGTAGTAAGGTAACCTAACTTATGACATATTGAAAGTGGGTTCAAAAGACTTATTTTATGTCATGTGAAATAGTAAAGCACTGAATATTCAGTAAAAGTGAACCCAAAAGATGGTATAACACCCAATAACACCCATCTATATCCACATCCCACATGCTAGAAAGTGTAGGCCCCTAGGTAGCTGTTGGGGATTCAATCATACAATATCTCTTTCCTTGCATACTAACTAGTAGGTGGCATCGGGTGGCTGGCTAGTGGAGAAATTATAAAACATTCAAAGATGATTTAAGGATGGTTATAAATGGTTCTTCATGTCTCCCAATTATGGGACTCAAACATAGACAACATAAGCATCCAAGGAGGATAAAAAAGATGGGAAAGGGAGGCTGGTAACTTCATCCAAATAACCAATGGATCAAATAAAATTATTTGGAATCATTAAAATATTATTAATACTAAAAGTTATTAAAATTTAAAATATTCTCATCATATTACAAAGAATATCAAAGTGAAAATTCTCTATGGTAATTTTGCACCTAAAAAATAACCATTCAAATGTGAAAACTTCATCGACTTTATTGAAGCACCATCATCATTCTTTGCTCTATTATTTCAATTTTTTTTAATTTTCTTCTTCTTATTGATATTTTCTCTTGTTATAAAACCCAATTAATCCCTATTTATTAATTGTAATCTCCCTCTCTCATCTTATTTCTACTTCATATCTTTCAGTGAGAGTTGATATGACATTGTATTAGGTTTTATAAAATGGTGCACCATCTCATCTCTCCCTCATCATCACTGTTTTTTTTCTTTTTTGTTCCAATAAAAGATTCATTGTTTGGTTCTTAGTTCATTAAAACCAAGGGTTCTTATTTTAATTATTTATTTATTGAAAATTAAGGGAAATAATTGGTACTTGTTTCCCATTTAATCCAAGGGGTTATATACCCTCTCAAGACTTTTTGAGGGGATGATATGTTGGGGAACCTCTATGTGATATTGTTGAACTCTTTTATCAAAGTGTTACTTATCCATTTACTTTATTCATTTTAATTTTCTCTATTATTACAACGAATTTATTAATTTAATCTATGATTTAATTTGATTTTATCACATTCTTGTATTACATTACCATATCTTTTATAGGATCATTTAATTCTTTATTCCCTTTTTTATTTATCACTTAATTTAAAAAAAGGGAATTCACCATAATTTCATTTCTAAAATGCAATAATATTATACTATGGTAATTGAACTATACTTATAAAAACCCCCCTATAAGTAGAGATGGATCCAAAAGAAACTCCCTCAATATTAATATATATCTCAAACCATAATTTCCTATAATGATTTACTAAATTTCAAGATGATTGAGTATTAGGTTCACTTTACATTCTTAAATCCCCTACCTCCAATCTCACTAGTAGAGAGGTTTAATCCCTTAAAAAAGGAAAATTTCCACAATAATTCTAGAATAAATAGTTTTATCTATATATCTTTCTTGATATACATTGTTCTTATTATTAGAAATAATTTTTTAAAGAACTTGAATAATATAGAGAAATTTATTTTATAAATTTATTTTTGATTACATTACAGGAAAAACTCAAACAGAGACTCATAGAGAACCTACATCCTATAAAACTTCTTTACTTATATTTCAATCCATATGAAATTTATGGCTGAATTCGATATGTAACCCTCCACATAGATGTGGGGGGTGACTAGATAACATAAGTATTGCGTTATCGAATTTAAGAAAAGGTATCTAACAGTTAGATTCTGGATCATTTTGAGGATGGAATGGCATTGAAATGAGAGTTGTAGACCTAGAAGGATAACCCATATCATTGATAAAGATGATTAAAAAATAAATTGTAAAACATAAGTCCATGTTAGTAGATTAAATCAATTAGAATTGATAAAATTAGGATCTTTATAACATAGAAAAATAAAGTTTTCTTAAACTGAGAATCGAATTAGAATATTATAAGAATTTACTAAACCCACTAAAAATGATTCTTAAGACCTTATGATTCAATAATATACCAATAAAAAGAATTGATATAGGGACATTGATATAAAAAGTGTGCAATCAGAGAGATTCCAAGGATATATGATGATTTCAATGATTATAATTGAGCTAATGCTAGTGAGTGATCTCCATTGAATAAGAATAATAAATTAGGGACTAAATAAATATCTAGAAAAAGAAATATAGAATATAGATCTATGAAATGTATGAACCCTATAGCATTAATCTCATGATGTAAGAGATTTTAAGTTGGATGGTGAGTCATTGGTGTGACTATGGTGCATCATCTCTCCTATAGTGGAAGAGAGACTAGAGGACCATATATCAATAATGGGAGAATTTTTAATACAAATTATAATTTTAGTGGATAATCCAATATCAAGAATACCAATTGAACATAAATCTTCAAGAATAATTGACATTTTTTCTGGAAACCCATTATCCAAAATTCAGAATTTGTTGTACATTTTTTCTCCGCACTTTCTTTTATCTGGGAGAAGATGAACCTTGGGTGTTATCCTTTCTTCCTTAGATGTGGCATAATATTTTTCAATAATAAATTTCTCCTTTACTTGTTCATATTTTCAAATAATTTTTGCAATGTTTGTTTAAAAAATTTCACAATTAGAATTTTAAAGTATATATTTAACTTAATTTTTTTGGAAGACTCTTCATATTATTTTGTGTTTATATTTTTCACATTTATAATTTTTTTTGAATTATTAGTTTATATTATTTATTTTAGTTATAGGAGTAAGATAATTCAACTATAGATTTTCCATTTCATATTCCTTCAAAACCAATTTTTCCTCAAGATCATTCATGATCTTCTCATTCTTAGTAGATTTAAACTTGGATCTCATGAGTTATTCGATAAGTTCAATTTGAAATTCTGGAAACTATTCTTATGTATCAACATTATTTTGATGTTACTTATTTAATAACTCAATATCCTTATTAATATGTTTCTTCCACTGAAGAAAATATTCCAATTTAGATATGATCACATTCTCTATGTATATTGCTTCACCTCCTTTATCATCACTACTTGGGGAACTTTCATACCCTGAAACATGTTCCATAAAGTTATTGATTTTCTCATATGCCTCATACTATAATTTTAAGGTTTTAGATTTACGGTATGTGACAGTAAATTTCAATCCCAACATGTATTTTTTAGATGCAAGGAGTGTTCAATAGTGCATAAGATAATGAATCATTATGATCAGAGAATATAATTAAAAAATCGATATAGAATTATAGAATCATGATAAAGAATATTTCACATTAAAAGTTTAATTAAATTTAAAAAAGAATTACATTGGTATTTATTACTTTATTCTAATAATATTTTTTATTTTTGGAATGTTATTCAGATTGTATTATCATAGTGATTTCTGGATTTAAGAATAGAATCTATCTAAAGGTGATCCACACATACTTCTTGATATTTAAACATTTTCGATGGTTATATGGGTTCTAGAATAGTGGTATCAATTATATTACATCACATGAATTTAAATGATGATAAATATGTTGAGTTGGAAGGATTTATTCTACTTCTTAATCCCCTCAACTTGAGAATTAAAAGGTGGTGGAATAATCTTTAGGTCTTGATAGTAGAAACCCTAGATTGTTCATTATTTGAGAGATGTATCCCTAAGGATATAACTATTTTATACACCAAAACGATCCTCATATCTTTAGGTTAACCCTATAAAATGATATAGGTGATGAATATATATAAGTAGGTTTTTATATTCATTAATTCCAAATTAGTCCCTTATAAAATACTAAACTATATACATTAACCATGATAATAAAAATAATTAAATTATTATCATGACTTGGATTATGCTAACCCATGAAATATTAAATATCATTTTATTAAAAAAATAAGTTAATATTTATTTAATGATATATAAATATTATATCACTCTAATCACTTGACCCTTATTGTCCTAAAAATCATGTTTAGTACTTATTGAATGATTATTAACAAATTTTTTTCATTTAATAAATAAATAAATATTATATTCATGGTCATGTGAATAAATATTTATTTAATATTCAAATCAAATAAATATAGTGACTAAATATTGTATGATCAATAAATTCTAAATAAATAATATATCCCAGTATTAATAATAATATTTATTAAAACCATTTAATACTAATAGTATTTAATTGAGATCAATGTAAATAGTAAAAGTGTGACCCTCTATCCCTCATCCTCAGTATAATTAAGGGGTTTTTCCTAAAGTCTAATATCAATATATTGAAATATTTAAAATATCCAATAGAAGAATAATTAAATGTTACAATGATAATAGCCACATACGAACACTTATTGTGTAATATAATCCTTTTTTCTTAATATCTCACAACCCATGCTACACATCTACCTCTTCATCCAACATGCTTGATATATATTTCATTGAAAATATGAAATAAACTTGTCAGTACACTATGGCCATGAAATTTAGTTATAAATTTCTATTCCATTCAAAGGTATAAGATATCATATTCCATAAATATGTAAGGGACACATCCTTCCTCAAATTATTCATTAATAATATATCATTTATGTCACACCCAATGTATATTACTTCACTGTGAAGATATAACTTCATAATAAATTAATGTATGAAAGTCATGATATGTAATATATATAATCTTAAAGTACCTAAATCATTTTACATGTTCATGGATTAGAATGTCTAATTACACATAAAAATTGGTAATTCCTACTTGCATGTCTTTACTCATAACCTCCCATCTTAGACATTACCTATTATGAACTCTATGATATGAAATATCATCCTCATATGAGTATCCAACATCTAAAAGTCAACACCATCTATGTACCCTGATAAAAAGTTATATGAAAATTGGGATAATGTTCAAGAATATCATTATAGAACATCAATTTTATCAATATAGTGGGGAATTACTATAGCCCTTTCGATGCAACGTAGACTCTAGAACATTATGAAATTAAATTTATACATAATAATAATCAATATATGATAAAAAATTTATTAATATTAAAATCTATGTAGGTACTCTAAATCTAAAGTACAATGTAGTTGGTTCTATGGAACCAACCACATCATGATTGGTTGTTAGAGGAATTATCCTCTTCTTCAACTTTACTCATCATACTTATTATTTTATATAATGGTAATTTCATATTAATAACTCTATATTTGATTATTATTTTTGGGAACATTTCCCATATCATCTTATGAGGATTTTTATCTGAATCCTCATCATCAAACTCATTATTTTCCATCAATGGAAAATTGACCGTAAATTGTCTATATAGTGACCCTATTCCTTTACACTAAGCATAATTAAACATAAAATTACAAGAAAAGTATTGTAAGGTATGGTGTCTTGGAAGACTAGGTACATAAAACTGAAAACATAGAACTAAAAAAACATTTCTTTATTTATCATTCATTATGAGATCCTAACTTCATTTGATCCCTTACATATGTATAGGATAACCTGGGGATAAAATGAACAAAGGGATGAGCTAAAAAGACCAATGATGGAATAAAAATTAAAATAAATCTTAGAAAATGGGTTATAAGGCATAACATAATGATATAAAAAGGCATGGAACACAGCTAAAAATAAGGAATCATAACATGGGATCATACAATCATGGATTCATAATAATGTGGTAGCAACATAAAACATTACTTTAGTATGATTCAAGGATCCATGAACATATAATATCATGAGTCAAGACTCTTTTCACATAGAGAAGCACACTTCAAGGCTAACCACCAAGAACATTGCACATAGAGCATGAGTCAAGGCTAACCACCAAGTTCATTACACATTGAGCACTAATCAAGGCTAACCACCAAGATCATTTAAAATAATGTCTTATGAGACTAAACATAACCCAATTAATTGGTGTTCTATATGGGAACACATATTCATAAATTTTTTTTACACATAAATAATAATACATAAGCATTCACACATAAATAGAAGGGTTACCCATGGAAAGAAATGAGTATCATAATCATGTCATAGAGCATAATAAATGGGTGTATCATAAAAGTGTCTATGAAAGAAAAGTAATAAATCATACATGGAAATTAAAAAATCTAGATATGCATATATTTTTATAATATATGTCAAACTAAAGTGGTATCATGTAAAATATTACTTAAGAATCTTTAGAATTAAAACTTTTTTAGTGTGGTTTAAGAAACATATTAATAAGAATGTAAAAAAGAAAATGGAATAATATTTTATATACAACCAGAATTTAACCAAGAAGGTTTTCATAATAAAATAAGTGATTTTATAAAAGTAATGGTGGATAAAAACAGATTAAGTATTTCACTTAGAAATGGTTATGAATTTGGGAAATTCACTTAAATTGGGCTTGCTTATCGAGAAGAATCGAGTAAGGAACCTTTTAAAAACATGTATATCCACAAAAAATATAGAGTAATGGATTTGGATACATGATTTTGAAAAATATAAATATTATTTATATGATTTAAATAAAAAAATATAATTTCATTTGTGTAAAATGAGATAAAGAATAACCCAAAGGAATAATAGAGGTTTGGGTAGAATCCCTTACCTTAAGTCTGAAGGTGTTCTTAACTTGATCTTAATTTATGGGAGAGTAAAATTAGATTCAGTAAATAATAATTAAAAAACCTTTTATTCATGTATTTTATTTATTTTAACTTTTTTGAGTTCATTTATGGGATTTTTATGGGTTAATAAGTTCAATTTCACGTTTAGGAGCGTTAGTTTCCTTGGTTTTCATGATGAGTTTACTTGTATATGTGTATGGAAAATCATGTAGAATGAGGATAGATGTTCAGAAATAAAATTATATGTTATTAATAAACATATATAATACTAAAATAATTTTTTTCCATAAGTGAGGATAATGCATTAGATAAACCATTAATGATAAACATTTAGATTAATTTATCATTTTTTGATCACAACGAACTCATTTTGTTTTATAAATTAATATAATGTGTAAAGAATGATTCCAGATAATTAAATAAGATATAATAAATTTATTATAATCTATTTCAACCATGAAAATGGTTTTAAGACTATCATTGAAGATGGAATTGAAAGTTGAAATCACATTGTCCACAATGGTGGTAAATTGGCACCTCATAGATGATGTTTTCATTCTTAAAGTAAAAGAGAGAGGAGATGATAATTGATGAAGAATTATTCTATAAACATGGTAAATTTATAGTATATTTATGATACAGGAGTTTTCATGCAACTTGGATAAAGGTTATGTGAGGAGAGAAAAATAAAAAAAAGAACTTGAAAAGAAATTGAAAGAAAACAGAAGAGGGTTTTACCTCTTGATTCTTTCTTCTTGAGAACCCCCATAGGGGGATTGATTTTGGTCTTTTGATAGGGAAAAATTCTCATATAAGTGGGGGATAGTTTTGGGAATATTATTGGGTAGAATTTGGACATGTTTAAAGGCATAAGAGGTGTGAAGAGAAGAGGTGGTGAGGGGTGGTATTTTTAGTGGAGGAGAGATGTGTTTTCTCATTATTTATTTCACTTGTTTATTATTTTTCTCAAGACAAGAAATTGTGTTGATTATTAAGACTAAATAAAGTTATTAGATTATATGAGTTTGAACAAATTGTTCTTAAATCAACCATTACTCAATGAATAGTTTATTTAACTTAAAATTTATATACACAGTAAATTACTGTATTTTATAATTCACCCAAAAATTCAAGTATTTTTGAAAAATCCCAAAAATTCACCCTAAACATTTTTTTACATTTATAATTAAAAAATATAATCTATTTTATGAAAATAATTTTCTAAATATGATAAATTTAATTTTTAATTAAACTCATAATTTACTCGAAAAATACAGATTTTAAAATTATAATAGATTTTATATCAATTTGAAAAATCAAATAAGGTCTCACAAAATTATCTTATAATAATAAGACATAAAAATATTAATTTATGACTACATTTTATGAAAATATATATTCTTTAAAATTATTAAATTATTCATTAAATTGTAATTAAATATTTACGACTTACAAAAATATCGACAATTAATTAATAATTTTAAAAAAATTTATTTACTTATAGTATGATATAATGATTTCATATTTTCACTTATAATATAGAGTAGTTTTATTCATACTTCAATTGGTTAGGTTACTATTCAATTGGCTAGTTTACTATTCATAATGATCACATTACTATTTCAAAGGTCAGGTTACTATTTCATAAGTATAGGTTCTTCAACTTCTAGAAACACTTATTATATCATTAATTTATCATTTATAAAGAATGTATTATTTTATCTTATATGTTTATACCATATGACATAATTATAAGACGGTAATTTCATTGATAAATGATTTGGGTCTTTTCATTCTCCCCCCTTATGAAATTTTGACCTTGAAATTTTATTTTAGATTCTAAACTATAAAAAGGAATGGGTATTTTTCCTTCATCACTTTCTCCTGTTCCCATGTTTCCTCTTCAGACTTATGGTTCCTCCATAGTACATTGACCAGGTGAGTAATATTATTATGTAGAACTTTATGTCTATAATCCAAGATCTTAACTAGATGCTCCTCATAAGAAAGATCATTCTCCAATTGTACCACCTAAGAATTCAGTACGTGTGAAGGATATGGTATGTACTTCTTTAAGAGGGATACATGGAATGAATCAAACACTTTAGACATGGTAGGTGTAAGTGCTAGTCGATTTGTCACAGCTCCAACACGATCAAGAATATCGAAGGGGATGATGTACTTAGGACCTATCTTCCCTTTATTCCTAAATCTTAGGACCTTATTCTATAGTGAGATTCAGAGGAATACCGTGTCTCCAACTTTAAACTCATGGTCTCGTCAATAATTTTCTGCATAAATATTTTTTTGACTTTGGGATGCTTTGATGGGCTACTGAATGGTTTTCACCTTTTTCTCCATTTAATTAACTATTTTAGGTCCCAACATATTATTCTCACCAAATTCATCCCATATTTCCAGTGTTCTGCACCTTTTCCAATAAGGGGATTTGTATAGAGCCATTCAGATGCTTGAGTGAAAACTATTATTATAAGAGAACTCAACTAGAGGCATATGTTGGTCCCATACTCCTTTTAATTCCATAGAACACACAATGAATCTTTTTTCTTGTATCTAAATAGTTCTCTCAGAGTGGCCATCAGTTTGAGGATGATAGACCGTACTAACATTAATCTCAGTTCTTAAATAATGTTGGATACTTTTTTAGAGCTTCAAGGTGAATCTCAGATCTTGATCAGATACAATAAATAGTGTTACTACAATTATCCTTACCACTTATTTGATGTATATCCATGCAAGTTGATCCAGTGATAATTCCTCTTGAATTTTGATAAATTGAGTTGTCTTTGTAAGATGACCCACAATAACCCATACAACATTGTTTCCTCTATATTCCTTTGGAAGTCCAGTAACAATGTCCATGTCGATGGTTTCCCATTTACATGTTGTTATAGGCAATGGTTGCATAATACCTTTAGAATTTATCCTTTAATCCTTCACTTGCTGACATACCAAGCATTTTGATGTATATTTGGTGATCTCCTTTTTCATATTGTTCCACCAAAAGTTCTCCCTAAGATCTCGATACATCTTGGTTCTCCATGGATGAATAGAGAAGGTTGATCTATGTGCGTCATTCATAATACATTCATTTATTTGTGGATTAGATTGTACAAATATTCATGACCCAAATCTTATGAGTCCATCCTCATCAATCTTGAACTCATAGGATTTACCATTCTTCATCGCTTCTACCTTTTTTTTTTGAATTTCAACATCATTACTTTGAGAATCCTTTATTTTTTCCATAAGGTATGGTTGAGAAATTATTTGAGAAATGATTGATAATGTTACTTTCTTAATGATTTCCATGTCTATCCTTTTCAAATTTAAGAAGATTGGATCCTCATCAATTATCATCATTAATAAAGGCATAGGATCCTTTATACTTAGTGCATCTGCCACCTTGTTTTCTTTACCGAGATGGTAGTGGATTGAGAAGTCATAATCCTTGATGAGATATATACATATTTTCTAGTGAATATTAATCTCTGTCCATGTGAATATATATTTAATACACTTATGACCATCACATATCTCACACTTCTCCCCATAGAGATAATATCTTCATATTTTCAATGCAAATATCACAACCTCCAACTCTAGATCATGTATGGGATAGTTTTTATCATGTATTTTCAACTACCTTGAGGCATATGATATTACCTTATCATTTTTCATCAGTAAACAACCTAAGTCTTTCTTTTAAGCATTGCATTACACCACAAAGAGGTCTCCACTTTTTGGGAGTGTGAGTACTAGTGTAGTGATAAGCCTCTTTTTGAACATCATAAAATTTTCCTCACATTTTTGAGTCTAGACAAACATCACTCCCTTTTGGGTTAGCTTAGTTATTGGGTTTTAAAATCATGAAAAGTTCCTCACAAATCATTACTAATACCCAGCTAGGACATGGAATCTATAGATCTCCATTACAGATGTTGGCCTGAGCTAATCCTCGATTGACTTTTTCTTAGAAGGGTCCAAAAATATTCCTTTTCTAGTGATAACATGCCCCAAGAATGATACTTCTTCTATATAGAACTCATATTTACTATAATTTGAATAGTTTTTCTCCCTTCTCAGAGTCCGCAACATAGTATTCAAATGATCTTCCTATTTCTCTTTTCTCTTGGAGTGTATCAAAATATCATCAATAAATACTACCATAAATTTTTCATGGTAATCCCTAAGGAATATATTAATTAAATCAATGAAAATGGATAGATCATTAGATAGTTTAAAGGTGTAACACCCCAACTCCAAAATCCTGGAGCCGGTGCATTATTACATTATATTGGAATTATTACAAGGTAGAAAATACTGAAGGACCATTAAATTTTGCATTATTTTAAAGCCATATTAGATACATAATACCCATAATGCATTGGTAAAATAGAATAAAACTTTCTACATAATAAACTGAAATAAAATCCCTCCTTGAATGCTTATTCAAAGTTATATTCTTCATAACTAGGGAAAAAAACAAGGGTGAGATCAAATGCTCAATAAGTGTAAGTACAATGGAAACAATATTGAATAAATCTTTATGGAAAGGTAAATAAGTGATCAAAATATAAATAAATACAAATAAAAAAGGAATAGTCTATATGGAAATGAAAGAAACTAAAAAACATTCCACTAATCAATAAACTAAAAATAAAATAAATCCATAGATATGTTGATGAAAAATATCACGGATAAATATAACTGATAATAAATGAGGGAAATGCTTAATTATTTGACACCATGTTTCACAGGTACATGGAACGAGTACCATCAAGACCTTTCATAAGACGATTTAGCTATAGGGTAAAAACTCATCTATTTTGGCCATCTATTTCGTCTCATGAGACTACCGATACATTGTGGGATTTCATTAACCGGTCCCCGACCTATGTAATACCTGTCAAAATAATTCCCCATTTATCAACTAAATATTTTTCCTCATAAAATTTCCATATTGATTAAATAATATGGATTTATCAATAATACCTTATAGGAGGATAAGTAACAATAACATTTGTTGTCAACAAAACATTTCTGAGGAAATATAATATTTAAACACTCCAATGTGTTCCATACCACATTGAAACATTTAAATCACAATTCATAGTGAATTTAATGAAAATTATAATTCCATGAAAACAATTAGATCCATGATATATCCTTTCAGGGAAGGTATACACACCAAATAAAATGTAATTGGTTCATAATAATAATAAGTCTCAATGGAAAGTAAATTGGGATGAAATCCCTTAACTTATCCTTCATTTTTTGTGTGGTATTTATACTCTTATATATCAGTTTAAAATATGTTAATAACTAATATCAGATCCAAAATTATTTTTATAATTACACATATTAACCTCTTACAATATTTTATTACCCTTTTGTTAAAACTCTTTCATTATTTTTACTATTTAGGTGTTAGTTTACAAGTTTTCTCAAGTCCGTTTTGACTTGTTATTTATTGTTATTATTAAATATATCATGGTTTCATCATCTCAAAAATGTAATCCATGAATAAATTATCTTATATATTCATTAAATAAGTATTTTTTAAAAGTCCATAATATTTGCATATTGAAAATAAAGTGCACCGTTCATGGAGGTGGTAGGTCGTACGTACACATGAATGGTACTTTCATTTCTTTATCATTTTAAAAGAAATTACAAATAAATGATACATATATATATTATAATTTATAGTATCATATCTATGTTATAAATTTAAAATAGTTTTATTATAAACATCCTTTATACATTCCATAAATGGCATGAACGAGTCATATCATTTTGAGTGGGTAGTAGTCCACACTTCCAAAAATGAAATTATTGTATTTACACAGTTTGGAAAACATAAATGTATGTTATAAATAAAAATTAAAGAAGAATAAATACATTATAAATTAAATATATTTCACCACATCGTTTCCACCATGAGAGGTGGTAGGGGAAAATTGAACAATCGTCGTTTTGCGAGGCAGTAGTTTATTGTAAATACAAACAATATGTTTGTTACCCATTAGATGGATGTGTGTGTAAGTGTATGTATAATAATAAGAATAAAAACATCCTAGTATATTTAGGATACTGGTTTTTTTATGCAATCAAAAAATAATAAGACTATATAGAGTGGATAATTGAAATGAAACTAGAAATTATGAGGGAATGCGTTGCCTCTTAATTGAGTAACTTCTTTTTGTTTGAACCAAAATACTTTCTTATAAATATTTATACCAAAAGGGAGGCTTCTAGGTTGAGTGGATGGATGTTGGTAGACTATTTGGGTAGTTCTTGGCCTAACTTAGGTGTTTTTAGAGGCGATGAATGGGGAGAGCTGGTGGCCTTTTATAGGGAAGGAAAAGGAATCACTTGGAATCTTTGGAAACAAGTTAGGTGTGTACATGTTGTTACCTTAAAAAAGTCATTCCAAACCAACTAAAATCAATAATTTAAGGTTAATGGATGAACTATGACCATCTAATGGGTGTTGGAAAAGTGTATAGGTCATTTGGTCCCTTATGTTGAAAGTTTAGTCTTTTACTAAGCTTAATTTCACCTTAATAGTTGTAATTAATTTTAATTACTACACTAATATTTTTTTGTAACAAAAAAATATGGTCTTATTAGAAGTTATATATTATTCTAATTCCAAATATGGAATTCATTTTTTCTAATTATAATCTCATAATTGTAAGTAATTAATTTAAATTTCATCTCGTAGTTGGGACGACAATGCGGGTTTTTAAGGTAATAATGTCTATAAGTTTGCTATATTTTAATAGCTAATTTCAAAGTGAAATTAATTATAATTAACTAAATTTTATTAATTGATAAAAAATTATCTAATTAAAATTTAAAACAAATTAAAATTAAAATTTAACCTATAAATAAATTAGATGAAAAAATAGTTTTGAACTAAAATTCCGTATTTTTAACTATTCATTAAAAAATGAATCTTCACCGAAAAATACCAAAAATTAATCCTAAGAAAATTTTTATACTTTTGTTTGAATGAAGAGGTGTATATTGATATATTAAATTTATAAAAGGTTTCAAATTTCGATTTAAAGAGGGTTCCTTATCAAAAGGCTTCAAAACTGCATATATAAAAAAATATAGTATTTTTTTGTGTAATATTGGGTTGTTCTTATCATATGCCAATTATACAAGTGTAAAATTATTTAAAAGAATAACCATATAATATATACCTTACCAAAATTATATTAATTTCTATCTTAGGGTTATTCTCTCTAATTTATTTTTTCTAAATATAGTTTCCAAGGTTGTTACTAAACTTCCTTTGATACCAATTGAAATGCCCTGACCCCCAAAGCCTAGAGCCAGTGCATTATTAAATTATATTGGAATTATAACAAGTAAAGAAATATTGAAGGAACATTTAGTTTAGAAGTATTGGAAAGATATATTATATACATAATACTCATAATATATTGGTAAAATAGAATAAAACATGCTACGTAATAAACTGAAATAAAATCCCTTTTTGAAAGCTTATTCAAAGTGCACTTCTTCATAACCTGGGGAAAGAATCATTGTAAGGGAATGCTGAAATGTTTATTATGGGTATGTAAAATAGAATAAATAATGAATCAATCTATAAATAAAGGTAAATAACTGATCACACTTTCCATAAATAAAAATAGACAATCCACAGTCTATATGAAAATGTATGAAACTGAAAAAACATGCCATTAATCAATAAACATAAAGTAAAATAAATCCATAGATATGTCGATACAAAATCTCATGGATAAATATATCTGAGACTAAATGTGGGAAATGATTAATTTTTAGACACCATGTTTTCTAGGTACATGAAATTTGTACCATCAAGACCTTTCACAAGATGGTTTAGTTATAGGGTAAAAACCCATCTATTTTGGCCATCTATTTCATTTCATGTGACTACCGATGCGTCGAGGGGATTTCATTAACTGGTCCCCAACCCTTGTCATCCATGTCCAAATAATTCCTCACGTCTCAACTAAATATTATACCTTTTCAAAAATAAATATTTATTAAGTAATATGTATTTATCAATAATACTGCAGAGGAGGATAAGTAACAATAAGGGCTGTTGAAATTAAAACATTCTTGAGGAAATATAATATTTAAACACTCCAATGTGTCCCATACTACATTGAAACATTTATATCATAATTACTAGTGAATTAAATGAAAATTATAATTTCATGAAAAAAAATATATTTATGATATAACCTTTCAAGGGAGGTATACAAAGCATATAAAAGTGAATTGGTGCATAATAATTATAAGTCTCAATGGAAAGAAAATTGAGATCAAATCCCTTACCTTATCCTTCATTTTTGTTGTGGGGTCTTTATCCTCCACTTATATTATCTCGATAGGGATCTATTTCTTAGAATACCCACATAATATATACCTTCCCAAATTTATAGGAATTTATATCTAAGGGTTGTGCTCCCTAATCTTTGTTTTTTAAATCTAGTTTCCAAGGTTGTTACTAAACTTCCTTTGATACCAATTGTAACGCCCCAACCCCCAAATCCTAGAGCCGCTGCATTATTACATTATATTGGAATTATTACAAGGTAGAAAATACTAAAGGACCATTCAGTTTAGAAAAATTTGAAAGTCATATTACATAAATAATACCCATAATATATTGAGAAAACAGAATAAAACATGCTACACAAAAAACTGAAATAAAATCCCTCCTTGAAAGCTTATTACACGTTCTCTTCTTCGTAACCTTTGGAAATAAAAATAATAAATTTGAGATCAAATGTTCAGTGATGGTAAGTACAATAGAAACAATAATGAATAAATCTATATGTAAAGGTAAATAACAGAGCACACCTTCCATAAATACAAATAAACAAGGAATTATCTATATGGTATTCTAATAAACTTAAAACACATTTCATTAATCAATAAACTGAAAATAAAATAAATCCATAGATATGTTGAAGCATAATCTCATGGATAAATATAGCCGAGTATAAATAAGTGAAATTATTATTTATTGGATACCATATTTCATAGGTACATAGAACCAGTACCTTCAATACCTTTCACAAGAAAAGTTAGCTATAGGGTAAAAACCCATCTATTTTGGCTATCTATTTCATCTCATGAGACTACCGATGCATTGAGGGGCATTCAATAACCACTCCCCAACCCATGTCATACACGTAAAATGCATTCCTCATGTCTCAACTAAATATTTTTTCTCATAAAATATTCATATTGATTAAAGAATATGTATTTATAAATAATACCATAGAGGAGGATAAGTAACAACAAGGTTTGTTGACAGCAAAACATTCCCACGGAAATATAATATTTAAACACTCCAATGTCTCCCATACCACATTGAAACATTTAAATCATAATTCCCAGTGAATTAAATGAAACTTATAATTTCATGATAACAATTATATTCCCGATATAACCTTCTAAGGGAGGTATACACTCCTAATAAAAGTTAATTGGTTCATAATAATAATAAGTCTCAATGGAAAGTAAATTGGGATGAAATCCCTTACCTTATCCTTAATTTTTGTTGTGTGGTATTTGAACTCCAATATAGTGGTTTAAAATATGTTTCTAACATATACTAGAACCAAAATTATGTTTATAATTCCATATATTAACTTCTTAAAATATTTTATTACCCTTTTATTAAAACCCTTTCATTATTTTTACTATTTCAGGTGTTAATTACCTAGTTTTATCAAGTCTGTTTTGACTTGTTATTTATCATTCTTATTAAATATATCATAGTTTCATCATATAAATAATGTAATCCATGAATAAATCATATTATATATTAATTACATATATATTTATAATAGTCAATAATATTTTTATATTGGAAATGATGTGCACCGTTCATGGAGACAGTAGGCCGTATGTATGCCTAAACTCTATCATTTCATTGTATTATTAAATAAATTTACAACTAAATGATACATATATATTATAATTTCCATTATCATATATATGTTATAAATTTTAAATAGGTTTATTATAACCATCCTTTATACGTACCATGTATGGAATTAACGAATCATATTGCTTTGAGGGGGTAGTAGTCCACACTTCCTTAAATGAAATTATTGTATTTAAACAACATTGAAAGAAAAAATATATGTTATAAATAAGAATTAAATATGAATAAATACATTATAAATGACCCATAAAATATATATATAAATATAGTGCTTATTATAATGTCCACCATGGGAGGTGCTAGAGGAAAATTGAACAATCATTGTTTCGCGAGGCAGTAGTTTTCCATACATAGAAACAATATGTTCGTTACCCATTAGATGGATGTGTGTGTAATTTTAGGTCTAATTATTAGAATAAAAACATCATAGTATATTTAGGATATTGGGTTTTTTATGTAATCATTGAATAAGAAGAGTATAGAGAGTGGATAATGGAAATGAAACTAGAAATCATGAGAGAAGGCGTTACCTCTCAATTGAGCAACTTCTTTAGGTTTGAACCAAAAGAATTCCTTGGAAATATTTCTTCCAAAAGGGATGATTCTAGGTCGAGGGAAGGTATTTTTTAGACTATTTTGGGAATTTATTGGCAAATATTAGGTGGTTTGAGAGGTGTGATGAATGAGAAGAGGTAGTGGACTTTTATAGGGAATGAAATGGACTCACTTGAATTTTTTGAAAAAAAGTTAGACGTGCACACATTCATACCTTAAAAAAGTTATTAAAAAGAAAAAAAATCAATAATTGAAGGTTAATATCCTATTTATGACTATACAGTTGGTTTTGTACATGTGGCTAGGTCATTTTGGCTCTTAAGTTAAAAGTTTATTCCTTTATTTAGCTTAATTTCACCTTAATAGTTGTAATTAATTTTAATTACTTCACTAATATTTTTGGTAAAAAACAAAGTTATTATTATTATAAATTATAAATTATGATTATTAAAAATATGTAATTCATTTTTTTACAATTATAATCACGTAAGTGGAAGTAATTAATTTAAATTTAATCCCGTAGTCGGGACGACAATGCGGGGTTTAAGGTAAAAACGTCTATAAGTTTTCTATGTTTTAATAGCTAATTTCAAAGTGAAATTAATTTTAATGAAATAAATTGTATTAATTGATAAAAATAGTATATAATTAAACATTAAAATTAATTAAAATTATAATTTAACCTTATAAATAAATTAGATGAAAAAGCAGTTCTGAACTAAAATTCATTATTTTCAACTATTCATACAAAAATTAATCTTCACCGAAAAATAAAAAAAAATTAATACTAACCTAATTTTTATGTTTTTATTTCAATTAAGAGGATTATTTTGATATATTAAATTTATAAATGGTTCCAATTTTTGATTTAAAGAGGGTTTTCAATCAAAAGGCTGCAAAACTGCATATATAAAAAAATATAGTATTTTATGTGTAATATTAGGTTTGTTCTTATCCTATGACTATTAGATGAGTGTAAAATTATTTTCTTGGATATATAATATAAAAATAAACTCTCCAAAAGTTATATAATTTAATTGAATATGAAAAACATGACTAAATAATGTTTTTTTAAATCTGGTGTTTTGTGTATTGTATACACATCTAAAGGTAAATATGGTAAAGTATTGGGGTGATACATTATTCCATCCTACAAATATTCCAGCCTTAAAATTTTAAAGTTATTAACTTAAAAAATATGTGGGTATTTATCCTTCATATAATCCTTTGGTTTCCATGTTGCTTCTTCTATTTTATGATTTCTCCAGAGAACTTTTACCAGATGAGTCATTTGAGTCCTCAATACTTGCTCTATGGTGTCCAAAATTTGAATGGGTTTTTCAGAATAAGAAATTTCTGGTTCCAAATCTATTTAATTATATGTGAGAACATGTGTTTGGTCAAGAAATTACATCCTTACTAGGGATATATGGAACACATCATGAACCTTTGAGATATTTGGTGGCAATGCTAATCGATAAGAAACAACCCCAACTCTTTCAAGAATCTAGAAGGGTCCGATGTACCTAGTACTCAATTTCCCTTTATTACCGAACATAATAACACCCTTCCATAGATATATATCAAATAAAACATGATCTATAATCTATAATTACAAATACTTTCTCCGATTATCGGCATAACTCTTTTTTCCACCTTTGATCTGTTTTTATATGTACATGGATATCCTTCACCTTTATCACCATATCTTCAACAAGTTCTGGGCCTAAGAGTTTCCTTTCACCAAATTCATCCCAAAAAGTTGGAGTATGACACATATTTCCATATAATGATTTATATAGTTCCATTTTAATACCTAAATAAAAACTATTATTATAGGAAAATTCCACCAATGGTAAGTAATGATCCCACATACCTTCAAAATCGAGTGAACATGATATCAACATGTCTTCCATTGTTTGCATTGTTCTTTTAAATTGTACATCAGTTTGTGGATGGTAAAAAGTGCTCCAATGAAGCTCAATATCAAAATCCTTTTGAAGACTCTTCCAAAACATTGATATAAAGTGGGGGGGTCTCAATCAGAGACAATTGATAGAGGTTCACCATGAAGTATTACAGCTTCATTAATGTAGATCCTTGTGAGGCGATTAGGAGGAAGATCTTCTCTTACTGTAGGGAGATGTGTAGATTTGGTTACGTGATCAACAATAAACCATATTGAATCATTCTTTCTAGGAATCTTTGGAAGTCCTGTGAAAAATTACATAGTAATTTCATCCCATTTCGACACATGGATAGGAAGAGGTTGAAGAAACTCTTTAGCATATATTGTCTTACAACATTCACATGCTGACAAACTAGACATCAGGACACATAATCTGCAATTTAATACTTCATGTTATCCCACCAAAAGGGTTCCCTCAAGTCTATATAAATATTTTTCCTCCTAGAGTGTATAGATAAATTTGAGTTATGAGATTCATCCAATAATTCCCTTTTTAGTACAGTTATATATTGAACACATAACCTATTTCCAAATTTTAGAACACCATCTTGACAAATAAAGTCTGCTAATTTTCCATTGTTCATGCCTTTAATTTTCTTCTGAAAGTACACATAATCATATTGATAATTCTTTGTCCTCTCTAATAATGATGGTTTGGAAATCATTTGATAAATGATTGATGTCTAACCTTCCTTATAAATTCTCATATATATCTTCACTAGATCTATGAATATAGGATTATTATTAATCCTTATTTGGGTTAGAACTCCATGATAATTCCTACTCAATGAATCTACCACCTTATTCATTTTCCCCAGGTTGTAGTGTACCCAACAATCATAATATTTCAGCAGTTCGAACCATATCCGTTATCTCATGTTGAGCACTTTCTGCGAGAATATGTATTTCAGGTTCTTATGATCTGTGTATATCTCACATCTTTCTCCATAGAGATAATGTATCCATATTTGCAAAGTGAATAATACAACTGCTAACTCCAGATCGTGGGTTGGGTAGTTCTTCTCACGAGCCATCAATTGCCTTGATGCATATGTAATAACCTTTTCATTATGCATTAATACACAACCAATTTCCTTCTTTTATTCATAACTATATATGAAAAAACTGCCACTACCAGAAGGTAGAGTCAAAATTGGATCATTAACCAATCTTCTCTTTATCTCTTCACAAAATTATTCACATTCCTTTTTCCAAACAAACATTACACCATTACGTGTAAGATTGGTTAAGGGGTTAGATAATTGGAAACAAATTTGACTGAATCATTGATAATAACCTGCCAAAACAATGAAACTACGTACCTCATTTATGTTTGTTGGTGTAGGAAATTCTATGACTGCCTTTTTCTTTGTAGGATCAACCAATTTTTCATCTTTGAAGACAATATGACCAAGAAAAGAGACTTCTTGAAGCCAAAAATCACATTTACTGAATTTTCCATATGAACACCTTCTAAGAGTTTTAAGGATGATACACAAGTTTTTCTCATGGTCCTAATAGGTTTGAGAATAAACTAAAATATAATCAATGAATAATAATAAAATTCATCAAGATATTCCTTAAATACACTATTCATTAAATCCATAAAAATAGATAGTGCATTAGTCAGACCAAATGGAATTACTATAAACTCGTAATGTCCATACCTTTTCTAAAAAGCTTTATTTGGAATGCGTTCCTTCTTCACTCACAATTTTTGATATCCAGAACAAAGATCAATCTTTGAAAATTTTTGTGCTTCGTGAAGTTGACCAAACAAGTCATCAATGCGAGGTAGTAAATACTTGTTCTTTATTGTAATGGAATTTATTTCTCTATAATCAACATAAAAACTCAGGGATATATCTTTCTTTTTAACAAAGAGGACAGGGGATCCCCATGGTGAAACAATAGGGAGAATAAATCCCTTATTACCCAAATCCTATAGCTGTTTCTTCAAATATACTAATTCTGTAGTGGCCATTATATTGGGTTTTTTATATTTTCCTTTCATCAGGGATTAAAGAAATGAAGAATTCGACCTCACATTTTGGGGGATGTCTAGGTAAATCCTTATGAAATACATCAATGTATTCCCACACAATAAGTTCCTCTTCAATTTGGAGATTAACACCTTCACTAGATATAAAAGAGTATGATGATCCAGAGTCAAATAACACATTGGATAAATTTAAAGGTATGATTAATATACCTTCCACCCCATCATTTGAAACTTCTACCTCCGCTGTAGTGATCGCATAATCTTTTCCATTTCCCCTGGGCCTCTTCTATGATAGATTCCCCAGATTCTTGGGGAAATCACATTCATAGGGACCCATCTATTTACTATTATAGAATTGGACATCATTTATCATCTTCTTCTGCTTGAATTATTTATCAACGTGACCTAATCTACACATTTATAGCAAACTACCATTCCCTTTAGGCATTTCTTTGGGTGAATCTTTCCATTTTTATCACAAGATGGAAATTTATCAAACTTATACTTCTTTGATGAATTCCATTTCTCATGATGATTAGATGACCTCTTATTTTCTTGGTTTCTTTTAAATATATTGATTCTAGAAAAATTCCTTATCTGTCTTTATGGAACATAAAATTGTCTCTTTGTATGATGAAAGGTCCTTAGAAACCATTTCCCTTCAGATATGAGGCTTAAGAACTTCAAATAAGTGGTCAATATTGAAATCTCTGCTGCATATATAATCCATAGCATACTAATATAACCTTGTAAAGGTAACTTCATAATTTAAACACTATCTTTTTATTTTTTCATTAAGCTAAGGAACTACCTCTTCATATCAATTTTTTGATCACAAGGGAATTATTTATCAAAGAATGACTCCTCAAATGTACTCTATTCCATGATCCCAATTTCTTCTTCTTCCCTTGTATTTTGGATCAGAGACCACCACTGATCAACATTATCTTGAAGACAATAAACCACATGTGTAAACTTTTCCTTTTCATTGCATTCCATGGCTGTAAATATCTTCTTGAGAGACTTGTTGCACTACTCATCTACAATTGTATTAGTAGTATTTCTAAATAATGGTGAATTATTCTACATAAAGTGGTCCAACATATAATATTATATTAATGGAATATGTTTCTCCATTCACGCTAGGTTATTTTTCATAACCTGATTAAGTTTCCCTAGTATCTCTATGATTTACTCTATTCCAATACCAGCTTTATTGATTTCCTCAAGAAGGAAATATCTACATTATCCATGAGTTTTGACACAATTATTCCTTCCATGATCAATTTCTATACAATTACATATACTATATTAGCTCATAAAATTATAAACTTTCTATAACTCTAAACATGGTATAGAACATAACATAAATTTATTCATTATAAATCCCTGGATCATAAACTTTGGTTAATTTGATAAAATCATTAATTTTAAATCCTTTATAATGGTAGGTAAAAAAAATGTGAATTATCCTTAGAATATCCCTTAGGAGTGTAAAAATAGGTGCAAAGTAAGGCTCGTTTTCATGTAACGGGTTTCCCTGAGTCAGACACGGAACACCTTGTTGGAGTTGTTACTCTTAGGTACATCTGTTCCAGAACCACATCCACTTGTAGTATTCAAATAGGGATGTATTTCCAGTAATACCCACATAATATATACATTTCCAAAATTCTAGGAGTTTTTATATTAGGGTTGTTCTCCCTAATATATGTCTTTTAAATCTAGTTTCCATGATTTTTACTAAACTTCCTTTGATACCAATTGTAATTCCCCGACCCCCAAAGCCTGGATCCAGTGCATTATTTCATTATATTGGAATTATTACAAGGAAGAAAATCCTAAAGGACCGTTTAGTTTAGTAGTCTTTCAAAGATAGATTATATACATAATACTCATAATTTATTGGGAAAATAGAATAAAACATGCTACAAAATAAACTTAAATAAAACCCCTCTTTGAAATCTTATTCAAAGTTCTCTTCTTCCTAACCTCATGAAAGAAACATAATAAGGGTGATATCAAATGCTCTGTAGGGTTATGTAAAAGGGAAGAAATAATGAATTAATCTATATGGAAAGGTAAATAACTTATCACACTTTCCATAAATACAAATAGATAAGGAACAATATATATGGAAATGTAAGAAACTGAAAACACATTCCATTAATCAATAAACTTAAAATAAAATAAATCCATAGATAGGTCAACCAAAAATATCATGGATAAATATAATTTAATCTAAATGATGGAAATGATTACTTATTGGACACCATGTTTCCTAGGTACATGAAACTAGTAGGATTAACACCTTTCACAAGATGGTTTAGCTATATGTTAAAACCCTTCTATTTTGGCTATCTATTTCGTCCCATGAGACTACCGATGCATTGAGGGGCTTTCATTAACCGGTCCCCAACCTATGTCATATATGTCCAAAGAATTCCTCACATCTCAACTAAATATTATTCCTTATATAATATCAATATTTATTAAGGAATATTGATTTATCAATAATACCTTAGAGTAGGATAAGTAACAACAAGTGTTGTAGACATTAAAACATTCCTGAGGAAATATAATATTTAAACCCTGTAATATGTCCCATACCACATTGAAACATTTATATAATAATTCATAGTGAATTGAATAAAACTTATAATGTCATGAAAATAATTAGATTCATGATATAACCTTTCAATGGAGGTATACACACTATATAAAAGTGAATTGGTGCATAATAATAGTAAGTCTCAATAGAAAGAAAATTGAGATGAAATCCCATACCTTATCCTTTTTTTTGTTGTGTGGTTTTTAGACTACTTTATAGTGGTTTAAAATATATTAATAACATATATAATAACCACAATTATGTTTATAATACCATATATTAACTTTTTAAAATATTTTATTACCCGTTTGTAAACACTCTTTCATTATTTTGACTATTTTGGGTGTTAATTGCTTAGTTTTCTCAAGTACGTTTTGACTAGTTATTTATTGTTATTATTAAATATATAATGGATTCATCATATTCATAATTAAAACCTATAATAAATTATCTTATATATCCAATACATATTTATTTATAATAGTCAATAATATTTGGATATTGGAAATGAAGTGCACCGTTCATGGAGACGACAGACCGTACGTACGCATGAATGCTACTTTCATTTCTTTGTCATATTAAAAGAATTTACAACTAAATGATACATATATATATATATTATAATTTCAAGTATAATATATATTTTTTACATGTTACATAGGTTTACTATAACCTTCCTTTATACATTCCATGTATGGCATGAATGAGTCATATCGCTTTGAGGGGACGATAGTCCACAATTTCTCAAATGAAATTATCGTAATTAAACAACTTGGAAAGAATAAAGGTATGTTATAAATAAAAATTACTGAAGCATAAAGACATTATAAATGAAATATATTATATATATATAGAGTTTCTATCATAAAGGCCACCACGATAGGTGGTAGGGGGAAATTGAACAATCATCGTTTCGGGAGGTAGTAGTTCTCCGTACACAGAAACAATATGTTCATTACCTATTATATGGATATGTGTGTAAGTTTAGGTAGAATAATTAGAAAGAAAACATACTAGTATATTTAGGAAATTTTTTATGTAATCATATAATAATAAGAGTATTAGGAGTGGAGAGTGGAAATGAAACTAGAAATCACGAGAGAAGGCGTTACCACTTAATCGAGAATATTCTTTTGGTTTGAACCAAAATAATTCCTAGGAAATATTTATACCCAAAGGGAGACTTCTAAGTCTAGGGGTGGTAGTTCGGGAGACTATTTGGGTATGTTTTTGTCTAACTGCAGTGTTTTGAGAGGTATGATGAATTGGGAGAGGGGGTGGCCCTTTATAGGGATGGAAAATGATTCGCTTAGAATTTTTGGAAACATGTTAGATGTGAACATGTTATTACCTAAAAAAAGGAATAAAAAACCCAGAAAAATAAATAATGTAAGGTTCATGGATGAATTATGGCCATAGAATGGGTGTTGGACAATTGGGTAGGTCATTTGAGCCGCTAAGATAAAATTTGGTCCTATATTGAGATTAATTTCACATTAAGAATTGTAATTTATTTTAATTACTTCAATAACATTTTTGGTAAAAAACAAAGTTAGTATTATTAGAAATTATAAATTTTTCTGATTCAAAATATGTAATTCTTTTTTTCCAATAATAATAACACAAGTTCCAGTAATTAATTTAAATTTAATACCGTAGTCGGGACGATAATACATGGTTTTAAGGTAAAAATGTCTAAATGTTTGATATGTTTGAATAGCTAATTTCAAAGTGAAATTAATTATAATGACATAAATTTTATTAATTTGTAAAAATATTATCCTATTAAACTTAAAAAAAAATTAAAATTGTCGGGAAAAAATCCCTCAAGGTATCATTGAATAATTTTTGAGGTGATTGTGTTTGTTGACAAAGTGGACATCTGTGTTGTGATTGTTGAAAAAGCAAACCATGACATACAAATTTGTTGACAAAGGGGATTTCATGGTGGCATGTCGAGTTCAAGGGCTGTGGTTAACGATTCATTTTTGATTCAAGAACATCGACAAAGGAATGAATGATCTGGAGGCGGTACAAAAAGAACAGATACAAGGTGGCGCCGTTTTCCAGTGTTTGCCAAATTTTTGGGCCTGAAAATCGACAAATGAAGAAAAGCAGTTTTGGCAAAGGGACTTGCACGCCGTGTTCTAGAAGGAGAGGAAACTTGTGCGCCTAATGTTTTTCAAGATCAAAACATCAAAATATGGCAAATGGATAAGGGTTGCACAAGTTTTGGGTTTGGTCGCGCAAGTGATTTGCGCGGTAGGAGACTTGCGTGCTGAAACTTGCACGTTGAGGGGAGACTTGCACGCCGTTGCGCAGGGTGTCCAAATTCCTATAAATACAAGTCAGCCCCTCCTCATTCGGGGACGAGTTCAACACTTAGAAAAATCAGATATTTCATCACGTAAGTGTGGTGGTCGTGCAAGTGGTGTGTGGTCGCGCAAGTGAAGGTTGCACGCTAGGTGGTTAGTTGCGCGCCAGTTGTTTTTTGCGCGCCAAAATCAGTTTGGGAGTAAAAGGAGGTGCGTCGCGCAAGTTCAGAGTTGAAGAAAGTTGTGTCGCACATGTGGTTGAGGTGGAATTGTGCCCCATTTTTGACTTGCATGCCGTTTTGAGACTTGCACGCCAGGATTGGAGAAGAGCACTAGGTGTTGATGGAGCACACTCGTCTTTTCGGGGCTGCGCAAAAGTTGGATGATTGCCCGATACCTTCGGTGCAAAGAGATATTTATCTATGGGTGAAAGTTGAAATTCTACAGAGCATCCACATACAACAGAGGATGTATTCATTAGTGATAATGTTGAGACCTACAAGTCTATAAACTGTGAGTGGATACTTTCTGGAGTAGTGAGAAAAGGAAGAGGAAGAAGGTGATCCTCTCCACCGATAGTGAGCCAAAGAGAGAGAAACAGGGAGTGACCCCTGGGAAAGCAGTGAGCTGTCCCTAAACCTTGTAAAGGTAGTGAGCCTGGGACAGAGTGACTGTTCTTGAACCATTATATCCACATCTAGTGAAGAATAGTGTAATTTGGTACGACCGGAAACTTGTCGGCTTATGCTTCTTGGACATAGCCCAGTGAGGGTGAACGAAGTAAAAATCTATGTGTCTACCTGCTTACTTCCCTGCATTGCATTTAAAGCATCATCATCAGATAACGAAGAAAATAAGTGATCACAATAAACACACAAGTGCAAAAAAGTGACCCTTGTAATAAAGAGGTCAGGATACAGTGGGACAGAAAGAATCTTGAAAAAGAATATCCATACCCTGATTCACCCCCCTCTCAGGGTATATAGGCCCCTATTGGTCCTAAAAATTGGTATCAGAGAAAAGGTTTCTTTTATCAGATTTGTTTGCTCTGACTTGGTTTAGTGGATTTCTCAAGTTAAAGATCCAATCTTCTCTTATCATATTTTTCCATGAAAAGGGAAGAAAATCAAAGAGGAAGCAAAAAGCTGATGGAATTACCCACTATGTAAGTGCTAATGGAAAGAGTGTGATTCAGTTAAAGGAATCATGTAGTGAACAGAAAAATGGTTTGAATGAATCATACTATGAAAATACTTACTCATTCAATGATTCTAAAGGAATGAGTTAAGAACATGATTTTCCAAGTCATTTTGGAACCACTGATGATGAAGAAACACCAAGAAGTTGAAAATTGGAATTTTTCCATAAGGAAAAGGAATTGGATTAGAAATTGGATGAAGAAGTGAAATATAAAAATATCAGGATCCAAGTATTGGAAATTGAGGTCAACAAGCTAAGAGTCTTAAATCAAAGGATTATTGATGTGGTTACTGACCTAAATGAGAAGAATTATTCTCAAGGTGAAGAACTACAAAATATGGCTAAAAGGAAAGGAAAATAAAAGGTTGGTGAGAATGAAGAGAATCGAAAGTCAGATGAAGTTCAGAATATGAAAGCTAGAAATGATGATCTAGCAACACAGTTGTCTGAAGAAGTTCAGAATAATCAAAGGATATAACAGGAGAATGAATCTGTCTCTAAATATGTTGCTCCATAAAAATTGAAGGTGAAGGAGAAAAGTAACATGGTGGAAAATCTCACACGGGAACTTGAAGATGAGTTGAGTAGCCAGAAGAATCTTAGAAAAGAACTTAATGCTCATATTGAATCAAGAGATAAGAAGATTAAACAATTGAAGGAAGTGATATAAAAATCCAAGAAATAAATGGAGATATCAAATGACAAAGGAAAACCGAAGTTGAAGGATGCACTGCACCTACTATTAGATTGTCCTTCAGAAGTTGATGATAAAATGAAAAGAAAGTATGAGATTTCTAAGGTGAAACAACAAAATATTTTCTAAGCTCAAATACCATATAGCTTGGGAAAATATAGCATTGGATTTGATGAATCCCCTCCCGTGCATGATAAAATGTGAGCCATGAATAGTTCCAGGAGTGGAGAAAAACATATAGGTGATGAAGATAGGCCTAAGAGGAAAGTTACAAAAGGAAGTGATGACATGTGATTTTTCTGCGGGATTCATGGCCACACGTCAAGATTCTGTTCAGAGGATCTAGAATAAATTTCAGGCTGTGAAAAAAGAAACATTACTAAATCTGAGAATAAGAAGAAGCATCATGAGAAATCAGAGAGAAGAGTCTCTTAGAGGAAAGAATCCATTATATTCTATTACTGTGGAAGAATGGGACACACCATGAGTATGTGTCAGAAAGCTCAAGAGCCCCGTGTCAGAAGAAGAACTCAAGGTGTATCAACATCTCGACATAGAAATGATGAAATGAGGTATGCCTTTGATGGAAAATGTTTTATATGTTCAAATTATGGGCATTTGGCAAGAAATTGCAGCAAGAAGAACGCAAGAAAGGAAAAGGAACTCGAAAGGAGATTCTCGACTCCAATGATGCATATTGAGAAATTCTACACAGAGAGAAAAAGTGGTAAGGAGAAGAATAGGCTTAAATCCTCAGGGGAATCACATGGAGATGAATGAAAGGTGTATCAATCACCTCCTATATCATACTCACAATAGCTCTCAAGGAGAGAATGTGGAAAAACCTGGAAGATTAAGGGGAGATCTACTCCAGCTGTGATAAAGAAGAATAAACATTCAATGGAGGACTCACCACTAGTGAAAAAGAGTGTGGTGACTCAGAAATCTAATAAGAGAAAGATGAAAAAAGAATGTATTGATAAATTCTCATGTCGTGTTCCATAGTGAAAAGTGGAGGAAGGTGCAAGATCCTTACAATGGTGGAAGAATAAAGGGAAGATGGAAAGGAAAGATATTCTTGCTCAGAGAAGGAATCAAGGGAAATGGAATTTTGGTGGAACATCAAAGATGGAAATGTGTACTAATGGGTTTAAACCCCAAATGGTGAGAAAGGACAAGCTTGGAGAATATTCATATCAGAAAAAGACTCAGCATGTGAGTAATGAATGCTCAGTCATATGTCCAGATCAGTTGAAGTTGGCTAGGCAGCTAGAAGAAGAAAAGAAAAAGTGTGATTCTTTGCAAGAAAGAATCAAAGGGTCGACATCTCATGATCAACTGCAATCCTCTTCTTGAGGATTCCATAAGAGACCCTCTCCCTATGTATATAAATGCAATTAACTGATGATTCAAGTGTTTCATGTTTTAAAGAGATACGATCTAAGTGGAAGTGGAATCTAAAGATTCATAGTGGAGAAGTGATATGCTTTAGGGTTTTGATTTAATCAATTCAGGTATCAAAGTTGATGAAGAAAGGGGGCAACAGAGCATAATAGGAATGGATTGTGTTACTAACTTTATCTCTTGTTTCCTACACTGAGTGCCAACTCAGTAGGATTAGATATATTGTTAAAGGATCAATGCTAAGTGGAATATTATAATAAGTGATGTAGGAGAAGAAGAATGTCTATGGGACTAACCCAGGAAGTGTTTCATAACATGGGGGGATCATTCAATAACAAAATCAGATGCAAGATCCATCAAATCAATAATTGGATGACTTAGCTCAGTGTTGCCTATCGAGGGAATAATGAAACACATATGGATAAGCAGCAATAAGCATGCTTATCTTGATTATCTATTTCATTCTAACAAGTGGTATTAGTTGACAGTTTTTAGGATACCAAGAAGCTGCGAGAGAAAATCAGAGGTGCTTCAACCAAAATCTGAGAAATTAGTTGAAAGAAATGACGTCATTGAACAATGACATAGTGAAAAGTTTTCTATTAAAAGTGAGGAAGTGGTAAGAGACTCAGGGAGAGAAGAAGTGGCTAAAGTTGATTAAAAAGAAGATACTGATGGTGAGTACGAGGAAGTAAAATCCTTATCTGCACAGAAGCCAAAGAGTCGAGCTGAAATTGATAGGAAAAATATCATTCGTGATTAGTCAGCACCAGTTCAGACAAGGAAAATGAAATCACTTTAGCAGGAATCTTTTCTATCCTAGATTGAACCGAAATGCTTTGCTAATGTAGCTGAAGATGAAAACTGGGTTCATGCCATGAATGAAGAGCTAGATCAGATTGAGAAGAACCAGACATGGGAGATTGTTTTGAGGCCAGCAGATAAGAATGTCATCGGGACTAAATGGGTCTTTCACAATAAGATGAACGAAGATGACATAGTGATTCGAAACAAAGCATGACTGGTGTGCAAAGGATACTCCCAAATAGAGGGTATTGATGCTGATGAGACATTTTCACCAGTTACTAGGCTGGAGACAATTAGATTATTTTTGGCCGTAGTATTGCAAAGGAAGTTCAAAGTGTTCCAGATGGATGTCAAATCTGCATTCTTGAATGGAGTTCTAGAGGAAGAAGTTCATATCGAGAAACCAAATGGTTTTCTTATTCATGAGGATGAGAATAAGGTTTGTCGGCTGAAGAATGCATTATATGGGCTGAAACAAGCACCAAGAGCATGGTACTTAAGGCTTTATTAGTATTTGAAGAAACATGGTTTCTAGTGTGGTGGAGTTGATTACAATATCTATTTCAACCACAATAGTAATCAAAGGAAGTTGGTACTAGTTTATGTCAATGACATAATCATTGGAGGATCAGATGAAGCACAATGCAGATAGTTTTCTGAATTCATGAAACATGAATTCGAAATGTCTATGATTGGTGAGTTGACGTTTTTCATTGGTTTACAGGTGACACAAGGAAGGAATAGAACAATCATTTCACAATCCAAATATGCCAAGGAGGTTATGAAAAGATTTTTAATAGAAAAATCCAAGGAGATGAAGACTTCAATAGCTACCCGGATGAAATTTTCCATAGATGAGGTTAAAAAGGCAGTTAATATCACATAATACAGAAAAATCATTGGAAGTTTTCTATGCTTGATTGAAACAAGGCCTGAAATTGTATTCGCCACATTCCAAGTAGAGATATATCAGAGCAATCTCAAAGAAATCCACATGCTTGCAGTGAAAAGAATTCTTTGGTATGTCAAGGGAATAATGGACTTCAGATTTAGATATAATGGGAAATCTCAGATAGAGTTATTGGGATATACTGATAGAGATTGGGTCAGTTCAGCAGATAACAGGAAATCAAAATCAGGAGGTGCATTCTATCTTGGTGGATTGTGTATTTCGTGGCTAAGAAAGAAGCAAGATTTCATTTCATTGAGCACCGCAGAAGCTGAGTATATTGCGGCCACTCAAGCATGCACATAGTTATTGTGGATGAAGCAGCAGCTTGAAGATATGAGAATTGAAGTGAAGCCTCCGATCAGAATCCACTGCGATAACTCGAGTGCTATCAATCTTATAAAAAATCCCATCCATCACTAAAGGAAAAATAATATTGAGATCAAATATCATTTCATCAAGGAGAAGGTTGAGCAAGGAATTGTGACATTGGAGTATGTGCCTACAGAAGTACAGGTTGCAAACATTCTGACAAAGGCATTTCCCAAGGAATCATTTGAAAGGAATCGAATGGATCTCAGAGTTCAGTCAACTCCCCGCACTTGAAATAGTGTGGATGTGGAACTCCCCCCTCTCCCCGAGGTGTGATGTGTTTTTCCCTAATGTGCTGATATGTGCTATCTACTCCATTACAGACTACAAAGACGTGACCTTTGGGTTCGATGACAAAGGGGTAGAAGAGAGTGTTTGTTCAAGGGGGAGACAATGTGGCTATTTGAGAAATTATGAAAGATACATGGAGAAGATGACAGGTGGAGCAGCCAGATAGGGGGAGTTGAAGTTGGGGGAGTTGAAGTTGGTTCAACGTAATTTTCCAGATCTTATCTTGGACAACACAAGGAATAGTGCTGAAGTAGATTTGCAGCTGACAAGAGTTAAAGCTGTGAGAAGATAGGGGAGAAATAGAAATATGACGATGCTAGAAGTGATCGATAAAAGAATAGATATCATGACAGCTAAGGATTATGAAAAATGAATAAGAGTGGTGTTGGAATGTGGTAAGAATATTTCCAAAAATTGGTATTAGTTTGGTGTCAACAGTGGGTGTCATAGTTGAAGTGATTCATTTATGAACTTTACATTTACTCTTGTTTCTCATGCCGAGAATTGATCATGTGGGCTTAGAGTATGTGTTGAGTAAATCCTTCATCGTTATCGGAATTGCAATAGGCGAGTGGTGGCAGGAGAATTAACGATGTATCTTTTTATGGAAGAGTTGTCAACAAACCCAAAGGGGGATATTGTTGGGAAAAAATCCATCAAGGTATCATTGAAGAATTTTTGAGGTGATTGTGTTTGTTGACAAAGTGGACATCTGTGTTGTGATTGTTTATAAAGCAAACCATGACATACAAATTTATTGACAAAGGGGATTTCATGGTGGCATGTCGAGTTCAAGGGCTGTGGTTAAAGATTCATGTTTGATTCAAGAATGTCGAAAAAGGAATGAATGATCTGATGGTGGTACAAAAAGAACAGATACAAGGTGGAACCGTTTTCCAGTGTTTGCCAAATTTTTGGTTCTGAAAATTGACAAATAGAGAAAAGCAGTTTTGGAAAAGGGACTTGCATGCCATGTTCTTGAAGGAGAGTAAACTTGCATGCCTAATGTTTTTCAAGATCAAAACATCAAAATATGTCAAATGGATAAGGGTTGCGCAAGTTTTGGGTTTGGTCGCGCAAGTGATTTGCGCGGCAGGAGACTTGCGCGCCGAAACTTGCGTACCGAGGGGAGACGTGCGTGCCGTCACATAGGGTGTCCAAATGCCTATAAATATAGGTTTAACCCTCCTCATTCAGGGAATAGTTCAACACATAGAAAAATCATATCTCCTTTCGTGCAGTTGTGGTGGTCGCAGAAGTGGTGTGTGGTCAAGCAAGTGAAGGTTGTGCACCAGGTGGTTAGTTGCGGGCCTGTTTTTTGTTGCACGCCAAAATCAGTTTGGGCATAAAAGGAAGTGCATCGTGCAAGTTTGGAGTTGAAGAAGGTTGTGTCGCGCAAGTGGTTGAGGTGGAATTGCGTGCCAGTTTTGACTTGCGTGCCGAAGAATTGCACGCCATTTTGGGAATTGCATGCCGGGCTTGGAGAAGAGCGCCAGGTGTTGTTGGAGGAAGCCCATCTTTCTGGGGCTTCACAAAAGCTGGAATATTGCCTGATACCTTCAGTGCAAAAAGAGATTAATCTACGGGTGAATGTTGAACTTCAACAGAGCATACACATACAACAGATGATGTATTCATTAGTGATAATGATGAGACCTACAAGTCTATAAACCGTGAGTGGGTCCTTTCTAGAGCAGGGAGAAAAGGAAGAGGAAGAAGGTGATCCTCTCCACTAGTAGTGATCGAGAGAGAGAGAAATAGGGAGTGAACCTTGGGAAAGCTGTGAGCTGACCCTAAACCTTATAAAGGCAGTGAGCCTAGGACAGAGTGACTGTTCCCGAACCTTTGTATCCACATCTAGTGGAGAATAGTGGAATTTGGTATGACTTGCAACTTGTCGGTGTATACTCCATGGATGTAGCCCAGTGAGGGTGAACCAATTATAAGTCTTTGTGTCTGCCTGCTTACTTCCCTACATTGCATTTAAAGCGTCATCATCAGATAAAGAAGAAAATAAGTGATCATGATAAACACACACATGCAAACAAAGTGACCCTTGTAATAAAGAGGTCAAGATCCAGTGGGGCATGAATAATGTTGAAAAAGAATATCCATACCCTGATTCACCCCCCCTCTCAGGTTATATAGTCCCCTATTGTTCCTAACAAAAATTATAATTTAACATTATAAATAAATTATATGAAAAAGCAGTTTTGAACTAAAATTTAGTATTTTTAACTATCCATTAAAAAATGAATATTCACCAAATAACCAAAAATTAAAACTAACCTAATTTTTATGTTTATAATTAAAACAATTGGTTTATTTTGATATATTGAAATTTTAAAATGGTCAATTGTTTTTAAAGATGTTTCTCCGTCAAAAGGCGACAAAACTGCCTATATAAAAAATATAGTATTTTATGTGTAATATTGGGTTTTTTCTTATCCTATGACTATTATAAAAGTGTAAAATTATTTTTTTGGATATATATTATATATTAATAAACTCTCTAAAAGTGATATAATTTAATTTAATTTAAAAAACATGACAAAATAATGTTTTTTTTAAATCGGGTGTTGTGTGTATTACAAAGATATCTAAAGTTAAATATTGTAAAGTCTTGGGGTGATACAAAAGGGAATCACTATGAACTCATAGTATCCACACCTTGTTCAAAAGAAATTATTTCGAATATATTCTTTCCTCACCTTTAATTAGTGATATCTTGATCTAAGGTCCACCTTAGAGAAATAACTGGCCCCACATAATTGATCGAACAAGTCATCTATACATGGTAGGGGTACTTGTTCTTTATCATGATATTATTGAGATCTCGATAATTGATACAGAGGTACATTGATCCATCCTTATTCTCAACAAAGAGGAAATGCACACCCCATGGTGAATCACACAGGTGTATAAAACCCTTGTACAGATTCTATTGTAACTTCTTCTTCAGTTATTCTAGCTCAATAATGGCCATTCTATATAGTGTATTTGATATAGGTAGAGATCCAGGACTACTCTTAATCAGGTGGAATAACATAAAATTCTTCAGGGAATACATAACTGCTACCCTAATTATAGACATGTCTTCGAGCATGATCATATCATTTGTCTCAATCATTTTAGCCAGTTAAGATTGCTCATAAGGTAGAAATATCTACACTCGAGATGATGATTCTGAAGGACATTCATCTTCATCCTTATACTTGTAAATAATTGAAGGATTCTTTGGGATGTGAATAGTGATATCCCTTTCATGATAGTTGATGTTGGATTTGTATAAAGATAGCCAATCCATGCCCAAAATAGTATTGAACTCAGCTAAATTAAGTAAGATAAGATTTTCTGGGAGGTTCAGTCTACAAACATTAATCAAGTATGAGTTATGTCCTTTGGATGCAATAATTTCCCCATTAGCTATTCTCACAGATAACTCAACCTCCAAATTTTGAGGTGGTGTTTGAATAGTTCTTCTAAACATTAATGATATGAAAGAATTCATAGAACCAAAATCAAATAGTATAATCACTATTCATGAATGAATAACCAGCGTACTTGTCACCACATAGTTGTTTTACTCCACATCAACAGTAGTGATAACATAATCCCTTCCTTGTTTCCCTATAGGTTCTTGTTGATTTCCTCAAAAAACCCCAGGCTTAGAGAATTGGTTTGAAAAATCCCCATGTTCTTATAGTTGAAACACTACACTACTGGATAAGTGTTGATATGAAACTTCCTTTCTTATTCCACGTTAGTGGGATTATTCATATCCCTTCGACAGTTCTTAGCCAAAGTCTCCATTTTTTCACATTTTAATCATTTCCTGGTTCCCTTAATACAATTCTCAAGTTTTTTCTTTCCACAAATTTGACATGTAGGATATTTGGTCTTCTTTACATCATGGGATTTATTTGTAGATCCACCCATATTATACTACATTTTTCTATTTTTATCACCAGGCCCATGATAGCATAGATGTCTCTAATCTCTATTTCAAACTTAAGGGCATAACAAAAAATATCCTCATAACTGTCAAAGTCTTTAATTTCTAGTGATTTTCATAGAATCGACATTAGTCTAATAAAGAAGTGATCAACCTCAATTTTGGTGTTCATGACAAGGCCAAAGGTGTATCATTCAATCCTTGTAATGTATTCTTTATATTCCCTGATAGACTCACCTTCCTTCTAATTAAGTCTGAGGAACTCTCTTTCCATCTTGAGATAGAGGGTTCAGGGAGAATATTTATTGAAAATCATTTTATTGAATTCCTCCCAATCCATGGAATCAATATCCTCATTGGAATTCATATTTTTCATTAGTTTACACTATTGATCAGCTTCCCCACAAAAACTATAGACATCCATCAAAAAATCTATTTTTCTAAGGACTATAGGATAGATAATATCTTTGCAATGGAGTTAATAAATTATTCAATGAGGAGGGGATCAAAAGATCCACTAAACATGGGAGGCCTTTTACAAAAGATTGATTTGATGAGAACTTGCTATATATTAGGAGAAGGAGGGAATTCCACATGGTTCAATTTATTATTCATAACTTGATCCAGTTGATAATGTATTTTCATAAAGTTTTGAGCACCCGTTCCCATTATATTTGGAATTTCATTAGTTAAATCATCACATTCCCTATCAAATTGATTGATGGAACATGTACTTTTATTTCCCTCCATTATCTAATAAAAAAAAAGTTAAATTAGGGGGATTTGATACTTAGATAATAAGCATAAAAATAAAACTTTTAACATAAAAGGATAAACACTTAAAGGAAAAGTATATCCTAACTCGCGATTCCCTAAATTTCAATCTAGGTTATCCATGATCTGTTTCCTAACTTATATTATTATGTGCTCTTTTTTTCCTTACTAATGGTTTTTAAGGTGTTTATGAATTTTCCAAAGCATATCCCCTATGATTGTCAAACTAGGTGCACATTAAGGCCCGTTCTTGTGTACGTAGTTCCACCGAGTTAGGCCCCGAACACCTTGTCAGAGATTTCACTCATAGATACATCTGTTCTAGAACCAAGTCCACTTGTACAATCTAGAAATGGATGTATTTTATTGATAAAAAAATACTCTATACTTACCAAAATTTAGGTATGTTTTCTCACACAAAGTTTTATTCCTAGGGTTCTTACTAAAGTTCTATATTTGTAGTCTCCAAAAAGAAACTAAACGTTTTCTCTAATACCAACTATAGAGACCCTATTATCTTAAACTTATCATTATATAATTTTAGGCATAATTAAACATAAAATTACAAGACAAGGATTGTAAATTCTAGTTTCTTGGAAGACTAGGTACATAAAAACGAAAACATAGAACTAAAAAACACATTACTTTATTTATCATCCATTATGAGATCCAAATTCCTTTTATCCCTTATATCTGCATAGGATAACCTATGGATAACATGAGCAATGGGATGAACTAAAAAAATCCTAGTATGGAAATAAAAATTAAAATAAAGAATGTAACAACTTGGCCCTGGTGATAGCACATACACCCCACCTTAACATGGATGTCGGGTTCTAGCCCTCCAAGTACCACTAGTTGACCTGCATACAACTGGTCCCCAACCTATAGCCCACCCACATGCCCGAAAGGGTCATCTAACTAATGACTATCCCCACAGGCCAACACATGTCCTTTCTAGTGTGCTTTGTCCTCACTCACACACACCCTATGAAACTTCCCAGAAGGTCACCCACCCTGATCACTACTCCAAGATAAGAATGATTAACTGTGGAGTTCTTATCATGTAGGATTCTGATTATCATATGGATTATAAGGCATAACATAATGATATAAAAATTCATGGAACATGGTTGAATATAAGGAATCATAACATGTTATCATATAATCACGAATTCATAATAATGTGGTAGAAACATAAAACATGACTTTAGCATGATTCAAGGCTTGTTTCATATAGAGTATCATGATTCAAAGCTCATTTCACATAGAGGATCACAATTCAATGATAACCACCAAGACCGTTGCACATGGAGCATAGGCCAAGGCTAACCACCAAGACTGTTGCACATGGAGCACGAGCAAGGCTAACCACCAAGACCGTTGCACATAAAATCTCACGAGACTGATAATTACCTAATAAATTGGATAAATATCTTGTTTCACCAATCATAACATGTTCATTAATATGTTTTCCATTTTAATAATCATACACAAGTAATCAAACATAAACAGAAGGGTTACCCATGGAAATAAATGAGTATCATAATCATATTATAGAGAATAATAAATGGGTATATCACGAAAGTGTCTATCAAGGAAATAAATTAAATCACACATGGAAATTAATAAATATAATTAGGCATATTTCCTGATAATTGATGTAAAAATGAAGTTATAACATGTAAAATAGTACTTAAGAAACTTTAGAATTAAATCATTTTTAGTGTTGTTTAAGGAAAATATTAAAGGGCATTTAAAACAGAAAATGGAATAATATTTTATACAAAAAAAATTTAACCAAGAAGGTTTTCATAATAAAATGAGTGATTTCTAAAAAATAATGGTGTCTTAAAATAGATTATTAATTGCAATTGAAAATGGGTAAGAATTTGGGAAGTTCCCTTAAACTGGGCTTGCTTATCGGGAAGAATTGAGTACGGAACCTTTTAAAAATATGTATATCCCCAAAAAAGAAGGATGGAAGGATATTGATACATATGTTTGTAATATATAAATATAATTTAGAACATATAAATAAAAATAAAAGATAATTTCATTTGGGTAAATGGGTAGAAAGAGTAACCTAAAGAAATAATGGAGGTTGGAGAAGAGTCCCTTACCTTAAGTCCAAAGGTGTTCTTCACTTGATATTAATGTACTTGATAATAAAATTATATTAATTAAATAATAATTACAGAAGCATTTATATATTAATTTTATTTATTATAACTTTATTAAGTTCATTTATGGCATTTTTTATGGGTTAAGAGGTTTAATTTCATCATTTAGGAGCATTAATTTCCATGGTTTTCATGGCTGGTTTACTTGTATATGTGTATGGAAAATCATGTAGAATGAGGATAGTTGTAAATAACTTAAATTATATGTTATTAATGAACTTATATAATTTTAAAATACCATTTTTTCCATAACGAGGATGATCCATTAGATAAATCATTAATAATAATCATTTAGATTAATTTAGCATTTTTTGATCACAATGAACTCATCTTGTTTTATAAACTAATATCATGTGTAAAAAATGATTCTAGAACATTAAATAAGATATAATACATATATAATAATCTTTTTCATCCATAAAAATGGTTTCATGACCATCTTTTAAGAATTAATTGAAACATGAAATCACATCATCCACGAAGGTGGTAAATCGACACCTCACAGACGATGTTTTCATTCTTAAAGTAAAATAAAAAAGAGAAGAGATTTGATGAATAATTATTCCTTAAACATGATAAAATTACTATATATGTATGATACTGGTTTTTTAATTCCACGAGGATAAGGTAAAATTGAGTAGATAAAAAGAAAAGAAAAGAACGTGAAAAGAAATTAAAAGAAAATAGAAGAGGGGTTTACCTCTTGATTCCTTCTTCTTGAGAACCTCCTTAGAGGATTGGTTTTGGTCTTTTGTTAAGACAAAAATCCCATTAAAGTGGGGGAGAGGTTTTGTAAGAGTGTTGATAAATTTTTTTTATAAGGATAAATACTTGATAGGTGTGAGGAGAAGAGGTGGTGATAGGTGATATTTATTGTGGAGGAGAGGGGTGATTTCTCATTATTTAATTCATTAGTTTATTATTTTTCTCAAGACAAGAAATATTGTTGATTCTTGAGACTAAATAAAGTAATTATATCAAGTTATTTCTTACAAATTGTTCTTATATCAAACACAAATCAATGAATAGTGTATTTAACTTTAAATGTATATATATTGTAAATTACCGTATTTTACTATTCACCAAAAAATTCAAGTATTTCATAAATATCCCAAAAATTAACCCTAACCATTTTTTAATGTGTATATTTAAAAAATGAAATCAATTTTATGAAAATAGTTTTATAAATATGAGAAGTTTAATTTTTAATTAAAATCATAATTCACTTGAAAAATAAAGAATTTAAAATTATAACTGATTTTATATCACTTTGATAAATAAATTAGTGTATCATAAAATTATCTTATAATAATAATACAACAAAATATTAATTTTTGAATACATATTACGAAAAAAAATTTTCTTTTAAACAATTAAATTAGTCATAAAATTGAAATTAAATATTCAAGACTTACAAAAATACCAACATAAAATTAATAATTTTCAAAATAGTTATTCACTTATACTATGATATAATTTTGTCATATTATCACATATAAGATGGATAAATTTTATTCATACTTTCATTAGTGAGGTTACTACTCAATTGGATGGTGTACTATTCATTTGGGTCACATTACTATTCCAAATGTCAAGTTACTATTTCATCAGTATAGGTTCCTTAACTTCTAGAAATGCTTCATATTTCATTCATTAATCATTTAAAAAGTTTTAATTATTTTGTATTATATGTTTATACCATATGATGTAATTATAAGAAGGAAATATCATTGATACAAGTTTTGGATTGTTACATTCTAATGTATCTACATTTGAAACACTCCAAATTAAGTTTACCCATATATTTACCATTTCCTTTTCTAAAATTTCTGTATATTAGAGACATATTTCTATTACTATCCTTTCCCATATCATCATAATCATCATAAGATTCACCGTATTCTTTATGTTCATCTTCTTTCGACCTGAGCTTCCATAAGGATTCCAAACCCATCTCTTCTTTTATCTTATTTTTAGAGGATGGTGTCTTCCTCATTTAATATGAAATGATAATATTATGTAGATAATCTAAGGAATGATCCAATGTTTCCATGAATTCTAATTTTTTTTGGATCAAACCTATTAGCTAAATTCCTCAAGATCTTCTACAAAAAGTAGATTCTTCAAGATTTTCTCCAAATCCTCTAATGTTTATTACAATTTCATTGAAGGTGATGAAGTATTAATCAATTATTTCTTCTTCATACATTTTAGTATATTTGATCCTTATTCTATTGATCTACAAATTGGATTCTTTAAATTTTACTTTTACTTCATTTCTTCTCTCAACTTTATCAATTTTTCTAGTTTGGAGTCCAGTAAATCTTTAGAGGACATTTTTCAAATAATGACATTAGAATAAAATTCTATCTTTATCATCAATCTCAATGCTCTTTTTTAAATGTAGTAAATATGTTAACCTCTTTGAATAGGTGAAAATACCACTATAGATTCATCCAATACATCAAGACCAAGAATCAAAATATATAGTATCATTATATCTTTTCAACCATGAATATTATTTACATAGATGATTGGAACATCCCAACCATTTAAAGAATTAATGTTACCCATATTACACTACAAAAGGATATAATAGAGGGAACTGTGGACTTAATTACACATGAAGGTGAACTATGAATGATTTCACCAATGAGAAGGGTGATGAATCAGTGGTAGTTTAAAAAATATTTTATCATTTTTTTTCTTTTAAATAAACCCCTATTATAAGTTAGGATATAATCCTTATGTATTAAACACTCAACGTTGTATAATATAAGTATAAAATAAAGAATATAGAGAAAAAAATAATTTTTATATGAATCAGACTATTTTTGAGAGCATACCTATTGTTTTATCTAGTTGTTATTTTGATCATAATATTTTTCCACTATAATCATAAAACTAAATTATAGTGGGTATGATGGTTTCATCCTACAACTTTAGTTCACATCATCCAACTAATTAAAAGTTTTTAATACTATATCCCACTAGTTAAAATGGAAATGTAATACCACCATGTCATGAACCGCATTCACCGAGATGATGGAAGGGATAAAAAATTGCTAGACCCTTCCTTCCTCAAGTTGAAGGGGAGATAATGACCCCCAGAGTCCCGCCTTCAATAGGCCCTAAAGTGGTAAATAGAACCAAGGGTATAGAATCACATGTAATATGGAAGGCATTACCCTTTTAATTTATTAGGATCGAATGATACGATGGTAAAAAACCAAATAAATCCAAATATGAAGGTAAAAGTAAATCCAAAACCCATTCCCATATGCATGTTCAAAGATAAACCAATTCAAGTACAAGAAAAAATCCGAAGGGAAAGTACCAAAAGAAAGAAAACAACAACAAAAATTGTCCCGAGTTCGGAGCCAGTACAGCACCGAACAGTCCTCGAAGTCCTCCTAGAAACCTAAAAGCAGTTTTATATACGTAGGTTGAATATACAGGTATACTCAGTAGGGAAATCCAAAATCTCTCGTGCACAAGTGGGGAGACAATCTAATGCCCTATGAGAAAAATATAGATAACCAAAACACCTAGCAAAGAAAAATATCCACCCAGGCTCACCAAGGCACACTCCCCAAATAACGCAAGTTAGGTAAAGTAATAGTAATAGCACATTGCCATTTGGGTACCCCGCATTGCTTTCCCACTAGTTATTTGAGACATCTTACACATCATACCTCCCCACCATTTTCACTACAGTCCCACTGCCGCCCCAACAACAATCATATGGGACACCACAACTGCGTATCCTACCCACAGACACCTAGTAAACCACAAAAATACGTAACCACACCCATAGAAACCAAGGCCAAAACAACTACCTCCACGCCTGAAGACACCTTAAACTCCTCTCGAAGAAACATGGGAATGAAACCTACCCACACACACTTGGTCCAACCACCACAACATACCCTACCAAAAGTGACTTTGGCTAAAAATGGACCTTAGGCCGTCACAACCCGCCCGAAGAGTCTTGGGCTACTCAGGAGGGGGATAACAAAGGAGATAATATATAGCCACCCAATAGGATGTTGAAAAAAACACCCACCACCATGAAATGGGGGTGTTCAACACAATGTTCTCAACTTAGGTGGGGTGAAAATAAGAAAAAGAAAACTAAATTTATATGTTCAGGTAAACAAGAACTCATCCCAACCTAAGGGTTCCAAAACCAGCCCATACACAAACACCCTTGTTACTATTCATTCATACAAAAGCACAACAACCACAACCAGAGCACTACTCATTACTGGAAAAAATTCCCCATTCAACCCATTCTTATTATCATACTAAAGTGATTCCATTTAAATAATTATTCACTACTGGGAAACTAACAGGAATAGTCACAAGCCAAGGAAGGAAAATAGCCAAGTAGTAAATTAAGAATTCACACCCGATTCTCTTGTAAAGTTACAAGAAAAAGGGATCCATGATATCCCTAGAAGTACTCGAACCAACCCAAGAACCATATTATGGCCCCACATAGACTTAGGTCCACAACCAACAACTCAACAATAGGTGATCAAATCCCCATGCAAGTTGCCCCACACGACATCAAGCAGATCCACCACACATATCTCCAGAACAGAGAAAGGATATTTATTTTCTATATTTAACCATACCATTAATTAAGTTCATTCTTTCTGTTTGGTTATCTAGGTTGAGCACACAAGGATTAATTTCCATTGGGAATCCATTTAATCAACCGAGTTTTCGTGATTAACCATTTTCCATGTTACAGCTATTAAATCACAGGATTAACCAAAAAATAGAAAATCATTATTGAAAAAGGAAGGACCACCAATGACCACAATTTTCATTGGAAAAAATACCATACAATTCATAATATAACAACAAAGTTATAACACAACAACAACATCATCATTACCACCCCTTCATTCTTTAAAGGTTCATTTATTATATCTGTTAAGTTTGTTTTCATCTACGTCCTGAGGGAACATCATCATACCCACCCTGCATGATGCACAATAAAGAGATACAGAGGAATAATTCCTACCTGGTTGATCAAGGATCGATGTTTCCTCCCCGCGCCACAAACTGTAGTTGTACAAGAAGCAGGAAAAACTCCATGAAGGAAATGTGGTAAGGGATCAATCATGAGCGCATGACTCATATCTTGAGGAAGGACTTCAAGAACATCCATATGGAACCAAAGAGACCATGGAAGAGGATATTGGGGATAAAGGCCCAATCCAATAGTTCTAGGATATGAAATCTTGAACGCATTTAAGGTGGATTGTGGTTTCTCCACATGATTGGGCAGTTACACATGAGGGAATTAATTGTTATTTAATAATTATACTCAGAGAGGTGGGGATAACAACTGTGATTTAATGGGTTTCTTTTAAAAGAAAAAACCATGTAACAGGGGCGGAGTTGAAAATACAGGAAAAAGGGTGACACTAAAGAAAAAGACACATGTTTTGGTAAGTCAAGGGTCTCCCAAATCTTGGGGGATTTTAGATATCATTTATAGGATTTAAAAATAGCCTTGAACCACTTTAAAAGTTTAAACAACTTAAAAGTGGAATTATAGGAAAAACTGGGAAAGGAAGCCTCGAAACCCCTCTATGGCCGATTGGTGAGGCTGATCGGTGAAAATGATCGGTGGAGAGGATCGGGTGAAGCTGATCGGGTGAAGTTGTTCCTGTGAAGCTGGTCAATGAAACTAATCAGGTGAAGCTGATCAGTGAAACCGATCGGGTGAAGATGATCGAGTGAAGTTGATCTGTGAAACTGATGGGGTGGAGCTGATCTGTGAAACTGATTGGGTGAAATTGATTGGGTGAAGATGATCAGTGAAACTGATAAGGTGAAACTGATTGGGTGAAGCTGATTTGATGAAGTTGATTAGTGAAACTGATCGGGTGAAACTGATCAGTGATAAAGATCAGGTGAAACTGATTGGGTGAAGATGATCAGTGAAACTGATCATGTAAACCTGATTGGGGAAAAACGATTGGTGAGACCAATGGGTGAAACTGATTGGTGAGACCGATGGGTGAAACCGATCGGTGAGAATGATCGGTGAGACAATGATCATTGAGACCGATGGGTGAAACCAATCAATGAGACAGGGATCGATGAGACCGATGGGTGAAACCGATCGGTGAGACTGATGGGTGAAACCGATTGAGCTAATTCGTGAAGTTGATCAGGTGAAGCTAATCCATGAGGCTGATCTATGAAGCTGATCAGTGAAGCTGATCAGTGTAGGTGATTAGTGAGGATAATGTGTGAAGTTGATCTGTGAAGCTAATATATGAAACAGATCTATGAAGCTGATCAGTGAAGTTGATCAGTGAAGGTGGTATGTGAAGCTGATATTTGAAGATGATCTATGAAGCTGATCAATGAAGCTGATTTGTGAAGCTGATCCATGAAGCTGTTCTGTGAGACCGATGGGTGGAACTGATCGGTGGGACCGATCAGTGGCACAGATATGTGACACCACAGTGACACGTTTCCACTAACACCCACATCCTCCTGACTCATCGATGGTGTCCAGGAGACACCAAAACTTAAAATTTTGAGAAGTAATAGACTAGGAGGGTCCATTCCATTACATCAGATACCTCTCAAATTATTATCACCCTTGAGAATAAAAGAGTAACACGAACAAACACTCCAGAAGATACCTGTCAGGGAAAAAACATCCCAAACAACCATATGAATCCTAAGGATCACATTGTACAGACACACAAATGAGGGATTTCTTTCCTCCATGTCAAGATACTATCCAATTTGGGTGGCACTAACTCGCACGTACAGGTTTAATCGCATTTTTGCTGATGCATCTTGATTAGGAACCAGGTTCTCCTTCCCCACATATCAGTACTTTTCATAAACATTCACGATGTAATAAAACAAATCATCTCATAAACCAACAAGGTCATCATTATATCATATCAGTTCAGAAAAACAAGAAAATCAAGGAAGGATTGGAACAACAATTCAAAACAGCTCTGGGTACTGGGTGCACATTTGAGATTCTCTCTCCCAAGTACTCTCCTCGAGGCCACCGTGTATCCACAACACACGAACCAAAGGGATGGTTCTTTGATGAAGCACTTTCTTTTTTCAATCCTCGATCCTCACTAGTCACTCCACGAACATAGTGTCGTCCCCTATATCCAACTCCCCCCAGTCAATGAAATGGGAATAATCATGTAGATATCGACGAAGCTGGGAGACATGGAAAACTTCATGGATCCTTTCTAATTGAGGTGGAAATGTCAGCTGATATTCCACCTGACTGACTCACCCCAAAACTTAGAAAGGCCCGATGAACCTAGGAGAGATCTTGCTACCCTTTCCAAACCTTTGATGCCTACGTCGAGGGGAAACCTTCAAGAACACATGGTCTCCTACATCAAACTCCAAGGTCCTCCTCTTACGATTGACATACAACTTCTGCCAGTCCTAGGCTGCCTTCACCTCCTCACACAGAAGCTGAACCTACTCTGTTGTGATCTGTACTACTTATGGGCCAAGAACACAAGCCTCCCCAACCTCGGTCCAACACACGGGCGAACGACACGACCTCCCGTACAAGGCTTCAAACGGTTCCATGCCAGTAGTAGAGTGATAGCTATTATTGTAGGAAAACTATACTAAGCTAAAATGTCATTAACATGATCCCATGAAGTCGAAAACACAATCCCATAACATATCCTCCAATGTATGGATGGTTCTCTCTGTCTTCCCATCTATCTGGGGGTGGAAAGCAGTGCAAAGGCATAGTTGGGTGCCAAAAGCATGCTGAAATCTCCTCCAGACTCGTGAGGTAAACCATGCATCCCTATCCGAGACTATGGACTTCAGAACTCCATGAAACCGCACCACCTCATCCATGTATCTCCGTGCTAAGGAATCCACCTCACTTGACTCCTTGATCACCAGGAAGTGAGCTGATTTCGTCAGTCAATCTACCACTACCCATATAACATCACAACCTCCTTGAACCTTGGGTAGTCCTGTGATGAAATATATCAATATGTCATCCCACTTCCACTCAGGGACATCTAAAGGAATCAAAAAACCTCCTGGGACATAGTGTTCAGTCTTCACTTGCTGACAGACCCGGGACCTTGCCACAAACTCTGCCACTATCCGTTTCACCCCGAGCCACAAAAACTGTTCCCCCAAGCCTCAATACATCATGGAAAATTCTGGATGTACCACTATGAGTGAGTTATAGAACTCATGGAGAACTCCCACATGCATCGTCTCTAGGGAAAACAACTTCCGTCGGAAAAGAATCCGATTCTGACCATCCTTCGACCACCCTTACGGATAATTGCCTTGGTTAACCCGATCGAAAATCACTTCACCCTCTATGTATGCCCACTGAGATTCCTCAACCCACCACAACAGATAGGACTACACTATCATATGAAACAAATAACCTCTACTACCATCCATCCTTGCATCCAGGTGTAGGGCAGCCAACTCCTCCACTGCCTTCCAACCATCCACAGATTCTTGAACAGCTTCCCTCTGTGACTTCCTTCTCAAGGAATCAGCCACAATGTTCCCCATAATTTCAGTGTAAGAGATCTCGAAGTTGTAGTCCTGAAGAAAATCCACCCACCTTCGTTGTTTCATGTTCCGGTCCTACTGGGTGAATATATGCCTCAAATTCTTGTGATTTGTGAGGACCACAAAGTGATCCCCGATGAGGTAATGCCACCACCACTTAAACGCGAACACTATTTCTACAAGATCTAGGTCATGGGTGGGATAGTTATTCTCATGAGGATGTAACTGCATAGATCCATAAGAGATCACTCCCCGCTACTGCATCAACACACACCCCAGGCCAAGTACATAAGAATCAGAAAACACCTCATACAACACCCCTTCCTCTAAAAACTTGAACATTGGAGAACTTAACAACCTTTCCTTCAAATAGCTGAAAGTTACCCGACACTGTTCACTCCACATGAAGGCCTGGTCATTTTTGGTCAAAGATGTCAGAGGAGCTGCAACTTGAGAGAATTTGTGTATGAACCTCTGATAATAGTCGGCCAAACCTAGAAAACTACGAACCTCCGTCACATTCTTGGATGCTTCCCAAGAAATAACCGCTTTAACCTTTTACGGATCAACCACTACCCCTTGCTGAGACACCACATGTACAAGAAAATGCACTTCTCGTGTCAAGAACATGCACTTGTACAATTTACCATAGATATGGAGATGCCGAAGGATCTCCAAGACCATCCTGAGGTGCTTAGTATGTCCCTACTATGATCTTGAGTAGATGAAAATGTCATCGATGAACAAAATAACAAACCAGTCTTGAAAATCACGTAAAATAAAGTTCATGAGCCCCATGAACATAGTAGGTGCATTTGTAACACCAAATGGAATGACTATGAACTCATAGTTCCCATACCTACACATGAAAGTAGTCTTCAGGATATCACTATCCTTAAACCTTAAATGGTGATACCCATACTGCAGATCAATCTTAGAAAACCAACCTTCTCCCCTCAGCTGGTCAAAGAGATCATCTATCCTTGCGAGAGGGTAACCGTTATTGACAGTTACCTGATTCATTATTTGGTAGTTTATGTATATCCTGAGACCACCATCTTCCTTCTTTGAGAACAAGACCAAAGCACCCCATGGCGAAGCGCTGGGTCAGACAAAACCCTTCTTCATCATCTCGTCAATTTGAATCCACAACTCCCGCAACTCAGAAGGTTCCATCCGATAAGGATCCATAGAAATCGTACGGGCACCCAGCTATAAGTATATCCCGAATTCAACGACACATTAAGGGGGTATAGTCACAACCTCCTTGAAAAAAACATCCAGAAACTCTCTCACAACTCCTAGAACATCCATCATCTCAGTATACACTGATTATGCTGAAAGCTCGGCGATCTTAGAAAAAGGAGGATCCACACGTTGTATCCCCACATGAAAACTCCATTTTACAAAAAAATCCACACACTGGCCATCCTCATAAATGAACATGAATCTTCTCCAGAATCATCTGATAACTACATGCATAGAAAAAATCCATTTGATGCCTAGGATGACATTGTATGGCTTCATTTTCAGCAGAAGGAGATCCCCACTAGACTGATGCGACCCCAACATCTATCTGCATCCTCAACAAACATCAAACATGCTGGTATGACACCCAACTGGGATACTTAGCACCAGGGTCATGGAGAGTCTCTCTATGTCTAGGCCTAAGAAATGGGAAAGACCGGGTGTAACAAAGGAGTGTGAAGCTCCTGAATCAAACAAGGTGCAGGAAAGAGTGCTATACAAGATGAACGTACCTCGAATGAATTTTGGCCCCACTAGAACTACTGCCTCTATGGTGTGAAACTACCCATGCCTAGCTCCTCTACCCCTCAGCTGTAAGCCGCCTCCCTGACCACAACCTGGCTGTGATCCCTGAAGAGCGCCCTGAGGTTGTCCTCCTCCTGCAATGTCTATTATCGAGGAGTGGGAGCTCGCTGTCCCTACTTCTGTTGCTGAAAGGGACTGGCTAGAAACTATCACTGCTAAGGTGGGTGCTAAATATACCCACCCCCACTGTACTGTAGTCTGTCTGGGAACTAATTCCAAAGGTTCCCACAACTGTCATAGATGAAGTATCTCGGTCCTGGGCCCACATAGAAAGGGTGAGGACCAGGATATCGAAACTAGAATTGATGGGGCCTACTCTCCACTGGCCAAAACCTAGAAGGCCCTAACACTAGAGGCCTGCTACTAATGGTCTTACCCTTTTAAGAGCCTAACTGGATTCCCTCTTATGGAACAACTCCCAAAGTCTGCATCCTTTACACAACTTCAGCATTATTCTGGACCTCCAAGTATGTCGGTAGGGTGAAGGGAGTAACATCATACTAAAGAGAAGGTCAGAGTGCCTCCTCTAAACATCTCTCCCATGACTCCTCATCCAGAAAGAGGTCTAGAGAAAAACTAAGATATCCTTTAACTTGATTCTCAGATCCCTCACTAGAATACTCCTTTGCTGAAGGGAGAGTTACTCCTACCTCTTCTCATCCTTCATCGTAGAAGAAAGGCATTCCACCTAGAATTACTTCTCGAAGTCAGCCCACAAAACATAACTCTCCAACCTCTCTCTGAGGTAGAGTGTCTACCACTGATGAGTTGCTCCTCTCATATGAATGACTTCCAGCAGAACCCAGTACTCATCCGGAGCCCGGATCAAGCTAAAATCTATCACCAACTCCTCGATCCATCTTTTGGCCTCTATGTATGAGATGCTGTCCATGTACTTCTTGATGGTCTATCGCTGAAAGTAATGAAGCATTCTCTGCCACTGGTCATCCTCCTACTCTCGATTAGTACTCCACAGATCAGCCAGATCAGCCTCCTGGGCCTCAATCACCCGCACTACCCGTGGTCGTCGTCTGGGTGCCATAGGTGTAAGGTAAACAAGGGATGACTCAGCCCGAGTAGTGTAGAAGATTTATTTTAAATTTTCATTAAACGTTTTATTTATTTAAATTCCCAGAACACTCAGAACACACATGAACACAATTCATTATGATGCATGTACCTTTCCTAGGGTCTCTACCATGAAATTAGTGTAGCCTCACATGGTCATTCGGTAGGTCTTGAGTCCTTGCAACAGATCATGGGGGGCATTAAAATCCCATGTTCTAACCGGTCTTCCCTGGCCTATTTCATGCACCAATATTTCCTAACACTGTTCCCATACCATCACATTCAATCCTCTTTGTGCCTAACCCCGAGATCAATCCTATCTATCAGCCATCACCTCTAATACCATTCTATCACGACCTTCCTTGACCGAGATGAGGGAAGGGGTATCAAATTGATAGACCCTTCCTTACTCAAGTTAAAGGAGAGATAATGACCCCCGAGTCCTGCCTTCAATAGGCCCCAGAGTGGAGAGTGGCACCAAGGGTATAGAATCACATGTAGTATTCAAGGAATTACCCTTTTTATTTAGTTGGATCTCAAGATATGATGGTAAAAACCCAAAAAACTCAAAATATGAAGTTAAAAGTAAATCCAAAGCCCATTCCCATATGCATTTTCAAAGATAAACCCATACAGGTATAAGAAAAACTCCAACGGGAAAGTACCAAAAGAAATAAATCATCAATGAAAACGTTCCCGATGTCCGAGATAGTATTGTCCCGTATAGTCCCCAAAGTCATCCTAGAAACCTAAAAGCAGTTTTATATACGTAGGGTGAGCATATAGGTATACCCAGTACGGAAAACCAAAAGCTCTCGTGCACATGTGGGGAGACAATCTAATACCCTGTGAGAAAAATAGAGATAACCAAAACACCTAGCAAGGAAAACAATCCACCCAGCCTCACTGAGGCACACTCCCCAAATAATGCAAGTTAGGTAAAGTAAGAGTAATAGCACATAGACATTTGGGTAACCCGTACCACTTTCCCACTGGTTATTTAAGACATCCTATGAATCATACATCCCCCTCCATTTTCACTATAGTCCCACTGCCACCCAAAAAAATCTTATGGGCCACCACAACCACGTATCATACCCGCAGATACCTAGGCCACCACAACCATACATAACCATGCCCACAGACACCTGGGCTTGAACAACTACTACCACGCCCAAAGACACCTGTGCCTCATCCTGAAGACGCATGGGAAACAAACCTTCCCACACACACCTAGGCCAACCACCACAACATACCTTGTCCAAAGAGTCTTGGGCTAAAAATGGACCTCAGGACATCACAACCTGCCCAATGAGTCTTGGGTAACTCAGGAGGGGCAGTAGAAAGGAGCTAATATCTAGACACCCAATAGGATGTTAGGGAAAACACCCTCCCCCATGAAATGGGGGTGTTCAGCATGAAGTGATCAACTTGGGTGGGGTAAAAATAAGAAACACAAAACTAAATTTATATGTATAGGTAAAAAAGCACTCATCCCAACCTAAGGGTTCCAAAACCAGACCATATACAAACTCCCGCATCACTATTCATTCATACAAAATCACAACAACCACAACCAGGGCACAACTCATTTCTGGAAAACAATTCCCCATTAAAACCATTCTTGTTATCATACTCAAGTGATTACATTTAAATAATTATTCACTAATGGGAAACTAACATGAATAGCCACAAGCTACGGAAGGAAAAGTATCCAAGCATTAAATTTAGAATTCACACTCAGTTCTCTTGTAAAGTCACAACAACAAAAGGGATTCATGATATACCTCAAATTATTGGAACCAACCCAAGCCCCATCATATGGCCCCACATGACCTCAAGTCCACAACCAACAACTAAACAATAGGGGATCCTGCTCCCATCCACGTCACCCCACACAACATCAAGAAGATCCACCAAACATATCACTAGAACAGATCATGGATGTTTTATTCCAGATTTAACTACACCATTCATTAAGTTCCTTCTTTCTATTTTGTTAGTTGGGTTGATCACACAAGGATTAAAGTCCATTGGTCATCCATTTAATCAACTTATTTTATGTGATTAACCATTTTACATGTTACAGCTATTCAATCACTAGATTAAATAGAAAATAGTGGATCATTAGTGAAAAAGGAAGGACCACCAAAAACCATGATTTTTAGTGGAAAAAAGACCATACAATTCATAAAATAACAACAATGGTATAAAAAAGAAACAACATCACCATTCCCACCCCTTCATTCTTTAAAGGTTCATTTATTATCTTTGTTAATTTTGGTTTAATCTATGTCCTAAGGGAACATTATGATACCCACCACACATGATGCATAGTAAATAGAGATGAAGAAATAATCCCTACCTTGTTGATCAAGGATCGACATTTCCTCCTCACACCAAAAACTGTGGTTGTGTGAGCAGCAGGAAAAACTCCATGAATGCTGAGTGAGAAGGGACTGAGAACGAGTGCATGACTCACCTCTTGAAGAAGGAATTCAAGAATATTCAGAGGGAACCAAATAGACCATGGAATAAAATCTTGGTGATAAAGGCCTGATCCAAGAGTTATGAGATATGAAATCTTGAATGCCCTTAAGGGAGATTGTGGTTTCTCCGCACATTTGGGTAGTTACACACAATGGAACTAATTTTTATTTACTAATTCTACTTAGAGAGGTGGTGATAACAGATATGAGTCAAAAGGGTTTCATTTAAATGGAAAAACCATGTAACAGGGGAAGATCTAAAAATACAGGAAAAAGTTTGACACTGAGGAAAAAGAAACACATTTTGGTAAGTCTAGGGTTGTCCAGATCTTGGCGGATTTTAGATATCATTTATGGGATTTAAAAAAGGCCTTGAACCACTTTAAGAGGTTAAAACACATAAAAGTGGAGTTATGGGAAAAAATGGGGAAGGAAACCTCAACACCCCTCTGTGTTCGATTGGTGAGACTGATCGGTGAAACCAATTGGTGGATTGGATCACGTGAAGTGATCTGGTTAAGATGATCCCGTGATGCTGATTAATGAAACCGATCTGGTGAATCCGTTTAGTGAAATTTATTAAGTGAAGTCGATCAGGTGAAGCTGATTGAGTGAAGCTAATCAGTGAAACGGATTGGGTGAAGCTGATTTGGTGAAGCTAGTCAGTGAAACTGATTTGGTGAAGCGGATCAGTGAAACCGATTAGGTGAAACTGATTAGTGAAACAAATAAGGTGAAACTGATCGGGTGAAGCTGATGGTGTGAAACTGATTGGGTGAAACCAATCAGTGAAACTGATTGGGTGAAACCAATCAGTGAAGCTGATTGGGTGAATTGAATCCAGTGAAGGTGATCAGTGAAAATGATATGGTGAAACTGATTGGGTAAATCTAATCATTGAAACTAAATGGGAGAAAATAATTTGGTGAAACCGATTGGTGAGACCAATGGGTGAAACCGATCGGTGAGACTGATGGTTGAAACCGATCAGTGATACTGATCGGTGAGGCACCGATCAGTGAGATCGATGGGTGAAACTGATTGGTGAGTCCGATGGGTGAAACCGGTGGGGATGATCTGTGAAGCTGATCACATGAAACTGATCAATGAAGATGATCTATGAAGCTGATCTGTGAAGCTGAATAGTGAATATGATATGTAAAGCTGATCAGTGAAGCTGACCAGTGAAGCTGATATGTGAAGCTGATCAGCAAAGCTGATCAGTGAAGCTGATCTCTGAAGCTGTTCTGTGAGACTGATGGGTGGAACTAATCGGTGAGACCGATTAGTGGCACTGATAGGTGACACCAAGGTGACTTGTTTCCACTGACACCCACATCCTCCTAACTCACCTATGGTTTCCTGGACACCCCAATACTTAGAATTTGGAAAAGTAAAGGACCAGGAGGGTCCAATCCATTACACACCAGTTGATAAATATCTTCTTTATATTTTTGTTTCTTCAATAAATAATGAAAGACACTCTTCTCTGAGCTAGTAGATGTACAAATGAAATAGATAACTTCTTCAAGAAAATTGATAGCTAATGATATTAGTATGGAGAAATAGGAATGATCTAGTCTATTATTTCCCAAAGTTTGATGAGTCTTGAATATTTACTCATCTTGATCATTGAATGATTAGGATTAATAGATTTTTAAAACCTCTCAAACATTTCAACTTCAGTCTCAGATTCTCTTTATTCTCATAAAGTCACTTTTCTCAAATTTTTCTCATCTATTTTTCTTTGCAACCATATTATGTCTCTTTTAGAGATCCTTTTATATACAATTGTCTTTGTAAAATTTCAATACATTTTTATATACCAAAAATATATATTGTGCAGGATGTATGAAGCTTCACATTAAAAATTATAATGATCAAAATCTTATTTTTAACATGATTGATCATACATGTACTACCTACCATATTATTCATGTGAGGGAGTCTATCACATATTATCATATAGAGTTATAGAAGCAACATTTTTATATTAAATAGATAATATATTTCAAGAAAATAGAAAATCAATATTCTATTAAAATAACACATAATAATGTGTATTTGAGTATTCTATAAATACCTACCAAACTCCTCTTCATTATTTCAACTAGAAGGAATTCAACATTTATATTCTTAAACCATATTTCAAAATGATATAATTTTTATCATACAACCAAATTAGATATATCATCCTCTTGAAAACAGGGAAAATTGAAATCTTAACTTGTATCACTGTAATATTTTCATGTGATTATGTAACTTGGTATTAGTAAATAATCATATAAATTTCATATGAATTACTATTAAAAACATATAAAATTAATTTATGGTCTCAAAAATAAAGTAATCATCATGTTTTATCATGTTTTTCATGGTTATAAGATCATATATTCTTTCTACAACTTACATCACAATTCACTTTTTATGTTTTTAAACATTGAGGTTCGTCTTAGGAATCAGTTGGTTTTATTTTTTTAGAATATTGAATATTATGGAATTCTATATTTTCTCATTATTTTGGAAAACTAATGTACCATATGAATTCAACATACCCAGCTAAGACTATGCATCTTACAAAGTATATAGAGTTTATTCTGTTTTAAAAATATTGGAGTTCATCATAGAATGTAACTTATAAAGTCTCATCATAGGGTTCATTGTACACAATTAAGTCTTATGTAACCTTACTATGATATACCCAATTAAGTTGTATGTTCCCTAGAATTTATTTCAAATAAAATTATGAAAATTAATAAGGCTCATGTATTTTTGAAAAACTCTGAACTCAAATCACCATCAACTCTACAGTGTACCCTATGATGAATAATTAACCAAATGAAATATATGATAAAATACATGTAATTTGGATCAACTCTATGAAGGGAATAGAGGTCACTACTCAGGAAAAATTTCATAATTTCAGAATCCAAAAAGAGTCCAAAACAATTCATGAAATAATATTCTGGAATCTCAAACCCTTTAAAAAATTCTAAAAACCTTCAAACACATCTCATAAACATCCAATGATTCTTAAACATGGTTGAAAACAAATACAAACCTTCAAAAATCCAATATGGAACTTCTCTTAGGAATGTTATATATTTGAAATTATTTTTGAGGTTGATTAAATTTATTTTTGGTTTTTGAGTTATTATAAATTTATGGTGGTTTTATGGTTTGTTCTCTCTAGTTATGGAATTGAAATTTAATGGTTTTAGGAGATTTCCATGATCATTTGAAATTCAAAAGCTAACCATTGAATTTGGTATGTGATCTCAACCCCTGTAGTGGTTCTCAAGCTATGGATGTAACATTCTTACCTCCTATTTTACTAATACTACCTAAATATATTAACTTTCACTTTAAGAAATATAAAAAATTTAATTTGAATGACATTTGGATAGAACTCATGAGATTTTGTCAATTAATATATTTTATTCCTAGCTATGATATTCAATTTTCAAAGCTTATCTTTTGATATTTTTCACACCTTTTATATATTTTTTATTTATCAAAAGTCATTAACTTTTAAAAAGAGTTATCGATGTTATAATTGGGGTGTAACCCATATTTATATTTTATCCCCGATCATTTATGTTATAAAGTGAACCCTATTTAGTGTCAACCATTTTCTGGTATGGGTACTTTGGGATTTTCTTTTGTGTTAACCCACCTTGTTTACATCTTTCAATATTGAAGATTATTCTTAGACTAAACCCTATAGGATTATTAGGATATATATATATATATATATTTATAATCCTTGAGTTTTTTATTATCTATGATGGAATCACATCATTCCATAAAAACCTATAGGAACTATAAGTCAACAAGTCATGTTTATCCTATGTTAAGAAATTTCTTCGATGGAGATGTGGTGGATGGGTTTGTGAGGTAGGAGAAGTGATTGAGTATAAAAAAATTATTGGATTAGGTAACCTCATAACCTTTAATTTTTACTACTCATATTTGTTTTCTTTAAATACCTTAAATTTTGGGGAGTTTTATAAAAAATTTGTTTTGAAATGGATTTTTTAAAACCTTTATATTACCCAAATTGTTGTCTTATTACTTTTATTTAATTTTTAATAAATTTTATATCAAAACGTTTTTTCCAATGGTAATAAAATTTAACTCTTTAAAATCCTTTGTTTATTATGTAATTCTAAACAAAAATTTCTTCTAATTAAATGAAATATATGGTCTTGGGTTTCCAATTACCTTAGTGAAACAAAATCCTTGTTAACAAAATAATTAAATGGGTTTTCTCAAAATAGAAACTTAACTAGTATGTGAATACGATGTTATGATTTGGGATATATGAATTTATAATTACCTTATTTTAGTTATTCACTTATACTAGGAATAACATGGTTTCTTCTACATGATTTTATTATATTATCTTAGGTAGATTAATATTTTTTCTATTATTGATTCTCCTTACTATTTACAAATGTGATTAATGGTTTTTATGGAAATTCATGATGATCTTGTTTTTTTATTATGTCACACATATCCCGATATCATAACATCATGCATGTTACTATTTTATTATATTAATAATGGATACATATTTTTACGACAAACATGTTGATGATTTATTATCTTCAGCATGCTTATTATTATGAATGGTAAGATTTAATTATTCATGGAAATGGTTCAAAATAGTATAAATATTATTACTTTTTTATATTGAAAATATTTATCGAGATAGCTATAATACCACATAAATTATATGTTGTACATAGTGGATAAGTGCAGACACCTGGGGGGGGGGGTAAATTAGTTGTCGATAACACTTTAACAATTATAAATTACTATTTATTTGTTTTACCCCATTAGTAATTAAACCTATATTACTGGTTAGTACAAGTGGATCTATTAACGTTAAATCTTGAAATCAATCAACTGTATGTATGCATGTAAATTAGTAAAGAAGCACAGATTTTTTTATAAGGTTTAATAGTAAAACTGACTCCTTATCAAGAAATGGTATTTAAAAAAATAATAGATTCTATACTATAATGATCAATATTTGATTATAGTAGTCTGGTTCTTTCCACAACAAAAATTCTAGTGTCACACTAGACATACAAATGAACTTTTCACATAGTAATTCTTATAATAGACTCCCACTTTACTCACCGAGTTACATGGTGGTCTTCTTACACACCCTGAGTTATAGAGGTTCTTTGGAGTCCCCCCATATATATATAATGGATTCCTTTTTAAGTTCATGGTTTTAGATATCATTTCAGCACTAGGATGTTTTTTGTACTCGAAAAATGGATCTCTTTATTATCAGAAAAAGATCTTTTAATGCCTTAATATATTCTTTAAAAATGAATGATACTTGATTCCTGATCTCAGTTCAGCTTTATAGTTCTTCAACATGCCTACTCAATATATTTTCTTAACTCTTCACTTGAAAACTTAGACTCTGTTTAAATAATCTCAGAATGATGGCCATATATATTCTTCACTAAAAAAATAAGAGTATTCTCATTCCCTTTGTTGACAGGATATCTAATATTACCTAGAAACATGGATCTTTATTCTATAATGATCAGCATATGAAACAAATATAGTTGCAAATTCTTTTAATATTTATTCCTTTTCGATAATCTCACATGCATGGGTGGCTATATTAAATAATCCTTTAATTTTCAATGATAATAAATGGTATTCCATGGGACAGAGAAGCATCAATATCAAAATTAATACAATAAAAGACCACTTTTTGGTTTCCACATAAAATCATGTTCTACTTTTTTAACTCAAAAGTTATTCCTAGAATACCCTCATTTAATGATTATAATTTTAAATTTTAACTATAATGATATTAATAAAATATCTATAGTAGGATCGACTTGTTCTTCTTGAAATATAACCACTAAAAACCCAGACTTAAAATATAAACTATAGCCGTGTAAGACACATATAAAACACATGTGGCATGAAAATCATCTTCATTGTTGGTAAAATAAAATAGTTCTCATTTATTAAGACTTAGTAAAATTATGAGACATCAATATTTGATACTAATGAACACTAAAATAACCTCATACCAAACTAATATTAACACATGGTTTAATGAAACCTCATATGAATTATTCTTGAAAATTTAATATCTTAACTTTTTTTAATGAGATTCATGCAATGTTTCTCCACATTCATTGTTCCTAAAAAATTTCTTGGATCATGGATTTAATAATATTCATCATATTCAAAAATAAAATTTATAGTACAAGAATAATATGATTAGAATTTCCTTAGAATTAAATAATTTTATAAACTCATTTTTAAACCCACCTCAATCTTAATTTTACCATGGATTAATATCAATTACTCTTTCTTCTCAATCTTGGATCACACCACCTAAATGGTTCTTGTGATGTTTAATCCATGAATGAATGAATCAATTATCATCCAAAATCCATTTCTTCTTTAGATTCTCAAAATCAATAGTTCTACGATTTCCCCCCAATACATAAGGGAAATTAATATACATGAATTTCCATTTATATTATGAATATTTGTTTACATGATGAATTACTTTATATGATGCTTCGTGGAGCATAATTTTTGATATGTGGTGCTCCTATTCCAATTCATTTATACGAGTATTTATTCTCATAAATGGATTTGAATTTCTATTATAAATAGAATTTGGCTATGCATAATTTGGTTATTCCATGTAAATCCATTACATAAGGTATAAAACAATGTTTTTTTATTTGGGTGAGTGGAGAATCATTTAAATACGCTTTTCTTAAATTGGAATATATAACTAACTTTAGCTATGAACATTTTAATATGTGGGTCATTCAACTATGCCACTCTATTCATGCATGTGGATCTTCATGTAATAAATTATTTTCATATCTAGGATTTTTGGATATGTGGATTTTTCTAGGTTGGAATTTGGTTATACTAGAATTCATCAATGTTATAATTCAAATACATGGAATTTGGACATATCCATTTTTCTAAATTTCATTCAATTTATATCTACTAGGAACTTTGTAAAATGATTGATGGAATTATTATAATAATTAAAAACTCATTCTAATGAATTTATTAAGGTGTTCCATTGTATAAAATACTCAAGGTATAGTTTTTCAATGAATACCTCTGCCATCTCAATTGAAGATCTACTTCAATCAACCCTGACCCATCCCTATTTGATTTAACCTTCACCTAGGAGTGTGTAAACATTGATTGTAGTGAAAAAATTACATGTTTATACTCTTATGGGTTCTACACTTTCATATAGAAATCATCAATTATTTGAAATTTATTAATACATGTTCTTCCAAACCATAATGGATTTATAGCGTAGGTGAAGTGGATCCCTCTTGTTTTTTCATACTATTGAAAAAAATCCTAGAACCATCCATTCAACACTTTTCATTATTTATCTATGAGGTTCATCGAAAAAATCATCTTATTTATATGGGATTACCACTATAATCATCCAAACAATATATTTAAGGGTATCTAACAATTAATTCATATTTACCCATATGGTATGGGAAGTATATCTTCATTATACTTTGGGTGGAATTTCAATCCATCTCCCAAATCATAAATTCTTTGGATTTGTTACATTGACAACCTAATAGAATACCAATTCAACCAAGAAAATTTGGGCACATCAATATCCCCTTTGTGATTTTTTTCAATTCCAATCACATCCAAATAATCCACATTGGTTAATGTAATTTAGAACCCCATCATTGAAAATAAATAAAAAGGGAAATAAATTATTCCCCAGCTAAATGTAAGGGTCACCTTCCTGCCAATATTATTATCAAGATATATATATAGGATGAAATCATTAATTTTTAATTCTTCTCCCCAAATAATGATTTAAACCACATGAGGATTAGAAAAATTGAAATATGATACCATTTGAAATACTAGTAGATATGCCAAGTGATAATTTTTGTTAACTCATGGGGAGGCTATTCTTAAATCTTATGTCCCTTTAATGATTTAAAACTAGGAGTATTTCATCAACATCTTATCACTTTATGATTGATATCCTATCCTTTTTGAGAAAATGGTGGAATTTTCAGATACCCCTTGAAGTTTATAAATCCCAATTCTAACAGTTACTTATAAATCCTAATACTACTTGTGATTTACACAATATTGAATCTACTTTCTTAGAATCCAACTTCTCTAATAACAGAATGAGAGAAAGAATTCTAATTGTGTCACAACTCACCATTTTCACATGAAAATAGTAATTAATGTCCATCATTTTATTTTTTTAAATAACATATAATCACATATCTCTTATAAATTTTCCATAAAAAAAATCATCTCTAAGTCTACATAGACTAACCATTTCTAGAAAAAAAGTGTGAAAATTTTAGAGAACAAAGATATCCACATTTTCACAAGTGTTACTATTTTTTTCTTTCTCATTTTTTGTGGGAGGAATATACATATTTTTAAGAATACTTAGAAACATATGGTCACTTGAATAGAGATATCAAAATATTTCATGTGTTAGGTAGTATACATTGGTTAGATAAAAATAACCACTTGATATACATAATATGAACATGTTAAAAAAATTAGGAGATTGAAAATCATACCTCATACTTCATATTTGAAGGGGTTATTTAGATTTCTAGATCCAATATAGTATATAAATTTTTGAATATTCATTCATTGTTAGAGATACACCTTAAGGGAATACTATCCATATTTCATATTGTTCATTACCCATTACTGAAAGAACACCAACCAAATATGAGGTGTGGGTAGATCTTCTAATGCACTTAAATTGTAGCACTTGGGTTGATACTTCTTCCTCAACCTAGTGGAATTCTTCTTTAAAGCTCTAAAATGGAACCATTTATTTAAGTTTTCACCCCATTTAGGTTTTCATATATGTTCACCTTTGGGTTTCATGATATTATATTCATTCAATAATTCTTTTGTATATGGATTAGTACTCTAATATTGTTATAGTGTAATAGTCTCACTATTTGATACTTTCTCCAACCTCCTAGATTTTTCCAGATGTTCAAAATAGTGTCCTTTATTCAATGGTGTGGATCTATTCTTTGTTACAATAGTTTTTGAACTTGATCACTCTGGTTCTTTTCTTGTTTGTTTAATCTATCTAGGAAAAACAATATTATATCTAACAACCATTTTTTATTCCTGGATACACCTTAAATACAGTTCCCTAATAGATTTTTCCTGACCATTTTTGGGTAGCTTCTCAATTTCATCATCACATACATCCTCTACCATCCAAATCTTATTTTTAATCTATTTGATTTATTTCTGGTATATTTTATTTTTCTACATCCAGTAATGCATTCCATAATTTGTTTACAATAATACATGGTGTGTCCTCTCTTCCCATAGTAGAAAAATATTCTTATTATTGGTTATAAATCATGGTTATCCATCTTCTTTGGAAATTTAGAAATTCTCTTATTTAATTTTATCCTAATGTATTGAACAAACTCTTCAGTCTTCTTTAACTATTTGGGAGCTGGATTCTCTCCCAAGATTTTTTTTCCTTCTTTCAATTTTTCATCTTCACCTAATATTGAATCCTCTTAATTTAATTATTATGATTCATGTGGTTGATTTAAACATATTGGAATCCATCATATGTTTGTTCATATGAATTTAAAAATTCATAGAAATTATCTAAATGTTCAAATATTTTTTTTAAAGATATATTATTCTCTTTATATAAAACAATCATATCTTAAATTTTAACTCTTATCCCTCACCCTTATTATAGGCCTTCATTGAGTGAAATATATTGACATATTATGAAAAAAAATATCCATGTTTCCAAACCACCAAAAACACCAATAATAGCCCACAAATATACTTCTTTATCATGTAAGCATAAGCTATCTAGACTAAGGGATTTTTATTTTTCAAATTTGCACCAAACTTTTGAGGTTGAATTAGGGAGATACTAATATTGTACCTAAATAACTAAACCATTGATTTCATGGTGGTTTTCCCATGATTTTTTATAAAAAAACTTGTATATATTTTATTTTTTTCCATCACTTTTAAAAAAATGGATTTAGTGAGTACATGTTCATTTTTACCATGGGCACTCCACTTCCATTTCCATGAGGTAGACATTCTACAGTACTCCTAAATAAATAATTAACATTTACATGAGTCCCTATTTAGTAAAAAAAATCTCTAAAACCTGACTGTAAATAATATTCTTTTCAGATCATTGAGAAGGGTGAGTATAAATTGAATCTAGATTTTTTACCTTGATCACCTGCTCAGGACACCTATGGTTGAGTGAGTTCTTTTAATACTCAATAGATATCATCTTAAATTCCCATCCACTATTAATCTTCTTATATAGTTCATCATTCATTTTTATTATTTCAGGAATTTATCCAACTATATATTGTATGTTGATGAATTTCAACTCCAGTTGTACCTCCTTGACATTCATTATGACTATTTACATCTTTTCAAGTGCGTAGACTACTACAATAACAACATCCTTGAAAACATACTTCTCAATATATTTTCTATGTAATTTTTCATTGATCAGAGTAATTTTATCATTAAATAGTGTTCTTGTTTCACTCTTGTATTTTAGAGGTTTTGAGAGGGTTTCACATATTCTAATTTGTTTTATTAATAATTTATTTATTGAATAATATTCTGACTCCAGTTGTGTTTTTTATTTTTTTAGTCAATTTATATGAATGCATAAATATGAAATAAATTCATCATTAACTATAGACAGAAAACCCTTTACATCATAATAAAAATCATAAAGTGATTTATTACTAGAAATCTCATCAAATTCTACACATCTTGAACTCACTTCTTCTAATGAATCTCTCTCAACATTTTTGATAAAACACAAACCACTATGATTTATTCCTTCTATTGGGTGACCATTATAATCCATTGTGTTTTGTATCAATTTATTATAATTTTTATTTATCACGTTTCTCAATGTATGGGAAGGGACTTCAAAATGAGAAATAATAGGAATTGAATGTGTATTTTCCAAGAAAGGTGATTATTTAATCATCCCAAATATGCACTTAATTTGAAGAAAATTTATCCTTTATTAAAAATATATATAATTAGTGCTAATCGTATTTGATACCAATTGGTGTACATAGTAGAATGTTGCAAAAACCTTTGAGGAGGTGAATTAGGTGTCGATAATTTTTTTACAATTCCAAATTATTCTTTGATTCTTTTACCCACATCAGTAGCAAACATATGTTTCTTATTAGTGTATTTGGATCTATTAATGACCAACCTAAAAATAAATATATTTTATGAATGAAATTAAAGTAGTTAAAAAGAAAATGTTATTTTTATATGGTTTGGTACTAAGACCTACTCCTTACAGTGATTTCTTATTCACCCCAATCACAGATTCTCCACTATAATAATAAATCTTGGATTATAGTGGTATTTTTCTTCTGACTCCCACAATACCAGTGTATCACAAGACATTCAAATACATATTTCAAATAGTAATTATTATAATAGCTTCATATTATTCTCACTAAGATGCAGGGTGGCCTTCTTGCATTACATAAATCACATGGGTTCTATAGAGTCCCACTATATATATACAAGATAATCCATTAAAGTTATTCCTAGAAGTAGATCTATGTTCAGAACTAGTATGTTTATATATCCAAATAATGGATCTTACTATTCATAAAACAAGATCTTTGAATGCTTGACTATATTTACCATTATAACAGGCCATCTTGGGTTGACCAGACATGTCACCTGAGTTGACCCACCATTAGATAAAGGTAAAAAAAACTACCAAACATGTCTTATTAATAAAATAAGGAAGATAACCCAACAATGTATCATGTGGTAGAAAGTAATATATATATATATATATAAAATAAATACAACATAAATCCAAAGTATAAACTAGAAAATAAAACAATACAAGACATAACTAAGTCTCTATGCAACTATCTATTACCATAAATCCATATAACTATGTATAAAACAACACCTAAGAGGAATTGATGAGATATAAGAATCCATTCCCTTTACCAGTGCCTTAAAAAACGACATCCAAAATTACCAATGAAAAAATAGGGTGTGGTCATAAATACCATTAGGATTTAAGAAAAGAACTTATACAAAGACTAATACTATGAAAATATCATCTCTAGCTTTTAAAAAAATACAATTTACAATTCATTTTCATAAGATAAAACATTTTTTAAAATATCCTCTAGTTTTTATATTCCCTTAAACCAAGAATATGAAAAGTATATGAATGATAACATGAAAGTATAAACTAAACCACCTATCGATACACCATAATAAACACAAGTGAGAAACTAAGTATGAAAAGTGGCATCTTGTATAAGATCAAGAATAAATGAAAAATAACCAAATTGTGCTCTATCTTATAGAATTATTCACTCAGATAGGGGGACATGGTTAGGCCACATGATTTAAAAAACAATTGTTCCATTCAAACATGGTTTTATACTTTGAAAAGTGAGGTATGCAATTACATACTATGAGTATGTAATGGCCCAGACCTCTCCGGCCCATTCCATTATCAAAAATAAGGCCACGAAGTGTTCTGGAGGGTAAAATGGACTTTTCCCACACTTTCCCGATTTTTGAAACTACACGCCGTGTAGTGCGAGTACACGCCGTGTACCCCATTTCTGGGTATACCCCATGTTGAAGGCCATTTCCTTACTGTGTGAAATAAATGAGTACACACCGTGTGTCCAAACTACACGTTGTGTAGTCCTTCCCCGCGTATGCGTTACCCTCAAACCGTGTGTTGACCAGTCAACGGCCGCAGAGCCATGTTGGAAGCCGCGTGGAGACCGTATGAAATAACCGAGTACATGCCGTGTACCATAAAGTACACACTGTGTACTTTTTCTTTTCTCGCCTATAAAAGGAGGGGTCCCCCCCTCTTTTTTCACCTCACCCCTCTCCTCCCCTTTCCTCTGATCAGAGTTCTCCCAAGAGACTCGAAGGCTCTTTCTTTCATAACTTCTTTGTCTGAGCTCTGATTTATGATCCGTCAGCAGCCATGGGTCCGTAACGACGAGGCGGAAATTCTGAGCTTAGATTCATTTTATTTTCTTCAGACTTTCCTTTACAACTTCCACTTGAGGAGGTTTTTTCGGGACTCGACAGAGGTGACAGACACCAACAGACATCTTCTAAGGTTGATCCGGGGGAGCGTTGTGATCAGAACCTGTTGAGGTAGGGATCTTACCTTTGTCTCTCTAAATTTTGCATCATATGAGGTGGGTGTCCTCTTGTTTACGTGAAACACATTTGAATCGGTTTAATAAATATAATAACTGGCTTATATAATGGGGATGGAAAGTTTGTGAATGTAGTTACATTATTTATATCTTGTGATATTATGTTGTAAATTGAATGAGCTTATGCCTACTGAAAATCATAGTCATTGGGGGCCTTTTCTTACAAAATTAAATTTTTTTCCCTCTCCTTCTGGATTTTCTTATGGATGGAATCTTTGTGGAATGTGGAAATTGGTTAATCACGTAAAGTTGTCTGTTTAAAATATGGAACCCCTGTCTGATCACCCCGGTTAAACAAAATGGAATAATGAACATGTGGGTTTTGGCTTGGTTACTGGTGTGTGAAAGGGAGGGGTGAATCCTTGGTTTTTATGAATAGAATAGGAATCGGGGCTGTGATAAATGGTATTAAAGGGATAATGATGTATGGTGCAGTTGTGGTTATGGCAGTTGGCAGCAGGGCTGCAGGGATGGGTTTGAATGTGAACGGACTATGGGTTTTTAATAATAAATAAAAAGTGGAAGAGTTAATGAATAGTGGGGCATGGTAATGGAATGGGAATAATAATCAATGGGGTTAGTTGGTTAATAATAAGGGACTTGTTTTTGTTTCTTGTGTTTTCCTAACTTGATTTGTGGATGGCAGGGATATGTTTTACGAATGATCGATGTGGTTGGTTGTGGATAGTTGCCCAGTAGTTAAGGAACTAAATAAACTAATTCTTCTGAAACGTGAAAACCTAAATGGGGTTGGGGTTGTTTGTTTTATGCATGCTTCGTAGTAGCAATGCCGAGGCACGTGCTCAGTTTCTCTATTTAGAAGCCATAGGATGGGCTGTGTGTTTGGTATACATATATATATCTGTATCTTTTTTGTTTTATCGCACCCCACCCATGTTGAGTACTTAGTGCCGAACACTCCCATTTCATGGGAGAGGGTGTTTTTCCCTTAGTTACTAGCTCCTTCCTACTCCTTCTCCCCTAGGATGTGATAGCTTGAGGCGACCATAAACCTAAGACTCTTCAGGTAGGTTTCGATTGGGGTGGTTTTATCTCAATAATCTTCGGGCAGGTTCTACTGTTTCCCAAGAATCTTCAGGATGAGTCCCTGGTGTGTGCGGGCGGGATACATGGTTATGAGGCCCAGGTGTGTGTGGGCGGGATACATGGTTGTGAGGCCCAGGTGTGTGCAGGTGGGATACGTGGTTGTGAGGCCCTGGTGTGTGCGGGCGGGACGTGTGGTTTGGGAGGCCCAGGTGTGTGCGGGCGGGGAGAGTGTGGCAGCGTCAGGACGTTCACCATTAGGAAGAGCCTCTAACTACTAGGAAATGGTGCGGGGTACCCAATACTCCAGTTCTTATATACTACAACCTGTTGTGATTCTGTTTTTGGTGAGTGCGGCTGGTGAGGTTGGGTGGATAGAATTCCTTTCTAGGTTTCTTCTGTTGTTCTCACGGGACATTAGGATGTCTCCCCACTTGTGCACGAGAGCTTTAGGTTTCCCTACTGAGTATACTTATATGCTCACCCTACGTTTAATTTCCGGTTTCCAGGAGGACTACCAGGGCCGTGCGGGACCCTACTAGTCAAACATTTGGAGTTGTTTCAGTTGTTGTACTCTTGTTTTATTTTGGTATTGTACTTTTGAGCTTTCTTTTACTTTTACCTTGTTTCAGAATTATTTAAACATGCATGTGGGATTGGTTTGGGTTTATTTCTATACACTTGTTGTTTTCTTTTTTGGTGGTTGACTTGTCCTATTTACCGATCTTAAAATATAAAGGGCAATGCCTACCATATTTGTGAAAATTCATATCCTTGGTGCTAGTCGCCACCCCGGGGCCTACTGGAGGTAGGAATCAGGGGTCATTATCTCCATTTCGCCATCGCCAGCTCAAGAGGGGCATCTTTGGTGGGAGGGGGTTGTGAAAGAATGGTATCAGAGGTGATGGTTGAGAGATAGGATGGAGTCTGGAGTTAGGAACAATGAGGATTGCATGGGATAGTAGGGAAACAATGTTAGTTAATCTTGGTGGGTGACATAGGCCAGGGAAGATAGGCTAGGACATGGGATTTTGGGCCCCCCCGTGATCTGATGCAAGGAATCTGAGCCTACCGAACGATTAAGTGAGACTACATTGATTGCAGGGTAGAGACCCTAGGGAAGGTACATGAATCATCATGATAGTGTTTTACTTGATTTGGGTGTTATGGGAAAGAAATTTAAATAAAATGATAAAATGAAACCCTAAGAAATTTCCTTACTACTTGGGCTTAGGCGATCTCTGTTTACTATACAACTATTGCACCTAGACGTCATCCCCGGGTTGCTCAGATGGCCGAGGCCCAGCTGATTCAGGCGGTCGATCAGTTGAGGATTGACCGAGAGGAGGAAGATAGCCAATGGTAGAAGACTCTCCATTATTTTTAGTGGCAGACCCTCAAGAAGTATGAGGGTAGTACTTCGGATACGGAGACGGAGGGGTGGCTTGAGGAGCTAGGGATCACTTTTACCTTGATCCGTGCTCTGAGGGAGTACTGGGTTCCCCTAGCAGTCAGTCAGTTGAGAGGTGCGACACGACAATGGTGGATGATCTACCTCAGAGAGAGGATAGAGGAAGAGGTTCCATGGGCTGACTTTGAGAAGGAATTCCGAGAGTAATTCTTTTCTTCCATGATCAAGTTGGAGAAACAGCAGGAGTTACTCTCCCTTCAGAAGGGGATTATGTCAGTTTGATAGTTGGGGATCAAGTTTAAGGATCTCCAACACTTTGCTCCGGATCTCTTCCTGGATGGGGAGTCTCGGGCGAGACGTTTGGAGGAGGTGCTTCGTCCTTTACTCCAGTATGTTGTCACCCCCTTCACCCTTCCGACGTACTTGGCGGTACAGAAGAAGGCAAAGGTTTTATATAAGATGCACTCACTGGGAGGTACACCATGAGAGGGGATCCATCTGGGCTCATTGAAGGGGAAGGCAGTTAGCAGCAGGTCTCTTGTGACGGGACCTTCCAAGTTCAGGCCAATGGGGAGCAGGCCACAGTAGTTCCAGTTCAGATCTTTGGGTCCTCGTCCCTTTTTCACGAGCCCAGGACAGAAGTGTTTTTCTTGTGGAGGTTTCAGGCACGTTCAGAGTCGGTTCCCGACCTGATCTCATTACGGTAGAGGTGGGCAGGTTCAGTGCCCACCTTAGCAGCACCAGTTACCGGTGAGGCCCTTCCAGCAGCAGCAGGACCATGCTCCTATGAGGGCAGACTTTGCGGGAGGAGGCCGACCTCAGGGTGCTCCTCAGGGACCTCGACCAGGGCATGGTCAGGGAGGTGGACTACATCAGAGAGGCAGAGGAGCTGGGAATGGACATTTTCACGCAACAGAGTTGACATCTCCAGCAGAACCTAGGTGGTGCGAGGTACGATTTGTTTGTTTAGCACTGTTGTTTCTGCTTTGTTTGATTCGGGAGCTTCACACTCCTTTGTTGCACATGGTCTAGCCCATGCTTTGGGACTAGATGTAGAGAGACTTTCCATACCACTAGTGTTGAGTACACTAGTTGGAGGATAGAACAACATATCTTGTGTTTTCTAGGGATGTGGGATGACATTGGGACCACATCGATCTAGTGGGGACCTTCTTCAGTTACAGATGCATCCATACGATGTCATCCTAGGCATCAACTGGTAGTTTTCTGTTAGTGACGTTATCGACTTCTTCTGGATAAGAGTCATGTTCTCTGACGTGGATGGGAAGCGCGTATCTTTTTTTGGCAAGAGGAGCTATCAGGTAGGAAGCCGGCATGCGAAGCCTCTCCTTTCCTTGTTAGGCGGGTTATCAGTGGTTCCAGCTGATACAGAGATGATGGATGTCCCTGATGTTGTTGGGGAGTTCCTCGATGTTTTTCCTGAGGAGGTTGTGACTCTACCCCCCTAACATGACACTGAGTTCGGGATAGACTTACAACCTGGTGTCCATCTGATTTCGATGGCCCCTTATTGGATGGAACCTTCAGAGTTGCAGGAGTTGCAGATTCAGATTGATGATCTGATGGAGAAGGGTTTTGTTCGACCCAGCGTATCACCATGGGGTGCTCCAGTTTTGTTCATGAAGAAGGAAGATGGTGGTCTCAGGCTATGCATAGACTACCGAAGGATGAACCAGGTAACAGTCAAGAACCGTTACCCCCTTCCAAGGATAGATGATCTCTTTAACCAACTGAGGGGAGAAGGTTGGTTTTCTATGATTGATCTATGATCTGGATATCATCAGCTGAGGGTAAAGGAAAGTGACATCTCGAAGACAAATTTCAGGTGTAGATATGGGCACATTGAGTTTGTAGTGATTCCGTTTGGAGTTACGAATGCACCGACTGTGTTCATGGGACTTATGAACTTTGTCTTCTGAGAGTTTCTGGACCAGTTCGTCGTTGTGTTTATCGATGACATCCTGATCTACTCAAGATCAGAGGAGGAACACATTGAGCATCTCAGGGTAGTTTTAGAAGTCCTTCGACACCACCAGCTTTACGGGAAATTATCAAAGTGTACTTTCTTGACACAAGAATTAAGCATACTTGGGCACGTAGTGTCTCAGCATGGAGTGTCAGTGGACCTGTCGAAGGTGGAGGCAGTTGTTTCTTGGGCATATCCCAAGAGCGTGGCAGAAGTTCGTAGTTTCCTGGGGTTAGCAGGTTACTATCGGAGGTTCGTTTCGGACTTCTCTTGAGTTTCTGCTCCATTGACAACTTTGACTAGGATGAACCAGGTCTTCCTATGGAGCGAGAAATGCTAGAAGTCTTTCGACTACCTGAAGGAGAAGATGGTCAGTGCTCCCGTACTCAGGTTTCCAGAGGAAGGGTTGTTGTATGAGGTGCTTTATGATGCTTCTAGGCTTGGTCTGGGGTGCGTTCTGATGCAAAAGAATGGAGTGATCTATTATGGGTCTAGGCAGTTACGCCCTCACAAGCGTAACTATGCCTCCCATGACCTAGAGCTTGCAGCAGTAGTGTTCTAACTGAAGTTATGGAAACATTACCTTTTTGGGGAGCGCTTTGTGGTCTTCTCAGATCACAAGATCCTGCGTTATATCTTCTCCCAGCGTGACCTGAACCTGCGGCCGTGGAGATGGGTTGAGTTTCTCCAAGACTATGACTTTGAGATATCTAACACTGAAGGTAAGGGAAACATTGTGGCTGATTACCTGAGCAGGAAGTCGCATAAGGAAGTGGTTCGGGAATCCACTGATGCTTGGAAGGCGATGGGAGAGTTGGCTTCCTTGCACTTGGATGCCAGGGTAGAAGGTGTTAGAGGCTGTTTGTTTCAGATGACGGTGTAGTCCTCCTTGTTGTAGAAGGTGGAAGAGTTTCAGTGGGGTGACTCCGAGGCGGAAGTGATGCAGGATCATGTCAACCAGGGGAACACTCCAGAAGGATAGTCAGAGGATAGTCGACATTGGATGATTTTCCATGGAAGGTTGTTTGTCCCGGAGACAATGCGTGAGGGAGTTCTCTGTGAGTTCCATAACTCAGCCTTGGAAGTACATCCAGGAGTTTCAAAATGTACCAAGGAATGAGGGAATAGTTTTGGTGGCCCGGGGTGAAACGGGAAGTGGCGGAGTTTGTGGCTAAATGCCTAGTGTGTCAGCAAGTGAAGGCTTAACACCGTGTTCCCAGTGGTTTGTTGCATCCTTTACATGTCCCCGAGTGGAAGTGAGATGACATCTCAATGGAATTATTCACAGGACTACCCAGAGCTCAAGGTGGTTATGATGCTATCTGGGTAGTGGTGGATCGACTGACGAAATCAGCTCACTTCTTAGCAATTAAGGAGTCAGGACCGGTGAGTACCTTAACACAGAGGTACGTAGATGAGTTTGTGCGGTTACATGGAGTCCCAAAGACTATCGTCTCAGATCAGGATACTCGGTTTACCTCATGAGCCTAGATGGGGTTACAACATGATTTTGGAACCCAGCTACACCTTAGCACTGCTTTCCACCCCCAGACCGATGGGTAGACAGAGTAGACTATCCAGATGCTGGAGAACATGCGGCGAGCATGTGTTCTAGATTTCGGAGGATCATGGGTACGACACTTTCCTTTAGTAGAGTTCGCCTACAAAAACAACTTCCTCTATACTATTGGCAGGGCACCGTTTGAGGCTTTGTATGGAAGACCATTTTTTTCAACCATTTTCTGGGAAGTGGTTGGTGAGACAGGTGCTCTTGGGCCAGAGGTAGTGCAGAGCACCACAGAGAAAGTCCAGCTTGTATGTGAGAGGACGAAAGCAGCTCAGGACCGACAGAAGTATTATGCTAATCGTTGAAGGAGGCCCTTGGAGTTCGAGGTGGGAGATCATGTGTTCTTGAAGGTTTCCCCTCAATGAGGGAAGCCGAGGTTTGGGAAAGGGAGAAATCTCTCACCTAGGTTCATCAGACCTTTTGAGGTGCCGAGGCAAGTCGGCGAGGTGGCATATCAGCTGGCCCTGCCACCTCAGTTGGAGAAGTTTCATGACGTCTTCCACGTCTCCCAGCTTTGTCGGTACTTACAAGATGACTCTCATGTTATCGAATGGGGAGAGTTAGAAATGGGAGATGACGCGACCTTTGAGGAACGACCATTCAGAATCGAGGATTGTAAAGAGAAGGTGCTCCATGGATGAACCATTCTGTTGGTTCGTGTGTTGTGGAGGCATGGCGGCCTCGAGGAGAGAACTTGGGAGCAGGAGACCCAGATACATGCTCAGTACCCGGAGTTGTTTTGACTTGTGTTTTCCCTTGTTCTTCTGAGCATTGTGTTGATTTTATACTCTGTACCTTTGATATATGGAATGTTTGGCTTGTCAGTTGTGAGACCTTTTGTTTCCTTGTTCCTTGGTAATGTGTAACATGTCCGGATGAGTGGGGAAAGGGAAAAACCTGACCCTTAATTGAGACGCATTAATGTGGATGCGATTGAACCTGTGCGGGCGAGTCAGTGCCACCTAAAGTGGATAATATCTCGACATAGGAGAAGGAATTTCCCAAAACCACGTGTTTAGGCAGTGTGTTGGTCGTGTGGTGTTGGGGGTAGTGCGAGTTGAAAAATCCTAATGTATGAAAGTGGTAAGACCCAATTCTTAATCGAGACGCATTAATGAGGATGCGATTGATCCTGTGCAGGCGAGTCAGTGCCGCCTAAAGCAGATAATATCTCGACATTGGAGAAGGAATTCCTAACACATAAGATTAGGGTTGTTGGTTGGGTTCCTGTTATAACGAGAACCCTAAGAGGTATCTTCTTGGGTTCCTCTAGTTTGGTTTTTGAATTCTCAGGGATGAGAATGTTTTAAGAGGTATCTGATGTAATGGCCCGGACCTCTCCGGCCCATTCCTTTGTCAAAAAGAAGGCCACAAATTGTTATGGAGGGTAAAATGGACTTTTCGCACACTTTCCAGAATTTTGAAACTACACACCGTGTAGTGAGAGTACACTCCGTGTACCCCCTTTCCGGGTATACCCCGTGTTGAAGGTCGTTTCCTTGCTGTGTGAAATAAATGAGTACATGCCGTGTGTCCAAACTACACACTGTGTAGTCCTTCCCCGTGTATGCATTACCCTCAAACCATGTGTTGACCAGTCAACGGTCGCGGAGCCATGTTAGAAGCCACGTGGAGACCGTGTGAAATAACCGAGTACAAGCCGTGTACCATAAATTACACGCCGTGTACTTTTGCTTTTCTCGCCTATAAAATGAGGGGTCCCCTCCTCATTTTCAACTCACCCCTCTCCTCCCCATTCCTCTGAGTAGAGTTCTCCCAAGAGACTCGAAGTCTCTTTCTTCCATAACTTCTTCGTCCGAGCTCCAATTTATGATCCTTCAGCAGCCATGGGATTGTAATGATGAGGCAGAAATTATTAGCATGGATCTGTTGTATTTCCTTCAGACTTTACTTTCCAACTTCCACTTGAGGAGGTTTTTCCGAGACTCGACAGAGGTGACAGACACCGACGAACGTCTTCTAAGGTTGATCTGGGGGAGTGTTGTGATCAGAACCTATTGAGGTAGGGATCTTACCTTCGTCTCTCTAAATTGTGCATCATATGGGGTGGGTGTCCTCTTGTTTATGTGAAACACATTTTAACCAGTTTAATAAAGATAATAGCCGGCTTATATAATGGGGATGTGATATTTGTGAATACAGTTACATTATTTATATTCTATGATATTATGTTGTGAATTGAATGAGCTTCTGCCTACTGAAAATCATGGTCGTTGGGGGCCTTTTCTTACACAATTAAATGTTTCCCTCTCCTTATGGATTTTCTTATGGATGGAAACTTTGTGGAATGTGGAAATTGGTTAATCACGTAAAGTTGGCTGTTTAAAATCTGGAACCCTTGTGTGATCACCCCGGTTAATAAAATGGAATAATGAACATGTGGGGTTTGGCTTGGTTACTGGTGTGTGAAAGGGAGGGGTGAATCCTGGGTTGTTACAAATAGAATAGGAAGCGGGGCTACGATAAATGGAATTAAAGGGATAATGATGTATGGTGCAGTTGTGGTTATGGCAGTTGGCAGCGGGGCTGCAGGGATGGGTTTGAATGTGAAAGTACTATGGGTTGTGAATAATAAATAAAAATAGGAAGAGTTAATGAATGGTGGGGCATGGTAATGGAACGGGAATAATAATCAATGGGGTTGGTTGGTTAATAAGAAGGTACTTTTTTGTGTTTCTTGTGTTTTCCTAACTTGATTTGTTGATGGAAGGGATATGTTTTACGAACGATCGATGTGGTTGGTTGTGGATAGTTTCCCAGTAGTTAAGGAACTAAATAAACTAATTCTGCTGAAATGTGAAAACCTAAATGGGGTTGGGGTTGTTTGTTGTATGTATGCTTCGTAGTAGCAGTGCCGAGGCACGTGCTTAGTTTCTCTGTTTAGAAGCCATAGGTTAATCTATGTGTTTCGTATACATATATATATCTGTATCTTTTGTGTTTTATCCCACCCCACCCATGTTGAGCACTTAGTGCCGAACACTCCCATTTCATGGGAGAGGGTGTTTTTCCCTTAGTTACTAGCTCCTTTATGCTCCTTCTCCCCTAGGCTATGATGGCTTGAGGCGACCTTACACCTAAGACTCATCGGGTAGGTTTCGATTGGGGTGGTTTTAGACCAAGACTCTTCGGGAAGGTTCTACTGTTTCCCAAGAATCGTTGGGATAAGGCCCAGGTGTGTGCGGGTGGGATATGTGGTTGTGATGCCCTAGTGTGTGCGGGCGGGATACGTGGTTGTGAGGCCCAGGTGTGTGCGGGTGGGATACATGGTTGTGAGGCCCAGGTGTGTGCAGGCGGGATACGTGGTTGTGAGGCCCAGGTGTGTGCGGGTGGGATGTGTGGTTTGTGAGGCCCAGGTGTGTGCGGGCGGGGAGAGTGTGGCAGCGTCAGGACATTCGCTGTTAGGAAGAGCAGCTAACTACTAGGAAATGGTGCGAGGTACCCAATAATATTGTTCTTATATACTACTACATGTTGTGATTGTGTTTTTGGTGAGTGTGGATGGTGAGGTTGGGTGGATAGAATTCCTTTCTAGGTTTCTTCTGTTATTATCAGGGGACATTAGGATGTCTGCCCACTTGTGCACGAGAGCTTTAGGTTTCCCTAATGAGTATACTTGTATGCTCACCCTATATTTACTTTCAGGTTTCCAGGAGGACTACCAGGGCTGTGCGGGACCCTACTAGTCAGACAGTTGGAGTTGTTGCAGTTGATGTACTCTTGTTTTCTTTTGGTATTGTACTTCTGAGCTTTCTTTTACTTGTACCTTGTTTTAGAACTATTTAAACATGCATGTGGGATTGGTTTGGGTTTATTTCTATACAATTTTTCTTTTCATTTTTGGTGGTTGACTTGTCCTATTTCCAGATCTTAAAAATATAAAGGGTAATGCCTCCCATATTTGTAAAAATTCATACCCTTGGTGCTAGTCACCACCCCAGGGCCTACTAGAGGCGGGAATCGGGGGTCATTATCTCCCTTTCACCATCGCCAGCTCAAGAGGGGCATCTTTGGTGGGAGGGGGTCATGACAGAGTAGCATGATTTGGGAAAAATGTGCTCAAGTTGTATGACTCCTCGGGATAATCACCCAAACACCCAAACAGTTTCCTTGAAAAGCTACAATATTTGACTAACTATACTCAAACATCAAAAAATTTACTAGAGATTCATAGTTCCACACCATATGGTTACTTCATGGTTAATAATAATTGTGTTCCGAAACCATCTGCATTATCATTTTTCTCCAAAAATATTTTTTTTCAACCCCTATATCCTAAAAACCTCTAAGAAGAAAAAAGTGTAATCCAACCTCAAACTAAAGAATATCTGTCACATGGAGGGTGTTATATATCTCCACACTATAAAACCTTTTTTACCCAAAAAAGGGATCAATATTATGAAATCATGAAAATAAAAGGCCAATATTGTTTCATCAATAATTATCACCCCCACATCACGGGGATATCGCATCAGCCCTACCGTAGTACACAGACCAAGGGAATTGTTCTTCTATGTAGTACCATGTCTAAGAGATCCATAATCTGAACTGGTTGTTCTACCATGGTGGTGTTTAGATCAAGATCAATATATTTCTATTCAATCCCATGGGAAGGGTCTAGTTGATAAATATTTAGTTGAGAAACAAGAAACAAGTTGTTAATTGAAACCAAGAGACATGGAAAGTACAACTCATAATCCAATTTCCATGTTATTAAATGATTTAGAAAAGGCCAAATAACCTTGGGGATAAATTTCTCAGCTTACCCAACTAGGAGTTCCCTAATCAAGGTGAAACTCTAAGAAATTCCTGATCTCAAACCTCAAACTCTAGCCAACAACGGTAATGGTATGCATAATATGTTTGACGATTTTAATCAGTTACAAACATCTTACAAATTAGATTCACTTTCAATATCATATCTTGAACAAGGGTCATTCTAAACAAGGACCATTCTCTTAATAACCAACAAAATAAGGAACACATTCACAAATCATATCTTCAATTATTTGAATAAATCATTTAGTCTATCCATCCTTTGTATATATTATGTCATGAAAAATTTAAATTGGGATCCCATCAAATCTTTCAAAACATTCCAAAATGTAAAATAAAACCAAGGGTCCCTATCAGAAACCACTGTAGAAGGAACCCTTTGAAGCTTCAAAACCTCTCAGCCATAAAAGTGTCTGAGAAACTCCTCTTTCATTGTCTCCTTAATAAGGAGAAAATGAACCAATTTTATAAGTTGATCAATAATAACACATATAGAATCCATTACACTAGGATTCCAGGTTAAAAAAATTAAGAAGTATATTGAAATACAATCCCAATTCCATACCAAAAATGGATTTTTTAAAAAAAACCAATAATTATCTGGTGATATACCTTAATTATTGGACAAGAAAGGAACCATGACACGAATTCTACAATTGACCATCTCATCCCATTCCACCAATACCGAAATCTCATATCATGATATTTCATGGTTTTCCCAGGTTGTATAGACCAACATGACCAGTTTTTGTGGTCCATAAATTCCTTCCTCAAAGATATAAAAAACAAAGCTACCTCAAAAATAAAAAGAATGAATGGGAGTAGAAGACAACTCACCTAAGGTATCCCCACCAATTAGGATTTTACCAAAGTAGTGGCAGTAATTTTCTAACACCTTCTCAATCTAAACCCAACACTCAAAGGATAATGCATCCTTTATAGAAGCTAGGAACACGTGCCCACAAATATATTCCAATCCTTAGCTCTTTTCAGTGAACTTACAACAGAGATCATTCTTCAATTGATTTATTCAAGGATAGATATGGTAATATCCTACATAAAGCATTGGCCACCAAATTTCCTTTCCTAGGAGTGTAATCAATATTTAAAATGTAGTTCTGAAGATGCTCAAACCAACATATCTGTCCAAAATTAAGATCCAAATGAGTATAAATATAATTTAGGTTCTTTTGTTCATATTATACCATAAACCACTACCTAAAGAGATAATGGCTCCACGTTTTTAATTCCTACATAAAAGTTTCCAACACAAGATCATTGGTAGGATTGTTATTCTCATGAGGGTGTAATTGGTGAGAACTATAGGCCACCACATGTTTTCCTTGCATCAAGACACACCCAAATATCATACCATAATAATTGAAAAAACATCAAAAATAGAAATTGGGTTCCAGAAGAATCAAAAGAAAGGTCAAATTCAACCAATTCTTTATTTCCTGAAAAGATCTCTAAAATTTTTCATTCCACTAAAACTTAATACCCTTATGGGATAAAGACACCATCAGAGATGTAAGCTAAGAGAAATCCTAAAAAAACCCCATGTAATAAATAAAAAATACCAAGAATATATAGATATAAAAATATTCTATGATGATCCCAATACATTACCACCTGAATCAGTTAGGGATCAACTAACATGGACCTCTCAGATATATCATTCCCTAGAAAATTCACTTCATGAATCAAAAAGTTTCATTTGATAAGCATACCATATAAGAGATGTTCTTTCAAGATTATAAGGATGATACCCAAATGATATATGTGTTCCTCCTCTGACTTAGAGTGCACAAAAATAACAACCACAAACACAACTATGAAGTAGTCCAAAACCCATTGGAAGATATGGTTAATAAAATCCATGAATATCGTAAGAGAATTAGTGAGGCCGAATGTCTTAAAAAAATTCAATATTACCATACCATATATAAATTTTTGCTAAGGTATATCATATTATTAGACTCACAATTGATGGTACCCTACCCGTAAATCAATTTTAGAAAATTAAGACCCCCTATGAGTTGATCAAATAGAACATCTATTCTTGGTAAGGTGTATTTTTTCTTAACAGTCTGCAGATTTAGATTTCAATGATCAATGAAAAGTATGAGGCTCCTATATTATGTCTTATTAGAGAGGATAAGTGAATCCCAAGGTGAAATTATAGAATAAAGAAATTATTTAACCTCAAGATCCTCCAGTTGAACTTTAGGATCATTTTTCTCAGTAGGTGTCATGATATAATATAGAATAGAAATGGGAATCGTACTTGGAATACATTTAATAGTGAAATTGAAATACCTCTTGGATATAACCTATAAAAATTGTTAGTAATGTTATGAACTCACCACTCTAGTAAGAATACTACTTAACTAATGTTCAATGATATCATGAAACTTCACTAACAAATTACATGAGATAGTTCCTATATATGGAACAATAAGCCATGATATCTGAGACCAAGAATCATACTCACTCTAAAAGACATGAGAGACCCCATTGAGAGATAAAAAATAAACTCGATGACTGTAATAGTTGAATTTTCCCTTAACACTGATCATCTAATTTATTCCAATAATATGGTGAAAGATATCAAAATCAAAAACTAAGAAATCCCACACCACTTTAAAGTTGGATATCATCACCTGACAATTGGGATATCTAAAACCATGTTCAATGAAAATCCCCAATGTCCTATAAAGACCAAAAAATAAAGGCATAAACTCATAATGTAATTCCAACATGTCAATAAACATTGAAGATAAAATAGAATTAGTTACAACCATATCAAACAGAACGAGTACCATAGAGGTTGAAATGGGATTTATACCTCTAACAATAGTTGTCCCTACTTTAGATTCCTATAATGTGTACTATTTATAATTAAGAAATATGGAATAAGAACTTCCCTAATCCTTATTCACTACATGACTATTTAAATTGGCATAAGTATAAGACCCACCACCCTTGGATGCATCAAGAAGAACCTTCGAACCCTTTGTGGGAGTGGATCCATCCTTACTTCCTTGGGACATCCTTTCACAAAAAAACCTAAGATGACCAAATTTTCCACAAAAATGACAAGTTCATGGAACTTATAAACAATTAGGATTGGTATGACAAGGTCTTACACAATGATACCGAATAAGAAAGTCTTATCCTGAAGAATCAATTTAAACTTTCCCTGAAAAAAACTGGTCACTCTTATAGTTCCTTTTATAGCCAGAAGGTACACCCTCTCTATCCCGCACAGTGATTGATGATGCATCTAATAATATTTTCCTAGATATATATTCGTCATCTATGATTTATTTATCAGACACATCCAAAAATGTCAGAAGGAATAATAGAATATGCATTTACCAAATATCACCCCTCAGTCCCGTCTCAAACCAAGGATCTTTAAGGTAATTATTCATAACAATCTCAAGCACTGGGTGAACCAACATGGTGAAACAGGTGAAATATCCCAAAACATAATGCTCCCCTTTCTCTATGGTCATTTTTTAATTATTATTTACTTAGGGAATTTTATGATAAATCTTTTGGTTAAATATTTTCTTCAAAGTGGTCTAGGTATGATCCTTGTGAAAATTATCTTTCACAATATATTACCAAAATTTCATTCACGATCATTCGATAATTAAAGTGTAAAATACCAGATTAGACTCCTAAAAAGTTTTCAAAAAATGTATGATGCTTTCAATTCACATAAGACACTCATCAAATTCCTGGGATCCATTGTCACTATAGAAGAAGGGTGGATTCTTCTTAGTAAATTCCAAGCCATGATCAATGTTTTATCCTTGGTGTCCAATACACACCTAACCCAAATTCTGAAGACTGATAATAAAATCTTTAACTGAAGGTCCAATGTAATATTTTACTTCAAACCATATCTCATGAATTCCTCTATTAGATTCAGAAGAAAAATTCTAGGAGGAATTTTCAAATAGACATAATATATAATGTCAAATTAGTTCAAGAGAAATTATATAATCTAAAAAAAATCCATAATACATATTAATGAATTTAAAAAAAATAATTTAAAGAAATAAAAGATTGTACGAATGAAAGAAAAACATTAAAATGGTAGATGTGTATTAAAATAAAATCCAAAAGTGGTTCATTTAAATATACTCATTCACTATGTCTTAGGTTTATTTAAAAACCGTAACCACCTATGGTAACTCGAGTTCAGGCATAAAAGTGACCTGGTTTGTAACCATACCATTCTTACTACCCAAATATTGATGTCCTAAATCCTATCAACCAAAGACCCTAAACTAAACCTAGAAAGTTTCATTACACTTTAGGTTGGGTAGTGGGTATGATACCACTTTTTAAGGAACCGGCCTGGGTTTAACTAACACAACATCTGAGTCATCCCACTATAAGATAAATATCAACAAAAAATAGACAAATTTTCTAATAAAAAACCCAAGGATGATAAAACAATATAGTTTTATAAGTAATAAATGAAAACTTACATGATACATACAATTTAAAGAAAAAGTATAAACCATAAATTATGATAATAGAATGGAGAATTGAGTCTCTATGTGACTATTTGTCACCACTAATCCATGTCCCAGGGAAGGAGATATCACCCAAGAAGACTTTTGAGCTACAGGACACCCTTCCCTTAACCTATGTCAGAAAAGAACAAATATAAAAATTCCAAAATGAAAAATTAGGGTGTGAAAACAAATCCAATAATAATTTCTAAAATGAATCTATACAAAGTCTAGTACCATGAAAAACTAACTCTATCTTTAAAAAATTCTGTTTATAAGAAATTTTTATATAATAAAACATTTTGAAAAAAATTCTTTCATTTTCAAAAAAAGACTTTAATATTCACATAAATTATAAATATAAAAATAATATTAAAGATAACATGAAATAATAAAATTAACCATACAATTATACCCATTAAGAAACACAAGTGAGAAACCAAGTATGAAGAGTTACATCATGTATAAAACCACGAATAAATGACAAAGAATAATATTAGGCTCTATCCTATAGGAAGACATATTTAGTTATGTGTAAAAATTTAGGATATATAGTTTAAAAAATCATGAGAAATCCATGTATTTCCTCCTACCCTTTGAAAAGTGAGGTTTCTGATAACTTGGGATGAGCCACATAGTTTGGGAAAACCGTGCTCAAGTCATGAGGCACCTCTAGATAATCACCTAGACAGCTCAACATTTTCCTTGGAAAGTTAGATGATTTGACTAACCATTCTAAAACCATGAAAACATCACTAGAGTTTTATAGTTTCACACCACATGATTACCACATGGTTAGTACTAAAAGTTCACCAAAACTATTCCTTTGACCTATTTTCTACATAAATCCAAAATTCCAACCACCCATATCTCAAAAACCTATAGAATGAACAAAAATGTTAAAACAAGAAAAAACTATAATATACATATTTCTTGTATGGAATAGAAATATAAATTCATGAAACCCACTTCTATATCTCAACCATGTATCACTGTTCTTTAACAAAACTGCTCACTAGCTTCTCTCAACTCTTTAATCAAAATCCTAAACTCTTTCAAAATAATGATAGAATAATGGATGGATTATAATTATTCTTTTTCTATAAAATTTTAAATATTCTTCTTCTCTTATTCAAGAGGTCATCAGTTATTACATATCAGTAAAAATCTTGATTCTCTAATTCTCAGAACATATTATAGAAATGGTTACATATTTTGCTTCTTCTATTTCTTCCTCCATGATCTTCACACCTTATCTGATGCAGTATAGGATATATTAAATTATAAATTAATTTTTAATTCCCATAAATGGTATGTTTATTGAAAAAATCAGCATCCATATCAGAATCATGATAATAAAATACCCTTATTTGATTTCCATGTATACATGTAAATTGATTCTTCAACTCCAAATTTATTCTTAGAATACCTTCATTTAATACTTATCATTTTGAAACATGGTAGGAATTTCCATCAAAAAATCTTCATAGTATCCTTATATTCTTCTTCTAAAAATATATCTTTGATAATACTCACTTCAAATCTCAAATGAAGCTATGTAAAACAAAAAACAAAAAAGATGTGGGGGTAGAACTCATCCTCACTACTGGTAACACAAAATAATATTTATCATTCATAAAGTCTTGGGAAAATTCCCAAAATTCAATCTCAGATACTCATGAACACTTGAATAGCCTCATATAAAATTGTAAGTAGCTTGAAGTTTTAGGGAACATCATATTCATTATTCTTGAAAACCTAATTACTTAAATTTAATCTTTAAGAAATACATACAATGGTTTTACACATTCATTATTCATAAAAACACGATTTGATCATGAATCCAATAAGATTAATGATATTTATTACTCAAATTTACTGTACAAGAATCATATAATTTACATTTATTCAGAATTAAATTATTCAATAATCTCTTCTTTTATCTTTAGTTGATCTTCCATCTAGCAAGCATGAAGATCATCGCCTATTTATTATTAATATTTAATCACACACACATCATGTTTTTTTATGTTCTATCTAGGAATGAACAACTCAAGAATAATTCAAAATCTTTTCTTATTTAGATTCTCAAAATTTAGAGTTATACAATTTTCACCCAATACATAAGTGTAATTCAACTACATGAATTTAACTTTCACTTATACAGATTCAAATATGTGAGTAATTCCCTTGTGTAGTGATCTATATATAATAATTTCGATACATAGTTTTCTAGTGAAAATTTTCCTATGTGGGTATTTAATCAAATATGTGGATATGAATTTAGATACATTGTAGAATTTTGATATACATACATTGATTATTCCATGGAAATCCATTATGTAAGGAATTAAAATACATTTTTTTTCATTTAGATATATGGAGCTTCATTCACATTCATGATTGTTGAATTTAGATACTAAACTAACATTGGATTCACAGATTTTTATACATGGGTCATTCAACAACATAACTACATTCACTTTCATGGATCTTAATGTAAGAAATTATTTTCATATATGAGATATTTGGATATATGGATTTAGCTATGTTTTAATTAATTTATGGATGAGTTATACATTTCTATAATTAATGTATGTAGAATCTAAACATTTCAATTTCTCTATATTTCTATCAATTTTGAATTAGGTCTCCTCTACTTCAACTCTAGCTGATATCAACCATTCAAAAACACCTTCAGATCATCTCTTCAAATGTTTTTGGAATTATTAGAATAATTTTAACCTCCTTAAAATTCATTTATAAAGTATTTTTAATATGAAATAATCTATCTTGATTATTTTCATGAATAAATATCCAAAATCAAGTGTTTCTCTTCTTCAATGAATCACAATCCATACTTTTTTTGCTTAAACTTTCATCCAAAAGCGTGTAAACACTAATTGCAGCATCCATCTTACTTGGTGCTTCTCAGATGGGTTCTACTATTTCATTAATCTCTCTTCTATTCCTTAAAACTAATTCAAACATGTTTCCCTTGACATAATTGATTTCTATCATAGGTGAAACATTTAACACCCTGTTCTATTTGTAGATTATTGAAGAAAAGGCTAGGATCAACCTTTCATCACTTGTCAATACCATGAGGTTTTGTTCAAAAATTTTATGATGTGTATGGGTTTCCCACTATTACCTATCTATACATGTATTCAATGGTGGAAACCACTTCATTTTTACTTAACCATATGGTATGGGTAGTGTCTCTTTATCAAACATTGGGTGGATTATCAATCCATCACCAACACATCACTTATTTTCATTTATTACAATGGAAACCTAACTAAAAACAAATACATGCAAATACCTTTGGGAAATTCCTTATATTTACATAATCTTGTTTTTATGACTGATTATTTGAATATAGACATGTGTATTGTTGGGATATTGTATATTTATGATAAATAATTTTCAAGAAGATACTCTATACCAGTGAATAAGGTCATAAATTGATACAAATATAAGGAATGTTCAATACTTATTGTGATGAGATTCAATATTTCCCATACTCATTATACCCACACATATTTTCCCTAGGATGTTCTATAAGATTACCCTGGATGTATCACCTTCGTATGTATAAATTGGATTGGTATCTTGGACCCATAATTCTTTTTTCACATCAACCTATATGTTTTGGGTTTATATGAGCACATGTTTCTATTATTATTGGTATTGTTTTTTCTTCCCAGTGGGATGGCTTAGATTTCCATCCCAAATTTAGGAGTTCACCAGAAATAGTTAGTACAATAATGGACCCCTAGTATAGGGAGTTATTGGTTGTTTCTAGTTGTAATATATGAACTGATTTACTTTTGATATTATAATAAGCATGATTTTCAATTTTTTAAAACCATTTTATGATATATGTATTTAAATGTGTAGACATGTTGAAGAATAATCCCATTATATCACTTCTATATTGAGAAATCCTTGGTGGTTCCCTAATGATTTTTTTATCTTCTCACCCTGTATGGAAACCTTGGTGAACCTCAAACCTCTCTCTTACTACATTTAAGGTAAAATAATTAGTTCAATAACTGTTGGATACAAATGGTTCATTATTTTTTCCCATTGTTGGATAATGAACAGTTCCCACTTCAAAGTCATAGTTATTGGTAGTGGTTTGAGGTATTATTCATCATATCACATGTTCTTTCTATATTTTTATTTTCCCAAGTCCATATTTTTTCATTACATTTTTTTGTAATTGTTTACATTTCATTCTCTATTTACTACTTGGTCTGTTATGTATTCATATAGTGAGTGGTGTCCTGTTTCCTTTCATTTTCTTATCAATCCCCTTTTAAATTTATTTATATTTCTTTATTCATTTTAGAATGTATTTATAGATGAATCGATCAGTATTTATAATTTAATATATATGAAATTTTAGTTATAATAAAAGGTGGTAAATCATTCCACAATTTGAACCCTATACCCATGGCTCTAGTCTCCATCTCTTCAAGGTTGAGGAGAGCCCTTGGGGTTGTAGCATTGTGATCTTGGTGTGTGAGTATTAAGGTCATAAATACTACAATTTGGTATCATATTGATGTATTTATTTTATCTAGTATCATGAATATAAAGGTTTATAAATGATCTAGGACTTTCTAATCTTTATAAGTAACCTATAAAAACTCACCAAGAACCTATTTATGGTTGGATCACAAGTTACTAGGTATTTTCAGGTCATATTTTATTCTCTATGATAGAGTGGGTACCTGGTTTGGTTTTTCTTTAGGATAATTGAATAGATATTTGAAGAGGTTCATAGTTATCTATTAGGAGTCAAAATCTATTATGGTTCTTGCATCACAATATGTATTGATAGGAAGGCACACATAGGATGTTATACCATATCACATTCCTCTCGATGTTTTTCTATTATGTAGTTAGAATCAAATGGATGTTTTTATTAACTAAAACATCAATTATAAATATGTATAGTGGTTTCCTAAATATATATATGAGTGATTAATAGGTTAATAATAACTAATGATCAATTCTCTTTTCGTTCAAACTATACTTATTATTATTGATAGCTAGTTCTTCTTATATTTCTGATTATGCCTTCGATTGTTTCTTATATTTGATACCATGAATAAAAATTGTTTTTTACTTTTATATTCAACAATTGATCATTATAGCTTTGTAGTTGATAATATATGTCAATATGTAACTCATTTTATGAATATGAATTACTATTGTTCAGGTTACATACGTTTTATTTTACTATGTGTATGAACAAGTTGATATTCTACATAAGAGAATGTTTCTTATTCTAGGAGTATTAATTTGTTCCTATAATTTTACAGGAATTATAACACTAAAACATCCTAGTAGATATTTTCTATCTAATTCCTTGTAGAACCTATTTATTCTTGTGTGAGTGATTAAAATTCATTTGGAATCCCCTAATAAAAAAACACTTTTTTGGTATTCATTTTATAGATTAAGTGAGAAATATTTTATAATTTTGAGTTCTTTAAAAATTGAATTTTGTATTTTTTGGATTTTGGGAAAAGATTAATCTCTTAAAAAGGGAAATTTGATTCTAGATTTTAATGTATTAGGGTTTGGTAGAAACTGATTTTCCATCCCTTGTATTTGAAATGAAAGAATATTTTAAAATGGGATAGTTATTTTTAAAAAAAAATGAGAATGAGATTTTAAAATGTAATTTATTTTAGTTTTTTAAATGGAATGTAATTCAATATATAATTTCCTTAAATCTAGATTTTATGGGATTTAAGGTTATTTAAAGTAAAATCATGTGTTTTTTCCTTTAAATTAGAGTTTTATAATGGGTTGTTGGTGTAAAATATAGTATATAAAAAAATTTAATATGTGATTTTAAAATGAATAATGTCATTCTTGTAAAACTTTTGATATATGACTCTCTTTAGTAAACTAAATCAAATTTAAGGTCATACATAGATATCCCTATAATATTTCTAGGATTGAGAGTTCCTTTTCTTATATTTTGGTCACCTGATGGTATTTGAAATGTTATAAGAATGATGTTATATCCTATAGATGTATTCCTTATGATGTATAACATATTGTGTTGGGTTATAAAAAATTTTTATTGGAATAATAATGGTGAATTTGATCATGGGTTTTAATGAAGTATGACAATATAACTTTTAGAAATTTAAATTTTATGTTTATAATGGTTATAGATTTAAAATTTTGTAAAGGTTCTATGATTTGAATTATATTTTAGAGTTATGAATTATAAATTGAATGGATGATTAGAGATATTTTTGAAGGTGAATTTTTAGTATAGAGAGGTGGTATTTTTGTATGAATATTCTAGGAATTCTAGAGGATTATAATTCATATATAGGGGGGGTATAGAAACCCTAGAATTTTACATATAACATTACATGATTATAAGCATAATTATACATCAGAGTACATGACAAGGATTGTAAAGTCTAGTGTCTTGGAAGACTAGGTACATAAAACTAAAAACATGGAACTAAAAAAACAGTTCTTTATTTAATATTCATAAAGAGCTCCAAACTTCCATTGAGTGCTTACATCGGAATAGGGTACCTTGGGGATCACATGAACGGAGGGATGAGCTAAAATCTTAGTAAGAAAATAAAGATAAGAATAAGTCTTTATCACAAGGGTTAGAGATCATGACAAAATGATATAAAATGGAATATAGAATCATAACAGATAAACATGGGATCATATAAACATGAATTCATATTAATGTGGTAGTAATATAAAATGAGACTTTATCATGATTCAAGGCCCTTTTCACAGAGAGGATCACAACTCAAGGTTAACCACCAAGACCGTTACACATGGTAGGACGAGTCAAGGGTAACTTCCAAGACCATTGCACATAACGTCTCATGAAGCTAAACCTTACCCAATTAATTAGATATCAATCTTGGAACACACATATTAACATGTTTATTAATATTATTTCCACATAAATAATCATACGTAATCAATCATACATAAACATAGGGAAACCCATATTGAGAAAAGGGTATCACACTCATGTCATAATGCATAATGAACAAGAATATCATAAAAGTGTTCATGAGAGAAATGAATTAAAACATACATGGACATTAATATGGTAAGAAATTTATATATCATGTTAAGTGATTTCAAACATAATTGACAACATTTAAGAATATTATTTAGGAAATATTTGGCATTAAAACATTTTAGTGTTGTTTTATGGAAAATATTAAAGAGAATTTAAAATCGAAAAGGGAATAATATTTTATATTAAACCAGAAGTAAAATAATAAGGTTTTCATAATAAAAATACTGATTTTATAAAAAAATTGTTTCTTAAAACAAATGGTTTAGTGCAATTTAAATTGGGTAAAAATTTGGGAAGTTCCCTTAAAACGAGTTTGTTTATTGGGAAGAATTGAGGATGTAATCAATAAAAAGCATGTACATCCCCAAAATATAATGAGGGATAGATATTGAAACATGAGTTTGGAGAATATATAAAATATTTTTAAGTTTTACATAAAAATAAAAGACAAATTCATTTGGGTAAAAAGATGGATAGAGCAACCCAATGGAATAAATGCGGTTCAAGTAGAATCTGTTTCAAAATATCGGTATGGAATCAGGTGCATTTAGGAGGTCTTAATAAGAGATAAAGGGATTTATTATATTTTATAAATCATGAGGAAAGTATTATTAAATTGATAAATCATACCCCAACATTAGTAATTATCCGTAAGAGGGAATAATGTAGAGTACATTCTTGAATAAAAGTGAAATAGAGGGGATCCCTTAAATTAAATCTGATAGTTTTATCCACTTGATATTAATGACCTGAATAATCAAATTAGGTTCATTAATTAATAATTACATAACCTATTATATATTTAATTTATCTATTAAAACCTTTTTTAGTTTATTCATAAACTTTTTTATTGGTTATGAGGTTCAATTTCATTGTTCAGGTCTATTTATTTCCTTGGTTTTAATGATCGGTTCACTTATATTCATGTACGAAGAATCATATAAAATGGGGAAAGATGTCTATAATTGGAGTTATATTATATTATTTAACATCCATGAGTTTACATGGTTTAAAATTTTATTTGGTTACTTAGAGTGAATATTAATCATTATGTAAAACATTAGTGATAACCTTTTGGGTTAATTGGCAGTTTTTTACCACAAGGAACATGTTTTGTTTTATAAATAAAAAACATGTGTAAAAAATGATTCCAAAAATATATATGAGACATAATACATATATCTTAGTATGGTTCAACCATGAAAACAATTTCATGACCATAATTTAAGATGATAATGGAAATTGAAAACCCATCGTCCTTGAATATGGTAAATTAGCACATCTCAGATGGTGTTTTCATTTTTTAGTATAAAAGAAAGGGAAATGAGAGATGATAAAGAATTATTCTGTTATCATGACTAAATTATAGTAAATATAAATTACTATAGTCATCAAAAAATTTTGATGAAAGGATGTGAGGAAAGAAAAATAAAATAAATGAACTTGAAAATAAAAGAAATGTTGAGAGATCCCTTACGAAAATTCGTCAGCCTAACGACATCGCTTAAAATTTAATAAAATATTTTTATGAGAGAAAAAACGGGTCCCTCAAAATTCTTACATAATATGGACAGTAAGGGGGATATTAAATGTTATATCCCAACATAATCCAATTGAAATTAAAAAGAATAACATAAAATGAAATCTTGAAAAAGAGAAGAGATGTATATTCTCTTAACTTGTAGAGTAACTCCTAAAACATGAAGATTGGGACCTTTGGGTATTTATGACTCCTTGGTAGAACTTATTGGGGGGGGGGGGGTAAACTACTAAATATTCAAGGATGATGGATTTGGAATGTATAAAATGAAGTAATGAGTGGGTATTCATAGTAAAAGAGATAGAGGATTTTATTAATTTCCAAGGACACCTCACTAGTGGTTTTTATAAAACCATGGGCTTGCCCATGATATTTTCCCATGGTGTTAGCCACATGGGACACCTCATATCATATATTACTGTATAAAGGTTGACCATAATTTTATATTAAATATTACATCATTATGATGTCATTAAACATACCCAAAACTCCAAACTATATTTCTATCATTCACGAAAAATTCAAGTAGTTTAGAAAAATACCAAAAATTCACCCTAACCATTTTTCAAATTGTATAATTAAAAAATGAAATCAATTTTTTTGAAAATAATTTTGTAAATATTTTTAATTTAATTTTTAAATAAAATCATAATTTATTCAAAAAAACAACATTAAAACTATAAGTCGTTTAATAACACCTTGAAAATTTAATAAAGGTCCCATAAAATTATCTTATAACCAGAAGACAATAAAGTAAAATTTTATGATTAAATTTTATGAACATAAATTTCCATTTTAAATTATTAAATTAATCATAAAATTTTAAATAAAATATTAATGACATAAAAAAATACCAATAATTATACTATGATCATTTTTTCACTTTTAAGATGTCTAAATTGTATTTATACATTCTTGGGTGAAGTTTTTTATTTTTTTGGTCGATTTACTATTCATTACTATTCATTACTATTCAAAAAGATATCCTAAAATTCATAAGTGTAGGTTACTATTCACCAAAAATTAAGTTTGTCTTATCAGACTCCAAACATCTTACTAATAGCAATCATGTATACAATATTTACAAAATTCAAAACACAGAGGTGAAAATAATATGCTTAAAGGTCACATAGCTCTTACTAGTTCATTGTGTTATAATTTTATTTGATTATATGGAATAATTATAAGAAGGGAATTTCCATTGAAAAAACTTTGGGTCTTTACATTATTTCCCCCTTATGAAATTTCAACCTCAAAATTTAATTTTTTATTCTATGTATTAAACAGGTGCAGGTAATTTTCCTTTATTACCTCCTCTAGTTCCCATGCTGCCTCTTCGTACTTATGCTTCTACCACTATACTTTGACCAGGTGATTAGGCTTGTTACATAGAACATTTTCTCTATGATCTAATATCTTTACTGGCTGCTCCCAAAAAGAAAGAACATTCTTTTAGAGACCCAAATCTTGACGTACATGGACATTACATTACTTTTGCGGAATAGTTAGTACATAACAAAAAACACACACACAAGGACCTTAATAGTTTAGTGTCTTTGGAAACTCGGAATATAATCTTCTAATCGTGGTGAAAGATCTTCAACATATCCCATAAAGATCTTCCTTTTTTTCTTACCTAAAACCTTTCTTTATATCTTGGGGAAAAGAAAACATAAAAGGGTGAGCTCAAATTCTAAGTAAGGGTAAACAAAAGAAATATAAATCACATCATATTCATAAGAACATAACATTTTGGAAATCTTAACCTGCAAAACAGATCATAATATCATAACAAGGGATAAATCATAGTAGTGAAATGTAATCCCAATAATCATAACTTAAATCATGAAACTTTGTGTCATACACACATAATCATAGAGAATCATTTCTTATTAGTCAAGACTCATTTCCAAGACTATCTTAGTGGAAAACGTCCATTTCTGAACCGAGTTCACTCCCCGTTTCAGTCCTGCTTCACTGAACCGGTTTAACCTGCCGTTCCAGCCATGTCTATCTCATGAGATATAAAATCTTTACCCAATGCATTGTAGGGAGATATATGTCCCACCCATCTCATAATGATACCATTCTTATGTGTTCCACAAAATCATAAACCATACATCATAGCATAACCCATTTAATAAAAATGGGAATAAAAAACATCATGACATCATAAAACAATTCATATAAGATAAAGGAATTTATAAAAATAATCCCATCACAACATAATCAAATCAATTTAATAATAGAGATAAAAAATAACCCTTTATTATCTTAGATGGAAACTAATTTTGATAAAACACTTGAATGCCATTCTTGAGGAAAATATCCTTTCTACTTCAAAAACACATTTCCTTTATTAACATGTCATACAATTTTAAACTAAAAGAAGTTGATTAAAAATAAACTTGAAAACTTGTAAAGGAACCTTCTTGGAAATAATGTTTTAAAAATCCATTCATGCCGTATAAGTTAAAAAAAACATTCTTCTCGTACTTTTGTCGGAAAAGTCAAAAAGTACCTCGTATGAAAAACGACAAAAGATTCCTTTCATATATTTTACTTAAAACTCACCGAAGGGTAAAATTGGATTTAAACAATTGTAGGTGTATGGAAATAAAATTACATATTGAGAAAACATGGATGTGGATGATAAAATACACCCCATTAAATACCAAAGTATAAACAATCTCAGATAAAAATGAGATTGTGATATTTTCCATTACCATAGGTCCTATTTGCTTCGTAAGTGTCCGAACCTCCTGTATAATGATTTAAATAATGTCATTGACTTATTCCAGAATCATAATCATTGTTATGATATCATATATGGTTCACTTATGACTTTATTTCACCCGTTATTTTGTAAATTCCATGTTAAAGAGCGTTTTGGGTAAAATCGTTTTATTTGTCGTCCGTGTTTTGACTTGTAATTATTCATATGGTTACTTAGATCATGATTATTTAAATCCAAAATGTAAAACATTATTTATATATAATATATATTCAGAATATACATATTTATAATGGATCGATAAAAGGAAAAGAAATACACCGTTCATGGAGACGGTAGGCCGTACGTTTGCATAAACGCTGTTTTCGTTTCCTTATTGAATTGAGTGGAATTAAGTAGATGACATAAATATATATATACAGAAATCCAGTAGTATTATTATGTCATATATTTCATTATTACTTATTATATTTACTTTATAATCATTCCTGAATGGTTAACATGGAGAATGAATCTCATCGCGTCGTGCAGACGGTAGTCCGTACGTACGCACGAGGAATGATATCATTCTCATGATCGTTTAATTGTATTGGAGTGTATTTATACTATTTCAGAATCAATATCACTTTACAATAGTCATATATAGTCATTATTTACACCATTATATTCATCCAAGTAAGGTGGTGGTGGAAAATAGATTACACCATGGCGTGAAGACGGTATTTCGTACGTACGCACGCGCGGTGATTTCGTTTTCCGTAGGATGGATAGATGGTGAAATAGGGTTGTTTAATACTTATAATAACATATCTGTATATGAGTGATACTTATGTTATTACTTCATAATGAAACAACCTAAGAAGAAGAAGTGTAAGAAGAAATAAAGTTGAAAGAATCGGTAGCGGACATTACCTCTTCTTTGAAGCGCCTCTTTGAGATCTCTTTTTAGGGCACTAAAATTGGTCTTTGAGGAAGAAAAAAACCTCTAGGATATTTATAGGGAAGTGGGGAAGAGAATATTTCAGGGGTTGTCCAAGATTGAAGGCTCAATTTGGTGTGAGGAAGTGAGGGAGGAGGTGGCCTTTTATAAGAGAGGAGAGGGGCACCTTTGGAATAACTAAAAATATTATTTTATTATAAAGCCAAATTCGATTTTGAATAGCTCCAAATTGCTTTATTTCGAATATAAGGTGGGGATAGGTCTAAATAATCTCATCCAATAAAATTTAGACAAGTTTAGGTTCCTATTTTAACCTTATCATTTAGATTTAACATTAAGTTAAATAATTTTACTTTTACCATGTCTTCCTGTGTTCTTACACTATAAGGTTAATAAACTTACTATAACAAGAAAAAAGAACCCCAAGTTGTTTATTATTAATATATATAACCTTAGATGAGTCATTTGGCCGAACATTAGATTTTTAGGAATAAAAGAACAATTAATAATATAATATTTATTTTAAAAACTATTTTATGTCAATTTTGACACTATTTAGTAATTGATTTTTGTAAAAATCATAACAGAATGATTAGTTCAAAAAACGTTAATTAAAGCAATAATAAAATGTCATATTAACCTATAAAATTATTTTAATTCATAAAAATTCTCAAATTACATTTATTTTTGTATTTATAACATCAATTATGTCAATCTTTTATTAATAAGATAATTACTGTATCATCTTTGTGTCATAAATAAATTAAATTATTTAATGTCTAAAAATTTCAAATAAAATACCATTATGTAGGAAATATATTTATATTTATAATGAATATTTATAGACAAATTTATCTTATGTATAAACCTATATTAAAAATGATTTACTTATTAAACTTTGATTTTAACTATTTTAACCCTTCTTTAAATAAATTAATAATAAATGTCCTAATCGAATCCAAGTGGGCCTAAATGGTCATATTTTATTCCTAAGGTTGTTTTTGGTCGAATTAAACTTATCCAATAGAATTAGGACATGTGTTAGGGTAATAATATTATAATTTTTACCCTTAATTACCCTATTTACTTTTAACCGTGGTAAAAAAAGTAAAAAGTTACTATTCACCAAAAATTATTTTCATCTCATTGAACCACATTTTACTTACTGACATCAACCGTGTCTCTCTGATTTTTGAAATTCCATTCACAGAAGCGGTAAAATTGAGTTTTATGAAAAATTCATTTTTTTAACTACCACTTAGTGGTTTCACTATTCATCATAAAATGAAAGTTTCCAGAAAAATACCAAAAATTAGGCCTAAGATATATTTGATATTATGAACTAAAAAATGAAGTCTATTTTAACAAATTCAAAACATATCAGTTGCATTAATTAATTTAAAAATTAATTCCCGTCGTCAAAACAAATATCGTTTTCTTAAGAGATAATAACTATCAAAAGGTTGACACTTGTTTATGTCTGGTTTAAATGTGAAATTACATCCAATGACCAAAATTGTATTAAATTGTAAAAATATATTCTAAATATACTTTAAAAACACTCAAATTAATAATTTATCACTATTAATTATTTCGATTAAAAAGGTTGTTTTTAATTAAAATTTAGTAATTTTCACTATTCATCAGAAAATGAAAGTTATCCAAAAAGTACCAAAATTTCACCCTAAGATAATTTCGATATTACAAATCCAAAAATGAAGTCCATTTTGAAAAATTAAATTTAAAAAATTTCAAAAAGTGGTTATTACTATTCATAACGGCTAGTTTTAATAATATTTTAATAGCATATCATTGTTTAGCGAAACTCGGTATTGCGTACAACACACGCTATCACGGAAGGTCGTGCTTGCGTGTAATGCAAGCCAAGTTAGGGTTGCGTGTTGTGCAAGAACCCTTCATTGTTTCGTATAACATAATCCAACCATATTTCATTTATACATTGAATATATATATATATATATATATATACTCAATGTTGCGTAGAATAACTATTATCAAAATTGTGTGTAACACGATCCAAGAATAGTGTTGCGTATACTGCAAGCTAATACGGTGTTGCGTATAGAGCAAGGTAATCTTGGTGTAGCATACAACACAAGACATTAATGAAATTAAAAGAATATTTTTCATAAAATATCGGGGTGTTACATTCTACCCCCCTTAAAATGAATTTCTCCCTCGAAATTCGTCGGGGTTATAAATGGTTTACTACTCAAAAGTTTGTTTAATAGAAACCGACATCGTAAAAAGTAATACCCAAACTTGGCTTTAAAAACTAAAGTATGAAATGTAACGGTTACCCAAATTAACTCATCACTGGGTTTCCACGTAGGAGAACATAGGTGAAAATATGGATATGGAAGAAAAATCTAACCATCAAGTTTTGATGGAGAGTGGTAGAGAACATGGATATGAGATAGAAAACAATCACAAAGCCAGAAATTTGTGACGATCTAAGGTACCATCGGATTAATCAGATATAAGAGTACTAGGACAACATTTTTGGTTTTCAAGATCATTTCCCTAATGTTGTTGAAATTGGAATTAGAAGAAATACTTTCGTGATTTTGGTACAGTCTCATCGTTGGTCGTTCTTTGGAAAATTTCCATTTCATCTCTTAAAGAAATGAAGTTGAATTTGTCATTCATGATGTGTTAGCAGATCATTTGATATAATGATGGGTCATTCTATCTGTCTCAAACAAAAGGTTAGAAAAGTTATTAAAAAATACATAAGTCCATCTCTAGTGAGATTAATCATATATGGTTCCTAAAATGGACTTATACTTCATATATCATACTGCTTAATATAATGAAACTAGTTTCTACTAAACAGGGACTTCCTGTAGGCCAGTGGTAGGTGATAAAGACCAGTCGCACTTCGGTTGAGGGTTCGATTCCCACAGCCTTGTCCGACACGATGGGTTGTTGCCCTTCCTACAGGTTGTCCTTTTTTTAAAGCTATACTACTATAAAATCCCATCAATAATATCAAAAAAAGTTCTATCCTTAAACAGTACTAACTTATGTCCAACATAATCCATTCCAATCTTTAGGGTTATCTAAAATACTTCGGTCCAAGCTCATAGTATAAAGAAAATTATTACTTGAAATGTCACATAACAATCATGTGAATGCCATCATTTATAACCCATATATCATAATATATATCTTTTTGGTCAAATTACAAACATGTGAATACCTTAATCATGTATTCTCTTGAAGAATGAATACCCATTGAACCTTAGTGAAAACATGAATGCAGTCAAAAGTTAACTCTTTCCACATACCAAAATCCAAAAATTCTATATACTCAAACCATGATATAAACTTCTCCTTATATCAGTCATGAGATCATGAATACTATCAAACATTTAATTTTCTCCTTATCCCTTCATTATGCACTTATCATCTACATTCCAAAAATATCTGAATAACCTTTCATGGATACTGGTACCATTAATCATACACTTTCAAAACTCAAGGAAAGACAATAGTGTATCAATCCTTAGATGTCTCTTTATTCCATAGTACCATGAGATTACTTATACAACATTACACATGATGAACATGTAATCATTCCACTACATTCTTAAACCATTGACCGAGCTTCAAAAATTCTTTCATCTCACATATCATTTATAGTCTCTTCATCATCATCAACATAAATACTACCCATATGGCCATACTGATTCTCTTCATGAGACCTTCCCTTATGGCATTAGTTTGCATAATGCCCGTAAATTCTACATTTAAAACATTTAACCATTGTTGATGTCGTAGCAATACCATTATCCTCATCCCTGGTGTTAACTGAACCTTTTCCTTTGCACTTACTATCTTTGTGCCCTTCTTTTCCACACCCAAAGCATCTTATAGTTCCTTTGAAACATTCTCCTTGATGTCTCTTCCCACATGATTTACATAGGGGAAATTGAACTTTCTTTCCTCTATGATCATCATTAAAATCTATCTTTCTCTTATTAGCTGAGTCAGGAAACTTACCAAATTTTACTTTATTGATCATTTTATGAGATTGCTGATTCGGCATAATAATGATGTTTGGACTTCCGAATCCCATTTCATTTGGTTTCTCATGAAGAATATCATTCCATTGTCCATCATATCCTCCATTATCGTGAATCATCTTATTTACAACCATTTTCTAAAACCCAAAAAGAATAGTGTGAGAGGCAAAAATCATAATAAAGGGGGAGTAACTTCAATATCTAACATCTTTGGTTTAATCTAATATCATTACCATAGTTCTAGGACTATATTCTATATGTATACTTATCCTTAGGGACATCCCTAGACATACCTTAGAAATATCTCTAGGGATCTCACTAACGTTTTCGCATCCTAGTTTCCAAAGGTTGACTAAAATTTTCCTCTGATACCAACTATAGGGACCCAAAGCTTGACGTACATGGAAATTACATTACTTTTTCGGAATACTTAGTACATAACAAAAACACACAAACAAGGACCGTAATAGTTTAGTGTCTTTGGAAACTCAAAATATAATCTTCTAATCGTGGTGAAAGATCTTCAACATCTCCCATAAAGATCTTCCTTTTTTTTCTTACCTAAAAACATTATTTATATCTTGGGGAAAAGAAAACATAAAATGGTGAGCTAAAATTCTCAGTAAGGGTAAACAAAAGAAATATCAATCACATCATATTCATAAGAACATAACATTTTGGAAATCTTAACCTACAAAACAGATCATAATATCATAACATGGGATAAATCATAGTAGCGAAATGTAATCCCAATAATCATAACTTAAATCATGAAAATTTGTGTCATACACACATAATCATAGATAATCATTTCTTATTAGTCAAGACTCATTTCCAAGACTATCTTAGTGGACAAAGTCCATTTCTGAACCGAGTTCACTCCTTGTTTCAGTCCTGCATCACTGAACCGGTTTAACCTGCCGTTCCAGCCATGTCTATCTCATGAGATATAAAATCTTTACCCAATACATTGGAGGGAGATATAGGTCCCACCCATCTCATAATGATACCATTCTTATGTGTGCCACAAAATCATAAACCATACATCATAGCATAACCCATGTAATAAAAATGGGAATAAAAAACATCTTGACATAATAAAAGAATTCATATAAGATAAAGGAATTTATAAAAAAAATCCCATCACAACATAATAAAATCAATGTAATAATAGAGATAAAAACAGAACCCTTTATTATCTTATATGGAAAATAATTTTGATAAAACACTTGAACTCCATTCTTGAGGAAAATATCCTTTCTACTTCAAAAGCACATTTCCTTTCTTAACATGTCATACAATTTTAAACTAAAAGAAGTTGATTAAAAATAAAATTGAAAACCTGTAAAGGAACCTTCTTGGAAATAATGTCTTAAAAATCCCTTCATGCCGTATAAGTTAAAAAAACATTCTTCTCGAACTTTTTTGGAAAAGTCAAAAAGTACCTCGTACGAAAAATGACAAAAGATTCCTTTCATATATTTTACTAAAAACTCACCTAAGGGTAAAATTGGATTTAAAAAATTGTAGGTGTATGGAAATAAAATTACATATTGAGAAAACATGGATGTGGATGATAAAATACACCCCAGTAAATACCAAAGTATAAACAATCTCGGATAAAAATGAGATTGTGATATTTTCCCTTACCTTAGGTACGATTTGCTTCGTAAGTATCCGAACCTCATGTATAATGATTTAAATAATGTCATTGACTTATTCCAGAATCATAATCATTGTTATGATATCATATATGGTTCACTTATGACTTTATTTCACCCGTTATTTTGTAAATTCTATGTTAAAGAGCGTTTTGGGTAAAATCGTTTTATTTGTTATCCGTGTTTTGACTTGTAATTATTAATATGGTTACTTAGATCATGATTACTTAAATACAGAATGTAAAACATTATTTATATATAATATATATTTAGAATATACATATATATAATGTATCTATAAATGGAAAGAAATACACCGTTCATGGACACGGTAGGCCGTACGTACGCAAGAATGCTGTTTTTGTTTCCTCATTGAATTGAGTGGAATTAAGTAGATGAAATAAATATATATATATACATAAATACAGTAGTATTATTATGTAATATATTTCATGACTACTTATTATATATACTTTATAATCATTCATGAATGGTTAACGTGGAGAATGAATCTCATCGCGTCGTGGAGACGGTAGTCCGTACGTACGCACGAGCGATGATATCGTTCTCATGATCGTTGAATTGTATTGGAGTGTATGTATACTATGTCAGAATAAATATCACTTTACAATAGTCATATATAGTCATTATTTACTCCATTATACCCATCCTAGTAAGGTGGTGGTGGAAAATAGATTACACCACGGCGTGGAGACGGTATTCCGTACGTACGCACACGCGGTGATTTTGTTTTCCGTAGGATGGATAGATGGTCAAATAGGGTTGTTTAATAATTATAATAACATATCAATATTTGAGTGATATGGATGTTATTAATTCATAATGAAACAACCTAAGACGAAGAAGTGGAAGAAGAAATAAAGTTGAAAGAATCGGTAACGAACATTTCCTCTTCTTTGAAGCGCCTCTTTGAGATCTCCTTCTAGAAAACTAAAATTGGTCTTTGAGGAAGAACATAAACTCTAGGATGTTTCTAGGGAAGCGGAGAAGAGAATTTGGCAGGGGTTGGCTGATCTTGAAGGCTCAAAGTGGTGTGAGGAAGAGGGAGGAGGTTCCCTTTTATGAGGGAGGAGAGGGGAACCTTTGGAATAACTAAAAATATTATTTTATTATAAAGCCAAATTCGGTTTTAAATAGATACAAATTGATTTATTTATAAGATAATGTGGGGATGGGTCGAAATCCTCTCATCCAATAGAATTTTGACAAGTTTAGGTTCCTATTTTAACCTTATCATTCAGATTTAACATTAAGTTAAATAATTTTACTTTTATTGTGTCTTCTTCTGTTCTTACACTATATGGTTAATAAACTTACTTTAAAAATCCAAACGAACCCAAGTTGTTTATTATTAATATATATAACCTTATCTGAGTCATTTGGCCAAACATTAGATTTTTAGGAATAAAATAACAATTAATAATACAATATTTGTTTTGAAAACTATTTTATGTCAATTTTGACACTATTTAGTAATTGATTTTTGTGAAAATAATAACAGAATTATTAGTTAGAATAAAGTTAATTAAATAAATACTAACATGTAATATTAACGTATAAAATTAGTGGAATTCATAAAAAGACTCAAATTACATTTATTTTGGTATTTATGACCTCAATTATGTCAATATTTCATTAATAAGATAATTACTGCATCATCTTTGTCTCATAAATAGATTAAACTATTTAATGTCTAAAAATTACAAATAAAATACCATTATGTAGGAAATATTTTTAGATTTCTAATTAATATTTATAGTCGAATTTATCCTATGTATAACCCTATATTAAAAATTATTTTCTTATTAAACTTTGATTTTAACTATTTTAACCCTTCTTTAAATAAATTAATAATATATGTCATAATCTAATCCATGTGGGCCTAAATGGTCATATTTTATTTATAAGGTTGTTTTTGTTAGAATTAAACTTATCCAATAGAATTAGGACATGTGTTAGGGTAATAATAATATCATTTTTACCCTTAATTACCCTATTTACTTTTAACCGTGGTAAAAAAAGTAAAAAGTTACTATTCACGAAAAATTATTTTCATCTCATTGAACCACATTTTACTTACTGACATCAACGGTGTCTCTAGGATTTTTGAAATTCCATTCACAGAAGCGTTAAAATTATGTTTTATGAAAAATTCATTTTTTAACTACCACTTAGTGGTTTCACTATTCATCAAAAAATGAAAGTTTCCAGAAAAATACCAAAAATTAAGCCTAAGATATATTTGATATTATGAACTCAAAAATGAATTCTATTTTACCAAATTCAAAACATATCAGTTGCATTAATTAATTTAAAAATTAATTCTCGTCGTCAAAACAAATATCGTGTTCTTAAGAGATAATAACTATCAAAAGATTGACACTTGTTTATGTCTGGTTTAAATGTGAAATTACATCCAATGACCAAAATTGTATTAAATTGTAAAAATATATTCTAAATATACTTTAAAACCACTCAAATTAATAATTTATCATTATTAATTATTTCGATTAAAAAGGTTGTTTTTAATTAAAATTTAGTAATTTTCACTATTCATCAAAAAATGAAAGTTATCCGAAAAGTACCAAAATTTCACCCTAAGATAATTTCGATATTACGAATCCAAAAATGAAGTCCATTTTGAAAAATTAAATTTACAAAATTTCAAAAAGTGGTTATTACTATTCATAATGGCTGTTTTAATAATATTTTAATAGCATATCATTGTTTAGCGAAACTCGGTATTGCGTACAACACACGCTATCGGAGAAGGTCGTGCTTGCGTGTAATGCAAGCCAAGTCAGGGTTGCGTGTTTTGCAAGAATCCTTCATTGTTTCATATAACATAATCCAACCATATTTCATTTATACATTGAATATATATATAGTCAATTTTGCGTAGAATAACTATTATCAAAATTGTGTGTAACACGATCTAAGAATAGTGTTGCGTATACTGCAAGCTAATATGGTGTTGTGTATAGAGAAAGGTAATATTGATGTAGCATACAACACAAGACATTAATGAAATTAAAAGAATATTTTTCATAAAATCTCGGGTTGTTACAATTCTCCAACTGTACCACCTCTGAAGAGAGTACATGTGAAGGGTCTGGTATGTATTTCCTTAAGAGGGATACATGAAATACATCATGTACTTTGGACATGGTAGGTTGAAGTTCTAGTCGATAGGCCACATCTCCGACCCAATCAAGGATATTGATGGGGCCGATATACATGGGACTAATCTTTCATTTATTCCCAAATCTCTTGACCCTCTTCCATAGAGATATGCAGAGAAATACCGTGTCTCCATCTTTGAACTCAAGGTCTCATCAACAATTGTCTGCATAAATCTTATTTCGACTTTGGGCTGCCTTAATGTGCTACAAAATGGTTTTCACCTTCTACACCATTTATTCAAAAAAATTTAGTCCTAGTAGATTATTCTCACCAACTTCATCCCAACATTCTAGTGTTCTACACCTTTTCCCATAAAGGGCTTTGTATGATGCCATTTGGATGATCAAGTGGAAACTGTTGTGGTAGGAGAATTCAACCAGTGGAAGATGTTGGTCCCATCCTTCTTTGAAGTTTTTATAACATGGTATCAATATATATTCTAGTGTCTAAATAGTTCGTTCTAATTGGACAACATTTTTACGATGATAGGCTATACTAAAGTTCAGTTCAATCCTTATAGCATATTGGAGACTTTTCTAGATCTTTGAAGCGAATATCAGATCTCAATTAGATACAATAGATAGTGGTACTCAATATAGCCTTACCACCACTTTGATATATATATATATATCCATGAAATTTTATCCCATGAGAAGTCATCTTGAATTGTGATAAAGTGATATATATTTGTAAGATGATTCCAAATGAACCATATAGCATTGTTTCCTCTAGATATCCTTGGAAGTCTAGTGAAAAGGTCCATGGTGATGTTCTCCCACTTCCATGTTTCTATATGCAGTGGTTGTATCATCTCCTTAGACTTATGTCTTTTGGCCTTCACTTGTTGACATACCAGGCAATTTGATGTATATTTAGCAATCTATTTCTTCATATTGTCCCACCGAAAGTTCTCTCAGTGATCTCAATACATCTCTATGCTCCATGGGAGGATAGAGAAGCTTGAGATATGTGCATAATTTAGAAGATCCTTATTTATCTCTGGATTGAATGGTACACATAATCATGACCCAAATATTACAACTCCTTCCTCATCAATAATGAACTCAGAGGATTTCCTATTTTGGATAGCTTCCACCATTTTCAGAATACCCACATCTTTTCCATAAGCATCCTTTAATTTCTCTATGAGGGATGGTCAAGAAATAATTTTAGAAATTATTGATTATGTTCCTCCATTAATGATTCTCATGTCCATACTATGAAAATATATGAAGATTGGATCCTTTTCAATTCTAATCATTGATAAAGATGCAAGATCCTTTCTACTTAGAGCATCTACCACTTTGTTTTCCTTACCAGGATGGTAGTGGATTGAGAAGTCATAATCCTTGATGAGATCTATCTATATTTTTGGGTGCATATTAAGATATTTTTATATGAATATATATTTGAGACTCCTGTAATCAGTATATATCTCACAATTCTCTCCATAGAGATAATGCCACCAGATTTTCAATGCAAAGATCACAACTGCCAACTCTAGATCATGCATAGGATAATATTTCTCATGGATTTTCAGATTCCTTGAGGCATAGGCTATCACTTTATCATTTTGAATCACCACACAGCCTATTACCTTCTTTGAAGTATCACTATACACCACAAAGAGTTCTCCACTTACTAGCATTGTACGTACTGGTGAAATGATTATCCTCTTTTTCAAATGCTTAATATTGTCTCCAAATTCCTGATTCCAGAAAAAATTTACTCCCTTCCATGTCAGCTTGGTCATTGGGTTTGAAAATTGTGAAAGTTTCTTCACAAATATTCGAAAATACCCGGATAGACATAGAAAGCTGCAGATCTTCATTGTAGATCTTGGCCTAGGCCACTCTTCAATTTCCATAATCTTATAAGGGTCCAGTGATATCCCTTTGTGGGTGATAACATTCCATAATAATGATGCTTCCTCCATCTAGAGATCACATTTACTATACTTTTCATACAACTTCTTCCTTCGAAAATTATTTAACACAATATTCAAATAATCCTCGTATTCCTCCTTGCTCTTGAAGTATATCTGAATATCATCAATAAAGACTACCACAAATTTGTTGAGGTAATATCTAAAGACTCTATTCATTAAATCCATGAAAATTTCTGGATAATTATTGAGTCCGAAGGGCATCACTATGAACTCATAGTGTCCATACCTCATTCAAAAGGTAGTCTTGGGAATATCTTCCTTCCTCACCTTTAATTGGTTATATCACAACCGAAGGTGCACCTTAAAGATATAAATGGCCCCAAAAAGCTGATAAAACAATTAATATATCCATGGTAAGGGATACCTATTCCTTATCCTGATTTTATTGAGCTCACCATAATCAATGTTGAGGCGCATTGGTCCATCATTATTCTTGATGAAGAGGACTGTTGCACCTCATAGTGAAGCACTCAGACGTATAAATCCATTCTCTAGATTCTCCTATAACTGATTCTTCAGCTCTTCCAACTCTACGGTGATCATTCAATTAGGTTTCTTTGATATAGTCACAGATCCAAGAATCTGTTCAATTGAGAACTCAACCTCTCGATTAGGAGGAAGTCTAGAACAATCTTCAGGGAATATATTATTGTAATCCCTCACGATGGGAATATATTCAAGCATGGTTCTCTCCTTTGTCTCAATCATTTTAGCTATACATGATTGCTCATAAGGAATTAATATCCACACTTGAGACAATGATTCTAAAGAAGATTCATCTTCCTCCTAACAATTGTATAGAATTAGAGGATGCTTTGGTATGTGAAGAGTGATATTCCTTTCTCGAAAGATGATGTTGGCTTTGTATAAAGATAGCCAATCTATGCCCGATAGAGCGTCGAACTCTATTAAAGGAAATGTGACAAGATTTTTGGGAGGTTCAGTCCACAAACGTTAACCGAGGAGGTGTTATAAACCATGGATGCAAGAATTTCCCCATTCGATGTTCTCATAGATAACTTGTCCTCCAAATTTTGAGGTGGTGTTTAAATAGTTCTACTAAACTTGCAATATATGAAAGAATGTGTAGAACCAGAATCAAATAGTACATTTTATATTCTTGAATGAATAACTAGAATACCTGTTATCACATCATTGTCTGGACCCACCTTTGCAGTGGTGATAACATAATCCCTTCCTTTTTTCATTAGATTTTGTTTTTGATTGCCTCCGACAACCCTTAGATTAGGGAAATTGTTCATATAATTCCCTTGATCCTTGTAGTTGTAACACTACACGATAGGATGAGTGTTGATCTGAATATTTCTTCTATAATATTAGGGTGATTTTTCTTATCCCTTTGGCATTTTTTAGCAATATGTCCTATATTTCCACATTTGAATCAATTCCTAGTTCCCTTTAGATAGTTCCCAGGATGATTCTTCCCACAATGTTTACACGTGGGATGGTCAAGCTTCTTTCCATCATGGAATTTATTTGTGGAACCGCCCACATTGGATTCCATTTTCCTCTTTTTTTCATTAGGCACCTGATACCACTGAGAGTCTCCGATCTCTATTTCAACGTTAAGGGCTCAACATACAATCTTCTCATATCATTCGAAGTCTTGAATCACCAACACTTTTTCATATACTCGGCTTTAGTCTGATAAAGAAGTGATCCACCTTGCTTTCAGTGTTCATAACAAAGCTTGAAGCATACCTTTCAATCCTTGTAAAGTTTTCTTCATACGCCCTAATGGACCCATCTTCCTTTTTCTTGAGTTCCATGAAATATCATTCCATTTGAGACAGAGGTTTTAGGGAAAATATTTATTGAAAAACATTCTCTTGAATTCCTCCCAAACCATGGATTCAATTTCCTCCTGGGTCTTCGTATTCTTGATCAGTTTCAACCACTGATCAACTTCCCCATCAAAATGATAGACTTCTAGTATAACATTCTCTTCTTCTGAGCATTAGAGGACAAATAATATCTTTTTAATGGAGTTAATCCACTGTTCTGCGAGGATAGGATCAGGTGATCCACTAAACATGGGAGTCCATTTCCACATGAAGGATTCAATGTCAAATTTCTCTTTACTTTTTGGAAGAGGGTATTCCCCATGATTCAATTTATTATTCATAACTTGTGCAGCTGATCAAGTACTATCATAAAGTATTGATCAACAGTTCCCATCATATTAGGCATATCATTAGGGTAGTATTTACATTCCCTATCTCATTGATTTTTGGCACATTTTCTTCTATTTACATCTATTAACTATGAAAAATAACATACAATTATAGGGATTTAATGCATATCAATTGATCATTAAAAAATAAAACTTTAAACGTAAGAGGATAAACTTGTAAAGGAGAAGTATATCCTAAATTATGTTTCCCTATGCTTAAATCTAGGTTATCCTTGATCTGTTTCATAAATTTTATTCTTATGGGATTTTTTTTTCATTCCCTTATTAATGGGTTGTACCAACCTCATGAATTAACCAAAGCATATCCCCTGAGAGTGTCAAACAAAGAGTGCAGCAAGGCCCATTTTCATGCACCAGTTACCGTTTGAGTCTAGCTCAAAGTAGTGTTTTCGGGTTTTACCCCTAGATACATTTATGATAGAGCTCCCTCTACCTATTGGTATCTAGACAGGGATGTATTTTCTTGATAAACCACTTACTCCATACCTACCTTAATTTAGGGTTGTTTTCTTATACATAGTCTCATCCTTAAGGTTCTTACTGAAGTTATTTATTCATAATCTCCAAAAATAGCTAGATAATTCTTTAATACCTACTAAAGAGACCCTATCCTTTTACAGATAACATTACATGATTTGAAGAATAATTATACATTAGTGTACATGACAAGTATCGTAAATTCTATTTTCTTAGAAGACTTGGTAAATAAATCTGAAAACATGGCACTAAAAAAACACTTCCTTATTTAATCTCCATAAACAACTCCTAACTTCCTTTGATCCCTTACATCTTCATAAGGTCCCATATGGATCACATGAACAAAGGGATGAGCTGAAATCCCAATAAGAAAATAAACATAAGAAAAAGTCTTTAGCACATTGATTAGAGATCATTACATAATGATATAAAATGGAATATATAATCATAACATATAAACATGAGATCATATAAACATGAATTCATAGTGATGTGGTAGCAACATAAAACATGAATTTAGCATGATACAAGGCCCATTTCACATAGAGGATCCTAAGTCAAGGTTAACCACCAAGATCGTTGCACATGGTAGCATGAGTCAAAGTTAATCTCCAAGATCGTTGCACATAATGTCTCATTAGGCTAAACTTTACCCAATACACTGGAGTACTATCTTAGCGCACGCATAATCATATGTTCATTAATATGCTTTCCACATAAATAATCATACATATTTAATTATACATAATCATAAGTAAACCCATAGAGATAAATGGGTATCACACTCATGTCACAAAGCACAATGAATGGGCGTATCATAAAAGTGTTCATGAGGGAAAGGAATGAAGACATACATAGAAATTAATAAGGTAAAATAGGAATATAAAATGGTAAGTGATGTCAAATAGAAGTGAAAATTTTATGTTTAAAGGTTACATAGTACTTATTAGTTCTTTATATTGTGATTTCATGTGATTATATGACATAATTATAAGAAGCGACTCTCCAATGATAAAACATTAGATCGTTACAGGGGGAAAATAACATGTGTCCTGAATATAATGATTTAAGGTCTTAGATTCGACCTTTAAGGGGATTGGGTGTGAGAATGTTTGAATTTTTGACCCTAGTTGAGGGGTTGTTTTTATTTTAAGGATTCAGATTTAGTTTTAAGAGTTTATGCCTTTTAATTTTGGGTGTGTTAGGATGATTTTTGAGTTTTAGTCATAGGTTTAGAGTTTGGGTAGGTTAAAACTGTAGTGCCACCTATAATTTGAAATTGATTGTGGAACTATGTTTCTGGAGGACTATCACTAGGTACCTAGTGATCTAGACAAAATACCTATATTTTTTGGGGCACCACTATGTACTTGGTGGCCCCAAATCGAGAACCTAATAGATTTTACAACAAAGTTTTTTTATTGGGGGACTTTTTTATCATTTCTCCCTCTCTATATCTTCTCCTCCATTCACCCTTAAACCCACTCTCCCATATCCACTTGTAAACCCTCGAAAACTTCATCTTTCTACATCACATCCTCCTCATTTTCCCTCTTGATCTATTGTGTTTAATTGGGAATTTCATGACAAAATCATAGGTAAGAAGTCCTCCTCCTATCTTATTCCTAATCCTCTTCCTTTTCCCTAATTTATATTTTCTTTCCATGTTATTTGAGATGGTATTTTACCAAATCATGGTGAAGTCCACTTTTATCATCGGGTTTCTTCTCCCTTTCTTCTTAGATAATCATATAGGCTGTTTACCATTGTTTATCACTATAACATTTGGAATCATCCATGGTATGTATTAAACAAGGATTTTTTGGATTCTAGGATTAATTTATTGCTGATTATTTTATTGTGTATGAGTATTAAGAACATTTTCTATATTATATTTTTTTTGGTTGATTACCTAAGTTCTATTTGGTTTTTGGGTCCTTATAGATTTATTATTGTTATTTGATTTGGTCTCCTTGGTTATAGAATTTTGATTTAATTATTTCAGGGGTTGGAAGTTATCAATTATAAATTAGAAATATCATCATAGAATTTCATAGGTGTCCTCATCCCTCATAGTGTGTTTTCAACTATGTCTATATTGTTTTTTACTCTTATTTTCATAAATCTATTTAAATAGTAGAGCATTTTTCGTGAACCGACCCAGGCTACCATCAAAATTGACACTCGATCTGAACTATGAGATGGATTGAAGGGAATTATTGATCCCCATGGGCTGGATACTAGAGCATGGGAATTAAGGAAGTCCTTTAGTAATGATTGTCCATTATAAGGATCAACATCCAAAAAAACACCATATTTATCACCCATCATAAAATAAATAATAGAAGAACCATACACAAGTATATTGTTAGCATCCCTAGTTCAGTGCAATTTTTTTTACAAAAGCTAAATGATCCTAAAAAAAGAACCAAAAATATCTTTGTGACACAATGGTCAACCTCCCATTATGCCACCACTAATACCTATCCTAATAAATCAACTATAATTATTACCCACTACCTCTATATGAAGCCTTTCCATTACCTAATTTATAAAATATTAGGTCTACATACAACCAATAGGTGTATGTAGGGTGTGAGATCACTTCCCCAATATGATCCAATGAAGTGTTCCTTACATAGCCAATATTAGACAAATAAAGATTCCAATTTTTAAAAGAATTAAAATGATCCGATTTTAAAACATGATTCTATACTTTGAAAGAAATGTGAAAACATGAATAACTAGTAAGTGGGTAAAAATAGAACATAAGAACCATGGGAAATACCTATGTATCTAGATTAGGTGGGGACTTAGGATCCTCATACTATTTTTGATAAAACTATGGATTTTAAGATCCATTCTATTACTTGATCTTTAACCAATACTCACCATCATCATGTTGTTTAGTTATTTTTGTAAAGTAATCCTGATAGAGGGGACAACCTGAATCCTTGGAGCCTAATCTAGTGTAATTTTCCTAATTTTCATGCTTATATAACCAAGTTCCCTATGTGATACTCCCCTTTACTTTCAAGCCATCAAAACCATAATTCACATATGGAAAACCACCACATGTGAAATCTCTAAATTTCCACCCAATACCAATGTGGGAAAAAAAGCTCAAAAGATTACCACCATTGACACAAGAAAATCAATTTCCAAACCCTTGAACACACACTAAACACCCTTTAAATTACCCGTTTATACACACCATACAATTTAGAAAACCATTTAATTCATAAGAAATAAAATTTAAGTCATAAAACAATGGAATAACATGAAACCAGATACATTTTCCCTTTAAATATCCAAGAACCAATTAAAAACTCCAAGATAAGATGAGAGTAAATCCTATAAAATTAAGAACAAACCATAAACATCAAACCCCATACCATAAAGTTTAGATTATAAGAACCATAGGTTGTCCTAACCACTCGGTATAAGGAAACTTAAGAGATAAGGAATGAGAGACCAAAGAGAAAGGAGAGGAGACACTTTCTTAAGGTTTATTTAGAGAACCTAGGTCAAAACCACCCATTATATAGATCTAATGAAATAGGGAAGGAGAAGTATTGTGAGCTTGAGGATGAAATGTTTGAGAATGGGAAAAATAGAGGAGAAAGGGGTTAAATTATGATGAGTTAGTTTAGGAATTTTCAATATTTAAAAATTGGGAAGGCCACATGGTTTAGGAACATAGTTATCTAAATAATGTAGGTGCCTCTGGAAAAATTGGGAAGGGTCGTAAGGTTTTTTCAGATGGTCTTACCAAACCATGCACCTAAAAGTGTAGGTGATACAGTGTCACAACCTCATCTTTCATGGTTTTCTATGGTTGACACATGATTTTCTATAAATGTGTGCCAATTGTGCACCATCCCCTGCCTCCCCAAAAACTAAAAATTTAAAAGGAAAAGACTTAGGAAATAAATGAATGAAAAAAAACAAAAGTTAAAAATAAATACTTGAAAATAATATCATGGCTATGAAAAATTTCCCCACTATAACAATTTCCACCCTCAGAAAGTCAATCCATAGTCTGATCAGAGAGTAAGTGAGGCCAATGCACTTCCATCATAGACTTTCATTCCCAGACCTCATTATCATCATTTAAATTTTTCCAAATGAATTGAAAAAATGGTATAGATATCCTAAAATACTCCTTCAACTAGGAATAAAAAACATGAATTGGATTCTCAGTCATTGATAAATTGGGTTCTAAATTAGTCTCTTCCCAACTCAACACATGGGAAGGATCTAGGTTATGCCTCTTCAACTGCAAGGCATGGAAAATTTCATGAATTGACTTCAAATGATATGGAAACTCCAAATGGTATGAAATATTTTTAACCCTCTCACTGATATCTAATGGTCTGAAATTCCTTGGAGTAAGATACCCTTTATTCTCAATATGACCATGGCCTAAACAAAGTTTCACATTTAGATACAAATAGTCACCCAATGATAATTCCATGGGCCAGAGTCCATTATTGGTATAAAAAATATAATGGCTCTAAGTTGTCATAAAATGATCTCTTATCATCTAAATCATATCATTCATTTATTATGAAATTTTTATTCTAACTAAATAAGTCTCACCAACATTCATAAAGCACAAAGGGGGCCAAAATGACTGACAATATAGAGCATCAAAGGGATCAATATTGATTGAGGATTGGTAACTATTATTTTAGAAATCTTCTACCAACCCCATATGGTTATCCCATTAATCCCTAAAATATAACATGCAGAAATGAATCATGTAATCCAAAATCTAGTTTTCTTGAACCGTTTGGCCATATGTATGGGGAAGGTATGTCATGATAATCATGATATGTGACCCTATTTCCTTTGGAGACATTAAAAAAATTGAGAGGTGAAATAAATTTTCATGTCAGAAATGATATGAGATGACACACCATAATTCAGTATAATCTCTTGAATGTAAAAACTTCCTAGCACATCCACTTTTGGGGTTTCCTTGATCAGAATGAAATGGGAGGATTTGGTAAAATTACCAATAACTACCCAAATGGAAATCATTCATTAGGGATTATGATTATAATTGATGAGAAAATCAATGGATACCTAATTCCAGTTCTAAGTAGTAATACACTACACCAAATGTAGCATTTTATGGTGGGTTTTTAGCAATGGTTAAAGAAACTGCCTCAAAAAATTGAAAACATTTAGAAGCATTTTCTGAAAAACCACCACTAAATATATTTAATTTATTAAAAAAAGTCACTTCACCCCTTAATCCCAACCATACCTCCACCTATCCCCTAAGACCGAGCCCCCTGATCTTGAACACTCACCTCTGACCCCCTTCTCCCCCGGTCCATCACCCCACTTCTCCCACTTCTCCCTGATTTTTGATCCCTCACCACCCCCTTATCCCCTGAGCTTGATCCCTAGCTACTATCCCCCATCTCCCTCGAACCCTCATCTCCACCCCTTACCACACTCTACCTCACCACTGATCCCCCTCACCACCGACCCATAACCCCTAAATATCGACCTCTCTCTCCTCTCATCTTCTCACATATGACACCCATCTTGGAGGACCCCTAGAAATTTTTGGTTTCAATTTTTAGGGTGTATGATCTCTTATTAGGAGCCTTTTATCTACATATTTAATGGGTTCACATCATCATCTTGGTTCTAGGTAGGTATTTCCATTATTTATCTTTTATTTATAAAATATCACTTGGATGGGTTTTATAATTTTTTTTATTAAAATTAATCATGATAATGAGTTTAATTAATTTAAATATATTCATCGAACAAGTTTCTTAAAATATTATAGTTGAATCCTAAGTGGGGTTTTTGTAAAAACCCAAACTTCTTTGAATAGTATATTAATTTACTCTTAACGATTTAATAGAGATGTTAATGGTTAATGCAGAAAGAGGAGTCAATGGCTTCATCCAGTAGACTCAAACCTTATGAAGCACACTTATCAGAGCTTGGGAAGGAGGTGCCATCTTTGGGATTCTATTTGGACCAAGCCCAAGCCGAACTCCAGCATGTCAAGGTTGAACAGAAATGCCTGCGGGAGAAGTTCAAGTTAGTGAAGATTACTACTAGGGTAATGTTATCTGAGCCTCCCTAAGATTCTCTCACCATAGCACACCTTACACTTAGGTCATATTCTGGTGTTATAAGGGGCTATGTGACGAGACCATAACTACTTTGTGTAATCCTTTTGGATAAATAAATTGATATTTCTTCCTTTAGTGAAGTTTGTGAATCTTTCAAATATCAGAATAATTTTAGGATGTATATTATTGATTAATTTTCGAAAAAGGATATTTTAAAATATTTATGTAAAACTTAAATAATTAATAATGTGTAAAGATTCTTAAAAAATGGTCTTCTACAAATGTGTTCAGTAAGAAATTTAGAGTCTAATAAGATCAACTTAATTTTTAGTGAATAGTAATTTATGAATAGTCATTTTACGCTTAAGAATATTAATGTGACCAAATGGATTAGTAATCTCACTTAAATAAAGTATTAATATATTTTTGGTACCTTGATTATATAATGTGATTCAATAAAATAGGTAAATAACGGTTTCATAAATTATTAGTTAAGTGTTAGTTTTTCAGGTGAATAGTATTTTTTATTTAAAAATTAAATTAAAAATATTTAGAAAATGATTTTTATAAAATGGAGTTCATTTTTGAATTCAGATCATTGATATTATATTAAGGTGAATTTTGGGGTTTTTTCTGAAAAAAATCAATTTTCAGTGAATAGTAACAATACAGTTTTTGGGTTTCAGTATGTTTAATGACATCATGACTGCATCATGATGATGTCATAAGATATTTTAAGGGATTAACGATTAAAGGGGATGGATTATTGTATGAGGTGTCCCAAGTGGCCAATACCATGTGAAAATACCGTGGGCAAGCCCATGGTTTTGCCAATACCACCGATGAGGCGTCCCTTGGCCATTAATGCCTTCTCCCCTCACTTTCCCTATAAATACCAAGACATCCTCTCATCCTTTCGACTAAAAAATCATCCTCAACGAAGTTATGGTCTCCTTACCTCCAAAGGAGTCCTCCCAAGGTGCCCTCAAACCCCTCAATGTCCCAACCTTCTAGTTTTAAGAGTTACGTTTTAAGGTAAGGGATCTGACCTCTCTCTTTCTTTTCAAGTAATCTCTTTTATGTAATTTCTTTTATTCTCCATGTTATTATGTTTGAGGATTTTCTTTTATATTCATCCTACTTCCAATTTCATGTTCATATGACGAGTGAACCCCTCTTTCTCTCATCAATTCATTTTAAGAATGTTTAAGTGGCGTCGTTAGGCTGCCGAATTTTTAAGGGATTCTTTCACCCTTCTCATTTTCAAGTTCTATTTTCATGTCAAGTATTTCATGTTACTTTTTCTTATGTTGGGGTATGATATCTATATATATCATACTTATATTTTATTTTCATATGATTAGATACCCCATTTTATCTCTTCAATTCAGAATTTTGATGTTTTAAGTGGCACCGTTAGGCTGCCGAATTTTTAAGGGATTCTTTCACCATTCTCGTTTTCAAGATCTATTTTCATGTCAAGTATTTTATGTTCCTTTTTATTATGTTGGGGTATGATCTCTATATCTATCATAATGATCTTTTATGTTAATATGATGATATACCCTATTTGATCTCTTCAATTCATTTTTTTTAAAGTTTAAGTGACGCCGTTAGGCTGCCGAATTTTTATAAGAAAAATATTATTTTTGTCTTCCTTCCATGTTTTTCATTTCATATGGTATGTCTTTAAAATTACATTAACATGTTATTAAATACTTTATATTCTATCCCCATACTGTTTTATAGATCATTTATGAGTGGGTGACCCATGTACCCTCTCTTTTCAATGTTTTCTAAAACCTTGTAACATAGTCGTTATGTTGCAGAATTTTCATCTCAAAATGTATTTATATTTTTCTCAAATTATTTTATTTTATTAAGTGAATACTCAAAGATAGTTCTTATATAGGGGTATTCAAATATATATAAAAATGTTATATTTTAAATTCTGGGATTTACATACATGAAACTCAAGTTCACGATTTGGGAAGAAAGGGAAGCTCAACCCTAGGTGCATTGGCCCCTATGAAATCCTTGATCGCATAAGAGCAGTGGCCAATCGTGTAGCACTTCCACTGAACCTAGATCAAGTTTACGATGTCTTCAATGTATCTCTTTTGAGGAAGTACATACCCAACCCTTTGCATGTACTAAACCACAGGTGGTACAACTGGAACATGACCTCTCTTATGAGGACCATCCAGTAGAGATCTTAGACCGTAGAGACAAGTTTCAACGCAACAAGACTACCCACCTTGTGAAAGTGTTGTGGAGGAATCATAAGTATGAAGAAGTTACTTGGGAGCCTGAGGAAACAATGAAGCAAAAGTACCCTCACCTTTTCGACTAGGCCTTTGGTATAAAATTTCAGGGATGAAATTTCTTAAGGGGGGAAGAATGTAACGAACCAAACTTATTTGAATAGTATATAAATTAAACCTTAACGATTTTGTAGAGATGTTAATGGTTAATGAACAAAGAGGAGTTTATTGCTTTATCCAGTAGACTCAATCCTTATGAAGCCCACTTGTCAGAGCTTGGAAAGGAGGTGGCATCATTGGGCTTCACTTTGGACCAAGACCAAGCCAAACTCCAGCCTTTCAAGCTTGAACAGAAACGCCTACGGGAGAAGTTCAAGTTAGTGGAGATTACTACTAGGGAAATTTTATCTGAGCCTCCCTCAGATTCTCTCACCGTAGCACACCTTACACTTAGGTTATATGCTGGTGTTATAAAGGGCTTGTGACGAGACCGTAGCTACTTTGTGTAATCCTTTGGGTTAAATAAATTGAGATTTCTTCCTTTAGTGAAGTTTGTGAATCTTTCAAATGTCCGGATAATTTTAGGATGTATATTATTGATTAATTTTGGAAAAATGATATTTTTAAATAATTATGTAAAACTTAAATAATTAATAATGTGTAAATATTTTAAAAAAATGGTCTTCCACAAATGTGTTCAGTAAGAAATTTAGAGTCAAATAAGATCAACTTAATTTTTGGTGAATAATAATTGATGAATAGTGATTTTATGCTTAGGATTAGTAATGTGACAAAATGGATTAGTAATTTTATTTAAAGAAATTATTAATATATTTTAGGCACCTTTATTAAGTAACGTGATTCAATAATATGGGTAAATAATGGTTTCATAAATTATCAGTTAAGTGTTAGTTTTTTCATGTGAATAGTGTTTTTTATTTAAAAATTAAATTAAAAATATTTAGAAAAATATTTTATTAAAAATGGAGTTCATTTTTGAATTCAGAGCATCGATATTATGTTAAGGTGAATTTTGGGGTTTTTTCAAAAAAAAATGAATTTTCAGTGAATAGTAACAATACAGTTTTAGGGTTTCAGTATGTTTGATGACATCATGACTGCATCATGATGATTTCATGAGATATTTTAAGGTATTTATAACTAACAGGGATGAATTATTGTATGAGGTGTCCCAAATGGCCAATACCATAGGCAAATACCATGGGAAAGCCCATGGTTTTGCCAATACCACCGATGAGGTGTCCCTTGGGCATTAATGCCTTGTCCCCTCACTTTCCCTATAAATACCAAGCCATTATCTCATCCTTTCGACTCTAAAATCATCCTAAACGAATTTATGGTCTCCTTACCTCCCAAGGAGTCCTCCCAAGGTTCCCTCAATCCCCTCAAGGTCCCAGCATTCGAGTTTTAAGAGTTACGTTTTAAGGTAAGGGATCCGACCTCTCTCTTTCTTTTCAAGTAATCTGTTTTTGTCATTTATTTTATGCTCCATGTTCTTATGTTGGAGGATGTTTGTTTATATTCATACTAATGTACATTTCATGTTCATATGATTATATACCCCCACTTTCTCTCATCAAATCATTTTAATAATGTTTAAGTGGTGCCGTTAGGCTGCCGAATTTTTAAGGGATTCTTTCACCCTTCTCATTTTCAAGTTCTATTTTCATGTCAAGTATTTCATGTTCCTTTTTCTTATGTTTGGGTATAATATATTAATCTATGATACTGATATTTTTTTTTATATGATTAGAGACCCCATTTTATCTCTTCAATCCAGTATTTTGATGTTTTAAGTGGCGCCGTTAGGCTGCCAAATTTTTAAGGGATTCTTTCACCCCTCTCGTTTTCAAGATATATTTTCATGTAAAGTCTTTTATGTTACATTTTATTATGTTGGGGTATGATATATATATATATATATATATATATATATATAATACTGATATTTTATGTTCATATGATGAGAGACCCTATTTTATCTCATCAATTCATTTTTTTTGAAGTTTAAGTGACGCCATTAGGCTTCCGAATTTTTATAAGAAAAATATTATTTTTGTCTTCCTTCCATGTTTTTCATTTCATATGGTATGTATTTAAAAGTTCATTAACATGTTCTTAAATCCTTTATATTCTGTCCCCATACTGTTTTATAGATCATTTATGAGTGGGTGACCCATGTCCCCTCTCCTTTCAATGTTTTCTAAAACCCTATAACATAGTCGTTATGCTGCAGAATTTTTATCTCAAAATGTATTTATCTTTTTTCTCACATTATTTTATTTTATTAAGTTAATACTCAAAGATATTTCTTCTATAGGGTTAATCACATATATATAAAAATGTTCTATTTTTAATTCTGTGATTTACATACACAAAACCCAATTTCCTTTTTCCGTGGGTTTAAAGTGACACAAAGATCATGTCCTAAAAGAAGTTTTTAAAATGTAATTATTATGAAATGAAACCCATTTATTTTATGCTATATGGGTTATTTATGAAATTTTTATGATGATATATGTGGATCACATGATAATAAAGTCAAATTTAAGTGTGTTCCCTGATAGCGCTCTAATGCATTGGGTAATGATGTAACCACTAGAGATTACAAATTGAAGGGTGCGCCCTGATAGGGCCCCATTGCATTGGGTAATGATGTAACCACTAGAGATTAAAATTTTATCGATAGCTTGGAGTTTACCTTGGTAATTTTCAAATGAAACCTTGGGGATGGAATTTGGTGATATGTTCATGATTGTCTATGTTAAATGTTGTAGCCACATCTTCAAGTTATGAAATACATTATTTTTATTATGATATGCCTCATGATCTCTTTCACATGACTTAAAGTTCTTTTCCTGACTTTATTGATGTATCTCAAGTTCACATGTAAAATGTTTCCCTTTTTTCCCTTACTATGCCTTCTGCTGACCCTTTCCTTTGATGTATGCTCCCAGGTTATGAGATGTTGTAATGAACTTAGGATGAACAATGAAGAAGCCTTTAAAGTGTTTCAGAAGAATTTTTATGCTGTTTTCATGGATTAAGTTCCTGGTTTCCAAGAAACCAAACCTTAAAGATCCTCAGTTTTGTATAATGTAATGAATGTTTATGTGATAAAAAGGCGGGATGATATAGTTGGTATCAAAGTATGGTTTAGTTATTTGTGGAAATTAGGATATGAAAACGTCAGGAAGAACCCTATAGATAGTTTAAATATAGGAAATCTTTCTGGTATTTTGATGAGTATAGAGTTAGATGTTTATCAAACAAATACATCCCTTTCTGGATACAATAAGGTAGAGGCGACTCTAGCATAGATGTACATAGGGATAAAACCCCAAAACTCCGCTTTGAGCTAGACTCGAATGGGAACTAGTGCACGATAACGGGCCTTGCTGCACTCTTGGTTAGGACACAACCAGGGATATGTTTGGTTAATCACAAGATTTTTATGAATCATTATGAAAGAATTATAGAGAAATATAATTGTGTAATAATGATGTTTTATGAAATATATTCCTTTATAGTCAAAAGATTCATAAATGAAACAAGTTTCTCACTAAGGTTTTATTATTTTAGAAAATGGAGGGAAATAGGAGGAACCATGTAAATGGTGACCGTAATGCACCATGTGATGAATACCCTCCAATGGAAGACGTAATGGAAACATTCATGCGAATGATGAACCAACTGACTCAAGTTATGAGTAATAACTTGAATCAAGATGAGAGGCCGATCTCACCACGAAGGGAACAATACCCTGTTGAGTCCTTCATGCGTCAACGACCACCAACATTCAGTGGATCTACTGACCCATTGGTTGTGGAACAATGGATAAGGTTCATTGAAAAGAGCTTTTCTGTACTCCATTGTTTAGAACAGGAAAAAGTCACCCTTTCTGTTTACCGCCTAGAGGGGGAAGCTGATCAGTGGTGGTCACTGGTCAAAAACATGAAGCCTAGAGGAGAGATGGAAGCTATGGAGTGGGAAGAGTTCACCAGAATATTCTTTAATAAGTATTTCTCTCGTTCCATGAGAAAGAGAATGGAGAAGGATTTTCTCAAGCTAAAGTAGAAGGAGAATGAATCCATTGGGAGTTATGAGATGAACTTCACCCGACTTTCACGATATACCTCTAGCTTTGTCATGGACCTTAGTGGAAAGGTTAATAGATACTTTGGTGGACTATGACCTCATCTACGGAAGAATCTAGCCAACATGGACTATAATAGCTACGAAGAAATAGTTCAAAGTGATATGAAAGTCAAACTGTAGCTTTGTGAGACATAGTGGTCTCACAAATCTAATGAGAAGAAGAGAGCTCTAGAACCAGGCCTAGGAAGAAGTTTTGATCAGGATAGAGGTGGAAAGCAAATGAAACATGCCACATGAAATAAATGTGGGAAGAAGCATTTGGGGAACTGCTTGATCGGAAGTAGTAAGTGCTACAAGTGTGGAAGAGAAGGCTATATTTCTTGTAATTTTCATAGTGATGTGAAGCCTCAACTTCCCAACACTAACGACAGAGGAAATATGGCTCTAGAACTACCCTATGTCCAATGCTTCAAGTGTGGACGGCTTGGGCACTTTGATAATCACTGTCCAAATCTGAGGGCAGTGGAGGGGAATCACCATCAACCTCAGCAAAGGCCAAGGGAGCAAGGTCGTGCTTTTTCTATCACAACAACTGAGGTTGAAGCTCCGAATCATGTGGTAGCTGGTACTCTTAATTTCCTCTCAAAACTAGCAAGTACTTTGTTTGATTCTGGTTTGACACATTCCTTTATTTCCTCCAAGTTTGCAAAGAATATAGAATCAATCCCCGAACTGCTAGAGGTAGAGTTGTCAGTCAAGACTCCAAGTAGGATTATCCATGCATCAACAATGTTTAGAGACTCTAGTGGTTACTTTAGTGAGCACAATCGTTTCGCAAATCTAGTATTCATTCCCATGATGAAATTCAATGTTATACTAGGGATGGACGGGCTCTCAAAGTATAATGCTAATATCAAATGGAGAAGTAAGGAAATCTCAGTAGTCTTGAATGAGAAACCTACAATTATCTTCCAAGGAGAGATATTCCTACCTGATCCTTGTCTAGAGTCACCTTCTATAGCATTCTTTATAGTGTAAATCAGTGAGGATGAAGAAGAAAAAGGGAGTATACAAATAGAAGATGTTCCGATTGTTCAGGAATACATGGATGTATTTCCTGACGAGTTACCAGGAGCTCCCGAAGAAAGAGAGGTAGAGTTCTCCAATGAAGTCATACCGGGATCTCAACCGATATCAAAGACCCCGTATAGAATGGAAAATGTAGATCTAGAGGAGTTAAAGAAACAACTCCAAGACTTGTTGGAGAAGGGGTTTATCTGACCGAGTGTGTATCCTTGGGGAGCACCAGTCCTCTTTGTGAAGAAGAAGGATAGATCAATGCGACTATGCCTTGATTATGGAGAACTGAATGGGATCACAGTGAAGAAAAAATACCCTCTTCCAATAATTAATGATTTATTTGATCAACTTCATGGGGGTCAATTCTTCTCCAAGATTGATCTTTGATCTGGTGATCATCAACTGAGGGTGAAGAAGGAAGATATTCCAAAGACTGCCTTCCGATCAAGATATGGGCATTATGAGTTTACTGTTATGCCCTTCGTCTTGACTAATTATCCTTCTATTTTCATGTATTTGATGAATAGAGTCTTTAAGGACTACCTTGATAAATTAGTGGTAGTTTTTATTGATGATATTTCTATATATTCAAAAATTAATGAGGAGCATGAAGATTATCTGAGAGTTATTTTGCAGAATCTGCAGAAGGAGAGGCTCTTTGGAATGTTCAGCAAGTGTGAGTTTTGGTTACAACAAGTGGCTTTCTTGGGTCACATCGTAACCAATGAAGGAATCTCGGTTGACCCTGAAAAGACAATGGTTGTGGAGGAGTGGCCTCAACCCACAACAGTAACTGAGGTTCATAGTTTCCTTGGTTTAGCAGGATATTATAGGATGTTTTTGAAAAACTTTTCATGACTTTATAATCCACTAACCAAGTTTCCTCCAAAAGGGGTTAAGTTCATCTGGACAAAGGAATGCAAGGAAAGTATCCAAGAGCTGAATAAGAAATTAGTTACTACACCTCTGTTAACACTACCCTCTATCGGAGAAGGATTCTTTATTTTTAGAGATGCATCTCTAAAAGGGATTGGGTGCATCCTCATGCAAAATTACATGGTCATTGATTATGCATATCGACAGTTGAAGATTCATGAGGAGAATTATCCTACGCATGATATAGAGCTAGCGGCAGTTGTTTTTGCTCTAAGGATATGAAGGCACTATCTTTATGGGGATAAATGTGATATATACACTGAACACCAAATTTTAAAGTATATTTTCAAGCAGAAATAATTGAACATGAGAAAAAGGAGATGGTTGGAGCTTATTAAAGTCTATTATTATTTAATTCACTATCACCCTAGAAGAGAAAACAAAGTCGCAGATGCGTTAAGTAGTAAAGACCCTGTTGTTCTGGCAACAATGAGGATTCTTGGAGATCCATTGATTAAGGATATAGTAAAACTGGACATAGGAATTGTAAGGAAAGGGACATCATTATCCTTATCCCAAATAATTTCTCAACCTCCACTACTAGAGAAGATCAAGAAGGCTCAAAGAGAATATCCTTTGTTGAAGGAGAAGTTTGAGGCTGTGAAGGATGGGAAGTTCCCGGATTTCAATATTGATCAAAAAGGTGTACTGAAATTTCGTACAAGACTATGTGTTCCATCTATTCCAGAGATAAAGAAATAACTGATGGATGAAGCTCATAGCTATAATTTCTCTATACATCTGGAAAGCACTAAAATGTATAGAGACCTTTGTGATCATTTTTGGTGGGATAACATGAATAGGGAGATTGCTGATTACACTACAAGTTTCCTGGTGTGTCAAAAAATAAAGGTAGAATGAAAACATCCTAAGGGGGTATTACAACCGCTACCCATACCAGCATGGAAGTGGGATAATATCACTATGGACTTTGTCACTGGTCTCCCGAAAACATCCGAAGGGAACAATGTGATATGGGTTATAGTGGACCGTCTCACCAAAACTGCCCATTTTATCCCTTTTCGGGAAGATTTCTCTCTGGATCAACTTTCTAAGATATACATAAAGGAAGTGGTATGGTTTCATGGGGTACCACTATCCATCGTATCTGATCGTGATCCAAGATTCACATCAAAATTCTGGAGAAGTCTTCAACTTGCTCTAAATACTGAATTGAATGTTAGTACGGATTGTCATCCTCAAACTAATGGCCAATCTGAAAGGACTATTCAGAAACTTGAGGACATGCTGGGATTATGCTCAATGGAATTTAAAAGAGGATGGGACCAACACCTCCCTTTAGGTGAGTTATCATACAACAATAGCTTCTATTCGAGTATTCAGATGGAACCCTATGAAGCTCAGTATGGAAGGCGATGTAGAACTTCTACTTGTTGGGATGAATCTGGTGAGAGAATTATTCTTGGGCCTAATATTGTGTAAGAGATGACAGAAAAGGTTCATGCCATCCAACAACACATAAAGACTGCTCAGATTCAGCAGAGGAGCTATGCTGACAACCATCGAAGGGACTTGGAGTTTGGTGTTGGTGACAAAGTCTTTATTAGAATTTCTCCATGGAAGAGAGTCATGAGGTTTGGGAAGAAAGGGAAGCTCAGCCCTAGGTACATTTTCCCCTATGAAATCCTTGATCGCATAGGAGCAGTGGCCAATCGTCTAGCACTTCCACTGAACCTAGCTCAAGTTCACGATGTCTTCCATGTATCTCTTTAGAGGAAGTACATACCCGACCCTTTGCATGTACTAAACCCAGAGGTGGTACAACTGGAACATGACCTATCTTATGAGGAGCATTCAGTAGAGATCTTAGACCATAGAGACAAGGTTCTACGCAACAAGACTACCCACCTTGTGAAAGTGTTGTGGAGGAATCATAAGTATGAAGAAGTTACTTGGGATCCTGAGGAAACAATGTAGCAAAAGTACCCTCACCTTTTGGACTAGGCCTTAGGTATAAAAATCCGGGGATGAAATTTCTTAAGGGGGGAAGAATGTAACGACCCAAACTTGTTTGAATAGTATATTAATTTAATCTTTACAATTTAATAGAGATGTTAATGGTTAATGCAGAAAGAGGAGTCGATGGCTTCATCCAGTAGACTCGAACCTTATGAAGCCCACTTATCAGAGCTTAGAAAGGAGGTGGCATCTTTGGGCCTTGCTTTGGACCAAGCCCAAGCCGAACTCCAGTGTGTCAAGCTTGAACAAAAACCCCGGCGGGAGAAGTTCAAGTTAGTGGAGATTACTACTAGGGAAATGTTTTCTGATCCTCCCTCAGATTCTCTCACCATAGCACACCTTACACTTTGGTCATATACTGGTGTTATAAGGGGCTATGTGACGAGACCGTAGCTACTTTATGTAATCCTTTGGGATAAATAAATTGATATTTCATCCTTTAGTGAAGTTTGTGAATCTTTCAAATGTCCGGATAATTTTAGGATGTATATTATTGATTAATTTTGGAAAAAGGATATTTTTAAAAATTTATGTAAAACATAAATAATTAATAATGTGTAAAGATTTTCAAAAAATGGTCTTCTACAAATGTGTTCAGTAAGAAATTTGGAGTCTAATAAGATCAATTTAATTTTTGGTGAATAGTAATTTATGAATAGTGATTTTACGCTTAGGATTAGTAATGTGATCAAATGGATTAATAATCTTACTTAAATAAAGTATTAATATATTTTAGGCACCTTTATTAAGTAACGTGATTCAATAAAGTAGGTAAATAACGGTTTCATAAATTATTATCTACGTTTTAGTTTTTTCAGGTGAATACTGTTTTTTATTTAAAAATTAAATTAAAAATATTTAGAAAATTATTTCTATAAAATGGAGTTCATTTTTGAATTCAGAGCATCGATATTATGTTAAGATGAATTTTGGGGTTTTTTCTGAAAAAAATGAATTTTCAGTGAGTAGTAACAATACAGTTTTAGGGTTTCGGTATGTTTAATGACATCATGACTGCATAATGATGATTTTATGAGATATTTTAAGGGATGGCCGACTATAGGGGATGAATTATTTTATGAGGTGTCCCAATTGGCCAATACCATGGGCAAATATCATGGGCAATCCCATGGTTTTGCCAATACCACCGATGAGGTGTCCCTTGGCCATTAATGCCTTGTCCCCTTACTTTCTCTATAAATAGCAAGCCATTATCTCATCTTTTAGACTCTAATATCATCCTCAAAGAAGTTATTGTCTATTTAAATCCCATGTAGTCCTCCAAATATGCCCTCAAACCCCTCAAGGTCCCATCCTTCGAGTTTTAATGGATACGTTTTAAGGTAAGGGATCCAACCTCTCTCTTTCTTTTCAAGTAATCTCTTTTATGTAATTTCTTTTATGCTCCATGTTCTTATGTTGGAGGATGTTATTTTATATTCATCATACTTTCCATTTCATGTTCATATTATGAGATACCCCCTCTTTCTCTCATAAAATCATTTTAATAATGTTTAAGTGGCGCCGTTAGGCTACCGAATTTTTAAGGGATTCTTTCACCCTTCTCATTTTCAAGTTTTATTTTCATGTCAAGTCTTTCATGTTACTTTTTCTTATTTTGGGGTATTATATCTTTATCTATCATACTGATATTTTATGTTCAAATGATGAGATACCCCATTTTATCTCTTCAATTCAGTATTTTGATGTTTGTAGTGGCGCCGTTAGGCTGCCGAATTTTTAAGGGATTCTTTCACCCTTCTCATTTTGAAGATATATTTTCATGTCAAGTATTTTATGTCCCTTTTTATTATTTTGGGGTAATATATATATATCTATAATACTGATATTTTATGTTCATATGATGATAAACCCTATTTTATCTCATCAATTCATTTTTTTGAAGTTTAAGTGACGCCGTTAGGCTGCCGAATTTTTATAAGAAAAATCTTATTTTTGTCTTCCTTCCGTGTTTTTCATTTCATATGGTATGTATTTAAAATTTCATTACCATGTTCTTAAATCCTTTATATTATATCCCCAAACTGTTTTATAGATCATTTATGAGTGGGTGACCCATGTCCCCTCTCTTTTCAATGTTTTCTAAAACCCTATAACATAGTCGTTATGATGCCGAATTTTCATCTCAAAATGTATTTCTCTTTTTATAAAATTATTTTATTTAATTAAGTTAATACTCAAAGATAATTCTTCTATATGGGTATTCAAATATATATAAAAATGTTCTAATTTTAATTCTGTGATTTACATACACAAAACCCGATTTCCTTTTTCCGTGGGTTTAAAGTGACATAAAGATCATGTCCTAAAAGCAGTTTTTAAAATGTAATGATTATGAAATGAAACCCATTTATTTTATGCTATATGGGTTATTTATGAAATTTTCATGATGATATATGTGGATCAAATGATAATAAAGACAAATTTAAGGGTGCGCCCTAATAGCGCTCTAATGCATTGGGAAATGATATTACCACTAGAGATTACAAATTTAAGGGTGCACCCTGATAGGATCCCATTGCATTGGGTAATGATGTAACCACTAGAGATTACAATTTTAACAATACCTTGAGGTTTACCTTGGTAGTTTTCAAATGAAACCTTGGGGATGTAACTTGGTGATATTTTCATGATTGTCTATGTTAAATGTTGTAGCCATATCTTCAAGTTATAAAATACATTATTTTTATTATGATATGCCTCATGATCTATTTCTCATGCCTTAAAGTTCTTTTCATAAATTTATTGATGTATCTCAAGTTCACATGTAAAATGTTTCCCTTGTTTCCCTTACTGGGCCTTCTTCTCACCCTTTCCTTTTATGTATGCTCCCAGGTTATGAGATGTTGTAATGAACTTAGGATGAACAGTGAAGAAGCCTTTCAAGTGTTTAAGAAGAATGTTTTATGTTGTTTTCAGGTATTATATTCCTAGTTTCCAAGACACTAAACCTTAATGATCCCTAGTTTTTTATAATGTAGTGAAAGATTATGTGATAAAAAGGCGGGATGCTATAGTTGGTATCAAACGATGGTTTAGTTATTTGTGGAAATTAGGATATGAAAACGTTAAAAGAACCATATAGAATGTTTAAATATAGGAAATCTTCTTGTTATTTTTGTGAGTATAGAGTTAGTGGTTTATCAAAAAAATACATCCCTGTCTGGATACGAGCAGGTAGAGGCGGCTGTGGTGTAGATGTACATAGGGGTAAAACCTGAAAAAACCTCTTTGAGATAGACTCGAATAGGAACTGGTGCACGATAACGGGCCTTGCTGCACTCTTGGTTACGACACTCCCGTGGGATATGTTTGGTTAATCGCAAGCTATTTAGGAATCATTATGAAGGAATTATAAAGAAATATAATTGTGTAAGCATGATGTTTTCAGACATAGAATCCTTTATAGTCAAAAGATTCGTAAATGAAACAAGTTTCTCACTAAGGTGTTATTCTTTTAGAAAATGGCCGGCAATAAGCGGAACCATGCAAATGGTGACCACAATGAACCATGTGATGACGACCCTCCGATGGAAGCCGGAATGGAAACATTCATGCAAATGAAGAACCAACTGACTCAGGTTACGTGTAATAACTTGAATCAAGATGAGAGGCTAATCTCACGACGAAGGAAAAACACTATATTGAGTCCTTCATGTGTCAGAGACCACCAACATTCAGTGGATCTACTGACCCATTGGTTGCAGAACAATGGATAAGCTCCATTTAAAAGATCTTTTCTGTACTCCATTGTTCGGAACAAGAAAAAGTCACCCTTGTTGTTTACCGCCTAGAGGGGGAAGCTAATCAGTGGTGGTCACTGGTAAAAAACATGAATCCTATAGGAGAGATGTAATCTATGGAGTGGGAAGAGTTCAGGGGAATATTCTTTAATAATTATTTCCCTCGTTCCATGAGAACAAGAATGGATAAGGACTTTCTTGAGCTAAAGCAGAAGGAGAACGAATCCACCAGGAGTTATGAGATGACCTTCATACGACTTTAACGATATATCTCTAGCTTTGACATGGACCCTAATGGAAAGGTTGATAGATTCTTTGGTGGACTACGACCTAATGTACGGAAGAATCTAGACAACAGAGACTATAATAGCTACGAAGAACTAGTTCGAAGTGCTATGAAATTCGAACTGGAGTTTGGTGAGACACAATGGTCTCATAAATCTAATGAGAAGAAGAGAGATCTAGAACCAATCCTAGGAAGAAGTTTTGATCAAGAAAGAGGTGGAAAGCAAATTCAACATGCCAAATGAAATAAATATGGGAAGAAGAATTCAAGGAACTGCTTGATCGGAAGTGGTAAGTGATAAAAGTGTGGAAGAGGAGGACATATTGCTCAGAATTGTCATAGTGATGTGAAGCCTCAACTTCTCAACACTAACGACAGAGGAAAGGTGGTTCTAGCCCTACCCTAAGTCCAATGCTTCAAGTGTGGACGGCTTGGGAACTTTGCTAATCACTATCCAAATCCGAGGGAAGTGGAGGGGAATCACCATCAACCTCAGAAAAGGACAAGGGAGCAAGGTCATGCTTTTCTATCACAACAACTAAGGTTGAAGCTCCGAATGACATGGTAGTAGGTACTCTTGTTGTCCTCTCAAAACTAGAAAGTACTTTGCATGATTTTGGTTCGACACATTCCTTTATTTCCTCTAAGTTTGCAAAGAATATAGAATTAATCCCCAAACTTCTAGAGGTAGAGTTTTCAGTCAAGACTCCAAGTGTGATTATCCATGCATCAATAGTGTTTAGAGACTCTAGTTTTTACTTTAGTGAGCACAATATTATCACAAATCTAGTAGTCATTCCCATGATGGAATTGAACATTATACTAGGGATGTACTTTCTCTCAAAGTATAATGCTAAGATCAAATTCATTAGTAAGGAAATCTCAGTAGTCTTGAATGAGAAACTTACAGTTATCTTCCAAGGAGAGATATTCCGACCTGATCCTTGTCTAGAAGCACCTCCTATAGCCTTCTTCATGGAGTTAATCGGTGAGGATGAAAAAGAAAAAGGGAGTATACAAATAGAAGATGTTCTGATTGTTCAGGAATACATGGATGTATTTCCTGAGGAGTTACCTGGACCTCCCCCAGAAAGAGAGGTAGAGTTCTCCATTGAACTCGTACCAGGATCTCAACTAATATCAAAGAACCTGTATAGAATGGAAAATGTGGATCTATAGGAGTTAAAGAAACAACTCCAAGACTTTTTGGAGAAGGGGTTTATCCGACCGAGTGTGTCTCCTTGGGGAGAACCAGTCCTCTTTGTGAAGAAGAAGGATGGATCAATGCGGTTATGCATTGATTATAGAGAACTTAATGGGATCACAGTGAATACCAAATACCCTCTTCCAAGAATTGATGAATAATTTGATCAACTTCATGGGGCTCAATTATTCTCCAAGATTTATCTTTGATCTGGTTATCATCAACTGAGGGTGAAGAAGGAAGATATTCCAAAGACTGCCTTCCGATCAAGATATGGGCATTATGAGTTTACTGTTATGCCCTTCGACTTGACTAATGCTCCTGCTATTTTCATGGATTTGATGAATAGAGTCGTTAAGGACTACCTTGACAACTTTGTAGTAGTTTTTATTGATGATATTTTGATATATTAAAAAATTCATGAGGGGCATGAAGATCCTATGAGGGTTATTTTGCAGACTCTGCGGAAGGAGATGCTCTTTGGTAAGTTCAGAATGTGTGAGTTTTGGTTACAACAAGTGGCTTTCTTGGGGCACATCGTAACCTATGAAGAAATATCGGTTGACCCTACAAAGACACTGGTTGTGGGTGAGTGGCCTCAACCCACAACTATAACTAAGATTCATAGTTTCCTTGGTTTAGCGGGATTTTATAAGAGGTTTATGAAAAACTTTTCACAGCTTTCTAATCCACTAAACAAGTTGCCTCGAAAAGGGGTTAAGTTCATCTGGACAAAGGAATGCGAGGAAAATTTCTAAGAGCTGAAGAAGATATTGGTTACTACACCTGTGTTAACACTAACATCTATTGGAGAAGGATTCATTATTTTTAGCAATTCATATCTAAAAGGGATTGGGTGCGTCCTCATGAAAAATGAAAAGGTCATTGCTTATACATCTCCACAGTTGAAGATTCATGAGAAGAATTATTCTATGCATGATCTAGAGTTAGCGGAAGTTTTTTTCCTCTAAAGATATAGAGGAACTATCTTTATGGGGATAAATGTGATATATACACTGACCACCAATGTTTAAAGTATATTTTCACATAGAAATAATTGAAAATGAGACAAAGGAGATGGTTGGATCTTATTAAAGACTATGATTGTTCAATTCATTATCAATCTGGAAGAGCAAACAAAGTCACAAATACGTTAAGTAGGAAAGACCCTGTTGTTCTGGCAACAATGAGGATTCTAGGAGATCCCTTGATTAAGGATCTAGTAAAACTGGACATAGGAATTGTAAGGGAAGGGACATCATCAACCCTATCCCTTATTATTTCTCAACCTCCATTACTAGAGAAGATCAAGAAGGCTCAAAGAGAAGATCCTTTATTGCAGGAGAATTTTGAGGCTGTGAAGGATGGGAAGTTCCCTGATTTCAATATCGATCAAGAAGCTGTACTGAAATTTTGTACAAGACTATGTGTTCCATATATGCCGGAGATAAAGAAAGAACTGATGGATGAAGCTCATAGATCTACTTTCTCTATACACCCGGGAAGCACTAAAATGTATAGAGACCTTCGTCATCATTTTTGGTGGGATAAAATGAAGAGGGAGATTGCTGATTACACTAAAAGGTGCCTGGTGTGTCAACAAGTAAAGGCATAACAACAAATTCTTAAGGGGGTATTACAACTGCTACCCATACCAGCATGGAAGTGGGATAATATCACTATGGACTTTGTCACTGGTCTCCCGAAAACATCCAAAGGGAATAATGAGATATTGGTTATAGTAGACCGTCTCACCAAGACCTCCCATTTTATCCCTTTTCAACAAGATTTCTCTCTGGATCAAATTGCCAAGATATACATAAAGGAAGTGGTATGGTTGCATGGGGTACCACTATCCATCGTATCTGATCATGATCCAAGATTCACATCAAAATTCTAGAGATGTCTTCAACATGCTCTGAATACTAAATTGAATTTTAGTAAAACCTATCATCCTCAAACTGATGGCCAATCTGAAAGTACTATTCAGACAGTTGAAGACATGCTGAGATTATGCTCAATGGAATTTAAAGGTGGATGGGATCAACACCTCCCATTAGTTGAGTTCTCATACAATAACAACTTCAATTCGAGTATTCAGATGGCACTGTATGAAGCTTTGTATGGAAGTTGATGTAGAACTCCTACATGTTGGGGTGAAGCTGGTTAGAAAAATCTTATTGGGCCAGATCTTGTGCAAGAGATGACAGAAAAGGTTCATTCCATCCAACAACACATAAAGGCAACTTAGAGTTGGAAGAAAAGCTATGCTGACAACTGTCGAAGGGACTTGGAGTTTGGTGTTGGCGACAAAGTCTTTTTCGAATTTCTCCTTGGAAGAGAGTCATGCGGTTTTGAAAGAAAGGGAATCTCAGCCCTAGGTATATTGGACCCTATGAAATCCTTGATCGCATAGGAGCAGTGGACAATCGTCTAGCACTTCCACCGAACCTAGCTCAAGTTCACGATGTCTTCCATGTATCTCTCTTGAGGAAGTACATACCCGACCCTTCGCATGTACTGAACCCAGAGGTGGTAGAACTGGAACATGACCTCTCTTATGAGGAGCGACCAATAGAGATCTTAGACCATAGAGACAAGGTTCTATGCAACAAGACTACCCACCTTGTGAAAGTGTTGTGGAGGAATCATAAGTATGAAGAAGTGACTTGGGAGCCTGAGGAAACAATGAAGCAAAAGTACCCTCACCTTTTCGACTAGGCCTTAGGTATAACATTTCGGGGATGAAATTTCTTAAGGTGGGAAGAATGTAACGACCCAAAATTCTTTGAATAGTATATTAATTTACTCTTGAAGATTTAATAGGGATGTTAATGGTTAATGCAGAAAGAGTAGTCGATGATTTCATCCAGTAGACTCGAACATTATGAAGACCACTTATCAGATATTGGGAAGGAGGTGGCATCTTTGGGCTTCGCTTTGGACCAAGCCCAAGCCGAACTCCAGCGTGTCAAGATTGAACAGAAACGCTCGCGGGAGAGGTTCAAGTAAGTGGAGATTACTTCTAGGGAAATGTTATCTAAGCCTACCTCAGATTCTTTCACCATAGCACACCTTACACTTAGGTCATATTCTGGTGTTATAAGGGACTATGTGACTAGACCATAGCTACTTTGTGTAATCCTTTGGGATAAATAAATTGAGATTTATTCTTTTAGTGAAGTTTGTGAATCTTTCAAATGTCTGGATACTTTTATGATGTATATATTGATTAATTTTGGAAAAAGGATATTTTAAAATATTTATGTAAAACTTAAATAATTAATAATGTGTAAATATTTTAAAAAAATTGTCTTCTACAAATGTGTTCAGTAAGAAATTTAGAGTCTAATAAGATCAACTTAATTTTTGGTGAATAGTAATTTATGAATAGTGATTTTACGCTTAGGATTAGTAATGTGACCAAATGGACTAGTAATCTCACTTAAAGAAAGTATTAATATATTTTAGGCACCTTGATTAAGTAATGTGATTCAATAAAATAGGTAAATAACGGTTTCATAAATTATTAGTTAAGTGTTAGTTTTTTCAGATGAATAGTGTTTTTTATTTAAAAATTAAATTAAAAATATTTAGAAAATTATTTTCATAAAAAGGAGTTAATTTTTGAATTCAGAGCATCGGTATTATGTTAAGGTGAATTTTGGGGTTTTTTCCGAAAAAAATGAATTTTCAGTGAATAGTAACAATACAGTTTTAGGGTTTCGGTATGTTTAATGACATCATGACTGAATCATGATGATTTCATGAGATATTCTAAGGGATGGGCGACTAAAGGGGATGACTTATTGTAGGAGGTGTCCCATGTGGCCAATACCATGAGCAAATACCATAGGCAAGCCCATGGTTTTTCCAATACCACCGATGAGGTGTCCCTTGGCCATTAATGCCTAGTCCCCTCACATTCCCTATAAATACCAAGCCATTATCTCATCCTTTCGACTCCAAAATCATTCTCAATGAAGTTCTGGTCTGCTTACTTACCAAGGAGTCCTCACAAGGTTCCCTCAAGCCCCTCAAGGTCCCAACCTTCGAGTTTTAAGAGTTACCTTTTAAGGTAAGGGATCCGACCTCTCTCTTTCTTTTCAACTAATCTCTTTTATGTCATTTCTTTTATTCTCCATGTTCTTATATTGAATAATGTTATTTTATATTCATCCTAATTTCCATTTAATTTTCATATTATGAGATACCTCCTCTTTCTCTCATCAATTCGTTTTATGGATTTTTAAGTGGCGCCATTAGGCTGCCGAATTTTTAAGGGATTCTTTCACCCTTCTCATTTTCAAGTTCTATTTTCATGTGAAGTCTTTCAAGTTACTTTTTCTTATGTTTGGGTATTATCTCTATATCTATCATACTGATCTTTTATGTTCATATGATTAGAGATCCCATTTGATCTCTTCAATTCAGTATTTTGAAGTTTTAAGTTGCGCCGTTAGGCTGCCGAATTTTTAAGGGATTCTTTCACCCTTCTCATTTTCAAGATCTATTTTCACGTCAAGTCTTTTATGTCCCTTTTTATTATGTTGGGGTATGATATCTATATCTATCATACTGATATTTTATGTTCATATGATAAGAGACCCTATTTGATCTCATCAATTCATTTTTTTGAAGTTTAAGTGACGTCGTTAGGCTGCCGAATTTTTATAAGAAAAATCTTATTTTTGTCTTCCTTCCATGTTTTTCATTTCATATGGTATGTCTTTAAAATTTCATTACCATGTTCTTAAATCCTTTATATTCTTCCCCCGTACTGTTTTATAGATCATTTATGAGTGGGTGACCCAAGTCCCCTCTCTTTTCAATGTTTTCTAAAACCCTGTAACATAGTCGTTATGCTGGAGAATTTTAATCTCAAAATGTATATCTCTTTTTGTCAAATTATTTTATTTTATTAAGTGAATACCCAAAGATATTTCTTCTATAGGGGTATTCACATATATATAAAAATGTTATATTTTACGTTCTGTGATTTACATACACGAAACTTGATTTCCTTTTTCCATGGGTTTAAAGTGACATATAGATCATGTCCTAAAAGTAGTTATTAAAATGTTATGATTATAAAATGAAACCCATTTATTTTATGCTATATGGGTTATTTATGAAATTTTTATGATGATATAGGTGGATCACATGATAATAAAGACAAATTTAAGGGTTCTTTCTGATAGCGCTCCAATGCATTGGGTAATGATGTAACCACTAGAGATTACAAATTTAAGGGTGCGCCCTGATAGGGCCCCATTGCATTGGGTAATGATGTAACCACTAGAGATTAAAATTTTATCGATACCTTAGGGTTTACCATGGTAATTTTTAAATGAAACCTTGGGGATGTAATTTGGTGATATGTTCATTATTGTCTATGTTAAATGTTGTAGCCACATCTTTAAGTTATGAAATACATTATTTTTATTATTATATGCCTCATGATCTCTTTCGCATGCCTTACACTTCCTTTACTAACTTTATTGATGTATCTCAAGTTCAGATGTAAAATGTTTCCCGTTTTTCCCTTACTGGGCCTTCTTCTCACCCTTTCCTTTTATGTATTCTCCCAGGATATGAGATGTTGTAATGAACTTAGGATGAACAATGAAGAATCCTTTAAAGTGTTTAAGAAGAATGTTTTATGTTTTTTTAATGGTTTAAGTTTCTGGTTTCCAAGACACCAAACCTTAAAGATCCTCAGTTTTGTATAATGTAATGAAAGTTTATGTGAGAAAAGGTGAGATGCTATAGTTGGTATCAAAGGATGGTTTATTTATTTGTGGAAATTCAGATATGAAAACGTCAGGAAGAACCCTACAGAAAGTTTAAATATAGGAAATATTCCTGGTATTATGATGAGTATAGAGTTAGTGGTTTATCAAACAAATACATCCCTTTCTGGATACAAGCATGTAGAGACCCGAAGCCTGACGTACATGGACTTTACATTACTTTTGCGGAATACTTAGTACATAACAAAAACACACACACAAGGACCGTAATAGTTTAGTGTCTTTGGAAACTCGGAATATAATCTTCTTATCGTGGTGAAAGATCTTCAACATCTCCCATAAAGATATTCTTTTTTTTAAACCTAAATCCTTTATTTATGTCCTGGGGAAAAGAAAACATAAAAGGGTGAGCTCAAATGCTCAGTAAGGGTAAACAAAAGAAATATCAATCACATCATATTCATAAGAACATATCTTTTGGAAATCTTAACCTGCAAAACAGATCATAATTTCATAACATGGGATAAATCATAGTAGTGAAATGTAATCCCAATAATCATAACTTAAAACATGAAACTTTGTGGCATACACACCTAATCATAGAGAATCATTTCTTATTAGTCAAGACTCATTTCCAAGACTATCTTAGTGGACAAAGTCCCTTTTTGAACCAAGTTCACTCCTCGTTTCAGTCCTGTTTCACTGAACCGGTATAACCTACCATTCCAGCCATGTCTATCTCATGAGATATAAAATCTTTATCCAATGAATTGGAGGGATATATAGGTCCCACCCATCTCATAATTATACCATTATTATGTGTGCCACAAAATCATAAACCATACATCATAGCATAACCCATGTAATAAAAATGGGATTCTTAAACAACATGACATCATAAAACAATTCATATAAGATAAAGGAATTCATAAAAATAATTCCATCACAAAATAATGAAATCAATGTAATAATAGGTATAGGAACATAACCCTATATTATCTTAGATGGAAAATAATTTAGATAAAACACTTGAACTCCATTCTTGAGGAAAATATCCTTTCTATTTCAAAAACATTTTCCTTTCTTGACATGGCATAAAATTTTAAACTAAAAGAAGTTGATTAAAAATAAACTTTAAAACTTGTAAAGGAAGATTCATGGAAATAATGTTTTAAAAATCCATTCATGTTGTATAAGTTAAAAAAAAACATTCTTCGTACTTTTTTCGGAAAAGTAAAAAAGTACCTCGTACGAAAAACGACAAAAGATTCCATTCATATCCTTTACTAAAAACTCACCAAAGGGTAAAATTGGATTTAAACAATTGTAGGTGTATGTAAATAATATTACATATTGAAGAAACATGGATCTGGATGATAAAATACACCCTAGTAAATTTCAAAGTATAAACAATCTCAGATAAAAATGAGATTGTGATATTTTCCCTTACCTTATATCCGATTTTCTTCGTATGTGTCCGAACCTCCTGTATAATGATTTAAATAATTTCATTCACTTATTATATAATCATAATCATTGTTATAATATCATATATGGTTCACTTATGGCTTTATATTACTCGTTCTTTTGTAAATTCCTTGTTAAAGAGCGTTTTGGGTAAAATCGTTTCATTTGTCGTCCGTGTTTTGACTTGTAATTATTAATATGATTACATAGATCATGATTACTTAATTCCAGAATATAGAACATGATTTATATATAATATATATTCAATATATATATATATATATAATAGATCAGTAAATGGAAATAAATACACCGTTTATGGAGACGGTAGACCATACATACGCATGAACGCTGTTTTCTTTTCCTTATTGAGTTGAATGGAATTAAGTAGATGGCATACATATATATACACATAAATACAGAATCATTATTATGTCATATATTTCATTATTAATTATTATATATACTTTATAATCATTCATGAATGGTTAACGTGGAGAATGAATCTCATTGCATCGTGGAGACGGTAGTCTGTACGTACGCACGAGCGATGATATAGTTCTCATGATCGTTGAATTGTATTGGAGTGTATGTATACTATTTCAGAATCAATACCACTTTACAATAGTCATATATATTCATTATTTACACCATTATACCCATCCATGTAAGGTGGTGGTGGAAGATAGATTACACCACGGCGTGGAGACGGTATTCCGTACGTACGCACGCGCGGTGATTTCGTTTTCCATAGGATGGATAGATGGTGAAATAGGGTTGTTTCATAATTATAATAACATATCAGTATATGAGTGATACTGATGTTATTACTTCATAATGAAACAACTAAATAAGAAGAAGTGGAAGAATAAATAAAGTTGAAAGAATCGGTAACAGTCATTACCTCTTCTTTGAAGCGCCTCTTTGAGATCTCCATTTAGGGAACTATAATTGGTCTTTGAGGAAGAAAAGAACCTATAGGATGTTTCTAGGGAAGTGGAGAAGGGAATTTGGCAGGGGTTGGCCGATCTTGAAGGCTCAAAGTGGTGTGAGGAAGAGAGGGAGGAGGTTCCCTTTTATAAGGGAGGAGAGGGGCACCTTTGGAATAACAAAAACTATTATTTTATTATAAAGTCAAATTCGTTTTTAAATAGATCCAAATTGATTAATTTCGAAGATAAGGTGGGTATGGGTCGAAATCCTCTCATCCAATATAATTTAGACAAGTTTATGTTCCTATTTTGACCTTATCATTTAGATTTAACATTAAGTAAAATAATTTTACTTTTACCGTGTCTTCTTGTGTTCTTATACTATAAGGTTAATAAACTTACTATAAGAAGCCAAACGAACCCCAAGTTGTTTATTATTAATATATATAACCTTATCTCAGTAATTTGGCCGAACCTTAGATTTTTAGGAATAAAATAACAATTAATAATATATTATTTGTTTTAAAAACTATTTTATGTCAATTTTGACACTATTTGTAATTGATTTTCGTGAAAATCATAACAGAATGATTAGTTCAAACAAAGTAAATTAAATCAATAATAACATGTCATATTAACCTATAAAATTACTTTATTTCATAAAAAGTCTGAAATTACATTTATTTGGGTATTTATAAAATCAATTATGTCAATATTTCATTAATAAGATAATTACTGCATCATCATTGTGTCATAAATAAATTAACTTATTTAATGTCTAAAAATTACAAATAAAATACCATTATGTAGGAAATCTTTTTATCTTTATCATTACTATTTATAGTCTAATTTATCTTATGTATAACCCTATATTAAAAATGATTTACTTATTAAACATTGATTTTAACTATTTTAACCCTTCTTTAAATAAATTAATAATAAATGTCCTAATCTAATCCAAGTGGGCCTAAATGGTCATATTTTATTCCTAAGGTTGTTTTTGGTCGAATTAAGCTTATCCAATAGAATTATGATATGTGTTAGAGTAATAATAATATCATTTGTACCCTTAATTACCCTATTTACTTTTAACCGTGGTAAAAAAAAGTAAAAAGTTACTATTCACAAAAAATTATTTAATCTCATTGAACCACATTTTACTTACTGAAATGAACCATGTCTCTCGGATTTTTGAAATTCCACTCACAGAAGTGGTAAAATTATGTTTTATGAAAAATTCATTTTTTCTTAACTACCACTTAGTTGTTTCACTATTCATCAAAAAATGAATGTTTCCAGAAAAATACCAAAAATTAGGCCTAAGCTATATTTGATATTATGAACTCAAAAATGATGTCTATTTTACCAAATTCAAAAAAATATCAGTTGCATTAATTAATTTAAAAATTAATTCTCGTCGTCAAAACAAATAGCGTGTTCTTAAGAGATAATAACTATCAAAAGATTGACACTTGTTTATGTCTGGTTTAAATGTGAAATTACATCCAATGAACAAAATTGTATTAAATTTTAAAAATATATTCTAAATATACTTTAAAACCACTCAAATTAATAATTTGTCACTATTAATTATTTCGATTAAAAAGGTTGTTTTTAATTAAAATTTAGTAATTTTCACTATTCATCTGAAAATGAAAGTTATCTGAAAAGTACCAAAACTTCACCCTAAGCTAATTTCGATATTAAGAATCCAAAAATGAATTTCATTTTGAAAAATAAAATTTACAAAATTTCAAAAAGTGGTTATTACTATTCATAACGGCTAGTTTTAATAATTTCTTAATAGCATATTGTTATTTAGTGAAACTCATTATTGCGTATTACACACGCTATCAAGGAAGGTCACGATTGCGTGTAATGAAAGGAAATTCAAGGACACGTGTTGTGAAAGCTCCTTTTGGTGTAGCGTACAACACAAGACATTAATGAAATTAAAAAGAATATTTTTTATAAAATCTTGGGCTGTTACAAAGCAGGTTGAGGTGGCTCTAGCACAGATGTACATAGGAATAAAACCCCAAAACACCGCTTTGAGCTAGACTCGAACGGGAACTGGTGCAGGATAACGGGCCTTGAGACACTCTTTGTTATGACACTCCCGGGGGATATGTTTGGTTAATCGTAAGATTTTTATGAATCATTATGAAGGAATTATAGAAAATGTAATTGTGTAAGCATAATGTTTTAAAACATATAATCCTTTATAGTGAAAAGATTCGTAAATGAAACAAGTTTCTCACTAAGGTATTATTCTTTTTGAAAATGGCGGGCAATAGGAGGAACCGTGCAAATAGTGACCGCAATGCACCATGTGCTGACGGTCCTCCGATGGAAGCCAGAATGGAAACATTCATGCGAATGATGAAACAATTGACTCAAGTTATGAGTAATAACCTGAATAAAGGTGAGAGGCCGATCTCACCACGAAGGGAACAAAAATCTGTTGAGTTCTTCATGCATCAACGACCACCAACATTCAGTGGATCTACTGACCCATTGGTTGCAGAACAATGGACAAGCTCCATTGAAAAGTTCTTTTCTGTACTCCATTGTTCGGAACAAGAAAATGTCACCCTTGCTGTTTACCGCCTAGAGGGGGAAGCTGATCAATGGTGGTAACTGGTCAAGAACATGAAGCCTAGAGGAGAGATTGAAGCTATGGAGTTGGAAGAGTTCAGTGGAATATTATTTAACAAGTGTTTACCTCGTTCCATGAGAACGAGAATAGAGAAGGAGTTTCTTGAGCTAAAGCAGAAGGAGAATGAATCCATCAGGAGTTATGAGATGAACATCACCCGAATTTCACTATATACCTCTAGCTTTGTCATGGACCCTAATGGAAAGGTTGATAGATTCTTTGGTGGACTAAGAACTCATCTACGGAAGAATCTAGCCAAGAGGGACTATAATATCTACGAAGAAAAAGTTCGAAGTGCTATGAAAGTCGAACTGGAGTTTGGTGAGACACAGTGGTATCACAAATCTAATGAGAAGAAGAGTGCTCTAGAACCAAGCCTGAGAAGAAGTTTTGATCAAGAAAAAGGTGGAAAGAAAATGAAACATGCCACATGCAATAAAAGTGGGAAGAAGCATTCAGGGAACTGCTTGATCGGAAGTGTTAAGTTCTATAAGTGTGGAAGAGAAGTCCATATTGCTCGGAATTGTCATAGTGATGTGAAGACTCAACTTCCCAACACTAACGACAGAGGAATGATGGTTCTAGCCCTACCCTAAGTCTAATGCTTCAAGTGTGGACGACTTGGGCACTTTGCTAATCACTGTCCAAATCCGAGGGCAGCGGAGGGGAATCACCATCAACCTCAGAAAAGGAAAGGGAGAAAGGTCGTGCTTTTGATATCACAACAAATGAGGTTGAAGCTCCGAATGATGTGGTAGCAGGTACTCTTGTTGTCCTCTCAAAACTAGCAAGTACTTTGTTTGATTCTGGTTCGACACATTTCTACAAGTTTGCAAAGAATATAGAATCCATCCCCGAACTGCTAGAGGTAGAGTTGTCAGTCAAGACTCTAAGTGGGATTATCCATGCATCAATAGTGTTTGAAGACTCTATTGTTTACTTTAGTGAGAACAATCTTATCGCAAATCTAGTAGTCATTCCCATGATGAAATTCGACTTTATACTAGGGATGGACTGGCTCTCAAAGTATAATGGTAAGATCAAATGCAGAAGTAAGGAAATCTCAGTAGTCTTGAATGAGAAACCTACAATTATCTACCAAGGAGAGATATTACAACCTAATCCTTTTCTAGAAGCACCTCCTATAGCCTTATCGATGGAGTTAATCGGTGAGTATGAAGAAGAAAAATGGAGTATACAAATAGAATATGTTCCGATTGATCAGGAATACATGGATGTATTTCCTGAGGAGTTACCTGGACCTCCCCCCGAAATAGAGGTAGAGTTCTCCATTGAACTCATACCGGGATCTCAATCGATATCAAAGACCCAGTATAGAATGGAAAATGTGGAGCTAGAGGAGTTAAAGAAACAACTCCAAGACTTGTTGGAGAAGGGGTTTATCCGACCGAGTGTGTCTCCTTGGGGAGCACTAGTCCTCTTTGTGAAGAAGAAGTATGGATCAATGCAGCTATGCATTGATTATAGGGAACTGAATGGGATCAGAGTGAATAAAAAATACCCTCTTCCAAGAATTGATGAATTATTTGATCAACCTCATGGGGCTCAATTCTTCTCCAAGATTGATCTTTGATCTGGTTATCATCAACTGAGGGTGATAAAGGAAGATATTCCAAAAACTGCCTTCCAATCAAGATATGGGCATAATGAGTTTACTATTACACCCTTCAGCGTTACTAATGCTCCTTCTATTTTCATGTATTTGATGAATAAAGTCTTTAAGGACTACCTTGATAACATTGTGGTAGTTTTTATTGATGATATTTTGATATATTCAAAAAGTCACGAGGAGTATGAAGATAATATGAGGGTTATTTTGCAGACTCTACGGAAGGAGAGGCTCTTTGGAATGTTCAGCAAGTGTGAGTTTTGGTCAGAACAAATGGCTTTCTTCGGGCACATCGTAACTAATGAAGTAATATCAGTTGACCCTTCAAAGACAATGGTTGTGGAGGAGTGGCCTCAACCCACAACAGTAACTAAGATTCATAGTTTTCTTGGTTTAGAGGGATATTATAGGAGGTTTGTGAAAAACTTTTCACAGATTTCTAATCCACTAACCAAGTTTCCTTGAAAAGGGGTTAAGTTCATTTGGAAAAAGGAATGCTAGGAAAGTTTCCAAGAGCTGAAGAAGAGATTGGTTACCGCACCTATGTTAACACTACCCTCTATCGGAGAAGGATTCATTATTTTTAGCGATGCATCTATAAAAGTGCTTGGGTGCGTCCTCATGCAAAATAACAACGTCATTGCTTATGCATCTCGACAGTTGAAGATTCATGAGCAGAATTATCCTACGCATGATCTAGAGCTAGTGGCAGTTGTTTTTGCTCTAAAGATATAGAGGCACTATCATTATGGGGAGAAATGTGATATATACACTGACCACCAAAGTTTAAAGTATATTTTCATGCAGAAAGAATTGAACATGAGACAAAGGAGATGGTTGGAGCTTATTAAAGACTATGATTGTTCAATTCATTATCACCCTGGAAGAGCAAACAAAGTCGCAGATGTGTTAAGCAAGAAAGACCCTGTTGTTTTGAAACAATGAGGATTCTAAGAGATCCCTTGATTAAGGATCTTATAAAACTGGACATAGGAATTGTAAGGGAAGGGACATCATAAACCCTATTCCAAATGATTTCTCAACCTCCATTACTAGAGAAGATCAAGAAGGATTAAAGAGAAGATCCTTTGTTGTAGGAGAAGTTAGAGGCGGTGAAGGATGGGAAGTTCCCTGATTTCAATATTGATCAAGAAGGTGTACTTAAATTTCATACAAGACTATGTGTTCCATCTATTCCAGAGATAAATAAAGAAATGATGGATGAAGCTCAAATCTGTACTTTCTCTATACATCCGGGAAGCACTAAAATGTAAAGAGACCTTCATGATCATTTTTGGTGGGATAACATGAAGAGGGAGATTGCTGATTACACTACAAGGTGCCTGGTGTGTCAACAAGTAAAGGCATAACGACAACTTCCTAAGGGGGTATTTCGACTACTACCCATACCATCATGGAAGTGGGATAATATCACTATGGACTTTGTCACTGGTCTCCTGAAAACCTCCAAAGGGAACAATGCGATATGGGTTATAGTGGACCGTCTCACCATTACTGCCCATTTTATCCCTTTTTGGGAAGATTTTTCTCTGAATCAACTTTCCAAGATATACATAAAGGAAGTGGTAATGTTGCATGGGGTACCACTATCCATCGTATCTGATTGTGATCCAAGATTCACATCAAAATTCTGGAGAAGTCTTCAACATGCTTTGAATACTAAATTGAATTTTAGTACGGCCTATCATCCTCAAACTGATGGCCAATCTGAAAGGAATATTCAGACACTTGGGGACATGATGAAATTATGATCAATGGAATTTAAAGGTGGATGGGATCAACACCTCCCATTAGTTGAGTTCTCATACAACAAAAGCTTCCATTATAGTATTTATATGGAACCCTATGAGGCTCTGTATGGAAGGCGATGTAGAACTCCTACTTGTTGGGATGAATCTGGTGAGAGAAAGCTTCTTGGGCCTGATCTTGTGCAAGAGATGACAGAAAAGGTTCATTCCATCCAACAACACATAAAGGCTGCTCAGAGTCGGAAGAAGAGATATGCTGACAACCGTCGAAGGGACTGAGAGTTTGGTGTTAGAGACAAAGTCTTTCTTCGAATTTCTCAATGGAAGAGAGTCATGCAGTTTGGGAAGAAAGGAAAGCTCAGACCTAGGTACATTGGCCCCTATGAAATCCTTGATCACATAGGAGAAGTGGCCTATCGTCTAGCACTTCCAATGAACCTAGCTCAAGTTCACAATGTCTTCCATGTATCTCTCTTGAAGAAGTACATACCCGACCCTTCGCATGTACTGAACCGAGAGGTGGTACAACTGGAACATGACCTCTATTATGAGGTGCAACCTGTGGAGATCTTAGACCGTAGAGACAAGGTTCTACGCAACAAGACTACCCACCTTGTGAAAGTGTTGTGGAGGAATCATAAGTATGAAGAAGCGACTTGGGATCCTGAGGAAACAATGAAGCAAAAGTACCCTCACCTTTTCGACTATGCCTTAGGTATAAAATTCCGGGATGAAATTTCTTAAGGGGGGAAGAATGTAACAACCCAAAATTATTTGAATAGTATATTAATTTACTCTTAACAATTTAATAGAGATGTTAATGGTTAATGCAGAAAGAGGAGTGGATGGATTCATCCAGTAGACTCGAACCTTATGAATCCCACTTATCAGATCTTGGGAAGGAGGTGACATCTTTGGGCTTCGCTTTGGACCAGGCCCAAGCCGAACTCCAGCATGTCAAGATTGAACAGAAACGCCTACGGGAGAAGTTCAAATTAGTAGAGATTACTACTAGGGAAATGTTATCTGAGCCTCCCTCAGATTCTCTCACCATAGCACACCTTACACTTAGGTCATATACTGGTGTTATAAGGGGCTATGTGACGAGACCGTAGCTACTTTGTGTAATCCTTTGGGATAAATAAATTGAGATTTCTTCCTTTTGTGAAGTTTGTGAATCTTGCAAATGTCCGGATAATTTTAGGATGTATATTATTGATTAATTTTGGAAAAAGGATATTTTGAAATATTTATGTAAAACATAAATAATTAATAATGTGTAAATATTTTCAAAAAATGGTCTTCTAAAAATGTGTTTAGTAATAAATTTAGAGTCTAATAAGATCAACTTAATTTTTGATGAATAGTAATTTATGAATAGCGATTTTATGCTTAGGATAAGTAATGTGACCAAATGGATTTGTAATCTCACTTAAAAAAAGTATTAATATATTTTAGGCACCTTGATTAAGTAATGTGATTCAATAAAAAAGGTAAATAACGGTTTCATAAATTATTAGTTAAGTGTTAGTTTTTTCGGGTGAATAGTGTTTTTTATTTAGAAATTAAATTAAAAATATTTTGATTTTTTTTATAAAATGGAGTTCATTTTTAAATTCAGAGCATCAATATTATGTTAAGGTGAATTTTAGGGTTTTTTCCGAAAAAAATGAATTTTCAGTGAATAGTAACAATACAGTTTTAGGGTTTCGGTATGTTTAATGACATCATGACTGCATAATGATGATGTAATGAGATATTTTAAGGTATGGATGACTAAAGGGGATGAATTATTGTATTAGGTGTCCCAAGTGGTCAATACGATGGGAAAATACCATGGGCAAGCCCATGGTTTGGCCAATACCACCGATGAGGTGTCCCTTGGCCATTAATGCCTTGTCCCCTCACTTTACCTATAAATACCAAGCCATTCTCTCATACTTTCGACTCCAAAATCATCCTCAACTAAGTTATGGTCTCCTTACCTCTGAAGGAGTCCTCCCAAGGTTCCCTCAAGTCTCTGAAGGTCCCAACCATCGAGTTTTAAGAGTAATGTTTTAAGGTAAGGGATCCGACCTCTCTCTTTCTTTTCAAGTATTCTCTTTTATGTCATTTATTTTATTCTCTATGTTCTTATGTTGGAGGATGTTATTTTATATTCATCAAAATTTCCATTTCATGTTTATATTATGAGATACCCCCTCATTCTCTCAACAATTCATTTTAAGAATGTTTAAGTGGCGCCGTTAGGCTGCCGAATTTTTAAGGGATTATTTCACCCTTCTCATTTACAAGTTCTATTTTCATGCCAAGTCTTTCATGTTCCTTTTTCTTATGATGGGGTATGATATCTATATCTATCATACTGATATTTTATGTTAATATGATGAGATACCACATTTTATCTCTTCAATTCAGTATTTTGAAGTTTTAAGTGGCGCCGTTAGGCTGCCGAATTTTTAAGGGATTATTTCACCCTTCTCATTTTCAAGATCTATTTTCATGTCAAGTATTTTATGTTCCTTTTTATTATGTTGGGGTATGATCTATATATCTATCATACTTATTGTTTATTTTCATATGATTAGATACCCTATTTGATCTTGTCAATTCAATTTTTTTTGAAGTTCAAGTGACACCGTTATGCTGCCGAATTTTTATAAGAAAAATCTTATTTTTGTCTTCCTTCCATGTTTTTAATTTCATATGGTATGTCTTTAAAATTTAATTACCATGTTCTTAAATCATATATATTCTGTCCCCATACAATTATATATATCATTTATGAGTGTGTGACCCATTTACCCTCTCTTTTCAATGTTTTCTAAAACCCTGTAACATAGTCGTTATGCTGCAGAATTTTCATCTCAAAATGCATTTCTATTTTTCTCAAATTATTTTATTTTATTAAGTGAATACTCCAAGATCATTCTTCTATAAGAGTATTCACATATATATAAAAATGTTATATTTTAAATTCTGGGATTTACATACACAAAACTTGATTTCCTTTTTCTGTGGGTTTAAAGTGACATAAAGTTGATGTCCTAAAATCCGTTTTTAAAATGTTATGATTATGGAATGAAACCCATTTCTTTTATGATATATGGGTTATTTATGAAATGTTGATGATGATATATTTGGATCACATGATAATAAAGGGAAATTTAAGGGAACGCCCTGATAGCGCTCCAATGCATTGAGTAATGATCTAACCACTAGAGATTACAAATTTAATGGTGCACCCTGATAGCACCCCATTTCATTGGGTAATGATGTAACCACTAGAGATTACAATTTTAACGATACCTTGGGGGTTTAACTTTTTAATTTTCAAATGAAACCTTGGGGATTAAACTTGGTGATATGTTCATTATTTTCTATGTTAAATGTGGTAGCCACATGTTCAAGTTATGAAATAAATTATTTTTATTATGATATGCCTCATGATCTGTTTCGCATACCTTAAAGTTCTTTTGATGACTTTATTGATGTATCTCAAGTTCACATGTAAAATGTTTCCATTGTTTCCCTTACTGGGCCTTCTACTCACCCTTTCCTTTGATGTATGCTCCCAGGTTATGAGATGCTGTAATGAACTTATGATGAACAGTGAAGAATCCTTTCAAGTGTTTAAGAAGAATGTTTTATGTTGTTTTTATGTATTAAGTTCCTGGTTTCCAAGACACTAAACCTTAAATATCCTCGGGTTTGTATAATGTAATGAATGTTTATGTGATAAAAATGTGGGATGCTGTATTTTTAATGATTTTATACTATTATGTGTCTAAACTAGAAGAATAACCATGTTTTCTCTCCAAAAATATTTGTGGTGGATTCTTTATAAAAGTATAGATTTTTCTTATTGTCTGAAATAATTAATGTGATTATATGTGTCGACATATAAGTTTAAGGAGTTTACATGGTTGGGTTTTTCTTATTTGAGCTATTTTATTGAGTTTAATTATTTTATCCTTGTTTTATTCACTTGTGATTGATGTGTGAATGTTTTATGTTCTGTTTGGTGTCACAAACAAAGATAGGTTTCCATATAACACAACATCCAACCCAGCCCCTGCCATAGCCCAAAGGGTATTCCCAATCCCTACCAGATGATAACTAGTTCTTCGGCATAAAGTATAACATTTGGGAATGTTTTCACCCTTACGAATACACCAAAAACACTAATAAATTGTATCATAAAACCCAAAAAAATCCATGGAACATTATAAAACAATATCTATAATAAAAGTTAGTTCAAACACCTTACAATTATAAAAAATCCAAAATAACCAAAAAGGGGAGGGTGAAAACTATTCAACCGAGCCTCCATTCAATAAAAGGGTCAACACCATCATGACAACACCTCCAACACTAGTTAAAGAGGGAAACCACTGGAATCTAGATCCACCATCACCACCATGGAATGAATTTACATTACCTATTTCAAGCATAACAAGGTCTATATACACTCGAGGGTGTATATAAGGTATTAGGCAATGAACAATAGTATACCACCAAAATATATTCTGTGCATTTACTTTAGATGAAAAATTAACATTCTAGATTTTATGAAAAAGAAAGTGACAATTTTAAGTTAAACATGCTTTGAAATTAAATAAAGGAATCAAGGATGAAGATAAACTGAACAATTAGAATATCATGGGAACCATGTTCAATCCCTAAGGCACTAGGGTAAGCAGGGCCCAAGGTTCATCAAATCTAGATGAATAAACCATCTCCCAAATGCAATGGTCCTACTCGAGCCTCCAATCCCCATCACACATATGTTTAGTTAGTATTGTACATCAATCCTTGTTAGGGATATTAGGCCACAACCCTACCAAATTTCCTAACATACTAGAACTAGTCTACCAACCAAGATACCCAAGATTCCATTGTACTTAATTTCACCCCCTATGTCACATGAACCACCTCTTAAACATACACACTTGCAACAATAGAACACACATGAAGAAAAACCATTTTCAATAGGAAAATTATCATTCCACCCATTCGCACCCCAAACCCATTTTAAAACATGATTCTCACTTCTGAAAAAATTAATAAAACCCATTGAGAAGCCATAATAAGAACTCTAAAGTCATAAAACAATGCTAAATCATGGGACTACCTACCTCTTGGTTGTAAAATTACAGAAATTGTTTAAAAACCACAACCACACCAAAGGAAGACCTATAAAGGTAAGAACACATCAAAACCATCAATATCAAACCCAAAGAATCAAGGTCGAACCCACATTAGGGAAACAAATCCATTGGAGAAGGTAGAACCCAAGAGAGAAGATAAAAGAGACCCAGAAGAAGGATGAAAAGGGAAGTGGAGGGACTTTCTTGAAGGTTTCTTATAGAATCCACACAAAAAACACCCAAGGATGGAAGCACAAGGGAGAAAGGAGGATGGGGAAGTCATTTATAGGGTTTATTAGACAAAATCTAGTGAGTTAGGATGGTTTGGGGTTAAAAATTGTGTAAGGGTAGTTTTGAAATTTCAATATTTTTAAAGATATGACAGGGTGTATGGTTTTAAAAACCATTCACCAACCATCAAACACCTATGCATAAAGGGAAAATAGGCTACATGGTTTTCCTAGATGGGGAACATGCCTGTGTGACTTGTTGTTATCCGCAAATAGATCCACTTTCTATGGTGTAAAACTTCTACTAGTCTAGTGAATGGTTTCTACAGATCATGTACCAACCATGCGCCACCCACCACTTGTCCAAAAATCTCAATTTTTATCTAGAAACACTAGAGAAAACCAAAGGAAAAAAATAAAACCAAAAAAATGAAATAGAAAATAACTCCAAATAAAATGATGGATATGAAAATTCTCCCCACCATGAAAAATGTCTTCCCATAGAATGTCAAACCAATGCCTAATAAGATATTAAGTGTGGATATTTCTCTTCCACCTGAGATTTCCACTCTAACAACTCATGCTCATAATTTTCATGCTACCAAAGATCCCATATATAAAGAATGGAGTTTCCTTATAGAACTTTCTCTTGAGAGTCAAAAATATGTATCGGTTTCTCAATAACATAAAATTCATATTCCAGCTCCAATCCTTCCCATTTAAACATGTGAGACGAGCCCAAGTTATACTTTTTCAATTGTGAGACATAGAACACATCACAAATTGACATCAAAATGGTTGAAAAAGCTAACTGGTATGCCACCTTTACAATTCTATTGGTAATCTAAAAAGCTATGAAATACCTCCTCATTAGCTTTCCTTTATTACCAATATGATGATGATGTAGGAGAGTAACCAAATTTATAAATAACCAGTCACCAATAGAAAAATCTAAGGCTCAATGCATCTGATCAGAATAAGACTTATGGTGACTCTACACTATCAGAAACCACTAAATTAAAAAAAAACTTATCAGATGTCTCATGCACAATTATTTCTTTCAATAAATAAATCTCACCCACTTACATCCATCACAAAGGTGATTGACATGACTGACCATAAAGCACATCAAAGGGAGCCATTTTAATTAAGGGCTGGTAACTATTATTATATGCAAACTTGATCAATCCAAAATTGTTACCCATGAGCCTTTGAAGTACAACACACATTCTCAAAGAATTTATTCCAATATATAATTCACCATCTCTATTTGACCTTCCATTCGAGGATGGTATTCCATGTTCAACTTGATTTGAGACCCTGTCGCCATCTAAAGGCCTCCCCAAAACTGAGAGGTAAAAAAGGGGCCCATTTATGAAACAATAGATGATGGAAAACTGTGAAGCCTCACTATCTCATGAACATACAATCAGCCTAGCTCATCCACCTTGGACAAGTCCTTTATTAGAATGAAATGTTCTGATTTGGTCAGATAGTTGATAACCATTGATATGAGATTCTTTCCTATGGGTGTATGAGGTAAGCCAATAATGACATCCCTGGAGACCTCATCTCACTTCCAGGTATGAATGGGTAGTGGTTGAAGCAAACCATAAGGTTCTGGTGCACAAATTTAACCTCCTTCCATGTATATCACTTGGATATGAAGTCAAATATATCCATTATTATACATGGAAACCAAAACTAGTGACACATGTCGTAGAACATCTTGGTGGTACCAGGATGAATGAACCATTGAGTTTGGTGGCTATCCTGTATCACCACCTTTCGTTATGAAGACAACACCACAATGTGAAATTTTAAATGAAGGACTCCCTCGTAAGACAATGAACACTCACTGAGAACCTCCCCACCATTTAGAAACTATATAGAACACGAGAAAAACTCATCACTCAGTTGTTCATCCCAAATATGATCCATAATAGAGGGATTCACAATGTTCAAGAATGTGACACCACTGTGCTCTTCAGTTTCTAAATGCATATCGAAAAAAATACCCATCAAATTCCATTCATCATTGGACTCTATTATGGTGTGCAATGGAATCATAATTCTTAGCGAATATTATAGAATATTTCCTTTTCTTGGGGTATAGAAAATATAAAATTTGGACCCATGGAGGTTCTCAACCCATTGACACTGCCTCAGATTTAGATATTTCTATGATAAAATATAGGACACAAACTTATGATTTGAGTAGACTAAAAATTTCTCCCCAAAGATTTAATAATTCCATGCCATCAAGGAATAAATCACTGATTCTAATTCTAGGTCATGGGTCGGATAATTTCTCTCTTAAGGTTGGAGTTGGCATGATCTATACACCACCACATGGTCATCATACATCAAAAATCACCCAAGAACCATAACTGAAACAACACAGAAGACTACGTATCCCTTCCCAGATATTGTAAAGATAAAAAAGGGGTAGTGGGAACAAAATTATTAAGCTCTAAAAAGGATTCCTCACACAGGAAGATGCATTAAAACTTTACCCCTTTATGGGTAAGTGTGGTCATGGGCGATGAAATCTAGGAGAAATATTAAACAAACCACTAGTAATAGAATACCAAGATATAAAATCTCTTTCTCTCAACAATTTTCCTTGACTAATCCCACAACATCACTACTTCAATCTTCTTGGGGTTTACTTAAAACCCACAGTCTGAATCCACATTGCCTAGAGACTTTTCCTCCTTAATCCAAAAGTTAAACTTGGAGAGCATAAAATAGATATAGTGACCTCAAAGAGTTTCAAGTATGATTCTCAAGTGTTTATCATGCTCCTACTCGGTCTTGGAGTATACTAGGATGTTTTCTATGAAAAAATGATGAAATAGTTGAGGTACTAATGGAACAACCTGTTCATCATTTCCAAGATGACTGCTGGATAATTCATTATCCAGAATGGTATGAAAAAAATACTTAATGTGTCCATACATACTTCGGAAGGATGTCTTCAGAATATCTAACTTTTTGAATATGACATGATGATACCTGAAATGCAGGTCAATCATGGAGAACCACCTGTACCCTTGATCTGATAAAAAAGTTCATGAATATGGAGAAAAAGGTATTTATTCTTGGTCGTTAACTTATTTAACTTTCAAGAATCAATGAAAACCTAGATAGATACATCATCATACTTGGAGAACAATATAGTGGTGGCCAAATGTGACAAACTCAAGAAAATGAATCCTTTGGGTTCCAAATAATCTAGCTGTATATTTAATTCCCTCAACTAGGTGGGATGCATATGATATGAGGGAAGAGTTATCAGTTATGTTCCCAGTTCCAAATCAATGATTAACTCCACATCCCACTTTGGAGGAAAACCTAAGAAATCCTATGGAAACACCCCTTGGAATGAATCCCCCACATGAGGTAATCCACCCTTAAAACCTCTATCATCATCCTCTAACATGAGAAATGAAACCTAGAAAATTTGGTTTCAAAAATCTTAAAAAGGAGGTCTAAAACGTATAGACCAAGGATCCCATTCACCTTGTAAGACTTGAGTACTCCGATTAGGTTCCACAAATCTCACTCACCGATGATAGAAACCAACGTGCACCTTAAAATGCACTATCCAATCCATACTAAGGATCACATCTAATAGGTCCATTTTTAGAACCAAGAAGTCCCATTCCAACTCAACCCCTAAGAAACTGAGTGCACATGATGGGCATCTAAAACTGTGTTCTCTTTTTTTACCGAGCTATTTCAGCATCTCAATTGCATACATAATAATATTTGAAAGAAATTTTAACAATTATACAAGATGGGAATAAAAAAAGGAATTAGAATCTCTTATGTTAAATAAAATAGAAGATATGGACGATGAAATAAGAACAATACCTCAAACTGTCGCAACCCCTGCATCTGTTTCCATTAGAAATTAATCCATTGCATGAATGTACTTTTTCTCTACCAATTATAGAGAATTATTATTTACTAGAGGCTTTTCCTTGATCTAACTCTACCCATAAGAGGATATAACCTTTCCACCATTCCCAATAGTCCGTGGAAACATATCCCTTGATAAATCATAATGGTCTGATAATTATCTATGGGATGAGGAACCTGCACCAGTCTAAGTCATAATTCCACAGTTATAGAACCTCTATAGGTGTCCCAAGTTCCCACACTAGTGGAAAGGTCTAGGTGGGAACATCCACACCTTTGACACATGCCCTAATTGTTTTACTAGTATCATACAACTAATAAACCACAAGTGGTCACAGACAAAGGATGTCGGGATAGGTGGAATGACACATGACCTCCCATCTTCCCCTTATCATTTAATTTCCTTTTCTTTTTAGATGATCCACCATCACCCATGACTATGACTAGAACCACCCTAAAAAAAGACTTTCTATTACAATCATTTCCCACCATCAGGGCTCCGTCCATTATCAAAACATACATATTTATCTTGAACAAGAAGACCTAAGACCGAATGTACAAACCCAACCCCATATCAATGCGATGAGCCTTTAGTTTCTCATTAGAAACCACCTATGATGAGAAATAGACCAACTCAAAAAATCAGTTGGCAAATTCCAACACGGTCTAATCCCCCTAATAGAGATCCATAAACTCCCAAGTCTTTCCAAGGACCAAAGTCTCAGGTAAAAACTGCTCATTAAAAACAAATTTGATGTTCTTAAAACCTATATTCTAATGCTTTCTAGATAGAAGCATTGATTCCCACCATCTTCGACTAAGAACTTACAACATGAATTGAGAACACATCACATTAACTACCTCAAGAATATTAAGAAGCCCCCAAATCCTTTCATTCATTTCAATCCAATCCTAAGCTTCCAGGGGGTCCATGTTTCCCCAAAAGGAAGGTGGTATTGTCTTGAGAAACTCCTAAGATTTATCATTTATTGGACCTGGTTCAACATCATTTTCATGATTAGGACAAGAGACTAATCCCTGATCTAATTCTTAGATAGACAGAACCATGAATTCCAATAATATTTGATCAGCTTTTGTGGAAAACTCTCTCTGGATTCTTTCTGCAGCTTCAAAGGAAGTCTTCAAGGAAGAATTATGCTACATAAATCAACAATACTAGAGAAACCATCAAAACATCATCTAAACAAAATCATTAATAAAAACCTTAAAACATTTTAATAAATCAAGAAAATACCATAAGAAACACAATAACAAGACACACCACTCAACCCCATCTTGGTTCCTATGAATAATCTACAACCTATACATTCCACCTCTAGGAGGATCCAAACCAAATTCAAAACATCCTTTGGTTAACTAAGGCCTATCATGATGTGTGTGGGCCAGACACCCCACTCGCAACCAAAACCTTTATCCCCAACATTCCTAGATCTGGTTTATCCAAAATCTCTCAAATATAATGACCCATAGAAAGGGAAAAAACTCCCCACATACCATTTTTCATGAACCAAAGCCATATTTTCATCTAACCTAACACTAGACCTAGATCATAGAATGGTGCGAAGGGAATTACCGATCCCCACAGGCTAGAAAGTAGTGCCTGAGCATCAATATTTACATTTGGGAACAATTTTTACCTTAATAATCAACCATAAAAACTAATAAATAGTATTGTAAAACCAATAAACGTATATGGAATATCATAAAAAACATACACAATACAAGTTAGGTCAAACAACTAATAATTACATCAAAAGAATATAACAAAAATGGAGAGGGGGACCAACTATGCAATTGAGCCTCCATGAAACAAGAGGGCCAATCACCACACGCCACCTCCACCCCACCTATTAATAAGGGCAAAAACTAGTAACCAGATCCATCATCACCAATAAATAAGTACTTTAATTTACCTAGGTTAATCATAATAAGGTATACAAACACCTGGGGTTGTATGTAGGGTGTGATCTAATGCCCCATATGATACCAAAAAAAGAGGTTCCATGAATTAACATTAGAAGAAAAATTAACATGCTAGTTTTTATGAAAATGAAATATTAAATTTTAAGTAAAACACAATTTGAATATAAAATAAAGAATCAAGGATGATAACAAGTTGAATGGTATACATGTCATGAGAACTAATGAGAATATATAAGGAATTCAGGTTATAAGGGTCCTAAGATCCTCGCACTCTCAGTGAAAGAACCATCTCCTGGATGCAACAGTCCTGATAGAGCCTTGAATCCCCATCACATGTATGTTTAGTTAGTGTTGTTCATCAATTCTTATAAGGGAGACCGGGTCTTGGTCCTACCAACTCCCTTAAAATTATAGACCTAGTATATTAACCTAGTTAACTAAGATTCCCATGTGATCAATTTCACACCCTATGTCACATGTACCACCCCTTACACATACACACTTATCATAATAGATTACAAATTAATAACTATTATTTTCTATAGGATAATTATCATTTAACCCACACACACACCCAAACCATTTAAAAAAATGATTTTAACCACCAAATAAATTCATAAAACCTATTTGGAAACTATAGCAAGAACACTAAAATCATCAAACAATGCTAAAGAATGGAACCACCTACATATTTCTATGAAAATTCTTGAAACTAGTTAAAAACCAAAACCACACCAAAGGGAGATTTTATTAAAGAAACAACACATCAAAAACTTCAATATAAAACCCAAATAAATAAGTTTGAACCCACATTAGGGTAAATAATCCACTGGAGAAGGGATAATCTAAGAGAAAAGTGAAAAGATACCAAGAAGAAAGAAGAATAGGGAAACTATATGGACTCTATTAATGGGTTTATGAATAATCCACAACAAAAACACCCAAGGATGGAAGCCCAAGAGTGCAATGATGAAGGGGGGGGGGAATTCTAGGGCTAAAGAGATCAAATGTGGTGAGTTAGGGAGGTTTGGGTTAAAAAAAGAAAGGAAAGGTATCCTAGGAATTTCAATATTATTAAATATCTGGCATGACACATAGTTTGGCCGCATGATTTTCGAAACCACATGCCAACCATGTGGAACCCCTATGCAAATGGAAAATATGCTTCATGGTTTTACTATAATGGGTTCATTCCCATGCTCCTTTTCATGTTCCTTTAATAGATCCACTATCAATAAAGCACAATTTCTACTTTTCTTGCACATCATTTCTACTAATTATGCACCAACCATGTGCTACCCACTACCGGTCCAAAAATGACCATTTTTCTCCAAAACTCCTAGGTAATCCAAAAAAAATAATACAAAAATTTAAAGATAAAATACCTCAAAATAAATCCATATATGTTACAATTTGGTGTTATACACATATGTACACATGTGTATATATTTATATGCATCTATATATATATTCACTTGAGAATATGTGAATATGTGCATTGGGAGATGTATATATATATATATATATTCATTTTTCATACCGATAAGGTTAAAATAAAAGATTAAATTCAATGTTTGAAATTGGTTTTCCAAATAAATTTTCATAGATAATTTTAAATTGAATTATAATGGCCATGTTGATATTTTAGAGAGGGACTTACAGTTTATTTTATTTTTAATATTTTTTTAATAGTGTTTTATTGAAAGTGTAATTTTCTAGTAATGGATTGTCTCAAAAAAGAAATTGTTTCTAATGACATTATTTGAGTTGGATAGTATAAATGTCTTGAAATGTGTTTTGGAAAGGGACCTTTTCATTTATCTCCTAATGAAATATTTTTTTTCAATTTATAGTTCTTTTTTTGTTGAATATTATGAGAAACATAGGGTTATTTGGTATGATAACTTGGAATGGAATATTTCATACACCACTAGAAATGATAATGATGCATTATGTGACACCCCCTCAAATTAGAGATGTGTTATAAGTGTAAATCCAACGCTAGGAGGAAATATAAGTACTAAGTGCACCTAAATTTAGTGACTATGGGGTGTTTCTCCCGTGATTACTATTTTAAATTAATGATTATATGGTTTTTATCTTCATTCTATTTTTTATACTATACCTAAATGGTTTCACTTTTTTTACATTAACCTTTTTATTACTTATATAAATCTTATTATATCTACTTTGGTTGTTTTTGTTTTAATTCCATTCAACACTTTTCTTACTTAGTAATATTTATGTGTTTTAATTTTTTTAATGAAGTATAGGAACATTATAATATATATGGATAAAAGTCAGATCACTTTATTGAGAAACATAGCTCAGTATTCTAAAGGATTGGAGGATTTTTTAGATTTTTCAATTTACAATCAATTCTTTGATGGAGAAAAAATATGTCTGTGCCTTAAATGAAAATTTAGAATATGGTTGAAGAGACATGAAGTTTATGAACACATGATATTAAATCAATTACTTAGTCAATATTTTTTTTTCAGATTTGACATGGAGAATCGAACATTATAGAAAGTCTGAAAATTATTTTTAATGATCTACCAACTTTGTAAATAATGGGAAATGAAATGAAAAATCTTATAAACGATGTTTTGAGAATTGAAACACAAAACATCAACATCAAAACAGATAAGAACAACCAGTTGAGGGTGATACAAATAGTAACATAAACAATGATGTTTTTGGTACTATAGGAGAACCAGATCAAGATCATAACATATCATTCGATCATCCTCTTGATTATGTAGAGACTAATGTGGGAGAGAACATCACTAAGAAGACAATTTCATTTCATGATTTATTTGATAATGGAAATAAATATTTGTATGGTGGATGTGTAAAATATTAAAATCTTTATTTTCTTCTAAAGTTATACCATATCAAATGCCTACATGAAATTACAAATAAGGTGATGTCCATGATATTTTAATTGTTCCATTTTTCATTTCCAAAAGCTATGACCCCCAAGTCATTTTATCATATGAAAAATGTTGTCAACAATATTGTTCTGAATTATACCAAAATACATGCTTGTCCCAATGAATGTATGATTTATTGGGGAGGTTATTCATGTATACAATATTACAAAAAATGTTCGCCTTCTAGATTAAATTCAATATGAAATGTCTGATGTCTAAATCAATATACTATACGAACAAGAGGAAGAAAAATATCACACTCGATTTTTTTCATTACTTCACTTCAAAACATTGATTGTAAATATTATTTATGTCATGAAAAACCACTAAACAAATGATGTGGAATTCTATAGATAATAAAAATTATGGGTTACACAATATCTAAGATATTTAAAATTTTAGAAGAAGTTTTATTTATTAAATCAAAATTTATCATCTCATCAAAGGAATGTGTGATTAGGATTGGATACCAATGGATTCAACCTAGGTGGGACTTTGAGTACTAGTTATAACATTTGTCTGGTTGTATTGATTTATTACAATCTACCTATGTAGGTGTGTGTGAAACAAATGTCTTTTGTCATTTAAATAATTATTCCTAGAAAAAAATCTCTAGAAATGATTTTGATGTATACTTTCATCCTCTAATTGATTAATTAAAAGAGTTATAGAGCAACTTTGTTGAGACATATGATGCATCTTCTCAAGAAATGTTCAAAAGTAACAATGATATACTCTTGAAAATTAATGACTTCCTTGTGAATGTGAACTTATTTTTCCATAAACCTACACGAGTTTGGATTATCCTATTTGTAACTTTTATTTTGAGTCCAAACGACAACCTTAATATAAAAAATGGGTCATGTTGTGTCATCAAATATTTATTGACACATTTTATAGATTTATGTTGAACACATTCAAATTAAATGGTTCTACTGATCATAGACCACCTCTGATATTTTTTATAGGTATTGAAATATTTAATGAAATATTAAATGTTGAAATAGAATTTGGGAAGGTGTATCACTTGAATGATAGAGGAGAAAAAGTTCATAGTGAATTTTTAATTAAAATTAGAACAAAATAATGGAACAAAAAAAGTATATTCCTCAAGATTCTTGGGAATTTAATTTGTTGCATTATAATCTTGATATTATGAATATTGAGAATAATGTTTTTGACAAATTGATATTCACATTACTTAATATGCATGTAAAATAGAAGGACCATCTTAATGATTAGAAGAAATTACAAAAAATGATTATAAATCAGAATCTCTGGCTATATGTGAATGGAAAGTATGCTCCATAAATTGTTTCAATGAAAAATATGGATAAATATACAGTTATTTGGAGGTAAAAACATGTGAAAGTAACTGATGGGTATTCAAGTAACATCTCAAGGTGTGTTGAATTGAAGCATCATATGTTAAATGGATTGAAAATTCACGATTCACATATTTTTTAGAGAATTTACTGCCATTTCAATTGTGTATATTTTTACTAGAAAAGGTTAATGTTGTTGTAATGAAATTTTGTAAATTTTTCATAAAACTATGTGACAAACCTATACAACATTCTATGATTTAAAACCTTTAGAATATATTTGTGTTGACACTTTGTCCAATGGAGATGATCATTCCTCTATTAATTTTTTTACATTCATCATGTATTTAACTGTGAATTTATCGAAGGAAACTAAAATAGGAGGTCCCATATATCATCTATGGATGTATCCATTTTATAGGTACTATTTATATATTTTTAATTTTATGTAAAAAATTCTTGGAACCTAATTAAATATTTAATTATGTTTTTTTATTTCACAGAAACCTTGGTCATTTGAAATATTTTTTGAAAAATAAAGCTCAAAATGAAGGATCTACTTCTAAAGGATATTTAGAAGAGGAGGTATTAACTTTTTTCATAAATACTTAGATGATATTGAGACAATATTTAATCAAGTTGTATGTGTCGATGACATATCAACTCAATCTTAAAAACATGGTAAATGAAAAATACTTCCAAATATTATCCGGTTAGTTGGGAGGATCTCAAATATTATAATAATAAGAATGGAATTATTATTGGGACGTATATATGTTCTAATTCATAGTGAAATTTTATATCTATTAATTTAATATCTCATGATACAAACAAAGAGACGACTGAGAAGTCAGACATCAAATGAGAATGATATAATAAATCTATTAATAAAGGGCTCGTAGAATGGTTTTCATATTGTGTAAGTTAATAAATATTTCAATCAATATAGATATTAGGTTGACACATTTATTTTATAAATATAATAATTTAGATTACTATTTTTAGACCATGAATACTAGTACTTGGGATATGTTTTCAAAATATTTGAATTTTTGGCTTGAGGTCCTCTAAAACAGGATAGAAAGTTCAACACTTACAATGTGAATGGATTAAAACCTCATACAGTAGATAAAGAAGTGGGTTTAAAAACATAAAATAGTGGTATGTTAGTTTTTTCCAAATTGGGATACTATATAAATTTTACTATTATTATCTAATTAAACTACAATTCTAATTTTTTAATTTTTTTTATTAATATGAAATAGGGTCAATATTAACAGAGGTATTAAAAGAGTTTCATTAAAATTTACTTCTATGAACTTCTATTACATGATGAATGTTGGTGGCCATGAATTACATGATCTATATATATTCTCATTAAAAGAGAAAATTTTAGATTATGTGGAAAATTTTGTAGATGAAGGGAGGAGTTTAGTTTTTCACATAAAATAAAGTGACTTGTATGGTATGGGTGATGAAGTGGAAGACTTAAATTCTGACATTGAATCCCATCAACAATATAAAACTGACTTATTTTACCATTAAGATACTATAAATATTAGTCTTTCATGAAAGGATAATGTAGATTAATTAATGATGAAACATGATAATAAAATGATTGAAGGAATAAATAATTGTATTTGCAGTCATCCATTAACTTATCAACCACTTATGTTATATGTTATTCATTTATATAATTATCGACCATCTCTCATATTAAAATTTATTTTTAGGTATGAGTTGTTTAATTTTTAATAAGTAAATGTAATTTTTGTTTGTATGTGAAGTCATTCATTATCATATATATGTATATTATGTTTTCAGTACTTTCCATCTGTCATTATTTATATTTTTTTCTGTATGATTTTTTCAAAAATAAATTTTTTTAAGTTATTTTTATTTGTTTCAATGAACAGAATACCTAGGAAGAAGTGTTTTACTTATCTTATTATAATCTCAATTGACATTTCCTTGTCCACATTAATACTTGATGACCCATCGGGATCCCTCCCTATTACATAAGGGACAACCTCCATCTTCCCCATGTCAGCGTTTTCCAAACCCTCCATCTCCCACCTGTAAGAGTGTGGCACTCCATCTCGTCAACATATATCAAATTGCCTCCATATTCAAGAGGGTTAATCACATGATGAATCTATAATAAGATAACAAGTTGTTACTTATATTTCATCACGAGGATATTGGAGGCTGATGGTTTTAGGTACAAATTTTAATGTGAATAAAGTTATTGAACTTTTTTTATACTAATAACTTTTTTTCATAAAATATAAAAATAATTTCACTACTGATAGAAATATTAGTAGTTCAGATGTCTAGAATCTGAATGGATTGAAGAATTTTCTACCATTTTATTGTTACGAGATCCAAAAATATTATTATGTGGGATTATTTGGCCACATTCTAGTCTAGTTTCTAGATAATCCAATAAAACTTCTGATTACATTTTCTTATTGGGGGAATATTCCTAAATATTGGATGAATAAATTACTTTATCCCCAGATAAAGATAATTATAATACATTATGGTTCAATTTATTTCTATTAGTTAGTTACGTTCTAATATTTTAAAAACTTATCTCTTTGTAAAAATGTTATTCCACATTACCGTTGATGATCTTATCACAAAAAGTTGATTTTGAAATATTTGGGTAACAAATGGAAATATTTTTGTCGGTGATTATGGAATGAATTCAATGATACATCTTGAACACTCAACTATAATATGATAAGTTACAAAAAGGGGTACCTATAGAGAAGTGGAGGGTGTTTATTGATAGCCATCAATATGAAAATAATATGGTTTTGAAAAATATATTATTTTATCAATATTATTTTACATATATATATATATATATGAATATGATAAGGATATGAAATTGCATACATTACAATTATATTAAATTTCATTTATGGGAGGATGTTTCAAGAAAAAAAGTATCATGTTGAGCTAAATAAATCCTTCCCACACTTTCGGTTCAAAGAGTTTTTCAATAAATAGATTGACTATGGTAATATGTTGTTTAGTTTAAATATTTATAAGACAAAATTATCTAATTCATAAATTAAATTGTTTGTTTATCTTTATTTAATATAGTCAAAGAATTTAGGGAACCAAGTCTCCCAAATAGAAATTTTCTAGGATGTTCATAAAAATTCATATTGGAGTTATGTGAATGATCCTACCAAATAAGTTGGGGTATGAATTCCTATTTCATTGTAATAACTTATTATAAGTATGCACTTTGTTATTATGTATTAATTTAAATATGACTTATATTTTGTTTATAGGTAAAATTAAGAGAACTATGGGTTGTCAATCCCACAAAGTCCTTCTTGGTCTCACAGGATGATCCAGTTGGTCATGTCCTTAGGAAAAATCATTCCTATCGTGTGCATGAGATGGGTACAAGACCAGTACTATTTGATGTACATGGTAGGTCATCGAGGATTGCATCCAGATTTACCCCTAGTAATAGTTACTTTCTACCCTGATATTATGAGAGGTCTTTTATAGTAATAAAAACAAAAATTTAGGAATAGGGGAGAACAATACAACAATTGGGTGATGATATATTGATATTGGATGTAAAGATCATTTATCTATAGAAAGTATTATTTGATTTATATCAAAACTCAACTAGATGTGTCCTGGTGATATTTCATCGATGGATGGTTTGAGTGTGCATGTAAATAACATAATTTAACAATCATTAAGTACACAAAATTTTATTAGTTTTTTTACTATAAATCTAAATATAGAGAACTATATAATTTTTAATGAAATTCTCTTATAGGTTCTGGTAGTAGGGATTGGGGATGGAGAAAAATATGGTGTTGATATTAGTTCATAAGGAGTGATGACGGTTGACTCTAGTTTTGGAAATGGTGATATGTAACATAAATCATGAATGAATAACACAATGATATAGTGATTGAGAAACCTTTTTGCAGTTTAAGGTAGGGTATATCAATATTATCCTCACTTTAAATGTTTTATGATAGTTGATGGTTCATTTTATTTTATAGTATGATTTAATACTGATTATATAATTTTTCCAACATCTATATGTTTTAAAATTTATTATTAATGATATAATTTTCTATTCGTAAAATTCATTTGTAAAAGTTTAATAATGGGTTTTAAAATAATTAAAAGAAATTTTAAATGCATGTTTGGTTGAAATTTAAAAAATTTAGTCCTTTTTAATTATAAAATTGAATTAAAGAAAATTTACATCTACTCGATTCAAAATTTAGTCTTCATTTCAGTTCAATTCAATTCATTTTGTTTTTGGTTAAGCTTGATTAATGAAAATTCAATTATTCGTGATTCAGTTATGTTTGGTTTGATATGTTTTGAAGTAATTTATTTTAATTCGGGTAGGTTCATTTCAATTCATGTCTGATTGAGTGGTTTGAATTTGGTTTGGTTTAGTTGGGGTGGATTCTCATTAGCATGGTTCTATTTATTTTGGTTTGTTATAAATTAATTATATTTAGTTTTATTTGGGTCTATTTTATTCAAATAATTTCAAGTCTGGTCAACTTGAATTCAATTTAGTAAAATTTGATTCAAATATGGTTAATTCATTTACGATTGTTCGAATTTATTTTAGTATTGTTTATACAAGTTTATTTTACTTTGATTTGAGCATATTTAATTTGGATTGATTATATTTGATTTGGTATATCTCAATTATGTTCATTTCTATTCAATTTCATTCAATTTGACTCTACGTTGTATAGTTCTATTCCATTCATTAAAGTTCAGTTTGTATTAGTTTTTTTTAATTTATATTCATTATGTTTACATTATTTTATCTTGGTTTACATTGTTTTTTTATTTATTTATATTCAACTTTTCTTGGGTTTAGTATTTTTGGGTCGATTAAGTTTTATTTAGTTACCTTCCCATTTTTTTCATTGCTTTAATTTTTTACCATTCAATTCAATAATAATCTGACCAATTTAGTTCAATAAAGTCAGGTTCTGTTGGTTCAATAAATTTTTATTTGATTCCAGTCAAATCAATTTGGTCCAGTATGATTATATTTAATTAAGTTCGAGTTAGTTCAATTTGGTATGATTTAATTTGATTTTGGTTGGGATGGGTTAGTGTAGTTTCACTCAATTAATCTTATTTAATTTTAATTTGGGTATGTTTTTATCATTTATTTGGTTTGGTTTGGGTCAATTCGATTATATTCATATGGAATCTAATCGATTCAGTTTTAGTTTATTATATTCTAGTCGACTATAGTAAGTTAGTGTAAGGTCATGATAACTTTATTTTTTTGGAACTATTTGTTCTGAGTTTGTTTGATTTAGTTTGGGTTTATGCTATTCTATTTTGTTCTATTGCAGTCCATTCTAATTGGTTCATGTTGTCCTAGGTATATTCAGGTCAGTTTGGTTTAATTTTTATTAGTTTTGTTTGATTTGGTTTGGTTCTATTTGATTTGGTTTGGTTTACTATAGGTATAGTCAAGAGGGTTTTTTTGGTTATGTTTAGTTTAACTAAGGTAGAGTAGGTTAATTTCAATTTAGTTCAATTATGGTTGATTTTGTTTCCTTTTGTATATATTTTTGTGATATTATACGAATTGTTTTAGTTCTATTTATATAGGTTCAGTTTCATTCGATTAATGATTTTTTTGTTCAGTTCTAGGAAGTTCAAGTTAGGTTAGGTGGAATTTTGTGAATTCAATTTAATTTTACTCAGGTCCAGACTAATGAATTTTATTTGAATTGATTTAGTTTATTTTAGTTCAAATCTATCATATTAGGAAAATTTAATTTTATAATATTTTATTTAATTGAATTTTGTTTACTTTGTTTTAGGTAAATCATTTTATTTTTTGTACTATAATTCGATTTATTTTGGTTTGGTTAGGGTAGGGTATGTTCATTTCAATTCATTTTTCTTCCTTTATGTTTAGTTTGGGTTGGTTCCACTTATATATAGTTGATTTAATATGGTATTGATTAATTTAGTTTGGGACATTTTGATTTGGTAACTTTTGGTATAGGTTAGTTTGATTCATAAAATTAAAATTGAATAATATAAGGGTAAAATAGAATTTATTCAATGGGCTTAGATTATGTTCATTTTGGTCTATTTGGGTAGGAATTATAAATTTTTAGGGGAATTTAATTTGGTTTACATCAGTTTCATTAAATAATATTTAGGTAATTTATGTTAAATTAATGAAAAGTTAAGTCAATTCAATCCTTTTTCAAGACTTGATTGATTCAATTCAATTCAGTTTATTTTTATTCTATTCAATTAAGTTCCATTAAATTCATTTTGACTTTATTATAGATGGATTGTTTTGGTTTATTTTAGTTCAAATCATGATATATATATTTTATTATATTTTATTTAGGCATGGTTTTATTAGGCCACTTTGGTTTAGTTTTAGTTTTTTGACTTTATTCTATTCTACAGTGGGTTATTATTTGAAGTGTTGGTGAAATTATCTGTTGGGAGAGAAGTTTACTGTGTATGAAAGCAAAAAGAGATTAAAGTATTTATTATCGTAATGAGATTTTAATCTTTGGCAGTAGATATGGGTTGAGTATTATAGATATTCAACATTGATCTAGAGTATATTCCAGGAAAGGGGAATACAGTTACTGATATTCTAGGAAATAAATCTCAGACTAAAGTAGTTCAAGATTATAGTACTAAGTAGAAGAAAAGAAAATTACTAGATGAGATGAATTTAGTGGTTTATGAGATTCAAGATTAGATGAATATAATTTCAGTTTCAGTGGATTATACACTTTTGATTCAGACCAGGGATAGACAGTATAAGGATCAAGAATGTTTATCCTTGAGGGAATGCCTTGAAGATGGGGAGTCAACTTTAGATTGGACTATAGACAAGGAAGAGATAATCTATATCAAGAATTGGGTTTTTGTGTCTATGAGTATTTGGGGAGAGTTAACGATTGAATTTCATGAGTAGAAGTGTTCAGTACATCTAGGGGTGACCAAAATGTACCGTGAGCTATGGAAATAGTTTTGGTGGATGAGCATGGAAAATGAGATGGCAGGGTTTCTGGCATGATGCTACACCTGTCAATAGGATAAGGCCAAGAGTCAATGACCTAGTGGTTTACTACAACAGTTTCCCATTCCTTAATGGAATTTATATGATGTTACTATGGATTTTGTGATCGGTCTTCTGAGGATGCCTTGAAATAATGATGTTATTTGGGTGATTGTGGACCGTTTGACTATGGTAGTGCATTTATTACCGGTAAGGAAGAATTTATATATGGATCAATTGAGAGACATGTATATACAAGAGATAGTCCATCTACATGGGGTGCCATAGAATATTGTTTTAGACCATGAATCATGCATACTTTATGATTCATTCATGAATTGTATAATGATCATAGAACCAAAGTTTTATTGAGTACAAATTTCCACCCACAAACAAATGGAATGTTAAGAGGTACTATACAGGTGCTTAGGGATATGCTTAGGGTGTGTGTCCAATAATTTTGTGGGTCCGAGGATAAGCACCTAAAACATGTAGAGTTTTCTTATAATAACAATTATCATGGAACTATTAAGATGGGACCATACAAAGATCTTTATGGTAGGCCTTACAGATCATCTATATAGTGGATGAAGGCAGTTGTGTCAGAGTTGTTGGGACCGAGTCTCATGCAAGAGATTTTATAGTAGGTTTAGTTGATTTAGAAATGTATGGATATGTCTCAGAGTAAAAATACTTCATTTACTGATAGACATCGAAAAACTCTGGATTTTGCAGAGGGTGATCATGTATTCCTTTAGGTGTCACCTAGACTGGGTCACTATAGGATATAGAGATAGAGAAAGTTGGTGCCTAGGTTTGTTGAACCTTTGTGGATGGGGATAGAATTGTTTTGATGGAGTAATGACTAGATATTTAGTAGAAGTACTTTTCTATACATGGAATTTTTCATGTGTCAAAACTTCAATGGTATCGCCCTTACCCTTCTCATGTGATCTATGTGAATGATGTTGAAATTGAGACTGATGTGTCCTTTGAGGAGCATTTGATGCCTGTGTTAGATAATAGGGATAAAGTGTTGTGGGGAAATACCATGCCAATAGTTTATGTATTGTTGAAAGATGGGAGGATGTGGGTTGAAACATGGGAGATAGAGGATGGTATGAGGGCTTAGTGGATCGATCTTTTTAAATCAAAATCTTAGTGATTCTGGGGAGTACAACTTGAGGAAGAGATTTTATAAGGTGGGGAGATTGTAAGAACCTGAACATTTATAAGGATTCATTGAACTTGTTTTCAGGTATTATTTTTCCTTATGGTGACTATTTTGTTTAGGGTTTTATCTTAGGCATGTTTGGGGGGGGGAACTAGAAGTTTTTGGAGGGAAATGGGGAAGTACGTGGTTGGTACATGGTTTTTACAAATCATTCACCCAGACCAGCAAACTATGCACCTTTGAGACTATGGGGTTTTCATGATTGGTGCATGATTTAATATACCATGCACCATTTTAGGAGAAATCACGAGACACCCTAAGGTGAGGTGTATAATTATGGTGCATAGTTACGGGAAATCATGCACCTCATACATGAAACTGTGCACACATAAATGAAATCCCCAAAAAATTAGTTTGAAAATCACAAATCCATCGATATTAATCCCTAATCACCCATACTTGAACCTAAACACATTATTGTGAATTTAAAAGGCTCCAAGATGGATTCTAATCCATTCAATACTCCATCATTCATGATTCAAAAGCCGAATTGTTAGATTTTCACCACCTCGGGTATGTATTTTCTTCCTATACAGATCTATCTCTCTCCCCCAATATTCTTCCTAGGTAAAAGAGGAAAGTTAATCCTCTGTTGGTTCTATATCTAGATCTAGGTTTTTTGGATATTGAATTGTTTGATCCTAGATCAAGGATTTGGATCTAGATATCATTCTTCATCATGTTCATGATTGACCCACTTCAAATTGGGAATTTCCATTGGTTGATCGCTCATCAAATAATTGAGTTAGGTGTTCAATTATTCAAATACCAAAGTCTTGAATTCAATTACTTGTATGTAATTGTAGAATTTCTAGTGCATGATTAAAAATTGGGTTTCTTAAATTTAATTAATTATTTTGTTAAATTAATTAATTAAGAGACAAAGAAATTGGGGATATTGAATTGATTGATTTGGAATAATTAATTGTTGAATTAATTATTTGGATATTGGGATTATGATATTGCATAAATTAATTATTCAATTTATTAATGGATAATGTTTTAATTATATGATTGATTTATGGTGATTTACTAATTATTGAATTGATTAATTGAAATAATGTGATTAATTAATTAATAGAATTGATGTGATTATTTAAATATTGAATTAATTAATGGAATTTATGGGATTAATTAATTTTTGAATTAATTATTGTTAATTATTGTGATAATTAAATTGATTGTATTAGATTAATTAATTATTGAATTAATTAATGGATGTTTTGATTATGAAATGGGATTAGAAGGATAATGTCAGATAACCTTGAGGGATGTGATATATGTGATATATGTGTGATTGTGATATTAATGTGTGGGACATGGTTTGCTTCTTCCAAATCCCATTGTGATAAATTGGTTGATAAGAATGTGTGGGACATGGTCTGCTTCTACTAAGATATATATTAATAAATTGATTGAAAAACATCTTAGGGACATGATTTGCTGTTTCCAAACCCCATAGTGAATAATTGATTGATAAATTATTGTAGTACATGAACTTCTTCAAATTACCATGTAGTCCTAAGAATGATGACCTAGACCCAAAATGCCGTCATTAGACTATGTTTTCAATTTTTTCTTTTATAAATTCAAATTATAAGGATAATGAAGTGTAACATTTCATAATGAAATGTGAACTGATTATGTGGTATGGTTTAGGATCCAACATGGGTCGAAGCAGGTACATAGAGTTTGGGTGTCCTCGAGAAATAGATGTTTATTTGGTTAAATAAAGAGTAATTGAATAAATATAAACTATTTTCATTATTTCTTTTATTTATTATTTATATTGTTGAAATAGTGGGTTCCCTATACCCAACTGTGTAGTACTTTTGATTACCATATCATGTGTACAGTTATATATGCATGATGATATCTTACCATTATAGTGCAAAATTTTCTGCGTCCACTATAATAAAGGTAATGTCCAAAGGTTAATTGTCATTTCAAGAGGTTATATCAGATCGCATTCTATAATGAGAAACTCTAAATACATTGACATTGATCTTAAATATATGTTATATAGTATAGATACATCTTACTGACTGGACACAGTAGATGTCAAACTATTAGGTGCTGGGGGATCATAAGCATTGAGACTTCTTCTCATGAAGTTCTCACTTGGTGATCTCTAGTAGAGAGATCATGAGGGCAGACCCGCCAATAGAAGCACCACAAGTTTTGGGTGTCATTGGTTCTTCCTATCTACAGACATGTGTATTGGTCTCCTGACTTGAGACCATTACCAATGTATATCATTTAATTACGTACTTTAATGCAAGGCGAAAACCATGGCAGTAATGTCTGGGCGAGGTAGTTTGTGTTGGGTGCGTCATTGGTGGTATGACATTGGTTGAATGGTCAAGAAATAATTTTTCGCTTCCATGTTTAGGATGTTGTATATCTCAGGCCTGGTTGATCAAGATGGTGCCACCTTCAAAAGTCTTTGGCCAAATTAGTAGAAAGGCGAATCCATCCGGATAGATCAACAAATAATAAAGCAAGATAAGGACAATGACACAAGAGTGCGTCCTTCTTTATGAGATATTTAATAACAAAGAGACTATAGTACACGGTCAATGTTCATAGGTTGGTAGTCATTGCAATGACTATACTTATCTCTTTAGGGGCCATGACGGGTTGCTAGAACCCACTCTTGTTCTGTGCTTTTTATTCACTACTATTAAGATAAGGTCCTAGAGGGTCACACACAACAGCATATTTAAGAATCCGCACCTATTCAGTTGAATAGGTATATGGACATAGTGGGCCCCGACACGGGGTCTGAGCATTGTCCAAGTTGTCGATCAGTAAAAGAATTAAATAAATTCATTAATATCCAAGTTATGAATATTTGGGATTGAATTTATTTAATGTATTTATGAGTTTAGTAAATACAAGAAAAATATTAATCGAACTAATATTATTCAATATTCAAGGTTTGTTTAATATTTAGAGGGATAGTGAGTCGAGTTAAATGGCTCGGTTTTATCACGTAATATATTATATATATATATATTACAAGTATGTGATAAAATAAAAAATAATATTGGCACAGTTTTGTCCGTCGAAATTATTTATTTAGAGAACATTGATATTAACGTGGGTCGGGGAACCCTACCACGTATTTATCAATGTCTCTATAAATAAGAGAGGAGGCTCTCTCTCTTTTCTATGAAAATCACTATTCATTCATTTTATGCAATGAATGTTGAGAGCATCTCTCTCCTCCCGCTTTATAGAGAGAGAAGCTCTCGATCCAAGATGCTCATATCGTGATCTCTATTTTGCATCGAAGGTTTTTTGATGCGATGATTTTCGGGACTTCGAAAGCATCGTCAGATCACCACGCTAGCACCTGGAGTTGGACGATCGAAATTCCCATGGATTTTTGGAGTGCGTGTGGACGATCTAGAGGGATCCTACTTTGGATCCTTCAAGCGACGATCGCCCTCGAGTAGTAGTAGTCGACCGTGCCTTCGGATATAAAATGGGTACATTTTTAATTTTAATTATGTGATCTTAATAATATATGCGAGATCCTCGGACCTGTCTGGGGCTCAGTTCGTCTGTGATGACAAGTTTCGTCATCCTACCGACAAACAATTTAAAATCCCCGGCCCACTGGCTTCCGGTGCGCGCCCTAAAAACCTAATAGTGGTATCAGAGCGAGTGCATAGATTTTCTGAGTCAAATAAAATTAATTTTTATAAAATTAAGTAGAGGGTTATAAGATGGTCCCAACGGTTCAAACCACGCGATGATCCGATGCTGAATGACCAAGATATGGTCAGTTTAAAATTTCGAATTGGATCTAATTTGCGGTTTGATCTCGGGTTCTAATTTTTTTTCATTTTGTTGAACCTATTAAAAATCAATAAGTTCATTAGAAATAAAACTAATTGTGGAAATTATATTTTATAAATAATTTAATTTTCACAATAATTTTATTATAATAATAATAATTATTTTATTATTATAATAATGTAATAATAATAAATTATTATTTCATTATAATAATTAGATAATTATTTAATTTAAAAGGGTATCTTTAGACATTAGAAATAATAAAGCGGGGCTTGAATAAATAAAATAAGGGGGAAAAATAAGAATTAAAAGAAGTATTGAAGAGAGAGAAAAAATATATATATATACAAAGTTGGGTGGGGTGGCTGTGCGGGTCAAGAAAGGCAACAAAAAAATGCAGAAAAGCAGGGGTCCAAGAAGACCCCCTCCCTCCTTCTTCACGGCAGGCAGCAGGCCGCTGAAACTCTACCGGCCAGCCGTCGCCGGCTCCCACCGGATCGCCTCTGGCCGACCGCCGCAACCCTCTTCGGCCTTCCTCAGTGCCGATCTGCATTCGGCTGGCCACCCAAACCTCGGGCCGGCTCTCCCTTCAGTGCCAGACCGGCTTTTTCCAGCCACCCCGAGCTTGTGCCGGAACCCTGTGCCAGACCGCCTCCAGCCGACCACCCCGAACTCACCAGACGGGTCACACCGCACCATCCAGGCCGTCCCAGACCGAACAACCACTTCATCTGCTTTCCGGAGCAGCAGGATGCCAACCATGTGGCTAGTTGACCTCTTTCCCGGCCTCCTTCCGCTCCCCTCAGACTATACTGGGAGATGTAGCTGCCGCGAGAGTCCTTGGACACTGCGGTCACGCTGCGGTCATATCGCAGTCACGCCGCGGTCACGCCAAGGTCACACCGTGGTCACGTCACGGTACCCTATTCCAGAACGACATCCCACGGTGGTACGCAGTCTTGCCGGAGTTCTCTCTGGCTAGAGGTCCAAGCCTTGGCCGAACCCTCCCGCCAGAGACCCAAGTGGGAAAAATCCTCCGGGGTACCTCGTGCTGCTAAACTCCGTAGTGCCGCCATTACAGCTAATCTCTCATGGGTGTCCCTGCCTCCGGCCGCCGTCCGGTCCTCCTAGCGGGTAGGTAACCCTCGATTAAGTTAAATCAATTAATATAATAAATTAATTTAATTAATTAAATTAAATAATATATTAATTTTATTGAAAGAAATTTTAATACCCAAGGTTAAAATTAATTAATTTTTTTAATTAAATTAATTACATGACCAATAATTAATTAAATTATTTGAATTTATTAATTCATTTAATTAAATTAAATTAAATAAACCTCATACTGAATTATTGCACTTTAATTTTTATCACTCTTTATTTTACCCGTCGTCTGGTCTTGAGCATCGAATTTTGTATGTCTGAATTTAATCATATTTAATTAATTATTTTAAATTGCGTACGATGTGTGTAATTAATTAAATGACGGTCTGCACATCGTCTTTGTTTTCGGTTAAAATGTATAAGGGCCTGCGTACCCAATTTACCTGATGTAAATTTATACCCAAGTTCCCCTTGCCTGTGTGTGAGTATCTTTGTACTTCGGATGAAGACGACGAGCGACGTCGACCCTGACAAGATGAGGTGGAGCACGTTGATCAAGATGATACAAGATGACATGTGGACCACACCAAGATGAGGTAGTACTCCAAGATGTGATGTGGACTCTACCAAAATGAGGTGATGCTCTAATTGAGAAGTAGACATACAACACGGGTTGAGATGTATCTAGTGTCATGTTTCGACACAGGTACGATGTGCTTAGGTCGTTTAGATGCTCAAGAGAAGTCTGGTAGTAGTTTTACCTTTATGCATTTATTTATTATTTTATGAATTTTTAGAACTACAGAAAAACACATAAAATAATAGATAATAAAATGCATAAAGAAGCGGCATTTGTTTTTCTATTAAAGTTTAGTTGTGAGCGTGAAAACATAGATGAATAAGTTTTATAGAAATGGATCACATTCGACAAGAGAAAACCGATAAAACCCTCAAAGAAAATATTAAGTCACAAATAGCCTTCCATCATTCTTGTTTGAAAAAAACTGGGTGTTCGAGGTGCCATTTAATGCCTTAGCTAAGGGCACCTCTTACTACCGGGGAGTTCTTATTTGTGTGGTTGGTCGACTTAACTAAAATTGCAGCAAAGAAATATCATTAGCTAGTTTGTTGTAATTTTAGAGGCAAGCGTTGAGTAAATCAGTAAATGATTTTTAAACCTAGGACTTCACTCAACAGATCAAGGAACCGCAAGATAATACGATTGGCCCGCCAAAAGCCTACCTTGGACCCTCTGAGCAGTGGTATAACCCTAGCTTGTATATTATGAAGGAGGTTCAGGGATCCTTTCCACTATAATACTCAAGATTATTCCAATTCTAGTACAGATGGTTCCTAGAATTCGAAAAAATCAGTGGGAGACATTTAATGATTAAATAATCAGTAATGTCAGATTCAGTAATCACATAAATGTACAATCTGCCAAAGTATATTTGTAGATAATGGAAAGCAATACCATAATAAACCTTCAATAAATGATGGACAAAGTTAATGTCCAAACAAACATGAAATCCCAAGTGTAGTATAGGCGCTTGCGCACATTACTACCATAACGGTAATTCAAGGTTCTTGTGTCCCGACCTGTTAGCCACCTCAGGAAGCAAGGGTGTAAAACTACTTTCAGGAGACTCATGAATAAAGAATATGATGGTTCTATCATAATGCTATCATCAAATTCTGAGGTTAGTTGTGGTCTCTACACCAAGACTTGGATGATGATCACATGTAGTCTCATCTCCAAGATCCTTTCGAGGAGAAAGAAAAGCATGATTTGAATGTGATGATTACATTCAGTTTGTGTAAAGTGAATGAAAGTTTACAATCTTTCATTCCATCCCATTTATTATACCTTTTACACTCAATTACTCTATTTTGTTTGAGGATACAAATGAATTATATAGAGTAATCACATCATTACCTTTATGGTAACATTCGCCAAGTAATAAGAATATTTGAGACAACACCATCTTTTATTCTTATGGAGAATATATTGAAAGGAAAGGAAGAAAGGCCTATGACAAGTTATGCCAAAGTAACCTTCGTCATGTCCTTCAATGAAAAGTTATTGGTTATTTAACAAGAGATTATTTGCATCACATAATGAAATAAATTCATGGAAGTTTTAAAATTGAAATACTAGAAGCAAGTACCCACTTTTTGTTCAGTTAATATTCATCAAATAAAAATATTGTTATCTCACATACTTCTTGGGTATTAAAATACAATATGATTTTCACATATATATATTGAAATACAATAACAAAATAAGCAGAGAAACATTACTTGTAGTAAAGTGTCTTCTTCAAGCAGCTGAGAAAGGGTGATTCCTAAGTCAGCGGTGAGAAACACATAACTTATAATTGCAAAGTGATTGAGTCAAATTAAACAAGTTGTGGAGTATAACCAAATTAATTTATCTCATATGACCATTTGGAAATGATGAGACATTATTCCATGTTTTGGAATAAATGTTGTTTGTGGTAACATACTCAACAAATAGTTCACTGCTATTTGAATCAATGGAAATACATGATGTAAGACATACCCAGTTGTGGCAATGTAAATCTTTGTCATGTAAAACTAAAAGAAGACATAAAATTTATACCCAGTATGGTATTTAGGCTCGACATAGCTAAACACCTATGGTATAATTGACATCCTTAGTTTTGAAAAAGAAACCTTTGGAAATAAAGGTATGTCACAAAGCTTTCAAGGATAGTTCAACAAGAGAGTTTGAACTATTACAAAAAAATATAGAGGTAAATATAATTCATAAGATTCCTTTAAGTCATTAAGGAATGTACCGATGAAGTATAAGTTTGGTTAGAAGATATGAGTTGCTTCGGATCGGCAGGCTGAAGAATATCTTGACCAAGCAATCATCGATCATGATAATGTAGCGTGGAGTAATTACTTAACACATGTTACCTTATCTACATCACCGTGTTGTCATTAATACGGAGGATCGATTATAAAGTCTTAAATATTAACATTTATCAACAAAAATGTAGCATGAAGCAATTCTTAAACGCATATGTTACACATCAAAGTTATGATGTAAGTTGTAACAATGTTACAACCTGCAGAAACTTCCATTATATTTCATGATGTGATTTGCAAATAACGGCTTAAAACCATAACAAATACGCCAACTAAAATGAAAAATGGATATCATACGAGTCATAGTATGATGGAAAAATCAATTATGTCATAGGACGTGTTTAGATGCAAAGAGTTTGTTTGGAATTAAACAAACCTGCATCAAGTTAAACACGTTGTGCATCTACGTTAATTATCTTAACAGTTGCTTAAGATATTACCAAAATCCCTAAGATAGAAAAGATGTAGTCAAGTATTAGAATACATTTCTATACAAGGGTGCACATCTCTATTATAGATAGTGGGAGCAGAATTGACTTGGACTTAGTCAATGCTCGAGATGCACAAATGGTTGGAATAGGGAGCAAGTTCCACAAGTATGCGTGGAATAGGAATGTTCCAGAGACACACACTGCGTAGAAAGTATAAAACCATGTTGATGGTTTTATATTCACCGCAGTCGGAGATATATTATTCATTGAGAATAATAAATCCTACAAGAAAGTAGTATAACCCAAAGAGATAAGATTGACAAGATCAACTAAAATTCAATAATGGATTCCATGTATCAAATTGCAATGGGGCTTATAAATTGAATACTATGGTGGGTATTCAAATCAGATGATACGTGGATGGTACAAGTATTGTACCATAAGGCTCGATTGGTTATACCAAGCCGGTACGCCTAAATCTATTATAATTTTACTTGTCATAGCTAAACTTCTAAGATCTTTTTATTAGTCATTGGATGTCAAGATCATTTTTGTGGAAGTTGTCTATACAACACAACCCGAAAGAGATGATGACATAAAATGATGACAATAAGGGTGTCAAGTTACTAAAATCCAGTTTTGGATTAAAGTAAGTGACAAGATTTTAGAGAATTCATTATAAATGAATCTTTTCCTTGTGTCTACCAAAGGTTAGTGGGAGCTCCAATGTTTTCCAAATGATATATGTTCGGAAACATATGGAAAATTGATTTTGATCATATAGTTAGATAAGATCAGTTTAAAAGAAATTCTCCAAGGATTGACTTCATGTAGCAACCTATGTTCTAGGGAACAAGATCCACTCAAGTAGATCCAAATGTTGCTTGGTCCTAGTCAATCGTACATATAGTGATATTATATTGAAAGATACAAGTTGAAACAATTCAAGTTCAGAGTTTTTGCCTATTTCACATGGCTTAGTCTCTCCAGGTAACATGTTCGAAGCATGTGTTGAGATTAAAGTTGTGAATTGATACCATATGCTTTAGCGATGGATCAATCATATATGACATGTTATGTACAATAATTGATACTTCCAAGATATAATTTATTATAGGCTGATATCAATTATATCCAGGAGAACTGCAAGTGATGCAGTCAAAACTATCATCTTGTACTTCGGTAAGTACAAATGATATGTACTTGGAATATGGAGAGGAAGGTATACTAGTTATGGTGGAAAAAATACTAGTAGTCCTTAGATAAATTTTATCTAGTGTCGCAGTTAGGCAAAGGAGATGAGAGAGTCAATATCATAAAACTTGTGGCAGCCATACCTACAAATCCCGAGTACGTTGCAGCTTCTAAGGCAGCTAAGAAGTAGTTATAAATCGCAACGATTTATTCCAGTTCTTGGATTCACAACAAGTGAGAAAAGTATTATCATAATGGGAATTATGATATTCTTACTAGCCAAGTTGTCAAGTTATGACAAAGAAAATAATTTATATACTCAGGGATACCCTATCTTGAGAAGTTCTACCCAAGTCGATGAGTTCTCATATATCAAATAAGCCACGCGGAAAAATGTGGTAGGCCCAACAGTTAAATCCTTTACTCAGCAGAAGAATGTTATTTATCATGTGATTAGCTAACAAGTTTAGTTAGCAAGTTGGGTCTAGTGCAAGTGAGAGTGTTGAAATAGTGGGTGCCCTAGACCCAACTATATAGTACATTTGATTACCGTATCATGTGTACAGTTAGATATGGATGATGATATCTTACCATTATAATGAAGACTTTTCTGCGTCCACTATAATTACGGTAATGTTCAAAGGTTAATTGTCGTTTCAATAGGTTATAACAGATCCCATGCTATAAAGAGAACATCGAGATACAATGAAATTGATCATAATTATATGTTCTATAGTCTAGATACATCTTACTGAATGGACACAGTAGATGTCTGACTATCAGGTGTTGGGGGATCATAATCATTTAGACTTCTTCTCATGAAGTTTTCACTTGGTGATCTCTAGTAGAGAGATCATGAGGACTTACCCGCCAATAGGAACACCACATGTTTTGGGTGTCATGGATTGTTCCTATCTATGGACATGTGTATTGGTCTCCTGACCTGAGACCATTACCAATGTATATCATTTAATTACGTACTTTAATGCATGGTGAAAAACATGGAAGTAATGTCGTGGTGAGGTAGTTTGTGTTGGGTGCATCGTTGGTGGTATGACATTGGTTGAATGGTCAAGAAAGAATTTGTATCTTCCAAGTTTAGGAAGTTGTATATCTCAGGCCTTGTTGATCAGGATGGTTCCACCTTCATAAGTGTTTGGCCAAAGCAGTAGAAAGGTGAATCCATCTAGATAGATCAACAAAAAATAAAGCAAGATAAGGATGATGACACAAGAGTGCATCCTGCATTATGAGATATTTAATGACAAAGAGACTATAGTACATGGTTAGTGTTCATAGGTTGGTAGTAGTTGCAATGACTATCCTTATCTCTTTAGGGGACATGACGGGTTTCTAGACCCCTCTCTTGGTCTGTGAATTTTATTCACTACTATTGAGATAAGGGCCTAGAGGGTCACACACAACAGTGTATTTAAGAATACGCACCTATTCAGTTGAATAGGTATATGGACATAGTGGGCCCTGCCACGGGGTCCGAGAATTGTCCAAGTTATCGATCACCAACAGAATTAAATAAATTCATTAATATTCAAGTTATGAATATTTGGGATTGAATTTATTTAATGTATTTACGATTTTAGTAATTACAAGAAAAATATTAATCGAACGAATATTATTTAATATTCAATGTTCATTTAATATTAAGCGGGACAGTGAGTCGAGTTAAATGGCTCGGTTTTATCACGTAATATATTATATATATATTACAAGTATGTGATAAAATATTAAATAATATTGGCACAATTTAGTCCATCAAAATTATTTATTTAGAGAACGTTGATATTAACATGGGTCGGGGAACCCTACCGGGTATTTATCAATGTCTCTATAAATAAGTGAGGAGGCTCTCTCTCTTTGGTGTGAAAATAACTATTCATTCACTTTATGGAATGAATGTTGAGAGCATCTCTCTCCTCCTACTCTCTAGAGAGAGAAGCTCTCGATCCAAGATGCTCGGATCGTGATCTATCTTACACATCGAAGGATTTTCGATGCAGTGATCTTCGGGATGTCGAAAGAATTGTCGGATCATCGCGCTAGCACTCGGAGTTCGACGATCGACGTTCTCGTGGATTTTTGGTGCACGTGTGGACGATCTAGAGGGATCCTGCTTTGGATCCTTCAAGCGACGATCACCATCGGCTATCATCAGTTGACCACGCCTTCGAATATGAAACAACTACATTTTTTATTTTAATTTTGTGCTCTTAAGAATCTACGCGAGATCCTCGGACCTCTCTGGAGCTCGGTTCGTCGGCGACGACAAGTTCCGTCATCCTGCCGACAAAAAATGTAAAATCCCTAGCCCACCGACTTTCGCTGTGCGCCCCAGAAACCTAACATATATTACAACATTCACTATTATTAACTGGATATTATTTTAGATTCCATTGTTGGTGGCCTACTAAGTTGTAATCACACCCTACTCGGGCTGCCTGATCAGTACCCGAATAGATTTCATGGTTGTAGGAAAGGTTAAGGGCAATATCCCTATGTTAGATGGCTGAGTCAAGATGAAGCATGGATGAGGGAACCAAATGTGGTTCATGACCTTCTTAAGAGTCTCTATCGTCTTAATTTATTTTTTTTTGTTTTCATATTGACACTTGACACATATTGGCATGACATATCTTCTATTTAGTTTTGGATATATCATTTCTATTTTGGGTTATTATGTGATATTATTATTACTCTAGTTATGGTTATATATATTGGTTGTTTTTTATTTCTTTCTGCTATTGATATACTTTTATAAAGAGGGTATAGTATCCCCACGATAGATATTGGACCCTCTCTACTAGTCGGTAGTATCTAGCGCATGTAGAGGCATGCATGAGGTCACATAGCGAATCAGCACAAAGAACCAGTGTGTGGAATCTTGTTCGAATCATTAAAAATTTCACATCATAAATCATATTAGTGGAATTGGGATGAATAATCCACTGTGACTGGGGACATTATTTTATTTTCACCCTCCTCAGATGCATCAACACAACAAAATGGCCTTTTTAATACATGGTTCCCTTAGGGGATAAGGACCACTCACTAGGTACCTCCCCATCATTTAGAAACTAACTAAAGAACTGGAATAACTTTTACCGAGGATTATAATCCCATATAAACTCTAGATTAGATGTAATTAACTATAATCTAGATAATAACATCCCCCTTATCTTATTTGGTTTCTAGATGTATCCCTAAAAATTCCCCTATATGGTTTAACCCACTGATAGACTCCTTCAGATATGGAGTTAGAAACTTCTTTCTCAAGGCATCGACATCAGTGTTCCCATTACATGGGGTGTAGATGATGTCTATGTTGTACCCATAAATATACTCCATAAATTATCTCTTCTTCAGGATCAAATTTATTATGGAAAATACATATTTTTCTATTTTATGGTCTGATCAAATTGTAAAATATTAGACAAAAAGATAGTGGCACCAACACTGGAGGGCATGCATCAAAATCATGAGTACAATGGTATGTGTTTGGAGGTTCTTCCCATGTGTTCAGAGTTGGAAAGATAAATAATTTACCATGTGATTTCCTTGTAGAAACACAAAACCCCAACCTATTCCTAACACAACATAGTAGACTACATAACACTGACCATACTTGGGTGTGATCAAGATAGGGGAACATGTAAAACACCACTTGATCTCTTTAAAAGAACATTCATATTATAGGATCTAAGGAATACTTTTCTCTTTTCAGGAAAGTGCCTTCATTGTTGATGCAAGTAAAGATAATTCATTGAAAAACCTCCTGTAGTACCTTAAGAGGCCCAAAAATTTTCTTAATGTGAAAAAGTTCCTTGTTTATTCCCATGAAATCACTATTTTGACTTTATTATAATAAAATAAAACCCCACATTTTGATATTCAATACATAGATGAAAATGCCTGTCAAATTTCTTGGAAAATAGTACTGGAGTAGCCCATGGTGAAATTTTCAGAGGAATAGAACATTTGAACTCCAAATCATCCTACTGAATAATCAACTACCTTGATTTGGTGGGTCCATACGATATAAAGGGAGTGACATTGGTTTTGTCCCTGACATTAATTCAATGCTAAAATCGATATCATGTTCAATAGGTAAACACAAGAAATCCTCTGATAAAACATATGGATACTCTCTAATCATGTAAGGAAACTCACTCTTCAAGTTTTAGCCATAATATTTCACAAATAGGGAGGATACCATGTAACTCCCCGACCCCAGTTACCTAGAGTCAGTGCAGTATTATATAACATTGCCATGATAAAAGGAAATCATGTCCTGAAAGACAGATCAGTTTAGTATCCTTGGAAATACTAGATACATTCATAAGTATAACATTACAATTTGAAATGAAAAACAACTCTAAATTTTTCGATTATAAACATCCAAGATTCCTCGATTTTTCCTGCAAGTCACTCATAACTAACCTCTTCATATCCTGGGAAAATGAAACATAAGAAAGGGGTGAGCTCAAATTCTCAGTAAGAGTAAGCAATACAACAGAAGATAACACAAGCATTATTCATGATGAATAATTGAAAACACATGCTTTTACAAATAATTAACATGAACACTTTATGGAAGGAATATGAGTTGAGTAAATAATGCCATAATAAAGCATAGTCATTAGTATTCTACTAGTCGAATAACCACATGAAATATCAATATCTAATATCATAATGATGGAATGCATAATGCCGGACATAATAACCACATAGTCAAGGCCTCATGCCAAGACTACAAAGAAGATTATGTCAAGGCCTTGTTCCAAGACACTAGTTTGTATCATGAGACCTACCGATGCATCGAGGAGCTATAGCGGGCTCCACCTGTCACTTAATAATACACCAATAGATTCCTCATATTAAAAGTTTGAAACATAACATAAACATTCGTATTAAAACTAGCATACTAAATGTCAATAATTTATCCACAAACCATGAATGGTATAAAAATACCACATCCACAGTCAAACAAAACTCATTCAATACAATATGGAATATTTTATTGTAATAGATTAACCTCAATCGAGAATAATAAAAGATATTGACATAGATGAAAATAATCATCAAAACGTTTTGAGAGAAATATCACCTTTTTTCTTGAAAACATTTAAAAGTCACACTATTTGTCAAGAAGCCTTTTAAAAAGAGATTTTTGAATCCAAATTTCCCATACCACTTTGAAACATTTAAAAGGAATTTTAATTTTAAAACATCAATGTCCATATAAATAAATCATTAAAACCATTTTTAAAACATTTACATTAATGAGAAAGATTTTAGAATAATAAATCTTTAATACATTTAAAATGATATTTTAGTTAGATTTCCTAACCAATTATGTTATATATCTTGTGATATTCATGTTTTAATTTTTCTCTCTTAAAAACAATGTTTTATTACCTGTTTTAGGATGCCAGATTCCAATAAAGTTATTTCAAAATATCAAAACAAATTATCATCCTTTCATAATAAACTATTTTATCCTCCACTCCAAATTCTATTTAGAAATATATTATGTATTTTCATATATCTATTATTAAATATTATTTTTAAAAATAAAATGTTTCATAAAAAATTAACTTCATCATTTTTAAACATATATTTATTTCTCATGAATCTTTTATTGAATATTGTTTTCAAAATTAAACGTTTTCAAGATGTTTTGACTTTTAAAATTTTAAATATTTTTTTTTCAAGGATCCACCATTGATGTTTTTTTAAAAGTAATTTATTTCAAAAGTATTCACTTCACCTATTATAAAATGAAATAACCAAGTGATCATAACTTTATCTTTTACGCTAATTATAAAATCATTTTCTAAAAACTATTTTACAATTTTGATTCTTTTTTTCTCTCCATCTCTAAATGATTTACTTTAATGGATTTTTTTCATTAATAAAAATTTATATTTTTATATAAAAAAACTATTTTGTTGTTATTTAATTTTGGGTTTCATCCATTTAAATTCTTGAGGTCAATTATTAGTGATACCATCTAGAAATGTTGTGAACCCCATTTTTCATTCCATGGATTATTTTTGATATATTGAATGATTTAATTGATTTAGAACACATATGTGTGTATGATTTATTGCTGGGGTACAATATCACCATCCAATGAATTGGATACGTGTTATATCTCACGAGATAATAATTTTGAGCATAAAATAGATGCATGTTAGCTAGGTTCTCAAGATTGATAATAATCCTAATACAGATTATCTATGATCACAATATTCTGTGTGAAACTTTTGAAAATTAACTATGTTTACAAAATTAATCATGAACATGATGAATATTATATAGGTCCATAATATTGATAATGAATTTGATAAAAATTATCAATTTTTAGATGAGTAAGACTTCACCTTATAGAGATTATCTAGGTTTACAAGATTAAGCATAAACTCAACATAGATTAGCTAGGTTCACAAGATTGAGAAAGAACGTGATATATACTAGCTAGATTCACAATGTGATGGTTACCTATGCTTATTATTATTCCATATTTTTGGTCATATATATAGGATTATGATTCCTGGGTCATGTTTAATGTCCCATAATTCCATACACTTTTCCCATGGTATATGTTTTTCCATTTGAGATTATATGTAATTCTATCAAAAATTATGTAAAACTCTAATTGTATATTTTTATAATATATTTCTCCATTGATCATATTTTCTCATATTTTTATGATATAACCCTTAAGGACGTGCTTGTAGTTTTTTCCCTTACAAGGAGTTTGAGTTAAACATGTTCTTATGTTTTCATTCTTCAGGTTATAAATATGTGTATATACTATAAGGAGCATAAAGTGTAGTATAGTGTGCTTAAATTATGAAGAAAATTTTACAAGTATTCTAAAATATGTTTCATGTATAGCAAATCCCCAAACACACTAAAACTTATATTCTTAGGATTGTGTGTTTATTGTGAGATGTAATGTTTATCTTATGAAACTGTTGTCAAATAATGATATTCATAGCTTGGATCATCTAAATTGATGTAAAAAATGATGTGTAATGTATGAGTTTTTATCATTAGACCTAGGAGTGTGGGTTAAGGAATCCTAAAAAATAGTGAAATGGAATGTTAAAGTGGAGTTCGTTGGATGTGAAAGGGTTATATTTGAGCATCTGATCCCACAAGTGTTTATTTCACCTGCATTGGGAGGTGAAGTTAGACCACATATGTGACTTTAGTGATATGTGATGGTGATAGATGGAAGGAAGGAGGGTAGGAGTTGTTCTAGTGTTGGGTCCATGAATTACCTTTTATGGACTCTGTGGCTCTAGGACTTTAGGCCATGTATTCGTCAAAGAATTTCCACTTATTAGATTACAAATCACGTAAGGGTTCCCTCTTGACCTAGTTATAAAGATGGTTCACCCATATAATTAAAAAACTAATGGATTTTGATTGAGGGAGCCAAAAGGATATATCCATTTAGAATATTTATGTATATATGATGGTATATACCTGTGTATGTATGTATTTATGTATGTATTTATGTATGTATATACATAGGTATGTATGAATCTAAATATATATTTCTAATATATATCACAATATATTTATTTAAAATATATATCATAATATATATATTATAAGAACCCGGTTCTTCCCTCGAGGTATGAATCTTTTCTTTTCTGCTTTAATGTAAGATAATGGAGGAAAAAGCGATAAAAGGCTGGCTGTAGGCCTATTACATGACGTTAATGGGAGTCATAGGCTATGTATTTCTAGGGAAGCATCATGTAATGATGGGTTCACACCGTATAATCCCAGTACCTAACCATGTAATGACCTGTAAAGGATTTGAACAGACACGACACGTAGTTTCTAGTACCCACCCTGTACTTTTGTTTTTATTAGTTAAATCAGGCAGCAGAATCATCTTTTGTCATTTTCACAGAAGGTATCGCTATTCTCATGAACCATCAGCTCCTGAAATAATTTCTCCCCCAAAATATCCATCCAAATTCCGATTTTATCACCATTATAGGCATTTGAACCCAATAGGCATGTTCTAAATTCCACTTGAGTCTTTATGTTTGATTTATCCTCTTAAAGAAGTTATCAAAGGTTGAACATTTTGGATAATTATATAAATATAATCCATTATAGGTCGAATTAGTGGCTGATAATGGATAATAAGAGTTGTGGAACAATAAGGAAGGTGGACTTGTGCGTTTCATTAATTTTTAATTTGATTATATATGACAAAGTTTCGCACACCCATTTTCAGTGTGTCACATAACTGATAACTGAACATTATTATTTCTTTCTGATGATTAAGTAATTGATTATATATTTGAAAGCATGTTTAGGGTTTTGAACCGTGATTTAGGGCCACCCAATGGGTGTGTTTCCCTTGGATGGTCTTTTTGCTGACAATTCATATGAGGATTGAAATGAATTCTAATTATTAGGATATAAAAAATGTATAACTAATTATATGAATTTCCCAAATGAGATAATTTTTATGTTAATCCTTTTAAATATTTAAATTTCATAATATGATTTTTATATGGTTTTCCCATGTGAGTTATCTTTGTTTAACCATGTAATAGTTTAATTTCCATGTGTTAGTTATTATTTAATCTGGGACAACATGATTTGATTATGTTAAAGAAATATGGTAGTTTAATTCACATGTGTTTCTTTTTATATGGAATGTGTAATTGAATTAAATGATAAAAAGTGGTAATTATGAATGGGCGAGCCACAGTCTTGGTTAAAAGACAAGGTCAGGATCATGTGTGTAATTGCACCTTATTTACGTTGGGTGATCCATTATCTCAGTTAAAAGACATTGGACGGGCTCAATAGGTTTACTATTTAATGTTCATGAGTTATCCATGGATAGGGTTTTTAGGCTCATTGAGGCATATTTAAAATGCTGAGTGAACCTAGGATCCATTAAGGGATACCTAGGATGGGCTCTATTAGAAAATGATTAAATTATTACTATGTCATGAGTTGACGATTACTTTTATATGGGGGGTCATTGGGACTTGACAGGACCACAAGAATTTTATATAATCCATTGAATTGAATAATGAAATGTAATGACTAATGAATTGTTTTCCGAGAAAAAGAACATTTCTTGGATTCGGTCTTCACATATACTTGGTTACATTCACTTCTGAGACATATGTTGTACTTAATTTTGTGTGCCTTTTGGTTTACTACTTTTACAATTTTACACTACCTATTATATTATATTCAATAATAGATTGTCACATACCTTGGATGGTTTCCTACTGGAATTTAGTCTCACTCCCTATTTGGGTCATGTTTTTTGGCTCAAACAGATTATATGATTGTAGGTGTGGATCAGAAGAAGCACCCTTCTACTGGTACTTTATTTTCTGCTTAGGAGTAAGAGAGCATGAGACCGAGATGAGTATTGAGATACTTCCTAGTCTCTTTTGTGATTTTGAGACATGTATTGTGTATTACTGTAGTATACTTGTTTTGGATATTTTCTTAGAAAATGTGACATGTTACACCATCCATTTTATGGAATGATGTCTGGTTACTTTTAATATTATTATTCCACTATTTAAATTGGTTGTATGCTGTTTACACATTCCGCCGTTGTATTATAATTTATTTTTCTATGTTACACTCTTCCAATGAAAGCATTGTTCCCCCACTATCACACCCTAGGCCCTCACTACAAGTTGTAATCCTTTGGCATTTGGGGGGATGCGCTTGAGGCCATGTGGCCAACTGGGTATGGGGAACCAATTGAGTGGCATCCGAATCCGGGAGGTTAAAAAGTAGTATAAAAGGTGTTTTTATGGTTTTCCTTATTGTTTGGAAATATTAGACAATGATATAAAGGAACTATGTTTTGGTAATAATCCATGCCTAGGAGTAGATACCCCATATACATCGAAAATCCAAATTGCCTCAAATTGACTTGTGATTTTTGGATTTTGAGTTGTTACATTTGATTTGATTTCACCATTGGGTGATACACTTGTTTTGTGTTGTTATTATTTATATTATTGCGGTTCTACTATGTGGAAACCCAATGAGATAAGGGTATGTCATCTAATGAATTATATATGAACATTTTATAAATCACATTCCATGAAATACTTCCTTGAAATTTAGAGAGCATTATTGATTGCATAATGTTGTTATAGATGTCATGCTAGATATGCATGCAGTTATGATAGGTACCATGATATATATACCTACTATTTTGATAGGTTTATTAGTACGTGTTATGGTTCTAATTGGATGGATGCGAAGCTCTGATCCATGAGGAGTATAGCCCCCCTTGGATCGGAATTTGGTGGATCATGTTTTTTCGATGAGCTAAAATTGGGTACTTATGTGCAATATGTGCCTGAAAAGCTTTCATTCGCGGGGAGTATGTCCTCCCATGGATCGGAATTTGGCACACCGTTGCATTATTTTTTAAATAAAGGGGTTTTTGGGATGTTTTTGAGGCTTACATTATAAAAACCCGGACTACACGATGTGTGATGATATGAAAATACACCATATGTTCTTCTCTTTGGGAAGAGATAACATTTCTTAAGTACACATGGTGTGCTCAGAGTACATGTCGTGCGGTAATTGACCGTGTTTTCGGCCATGTGAGAGATATCATGGTTTTTTGGGTTTTGGTTAGTGAAAACCGTGTATGGTAGATACACACTGAATAGTTTTACATTGGTGGACCCCGTGTGACTCTAGCCATGTAGAAGTACATGGCTAGAAGAGAGGAATTGTGTACATGTTGTTTACCTAACTAACATGCCATGTACTTGGGATATTTACACGCCCTAAAAAGTGGTAGTACACGCCCATGTGAGAGCTTAAGGTTACACACCGTGTATGGTTTATACATTCCATTTACACCACTTTTGGTTCCTTTTGAGAGTCTTTTATTGTTTTATGATCCTTTGATAGTATTGGACTTGAGAGTAGTCATTTATTAGTGTTTTTCCATGCAGATCGTGATGGTAAAACCCATGTAGAATTCAGAGGACTCCTAATTATTATTTTTTGGATTATATCTAAGTGGATAGGTTCTTTCTCTAGTTATTTTTTTCATTCATCACCCGTGATTTAGACTTGGCGTGAATGATTAGTTGGGTGTTCAGAACAACTTAGTTGAGTCTTTTGATCTGAGAAAAGCTGTGAGCTGTCTTTCTTGACGTATGCTATTCTAGGGTGTCCCATATAGGATCCCTATACTATGTTCTATTTTAGAGGATCCCTACTATAAGATGACTTCACTCATGTTTATCTATAGGATCACATATATAATGCATCTGAGTGTTTGAAATGACCAAACCATATCTTAGTAGAGGGATTTTGGTTGTATCTCTCATTTTTTGACACCCATACCTGACCCGTGGGGCATAAAGATGTGTGAGTTCTTAGAAGAAGTTGTTGACATGTCCTATTTTGATATATATTGTTTATATCTGTGAGTTTTTCTTACACATAGAGACCCTCGTGTAAGGGTAGTTTAACTGTTAGGAGTTATGACTTGGAATAGAGACATGAGTGATCATCCATAAGATATTTCTTTCAGCATTGGATTTATTAAAAATGGGATTTTGAGACTAGTAAATATATTTTTGTGTTACTTAGTGTTAGTAGTTGATGCTTATGCTTCGTAAGGGGCTATCCCGTGGTAGGTACCACCCTTAAATACATTGATATTGTTTTTAACTATGATCTTTCTAATGTTGGTCTCATTCAGGTGTTATTGTCCATGGTAAGAAATTTGGTTTTTAGAGAGGAAAGTCTTGTTCAGATGAGTGATCCTTTTGTCTTAACCCTTGATATAGGAATGATCATTGAGGAATGCTCACTTCGGTTGGTTAGACATACCTCGGGCATGGTCAACTACTTAAGAGGTCATGTGAACATGTCCTTACTTATGTGAAAGAAGACTTAGCACATCGTCATCCATGTAAATGGTTGTTTAGATGATCTATTTTTTAACCAATTATTACATGATCCATTTTAGAAGAGGATTCATAGGGTGTAAATCCTATGAAGTCTACCCAGAATGTGTCGTTTTCTCTTACAAACTAAGGGTAATATATGTTGACATGAAAAGTACCCATCGACTATTAAATGTTAAAAGTGAGTTGTTGAGTTCGGTTTAATAGTTGAGATTTGAGATGTTGTGTATGTCCTCGAGTTATCTCTTGAGTTGAGTGACTGATTATTTGTGGAAGAATGTTTTTCCCACTGCTTGGGATAAATTTTTGGGACTTGGGTGTTTTGACATGCTGGTTTGTTTAATTTCATCACATACCAAGTAATATGATGAAGTTATCTTGGTTCATGGAATGAAACTCATGCATCTAATTTTGTTATGATATAGAATGCCTGAGAGCAGTTGTTCCTTATTCTGAATATATAGAACAATCTTAGGTAGAGAGAATCACATGACTTGTATTGAAAATGTGACCTTCTTGGTAGAAGGATAACAATCAGGGACCATTCAGAAATGGACAATTCTACTTGAATGGCTTTGAAACATGAAATTCTTATTTCATGTTGATGCTTTATTGGAAGTGTGATGTTTTTGTAGTTGACTATGAGTGCAGCCAATGTGAGGAACCAATGATCATGAATAGACCTAGGCAGTTAAGCGTGAGATATCACAGAATTTCCTTAGGATAATGTCATTGTGGTCTGTTAAAAGATGGTGCATCAACATGTGTAGTTGAGTTTCTTTTAGGAGGACCACCAGTAGTTGTTTATCTATCCTTTTTTGGTGATTTTTTAAATCCTCTTAGTGTGATATTTTATAATAGATGAGCATTTCACCTGACTCGATATCATCCTAGATGCACTAAGGGACATCGGTTATACATCACACTACAGTTGAATAACTTTGGGATAGTTCTTGATCTTTTTCTCTGTTTTGTGTTGGATGTATGGTTTTAAATCAGGCTTGGTTAATCATTATGATACTTCAGTTCCCATGTAGGAACACCATGAACAAACTCAAGTTTCCTGCTGGTTTCTTAGACGTGACCACCAGACAGATGTCACTCTAGGTTCAATCAGTTTTTATGTGGATTTTGACCTTGTACAAAAGTCTCACTTAAAATAGGGAGTATGTACCACCTTGGTGAGTTACATGGACTATGATTTGATGAATCTGAGGTTATCTCAGTGTTTTTTTGGGATCAGATGTGATGTTTTAAAAGGGGTATATAATTTGGTTGGGGAGGATACGAAATTATGATTTTGATCATTGTGGATGAATGGTACCTTGGGAGAAGGCATTGTGTCTCAGTTACAATATATCTCCCTCCTATGTGGGGTGTTCCTAAGATAAGTCATACAGTGATGGTTAGACTTATTATCCTTCTTATTTCTCATGTATGGGTCGAGTAAACAAGTTGGAAAACTCTACCAGTATAAGGTGGGTGTGATGTGGAAGTCCACAATGTATTTCAAGGGAAGATTTCATGAACCATTTTGGTAAGGTCGATTGGGATTAAACTATTCATTGCTATAGGGTCACTGTTATCACCTAAATTGTGTTCATGTTCACCCAGTTAAAGGAAAACCACACCGGTAGTGTCGCTAGAACACTTAGGGGAATGCTTTATGAGGTTTTATAATGGTGGAGGTGTCATGTTGATGATTCCATGTGAGTTGTTCTTGACAGGATCATAAATGTTATTCTCTTCGTACTAATCAAGGAAACCTTTAGTGTTCTTGAGTTAGATATATTGTACATCTGTGTGATCGTATGACTACTCGGGGTTCCACATTCTAGCATTTATGATAGGGACTCCCGTAAAACATATTATTTCTGGAAAGTACTATAGAAGGAATTGGGTATATAGGTGATTCTAAGAATGAAATACCAACATCATACATATGGCCAATCTGTGCGCATGATTCAAGTGCTAGAGGACATGATTCGGGCATGCGTCTTGGATTTTGGGAGTTCATAGGATAAACAAATACCTATAGTTGAGTTTTCCTATAACAATATATTTTAGTGTACTTATCCGATGGCACAATATGATGATTTTTACTGTACACCTTTCCGATCACCCCTATGTTGGCTTAAGGCAGGAGAAGCTGCCATGCTGGGACCTCATCTTGTCTAGGAGACCACTGAACATGTTCAGGTGATTTGGAAGTGGATGACTGCTATGCAGTCTCATTAGAAATCTTTTTCGATCTCTGTAAATGACCTTTGGAGTTTAAGGTTCGGGATCTAATTTTCCTATGTGTTTCCCTAAGGTTTGGAACCAAGTGTATAAGGAGACATGGTATTCTTTCTCCAAGATATGTCAGGCCATTTGAGATTTTAGGGAGAGTCGGGCTGGTTTCCAATCAATTGTAGTTACCTAAGAGGTACAATGATTTTCATGGCGTCTTCCAAATCTCTCAGTCTCAACATTACTTTTTATCCCTATCTCACACTTTTCATACTAAGGAAATGGAGTTTTTGGAAGATGTGCCCTTTGAGGGGCATCCTATTCGTATTGTGGATCGTAGCACAATGGTTATCCATGAAAAATATCTCCATTTAGTACATGTGATATGACATCATGAACGAGTGCAGGATGAGACCTAGTAGAGGGAGGCCGACGTTTGATCATAGTGGTTTTCATTATTCTCAGATATTTCTTCATCACCCTTGGAAGGGAAATTCAAGAATGATTTTTTTAAAGTGGGAAGTTTGTTAGAACCTAGTTCTTACCTTGTGGTACAAATATTTCCTCTTCAGTTTTTATGTAAGATAATGGAAGAAAAAGAGATCAAAGGTAGGATACGAGAATGTTACATGACTTGATTGGGAGTTACATGCCCTGTATTTCCAGGGACTTGTCGTGTGATGAGGGGTGAATGCCATATTTTGCTAGTACACGAACATGTAAAGACCTAGCCAAGATTTTTATAGACATGGCATGCGGTTTAAAGTACATGTTGTGTACTTTTATTTTTTATTCATTAAATCGGGCTGTAACATCATCTTTTTTCGTTTGGAATGAGGGGATTTCCTGTCTTGCGAAACAGTAATTCTAGACCTAATTTGTCCTCCCAAATCTCATTCAAACTCCTATTTGATCAGCGTCAGAGGCTTTTGAACCCAATCGACAAGCTCTAAATTCCACTTGAGTTGTTCTTCATGATTTTTCCACTCAATAAAGTTATCTAAGGTTGAGAGTTTATGTTATTTTTGTACATCTAATCCATTCTAGGTCGAATTAGAGGACAATACTAGATGAGGAGAGTTTTATGACAATGAGGTAGGCGGTCTTGTTATTTTAGTTAATTGGCGAGTAGATTATATATGACAGAGTATCACATGCACATTTTTCGGGTGTTGATTAATTGATAATTGAACCCTGTTCTCACCTAATGATGATTAGGTAATTGATTATATATTTGAAATCAAGTTTAGGGTTGTAAATCTTGATTTAGGTCCACCCCATGTGTTTGTTTCCTTAGATGGCCGTTTGGCCAAGAATTCCTTTGAGTATAGACTTGAATTCACATTCTCAAGTTGTTAAAAATTTATTGATCATTATATATATTTCCCTCATGAGATACTTTTTATGTTAAGACTTGTAAATTTTTAAATTTCATAATGGGCTTGTTATAGGATTTTCCCATGTGAATTATCATTGTTTAACTATGTAATAGTTTAATTTTCATGTGTTGGTTATTATGTAAACTATGCCCATGTGAGTTGATTATGTTAAAACCATGTGATAGTTTAATTCACATCCGTTTCTTTTGATATGGATTTTTTTATAGATTTAAATTAATAAAAAGGGGTAATTAGAAATGGGATAGCCATAGTCTCATTTAAAAGAAAGTTTGATCTCATGTGACCAGTTGCACTTTATATACCATGGGTGAAAAATTATATCAACTAAAATAAAATAGAAAAGATCAAGAGGTTAATTATGCAAATGACGTGATCAAGCCAAGGATAAGGTGGTCAGGCTCATTGAGGCTTGTTTAAAATTATGAGAAAACATTGGATCTATTGAGGGACAACTAGGTCGGGTTCTATTTGAAAATGATTAAATGATTATTATGTCATGAGTTGATGGTTACTTTTATACGAGGGGTCATCAGGCCTAGGTCGGATGTCAAGACTATTATATAATCCAACGGAATTGAATAATTTAATGGAATGACTAATTACACATCTTCCTAGAAAAAGCACAATCTTGGATTCAATCATCACTTATACTTGGTCACATTGTCTTCTGAGACATCTTTTTTACTTACTTTTGAGTACCTTTTTGGTTTACTACTTTCACTATTGTACACTACCAATTATATATATCCACTAACATATTGGAACAGAAATTCAGTGGTTTCTTGTTGGGATTTGGTCTCACACTCTATTTGGGTCATTCTTTTGGGTATGAATAGATTATTTGATTGCAGGTGTGGATCAGGGAAAGATCCCTTTGGCGTGTACTTGATTCGATGCTTAGTAAGAGGAGAGCATGGGACCTAATCGAGTATTGTGATTATTTGTAGTCTATTTTGTTTCTTTAGTTATTATGAGAGATAAATTTTGTATTATTACAACGTACTTGTTTTCGTTTTTCTTTTATAACATGCGACATACTGCATCTTCTTTTATAAGGAATGATGTTTGGTTACTTCTAAAATCTATCTTCTATTGTCTACATCAGTTTTATGTTGTTTCATGCTTCCACTATTGTATTATTATTTATTAATATGAGTTACACTTTTCCAATGATGTCATAGTTTCCCCACTATCACACCATATGCCCTATCTTCTAGTCACAAGTCTTTGGCATTTGGGGAGATGCGATTGAGGCCATGGGGCCAACCGGGTACGGGGCACCAGTTGAGTGACATCTGGATCCGGGACTTTTCATATATTCTCATAAAATAGAAGAATATATATACATTATAAATAATATATATTTATATATATATATGAATTTAGAGCATATACGTGCATAGTAGAATGTATATAGAGAGGATATATATATATATTATTCCAATAACATTTAAATAAATTTTAGTCTACCATAAAATGATTATAGTAGTAGAGGAGATGCTGGAAATTAGTGAACACAATATTAAGCTAAAAAAGGATTGAAATGATGATATGGGTACTTTGTGATTACAATACATTAGTTTGAAAATTTAAAATATTTAACAAATATATTACATTTCTTTAAGCATTAAACTTTCTCCTATTCTTTAAAACTGAAATAAAAAAGGATCTCTCTGAAATAAAAATTTAAATTATTTATTACATGGACTTCAAGATGGGGACAATATATTGATAATTGATATGAAAAAAAGATATATGACATGATATTGTAAATTAAATAATTTCAAAATGACAATTACATAAATAAAATACAACTAATTCAATCATAGATTCAATGTACACACATGTATAGTAAGTTTTAAGGATTTATATAATAATTTATTTTAGGTGCATTGTAAATGAAATACATAATTATTTACAATATAATTGAACCAAATAAATTTTTATAGTATCATGTTTACCATATTGAATGCATATTCATATTTTTGTATGAATGCATATTGAAAAAATATATTTAAGCATGATATTGTACATTAAAATGAAAATGAATAGTCACATTGAATCTTAATATTATAACTATCATTCATATTTTTTAAATAATATTATATATAATCAGGAATATTGATCTTGTTTAATTTTATATAATAAAATAACATCAATGAGATGTTGTGAGGATGACTTGATTTCTGATGTGACTCTATATGTGGATTTTACATGGTAATGTTGATGATATGTATTTCAGTCATAGAAATTTATATTAGTAAACAAAATAACTAAAAACTTCTATGATTTCTCATTCAGTAAGTGATGCACTTGTATACAGTTCAATGATTCTTATAGGACAAATAGATTGTGTTGTTGAAAAAAAATCAAAATTTATGGAATGTATGGTAATATAAATAATTGGGAAATGAGGAAATAAATATTAATGGAATGAAAATTGTGGTTGGAATAGGCTTCAAACAAAATATCATAGAACACATGTACAAAACCATTAAATAGATCGACTCCAAGGGGGAAATGAAGTTGAAAATGCTGCAAGATAGAGAATAATATGATTCTTATAGAATTTGAAATATTATTTTATAGGCTTATCATCATTTCACCTAAATGTTAAAGGATAATTAGGTGTAAATTACTTTTTTGTTCATATGTTTAATATATATATATATCATGAATTTTTAAATACACATTCTGTATATGCTAATAAATGTATATTTTGTTGGTCATTAATTTTCTCTATAAACATTTAGGGTTTAATGTTTGACAAGTTAAAATAAAAATTGGAAATATTTAAAATAAGATATAATATTTACATGGATAGAAAAAATTAAACCCAATAAATGTACATATGTATAAAAATTTTTATTGTAAGTAATATTTAGAACAAAATAGGCCTATACTATTCATAGTTTCTTATTGAAAATGCATAACTAATATGGAAACTCATATAGATAATACATAATGAAAATATATATTGAATATAAAATTCATATACGTAATTAATAAAAGAAATACATATATGATATTCATAAAGGAAAAGGATAAAAATATGAAATGGGAAAAATTTATAGTCTAATGATTCAAATGATTCTATTGGAAATGCATTCAAAATATGGAAACTGAATATGATTGTATAGTATGATAAGTTGATCTATAATATGATTATAAATGAAATAAATACACAATATGCACTATTATAATGGGGTAGAATATGCTTATTTAATAATTAATTAACATAAACAGAATCACTGGAAGATATATATTGAATATTACATTGTAGATTATATATACATAATACATAATAAGAAGAATATATTATAAGATACGTAATAAAAATATTCCATAATAAATAATCATAATAATTAATAAACCTAAGAATAATCCATAACATATGAGAAATAATCTCATGGGAACATGTTAAATTATACATACGCATAAATAAAATACATAATGTATGGATAAATCCATAATTAATACTATAGAATCCATATATCCAAATTTAAAAATCCATAATGAATGTTGAAAATTCTATAATCCATGTTGAATATATATGAATATTGTAGAATCCTTAATGGATAATGAATATACATTGATATGTCTAAATTCATAATGCATATCCCAAAAATATACATAATGCATATATTTAGTAACATAATGCATCTATTTATAATCATAATGTATATCACATAAACATGATGCATATTGGATATTGTATATATTTAGAATGAGAATGCATATATTTAGATATAGAATATATATATATATATATATATATTAAGAAATAAAATGTGTTTCATATCTCATATATTTTTAAACAAAACTCATATTCCATATATTTAAAAATAGAATATATCTAGAATGTATATTGTATATACTTAGAATTCATACTGCATATGTTTAGAAACATAATGAATTATTCTTATAAGTAAATGTAAATAAATTAATGGGAATATAAATTGAAGGTGTAACTAGTGAAAGGTGTTAGATATGTGCACTAAGACCATATTAATTAGGTGCATGGATGGTGCTTCGCTCTTGTTACCCCTTTTGCTGATGGTGCATGTCATGGCCGCGACGCCGCCTCCCCTCCTAAACCTTCTTCGAATAGGGAGGGGAGTTTTAACTTCTCCCTCACGCTCGCTTCCATCTCATCTCTCTTCTTTCTCTCCATTCGTGGATACATCCCCCTCCCTCTATTTCATCCTATTTAAATAATCCCCATGGTGAAATCCTTCATGAATGGTGCTCTCTCGGTACTTATATATCCTATGGAGTTCACAAAAGCTTCTGCTCTACTGGATATCACTTTGGTTTCCCGATTCAGAAAGATTCACCCATATGTTGATGCGTTCGACTGGTTTGTATTTTCTTTATGGAATTTATAAGATCGCGCAAATGTTGGCCTTTTATATGAGAGACACATTCAGTTACATTTCTCAAATGAAGAAGACCTGATTTATGCTTGGGCCTTTGCTCTGTGCTATATGGAGGGAGATAAGTTTTCTCTATTCTAGTGGACCTTTGATTTCCATCTAAAGAATGACCCTCTGACCACAGTGCATTGGACAACTCTACCAGGACTATCTCTACAATTAAAGAGCCAGGCCACCATTCAGTTGATAAGTAATATGCTTGGCCACAACCTCTGTTAGGATACTCCCACCAATGTTATTTTTCATCCAGTCACTCCTAGGATATGTGTTGAAGCTGATCAATCTAAAGGCCCCCTGGAAGCTATCACCATTAAGATGGAGGGAGAGATTCTCTAGCATCAAACTATATGTTACTATGATTGGATCCCTTTATGTTTTGGTTGCTATCAAATAGTACATGAGTCTTCCAAATGCTGTCGTAGCCTTTCATTCAGTTTCCATAATATGCCTCCCTTTCTAATGATGGGAGATGCGATTGTAGTCAGCAAGGCCGCTGATGTTCAATCGGATATGGGAGAGGATGTTGCTATATTTCAATACAAATTCAATAAAAATATATATGCGTTGGTGGAGAATCAAGGGGTAACTAGTCATTCAGCTCCCATGTTCAAGGATAAAAGGCCAAGTGACAATCTGAAGGTGGAAGATGTTTATAATCATTTGAGGCAAGACCTGGGTATACACCTCTAGTTGAAGGATTAAATTGATAATGGGGGACATATCCATGGACATCATAGCTGAAATGAATTTGAAATATCAGTTAGTGCTCCCACAGAGGCAAAGGAAGCGGACACTGGGTATGTAATCAGAGTAGAGATCGAGTCTTCTAAAACTTTTTTTAGGAGGTATTTGCTGCAGTTTCATTTCAGGTTCAAGAGAGGCAGGGAGAGGTGAGTGTATTGGGTCCACTGGACCCAAACACTTTTACTTAAGAAATATCTTACCACCTGAAGGCTATGAGCATGGGTATAGAGAATGGTCTCAAACCAGGAAAGGCGAAGGTGCCGGTCAGGCATAGTCCCCCAAAGAAGGCCTAGTGGTCGAGTCAGGAAACCATTTTGAAGTCCTGGATGTTCAAGAAACAACATTGGATCAAGAGGAAGAGGATTCAAGTGATGAAAATTACAGAAAATTGTCTGTCGATAGTTTGGAAAGAATTCCAGGTAAAGGTCTTCATAGCCCTAGAAGGAAGAAAGGTAAACAATGATAGAGAGATTAAGGGAAATGTATAGTGGTCAAGGGGAAAAACAAAGGGATGCAAGTATTATTCACCCCTGCCTAAACCAATAAAAACTAGGTCGGCTTAGAAAAGTGGAAACAAGGAAAGCAAGACCTCTCAGAATAGGGAAGGTGGAGAATAAAGAGGGAGAATAAGAACAGTTGAGGAAGAATAATGGGAGTGCTTAAAGCTCATCCTCCATTCCAAGGAAGAAATACTTGAAAAAGAGGTTAGGGTAAATGCTCCAAAAAAGGAGATCGAAAGAATATATGAAATAAGGTTTCGATTTGATTCCCAGGAGGTGCATGAGGTGTGGTTAGACAAACAAGATCGAATCCGGGCTCGTGGCTTCAACCTAGGTAAAATAAATTTGGAGTAATTCATATATACAGTGGAAAGAATGACTACTCACCTCGAAGAGCTCATCAATGTGGATCCGGACACCCAGCTTAGTACATTGTAATGGGAATTTTATAGATTGCCTAATTCTAATAATCTTAGTATCGTGTTTAATATGTTTTTATTCTTTTTCAGCAAGTAGTGGTGCCCCTATGTTTTGAACCTTTGTTTCCCACTTTTTTACTTAAAGTGTCATAATAAAAATTTATATTGGAGACAAAAAAAAAATAAATAAAAAATAAAAATTAAAAAATTAGGTTCTTGTATCTTCCCATGAAATTTTATCAATTATGAATGGTTTAAATTAATTTTATAATATTTTTAATAGTATTCATTGAGTAAATGACAATAGGATAAATGTATATGGATACTTTGAATATAGTTGATGCATTTAATTAAATGAAATCCATGTGTAATGACTATATAAGGGGATAAAATCTCTCTTATTGTAAACATCGATTGATTACAAACCATATAATAATTTATTCTTCTCATACTTTATTCATCTATCCCAGAGAAAGAACTTAAAAACCATAAAGGGTATTTGGTATCCTCTAATAGAGATTGGGATCTAAGGCCAGTGTAATCCCTCAGAAACAGAAAGTATTTTCTTACTACTTTGGTGATTTTCATCAATAGTACTCTATTGGAGATTGATGATTTAGGATAATGCACCAGTTGTACAAGTACACATATTTTGTATTCTTTATTTATATTAGAAATTGACAAGGTTGAGGATTGATCATATTGATGGGTTTTTATTCTACTTCTATGGTTTATATGATGAACCCCAAAAACCCAAAACGGGTATTAGAGAAAGATTTTCTTTAAGGAATTAATGTGTTAGTTTTTTTATTGAATATTTCATTCTTAAAATTTTAAAATGAGATATTTCAAGGCCAAATATTTTTTAAGAAAAGCTTATATTTATTTATTATGATAAATAAAGTATTTATTTATTATAATTGGGAATTAAATTATTTATAATTAATGAAAAGGTATATTAGAATATTTATAAAATTTACAAATGTTCTTTTAGTTAACTATAAAATGATTATTGTTGATTGATTCAATATTTTTGAAACATTTATTATGAATATTCAATAATATTATTTCATTAAATTATTTTAAAATTTATATGGTTTATAAGAGGGTTTATAAACCATAGTAAAATTTATTTTGGTAGTACATCAATTTAATAATTGTTTATAAATTATATAATTATATAATGATTTATAATTAAATAAATAATTTTTTATGTAAAATTTAGCAAGGAGAATTCTTTGAAATATTAAATGTTAATATTTTAAAATACATTTTACCTATTATACAACATACATCGTGATGTTGTAATAAAATGTTTATTTATAAATCAAAAGGGTCATTTATAAAGAGTTTGTAAATTTCAAAGTAAATCCAAAATATAAAAATTATATATTTAAATTACGAAATGATAATAATTATTGATTTTTAATTTTTTAAATTAAATAGGGGACTTATTTTGAGTAATTATTTTAACCATCTCAAAAATGGTTTGGATTATTAATTTAATTTAGATTTAAATAAAATTGAAATTAATGTAATTTAAATTGTGAAAAATCTTTACTTAATATTATATTATATTTTTTTTGTAATTCATAATAATGTAATATATTTATAGTGAAAATGAAAAATAATTATGAATATTAAAGAGTTTATACTATATTGAGTACAAAATTGTTTATATTAAAAAATCATCAATGTTCATAATGTTAGATAATTTATAAAAGTGTTTATAATTCAATTTTAATTATGGATTTTTCATATTTATTTATACAGTAATACATAATGTATTTATTTTAGTTAAGATAATTCAATTAATAATTGAACTGTATTATTTATAAATAGTTTATAAATAATAAAAATGGTATTTTTGAGATTACTTTTTAAATTTTTAATGGTTTTTTAAATTAATTAACCATAAAAGGTATGTGGTTAATAAATTAAATGTTTTTGAAATATTTATGACAGACAATATTTAAATATTAAAGAGTTATTATTAAGAATTTTATTGAAATTAATATGGTTTAAAAAATGTTTATAAATTATAATATCAAGATATTAACATCCAATCAAATTATATAGAATTTATGTAATATGGAAATAAAATATCAATTTATAAACTACTTTCACAATTTAGAAGGGTAATTTAAATTACATAAATAAGACTAAAATAAAAAGGTTTTTATCTTTATAATTACAAATAAACCATAATTAAATAATTTGAAATTATTCTAATTAAAAGGATGGACGTATTTGAATATATTATTAAAACCACATTAAAAGTTTTTATGATTAATATGATTATATTATTAAATAATATAATGTATATTATATGTAAATTATATAAAAGGGATTACATAATTGAAAATTAATGATAAATTAATTCCTAAAATTTAATATATAATGAAATTCCATATAATAGAAAATATGAAAGAGTTCACATTGAAATTTAATACAAAGGTTTATATATATGAAAGTATGGAATAACCATAATGTTTATCTAAATTATAAAATGTTTTTTAAAATATTTTATTTATTGAATGGTTCATAAATTGTTCTCACGTTTTGATATTTGAAATGTTCATTTATTTAAGAAGATATTACCTTATTTATTCTTGTATATAAATTTTTTAATTATGAATATTGTTTATAGTTTATATATATGATAAATTACTTATAGGAGATAATGTATTTCATTTCATGCTAGGTTAAAGTCCAAAAAATTTAGTTTTCATGTACCTTAACATTGATAAGTAATTTTACATATTAAATTGAATTCAAATGTCAAACATAGTTTTTAAATATTTGGTGTTAGAGATATGATTAATTGAATTCTATATTGAGTAAACTCTCATTGAGGAGAGGGACTTCGGGTCGAACCACCTACGAATCTAAAGGCAGATTCATTATTATAGAAAGATGAATGAGGTTTTTTATCTGTCTATCTGGGATTACTCATGTAAGGATTTTCAATATCATATAACTATATTTATTTAAATGAAGAGTTAATATACCTTATGATTATGATTTTTTTAAATATGTATGAATATTTTTATCTTCTATTTTTGAGTGAATAACAAAAACTTTTGGGCAGTGTAAAAGTTACACAATAATGTGGTGTTGAAACAATAAGTTAATTGTTATAGTAAGGATTCCAAAACAAAATTATTTGAATCACGAAAACTCAAAAGGAATAAAACATGAGAATATAATCATTACATATTATGTAATAATTTTTAATTTAATATTAATATGATTTATTTTAAATTAGAGAAGCTTTAAAATAAAATGCCTCGAATATTAAATGTGAGATTCCTTCCAAAGTTAATATTTCTATGAACTCAATCATCAAATTAGATAGTTCATTCAAAAGTTAGTTTCCACTTGATTTTATTTTTTTATATTATTCATTGTGTTTATTTTTGGTTACACATATCAAGATACTATATATTTAGGCAACTAGATCAATAGAGTGGATTATATTCCACTTGAGTGATTTAAATAAAGAGTAATAAAATAAACTATCCAGGAGTCAAAAGTATTATTTTAGAGATGATTCCCTACCTCAATAAATAAGTTATGAGATAAATTACAAATCAGACTCTTTAACTGGTGAAATATGGATCATGTCTCACTAAATTCATATGATTTATGGGGTTATCAATTTTTTATCACTTTAATTAAAAGTACTTGATGAAAAGGTATAAAACATGATTCTCATATGATAAAATATTATATTTTATAAAATTTGAATCATCATAATCTTGATAAATGAGATTAATACATGATAATAAAAGTTTAATGTAATAAACTAATGATACTAGAAACATAAGAAAATTTCCTTAGAAAGGAAAATTCAATGAGTTAAGGAAACACCTTCCCGAGTAACCATGTATTAAAGTTATTAAATAGGTGAATCTATATACATATAAATAATATAATGATTCACTTGGGGGTTCAATGTCATTTAATGAAAAATTTCCCATGGATTTTTAGTCTCCGCTCATATACATAATGTGATCATGTACGCCAATGACTTAACAAGACTTGAGGATTTTATAAGGCTTGTTATGATTGTGGAATTCATAATATTTTCACAAATATAAATTTTCTAGCAATTTGAATATATTATTTTACTAAATAAAAATGGTTTTATAAGTTATATAAATAATAGCTTCATGAGGTAACAAGTTATGGCTTATTAATTTGTCTGACATACTGAAATATATCTCTTGCGATGTCATCCAATCATTGATATACTTATGTGTGTATAATAACTATAAATAATCCATAGTTTAAGTTTCTTATGTAACTAAAATGATAAAATTTATAATTTTATACCCAACTAATGTATTTTGAAAAATAATCATATCTAATCAGGGTGTATTTGGGTACATTTTTAATCATTTCATCAGTTGGAGTACCACCAAGATGGTATTTTTTCACTTGTATGAAAAAAATACACCCATAACTTAATTGAATTAGCTATGAAAATGATTTTCCATTCTTATTTGGATCACTTTGGGTGTGTTTATTTACTTGGATAATGGACATGTGATGTGCTTATCTATAATATGAATGACATGTGATTTATTCATTTACTTTTTAAGTCTATTTCAGAGAATCAAGAAAAGATGAGTTTTAGAATACTAGATTGACTTGTTCCATGAATATTGGTCATTTGATTTATTTGAAAAAAGGATTATATAGGTATGAATACGATATATATGATATATCGAGTGGTGGGAATTTTCATATAGAGATATGGGTTTGTTTGATAGAGATCACACCCAATCGCTTAGTATCTTGAGTATCATTGATGATTTGACCGATATTTCACTTTAAATACATCTACGAAATATGAATTTAACATTTTTCATTAATTATAGTGAGGAAAAAATGGCACATAATTAGGTAATTGGATGTGGATAAAGTGTTTTTAAGAATATTTTGTTTCAAAATGAGTAAATTTTGATGAAACTTCATCCAAAACAGTTTCGAATGGGTTCAAAAATGGTTGGAAAGTTTGGGATAAAGGCCTTGTTAATTTTAGTTTAATTAGGATATTGATGGATATATGAAATAAAACCATATTCATTATTTAAATATTGTGACTAAATTTTTTTACATATATTATCACAATTTTTTTAATATGAAAATCAATTAATTACATCACAAGGATCATGAGGTCTAGCATCTTTGAATGAATAGTTTCATAATAAATCAATGTGAGACTAAAATAAAACTTTTCTATTTAATTATCCATTATTATATCCTAAATCGTTTTGAGCTTCTAAAACTGAATTGGATAACCTAGGAATACATAGTAAAAATCGGCGATCTAAAAATCCTAGGAAGGGAATAAACATGATAATGAAAATTTACATGTGAGTTGAAGGTATAAAATGATATCATAAAATATAAGGCTCGTGAGTAATCACATGGGATAATAATATAAATAAAATAGAATTATAAGATCATAGAATCATAGGAAATTTGGTAGCTACATATAAAAATACATAAATGTGAGTTAAGGATAACTACCTAGACAATATCTCATGGTGGACAAAGTTCCATAATGGATTTAGTTTACTCCCTAATCCCATACATGAACTATCATGTAAATAAATATTTACCTAATGAATTAGAGTGAACATCATAACATGATCTAGATTATTTTTGCCATAAAATCAAATCAATCATCAGCCATAAACCTAAGAATTACACCATGAAATAAATTAGTTTCATAAGGTTGTCTCATATCATAATCCAAGGAAATTTTATAATAAAGGAATTTGAGAGATGATCATAAAGAATGTATTACCACATAAAATTAAAGTATAATAATCTAGTTATATAAGTTTGGTAAATTTATACATAAATTAGAATTAATCTATAATATAAAATGTTGTCATTGATGATGAAAAAGTCTTTAAATGACTACATGAATTATTTATTTAGAAAAATAACATTTTCACTTAGAAATCACTTCTTAAAAATATAAAAAGTTATAAAATATTATAGAAAACATTTTCATTTAAAATAAATATGGATAGTTAAAATGGAAGATCAAAATAATTTATTGGTCCCGACAATGGGTAATTTCATACATACCGTATAAATTAAAAAAACATTTCCTTCACAATTTTTTAAAAAGGCTAAAAAGTTCCTCATTTAGAAAATGATAATAATATTCATTAAAATCATTTCTTAAAAATTCAAACTTGGGTAAAAATTTCTTCAAAATCTTATTTGGATATTGTTAAAATATGTCTTGAAAATATTTTTCAGAAAACATTGATATGGATGAAAAATTATTTTCGACCAAAGAAATAAATAAATTCATATTTTCTTAAAATAAGTTTCTCAGTAAGTATAACTGGCAAAGAGGGAAAAACAGTATTAATAATTTCAAATTTCATGAATAAACATGATATATGAAAATAGATTGTGTTCAAGAAATAAATACAAAGAAATTATTCCAAGGGAGTCTCAGACATAAATAATCCCCAATAATGATGAAAATATGAAATTAACCCTTACTAATTTTGTAGCTTTTGAATCATAACCCCCTTGAAAAAAGTGACTTAAAAAGAAAATTTAAATACCATGAATATAAATTGATTCAAGATATATAATTCCAAGTGGTTGTATATACACACCAAAAAATAAATTAGTGGTGAATATGGAATATATCTCACGAATGTAAAAGTGATATTAACCCTTACCTTGATTCCAGACATGATGTGTAGGTCCTTTATCTAATAAGTAATAAATTTAAATCAATTATTATTTTATTAATAAAATTATAATATTTTAACTCATTATAATTAAACCGTTTACTTCATTACTTTGATGAAAAATTTAATAACTTAATTAGTAATGTCTACGTTGGTTGTTTTTAGGACGCACAGTTCATAATTTCAAAACAGATCGGTGTGTTGACCATGGCAAAAGGGGTAATTATTATATAATTTAAAAATAATAATTATTACATAATTATATTTTTTATACATAAATTATAATTTTAAATAGAACCATAAAATATGGTTATGAAAAAAAAAAGTTTTTACAATCATGGAGACGATATGCCATATACAAACATGAGAAACATGTACTTTTTTTCAATGATCACGATTGAATGAAGTTAAGTGTTAGTTTATAATTAAATAATTATAATTATATAATATATATCATATTATTTATTTATATACACATAAATATACCATCCATGTGATGCGGTAATAAAAAATGAATCGCATCACTTCACGAGGTTGTAGTCTTCTATACACATGAATAACATAATCATTTTTCAATGGATGGTTAGATAAGATGTTAGATGATACGTTACTTATATATAATGATTAATATGAAATAAATATGATATATAAAAAATAAATCCAACATAATGGACATCCATTAGAGGTGATGATGAAATAAAAATTACATCGGTTTGTGAGGCAGTATTTCTCTGTACACACGAATGATGGTTTCGTTTCCCATTTGATGGGCTGGGAGATGGGTAAATATTATTCGATAAAAAGAATAATAGAATTTTATATAGGAGGTAATTTTGTTATTATATATTAAATTTTGATAAATAATTGAAGGTGTAAATACAATTATTAAAAAAGAAGGTGCTCGATGAAGAAAAATGCCTTCTCTAAGAATATTCTCCATTTGATCTCCTATTAAAAACCTAAAGGTTCGCCTTTTGGGAAGAAAAGAAGATCTAGAATGTGTACACGGTTTTGGGGATATATTTTAATAGGTTTTAGCCAAAAAAATGGATTTATAGGTGTGAATAATTGATTGTAGGAGGTTTCCTTTTATAATTGAGGAGTGACTTTTTGTAAATACCCAAAACAATCCAATAATGGGATAACACTCTTAGAAAAAGTGCCCCCTAAATTGATAAATAATGGATTTTATGAATGATATGATCTTAACACACCTCCAAGATTTAAATATAAACATGTTAGAAACATTCTATTAATTTTACCTTTACGGTTACTCAATTTTTCTATTATAGTTTTACACCAAATTTAATAGTATATTTTACTATTTTTACTATTAATTTTAACCAAAATTAAATTGAAATTATTGCCTAATATTAATAATTATGTTTTAAAATAATAAATCCATTTTATCAAATTCATGTAACATAATTGTAAAAATTCATTTTAAAATTACACCCACAAAATGTGTTGACAAACGATTTTTTCAAGAAATGCATTTTTTATGAAATAAATGGTCTTATATTAACTTTATAACTAGATATCATATATATATATATATATGAATTTAAATTCATATAAATAGATTTACAATAAATTAATTTAATATAAAAATTTCCTTACTATTTATTTTTTTGTTAATTAAAATGGATATAATTTATGCATTTGAATACACTTTTCAAAAACCAATGTTTATAAGAAAAAAAATAAAAATATACCATATTCATGAAAATTGACTATTAAAATTAAATTTATTAGAATAATATAAATCATATGTGTCATATATATATTTAATACCAAATAAAAATATAATATAACTTTTAAATAAATTTATTTAATGATAATAAATGACAGTATTTGAAAAATCAGTAATTTTCACTATTCACTGAAAATCAAACATTTCAAAAAAATAAAAATTTTAGAAAAATAAAAAAATCCACCCTTTATTAATTTTTATATCAGGATTTCATAAATAATTTAAATTTTATAAAATAAAATTTCTAAAATTTACATCAATTAATTAAAATATTTTCTCTCAAAAATAAATAAAAATCAATTTTGAAGGAAACATATTTTTTATAGAATAAAATATCTTTATTAAATGCTATATTAATATTTATTAAGAATTTATAAATAAATTAGTATTTAGTAGTTCCTTTATATAAATTTTTATTATGATTTTAATAAAATGAATACCTTATAATTTAGTGTATAGGTTATAACGATAATATATTTCATGGGTCATTTAAGAATCAGGTTGCATGTCGTATATGATACTGAACATTATGTTATTATTTGAAAATATAATGATGTTATAGTGCTGGAGCCATACCATATGGTTTTATCAATTATGAATGGTTTAAATGTCTTAAATAATATTTTAAATAGGATTCAAGGAATAAGTGATAATGTGAATAATTTTATATTGATACATTGAATATGGCTGATGTGTTTTATTAAATGAATTGTCTGAGGAATAACTAAATAAAATGATATGATCCCTCCTGTTATAAACATAAAATTATTTATAACCTAATAATACTTTATAATTCCAAATCCATATTAATATCTCCTATAGAAAGTATTATCACCCATTATAGATAATTAGGTATCCTCTGATAAGGATCAGGATCTAGGGCATGTGTAATCCCTTTAAGGTAGAAAGTCTTTGTTTATGTTTTTATTGATTTTCAAAAAGCATACTCCATCAAGGATAAAAAATTTAAGATACTAAATAAATTATTTAGGTATAAATATTTTATGACCTTTATCTATATTATATATTGACTCTATCAAGAATATATCACAAATATAGGTTTTTATTCGGCCGCTATGGTTCATATGATGAACCCCTAAAACCTAAAAAATTGATTATCATGTTTCTTTCGATTGTTTTATTTATAATATAACTTCCATATAAGTGGGTTGTTATTTGGCATCTATGTATTCCACTTTGAGATTTTTTATATGATAAGGGGTGCAATTAAATCATGATATCCAAAATTATTAACCTAAAAATTATTCATAAAATGAAAGAATTTTAATGAATCAAATATAGATATAACTAAAAAAATCTCTATTATTTTCCATTTTGTCAGAAATAAATGAGATTGTTTTATGAGTTTGAAATAAGATATATGTAGTAGTTTAAATGTAAATATTTTAAATGTTTAATATGTAATATATTAGTAATTAATATACAGTATTCATATACATGATATTCATTGCGTATATACTGTGTATATGAAATATGTATAAACCTGGTATATAATTTGAAATAGGAACATGCATGTAATTTTATTTTAAAATGAAATATTATTTACTAATATTATAGTGGAAACAGGAAATAGAATACACCTATGACCATAAGATTATTATGTAGTATAAATTTATGGAAAATATGGAATAAATTTTATAGTTTAATATTAGGGAAAACTGATATCAGGGAAAATGAGAAATTTATGAAGTGATGATAATGTATTTTATTATATTATGTTAAGGGGTAACACAATTATGATATTAAAATTGTTAACCTATAATGTATTATAGTTAAAATCAGTATGACTAATTGAATATAGATATTAAAAAAGCTTCACAATTCTCTTGATTTTTTCATAATTAAAAGAGTTTAGTATATAAGTATGAATTTTGATATTGATAATAGTTAAAAGAAAGATATTTTCAAATATAAATACGTAATATTCATGTAATATATATAAAAAATTAATTCACAACATATTTAGTGTGAATATAGATGGTATATTAAATACATATTACTGAAATACAGTCTACGCATTATGAATATCTCTATAATTGTTTTGCAAAATAAAAAATGAAATAGTATGGTCGAAATAAAGAATTTGGATTAATGTTTCATAGTATATAGGGTTCCCAACCATATATAATTCCTAATGAAATTTGAGTTTGAGTCACCAGAAATCTCCAGTATAGATTTGAAAATTATAAACAAGTACTTTTTTTAATTTAATATAAATATGAATAGTGGACCATAAATTTTATAAAAGGGTAGATAATTCAATTTTTTAGTGGTTTTATCCCCAATATGTATTTCATTGAATTCCTCAAATAGATTTAATACAAATTATAATTTAATAGTGTCTATCTATATTTTACAGTTTCCACCAATTTTAGTATATAAAATCCAGAAATGGATTCCATAGAAATCCATAATGATGTAACAACAACCTTTTCAGTAATTATCAAATAGATCTATTAAAAAAAATTCTTAAACATGACAATAATATCATACAAATATGTGAATCAAATAAAATTTTGTATCACTAAGTTATTGATCGATTAGTGAAAATGATATCAGTGAATGAAATTAGTATTTGTGTGAAGAAAATTCAAAATAATGTCATTATCAAGAGTATACCTCTACGAATTTTATAATTGATCCAAAACTATGAAATTTATAGAATTTTAGAACATACCTCTATATAAAGTTGTTAAATATTTCTAGCCTCACTTGGTTAAATACCCTGATAGGTGGGATGAATTAGAGTTTTAAAAATTAAAAAACACAACTTTGATCTTCTTTGATCATTTAAAAAACTATCTTCTCTCATCTTATCTCAATAATATATGTATGAAAAAATAAAATCATTGAATATAAACAAAAATTTACATGGTTCAACCTAACACGGCTAGTCCAAGGAGCATACAAAGATGATGGTCCAATATACTAGTGTAGCACCCCGACCCTAAAAGCTCAGAGCTGGTGCATTGACTATTGGATTTGTAGAACTATGAGGGATAAAATCCCGAAGGAACAATCATTTTAGTAGTTTTGAAGAAACTAGATACATACATGGAACTCATATTAGATTGAGAATTGTAACAGAAAACAATACATAAACTGAAACCGTAGGAACTCAATATATGGTCCCCTCTTCATAACCTATTGAAGGTAAACAAATGAAAGGGGTGAGCTCAAATGATCAGTATGGGTTAATAATAGAATAATCCTGAATCAACAATAACTGAATCATAAAACAATTTGCATAGTCAATATGGCATGTTGAATAAATGAAAAACACATGCCATTAATAAACTAAGAATGAAATTGCATCCACATATATTGTCATTGTGAAAACCTCATGGATATTAATAACTAAAAATAAATAAAGAGGTATGATTATTAATTGGACATGATGTATATGGAACATGATAAAACTATAACATCAAAATAGTTTATTTATGTGGGTAGAAACCTATCTTATTTTTGGAAAGAAACTCAAAGGTTTTGTCTCCACCTGATTTGTCTCATGAGACCTATCGATGTATCGAGGGGATATATTGGGCCTCTTCTATCACTGGAAGTATATAGAATTATTTATACATATATTTAATACATGTAAAATATTCCTTCTCAATATCCATATAGAGTAGATAATATATATTAATCAATATTTCCATAGTTAAAACAACATTCCAAATAAAAACCATATGTGAAATGGTATACGGTTTAAGGAAATTATAATATCCATGCTACAAAAAAATTGATATTTTAAAGAATTATAATTTCAAATGAAAATTAATATAAAATGGGAAGTAGATACACAACATTAGAAATATCAGGTGCACATTACCAAGTAAGTCTCATTTAAATGGAAATTGAGATAAAGTCCCTTACCACATAGTAATCAATTGAATCGTATGACCCAAAATAAATAATCAGAAAATGAATCACGGAGTTCCATGAATATAAATAGAATAATGATATTATATATAAAATGGAAGTACCCATATACCACATACAAGAAATATGTGGCAAAAAATTGGAATCTCATGGAATTAAAAGTGGGATGAGAAACCCCTTGCAAACATTTTGGCATGGTAATAAGTGTTCTTGTGAGGGATTAATGAGAGTTAAAGAGGTATACTATCATTTATATATCATAAAGATAGTATGGGTGAGATGAAAAAACATACCCCATCAATAGTTATTAAAAATAAATGTACACAACATTGGGATAATTCTTGAAGAAAAGTGAGAGAGAGGACCCCTTATGAAAATTTGGCAGCCTAACGACGTCACTTAAAAATTCAAAAAATAGTTTGAGAAGAGAATGGGGGTCTATCATCACTCTTATGTAATATGGACAGAAAGGTGAATATGGAATGACATATCCCAACATAATCCAATTGAAAATAAAATATAAAACATAAAATGAAAGATTTAAGAAAAGAGAATGGTGGTACATTACCTCACATTATAGCGTAACTCCCAAAACATGAAGGATGGGACCTTGAAAGCTTGAGGAAAAATTTATATGAATACTAGGAAGGTAAAACTACCAGATATTCTGGGATTACGGATTTGGAATAAAATAAAAAAAGGGATGAGTGGTTAGTTATAGTAAATGAGAGTGAGTTTTTTTATTAATTTAATAGTACACCACTTTAGTGGTTCTTTCAAAATCATGGGTTTGCCCATGGTATGTGCCAATGGTTTTAGCCACCTAGGACACATAATGTTATATTTTACTATAAAAAATATGACCGGACTTTCATATTAATTATTAAATCCTTATGATGTTATTAAAATATAGAAAACTCAAAACTGTATTTTTACTATTCACAAAATTCAGGTATTTTAGGAAAATACCAAAAATTCACCCTAACCATTTTCCGATGTGTAGAATTAAAATATGCACTCCGTTTTTTGAAACTAATTTTTTTACATATTATTAATTTATTTTTTATATAAATCATAATTTATTCAAAAATAACAATTTTAAATCTATAACTAGTTTTTTAATACCTTGAAAAATTAATCAATATCTCATTACCTTATAACCATAAGAAAATAAAATAATAATATTATTTGCTATTTATAATTGTCATATTATTATTCATATTACTATTCAAAAGGGTTTGTTACTATTCATTAAAAAACAAGTTGGTTCTATCAGACTCCAAATAACTTATTGATCACAACTGTAGATGGCCGTTTTTTGAAATTCAAAACACAGATATGTCAAATTTTAGTTTAATGTCCAGGTTATGACATTCTCCTATAAATAACCATGTTTTGTTTTATAGAGACTCAATTCTTCATTCAATATAGTCTATATAATGAATTAAAAGTATTGAATAGAAACATACCATAAAATGTTTGGGGTGCTATATTATTCCCACCGTCATAAATTTCATCCTGGAATTTTTTTTCATGTATAAAGCCCTTGAAAAAGATGTGGGTGGTTCTTGTTCAAAAACTATTCATGTTACCATGCTGATTCATCCATTTTATGGTTTCTCCAATGAACCTTTACTAGATGAGTTGACCGATTTTTCAATACCTACTCCATTGAGTAAAAAATCTCGATAGGCTCTTCACAAAATTAAAAATCAGCTTCCAACTCTATTTCTTCATAGGCGAGTACATGCGTTGGGTCTAGAATATATTTATTTAAAAATGAAACATGTAACACATTATGAACATTGGAGATACTTGGTGTCATTTCTACACAGTAAGCTATAGCTCTGATCCTTTCTATAATTTCAAATGGTCCGATGTACGTAGTGCTAAGTTTACCTTTCTTACCAAACCTTAAGACACCCTTCCACAAAGATACTTTTAGAATGACATGATCTCACACCTTAAGTCCAAAATCATTTCTCTAGTTATTATAATAACTCTTTTTCTTACTTTGGGATACTTTTATATGGGACTAAATTTTATTTACCTTTGCATTTGTCTATTCGATAAGTTCTCGATCCAAAAGTTTCATATTTCCAACTTCATCCCAACAATTTTGAGTTCCACACCTCTTACCATATAATGATTCATATGGTACCATTATAATGATATAATGGAAACTATTATTGTAGGAATATTCCACCAATGGTAAGTATTGATCCATCATACCTTCAAAATCAAGAGAGAATGATCTCAACAGGTCTTCCAGTGATTGAGTAGTCCTTTTAGACTGTCCGTAAGTTTAGGGGTGATAAGTAGTACTCATATGATACTTAATATCCACATCCTTTTGGAGAATTTTTCAAATTTTTTATTTAAACTAGGGATCTCAATCAAATATAATTGATATAGGTTCACCATGATTTCTAACAACTTCATTAATATTAAGTCTTTCTAGATGCTCAAGTTGTAAATCCTACCTTATAGTAAGTAAATGTGTTGATTTTTTTGAGATGACCAACAATTAACCATATTGAATCATTTCTTCTAGGGATCCTTGGTTTTCTTATGAAAAAATCCATTAGAATTTTATCCCACCACCACATAAGAGTAGGTAGAGGTTGCATCAACCGTCTAGGATGTCGTCTCTCTGCCTTCACTTGTAGACAAACTAGACCCCATGACACATAGTCAGAAATTTCTCACTTCATATTATCCCACCAAAAATGTTCTTTTAGATATCTATATGTCTCTGTACTACTAGGATTTATAGGAAAATTTTAGATTTGAGCATTGTCTAATAGTTCCCTTTTTATCTCATGTATTGATGTAACACATAACCACTTCCCAAATTTCAGAACTCCTTCCTCATACATGAAGTCTGGAAATCTCACATCCTTAATAGAATTAATTTTCTACTTTATATTCTCATCATTAGATTGAGAGATTTTTATATTCTATTGTAAATATATTTTAGCAATCATTTTAAAGCAGAAATATGTTTCCGATTCTTTAACAATTCCAATATGAAACCTTAGTAGATCCATGAATATTGGATCTCTCTCAATGCTAATTTGGGTAATAAGTCCATGATCATTCATGAATAATGTATCTAACACATTATTTTCCTTTCCTAGGTGGTTGTGTATTGAACCATCATAATCTTTTGAGTAATTCGAGTCATCTCCTTTTCTACATGTTGAGTTCGTTCTGTGTAAAAAATTATTTCAAACTCTTGGGATCCGTATATATCTCACATCTTTCACCGTAGAGATAATTTCTCCATATTTTTAGAGCAAGGATTAAAGATGCTAACTCAAGATCATGCGTTGGGTAATTTTTCTCATGAGTCTTCAACTAGATTGATGCATAAGTGATAAATTTATCATTTTTCATAAGGACACAACCCAATCAATTCTTTGATGCATAACTGTGTATCACAAATCCATCATTTCTAGATGGAAGAGTCCAAATTGGGGAATTGACCAATATTCTTTTCAATTATTCAATGCATTCTATACATTCTTTTGTCTGTACAAACTCAAACCCATTATGTGTAATCTTGGTTAGCGGGTTAGGCAGTTGGGAGAAATTCTAAATGAAATGTTGATAGTAACCTGCTAAGCCAATAAAATTGTGTACCTCAGTTATGTTCATTGGTATGGGCCATTCATGGATTTCAATTGCATTCCCAAGATCAACTAGGATTCCATCCTTAGATACAATATTTACTAGAAAATAAACTGATTGAAGCCAAAATTCAAACTTTCAAAACATCACATATAATTCATTTCTTCTAAAGGTTTTCAGAATAATCCGCAAGTGAATCTCATGGTCTTCATAGATTTTGGAGTATATCGAGATATCATTAGTAAATACCACAATAATGTTATCAGGATATTCCTTGAAAACTCTATTCATTAAATCCATGAAAACAAAGGGCGCATTAATCAGTCAAAAATGAATCACAATAAACTCGTAATGCCCATACCTAGTTTGAAATGATGTATTTGGAATATCTTCCTTCCTCACACACAACTGATGATATCCAGATCGAAGGTCAATCATTGAAAAGTATTGTGCTCCATGAATTTGATCAAATAAATCACCACTTCATGGAAGAAGATAATAATTATTTATAGTAATAGCATTGATTTCCCTATAATAAATTCATTGCCACATGAATCTATCTTTCTTCTTAACAAAGAGGATAGGGGATCCCCATGGAAAAAAACTAGGTCAAATAATTATGTTGTCACTAAATTCCTCTAGTTTTTTCTTTAGCTTCACTAATTCCATAGTGTCCATTCTATAATGTGACTTTGATATAGGTCTTGTACCAGGAATTAAATCAACAGAGAACTCATCTTCCCGCTCCATAGGATGTCCATGTATATACTTTAGAAAACATCAATGTATTCTTGAACTATGTGAACATCTTCAAGTTGAAGATTTATTTCTTCTACCGTAAATATTATGTTCTCTTCCTCTCCAAGAATTGAATTCAGTAGAGATAATAGGGGTGGATCTAGTTATGAATCGGATGGTGTGGTTTCTGCTCTAAAAATAAGGGATTCTATACCATTTTCAAAGATTGAAACTTCCTTAATCTTGAAATAGATCTTCACATCATAATTTAACAGCCAATTCATACTGAGAATTATATCAAATTTAGTCATTAGTATGATGATAAGTTTAGAAAGTAAATCACATTTATGTATCATGAGGGGGACTGATCGATATGCCTCAGTTGCAATGATACATCCCCTAGGAGTTTTGACTGAAGAATACTGTATTAAATAAAATTGGACACGTCTAATTTTATTGGAAAACTAAGAAGATATAAATGAATGCGATGATCCAGAATCAGATAAAGCACATAATAAGTTTGATGAAACAATTAATGAAACTTCCACCACATCATTAGGAACTTCAAACTTCATGGTTATAATCTCATAAGTTTTCCCTTGCTCTCATGGGCTTTTCTGAGGAATGTTTTCCAGGTTCTAAGGAATCCAATTTGCATAGTTTCGCATCTCCCCACAATTATAGTATTGAAAATAATTGACTTGTTTCTTCCCCTTTGATTCATTATATTGAGGAACCTTTTCTCCACACTTATAGCAGAGTCCCATTCATTTCAAGCATTTACCAAGAATATTGTCACGACCCATCCCCCGGGGCCCGTACCGTGACTTCCCCAAGCCTTCCTTACATAGGCCAGGGGTTGGTGACCAGCACCGGAAAGGTGTATCACTAAAATTGGAAGGCATTTCCTTTAAAACTATACAAACACATTGTCCAAGAACACAACAAGATGCAACCATAAAGTAAAAATGCAGTATTAAAAGTATGTACTTAATGTAAGGGGATGAAATACAAGACGAAATAAAAGATACAACTACAATTGAAAAACAAAAACAACTCATGTGATCATCCACCAAGTATCCTACATGAAGGTTAGGTATAACCCATCTCCATAGCTCTCCACATCATCCAGTCTCCTCTGTGTACCGCCTAGACCTGGCTTCCTCTAGTCTTAGCCAAGATGCTCGTCATTTTCATATGACACAACAAGGTGCAAGAAAAGCCAGTGCAGGGGTGGGTATTACAATACTGAGTAGGGACCCCAAGACCCCAACAGTCTCTCATAATTCCACAAAGAAAAAACCAAAAAACTTGATCTCAATCAAAAATCACAAAGAAAAAGACATATCTCAAACCATATATACTCATCTTACCCACAAATACACATAAGGACCCGACCTCAAGCCATATCTAGGATTTCCAAAGAAGGATCAAAGTGTAACTCAAGGATTAGGAGTACATGCTCCATGAATTGTCTATCCGTGATGGCGCCCATTTGAGAGATGTACTCAATCAGGTACAACTCAACCATTTTCAATGGAATGTCTGAAAGGATGTGATCCATCAGGAACTTATTGTTAGAGCTGTCTCTAGTGATGGACACTCAAGGTCTCGTAGTCATAGCCTTGCGCCCTAGGAAAGACCAATGTAAACCAAATGAAGAGTCCCACTCCTCGACACTGTGTCCTACAGTTGAGGGAGCTCCAACTCCTCTAAAGGACCCACTCCCCTTCACTACAAGAAGATAGGGGAGAACTACTTAATATGTGAGGACCTACACCCTACATGGTATGGGATTACAACTATAGTAGTTTTTTTTGTTGTGGGGGACTACACACTAGTATGTCAGGGGAGTACCGACCCTTGGCTAGTGGACCCGCACCTTGGCATGACAGGGGAGTACCGACTCTATATGTGAGGACCTGCACCCTACTCGGTAGGGGAGTAAATATTTGCTAGTTTTTTCGATGTGGGGGACCTTCACCCTTATATTTAAGGGGAGTACCGACCCCAGGCTAGAGGACCCACACCCTGGCATGACAGGGGAGTACCGACTCTATATGTGAGGAACCGCACCCTACCCAGTAGGGGAGTACAAATCTGATAGTTTGTTCATTTTGGGAGACCCATGCCCTTGTACGACAGGGGAGTACTGACCTCAAGCTAGATGACCTGCACCCTAGCATGATAGGGGAGTACCGAATCTACTGTAGAACTGCATAAGGAGGACCCGCACCATAGGTTAACAGGGGAGTACCTAATCATAACATAGAGGACCCACAACCAACTCGGTAAGGGAGTACCTGACTCGATGTGAGTTATGTATGGAGAACCTGCACCCCATTACCATAGAGGAGCACTGACTCCAAATATAGAAAAACCACTCAGTGGGAAATGAACCCACACTCATGACGTGGGGAGTCCCGTCTCTACCCTTGTAGAGGAGTAAGGAATACTCGGGCATTGAGTCATCAAGGGAGTAGCCATCCTAACACTAACTATAGGAAACACTATTGTTCTTCACCTCTTGTTATAGTCCATACCTCAAATTCCATGAAGGTGCACAAGGAAGTAACCTGATGATCTAGCATGTCGTAAGGGTTCCAATTCAACAAACGGTGCGTCATCCAGACACCCGGTCTTTAAGCTATAGGCATTTTAGTACTGAGGGCCCGGTTGGATTCGTGTACAATCCAACCCAGACAACCTCTAACATTCACTAAAGGTCACATGGAATATCTCAAAAGGACCATATCTCTCCAAGGATCCCATTGATATAGACGGTTCATCAAATGGAAGTCTGGTTCACAAGATACATCCTTTTAAGTGTATCTGGGCATGAGAGGGGTCTAGGTCTGGTCTAACCCGGCCCGACCTGGTACGGACTGTCCCGATCCCACTCAGCCTTTGATGAAACGACATAGTCTGGTTCCAACTGGCCTGGCCTAATTGGGTAGGGCCATGGTAGTCTCAGCCTGCCGGCTAGCACGACCCAAGTAGGGTTGTGCAGTACGCTGCACCCAAACAACTCCTTTATTAAAGGGAGGCACTAGGTGGCAAAACCTCGTCACCCGCGGGACCCACATAGAGTTGGTCCTGACCTTCCCGGTGGCTTCGTAGCCATAAAACTTTCACCGCGTCGCGTGATGGTGCTCCTCCTCTCCATCACCGTGACTTGCCCACGCCGGCCACCCCTTCAGTCCACCACGATGTCGAGCGGCGCCACCCTCCTCCGCAGCAGGCAAACGCCGGCGCTGGTCACCAGTGCCGCTCCGAAGAATCTTCCCAAGGCCACTGAGTGAGCTTCGATGGTCTTTTATTCCTTTCAAACATGCCTATGGTCCTACCGGGATGTCTTCGTCGTTGCACACCTCTCGGTTTCAAGGTTCCGTCAAGTTGGAACAACCTGACTCAGAATAATGTAATGAAAAACAAGTGGTGGAGGGTTCATGCCTTGTTTGTTTGGCTCGATCCCTCCATGTTAGAATTATAACAATTGGGGGTAATTTATAAATCACCTTAATATAATGATAAAACCCATTCAAATAACCCACAATGACCACCATTAAATTCAATAAGGATGAGAAGAAACATAGGAATTTCTTGAATTAATAGACAACCCTACCTCGAGATTCTTTAGAGACATAGCAGTGTTGGAAGAAGATTCTGAATTTGATGAAGCCATCGACGTTCGTCAATCTGGGTTCATTGCTACCCAAGATTCAATCTCTGTCAGTGTAAGGTGTCACGTCACTTCATCAGAGGTTCCTTGCCTGATGAACTATGCCAAAAACTCTACCCCGAGCCCCATTTAAATAGAGGTGGGAATGGGTGAGTATCGCACCGAGGAATTAATGAGGTTCATTAATTGTCGTAATTAATGCACCAAATTAATTTCACATGGGGTGGTTACACAACCAAAGTGTAACCGAGCATTTAATATCACATATTAAATGTCTGACTACCTCTATGGTCCGCGCCACCACTTCTCAACAGGTGGTAGAGAAAAAAATAAAATAAAAATATCTATGTTATTTTATTATTTAATTAAAAGTCTAAAAAAATAACTTTTTCACCTGAAAAACTACGGTCGAGGTAAAAACTCTTTTAAAAGAATCCAAACGCTGCGGATTCAATGGTGCCCTATGATTTTTAATCCGAGTGTTGATTCAAAAGATACAAAACGTCGCCCGTGCGTTTACTAAACGTACAATAAAAAAAGTTAAAAAATTATTAAAAGTCACCCTAGATTCATGCCGGTCAAGGTTAGGATCTGCCTAAAGGGAAAACTCCCCCACGAATCCAATGATAATATTGTATTTTTCAATCTGAGTTACGATTTAAAAGTTAGATAACTTAATAATAAAATAATTGTTACTTAATTATGTTATTTGAGGCCAAAAACAAACTTCCACGGTTAGCCCGCACCGACCAAAGTTAGGATCTACCTAAGGAAAGCATACCCTCACAAGTTCAGTGGTGGCCTCAGATTTTTTAATTCATGTCAATATTCATGAGCTATAATCATTTTAAAAATAAAATAATTTTATATAACTATTTTATTTACGGTTATTCCATTTTCGAGTTTTCTCACTAGAGTCCTGCACTGACTAAACTTAAGTCACGCCTAGGGTAAAACCACAATTTTGAACACAACGGTTCCCTCATATTTTTAATACAGGCACCCATTTAAAAGTTTTTTACTTTTTAGGAAAACTACTCATGCACACTATTTTAAGACTAACACTTTTTCGACGGATCATTCCGGCCACTCTGGGCCTCAGAATCACGTGCTGTCATATTTTGTAGTCTCATAATAATCCCAAATAATTAAAAAAAATTATACGGAAATTACATGACATTACAGTGATTCTTTCCTCATTTCCCAAATAACGGAAATTCCTTTATTCCCTTGTTCTTCTTTGGAGATTCACCTTTTCCATGGTTATCATAATACTACTTCTTATCTTGGTTTCCATTGAACAAATTTGATCTAAAAAAAATCCCTCTCTATTTTGATGTCACATAATACAATTTCATCATATGATGAAAATGTTTTAGAAGATTGTTCCCTTTGATGACTTAGATTAAGACCTTTAATGAAATGATCAATCATGTCTTCCGAGTCACATACGTAATCTATGACATACCTAGCTAGTCTTTTGAAGGTATCTTCATAGTCTGCAGCACTATCTTCATCCCTTTACTTTAAACTAAGGAATTTAATCTTCATTTAGTTACATTTCACACAAGGGAAATAGTTTTTGAAGACTATTTCTTTAAAATTCCTCCTTTCCATATCTTCTATTTATTCTTCCTTCATGGTATTCTAGATCAGGGACTGGCATTGATCATCATCTTCCTTGAGACAATATAATAATATCATGACCCTTTAATTTTCCTTGCATCTTAATGCCATGAATATCTTTTCAATGGACTTGATCAACTGCTCAGGTACCACTGGATTAGTAGTCCCACTAAAAGATGGGAACTTCTACCACATGAAATGATCCAACACAGGTGTTTCATGGTTATTCATCACAACCTAAGTAAGTTGTCCCAATATGGTCATGATCTGATCCGCTCCAACATTGACTATATTGACTTTCTCAGTGGGGAAATCCCTACATGGTCTATGAGTATTGATTCCCATTCTTCCATTAGGATCCATTTTTAACTAAGGGAATACACTATATTAGGTTATGAATCATAATTTATAACCTTAACTATAAAAGTACATAACATAAATTGAAATTGTATGCATAGGTATTCTCATAAACATGGTTTCTCGAAAAAAAATTTACATCAAAATCCTTCATAATGGCTTGTAAAGAAAATTTGAATTATCCTAGTAATATCCCCCAGGAGTGTCAAACCAAGAGTGAAGAAAGCACTATTGTCATGTACCAAGATACCCCAAGATGATCACAAAACACATTGTTAGAGTTTTCACTCCAAGGAACATCTTTTCCAGAGATACCTCTACTTGTTTGTATCTAGAAAAGGATGTATTTTCTGGAAGGATCCACATAATATATTCCTTACCAAAATTCCAAGGAATTCTTGTATGTTTATCCCCAAATACTACCTTTGGGATTTGTTCCATAATCTACATTTTCTAATCTAGTATCCATGTTTTCTAATAAACTTCCTTTGTTAGAAACTGTAGCGCCCCGACCATAGAATACTGGAGTTGGTGCATTAGCTATTACATTGGCATGATTAAGAGGAATGAAATCCCAAAGGAATGATCAGTTTAGTATACTTGAAGAAACTAGATTTTACATGGAACTAAAATTACATTGTGAAAGGTAACAAAATACAATACATAAAAAAACTAATAAACAACAACCAAGAGAACTCAATATATGGACTCCTCTTCATAACATGTTGAAGGTAAACAAATGAAAGGAGTGAGCTCAAATGCTCTGTAAGGGTTACTATTAGTGGAAGAATGAATCAAAAATAACTTAATCATAAACAAATTAGCATAGTCAACATGGCGTGGTGAATATATGAAAAACAAAGTCCATTAATAAATAGAGAATGAAACTGCATCCATAAATTTTTTCATAGTGAAAACTTCATGGATTATAATAATTGAAAATGAAAAAATAGATATGTTTATTAATTGGATTTCATGTATTTGGAACATGATACCACTATACCATAGAAATGGTTTAAGCTTGTGGGTATAAACCTATCTAATTGTTGGAAACAAACACGAATGGTTTGTCGCCAACAGATTTGTCTCATGAGACTTGTCGATGCATTGAGGTGCCATATCAGGACCTGCCTATCACTACATATAGATATAATTTTTTTAACATAAATTTAATAAAAGTAAAATATACCTTCTCAATATCTTTATAGAGTGAAGAATACAGATTCATCAATATTTCTATAGTTAAAACAACATTCCAAATGAACACCATTTGTGAAATGGTATATAGCTTTTGGAAATAATCATATCCATGGTACAAGAAAATGGATATTTACCAGAATTATAATTTCAAATGTAAAATGATCTCAAATGGGCAGTATATACATCACATTTGAAATATTAGGTGCCCAATACCACATAAGTCTCTATGAAATGGAAATTGAGATAATGCCTCTTTCCCCATAGTAATCAATTGAATCGTAGAACCAAAATGAATAATCAAAAAATGAATCACAATGTTCCATGAATATAAAAAGAATCATGATATTATATATCAAATGGTAGTAAAGATATACAAAATTCATGAAATAAGTGGCAAACAAATGAAATCTCACGGAATTAAAAGTCAGATGTGAAACCCCTTATAAACATTTCAGCATGGTAACAAGTGTTTTTATGAGGGATTAATGAGTCATAAATGGGTATCCCATCTTTTATATATCATAAGGGTAGTATGGGGGAGGCGATAAAACATACACCATCATTTGGACTTAAAAATTAAAGGACACAATATAGGGGAATTATTGGACAAAAGTGTGAGAGAGGATCCCTTACAAAAATTTGGCATCATAACGACGTCACTTAAAAATTCATAAATTAGTTTGATGAGAGAAAGGGGGACTCTCATCACTCTTACCTAATATTGAACGAAAAGGGAACATGGAATGACCTATCCAAACATTATCAAATATAAAATAAAATAGAAAACATAAAATGAATGATTTATGAAAAGAGAAGGGTCATAGATTCCCTCACATTGTAAAGTAACTCCTAAACATGAAGGTTGGGACCTTAGGAGCTTGAGTACACCTTGGTATGAGTAATAGAAAGGTAAAAATACTAGAGACTCAAGAATTATGGATTTTTAATGAATTAAAACAAAGGTATTATTGGGTATTTATAGTAATTGACAGGGAGTTTTTTATTAATTTAAAAGGACACCTCATTAGTGGTTTTTGAAAAACCATGGGACTTCCAATGGTATTTTTCAATGGTGTTAGCCAATTGGGACACCACATTTCATATTTTACTATGAAAAATTTTACCAACATTTTTTATTAATTACTACATCATTATGATTTCATTAAACTACAAAAAAAATCCAAACTGTATTTTTACTATTCACAAAAATTCAGGTATTTTACAAAAATCCAAAAAATTCACCCTAACCATTTTTTGACGTGTAGAATTAAAAAATGAAATCCATTTTTTGAAAATAAATTCTTAAAGATTATTAATTTAATTTTTAAATAAAATAATAATTTTTTCAAAAATAAAAATTTTAAATCTATAAATCATTTTTTAATACCTTGAAAAATTAATCACCATCTCATTACCTTATAATCTAATGAAAATAAAATAATAATACGATTTACTATTTAAAAGGGTCATATTACTATTTATATTACTATTTATACTACTATTCATAAGGGTATGCTACTATTCATAAAAAACAACTTGATTCTTTCTGACTCCAAATAATGTACAGATCACAACCATAGATGCCTATATTTTGAAATTCAAAACATAGATGTGGAAAATTTAAGTTTAGTGACCACGTTATAACATTATCGTATAAATAAAAAAGTGTTGTTTCATAGAGACTCAGTGATTCAATCAATATAGTCCATCTAATAAATTAAAATCATTTAAGAGGAACATACCATAAAAGTTTTGGGGTGTTATAACTAGAATCCTCTATATTGCATTGATGTGACATGGTTCAGAGTGGACTCACTAGCCCCTTGTTTAGAACTATTAGAACATTTAGAATACAATTCTCTCTTAACTAAAGTTTATTCATCGATCCTCTATAATATTATTATATTATTATGAATCAATTTAGTTTTGGATCAAACATATGTTATGATGTTATAAATCTCCTTTTTCAACTATGAGATGAAATACACTTTACCGCATAGCTTTTTCTTCAATGAAAAAACTTCGTGAACTTGTTTTCTCTACTAAAAATCCTTTATTCACTAACCAAATAGACACCTCACAACTATCAGGTGTCACACCTTCCACCATGTGAGATCTAGGAATAACCTTTTAAAAAATCACATCTTCTGTGTTATGATCATAGGGAAACTATGAACAACCCAACTAACCTTTTTATTTCACACACTGACTATGCGGACAACCTTCCTTTTCCACAAACTCCCCAAATGAACTACCTTTCCCTTGTACTACCCCCATAGTTTTCCTTTTCTTCTTTTAATGAAACGATCCTTCCTATTTTGTAGAATTATATAGAAAAGATCATCTATGATTATTTCTTCCTCTACCAAATAAAGTGATTAGGAGGTCATTATATAAGCACAAAAAACTAGAAAAATAGCGTAATTAAAAAATTATTATTCAATAATTTCATAGACTTTGTACCCAATATTCTATATATTTTATTTCCTTATGACTATAAACTAACCAATTGGACCCATATGATTCCAATAAACAACCCCTATTACACACTTCTTTCCATGTGATCCTTAGGGGACATTGAAAACTCCATGACTCCTCCTATGATCACATACTCGCCTGCCAGTCTTGTGAATGGTTTCCCACATTATACATAGACTCGCACACCTACTGTGTGGTTTTAATGACTTTCACATGAAAAACCTTAATTTTCAATTTTATAAGAAACCAAAAAACTTAGAATTCCCTAAAACTTCATACCCATAAATCTGGAAAACACTGAGAAATAAAACCTCTTTGAAAAATTCTTCTTTAGAAATTTTTTCATTTATCAATTTTAACAAACACAACGATCCTAAAAACATTAAAATATAATCTTGATGGTTTTTTTCACAATAATATCCCTATTTTTTTTCAAAAAATACATAAAAATTAATTATAACCTTTTGACACTAATTCATAGAAAAAACCTTCACACCAACTACTTCAACCACTACTCAAACAATGAGACTCGAGATTGTAATCAATGATTTACTCAATGAATAATTTAATCCCACATGATTCCAGGTCAATGTGAAAACCAAGAATAACATATATATCTTATCAATAAATCACTTCATTCTCAATATCAACTTGTGAAGCTTTATAAATAAAAAATTTTATTTGATATCAAATGTTCTTAAAATATGATGCCAATTATTCTTGGCAATAAATACCAATGGTTTCAAATTATTGAATAGAGTGAATCTCTTGAGAATAACACTAATTTAACCACACTTTATAACAGATTTTATCTCAAAACATATATATCACATTCATGATACATCTTAATTGAATAAACATCTTTGGAATCATAAAATTTAAAACTACCTATGCATCTCAACATTCTTCTCACAACGATTCGTCAGCGAACTACTCTCTCCTTGTTAATAACATTATCCCTCTCATGAATAAGACTTCAATTCATTTTTCAAAAAACAAATGGTTACTACTATGAGGTATGTAAGAGTAAAAAAAACAAGAATCGTCTCATTTTGAAATTTACAACATAACTTTGGGAGTGGGGTCCCATAGAAACACTTTTCAAGTGTAGGGAGTCGATTGGACTCTAAGAGCCAGTTGATTCCTTGAAAAATCTTCCTTTTCTACACCATTCATCAAAATGATGGGGAATTTATGTTTCGTTGAAACATACCCCAATATCAAAAACATATGTTCTATATTATCCCTGTTAAATAAATATTATATTTAAATGACATTTTCCTTTAGTGATGGATAAATATTTTTCTATTTTTTATACTACTTTAATTATCAGAAGCTTTTGGTAACATACATCAATTTAAATCTTATGACTTGAAGATGCTACTTCATCAACAATATTTGTATCAAATCTTAAATGGAAAAAATATATTAATCTTATTCGGTTATTAGGGTAATGAAATCACATTTATTAATCAGTTAATAAATACAAAATTTGTTATGATAAAATGCACCACCTAAAGTTGTCTTTATTTATGCTGCTAAACTGTACCAATCAATGACTTTTATGATGATTTTAGATTTAGTAAAATAACTAATTAGGCCTATAGACAAATTTTTTTTGTTGTATTCAAAGGATCATCCAAAATGTGCATAATAAGAATTTATATAACCAAGAAAATTATATCCAATGAATATTGAGTAATATTTTTAATTTAACCAAGAGAGCATGTTTTTCATGAAAATTTATAAAAAATTTAAATTCATCAATAAATAAATATGTTTTGAGCTCTTTCATTGATGTAGTTTTTGATCATCCAGAGTTCATTTGGTTTTATTTTCATTTTCCTTATGAGGATCCAATGTAGATATCCTCTAGCAGTGATCTACATATGGCTTTTGATATCAAATCGTCATTGAGGGCACTCCTAGTGCAGTATGGTGATACTGAATTTCTTGCATAGAAACCATAATACCTTTTGTATAGAATAATTTTATATTGATCTCTCCAAATTTATTGGAGTGATGGAGGAAGATAGATCCTCTCGATGCTGAGAGAAAACACCAAGATCTTCTCTGTTGAGAGATAATCTCTAGGGAGGATAATGTTCTTCTTAATGTACAAGCTCTCACAATTCATATAATTGACTATTTAGACATAGGGATAAATTTTCAAATTAATTTATTTCACAACGTCCCTTAATAATATAGTAAAACTAAAAGTAACCCCATTCCATGAAAATTATTATTATTATTATTTCATTCAATGGCGTACACTAACCCGAAAAATGATAAATATTATTTATAGGTTGGAAATAAAATATTTATCATCAGACCTATAACATGGTATGCTCATCCTCATAGAAATTTATTGAATACTAAAAAGATATTTAATTTAATATGTACATAATTAAATAAATTATTTATTAATAATTAATAATTTTATTACATTGAGAATAACTGGAGATAAATATTAGTCATTCAGTAAATAAATAAATATTATATTCATAGTATGTAGAATAGAATATTTATTTTGATATTTTCATAATGAAATAAATTATTTATTAATAAATAAATAAGTATTTATTAATAAATAAATAATTATTTATTAACTTTCATATATCATAAGATAAATAAATATTATATATTTACATTAAAAAAAACCTTGTGAACAAATATTTATTTATTATTTATGAACACTTAATAAATCTTGAATAAATATTACTTCTGATTTTGGATATTAATATTTATTCCAACATTTAAATAAAAATAATATTGAACTAAGATAAATGAAAGAATGTTATCCAACCATAGAATAATACTTATGAATATTTTCCTGGTACTTTAAGGTTGTCATCATAACGGGGAACCGATATAAACTTTTCAACATGATAAAAGTTCTAGGACATTATCATATTAATTCTATGGAAATTAATAATCAATATGTGATAAGGTAATTATTAATATTCAAATCCACTAATATACAAAAAATATAAATTACAACGCAATATTTTCTTGGAAACCAACTCCAAAAAATTAGGCTTACCCAAGAGCCTACTTTTATTGACTGGTTCGTTCTCACATGTTAAACATGATTACTCAAGATATGGAAATAACTACTAGCACTACCAAGTTTATGTGATGAGGATTGGTATATAGACATTCTTTTGTGGAAAACCAACTTACTATGGCATCACTACCTTTATAAAATCACTAAATATGTGATATTATCGAGTATCTGCCTCTTATTCCCATGTTAAAAACATGAAATATGGATTAATTCAATATTCCATACTTATTATAATACAGAATATTTTTTTTTGTAAAACCCAAGATAGGAATAGACATTTCTAAACTGCTCCTTAAGATGCATTAGAAGCTGCATCATAAATAATTATTGTGGATATGAAAACCACTAGTTATAATATGGGTTTCATTCATATTACCCTATCCTAAATATGATAGTAGACCAAATTTAACTAAATGAATAATAGTGTTCAATTCTCTTGATATCCGGGAATCCCACTTCTCTAGACACTAAAAACTCATCCATCACTACTTTTCCATATACATCTGAATAGTCTTAACAACAATTCCATGATGTTATGTTAGATTTATATGTTATTTTCATACTATTAATTAAGAATTAGTAATACAAGTTTCCAATTTATATCATGGAATATTATATAAATTCCTAGAACTTAACATCTTATAAAATTATATTAATTTCATCAATCTCCTCCCATAACCATTCATTCTCTAGCAGAAAGATTATATGCTGGAAAAATGTAGTCTTGAATTGTTCTATTTTTTATTTTGTAATACTTTGGTAATATATATACCATGAATAGACTCAAACAAACCCAACATTAATTTGTGTAGATATTATTCCCTAGAATATGGTTATTACTTTAAGTCATTCATGGAGAAATTCATTTTTTATTCTTAACAAACTAGTTTGAAATATATTTTTTCATATGTTATCAAACTATCTACGTTGAAAACATATAAGACTCCCACAAAACTTTTATAGAAACATGTAAATCCATTTAAAAAGGATTATTATATGATTACTATATATAATTTATCAATAAGTGAATTTATGTAATATGTATATCTTATTGGAATTTAATGATGTCATCAAACTTTTATAGTTATTCCATATAGAAATATATCATAGGGAATGATTTTAGACATGTCATGTAGACATATTCTGTAAGGTTCCCTCTAAATGAAGTTCTCTTGATAGAAAATATCCAAATGTAATGATCATATATGCATTGTTTGAGAAATATAATTAAAAATTATTTTATTCATGATGATTAGTGTATAGTTTTTTTCATATACTAAACCTTTTAATAATAAATCATACTTTATTGGTACTGGCTTATACTGTGCATTTATAGTTTCTATTAAAGACTCTCTATCAGTATCAAGTCACATAATCATTAAAAATATAGAGTCCTCAAATCTTGACACGTGGAATCCCTTACTTGAATTCATATATACTTTTCAACCTTAGCATGTTTTCATTTAATTCTTCTCTGTAGGAATACAATATGTATCTCTCACCATAGTGAACATGAACAATATCTTTGTTTACAAAGTCTTATGTACTACATGTCTCTAGAACTACTACTCCAACCGCTTTTTGTGGAGCCCAACAATCCTATATCAACTCATGTGAATCCAACATCGTAACACATATAATTTAATTCTTCTCCCACTATCCATAAATATGTGTGTTTAAATTATCAAAACATAGTTGTTTTTGATATATGTTAATTAATTTATTGGTTATAGGATTATTAATTAATATGCACCATGTATTTTTATTTTCATTTATAGATAAATAGAGCCTTTAACAAATGGTTTTCAACAAAAACTTGTGGGGTTTTTATAATATATTCTTTTAGTATTAAAATTTATTTGACATCCATTAGTTAAGGAAGTTGTCATATGGTTAGTTATTTAAATTTTATTTGAAAAACATGCCTTGGAAGAAATTATTGAATATAGATAAGAATCATTATTGATCTTCATTTTTCTACCATTATGATATTGATGCATATAAAGAAATGTGAGTTTGGGAATAACTTCACTCCACTTGTATGATCAATGATTACATGGATAATATGTTCATCAGACAATATAGCTAAAACTTTCCTCTATCCTTACTAATTAAACTCTTTCAAATCATTGAGAATTTCTAAATTTAAATGAATCTCATGAAGTATATGAATTTACCGCTACATTTATAATAATTCACTTGGCCTTATTATACTAACTTTAAATATTTTTAGGGTACAATTATATTTAAATGTTTTTTATTTAAAACATGAAAATTATTTTGTTAGTGTAACAAGTATCTTAATCCAATAAAAGATAATATACTTTTATATTTATATATTTGTTAATTTCATTCAATTTTATTTCATAAAGAATTATCTTGTGATAATTGAGTAGGAGACATATATTTTATATTTTATTTCATTGCAATGGATATTTGGGATTAAAGAGATAATGAATCATTAGTTTAATATGATGTACCAAAACAAAATTTATTCTATATATAAAATTATATCTCATTGTTTGTAGAAGGAAACCAAGAAAAATGTTTTGGTAATACTCATTAGAAGTTTTAATAAATCTACTATAGTGATTTATAAGTTGTTTATTCTCACTAATATTTCCGAAGCTTTCCTCGGGGTGCACACATCTGTCTCATTTGGCGGTACGGTGGCACATTATTTTTCCACGCATTCCCACATTCCAAAGGCGGGCGACATCCATTCCTTGTTTAGGTACGTTTTCTCCTTGATCAAAACAGAATGATGGGATGTATGTTCTCCCTTACGTGGATTACTCCTCGGAACTCATCATCTAGTATGGGTCTCCCATATAGATTTAAGACGTTGTTCGTGAAAATATTCCTGATGCCATATCTTCATGGACACTAGTTAATTATACTGCTTCTGTTGGGACATTCCCAGGGGTCTGGTCATGGAAACAACCTTCGGTTAGGGGATTAGTCCCGTTAGACATCACTGGCTTGCCTAGATGCTGCGACATTGGCATGTCTGGGTTTCTCCCCCTTATTATAGGGCTTCTTGAGGGTGTGGAAGCTGGAGGAATCTCGTGACGAATGTGAGGAATTATGTGCCATAGGCATGTTTCAGAGGAGGATGAGGAATGACATTGTAGAGACCCTAAGCTTGACGTACATGGACATTACATTAGTTTTCTGGAATATATAGTACATAAAAAAACACACACACAAGGACCGTAATAGTTTAGTGTCTTTGGAAACTTAGAATATAATCTTCTAATCGTGGTGAAAGATCTTCAACATCTCCCATAAAGATCTTCCCTTTTTATTCTTACCTAAAACCTTTCTTTATATCCTGGTGAAAAGAAAACATAAAAGGGTGAGGTCAAATGCTCAGTATGGGTAAACAAAAGAAATATCAATCACATCATATTCATAAGAACATAACATTTTGGAAATCTTAACCTGAAAAAGAGATCATAATATCATAACATGGGATAAATCATAGTAGTGAAATGTAATCCCAATAATCATAAGATAAAACATGAAACTGTTTGGCATACACACATAATCATATAGAATCATTTCTTATTAGTCAACACTCATTTCCATGACTATCTTAGTGGACAAAGTCCATTTCTGAACCGAGTTCACTCATCATTTCAGTCCTGTTTCACTTAACCGGTTTAACCTTCCGTTCCAGCCATGTATATCTCATGACATATAAAATCTTTACCCAATGCATTGGAGGGACAAATAGGTCCCAACCATCTCATAATGATATCATTCTTATGTGTGACACAAAATCATAAATCATACATCATTGCATAACCCATATAATTGGATTTAAACAATTGTAGGTGGATGGAAATAATATTACATATTTAGGAAACATGGATGTGGATGATAAAATGCACCCCAGTAAATACCAATGTATATACAATCCCGGATAAAAATGAGATTGTGATATTTTCCCTTACCTTAGATCCGATTTTCTTAGTAAGTGTCCGAACCTCCTGTATAATGATTTAAAAAATGTTATTGACTTATTATAGAATCATACTCATTATTATGATATCATATATGGTCATATTCTTAGCTTCTTATTAGTAGTATTTCATTGTTACCTATTATTCGGTTGTTTATTGATTTTTGTTCTTATGTGTGTTTTGTCGAATAAATTATAATTATTCTCATAGGTTATAGATAACTCATTTACATAATGGTATTAGTTTAATATATATCATATTCATTCAATAAATTCATTTATGTAATAATTATGTAATGAAAATCATGTAGAACGAGTCGCATCACATCGTGGAGACTGTATTCCGTACGTACGCACGAGCGATGATATCGTTCCCATGATCGTGGAATTGTATTGGAGTGTATGTATACTATTTCAGAATCAATATCACATTACAATAATCATATATATTCATTATTTACACCATTATACCCATCCAAAAAGGTGGTGGTGGAAAATAGATTACACCATGGTGTGGAGACGGTATTCTGTACGTACGCACGCGCGATGATTTCGTTTTCCATAGGATTGATAGATGATGAAATAGGGTTGTTTCATACTTATAATAACATATCAGTATATGAGTGATACTGATTTTTTTACTTCATAATGAAACAACTAAAGAAGAAGAAGTGGAAGAAGAAATAAAGTTGAATGAATTGGTAATGGACATTACCTCTTCTTTGAAGCGCTTCTTTGAGACCTCCTTTTAGGGCACTAAAATTGGTCTTTGAAGAAGACCGGGACTTCTAGTTTGTCTCTAGGGAAGTGTAGAGAAGCAATTGGCAGGGGTTGGCCGATCTTGAAGGCTCAAAGTGGTGCGAGGAAGAGAGGGATGAGGTGCCCTTTTATAAGGGAGGAGAGGGGCTCCTTTGGAAAAACTAAAAATATTATTTTATTATAAAGCCAAATTCTGTTTTAAATAGCTCCAAAATGATTTATTTCTAAGATAAGGTGGGTATGGGTCGAAATACCATCATCCAATAGAATTTGGACAAGTTTAGTTTACTATTTTAACCTTATCATTTAGATTTATCTTTAAGTTAGATAATTTTACTTTTACCGTGTCTTTTTGTGTTCTTACACTATAAGGTTAATAAACTTAATATAAGAAGTAAAACTAACCCCAAGTTGTTTATTATTAATATATATAACCTTATCTAAGTGATTTTTCTGAACCATAGATTTTTAAGAATAAAATACCAATTAATAATATAATATTTGTTTTAAAAACTATTTTATGTCAATTTTGACACTATTTTCAAATTGATTTTTGTGAAAATCATAACAGAATGATTTGTTCGAAAAAAGTTAATTAAATCAATTATAACATGTCATATTAACATATAAAATTAGTGTAATTAATAAAAAGTCTCAAATTAAATTTATTTGGGTATTTATAACATCAATGATGTCAATATTTCATTAATAAGATAATTACAGCATCATCTTTGTGTCATAAATAAATTAACTTATTTAAAGTCTAAAAATTACAAATAAAATATCATTATGTATGAAATCGTTTTATCTTTATAATGAATACTTATAGTCTAATTTATCTTATGTATAACCCTATATTAAAAATGATTTACTTATTAAACTTTGATTTTAACTATTTAAACCATTCTTGAAATAAATTAATAATAAATGTCCTAATCTAATCCAAGTGTGCCTAAATGGTAATATTTTATTCCTAAGGTTGTTTTCGGTCGAATTAAACTTATCCAATAGAATTAGGACATGTGTTAGGGTAATAATAATATCATTTTTACCCTTAATTACCCTATTTAATTTTAACCGTGGTAAATAAAAATAAAAAGTTACTATTCACCAAAAATTATTTTCATCTCATTGAACCACATTTTACTTACTGACATCAACCATGTCCCTTAGATTTTTTAAATTCCACTCACAGAAGCGGTAAAATTATGTTTTATGTAAATTTGCAACTTCTCCTAGGAGGTGGGTAAAAACGGTGAAAAGTTCAATGAAATTTTTATATATCCAAAATTTTTATAAAATTACTTCAATGAATTACATTGAACTTATATATGTATTACGTATCAATTTTGACCTAAAATAAATTTAAATAAAATAAATAATTATTTAAATAAAAATTTGGTTTTTAAATAGTAACCTAGTGTTTTCACTATTCATCAAAAATTGAATGTTTTCAGAAAAATACCAAAATTTCACCCTAGGCTAATTTCGATATTCCGAATCCAAAAATGGAGCCCATTTTCAAAAATAAAAATTTATAAAATTCCAAAAAGTGGGTAATAATATTCATTACGGCTAATTTTAATAATATTTTAATAGCATATCATTGTTTAGCGAAACTCGGTATTGCGTACAACACACGCTATCATGGAAGGTCGCACTTGCGTGTAATGCAAGCCAAGTCAGGTATGCATGTTGTGAAAACACATTTTGGTGTAGCGTACAACACAAGACATTAATGAAATTAAAAAAAATATTTTTCGTAAAATCTTGGGGTGTTACATTCTACCTCCCTTAAAATGAATTTCGTCCTCGAAATTCGTCGGGGTTATAAATGGTTTAATACTCGAAATATTCTTTAATAGAAACCCACATTGTAAAAAGGAATACCACAACTTGGCTTTAAAAACTAAAGTATGAATTGTAACGGTTACCCAAATTAACTAATCACTGGGTTTCCACATAGGAGAACATAGGTGAAAATATGGATATGGAAGAGAAATCTAACCATCATGTTCTGATGGAGAGTGGTAGAGAACATGGCTATGAAAAATCCAACAATCACAAAGCCATAAATTTGTGATGGTCTAGGGTACCATCTAATTCATCAGATATAAGAGAACATGGACAACATTTTTTGTTTTCAAGATCATTTCCATAAAGTTGATGAAATTGGAATTAGAAGAAATACTTTCATGATTTTGGTACAGTCTCACCATTGGTCATTCTTTGGACAATTTCCACTTCATCTCTTAATTAAATTAAGTTGAATTTGTCATTCGTGATGTGTTAGCAGATCATGTGATATAATGATGGGTCATTCCATCTGTCTCAAACAAAAGGTTTGAAAAGTTATCAAAAAATACATAAGTTAATATATAGTGAGATTAATCATATATGGTTCTTAAAATGGACTTATACTTCATATATCATACTTATTAATATAATAAAACTAGTTTCTACTAAACAGAGACTTCCTGTAGGCCAGTGGTAGGCGATAAAGGCTAGTCGCACTTCAGTTGTGGGTTTGATTTCCACAGCCTTGTCCGACGCGATGGGCTGTCGCCCGTCCTGCAGGTTGTCCTTTTTCTAAAACTACATTACTATAACATCCCATCAATAATATTGAAAAAAAGTTCTATCCTTAAACAATACTAACTTATGTCCAACATAATCCATTCCAATCTTTAGGCTTATCTAAAATACTTCGGTCCAAGCTCATAGTATAAAGAAAATGATTACTTGAAATGTCACATAACAATCACGTGAATGCCATCATTTATCCCCCATATATCATAAGATATATCTTGTTGGTAAAATTAAAAACATGTAAATACCTTAATCATGTATTCTCTTGAAGAATGAATACCCATTGAACCTTAGTGAAAACATGAATGCATTTAAAAGTTAACACTTTCCACAAACCAAAATCCTCAAAATTCATTATACTCAAACCATGATATCACTTAGTCCTTATATCAATCATGAGATCATGAATACAATCAAGCATCTCATTATCTTCTTATCCATTCATTATGCGCATATCATCTTCTTACCAAAAATATCTCAATCACTTTTGATGGTTACCGGTACCATAAAATTATTGAAAACCACAATAGACCAATACATAAATAATCCAATATTCCACGATACTATATACGACATTAATTTAGAATCCCATTACATAAACACTTAATCATTCCACCACATCATTTTCATATTCAACATCACCAATAGTGATTTCATGTGACTTCCCTTTATCCTTTGCCTTAAGTGGTTGCTCATGTCGATCATCATTAACCCTTGGATTAGGGCATTGATTAGAATAATGCCCCATTTCATTGCACTTGAAGAATTGAAGTGTTGTTGGTGCGTTCTCTGCATTATTTTCTTTATTCACACCATTAGAAACCCTTTTTCCATTACTTCGACACTCAGCTGCTCGATGACCTTCTTTTCTACACTTAAAACATTTTCTAGTCCCTTTAAGACAATCTCCACCATGCTTCTTTCCACACTTTGAGCATAAAGAAACATTCATCTTCTTTTCACTATTATTCTGAGATTTCTCCTTGAACTCCATCTTTTGTTTCTTGTCAAAACCATGAGATGGATATGTAACAACAAATTCAAATTATACCTTAATAACACAGCGCACAATTTTTTCATAGATACTAAAGTCTCTTATAGCTAATGCCATTCAAAGATTTGGTTTTAAGCCACTGAAGAATCGGTTAACTTTTCTTTCAGGTTGGATGATAAAGCTAGATGCATACCTTGCAAGCCTTGTAAAATTATCTTCGTATATACCAACAGATTCATCATCCTTTTTCTTTAGTTCAAGAAACTCCATCTCCATATTTTTTCGAAGAATACGAGGGAAGTACTTATCGAAAAATAAGTTCTTGAACTCGTCCCATTCCATGGACTCAATTTCATTTCTTGGCCTCGTATTCTTGAAAATATTCCACCAATGATCAGCTTCACCTTCCAAACGATATACTTATAAGATGACTTTATCATGTTCAGAACATTGAAGAACTGAAAATATCTTTTCAGTGGTACTGATCCATTGTTCAGCAACAAGTGGATCAAAAGACCCACTGAAAGAAGGTGGACGTTGCCTCTTGAAGTACTCAATAGAATATTGTTCCCTTCACTGCTCATTTGGATGTCCAGAATGATTCATAGCTTGTGTAAGTATAGCAATAATATTTTACACTCCATCTCCCATAACATTGGTTTGTTCAGGAGGACAATCATTTCATCATCCATTACATTGATCAATACGGTTTCTTCGGGTTCCATCCATCGTCTAAAACCCAAAAAGAATAGTGTGAGAGGAAAAAGTCATGCTAGGGAAAACAACATAATAAAGGGGGAGTACCATCAATATCTAACATCTTAGGTTCAATTATAAGATGGTTAGTGAATTTCTAGGACTATAACATATAGTTAACCTTAGGGACATCCCTAGACATACCTTAGAAATATCTCTAGGGATCTCACTAAAGTTCTCGCATCCTAGTTCCCAAAGGTTGACTAAAAATTTCCTCTGATACCAACTGTAGATACCCTAAGCTTGAAGTACAAGGACATTACATTACTTTTGTGTAATACTTATTACATAACAAAAACACACACACAAGTACCGTAATAGTATTGTGTCTTTGGAAACTCGGAATATAATCTTCTAATCGTGGTGAAAGATCTTAAACATATCCCATAAGGATCTTCCCTTTTTTTATTACCTAAAACCTTTCTTTATATCCTGGGGAAAAGAAAATATAAAACGGTGAGCTCAAATTCTCAGTAAGGGTAAACAAAATAAATATCAATCACATCATATTCATAAGACCATAACATTTTGGAAATCTTAACCTGAAAAAGAGATCATAATATCATAACATGGGATAAATCATAGAGTGAAATGTAATTCCAATAATCATAACATAAAACACGAAACTTTGTGGCATACACACATAATCATAGAGAATCATTTCTTATTATTCAAGACTCATTTCCAAGACTATCTTAGTGGACAAATTCCATTTCTGAACCGAGTTCACTCCTCATTTCAGTCCTGTTTCACTGAATCGGTTTAACCTACCATTCCAGCCATGTCTATCTCATGAGATTTAAAATCATTAAGCAATTCATTGGAGTGAGATATAGGTCCCACCCATCTCATAATTATACCATTCTTATATGTGCCACGAAATCATAAATCATACATCATTGCATAACCCATGTAATAAAAATGGGATTCTTAAACATCATGACATAATAAAACAATTCATATAAGATAAAGGAATTCATAAAAATAATTTCATCACAACATAATCAAATCCATGTAATAATAGGGATAGAAACAGAACCCTATATTATCTTAGATGGAAAATAATTTTGATAAAACACTAGAACTCCATTCTTGAGGAAAATATCCTTTCTACTTCAAAAACATTTTCCTTTCTTAACATGTTATACAATTTTAAACTAAAAGAAGTTGATTAAAAATAAACTTGAAAACTTGTAAAGTAAGCTTCTTGAAAATAATGTTTTAAAAATCCATTCATGCCGTATAAGTTAAAAAAACATTCTTCTCGTACTTTTGTCGGAAAAGTCAAAAAGTACCTCATACGAAAAACGACAAAAGATTCCTTTCATATCTTTTTACTAAAAACTATCCGAAAGTAAAATTGAATTTATACAATTGTAGGTGGATGGAAATATTATTACATATTGAGGAAACATGGATGTGGATGATAAAATACACCCCAGTAAATGCCAAAGTATAAACAATCTCAAATAAAAATGAGATTGTGATATTTTCCCTTACCTTAGGTTTGATTTGCTTCGTAAGTGACGAACCACCTGTATAATGATTTAAATAATGTTATTGACTTATTCCAGAATCATACTCATTGTTATGATATCATATATGGTCATATTTTTAGCTTCTTATTAGTAATATTTCATTGTTACTTGTTATTAAGGTGTTTATTGCTTTTGTTCTTATGCGTGTTTTTTTGAATAAATTATTATTCTTATTTTAGGTTATAGATACCTCATTTACAGAATGTTATTAGTGTAATATATATCATATTCATTCACTCAATTCATTTATGTAATAATTATGTAATGAAAATAATGTAGAACGAGTCGCATCACATCGTGGAGACGGTATTCCGTACGTACGCACGAGCGATGATATCGTTCCCAGGATCGTGGAATTGTATTGGAGTATATGTATACTATTTCAGAATCAATATCAAATTAAAATAATCATATATATTCAATCATTACACCATTATATCCATCCAAATAAGGTGGTGGTGGAAAATAGATTACACCACGGCGTGGAGACGGTATTCCGTACGTACGCACACGCGGTGATTTCGTTTTCCGTAGGATGGATAGATGGTGAAATAGGGTTGTTTCATACTTATGATAACATATAAGTATATGAGGGATACTGATGTTATTACTTAATAATTAAAAAACTAAAGAAGAATAAGTGGAAGAAGAAATAAAGTTGAAAGAATCGGTAACATACATTACCTCTTCTTTGAAGCGCTTCTTTGAGACCTCCTTTTAGGGCACTAAAATTAGTCTTTGAAGAATACCAGGACCTCCAAAATGTCTCTAGGTAAGTGGAGAGAAGAAATTGGTAGGGGTTGGCCGAGATTGAAGGCTCAAAGTGGTGTGAGGAAGAGAGGGAGGAGGTGCCCTTTTATAAGGGAGGAGAGGGGCTCCTTTGGAAAAACTAAAAATATTATTTTATTATAAATCCAAATTCGGTTTTAAATAGCTCCAAATTTATTTATTTCAAATCTAAGGTGGGGATGGATCGAAATAATATCATCCAATAGAATTTTAACAAGTTTAGTTTACTATTTTAACCTTATCATTTAGATTTAACTTTAAGTTAGATAATTTTACTTTTACCGTGTCTTTTTGGGTTCTTACACTATAAGGTTAATAAACATACTATAAATGGTCAAACGAACCCCAAGTTGTTTATTATTAATATATATAACCATATATAAGTCATTTTTCCTATCCTTAGATTTTTAGGAATAAAATAACAATTAATAATATAATATTTGTTTTAAAAACTATTTTATGTCAATTTTGACACTATTTTCAAATTGCTTTTTGTGAAAATCATAATAGAATTATTAGTTCGAAAAAAGTTAATTAAATCAATACTAACATTCCATATTAACCAATAAAATCAGTTTAATTCATAAAAAGTCTCAAATTACATTTATTTGGGTATTTATAACATCAATTATGTCAATTTTTCATTAATAAGATATTTACTTCATCATTTTTGTGTCATAAATAAATTGACATATATAAAGTCTAAAAATTAAAAATAAAATCGCATTATGTATAAAATCGTTTTATATTTCTAATTAATATTTATAGTCGAATTTAACATATGTATAACCCTATATTAAAAATTATTTACTTATTAAACTTTGATTTTAACTATTTTAACCCTTCTTGAAATAAATTAATAATAAATGTCTTAATCTAATCCAAGTGGGCCTAAATGGTAATATTTTATTCCTAAGGTTGTTTTAGGTCCAATTACACTTATCCAATAGTATTGGGACATATGTTAGGGTAATAACAATATCATTTTTACCCTTAATTACCCTATTTACTTTTAACCGTGGTAAATAAAAGTAAAAAGTTACTATTCACCAAAAAATATTTTCATCTCATTTAACCACATTTTACTTACTAACATAAACCGTGTCTCTCGTATTTTTGAAATTCCACTCACAGAAGCGGTAAAATTAAGTTTTATGTAAATTTGTAAATTCTCCTAGGAGGTGGGTAAAAGACGGTGAAAAGTTCAATGAAATTTTTATATATCTAAAATTATTACAAAATTACTCCAATTAATTAAATTGAATATATATAGGTATTATGTATCAATTTTGACCTAAAATAAATTTAAATAAAATAAATATTTATTTAAATAAAAAGTTGGTTTTTAAATAGTAACCCAGTGTTTTCACTATTCATAAAAAATTGAATGTTTTCAGAAAAATACCAAAATTTCACCCTAGGCTAATTTCGATATTCTGAATCCAAAAATGAAGTCCATTTTCAAAAATAAAAATTTATCAAATTCCAAAAAGTGGGTATTACTATTCATAACGGCTAATTTTCATAATATTTTAATAGCATATCATTGTTTAGCGAAACTCGTTATTGCATACAACACATGCTATCGTGGAAGGTCGCGCTTGCGTGTAATGCAAGCCAAGTCAGAGATGCGTGTTGTGCTAGCTCCTTTTGGTGTAGCGTGCAACAAAAGACATTAATAAAATTAAAAAGAATATTTTTCGTAAAATGTTGGGGTGTTACAGAGATGGTATGATTTCACCTGGATGTGGTGGCCTAGATAAGAATCAGTATGGCTGATGGAGCCGTTGTATGAAGTGGATAGTGAATGGGACCAAACCATTATGAGTATGATTATAGTTTTGGGCTTGATCCTCGAAGAGGCTTCCTACGTATCCCTCTGGCAGGGAATCAAAGTCCATGTAGTTTATCTGATGATGGATTGCCACCGATTGGTGTTTTCAATAGCTTACCACTGGATGGGGTCGCAACGGCTTACCGTGGGATAAGAATTTCAATGGCTTACCATTGAATAGGATCCCAATGTCTTACCGCTGATTGAGGTCCTAACAGCTTACCACTGGATGGGGGTGAACTGACATGAAGATGGTCGGGACGACTGGTGGATGGTGGGCTTGATCCTCAGGGAGTCTTCCTACGTACCCTGCCATGGCAAGGTTGAAATACCATGTAGTTCATGGTGGGTTTGGTAAACTGATGTGAAGGGGGTTAGAATGACCGGGTGTTGGGATTTAACCTCTAGGAGGCTTTTTACATACCTTTTCTGGGCAAGGATAAAAGACCATGTTGTTCAGGATGGGTTTGGTGTGCAACAGCTTACCACTGAATGGGGAAAAAACAAAATATCCCTAATTGGGGTCCATAGTTTAACGTCATGAAGGATGTGGGAGAACCGACGTGAAGGTAGTAAAAGCGACCGATTTTTGGGATTGAACCTTTTTCAAGCTTCATACGTACCTCGCTTTATCAAGGATCAAAGACCTCGTAGTTCAGGTTATAGGGGCATTTGGGGGTTACGCTCTTAGGTCGCCCATGATGTTGGTGAACCAATGTGAAGGGGGTCGGAGCAACCAATGGGTGGTGGTCTTGAACCTCATGGAGGCTTCCTATGTACCTTTCCGTGGAAAGGATCAAAGACCACGTAGTTCAGGTTGTGTGGGGCTTACACTCTAGGCTGCCCGGGGTGTTGGTGAACCAACGTGAAGGGGGTCAGAGCGACCAATTGGTGGTGGGATAGAACCTCGTGGAGGCTTCCTATGTACCTTGCCTTGGAAAGGATCAAAGACCACATAGTTCAGGTGGCTTAGGGATTACACTCTAGGATTCCTAGAGAAGATGTCTTGGTCGGAGCTTACTCTAAGACCACATAAGACATTCTCGGTGTGAGAAATAAGAGGAAGCAGAGACCTGATGATCACGTCGTGAAATATGTGTTCATGGGAGGGGAAGTGGGGCTTATACATGATCACATCCCAAAGAGGAAATAGGTTCTTAAGTGTGGTTAGCATCTTAAAGAGGTTGGGACTTACTCTAGTATGGAGGCCTAGTGGCGACAAATCCCAACGGGAGAGGGATTTGGCACCGAAGAAAGGAGGGGCAGAGATACTGCCTCCTACATGAAAAGCTAGGGTCTTACACCAGGATGGTTTCCATTTCCCCGCATAGGATTCATGGGGGGGAGGGGAAGTCACAGTTTAACGTCATGTGCTGAGGATGATGATGTTTGACAGTTTAACGTCCTGCAGCTCGGACGAAGTGGGTTCACTCTGCACACATAGGAATTACATAACTAATACCAACTGCACCTTGGTGAAGGGAATGAACTGACAATGCTGTGGCTGGAGGGTGTGATGGAGAGAACCATTAGGGGGTCAACGTTAGTGTGGCTATGCAGAGAAGCAATAGCTGCTAGCATGCCTATGAGAAGAAGCATGAAGTGAAGCAATGCAACAGGAAGTGGTGTCCAGGGGACATTGAAATCACTTCTTGAAAACCTGGAGGGAGGAACGAGAAAAAGAGTGGCAGAGAAAAGGGGTTCATAGGAATCCTTGTGAAGCTATGTCACTCCATGAAGTGGAGGGGCTTCGTGAAGTGATGTGCTTCACGAAGTGAAGTTCCCTAGCCTAGGAAAAGGGAATAGGTGCATACAAGAGGTGCTTCATGAAGAGGAAGGGAATTCATGATGAAAATCCCTATGAAGCATGGGTGCCCCGCGAAGCAAGGTCCTGTGAAGCAATGTGTTTCATGAGGCACAGTGACTCCACCTTATCATTTGAGTCACATGTGCATGGGGGGTGTGTCACGAAGGATAAACTCTCCATGATGACCTGAGTCCCCATGAGGATCTCCTTCCTTCATGAAGGCCAGTGGGCTTCGTGAAAGGCATCCCTCTCGAAAGAGGGGATGAAAACAAGGCCAAGGGGAGGCACTTCACAGAGCAAAAGTACCTTGCCCAGCTCATGGTTTGCAGAGCAGAAAGTGCTTCGTGATTTGAGAGTTGAAAAGGTGAATGGTCAGATGATTTGTATTTTGGGCCTGCGGGGAGGCCGATATTTATAGGCAACATGAAGTAGAGCTCACTCGGCGTGAACCTGAATTCAACACTGCGGAGGTCTCACGAACATCAAAGGGGATCCGAGAGCATCATTCCTACTCGCTTTGTGGCGGGCTCACAAACGTCAAAGGGGCTCACGGAGCATCCCGCCTCCTCGCTTCGTAGCGGGCTCAGGAATGTCAAAGGGGATCACAGAGCATCTCGCCTCCTCACTTTGCAGAGGGCTCACAGACATCAAAGGGGCTTGCGGAGCATCCCACCTCTTGGATTTGCGACGGGCTCACGAACGCTAAAGGGGCTCGTAGAGAATCCCACCTCCTTTCTTCATGGCTAGTGCGGGGCCATTGCTCTCTGCAAAAGGTCTTCATGAGGTAGCTTCAAATACTTTCTAATTATTCTTCTCCCTTCTGATTTTTTGCGCCAATAAATTCCCCCTCTCAGACATGGAGCCAATGAGAAATCAAGGGTCAAAGTCTGAGGGTCAAATCACCAAAATCCTCAACCGTTCGCATAGCGGGCTCGCGAACCAGGATCACCGATCGGGAAAGTGACGGGTCAGATGGGCATGCCACGAAGCTCGCCACGGTCAAGGTGTGTCGCGAAGATGCGAGGGTCGTCACCTATAAATAGAGGGGCTGACTTATCATTTTTCATTTATCACCTTTGCGATTTTGGCTTTTAGCACTCTTGATTTGCGATGCTCCATGTACTCTATGATTTATCTCCGTGAATCGGGCTTTCTGCTTCACGACGCATAGAGAATATTTGATTCGCGTCTGTGCACTTCGCGACTCCGCATTCGGGGGACGAGGTAGAGCTTCGCGATCAGACTACATGAGCATACTCCGTGAATGGGATTCACAAACGAACCCAAAAATCGCCCTAAACTAAAAGAATGAATGAATTTTTAAGAAGCTGCCTAGGGGGTCCTTGAGGATGTTATCCAAAAGGACGAGATGGAGAACAGTCTGGGTTTAGGAGAGCTAATTCGAAGCCACTCTGACCATGGTTCTTTGGTGGAGTTGCTATCGGAGATCCAGAAGAACTTCCTGTTATGTAAGAGGTTTCCTCTATATGGATTTGGGCTGAGGTATGACGTCTCCACCCTATAAGGAAGTTGAGACGAACCAGCTTACTGGTTCAGGAGCACGCTTTGCCATTGACGATGGTTCAGGGCGGCTGACAGTCATGCCCAGGAGGAGTTCACACCTGTCATTGCTGAATGCTCATACAACTACCTGAATAATGTTGATGGGAAGGAGCTACATGTGGAGATGTATCCCCCCATGCATCAGACGATATTGAAGGCCGCTCTGGGGAACCCGGAGAATGGGTGGTCTGAGATGTGGGACCTACTCTAGGGCGGAAAATCCACAGATGATTGGTCATGGGACAACTGGGTAGGTAGATCGTGTGAGGATTTTGGGGAGGAGCTGAGAAGAGTGGGGCTGTATGAGGTATCTTGGGCCTCCCAGTTTCACATCTACCAGTTGAAGCAGACGATGCCAAAGCTGTTGAGTAGGTTGTCATCGAGGACCAAAACATTTCATTTTCACTATGGGGAAGTCGACATCAGCTTTTGGGATGTTCACCAGATCTCAGGGGTCCTGATACCGGGGGATATGTCTGACGAATTCCTCCCTATCATGAGTGCATGGGAGGACCTAGAGCAAATTCCGCCACTGGCGATGGCTTTGTTGGAGCTTGTGCTAGTAGAGGACAAGGATGAGGAGAAGGACATCCATTTTAGGTTGGTTCAAATAGTTCCTGACCTTTTCAAAGGATAGACAGTTTCCGATGAGGCCTCGGACTTGCCCGAAGGGGGATCAGAGTAAGGAGCACTCATAACAGTGACTTTTAGAGGAAAATCGGTGGAAGATGTGGGGATTTAGTGTCATCACTGAACAACAACCAATAGTCAGGATGGAAGCGTTCATCATGGCTCTTATCTATGGTTGGATACTACTAGTGAGGGACACCAACATGGGAGTGCGGCCAAGCACATTTATTATGGAATCTGTGATGGCGACATGAGGGTGGGTTAACCTCGGGATCACGATGCTCACCAAGCTTTATAAGATGAAAAATCGTATCAGTGAGGGGAAGAGGATGAAGAGAATATGCGGGCCATTTCACCTTCTGTATGGGTGGATAGAGGCACACATCAGGGGGGTTTACGAATTCCTGAACCCTATATCCCCTCTGGAATCGAACTTCCGCCCATCCATCTTGAACGTTTCATGGAGCTTTCTAGCCATGCTGACCGCACCGTCGGTTCTGAAACTAGTGTGGAAGGTGGAGGAGTTCAATTTACAACCATTTCCATTATTGATGGGGGTTTTCACTGATGACATCTGGGGGATGGAGGATCAACGTTCATTTCTTCTGTCCTTTCAAGGTGGAGTTTTGGTGGCAAGGTTGGATCGTGAGTCTTTCTGCGAGCCGTACACACTACACTGATTTGCTCGGCATTTACGGTGCATGCAGCGACTGACCCCGCAGGTCTATTAGGGTGTGCGCTACTAGGAACACCCATGTGTGCTGAGGCAGATATGTCTCATGTTCACATGAGAAAATGAGAAGATTCATAACCAACTGCCTCCGCCGACCGCTGTCGTCGAGTTAGTGAAAGAATATTCCCATAGTTGGGAGGTGGCCTACCCGGGGGAAATTATGACAAAAACAACCATTCGAGTTGATTATGTCGTGCCTCCCAAACCATGAGACTGAGGTCGCAAGGTGGCAGGGGCATCTCACGGTGGCAGGGCTGCCGTAGCGACAAGGCTTGCACCATTTGAGGGAGAGGTAGTAGCAAAAATAGACCCGGTGGTCCCAGAAGAGCAGAGCTATCCTAAGGGGAGGCCACCTAGAGGTTTCAATAGAATATCCACTCAGGCTCCAGGGATGCGGCTGCGCCCTATTGATATGCCGGAGAATGATTTCTTCTTAAAGGCGTGGGACATCTGGGAAGTTAACCCACAATTCCTTGACCCGTCAGAGATGTGGAAACATCTAAACCGTTTCGGGATGGATTTACATGGGATAGGACCTATCAAGGATAGATTTGCTGTATCCCAGGCGGAGGTGGAGCAATAACTGATAGAGTTGGAAAACTTTGTGCACTCCCAGGGTACCCCACATATGATGAAGGATCAAGTCAAGGTGTTTCCCGATCACACCACTCCCTTGCAGTTTTTGGCTGCTGACATAAAGGAACGGTTCCCTCTATAGAAAGAATCAGATGAATCCTCCTGGGGAGACGAGGCCGAGAGAGGGAGCCTATTGGAGGAGGGTGAAGTCAGGGATCAAGACTCGTATCTTGAAGAGTTCGCTGAGGCCCTTGAGGTAAAGATTCCAAACCCATTCTTTAGGGCCCACTTTTAGGTCATTTCAGACTCTTTGATAACATCTAAATTGCGCATGAGGGACTAGTGCACAAATCTCATTCTCACCCATCACGAGATACAGTTGCAGGACCTTCGTGGCCCATGCCTGCTATCGAAGAGATCAACATGTCTGGAGGGGCCGGAATAACAAAAGTGGCTTTTGAATATTCAGACATTCCAACATTATATGGAAGGATCACAATTCAGGGTCCCGATGGCATCAACCCAATAATGAGACTGAGAATTAGATCTATGTAAGTATCCTCTACAAAATTAATGACTGTCATCTATCATAAATGTTAACCGACATGCACGACCCCCTTTTTGGTATGCACAGTCCTCTAGATGGCGTAGGCTTCCTTGGCGATGTTGTTCGGTACCCCTGGAAGTTCCTTTCTTTGGGGAATGCCGGTGAATGTAGAGGTGGAGGTCCAGATTGATCGAATAGTGGTGCTCCCGATTACCAGTGGGATTGTCAGGGAGGCTGTTCCTGAGATCATCGAGATGGGGTCTAACGATGAGGATCGATCGGACAGCCCATGTCCCACCATGCCTGATCAAACACCAATTGTGGACCTGAATGACAAGTTCCAGGGGGCATTACCTGCATATGAGCCTTAAAAACGCGCTGATTGGGATGAGACGACCTCTAATGAAGAGGACAACAGAATAGTCCATTGACAATCATGGAAGCGGATCAAGCACTTCATTGATGACACCCCCAAGAACTATGGCTAGATGATATGGACAAAATTCACTCACAACTACGTGAACTATGTGCTGGGGGAGTGGATGGATAATTTCCTCATATGCTCGTCCGAGATATTATGGTGGAGAAGATTTGGGAGCATGGACATGGCCTCGGTGTGGGTTGGATGTGGAGGAAAGCGGTGAACATTATGAGGCTCTAGGAGGCTGAAAATGAGGTCCAACAGCTATAGATTCAGGAAAACAAGACCTCGGATTCCCTCAACATGCAATATGAGATAATATTGTGATTGAAAGACAAGCTGGAAGAGGCTGAAGAGGGAATGTAGCGAGCCTCCAAACGAAATGATCTCATCCGGACCGGCGTGGAGCAAACCCAGATTGCGACTAATGAATTGCGCCCCATCACTGCTGAGGAGTAGCATGAACTGAAGAGGCGATAGAAAATCATGGACACCACCATACAGAGGGTGGTGGAGCTGCTACACTCTTTTGGCGAGGTCAAACTGTCCATGGGAGGGGTCGATTCTTGGGTGTTGTGATGCTTGTAACAATTGAATGCACTTTCATTCTTTGATCATTTTATTCCAACTACATGCATGATCTCTATTATTTTTGTGGGTTAATTTCATTCCAATGACATTCATGGAGCGTCCAGTAGTCAATCCCTATGCTCATGTTGGTCGGGCCCGATATGAGAAACAAGGGACGTCCACCTTTTTATTCTGTTCAAATGTAGGATTACAGACCAAGATTCAGGCATTTGGGGGCTTCGAAAACCAATCCGAATTACTGAGAAGAGATGGGAGAGGCCCGATTAGAGGATGAGGACCTCAGAACAATAAATGTGCTGTGTTCTCAAGGTGATCTAGTGCATGATTGGGGAAACTCTAGGGGCATTGGAAGCCAACATGAACTTAAGGTAATGGAAGGTGTGAATTACAATACCCCAAATTTGGAACACTGTGGGGATGGCGTGACAATAAAAGATAACTATTGATCGCGTAAAAAACACATATTTTATATTGTGTTAGCCTGAAATGGTGATGACAGACGAGGGCTGACCACTGAGCATGTTTGAAACATAAATACTAACACAGAATTTAATTGATTAGTCTTCCAGAATGTTGGCCAAGGATAATAGGTGATCCATAGGCTGAGCATCCAAACTGTTAGAGGGTTCCTTTAGATATGAGAGAGGATGAGGGTCCGAATAAAGGGAATGGAAGGCGTGTAATATGGAGTTGTGGTTTGTTTGAACAAAATCTGATACTCTTGTAATTACATCACCATGGTAAAAACATGTTGGGTAGACTCATCGATTTGATCATGGATCGTTCCTACTCTTAGGAGGGATTCCTCTAGCGAGGAAACTATCACTTCCCAAAATTACTGTGGGGCATCCCAAACTTGTTCAGGGTAAGACTACGATCACATGCTTCCCCTAAATAGAGTTCAGGCCAAGGGGATGAAAATTAGGAGGAACGAGACTTATGATTCTTGGGTCTGGACACAAGGCGAAATGCCTGGTCATCTCTATGTATCCCATGAGGATGAGAATCAAACCGAACGTAGTTCTAAGAGGTGGCACGATAAGGTACCAATGTTGGGGACAAACAGGGGCATGTGGGCCAGGCCCTCAGACCAAAACAAGTGGCATTTGATAGGTCTTTTTTGTCATTTAGGGTGAATTGAGGTGTTTTTTATGAAGTGATAGGCCTAGAATAGAAAATCCAGGCATCACAACAAGAATCAAGCCAAATGAAGGCATTGAAAAATGGCATGGTGTCTGACCGATACCAAAAATGACATCCCTTGTGTGAGGACATCACAATGCAATGCTGTTTTTCGTCGTGTGGCCGAGATGATATTGTCTCAGTTTAGGGTCATGTGATGGGACTAGCCATGAATTTTAATGTCGTGTGAGACAAAATTAGTTGAGATGAGGCAAATAGGGGAATGTTCATGGTGAAATAATGCATACCCGATGTGAATGAGGATGAGGTCCACACCACACCGTGCGTGATTCCAAGAAAGAAACCTCTGGCCCAGGGGCCAAAAAGAGGTAAGTGGGTAGAAAGTATGAGAGACTAACACTCAATTAAGCTGGTCTCGAATACGAGATGCTCTGGTGTTCCTACGTATCCCATGGAATGGGAATCAAGCTGTGCATAGTTCTACAAAGGGTCAATATGAAAAGATCTTAGTTTAAGGTCATAGGACTTAGACCATGGAAAAGCGAGACTATTCAAAGAAAGTGTGGACCTTAATCCGATCCCTAAGCCTACGTGAGTCGAAATAAGTGTAGGAAACAAGGGTATATAAGGTATTTGAAATATGTGAAATACATGAAAAGGGGAAATCCGTGGAGCCTCGAATGATTGCCTTTCATGGCTCTTTCCCCCTAACGTGCAGATGCGCACCGAGGAATAGTACCAAGAGTCTAAATAATCTACTTGGACATGACGAGGTGGAGGAGGATGTGAGTTAGGTAACAGACATTTTGGGTTTAATGGGATTAGTGTGGCAAGGGAGGATAACTATTTACCGTGTTCGAAACACAACGTCCATGTCCTGTGATCTAATGTGGGGACAACAAACGAGCATCGATCGCTGAAATTTTTTGCAATGCGGGACTTGTATCAATTTATAGCTCAAAACCCTTGAGGATGTTAGCCCATAATGGTAGTAGGGCCCTTGAGCCGAATATCCATTTCATTCGTAGGTCCCTTTGGGTGTGAAAGGTGATGGAAGCCCTAACCAAAAGGAACAAGAATCCTGAGAAATGGGTGAAAGCATGTCCGGGTAGAATCTGACGTTCCAGGTGATAAACTATAGTACCCTTGGGCACATTAGTGAATCGCGAAAGAGGACCAAATCTTAAGAGTGGATGATTTAAAAGGACGAGCATAGAACTACGGGATAGAGAACTCTCATGAGGGAGATGTAAATGGAGTGGTTGTCACAAACCCGATGTGAACGAGGACATAGTCCCATGCCACCATATACTCACCTCCTTGGAAAAGGGTAGGCCAAGGGGCCGAGGTGAAAGGGATATTTCTAAGAGATAGGGCTGGACCAAAAACTTAATGTTCGGGCGGTCCTACGTATCCCATGAGGATGGGAATCTGTCCACACATATTTCTTGAAGGGAGTAACACATTTATCATTATGCAGTAAGGATGCAAATGGGTAAGATATCCAACAAATAGGAGGTGTACGACACGGTGAGTAACCCTACATGAATGGGGACATAATCCCATACCACACCATACAACCCTAAGTGAGAACCAGGGATGGGGCCCAAAAAGGCTGAGGGGACTGATGATGGGCCTCAGATAGAAAGGCCCGACCAGTTTGCCGTTAACGTCGTGCAGTGAGGATGAAGAAAGGGGTAAGGTACCCCAATCAAGGGAGGTGCACAATGCGGCGAGTAACCCGACATGAATGAGGACCTAGTCCCATACCACACCGTACAACCCTAAGTGAGAAACTAGGCCAGGGGCTCGAAAAGGCTGAGGGCCCTGAGGCTGGGCCTCAGACAAAAAGGCCCGACCAGTTTGTAGTTTAACATCTTGCAGTGAGGACGGGGAAAGGGTTAAGATACCCTAAACACGAGAGGTGTACGATGCGGCGAGTAACCTGACGTGAATGAGAACTTAGTCCCATAACACACCATACAACCCTAATTGAGAACCTGAGCCGGGGCCGGAAAAGGCCGAGGGGCCTGAGGCTGGGCCAGAGATGGAAAGGGCCAGCCTGTTTGCAGTTTAACGACTTGTAGTAAGGATGATGAAAGGGGTAAGATACCCCAAAAAAGGGAGGTTTAAAATGCAGCGAGTAACCCGAAGTGAATGTAGATCTAGTCCCATACCACACCGTACAACCCTAAGTTTGAACCTGGGATGGGGGCCTGAAAAGGCAGAGGGGCCTGGAACTGGGCCTCAGACAGAAAGGCCTAGCTGGTTTTCTATTTAACGTCTTGCAGTGAGGACGAAGAAAGGGGTAAGATACCCCGAACAAGGGAGGTGTACGATGCGGTGAGTAACCTGACATGAATGAGGACCTAGTACCATACCACACTGTACAATCCTGTAAGAGTTAAGACTTGGGACAGGGGCCTGAGATTGGGAACGGGAAGCGTGGTCGTGCCTGTACTCGTGATATGGATGATAAATGACGGGAGGGATTTCTCAAGGGGATATGTGTGGCATGGAGAAATAGCCTGATGTGAATGAGGACATAAGTACGCTCCACACCACACAACCCTAAATGTGAACTAGGTCCATGGTCCGAAGAAGGCCAAGGGGCTGGAAAAGGCCAAGGGGCCTGAGGTTGGGCATCCCGACCATTGGTAGCCATATGAAATCTTTTGTGGTTACCGCCTCATCACAGCTCCTAATCCCATGTGAGCAGTGATCGGTGTGGGAAACAAGGAGCCGAACTCGGCTCTCCCTGTCATATAGGGGTCTAATAGCTGGCATTGCCCAAAGGGAGTTCATCGCTTGGAGATATAATGGGGCATAATGATCAACTACACTAAGTGTTTGGTACATATTAGGGTGGATCTAACAACAATGGATAGTTGTTGACCATGTTTGAAACATAGCATCCCAATAGTAACCTAGAATGGGAACAACAAATGAGCATCGACCGCTGAATATATTCACAACGTGGAAGTCGTATCAGTTTGTTGCTCAAAATCCTCGAGGGCGTTGGCCCGAAGCAGTAGGAGAGCCCTTGGGCCTAGAATCCCTACCGTTCGGGGGGCCTTCTATATCAGAAATATGATGGAGTCCCAATTAAAGGAGTGGGTGAATCATAGCTGTACCCATCTGTGAAAGAGGTGAACACCACTTGGGAGTGGGACGTAAGGAGGAATCGAGATGATCTTGATGTGAATTAGGGAAAAAGTCTACACCACACCATATTTCTTGACCCAAGGAAAGATTTTGGTGTTTGGGCTGGACCAACTGATGAAATGTCTGGGCATTTCGATGTATCACATGAGGATGGGAATCAAGCCGTACGTAGTTCTTTAAGGCCATGGAGTTTAGTGTCGTAAAATGAGGACATGGGAGGATAGAGAACGAGGAGTGGGCACATGGTGGGATAGTTGTAATATTGACATGAGTGGGGCTAAGGAAGACTATACTATATCATGCAGGGACCCTCCGAGAGAACTATACCCAAGGGGGGTAGTCAAAGATAAGATTTTGGGGGCTAGGATCAAGAAGAAATGCTTGAGCATTCCTACATATCCCATTGAATGGGAATCAAGCCACATGTAGTTATAAGGGTGCAGTTTAACATCTTGCAGGATGATATACAGTTTAACGTCATGAGGTACGTTTTACAGTTTACAGTCATGTAGGACCAAACAGTTTAAGGCCATGCTGGAATGAATAGTTTTGGGTCATGGCAGACCATCATGAAGTTTAGGGTCACGATGGACCGTCTAATTTAAGGTCATGTAGGACCAGTAGGCTCAGGAAAAGTATTTCATGAGTAACTTGGCATTGGTCAGAGGAGTTATACGCTCACCATCAATGGTCACCAGAGAGTATGCACCATTGGGTTAAACCCTGTGAATTATGTAAGGTCCTTCCCACTTGGGCTCCAACATGGGTGTTTTCTTTCCTAGGATCATTGGTGTTCAGAGGGCCAATACCAAGTCGCCATGTAGGAAAGAGTGAAGGTGAACCTTATTATTGAAGGATCTAGATATCTTATTCTGATGCCTTTCCATATTTTGCAGGGAACGAAGCCTATTCCTATCAAGTGATTCCAATTCATCCAGACGAATTTTAGCTACCTTATTTAGAGTCTGCTGGTCATAGAATACTGTGCATAATGAAGGCAGCTAGATCTCAATGGGCAAGATGGCCTCAGCTTCATACACCAGGGAATATGGGGTCACCTGGGTGGAATTACGAGCCGTCATCCGATAAGCCCAGAGGGCATTGGTGAGCTTTTCTGGAAAATTATTCTTATTCTGAACAACCATTTTATGAAAAATGTTTGAGAGGGTTTTGTTTAATTCCTCGATTTGTCCATTTTCCTGCGTGTGATAGTGGTAGTTATAGTTTTAATATATGTTGTACTTGGCGTACAACTTATTCAACTCAGCTGCTCGGAAGTTGGTGTCGTTATTGGCGAGGATGGCGTGAGGGACTCTAAACTAGTAGATGATGTTGGAGTTCACGAAGTCAATGATAGAACGTGCCTTAACCTCCTTGAGCATAACTGACTCTACCCACTTGTAAAAGAAATCAGTGGTGGTCCAGACGAACTTGAACTGGTGAGCTGTCACTGGTGGATATGGTCCCGTGACATTGAGTCCTCATACCACAAACATCCAAGAGTACTTGATGGAGTGGAGAGGTTCTGGTGGCCCATGCATGATGTTAGCATGAATTTGGCATGCGTGACATCTCTTGGAAAACTTGATGCAATCATGGATCATAGAGGTCCAAAAGTACCCTAGTCTCTGGATTTGGTGAGATAGCTTCAGCCCAGTCTAGTGGGAACCACTGGAACTGGCATGAAACTCTTGCATGACATGAGAAACCTCAAATCCTTGGATGCAACAGAGGATAACATCATCGAACCTACACATGTAGAGTATCTTCTCAAGACTAGGACCACTCTGGAGGGTAAATTACAGCGCACGGTGTCAGATTCGCATGTGCTCGGCCCGATAATCCGATAGGTAACCATTTTGCAGATACTCAACAAAGAGGACTCTCTATTCAAGGGTCACATCAACCACTACATCTGAGAAACACGGGGGTCCTAACGTGGAGGCCCCATAGGTAAGATGTCTTACCCTCAGACCGTCGTCATCATCTGGGGTGACAGGAGCAATGAATCTCCGATGTGCCATGTGTATAATTATATCATCAAGATTGGGTTCTGCAAGTGCTGCAACCAGGCTGGCCAGGGCATCCACTCGACTGTTTTGGGATCAAGGGACATGAGTAAATTCTGGACGAGATAAGAACAAAGCCATTAGTTGGAGAGTGCATTCCAAAAATGGTATGAGCTCTAACTGTCTGACAATATAGTCATCATATATTTTATTTATGACTAGTTCAAAATCCCCTATCACATGCAAATGGGGCACATCGATCTTGAGGTCCAGCTCGAGGCTAGTGATAAGAGTTTGATACTCTGCCTTGTTGTTGGTGCATCCTTCTGCCAAAAGGAATGAGTATGATAGAATGTCTTGTGTCAGGGTAATAAAGACAATACCCAGGCCTACCCTGTTAAGTCTAGGATCATTTAGCCTCCTGCCGGTGGGGCTCCAGGAAGCACCATCAAATTGCATATTCCAACATGGGATGACATGATCTACAGAGAGGATTGCCTCGTCGGGAAAATCCAGGTCTATGGATTGGTCCGCAGGGGTTTAATGGGAGAAAGAAAATACTCCAATGCTTGTCCCTTGATATCCTTCTCAGGAACAAACATGATGTCAAAATGCTGGAGGATTACCGCCCACCATGCTAGTCATCCTATAAACATGGGGCAGTTCAGAATGTACTTCAGCAGGTCTACCCGAGACACCAACTGTACCTCATGGTGCTGCAAGTAGTGTCACAATTTCTATACTACAAATACCAATGCAAGGAATCTCTTTTCGATGGGGGAGTATCTGGTCTTTATATCGATGAGCATACGTCTGAGGTAGTAAATACTATTCTATGTCCCCTCATTGTTCTTCTAGGAGAGAAGGGTTCCAAGAGATCATTCCAGGGAAGTCATGTACATGATCAGCGGTTTTCCAGAGATGGGTGGAATCAAAACCGGAGGATGAAGCATATACTGCTTGATTTCCTCAAATGCGGTCTTGCACTCTTTTTCCCATTCGTAGGCGGATCATTTCTTCATGAGCCAAGAAAAGGGATTACACTTTCTGATCGGATTTTCAATGAATCAATGTATGTAGGCTATGTGGACTTGGAAACCACAATTCTCCCAAATATTGCTCGGGGGAGGCATCTAACTGATGGCCTTGATCTTCTGGAGGTTGATCTTGATGCCCCGATACCTGAAAAAGAAGCCAAGGAAATTTCTAGAGGTGATCCTGAAATCACACTTCAATAGGTTCATCTTCGGGTGCTGGGAATGGAGGAAAAAACACTTTATAAAGGTCGTTAAGATGGTCTTGGTGCTGGTGGGATTTTACCACCACGTCATCCACATAACATTCCACCAATGTCCAAAGGATTGGATTGAATATGCGATGCATAGCCCGCTGATAGGTGGATGATGCATTCTTTAAGCTGAAGGGCATGGCCTGGTAACAAAACATACCTTGTGGCACTCTGAAAGGTGTGGAATCCTCATCCTTAGTGGCCTTATGGATCTGATTATATCCGGAGTAAACTTCCATGAAGAAAAGGTCTTGGAATCCAGCTGTAACATCGATCAACAATTCTGTTACAGGAAGGGGAAAATCATCCTTTGGGCACTTACAGTTGAGATCGAGGAAGTTGATACAGACTCTAATCTATCCTTTCTTCTTCCTGACAGGTATAATGTTGGCCATCCACTTGGGGTACTCAACTTCCTTGAAGAAGTTGGCTCTGATGATCTTGTTAACTTCAGCCTCGACCATGGCACCGTGAGAAGGGTGCATCTTTCTGGGAGGCTGCTTGAACCTGTGATGATTTTTCCGGAGACCAAGGCAGTGGACATCTACATGAGGATCTAGCCTTGGCATCTCGTCATAGCTTTAGGTGAATACATCATGATGTTTTTTCAAGAATTCTACGTAATGCTGTTGCTCCTCAAGAGGCATGACAACACTGATTAATGTTGGTCTCGGGTCTTCCTTGCTACCGAGGTTCACCTGTATCAACTCATCGACCGTGGTGGGAACTCCATCTTCAAAGGAAGTGGGAGAGTCCTCCAAATCCTCATTTTTTTGTTGTTGAGGAGGGATCCCTAGTGGGAGAAGCTTCCCCTGGGTTGGAAGATTCTGATGGGAGGCTGGTTGTGCTATCTTGAGCGGTAGTTTCCATTACATCAGAAGATTCATGTGCTGTCGAGACCATATCAATGAAGGCTGTCGACCCGATACCATTTGGTCTTCGGCCCAAGGGTCCATGCTTGATGATATCAAAGAAATAGTAGAGCGCTGGCTTGATCCGGTTGATTACATCTTTGAGAAATAGTAATGTAGTATATACTTCTGTTTCCATGTGGCAGACATCCTGATACCTTACAGGGGTAGGAGGCTCCAAGATCACCTGATCCTGATTTGTGTTGGAGTAAAATGTGATTTTCCACCGTCGATTGGACTTAAGAATATGCATCTCCCTTTTACCAGAGAGAAAAAATCATTTCCCAATGTTGGGGGTTGTGGCCTCCAATCGATAGATTGGAAGATGTAGGTGTCATCTAGACCATCCCAGGGGTAATATGAAATCGTGATGGGTTCGACCTCACAGGCTTGATTCTGCTTATCCTTTCTCTTGTAATAGTTGGCATCTAGTTAATGATCTTCACAAGAGGGGAAAGGAGACACGTCACCTTGGATTATGCCTTCTTGACCATTGATGGAGTTCTTAAGGAATTGGTGATACGATGAGGGGACCTCCACATGCAGGTGGAGCCATGGTCTTCCCATCAATGCATTGTACACGGTGTCTTGGGAGACAATCATAATCTCGGGGCTGACAACTAGTCCACCAAAAAGGGTCATCTAATTGATATTACCAACTGAGGTCTTCTCTATACTAATGTATCCCTGAATTCTTAAATCAAAGGGAGTTAGGTCATCTTCGGATAAACCTAGATTCCGCAGCGTCCGTGTCAGGATAAGGTTAATCCCAGAGCCGATGTCAACAAGACAATGGTGGACCTCCATCCCATTAAATTGGATGGTGATGTATAGTGGGAAGATGTTACCTTGTATGTGAGATCATTCATCTTCTCTCGGGAATGAAAGGATGGCCTAACATTCAGTGTTCTCGACCGCTTCAGCATTAAAGGTTTCTAAAGCTGCTACCTCCTCTCAAACTAGAGGGGGCTTATTAAAGCCTCAGCGAGGGCCTCCCACACATCTGAAGACAGGTGAAGGGCCTCGAGGATGGAAAGCCTCTCTAGGATGCTGGAAAGGTGCTTGAGAACATCATACTTCCATTATAGGTGTGAACTTCTACTTGCAGCAGGCTGCTCTGTGACAAGAGGCATGGTAGGCCCTGTTGGCTGGGTCGACGACTGAATGGTGCTGGGCATATCCCGCTGCTCACTAGTCAAAGCCCTCAGAGTATCATCCAGATGAGAGCCATATGAATAAGACTGGCCTATTACAGGGTGAGGCTGGTCACAACATGGTCAAAGTGGATCTTCCTGATCCAGCAACACAAATGGCAGTGGAGGCGGGCCTGATGACACCTGATGAGGAGGCTATGCGTGATGAGATCTTCACCGGGCCTGCTGTCTTGTCTCAATGGAATGAACGACCTAGATGATGGTGCCAACTGATGTTCCTTGATGAACCATATGGCCACGACTCCGCTGACGTCGGCATCGGCCAGGGACGTTGGGGAGGTTTTCCTGGTGCTCCCCGTCATCAGGAGTCATATAGGGGTTTACCAACTCCACAGTGTTAACTGAAGTGTACCCTTGACTATCACTTGAAGAGTCATCTATTACTAGGTAGATTTTTGGAGGAATCCCCATATTAGGAGGCATGAATTCACTAAGAGTTTAGGATGATGAGGGAATCAGGGGGGGGGGTTACATTCCCATTGACCACTGATGCTTTCTCTTCTAGGAATAGGTCGACTGAGATGATGATGCCGAAGTAGCGGATGTAGCTTCTAAAGTCTCTGGATGATTCAAGCATGCATGAATGATACCATGGGCACGAGAAACTATTTTTCGAGCCATCCAATCATCATAATTTTGGGACATGCGGTTAGAAACCTACTTCCACTCACCTTTGTCGTCGTAGTTGCTATCTGGACTTACGACAACGCATGCCACTTATACCAGAGTTGGCCCCAGCCTGACTACGTTGTTATCAACCTGGTCTTGAAGCCCATCTTTGAACACATGTCACTGCTTGAGGGTGTGCCCCAGGATCCGATGATAGGGGTAGTAGTTGGGGTGATCAGTGAGGTTCGCCTCTTCTGGCCTCCTGCACTCAATCAAACACACAATCCCTTGATCCAAGGAACTTCAGACATAACAAGGGACCTGATTCTCGTTGAATGAGTAGGTCATGTTTCTTCTGTATGGAGAGGGAGTTCTTGGAGCCTGGCCCTGACGAGGAGTTGGAGGAGCCTGTTCATGAGGCGGAGCCTGGTTGTCCCGCCTAGGCGGTGGCATTGCATTTCATGGGGGCACCTGCTGTAACAACCCGAAATTTTGAATAAATCTTGTTTCTTAATTTTATGTGTTATTTTATTTTTATACTCAACAAAAATGTTTCATTTGATAACATGAGTATAATTAAAATGATACTGTTGGTTTTTTACTGTTATATGACCACTGGTCAATATGACCACTGGAAACTAAACGTTTTGATTATTGTCTCTAAATACAAGTAATCTTGGTTAATTAATATAGAAAGAAGATTCAATGGCCTCACCCAGTAGTCTTGGACCAATCGAAGCCCATCTAACAGAACTTGGGAAGGAGGTAGCACCACTGGGCTTTGCTCTGGACCAAACCCAAGCTGAACTTCATCGTATAAAGCTAGAACGGGATCACCTTCACGAGAAGTTCAAACTGATAGAAATTACTACTCATGCGATGTTGGCCGAGCCTCCCTCGGATTCTCTCACCTTAGCACACCTTACACTTAGGTCCAATGCTAGTGTGATAAAGGGCTATGTAAGGAGACTGTAACTGCCTTATGTAATCCTTTGTTTTAAATAAAAATTGGAATTTCTTCTTATGATGAAGTTTATGAATTTTCAAATAACCGGATAAATATAGTATGCATATTTTTGATGAATTTTAGAAAGAGGATATTTTAAAAATGGTTGTGTAAACCTTAAATAATTAAAAATGTGTAATGATTTTTGAAAAATGTTCTTCTACAATTATGTTCAGTACGAAATTTAGAGTCTAATAAGATCAACTTAATTTTGGATGAATAGTAAATTATGAATAGTGATTTTATGATTAGGATTAGTAATGTGTCCAAATAGATTAGTAATCTCACTTAAACAAAGTATTAATATAATCTAGGCACCTTGATTAAGTAATGTGATTCAATAAAATGGTTAAATAACGGTTTCATAAATTATTATTCATGTTTTAGTTTTTTCAGGTGAATAGTGTTTTTTAATTAAAAATTTAATTAAAAATATTTAGATAATTATTTTTATAAAACGGATTTCATTTTTGAACTCAGAGCACCGATATTATGCTATGGTAATTTTTGGGGTTTTTTCTGAAAAAAATGAATTTTCGGTGAATAGTTTTTTTATTTAAAAATTAAATTAAAAATATTTAGAAAATTATTTTTATAAAATGGAGTTCATATTTGTAATCAGAGTGTTGATATTTGGTTAAGGTGAAATTTTGGGATTATTCTGAGAAAGTTGAATTTTCGATGAATAGTGAAAATACAGTTTTAAGTTACGGGTGTTTAATGACATCATTAAATGATGTATTAAGTTTGTAATCAATATGTTCGAATTATTAATAGTGAGATAAGGGATGAGGTGTCCCAAGTGGACAATACCATGGGAAAATACCATGGGCAAGCCCATGGTTTTTCCAAAACCAGTAATGAGGTGTCCCTTTGCCATTAATGCCTTGTCCCCTCACTTTCCCTATAAATACCAAGCCATCCTCTCATCCATTCGACTCCCCACTCTCCCCCAACGAAGTTCTGGTCTCATTACATCCCAAGGAGTCCTCCCATGGTGCCCCCAAGCCCTCAAGGTCCCAACCTTTGAGTTTTAAGAGTTATGTTTTAAGGTAAGGGATCCGACCTCTCTCTTTCATTTCAAGTAATCTCTTTTATGTCATTCCGTTTGTGATCCATGTTCTTATGTTGGAGGATGTTCTTTTATACTCCTCTTACTGCCCTTTTCATGTTCATATAATGAGATATCCCCTCTTTCTCTCATTATTTCTTTTTATGAAGTTTTCAGTGGCGCTGTTAGGCTGCCGAAATTTTTGTAACAGATTCTTTCTCCCTTCTCATTTTTCAAGATCTATTTTCATGTAAAGTATTTCAAGTTCCTTTTTAGTATGTTGGGGTATGATCTCTAAATTTATCATACTTGTCTTTTATGATCATATGATGAGAGACCCCATTTTATCTCTTCAATTCAGTATTTTGATGTTTTAAGTGGCGCCGTTAGGCTGCCGAATTTTTAAGTGGTTCTTCACCCTTCTCGTTTTGAAGTTCTACTTTCATGTCAATTCTTTCAAGTTCATTTTTGTTATGTTGGGGTATGATATTTATATCTATCATAATGTACTCTTATGTTCATATGATGAGAGACCCCATTTGATCTCTTCAATTTAGTATTTTTATGTTTTAAGTGACGCCGTTAGGTTGACGAATTTTTTTAGGGGATTCTTTCACCCTTCTCATTTTTTTCAAAGTTATAATTTTAATGTCAAGTCTTTAAAGTTCTTTTTCAATTATGTTGGGGAATTATCTCTATATCTATCATACTGAACTCTTATGTTCACATGATGAGATACCCTATTTGATCTTTTCAAATCATTTTTGTTGAAGTTTAAGTAACGCCGTTAGGCTGCCGAACTTCCATAAGAGAAATCTAATTTTTGTCTTCCTTCCATGTTTTTCATTTCAATGGTATGTCCTTGAAATTTTATTACCATGATCATGTAGCCTTCTTATTCTGTCCATATACTATTTTATGGGTCATTTATGAATGTTTGACCCATTTTACCTCTCCTTTTAATGTCTTCTAAAACCTCGTAACATAGCCGTTATGCTGTAGAATTTCCGTCTCAAAATGTCTCTCTCTTTTTCTAATGTTCTTTTATACTCTAAAGTGAATACTCAAAGCTCTTTATTCTAAAAGGGTATTCACATATATACCAAAATTTTCTATTTTAAATTCTGGGATTTACATACACGAGACCCACCTTCATTTTCTGTGGGTTTTAAAGTGACGTAAAGATCATGTCCTTAAAGCAGTTTTTAAAACGTTGTGATTATGAAATGAAACCCATTTATTTTATTCTATATGGGTTATTTATGAAATGTTTGATGATTATATATGTGGCTCACATGATAACAAAGTAAAATTTAAGGGTGTGCCCTGATAGCGCTCCAATGCAATGGGTAATGATGTAACCACTCGAGATTACAATTTTCACGATACCTTGGTAAATTACCTTGGTAATTTTCAAATGACACCTTGGGGATGGACCTTGGCGATATGTTAATGATTGTCTATGTAAAATGATGTAGCCACATTTTCGAGTTATGAAAAATGTTATTTTTATTATGATATGCCTCCTTATTTCATTCTCATGCCTTAAAGTTCTTTTTCATGACCTTATTGAAGTATCTCATGTTCACATGTAAAATGTTTCTTTTTTTTCCTTACTGGGATTTTTTCTCACCCTTTATTTTGATGTATGATCCCAGGTTATGTGATGAAGTAATGAACCTAGGATGAACATGAGGAGAAGCCTTTCAAGTGTTTTAGAAGAATGTTCTAAGTTTTCATGTTTAATGTTCCTGGTTTCCAAGACACTAAACCTTAAAGATCCTCGGTTTTGTAAAATGTAATGAATGTTTACGTGATAAAGAGGCGGGATGATATAGTTGGTCTCAAAAGAAGGTTTAGTTATTTGTGGAAAATTAGGATATGAAAAATCTAGGAGGAACCCTATAAAAAAGTTTAAATATAGGAAATCTTCCTGGTATTTTGGTGAGTATTGAGTAAGGGGTTTCCAATCAAATACATCCCTGTCTGGATACGAGCAGGTAGAGGTGGCTCTGGCACAGATGTACATAGGGGTAAAACCTGAAAACACCTCTTTGAGCTAGACTCGAACGGGAACTGGTACACGACAACGGGCCTTGCTGCACTCTGGGTTACGACACTCCCGGGGGATATGCTTTGGTAAATTCATAAGCATAGTATGAACCATTATTAAAGGAAAAAGGATTAAAAAAAATAAAGATTCACATAAGAATATATGATCATGGATATCCTAGATTGGAACCTAGGGGATCACAACTTAGGATATACTTTTATTCTACATGTTTATCCTTTTATGCTTAAAGTTTCCTTTTCATGATTATTAGCTAAGTAAATAAGCCCCTAATTATGGTTTCTTTTCTTAGTTAATGGCGGGAAATGGAAGAACATGTCCCAAAAACCAATGTGATAGGAAATGCGACGATTGTCGTATTAATATGACAGAGGTGATTAGGGGATTAAAAGATGATGATTATTTTGGAACACGTTCACTATTTTAGGGACCCTATATGATCGAGGTAAATAGATTACTACGGTATTTTCATTGAGGAGTAAGGTTGACTTATATTTTGAAGAATCGATGAATTTATGGTGGACTTATAGTAATTTAGGTTACTTATGGGAATTATTAACCTATCTTGGGTAAAATATGTTTAGTTTAGATAATTTTGTTATAAGATGTTAGGAGTGGTTGATGTTGTTTGGAGATGAACAATGAAGTTTATTTTGGAAGACTATGTTATCAAATCCTTCTTGTATTTGGGTTTCAATCTTAGTTTGGTTTATTTTGAGGAATTTTAAGGACCGTTATTTATGGGATGGTCTATGATGAACTTTGGGTATTACCATGGAACATTGATGATTTAAAATTAGTTTTCATTCCTATGGTATTCTTCCTTTTTGAAGAGTTGTTTAACCTTACCCTTTCTGTTTTTGGGATAATGTTTGAAGATAGAAGAAATAGATAGTTAATCTTTTGTGGATTATGTGATTCTCTAGAAGATGATTCTTATGTTTTGATGAGACCAAGTAGTTTTGAATGCTCATCGTTTGGAAGAAAAGATTAGTTTTGGTAGAAACTTATTAAAGGGTGAAACTCTACATGAAGGTAGATATATTTCCTTATGTTTTGTTCTATGTTGTAAATGAATTCCTAAAAATTATGAAAAGGAACGTAAAACAAAAACGTTGTTTGTTTACGTTTCCTACTAGGTAATCAAAGATCGTTTACACACATCATAAGTTTGGGATTTTCTTATGGTTAACTTTCTCCTAATCATGTTCTCTGTCACTCTCCCTCAGAACTTGACCCTTTGTTTTCTCCTCCATGTCCATGTTTTCCTACATGGAATACTAGTGTGGGCTAACTCGGGTGACCTTCGTATTTCCCTCTCTTTCTTTTAAAGTAATAGTTTTACTGACTCCTTTTCCGATGTGGGACTTTCAATGAAATTTCAAAACCGAATTTTAAAAAAATTGCGAGGACGCAATTTGTTAAGGGGGGAAGATTGTAACAACCCAAAATTTTGAATAAATCTTGTTTCCTAATTTTATGTGTTCTTTTATTTTTATACTCAACAAAAATGTTTCATTTGATAACATGAGTATAATTAAAATGATACTGTTGGTTTTTGACTGTTATATGACCACTGGTCAATATGACCACTGGTCAATATGACCACTAGAAACTAAACGTTTTGATTCTTGTCTTTAAATACAAGTAATCTTGGTTAATTAATATAGAAAGAAGATTCGATGGCCTCACCCAGTAGTCTTGGACCAATCGAAGCCCATCTAACAGAACTTGGGAAGGAGGTAGCACCACTGGGCTTTTCTCTGGACCAAACCCAAGCTGAACTTCATCGTATAAAGCTAGAACGGGATCACCTTCACGAGAAGTTCAAACTGATAGAAATTACTACTCGTGCGATGTTGGCCGAGCCTCCCTCGGATTCTCTCACCTTAGCACACCTTACACTTAGGTCCTATGCTGGTGTGATAAGGGGCTATGTAAGGGGACCATAACTGCCTTGTGTAATCCTTTGTTTTAAATAAAAATTGGAATTTCTTCTTATGATGAAGTTTATCAATTTTCAAATAACCGGATAAATATAGTATTCATATTTTTGATGAATTTTAGAAAAAGGATATTTTAAAAATGGTTGTGTAAACCTTAAATAATTAAAAATGTGTAATGATTTTCGAAAAATGGTCTTCTACAATTATGTTCAGTACGAAATTTAGAGTCTAATAAGATCAACTTAATTTTTGATGAATAGTAAATTATGAATAGTGATTTTATGATTAGAATTAGTAATGTGTCCAAATAGATTAGTAATCTCACTTAAAGAAAGTATTAATATAATCTAGGCACCTTGATTAAGTAATGTGATTCAATAAAATGGTTAAATAAGGGTTTCATAAATTATTATTCAAGTATTAGTTTTTTCAGGTGAATAGTGTTTTTTAATCAAAAATTTAATTAAAAATATTTAGATAATTATTTTTATAAAACGGATTTCATTTTTTAACTCAGAGCACCGATATTATGCTATGGTAATTTTTGGGGTTTTTTCTGAAAAAAATGAATTTTCGGTGAATAGTGTTTTTCTTTAAAAATTAAATTAAAAATATTTAGAAAATTATTTTTATAAAATGGAGTTCATATTTTTAATCAGAACGTTGATATTTGGTTAAGGTGAAATTTTGGGATTATTCTGAGAAAGTTGAATTTTCGATGAATAGTGAAAATACAATTTTAAGTTACGGGTGTTTAATGACATCATTAAATGATGTATTAAGTTTGTAATCAATATGTTCGAATTATGAATAGTGAGATAATGTATGAGGTGTCCCAAGTGGCCAATACCATGGGCAAATACCATGGGCAAGCCCATGGTTTTGCCAAAACCACTAATGAGGTGTCCCTTTGCCATTAATGCCTTGTCCCCTCACTTTCCCTATAAATACCAAGCCATCCTCTCATCCATTCGACTCCCCACTCTCCCCCAACTACGTTATGGTCTCATTACCTCCCAAGGAGTCCTCCCATGGTGCCCCCAAGCCTTCAAGGTCCCAACCTTTGAGTTTTAAGAGTTATGTTTTAAGGTAAGGGATCCGACCTCTCTCTTTCATTTCAAGTAATCTCTTTTATGTCATTCCTTTTATGATCCATGTTCTTATGTTGGAGGATGTTATTTAATTCTCCTCTTACTTCCCTTTTAATGTTCATATAATGATAGATCCCCTCTTTCTCTCATTATTTCGTTTTATGATGTTTTATGTGGCGCCGTTAGGCTGCCAAAATATTTGTAACGGATTCTTTCTCCCTTCTCATTTTTCAAGATCTATTTTCATGTAAAGTATTTCAAGTTCCTTTTTATTATGTTGGGGTATGATCTCTAAATTTAACATACTGATCTTTTATGATCATATGATGAGATACCCCATTTGATCTCTTCAATTCAGTATTTTGATGTTTTAAGTGGCGCTGTTAGGCTGCCGAATTTTTAAGTGGTTTTCACCCTTCTCATTTTGAAGTTCTACTTTCATCTCAATTCTTTCAAGTTCATTTTTGTTATGTTGGAGTATGATCTCTATATATATCATAATGGAATCTTATGTTCATATGATGATAGACCCCATTTGATCTCTTCAATTCAGTATTTTGAAGTTTTAAGTGACGCCGTTAGGTTTACGAATTTTTTTAGGGGATTCTTTCACCCTTCTCATTTTTTTCAAAGTTCTAATTTCATGTCAAGTCTTTCAAGTTACTTTTTAATTATGTTGGGGAATTATCTCTATATCTATCATACTGAACTCTTATGTTCACATGATGAGATACCCTATTTGATCTTTTCAAATCATTTTTGCTGAAGTTTAAGTAACACCGTTAGGCTGCCGAACTTCCAGAAGAGAAATCTAATTTTTGTCTTCCTTCCATGTTTTTCATTTCAAATGGTATGTCCTTGAAATTTAATTACCATGATCATGTAGCCTTCTTATTCTGTCCATATACTATTTTATTGGTCATTTATGAATGTTTGACCCATTTTACCTCTCCTTTTAATGTCTTCTAAAACCTCGTAACATAGCCGTTATGCTGCAGAATTTCCGTCTCAAAATGTCTCTCTCTTTTTCTAAAGTTCTTTTATATTATTAAGTGAATACTCAAAGCTCTTTCTTCTAAAGGGGTATTCACATATATACCAAAATGTTCTATTTTAAATTCTGGGATTTACATACACGAGACCCACCTTCCTTTTCTGTGGGTTTTAAAGTGACGTAAAGATCATGTCCTTAAAGCAGTTTTTAAAACGTTGTGATTATGAAATGAAACCCATTTATTTTATGCTATATGGGTTATTTATGAAATGTTTGATGATAATATATGTGGCTCACATGATAACAAAGGAAAATTTAAGGGTGCTCCCTGATAGCGCTCCAATGCATTGGGTAATGATGTAACCACTAAAGATTATAATTTTCACGATACCTTGGTGAATTACCTTGGTACTTTTCAAATGACACCTTGGGGATGGACCTTGGTGATATGTTCATGATTGTATATGTTAAATTATGTAGCCACATTTTCAAGTTATGAAAAATGTTATTTTTATTATGATATGCCTCCTTATTTCATTCTCATGCCTTAATGTTCTTTTTCATGACCTTATTGAAGTATCTCAAGTTCACATGTAAAATGTTTCTTTTTTTCCTTACTGGGATTTTTGCTCACCCTTTCTTTTGATGTATTCTCCCAGGTTATGTGATGAAGTAATGAACCTAGGATGAACATGAGTAGAATCATTTCAAGTGTTTTAGAAGAATGTTTTAAGTTTTCATGTTTAAAGTTCCTGGTTTCCAAGACACTAAACCTTAAAGATCCTCGGTTTTGTAAAATGTAATGAAAGTTTATGTGATAAAGAGGCGGGATGATATAGTTGGTATCAAAAGAAGGTTTAGTTATTTGTGGAAAATTAGGATATGAAAAATCTATGAGGAACCCTATATAAAAGTTTAAATATACGAAATCTTCCTGGTATTTTGGTCAGTATTGAGTAAGGGGTTTCCAAGAAAATACATCCCTGTCTGGATACGAGCAGGTAGAGGTGGCTCTGGCACAGATGTACATAGGGGTAAAACCTGAAAACACCGCTTTGAGCTAGACTTGAACGGGAACTGGTACACGACAACGGGCCTTGCTGCACTCTTGGTTACGGCACTCCCGAGGGATATGCTTTGGTAAATTCATAAGCTTAGTATGAACCATTATTAAAGGAAAAAGGATAAAAAAAATAAAGATTCACATAAGAATATATGATCATGGATAACCTAGATTGGAACCTAGGGGATCACAAGTTAGGATATACTTTTATTCTACATGTTTATCCTTTTATGCTTAAAGTTTCCTTTTCATGATTATTAGCTAAGTAAATAAGCCCCTAATTATGGTTTCTTTTATTAGTTAATGGCGGGAAATGGAAGAACATGTCCCAAAAACCAATGTGATAGGAAATGCGACGATTGTCGTATTAATATGACAGAGGTGATTAGGGTATTAAAAGATGATTATTATTTTGGAACACGTTCACTATTTTAGGGACCCTATATGGTCGAGGTAAATAGATTACTATGGTATTTTCATTGAGGAGTACGGTTGACTTATATTTTGAAGAATCGATGAATTTATGGAGGACTTATAGTAATTTAGGTTACTTATGGGAATTATTAACCTATCTTTGGTAAAATATGTTTAGTTTAGATAATTTTTTTATAAGATGTTAGGAGTGGTTGATATTGTTTGGAGATGAACAATGAAGTTTATTTTGGAAGACTATGTTATCAAATCCTTCTTGTATTTGGGTTTCAATCTTAGTTTGGTTTATTTTGAGGAATTTTAAGGACCGTTATTTATGAGATGGTCTATAATGAACTTTGTGTATTACCATGGAACATTGAAGATTTAAAATTAGTTTCCATTCCTATGGGATTCTTCCTTTTTTAAGAGTTGTTTAACCTTACCCTTTCTGTTTTTGGGATAATTTTTGAAGATAGAAGAAATAGATAGTTAATCTTTTGTGGATTATGTGATTCTCTAGAAGACGATTCTTATGTTTTGATGAGACCAAGTAGTTTTGAATGCTCATCGTTTGGGAGAAAAGATTAGTTTTGGTAGAAATTTTTAAAGGGTGAAACTCTACATGAAGGTAGATATATTTCCTTATGTTTTGTTCTATGTTGTAAATGAATTCCTAAAAATTATGAAAAGGAACGTAAAACAAAAATGTTGTTGGTTTGCGTTTCCTACTAGGTAATCAAAGATCGTTTACACACATCATAAGTTTGGGATTTTATTATAGTTAACTTTCTCCTAATCATGTTCTCTGTCACTCTCCCTCAGAACTTGACCCTTTGTTTTCTCCTCCATGTCCATGTTTTCCTACATGGAATCCTAGTGTGGGCTAACTCGGGTGACCTTCGTACTTCCCTTTCTTTCTTTTAAAGTAATAGTTTTACTGACTCCTTTTCCGATGTGGGACTTTCAATGAAATTTCAAAACCTAATTTTAAAAAAATTGCGAGGACGCAATTTCTTAAGGGGGGAAGATTTTAACAACCCAAAATTTTGAATAAATCTTGTTTCCTAATTTTATGTGTTATTTTATTTTTATACTCAACAAAAATGTTTCATTTGATAACATGAGTATAATTAAAATGATACTGTTGGTTTTTTACTGTTATATGACCACTGGTCAATATGACCACTGGAAACTAAACGTTTTGATTATTGTCTCTAAATACAAGTAATCTTGGTTAATTAATATAGAAAGAAGATTCGATGGCCTCACCCAGTAGTCTTGGACCAATCGAAGCCCATCTAACAGAACTTGGGAAGGAGGTAGCACCAATGAGCTTTGCTCTGGACCAAACCCAAGCTGAACTTCATCGTATAAAGCTAGAACGGGATCACCTTCGCGAGAAGTTCAAACTGATAGAAATTACTACTCGTGCGATGTTGGCCGAGCCTCCCTCGGATTCTCTCACCTTAGCACACCTTACACTTAGGTCCTATGCTGGTGTGATAAGGGGCTATGTAAGGAGACCATAACTGCCTTGTGTAATCTTTTGTTTTAAATAAAAATTGGAATTTCTTCTTATGATGAAGTTTATGAATTTTTAAATAACTGGATAAATATAGTATGCGTATTTTTGTGGAATTTTAGAAAAAGGATATTTTAAAAATGGTTGTGTAAAACCTTAAATAATTAAAAATGTGTAATGATTTTCAAAAAATGGTCTTCTACAATTATGTTCAGTACGAAATTTAGAGTCTAATAAGATTGACTTAATTTTTGATGAATAGTAAATTATGAATAGTGATTTTATGATTAGGATTAGTAATGTGTCCAAATAGATTAGTAATCTCACTTAAAGAAAGTATTAATATAATCTAGGCACCTTGATTAAGTAATGTGATTCAATAAAATGGTTAAATAACGGTTTCATAAATTATTATTCAAGTATTAGTTTATTCAGGTGAATAGTGTTTTTTAATCAAAAATTTAATTAAAAATATTTAGATAATTATTTTTATAAAACGGATTTCATTTTTTAACTCAGAGCACCGATATTATGCTATGGTAATTTTTGGGGTTTTTTCTGAAAAAAATGAATTTTCAGTGAATAGTGTTTTTATTTAAAAATTAAAATAAAAATATTTAGAAAATTATTTTTATAAAATGGAGTTCATATTTGTAATCAGAGCGTTTATATTTGGTTAAGGTGAAATTTTGGGATTATTCTGAGAAAGTTGAATTTTCGATGAATAGTGAAAATACAGTTTTAAGTTACGGGTGTTTAATGACATCATTAAATGATGTATTAAGTTTTTAATCAATATGTTCGAATTATTAATAGTGATATAATGTATGAGGTGTCCCAAGTTGCCAATACCATGGGAAAATACCATGGGCAAGCCCATGGTTTTTCCAAAACCACTAATGAGGTGTCCCTTTGCCATTAATGCCTTGTCCCCTCACTTTCCCTATAAATACCAAGCCATCCTCTCATACATTCGACTCCCCACTCTCCCCAACGAAGTTATGGTCTCATTACCTCCCAAGGAGTCCTCCCATGGTGCCCCCAAGCCCTCAAGGTCCCAACCGTTGAGTTTTAAGAGTTATGTTTTAAGGTAAGGGATCCGACCTCTCTCTTTCATTTCAAGTAATCTCTTTTATGTCATTCCTTTTATGATCCATGTTATTATGTTAGAGGATGTTATTTAATACTACTATTACTTCCCTTTTCATGTTCATATAATGATATATCCCCTCTTTCTCTCATTATTTCGTTTTATGATGTTTTAAGTGGCGCCGTTAGGCTGCCGAAATTTTTGTAACGGATTCTTTCTCCCTTCTCATTTTTCAAGATCTATTTTCATGTAAAGTATTTCAAGTTCCTTTTTATTATGTTGGGGTATGATCTCTAAATTTATCATACTGATCTTTTATGATCATATGATGAGATACCCCATTTGATCTCTTCAATTCAGTATTTTGAAGTTTTAAGTGGCGCCGTTAGGCTGCCGAATTTTTAAGTGGTTCTTCACCCTTCTCGTTTTGAAGTTCTACTTTCATCTCAATTATTTGAAGTTCCTTTTTGTTATGTTGGGGTATGATCTCTATATATATCATAATGGAATCTTATGTTCATATGATGAGAGACCCCATTTTATCTCTTCAATTCAGTATCTTGAAGTTATAAGTGACGCCGTTAGGTTGACGAATTTTTTTAGGGGATTCTTTCACCCTTATCATTTTTTTTCAAAGTTCTAATTTCATGTCAAGTATTTCAAGTTCCTTTTTAATTATGTTGGGGAATTATCTCTATATCTATCATACTGAAATATTATTTTCACATGATGAGATACCCTATTTGATCTTTTCAAATCATTTTTGTTGAAGTTTAAGTAACGCCGTTAGGCTGCCGAACTTCCAGAAGAGAAATATAATATTTGTCTTCCTTCCATGTTTTTCATTTCAAATAGTATGTCCTTAAAATGTCATTACCATGATCATGTAGCCTTCTTATTCTGTCCATCTACTATTTTATGGGTCATTTATGAATGTTTGACCCATTTTACCTCTCCTTTTAATGTCTTCTAAAACCTCGTAACATAGCCGTTATGCTGCAGAATTTCCGTCTCAAAATGTCTCTCTCTTTTTCTAAGGTTCTTTTATATTATTAAGTGAATACTGAAAGCTCTTTATTCTAAAGGGGTATTCACATATATACCAAAATGTTCTATTTTAAATTCTGGTATTTACATACACGAGACCCACCTTCCTTTTCTGTGGGTTTTAAAGTGACGTAAAGATCATGTCCTTAAAGCAGTTTTTAAAACGTTGTGATTATGAAATGAAACCCATTTATTTTATGCTATATGGGTTATTTATGAAATGTTTGATGATGATATATGTGGCTCACATGATAACAAAGTCAAATTTATGGGTGCTCCCTGATAGCGCTCCAATGCATTGGGTAATGATGTAACCACTAGAGATTATAATTTTCACGATACCTTGGTGAATTACCTTGGTAATTTTCAAATGCCACCTTGGGGATGGACCTTGGTGATATGTTCATGATTGTATATGTTAAATTATGTAGCCACATTTTCAAGTTATGAAAAATGTTATTTTTATTATGATATGCCTCCTTATTTCATTCTCATGCCTTAAAGTTCTTTTTCATGACCTTACTGAAGTATCTCAAGTTCACATGTAAAATGTTTCTTTTTTTTCCTTATTGGGATTTTTGCTCACCCTTTCTTTTGATGTATGCTACCAGGTTATGTGATGAAGTAATGAACCTAGGATGAACATGAGGAGAATCCTTTCAAGTGTTTTATAAGAATGTTTTAAGTTTTCATGTTTAAAGTTCTTGGTTTCCAAGACACTAAACCTTAAAGATCCTCGGTTTTGTAAAATGTAATGAAAGTTTATGTGATAAAGAGGCCGGATGCTATACATGCTGATTCTAAGGAAGCCACTACTGGGCTGGAGGCTTCTCATGTGGTAGTGGGCCTTTGTGAGGCTGGGGGAGTGGCCCTGTCACTAATAATTCCTGCTGTCTAGGCTCCTCAATTTGGGTCACTGTGGTGGGCTTGGCTCTTGTAGCCCTCCGTGCGAAAATTATAGGGGGCAATGGACGTGCCTGACTGGCCTGTTGCAGGGCATCTTCCAGTCGGTGGGCCTTATTGGAGAAGTATCAAAATCCCCCGGGGTATTTCTAGGTTTTCAGAGAGGGAAACAGTTCTGTCTTGACATTCCCTACAAACATCGTCAGTAATTTCTCTTGAGTCAGTGGCATGTAAAGGGAATATGTAAGCCCCTTCCACCGAGCGATAAAGTCAGTGACACACTCATCAGGCCTTTATTTTCAATTGAATAGGTCTTCAATTCTAATTTTCTACGTGGTGGAGTTGAACAGGTAGAGTAATTGCCTCTTAAGGTCATCCCAGTTGGTTACGGATCTGACGAGAAGCGGGCTATACAAGATGAATGCTGGCCCCTCAAATATCTGAACAAAATAGCGGAGCTTGGCAGCCTCCTGCTGCGCTGGAGTCCCTTACATGGGCTTAAACCTTGAGTTGAAGTGGGCCAACTACTGTGGGGGGGGGGGGTCCCTTGTCCCGTTAAATGAGGGTAAGGTGGGATTCTTGAAACCTGGAGGTGCCGACATGTCATCCAACCATGCTGGATATGGATTGTCACCAGGCAGGATTGCCAACTGTCGTGTTTCTAGCACCTTAAGGAGGGAAATAAACACTGCCATGGGATCATCTGGGCGGGGGTCCCTGTCTTGATGGGGATCCTTAACCACGAGCATGTTGGCGGGTTCTTCAACTTGGTAAGGTGGCCCAACGGCTCATGGAGAGGTTGGTGGACCGACTTGTGGGGTAGCTGGGGGAACCCGAGTTGGATTTCTTGGATGGTCGCACCGTTACAGAGGGTTTAGAGAGATATACCATTCCCTCCTTCCATATGTTCTGACCTCAACCCTGTCTACAGAGGTAGGATGATCAGGGTTTCTTGGAGGCAGCTCATCGAGGGGAAGTTGTTCCTACCCCTACTGTACCGGTCTAGGATTTCCATAGTCGGGCTGTCGCTCTGTAGCGTGTTCATCCAGGAAGTAATTGAACTACTTCTTCTTCTTGGAAAGTTGTTGGCTCAACTATCCCTTATTAGGGTCCTCCTCCATCCTCTACACTGAGGTAGATGGTTCAGAGGGCTTGGAAGCTCCGACGTGCTATTTACCATTACCGGAATTCCGGATGAGTACCAATGCCTCGGTGGGCGTAGGGAGACCTAGTAGGTTCCTCTTCTAGCGAGTAACACACCCCAATGGGTCCAATAATGGTGGTACACTGTCATGGGTAAGTCCCCATCGAGAAGATCTAACTCATCTTCCTCATCCACTATGTCGGCCATGTTGACGGTGACCCTTCCTGGGGGAATATCCTTGATATCGCCTAGCAGGTCAGGCTTCCACCGGATAGGACTGACAAGGAGGGAAGCATACTGCCCCCAGCCACATATTTTCATGTGGGGGGAAGCCTCCTTTATGATCATATAGAGTACCTTGAAACTCTGAACGCATTGCTCTTGGAGGAACTTACAGCGGCCTGGCGACTCGGGGCGCTAAGCCACAGAGAGTGCAGCGAGATCGACTAGACGAAATTGCTCGCCAATGTCTTAAAGAAGCACTTGGATTCTAGGATAAACTTCTCACTGATTATGAAGAAAAAAGTGCGTCACCCAGAGGGTTTTGAGGAAACAATCAACCTCCTCTGGGGTGAGGGATTCTGGAGCACAAAAATTTGGCTCTACCACGAGACAAAACATCCTGGGGAAGTGGTCCACTGCGAGGATGTTTCATATGCTCCTTAGCTCATATTCAAGGTCTGTCCCTTGATGGACCCATTCTTCAATTAGGGGTGGCTGAGGAACTGGCAGTGGTATTAAGGCTGATCGTTGGGACAACATGCTATCCAGTGGAGAGTATGGCGAGCGGGCTGACTGACCGCTGAATATCAGGTTGTCTTCCGAAGAGTATAGCAAACTAGCCACTCCGTTGCAATAAGGCAAGCTGACGACTGCACTTCCTGGCTCTGGGGATAGGGCTATTGGTGATAGGCCGCACTGTTGCTCGCCTTTCATCGGTCCCGAGAAGAGTTATCCGTGATATATTGTCGAGGTAGAGAGTGCTTCTGGTGAAGACGGTGGTGATTGCATAATCGTAACCTATGGGATTTTCAGAATTTCATCCTCCTAGATATACCTACATAGGGAGGTGGTGTTGGGAAAAAAACCCTCATGTTATCGTTGAATCATTCTTGAGGTGATTGTGTTTGTTGACAAAGAGGGCCTATGTGTTGTGTTTTTTTGACAAAGAAAACCATGAAATACAAATTTGATGACAAAGGGGATTTCATGTGTGCATTTCTAGTTCAAGGGAAGTTGATAATGATCCATGATTTATTAAAGAACTTCGACAAAGGAATGGTCGATCTCGATGTGGTCCAAAAAGAGCAGATACAAGGTGGGGTAGTTTTCCAGTGTTTTCCAAATTTTTGGGCCTCAAAATTGACAAATGGAGTAAAGTGTTTTGGAAAAGGGACTTGGGGGCCAATATCTTGGAGGATTAAAAACATGCGTGCTATATGTTTTTCAAGATCAGAACACCAAAATATGGAAAAGGAAAAAAGGGCGCTCATGTTTTGGGTTTGGTCGCGCAAGTGGTGGTTTGGTCGCACAAGTGACTAGCGCGGAAGAGACTAGGGAGGCTGGACTTGCACGCCGAGAGGAGACTTGAACGTCGCCACCTAGGGTGTTCTAATGCTTATAAATAGAGGTCGACCCCTACTCATTCGGTGAGAGTTAAAAACTTAGAGAAATTCAGAGCTCCCGTCGCGCAGGTGTTGTGGTCGCGCAAGTGGTGGTGTGGTCACACAGGTATAAAGATATTCAAAAGTTGTGCACCAGTTGATAGTTGCGCACCCAAAGTGGTTTGGTCGAGAAAGGGTGTGTGTCACCCAAGTTTAGAGTTGAAGAAGGGGGTGTCGCACTGGTGGTTTGGTGACACATGCATGCCAGGCTTTGAAGAAGTGTGATAGTTCATAGTTGCGCGCCAAAATATGTTTGGGCATAAAAGGGTGTGAGTCACCCAAGTTTGGAGTAGAAGAAGAAAGTGTCACGCAAGTGGTTGAGGTGAACTTGAATGCCGATTTTAACTTTCGTTCCAGAACTTGCGTGCTGACTTAGAGAAGTGCGCTAGGTGTGGATGAATCATGCTAGTCTTTTTTAGGGCTGCAAGAAAGCAGGAAGATTACCTGATACCTTTGTTGCAAAGTGATATTCATTTTCGAGTGAGAGTTGGACTTCAATAGAGAATCTACATAAAATAGAGGATGTATTAATTTTTGATAATGAAGAGACCTACAGGTCTATAAACTCTGAGTGGATCTTCTGAAGAAGCATTGAGCACACTTCAGTTGATAGAGCAGTGAGCTTTCATTTTGTCAGTGGTTGTAAACCAGGATGGACAGTGAGTTTCTTCCAAACATGTAAACAAAAGTATGCTTATAGTGGAATTGGTACATCGAAACACTGCCTGTGTATAATCCTTGGATGTAGCCCAGTGAGGGTGAACCAAGTAAAAATCATTGTGTCATGTGCATGCTTTAAGTTTTATTCATACTCTGCATCGGAATGGAGAGAGAAGAGAGTTTTTTCTAACAGCAAAAAAAGATCAAAAGGGGTATTTTTTTTATCTGTCATACCATGATTCACCCCCCCTCTTAGGGTATCTTGGCTAGTAGACCTAACAATTGGTATCAAAGGAAGGTTATATCTGTAGTTCTCTCTCAAATGGAGGTCACCAATAATAAAGGGATTCCGATCTTCAACAGGAACAATTTTTAGCTATGGAAGAATCAGATGAAACACTACCTCCGATCATTGGGAATGGGTGTATTCAGAGCAGCAATGCATGGTATAACAGCTGACATGATCAGTGGGGAATTATTGGAAGCCAATTGAAGAGAATTGGATTTTGACACCAAGGGCATAAATTCTTTTGGGGGAGCCTTATCCAATGATATTTATACGAAGGTGATTCCATGTAAAACATCACATGCCATGTAGGAAAAGCTTTTGAATATATATGAAGGAGATACAAAAGTCAGAGAGGAAAAGCTACAAGTACTATGGAATAAGTATGAAGATCTGAAAATGAACCCGAATGAGTCTGTTGATGCATTCATTGATAGGTTAAATATTTTTTGTGGAAGATATGTGAGGTCTTGGTGAATTAATTGAAGAAATAAAGATCATAAAGCGCATCTTGAGGAAAATTCAACCTCAGTTCAATCCAAAAGTTTCAGTACTAGAAGATAAAGATCCAAAAGAACTGACACTGGACATTTTGCACAGTACCTTGGTTGCATATGAAATGAGGAATGATGATAAAAATGCTATAGAAAAAGGGAAATCCAAAAGGGTGGAATTTAAGGCCATGAGGAAACTCATCATTGAAGATTCTCATGAAGAAGAAGAAACAGATGAGGTAATGTCATTCCTCTCCTCAAATCTTCAAATAGGAAAAGGAAAGTTCAAAGGGAAACTTCAACTTGCTTGGTTTAGATGTGGAAAAGTTGTTCATCTTGCCGCAAGGTGCCCCAAAAAGTTTCAAGAAGAAAATAATGAAGATGATGTTGAAATTTCCTAGAAGGAATCTTCAGCCAATGTGAAAGGGAGGAAGCAGTTCAAGAGAAATTTCTTCAAGAAGAAGAATCTTCATTCACAAGAAATAGATAGTTCAGATGAGTCTGTGGTTGAAGAGGTTGAGGAGATTGAAAATTTCAAAGATCGTGGAGAAAATGCTACAGTGGCAGTCTTTGGTAGTTCTTAGGAGAAGAACGAAACCGAAGGTGATGATTAAAAAGAAGAATTTGAAGGAAGAATAGATATGCAAGCAGAGTTAGAGGATGATCATGAGTAGATAGATGTTTGGAGAGCCAAAACAATGAAAGCTAACAAAGTTGTTCGCGATGCCAAACTCTAGATGCAGCAACAGGATGAATAGAAGTCTGAGTTGATGGAAGAAATTGAAAAACTCAAGTTATCAACACCAGAGAACTCAAAATCAGTTAGTGAGTATAAAATAAATATTGAAGAACAAAAAAGGGATATCGATGGCTGAAAAAACACAAGGAAAGATCAAGTCAAGCGTATCGAAGAGCTTGAAGAGGAAGTTGTTGGTCTCTGGAGAAAAGTTAAAGACCAGGAAAAACCATTGATTCCTAACACATTCTTGGGGAAGCAGGTCATTACAAAGACTGAAAATATGAAAGAGGAGCCTAGTAGTTGTGCAGAAAAGAAGAAACAATTGAGCTCAGACTTTAATACTGATTCAAGGCTTGATCAGAAACAAAAATTTGTGGAAATTGAAATCAGACTGTAAGCACCCATCCCAAAATTGAAGGTTGATTTGGGAACAAAGCAGAATTAGAATATTCATGGATCCCAAGGGGAAACTCTTAGTGCAGAATCAACACGAAGGAATGGACCTTATATCAGGTGTTATTATTGTGGAATGATGGGATATTCACAGTATGTGTGTTCCATATCCAAGAGATATCAAAGGGAACAAGAACAAAGGCAGCATCCAAACAGAGAATGGTTCTCCAGAATATATTTCAAAGGACACTATTTATGGTGCGAAGGATTTGTGCACATGGCTAGGTACTACACTTCCGACCATACAGAGGAATGTGCCAAAGCAGAATCAAAATGTTCGTAAGCAGCATATCAATAAACCAACAGGTGATCTAAAAATGAAAAATAGATTTGCAACGTTGCAAGATGAAGCTGGTCCATCATACTATGAGAAAGCACATAAGTCTAAATCCATTCCAATTTAGAAGGCAAAAATATAGACAAAAAAGAAGAAGGATGAGAATGCCGTGGTGGCAGAAATTTCCCTTAAAGCATCATATTACTCTGGTGTGTGGATCCTTGATAGTGGTTGCACATCCCATAAGACAGGTAATAAGGATCTTGTTACAGGCATAGAATATGATAAAGAAGGAGTTTTCTACTTTGGAAATGAGGATGTCCTGAAGATTATTGGCACATGAGTGACCATGTTTTGGGGAAAAGATATGAGACATGGTGATGTAATAGTAGTAGAAGGCCTTAGTCGCTATTTTCTCAGCATCAGTCAACTATGTGACTCAGGACATTCTATGAGGTTTAATAGGAAGATGTGTGTCATCAAAGTATGAGATGGGGAAATAGTTCTATAGGGAAAAAGAACAAAGGTAAATCTCTACCTCGTAAGTGGAGAAGAAGATATGTGTTTTTTTTCAGAGAGGAAAAAATCAAGTTGTGGCATAAACGACTTGGTCATCTTTGCAAACCATCCCTAGATGATCTGGTGAAGTGTGATATAGCAAGAGACTTCCTTAAGATATCACTTGATCATACGCACACATGCGATGCATGAAAATAAGAGAATATTATCAGAAAGACGTATAAGGAAAAGGAAAATAATTCAACTAGAGTGCTTGAATTGGTGCATGCTGATGTTTGTGGTCCTATCACACCAATATAAATTGAAGTAAAGAGGTACTATGTACATTTCATTGATGACTATAGCAGAATAGAATGGGTATCTATTATCTCCCATAAGTCAGATGTGTTCAGCTGCTTAAAAAAGTACCGATGGGAGTGAGAAAGGATGCTTGGACATAAAATTTTGAATCTTCGTATTGACAATGGAACAGAATTCACAAACTGTCAAGTAGAAGGCTATCTCGAGAAACATGGGTTAAGGAATCAAGTTTCCTCAGTAAGAACTCCCCAACATAATGGAGTGGTTTAAAGGAGAAATCGGATCATCAATAACATGTCCACAATAATCATTGAAAAAGACCAACCAGAGAAATTTTGGAAGGAATCCGTTTTGACATCTGTATACATTTCTAACATGGATATGTTTTGTCTGAAGGAAGGAAAGACTTCGTACGAGATGTGGTATTAAAAGAAGCCAATAGTGAAATAATTTAGAATATTTGGAAGTAAGTGATTTATCCTCAACAAGGAAAAACATAGGAAATATGAGTCACAAGGAGATGAAGGGATATTACTTGGATACTCAGGAAAATTGTGGCATATAAATGCTTTAACCAAAGGCTGGGAAAATTTGTTGAGAGTAATGATGTCACTATAGTAGAGAACGAAGAGATCATTAAACAGCGTAGTAAACAATTTATTGATGAGAGTGATGAGGAAGAAAGCAACACAGGGGGAGAAGAAGTGGATGATGTTGATTTAGAAGAAGATCATGATGATGAGCATAAAGAAGTAAAATTTTTATCTGCACAAAAGACAAGGAGTCGAGCTGAAATTGACAGGCAGAATATCCTCGCTGATCAGTCAGCTCTAGTTCAGACAAGAAGAATGAAATCACTTTAGCAGATATCTTTCATATCTCAGGTAGAGCTAAAATTCTTTGCTGATGTAGCTGAAGATGAAAACTAGGTTCAGGCTATGAATGAAGAGCTTGATCAGATTGGAAAGAACCAGACATGGGAGATTGTTTCGAGACCAACAGATAAGAATGTCATCGGGACCAAATGGGTATATCACAGCAAGATGAATGAAGATGACACATTGGTTCGAAACAAAGTACGACTAGTGTGCAAATGATACTCCTAGATAGAGGGAATATATGTTGATGAGACATTTGCACCGGTTGCAAGGCAGGAGATAATCAGATTATTCATAGCCATTGTAGTGCAATGGATGTTCAAAGTGTTCCAGATGGATGTCAGATCTACATTCTTGAATGGGGTTCTGGAGGAGGAAGTGTATATTTAGCAGCCAGATGGTTTTCTCATTCATGAGGACGAGAACAAAGCTTACAGACTGAAGAAGGCGTTGTATGGGAAGAAACAGGAACCAAGATCTTGGTACTCAAGGCTTGATCTGTACTTGACGAATGTTGGTTTCCAATGTGGGGGAGTTGATTAAAATCTCTATTTTAGCAATGATAGTAATCAAAGTATGATAGTGTTGGTTTATGTCGATGACATAACATTTGGCGAATCTGATGAAGCTCAGTGCAAAAAGTTTTCCAAATTCATGAAAAGTGAGTTTGATAAGTCAATGATTGGAGAGCTAATGTTTTTCCATGGTCTACAGGTGAGACAGGGAAGAATGGAACATTCAATTCTCAATCCAAATATGCCAATGAGGTTTTAAAGTGGTTTGGATTAGAAAATTCCATGGATATGAAGACTCCAGTTGATACTCGGACGAAACTGTCCAAAGGTGAGGATGGAAAGGTAGTTAATATCACAAAATAGAGGCAAATTATTGGAAGTTTACTGTACTTGATCACAACAAGGCCTGACATTGTATTATCCAAATGCCAAGCAGCGAGATATCAGTGTAATCACAAGGAAATCCACATTATTGCAGTGAAAAGAGTACTTTGTTATATCAAGGACATGGTGGACCTTGGATAGATATATAATGACAAATATTAGACAGAGTTATTGGGATATAATAATGCAGACTGGTCCGGTTCAGCAGATGATAGGAAATCAACGTTAGGTGGTGATTTCTATCTTGATGGATTCTGTATTTATTCGCTAAGAAAGAAGAAAGATTGCATTTCATTGAGCACTATGGAGGATGAGTATATTGCAGCCACTCAAGCGTGCACAAAATTATTGTGGATGAAGAAACAACTTGATGATATGGGAGTTGAAGTAAAGTCTCCGATCGAAATCTAGTGAGATAACTCAAGTTCTATAAATCTTAGCAAAAATCCCATCCATCATTCAAGGACAATGAAAATTGAGATAAAGTATCATTTTATCAAAAAGAATGTTGAGCATGGAATCGTAAAGTTTGAGTATGTGCCTACAGAGCTACATGTTGCAGATATTCTGACAATGGCCTTACCCAAGGAAGTTTTTGAGAGGCATCGACTGGCTTTGAGAGTTTAGTCGACTCCCCGCAATTGAAAAAGTGTGGATGTAGACCCCCCCTCACCCCGAGGTATGATGTGTTTTTCCCTAACGTGCTGATATGTGTTATCTACTCTGTTACAGACTACAAAGGAGTTTCCTTTGGGTTCGTTGACAAAGGGGGAGAAAATAGTGATTGTTCAAGAGGGAGACAATGTGGAAATTTGAGAAATCATGAAAGATACAGGGAGAAGCTGATAGGGGGAGTAGCCAGATAGGGGGAGTTGAAGCTGGTTCCAAGTTCTTATCCAAAGCTTAGCTTGGAAAACATAGACCATAGTGCTGAAGAGGATTTGTAGCTAACAAGAGTTAAAACTGTGAGCAGACAGGGAGAGTATCAAATCTGATGATGCTAGAAGTGATCGATCAAAGAATAGATATCACGACAGTTGAGGATAGTGATTAAATCAGAAGAGTGGTATTGTAATGCAGTATGAATATTTCAAAAAATTAGTATCATTTTTGTATCAACAGTGGTTGTCAGAGTTGAAGTGTTTCATTGATGAAATTTTCATTTACTCTTGTTTCTCACGCCGAACATTTCTCATGTGGGCTTAGAGTATCCATTGAGTAAATCCTCGATCGCTATCAGAATCGAAATAGGAGAATGGTGGATGAATAATTAACGATGTATCTTTTTATGAAAAATTTTTCAACAAACCCAAAGGGGGAGATTGTTGGGAAAAAATCCTTCAAGGTATCATTGAAGTATTTTTGAGGTGATTGTTTTTGTTGACAAAGAGGTCCTTTGTGTTGTGTTTGTTGACCGAACAAACCATGACGTAAAATTTGATGAAAAAGGGGATTTCATGGTGGAATGTCAAGTTCAAGGGATGTTGATAACGATCCATGATTGATTCAAGAACGTCGACAAAGGAATGGTCAATCTGGAGGTGGTTCAAAAAGAGCAGATACAAGAAGGCACTATTTTCAAGTTTTTGCCAAATTTTTGGGCCTCAAAATCGAAAAATGGAGAAAAGTTTTTTTGGAGAAGGGACATGCGTGAAGATTACCTGGAGGTTTGGAAACATGTACGCCATATGTTTTTCAATATCATAACATCAAAATATGGAAAAGTAAAAAGGGGTGCTCAAGTTTTGGGTTTGGTCGTGCAAGTGGTGGTTTGGTCGCGCAGGTGACTAGCGCGGTAGAGACTAGGGCGGCTGGACTTGCACGCCGAGAGGAGACTTGCGCGCCATCGCTCAGGGTGTCCTAATGCCTATAAATAGAGGTCTACCCCTCCTCATTCAGGGAGAGTTCAACACTAAGAGAAATTCAGAGCTTCCATCGCGCAGGTGTTGTGGTCGTGCAAGTGGTGGGGTGGTCACACAAGTATAAAGATATTCAAAAGTTGTGTGCTAGTAGATAGTTGCACACCCAAATCCACTTCAGTGGTGGTGTAGTGGTGAAGGTGAGTGGAACATCCATGCTTTTCTTTGGGAGGTTTAGTGTTCAAATCTTGGGAGTCCGCTTTTGGGATGAACCTATCCCCCGGGATCCACCCAACTTGCTGGGTCACCCGGGCACATCTGGGCAGTCAAAATGAGGTGCGGACCAACCATTGACGGATCACATGACGAACCATCGCTGCTAGGCCATCACCCTCTAGGATTCTCTGCCATCTCGTCTGGCAATGAATCATTCCCTGCTGGGGCTCTCTCCGGAGTGACCCCTTCGTGGGGAGGGGGTTCCCTTGTGTGGAGGGTTCGAAAAGTCCACATAGGGAATTCCATTTTTTAGAGATAGTTGTGTAACCATAGTGGTTTGGGCATGAAAGGGAGTAATTCGACTAAGTTTAGAGTTGAAGAAGGGGGTGTCGCGCTGGTGATTTGGTGACACTTGCGCGCTAGGAATGGAAGAAGCGCGTCAGTTGATAGGTGCGCGCCAAAATTGGTTTGGGAATAAAAGGGTGTGAGTCTCCCAAGTTTGGATTTGAAGAAGGAAGCGTCACGCAAGTGGTTTAGGTGAACTTGCATACCAGTTTTAACTTGTGCGCCAGAACGTGCGTGCTGGCTTGGAGAATCACGCCAGGTGTGGTTGAAGCACTCCAGTCTTTTTAGGGTAGCAAGAAAGATGGAAGATTGCCTGATACCTTTGGTGAAAACTGAGATTCATCTATGGGTGAAATTTGGACTTCAAAAGAGCATCTACATACAACAGAGGATGTATTCATTTGTGAAGAGACCTATAGGTCTATAAACTGTGATGGATCATTTGAAAAAGCAGTGAGCACACTTCAGTTGAGAGAGCAGTGGGAATTCACTTTGTGAGTGGTTGTAAACCAAGAGGGATAGTGAGTCTGCTCCGAACTGGTAAATAAAAGTGCGTTTAAAGTGAAATTGGAACATCATCACACTACCGGTGTATACTCCTTGGACATTTCCCAATGAGGGTGAACCAAGTGAAAATCACGATGTCCTGTTCATGCTTTATGTTTTATTCAAACTCTACATCAGGGAGGAGAGATAAGAGAGTTTTGTCTAACAGCAAAAAAAGATCAAAAGGGGAAGTTGTTTTTATATTTCATACCTTGATTAACCCCCCCTCTCAGGTTATCTTTCCTAGTGGACCTAACAGGAAGGAATTATATGGACCTTGCATTCCGGGAGTACTAGGATGATGCACCTCATTCCTAACCCAGCCCTTGACTCGGATGAGCGAGAGGAGGGTTCTTGCACTGAGTCGTACTCTGCTTCAGAGTCTGAGAAGCGGACTAGTTTAATATCTATCTGGACCTCCCCATAATTCTTCTTATGGTGGAGAAGACCCACCTTCCTGCCCCTGGGTGGCACCTCGGGACATGGATGATTTCTGACATGAGGTGCTTTAGCTGCACTAGTGCTGAGGCGGAGAGGGTTTCTGCCTAAGTAAGCCGAGGTGCGAGGAGCACCGAGACAAATGTTAAAGGGGACATGGGGAGGACCTCCATGTATAACGCTGAAGCAGACAAGACCTTCGCTAGAACTGTCCTGAGTATGGATAGGACCTCAAATATTGTTTCCCCTGGAGACCTTAGTATGAGGAGGGTCCTTGCGCCGGTTTAACTGAACACGGATATGACCTCCGTGCTGGGTGCTAGTGAGGTGAGGCTGGCCTTCACCCCTATGGTTGCTGGGTCAAGGAGGATCTTCACCAGATTCTAAGAGGAAATAAGAAGGATCCCTACATTAAAGAGAGACTGGATGGGTAATGTCCCTACCCCGGTGGTTAGGGGTAGGAGGAATGGCTCCATACCCTGTGTAATTGGCACGGGAGAGACTTTCATACCGAGTGTCACCGCCATAGGGAAGGCCCTCATTGGAATTGAGGGTGGCACGAGGTGGACCTACATGCTGAGCCTCGAATTAGGGAAGGCCTGATCTCTCCGTGGTGGTCATACGAGGAGGACCTCCATATTGGGTGGCATCGCTGTGGGTTAGCTCGCGGCGGCCACTGCTTGTGCCGGTGACCAAGAGATTCAACCTAGCCTACCCGTGGGGTGGTTGGGGCCTTGATCTTGGTCGAGCATATAGGTGCCCCTGCTCAGTGTATGTAGGGAACTGATGATATGCGTCAGCAGTGGCTCGGGCCATATTATCCATCGGCATTGATACTCTTTGACAGGCATACTCTTTGGCTTCTGCCTGAGGCCAGCGTCAGGTCGGATGAACTGGAGCCAGAGGTGAAAGTATGTGGCTTACCTGCTCCTCATCCAGCAAGATCAGGGGGCGACGCTGACGTGACTAGGTGGGAGTCCTCACTGGGAGACCCTTGAATGTGACTCTGACCGGGCTGGGCCGGAAGTCACCTACCTCATCAGTGTAAGGCAGGGAGTTGTCAAAGAGTTACGGGGAGAGGCTCCCGAAATAGATATATGTTGGCATGGGGAGTAGCGGCTCCCTGCATGGCCCTCATGGATGGTGTTGGAAACATGTAACAGATGCCTCCTGATTTAGGTGGGCCACATCCCAGGTTGGGATTATGCCCTCCTCCTTGTAACGATGCAAGAGGTCATTGATTACTCACCATTGGATAACTTCAGATGTGGAGATGGTGCATGAGCGCCCCAGGGCCATGGGTTTAGAGGCCGTTGTGGAAGAAGTAGAGCAGTGTGGGACTACTGCGTTGGTACTGCCCCTGACCCTGTGTCGGTGTGCAGGCGGTGATCACGTTCCAGGTGCATCAACCTGATTCTTGAGAAGCAGGGAGATTAACTCATCAGTGATGAAAGAAAAAGGAATTGAAGACCAATGCCCCAATTCCATTCCTTCGTCCCCTGACCGGTAAGAAGGATCTACACTGACAACATCATAGAACAAGATTTCCAACGTCCTACTTCCCCAACTTTTGGTGAGTTTCATGCACGACTAGCTATTTGCTTGGCGGGACCCGTCACCGGATAACTAGATCCAGTGACACACTAATCTATTGATTCCTAAATCACTACTAATCTCTATATTGAGGAGAATAACTTCACATCGGGTTCACCATTATTGTTTTTGACGCTTTTGTTGGGGCGTTCAAATCCATCTCGTTTGGAGGGATGGTGGAACTGTCAGTTGCCCCATATTCCCGCTTTCCAATAGCGGGTTTCATCCGTTCCTTGTTCAGGGAAGTTTTCTCCTTGATCGAAATGGAATGACAGGATGTCGGTTCTTCCTTCTATGGATTCCTTCTCAGATCTCATCACTTAGTCCGGGTCTCCCTTATATATTTAAGATTTTGTTCATGAAACTCTTACTGGTGCAATATTTTCAAGGAAACCAGTTAATTAAACTACTTCTATCGTGACATTCCAAGGGGTCCGATCCGGGCAGCATGCTTCGGTCAGGGGAGTAGTCACGTTGGACATATCTTGCATGTCTGGACACTGGAACATTGGCACATCTGGGTTTCTTCCCCTTATTATAGGGCTTCTCAAGGGCGTGGAAGACCGAGGCATCCCGTGTCTAATGCGAGGAATTATATGCCATATGAATGTTTCGGAGGTTTTCCTCAGCTTCCATTGTTTAACATAGGGTATTCCTGAATTTTGACGTCCATCGGAGACGGATCAGACTGATCATAACACTGATTAGAGTGCATAAAATGGGTGCAATCCCTGGAGGGAACACTGATGTTGGGACCAATGTGTGGTTGAATTCCCGGTTACTATTGATGAGGATGGGGAATGAGATGACATGATTTCACAAAGATGTGGTGGCCCGGATAAGAATCAGGATAGATGATGGAGCGGTTGCATGAATTGGATAGTGAATGGGATAGAACCTCTATGAGGATGATGATAGTTTTTTGCTTGATCCTCAAAGAGGCTTCCTATGTATCCTTGTGACAGGGAATCAAAGTCCACGTAGTTCATTTGACGAAGGCTTACCACCAATTGGGGTTTTCAATGGCTTACCGCTGGATGGGGTCGTAATGTCTTACCGCTGGATAAGAATGTAAACGACTTACCAAGGAATAGGATCACAATGGCTTCCTGATGATTGAGGTCCAAACGTCTTACCATTGTATGGGGGTGAACTGACGTGAAGATGGTCGGGACGACCGGTGGATGGTGGGATTGAACCTCAGGGAGGCTTCCTATGTACCCTTCTTTGGCAAGGATGAAAGACCACGTAGTTCAGGGTGGGTTCGTTGAATCAAAGTGAAGGGGGTCAGAACCACTGGGTGTTGGGATTGAACCTCAGGGAGGCTTCCTACGTACCTTTCCTTGGTAAGGATCAAAGAACACGTAGTCAGTATGGGTTTGGTGTGAAACAACTTATCACTGACTGGGGAAACAATGACTTACTGCTGATTGGGGTCCACAGTTTAACATCATTCAAGACATGGGTGAACTGACATGAAGGCTGTCAGAGAGACTGATTGTTGGGCTTGAATCTCTCGGAGGTTTCCTACGTACCTCACCATAGAAAGGATCAAAGACCTCATAGTTTTTGTTATAGGGGAATTTAGGGGTTACGCTATGAGGTGGCACACAGTGTTGGTGAACCGAAATGAAAGTGGTTGGATTAACCAATGAGTGGTGGGCTTGAACCTCATGGAGGCTTCCAAGATACCTTGCCATTGCAAGGATCAAAGAACACATTGTTCAGGTTGTGAGGGGCTTACACTCTAGGCTACCCAGGGTGTTGGTGAACCGATGTGAAGTGGGTCGGAGCGACTAATGGGTGGTGGGCTTGAACCTCATGGAGGTTTCCTATACACCTTGCCTTGGCAAGGATCAACAACCACATAGTTCAAGTGGAATGGGGATTAAACTCTAGGCTGCCCAGAAAAGATGTCATGGTCGGTGGTTGCTCTAATCCCACATGAGTCATGCTCGGTGTGAGAAACAATAGGTACCAGAGGCCTGACGATCACATCATGAAAGGTGCATCCATGGGAGGTGAAGTGGGGATTAAACGTGATCACATCCCAAAGAGGAAACAACAGAATACACATGGTTAGAATTATGATGAGGTTGGGACATAATCTAGGATGGAGGCCCAGTGGCGACAAATTCCAACGGGAGAGGGATTTGGCACCGAAGAAAGAAGGGGTAGGGATGCTGCCTCCTGCAAGAAAAGCTAGGGGCTTACATCAGGATGGTTTCCCTTTCCCTGCGTAATATGTATGGGGGTGGGGAGGTCACAGTTTAAAGTCATGTACTAGGGAAGATGATTCTTGGTAGTTTAACATCCTGCAGCTCGGACGAGGTGGGTTCACTCTGCACCCCTAGAAATTACATAACTGGTACCTACTACACCTTGGTGAAGGGAATACACCGACAATGCCGTGGCTGGGGGGTGTCGTGGAGCAAAAAATTGTGGGGTCCATGTTAGCATGGCTTTATGAAGACACAATAGATGTTAGCATGCCTATGTGAAGAATCATGAGGCGAAGCAACCCCATGGGAAGTGGTGTCCAATGGACTTTGAAATCACTTCGTTCAAACCTGGAGGGTTGCACAGGAAAAAGAGTGGCAGAGCAAAGGGGTTCATAGGAAGCCTTGTGAAGCTCTGGCACTCCATGAAGTAGAGGGGCTTTGTGAAGGGATGTGCTTCGTGAAGTGTAGTGGCCAAGCCTAGGCATAGGTTATAGGTGCATACAAGAGTTTCTTCGCAAAGTGGAAGGGCATTCACAAAGAAAATCCCTATGAAGTAGGGGTGCCCCGTGAAGCAAGGTCCTATGATAAAATGTGCTTCACGAGGCACTGGGACCCTGCCTTAGAATTTGAGTCATGTGTGCATGGGGGTTTCTTGATGAAGCATAAAAGCTCCGCGATGACCATAGTCCTTATGAGGATCTCCTTCCTTCGCGAAGGCCCATGGGGTTCGTGAAAGGCATCCCTCTAGAAAGAAGGGGTGAAAACAAGGAAAAGGGGAGAGACTTCATAGAGATAAAGTACCTTGAGAATCTCATGGTTTGCATAGCAGAAAGTAATTTGTGATTTGAGAATTGAGAAGATGAAGGGTTAGATGATCTGTCTTTTGGCCCTGGAGGGAGGCTAGTATTTATAGGCAAGAGGCGTCGTGATGCAGAGCTCGCTCGGTGTGATGATGGATTCCACTCTGTGGAGGTCTCACGAATGTCTAAGGGGTTCTCGGAGAATCCCGGCTCCTCGCTTCGCAGAGGGCTCGCGAACATCAAAGTGGCTCACGGAGCATCCCGCCTCCTCGCTTCATGGTAGGCTTGTGAACATCAAAGTGGCTCGCAGAGCATCCCGCCTCCATTCTTCGCACTGGGCTCACGAACATCAAAAGGGCCCACAGAGAATCTCACCTCCTCACTTTGCGGTGGGCTCGTGAACATCAAAGGGGATCGTGGAGCATCCTACCTCTTGGCTTCGTGGTGGGCTCATGAATGTCAAAGGGGCTCATGGAGAATCACACCTCCTTGCCTCAAGGAGAGTGCAGGGCCATGGAACTCTGTGAAATGTCTTCACGAGGAAGCTTCATAGACTTTCTAATTATTCTTCTCCCTTCCAATTTTTGGTGCCAAAAACTACTAACATAGGAATAACCCTTTCTCAAACGTTGGGAGAATTCACACTACTTATTATAATATTTTAAAACTTTCTTAATTCTCAAATACAAATATATGAAAAAAATATTTTATTTTAATTTCCTATAAGTCTAAGGTAAATATTATATTAAATAATGAATGCTCCAGATCGTCATATATATTTATATATTAATTTATTTAAATTCTTAATATTTCCCAATAATTCTAATGTAAATGTTATATTCAATAATGAATGTTTCAGAACATCATAACTAATTATATATTAATTTATTTCAATTATTACTATAATTATTTTTCTTTTACATGAGATTTAAATATGATCATATTCATTAAAATCACTTTGAATCCTTTTTCTATTTAAAATAAATTTCAAGGAAACCATTTTCTTTAAATTTCTACGTACCTTCCATCCACTTTATTTCATTTTTAACACCATATTTAGTGAGGAAATAAGTTTAAAAGAAAACTTCTTTATCCAGATAAAGTATAGATAAAAGTATTTGGGATCGGTTTCTCCATAGTATTCATTTTGTGTTATATGAATAAAGAGAACTGTGGTGGTATGTATGATATCATGATATTCATATATATTATCTTATACAAATGTAATATTAAATTTAAAATATGCACCTCAATATATGAAGTTGATATTTATCTGACACCATCGGGATCCTTACGATGAGTGTAGTTGTTCAGATATGTGGAAGATGGTGACATGATTATTTTAAGGTGATGTTTTTTTCTATAATGATTGTGTTTCAGTGTTGGGAAACATGGATCAAGGTGTTGCGGTTAGATCTCATAGCCTAGTGAATTTTTATGTTCTAGTGATCGATGTGTAATTAAAAAATATGAATTTGGAGATTTTTTTTTTCTATTTATGGTTTGAATTCTGTATTTGATTTTCATGATGTCAAGTAATATTGAGTTTCTATATCATTTTTGGTTTTGTAAATGCAGGTTCACCAATTATCGTTAAATAGACAATTGAAAATAAAAAAATATGGATTTGAGTAATAATGGAGATTACTAGATGGGAACCCCTTTTTTATTTTATACTAAAATAGTGTAGAGAGAGTCCCATTTATCGTTATTCATCTCTTTATTATTTTGAAGGGATAAAATTTAATATTTCATGGAGTAATTACCCTCCATATATCTTTTTTAGGAACCCTTTCTACCTTTTTTTGGTAGGAATATTTCAATATTTATGGAATTCCCACACAAAGTACACTATCATTGATTAGTAAAGTAATGTAAAATATTTATTCCACTCCAAGAAATCCATTCCCATGATAAAATTCATTAAATTACAGAATTATCATACTATTTTTGTTTTTTTGTATTCCACATTTTGAAAATAATTAAAATAGATTACTAGGAAATTACTTGATTACAACGTAAGTGATATTAAATAGTTTTTATTATCTTATTAAGTCTCCCACAATATTACCAAGTCTCAATGACACTCTCCATTTTTACATAGAGTGTCCCAATACTAAAGATATTATAGTGGAGAGAATCCACATTTCACTTCTTATAATGTATAAAAAATCCATGCTAATTATAACATGGTTTTCAGGTATCTGGTCATTTCAACTACTATATTGCAACTCATTATTCCATTGAGCGTACTACTAGATCCTGAAATCCTAACTCATATTTCCTTAAAAACATGGGTATAAAATATTCATTCTATATAAAAATATTGTTAAATTACATAAAATTTTAGTTAAGTTGGCTAAATATATTTGTTTATATTTCCTAGTAATTAAATGTTCCCCAATAAAAGCCCGAACTGAAACTTCAACTATGGGTCCATCTTAACTCAGATAAGTGAAGGAATAATGAATTAACACTAACATGAAGAATTTTATTCATTGTGTATACATTTTATTATTTTATATTTGAAATATCCTATTAATGTTAAATATATTTTAATTAGGATATTAATAACACACCGATAAAATATTTATGCATAGTCCTTTTACTATCATTCAATGTGTTAATATTAATACATTCATTTACATGATCTCAGTCTTGAATATATAAAATAAATCATGCATCACATAAAAATAAAATAAATAAATCATGGATTTTTTATAAAATACCTTGGATACCCTGGTTCCCTAAAAACTAAGTCATCCATGACATAGCCTAAAGGGAGTTTATGATCCCCATGGGTTGGTGACTAGCACCTGAAATAAAAAAATGAAAGTGAGAATGAATATTACACAAACACAATGAAAGAAAGAGATACAAGTCAGTATACACAGAAGAAAAATCCATAGAGATAACTATAGAAGAAACCAAATAGGTATAAACAACACAAAGTACAACAAAAAAGTACCATAAAATAGGATAAACCCCCCAAGTCCCAACAGACACAGCAATAGAAGCCCAAGGATAAAAAACTAGAACCACCTCCAAATGGAATTGTACCCTTTCTCAAACTTGGAGGGAGATAACCTTCAAACACCCAAAGGCACATATAGGGAGTGAGCTAAATTCCTAGTAGGGTCTCACCAATGACTCAATAAAAATATTCCACAATAAATTAACCAAACAAAGCTTCTAATTTTTAATAAATAGGAATGGAATTTCAAAAAAAATATTTAAAATGAATCATGCTTTAGTTTTCAAATGATGGAAATACATTAAAAAAAATTGATTAAGAAAATTTTAATATAAAAAAATTTATATAATTTAATATGGAATTTCTAAAATAGATAAAAAATAATGGAATATATATTAAATAATAAAAATGATCACCTTGGTCATCTACTAATAGGTATGATAGTTCTTGGTTTTTGGATTGCCTCACACTCGAATAGTAATCATGGAAATATGTGTACAGAAATCCCTTAAACACTGGTCAAAGTGGACCCATAGGCATCCCAATGTGTTTGTGACCTGATTAATATCTATTGTTAGTGTTTTAAAGCGTTGATAGAGTTCTACCCCAAATAACTCACAAACTACCTAGGCTTTCATTTGATCTAACAACATTTCAATAATGGGAAATTTATTTAAAAATTGATCAAAATAAAATTCAACCAATTTCATTCCATTTCAATATTCCAATTTTCATTTAAAAACCAAACTTGTTTTTAATCAAATCAAGCCTCTTTTTAGGATAAAACCAATTGGTTTCTATAAAAACAATTTAATCCATTTTTCTAAATATTAAAATTTGAAATTAATTTCACAAATCATTTTTAAAATTCAATATCTTATTTTAAATTAAAAACATAAAATTCCATAATTAAATTTCATATTTTTAATTCCATAATTAATTTTTTTTAAAAAAAATTCCATGTCATAATTTTCAATAAATTTAAAAAACACGCCCTAACTAAATAGAATGGGGGGGTGGGGGGTCCCAAATTTCATGTATAATCAAATTCAAATTCACATTTAAATTGATTTTTGTTTTTAACAAACCAATTAAAAGAAATTAAATTTAAATTAATAAATTAAATTTAAGTCAAGAAATTTAGGATTAATCAAATACTATATCTTAAATGGAACCACCTACCTTGGGATTAGTGGATCACAAATCACAAAGCCCAAAATGGGAAACTCCAATGAAGAACATTGAAAATGTATATCTGAGAATCAAAAATATATTCAAGATCTAAAATAGCTAGGATTAGATCCTCCAACTACACAATGATTTATTAAACCCTAGGGAGGAGAGAAAGAGAGAGATGAAGATGGGGAACAAGAATTGATATATTTCCATGAAAGGATTGAAAAAATGTCAACACACTTAAATCCACCTTGGAAAAAGATTAGAGAAGCCCAAATTGGTTCTTGGTATCTCTATAGTTCTAGTATTTTATATTAGGGTGATTTAGGCCTAAGTGGGGGTCAAAATAGGGCTTCATGAAATTTTTAATCAATTTTGGGATTAATTAAAATCTACACACATGGTTACCAAGGTAAGGCCACATGGTTAGAAAAAGTTTGAATCCTATCCATGCACCCATAATATTGGGTTGTATGGTTTTTCAAAACATACTCCATCCATGAAAACCCTCACTATATCAGTTTTCATTGTTTTCACTAGTTTGGCGCATGGTTTTGGAAAATCATGTGCCAACCATATATAACCCAGAAAGATCCAAAATTTCCAAATTTTCTTCAGATGCATCCCTAAATGAAACACCACCAACTCATGATCAAACTAAGAGTTTAGGAGTACCTAAAAATAGTAACAGGATGTTACAAACTCCCCAACATATAAACTTTCAGTCCCTAAAAAGCCTATTAAGATGCCACCATGTTCAAAAGACGAGGTCAACTATATCTCATCATCACCTCTTCCTCCCACTTATCATGAGTATCTGAACTATGCTACCACATCACTCAACCCAAAGGTATATTCCTACCATGAAGTACCTTGGTTTCAAAAAAAAACTATCCAGACTAGATGCTTAGTCATGGATAAATCAGGCTCGACATCGAGGTCACTCCATCTCAACACACGAGATGGATCAGATTGATATTTTTGGAGATATGATACATGGAACACATTATGTATCAATGTAAGATGAGGCATAATTGAAAAATGGTGAGAATATATTTCCAAATTCTCAACAATATCAAAATGTCCCACAAAACAAGGATAAAGTTTCCCTTGCCTCCCCGGATGATGATGAACCAACCAAGGTGAAAATTTCATGAACACCGGGTGACAAAATGATAATTAAAATGAACTATAATGATGATTAATATAAGACTTATACAGGTTATGTTCCATCAAGAATCTCTAATGAATCAATTGAATCATTTCTATCGTCTCTTGAACCTTGCTCTGTCCAACCAAAAAAATTTCCCCGATCTCCAACCAAAATAATAGATATTTATAATTCAAACCATACAAGGACTCAAATCGAGCCATTATTATTGCAGATATGTTAATAATTTTATAATAAAAATAAACCAGACATAGATGGTCATCTCAAACCCCACCAAAGTCAAGAATGTAAGTTGGAAACATATCCTCAAGAATATGTATATCTCTTTCTGTTTATCCATATGACTAGAGATGGTATGCTATTCTCAAATAAGATAGATATCCCAATGCCTCCTTAATTCCTCTCCAAAATAGATAAGTAAACCGAGGATCCCTATAAAATACTAGAACAGATGGAACTTCATGAAAATGAACAATATCTTTCGTACAGATATTTCCCAACTCATAAACATTGATTTTATCACAAATGAGTATAAAGTGAGCTGATTTAGTCATCCTATTGATAAAAAAACATATTTTATTCTTCTTTTTCTAGGATCACAACAAACCAACCATAAATTCCATAGAGATATCATCCCATTTCTATGTAGGAACTAGAAGTGGAAAAAGCAAACCCGAACGTCTCATGTGCCCTATCTTGACATATTGGTATGTATGACATTGAGAGAAAAAATATAAAACTCCCTATCTCATACCTAGATACAAGAATCAACAATGCATTTCATATAAATTTTTTATGGTTCTTGGGTTAACATCCCATTGGGAATTACGAAAATACACCATATCAGCTTTCCTGACTGATAAAGATACCAAAAATGATTCTGATAACATAAAATGACCTATGTGGATTACAACCAATCAGTAATGGTCTCCCCACCATAAAGAGAGTCTCTAATTCTATCGAACTCATAATCATGATGTTGTTCCTAAATAATCAATTTGAGGAGATAGAATGTCAACTGAACACTAGATAAAGAAACCTCATCCCCTGATTCCTGAACTCCAATATGAAACTGTGGAAAAAGAGGCCCCAAGTTCCACTCTTTTAATGATTTTTTACATGGCATAAATTTAAAGTTTCCTTCTCAAATAATTTTCTATGACATTACTTTTCCCTAGGGTATAGGAAATTTTAATTAAAATTGTATGCTGGCATTCCACCTAATGCCTCTGGTAGAGATTTAAATATTTTTGTGAGAAGATATAACTTATGATCTTGTGGTCAGAATACATGGTAATCCTATCTATGAAAAGGTAATAGAACAAACTCTTGAGTTCATGCATTACAACTAAATGTTTAAGGTCATGGGTTGGGTAATTATTATATGGTGGCCTAAGAAAATGAGATAAATAAATAGTGTCATGATCACCTTTCATAATGATGGATTCCAATCCTAAATAGGATGCATCAAAAAAACCACATTTACCATCCCATCATCTAGAAGAGTCAACACATACACAAGAATAAAATGGTGTTTCAGCTCAAAAAAATAATTATTACATTTCTCATCCCAATAAAAAATGTCATACAACCAAATTAGAGAAGTCATCAGATAATCCAACTTTTAGAATTCCTTTAAAAGCTAGTGATAATTACCATATGATCACAAGAATCCGAGAATCCTGAAAACTCTTCATGGTTATTCCAATGTCATAACAAATTTCACCTTTTTAGGATCAATTAAAATTCCATTATCTAACACCACATTCCCAAATAACTTAACTTATATAATCCATAAATCACATTTTGAAGGTTATGCATAAATTATGTGACTTCTAAAAATACCAGGAACTACTTTTAAATGACGTACATGAGCCTTCTCAAATATAGAGTAAACAAGGATATCATCCAAAAATATCACCAGAACATTATGAAGATGATTTTGGAAGATCTTTTTCATTAAATCCATAAATACTACATGATAATTGGTTAGAAAAAAAAGGAATGATAAGGTACTCCTAATCACCGTACCTTCTCTGAAAGATGGTTTTTTGAGCATCAAATTCTTTTATTCTCTACTGATGGTAACTAGATCAAAGATCAATCTTTGAGAACCAATTTTTCACTTTTAACTAGTCAAACAGATGATAAATTAGTAAAAAATGATAATTTTTCTTTACCGTGACTTGATTGAGTTTCTAGTAGTCAACATAGAGGCGAATTGACCCATTATATTACTTATCAATGTGAACTAGCACCACCCAAGGTGACATACTCTAGCGTATAAATACCTTCTCTATAAGATCATCCAACTGACTCTTAAACTCTTTCATTTCAGCTAAATCTATGTTTTATGAAGGAATTGATAATGATTTTGTACCAAATACGATGTCAATAGAAAACTGTACCTCCTTTACCAACAAAAAACTGGAGAATTTAAAAGGAAAAATATTGGAAAACTCGATAAAAACTAGAGGGAGATCAAAACTTAGGGATTCTCAATCTAGATCAAAATTGAACAAACATATTACTTTCCCCAACACAAGATAATAAGGTCATTATCTACTCAACCTCGGGTCGCATTCTCATTGAAATACACCACACATCCGATCAAGTTCTGTAATAGAGATCCAAAAAAGATAAAAATCAATCCATGCTATATTGGAAATGAGACAATCTATCCATGAATATGATGTCAGTTGGTTTCATGTTAAGAACAGGAAAATACCAAGAAATATCAATCTCTGATAATGAAAAAACAAAATCAAGAATATGAAGGGCATACTCTCCATTCATTCTGAGGGGTGTAGTAATATCCATCACATAAGATAAAATCTTCATAGAAGAATTATTCAAATAAATAATGAGAACTGAAAAAATGAACGAGACAAACATGTATCAAATAAAGCAGTCACTAATGATGAATATAATGTAATAGAACCTCTCATTGTAATTTGATCCGTATATGCTTCCTCCAAAGAATCTTCCACTGCATGAAGAAACTTCATTCCATATTTATGTGGTTGGAACCCCTTTGTTCATGAGGCATCTAATGAAACCATAATTTTAGTAGGTGATGATGATAATGTTCCACTCTTAGAGTGGAATAGATATGATATAACTTCTAAAAGTGAACATATCATCTGTAAGAACCACATATTTTGGGTTCCTCAGTGAAAAATGTTTCAGGTGAAAAATTTTCTACATTGGTAACAAATCAAAGGGCCTCTAACAGGAACTGCCAGAGGTCTAGAAGAACCATACTATAGAGAACCACCATTATATTCATCAATATTTTTCTTTACATTAGGGATTCACCCCACAAATGGGATAAAAAGTAACTCTCGTCAACCCCAGTTGACCAACCAGGTCCATATCAACCATCAATTATCTATCTAGTACATCATTATAAGAATACATATTCAACCAGAAAGCCTAATAGATATTATCACATCGAATCCCAATCTCAAAACATAAATTATTCATCTCCACATTAGATATAATCACAGCTGATAACCACACGAGCTTAGAAAAATGGTCTGCACATTCTGTCACAGTCTTTTCAACTACTCGATTTTGAAAAACTCTAAAGACATATTTAACACCAAAGACTCTAGATAGAACCATTCTATTAAAAGGGAATTATATTATTTTCACTCTATGGACTTGTGCAACTTTTCCATCACTATTAAGTCCCACCATATCCTTTTAGGCCTTTCTAGCTTTAAGGTGTCACAATTTACCTTGATTTCCTCAAGCGTTTCCAAGAATTGAAATAGAAGATCCATAGCCCTTAACAATTCCTCATCCAATTGAGGATTATCTATGCTTTAGAACTATGGTGGATTTTGGTGAAGGTAATCTTGATCATGATTCTATAAAACATACCTTTGTGGATCCTCAACTAGACCCCAAATGGGAAAATGTGCAGGTGCTTTCCCTTGAGCATGGAAAAAACACACAATAACCTCAACCAAGTTCTGGGCCATGATAGGATTATATCACAGAGGTTCATCAGTATCTTGTTTATAGATCTAGTTAACATGTCTTCTTAGAGATATGATACTACACAACATCATTAGACAATATGGAGGACATCCGATTAACACTAAAACAAATAAAAAAGGGTAATTAATCCCAATAGATAGGTAAATAGGATCTAAATTTAAATCTATAAAAATTAAAATCTCGGAAAAAAATTTCACTAATACTCAAGAAATATTTCACAAACAACCCCTAGTGACTTATGTGTTATTTTATTGAGATCCGAACATGAACTCAATCACAAATTCCTCTCAATTTCTGAAAATATTTCAAAATTCCATGTTGACATCAAGGAATGATTCTAAATTTACACCTCTGATATGAAATATTCACGAAACATCCTAGATACCCTAGTAACATGACAACTGAGACATTCCTAACATTTCCAGAAGGGTGTTACCAATATCCACAAGTCGATGACAAGAACCAAGAATCAATAAAAATGAAAGTGGGAATGAATTTTCTACAAACACAATTGAAGTAAGAGATACAAGTTAGTATGCATAAAAGAAAAATCTATAGGGTGAACTGTAATATAAACCAAATAGGTATAAACAAGCAAAAGTATAACCGCAACGTACTAGTAAACAAGATAAATCACCCAAGTCCCAATGGAAATAGAAACACAAGCCTAAGGATTAGTAACAAGAACCACCTCCATGTAGCACTTTACTATTTCTCTTACCTGAAATGAGATAATCTACAAAAACCAAAAGGTATAGATAGGGTGTGAAATAAAAGACCATTAGGGTCTCACCAAAGATTCCATAATCATATTCCACAATTAATTAACCAAATAAATCTTACAATTTTAAATAAACAAGAATGGAATTTTAAAAACATGTTTAAAAAATCATTATTTACACTAAAAATGATAGAAATACCTTAAAAAATGGGATTAATGAAATTTTCATATAAAATAGTTTATATAAACTCACAAGGAATTTGTAAAATAGTTTCAAAATAATGACATATATATCAAATAATCATAAATGAGAAACATTGTCTTATTTCAAGAGGTATGATTTTTCTTGGGTTATGGGATTACTCCATACATGAATAGTAATAACAATAATATGTGTACATATATCTGTCAAAAACAAGTCAAAGAGGAACTATCACCATCCCATTGGTGATGTCACATGCTGTATATTTTTTTTAGTGTTTTAAATCATTAAGAAAGTTCTATCCTTAATAAATCAGTAACTACCCAGTATTGCATGTGCTCTAAAAAAGTTTCAATAATGGTAAATTTAGTTCAAAACTATTCCAAACACAATTCAACACAATTCATTCCATTTCAATATGCCAATTTCTATTTAAAACCCAAAATTTTCTTTTAATAAAATCTTAACATTTTCTAGGTTAGATCCAATGGGTTTCTATCAAAAATATTGAAGTAAATTTTTCTTAAATACTAATTAGAAATTATTTTGACAAATCAATTCAAAAATTATATATCACAATTTGGATTCTAAAATTTAAATTCCACAATTCAAATCCACAATTTAAATTCCACAATTTTCTTTTAAAAAAATTATTTTTAAAATTTTCCATCAATTTGACAAACATGTCTCATTTCCATGGAATTGGGGGGTTTTTCCTAAATTTCATGACAAATCCAATTTAAATCCCCAAATAAATGGAATTGGTTTTTTAATAAACAAATAATAAGAAATTAAATTGAAATCATGTAATTTATGGTAAGTTAGATGGTGATTCTTAAATGGAACCACCTACCTCAGGATCATGGGATCAAAAACCACAAATTCTAAAATGGGAAACTCTAATGCAGAACTTTAGAAATGATGATCTTAGAATAAAACCTATATTCATGATCTAAAAAAACTGAGATAATATCCTCCAACAACATTGAGATCTATTAAACTCTAGGGATGAGCAAAGGAGAGATCATAAGATAGGAAATGAGAATTGAAATATTACATGGAAAGGATTAAACAATGATCACCACACTTAGATCCTCCATGGAAGGGGTTTAGAGTTGCTAAAATTTGTTATTGGAAGTTCTAAAGACCTATAATTTCGTATTACGGTGTGTTATGCCTACGCGGGGGGTCCAAATTTGGGTTTGGAAAATTTTAAATTAATTTTAGGATTAATTAAATGTCATGTGCATGGATATCTGGGAAGGGCCGCATGATTAGAAAAACTATGCTCCCAGACTGTACACCCCTAGATATATGGTTAAATGGCTCCTCCTTGGCGAGTGCATAGTATTTCAAACCGCACACTAACCATGAAAACCCTCACAATATCAGTTTTATTGGTTTGCACTAGTATGGCGCATAATTTGGTAAAACATTGTGCCAACTGTGCAAAACCCAAGAATATAATTTTTTCCCATATTTTAAGCCAAATAAACCCTAAACCAAACTACACCAAATAGTGATCAAAATTGGGGTTTAAGAATACTTTAAAAATAGTAACATTATGTTACTTCTTGATTTTAAGCTTTATCTAGATGTTTTTTTATTATGTGGAAAATTAACAAACCAATGACAATAGGGGAAAAACTCTTTGTTCCGGGCTGGGATTGAGTTTGTATAATTCCACCAATATCATATGTATCTCTTTAGTTTGGTTTCTCCTTGGATCCACCTTTATCCAACTCAATGCACATGAGATCTTTATCCTTATAACTAATTTATTTAAATCATTGGTGAAGGTAACTAGAAGTGGGGTTTACAAAAAATATATTGTTGGTATATAGGATGGTACGTAATAAGAATGGGAGGGATGAATCAAATGGAATAAATTTACCTTAATTAAATAATTAGAGAAAACCCTAATTATAATTAAATTTAACGAAACTATATAGATAAATAAGTATTTATGAGCTCATAGTAACACACTTGTGTAAAAAATAGATATTTTGAATAACTTGATAGAATTCATTTATATTTGTTCTTTTATTATGATAAAATGAAATGAATTAATCAGAATAATAGATTAATTCATTTAATTTAATTATTTAACCAGTCTATCTTAGAGATTTCCATTTTATGTTATTTTAAATTAATAAAATATATTTTAATTTTAATTTTAGTATATAGCTTATACTTTGAAGAAACATGGAATATACCCATATAACTACTCTACATTGTACTTGTTGTATACAATGAACTCACATGAAATATCCCATACATGGAAGGCGACGTAATTTTATGACTTATAATGTCAATAAATTACTTGCAAGACACATGAATGTTCTGCTGCATGCACCAATTTAATGCATGTGGAGTATATAGTATATACTGATCATACATGTCATATAGTTCTAAATGTTATGCGGAAATTAATTAAGTATTAAATATTTTATAGAACCTATCATATGGTTTGTGTGAGTTAATAAATGACACACAATACACATAATGATGATGTATGAGGTGTAATAAATTAAATTTTTATTTTTCTATATAAATTAATTTATGTGGTGTACAACCTAGATTGGTGTGTATTGCAAGTATATGGGTACAAATTAATTTTCCATCATATATTTTAATTACACTCCAGGTGAATTAATTATTTTTCATATAAATTTATTATATCTCAAAAACTTAATGATATTGTGGGTGTATTAATCACACCTCATGCGTATTAATTACTTCACATGTGAATTAATTACATGAAATGTGAATTAATTACACCACATGTGAATTAATTACACGTCATTTGAATTATTTACATCACATATGAATTAATTACACAACATGTGAGTTAGTTACACATAATGTGAATTAATTAAACTTTATATAAATTAATTTCATTGTGTTTTTATTAACTAAAATGTGTCTATATTAAATTTAATGTGTGTAAATTAATTTTATTTTGTGTGATTTAGTTAAATACTTTGTATCTATTTATGAGATGACTACTGTTTCATGTGGTGTTACAAGACCGGTTGGTGAGTTACATGCTATGTAACCCTACAAACCAAGAACCTCCTCTGGATGGTTCTTTGATTATACTTCACATATTATAAACTGATTTCAGATGTATGAATGAGAAACAAAGTGGAAAATAAAGGTATGTACAATCAGATTAAAAGAATGAATTTATAGAAAATAAATCTTATATTTAAATATGCAAATGATCGACAATAAATAAATAATTACAATTTAAACATGACCCATTTGGTTCCAATCTATAGTTTTGGACACAAAAGATGTGCCTACTGGACATAGTGCTGACTTGGATTTGGTGGATTCAAAAGATCATCCACAGTGTTCAAAATTCTAAATAACAAGAATTTTTTTCCAAAATAATATAGGAAAATATTTTTGCTGAAACAAAGATAGGATCTTTTTAATGTTAATATATAATTAATTTCATAGAAAAAATAAATACCTCGGTCTTGAGTTCATTATTTTATGTATGTGTTGATCGTTTAGAATTCATTACTTTTTATTATCATTATGTTGGTAGGTATACAAAGTAGCTCCCATCTAACAGCGATCTACATGTGATCCATTGATCTCGGAACATCACGTATGGTTCCTCGATTGTTATATTGGTGGTAACAATCATCTTGCATCGGTCACATGATTGTAACCACCATCCCTTCAGTGTATACATATTTTATATTGATCTTTCCAGCTTGGTAGGAATAAAGAAGGAGGAGAGAATCTCTAAACTTAAAGAGAAAACCCTAGAGACATTATTCATTGAGAGAGAATTATTTATAGAGGTAAATACTGCGCATAATAACCAACCTCTCATCAATGTCATGATTTTATATTTATAATCCCAGGATTAATATTTCCTATTAATTAATTGAAAAAAGACCCATAATAATATGTTAAACCTAAAAGGAACCTCCTGAAATGTCCAAAAATAATAATATTATTTTATTCCATTGTCTGTTCTAACTCATCTAATGATAAATAATATTTAGAGTGTGAAAAAAATAATTATCACTCGGCCAACATCTGGGTCCGCTCATCCTCCTAGAATTTTTTTGAATTCTAATAAAAAATTTAATTTAATATTCATGTAACTAAATAAATTACTTATTAATAAAAAAATATTTTATTACCTTTTGAATAACATGAGATAAATATTATACATTCAACAAAAAAAGAAATATCATATTCCTAGTCTCAAAAATAAAATATTTATTTTGATATTAATTTAATTTAAAAAATTATTTATTACATAATAAATAATTATTTATTAAATTGATAATATAAAAATTAAAATTAAAATTATATATTCATGTAATTAAATATTTAACTTGCGATTAAATATTTATTTTGAATTTATGGTCATTTAATAAATCATGAATAAATATTAACTCTCAGTCTGAAAATATTATTTATTCAAAGAGTTAAATTTATAATTAAATTTAATTGAGATCAAAGGAAAAACATTGCGTATGAACTTATAAGCCTCTCTCTCATGAGAATTATGAAGGATTTCCTAATATCCATGATTAATATCTAGAAAAGAGTCATTTCATCCATATAGGTAGAGGATTTGTCGCAATGAAAACAAAAACATATGAATTCTCACACTATAATATAATCCCATTATCATGATATCTCATGAAGAAGGGTGAATACTTGTGTCATAAGCCAATATGATTTTTATGTATTTCATTGAAAATATAAAATAAAATTATCATTATTCAATGGACATGTAATCAAATCAAAAAATTATATTTCAATTAAAGGGTTGAGATATAAACTTCCATAAAGATGAAAGGGATAAATATTTCCCCGACTTATTCATTTATAATGTATCATTTGTGGAACACCTAACAGACCAAAGTTCACCCTAATCTATTTCATCATGGTTTATATAAATAAATTTAATTTCATGAGTCTTGAAATGAATTATTAATAATATTAATGTCTATGAATGGTTACACATTCACTTAGATTGGAATATCTGATGAAATGTAAACAAGCAATGTTAATACTAGTATGTTTTCTCTCATAGTATGAGAGGACCAATTTGGTATATACTCAATACTGATATGAGGGGTGAATCTCTGTTAGAAATATTTTTGACTGATTATAACATTTTATTCATTTACCTATTAAAACTATTATGATATTTATTCTCATACGCTTGTATCTTTATCATATGAAAGTATATGAAATAAAATAAAAAACAAAACACAATATTTTTACATAGTTCACTGTTTAATTAGATTATCTAGTTCTTACTACATATGGTGGTGACCCATAAAAGGATTCTACAATATAATTAGATACAAATTAGATTTTTTCCTAGAAAAAACTCTTTATCAAAAGTGTGATTCTTTACACATTATGAGGGGGATAAGAAAAAAAACCTTCTTCCTCGGACTAGTGATGACCTTGTCCAACTTGTAGTTCCACATTTGTTTTTTTGTAATTCATTTGTATATATTATCGAACCTCTTCAAGTGATACTTTTTAACACTAATAAATTATTCCATCTATTGATATATCTAATGGATTTCATATTGTTAATTTTTTCTTATCTTCCTTATTCTTCACTTGTTACTTTCATTATAGAAGTAAAGTAACATTCCTTATTCATCACAAAAGAAAATGGAAATATGATCTTCCTTTATCTAGAACATGTATGTATGGGAATTTTATCTGATTCAATCTATCAGATATAATTTTTTGGTGATTTTCTCTCTGATCCCTTATTATTCAACCACTTTTTTCGTTCTAGAATTGATAGTAAAACCTTATATGTAATATACATGATCCATTTTTCTTCTTATTGTCTATCTATTACCTACTCATCCACTTCTTCTACTCCATAAGACACCTTCTACTCAGTTTAATACCTTTATATACAATCACTTATAGCCTTGTTCATATGGTTCTTTATTTCCTCGGTCAATGCTCTCTCTTTGTCTAGTACCACTACTTCATGCGGTATGAGTTTTCTCAAAACTTTATCCCAAGTAAGAATTTCAATCAAACTTCATGGATGAAACTTTCACATGAAACTTTAATTAATCACTATAAAAGAGATTAATGTAACACTATATTGCATCACACCCTCAAAACTCATCAACAACCCTTTATATAGGAAGTGTTTATTTGTAATTTCAGGGAGAGTTATGTATTTCAAATTAAAATTCACACTCAAATTTCAAAAAACATGAAAGGAAAATTCCTCTTATTGACTACATTCAATCATAAAGAAGATATTATTGAACGAATATTCATAGGAAAATTACATTGATCTAAGAATCAATGTTCTTCTTCAATCCTTCGGAAATATCAGCAAGAATCACAGTAATCCCTTTGTTATTATTGAAATATTTAATTTCCATATCAATATCTCAAACATTATTGATTTTTTGAAAACATCAGAAAGCCTTTTGAACCTTTATTTCGGTAAAACATCATAATATTTCTTCTCTTCAGTAGGAGTTCATTTAGAGTTCCTTTGTCAAATTATTGGAACATATCAAAATCTTTCACAAAATTATTCCACTAGATGACTTCAATATTCAAAAATATTCATCTTGTTGCCTTATATTTTCAACCATTGAATAATGAAATTCATTAGAGATTATCTATCGAACGATCCTAAACATTTTCATTAGGATGATATATAAAATTTATTGTTCATTTAAAAAAAATCTATCTGATGCTACTTCTCAGAATATATAGTGTAATGAATCAACCCTTGGAGAAAACTCTATGATACCATCTTATTGTGTCTTTTTTATGTTCCAAATAATCAAAAACCTATCACACTCTATCCAATGATCTTTATATCATTCCTAAATATGATGTTATGGAATATTTTTATGATAATTCAAAAACCATTATCTACTAACTTCATAACTATTCTTTTATCTGATCACTTGTTTCAAAATATTGTTCTCTATCAAATGATTTAGAACTCCTCTATGATCATTGAAAACTCTATTCATTCATTGATCATCACATGTTTCTTATATATGAGGCATTTTATAAAAAATATGTGATATACCATTTGAGAAAATTCTATCTTGTATAGTCTTCATGAATACTCACTAAGATTATACAACAGACATTATACTTCCATTCATCAACTATACCGAGTCAACACATTCTTTGTTTACTCATTGAAACTTTCTCACTTCACATATCAATATTTGTATTAGTTATTCTAGTTTAATTAGTATGTATCTTCAAACAAATTAAATCAGTAGTTCAAAATGTTTTGGAACCTTAGTTCTTACACTACATAACATTTTCATGACTTTAACATTGCACAATCGTTCTTCAGTCTCCCCTTTCGACTTATCTAATTGAACTCCATTATAGAAGTTTTCTATTCATCTAAACCATAGATCAAATCACATCTAAAAGGGATTGTGATTTTTGATCAATAATAATGCATCATGAAGAAACATATAATATAGTTTTTCCAATAATTATCATATTTATTCAATTATGAAGGTAATTGGTCAAACATTTATTTTCACCCATCATCTAACTGACTCAGTCCATTAACATTATATTAATGTTAGTATGAACACTCATTTTGTGGTTACACAAAATATACTCTATTATATTAATCTTTATATATTCATTCTTTCGATAGACTATGATAGATAAATTTGGAATTTCTTACTTGACGTACTATATTTTTATGAATTTATAAAAGTCTATCTAATAGATTTTCTACCAATTGGAACTACTCATAAACCTTCATCCAATTACCTCAGTCTTATCATCTTCATCTAATAACCTTAGTGTGTTGTACCTCATCTGATTAACTTCATCATCCATAACCATTTATCTTCAAAAATATCTTAGGTAAACTTTATAATGTTTATATAAACATTAATTTATAAACAATCATAGAACAAGTTGCAGTCATTACGAACAACCAAAAAATCATCTTAAGTAAACTAAAAGTAGTTTATAATGTTGATAAAAAATATTATTCTCCAATAATCATAACAAATGTTGTATATAGTGAGAATATATCATCAATGGTCATATGTAAAATCAATGTATTCACAGAATAATCAATTTTCATGTAAACACCAATTATATGTTTTTTGAGATAACAACACTTGAGAACATCCTTTCATCTTTATTCACTCTTCGAAGCTAAATCAATTTTGTTACCAATATTGGATACTTCAATCAATCATTACGAAAAATTATTTTTTATAAATTAATCAGAATATTGAAATCAATGAAAAATTTATATTACATTGTAAACCATTAACAAGTGTGAAAATCCATTGAAAACAAATAAAACTCACACATAGATTAGTCTCCTTAATATATCACATTTTATTTATTTGAAATAAATTCATTGTACATTACTAATTAATACATAAATATGTGAATATTTCTATTCTTTCTCTTACTTGTAATTTTTTATACATCGTTTCATTTTACTTTATTACTTATTTATTGATAATAAATAAAAAGTTAATAGAAAATGATATCATTTCATTCTTAAGAAATGTTCCACCTATAATTTCACTCTAATTCTATATGATCTATGATCGGTGTAGAAAATATGAATAATTTATTTAGATAACAAATTTGTTCCTTACTAACTGATCTTAAAACCTCATAGAATGAGAACTCTTAAAATTATCTTCAATGGTTGTCTAATTTTATTTTACAATGATGATAATAATTGAGATATGAAAAACATTTTTTATTAATAAACTTAAAACTCATAAAATCACTTAAACAAGTACATTAAAAACATTCAACTACAATAACTAAGATAAGTGACCTTAGATTAATTCATACATAAAATTTTCTTATGTCATTGATTTATTAAATTTCTCCCCATTTGAGTTATTATTTTTATTTTGAATAAAGAAGGATGATAGATTAAGGAAACATATATCTATTAAATTACTATATTTATAATATTCATAATGATGAATCTCTTTAATAGATATATTAAGGATATTCATGTTAAGAATGCACCAAAATGGATATTTTCTTATGCGGATGTGTCAGATTTAAAATTTCCAAATATTCATTTTGGATAATATTTCTTCAATAAATTCATTAGTAATTTAAAATATAATATCAAATCTATATGGGATATAATTTAATTTGTTGTTTTTATTGATATTAGGAACTTCAACTTCTTCATGGATGATCTTCTTATATGTTTTTCAATAATAAAACTTAGGAAAAACCCTTGGATGAAAACATTTTTAATGAATATTTTCCAAGGCTGACAACCATTTCATTACTATAGGTTCGCATCCTAAAATTTTAACTCACCTTCAACTCTCTATTTTAACAGATAAAATAAAAAAATAGAAAGTTTAAGGTAATATTGTGGAACTTTCTTTCATTATAAGGTGAAAAAAAGAGTTGAGTTGATTTTATTAACTACGATTCCCCATTTCCTCCACACTTTGCATTGGAAAATATGAACTTCTATTATGATTTGTGTCATTTAGCTCTTAAAATTATACAATTTAATTATTCATAAAAATTTTCTTCTCAAGATATTTTAATGAACTTTTATTTCTTAGTGAATCTTTCATATTCTTTGAGAACATTATTTGTTATGGAATTATTATAGAACAATTTTCAGGATTGTGTCTGTCCCTGTTTTACCGCACACAAATAACTTCACTAGCTTCATGTGTAATTTTTTTCTTTGCATTTTTAACTATTATTTACTTGTGATTCTTATATTTTCCTCATATTCTTCAAATATTATTACCTGATTACTAACATATCATTATATATATTGGAAATAGTGTGGGATTTTCTATATGGATTATTCTAAGTGTCATACTTCATTTTAGTTCTTATGGATGTTTCAATTTTCATTAGATTTTTGGATTTGAAACCTTAGGCTATAACTACCCCAATATTTTACATATAACATAATATGATTTTAAGAATAATTATATATAAGAGTACAAGACAAGGATCATAAAGTCTAGTGTCTTGGAAGACTAGGTACATAATCAAATATTATAAAAAAACTTTTTATTTAAACTCCACAATGAGTTTCCATATTCTATTGTGATCTTACATATTAATAGGATAACTTGTGGATACCACAAAGAAAGGGATGAGCTAAAATCCTATTAAGGGAACAACTATAAGAACAATGAATTATAACAAGGTGTAGAAGGCATGGCATGATGATATAAAAAACATGTAACATATCAAATCATAACATTTAAAAATGGGATCATTTAAACATGTAATCCATGAAATGTGGAAGATACGTAAAACATGAATTTTGTATGATTCAAGGATAAACTCCAAGACTGTTTCCCATAGTTTCACAAGAAAAGGCTAACTACAATGACCGTCGTACATAATGTCTCATGAGACTCAACTTTACCCAATGCATTGGATCACTATCTTGGAACACCCATATTATATTTCTTGACTACATTTTCCACATATGTAATCATATATAATCATTATTACATAAGAATAACGGTTACCCAAGGAAAGAATTTGGTACCACAATTATGACTTAAAGCATAACCAATGGGCGTATCATGACAGTGTACATGTAAGAAAGGAATTAGAACATACTTGGACGTTTATAAGGTAAAATAGAAATATATCATGGTAAGTGATGTGAAATAGAAGTGACAACTTGTATGAAATTTATTTGTGAAATTTTATCAATAAAACATATTTCTACATTTTAAGGAATATACTATAGAGCATTTAAAATATAAAAGGGGAAAAACTTTTATATAAAACCATAAGTGAACCAAGATGTTTTTTATAATACAAAAATGATTTTATAAATTCAATGGTACCTTAAATTATAGGATTGAGTGCACTTGAAATTGGGTATAAATTTTAGAAGTTCTCTTAAAATGAGTTTTCTTATTGGGAAGTATCGAGGAGGGAATCAGTTAAAATATTGTATATACCAGAAAGATAATGAGGGATAATTATTGAAACATGATTTTGGAGAATATAAAAATCATTTAGAAGTTTTTCATAAAAATAAATGAATACTTCATTTGGTTATAATGAAAGATAGAGTAACTTGAATGAATAAAGGCGGTTGTGTTATAATTACTTATGGATTACCGACATGGTATAAAGTGTACTAAAGAGTGATTCATGAGAGAGAATGGGGTTTCTCATAACATATACACCATTAGGTAAGTAGGGAGATATTATAAATCTAACCCCATCATTAGGGATTACACACAAAATGGCATAGAATAGATGTAATTCGTGAATAAAAGTGAAATGGAGAGGATTCCTTACCATAAGTCCGTTGGTGTTATTCACTTGTTATTAGTGACATGAATAAAAAAATTAGGTTTATTAATTAATAATTCATGGAACTCTTATTTATAAAAACAATTTATTATAAACTTTTTAACTTCATTAGTGGCCTTTTTTGATTGGTTAAGTTGTTAATTTCATTGTTCGGGTCTGTTTGTTTTCTTGGTTTTTATGATGGATTTACTTATTTTCATGAATTAATAAACATGTAAGATGAATGTGGTTGTCCAAAATTGAAGTTATATGAAATTAGATAACATCTAAGAGATTTTTTTTAAATTTAATTTGGTTACATGGAGTGAATTCCAATCATTATATAAAACATTAATGATAAATTCTTGAATTAATTTAAGTGATTTTTCATACAATTAACTTGTTTTGTATTATTATTTTACATCATGGGTGAATAAGGATTACAAAACATTAAATAAGAAAAAATACACATATAAAAGTATAGTTAAACCATTAAAATGGTTTCATGACAAGAATAGAATATTTTAATAGAAATTGGTAACCTCTAATCCTTGATTGTGCTAAATCAACACATCTCAAATTGGGTTTTCATTTCTTTCAAATAAAAGGTGGAGAAATAAGAGATTATAATGAATTATCCCATTAGAATAATATAATTCCAGTACATATACGTTATTGGAGTCATCATACTATTTGGGTGAAGGTATGTGAGGAAAGAAACAAGAAAAGAAAAGAACATAAAATAATTGGAAATAATAATTTACCTCTTGAGTTTATAACCATTGACAGACTCTTAATGGGAGAGGATTTGGTCTTATGAGGTGACCAAGGGCCATTGGACATGGTGGAGGATTTTGGGAGTTATTTTTGTAGAACTTAGGTAAGTAACAAGGTTGGAGAGGAGTAAAGATAATATGTAAGGAGGGGTTGTATTTATAGTGGAGGAGAAGAGGGTTTTCATAATATTTAATTCCCTAGTTAATTATTTTCCTTCAAGACCATAAATAGTGATGATAAAATGAACAGAAATTTTAATATGTTCATGTAATTTTAAAAAAATTGGGCTTACATCAGTAGATCATCATCAATGATTCAATAAATCCATTATTTAGAATTTATTGTAAATTATCATATTTTACCATTAATAAAAAATTCATGTATTTTAGAAAAATCCCAAAAATTCAACCTAACCATTTTTTGACATGTAGAATTAAAAAAATGAAATCCATTTTTCAAAAATATTTTTCTAAATATTATTAATTTTGTTTTTAATTAAATTCAAAATGTACTCAAAAAATAACAATTTTAAAACATTTATTTTCTTATTTCAGAATATAGGTATATCATACTCCCACTTGAATATTATTTATATTATATAATAGGTGAGGTTACTATTAATTACGGAATGTCACTATTAATAAGGGTAATATAACTATTCATAAGGGTATGTTACAATTCAAAAAAAATTATGTTGGTCATATTAGACTCCAAATAACTTACAGATCGCAACCATGTATGTATGATTTTCAAAAATTCAAATAAAAAAGTGACAAACATATGTTTAAAGGTAACATAGCACTTAGTAGTTAATTATTTTATTATTTTATATGATTATATGGCATTATCATAAGAAGGAAATGTCCATTTAAAGAAATTGGATCGGTATATTCTTCCCCCTTAATAAATTTCACCCTCAAAATTTCATTTTACATTCTAGGACATAAACAGGTGTGGGTAATTTTCCTTCATTTACACATCTAGTTCCCATGTTTCCTCTTCATACTTATGGTTCAACCATAGTACCTTTACAAGGAGAGTAGTATTGTTATGTTTAACTTTATATCTATGATCTATGATCTTCACTGGATGTTCCTCATAAGAAAGACCATCCTCCAACTGTACCACCTCTAAAGAGAATATACGTGAATGGTATGGTATGTAATTTATTAAAGAAAATACATGAAAGACATAATGTACTTTGTCCACGGTTGGTGGAAGTGCTATTCAATAGGCCACAACCCCGAAATGATCAAGAATATCGAAGGGAACGATGTACCTGGGACATAACAACCATTTAATTCCAAACCTCTTGACCTTATTCCATGAAGATATGCATGGAAATACCATGTATCTAACTTTGAACTCAAGGTCTCATCGATGATTGCCTGCATAACTCTTATTTTGAATTTGGGATGCCTTGATATGGTGCTGAATAGTTATCACATTCTCACCCATTTCTTCGACCATTTTAGGTCCTAGAAGCTTATGCTCACTGACTTCATCCCAACACGCTAGTGTTCTATAGCTTTTCCCATAAAGGGCTTCATATGGTGCCATTCTGATGCTCGAGTTGAAACTGTTGTTATAGGAGAATCTAACCTATTGAATATTTTGGTCCCATAATCCTTTGAAGACTATCGAACTTTCTCTCAACATATCATATGGTTTCTAGATTGTTCGTTTAGATTGGACATCAGTTTCAAGATGATAGGATATACTAAAGTTTAGTTCGATGCTTAGATCATGTTGGAGACTTTTCCAGAACTTCGAGATAAATCTCAAATCACGATCGGATATAATATATATAGGTACACCACACAACCTTACCACTTATTTGATGTAAATTCATGCAAGTTGATCCAATGAGAAGTCCTATCTAATTGCGATAAATTGATCTGTCTTCATAAGACAATCCGCAATGACCCATATATCATTATTTTCACTGGATTTCCTTGGAAGTCCAGTGACAAAGTCCATGGTAATGTTCTCCCACTTCCATGTTGGTATGGGTAGTGGTCGCATCATACCCTTAGAATTTTTCCTCTGCGCCTTTACTTGCTAACATACCTGGCAATTTGATGTATATTCAACAATCTCTCTTTTCATATTGCCCCACCAAAAGTTTTTTCAGAGATATCAATACATCTTTATACTCCCTTGGTGAATAGAGAAGTTTGAGATATGTGCATCATTCAAAAGATGTTTCTTTATCTATGTATCATATGGTGCACAAAAATTGTGACCCAAATCATAAAAATCTATCCTTGTTAATGAAAAACTCAAAATATTTTCCATTTTTAATGGCTTACACCGTTTTTTGATGTTCTACATCTTTTCTTTGAGAATTCTATATTTTCTCCATGAGTGATGGTTGAGCAATAATTTGAGAAAATATTTATGATGATCCTCCATAAATAATTCCCATGTCCTTTCTCTGCAAATCTAAGAAGATAAAATCCTTTTTAATTATCATCATTGATAAAGATGAAGGATCCATTCTACTTAGAGCATCTGCCAGCCTGTTTTCCCTACCATGACAATAGTGGATTGAGAAGTCATAATCCTTGATGAGATCTATCCATATTCATTGGAATATGTTATTATCATTTTGTGAGAATATATATTTGGGACTCTTGTGAGTAGTATATATCTCACACTTAATCCCATAGTGATAATGCCACTATATTTTCAACGCAAAGATCACACACGTCGACTCCTAATCATGGATGGGATAATTTTATTCTTAGATTTTAAGCTTCCTTGAAGAGAATACTATCACATTATTATTTTCCATCTTCACAAAAAACAAATCCCTTATTTGAAGCGTCACTATACACCACAAAGTGTTATCTACTTGTTGGGAATGTGAGTACTAGTGCAGTGATAATCCTCTTATTAAACTTCTTGAGTCAGTCTTCACTTTCTTGAGTCCAGACAAATATTACTCTCTTCTGTGTCAACTTGGTCATTGGGTTTGACAATTGTGAAAAGTTCTTCAAAAATATTCGATATATCCCAGCTAGAGCACAAAATCTGCAGATCTCTATTACAGATGTTGGCCTGGTCCACTCATGAATTTCCTTTGTCTTGGAAGGGTCCACATATATCCCTTTGCTGGTGATATCATTCCCCTAGAATGATACTTCCCCACCATCCATAACTCACATTTACATTAATTTTCATACAACTTCTCCCATCCCAAAGTCTTTAACACAATATTAAAATGCTTCTCATGTTCCACCTTTCTCTTGAAGTATATCAGAATATCGCCAATAATGACTAACAAATTATTTTGATGTAATCTCAAAATAATCTATTCATTAAATCTATGAAAATTAATGTAGGATTAGTGAGTCCTAAGGGCATCACTATGAAATCATAGTGTCCATACCTCATTCAAAAGGAAGTCTCCGGAATATCTTCTTTCCTAACCTCTAATTTGTAATATCCCAACAGAAGTTACACCTTAGGGAAATGACAAGCCCCATGAAGCTAATTGAACAAGTAATTTTTCTGAGGAAGTGGAAACATGTTCTCTATTTTTATTTTATTGAGCTAATGATATTAAATACAGAGGCACATTGATCCATCATTCTTTGGGATAACGTGGACTGGGGAACCCCATGGTGTAGCACTCGGGCGTGTAAAACCCTTGTCCAGATTCACCTGTAACTACTTCTTTAGCTCTTTCATCTCTACGGTGGATATTATATAAGGTGTATGTAATATAGGTAGAGATACAAGAATAAGTTCAATTGTGAACCACTCTATCAGGAGGAAGACCATGAAACTCTTTAGGGAATACATGAGTGTAATCCCTCACAATGGGCATGTCATCAAGCATGATTCTCTATTTTTTATCAATTATTTGGGCTAAATAAGCTTTCTCATAAGGAAGCAATATCCACACTTGAGATGATGATTCTAAAAGGGAATCATATTCCTCCGTACACTTCTAAAGAATTGAAGGATGCTTTATGATGTGAAGAGTGATCTCCCTTTCCCGATTGTTGGTGTTGGCTTTGTATAAAGATAGACAATCCATGCCCAGGATAGTATCGAACTCCACTAAAGTATGTTTGACAAGATTTACTGGAGATTTTAATCCACAAACATTAACAGGGGAAGATTTATTAACCATAGATTCAATAGTTTCCCCATTCGCGGTGCTCATAGATAACTTGTCCACCAAATTTTGAGGTGGTGTTTGAATAGTTCTGTAAAATCCCAGGTAAATTAAAAATAAGACATATTTCATATTTATTAATATTTTTGAATTAAATATTAATTTTACTTTAAAAGGGTTGCTATGTTTGATTGAGTACCCGATACGCAACAATAGGTTTCTATGAAATCTTACGTGTCTCACTAATAATATAATATTATTATTTTAAATGGTAGTTAACTCCTAGCCATTGTATTGGCAGGAATGAACAAAAATAACTGATTATACATGATTTTTAAATGTATTTACATTATCCAATAAAACGTTAGAGGCCTAAAATGTGAATGAATCTAATTTTAAGCATAACTTACATGAAAATCCCTATTTATTGCCTTTTAATGGGGAACACTTTTTAAATCTAGTTTTCGTCTCTTTAATACAATATATATGACCAAATAAAAATTTTCTTTATAATGGGTACATTAGAATTTCCTTTCTGTAAATTTTTGGAATTTTTCTGATAAAGTTCATTTTTTATTGAATAGTGAAAATATTTGTATTTTAATTCAAAATTATGTTTTAATATAATTTATTTATATGGTTAGATAATATTTTTAATTGGTTTTAAAGTGTAATTAGAACATATTTTCACCCTTTAATCCAATTTTTGACATTGGAATTAATTTTACTATGAAATTGAAAAAGAAGTGTCAATCTTTTGATAGTTATTGTTTCTTAAAAACACGCTATTGGTTTTAACAACGAGAATTAATTTTAAAATTCATTAATGCTACTTCTATGTTTTAAATTTGAAAAAATAGACATCAATTTTGAATTCGGAATATCAAATAATTCTTAGGCTGAATTTTTGGATTTTTTTTAAAAAACATCAATTTTTTGATGAATAGTGAAACCAGTTAGTAGTTGTTAAAAAAACTAACTTTTTCATTTAAATGAAATTTTACCACTTCTATGAATTTAATTTCGAAAATATGACATAAATGGTTGTTTTCAAGAATTACAATGTGGTTTAATAAGATTAAAATAATTTTTGGTGAATAGTAACTTTTGACTTTTATTTACCGCAGTTAAAGGTAAATAGGGTAATTCATGGATAAAAGAATATTATATTAATTAAAAATTTACTTAACACTTATTTTAACCTTATTTTACGAGTCATTAACGAAAATGGGAATATTTTGGGAGATTTTGGGACCCCTTTGAGCCACTTGGGAGTGATAATGACAATTTAGATTAACTAACTTAAAGTAAAGGCAAAAACGACAAAAGAAAATATATTTTCGTAAATTACTTTTTAGAAGGGGTTATATAAATTATCATTTTGACTATAAATATTCATTATAAATATAAAAATAATTCCTACATCATGGTATTTGTTTTATAATTTGTAGACATCAAATAAATTAAATTATTTATGACACAATAATGATGCGGTATTTACCTCATTAATAAATGATTTAAATAAATAAGATTATAATGATTATAATATTATACAAAACATGTACAATTATTATTGGAAGATTTTTTTATAATATGAGACATATTATCTTTGACTATGATAATTTTTTGATGTTTATAAACCGAATATATTTATATAATAAAATAATAGTTTCACACTTTCCAAAAGAGACCCTCATCTCCCTTATAAAAGGAGGACATTTCTATCCAATTAATCACACATCTAAAGCCATTTTTCTCCTCCAAACTTGGACCAATTAAGCTCCCTACATCCCTATACTCTACCTAGAATATTTACCTTTGACATAAGGTACTTAAAAAATTCCTTTGGTTCAAACCAAAGGGAGTTACCCAAATTAAAGGTAACAATTTCTCTTAAATTGTTTTATGTTATTTTACTTCTCCAACCCCTAAACTATTTTTATTCCTTTCTTTTGTAACAACACCAGTATCCTAAATATACTAGTATTTTGTTATGATATTTATTCTCACTACACTTACACACACCTCTAGCTAATGGGTGAAGAACATAATGTTTCTGTGGATGGAAAACTAAAGCCTCACGAGACGATGATTGTTAAATTACCTCTTACCGCCTCTCATGGTGGCCATTATTATGGAACTATATTTATATATGATATATATATTATGTTATTGATTTCATTATGCTTATGTAATTCCCATTTATAGCACACCTTTGTGTTTCTATAATGGGTAAATACGATAATGTCATTTGAGGAAGTGCGGACTACCGCCCCCTCAACGTGATGTGACTCGTTAATTCCATATGTGGGATGTATAAAGGATGGATTTATTTATATTATATATGATATTATACATTAATTATAATATAAATATTTATCATTATTTTTTTAATTCCATTAAAATAAGAAATAGAAATGAAAGTAGCCTTCATGCGTACAAACGACTTATCGTCTCCATGAATGGTGTATTTCATTTATTACCTCCAAATGTTATGTAGTATTATAAATACATGTATATGATGAATATATATGATATATATGATATAAAATCATTAATATCATTCTGGATACAATGAACCATTGTCCACATGAACAACATGTGATTATAATAAGTCCATTTCTGACTTAAGTACCAAATATCGACAAAATGGACGTTATTAACTTAAATGATTAAATAATGTTTATAAAATGGTAATAAGTGATATAAAAGGAATAGTAAATTTCAAAAAGGTTCTTAATGAATTATAAATTAACTTTAGTTTATTATTCAGGAGATTAAAGAATGATCGAATCAAGTCATCCACGAGCTAAGGGATTTTCTTATCTCACTTTCAATTCTGTGAGATTTCCATTGTTTGCCACTTATTTATTGAATGTGGTGTATTGTGTACTGAAAATTGATATATATTATCATTATTATCAATATATTCTTCTTTTTATATGAATAATTTGGTGGTTATTAACTTTTGGTCATACGACTCAGTTGATTACAATGTGGTAAAGGGTTTCATCTCACTTTTAATCCCGTGAGATTCATGCTATATTTGCCACTATTTACTTTTGTGTGGTATATGTACTGACCAAGATTGTATTCATTATGTAATATACTTCAATACATGGGTATTTAAATCCTAATTTTTTGATCCTTCTTTCATGTGTTGTATGTTTCGTATGTTACCAAATCGGTAAGGGAACCTTTTAACCCAATTTCCATTTGTTGGGATAATCTTCGAATTCATGATTATGTCAAGATATGATTATGTGGGGAATCACTATTTATTATTTTTGTAGTAATTTCCACTCCCCTTTATGTGTATATACTTTGGACACACATAATAACTCCATTGATAAATTCTCAACTCATCGATATGAACTTGATATGAGTAATTTTAACTCAATCTCTATTTATTGAGTTAAACATCCAATTCATTGGTGTTGTTTTTACAAGAATATGTGTGAATGTTCTCTGATTGATTTACACTGAATATCCATTCATATTGAGTGTATTTTTATTTTTCACACATAATTATGTCGTTGATTTATCCTTAACCTAAGGATACCATCTTTATAAGGGATTTCATCCCAATTTACATTTCCACTAAGACTTCATTGTTGTTATGTACCAATTCACTCTTATATGGTGTATATACTATCCTTTGACATATTATATCATGAATACCTTTATTCTCATGATATTATTAAGTTATTATTAAAAGTTATTCTTAAATTATTTGTATTCAAGCATCTCTCTTTTTGTTAAAAAACACTTTAACCAAAATATCATTTTAAATATTTTAATGATTTATTATCATTAATGTCCATGTTTTAAAAATGGGTTTTAGGATTTATTTATATGGGAATTAATGTTTTCAAATGATAATTCATTTAAAAGATTCAATGTGGTATGGGACACTTTGATTAAAAAATCTCTTTTTAAATGGGTTTGAAAATGATTTGATAAAGCATTGTTTATTTCAATATCTTGATTTGATATATTGGAATGTTGAAATGTTATAATTATTTTATACATGTGTTATGTGTTATTATTATGTTATAGTAATTGGGAATTGTTTATGTATATTGGTGGTTCCATCATAAACCTAGAGTGGGTGAGCCCGATATAGCTCCCCAATTCCTTGGGTAACGTGATAGAGGTAAACGTGATGGTTCTCCTAAGAGATTTAGGGAATATACCGTGATGGGTATTCCAAGTGTAAATCCCTATATAGATGTGATAGATACAATTTAAGTTTGATATGGATACCATAAGTAACCTTTATGATTTATTATTTGTGTGTGTTATTCATAAATATTATGATTTCATAAGGTATGTCATTATTGCAAAGTTTGGTTTCATTGATTTGTATTTATTGATGGTATAATGTTTTCCTTCCTTATTTTATAACCCTTACTGAGCTTTTTATGCTCATCCCAAGTTTTTTTAAATGTTTTTACACATGACATAAATATGTATAGGGTCAGGGATGGGATCATGGAAAAGTCATGCTATCTACAAATGGAACTAGACATGTTTATTTTTAAGTGATTTTATTTTATGAAAAAAATGGATATAGAGTAGTAGTGTATACTTGTAATATTCTAGTTGTAATGTAATAGTTATGGCCTAATTCTCTAAAACTATACACCTGAAAATATCCTCAATGTGAAATATTCATTTAATTCAATATTATGTAATTTTTAAGGCCAGGTCCTTACAGTTGGTATTAGAGGTCAGTTTAGAAAAATTTATGGATTATGAATTTTCGTTAGACATATGGTTAGTCCCTATCTATTTTTTCAGTTAAATACTTGTTTTATAACTTTTTAAGATCAAAGAAAGTCAGTTACAAATGGAAGGAACAATATCTCAAATGATATTCCTATCTCTTCTTGATGAGATGCTTGCAATAATTATTGCAAAGTCATGTTCGAATGATTGTGAATCTTTTTCTAGCATACAACTCACTTGCAAGTAGTTGTTTGAGATATAAAACACCTCCACTATACCTCATTATCATCGTGGATCATGGGTGGTATTTAAAAAAATCACAATTTCACAATATTATCATATTTTCATGAAAGGTAAATATTATCAAGGAATTTTAAAATATATTAAATTATCACAAGATTTTGAAGAATATTATGATTTTAAAAAAGGTGTTGAAGAAAAAGACCCTTGAACAACCTATTTATATATTATTTTAAAATATAGTCTCTCTTCACAAACATATGGTATTTTAAAAGGACCATTAATTGACAGTTTCAATTCAAATTTTATTTGTCTGTTTTATAGAAATCATGTTTTATCAGATGTTTTGAAATTATTTGTCATACATGATTATTTTCTTAAACTGTTTTTCTACGAACACCCATATGACCCATGTTGTACAAGTTGTATTTGGATGGAGGAAGCAAATGATTTTGAAGGATCTCTAAATCATTGTTGCAATTCATGTACCTTCTACCTACGTGAACAAGATGACGATGAAACCAAATGGACACCATGATCAAGGTATGATGTTCTTCATTTTGGGGATTGTTTTATTTTATTATATGGTGGGAAAATAAGACTTCAATAATTATGATGTTGAGATCATAATGAATTTGGATGAAAATTATAGGTATAAGGAAACTATTGAGGTTAAAACATGTTAGGGTTATTTTTGAGTTTTATAAAAAGGACAACCCATAGGATGGGTGACAACACGTCGTATCCAGCAAGGCTGAAAGAATCGAACCCACAACCGAAGGGCGACAAGGGCACATCGCCTACCACTAGCCTACTTGAAGTCCCTGGTTAGTATAACTTATTATTTTAGTAAAATGATTATATAAAATAAGAATACGTTGATTTTATTAACTTATGTTTTATCAAAAGGATATAATTTGTATAGAAAAATGATTTTGTGATTAAGTGCTAATGGTTGTTGAGGAAGACGTTCTCCCTTTTGAGAAAACACTATATGCCTAAGGAAGATTGAATACAATGGGATTTCAATTATGTAATAATGGTTGAAATTTTAGTTTGGAAGAATCTATGATTTTATTATGGATAGATGATGATTTTATTTATTTATGAAAATGATTAACCTATCATGGAGAATACTTGATTAGGTTAATTACTTTTCAATATGAGACTTTATGAGTAACTGGTGTTACATGGTGATAAATGTTAAGATGTATCTTGGAAGTCTATGTAATTAAATAATCATGAGATTTGGGTTACAATCATGGTTTGGATTACTTTTTAAGAATTTTAGGGACAATTGATTATTGAATGGTCTTTGTTTAACTTTGGGTTTTTTTAGACTAATTTTGGAAATTAAGAGTAGTTTTTATTTATATAAAAGTTAATCCTTTTAGTGGATTATCTAATCTTGTACTAAAGGTTTTGGTTTTAGTTAATATCTAATGAAATGGGAAATATATATTTCATCTTTTTTGGATTATGTGATTCTCTCGAAGTTGATTATAGCGCACTTAATGTGAAAAAAATCATCCTGAATACTCATCGTTTGGAGAAAATATGATTTTGTGTTAGAAATATAGTAAAAGATGAATGTCTACATGACAAGTAAGTATATTTCCTTATGTTTTTAGTTAAGCTCATAAATAAATTCCTCAACGAAAAGTAACTTTAAACAAAAACTTTGTCCGTTAACTTTTCCTAATGGGGAATCAAAGACAGTTTAACCCATCAAAAGTTTGTGATTTTCTGGTGGGTAACTTTCTCCTAAACATGTTCTCTATCACTCTCCATCAGAACTTGATGGTTTTTTTCTCCTCCATATCCATGTTTTTATGGAATCCTAGTATCTGTAGTCTCGGGTAACCTTTGTACTTCTCTTCCTTTATTTTAAAGTGATAGTTTTATTGACTCTTTTTTTCGATGTGGGGATTTCAATGAAGTTCCTGAGCACAATTCTAAAATTGCGAGGAAGAAATTCCCAAAAGGGGGGAACGATGTAACATCCCAGGTAAATTCAGAATAAGAAATTTTTCATATTTTTTAATATTTGTGAATTAAATATTAATTTTACTTTAAAAGGGTTTCTATGTTTAATAGCGTACCCGATACAAAACAACGAGGTTCTTTGAAATCTTACGTGGATCACTAATAATATGATATTATTATTATAAATGGTAGTTAACACCTAGCTGTTGTATTGGAGGTAATGAAAAAAACTGTCTACAATATAATTATACGTGATTGTTAAATGTATTTACATTATCCAATAAAAAGTTAGAGGCTTAAAATGTGAATAAATGTAATTTTAAGCCTAATTTACATTAAAAGGCCGATTTATTGCCTTTTATTGGAGAACCCATTTTAAATATGGTTTTTGAAACTTTAATAAATTCTATATGACCAAATAAAATCCTTCTTTAGAATGGGGACATCAAAATTTACTTTGTGTAATTTTTTGGAATTTTTCCAATAAAGTTCATTTTTTATTGAATAGTGAAAATATTGTAATTTAATTCAAAACTATATTTTAAACAAAATAATTTATATGGATATATTATCTTTTTAATTGGTATTAAAGTTTAATTATAATATATTTTTATCATTTAATCCAATTTTGGTCATTGGAATTAATTTCACATTGAAATTGGACATAAAAGAGTGTCAATCTTTTGATAGTAATTGTTTCTTAAAAACACGCTATTTGTTTTAAAACAGGAATTAATTTTAAAAATAATTAATTCAACTTATATGTTTTGAATTAGAAAAAATAGACATCAATTTTGAATCCGGAATATCAAATAATTCTTAGGCTAAATTTTCTGTATTTTTCTAAAAAGATTTAATTTTTGATGAATAGTGAAACCACTTAGTAGTAGTTTCATTTAAATGAAATTTTACCACTTATAGGAATTGAATTTAGAAAATATGACATAAATTGTTGTTATCAAGAAGTAAAATGTTTTTCAATAAGATTAAAATAATTTTTCGTGAATAGTAATTTTTGACTTTTATTTACCGCGGTTAAAGGTAAATAGGGTAATTCAAGGTTAAAAGAATATTATAATAATTCGAAATTACTTTATCACTTGTTATAACCTTATTGGATGAGTCATGGAAGACCGTGGTCTTCTTTGGGTCGATTTTGGGTCCCCTTTGATCCACTTGGGATGGATAATGAAAATTTAGATTAATAAACTTCAAGTAAAAGAAAAAATGAAAAAACCAAATATCTTATCGTAAATTAATTTTTATAAGGGGTTATATAAATTATATTTTCGACTATAAATATTAATTAAAAGTTAATATTTATTCCTAAATCATGGTATTTTTTTTATAATTTTTAGACATCAAATAAATTAAATTATTTATGACACAATAATGATGTAATATTTACCTCATTAATAAATGATTTAAATAAATAAGATTATAATGATTAAAATATTATCCAAAACATATCCAATTATGATTGGATGATTTTATTTCTAATATGAGTCATCTTATCTTCAAATATAACGATTTTTGGACATTTATAAACCGAATATCATCATATAATAAAATAATATTTTCACACTTTCCTAAAGAGCCCCACCTCTCCCATATAAAAGGAGGCCATTTCTATCCAATTACTCACACATCTCAAGCCATTTGGCTCGTCCAAAATCTGCCCAATTAATCTCCCTACATCCCTATACTCCACCTAGAAGCCTTACCTTTGGCAGATGTCACTTCAAGACGTCCTTTGGTTCAAACCAAAGGGAGTTACCCAAATTAAAGGTAACCGTTTCTCTTAAATTGTTTTCTTTTATTTTACTTCTCCAAACCCTAAAATATTTTTTCATTTCTTTTTTAACAGAACTAGTATCCTAAATATACTAGGATGTTGTTATGAGATGTATTTGAACTACACTTACACACACCTCCATCTAATGGGTGAATAATATAATGTTTCTGTGGATGAAAACTAACGCCTCAGGAGACGATGATTGTTCAATTACCTCTTACCGCCTCTCATGGTGGACATTATGAGGTTACTATATTTATATATGATATATATATATATTATTTTTATTATTTTCTTATTATTCTGTACTTCCCATTTATAACACACCTTTTAGTTTCCATAGTGGGTAAATACGATAATCTCATTTGAGGATGTGCATATTACCGCCCCCCTCAAAGTGATGTGACTCGTTAATGACATATTTGGGATGTATAAAGGATGGATTTAATGATATTATATATATATATATATGATATTATAATGTAATTATAATATACCTATGTATCATTATTTTTTAATTCCATTAAAATAATAAATAGAAATGAAAGTAGCATTCATGCATACGTACGACTTACCGTCTCCATGAACTGTGCATTTCATTTCTTACCTCCAAATGTTATGTACTATTATAAATACATGTATATAATGGATATATATGATATATATGATATCATAATCATGAATATAATTCTGGATATAATGAACCATTGACCACATGAACAACATGTGATTATAAGAAGTCCATTTCTGACTCAAGTACCAAATATCGAAAAAATGGACGTTATTAACTTAAATTATTACATAATGTTTATAACATGGTAATAAGTGATATGAATGGAACAATAAACTTTAAAAAGGTTCTTAAGAAATTAGAAATTATCTTTTGTTTATTATTCAGGATATTAAATAATGGTCGAATCAAGTGGGACACAAGGTAAGGGATTTTCTTATCTCACTTTCAATTTCGTGAGATTTCCATTGTTCACCACAAATTTAATGAATGTGTTGTATTGTGTACATCCAATTGATATATATTATCATTATAATATTTATATTCATTCTATTATGTGAATAATTTGGTGTTTATTAACTTTTTGTCAAATGAATCAGTTGGTTACAACGTGGTAAATGATTTCATCTCACTTTTATTCCGGTGAGATTCATGCTATATTTTCCACTATTTAATTTTGTGTGGTATATGTACTGCCCAAGATTATATTCATTGTGTAATATTATTCAATCCATGGGTATTTACATCTTCATTGTTTAATCCTTATTTCATGGTTTGTATGTTTCTTAAGTTACCAAATCGGTAAGGGAACCTTTTAACCTAATTTCCATTCCTTGGGTTAATCATCTAATTCTTGATTATGTCATGATATGATTATGTGGGGAATCACTATTTATTATTTGGGTAGTAATTAATACTCCCCTATCTTTGGATATACTTTTGATACACATAATCACTCCATTGATAAATTCTCAACTCATCTATATCAACTTGATAAGAGTAATATTTACTGAATCCATATTTATTGAGTTAAACATCAAATTCATTGGTGTTGTTTTTACAAGAATATGTATGAATTTCCTCTGGTTGATTTAAACTGAATATCTAATCATATTGAATGTATTTATATTTTTCACACATAATTATGTCTCTGATTTATCTTTAACCTAACGATACCATCTTTATAAGGTATTTCATCCCAATTTACATTTCCACTGAGACTTCATTGTTGTTATGCACCAATTCACTCTTATATGGTTTATATACTATCCTTTGAAATATTATATCATGAATCCCTTTATTCTCATGAAATTATAAATTTATGATTAAATGTTATTCTTCAATTATTTTTATTGAAGTATCTCTCTTTTTGTTAAAAAACTCTTTAACCAAAATATCGTTTTAAATGTTTAAAGATTTATTCTCATTAATGTACATGTTTTAAAAATGGGTTTTAGGATTTATTTATATGGGAATTAATTTTTTCAAATGATAACTCATTTAAAAGCTTCAAAGTGGTATGGGACACTTTGATTCAATTATCTCTTTTTAAATGGTTTGGAAAATAATTTGATAAAGCATTGTTTTTTTCAATATCTTGATTTGATAAATTGGATTGTGGAAATGTTATCTTTCCTTTATACATGTATTATGTGTTATGATTTTTTTATGGTTATTGGGAGTTGTTTACGTATATAGGTGGTTCCATGATAAACCTAGGGCAGGTGAGGCCAAGATAGCTCTCCAATGCATTGGGTAACGTGACAGACGTAAACATGATGTTTCTCTTAAGAGATTTAGGGAATATACCGTGATGGGTATTCCAAGTGTAACTCCCTATGTAGCTATGATAGCTACAATATAAGTTTGACATGGATTCCATAAGTAACCTTTATGATTTTTGATTTTTGTGTGTTATTCATAAATCTTATGATTTCATAAGGTTTGTTTTGATTGAGAAGTATGGTTTCATTGATTTGTATTTATTGATGGGCTAATGTTTTCCTTCTTTATTTTATAACCCTTACTGAGCTTTTTATGCTCATCCAAAGTTTTTTTAAATGTTTTTCCATAGGAATTAAAGATAAATAGGGTCAAGGTTGGGATCAAGGAAAAGTAATGCTATCTAAAACGTGGAACAAGTCATGTTTCTTTTTAAGAGTTTTTATTATATGAAAAAATGGATACTGCATAGTAGTGTCTACTTGTAATATTCAAGTTGTAATGTAATAGTTATGGCCTAATTCTCTAAAACTATAAACCTAAAAAGATCCTAAATGTGAATTATTCATTTAATTCAATATTATGTAATGTTTAGGGACGAGTCCTTACAAGATCTAATAAACATTCAAGATACAAATGAATGCATAGAACCAGAATAAAATAGTATTTTTCTATTATTGAATAAATAACTAGCGTACCTATCACCAAATCGCTTTCCGGATCCACCATAACAGTAGTGATAATAGAATATCTTCCTTTTTTCATTGTAGGATGTTGTTGATTTCCTCCAACAACCCTTGTATTAGGGAAATTGATTGCATAATTCCCAAGATCCTTATAGTCGTAATAGTACACCACTAGCTGAATGTTGATCTGAACCTTCCATTTATCTTCCACATCAGCAAGATTTTTCATATACCTTCAAATGTTCTGGGGAAGATGTCCCTTCCTTCCACATTCTAAGCAATTATTGCTTCTATATAGACAGTTCCCATGATGCTTCTTCCCACAACTTTTACAAGTGAGATATTTAGGCTTCTTTCCATCATGGGATTTGTTTGTTGAACCACCCATGTTGATCTCCTATTTTTTCTTCTTGACACCTAGCCCATGAGACCACTGAGAGTCTCCAATATCCTTTTCAACCTCTAGGGAACAAAAAACAATTTCATAATAAATATTTAAGTCTCATACTTCCAACACCTTCTATAGACTCATATTTATCATACTAAATAAGTGATCCTCCTTGATTTCAGTGTTCATGACAAATTCAGATGTTTACCTTGCATGAATTTTAATGTTTTATTAATACGACCTGATAGACTCATCTTCCTTTTGATCGAGACTAAGGATCTCCCTTTCTATATTGACATGGAGGGTTTGAGGAAAATATTTATTTAAAAACATTAACTTAAACTCCTACCAATCCATGGAATCAATTTTCTCTTAGGACATTGTATTCTAGATTAGTGTCCACCAATGATCCACTTTTCCATAAAAACGATAGACCTCTAGTACAACTTTTTATTATTCTGAGCACTGAAGGATAGACTATATATTTTAAATGGATTTAATTGACAATTCCACAAGAAGGGGATCAGAAGATCCACTAAACATGGGAGGCCTTTTCTACAAGAAAGATTCTATGACAACTTTCTATTTCCTTGCAGGAGGAGGGAATTCCAAATGATTCAAGTTATTATTCATAACTTGAGCTTATTGATAATGTATAGTCATGATGTTTTTAGCACCCTTTCCCATCATATCATGTATATAATTAGGAAAATCCTCACATTTCCTATCACATTGGTTGTTGGGACATGTTATTATATTTTCCGAGATTAACTAAGAAATAGAACATATAATTAGAGGAATTGAATACTTAGTTACTGAAAATTAAAATAAAACTTTAGAACATAAACAGATAAAATTATAAAGGATAAGTATATCCAAACTTATGATTCCTTAGGATTAAATCGATGTTTTCCTCGATCAATTTCTTAACTTATATTCTTATGGTATTTGTTTATTCCCATAATAATGGTTTGTATTATACGCATGAATTTTCCAAATCATATTCTCTAGGAGTGTCAAACCAAAAGTGCAGCAAGGCTCGTTGTATTGTACCAGGATACCTTGGGATAAGCCCAAAACTCTTTGTCGGAGTTTTCACTCCTAGGTACATTTGTTCAAGACCTGCCTCTACCTGTTTGTATTTAGACGAGGAAATATTTTCTTGATAAACTACCCACTCTATACTTACCAAAATTTAGTGATTCTTTCTTAGACTTTGTCTCATCCTTAAGGTTCTTACTAAACTGCTCTATTAATAATTTCCAAAAATTACTATACCATCCTATAATACCATCAATAGAGACCCTATACTTTTAAATATAACATTACATTAAGCATAATTATACATTAGAGTACAAGCCAAGGATCATAAAGTCTAGTGTCTTGTAAAACTAGTTACATAATCAAACATTGTAAAAACAAATTTTTATTTAAAATCCATAATGAGATCATATCTTCAATTATTCTCAAAAATATTAATAGGATAACCTAGGGATAACATGAAAAAGGGATGAACTAAAAGCCCAGTATGGGAATAACCATAAGAACAAAGAATTATCATAGGGGGTAGAGGGCTTGACATTATGATATAAAAAAGGCATGTAACATATTGAATCATAACATATAAACATGAGATAATTTAAACATGGAATCATAGAAATTTGGTAGAAAAATAAAACATGAATTTATTATGACTCAAGGCTAACCACCAAGACCGTTTCCCATAGTATGACAAGCTAAGGCAAACCACCCAGACCGTTGCACAAAGTAGCATAAGCCAAGGCTTACCACCAAGACCATCCCACATGAAATCTAATGAGACTAAAATTTAGCCAATTAATTGGAGATCTATTTAGGAGAACCAATATTTAATTTCATGAATATGTTTTCTAGATAAGTAATCATACCTAATCAATTTTATATAAACAAAATGGTTACCCAAGGAATGAATTGGGAAACACAATTATGAATTAAAGCATAACCAATGGGAATATCATGAAAATGTCCATGTAAGAAAGGAATTAGAACATACAATGACATTCATAAGATAAAATATGAATATATCATGGTATGTGATGTCAAATAGAAGTGACAACTTATACAAAATGTATTTTATAAATTTTCTCTTTAAAACATATTTCTGCTGTTTTAAGGAAAATACTATAGAGATTTTAAAATAGAAAAGGGGAAAATATTTTATATAAATACATAAGTTAACCAATATATTTTTAAAAATAAAAAAAAACTGATTTTATATAGACAATGGTGACTTAAATAAGAGGATAGAGTGCACTTGAAAATGACTGAAAATTTGGGAAGTTCCCTTAAAACGAGTCTGCATATTTGGAAGTATCGATGAGGGAATCACTTATAATCATGTATATACCTGAAATATAATGAGGGATAATTCTTGAAACATGATTTTGGAGCATATAAAAATTATATATAAGTTTTAAATAAAAATAAAATAAAAAATCCTGAGGGTATAAAGAATGATAGAGCAACCTGAAAGAATATCGTCGGTTCAGGTTGAATTCCTTAAGGATTATCGGCATTGTATCAGGTGTACACAAGAATGATTAATGAGAGAGAACGTGGTTTTAATAAATTATCAACCATGAGGTAATTATGGGGAGGTTGAAAATCATACCTCATTATATGGGATTACACAAAAAATGGCATATCATAGAGGACATTCTTGAATAAAAGTGAAATGGGGAGGATCCCTTACATTAAGTCTGTTGGTGTTCTCCAATTGTCATTAATGAACTAAATAAAAATATCAGGTTTATTAATTAGTAATTAAATAAGCTAATAAATATATTAAATATTTATTATAACCTTTTTCTATTAATTTGTTACCATTTTTTGATGGGTTAAGTGGTTCAATTTCATTGTTCGTTTTATGTTTGTTTTATTGGTTTTTATGACAGATTTACATATTTTAATTAACGGAAAAGAATGTAAGATAAAATTGGTTTTCCATAATTTAAGATATATGAAATTAGTGACCATATTGGAGTTGAAATGGTCATAAATTTTATTTGGTTACATAGAGTTAATTCAAATCATTATATAAAACTTTAATTATAAACGCCTGAATTCATTTTATTGATTTTTCTTACATTTAACTTGTTTTGTATTATTATTTTATATCATGAGTGCATAAGGATTAAAAAATATTAAATAAGATAAAAAAATACAATAGTCTTGTTCAACAATAAAAATAGTTTCATGACCTTAACTGAAGACAGTAATAGAAATTGATAACCCGCCGTCCTTGATTGTGCTGAATTAACACATATAAAATGGTGTTCTTATTTCTTTCAAATAAAAGGTGGGGAAGGAGAGATGATAATGAGTTATCCCATAATAATAAAAGTATTCCATTACATGTAAGTTACTGTACTTATCATACCATTTGGGTGAAGGGAAGTGAGGAAAGAAACAATAAAATGAAAGAACTTAACTGAATTGGAAAGATGAATTTACCTCTTAAGGTTAAATATTTTGAGAGAATCTTAAGGGGAGAGGATTTGATATTTTTAGGATAAAAATTGATTTTAGACATTGGGGAGTAGCTTTATGAGTGATTTGGGTAGAACATATGTATGACACAAGGCTTGAGAGAAGTGAAGAGAAGAGGCAAGGAGGGGTGGAATTTATAGTGGAGGAGAGGAGGGTTTCCATAATATTTAATTCCATAGTTTATTATTTTCCTTCAAGACCAAAAATAGAGGTGATTACATGACAAAAAATAGTAAAAAGTTCATGTGAGTTCGAACCAATAGGGATTATATCAGCAGATCATTATCAATGAATCAATAAATCCATTATTTAGCATTTATCGTAAATTATGATATTTTATAATTCATAAAAAATCCATGTATCTTGGAAAAATCCCAAAAATTCACCCTAACCATTTTTTTGATGTGTAGAATCCAAAAAATTAAATCCATTTTTCAAAATTAATTTTATAAATATGATTAATTAAAATGTTATTTAAAAATAAAATTTACTCAAAAAACAATAATTTTAAAACACTTATTTTCTTATTCCAAGATATAGGTATATCGTACTCCCACTTGAATCTTATTTAAATAATATTATTGGTAATGTTAATATTCATTAGGGTATGTAAAAATTCATAAGGGAAAAATTAATATTCATAAGGTCATGTTACCTTTCACTAAAAATTAAGCTGGTCATATTAGACTCCAAATAACTTACTGATCACAACCGTGTATGCCAGATTTTTGAAATTCAAATCACATAAGTGAAAACATTATGTTTAAAGGTCACATAGTACATAATAGTTCATTATGTTGTGTTTTCATGTGATTATAAGGCATAATCATAATAAGAAAAGTTCTATTGAAAAACATTGGGTCCTTATAGAGGCTATCTCACATGTCTTCCTTGATATTTTCTTGGGAGAATTTTTGTTCACAAAAGTTTCATTCTTACTTCAAATGGTTTCTTATTCTTTCTTAACCAAATTTTGTGGTCTCGTATAGTTATAATATTTTGATACATGTCATGATGATGATTTACCAAACTTGTGGCAGCTATTATTTCATAAATCATAGAGATTATCATATTTTCCTAATATATTTGAAGTATGTAGTCTTTTATTAACATGCGGATGTTGCTTCTTCATCTGTGGCCTGATCCCCATTGAAATGAAATACCATTTTGGTTTTTTTAATTAGTTTATTTTACCAAATATCCAATGAAAAATGATTGAATCTATTGAAAACCTACATTGAGATATAAACTTGTGTCTTTTTATATCTTTTGTATGATGATTTTTGGTTTTATTCATAATTTTTTAGCTCTTACTCAAGAACCAACTTCCACAATCATTTTTGTCCACCCTTGTAATGGTGGTGGGATTATTATCATAATTATTCAAACATACATGTATAGATTTTGTTTTCAAATTTTACTATTCTTTAAAATATATTCATAATTTTTTTTACAAGATGGTAGTAATGGTACCACTTTTATCACAGATAAAAGGGATAAATCATTAAATGTGGTCATGATCTTCTAATCACATGTCATACGTATTTTATCATTACAATCCTCCAATGATAATTGTAATGTAGTAACAACGTATTCCATTTGTGAAGTATCAATTTGTTTCATCTCAATATTATAAAACAAAACTTCTAATTATATATATCTCATATTGAGGGTGCTTTTGATCTCCAATCATATTTTCCACATCTTCACAAACCTTCATCACTATTTCATCTTCCTCTTCATGAAAATCAATATTTTTTAGTAACAGAGTCATGTTACGTAATATTCTTGTGTTTCCCTTCCAACATTAAATCCTTATCCTCAATTATATTTTTAAAATTTTCTTCATGTGTATAAATATTTTCTCCTGGAGCCTTCTTGACCCCTTATTTTTCTTTTTCTTCTTTGAGCCATTTTTATTTGATTTTTAATGGAATTATTTCAAGATCCACCATTCTAGTATCAAATTGTCCAATATTATTGAAGACAATTATACATTAATTTTGTTGTCTAAAAACCCTTATCCATGTTGTGTTAATCTTATTCTAGATAGGTGATCTCTTTTAGCATAGATTCAAGGAATCCACAAACAAGTGAGACTATTTATTTAGGAATGAAATGATGAATATATTTAAATCAACTAACTAATATATCATGAGAGTTGTAGATAGACCATCATCACAACTTATTTAAGGATATTTATCTAAAGGAAAGTTTTTATAATATTTTTCACATACCTAATGATCACTTAACATTCTCGGTTCACTTGAGGTAAGATTGTTTACCTTATCTTTAGTGAAAACCCGAACCAAATTCCCTCCATTTTCAAAGAGAGATTTATCTTCTTTATTATCGTGGAAAGGAGATACTAATACTTCTTATTCTTTAGTAAGGTGTGACATCTTCTTTATCTTTATTTTCTCTTTATTTATCCTATCTATCATGGTCATGGTAGAAATAAGATTCTACTCTAAGATAATTGCATTTTAACTAAAACTAAACTTCACTTATAATAAAGGAATGAAACTAAAATATTCAAAATGGAATAAATTAAACATAGAATAATACAATAGAGATATACCTACCCTATAATACCTATTCAGAGGAACACTTTGCGATATACACATTAGTGGGGGGTAAATATTTTTTGGGATGTTTTTGAACGAATATAAATTATTATTATTTTTTCACTTATAATTTTTATGATTTTGATTCTCCTATTCTCTTTTCCTTATCATATAAAAGTATATTAAAAACAGTAAAAGTTTGAACATGATATTTTTACTAGTTCCACCACCTAATAAGAGTAGTTAGTCTATTCCATGTACACTTATGACCAACAATTAAATTATCCACTATAATGACATACTTATTATAATGGTTTTTATATAAAATAATCATGAGATTAAGTGTGAGTATCTACACTTTTGGAAGTGGGATAATAAAATAATCCTTTTTCATTATATTGGTGATAAACTTGTCTAACATGTATCTACACATTGGTTCTTTATAAAATATGTGTAGATAATCTCTAAATTATTCAAGATATACATTTTATGCTGATAAATTATTCCTAATTTTGAGAATTTTCATGAATGTAACATTTATTCTTTATTCTTATGTTCATTTTTCTTAAATCATTTCTTATACAACAACAATCAAGAAACATTCCCTATTTCTCATAATAGAAAAATAAAATATACTCTTCCTTTATCTGAAACTTGTCCATCTAATTATTTTATCCAATTTTCTCTAACCGATAAAAGTTATCCTAGTTGTAGTTAAAGTGATACTTCTTCTTCACCCTCTTCTTCCTTTCACCAATTGATTAGAAAACTATATTTTGTATACAAAGGATCCCTTATTAATTTTTTGACATGTTAGTGCAATTTTTTTGTTTTTATTCTCTGCTTGACACCTTTTTCTATGTTTGTAACCTATATATCTGAAAATTCTTTGCTTCTTCATCTAATGCCTCATTTCTACAACTGATGATTTCACTTCATCTTGACACCCTTCTTAGTCTGGTGCCTATTTACTCTAAACTTCTTCTCAATTGAAAACATTTCTCATTCTTTATGGATTCCACTTTTTTACACTACTTTAATTCTTTATTATTACACATAGTCGTGAAACTATTTATATCACCATACCCTCACAATGCATCAAATTCCATTTATATATATAATAATTCTATGTAATTTTAGGGTGAGGTTTTTACTTCAAATTAAACATCCCTCCCATGTTTTTAGTGACACTCTCAGAATCTTCTTCCTGTTGACTCCATACAAAATTTCTAAAATATAGGAGTCAACCAATATGTATAGAAAACTTAAAAAAATATCGACATCACTATTTCCCAAAAATCCTCCTAATTTATCAAATAGAATTATAATAATCTCTTTATGATTATTGAAGCATTTCACATCCAAATCAACATCACCAATATTAATGAATTTATTAAAGGATTGTGAAAAACTTTCAATCTTCCATCTGGTAAAACTTCATAACACATCTTCCATATAGGTAAACTTCAATTGATTTTCCTTCATTAATTTATAAGAGAATCTTGAAATATTTCTCAATGTTCTTCCTCTGACTAATTTACATGATTCACGAATCTTCATCTACTGCCTTATCTTCGAATCCTTTATCCAAAGAATATCAATTGAGACTATTTATCTAAATTACCTACATACATTCATTTGGGGGACCGAAAAAATATCTCCTTAATTTGAAAAAATATATATCTTATTCCACATCTTGGAAACTTTAGTCTGATGAATTATTACATAGAGACATCTATTTGATGACTTCATATATAAACTTCATTCTCGTACAATTGATTCGAAACCTCACCAACCATTGTATGATGTTCTTCATACCATTCCTATAAATATTTTTAGAAACATTTTTATAATCATTCATAAACCTTTATATGAAAAATTCAAAACCATTCTTCTAATAAGTGACATGATTCATAAAATTCTCCACTATTTGATAATTTGGAAAACCCTCTTGGATCATTGGAAATTCACTACATTCGATGATCATAACATGTTTCATCTATCTGATGACATTGATAGGAAACCTATTCTTGATCATTCAATAATTATTTTTATGGTAGAGTCTATATAATGACCCAAAAAGCTCATACGACAGAATTTACACTTCCTGTAATCAACTACAACCTCACCTACACTTTCATTGTTGTTTAATTTCAACTTATTTACTTAGCATCTCGATTATTGTATGAGTTTTTCTGATTTACATAGTCCAAACCATCATATACCATGAATTTATTTTTCTATATTTTTGGGAACTTGAGTAATATTGCTACCTAATATTTTCATGACTTTAACAATGCACATTTGTTCCTTAATTTTCTCTTTGGACTTATCTTATTGAACTCTTTTTCAGAGTGTTTTTTCTTCGTCTAAAAATAAACTTGAATCACAACCACAATGAATTTTGATGTTTAATAAAAAGTAAAAATACACCAAGAAAAATCTAATATATTCTTTATGATCATTATTTATATGATGTAATAATAAATGTATTCAAACACACATTTAATTCAATCTATCATTTAATTGACTCAGTCCATTCACATTATTATTCTATTAGAGTGAATGTTCCTTCAGTGGTAACCTAAGGTTTCCTCTCTCCTAATTGAATTTACATATTGGTCAGTTGTATGGATTATGTTATATGAATTTGAAATGGTTAGTCTGATAAAATCTATTTTGATGACTTTTTAAAATTTTTTCTATTGCATACTCCTACTGATGGGGCTACTTGAAAACCTTCTTCTGATTACCTCATTCATATGGGATTCATCTGACCACCTTAGTATATTGGACTCCATCTAATCACCATTTTTATTACCAACTATTTAAGAAAACCCCTTACAAAAAACATCAAAATGTTAATGAAAAGAATGATTCTCCAAACAATCAAAACACATGTTAAAATAATTAAGAATATCCCACCAATCATCATAAGTAAACTCAATGTCATTATTAATGTTGATAAAAAACGTTCTCCCCCAAAAATTATAGAACATTTTATATACATTACGAACAAACCATCAATTTTCATAAGTAAATTAAAATTCTTCAATTAACTATTTCCTTTAAATTAAACACCATTTATATGTTTCATGAGATAATAAGGCTTGAGAACTTACTTTTTTCTTCACTCATTCAACCAAGCTAAATCAACATTCTTAATAAGAATGGAAACTTCAACTGATAATTCAAGAAATTTCTTCTTTATATATTCTTCAATATATTGAAATCAATAAAATCTTTCTATTTTATTTTAACTATTAACAACCAATGACATCCATTGAAAAAAATTCAACTCATAAATAGAGAGGGCTCTTCATAATCTCCCATTTTGGATATTACCATTTGTGAACTTCTTGAGATAATGTCTCATCTACTGATGAGTACTCAAACATTAATGTAAGTATAATATGTGTTTCATCATATAAAGTTTTCCAATCATAGAAAAAAATTATAAAATATTTTCATGTCACTTCAATGTTCACATCATTGTGGGGCACAATTATGGATTTTTCAATATGGAAAATATTATCGGACATTAACATAATTATTCTACATTTAATAATAATAAATATGTGATAATGTATATATTAATATTAAAATACACGAATATATAAGAAATATTAATTTAAAGTAGTTGGTTCTTGGGATCCAAATCCAACATGAGTATCCCAATAACTCTGATTCAGATTTTGAATTATAATTCAATTCTAAATCTATCATTTCCTTTATATAATATAGGATCCTATTTATAGAACTAATATGGATTTATTTTAGAATAATTTTATATCATGGCACACAGATTATATAAAAGGAACTTCTGAGTTGTGTCACTATTAAGTACAATAATATTCTAATGATCATCTAGGGTTCTTTAGCATTGAATACTTATCCATCATCATCTCTTGAAAATTTAATTCAGATAGTAAACCAAGTTTTCATATCATTGGAATCATAAATTCCACATCTTTTCAAAACCTCCTTAGCATATTTATAATGAGAAACAAAAGTACCATTCAATTCTCATATCACAAAAAGACTAAATACAAATGTCATCTCACCAATCATCAACATTTAAAACCCCCACTTTTTGAATTCTATAATGAGTTCACTTTGTGTATCATTAGATCCAAAAATTGTTATGTAATACACTGATACTATCCCCATAATCCTCTAATTACTGTCATTTTGACATAGAGATTGTAGTCTACTCTTCCATGCTGGAAACTGATCTTATTCAAGTAATGATAAAGTCTTTAATTCCATTCTCTTAGTGCCTACTTAAATCCATACAAACCCTTATTTAGATGAAAAACCTTGTTCTCGTATTGATACACAATAAAACCATCTTGATATTTTTTGTACACCTCTTCCTTCAGTACCCCATTTAAAAATTATGACTTGATATCCATCTGGATAACCATAAAATTTGTTGAAACTATAATTGTTAAAAACCAATGAATTATATCCGATATTACCAATGATGAAAATTATTCCAAAACATCTATACCCTATAAATGAGAGTATCCCTTTCACACTAGTAGTTCTTTCTTTTGAATCACCATGCAATTTTTATTCGTCTTGTTGTGTAAAAATCATTTAGTCTTGAGGAAATTTCTATCTTTCAGACTCAAAAACTATCCCATGTATGTTTATTATCAATATATTCAGTCATTTAATTCAACTCCTGAACCCATTTCCATTATCCAGTAACCTCTTCAAAACATTTTAGATCTTCCTATGATAGAAATTATTTTTTAGATGCTTTATTATATTTTCTTTTACTAGAATTTTATAATCAATGATGATATATTTAATATCAATTTTATATTGAATATTTTTTTCCATAAATATGAAGTCTTGGATTTATCTTACTCATAAATAATGTCATATTATAAATCTACCTCATGTACTTACACTCCACCTATGCTTCTCACCTATTCATCACTATCCTCTAGTAACTGTTGACTAATTTACTGAAGTTTCTACTAATTTTCCACTATAGTGATGTACTTTATTTGAATAACCTTTCCAAACTAATTATTTACGAATTTATATGATTTTATTTTTATGGAGTATCCAAGATAAATCCCTTCAACTCTATAAGATTTAAATGTACAACATCTCTCCTTGTTGATACAATTACTTCTGAAAATTTGAATTTATTTTAATGTCAACTTCATTCCATACAGCTGATCATATGAAATATTTTCTTACTTAGAACAAAAAAAAAATATATTATAAAATATAATTGATGTTCTGAGTACTTTTATACAAGTCTTTTATTTTATATCTTTTTAAATAAGAATCATTCCTTCCGTGATTTTACCCCATTTATTCTCTGAATTGCAATTTTTTTGAGGAGTTCCCACTTCTAAAACATAGTTCATTATCTATTGTATTTGAGGTAATTATTCACTTGTATATTGGTGAATATTTTCCCATTATAATTTCATTATTTCAATATTTTTCTATCCATACATTTTTTCAACCTCCTCTGATACTATGTTATAAATTGAACACATTGGAATTGTGAGTGATGACCTAAATCCACATCATCCTTTTATTATCTTCATAGAAAATAATTTAATATATCTTACCATTAATGGATATTGGTGAGATAGATTTATACAAAATAATATGAAACAGTTAAATTACTCTTTTTGACTTTTATTTTTTATTGCATGTATTCTATGTGATAAAACATTGTTATAAAGAAACACATGTGCGTATGATCATGTGATATCTTAGGAAGACCGTGAGATTCCTAACATTTTTCAAATCTTCCAATGTTGGTTCACTCAAATGGTCGTTCCATTTATGATACTACCTATTTTATTCATCATTGTTTATAAATAACATACATTATTTGTTACACATAAGGTAATTATTACTCTTCATGAAAATCCCCTATATCCCCATTGTACTATGTTTTCCCTTAATGACAAACATCTTATTAGTAAATATTATTGCATGACATAAGTCACATAGTTGATTATAACTAAGTTTGTTATAATGGATACTTTCAACAACCAATATATCCATGTGTCATATAAATATCTTGAAAAAATTAGATTTTCCATATCTAATTATATTTTTCCCTTCAACATTGTCAAACATGAAGAAACCTTCTATTTTATTGGTCCATTAATTCATTATTTTAACAATAAAAAATCATGTTTTTGTTATTTGTAATCCATTTTAGGTTTTAGGAAAGTAAAATAAATTAATAGAAGTAATGAAATTTTTTCTAAGTATGAAATAAATTACATGGTATATACATCAACCACATGACCAACTAATCAAACATTGTGAATATATGACAATGTAATTGATCGACTATAAAGAAAAACATTCGACCAAAAATTGTAATCCATGTGACTGTTTCAATAAAATATTTTAATAAAGGAATGGACCAACTAGCATAAAAATTTGATCAATTACATGATTTATAGATCAATCATAGATGTATCATCAAAATATGTTAGATCAAATATAATTCCTTTTGGATCTACCTCACAAGAAACCATGCAACTACAAGACCCAATGGAGGAAACAATATTTAAAATATGGACATTAAAAAAATAAAATATTCAACCACAAGACCAAATAAGTTGATTATAATAAGTAGTAGAAAATTGATAAAGTATCGGATTGACCATAAGTGTAAGGTGATTAACCATAAGTGAAAGGTGATTGATTTTATGATAAAATAATTGATAGTTGGTATAAGTGATCAACAACACAACCTATAAAGTATTCTTTTAAAGTGTTAAAGTTACCATGGATGATGACGTTTAATCTTTTAAAATGACCTTTACTAAAGGAAATTATTATATTATAATACTATTATATATATATATTAATAAAACAAATTTTCTCTCCATAATTAAATCTTGGTTAGAAGAATTTATTTTTCCTAGATTTCTTTCCATAGTACGAGGATCATCAATGATTATTTCTCAACTATAAATTCTAGATAATGTTATTTTTAAAAGGAAACCCAATAATAGATTAAAATATATAAGATATATTATGTGATATACACAGGACATGGATAGGTATCAAATTGTTTTCACAAAAGAAATGATGTACACATTCTTTGTTCTATGAACTTCTACAACTTTTCTCTTGCATTAAATACAATGTATCATATAAGAAAATTTTAACATCTTAAAACATCAATTAAAAAAATGATACATGTCAACAATAGGTGAATAATGTACTAGATAAAAAAAAAATACATACTCTAACACACCAATTTTTTTTCTTTCTCTTACACAGTTTTCTTAATTTTGTGATGTGTGTGTACTTTAAGTTGTTTAATTTTAAGAACAAGATCCTTTGGTTAACCATAGAGTGTAACACACACAAACACACACTCTATATATCAAATAATTATTTGTGATCCCATTATGAAAAATGTAATTTTATGAGAATCCTAGACTATGTGAGTACAATTTTCTATAGAACCTGGAGAAGGTTGTTGATTGTAACACCTTGAGTTTTTATGGACCATTTTTTCTTGAATTAATTAAATTTTCATTGATATATTGGATTTCACTAAGTAAAAAATTTATTTTACATGTATCCAAATTTACAAACAATACATGAAACACTAAATTTATGTACATTAGACAAAACACCAACTTTTTGTATATCACACTCAACACCAACTTGGTGCATGTTACATGCAACACTGAGTGTCTATGAAATATTTATTTTTTGTTATAATTATTTGAATGAGTTAAATATAACATATCCCTTAAAATTAGTAATATTAATAGTAATAAATACTTTTAAAATATTTTTTATAGTGGTTTTATATAAATAAAACATATTGATAATGGAATAATTTTTTTGGTAAATTTCTTATATGTATAGAAATACTATTTTATCAAATGAACTGATTTTCATGCCCTTCAGTGAAATACAATAGAATACATTTTAGACACATTTTGAAATTTAAATTGATAAAATAAAGTAAATTTTTAAATTTATAATATCAAAACTATCTTAGGTTTATTTTTATTTTATTTTTTTGAGAAACTTAATTTTTGGATGAATAGTGAAAAATATCGAATTTTAATTCAAAAATGAATTTTCACCTTATAAGGATAAATTATATTTTAAATTGGATTAAAATATTAATTATATAATACTTTAATCGATTAATACAATTTATATCATTAGAATAAATTTCACTTTGAAATTTGGTATAAAAACTTAGCAAACCTTTGGATGTTTTAAATTTAAAAACACACATTGTCGTTCCACCTACAATTTTAAATTTAAAATAATTACTACCACTTATATGATTTGAGTTTTTTAAAATGGAATCTATATTTAAAACCATAATAATTTATTATTTATAAAAATTTCAACTTAGATTTTGACAAAAATAGTTGTGAATGTTATTAAAATTAATTAAAATGATTAAGAGAAAAATTAGGCTAAAAATTACTGAACATTAAATTTATGTCCCAAAATAAACTATAAATTTTTCCAAGATCCATTCTATGTCCATATTTAAACCCTATAATCCCCTTTATCTAATTGTTTTCATTTTTGGTCCACGTGATATGGGAAAATTGTTGGTGGAATTATTTTTCCCAAAATTTATAAGAGTGTCACTCCCCCTACAATATAAAAGGCCTCTTATCCTCCGATGCACTCACAACTCTAAAGCCACATTATCATGAAAAACTAATAAAACATATATCATCAACATACCTCCACAAAATTAGAATTTTCACCTTTTTCACAAATAAATCAATGGAATTACTTTGGTGCAAACTAAAAGGAATTACCCAAAGAAGATTTAACATCCTTCCTCGAGCTCCTTTATTTTATTTTCTTTCTAAATAGAATAAAATATCTTTATTACATGATTATATAATAACACTATTATCATAAATATTATTATATTTTATTATATTAACACTCCTACCTTATGTTAAGCACAATTCCATATACTGGGTAATGAACATACTGTTTACATGTATGACGAACAACCGCCTCATGAAATGACGGTGGTTCATTTTTTCATTTTCCACCTTTAATTTTTTATAATTATGTTGGTAAAAATATTTATATATGATATATATGATATATATTATGTCTTCATGAATATTTAATTATTTTTTAATTCATACCTTTAGAATTTTCATTTTTGTGAAAATATGATAATTTCGTTTGAGGAAGTGTGGACTACCTCCCCTAAAAGCAATGTGATTCATTTAAAAAATTCATTAAATGTATCAACGATGTGTTTAGTGAACCTATATGATATATATAAAATAATAAATATATTTCATACATATATACATATATGAACATTTCTTTTATTCTTTCAATATGATAATAAAATGGAAACAATGTTCTTGCGTACGTATGACCTACCGTCTCTAGGAATATTGTATTCCATTTCATAATTCAATATTGTATAGATTATTATAATAAAAATATTATGAATATAATTTATATTTATATAATTATTTACATTATTGAAACAATTATATAATTATTAGAAACAAAGATATAACAAATTAAGACACATGCCGGGAACAGAGCAGATATTACCCATTGTGAAACTGTAACATAGAATTGTTAACAAGAAGGTAATATAAAGTAATAATAAAAAAATATATTGTGTTAGATATAATAATAAGGTAAATTTATATATTTATAAAAAACACATATTTATTATATATTTTGTTTTTATGAATATGATGAGGGTCAAGACACCAGGTAAGGGAATTTCACCTCACGTTTTATATCTGCATGATATATGCCATGTTCACCACTCTTTTCTTTTGCATGATTTATATAATTCTAATGAATTTATTATATTATTATTATTGTTCAATTTATGGGTGTTTACATGTCAATTATATGATCTTTATTTCATGGGGTTTATGTTTCACAATTTACCAAATTTGTAAGAGAGTTTTGTCTCAATTTGTCTTCTTTGAGACACATGTTTTGTTTTGCACCTTCAATATTTTTTGAGGTGTATATACATCCATTTTAAATGTAATAACATGAATCTAGTTATTATAATGAAAATTTAATCATTATTTAATTTCACTATATTATAGGGAGTGTATGATTCCATGTTCCCATGTGGTGAGAGTTTAATAAAACAATCTCATCATTTATCGGGATTGTTTATGATTATGCTCCCATTGATAAAATATTATCATCCATATCTCAAGAAAACTCATGAGTTTTATTATACTATATTTATTCAATATATATACACATATTAGCACCACTTTTCCAATATTTTGTTCTTAATATGATTAAGAAAATGTTTTTAAGAAAAATATGACCATATTTCTCTCTTTGGATTGAAATATATTTTATTTCAAAAACCATGTCCTCAAAAATGTTTTAAAAAATGTTTTTCAATGAAGAAGGATAAAAAAATTCTTTTATAGCTTTCAAAGCTTCCTTTAAAGGTTAAAAATCTATTTTCCAAGAAAAATATATTCAAAAATGTCATTTATTTTAAAAAGAGTTATTCAATTATAAAAGGATATTTTCCTAAATATTTTTTTTAAAGATCTTTCAAAATTGTTTCCCATATAATATTATATCTATTATTGCTTCCCATACCTTTTTGGGAAATGATTCAATGTTACCATTAATATTGTTTCTCTGAATTTATTATGTTTTGAGGGTATAATTTTTATGAAAATCGCTTCCCATTCATGGGTTATATGATTTTGAATCCCACTTCTTTCCAAGGGTTATGATTTCTAAATGATTATAAATAGGGTATATTTTTAAATAGGTTATGATATTATTACATGTTAATGATTATAATTTCATTCCATGGTCTATGATATGATTATTTATGATTTTGCAGAATATTTATGTATGATTTCATTATGATATGGGTGGGACCTATATCTCCTTAAAATTCATTGGGTAATGATTTATTTCTCATAATATAGAATGAGATAGTCTTGGGTGTGAACCTTGACTACTAAGTTGACCATGTGAGTGAACCATGACTACCAAGATAATATAGAGAGTGAAATCATGGCACTAATATGGCCATGGGAGTGAACCATGAATACCAATATGGTATGGGGAGTGAACTCATACTTCCAATATGGTCCTGGAAACAATTCCATGACTACTATGGAAATAATATTATATGGTTATGTGTTTTCTAGAATTCCATGTTTTATTCCTATTTTAATGTTTCATGGATTATGTTCTTTATTTCATTATTATTCTCCTCTTACAAACAACAAATATTTATTCCATGATTTATGTTTATAATATTATGAAATAGAGCGTATAATCTTATAATGTTTTGATCACATCCTCATACCCCAATTCTCATTTTTATGCTTACATGCATCCCTTATTTACTCTTACTAAGAATCTAATCACACCCATTATTAGGTTTCCATTACCATGCTAGGGAGTTATTTTTTATGTTTTATGTTTTTAATAATGGTTATAGTTATGAATAACATAGTTATTGATAATATGGTTCAATTATTTACACATGTTTATGATTACATGTTTACAAAGGCACTAGACTGATATGGTCTTTGGGAATCTATTTGTATAATGTTTTAAGTTTTTTACAAATGTTATGTATTGATCTTTATGAAAACAATGGTTCAGCATAGTTTGTATCAAATCAATGGTTTAATTAACTATTGGAAGCTTGGATGAGAAAACATTAGCGAGAACTCTAAGGATATGTCTAAGAATAAGTATAATGATAAGAAAAAGTATGAAACAATTTATTGGAATTTTGTTAAGGATAGAGTAAGTGGTTTCCTAGAAATATATCGTTATCCAGAAACTAGAAGTTTATATGTCTCTATCATAAATTTATCTTGGAGTAACAACTCTGATATTGTGTGTCAGGCCGGAATTGGCATAACCTAGTACACAAAAACGGGCCTTGTAGCATAGTTGCTTTGACCCTCCTAGGAGGAATGATTTGGGAATTTATAAACTCTTCATGAACTGTCATATTGTATTTTAATATATGTTAGATATTAATATCCTAGAATAAACCTAAGGTTTTATATATTAAGGATGGTCTCATAATTTAGACATCCTATAAGTGAATTTTTAAGATTATGTGGTTCCTCATTATGATAAATATTTATTACACTTTTCTTTTGGTTTTAGTAATTTTTTGTAAGATGAAGGAACCTTGTTAATGGTTATTTAAATGAACAATACAATTATTTTACTACTAAGAAACCAAATTAATTTGGAAAAGGAATGAAAATATTATTTATAGGCTCACCAAAATCCCTAAAGATCTATATCATGGGGGACTTCAATTTGAGAAAGGGAAGGAACAATATTCTATTGAGTCCTTTATGAGGTAACATCCACCATCATTCAGAGAGTCGTATGATCCACTTATTGTTGAAAAATGGATCAATACTACTGAAAATATATTCTTCATTCTTTGGTGGTCAAATCATGAGAAATTAATTCTGACTATTTACCGATTTGAAGGTGAAGTAGACCAGTGATGGATATTAATCAATAAAATGAGGTTTCCAGATGAGATTGGATCTATGGATTGGGATGAGTTCATGAAATTATTTTTCAATAAGTACTGTCCTCAGATTCTTCTTACAAAGATAGAGAAAGAGTTCCATGAGTTAAAGCAAAGGGATGATGAATCTGTTGGAACCTATAAGGCTAATTTCACAAGACTTATGAGGTATGATTCAAGAATAATAATACAACATGAAATTTTACTTTATAGTTTATATATTGTCTTAAAATCTAAATCTAAGATGGGAATTGTCTATAAAATAATTTATTAGATATGAAGAGATTTTGAGTTCTGAAATTAAGGTCGAAATGGAGGTTAGAGTCCTGTATAAATCTCATGGTTTTGATAAGAAAATGAAAATATAGTTTTAATGAAAATATAAAAACCATGAAGAGATTAATATGAGCATTTATTTATGCTCTATGTGTGAGAAGAAAAATGAATGAAATTTCCTTAATGGTTCTAATAAATGTTTTAAGTGTAGAAGGGTAGAAATTTTTGAATTTGATTGCCGAATTGATTGAAAAAAGATAGATAATTGTGCGAATGAATAAAAATAGATATATAATGCACCTCCCATGATTCAATTATACAAGAATAATGATAATGGGCATAATTCTTACCACTTCCCAAATCTAAGCATTGTTGATGATGAACAATGTCAATAACCTCTTAAGCTGAGGGAAAAGGAGAAATATCATGCAATATCTGTCTATAACAAGGGATGTGATAATGACATGGTAAAAGATCCACGTACCATACACTCTAGTACTATTAATGTATTATTTGATTATAGATCTAACAACACTTTTATATCTAAATAATTTACTATGGGTGTTAAGATTCCACCGAAATGATTATATGTGGAATTAGTTTTGCAAACCCCTAATGATATGATGATTTCCACCCAAGTCTATGATTCCTCTCTAGTTGATGTTAGTGGGAATGTGTTTCCTACAAATCTTGTCATTATTCCTTTAGATGAATTTGATGTTATCTTAGGCATGTATTGGATTTCTTTGCATAAAACCCACATCAATTATCGAGGAAGGTGTGTAGCGTTTGATATTTCAGACCCTCTAATGATCATCCATAAATTTTATGATAAGCATGAACTTCTTATGGATATTACAACTAGAGTATGGATATTAATTCCCATTTTAAGGTTTTTTTATCTCTAATGGTTGGGGAGAAAAGTGAAATCTATGATATATTTTTTTTAAAAAAATTTGTGGATATATTTTTAGAAGATTTTTCTATCCTGTCACAAGAATTTGAAGTTTGTTTCTCAATAGAACTCATACCTAGTTCCAGAAATATTTCAAAGAATCCATATAGAATATATCTAATTTAGATATAGTAATTGAATAATAAAATCCTAGAAATCCTTGATAAGAGATTTATTCAACCAAGTGTGTCACATTGAGTTACCCCTATTATTTTTTTGAAAAATAAATATGGATCAATACAACTTTGACTTGATTATCAGAAGGTGAACAAGATCACAATCAAGAACGAGTATCTTCTCCCATGTATTGATGAATTATTTGATCAACTACATGGATCTTAATACTTTACCAATATTTTCCTTCATTCTAGATATCATTAATTAAGGGTCAAGAAGGAGGATATACCCAAGAAGAAATTCTGTACAAGGTATAGACACTATGAATATATAATGAATACATTTTGTTTATTAATTCCCTTTTTATCTTTATGGATTTGATGAATATATTCTTTCGAGATCACCTCAATGGGTTTATGGTAGTATTTATAGATTATATTATTAACAATTCAAAGGGAAAATAAGATCATGTAGATGACTTGATAATTGTACTAAAGACCCTAAATAAGGAAAAAATATATGAAAAATTAAAAAAGAGTAAATTCTGGCTATAAAATGTTTCATTTTTTGGTTACATAATCTCAAGAGATGGTATATCAGTAGACCCATCAAAGATGGAGGATATTGATGGCTAGCCTAGATCATCCATGGTGATTCAGATCTGTATATTTCCTGGTTTAGATAGATATTATTGATGGGTTTTGGAGAATTTACCTAGACAATCTAATCCCTTAACCTAGTTAACATAGAAGGGTTCCATGTTCTTATAGAAGGAATAATGTGAGTAAAATGTCAAAGAACTGAAAAGATGTTTAGTCAGTACACATGTTCCTACATTACCCAGTAATGGATGAGGTTTTTTATCTATAGTGTTTCATCCTAGAAGGGATTGTGATGTTTTTTATTCAGAATAATAAGGTTATTGTTAATGCCTCGTGGTAGATGAAGATTCATGAGAAAAATTACCCAAATCATTATTTGGTGTTAGTAGTGGTAATTTTTTATTAACGATATGGAGGCATTATTTTTATGGAGAAAAGTATAATATATATACAGATCCTAAAATTATGAAATATATATTCATAGAGAATAAGTTGAACATGTTCTAGATAAGGTGGTATGATTTGATTAAGGATTATGACATCTCAATACATTACCACCATAGGAGAGAGAACTAGGTTGCCGATGCTTTGAGTCCAAAGGATCATGATAGATTATATATGATGAGGATCAGAAAAGATCTAATATTTATTGATTTGAAAAGGATGAAGATGGAAATCCTAAAGGCTGGAGAAAAATCTTATCTTTCTCAAATGAATGTTCAACCCTATATCAAAGTGAAGATTAATTAGGAATAGAAGGAAGATATAGAGATATAAAATAATATTATAAATGTTCTTGAGTTTAACCTTGATTAGGTTGAAATGATAAGGTTCAGAAACTATGTATGTGTTCCTTCCATATCGGATTTAAAGAAGGAACTGTTAGAGAAATCTCATAGATCTTCATTCTCAATTCATTCTGGAAGTACAAATATGTATAGGTTCATGGAAGAGTAATTCTGGTGGGATTGAATGAAGAGAGATATCGTGATTTTTTTATCTTGGTTCTTGATATACCATGTAGTTAATTCTAAAAGACAAAATGCAAAGGGAATGTTTCATCCATTACCCATACCAGAGTAGAAATGGGAGAACATCACTATGGGCTTGGTCATTTGACTACCCAAAACCTCAATATATTTTAATAATATATGTGTGGTAGTTAAACTGCTTACAAAGTCATCACATTTCATCACTATCAGAGAAGAATTCATTCATGATCATCTTTCTAGTATATACAACAATTAAGTGGTAAGGTTTCATAGAGTTCCACAATATATTGTATTAGTTTGAGATCTAAGGTTTACCTCTAAGTAATGGCATATTTTTCAGAAAGAACCTAATAAAAAATCGAGTATCATCACTATTTATCATCCTTAGATAGATGTTCAGTCTTAAAGTACAATTCAAACCCTATAAGATATGTTGAGATCTTGTTCTCTGGATTTCAAAGGTGGTTGGGATCAACACCTTCATCTAGTTGATATTTTATACCAAAATATATTTCACTCAAGCATTCATATAGAACCTTATGAATCCATATATGGGACAAAATGTAGAGGTAAAATTCTTTGGTATGATGGTGGAGAAATAAATCTATTTGGACCTAAGATCATTGAAAAATGACAGAGAAAGATTGAGCCATTCAACAACATATGAAGTCAGTTTAATGTTAGAAGAAACGTTATGCCAATAACCAACGATGTGATCCATAATTTGATGTCGGTGAGAAGGTATTTATATTGATATCTCCATATAAGGAGTTTACGAGGTTCAAAAAGAAAGGAATCTAATCCCAAGGTATATCATTCCCTTTGAGATTCTTGATCATATTGGAATAAAAGTAAAATGCTTGACACTTCCTACAAATATATATAAAGTCCATGATGTGTTCAATGTATCTATCCTGAGTAAGTAAATAATTGATCCTCCAGATGTACTAAACATAGAGGTTATACTGTTTGAGCATGATATTTCTTATTAGGACCAACCAGTTGAAATTATAGATCAAACAAAGACAGTTCTACAAAACAACATCACTCACCAGGTCTATTGTTTATAGAGAAATCACCAGTTAGAGGAAGATATGTGGGAACTTGAGGATAGAATGAATTAAAATTAGCCACAATTTTAACTCGAATGATGAATTAGTAGGGATAAATTCATTTTTATGGGTGTATAATGTAACAACACAAGTTTTTCTGGGCCTTTTTTAATCTCAAATAATTAAATTTTCATTAATATCTTACATTGATCTATGTAAAATATTCATTTATCACAACACAAACATGATATATGATACACACAGCACCGAATTAGTGTACATTACACGCAACACTAACTTGGTTTACTTTACATGCAACACTTACTTTCTGTATGTTAGAAGAAACACTGAGTTTCTACGAAATATATATTTTTGTCATAATTATTTGAATGCGATAATTATAACCTAGCCATTAAACATAGTAAAATTAATACTAACAAATTCATTTCAAATATTATTTATAATGGTTTTATATAAATAAACCTATTGATAACGAATGATATTTTTTTGAAAAGTCCATATATGTATAGAAAAAACATTTTCACAAATGAACTACTTTTCATGTCCTTATATGAAAAAAATGAAATTTAGGAAAATTTTGAAATTTTATTTGACAAAAAAATCATTTTTACATTATAACATCTATATTATTATAGGGCTAATTATTTGGATTTTTCTTTGAAACTATATTTTTTAATGAATAATAAAAAATACCAAATTTGAATTCAAAAATTCCTTTTTGTCTATTTAATTTGTAATGATAAATTATATTTTAAATTAGTTTCAAAGTTTAATTATATCATATTTTTATAAATTAATCTAATTTAGGTCATTGAAATTTTTTTCACTTCGTAATTCAGTATAAAAACATAGCAAAAGTTTGGACATTATTAGTTTAAAAACCCGCATTGTCATCCCGTATATGAGATTAAATTTAAATTATTTTATGCCACATATGTTATTTATGTTTGGAAAATAGATATCAAATTTTTAAAAAGAATAATTTATAATTATTAATATATTAACCATATGTTTTGAAAAAAAATACGAGTGAATGTAATTAAAATTAATTACAATGACGAAAATAAATATTTGGTTAACAAAGTAGAAAACCGAAAATTTAAGACCCCAAAATACCTATAACCAAGTAAAATACACATATTATGGCCATATTTCTACAATATCATCCCTTTTATCGAATTTGGTCATTATGGGATCCATTTGAAATGGGAAAAATGTGTATGGAATTCTGTTTCCCAAAATTTACAAGTGTGCCACTCCTCCTCCACTGTAAAAAATCCACCTTTCCTCCCACATACTAAAACATATCAAGACACTTTGGATCCACCAATATCTACCCAAATAGATCATATAAATCCCTCCTCTAAACCTATAATCATCATCTTTAGAATAAATAAATCCACAGAATCCCTTTTTTTCAAACCAAAAATTGTTACCAAAAGAAGAGAAGACATCCTCTCTCAAGATCCTTTATTTTATTTTCATTCTACACCCACTAAAAAATAATTATTACATAATTATATATTAAAATTAGTATCCTATATATTATTATACATTATTTAAGTAATGGTTCAACCTACAGTTACACACACTTCCATGTAATGGGTAACATACATATTGTTTACGTGTGTGGTGAACTACCGCATCACGAAATAGTGAGTATCCATTTTATCCATTACCCCCATTCATGGATGGGAATTATGATGTAAAATATGTTTATAAATTATATAAACTATATTTATTATGTATTTATTCGTTTTAAATTATTTTATAACACATACTTTTACAATTTCCATTTTTACGTAAATAAAATAATATCGTTTTAGGATGTGTGGACTACCACCCCCTCAAAGCAATGTGATTCGTTCACACATGAAATGGAATGTATTAAGGATGTGTTTAGTGAAATAATATGATATATATGAATTAATAATTATATTATTTATAGATATACACATATTTGTTTTTCTTTCTTTCAATACGATAATAAAACAGAAATATCGTTCATGCGTACTTAAGGCCTACCGTTTCCATAAATGGTGTATTTCCTTTCAAACATCTATATTGTATATATTATTATAATAAATATATAATGAATATAATTTACATTTATATCATGTTTGGAATTCTTGAAATCATGATATAAGTATAAGGACAAAATATTTAACAAATTAAAAAACACATGAAGAACAAAGTGGACATTACCTGAAGTGAAATCGTAACATAGAATTTTTAACTAGAAGGTAATATAAGGTAAAAATAAAAACACATATGGTATTTGATATAATAATATCGTTATGTGATTGATTTATAATAAACATATATTTATTATAAATGATTCTTGTATGAGTACGATGAGAGTGAAGACAGAAAGAAAGAAAATTCAACTCACTTTTTATATATGCGAGATACATGCCATTTTCGACACTATTTTATTTTTCATGGTGTATATACATCCCATGAATTTATTATTTTGTTATTATTATTAAATTTAAGGGTTATTACATATCTCTTATATGATCTTTCTTTCACGGGTTTTATGTTTCAAGAGTTACCAAACCAGTAAGACAGTTTTGTCTCAATTTGGTTTCATTAAGACACATGTTTTGTTATACACCTATATTATTTTTAGAAGTGTATATAATTTCATTGGTCATGTTATATAATGAATAGAATTATTCAAATATTATTTTAATATTAATTTAGTTTCATTTTCATAAATGGAGTTTATGATTCTAAGATACCAAGTGGTATGAGTTTATTGAAATAATATCACCATTTTTTTGAGATAACTTATGATTATGCTTCAATTGATGAAATATCACAATCCATTTCTCTAAAAAACTCATTGGTATTATTATACTCTATTTATTCAAAATATATCCATTTATTGTTACCTTTTTATACTATTTGGTACTTCATATTATTAAGAAAATTATTTTAATAAATATGTTACTGTATTTATCTCTTTAGTAAAAAATATGTTTTATTTAAAAAACCATGTTTAAAAATTGTTTCAAAAAAATTAAATGAAAACGGATTTTAAAAATGGTTTATAGTTTTCAAAACATCGTTTAAAAGTTTTCAATTTTTTCCCCTAAAACAGATATTAAAAAATGTCTTTTATTTTAAAAGGCATTTTTCAACACAGAAAAAATGTTTTCCTCAAAAAATGTTTGTAAAAGATCTTTCAAAATTATTCTCCAACTAATATGACATCTATTGCTATTACTCGTGAATTTATGAAAAAATTATTCAATGTTAACAATCATATTATTTCTCCGAATATATTATGTTTGTATTCATTTATTTTTAGGAAACTTATGTCTCATTCATTTGATATATGATTTTTAATCTTTCATGTGGTTTTATTTTTAAATGATTATGAAACCGGTTTTGTTTTGGATGGGTTATGATATTATTAAATGTTTATGATACCCATTTTATTTCATGGGGTATGATATGATTATTTCTATTTTTGGGACATGTATGTATGATTTCATTATGAGATGGGTGGGACCAATATATCCCTCCAATGCATTAGGTAACGATTTATATCTTGTGATATTGACTAAGTTGGACATTAGAGTGAACCATGACTACTAACATGGAAATGGGAGTTAACCATTACTACCAAGATGTAATGTGGAGTGAACCAATACTACCAATATAGTATTGGAAGCAATACCTTAACTACTAAAGAAATCATATTATACACTTATTTTTTTGACACAATTACATGTTTTATTCATATTTTATTCTTTTATTTATCTTGTTATGTATTTTATTATGATTCATGTATTAGGTACTACTAACATTTATGCCAGGATTCATGTTTGTAATTTTATGATATGTAGGGTATGACATTCAAAAGTTATGATCACATCATCATACTCTTATTCTCACGTTTATGGTTACATTTATTTTTTTACCCTTATTAATCATATGACTTGACCCCTTTTTTTCTATTCCTAGGTTATGAAGATGTGATTTACGTTTTTTGTGTCTAATTAGGGTTCTCATCATGAAGAACCTAATGGGATATAATATAGTTCACTTATGTACCATATTTATTGTTTCTATGTTTCCAAAGGGACTAGACTAATACGGTAATTGGTAATTAGTTTTTATAATGTTTTATGTATTCCATAAAATTAACATAATGTTAATGTATAAAAGTGATGATTTCTATATTGATCTGTTTATATATAATAAAATACTGTATAGTGGGTGATTTCTTATTGGATAGGACTAGGTCTTGGCTTTAGACGAACCCTCATGTTTATTACATTGTGTGTTTTATCAATTTTTTTACTCTTTTTATTAAAACATCTATTTTAGTTTTCCAAATGATATAAAGAAACTCTAATTGGATAATGGAATTTAATTTTTGTTTTATATACTATGTTTGATTATTGTAAATATATTAAAAAAAATTATAGATACTTCAATCAATTTTATCCAAGTTGTGATTGAACATTTAAGAATATTTTAGAAATATATAATTTTATAAATCTACTATTTTTGATAACATGGATATATTTTATAAATTTTGGGATTTTATTTCTAAATAATTTTTATCATAAATTTAAATGGTGAATAAATTCAACTCCCTCTTGATTTGTCAACTTCATAAAAATTGTTTTTATCAAAGGATTGATTTTGTGTTTTATTTCAACCATATGGTTATATTTAAAATTGATCTTGTTTATAATAAAGGATTTTTTAATTTTATAATCTATTATTATGGAGGCTGTGTCAAAATTTATGAAACCAATACACCTCATTATTTAAAATGACCAAATTATGCAAAATTTTATACGTAAATGAAAATATTTCTTGAGAGTATGGGTTTTGATATTTTTAGGAGTACCAAGGATAAATATGAGAAACCTAAAACAACTAGAAAATAATTGGATATTCCGAATTAATATGCATTTGATTTGGACTTTAAAGAAATGAATTATTTATTCTATGATTTAGGAGAAGATTAAATTAATAGATTATATTCTTGCTATACTACTTATCTTATTATAGACACTCATTCTATGTATCTTGAAGGAACATATAATGTGAAAAAAATGATGCATAATACATATACTATTATGTATGATTTATTCATAATAAAACATGATGAATATATTTTTGAAAAGTATCTTATATTAAATGATATCATAAAAATAATTATTACCCTTAGAGAATCAATGAAAATTAAATCTCAAGTAATTATATTCTTGAGATGTCTTCTAGATAAACATAGAATCACTATATTCTCTATCTTTGAATAATGTGACATCAGAAAATATCCACTTGAAGAATTAATAGGGAAGTTGATGATGTACCAAAAAGATATTAAAGTGAAAAATGAGGATGATGAACCAAAATAAAAATCTGTCACATTTATAGAATCAAATTAAAAAAAAGAAGTTTTTAAAGTTTGTAATACAAGTGGATGTGAAGGTAATAATGAAAGTGAATAAAAAAATATTAACAAGCCATAAGGTGTACCATGTTTGAAAAAAGGAAGATGTTTTTCAAAAAGTATAACTAGATAGGTAAATAAAAAAATTTAGTAAATTTGACATGATATGGGAAAAAGAATGACTTATCTTATGATTTAACTAATTAAGAATGTAAAAGGAAAGGAAACACTGAACTATTGTATAATGATCAAATATAAAGATAATTTTGAAGATAAAGTGAAAAAACCAGAAATATAATGAAAGCTACTTGGATTGCATCTAAGGATAACATTAGTGACTCAAATTCGAGAAAAGAAGATATAAATTAAAAATATAATCATTGATTTATGTGTATTTGTTATGAGGTAAACTCTATTTTTTCTCATATTTATATGGATTAAGAAATATCTAATAAAAATTAGTAGAATAATGGGATATATTGGAAGACACCCCAAATAAGATAAAATATAGATATAAAATCGAGAAAAGGCTCATGTGTTATGAGTTATATAAAAATATTCTCTTATCCTTGAAAAATAAAATTATTTTAATATATTAAAATGTAATAATGATTTGAAATTAATAAAAGTCCATTTATAAAGGTACATTGAACGTTTTTCTAGAAATAAATAATAATATTATTTTTGAGAAGTCAGGTTCTACATAGATTAAGATATGTTTTTGTTTATCCACTTTTATAGAAAAATAAACTATATAAAACTATTTTATTATGAGTTCCAAAAATTGAGCACAAGTTTCTAAGTACGCTACTAGTTTTGGAAATGATTATACCAATTTTTTACTTTAAAAATTATTTTCTTTCAAAATATATTAAATTTATTTCTAATAATACCATCAAACACATTTTTATTTTAAAATATTTAATTGTTAATAAATATGTACGAAAGTAGATATCGACACCAAAATCAAATTTCATTTAATTAATTTTAGTGGAAATTATTAATGAGATCCAGTAAGAATATATGATATCTAGAAAAATAATTTTTCAGATATATTTTTGGAGACTATTCACGGATCAAGAACCTTATAAAGGATGATTTTGTGGTAGAAAATTATGATGAAAATTGAAATGGAAGAATAATTAGACATTGGAAAATTGGAAAGTTTGAATCTATCCTAATTTATATTGTTTTTTATGGTTTATAATATAGGGTTATTTATATTTCTCAATTAAGTTATGATTGTTTTAAAGTAAAATTTAAAAACAATGCTTCTAAAATTATATATTATATTAATTAGTTTGGTATTAATACTTTTAAAAATGTTAATGTTTATGATGTTAATTTAAAATGTTTATTTTCTTAAAATGCTTCGTATTTGAGATATTTTTTGTAGATAATCATAGATATAGAATTGGAGAATAGTTCATTGTAATATAAATTTGATCATAAAGATAACAAATAAATTATTATTCAAAGATGATCTTAATCTTGTATTTCCCAAAAACAATTGACTAATCCTTATCAAAAGGGAAAGAAATAAAAAATATCTTTCAAATAAAAGAAATAAGTTTATACCTCACATCCACTAGAATTAATTTTTATGGATTTATTTAGACTATATAGAGTATTTAGTTTAGTATGAAAACATTAATATTATGTTATAGTTAATTATTATTCATTATATACATGTGTTTTTTCATTTCTAACAAATTTAACTCTCCCTTCTGTTTTTCAATGTATGATAAATTTGTAGAGGGAATTATTTGACTTAATATAAAGAACTTGATAAATAATCATGTATGGGAGTTTTAAAATCCATAATTTGAATCTCTCTTCTTTGAAAATGTATATACCCAAAATTTCTCCACAACTAGAAGTCCTTAACAGTGTGTATTTTTTGGAAGGATAAATAGGACACTTTAAGAAATGACTAGAAAAATACTTAAATAATAGGTCATTTTAGTCTATTTTTGGGTAAAAATGGTTCACCCAACTTTCTATTTAATTAATAGATTTATTATATAACCTATCTTTAAAAATACTCCATATGAATTATAGAATAGTAGAAAACCAAAATTATATTAAATTATATTTTTTAAATGTAAGGTTTATATTTTTAAAACAAATGATAACATGGTAAAATTTCCACCAAAAATCTATCAAATAATTTTACTTGGTTATTTAATCACTAGTAAATATTATATACTAGTTACTAATAAATATAATGTCTATGGAATAAAAAATTCATGAAACGTTTGATGATAAAGGTCGAAATTAACCCAAACCTACCTTAGAAAATATAAAGGATAATATGTCAAAAAGGAATATCAATAATACCTATAAATGTTTTTATATTTTTACTAATCTTCTTAACAAATCATTTGTAATATATCCTTAATATCTTCCTGAACCTGATGAAAATTAAGTAACAAGTAATTCAATCCCTTGAACTATTGTAATCCTAAAATACCACCCTTTCAATGATATAGTTGGAAACCTATATATAATAATTCAAACTAAATCCTACATAAGAAACCTTGTTGAACATAAATAATTATTTTCACAACATAAACCTAATAACATCAATGATTTAATAAATGATAAACATTGGGTAATTGCAAATAGTGAATAATTAAACCGATTTGAAAGGAATAATTTTTATAAATTAGTACATAGACCTAAAGACTACTAAAATATTGGCATTAAGTGGGTATATAGACATAAAGTTGTTGAGTAAGGAATAATCATTAGAAAAAAAATCTATATTAGTTTCACATCAATATATTCATGAAGAAAGTATTGACTACAAAGAAAAATTTTCAACTATACATAGAAATGAAACCATTACAATATTTATTTCATAGACTTAAAATATTAATTTCAAACTATATTAAAAGGATTTCAAGAGTCCATTACTAAAAGAATATATTATTGAGGATGCATTTGTTGAAAAAACTCCTTTATTTCAAAACAATCATTTTTTGAATCATGTTTTTAAATTAACAAAAATATTTTTATAGATTAAAATAATATTCTATGAAATTTTATTATTTCAAATGGTTTTAGAAAATGTGTTTGTGATAATAAATTATTTTAAAAAATAATTTATAAAACACTTTAGTACTTAAAATATTTTTTAATGATATTATTTTTGGGTAATCAAAATACTATTTGTGTTTTAAATATTACAATATGAAGAAAAATTAATTTGAAATGAGTTTAACTAGAGAGTTAAAATACTATCTTATATTTACAATTTATTAAAACAAATATGGAATTGTTTTAATTCAAGGAAAGTTTATAGAATATCTTTTTATTTTTTTTCCATGGATAGTACTAAATGTTTCATAGTTCTATGAGCACAATATGGAATGTAGATCTTGAGGAGACTATAAAGAACATAGATCAAATTACTTATAGATTCATGATTTTAATTTTATTATACTTAACTTCTTGTTGGTATGATGTTATATTTAGTGTGTTCTTGTTTTCATTTTTTCAAGGAAACCCCATGGAATATAATTTTAATGTTGTTAATAATATTTCTAAACACCTCAATAATACACCCAATTTTGGGATGTTTTATAAAAAATGACATGCATTTGGATTAGTTAGTAATTTTGATCATGATTTTTGTGGTTGTAAGTTAGATAGAATGATAACCTTAAGAACATGTCATATTTTATAAAAGTATTTACTTCCATGGTATAGTAATAAACATAATTATATTTCATTATCAATAGTTAAAGTTGAGTAGATAACTAATTTTTTTTTCATATATTATAAAGTTTAAAGAAAATTTATTGGACAATGAATATCAATTCAAACATGTCCCCAAAAAATGTGACAGTGAAAGTGTTATAAAAATTTCAAAAAACATAATATATCATTTAATGAAAAAACATATTGATATAATATATCATGTTTTGAGATATAATTTTCAAAAGGGAGATATAACTCTTGAATTCAATTGTACCAAACATCATCTTACTGATATATTTACAGGTCCATTATATATTGAAAGAATTAATTTTATCAAATAGGAAGTAGGTATGATTATTTATATTTAAAATGTTTTTAGTAAAATTTTAGTAAAATTTTTAATATTATTTTCAATATTTTTTAAATATATTTAATTGTTTAATTTATCTAGAATTTTTCTTTGTGATTTCAATTTAAAATACATCACATGTGTTAAAAAATATATTAAATACTTATTATTTTATCCCATAGATTATTGTAAAATTAAATCCCTAATTGATTGAAATTTATAATATGAAGTCGAGTCATTTTATGTCTTTCTATCCTGAAGTAAACCAATCTTTCAAACACTCTTTCTTGAACGTTTATTAAAATACCTAGATTCCGGAATCATGATTCTCATTATTTTTAATATAAATGAAGATATATTTCTTATATGATGCTCTATAATCATCCGAATGAGAAAAGGAAAATTAAATAAAATATAAGAAGCTTTCGAAATCACACCTTCTTTCTCAAGAAGTAATTTCTGATAGAGAAGTCGATGTTGGGTGGTTTAGAATGAGTAATTTGTTATTATAAAGAATATTTTTACAATTGAAATAGTGCAATTGGTTCTTAGATGGAAATAATAATTTTTTTCCACACCAGGTAAAATTATTTTATCCAAATATAGTGTTTGAACCTGATGATCATGAGGATGTGATTTGGACAGTTATCGATGACCATGTGTGGGAGTTCACCTAGAACTTTTGTCCGCATTGTCTAATTATTCATCATCATGGAGATTATGAGGACTATAAAATATCATACCACACAAACCATACCTATTTAATGAATGATAATGTACAAAAGTGTTGACATATGACATAATCTACTATAGACGAGTTGTAAATGAGCTCAGTGCATAATGAATGTTATTATTGAAATTCATTCTGCCCACTATCTTCCCTATGAAAAATATTTTTACTTTATATGGTATTCGGACTTATTCCCTCTCTACCTAATGGTTCATGGTATTAAAAAAATCATAAATAGATTCCTAATGAGGAATACATACGTGTTAACTAAATCATATTCAGTATTGAACACTCTTACATACCCTCTGTTTATTTCTATTTTTTTTGGAAAAAAATATTAGTCCCATTCGGCGTTGAAAGAAATTTTTTTCCAAGTGGTGTTTGTTTAAAAAAGATTGATTGTAAAATGATGAAGATTAGTTGGAATCCTTGGAAAAGGTTTTGAAATGATAATGATGAGAGACATTAAAATAAACTCAATAAAATATATCATCCTTCTTGGGCTGAGATATCATTAATACTAGTTTGGAACTAGATGATATTTTTGATAGTGAATACTCCTCTAATAAGGAATCTAACTCTATTATGGAAATGGTTGAGGAAGATATAAGATCCTTTGAAGATTTATTTGGGGGAACTCTTTTTCATTAGGTAACATATTAGGGATAACATATACGAGAATAGGTATCACCTGATCTTGAATCTGTCATGATTCTTTATATTTTAGTTGTTGCTATAAGAGATCCGGAATTACCATTAAGAAAACGTAACTATTAAGGGGGGGGGGGGGTTACATGATCTATTTTGTTTGCACCAGATTTCACCAATTCCAAATGTGATAATGATATATATCATATATTAGTGGAGAGTCCACCTGTTATTGATATTGGGGGAGTGGCCATCTTTGAATCCTCACATTTTAGTGAAGAAATCCCTATGAGAATCCATTCATTAATATGGATTTGTATGATAATAAAAATTTAATTTATATGGATGATAAAAAGTATTTTAAAGAATCTATAAAGATGATGATGGTTATGGGGATGGAAATGATGATGATTATGATAATCCTATAAAGTCTAAAGGACTATACTTTCTATGTGACACCCTGACTAACTAAAGTAAGAACCTTATATTCGATAGCATGCATGACATGTGACAAGAACCACATAAGGTAATATAATATCCATATAATTTATAATATTTTTAGTATTTACAATAGATTACAGGCATTAAACACCAAGTTATCTTGTTTTACAAGCAAGAGAAACCTTTCTCGATAGCATATGTTACACGGAAGAGCGATGCTCCTCAATAGATTGTGTTATACCCAAAAACGAGTTTCACCAAATACCAACATATTATTAAAATCTTATTATTTATTATAATATAATATAAAATAGAAATTATGTTAGATTTTATGAATATTATTAACTAACTTATGAAAATAAATGTTTTATAATAAAATAAGATTAATTCATAGGTTAAAAATTAATGTTGGAACCAAATTAATTTAAACAGTATGTTTTTATATAAATTTTTTTATGATCATGAAGGTGTGTTACCATGAGAAATAAAAGTAATTAAAATTAGATAATTATTTTAATAGAACATATATCATTTATACATTCAATCAATGTTTTTGATATTCATCCATTAGGATTGATTTTCATAAGATGAAAAGAACCCCAATTTTTTACATCAAAACCTATATTTTTATAAAGGCAATTTTACCACCTTTTAATGGTGAACCTATTTTAAACACAAATTTTAAATATTTAATTGATATTATATGTCAAAATAATATTTATACTTAGAATATTAACATAAAAATTATTTTAGGATGATTTTTTTGGAATTGTTTTGTACCGTTTAAATTTTTAATTAACAACTAAAAATACTGAATTTTAGTTCAAAACTTCTTTTTCTTATTATATATTTATAAGGAGAAATTATAATTATAATTTGTTTTAAATATTAACTATAAAATATTTTTATAAATTAATTCAATTTAGGTTATTTTGATCAATTTCACTTTGAAATTGATTATAAAAACATAGCCGACTTTTAGAAGTTTTCACATTAAAACCCCACATTGTCATCCCGTCTACAGGAATGATTTTAATTTATTTTATGCAACTTAAGTGATTGGAATTTGGAAAAATGGATTCAATATATGGAATCAGAATAATTTATAATGTCTAATAATACATAATTTATTATTAACCAAAAGTATTAGTGAAAGTGATTAACATTAATTATAATTTTTAAGGTAAAACTAATCTTAACAAAGGACATAACCTTTAAGATAAGGGCCCAAATAACCTAGAAACATGTCCAAAACCCATTTTATGGAAATAATTCATCCATTAACATTCCATTATTTAGTGTTTTTTATTATTTACTCTTTCGTAGGTGAGAACATGTGCACACCAAACATGTTTCAAAAAATACTAAGTGAGTCCTTTTCATTCCCTATAAGGGCCACCAACTCTCTCTATTCCTCACAGCTCTAAAACCTACTATGTTAGGACACTCTCTAGACAAATTATCCACCAACATCCCTAACCTGAACCTATAAGCCATCCCTTGGTCAAAAAGAAATTCAAGGAATATTTTGTTTGAAAACAATAGTAGCTACCCAATTAAGAGGTAACGACTTCACTGAAGGTTTTTTACTTTCATTTCCATTCTTCACTCCCTATACTCTTCTAATTATGTGATTAAAAAAACAAAAGTATCATCAATATACTAGTATGTATTTATATTTAGGGTTCAACATACACTTAAATTCACCACCATGTATTAGGTAACGAACATACTGGTTCTTTTTATAATAGACTACTGCCTTACGAAACGATTATGGTTCAATTTATTCCTACCGCCTCACATGGTGGACATTATGATGCAAAAAATATTTATATATGATATATGGGGTTTTATAGATTTTTATTATTCTTTAATATTTTACTTATAACAAACCTTTATGATTTTTATGTTGTGTAAATATGGTAATCTCATTTGAGGAAGTGTGGACTAATGCCCCCTCAAAGCGATGTGATTCGTTTGCACAATACATGGAATGTATAAATGAATTATCATATTAAAACATAAGTTACATATAAAACATCAATAATATATTCATGAAATAATTAGATTTATGGAAATAAAATATAACACACAGATATATATAAATATATTTATATCATCTCTTTTATTACACCTTTACACACATTAAAAGTGATAACGTTGATTGTGGATGTGTGGACTACCGCGTACTCGTTATGATATGATTACTATTACATCATAGTATTATATATATAAATATTTATGATTAAATAATATATAATTTCTTAAATAATGACAATTTTGGAATGATTTTATTTACATACCTTCTTTCCACAACGATCATTTAAAAATGGGAATTTTACTCCTGTATACGTACGACCTACCGTCTCCATGATTGTAACATTATCTTATTTTCAAAACTATATTTAATTATTTTTTTTAAAAAGTATTATTAATGTAAAATAATATTAATAATGCCATTTTTATTATTCTTAAGGTGTTATATAATTAACCCCTTGACCATAGTTGGCCAACAACAGTTGTTTTGACACATAAACTGAATTTGGTCAAAAACACCTGACTTAAATTTAATTCTTTATGTAGTGTACAAAAAATGATAATAAGTGAAATAAAAGTAATTATAAACATGAAAAATGTCTTTAAGAAAGTAGAAAATTAACATAAATTTATTATATAGGAATTTAAAGTACGCTCACTCAAAAGAAAACTCAAGGTATTGGGATATCATCTCAGTTTTAATTTTCATGAGATATATGTTATGTTCACCAATCATTCAATTTTTGTGGTGTATGTACTAACATTATTGTATTCTATGTATCATATAAATAAATTTATGGGTATTTAAATATCCATTTCATGATCTTTTTTTCATGGTGTTTATGATTAAAATTTACCAAAATGATAAAATATTTGGACTCAATCTTCCTTCATTAGACTCATATATTATTATGCACATAAACTCTTTTTCTAGGTTCATATATTTGCATTTTACTTGATATATAGTGAAACTAAATTTTTTGAAGATACTATATGCTTCATTTAATTTACCATTATTACATGGAGTATATGATCCATGTTACAGAGTTATAAGAGTATATTGAGACAATCACATAATTTATTTTCAAGATTGTTTATATTTATGCTTCCTTAGATGAAATATTATTATCCAAAGCTTAATAACACTCCGGATTTTTACTCTAATATATTATTTCATGATATAATCATGTATTCATACAATTATGTACACTTTGGTATATGATATTGTTACGAAATTGTTTTTTAGAAAGCCCGACTTTACCCTCTCTTCAGTCGGAAATATATTCAAATCCATGTTTCCTAAAAGGGGTTGACAAGAATATTATTCCATTATCCTATAATATTTATAAGAAATTTATAACCTTTTTATCTTTTATATATATATTTGAATGAATATTCTCATCTTTTTCCATATATGGAATTTTATACCCTTTTACCATAAAAAAGAATATTCTTTTAACCTCGTACGATATGTATAGATTCATCCACAGTAATTTCCTTGAGGACCCCTTATCATGTTTTAATGGTTTATATTGAAAATAGATTTAAAATTGGATTTTCAATGAAATGTTTTTATAAAGTTTTTTTAATGAAAAGTATATTTTAATTAATAATATTTTTAAATGTTATTATTTTATTTCATCAATGACAAAAACCCTCTATTTTACCCCACTTGGGATTTTTTTGTTGAAACCATCCTTATTATTCATCTAGATGGTTTATTATTGATTTTTTCCAAATATAGTATTCACATTCACTTCCTTGATTTATTTGTTAGTCACCATGAAGTATTCAATATCTTATGATCAATGAACTTTGAATTTCCCCATATTATCCATTTAATTTTTCATGGATATTACTTTTTCCTAAACCATATACCATTTTACATACGGTGCATACTTTTTAGTAATTTGATTAATTGGGGAATTATTCATAAATCCTTATTTATAATTCAATACGGTTATTTGATGAGGCGTATTTTTTATTTCATTATTTAATATGAAGAATGATTTGGATATGTAGACACAAGTTGGGGACTGGTTAATGAATTCCCATAGATGCATCAATAGTCTCATGAGATGAAATAGTTGGCTAGAAACCTTAGATGGGTTAATACCCGGTAGCTAAACCATATTGTGAAAGGTCTTGATGGTACTGCTTCCATGCACCTAGGAAACATGTAATCCAATAATTGAGCATTTCTTTCATATTAGTTTTTGTTTTTATTCTTCCATGAGATTTTGGGTTGACACATCTATAGATAGATTTCATTTCAGTTCATTGATTAATGGAATTTTATTTAGTTTCATAAATTACCAAATTTATTTTCCATTATATGTTTCTTTGAATGGAATGTATTTCTAGATATTACCTTTCCATATCTCTTTTGTACGTGCATTCAGTTTATTGATTAGATGGAAATTGTGTTCAATTATTTACATTTCCATATTGACTATTCTAATTGATTCATTTTTTCTTCCAATATATTTTTCCGTTACTGAACATGTGAGCTCACCCTTATTATGTTTTTCCTTAGGAATCCAAAAATATTACTATGAAATATATTTAGGAATATACTAGATGGATTAGAGTTATCCTCAACATTTTTTATTTATTTAGATGAAAAAAATGTTTTAATTAGTGTATCCATTTTTAATACAATTCTCATTTATGTATCTGGTTTTCCAAGACTACTAAACATATCATTGTTTTGGTGAATTGTTCCTTTTAATCATGCTAATACAATTGATAGAAGACACTGGTTATAGGTTTTTGGGGTCTTGGTCGCTATAGTTGGTATCATAGTAAGTTTAGTAGCAATGTTGAGAACTAGATTTAGGTAAATGTAGGTTAGAGAACATAATCCTAAGATATAATTTTAGGATAATTATATAATAACACCCTTTAATTTTTTGTAATGCATAGATTATGTGGGTATTCATAGAAATAAATCCCTATCTAGATACTACATGCAGGTGTGGTTCTGGTATAGATGTACGTAAGAGTAACAACTCTTACAAGTTGTGTCGAGACTGACTCGGGGTAACCTAGTACACGACAATGGGCTATACTGCGCACCTGGTTTTACACTCTTATGGGGAATGCTAAGGAAAATTCACAATTTCTTTTACAAACTATTTTATGAAATTTTATTATATAATTATAATAATTAACCTAGGTTAAACCTAATGTGTTTTGGATTGAATATATGTTTTTTATGATTTAAATATCCAACCAATTATATTATGGATAACCTTGAATCCATGGAAGGAACTATGTGGAAATATCTAGATGAAGTATTAATGTATTGAGGTTGTATTTAAATACATAGTTATAATTATATTTAGTAATTAACCTAATTTCAAGGATGTCGATCATATATATTTTGGAAATTATGTTAATATGATTTAATAAAAATAAAAAATATAATCTCGGTGATAAATAATCAAATTGGGCAAGGTTGTGCATCTTTAACCCATGAATAAAATATGATAAGGGTTTCATGCCAACCACTGACATATGGAATAAAGTTGTTAATTTTTATTGTTTTTTGTTAAAGAATTTTACGAATAAAAATGAATGATTAACCAATAGTAAGAATTTTGAGGATTAGAAATTAATCTATTATCCATATTTATTTTCTGAGATAGTTAATGGAAAATTTTAATACTTTTTACTCTTTTTTTAGGCCTCACGATTCTTTAGAAGTTTATTTATGTGCTTCAGGCATTAAAAAAATTCATTATTGGTAATTAATTTTGGGAGTAAATGGATGAATTATAATTTAGTCAAAGCACAACCAAAAGTAAGCATTGTTAATATGATATTGAAACCTATAATATATGAATATTTAATTATATTCTTGGTTAGTCAAAGGATTACCCAACATTAGTTAACTTACTGAGAAATAATTGTTTTCCTAATACATAAATTTCTATTGAACCGATGGCCTTCCAAATCATCGAAGATTTATGCAATTGAGTGCCTAATCTTTCCATTTATTGTTATTTTTTTATTGATGACCACATTAAATCCCTAAAAACATTTACATTTTTTCAACAAGCATATATATATATATACTTTCCTCTAATGTTCTTCTACTTAGAGAGCAATTTACATGGTAGTCCTTGTGACCTTTATACTTTCCATTCTTTCTTTTATAGAAGATGACTTATAAACCATTCTCATGATGTGGTATTTAAAACATCTATAGTATCAAACAATCTATCACCATTATTATGTTTAAATTTCGAGGACGTAATTTAAATAAGGTTTAGATAATGTGACGCCCCAAAAAAATGAAGTAAGAACATTGTATTCGATAGCGTGTATGACACATGACAACAAGAAAATAAGGGTATATAATATTAAGTCACATTATAATATGTTTACTATTAAAAATATATTCCATGAATACAACGCCAAGTAAGTGTGTGTTACACGAAAGAGTGATCTTTATTGATAGATTTTATTACACACAAGAGCGACCTTCCTCGATAACTTGTGCTATACACAAGACTGAGATTCCCAAAAATAACAATGTATTATTAAAATATTATTAGTTAATATAATATGACATAAATTAGCCATTATGTTATTGATTATGAATATTATTAACTAACTTATGAAAATATATGGTTTATGAAAATATAATATTAATTCATAGGTTAACAATTAATTTAGGAACCATTTAAATATAAACAAAAAGCTTTTATCTAAAATAATTTTTATGATCACAAAGTTTTTACCCCTAATAAATTAATGAAATTAAAATTAGTTAATTACTTTATTGGAATATAATTATGTTAAATATTCAATAAAATATTTTTAATATTCACCCATTAGGTTTGATTTTCATAAAATAAGAAAAACACCTGGTTTACACATAAAAGCACATATTTTTATAAAGTTAATTTTACCGCCTTATAACTGTGAACCTATTTTAAACCAAATTTTTTCCAAATTAATTGATAAAATAGTAATAAAATAAATTTTCCATTTAGAAACAAAACATAGAAATTATATTAGGATGATTTTTTTAATTTAATTTAAAGATTCAAGTTTTTAATGAATAACTAAAAATATTTAGTTTTAATTTAAAAATACTTTTTCATATAATATATTTGTAAGGTAAAATATTAATTATTTATTGTTTTAAAGTAAAATTAGATAATTTTTTTATCAATTAATACAATTTATATTAATTGGGATCAATTTAAAATTTAAATTTATTATAAAAACATAGACAACTTTCGGATGTTTTTACTTTCAAAACCCATATTGTCGTCCTGTCTATCGGATTAATTTAAATGTAATTTCATCCACATATGTGATTGGAATTTGGAAAAATGGTTACCTTATTTTGAGTCAGATAATTTTTTTATATCTAATGATACAAATTTTTTTTCTAACAGAAGGATTAGTAAAATTGATTAACATTAATTATAATTATTAAGGTAAAACATAGCTAAATAAAGAACTAAACCTTTAACATAAGGTCCCAAATTACCTATCCACTTGTGAGAAACCAATTGTTTTTTATATAATTCATACATGAACCTTGAATTATTTAGTTTTTTGGTTTATTATATATTTTTTTATGAAATAACATGTGCACACCTTACTTGTTTCCAAAAATTCTTAATGAGTCAATTTCCTTCCCTATAAAAGGATAGAACGTTTCCCCATTCCTCCCACCATTAAAACCTCTTTGGTTCAGAAAATATATGCCCAAATATTCCCCCAACATCTCTCCCATAATCCTGTAAGCCTCCCCTTGGGAAGAATGAAATTCAAGGATGCTCTTTGTTCAAACAAAATGTAGTTACCTGATTAAGAGGTAACGTCTTCACTCAATATTTTTAGTTTCAATTCCATTATCCACTCACTATAATCTTTTTATTCAATAATTAAATAAAAAAACCAGTATTTAAAATAAAATAGGTTTTTTATTCAAATGGTTTTTACTACACTTACACACAGCTCCATTTAATGGGTAACAAACATACTGTTTCTGTTTGTGATGAACTACTAGCTCACGAAATGACGACTGTTAAATTTTCCATACCACATTTCATTTTGTCCATTATGAAAGAAAAAATATTTAAATATGAGATATATATTATTTATAATGATTTATTATTATGTAGTTTTTGTTAATAATATACCTTTTTGATTTCCATGTTGTGTAAATATGATAATCTCATTTGAGGAAGTGTGGACTCTCACACCCTCAAAGGGATGCGATTCATTCGCACGATACAAGGAATATATAAATGAATGGTCATAATTTAAAATAAGTGAAATGAACAACATAAATAACATATTAATTACGTAATTATATTTATCTATATAATATATATATATATATATATGATTTCCTTTATTACCCCATCACACACTTGAAAAGAAATGATGTTGTTCGTGGAAGTGTGGACTACACCTCCTCTCCATGATGTGATACATTTTATATAAACAAGTTATATATATAAGTATATATGATTAAATAATATGATATTTTTAATATAATGATCATTCTGGAAATATCTTAGTTACTTACCTTCTTTCCACAATGATTATTTAGAAATGGGAATGTTACTCATGTGTATGTACGACCTAACATCTCCATCAATGTAACATTATCAGATTATAATAACCGTATTTATTTATTGATTTTAAAAGTATAATTTATGTAAAAATATTATAATAATATCATGGTTATTATTCTATAGAATTTATATAATGAACCCTTCGACCATAGTTTACAAACAATAGTTGTTTCGACAAAAAAACAAAATCTGGTAAAAAACACCCGATGTAAACATAATGGTTTAAGTAGTGTACATGAAATGGTATAAGTGAAATAAAAGTGATTATAAACTTGAATTTTTTTTTAAAAAATTATAAAAATTATATAAATTTATTATATAGGATTTTAAAGTACTTTCACCCTAAAGGAAACTCAAGGTAAGTGGACTTCATCTCACTTTTAATTTCCATGACATACATGTTATGTTCGCCACTATTTACTTTTATGTGGTGTATATACTACCAAGATTATATTATATGTATCTTATAATTAAATTTAAGGGTATTCACATATAGATTTTATGATCTTTATTTCATGGGGTTTTTGAATAAAACTTATAGATCGGTAAAATGTTTTGTCTCAATTTGCCTTCTTTGAACTCATTTTTTATTATACACCTAAAATCATTTTTCAGGTTCCTATATTTACTATTTACATGATATATATTAAATATCAGTATTTTCATGATATTATATTATTCATGTAACTTAACATTGTTATGTGGAGAGTATGATCATTGTTACCGATTTATAAGAGTATATTGAGACAATCTCATCATTTTTTGAAGATTGATTATGTTTATGCTTCTTGAATAAAATATTATGATAAATCTCTCAAGAACACACATGAGATTACATATACTCTATTATTTCATGATATAATCACCTATTGGTACCTTTATCTACTCTTTGGTACATAATATTGTTATTAATTTTTTTTCTTCAGAAAGCCCGACATTACCCTCTCTTCGGCCAAAAATACATTCAAAACCATCTATTCCAAAAAGTGTTTACAAGAATATAATTCCATTCCACAATAATATTTAAAATACCTTTTTACACTTTTCTTATTTTACCAAAAAATTCAAATTAATCTCCTTATTTCTTTCCAAACAAGGCATTTTATAACCTTTTACCATAAAATGGAATATTTTTTCTACCTCGTACGACATGTATGGATTTTTCCTCTTTCATTTCCGTGAATCCACCTTATCGAGATTAAAAGGTTAATTTTTAAAATAAATTTAAAATTTAATGTTAAAAGGAATGTATTTTTAGAGGTGTTTTTAAAAACAATGTATATTTTCACCAAAAATATTTTTAAAAGTTATCATTTTATTTCATCAATGAAAACAAACCCTCTATTTTAATACCCTTGGGATTTGTTTTGTAGATACCATCCTTATTCACCCTTTGGAGGGTTTATTATTTATTTGGACAAGGATAGTATTCACATTCACTTCCTTTATTTCATTGTTGGTCACATTAAACTATTAAATATCTTATGATCATTGAACTTTTAATTTCCACTTATAATCCATTTCATTTTTCATGGATATTACTATTTACTAAACCATATAACATTTTATATATGGTGTTTACTTTTGTAGAAATTTGATTAATTTTGGATATATTGTTAAATCCATATTTCTGATTCAATATGATTTTTTGATAATGAATATTATTTATTATATTATTAAAAATTAATAATTCTTGGGATAGGTAGACATAAGTTGGGGACTGATTAATGAAATCCATTCAATGAATCAGTAATATCATGAGACGAAATAGTTGGCTAGCCGTCATAGATTGGTCATTACCCAATATCTAACCCATATTGTAAAACATCTTGATAGTACTGGTTCCATTTTCCTAGGAAACATGGTATCCAATAATTGATCATTTATTTCATATTAGTTTTAGTTATTATTCATCCATGAGATTTTGCGTCAACATATCTGTGGATATGTTTCATTTCAGTTCATTGATTAATGGAATGTGTCTTAGTTTCATACCTTGAAATATTTATTTTTACACAACTATTTATTTGAATGGAATTTATTTTAAGTTATTACCTTTCAATATTGACCACGTACTAGCATTAAGTTTATTGTTTACGTTGAATTTGTGTTCAATTATTTACCTTTCCATATGGACTATTCCCATTGATTCATTATTTATTCCTCTATATTTTACTCTTACTGATCATTTCAACTAACACTTTTTATGTTTTTTATAGGAATCAAAGAAGAGTATTATGAAAGATATGTAATAATATACTAGATAGATTAAATTTATCCTAAAAGTTGATTACTTTTTTTTTAAAAAAATATGTTGTAATTTGTGTATCCATTTGTAATAAAATTATCATTTATTTATCTAGTTTTCAAAGACTACTAAACTAATCAATCTTTCAGGGATTTATTAGATGTAATAATTTAAATTTAATTTATTGAATACACCAGCTCCGAGGTTCTGGGGTTTGGGTCGCTAGAGTTAGTATCATAGAAAGTTTAGTAGCAACCTTGTGAACTAGATTTAAGAAAATGTAGGTTAGGGAACATTAGCATAAGATTAAATTTTAGGATAAGTATAGATGAACACCCTATAATTTTGGTAAATTTTATATTTTGTGGGTATTCCAAGTAATACATCCATATCTAGATACTACAAATTTATGTGGTTCTAGAACAGATTTACCTTGGAGTAACAAGTCTGAAAAGATGTTCTGAGCATAATTTGGGGAAACATGATACATGATAACATGACGTACTACGCACCTAGTTTGGAAATCTTGGGGGACATGCTTAGGATAATTCATATTTTCCTTAAAAAACAGTTTGACAAATTTGAATAGATAATGATAATAAATAACCTAGGTTAATCCTAACGTCTTTTAGATTGAATATAAGGTTTTAATGATTTATAAATCCAACTAATGATATTTTGGATAACCATAGACAAATTAAGGATGTATGTGGAAATAAGTGGATGATCTATTTATGTATTAAGGTTGTATTTAAAACCATAGTTAAAATGATATTTATTTATTAACCTAATTTCTAGTATGTAGAACATTTATATTTTGGAAATTATATTACTATGGTCTTAAAATAGGGAAACCTATAAGATGGGTGATAACAAATCAAATCTAACAAGGCTGTGGGTCTTGAACCCATGACCGAAAAACGATAAGAATTTCACGCCAACTAATATCATACCCAATGTACTTGTTAAATTTCATTTTTTAGTTATCCAATTTAATGAATAAATATTAATGATGAACCATTAGTATCAATTTTGAGGATCAGAAATTAATCTATTAACTATAATTATTTTGGGAGATTGTTAATGGAAAATAATAAGAATTTTCAGTACTTTATAGGACTAACGATCATTTAAATGTTTCTATTAGTGCATCAGGAATTCAAAAGATTAATTTTTTGGTAATTAATTTTGTGGGTAAATGGTTGAATTATAATGTGTTCCAAGCACGAACAAAATTTAGTATTGTTCTTATGAGATTGAAACCTATCTTGTAATAATATTTTGTAATATTCTAGGTTAGTAAAAGGGTTTCTCAAACATTAGTATAATGACTTATAAATTAAATGTTTTCTTAAAACCTAAATTTATGTTGAACGGATGACCTTCATAATCATCAAATATTTATGGCTTTGAGGCCATAACATTTTCATTTATCATTGAATTTTTTTTCGATTGATGACCTCATTCAATACCATATAAGTATTTACATTTTCTTCCAGAAACATACCTCCACATGCAACTAATGTTCTCTTACTTTGAGACCTAGTTACATGGTAGTCCGTGTGACATTTTACATTCCATTCTCTCTTTTATAGAGGATGCCTTATGAACCCTTAACATGATGTGGGAGTTCCAACCTAGGAAGTATCAAAAAATATATCACCATAATCATGATTAAATTGAAATTATGCAGTTTAAATAAGGTTGGGGAGAATGTGACACCCTAAAATACTAATGTAAGAACCTTGTATTCCATATAGTGTATGACACGCGACAACAAGTGCGTAAGGTAATATAAAATCCAGATACATTATAATATGTTCACTATTTATAATATATTAAATGAATGAAACACCAAGTCAGTGTGGGTTACAATCAAGAGATACCTTTCTTGAAAGCTTGTGCTACATGAAATAGTGACCTTCCTTTGTATCTTGTGTTACACAAAAGACTGAGTTTCACAAAAAAAAGTATTATTAATGTATTATTATTTATATAATTTGAAATAACCAAGCCATTATGTTAGTGGTTATGAATAGTATTAACTAAACTATGAAAATATATAATTTATAATAATATATGATTAATTCATATGTTAAAAATTAATATCGGAACCAATTTAATATAAAGGGAATGTTTTTATGTAAAACCATTTTATGCCTATGAAGCTGTTTTAACAAATAAATTAAAGTAATTACTATTGGATAATTATATTAATAGGATATATATATTATATATTCAATCAAATAGTTTTTATATTTATCCACCAGTTTTTATTTTTATAAGATAATAACAACCCCTATTTTATATATGAAACCTGATTTTTTTATAATGGTAATTTTACCACCTTTTAATGGAGAACCTATTTTAAACATAAATTTTTACACATTAATTGATATAATATTTGAAAATAAACATAATATTTAGAATAGACACCTAATAATTATCTTAGAATGATATTTTGGTATGTTTCCATAAATATTCAATTTTTAATGAATATATAAAAATACACACTTTTAGTTCAAAACTGTTTTTTCACCTAATTTATTTACAAGGTTAAATTATAATTTTAATTGATTTTAATGTTTAATTATATTATATATTTATCAGTTAATACAATTTATTTTATTTTATCAATTTCATTTTGAAATTGACTATAAATACATACCCATCTTCCAAACATTTTTACTTTAAAAACCCGCATTGTCGTCCCGTCCATGGGATTAATTTTAATTTAATTTCTGCCATTTATTTGATAAGAATTTGGAAACATTAATTGATTATTTCAGATCATAATAATTAATAATTTCTAATAATATCAAATTTCCATTTGATCAAAAGTATTATTGAATATGATTAACATTAATTATAATTAGTAAGGTAAAACAATGCTTAATAAAGGATTAAACCTTTAATATAAGGGCCCAACTGACCTAGACACTTGTCCAAAACCCATTTTATGGACATAATAATTCCATTAAGCTTCCATTATTGAGTTTTTATAGTTTTGGGTGATTTTTTAGGTAATCACATGCGCACACATAACATGTTTCCAAAAATTCAATGTTAGTCTTCTTCCTTTCCTATAAAAGGCCACCATCTATCTACATTCCTCCCACCTATCAATACTCTTAGGTTCAGAAAATATGTGCCCAATAGTCCCCAAAAATCCCTTCCCTATACATATTATCCTCCAATTATTAAGAAATAAATTCAAGGAAGATTTTGGTTTAAATCAAAAGTAGTTACCCAATTAAGTGGTATCGTCTTCACTCAAGCTATTTAGTTTCATTTACATTAATCAAACCCTATACTATTCTTATTAAATGATTAAATAAAAACACTACCCCCAATATAATATTATGTGTTTTATGTTATATTTTTAACCTACACATAACACACCTCAATCTAATGTTTAAAAACATACTGTTTCTGTGTACGACGATCTACTCCCTCAGGAAACGATGATTGTTCAATTTTTCCCTACCACCTCTCATGATGGACATTCTGATGTAAAATATATTTATATATGATAGATATATTATTTATAATGTTTTATTATTATTTAATTCTTATTTATAGAATACCATTATTCATTCCATTTTGTGTAATTACGATAATCTTGTTTGAGGAAGTGTGGACTACCAGATCCTCAAAGCGATATGATTCATTCACACGATACAAGGAATGTACAAATGAATGGTCAAAATTATACATAAGTGACATAAATAACATCAATATTATATTAATTAAATAATTATATTTCTTTAACTATAATATATATATATATATTTATTTATTTATATCATCTCCTTTATTACCCCTTCACACAATTTAAAAGAGGTAACGTCGTTCGTGAACGTATTGATTACCACCTTTTAATCAGGACATGATTCATTGTAAATAATGGAATTATATATATAAGTATATATGATTAAATAATATTATATTGATTATATAATTATCATTCTGGAAATATTTGAGTTACTTACCTCCTATCCAAACTGATCATTTAAAAACAGGAACGTTACTCATGTGTACATACAACCAACTGTATCCCTGATTACAACATTCTCTAATTTTCATAAAAATATTTAAGGATTGATATTAAAAGTATAATTAATTTAAAAATTTGATAATTTGGTCATGGTTATTATTCTGTAGATGTTATATAATAGTAATTTTTACCATAGTGTACTAACAATAATTATTTTGATACATAAACCGAATTTGGTCAAAAAAACCCAATATAAACATTCTGGTGTTTGTATTGTAAACAAAGTATTAATAAGTGGAATAAAAGAGATTTTAAACCTGAAAATATTTCTGAAGTAAGTATAAAATTAACATAAATTCTTTATACAGGAATTTAAAGGATGTTCTCCTGAAAAGAAACTCAAGGTAAGGGGATTTTATCTCACTTTTACTTTCTGTGAGATACATGTTATGTTTTCCACTATTTCCTTTTCTGTGGTGTATTTACTACCATGATTTTATTCTTTGTATATTATACAAAAATTTATGGGTATTCAAATATCCATTTTATGATATTTATTTCATGGGTTCTATGATTAGAAGTTACTAAATCAGAAAAACGTTTGGTCTCAATTTGTCTTCTTTAAGCTCATGTTTTACTATGCACCTAAACTCTTTATCAAGGTGAATATATTTCCATTTTACATGATATATAATGTATCTAAATATTTTTATGATATATTATGATTAATGTATTTTACCTTTCGTACATGTAGAGTATGATCTACGTTACATAGTTATAAGAGTATATTGAGACAATATAATTATTTTTTCAAGATTTTTTATGTTTATTCTTGCTTTGATGAAATATTATGATACACCTCTTAAGAAAACTCCTAAATTTACTTATAATATATTATTTCAGGATATAAACATGTATTGAAACCATTATCTACTCCTTGTTACATTATATTGGTAAGAAAGGTTTTTTAGAAAGCCCAACTTTATCCTCTCTTCGATGGGAAATATATTCAAAACCATGTTTTCCAAAAAGTGTTTCCAAGAATATTATTCCATTCCTATATAATATTTAAAATAAATTTTTACCATTTTTGTCTTTTACGAATATATTCGTGGTGATATTATTATCTCTTTCCAAATGAGTCATTTTATACCCTTTTACCATACAAAATAAATATTATTTTTACCTCGTATGACATGTACAAATTCACCGACAAACATTTCCGTGAAGTCTCCTTCTCATGTTTAAAAATAATATTTTTAAAATATCTTTAAAAAGGGATTTCAAATGAAAATTATTTTTGTAAGTATTTTTATGAAAAAGATATTTTCATCAAAAGTATTTTTAAAAGGTAATCATTTACTTCATCAATGACAAAAACCCTCTATTTTACCCCACATGGGATTTGTTGTGTTGATACCATCCTTATTCTTCCTCTGGATGGTTTATTATTTATTTTCAAAGGATATTATTCACATTCAATTCCATGATTTCATTGTTAGTCACATTGATATATTCAATATCTTATGATCATTGAACTTTTAATTTCCCCTTATTATCCATTGTATTTTTTTATCGATATTACTATTAGATAAACCATCTACCATTTTACATATGGTGCCAACTTTTATAGTAATTTTATTAATTGGGGAATTATTGATAAATATTTTTTTCACATTCAATACAGTTATTTGATAAGGAATATTTTTTATTTGATTATTCAATAAGAAAAATTATTTGGGATGGTAAACATGGTTTGGGGACCGGTTATTGAAAACCCCTCAATGCATCAGTAATCTCATCAGAATTAATAGTTTTCTAGACACCTTAGATGGGTTACTACCTAATATCTAAATCATCTCGTGAAAATTATTTATGGTACTATTTCCATATAACTAGAAATCATGGATTCCAATAACTGGTAATTTCATTTATATTAGTTTTAGTAATTATTCATCAATGAGATATTGGGTCGAAATATCTATGGATACATTAAATTTTGAGTTCATTGATTAATGGATTATGTTTTGGATTCATAACTTCTATATTTATTATTGAATATCTCTGGAATGTATTTCCAATTATTAACATGCTATATTTATTATTTACAACCCTTCAGTGTATTGATTACATGTCATGTGTACTCTGTTATTGACCTTTCCATATTGAATATTCTCATTGATTCATTATTGCTTCTACTCTATTTGTCTCTTACTAAGAATTTGAGATTACCCTTATTATTTTTCATTCCCCAAGAATCCAAGAAGAGTACCATTAATGATATGAATAATTATTCTAGATGGATTAGAGTTATCCTATATGTTGATTATTTGTTTAGAAGAATTATTTTTGTAATTATTGTAACCATTTTTAATATAATTATCATTTATGTTTATGGTTTTCCAAGACTAATAAACCGATCAATATTTTGGGTCTTGATTCCTTGTAATCATTCCAATGTAATTGATAGTAGATAGTAGCTCCGATATTTTGGGGTCTGGGTCGCTACATGATATTTTCCCAATGGAAGAATAATAGTTTTGTGTGCTAAAGATTTCTTCTACTACTATTTAATATACAAAATTCATTGAGGAGTCTTTTGGGGATTTGTTAAAAATTTGGGCTACTCTACATTCACTAAGAGATATTCCCAAAAATAACTTTCTAGAAGAACCTATTTATGAATCATATCTTATAAAAGAAGTTATGCCATGGAAAATTATGAGAAATATTCTAAGGTCTCTCTAAAATAAATTGACTGACCACCTAAGATCAAATCTCTTAAAGAATAATATTTTAGAAATAATCATGAGGGAAGTGATCATTCTTATAATCCATATGATTATTTCCTTCATTAATCTTCTCATACACAAGAACATGCGAGTTCATCTCATGAATCAAGACTATATTTCACAGATCCTCTAGTGACCACTTCTTCATACATAATAAAGATCAAGAATAGCATTTTTAAAGTATTAAAAAACATTTTTTGACTATTATTTTGGTCAATACTCATAATAGAGAAGAATAAATTTCATACAATACTAAAAGTGCTGTTTCACACATCTATTCCATGATGTTCTTGAAAATTTACCATATTCACCATGAGATTCTATATTTCTTGAGAGAAGTAGAACGTCTTAGAGGAAAAATTGGAGCCCTGAAAGATGATTTGTCAAACATGTATTCTACCCTGGATAGAAGGTATATTTAATAGGTAGCCATTACATCCATACCTTTCACTTCTAAATCAACACCTCCTCCCACCCCTTCAATTTCAATTGATAATGATTTGATTCAAATGTAAATTCATGAAGTGATATATAATAATATGGACAATTTGATAGATATCATAAATTGAGTAAAAATGGAATGTTCTACTAAGGGAGAAATGCAATATGATTTTTTAAATAAAAATAAACTAATACTTCCAATGATAAATTTATAAAAAAATTGAAATTAACTGTTAACTTAAAATAATTTACAATAAAGAATATCTCAAGATTTAGTTCCTATCATTAGTAAGAGATTGGAAGATTCTCCCTATAAAATCTTCACTCAATGCTATTTTAGGGGAGTTATTGGCAATGAATCCAATTATCAATAAGTTTATATTAGAGAAATATGTGTTTCTTCATTTTTAAAAACATCATACTAGGGTTATGGTTGATATCACCGGAATAGTAGAGCCTTATATGTTTGTTGTTATAGCTCTTGTGCTTACACCTCCATCTCTTCCTCCATACCCCATATCTTCCTTTATTTATTAAGCATCAACCTGAGTTTAAGTTATTTTTTATTTAACTATTATTACCTCTACCTCACCTGTACCTCCTACTCGACCTTTGTGTATCTCTCTTTCTCAATCCCTTCCCCAAATCCCACCAATTTCTAAAGGAATAATTTTTATAGGATAACCTATAATTCCTCAGAAAACTCCTCCTACTCTCTCTCTTTTTTTTTGGAAAAGGGAAGGATCCCCTTGACCCATGTTCCCATTAATAACCTAAAGTCATCGATTCTTATTAGATTTGATAAGTATTATATATGTTTTTTGAATAATTAATGATATATTATTTTATTCTTGTATTTTTTGTTTTTATTTTTTTATTATATTGTATTTATTTTCTATTTGTTACATATTCAATACTTAACTACTTATGAATTATTTTTTATAATAAAAATGGGTAAGTAACATATATGGAATCAAAAATTATTAATTTTACCAATATGAAAATTTTAAAAACAAAAAATTATTATCATGACTTTCAGTTTCTTGATAAAGAAAAGTACAATCTTTAATTCTATTGATAATTTTTTATGACAAGTTTTTTGACCATTAAAAGTAAGATATTTTTTTTCTTAGTCCTGAAATTACTTATTTTAATAATCCAAAATCATGTTTTTGTTATATCTAATACATTTTAGGTTTTATGAATGAAAAACATTCTTTTGTAAATAATGGAAATTTCACTATGTTTGGAATTGACTGCATAGTATATACATCGAATGTATGACCACATGATCGATTTTAGTGAATATATAATAAAGGACCCAATAAAGAACAAGAATACATGATTGACCGTACATTATAATCCATGTGACCACTATTAAAATCGGTTTTTGAAAAGACTTGGAACGTTGATCAACCACACACCTAACTTATCGACCGTATGTATCATCCAAAAAGAAAGATTGACCACAAGCCTTGTTAGATCAACCACACAAGAAACAATAAATCCTGAAGACCAAATAAAATAATCAATTTGTGAAATATGGGCTTTCAAAAAGTAAATAATTGACCAAATTACAAAATTAAGAGACTCTGGTTAGTAGTCTCAATTAGATAAAGTATTATATTGCACATAAGTTTAAGGTGATGGACCGTAAGTGCAAGGTGATTAACCATAAGATTAAATAATAAATCATAGGTACAAGTGATTGATTTTGAAACCTATCAAGTAGTATTGAGAGGTATTAAATCTATAGTGGAAGATAACATGAAACTTTTTGAAATAACCATGGATAAGGGAAATTATTATATTATTATATTACAAAATATATGAATCCAACTAATTTTCTATGTTGAATTAAATTCTAGTCAGAAGAATTTGTTGAGCTCTAATTTCTTTCCAATGTATGAGGATTTGAAATATTGATTTCTCAAAGGATATTTTTTAATAAAATTATTTATTAAAAGATAAATGAGGATAGATAAAAATCAACCATATATAAAACATGATACATGTGTGACACAGAGTGACACATAGTGACACCTAAATTTATTCACAAAAAAATGATGAATATATTATATGTTCATTAAAAATATAAAACTATATTCATGCCTAAAAATTAACGGGACATCTAATAACATTTTAAATTCCTCATATATTAATTAAAATTATAAATAAGATAATGAGTAGAGAAGAATACCCTATAGAAAAATATACTTATATCTTCTACCACACCAAATTCTTTTCCTTATCTTACTCTATTTTTAAATCATTGAGCTTGTGTGTTTTTTTACATTGTATATTTTTTAAGCTCAAAATAGAGTACTGAACTAGACAATGAAATGCGCACACAATATCTCATTTCTTTATTTGTGTTACTGAAATGAATTGTGGAAGTGGATCTATAGGCTAGACTTCCTCAGTGCAGGTTTTTGTAAAACTTGATCCAAGATGTCGATCAGTTTATTTATAGTAAACTATTTCAGTGGGTGATTTCCATATTGAGATGACTGGGATTATCCTAGAGACCAAAACTCTTTTTATTCATATATTTTTTTATCTTATTTTACTATTTTTTTACAATAAAAATATTTTAGTTTTATAATCTATATAAAAAATATAATTTGATAGTAAAATATAATTTTTGTTTTATATATAGTGTTTGATTCTTATAAATCTATTTCAAAAGTTAAAAGAGTTTAATTATTTTAATTATATTTTAACTGAGTTATGATAAAAATTATAATATTAATTTTGAAAGAAAAATTTTAAGAATCTAATATTTTAGTTAAGTATTTTTTTTATAAATTAGAGGATTTAGTTTTTAAAATTGTTTTACTAAGAATTATTATTAGAAACTCTATTCAACCCTTTTGATTTATCCACTATGACCTACACCTTCCCTATCTTTATTAATGCCTATGAAAAGATAGTAATTTTTCATTATGTTCAATTTTAATCCCCTGTAAATGATCCATACACTAGATGAATTTTATTATTTAAGGGAAAATCCACAAAAACGACACAGTTTGTTTTTTTCTTTTTGATCTTGGTATTAGGATATGCACCTAGTGTTGGTTTACATTCTTGATCCACCTTAGAGCATGACTAGATAAAATCATATTGAGAATATTAAAATGATTATAAAATTTTATATCTCTATGATTAATTAAGTATTTATATATGAACCGTTTGAATATTTACTAACACATTCCAGTAATTATTGATAGGAAATATCTCAACAAATTTCCCAATCCTCCACACCAGAAATGATGACCATCAAAATTATCCATGGAATATTAAAATATTCTCTACTACCAATAATAATATTATATCATTCAGTACCTTTTGGATAATGAATAGAAATTTAATGAATTCCCCATTCTCTATAAACATAACGCCTAATAAAAAATGGGGCTTTCAAAAAATGTCTATTCAACCACCAATTTTTCATAGAGATGAAATATTCTATGCACCCCTCTTTTAAAATCATCACTCTCTTCCATTATCTATAAATTTATTAAAATGACCACCATAATATTTTTTCTGTTGTCTTTTCAATATTCAATGTCATTTACCTCACACTCTTCAAAGCTATTTTTTTCTTATGAAAGAGGGAAATTATTATTAAAAGATATTATGATTAGTTATTATATTACATTTCACATATGTTGATTAATTATACATGGTAAATTTATCCCCCATATCATTAGCGTAAATGTTATTGGGAATCATTTATTCAATGTGACTAACCATTCAACATCAAAAGCATGCAAGTGTACATTTCCCTTTAAACATTCATTTTCACCTTTATAGATTCGAGGAAAAGAATGAAATTACTTCATCGACCTATTCTTCATTATACCCATCCTCTACGTTGAGATTCTTCATCGACTTTACTGCAAACAATCTAGACATACATTTTCATTATGATCATTTATAATTTCGTATATGATATGAGTATCAAGGAAACCATCCAATGTTATCATATTTGCATATTTATCCTCTATTATTAGGACTTTTATATTTAATTCGGTTGGTAATTATCTTTTTTATATACTTCAATGTCTTCATATCATTGAGGTTTTCCTTAAGACCAAGAATTTCCTCTATAATTATGTTGTCCCAATTAAAAAAATCATCAAATTATTAATTTGGGTACATCCTTAGACCCTCATAATTGTTTCAAATAACCTTTAATTTAGATTCTCAGTCTTATGAATATTTTTCATAGATATTGATAATATTTGACCATATGGTGTGTGAATATTTACACATGATAACCTTCATATAGACTATGTTGGATAAATCTCCCTGTAAATCATTGATTCCTACAACATCCATTTCTTTCTCTATTTTTTCCTTGTATGATAAAATCTCATTGTCCATATTGACAAAGATCCCATGGATAAAATTAATATACATCTCCATGCCTAGTGATCAGAAATTGTGTTGCATCTGATTTTTCCATAGTTGAAAATTGATTCCTTTAAGGATCAAAATCCCTTTATGATTGATTACTTCCATTTCTTTTAATAAGAGAGAACCATAATAATTATCTTTTATCATCTATAAAAATTGGTTTCCTCACTAGGTAAAATACACTAGGGGTGAATTAAGAAATATAAGATTAAGACAACAAACCATATGATCTTGTTTTTTTAATTAAATAAATTTTTTTTCTTTTTTCTTCTTGTAATAATATATGTAAGAAAAAATATAATCTTGTGAGAGAAAAAAATTTACTTAGTTCACCCTAACTAAGATCGTATAAGGAGAATGGAAAGATGATGTTCAAAAATACCATAATCTAATAGAGTGAACTAGTATATCCTGGTTTGGATCGGACTCACTGTCCCCTAGTCTACCATCATTCACACTTTGAGAATGCACGTACCTCTAAAATAAAGAGAAAAGAATACTCCTCATATTGATTATTCAATTTTTATGTATTATCTAATATTTGGTTCCAACATATGTGAGTGTATCATAAAGTACATTTTTAGTGAAGAGATGAAAGCCACTTTACTATAAAGCTAATGATTCATAGAAAAATAATTCATTAACATGTTTTCTCTATGAACCGCATCTCCACCCATCAACCACATGGACAATGCAAACCTATCAGGTGATAAACCTTCCACCACATGAGATTAAGGTAGAACCTTCAATGCATGGTTCTCTTCAATGTGATAATAATATAAACACCATTTACAACCCATGAGACCTACCACCTCTATGAAATGACTACACAATGAAACTTCCTTCACTACAGAATCCCCATAAGAACTTCTTTTGCTAGAAAATTCCCACACAGTCTTCCTTTTTCTATTTATTGTCTGAACCTTCTTCCTCCTTTGAAGAATTATCTAAAAAAGGATCTCCTTCATACTTGTTTGTCTATAAAATAATTTTACTAGGGGATCCTTATATAATCATATAAAACATGAACACCCCATTAATCACAAATTACTATTCACTCATTATGTGTACTTTATCCTTCGTGGTCCATTTATTTTTACTGACCTATGACCAATCACTTCTTAAGTAGTCTTGTAAGATTTCCATTTAATAATTATAAAGTCACAAACTTACTTATGAGAGATCTATACATGTCATTTACTACCATTAGACTCTTACAATGATGGTGTACACAATGTGTGTTCCCCTAAATAGTCACCCACCTCGTACACAGCTTCACACACCTACAGTGTTGTCCACATGGTTATTATGTTAAAAATATTCCTTCCCATTTTTTTGGATACCACCAAAAATGAACTATCCAATAATTCATACTCATAAATTTGGTTCATGTTGGGAGACAATGTCGCATAAAAAACTTCTCCTTTGAACTTTTATCATTGGTCACTGTCAACAAACACAACCATCCCAAAAATAATGAAGCGTCAACTTGGGGTATTTTTCCCAATACATACCAATAAATAATAAAGCTAATCAGAAACACCATGAAACTATTTACTGAGTAGTGAAATATCATTCAACACCATAACTAAATTACTTTTATAATATCTTAAAAACATTTTTTCTCTTAGGGATAGATTGTGAATGAGAAATTTAATTATTCTAAAAAGAGGATATAATTCCATATATAAATTTAGGTATCTTGAATAAAAAATGACTGATGTTATGGAAAAATCTAATGAAAATTATAATGAAGAAAGGAATATGACCTACATGGTTGATGAATGTTTGATTGTCGAGGAAGAGGTGATGACCGGATTAGGTAATCTAAACAACTATAGAATCAAAGAAATGGGATGAGGGAGATTGAAATTGAATTGGTAACGATTATTTAGAAGATAAAGTTGAGACAACGAACTAATAAAGTAGTATTCCGGCTTATGAATAGTTAAAAAAATTATTGAATTGTGTTTGAAAAACTTAACTAGCTCATGGTACTATAAATATTGTTTCACATAAATTATTATTCACATTCCCAAATATAATTTTTGCTTAAATTAATTCCTTATCATATATATATTCAAAGCCGTTAATAATACCAAGTAACCAATTCTATACATTGAAGAAAAAAATATAACGTAAATAATGACCATGTCTCAATGAATTATAAATTACTAATTAAGATAGAAAATTTTAAAATCAATAAAGCTACACCTAAGAAAGTAAAATTATTATAATAGTTCATGTAAATTAATATATGTTTCATACATTATAGTAAATATATAATATTCAATTAAAATAATAATATAAGAGTTTTTGAATATATAATAGCATATATGTAACATATAAAAATATATTTCCAATGTAGCATATAAAATTTCAATAGATTTTAAAGATGCAATTTAATTCAATAAAAAATATTAGTATAAAAATTATTTCATAACATATTCAAATAGATTTAAATTAATTCAATAATTTAATATTTTTTCTTGTAAAAAACACATAGAAAAAAATATCCCATTTTTTGAAACAAATTTAATAAATAAAATATTGTATTCTATATTTTAAACAAAAATATTTGATTAGAAACTTCAAATCCATAACCAAGGAGATTATTTTATGTAATTATGGAATATTAGAAAAATTATTATAAGAAATGAGGCCACTAATTAGCCAAGGAAGAATATTTATATGAAATAGATATTTTTAATGTGGAAAAAATTTAATCAGAAACACTAAATTTATTAGGTTTGGGAACTGTGATAATGGAAATATAAGTGGTGGGGTTGTTTCACTAGCATGTTCACCAATAAATATTCCTCCCACAATGATATTGGATGTGCATGATTGGGGAAGTGGATGTTCATTGATTATTGTTTATTCATCCTATATTAGTGGATATTTGAGAACTACCTCTTCAAAGAACCATCTTCTTTGATAGTCTATATTAAGATCCAAGTGATCCTACCCACTTCCTTCAATCCTTTAGTCAGTCGTCTTCTAGGTATTATAATTATATTTTTTATTTTGTGGATCAGTTCATGTTGAAATCTAAATTCCATTTTCATGCTAAGATATAAAAAGAAGTCAATATGAATCTAGTTGATAACAAATTATTTTGGGTTTCATGTTGGTGATAGTATCAAGAATAAGTAGAATTTCTCTTATGAATCCATAGTTGAATAATGGTTAGGGTTCCATTTTCAGGCTCATGGTGACCATAGTTATAGATATTAGAATTCTCAGGTATGGAGGCTATTATGATTCACTAATCACAAAGAGATATGAATGGGGGAGGAAAATAGAATTAAAAATGGACTTCATATAAACTTGAAGAAACCTCATTAAAGCATCCTCTCTACACCACTACTTATATACAAATGGAGATCTCAAGAATCTCTCACTGAATAAGAAAATATATCTCGGCTTGGATATAATGATTGTGGAAGCCTCTCATGACCCTAATTTTATATCCATGGTGGGGGGTTTAATTTTGACTTAACTCCCACCAATAACCCACCTACCATGGACTTCTCCCATGAATACTAATGGAACTTGTGTATCACATGTATAATGTAAAACATCCAGATTGATGTCTTCCATGGTGGGTGTGGTTGGTGCACAAGACAGAAATCAATACAGTTAGAAAATAACACCATAAATTCTCACCCTCCATCTCTAATACATTGGAGTGTCTAGAAAGGTCCATATTATCCCAAGATACTAATTAAGAAGAGATTCTATATTAATTTTTACCCTTACATCACTGTGTTAAATTGATTTTGTATCATAAATTTCAAATTTAATAACAAATTTCATATCATTATCACTACTAAAATTGTAAAATTTTACATGTTGTAATTGTTTCATTGCAGTTGGAGGTAATATGGAGGGCCCATGATAATGTTGATGAAAATGTGCCAAATTGCACAAGAATCCAAGAATATACGTGGACTCAACCACAAACTACAAGTACAATGTGAAACCAACTAGTCTATGATTTTGTGTATTGATAAAACTTTTTACTGTAATACAACTTGTATGAAGACACACTAGAAAAATTTTTCCATTACGGGTCCCAACCAAACTGATATTTTTGATCAACCAAATATCCTCGAAGTAAAAAAGACGTGTTGTTTATTTCATTCATATCTTCAGCTCTAGTTTTCTAAGTGGATCCAAATATTTGGTGGAGATATTAAATATTTGGTGAAACAACATTTTAATTTCCCACAATGTGAGATAAGACTATCTATATGCAGAAAACCAAGGGCTACGTGGTTGTATGAAATCTATGTTCCCAAAACCACCTTCAACATTTCCTATAAAATGGAACCATAAGAATCCCATTTGTATATTTGAACTATGGAAACATCTCTTCCATTTTAGAGTGCCATATGAGTCCTATCCTCATCCAATAAGTTCATGATTCCTCTATCAAAACACCCAAAGAATATACAATATTTTCTTTTTTAAATAAATTTAATATATTCTATAACTTGTAATTCACACCACAATGAGTTATCTTGTGTTACACGTAAGAGATAATTTCTTTGATAGCTTCTGTTTTATGAAAGATCGAGTTTTAACGAACAAAAATATTTTATTAAAATATTATTATTTAATATAATAAGATATAACCTAGATGATAAGTCAACAGTTATGAATAGTATTAAATAACTTATGAAAATATATTGTTAAATTCATTGGACAAAATGTAATTTGAAATGAATATAGGAACTAATTGAATATATTGGAAATATTTTTATAAAGAACTATTTTTATTATTTCAATGGAATTTTTTCTTAATAAAGAAAATTAATTAAAATTAGTGAATGATATTGATGAAATATATTTTTTATTTATTTAATAAAATATTTTTGACATTCATTTCATGGAAAATATCATCCATATGACCATTCTCAAATCCTTTGTCCATATTTATGCTGTTGTTATTCAAAACAAATTAGTACAGAGGAGTTTGAAGAACACTTGATCTGTCCTGAAATAGATCAGAGTTATACATGTTGGAATAAACACGGGGAAATAATTAATGTAGGTAGTGGCTGGGATAACACAGCGTTGTATGAATTGTCTGATATGATTACAAGTATGAACTATGAAGATGACTGTATAGAGGATGTGATTATAGATGTGACGGATGATGAAGATCATATTGAGGAAATGACAAGGACCGTTGAAGATGAACTCTGTGATTTCTCAAAATTGTTTGAGAAGTTAAAAAGTTGTGCAAATACGCCATTGTATGCTGGTTGCACTAAATATACATCACTGTCAGCCGTACTGAAGCTGTATAATTTGAAACCAGACAACGGGTGGGGTGACACTAGTTTTATGGAACTACATGATCTCATGAATGACAGGCTCCCAGAAGATAATAAGGTCCTGATCCGAACATACGATGCCAAACGAATGCTACGCTTGATGGGTATGATCTATGAAAGAATAAAATCATGCCCGAATGACTTTATACTATTTCAAAAGGACCACAAATCACTTAATGAATGCCCAAAGTGTGGTGATTTTCGATACAAGAAAGATGAATCCAGTCTTACTAAAGGTTTATGGTACATTCCAATCATTTCAAGGTTTAGGAACCTATATGGATGTGAGGATACTGCATGAAAATTGACATGGCATGCAGATACAAGAATTAAATATGGGATACTACATCACCCGACAGACTCTTCTCAGTGGAAGAGAATTGATCATGAGTATCCTGAATTTGGAAACGAGCCGAGAAACATTTGTCTTGCATTATCTATAGATTGAGTGAATCCTTTTGGTTTTCAAAGAAATAGTCACAATACATGGCCTGTTATGTTGGTAAATTTTAACTTACCACCATGGTTATGTATAAAACAAAAATATATCATGTTATCTATGCTTATATCAGGACCAAAACAATCATATAATGATATTGATGTTTATTTAGCTCCATTGATCGAATATTTGAAATTATTGTTGGATTCAGGTGTTACATTGTATGATTCTTACAAAAAGGAAGATTTAACTTTGAGAGCCCTGTTGTACGAGATGATAAATGATTTCCCTTCATATGTAAATTTTTCAGGATATAGCATTAAAGGAACTCAAGGGTTCCCCATTTGCGAATAAGGAACACAATCAATTAGGTTAAAACATTCACAAAAAATCGTGTTTATAAGACATCGCAGATTTCTACCCTGATGACATAAGTATCGATCTTGGACCACATCATTCGATGGAAGTTCAGAAGAACGTACTGCACCACCTCCACTAACAGGAAATCAATTTTTTGAGAAAGTTAAAAATGTGGACACTACTTTTTCTAACCCGGCTTCGAAAAACCTTATGAAAATCTATTGGAAAAAGAGATCAGTTTTTATTGAATTACCATACTGGAATTGTCTGTATGTCAGACATTTTCTTGATGTTATGCTTGTAGAAAAAAATGTATTTGATAGTATCATCATAATGTTGCTAAATACACCTAGATAAAAAAATATGGAATTAAGGCTAGGCTGGACATGGTTGATATGAGAATACGAGAAGAGTTGGCACCATTGAAGGGTGAAAAAGGATCATTTCTTCCTCCTGCTGCTTACAATCATTCTAGGGAGGAGAGATATCAGTTTTTCAACTTCTTGAATGACTTAAAGGTTATAGAGGGGTATTCTTCAAATATCAGGAACCTCGTGTCAATGAGAGGTTTGATGTTAAAAGGTATGAAATCACATGACTGCCATGATTTTATGCAAGATCACATTATTATTTCTTTACATTGTAAATTTCCCAATAATTTCTACCACACATTAACTAAACTATGTTTCTTCTTCAAATCTATATCCAGAAAAGTTATAGACCTGGTGAAATTTCCAACTATGGGAAGAGAAATTTCCATCATATTATGTGAATTAAAAATGTTCTTCCTGCATTCATTTTTTGATATGATGGTTCATGTGATGGTCCACTTGGTGAGATAGATTAAACTGTGTGTTACATTATATTACAGATGGATGTACCCCATTGAATTGTATATGAAGATTTTGAAAGGGTACGTGAAAAATCAAAGTTGTCTAGAAGGTTGTATTACGGAGTGATAAATTGTTGAAGAAGCCCTTGAATTCTATACCGAATACCTGTCTGGTATGGAAACCATTGGCCTACCAAATATCATCACATTGGGTGGCATCAGGGTGAAGGAATTTCTGGAAGATAGGTTCTCATAATAAATATTACAGATCGGGAGCAAGCCCACCTTTATGTTTTGCATAAAAATTTCGACGTAGACCCATATGTTGGAACCCACCAAGAAATTCTTAGGCATTTGAATCCCTCTAGGGATGAAAAATGGATTTTAGATACACATAATCGATAGTTTATATGATGGTTTCTGGACCATATTTTTATGAAGTTAGATGAAAATACAGAGTCAATTTCAGAACGACTTTTATGGCTAGCCAGAGGACCAAGTGTGTATTTATTATCTTACAATGCTTCTGTAGTTAACGGTTATACATTTTATTATAATGAACATGATCAAGACAGTACCATGTAGAATAGTGGGGTTACACTTGTGGATGAAGTGATGCATATTTCCTTTGCTAAGGACAAAGATCCAATTTATGCGAATATGTCATACTTTGGCATCATCAAACAAATATGGGAGTTGGATTATATGGAATTCCGAGTTCTGATTTTTCAATGCAAGTGGGTTGATAACAGGAGTGCTGTTAAAATAGATGAATTGGTATTCATGAGAGTTGATTTTGTTAAGGATGGGGAGAAAGATGAACCATCTATAATGGAATCACAGGAAGTGAAAATATTTTATGTTCTAGATCCCACAAACCAAAACTGTTCAATTGTTCTATTATCGACCAAAACAACTGAAGGGACAAATGAAAATTCTACGGAGGAAGACCCTTTCATTGGGACTTCGCAATCATTTCACAATGGTCCCAATGTAGAAGATGTTTTTTATGTCAGAGGAGACCACAGTGAAGGGATATGGATAGTCAATAGAGGGTTCAAATCCCTTCATCATTTAAAAAAAGAGAGTTCAATAATAAGGTTATTTTTAATTGTAATATAGATTATGTTACATTATGTTATTATCTGTTCGTTGCTTCTTTTATGTGATCTAAATTAAATGTTAAACCACTTCTGCAGATAATTACTTCTGCACTTTTTGATCCACCCAATCCCGAGACACAACATGTTTCTCAACCTGTTGCAGTTGGTCCCACTGCTGAGGTATAATAGGTCTCTCAACCTATTGTAGCTTGTACCACTACTGAGGTACAACAGGTTTCTCAACCTGTTGCTGCTAGTCCCACTGTTGAGGTACAACATGTTTCTCCACCTGTTGTTGTTGGTCCCAGTGATGATGCTAGTGCTTCAGAGGAACATAATGATGATGTAGAAACCAAGGAAATGTTAGGCAATGAAACCCCGATAGTAGAAAAAAATAGGTGCACTGTAGTTTGATAGTTTTAGCCAAAATCCTTAAGGAAAAAAGTAGAAGGAATCAAATATGAGGTGGGATGGAATAAGTGGGGCCAACATGTAAACCACAACAAAGCCATTTTTAGTAGCTACATTGGAATCGTCACTCGGAAACACGTGCCAATTGATTAGAGTCATGGAACCATGTTGTCAGCGGGCTAAAAACATTAATGTGGGAAGAGATTACGGTAACATTACGACATCATTTATTTAATTTATTAAAATAAAATAATATAAAATACTGAAATATTGACTAACTCTACATCATCTCTTGATGAGTTCATTTATATTATATGTCTCACACAATGAATATTTATTAACACAAGTAGGAAGGGTTCATAGAGGCTTTCACACCATTTTAACAAAATTCCATATGAAAGATGCTGAAGGGAAAATAAAGCCACACCCACCTCATCTTTATGCACACATGATATCCCAAGGAGTGTGGGATGCATTTTGATACCATTGTGAAGAGAAGACTTTTCAGGTACATTATGTTTGGTAACAAGTTGTTAAACATTGTTTGTATTCATCACATTGATTGAACGTTTTTTATTTATGAAACATCAAATGAGTGCTTATAATAAAGAACGGGTAGAGAAACCTGCGTACCCCTACTGGAAAGCAAGGTTGGGGTATGCTTCAATTGAAAAAAAACTGGTACATTTTTTAAAAGTACTTTAATACTTTTATGTGACATAATACAACACAGTAACCATTTTTTTCTATTTATATGCAGATTGATGAATCAAAATCCCAAGACACTTCCATCCCACGCCATGTGCTATGGAAGGAAGGTCATGTTAATAAAGAGGGGAAACTGGTAGATGAAAATACACAAAACATATGGGAATAATGTGTAAGAATGACATAATATAAATTTTTTTCTTTAAATCACTATTATATAATGATGATTACTTATTTTCCCATATTTTCTATTTGACATAGTCACAGGAATCAACAACACCTACACCGGATGCAGACATACATTCAATAGCCTTGAAACAGCAAGAACGGTATGGTCATGTCAGACGTGCTAGTTTTGGGGTGACACCCAAGACATATTTTCATAAAAAAACAAGAGGGGGAACAAACTAAAGAAATTAAAATGATGATCGATATACTATCTACCCTTGAAAAAAAATCCAAAGTTAGGGAGAGTTTCTAGAATCTTTGATGGGGGAGCGGAGAAGAGAAGAAACCACTAAAGAACAACCCGCCCCACCCCCCACTAGCTTTGAGGTGAGCCATTCCCCTCAAAGACCTAACTTAACCAAGGTAATCAATGTTCTAGTATTTTTTGTAAAATGTGAATCACATAGACACTGATACCTTTCTTGTAATGATATTCTATAGGGTGAAAATGACTGGGATTTATATCTGTCAACTCCTACCCATCATCTTGTAGTGAGGGATATGGTGTTCAATATGCATAAGGACACAATACACTCTAGACCACTTCCAACCGGTCATGTCAATGTGATGATTAACGAAGATCTTGAGCTGAGCACTGAGGTACCCATGCCAAATTTTTATAACGACATTCCTATGGTGTAAAAATGTGTTGGAACATTCATTCCATGGCTATAAAATCTTGTAAAAAACATATCGACCAGGAGGTATTCATTTCCAATTCATTTTTCAAGTAGATCCTTTAAAATTTAATTAGAAAATTGCTAAACCGATGAATGTTATTACAGTAGTACAAATGGAAAGATCTAAAATGAAATAATGGCTCAAAAGGATCAACCGACCGATCAAAACGATCTAATGAGGGCACCTTCACCCCACCCATTCTATATCCATATTTAATATCATTGCAAGCTCATGTGGATATGAAAATGAAAGGCAGAAATAATCACACAATTTTTTGTGAGAAAGATATGTATAGAGAGGAAAAATTAGTTTTTTTAGTGCTGACGTTGTAACTAAAATCATCACATAAGACTGGCTAAGTGCCTCAGTTATAAATGTATACATGAGGTATGTTTTCATGATTTGATTTTATAAAAGCTGATATACTATGATAATTATGGCTAAATAAATTTCATATTTTTCGCAGGCATATATATGAAAAACAATTGAAGGGATTTTCCTATGAATAAAAATTTGGACTCATTAGTCCTCACACCAAGTCTACACAACAAAAAGAAATAGATTCCTATTTCAAGATGAATTATTTTCATACCTTCTTAGAATGTTTCAATGAAAAATTACGAAAGATAGGATCTTTTTAATACCAACATTGCAGGGGTAAAATACTAAATTTTAATTATATCAATTATATTTCCATTTCTATCATTACTTATTCTTTTTTGTGTACTTAGGCAGCATTGGATGCTCATTGTAGTCAAATTGGATACTCCAATGATTTTTTTTCTGGATTCACTACATGGATATCGAACAAACCGACCACACATGATGGCGATTGTAAATTTTTAATACACTAGATCCAACATTTTAGAACTAAATATGTAGTTATATAATTTATATTATCTTTTAATGAGGATTCTATTATGATAGGGCGGTGTATGAATATCGTCTAAAGGCTGGAATGAATCTAGGGCCTAAGGGCGACAAGGCGCACAAAATATACAAATGGACAAGTATTAGGGTATATATAATTATATTTCACTATCCAAATACATATCAAAACATATTATTTATTTTTCTCAAAGTCTCTACAGCGTCTAAAACAAACAAATTAAAATGACTGCAATTATTATTTTTGTAAATTTATGAAAGAGATCATATTTCATGAACAAACTAGCATCCCTAAAGAGGTATTTTTAAAAATAATTACTAGTTCATTTAAAATATTTATTATTACCTTGTGTATTTATATTTTTTCTATACTTATATGATTGTTGAAAAAACTTTTATTCACAAGATGATATTGATAAGTTTAGAATCAAATGGGAAGCGTACCTGATGGAAGATTGTAAACAAATAGGACAATGAAGGTGAATTCCTACTAATTATGTTTTATTTATATGATCATTGATATATCCATTTTTTACACTTATTGGGCATCTATGGTAACCCTTTATTATGTTTCATATCATTATATTATGAAAAATGGTTTTAGAAATGATTTGAGTTTCTAGTAAAGAATAACTTAATGAGAGATTCTTATGAACTACTGATGTAAAGAAAACTGAGCAAAAACATTCATATTGTTTTGATACATTAGGACAACAATCCATGAGTTATTTTTGACGTGTACGAATCAACCTCACCTCAATCCGACACACGGTGTGACCGGTATGTCTAAAATTGTCTGATATCAGTTTGAAATTGACATTAACTTTAGAAAACAACACAAGTGGCCTACGGAAAACCAAGAAGATGCATTTGGATTGATTTGAAACATTAGTACAAGGATCCATGAGTCATTTTTGAGATGTAAAAATCAAACACACCTCAATACGATGCACTATGTGACTAGTATGGCTAAAAGTGTCTGATATCAGTTTGAAATTGACATTAACATTAGAAAACAACACAAGTGCCATACGGAAAACCAAGAAAACACATTCAGATTGTTTTAATACTTTAGGAAAACAATCCATGAGTCATTTTTGACGTGTAAGAATAAAAAACACCTCAATCAGACACACAGTGTGACCGATATGGCTAAAAGTGTCTGATATCAGTTTGAAACTGATATTACCTTTTGAAAACAACACAAGTGGCATATGAAAAACTAAGAAAATAGATACGGATTGTTTTGATACTTTAGGAAAATGATCCATGAGTCATTTTTGAGGTGTATGAGTCAGCCAAACCACAATACGATGCACGATGTGACCGGTATGGCTACAAGTGTTTGATATCAGTTTGAAATTGACATTAACTATAGAAAACAACACAAGTTACATACGGAAAAACGGGAAAATGCATTCAGATTGTTTTGATACTATAGGAAAATGATCCATGAGTAATTTGTGATGTGTACAAATCAACTACACCTCAATCAGATGCATGGTGTGACTAGTATGGATAAAAGTGTCTGATATCAGTTTTAAATTGAAATTAACATTAGAAAACAACACAAGTGACATACGGAAAACCGATCAAATTCATTAGGTTTGTTTTGATACTTTTGGAAAATGATCATTGAGTCATTTGTGACATTTAAGAATCAACCACACCTCAATCCATCACACAGTGTGACCGGTATGGCTAAAAGTGTCTGATATCAGTTTTAATTTGACATTAAATTTAGAAAACAACAAAAGTGACAAATGAAATACTAAGAAAACATATTCGGATTGTTTTAATACTTTAGGATAATGATCCATGTGTCATTTTTGATGTGAATATATCAACCACACCTCAATCCAATGCACAGTGTGATCGGTATGGCTAAAAGCATCTGATATCAGTTTGATATTGACATTAACATTAGAAAACAAAACAAGTGGAATACGGAAAATTGAGAAAACACATTCAAATTGTTTTGATACTTTAGGAAAATGATCCATGAGTCATTTGTGACGTGTTAAAATCAACCACACCTCAATATAACACACAGTGTGACCAGTATGGCTAAAAGTGCCTGTTATCAGTTTAAAATTGACATTAACTTTGGAAAACACAAGTGACATTCGACATACCGAGAAAACACATTCAGATTGTTTTGATACTTTAGGAAAATGAACCATGTGTCATTTTTGACATGTAAGAATCAACTTCACTTCAATCCGACGCACAGTGTGACCGGTATGGCTAAAAGTGTCTGATACCAGTTTGATACTGACATTAATTTTAGAAAACAACAAATGTAACATATGGAAAACTGAGAAAAAGAATTTGGATTGTTTTGATAATTTAGGGAAACGATCCATGAGTAATTTTTGACATTTAAGAATCAACCGCACCTCAATCCAATGCACGGTGTGACTAGTGTGACTAAAGGTGTCCGATATCAGTTTGAAATTGATATTAACTTTAGAAAACAACACAAGTGGCATACAAAAAACTGAGCAAACACATTCATATTGTTTTTATACTTTAGGAAAACAATCCATGAGTCATTTGTGACGTGTAAAAATCAACCAAACCTCAATCCAATGCACGGTGTGAACGTTATGGCTAAAAGTGTCTGATATCAGTTTGAAATTGACAATAACATTAGAAAACAACACAAGTGGCATATGGAAAAATAATAAAATGCCTTCAGATTATTTTGATACTTTAGGAAAATGATTCATGAGTCATTTGTGACATGTATGAATCAACCACACCTCAATATGATGCTCGGTGTGACCGGTATAGCTAAAAGTTTCTGATATCAGTTTGAAATTGACATTAACTTTAGAAAACAACACAATTGACATAAGGAAAACCGAGCAAACACATTCATATTGTTTTAATACTTTAGAAAAACGATCCTTGAGTCATTTTTGATGTGTTAGAATCAACCTCCCCTAAATTTGACACATGTTGTGACAGGTATGGCTAATAGTGTCTGATATCAGTTTGAAAATGACATAACTTTTGAAAACAACATAAGTGACATACAAAAAACTGAGAAAACACATTCTGGTTCTTTTTTATACTTTAGCAAAACAATCCATGAGTCATTTATGATGTGTAAAAATGAACTTCACCTCAATCCGACTCATAGTGTGACTGGTATGGATAAAACTATCTAATTTCAGCTTGAAATTGACATTAACATTAGAAAACAACACAAGTGACATACATGAAACCAAGAAAACACATTCATATTGTTTCGATACTTTAGAAAAAAGATCCATGAGTTATTTTTGACGTGTAAGAATCAACCAAACCTCAATATGATGCATGATGTGACCAGTATGGCTAAATGTTTCTGATATCAGTTTGAAATTGATATTAACTTTAGAAAACAACACAAGTGACATACGACAAACAAATAAAACACATTTGGATTGTTTTGATACTTTAGGAAAAGGATACATCAGTCATTTGGGATCTGTAAAAATCAATCGATCCTCAATTCGATGCATGGTGTGACCGGTATGGCTAAAAGTGTCTGATATCATTTTGAAATTGACATTAACTTTTGAAAACAACACAAGTGGAATAAGGAAATCCAAACAGACGTGTTTGGATTGTTTTGATACTTTAGGAAAATGATACATGAGTCATTTTTGATGTGTATAAATCAACCACACCTCATTTCGATGAACAGTGTGACTGGTATAGCTGAAAGTGTCTGATATCAGATTGAAATTGACAATAAATTTAGAAAATTACACAAGTGACATAAAGAAAACTGATCAAACGCTCATGGATTGTTTTCATACTTTAGGACAACGGTAAATGAGTCATTTGTGACGTGTACGAACCAACTGAACCTCAATCAGACGTACGGTGTAACCGGTATGGCTAAAAGTGTCTAATATCTGTTTGAAATTGGCATTAACATTAGAAAACAACACAAGTGACATACGAAAAACCATGAAAATGCATTCATATTGTTTTGATACTTTATGAAAATGATCCATTCTTTATTTATGACCTGTACGAATAAACCACACATTAATCCGCCCCATGATGTGACCGGTATGGCTAAAAGTGTCTGATATCAGTTTGAAATTGACATTAACTTTAGAAAAAAACACAAGTGGCATACGAAAAACTGAGAAAATGCATTCAGATTGTTTTGATAATTTAATAAAACAATCCATGAGTCATTTTTGACATGTAAGAATAAACCGCACCTCAATCCAATGGATGGTATGACCAGTATGGTGATAAGTGTTTGATATCAGTTTGAAATTTACATTAACTTTAGAAACAACACAAGTTACATAAGGAAAACCGGAAAAAAGAATTCATATTTTTTTTTATAATTTAGGAAAATGATCCACGAGTCATTTGTGATGTGTAAAAATCAACCGAACCTCAATCCAATGCATGGTGTGACCGGTATGGCTAAAAGTTTCAGATATCAGTTTGAAATTGACATTAACTTTAGAAAACAACACAAGTGACATATGGAAAAATGAGAAAACATGTTCGGATTGTTTTGATACTTTAGTAAAATGATCCATGAGTCATTTTTGATGTGTAAGAATCAACCGCACATCAATATGACACATGGTGTGAGTGGTATGGCTAAATGTGTCTGATATCATTTTGAAATTGACATTACTATTAGAAAACAAATCAAGTGGCATACAAAAACCCAAGTAAACATGTTTGGATTGTTTTGATACTTTAGGAAAATGATCCATGGGTTTTTTGTGGTGTATAAGAATCACCCGAACGTCAATCTGATGCATGGTGTGATCGATATGGCGAAAAGTGTCTGATATAAGTTTGAAATTGACATTAACTTTAATGTATTCTTTCATATTAATGTTTTAATTTATTTCATTTTTTTATTACTAACATTATATTTGTTTTCTTATATAGGTGATTTTTTTCCTTGAGTTTGGATTCTTTTTTCGACAATAAATACCTTGGACGACAATTTTATAGAGGGGATCACAGATATCAAAGGATGAAACATTAAGGTTTATAACTGTTGTTGGATAATTGTAATTATAACCATGTGAAACATTGTTTTAAATGTATATAACACTGTTTTGTTTTGTATTCATGATTTCAAGTAAATTTATATACCATTGTTTGTCCAAATATTGTGTGCGTTGTGTCGTCTTTCGGTTCTTGGTTCATGTGCAGGTGGTATTTTGTGCAGGTGTGCATATTTGCAGGTGATGCTATTGTGTGAAGGTGTGCAGATGTGCAGGTGCTGGTTGTGCAGGTGAAGGGGTAGGTGCCTTTATCAGTGCTTTTTTGAGCACTGATAAATGATTCTTTTAACATTGCTAAAAGAGCACTGATAAAGGGCCCCATTATCATCGTTTAAGATAACACCGATAAAGTCCCACCTTCACCCGTGCTAAAAAAACGCTGATAAAGGTAGAATTTATCAGGACTTTTCAGATCATTAAAAAAGGGGACCCCCCTTTATCTATGCTAGCATTAACAATGCTTTTCTTGTACTGTTAATTTCGGTTTATAGTGCTGATAAAAGGACAAGTTGTATTAGTGTCTTCTTCTACACATATATTAGAAAACTGAATTTTACTTTGATACTCAATGTTATAGAGTGTTTATAATTGTTTTAATTTATTAAATTACTTTCAAAATTTATATCAATATTTCTAATTTCTACAACTGATAATTAATCTATCTTTCATGATATTAATTTAATAATCAAAAATCTTATAAATCTACTACTTTGGTTAACAGTTCTATTTTGATTTAAATTGGGGGATTTTTTTAAATGAGTTTTTGAAAAGAAATTTTTATTGGAACTCAATTTACCCCACTATTTAGTGTCCTACTCAAACCAACATTTGGAATTAGAGGTTTCTTTAAATCTAATATTTTCAGGGTTTCCAAATCGAGTTCATATCATTTAAACTGTGAGTTTAGTTGTATTTTAAATATCTATAAATTTATATTAGTTAAAAAAAATTGTTCTTTTAAAACCTATTTTCTATTATTTGTTATGGATATTAGATTAGAAGGTGATTCTTCCAATATAACTCTATTTTTCCAATGGAACTAATTATTCTCACTAGAAAATTAAGATGAAAATGAATTTATAATTTGTGATTTCTGAAATTTGGCCATCAATTTTATATGAATTTAAGATACTTACTACTATCCGAAATAGTTGGGGTGATCCATCTAAGGCAGTTTAAAATAATAATTACAAATCTATAAATTCATTATATTTTTCTTCAAGAGATGAAGAATTTAATTGGATTTCAGCATGTAAATCAACCCCTGAAATTTTGGATACTGTAGATATGTCACATGAAAGAACCACTAATGTTAAAGAAACGTGACTTAATACATATACTATTAAATATGATAACTTTGAGATGAATCTTGGAGAACCAATCTATGACATGTAAACCAATTTTAATAAAATTTTGAACAATAATATTTCTCTGTGAAAGGATGTTACCTCCAAAGAACAAATCATGTGAATTCTCGGATGTCTACCAAATAGATGGAGAGGAGCCTTGGTATCTATAAGAGAATCTAGTGATATTAGTAAGTTTCCAGTAAAGGAGATGATAGGTAAGATTATTATGTATGAAGAAGAATTTATGGTCAATAAAGAAGAAGAATTTATGGTCAATAAAGAAGAAGAAGATGAACCAAAGAGAATGTCAGTGGCTTTCAAGACCACTGATTCTAAATAAAAAGAAAAGGAAAAGGCACAAACAAATTCTTACAATTCAAGAAATGAAGAATCCTTATCTGACAGTGATGAGGAAGTGGATTAATTAGCTAGAAGGTTTAATTTTTTATAGAAAGACAATGTTCTTTAGTAATCAGAACTACGATGGAATTTATGACTATAAGGAAACTAAAAAAGGAATGTATGAGAGGTGATAACTCAAATGAGATAATCTGTTACAAATGTAAGATAAGAGGACATGTAAAGGACGACTATCCTAAGTTAAAGTATAAGAAGAAATATGAGAAAAAGGATAAAAGATATAATATGGAAATGACGTCCACCTAGAGTGCTTCTAAAAACAGCTCTATTGAGTCAGAGTATTCACATGATGATAAAGGAGACCAAGAAAACACTTTCTTCATAAAACAAAAGTTCTAAGGTAACCCTTGAATATCATGAAAAAAATTAATACTATTCAGATGATGAATCTAATAATAAAAACAAGACCAATGAGGAAATGTTTGGGTACTGTAAAATGTGTTAAGACAAATGAATTGAATTATAAGATAAATATAATGTTTTAATGAAAGAACATGCTCACACCTATACTACTAAATATGAGTTTACTAGAGAGAAAGATAATAATTATCAATTTATTAGAGAAAATAATGAGCTTAAATTATGAAAGGATAAGTTGAAAATGGATTTGCAAAACTTTAACAATGTAAAGACAAATCTTACTCAATTTCTTGGTAAATAGGTTTTAATAAAATATGCTACTAGTATAGTTTATTAACCTAGAAGAAGAATCATTATTAAAATCATGTTTGTATCAAAATATAGAAAATTAAGCTTTTTACATAGATTAAAGAAATATTCTACATGTTCTAACAGTGGACAATCTTTTACTACTTCTGGTTTTTCCAGACCAAATAGAGTTTATTTTTATATGATTATACAAATGGTTTATAGGAAACCCCAGAAGAAAGTATGGCATCCCAAAGAATTAATTACTAATATTACTAGACCCAAGAATATTTGGGTACCAAAATATTTTCATGGTTGAATTGTCTTTATAAGAACCATACTTAATGAGCTCCTGTAAGTACTTGGAAAATGGATGTTCAAGATAGATGATAGTGGACTACTTGAGCTTCAAGAGTCTTATAATGATTAATGGTGGCCATGCCACTTTTGGTGACAACACTAAAGTAAAAATAATTGTCCTTGGTCAAATCGATAACTCTAATTCAATTTGAATTTCCAAAGTACTTTTTCATGGATTAAAGTAAAATCTTCTTAGCATCTCTCAGTTATGTTATTATGTTTTCAATGTTAAATTTGAAAAAGATGCATGTAATGTATTTAATTATAAATATGAGTTAGTATTTACAGCTTTTAGAAATGAGAATGTTTATATTGTGAACTTAAATTCTTTAGTTTCTCAAAAAAAATTTAAGTGTATTTAATAAAGAATTTTGGATTTGGAATTGGATATTAGGCCACTGTAACAGTCACTCATTTTTAAAGCTTACATAGAAAGGGTTATTCAAGGATCTACCCAATCTAGAAAGGGGAATAAATCACAAAATAACATTCAGACCAAATAAATAAATTTAACTTCTGAACCTCTTGAATTGATTCACATGGATTTATTTGGATCAACTAGAGTTTCAAGTCTTAATGGGAAGCACTATGTCTATGTTCTTGTAGAAAACTTCTCTAGGTATATGTGGAGATTTTTTTAGCTTACAAGAGTGAAGTTTATTCTATGCTCACCAAGTATTCTAGATATTTAGATAACCTAAGTGGTATTATAATTAAATCCTTAAGAAGTTACCATGGTTGTGAGTTTGAAAATCATGAGTTTGAATCTTTTTGCTTAAAAAATGGATATTATCATAACTTCTCGGCTCCTAGAAAACCCTATAATGTTGGAGTTGTTGAAAGAATAAATATAACCTTATAAGAAATATCTCGAACTATGATTAATGAAAATTATTTACCTATTTACTTATTGGATGTAGCTATAAATACAACTTGTTATATTATTAACTCAGTCTTAATTAGACCGATTATTAGGAAACCCCCCTATGAGTTATGGAAGATTATAAAACCCAAAGTTAGTTACTTAGAAGTATTTGGTTTCAAATCCTATATTCTTAACAAAAAGTGAAATCATGACAAATTTTCATCCAAAAGTGAGGAAACAATTTTATTAGGTTACTCAACCTCTAGTAAATCCTACAGTGTTTTTAACGAAAGCACCAAATGTGTGGAAGAATCTATACATATCAAATTTGATGAAATAGATACACATGAACCTAAAAACCCTCTTGAAAGTATTAAGGACTATCTATCCAATCTGGATGTAACTTGTAGACCCCTGATATTTCTATTAAACAAGGTGAAAATTCCTCCTATTCTGGAAAATATCTATAGTCCAGTCATAGTGAACATAAACCTATAGATGAGCCTCAAATAACTAGTCCTTCCTTTTCTTAATCTATTATAACCCTTAAGAATCATACCTTAGATACTGTAGTTGGAGACTTATATAACTGAACCTGTAATAGAGATTCTCTTAGGAACTAGGTTGATCATCGGGCCTTCTTATCACAACGTGATAAAGAAACATTAACTATTCACTAAATGATGCATTTTGGGTGATGGCTATTCAAGATGAGTTGAATCAGTTTGAATGGAATAATGATTGGAAACTAATGGATAGACCTAAATAAATCTTGACTATATGTACTAAATGGGCCTTTAGAAACACATCAGATGAAGTAGGAACCGTTTTGAGAAATAATGCTTGATTGGTAACACAAGGATATAGTCAAGAAGAAGGTATTGACTATGAAGAAACATTTTCAGTAGTTTCTATACATGAATCCATTAGAATCCTGCTAGCATATAAAGATAATCAAAATTTTAAACTATATCAAATCAATATCAAAAGTGCATTTTTAAATGGGTATATAGTTGAGGAAGTTTCTGTTGAAAACCCCCTTATTTTAACAAGCCCACATTTCACAAATCATTTTTAAGATAAAAAAGGTTTTATATCATTTTAAACAGGATCCATGAGCTTGGTATGATAGGATCAACACTTTTATTATTTCTAATTGTTTTATAAATAGTATAGACGATTATAATCTCTTTATAAAATGAATTTCTAAAGATTTTATAGTTGTTAAAATGTATGTTGATGATATTAGTTTCAGATCTTGAAAGAATTGTTTATGTATTTTTTTAAAAAAATGATGCAATGTGTAATTGAAATGAGTTTTTTGAGAGAACTCAAATTATTTCTTGGATTTCAAATCTTTCCAAATAAAGAAGGTATTATTTTAAATAAATGTAAATATACTAAGGATCATTCAAAAATGTTTGAGTTTTCTAGAAGAAAATGTTGGGATAATACAATGAGTACCACATATAAGTTGGATCTTGATGAAAATAGTAAATATGTTGATCAAATAACATACAGAGTTATGATTGGAAGTATACCCTACTTGACTATTAGTAGGCCTGATATCAAGTTTAATGTATGTATGTGTGCATGTTTTCAATCTAATCCAAAAGAATCTAATTTAAATTTTGTTAAAAGAATTTTCAAATACCTCAAAAATACCACAAACTTAGGATTGTTCTATCTAAGAGGACAAAATTATGAATAAGTTAGTTATTTTGATTCTAATTTTGGTGGTTGTAAGTTATATAGAAAGAGAAAATCTGGAAGATGTCACTTTTTTGGAAAGTATCTAGTATCATTGTGCTGTAAAAAGAAAAATTGTGTTGCCTTATCTACTTATAAAGAAGAATACATAGATGCTGGTAGTTGTTGTGCTCAAATTTTGTGGATAAAACACAATTTCCTAGATTTTAGAAATTATTTTAGACATTTCCCTATAAATTGTGATAATACAAGTTATATTAACATATAAAAGAATCCTTTTTCTCATTATCGGACAAAACATATTGCTGTAAGACATCAAATTTTGAGAGATCATTATAAAAAGGTGAAATAACTCTTGAATTTAAGGGAATATTTCATCCACTTTATTATATATTCCCCAATCCTTTGAAATGAGAGAGGATGAGTTACATCAGACATCAATTTGGGAGGAGTCATTTTTAAGGACCTACTTTCAATAACTCTATGTAAAAACATTGTGGGAATGTATCACCAATATGAAACTGAAAATGTCATTCCAACACCGACAATGTCATGTAGAAAATGTCATACTAAAATAGATAGTGTCATGTTGACAATGTCATGATGACACTGACATTGATGTCTCCTTGAAACTGATATCTCACCGAAACTGATGTCTCAACAACACTGATTTCTCACTGACATTGATGTATCAAAAACACTGATGTCTCACTTATACTATTGTCTTGCCAACACTGACACTAATATCTCATCGTTGGCCTCTTACCGATAGAACCCAATATCTGTATCTATTTTGTATTTTACCAAAAAGTTGGATTTTTATTTATATCATTTTATTTTATCCCAATTTACTCGATTTATGGATTATAAATCCCTAAATGATAAAATTGATTCAATCCATCTTATTTCTTACACTCGAACTTCGAATCATACACTCATACCCTTTCTCTCTTTAACAATAGACCTTTCACCTTCCTACCTTCAACTAATCCTTCATAACGGTTAGAGGGAAGTGATTATTCAAAGGATCTGAAGATGAATCACAACCCGCTAAGAGGTAGAAATGATATTCAAGTGGATCCAAACCTGTTAATCTAGGTTTTGTGAACAGTGTGGTAATTCTTGAGAAGGAAGTGTTCACTAAATGATTATTATCTAGTAAATCTCTTCAATTAAGAGTGTTTCAAACTCAAGGGTGGATTGATTGGTTTTCAAATAATGGAAGGTTATATTACCCTATGCTTGTGCATGAGTTTTATCATCATGTAGTGTTTATCCTATAAGATAGTTAGATGTATTGGATAAAATCCGTTTTAAATTGATGAATATTATCGTTTTCTCCAATTAATTGGGTATCATGTATCAATGTACCACATGAAGAAATCATTGATGACTATCAGGGAAGTAGTCCTCCCACTAGTGAGTTGTTTTGATATGAAACAATATTAAGGGAGATGACGGTTAATGAGAATCATATAAGGCCTATAGCTTTAGAGTTGGATGGAGAACGTAGAGTTTTATTTATGTTTATCCATCACCAATTATGTCCCTGGAAAGGGGACATTTCCTCACTAAAATATAAGTATGTATATATATTGTATTTGCTGATGAAATGGAATAAAGTGATTTTGTGTAGGTATTTGATAGTCCATATCAGTGATATGATCAAGCCATATTGTAATACATATTCTTTTTTCTAGCTTATATTGATATCTATTATGCTAAAGGAAAGAGGATGCATAATTTAAGATAATGAAACCATTTATGCTTGTAGTGGTATCTTCTTAAGTAAGGATATTTGAAAGTGAATGAAGATAAACTGGAATCCTTGGAAGAGGGAGTGGGTTGTAGATAATGAGAAGCTATATGAAAATTTCATTCCTGTTGAGCATCCTACTTGGCCGAAAGGTGGGACTGATCCAGGTCTAGAACCAGATGATGAGGTTGTTTATTCTGATGAAGAGGAAGCAGAATATAATGTAGAATAAGTGTCTGTTATATATGATAGGAGTGACCCAGTTATTGTTGAAAGTCCAAGAGGAATGTCATATAGTCCAGCTAGTCCACCTCTAGCTCCACCATACATGTAACCTATTTTGATTGATGATAGAGATGATTAGACTGAGGATTCAGGTAGTGTGGAATATGAATGCATATCAAATGGTTTAGAAGAGGAATATAAAGAAGAAGAAGAAGAAGATAGAGAAGGAGAAGAATGTGGCAGTGGTAGTGGCTCTAATAGTAAAGAATAAGGATATGAACTTGAGTATTAAAGTGATTAATGTTGTGAATGTGAAAGTGATTCTGATCATCTTGGTGATGACAAGGTTCTAGTATAGAACTGAATGGTCCTAATAATTGGGAATAAATTTTGGAACCTCCTGGTCTAGCAGAATCTAGTACTAAGGCAGAAGAATTAGTTGAAGTTGGTAATGCAGACAAAGAATAGGTATCCCCAGTACCTCTGTTGGTGTATATTAGAGGGAGACCTCATGTTGAGGGGGAGCGAAAAATCATAAGAGCTTAAATTGAGGGGGATCCTTAAGCTAAGCTTGTGAATGTTGATAAAATCCCTCCTCTTGATGTTTCTGTATTATTTGATAGGAAAAAACTCCCTAGTAATATTCCTCTCAGTCTAGCTTATCCATATTCAGATGATGAGGATAAAATAACTATTTAAATAGGATCCGTAGTTAAGGAACCTCCAATAGTTTCATCTAATTCTACTTATACATCCTTAGTGATTTTAGTGCCATGTGATTATATCACCAAATCAGATTTTGAAAGCATTAAGGAAGACCTGTTAGCTATTGTGAGATTAGTCCCCCAATATCTTTCTGCACATATAGCACCAATTAGTGATAATTATGTATTATTGATTGTATAATTTTTTTCCAAGATTGAACTTCGGTTGGTATTTGTTCTAGAATCTATTCAGACACCTATTCAGACAGCTATTCAGAACATGTCTGATGAAATGGTCATGATTTTATCTATTGTTATCTAACTCCTCTGTGAATACAAAACCACTGTAGAATAGGCTCTAAATTCCAAGACATATATCATGAATCCCATTTTAAGGATTCTACTCCATCTCTTTATTAAGCATTTTTAAAGTCTGTAGACAATGGTGCAGTGAAATGTGACTCATAATCTACGAATCCACCTCACTATGTTCCTCCTGTTCAGTCTTCTAACAGTGAGGTGATTCGAACAGTGGTAAGGGAATAAATTTAATCAATTATAGGCCATTTAGATACTGAAATCATGATCCATATAAGGAAAGATGTGAGAGACATTGTGTAAGGAGAATCTAGCTCCGCAGTCCCTGTATCTCACCCACTAGACATAGATATGGTTGATACTCTCATTAGAGTAGATTTGAGAACCATGATGGGCGACACATATCATAAAATTATATAAAAATCAGGTATAATATTTATTATATCTATGATATAGTCATATTTTATTCCAACCAAGATATAGCTACTCAAGAAGAAATCACCGTGTGGATTTTTACTTCAAGAGGATATACACAATGCATCAGCTGGACAGTCACTTCAAGATTTTACATGAGAACACAAGAATTCATCTAGTGAACTGATCCTTTAGAGATAATGTTTAATTCCAAAATTATTTTACTCCTACAATTTCACAGTTCATTGAAAATAAGGAAAATTTGACAATGGCTATGAAATATGTTAGAGAGATAATCATAGATTTCATCAACCTTCTTAAGTCTTATCTACATGTTTTGAGTAAAATGATTCTTACCACTCTTTACAATCCTATAACACCAATTATAAATCCTTATATATCTAATTATTCCATTATGTTATATTTGGAAATGAATCCAACTCAAGATCCCAAGAATATTCATCCTGTCATTTTTAGGGACCCTACTGGCCATCCTTCCTCCACTAGTCCCATATTGACTCTTTTATTCATTACTTGAATTAATTTTCCCTATATTATAATTCATTCTAATCCTCCATCTACTAATTATGTATCTACTACTACCAATTCTTCTTTTTATTAGGGAAAGTCCACATTGAAATCCTCTTTGATGAAAAAGAAGTAGTTCAGATCACTTGTTTTATAGGGCTTCTTTATTTTACCTTTGAACTTTCATATCCAATGTAATTTTCATTGATAATAAAATCTAATATCTTTTAATGATCTTGTTATTTATTTTCTTCCATGATATTTATAATTAACTACATTTAGTCTTTTTTAAAATCCAAAAATGGGGAAAATGAAGAAACATTATAGCATTATGTGTTAGTTTAAAAATGGGGATAGTAAGCAGAATACCTACTTTGATCATTAGGAATCAACAAATAGTACTTTATAATGAAAAGATTTGTAGTCATCAAAACAGTAGGGATTGTTGGAACTTTTCAGTATTAATAATAAAAAATTAAGTCCAACAATGTTCATTTATATCAAATCATGTTTAGTGAAGTTCAAATATGTTTAATTATTTTTATCGATGATTAATTAAAAGTTTAACATATTCTATTAATGTTTATACTATATGTCAGCTAACGAGACAAAATTGATAATTATGATTAACCAATATTTAAGTCACAAAATGACTCACCGACATATATAAGATCGGCTCACTGACATCACAGATGAGTCCCTAAAAGGAAAGATGAGTAACGAATAGAACAAATGAGTCGCTAACATAACCACTCCCCAATAGAACAAATGAGTCACCGATAGCATAGATGAGTCACCAATAGAACAAATGACGCACCATGAAATATAAGATTGAGTCACTGATAGAAGGAGTCATCAATATAAGGAGTCACCGATAGAATGAACTACTTTTCAATACAAAGAAAATTACCATTACTCTTAAATTCAAATTTAATATTGAAATTAATATTTATGAAACTCATAAATAAAAAATATATTAATAACTTTTTATGTATTTTATAGAAATTGTCAGTGAATAGTATGGGTTATGAGGAATCCCCCATGTTAAGGATCTTTCCTATTTTCAACCTCTACAAAATATAAAAAGAAACCACTCATGTAAAAATAATGAGAGACATATGAAGGGAACCTATGAATGGAAAGTAAGAAGAAAACACAAAGAACACTAATTCAATATAACTATGAACAACATGGATTTTCTAAGATCCAAAGTCTCAAAACTCATACAGTAACAAACCCTTGTGAAGAGAACCATTGAAGAGCATCTCATCTCTTCTTAGAAACTAGGAAAAAAAGATTTCATAACACTCTATTTTGGTATCTATTTCCAGAAGAGGACTCCAATTCCACATATAATTTACCCAATGGGTATAGAAGCATCAGGAACATCACTCAGATCATTCTAAACCATCTCTCATTATTTCTTCTATGTCGTGTATAATTTTTCTACATTTCAAGTAGTGTGTTTGTTTATAGTATAATCCCACAATTTATCCTATGATAAGATGGAAGATACTAGATATTCTCACTCACTAATATTTTTACTCAATTTTAAACCCATTATCATCCATGGGAGAGGTCCCTATGTGACCTGGTTAGTTTCCAATGTATAACTATGGTAGAAGTCCAATTTGACAGGGAAAACATTTTATGATATTGTGAACCCCTATCTAGAGTGTGCATCACGTTTCTTAATATAAACTGCTTGGTGGCAAGTGTTCACCATGTTTAGAGGACGATGTCTCTACTTGAGACTGATCCTCTTTTTTTATCAGCTATGTTTTTCAAATTTAGTTTTCTATACTTTTACACATATTTTAGAAAACTGAATTTTACATTGATATTTAATCTTAGATAGTGTTTATAATTGTTTTAATTTAGTAGATTACTTTCAAAAAGTATATCAATCATTCTATTTTATATTAATGGTAATTATTAAATCATTAGAGAAATTAATTAACTAATCAAAACTCTTATACTAATATTACTTTGATTAAGTGGGTTTTTGATTTCAATTTTGGGAATTTTTTAGATAAGGGTTATAATAGATTTTTTTAACTAAATTCACCCCCTCTTGGGTTTCCTCCTCATCTAATAAATTATAATATTTAAAAACATAGTATCATTATTGATATGAAGAAAATATATCCTATGCATAATAGAAAATTACATAAAAGACAAAACAAATACAAGAAAATAAAGTAATTAAAACCTAAAACAATATAAAAAAAGAAATATTATAAAAAAATGATATAAGAGGATAGTATATGATATTAAAAATATGGATATAGTTCTTGTATAATTTAGTAACATACATTCTACATTATACAAGAAGTTAAAACACCCTCAACCAAAAAATGTACAAGGTAATGGTTAATTTCTCAATACCATTTTTATTTAGGATGGTTTGTATAGAAGTATATACTGGTGATTATTTACCATCCATGTCCATATTTCATAAAATTATTTTGAAAAATATACTTACATTTAGCCTAAAAATATTTAAATACCATTTAACCAATGGTTGACATTTCTAAAATTTTATGAACATAGCCTTGTTTTTGTTTTTTGTACAAGGTACTCTTTTAACGTTTTTCACTAAGTATAAATATAATTTTTTAATTAACTTATATGACCTGAGTATATTTTTTCTCTGTCATGACGCCATAATGTTTGGAAGCTTACTTCACAATTTTACTAGATTTATTCTAATAAAAATGTTTTCTTTTGAAGTTGTGAGGTCTTTAAATAAATTATTTAAAAGTAAAGGGGGATATTTAACTAAAGATATTTTAATGATTTTATTAAAATATTTCCATCTATGTCAACATCAATTTTGGATAATATTATTGATTGAGGTTGATCTCTTATAATATTATTTACCATATTTCATTTAATGTTGAATGATTTAGTTTGACAGTGGATGTTATATTTTGATACCATTCATGGTTTATGGTATAAGTATTCACATTTTATAGGCTAGTTTTAATATTAATGTTTATGTTGATTAAGTTTCATCAACCCATTCATATGAGGAATGCATTGGGCTTAGTATGTGATGGGTGGGGTCCACTATAGCTCATTGATAAATTGGTAGGTCTCATTAGACAAATCAGATATCCACTTGGCTGAGGCATTGCAGATTTATTTTCAGAAATGGTTTTGGAAGAGGCCTTAAACATTTATTTTCAAATATCTTTCCTGAGGTTTCGATGGTATGTTTCTGATGTTTAACATTATGTATTCTCTTATTATGAGATTTCTTATTAATATTACATGTGATTATTATACTAGTATAATATCCATGTGAATGTTTATATGAAATTATTTGATTTATTCTTGACAAATTATTCTCATGATTCTATTTAAAAAGTTTGTGTTTTAGTTATAAACTTATCCTTAATGTTTTGTGATTATTTTTGATAGCTTCTGCTATATTATTTTACCTTACCGAGCAAATGAGTTCACCCTTTTTTTATATTTCATTTTTCCCAGGATGCGAAGATGTATATTATGACTGATATACAAGGATAACACAGGAGAATAATGATGTTCAAAGGATTGTCTACATTGTAGTTTATATTTTAAATTGTAAGGTAATGATCATGTATGTAATATATTTTCCAAAATACCTAAACTGATCAATCCTTTGGGATTGGAAAAATTTATCTATGCCAATGTAAAAAAGTAAGGCACTAGTTCCAGGATACTAGGGTCGAGGTTGTTACAGTTTTTATCAGAGGAAGATTGTCAATAACCTTGGAAATTAGATTTATAAATCATAGATTATAGAACATAACACTAAGGCAGACTTGATGATATGTATAGATAACATACCAGAATTTTGGTAATGTTGATATTATATGGGTATTTCTAGAAATACATATCTATCTGGATACTAAAAGTGAATGTGGTTCTAGAACATATATACCTATGGTTAACAACTCTGACAAGGTGTGTTGATCTTGGATCAACGTAACCTAGTAAACAATAATGATCCTTACTATACACCTAGTTTGACATTCCTGAGGTATATTCTAATGATAATTCACATTTTATCTAAAAAACATAATGAAGGATTTAAAATTGAATTCGTCCTCAAAGAAACTAGGATTATGATTATAATATTTTCTATGCATAAATTTTTCAAATTTTGTAAAGTGTTTTACTAGATCAAAATTATAAACTATGATTTATAACCTAATTGAGTGTATGTCATCATTTATAAATGGAGCATATTAGAAGGAACATGAACCTCACCAATGTTCCTGATCCAAATAGAAAGAAGGATCATATATTTCATGGTATTAATACAATATTTGAAAGGGAAATAGTCTCCCAATAATTCTAATCATGTGTGTGTCGTGTATCATATGGTAACGAGATAAGTAAATACTACTGCGTGTATTAAGGATTATGAGGGAAGCATGAGAATAAGAGGGAAAAAATGATAAATATGTATAAAGGGATGAAAGGAAAGAAGTATTTTACCCCATGTAATAATTATGGAAATAATCACTATGGTACTTTATTAAAAGGATTGAGACTCTTCAAAAAGTATGGAGAGAAAGGTCACCATTCATGGTATTTAAAGGATAATAAAAATTTTTATAATGTGCAATGCTTCAACGACAAGTAGATGAGACACTATGAAAATAAATGTCTCATGCATCAAAAGAGTATACACCAAACGTGGCTAATGGATCATTTTTGAGATTATTCTACCTCAAAAAATGATAGAAATGATTAATTTGCTTATATGGGGATTCAAGAATAGTGTAATTTGATTATTTTATCAATGTTTTAGAAGTTATAATAATTATGGGATATATAAGGAATTTACTAAAATACTATTTCAATTATAATTTTATATTGTATGTTGAATGGTACCAATGGCCAAGAAAATAAATTTAGTATCAAGTTAAACATTTTGGAAAACATATGGTTGAGGTAAAGATATCCCTTAATATGTTCCTGATACAAAGATATTGATGTCTAAATAAAGCGATGGCCAGTTTTGATAAAGTAAATTTGATAGGATTTCCTACCTTGTAACTGATTAATATGTTGTTGTAAAATTGGTTTATTCCATCATTGGTGGAGTTTAAAACATTTTTCGATTTGAAGAGTATATCCAATAAACTATGTTCTATTTGATGAATACAAAATGAACTAATGTTTTCAATAATTCTTTACTGTAATTATGGTTGTGAAGCTATTTCAATGGAATTCATGATGACGGTATTCACATGTTTTGAATGCAACAAATAAGATCTAGTTTATGTTGAGAAAAGATAAGTGATACGTTCAGTTTGGAAAAGTTAACCATTTATGAAATGGTTTAAGTTGATATTTCCAAATTATTATAGAGGTTAATGCATTACTTTATCCAATGATGTAATTTTTTCTCTGAAATTAAGTATAAGTAGTTCTAGGAATAACCCATGTATAGTATTATGTTCATAAAAATTTATTAGGTAATTATATTTCCTTACATTCTTATAGAGTGAATGAATTCCTAATCCATAGGAAAAGAATCAATAAAAATTAATTTTTTTTTGAAAAATGGTATTTTAAATCATCGTATAATTATGTCTTTGAGGTCCTCAATTTTCCATTGATCATTCACATGTGTGTGATTGATCACCTCAATCACTCCCTACATATATTTATGCTTTTCCTCCAAGTATATATCCTACATTCCAATAATGTTCTCATATTAAAAAGCCTAATTTTGTTGTGATATTCATATTAACATTTCTAACTAAGAATGAATATTTATTATTAATCTTTTTTAAGATGTGGGTTCTTCAATAATAGTATATTCAAATATCAAACTCTTGATTACTGAGATCAAGTTTAAATTTCGACGTTGCATTTTAATTAATGTGGAGAGAATGTAACACCGCAATAATTTACAATATTGTCTTTTTTAAATAAATTTAAAATATTCTATACCTTTTAATTAATTTAACAATGATTTATCTTTTGATACATGCAAGAGTGATTTTCTTTGATAACTTGCGTTAAACGCAAGACAAAGTTTTACTGAAAACAATATATTATTAAAATACTATTCTTTAATATAATAAGCTAAAACCAAGCTGATAAGTTGGAAGTTATGAATAGTATTAACTAACTTATGAAAATTTGTGGTTCAATTAATAGTATAAAAATTAATTAGAAATATTGGAATCAAATGAGTATATTAGTAATGTTTTTATAATTTTTTTAATTATTTTAAAAGAGTTTTTATTAATAAATTAAACTAATTATAATTAGTGGATTATATTAGTGAAATATATATTTTATTTATTAAATATTTTTTCATATTCATATAATGGATTTGATAGGGATAAGATAAGAATAAATCTGGTTTTATGCTTAAATATTGTATTTTTCTAAAAAAGAAAGTTTTACTGTGTTTCAATGGAGATCCTATTTTAATTCCAATATTGAAACTTTTATATATTTTATTTAAAAAAATATTAATTTAAATAATGATATAGAAAATTACTTTTTTTTAATTTCTAGTATTTCTGTCAAAAGTTTCATGTTTGGATGAATAGTGAAAATACTGAATTTTAATTGAAAGAAACTTTTTCATCAAAATAGTTTATAGTTTTAAAATGTATTTTTTATTGTTTCTAAAGTATAATTAGAGTATTTTATAACATTTTAATCCAAATTATAACATTTTAATCAACTAGACATTGAATTTTGATATTAAAATATTTCAATCTTTTGAACATTTTCACTTTTAAAAAACTTGTTCTCTTATTTCGTAAAAGGGATTAATTTTAAACTATTTAATGAAATCTGTAGGTTTTGAATTTTTAAAAATGTATTCAAAATATATAATTAGAGGGTACAAATTATGGAAATGGGTTAATTTTATTGTTGGTCACATGAATAGTAACTTTAATAAATTATTATTTACCAAGGTTAAGGGTAAATCATGTAATTAATTGTAAAAATATTATTATAACATTATAAAATTACCCTAAAACATGTCTTAATTTTATTTTATAAGTGGTTATTGACCAAAAGCATCCTTATGAAGACCATTTTCAGAAACTTTTGTAAGATTTCAACATTTATTACATTTTATTTAAGGAAGAGTTATTGATGCCGTACTAAAATTTTAATAACAATTCCATTTATAATATAGGGTTATACTAAGATAGATTTGACTATAAATAGTCATTCAAAATATAATAAATTTTTATTCATCAGGATCATTTTGTTCTAATTTTTAGAGAATTAATAATTTTAATTAAAGGCTTGAATAATAATGATGTAGTAATTGTTTAATTAATGGAAATATAAAATAAATAATATTAAAAATATTAAAATAAATATAATTTGATGTAATTAATCACCTAGAAAATTTTAATTGACTCCACAGACATTTTAGTGATATAATAGTTGTTTTTTTATAATTTATAATTTTTATGTTATTTTTTAAAAGGAAAATAATGAATAGTATCAAAATTAACATAAATGATATTTTAAAATAAATAATATTTTATTAAAAGGTATAAAATTTATAAAAAACTAAAATTCATCTATATAACTATAATGAGGATAAACATGTCATCAATTATACATTTTGGGTTCTTTTGTGTTTTTTATAGTAACTATATTAACCCTTATGTAATAAAAATACATGTTTCCATGGTAAGAGTTAATGGAATAAATTTAGGGTTAAAGCGAAAAGATAAGTGTAAATATATATCCTAAAAATGTCTAAAAATTATTTTTTTTGATAATATCCAGACCCACCCTCATATTATATTAGAAATAATTCACATTTGGATTTTTTGAAATCAAGAATCAATTTATATTAATTTAATATTATAAAGGATTTCCAAAATTGCACGTCCCCTCTCTTATAAAAAGGAACCTCCTACCACACTTAATCACACCACTTTGAGCCTTATTGATTGACAATACCCTTAAAATATACCTTATAAACTTTCCTAGAAACACCCTATAGGTTCTAGTATTCTCAAAAATATCAACCCTAGTGTCCATAAGAGGAGTTGCAATGGATGCTCTCTAAAGAAGAGGTAATCATCTTTAACGACTCCTTCATAATTAATTCTTATTATACATTTTATTATCACATATTCCATTATAAAATAATAAATATTGTACCTTCTATATTTTTATATGTTATTATTATTATGGGACAACAATATTCTTCCTTTTATTTTTCCTATGAGAAACAATACCACCATGCATGTGTACGTACGACCTACCATCTCCAAGATGTGGAGAAATTTATTTTTCATCACCACTTTATTTAGATGTTTATAATGATTAATATAATGGTTATAAATAATAAATATGACAGGATATTGACTATTTATAATATACCATTTATTTCATTACCAATTTACAATTAAGGGAATGATATCGCCACTCATGCATACGTATGACATACCGTCTCCACAAAATGATGAGATTCATTCTCCATGTTAACCATAAAGAATGATTATAAAAATGTATATTAAGAGGGAATATAATATTTATAATCACAATATCATTATTATTATGAATATAATATATCATATTCTAAGAATCTTTACTTACAAAATAAAACATATATTAGAAAATATAGTTAACACCCCAAACAATGGTAATAATGAAATATTATTAACAAAATGATATAAGTGGATCATATAAGATATCATAAATATTGATATAGTTTTTATATAATTTTATAACATAAATTAACTATTATAAATGAAGTTAAATCACCCTTAACTAAAGTAAATGACATTGTAAGGGTTAATTTCACAATCTCATGTTTTCAAGATTATTTGTACATAAGTATTTTCTGGTGAATATTCATCTGCCATGTCTATGTTTGCTAAAACAGTTCTCCAAAATGAATTACTATTAAGATAAAAATATTTAAATCCCTTTTTACCCATGTTCTAAATTTTAAAGAATGGCATGAAACAAAACATTTTTTATTTTCCTTATGATGTACTATTTTGACATTTTCGAAAAAGTTGGAGAAGATTGTTTTCTTTATCGTATACAATATGAGCCGATTTCACCACTGTTTTTATTCCATAACGTTTTGAAGCATAATTTAAAATTTTAAAAGATTATTTCCTATAAAAATTTTCATTTTGAAGTTTTGAAGCTGTAACACCCCAAGATTTCATAGTGTGTTATTTCTTCAAAATAATTCAATAACTTGCACTACACGCAACACCGAGTTCAATTGCACGATGAATTACCAAAAAAAAAGCCATTAAAAGAGGTCATGAATAGAATTAACTACATTTTTAACTTTATATAATCCTTATAATTTTAGAATCCATATTATGAGTTTCTTAGTCATAATGCAAGAACAGATTCATTTTCATTATTGCACTTTTATCAACTTTTGATAGTGAAACCTTTTTAAATACAATATTTTAAACTTTTTGACTAAATGGAGACATCAAAAAATTTAAAATGAAACATCCCAAGCTTCCACGGTACGCTTTCCTTTGAATAAAACAGTAGCGTGTGTTGTACGCAACGTCGAGTTTTAACACACACCACAACTGATCAAACTAGCCGTTATGAATAGTAATACCTAAATTTTGAAATTATATATATTTTATATTTTGAAATGGACTTCATTTTTGGATTCGGAATATCGAATTTAGCCTAAGGTGAAATTTTGGTACTTTTCGGATAACTTTCATATTTTGATGAATAGTGAAAATTACTAAATTTTAATTAAAAACAACTTTTTTAATCAAAATAATTAATAGTGATAAATTATGAATTTGAGTGGTTTTAAAGTATATTTAGAATATATTTTTACAATTTAATATAATGTTGGTCATTAGACATAATTTTACAATTAAACCGAACATAAACAAGTGTCAATCTTTTGATAGTTATTATCTCTTAAAAACACGCTTTTTGTTTTGACAGCGGGAATTAATTTTAAATTAATTTCTGCCACTTCTGTGTTTTGAATTTAGAAAAATGGATTCCATATTTGGAATCAGGATGTTCAAATTGTGTAAATAGGTAACTTTTATTTTTAGACATTTTGAATAATTACTGCGGTAAATATTTTATTTACCATGGTTAAGGGTAAATCCGGTAAATAAGGGTTAAAAAATAATATTACAATAATACTAAATTACCCTAAAACGTGTCTTAACCATATTGGTTGATACATGGTCGACCATGGGCATCTTTGTGTCAATTTTGGGACCCCATGGATCCACTTGTAAGTGATAATGACACTTTATTTTAATTAAGTCAAAATGAATACAAAAATGACACAAGCATATATCTTTTAGCAAAACAATTTTTACATAGGGTTATATAAGTTGGATTTTAGATTATAAATATTCATTAGAAAGCTAAAACGATTTCCTACATAATTATATTTTATTTATAATTTTTAGACATTAAATAATTTATTTTATTTATGACACAATGATGATGCAGTAATTACTATAATAGTGAAAAATTAAAATAATTGATATTATAAATACCCAAATAAATATAATATGAAACTTTTAATGAATTAAACTAATTTTCTAGGATAATATGATATATTAGGATTGATTTAATGGACTTTTTTCGAAGTAATCAATCTGTTATGAGTTTCACAAAAATCAACTATTGAATAGTGTCAAAATTGACATAAAAGAGTTCTTAAAACAAATATTATATTATTAATTGATATTAAATTCCTAAAAATCTAAGGTTCGGCCACGAGACTTATATCATGATAGGTTCATCATTAATGTACCACTTGGGGGTCGCTGGGATGTATATAGAAAGTTTATTAACCATATTATATAAAAATACAAAGAGACACTGTAAAAGTGAAACTAATTAACTTAGAGTTAATACTTAAAGATAAGGTTAATATAAGTACCCAAACCTGTCTAAATTCTATTGGTTGAGTGTTTTGCGACCTATCCCCACCTTAACCTTTGAATAATCAACTTTGGAGCCATTAGAAACCGAATATGAATTTATTATAAATTAATATTTCTAGCTTTTCCAAAGGTGCCCCTCACCCCTCTTATAAAAGGGCACTCCTCCTTCTCATTTATTCACACCTTAAAAGCCTTTTGGTTCGGCCAAACTCTGCGTGAATACTCTCCCAACATCCCTCAATACAACCTAGAGGCCTTAGTTTGATCAGAAAGCCAACCTAAGGAGCCCTTTTGATCAAATCAAAAGGAAGAACCCGAAGAAGAGGTAATGATTTCACCACCCTTTTCTAAGTTCCTTTCTTCTTCCACTTCCTCTTTCTTTGTTCATACCATTCTAAAATAATAACTCCAGTATCTTACATATACTTTGATGTTATTATAAATATGGTACAACCATATTCAGTATTCTATCCACCCTTTGAATAACATGTCACCATACGTGCGTACGTACGGCTTACCGTCTCCACGTCGTGGTGTAATTGTTATTCAATATAATATTATTTGGATGGGTATAATAATGATGTGTAACTCATGTAAATAATAAATATAACATGTTAATGATTCTTTATATATGATATACCATCCATTTATAAATTATTTTAATATCAAAAGAATGATATTGTCGCTCGTGCGTACGTACGGACTACCGTCTCCACGAACGCGATAAGATTCATTCTCCATCGTATCCATTCAAGTATAATTATCATTTTATGATTTAAAAATGATGTTTAAGGACTTGATATCATTCTGGATATGAATAATATACAACCTATCCTTTACAAACATGTCTTACGTAACAAAACATATAAAAGAAAACAAGTAAGTTAACACCCGATATAATGATAATACTAAGATATTATTATCAAATCAATATTAAAAGATCATATATGATATCATATTAATGTATATGATTCTTGTATAATTTAATAACAATTATTTCACCATTATACAGGAGGTTAACCTACCCCAACCAAGGAAAAGTACAAGGTAAGGGTTATTTCACAATCTCTTCATTATCCGAGGTTGTTTATTTGTAATAATCTACTGGGATCTCTTTATCATCCACATCCATGTTTCTTCAAAATGTATTTCAAAACATTTTTACTATTTACTAGAATATAAGTTAAAGTCATTTATACCCTTTTTGACTTTTATAAGTGGTTTATAAAGGAATCTTTCGGTCGTTTTCAAAACAAGGTCCTTTTTAACATTTTCGACAGTATTATGGTAAGAATTTTTTTTAACTTATACGGCAGGTGCAGTTATTTTCCGCCGTTATAAAATATTCAAAGCTTTCCTTACAAGCTTATAATAATATTTTCAAAGAAAATGTTTCTTTTATATTTATTTTATTTTTAAATGATTTCAAAAGAGATATATTTCTCTCAAATATATGAAAATCCAGTGTAAATGTATACGTATTTAACGCAAGCTTAAAAATGTTTTCAGAAAACCTGACTCTCGAGTTTGGTAGGCAGGAAAGGATTGGGAGTGGACCCATCATGGCCTGTAATTAATCGAGAAGTCTCAGAATTAGTTATTTTGTTTTCAGAAGCTTGCATATTTTTTTTCAGAAAGACACTGGAGTATATTTTATCAATTTTAAACATAAGTATCTTCTAAAAAAATTGCATCGGTAGGTCTCATGAGACAAACTAGTGTCTTGGCACAAGGCCTTGACAAAATCTTATTTGTAGTCTTGGCACGAGGCCTTGACTATGTGGTTATGATAGTCTGGCATTATGCATTCCAACATTATGAAAGTGGTTATTGATTTTTGCATGTGATTATTCGATTAGTAGAATATCCATGTGAATAAGTAAATGGCATTATTTCATTTTACTTTTGCCATACTATGTTGAAGTTCAAGTTTAAAAGGCTTTTGTTTTAGTAATGCATTGCCTTAAATGTTTATTCTTATTTATGAAAGTTTCCGCTATATTGTTATCCTTACTGGGCATTTGAGCTCACCCCTTTTCTATGTTTTATTTTTCCCAGGATGTGAAGAAGTAAGTTATGAATGACCTGCAGGGATTTTATGAGGGGTTAATAGTGTGGATTGTGGAAACATTATGTTGTTGTATTAGTTTTTCATTTTATGATGTAATGTAAAACTTATGAATATATCTAGTGTTTCCAAGGCTACTAAACCAATCGGTCTTTCGAGATTTGATCTTTATTGTGATCATGCCAATGTTACGAAGTAATGCACCGACTCTGGGCAGCTGGGGTCGGGGCGTTACAGTTGGTATCAGAGGAAGTTTAGTACAAACCTTGGAAGCTAGATTTAGATAAACTCTGATTAGAGCACGTAGACCTAAGATGAACTTTGAGGATTAGTATAGAAGAACTTCCTAGAATTTTGGTATTGTAGAGATTTTGTGAGTTTTCCGAGCAATACATCCCTGTCTGGATACGAGCAGGTAGAGGCGGCTCTGGCACAGATGTACATAGGGGTAAAACCCGAAAACACCACTTTGAGCTAGACTCGAATGCGAACTGGTGCACAACAACGGGCCTTGCTGCACTCTTGGTTACGACAGTCCCGGGGGATATGCTTAGGATAACTCTCATTTTCTTTACAAATCATTATGAAGGGTTTATGAGTATATACTTCCTCAAAGAAAACATTTTTATGATTATGGATTATATCCATAAATAGTTCAATTTATGTTAAGTGTATTATAAGTATGGGATTATGTATTTTGATTCATAAACTGATCTAGTGTATTCCATTGTTTAGAAATGGCGCCCAGTAGAAGGAATGAGAACTCCAGAAATGCACATGATCCAAAGAGAAGGAAGGATCATATCTTTCATGGTCTTAAGCTAGAATTTATAAGAGAAATAGTCTCCCATGTATTATCATCATATGAAGAAATAATATCATGTGTTGATAAGATAAGTAAAGAGTTTACTGAGTCCTATGGCTTTGAAGGGAAGCAAGAGAAGAAAAGGATAGAAGAGAGAAAGATGGATAAAGGGAAGAGGGAAAAGAAGAATTTTCCCATATGTGGTAACTGTGGAAAGAAACACCCTGGAACTTGCCTGAAAGGAATGGGAGTTTGTTATAAGTGTGGAGGAAAAGGGCACAAAGTACATGACTGCAAGGGTAAGAAAATGGTTTCAAATGTACAATGCTTCATTTGCAAGGAGTTTGGAAACTACGCGAACCTATGTCCCAGTCATCAGACTATGCCGGAAATGATGCTATTGGATAATAATCAAGTTATGATACTACCACAGATTAAGAGGAATTATTAGAGTTATTATGTTGATTATATCAATTGAGTGTTGTATCAACAATGTACTTGTTATAATAATTATGGACTATATAAGGATTGTACTACAGTACTATTTCATTAAGGACTTGAGATGGTGTGGAACAAAGAAAAGTGACTCAGTAGCAGGTTAAATGTTTGGAAAATATATGGTTGAGAGAAAGATAAACCATAATATGGTTCAGATACCGAGGTGGTGATTTTAGAATAATACATGATTGATTTGGATAAATTATATTGGATATTATTGACTACCTTGAAGCTGATTACTGATTGGTATATTCCATCATTTTTGGGTTTTAAAACATTTTTGGATTAATGAAGTATATCCAGCATTCTATATGGAATAAGGGAACATGAATGTAATCAATAAGGAAAATGGTAATACATGATGAAGGTATTCATATGATATTACGGGGTAAAAAGGATCTATATTATGTTTAAATTCTTATAAATGTTGGACTGTGAGTTTGGATAGAAGTATTTTGGATAGTTCTAGTTTGGATTATTTTGGATTGCCATAAAAGGACAACCCGGAGGTCGGGCGGCAACCCGTCGCGTCCGGCAAGGCTGCGAGACTTGAACCCGCAACCGAAGGGCGACAAGGGTGTATCACCTACCACTGTCCCACGAGATGTCCTGAATTAAATAATGTAGTTTTTTTAAAAGATCTAGTAGATGAATTATAATTCATTTATTTTGGAACCCTGTACGAATAGTATAAATAGAAAAAAAAATTACGTTCTATTATCTTTTAGAGTGAAAGATGAGGTTGTGGTAGAAATTTATTAATGGGTAAAATTCTAATTATAAAGTAAGTATATCTCCTTATTATCTTATCCAATCTCATAAATAAATTCCTCAACATTAAGAATAGAAACTTAGAACAAAAATGTTGTCCTAGATGGTACCTTAAATCATCACAAATTTATGGCTTTGGGATTGTTGGCCATTTCATAGCCATGTTCTCTACCACTCTCCATCAGATAATTGATGGTTAGATTTCTCCTCCATATCCATATTTTCCTACATGGAACCCTAGTATGTGTTATTTTCGGTAATCTTCATACTTTCCACTCTTTATTTTAAATAGAGGCCTCATTAATTCATTTTTCGATGGGGGATTTCAACTAAGATATTTTGAAATGTCAAAAATGTGTGATCCCAATACCCTATATTTTGTTGAACCGATGGTACTTCAAATCATCATAGATTGATGAGTTTAAGGACCTCAATTTTATACTTGTTTGTGATTGATGACCTCAACCACTACCTATAAATATTTACGTTTTTCCTCCAATTATATGTCTCTAATTTCCACCAATGTTCTCCTAATCGAGATCATAATTTAGTGGTGACCCTTTCATTTCTCTTTTCCTCATATTAAGACTAAATTTTAGTAACCCAATTTCCAATGTGGGTTTTACCACAAATATATTTTCTATTTTCAACCTTTTACTTTCTAAGAACAATTTCAAATTGCGAGGACGCAATTTATTGAAGGAGGGGAGAATGTAACACCCCAAGATTTCATAGTGTGTTATTTCTTCAAAATAATTCAATAACTTGCACTACACGCAACACCGAGTTCAATTGCACCATGACTTACCAAAAAAAAAAGCCATTAAAAGAGGTCATGAATAGAATTAACTACATTTTTAACTTTATATAATCCTTATAATTTTAGAATCCATATTATGAGTTTCTTAGTCATAATGCAAGAACAGATTCATTTTCATTATTGCACTTTTATCAACTTTTGATAGTGAAACCTTTTTAAATACAATATTTTAAACTTTTTGACTAAATGGAGACATCAAAAAATTTAAAATTAAACATACCAAGCTTCCACGGTACGCTTTACTTTGAATAAAATAGTAGCGTGTGTTGTACGCAACGTCGAGTTTTAACACACACCACAACCGATCAAACTAGCCGTTATGAATAGTAATACCTAAATTTTGAAATTATATATATTTTATATTTTGAAATGGACTTCATTTTTGGATTCGGAACATCGAATTTAGCCTAAGGTGAAATTTTGGTACTTTTCGGATAACTTTCATATTTTGATGAATAGTGAAAATTACTAAATTTTAATTAAAAACAACTTTTTTAATCAAAATAATTAATAGTGATAAATTATGAATTTGAGTGGTTTTAAAGTATATTTAGAATATATTTTTACAATTTAATATAATGTTGGTCATTAGACATAATTTTACAATTAAACCGAACATAAACAAGTGTCAATCTTTTGATAGTTATTATCTCTTAAAAACACGCTTTTTGTTTTGACAGCGGGAATTAATTTTAAATTAATTTCTGCCACTTCTGTGTTTTGAATTTAGAAAAATGGATTCCATATTTGGAATCAGGATGTTCAAATTGTGTAAATAGGTAACTTTTATTTTTAGACATTTTGAATAATTACTGCGGTAAATATTTTATTTACCATGGTTAAGGGTAAATCCGGTAAATAAGGGTTAAAAAATAATATTATAATAATACTAAATTACCCTAAAACGTGTCTTAACCATATTGGTTGATACATGGTCGACCATGAGAATCTTTGTGTCAATTTTGGAAACCCCATGGATCCACTTGTAAGTGATAATGACACTTTATTTTAATTAAGTCAAAATGAATACAAAAATGACACAAGCATATATCCTTTAGCAAAACAATTGTTACATAGGGTTATATAAGTTGGATTTTAGATTATAAATATTCATTAGAAAGCTAAAACGATTTCCTACATAATGATAGTTTATTTATAATTTTTAGACATTAAATAATTTATTTTATTTATGACACAATGATGATGCAGTAATTACTATAATAGTGAAAAATTAAAATAATTGATATTATAAATACCCAAATAAATATAATATGAAACTTTTAATGAATTAAACTAATTTTCTAGGATAATATGATATATTAGGATTGATGTAATGGACATTTTTCGAAGTAATCAATCTGTTATGAGTTTCACAAAAATCAACTATTGAATAGTGTCAAAATTGACATAAAAGAGTTCTTAAAACAAATATTATATTATTAATTGATATTAAATTCCTAAAAATCTAAGGTTCGGCCAAGAGACTTATATCATGATAGGTTCATCATTAATGTACCACTTGGGGGTCGCTGGGATGTATATAGTAAGTTTATTAACCATATTATATAAAAATACAAAGAGACATTGTAAAAGTGAAACTAATTAACTTAGAGTTAATACTTAAAGATAAGGTTAATATAAGTACCCAAACCTGTCTAAATTCTATTGGTTGAGTGGTTTTCGACCTATCCCCACCTTAACCTTTGAATAATCAACTTTGGAGCCATTAGAAACCGAATATTAATTTATTATAAATTAATATTTCTAGCTTTTCCAAAGGTGCCCCTCACCCCTCTTATAAAAGGGCACTCCTCCTTCTCATTTATTCACACCTTCAAAGCCTTTTGGTTCGGCCAAACTCTGCCCAAATACTCTCCCAACATCCCTCACTACAACCTAGAGGCCTTAGTTTGATCAGAAAGCCAACCTAAGGAGCCCTTTTGATCAAATCAAAAGGAAGAACCCGAAGAAGAGGTAATGATTTCACCACCCTTTTCTAAGTTCCTTTCTTCTTCCACTTTCTCTTTCTTTGTTCATACCATTCTAAAATAATAACTCCAGTATCTTACATATACTTTGATGTTATTATAAATATGTTACAACCATATTCAGTATTCTATCCACCCTTTGAATAACATGTCACCATACGTGCGTACATACGGCTTACCGTCTCCACGTCGTGGTGTAATTGTTATTCAATATAATATTATTTGGATGGGTATAATAATGATGTGTAACTCATGTAAATAATAAATATAACATGTTAATGATTCTGTATATATGATATACCATCCATTTATATATTATTTTAATATCAAAAGAATGATATTTTCGCTCGTGCGTACGTACGGACTACCGTCTCCACGAACGCGATGAGATTCATTCTCCATCGTATCCATTCAAGTATAATTATCATTTTATGATTTAAAAATGATGTTTAAGGACTTGATATCATTCTGGATATGAATAATATACAACCTATCCTTTACAAACATGTCTTACGTAACAAAACATATAAAAGAAAACAAGTAAGTTAACACCCGATATAATGATAATACTAAGATATTATTATCAAATCAATATTAAAAGATCATATATGATATCATATTAATGTATATGATTCTTGTATAATTTAATAACAATTATTTCACCATTATACAGGAGGTTAACCTACCCCAACCAAGGAAAAGTACAAGGTAAGGGTTATTTCACAATCTCTTCATTATCCGAGGTTGTTTATTTGTAATAATCTACTGGGATCTCTTTATCATCCACATCCATGTTTCTTCAAAATGTCTTTCAAAACATTTTTACTATTTACTAGAATATAAGTTAAAGTCATTTATACCCTTTTTGACTTTTATAAGTGGTTTATAAAGGAATCTTTCGGTCGTTTTCAAAACAAGGTCCTTTTTAACATTTTCGACAGTATTATGGTAAGAATGTTTTTTTTAACTTATACGGCAGGTGCGGTTATTTTCCGCCGTTATAAAATATTCAAAGCTTTCCTTACAAGCTTATAATAATATTTTCAAAGAAAATGTTTCTTTTATATTTATTTGATTTTTAAATGATTTCAAAAGAGATATATTTCTCTCAAATATATGAAAATCCAGTGTAAATGTATACGTATTTAACGCAAGCTTAAAAATGTTTTCAGAAAACCTGACTCTTGAGTTTGGTAGGCAGGAAGGGATTGGGAGTGGACCCATCATGGCCTGTAATTAATCGGGAAGTCTCAGAATTAGTTATTTTGTTTTCAGAAGCTTGCATATTTTTTTTTCAGAAAGACACTGGAGTATATTTTATCAATTTTAAACATAAGTATCTTCTAAAAAAATTGCATCGGTAGGTCTCATGAGACAAACTAGTGTCTTGGCACAAGGCCTTGACAAAATCTTATTTGTAGTCTTGGCACGAGGCCTTGACTATGTGGTTATGATAGTATGGCATTATGCATTCCAACATTATGAAAGTGGTTATTGATTTTTGCATGTGATTATTCGATTAGTAGAATATCCATGTGAATAAGTAAATGGCATTATTTCATTTTACTTTTTCCATACTATGTTGAAGTTCAAGTTTAAAAGGCTTTTGTTTTAGTAATTCATTGCCTTAAATGTTTATTCTTATTTATGAAGGTTTCCGCTATATTGTTATCCTTACTGGGCATTTGAGCTCACCCCTTTTCTATGTTTTATTTTTCCCAGGATGTGAAGAAGTAAGTTATGAATGACCTGCATGGATTTTATGAGGGGTTAATAGTGTGGATTGTGGAAACATTATGTTGTTGTATTAGTTTTTCATTTTATGATGTAATGTAAAACTTATGAATATATCTAGTGTTTCCAAGGCTACTAAACCAATCGGTCTTTCGAGATTTGATCTTTCTTGTGATCATGCCAATGTTACGAAGTAATGCACCGACTCTGGGCAGCTGGGGTTGGGGCGTTACAGAAGCCTTTAAGTAACCAACTTCAAAAAAGGGGTATTTTCTCAAGAGATTTTAATAATTTTATTAGAGTATTTGTATCTATGTCAAAATCCTTTGTTGGATCCTATGATTGGTTGTGGTGGATATCTTATGATAACAGTTACTATATTTCATTTAATGTTTTATAATTTAGTTTGACTTTTTATATTCTATTTTTATATCATTCATTTTTATGGTATAATTCCTCACATTTAGTATTCTAGTTTTAATATTAATGTTTTAGTTGATTATGTTTCATCACCCATTTCATACGTGAAATTCATTGGACTTAGTAAGTGATGGGTGTGGTCTATTATATACCCTAAATATATTGGTAGGTTTCATGAGACAAATTAGATATGTAATTTACTTAGGAATTGTCCATTTATTTTTAGATATTGGTTTCGTTGAGGCCTAAACCATTTATTTTCAGATGTCTTTGTCGAGGCCTCGAGGGTATGTTTCGAACATCCAATCTTATATGTTCCATCATTATAAGTTTAGTTATTGATATTAAATTGGATTATTAGTCTAGTAGAATAATCATTTTAGTTTTTATATGGAATTATTTGATTTATTCTTACAACATTATGCTTTTGATTTTCTTTAAAAGGCTTGTGTTTCAGTTATATAACTTTTCAAAAAGGTTAATGCTTATTTATGATAGATTATACTGTATTATTTACCCAAACTAAGAAATGGAGCTCACCCCATTTTTATGTTTCATTTTTACTAGTATCTAAATAGGTATATAATGGATGATATTCAGGGTTTATCTAGGAGATTCATGATGTTCAAAGGATTTTTATGTTGTTGTTTAGATTTTAAATTTTAATGTAAAGATCATTTATGTAATCTATTTTCCAAAACTGGTAAACTGATTAGTCCTTTGTGATTCGAAACTTGTATTTATTCCCTAGTAATAAAGTAGGGAACCATATACTGGGTAATAGGTTTGGGTTCATTATACCTATCCTCATAAGCGGATAAAGTATCATGGAGAAGTTACACCCAAGCCCCATCCTCCTCTCGATGGAGAGAAAATTAGTTGATGGTCATTTGGAGGAAGCTACAGATACAAAGGAGGGTGTGTAAGAAAAAATTTCTACTGATTTTGTGTAATTTGTGCATAAATTTTTCACTTATATTTTATCTCAAAAATAATCATCCATGAATGCATTTTTTGGATTAATTAAGTGAATCACTTTTTTTCAACACCGATTGGGTTTAAATTTCTAGTGTGAATCTCAGGTTGTTCTGATTAGACAACACTATAGTCCTATTTCTCTAACACATACCTGATATACTGATATAATTTGGATTTCCTCACTTTATTCTTGAGGAAAAAACATTGACAACATTATTATTTTCCTAAGGTGTGGTTCATTACGCATCATTTTAAGAGGCAAGAGGGTAATCAAGATCTTGACAACCCTTCACCAAATGATTCCATTAAACCATGTGTATTTTTCTGAGTGTTGTACTAACCAATATTTTTAGTGAAGTTTAAATTATATTCTTCTATCATAATCCAAAAAACACCACTTTTCTTTGTCAACTATAAAACTCTTTAGTTAAGTCTTTTTATTTGTAAAACTATTTTAAAAACCACCCATATTTGAGCCATTTTTAATAACAATACACACATTAACCCTCCAACACTCCTTGAAAAATGAACTAGTGTCTTACCTGTACTATAAATTAACTTTAAAAACAGAATCAATTAGACATGTCATGAAAATGTTTCCAAATTTTGGCACCATTTTATGGGAGCTAATTTTTTAGTGTGTGTTTTTATAAAAACATTGTGTATTTTTTAATTTTTTGTTCACTTAATTTATTACTTATTTTTTAAAGTTATTATCAAAAAACATTATGTATAGGTTATATGCCTGAAAAACTATGAAAAAAATATAATTACCACCATTCAAACCCAAACCATATAGGATCCTACGTCACCGACACCGAGACACACATAAGAACCCCTTAAAGGAGGATACCCAAAACACTGAAAATCATATAAATATATATTATTCCTCTAGAAATCACATTAAAAATGAAATAATATTTCATAATATGGATAAAAATAAATGTAAATTAAAATAAAAAACCTCTTATGAAGTAGAGATTCATCCCACATACATTCAAATACAAGGCAATGCACCAAATTTTTAACTAATGTCCAATTTAATTAAATTTCAATAAACGATTTCATGGACTCATGGGAGAATATCCACATAAGAAATAAATATAATTTTATACCATTAGTTCTACAAGAAAACCTTTTAATTTATACGATGAACATGTAGAGCATATGAAATTCCATTTTTCATTAGAAGAAACCATAAAAATTGGGTAGTATTATGTTAATTTCCCAATTAGAGATTCAAAAGGCATGGAACACCTTTCTATAGAAGAATAATTCCCATACTGCTGAACTATACCAATAATAAAAGAAATATATGGTATAAGGAAATCATAATAGGAAATACTCCATGAATACTGGTAAAGATATAAAATTCATTGTTCAAGTTTCCAAGACCACCAAATAAGTGATCAACTCTTCATAAATGTTTTTATGAATGTTTAATTCTTATTGATAAAAATATGATTGATGCTACTATAGGTGGTACAATAGTTAATAAAACCCCAATTTATGTAAGGAACCACATTTATTTGATGGTGAAAAACTCCCAACAATTCGGTTCAAGGTCTACTGTACCCATTATGGGAGTCCATGAGGTATAAAGTTCTATATTTTAGAAGAAGGTGGACATGATGTTTGAAGATGTAAGTAACCTTCTTCAATAACATGATCTTTCCCAAGGGAAATCCCAATCTCCACCTCCAATTAATTTCCTTATTTGTTGCACTGAAACCCACTATTCTTACCAATGCCAAAAATTAAGAGAAACTTCTAAGAGATGTGAGGAAATGTTTCCTAGCCACCCCTATAACCAAACCATTGGGAAAGAACCATAGTATACATAAAAATCTAGGTGTGAATAATACCAAGCCTATAGGTAAGGGATATTTAATCTTACCTCAATAACCATGTAATCAACCTGGGACGAGTAGTCATCCACTAATAACACCCATAAATATCCAACCACAACTAATGAAATTCCAAAAACCCTCACCCATACCTAGTCCTAGAGAATAATACATTTTGAAATAAATGGATTCAAATTCTAAAATTAAAAAAAAACCACCCTAGTATCCATACAACACCAAAAAACTAGTTAGGAATACTCACCAACTCGGTGATGAAAATCCAAATTCATGTGTATGGTAAACTATTCTCTCAACCAATTTTCAACCACAATGATAATGGAAATGTAAATGCCATCAACCTTATCAGTGGAACAAAACATAAAATCCAAGTAACACCTCCATTAGTGTCATCCCCTCACGAAGAGACCACCATCCCAACCACTAGGAATAGTCCAAGAGAGGAAAAACCTATTCAAGAGAAAATCCCACATAATGGAAAGAGTGTATCTTTTTATCAGTTTACTAGACCAACCATTATTCTTCCATTTAACATATGGTACACCAATCAAAGAAAATAAAAGGAAACTAAATTTTATATTGAAATTTTGGAAACTTTCAAAAAAGATCAAGTTAACATCCCCTTTATTGATAATGTAATGAAAATTAAATGATACAATAAGTTTATAAAGTAGACATGTACACAAAAAATGTGAAATTAAGGTTTTTAAATGGTGAGTATTTTAGGATCAATTATAAATTGATAGATCCATCACTTCCAACCAAATTTAAAAATCTGGGGACATTGTCAATTTTTTTCACTACAGGGTAGTATTTGTTTTCCAATGATATACATGATTTGGGTGATTTTATAAATGTGATGCTTCACCACATTTTCATTTAATTGTAGGTTGGGTAACTAGACCCCACCAGAATAGTCATTCTTATGGAAATCTTGGGTACTATACACCCAGCTGGTGTGTTAGAGGACGATATTGTGATGGTAAAAAATTTAATTTTTACTTCTAATTTTTATGTAATTAAATTGGAAGATGTTAAGATTAATGAACACACCCAAATTATATTTTTGAGTAATTTCTTGGAAACTTCCATATCTTTAATTAATTTCTACAATGGTTTTTTATCTATGCAGTTTCATGGTGACATTTTCTTCTTTAACATTCTTGATTCGATGAAGAACCCCTTTGAAGAACATTCTAGAGTCCCCTATAGAGTAACTACAAGTTCAATAAGTAGCCTAAGAATTATATGCACTGGGTTTTATCCTTCCTTCCCACATTTTATTTTATTACACTGATGACACTGCATATGATAGGTTTGGGGGGATAGGTATATTCTTGGGTTAGTTAGTAATTTTCAACATCTTTATTCTTTTTCTCTTTTTTAATTTCTAAATATTTTTATTACATTTCAATTTTTCCCCTCAATTTTGTTGTATATTTTTTATTTTTTATGACCAATTAATCATGGAAAATTATTCCCACTTAAACATGGAAAATGATGCCCAGTAAATCGTGGATTTTATTGAAAATGCATGAAAACGTTTCCTATTTCATATTGTATTAGCAATTTTAGAAAATTATTTCAATGATTAAATGTGTGTTTTAGTATGAATATAACATTTGGGTGTCATGTTTTCTTGAAAATTAGTTATTATTTATGATATAAATTGTTTCATTACTTTGAAACCTTTAAGAATATCATTACCCATTGTGTGAGAAGTTTATGGGAAAATTATGCTACATAATTTCAAAACACATTTTTTACCAAACCATGAAGTGTGAATATTACATACTTAATAAAAGTTAAATATAATTTAGGTTAATATTTATCAAATTTCCAAAAATTGTTTTCGCTTCTATTCATTCCTTATCTAATTTGTTTCATTATAGTACTAGATTGACTTATGTGAGTGTACGTATTATCCGAACATTGTACACACTAAATATACTAAAAAAACACAAATGTTGTGTATTGGGATGGTCAAAAAGAAGTCTTTCATGAAGTTTTATCTTGTTAAAACTATTACAACTATTGTCATTAGAAGATGAAACTGAATAAATGAAATAATAATAATTGTGGTAAGTAATAAAATGTAAAAAATATGGGGATAACTTGGTTGGAATATTAATGTTTGACATATGAGAATTATTAAGTGAGTGGGTCTTGAAATTTAAATGTAAATGATGTAGGAAAGTTTTGGTAGATAGAATAATTTTAGAATTTTTTTTATAAAATAGAATATATTTATTGGATAGAAAGAGGAAATAATAGAACGAAATGGTTTTCACATACAAACATTGAGAGTTTGGGAAGTTATTTAATTATGAATTATTTTATCAAATTGGTATCATTGATCTGCTGGCATTTTGTGTTGGTACAATTTATGAGAGAAATGATTCCATGATCACTAAGAATTACTCATTGGGGTGATTTTTTAATTGATCACATTGCTATCAAGGATTAAATTATCATTTAATGTAAAATATTGATGATGTTTTGAATATCTCCATGCATAATTTGTATAAATGTAACCTTCCATAGGATTTTATCTATTTAGGTGTGGGGGTGTGATTGTGTAGTGATTAACTATTATTTTTTACCCTTACATCACTATATTAAACTAATTTTGTATCATAAATTCTAATTTTATTAGAAAAATTTAATTTATGTTTGAATTAATTATTTTATGTTTATCACTATTATAAATGTTTAATTTAATTTGATTTTATGTTTTCATTGTAGTTGGAGGTGATTTTGAGGGTTGAGGACAATGTTAAAGAAAATGGGCCAAATTTCACAAAAATCCAAGAATAAATGTGGACTAAACCACACATTTATTCTACTTTGGGAGTCAAATTGGGATGCGATTTTATGGAATGGTCCAAAATGTTTTTTGATACATATCATATGAAGACATCCAAGACCAATTCATCAATTAATGGGCCCAACCAAAATAATCTACCTAAGGAACTGAATTTACATGATGTCAAAATATTTTTTCTGTATTTCATCCCTATCATTGGCTATATTTTTCCAAATGGATATAACTTTTCATTGGAGATAATCAAGAGTTTGGGTAAATTTTTTTTAGTTTTCTCTAAATTGAGATATGATTTTCTAGATGTCAAAAACCAAGGGCTAGTGATTTTAAGAAATAGGTGTGCCCAAAACCAAATTCCACTTAGCATAAAAAAGGGAACCCTAGGAACCCCATTTATAAGTTTGAACTATGAGAAAATCACTACTATTTTGGACTCCCAAAGGAGTCCTCTCCTCATAAAATAATTTATGGAGGCCCCTATTCTTATAGGGGGATCACGTATGAAGGTGAAGTTCCACATGAGACTTTTTCTTCTCTCAATAGACATATAATCAGTGGAAAAACATTTTGACAGATCTACACATATGTGAGAGGGAGTTTCTTGAATTGTTTTCTACTAGTTTTTTTGTAATTTGGGTTTGAATTATTTTACAATGTTTTATTTTAACATTATTCTCCATTGAATAAATTTACATAGATTAATTAAATGAAGAAATTTTTAATTCAACACCGATTTGGTTGAAATTTCATGTGGGAATATTTGTTTGTTTGATTGGGAAAAAAAGAATACTATTTATCTAACACATTCATGAGATATTAGTATGATTATGTATACCACAGATTATTCTTGAAGTCCAATCCTTAACAACAGGATTGTTGATTCAAGGGGTGGTTCATTGTTCATCATTTTAAGAGGCAATATGGGAATTGGGATCTTGAAAACTCTCTACCAAAGGATCCCATTAAACCAAGTGTATATTTTATAACGACGAACTAAAAAAGTTCTACAGTGAACTTCAAATGATATTGTTCTCTAATAGTATTAAAAAACACCACTTTCCTTTTTTAACTATTAAACTATTTATTTTAAGTCAATTTATTTTTAAATCTATTTTCAAAGCCACCCCCTTTTTTAGTCATTTTTATTGATGATACACACATTAAACCCACCAATACTTTTTGAGAGATGACCTAGGGTCTTCCCTATACTATAAATCAACTTTAAAAACATAATAAATTTCACAGGTTACAACAACAAGGTCAATAACCAAATTTATCATCATATCTATCAAATTATACTTTGTGTGGATATTCACAAGCCTCAATAATTGTTGATAAATAACTTCTAATATCCAATGAAATAGAATTTAGATGTGCCACATCTGGGAATAGAACAAAAGTTTCTTTGTGTATTAAAAAGAAAATTTACTATCACAATGACCCATGTACTCTTTTTGGATGATACCAAGGTCCTATAGAATTGTTTTAGCAACAAAACCTCTTTTACAACATCTAAAGAATCAATATAATCTACATTTGTTATGGATAAAGAGACATAATTTTCCATACATGACTTCCATGATACAACACCTAGTACAAAATGATATATCGATCCTGATTTAAAAATCCAAATATTCAGATTTAAATCCCTATTATCATCTATATATCCCCCAATATAGGGTCATGTCACCCATAACACAAACAAAGCATTGAAGTACATTTAAGATACATCAAAATTCACTTGACCGTATACATGTACTCCTTCTCAATATTAATGATAAATTGGATCACAATCACAAATACATGGGTAATGTCTAGACACATTCTCACTAAAGTGTACATAAATATTCTATCAATAGAGGAGTATGGTATCATCTTCATCCCCTTGATTTATTCCTTGGATGACTATCATGAACACTTGTTCATATTAATATGACCTGGAATTGGAATGATAACTAATTTATCAATATACATGTTGGAAAATTTCATAACATATCCAATATTACACATATGATATATCCATTAGAACCTCCTATTGATATCATGAATGATCTGTATCCCAAAAATATATTATGTTTCTCCCAATGCATTTATATCAAAAGACATGGATAACACTTTTTTCAACTGGATGATTTTCATTGCATTCATCCAAATTTTCAACATGTCATCAATAGAAAGCAGGAGGGAAACAAAGTTAAAATACAAAAATATCAAGATGTAAACACATTGGTCCTCCTCTATTTTCTTATAGTGATTGCTCACCCTGAATGAGTCAAACATCTTATCCCGCTACATGGGATCTTGTTTCAGTCCATATAAGCTCTTATTCAATTTGAAGACATGGTTTTCTGGACCAGAAACCTTTATACCATTAGTATGGATTATGTATATCTCATTAGAGAGGTCAACATGAAGAGAATTTACCTTTATTTCCATCTACTCATGATCCAGAACTAGGATAACTACTAATTATAAAATAACTCAAATTGAATCAATCATCATCACATGTGAAAATATCTCATCAATGTAAAATCATTTATCTGAAGGAATCCCTTTACCTCTAGTTGAGGTTTTCATTTTATCTCATTTTTCTACCATCATTCTTTACCTAGAACATTAATTTGTTCATTAGTGACTTCTTACATTTGGGTAGTTACACAAAATTATATATCTTTTTATTCATAAATGAATCCATATCAACCTCCATTATATGAAACCACATGAGGTTTTTATGATGAGACATTAATTTTGGGTATCCATCTGGATCCCCCTCATCAGCCATCAATAAGAACTCTAAATTTGAATATTTTTTTGATATAATAGTTCCACATAAATATATTTGATTCAATTAAATGTTAGGTTTAGAAGGAACATCATCACAAAACTCATGTGATGGTTATCAAACTTCTTATGAATAAGACTATGTATCCCCTAGCTCAATATCATCCTTTATTGCCTCCTGGTTTTCTAGATATGATTCTTCATGTACCTCATCATCTTCATTGGTAGGTGGTGTTGTTACAGATATTATTTCATGAATTGTTCATTCAATACTTTCCCTTTGACACATTATGGTATTTTGAATATCCATGATCGTCTGGTTCTCATGGAACATGACATCTCTAATTTTCGTAACCTTCTTCCCATTATGGCCCAAAATCACATATCTGAACAACTTATCTCTATATTTGAGAAAGATGCAAGCAGTATAAATATCATATATCTTCTTCTTGAGCTCATTGGAATCTTATTAAAATGAAAAATATCCAAATACTCATAAATGATAGTAAAATGAATGTTTACCAGATCATCTCTTTAGTGTAATATGAATATTTTAATAGGAATGATAACGATCATTTTATTAGGTGATATGAAGCCTAAAAAACATCTACCTAGAATGGCTTAGGTATCTTAGCCAAAATCATTAGGCTCATAACCTTATCGTTGATGGACATTTTCATCCTTTCCAAAAATCGATTTTTTTGTGGGACCATCCTCTCATGTCAGATTCCTTGAATCCTTCCATAGGCATCAAATTCTCTAGACATGTACTCTCCTTCATTGACTAAATGAAGACACTCCATCATCCTTCCAGTTTCAGGCTCTACCATGGCATGGAGAAACTTATTGTTTTTCTATAATTGGTTCTTCTTCTATAGGAATAAATCTACGAAATTTTTAGATACATCATCAATAATTTATAATAAATATTTGTTAGCTCTAAGAGAACCCACCTCTCTGAGACCTCATACATTAGAGTGAACCAGATCCGAAAACTATTATATCCTTGATAAAGAAAAATTGAATGAAACTCTATGTTTCTTCACACATGATATGTATTTGAATGAATGATGTGATATATCCTTGTCAACATGGATGAAATTATTCTTTATTTGGGTAGATAACCATCTTTCACTCATGTGGAAGAGTCACCTACTACAAATATTGGAGGACTTCTATCCTCCCACCATGTTGAATATGTCTCCACATATCTTTGCATGAGATATGCACAAGATAACACATATGTCACCTTATGAGATGATAATGGTTCCTTTATTAATCATACATTCCCCATTACTGATGATTTTCAAGGCATTTTTTATCAAAGGATATCCATGATATTTGGTTTATCTATAGTGTAGAAACATTCCGAACATCCTTCAGGGTGAATATATATCCAACATTCACATTGAATTGGATATCACACATACCAACAATTTCTACTAAATTAGCATTCCCCATTTTAAGTACACCAAATCCACATACATGGTATGTCATGAAATACTCTTGATTCTGAGTGATGTGGTAGGAATCCATATTATTAATCATCTATTCAATATCATATCTTAATGTATGAATGCATTTGTCTTATTCATAATTTGAGGAAGGTGTGATTTCTCCAATAATATTTATATGCACGCCTCCATTTATTCTTTAGTAGTCGCTAATTTTTCCCCATTCTTATAGAAACCTTTTCAGTTCTTCGTTAAGTGTCTGTTCTACAAAGATATCATTTGTGTGTTGGTCACTTATCATTAGTGAACCTTCCACTGCTTTGTATTTGTCCTGTTCTTGCAACCCCTTTACTGAAACACCCTATGATTTTTTGAAACATATAAATTTCTAATAAATTTAAATTTTTTTATATTTTCTGCTACAAATTACAATGAGTATATATTTAATTATACTCAACACCGAGTTTATCATGCGTTACAAGAAACAATGAGTTTCTTTGAAAGTTTGTGTGGCATGTGAATCTGAGCTTCGAGGAACCATTATATAATGTTATTTTAAATATTTTAGTTAAATCCCAAACAATAAATAAGAAGATATTAATATTATTAACTACATTATAAAATATCCATATAAATTTCTTTCTTAATTCATTTTTTTTATAAATTCTTAGTAAATAATCGATAAATGTTTAGTAATGAAATTTTATTGCTAAAAATGTCTTCTTAAAAATGATGTTTTTTTATGAAAAAATATTATAAATAATTTATAGATATTTTTGAAAAACTTATTTTATATGGGGAACTTTATTTCTTTAAACGATCATATCAAAATTGACTTATGGTGAATTTTTATTATTTTCCCAGATAAATATTGATTTTAAACTAATTTATAAAAAATAAATATTTTATTAGAACTCTCATTTATATAAAATAAATTTAGTTATTTCTAAGCCCAATTATGTTTTAATGTAAAATAAATATTCTTAATAATATTTAATCCACTTAATTACTTTTTAGTCAACTTTATATTTGATTTTTGTATAAGTTTATTATTGGGTTTAAAAGGGGTTTTGTCTATAAACTATTCGAAAGTGTATACAGTTTTTCCATTTTATTAAATAAAATAAATTCCAATGTGGAATTTTTTAACTTATATTTATAAATTATAAATTAGTGAATTATTATTTATATTAATATAATTATATTTTTTATAAATAATCTTAATATAAAATCATCATGGGCTTTAAAAGAAATACCATCCATGAAAATCGTCTTTTTCATCATGTCGGTATGTTTTTATAAATTATTTTTTACAATTTTACAATTTTTTTTGAAAAAATAAACCTCAATTTATAATGAATCATGAAAATATTTGTTAGGGTGATTTTTTAGATTTTTTCAAAATGATAAGTTTTTTATGAATAGTAAAGAATAATGAATTTTAATTGAAAACTGAATTTTTATTAAATTATTTTTAGATTAAAATTATATATTAAATTAATATTAGTTCAATTATATATCAGGTAATCCAATTTAATCCAATATAATCAATATTATCTTTATGTTTTATATAAAAACTACATAAGATTTTGACCATTTTCTCTTTAAAAACTCACTTTCTCATCACGTTTGTAGGATTAATTTTAAATTAAATTTTCCACTTCTTTGAAATGAATATTTGAAAAATGGTTATATATTTGGAATCAGAATAATATATATTATCTAATAATTTAAATATAATTTATTTACCAAAATTAATAGTGAAAATAGGAAAAATTATTTACCATGGTTTAGATAGAAATGGTTTACCAAAGGTTTAAACTAAAAATATAAGGGTTAAAAATTACCCAAAACCTATAAAAATGCATTGTATAAACAAATTAAGTCATTATATGTTATAGTTTAGATAATGGTCCATTATTGGTTACTTCTGACTAGATAAAAATGTGGATGAAATTATATTTTTCAAAATATTACCAGTGTGCCACTCACATCAGTTATAAAAGGCCACCCTTCTTATATCCTATTCAAACCTTCAAAATATTTTGGGTTGGCCTAGAACAGATCAAATACATTTAAAAATTATATCCTCTCCTCATATAATCCTTATTTTTTATATAAATACATCATAGGAAGGCTTTTTCTAGAATCCTAAAGAGGATACCTGAAGAAGAGGTAACGTTTATCAAGAAACATTTTTGTTTCATTTCTTCATCTACGCAATAAAATAACACTATTGAATGTTTATAATATAAAAGCCTAATAATATTAATTATATTTATATGTTGTTATGTTAAATAAAGGACTAAAAAGCATCTCCACTTCTATTAAATTGGTTATGATATAATCATTCCTATGTGTGGGAGACTACCACCTCGCGAACTATTTCCATTGATTTTTTATTTCCACATATGAAGACTATAGATAATGATGGATTTATTGGTTATATATTATATTTATTATATTATTATACTTATATAATTATTACATAAAATATACCTTCATCCTTCAAATTTTTTAGGAATATGATAACGTCGCTTGTGTGTATAGTAAACTACTGCCCTACGATGTGACAGGATTCTTTCACGCATTACGTGGAAGGTAATAAGGATGAGTTTAATGAAAATTTTGGATATATATGAAATAATATTTATATATAATTATAATTTATCATTTTACTTTATTTATTTTAATACATATTGGAACGTAAATAACAATTATGCGTACGTTCAACCAATTGTCTCCATGAACAATGTATTTCAAATTTTTTCTATATATATTATAGATTACTAAGAATAAATATTTTTTGGAATATATATGATATATATGTCTTGGTTAAAATATTTTAAAATAAATAACCATGAAACAATTCATAGGACCAAATATAACAAAATCAAAACTAATACGAAAAACGAAGCGTTTATTACCCAAACATAATTTTATCATGAAATTGTTAATAAACGGGTAACAACATGAAATAAGTAAATAATATAAGATATGATATATATATATAACTATTATAATTTAATATAATTTTATTAATCTTATAGTTAACATACATGAGTTTCCAATGAATACGATGGAATCTGAAACTTACGATAATGGATTTCTGTCACTTTTCTTTTTCTAAGAGATACATGCCATATTCAACCCATGTTTCATTTATGTAGTTTTTGTAATAACCATAAATGTATATTATGATTATTTTACTGAATATTTTTAGTATATAAATATCCATTTTATTATTTATCATTCATTGGATTTATGATTCAATGTTACCAAAGAAGTAATTGATTTTTGTCTTAGTTTTCTTTATTTGAGATATATGTTATGTTATAAACCTATATTCCATTAAAATTGTATATATATCCACTTTCACAAGTAATAACATAAATATATTTATCCTCATGATATTTTATGTTTCATTTAATTATTTTATTTCATTTTTCATATATTTTAACGTTTCCAAAGTATTAATGATCTTATGTTACAATCTCATCAATTTTTGAGATTATTATGATTAATCTCTCAATAAACTCATTAATTTTATTATACTACGGTTACATATGATATTTTTTTATTAATATTACCATTATAATCTATTTTAGAATTAAAATAATTGAGAATTTGTTTTTAATAAAAAATCTCATTTATTTTTCTCTTTAGTTGAAATCCCTTTTTCTTTCAAAACAATGTTTTCTAAAAATGTTTTCAATTTTATTTAATATTATTAAAATCATTTAATAAATAAATTTTTACCCTTTTTTTACTTTTCAATTTTTTTATAGGAATAATCATGTCATTTTCCAAACAATATCTATTTGGATTTTATAAAAATATGAAAAGAACATTTGTTTTTAACATGCACAACATGAACAATATTTCCAATTATCATAACTACTAAATGATTTCATGATTCCCTTACATGTTTTCAAATTTATTTTCAAAGATAGTTTTTTCATTAATAATTTTTATATATTTTTTTTATTTTAAATAGATTATCTCAAAATAAAATTTAATTCAAAATTTTTTAATGTTTTGAAAAGTGTTTTGCAATGTTGAAATGCTATTTCCCTCAAGAAATGAATTATCTTTTTTAAAATATTTTTTATAAGTTTTTATAGTTTATTAGCTGGGATATTTATTTTCAAAATATTTTATAAATATTAGTATTATGAATATATTTTCAATGAAACATTATTTTCATTAGGAAAAGTTCCAAGTGAATATTCTCTCAAAATAATTCTCCATTTAAGATGACATCCTTTGAGGTTGCTAACCTTTACTCTGAATATAATACAAGGATACCATTCTTATTTTTTATTTGAATCATTTATTTTTAATATTAGATGATGTATATGAAACCATTTTCTTTTCCATGGATTACACCATGATAAAATTCTTATAAAACCTGATTATTTTCCAATGAGATTTTTTGTGATGAAATAATTAAATAATTATAAAACCATTCTCTTTTCAACAGGTTATGATATAATGAAGTGTTTATGAATCCCATTTCCATTTATGGCTTATGATATGATGAATTTTAAATGATCTTGTGGATCACATATGAATTTTTTTAATTATGTGATGGGTGGGACCTATATCTCCCTCCAATGAATTGGGTAAAGATTTATATCTCATGAGATAGGTAGGATAAGAATGGGGAGTGAATCTGATTTAATAAGGGACTTTCCCACTATGATAGTCTTTGGAGTGAACCATGAATACTATGAAGGGTTTTGGAGTCAACACATTATACTAGTATATCATTATAAGTGAGCCTTGAATACTATGGAAATGATGTTCCAGTCATTTGTGTATTCCATGATTTTATGTCTTATGCCAATGTTATGCTCCCATGGATGATTTTTTTTATTCCATTATGATTCATGTCTTATGATCTAAAAATATATATTCCATGACATAAGATTATGATATTTTGTATTTAGGGTATAGTTTTAAAATTTAATGTGCATGTTCTTATCAACTTATTTCATGTTATTCTTATGTATCTCCCTTTTTTACCCCTAGTGAGCATCTAATATCATAATTTCCTATGTTTCATTTCCCCATGTTATGAAGAACTTTTTAGAAGGATTACTAAAAGGGAATATTATTATAGGATACATTGAATATAATTCATGAATTAAGAATATTACATTCCATGTTTATAAAGGGAATAAAATATTATGGTACTCGGACATATGTTTGTGTTATTTAATTAATATCCGTATAAAAAGATTTAGTATCCATGTTTTAGAAGAATGGGTCCTAATAGTTGGTATCATAAAAAATGTTTAGTTAACATTTAGAAATGAGGATGTTAAAATATTAATAATATCTTTAGGGATAATTCTATATATATTTATTGGTATTTATCTAAGGACAAGTCTATAGATGCATCAACGTACGGGAAAATTCCTAGAATTTTGTTAAAGGATAGATTGAGTGTTTTCTATGAAATTGAATCCATGTCTGGACACTAAAAGTAGATGTGGATCTAGAACAAAGGTTTTAGGGGTTAATAACTCTAAAAAGGGAACTTTTATCTGGACCTTATCATCACCTAGTGCACCACAATAGGCCGTGCAACACACCTAGTTTGACACTACAATGGGATAAGATTTCGAAATTAAACCACTCTTTATGAACCACCATGAAGGATTTAAATGAGATGCTGACTATGAATGGACCCAGATAAAACTATCATTTTTTAGATTGAAATTATGGTTTCATTATTTAGACATCCTATAAGTGATTTGTTTAGGATTATGTGTTTCTGTACTATGACTATTGATTCCTACAGAATTTTTTTGGTTTTATAAAATTGATTGAACCAGAAGGAATCTTGTTAACGTTGAATACAGTGAATAATTTGGGGAATTTGAGAAACCAAATTGGGTTTTGACTAGATATAAGGATATTTTGATTATTCATAATCAAATATCATGATATATGATTATCAATGTGAGCTTTAGTGAGATTCATAACACATCGAATAAGACTATGATAGATTCTTATGAATGTTTATGTGGAAATTAATATAATTTTATTTAGATACATCTTCTTATATAGCATGGTAGGAAGAAAAACATAGAAAAATATATCAAATGGAAAGGGAATATGTTATCTTTTTTGAAAATAATGCCATAAAGTGACAAATTATTAAGGAGTAAAATTTATTATGTGTGGGGAATAAGAAAATTACCCAACAAAATGCTCTAATTGAAGAATGGAATTCTTAATCAAGAAAAGTCCTATTACACCCTAGTAATTGAAGTGGAGGTATTTTGGTATATATATATATATATTGGGATTTAATAATTATGTTATATGAATTGTGAAAAATATAATTATTTTTCTGTATACGTTTTTAATTTTGGATTTGAAGGAATATGTTGAAAGTTACCGAGGACATAGAATATTTATTTAAAGGAAATGTGATATTAATTGAAATAACTTGATTAAGGGAAAGATAAATATTACTATGTCCTTATTATTGTGATTTTGATGTTTGGATAAAGAGATGATTGATTTCAGATAAATTAAATGGGAAATTATTGATGACCATGGGACCAATTAATGGTTTATGTTGAAAGTGGTTTATGCTATTATTGAAAGAGTTTATATAATTTTTGGATTTAAGGAATATATATAGTAATATATGTTGTATACAAGGAATGAGGAAACAAATATATATTAAATAATGTTTTATGGGGATTAATGTTATCACCATGTTTTAAAAGAACACATGATGATGGTATTCATATATTTGGTGTGACACAATCAAGAGATGTTTTATGATATGTGGGGTTTTAATTTTATGTTTATTTTGATACATTTAGTAACCGTATTTATATTATTTTTATTTTTTAAGGGTTATAAGGTTTTATAATAATGGAATGGTTTTTGTTGAACAATGAATGGTTTTTAAGAATAATGTATTATTCCACAATTGGAATATTTTTTCAATATTGGATAACCAATGTTGTCCTTTTTTAGAGATAAAAGGAATTAATTGTCATTCTATTATGGATATAATTTAGTGCTTCATACTTCAAAAAAATTTCTCATATTAGAGTAAGAGATGAATTTTAAATTGATCAAGGCATAAAAAATGATTAATTTTTGCCTATGAAATAAAAATATATGAAGTAAATTTTAATATGGTCTTATCCTAGATAGAAAAGAAGTCCTTTAACATTAGTAAAAGGATATTGAAATAAAATAGTGTCCTATTAACATCAGTTTTGATGATATCAATGAAAGTTTTCACACCTATTTGGTTATGGTGTCTTGTTTATTCACTTCACTAGATCACCCAATTTCTTGTGATCTATTATCACTATCACTCTGTATAATTATTTAGGCTTTTATTCCTTGTCCAAATATTCATTTCCCATATATGTTCTCAAACATGAAAACATAATTATGAGTCACTTTATGGAACCTTTATGTTTCTTAATTTCCATTTTTAATGGATGTTTTATTATTAATATGAACGATGTATTTTTCAATGAATGAATTTTCAATTGTTAACCTTTGATGACCAAGATCAATTTCGAAGGGGAAATTCATTTTAACGGGGTAGATTGTAAATTCAAGAGATTTTGTAAAATATATTTTTTATCAAATGAATTTAATATTTTTGAAATATTATGTTACATGATACAATGATTATATATTGAGTTAAAAAACACACCTAGTTTTGATTTCATTACACACATTAATGAGTTTCTGCGAAACTGTTCATGACACATGACATTGAGGTTCTGTGAACCATGAAATAATATTAATTTATAAATGTTTGTTTTAACCTATCCATTAAATAGCCTCTTATTAATATTATTAACTACTTTTTAAATATTTATATAAATTTTCTTCTCAATAGAAAGTTATTTATAATCTTGTAGTAAATAATCACTGATTTTTTTGAAAAATAATCATATTTATAAAATATATGTTTTCTTCAAAAATTATTTTTGATGAGAAATATTATTCTAAATTTATAGACATTTTCAAATAACTATTTCAAAAAATTATCTTCATTTTTGTAACCATCATATCAAAATTTACTTATCCTTATTTTTTTGATTTTCTGGGAAAATATTGATTTGTCAATGAATAATGAAAAATACAGATTTTTGTAAAACTATGTTTCTTTTCAATAAGTTTATTAATTTAAACTACTAATTATGTTTCAAATCAACATAATTATTCTTTATTATTATTTAATAAGCATAATTAATTTTTAATCAACTTTATATTGGATTTTAGGATAAGTCAATATTTATCAATAATTATTTTTTCTAAAAACAATGTTAATATCCATAATGTTTTTGTATTTTAATTTATTAAAATAATCCAAAATATTTTTTTAATATAAATTTATATATTATATATCATAAAATTTTAATTTATATCCACATAATTAATATTTTTTGAAATATAATTACTATAAATTCTTTTCGTTCTTTAAAAAATACACTTCCCGAAAACCCTCTTTTTCATCTTTTTTGTGCATTCTGTTTTAAATTTAATTTTTTAATATTTTAGAAACAGAATTTAAGAAATATATAAAATATTTTTTTAATCATAAATTAAAAAATATATCAGTTTTAATTTTTTATAATTTTATTAAAAGATTAATTTTTCAATGAATAGTAAAAATACTGAATTTTAATAAAAAACTACATTCTCGTTAAATTTATTTATAAAATAAAATCTTATTTTAAATTTTTTTTGAAGTAAATTTAGTTAAAATATATATCCATTAATCTAATTTATGTCATTGAAATCAATTTTATATTGACTTTTCATATAATGTTTTTTTAAACTTTTGAACATTTTCTCTTCAAAAACATGTATTATTGTTGCGTCTGAAGGATTATTTTAAAATTATATTATTTTAATAATGTGAATAGAATTTGGAAAAATAGATTCCATATTTGGAATTAGAGTAATTTATATTATTGAATATGGTGAATTCAATTTGTGACTAAAATTAATCGATAAAACAACAAAACTTATTAACTACTATCAATGTAAAAATGAGATTACAATTGAGGTTAAACTAAAATGAAGAGTGTTAAAAATTTACAAACAAATTGTCAAAAATAAATTTTATGGGAATATTTAAACCTTAAACATTATATTATATATATTGGTCTATTTTTGGTGCCTTTTGGAATAGAAAAAATTTGGGTGGAATTCATTCTTTCAAAAAATTACAACTGTGCCACTCACATAATTTATAGAAGGCCTCCCCTTATCCTATCGTATTCATACTATCATACCCTTTCGGTTCCTAAAATACCTTCCCAAATAACTTCCAAAAATTAAACATATCATCATATAAGCCTTTAAATGTACATAAAACTACACTATGAAGGATTTCGAGGCAAACCTAAGGATGGTACCCAACGAAGAGGCAACGTTCATTAATGAGAATTTTTGCATCATTTTTTCCTACACCCCCTTAAAATAATATTTTACCATCATTAAATAATAACATTAGTATCTTCCATATACAAATAGATTTTTGGGAATGGCCCAGAACCATCTCCACTTCCACTTAATGGGTTACGAAATAATCATTCGTTTTTACGATGAACTATTGCCACTCGAACCGATGTCATAATTTTTTTCTATTAACACTTTTTATATTTATTAATAATGATTTATTTATTTATTATATATGATAGTTTTTATATTATTATTCTTCTTTATTTATTATTTCACACATACCTTCATGAATTTTATTTTTTGGGAAATATGATAATTTCCCTCATGTGTACAGAGGACTACTTCCTAGCGAAGTGATGTGATTCGTTCATGCATTACATAGAAGGAAATAAGGATGAGTTTAATGAAAATAAATGATATATATGAAATAATAAGTATTATATTATTTTAGTATATCAATTACAGTTATTTATTCCAATACATCGAGAAAATAGAAAAAACATTCAACCGTACGCACGACCTACTATCTCCATGAATGATGTCTTTCATTTTATATATCTATCATTTATGAATTTATATTAATATATTTATACTAAATATATATTTTAATTATATCACTGTTAATATTATGTATATAGTGGAACCATAATCAATGTAATAGGAAAAAAATAACCAATCAAAACGTATATGAAAACAAAGCGGTAATTATGAGGGATATAACATTAACATGGAATTATTAGAAATTGGGTAATAAAAGGAAATAAGGAAATCATATATTTTATGATATATATATTTATGGTTATTTAATATATTTACAATAAATTTATATTTATTATACTCGAGTTTTTAAAATGTTCTAATGTAGTTGAAAATTGCGATAAGGGATTTTGGTCTCACTTTTATTTTTCTATGAGTAAAATTCCATATTTAACACATGTTTATTTTGTGTGATGTATGTATTCCCCATGAAAAATTTCTATGACTATTTTTATTTTATTTTTTGGTATTTACATATCCATTTTATGATATGTCTTTCATTATGTTTATTTTTCAAATATTACCCAAGAAGTAAGGGATATTATCTCAATTTACCGTCTTTGAGACATATGTTATGTTATGCACCTACCTTACTTTAAGAGATATATATACATAACATTTGAAATTTAATATCATGAATTCATTTATCCTGTTGATATTTTATGTTTCATTGAATAATGTTCCTACAAGGTTCTTATGCCTCAAATATTGAAAAGTGGTAAAGATTTTATGTTATAATCTCATCGTTTATCAGGATTATTTTGGATTATATTTCCTATAATAAAATATTATGATACTTCTACGAATAAACTCAGGAATTTTATTATACTATAATTATTCATTATATTTTCAGGTAATTTATAAATTTTCCACTATCATGTTATTAAAATAATAGATTTTATGTTTTTATAAAAAATTATCTTTAATTGTCTCCCAATTTAAAATCAATTTATCTTCCAAAACCCTGTTCTATAAAAATGCTTTAAAAAATGTTCTCAAAATTATCAAAATTATTTATTATTGGAAATTTTACACATTTTTGTCTTTTAAAAATATTTTTAATGGAAAATTCAATTCTTTTTCCGAATAATTAATTTTTTACCGAAAATGTTAAAATAATTATTATTTTTATATACAAGACAAGAATAAAACTTCATGATAGCATAACCAATCATTTATTTCAAGATTTCCATACATGTTTTCAATGTTATTTTAAAAGAACATATTTTCCTTTATATTTGGGAAATTTTTATATTTCAAAAAATAATTTGAAAATGAAAATGATTTTGAAAGTGTTTATTGGTTTATAAGTGTTTTTAAATGTGGAATAAATACTTATCTCTAGAAATATTTTAAATGATTTTAATGAATAATTTATTTGTTTATAGAGTTTATTTCCGAGAAAATTATTTCCAAAATGTTTTATAATGTTTTTTAAAATTTATTTTCAATGAATGGTATTTTTTGTTTAGAAACATTCCAAGTGATTGTTTTTAATGATAATTATCCACCCAAGATGAAATCCTTTGAGGATACCTATGATTTATCAGGTATATAATAAAAGGATAAAATTATTATTATTTCTCTTAATGCGTTACTTTTATGTTTAAATGATGTTTATGGAACCCATTTATTTTTCTACGGTTTATACAATGATATTATTCTAATGAAACACACATATTTTTTCATGGGTTTTACCATGTTGAAATAATGAAATTATTATAAAAACTATCTCCTTTCAATAGGATATAATATGAAGAAATGATTTTGAAATAAATTTCATGTCATGAGTTATGAATTGATAAATGTTTTATATTTTTTTGGCACACATTTGTACGGTCTCTATTATGTGATTGTTGGGACTTATATCTCCATATAATGCATTGGGTAATTATTTATATCTCATGAGATAAACATGACTAGAATGGGTAGTGAACCCAGACCCGTATGGTACTGGGTCTATTATGATAGTATTGGGTGTGATACATGACTACTATTATGGTTTGGGGACAGAACTCATTCATCAATTATAGTATTTTAAATGTGCCTTAAATACAATAGAAATTATTTTCTACTCTTTTGTGTATGGAACAATTGTATGTTTTATTCAAATGTTTTGTATTCATGTTCTTTTAATACATTATGATTCATGTATTGTGAACTTAAAACATTTATTCCATGAATCAATATTATGATATTTGATATACTGGATATGTTTTTGAAATATTATGATCATGTTATCATACCCATATGTCATGCTATGCTTACATATCTCCCTTGTTTACCCTTACTGATAATCTGAGCTAACCCTTTCATAAGTTTCCTTTTACCTGGTATTGAATAATGGGTTTTTATGTTTTTGTACTAAAGGTGTTTATTTATATAAGATATATTAAATATTATTCATGAATTAAGAATATTGTGTTATTTTATTCCAATGTCACTAAACTATTGCGATCGTTAGTTGTCTATTTGATTAATATAATGGATATTCATTTAAAAACATGTAATATACATGTATGCAAATGATGGGTCACTATATTGACCACATATCATGTAGAACCACTTAATTTTATTTCAATTCTATAAATGTTGGTGTATAATTTTGAAGAAATAAGTTTATCATTGCATCTAAAGTAGTCAAAATAGTAAAATTGACTCTAAGATCGTCATTAATGGACACTGATTGATCAAGATATGACCAAATTAGTGTCAATATCAAAGATCAACTAATTACATGGTAGTAATGTGGAGATAATGTGGCATTGATGTGGCATGTTAGAGTAGTTTCCATAAATGTCACTAGTGATGAAACTGTACTGTCCTCTCTAGTTAGGGGGTACTATAGTACCAGAGCTTTGAACAAAAAATGACCAAGCCTATAGAAATAATTTTAGATCTATTTTCAATCCCATTTTCACCATTGTGATCCTCTCAACATGATATTTCAGAATAGTCGATAAAATTAGAATCTAGGAAACTAGAATTTTCTGGTCACTATAAAATCTCAAAAATTTTCCATCAATTCACCATAAATGGATACAATAAAATTTTTTGTGATTAACTGATCATGAAGGAATTTGAATGAAGGAGAAACATGTTAATAAAAATGGAAATTATTTCAACTTGATATAACATTAAAAAAACATTCTATTGACACCTCTATAACATTAAAAATGGAGCTTTCAAAGCTCTATCACCATATAGAAGAGATATATTGGATTGGATTTATTGAATGTAGAAGAATTTTCTAACCATCCATTTATAACCATGGTGGGAGTTATCAAATTCTACAAAACACAAAAAGATCCCCCACCAACCATGGGCTTCTACCATGACTAGTAAAGGAAGATGGGATGCATACATTGAAAATGTGGTAGCAAAGATGGAATTATTTCATGGTTGGTGTGGTTGGAGATCCAACCACTATCTAATGAAACCGAAAAAATATATTAGAGGAAAGAAACTATGATAGTGTATCAATATGAGTCTTCTCAACCAGTGCAGAAAATTAGAAATTCCATGGTTCAAAATATGTATGGTATGTTTTCAGAACTATTTATTTTAGGGAGGGGTAATATTATTAACAAGTCCACTGATGTATATTTTGAATCAAACCATCTAACAACTTATAAATTTGATGTTGTTTTTTTAAGATTGTGAGAATTTGGGTACCAAATTTACTTACGAATGTGTGGTTCTATTGGGTTCCATGGAGAAAATATCTGTGATGATCATTAAAAGAGGAAATAGATTCATAAACAACTAGAGAAGATACTATGTTTTCTACTGAAATTGAGATCTGACTCATTAATATGGCTCGGGATAAATAAATTTAAGGCTTTCTAGAATTCCATAACAATGATTGAATTCCAACTATAGTCCACCCTAATCTATGTTTGGATGAAAGTAAGTTATAAAGTGTTCATATTTTTCTATTTATGATGATGGTAATGGTGAATATAACAAGTTGTAGAGTTGAAGTGATGCTGAATCTCATGATCCCAATTAATATGTGGGTGTCACTTTAGAAGGGAATTAATATATCCAAGAATAAAATTTATTCCACTATTGATCAATTTGGATGGATTTTTTGTGGTTCTCTGTAATAGATTCATTATGGAAATGACTACTCTCTCTAAACCTGTTGTTAAACAAGCCTGTAGAAAATCCACCACGCATATTGGGAAGAATCCAAGATTCTTTGATTTAAATCAATAACCATTAATCAATTACCATGAGGTTATTAATGCTGAAGAGTTAATTTCTTTTTCCAATTATTTAATTTAGTTTCCCTTGGACATAATTTGGGGTTTTAATTTAAAATATTCCTATTTTATAATTTTTAATTTCATTAATTTAAATAATTCCCATAATTATAATATGTATTTATCTCCCATGTTGCATATTAGTGGTAGTGAACCTATGGGATTTTAGAGAGGTCTTGAGTTTGATTATCCAAATATTCATACATTTGTGAGTGGTGTATTTTATTTAAAATTTTTTATCCCCCCAACAAATTATTATATACTATTCTTTAGCAATTTATTTTTTGTTAAAAAATTATTATTTTTCCCTAATTGAGAAAACAATGGACAATTTTTTATGAGATCATAGTTGGGTAAATGTGAAGAACGATTTTGGAAAATGAAAATCTTGTTAATTGGGATGGAATCCATGTGGATTTTTGGAAAATGAATTATTATTTTCTATAGGATTAATAGTAATTTAAACACCCCCTAGGGGTTATATTTTTGTTCGAATGAAAATTTTACAAGTACCTTATATATTATGACTGTAGTTTTTTGTTAACTAATGATATGTGCATGATTTATTTTTAAAAGTAAAGGAATTAATGGTGAATCACAAGGTGAACATGTCCCCTAGGTGGATGAAAAGACTTATAAATAATCATGAGGAAATCACAACCCCCATCTTGATATATAGTCTTATTGTAAAACTCATGGTGAACACGAACCATGGGTGCATGAAGAGAGTTATGGTTAAACCTAGGGTGAAGAAAGTCCTTGGTGGACATGGAGACTTATGGTTATCCCCAAGATGGACACATTCCTTGAGTGGATTCTAATTTCATGGTGATGGGTATATTACCCTTAGGGATTGATTGGATTATCGATGGGTATATTACCCCTAGTCGGGATATGGGTTTCCATGGTCAGCACGATGTGCTCAGAGACACGCCAAATTTGGATGAGGGAGGTTTGTACCTTTCTTAGGCGAACTCAACACCAATGTATGATATTTATTTTATTAATTGTTTTAAATGTGTAAAAAATTTGTATTTTTAATTTCCTTTCTTGGGAAATACTTATTACACTGTTTTGGACAAGTCTTTTTAGGGATTTTATTGGTGATGACCAACTAAGTTGTACCCACACCCTACTCAGGACCAGTTAAGGGATTTTCTTCTAATTTTACATTATTATTGTCCATTGACTATTCGATTATTTATGATCAACCCATGGGAGATCTACTGGGACATGTATTTCATACCACCTATTATAACATATGTTATATTTTTTATCTGTTATAAATTTCCCTAAAACGATGTCTATTTGTCTTGGTTTATTTTTTTAACTATTTATCCTGTTATTTCTACTTTGACCAAAGAGTATAGTCTCCCAAAATTTACTCGTAAAACATTTTCACTAGTTGTTACCTTTTGGAATATGGGGTGGCATGACTGATTCCATGTTATATTACCTAGGTTTGAAATCTAGTTTATGGTCTCGGGGTAGAGGGAAGTTAAAAATTAGTATTAGAGGCATTTTATTTTTTAATAGATTGATTATGGTTGAAAAAATATTATAAATGTGTTGGAGAATGGTAATGAGCCCATTCCTGATAGTGATCATCCCTTGCACGAGGTAAAGAGAATGTTTCTAGGGGTATGAATTTCTTCTTATGGAATTTACTTCTCATAGCTGTATTTTTCTTTCACCATGAGTGATACACATGGTGTGTGATGTTACTATTTGATGGGATTGATACACTTGTCATGGTATGGAAAGATGGTGGGGGTGAATTTGTGCATAATTTCAGGCACATTGGGTTCCATATGACATGTATTATGCTAGGGACTTGGGATTAAGGTATCGATTTCCTGTTTCACCTGATTTGTATCATTTTGAGACTACTAATATCTTTCAAATTTATATATTCCATAGTTATGACTACTTTTCGATAAAGATTGTGTTGGTCATATAATGTTTCATCAGTTTTATATATGGGTTTTACCCATATAAATTTATAGTGAAATATTATGTGAATAATTACCTAGATGATTCCATGATGTAAATGTACGTATAAATGGTTTTCCCAATGAATTTATTAGTCAAACAGAGTTCCATTATAAAAAATATATGGATTTATCATTCATAGTTTTTATTCAAATTATATTAAACCAAAAAGTGGAAATTTTAAATATTTTGTAAATCCGAAAATAAAAAAATGTGAATCCTTTGAACATTGAGAATGTGAAAATGTGTTTTTATAATGTTGTGTGTTGAAAACCATTTGAGATTAAAAAGTTTTATTTTTTTTATTTTTTTTTGAAGAAAGTAAATGCAATCTTTATTGAAAGGTGACTTTTATGGCATTATGGTAAAGATAAATATGCTAAAAAGGAAAATATTTTATAGACTATATGATTATGGTGTTGAAACTCTTGAAAATATGGCTTAACCTTGTGAATTATTTTTTTGTATTTCTGAGAGTGCTTGAGTTGCGTGATTCCTATGGTTTGTGTATTGTTGACTATGGTGATGGTGGTTGTGCTAGAGAGGGACCCAGGTTTGTAAAGTCTCCCTTGATGTGTGGTGTATTTCAGGGTGATTTATATGCTTGTTTCATTTTTATCTTGTGTTATGAACTCCTAGGTTGTGTTATGTCGTGATTGGTCGTGGTGGCCTATAATGGACATTGTGGTTTAAGTTTGATCTATGAGTGGGTTGGGTCAGTTGGACTCAAGATTAGTTGTGGAACCATAGGAAGTATTCATGGAATGTTGGACATTATGTGACCTTGGTATAGGGAATATTTTCATCAGATTATATATGGATTTAGTGACACCCTAGATGATGGGATATGTGAGAGGATCTAGTGATTTTTTTGTAACGAATCATGTTTAGTGAGTTGATGATTTTTAATTCTCAATGGTAACCTGTTAGAGGAGTTAACCTTGTCTTGTGAGATGAATAATTAGGTTGAGATAGGTGTATATAACTTTTTATATTTGGTTGATATATAAAACCTATCCTTTTACTCATATCATTACATGATTTTAAAAATGATAAAAGATCATATTACAAGCCAACGATCATGATGTCTAGTGTCTTGGAAGACTAGCTACATAAAACTAAAAACATGGGAAGAAATAAAAAATTTCATTATTTAATATTTATAAAGAGAATATAAATTAAATTATTGTTATACAACATCATAGGGTATCCTATGGATAACATGAACAAATGGATTTGCTAAAAGCCCTGTAATGGAAACTTCAAAGTAATCATGCTTTAGCACATGTGTTAGAAGGTATGGAATAATGGAAATAAAATGCATGGAACTCATGGAATCATAACATATAAAAATGGTATCATATAAAAATTTATTCCTTGAAATTTGTTTGAAACATAAAACATGAATTTATCATGAGTCAACGCTCATTGAAGATAATGGATCACAAGTCAAGGATAACCAGCAAGACCATTTCACATGGTAGTATTAGTCAAGGCTAGACACCAAGACTATTGCACAGAACATTTCATGAGAAACAAATTTACCCAATGAATTTTAATTCTATCTAGGATAACCCTTCCAAACATGTTCATGAATATTATTTCCACATATATAATCAAACATAATCAATCATAAACATAAAGGGAATCCATGGAAAGAAATGGGTACCAAAATCATGTCATAAAGAATAGTAAATGGGTGTATCATAAAAGTGATTATGAAAGAAAGGAACTAGAACGTACATGGATATTAATAATTTTCTAAAGGAATATATCATGGTATGTGGTGTCAAATAGAAGTGATAACATGTAAAAAGAGTATTAAATAATTTTTTAGCATTAAAACAATTTTGTGTGGTTTTAAGGAAAACAACAAGAAGAATTTAAAATAGTGAAGGGAATAAACATTTGTAATAATCCATAAGTGTTCCAACAATGTTTTAATAACAAAAAAATAGTTATATAAAAAAAAGGTGGATTGAAACATATGGTAGAGTGTACATGAAATTTTGTATCAATTTTGGAAGTTAACTTAAAGGGGTTTTCATTTTGGGAAGTATTGAGGATTGAACCACTTAAAAACATATTTATCCCCAGAATATAATTATGAATGAATCTTGATGAATTATTTTAATGACTATAATCAAAATTTAAAATATGTACATAAAAATAATGAATAACGTAATTTGGGTAAAAAGAAAGATAGAGAAACCTGAAGGAATAATGGAGGTTTTGGTAGAATCCCTTACCTTATGTCTAATGGGTTTCTACCATTGAAATCAATGACCTGAATTATCAAATTTAGTAAATAAATTAATAATTGAAGAACTTATTTAACATTTAAGATATTTATTATAACCTTTTTAAGTGTATTCATGACCGTTTTTATGGAATAAGAGGTTCAATTTCATTATTTAGGCCTGTTTGTTTCATGATCAATTTACTTATATACATGAAAGGATAAACATATAAAATGAGGATGGTTGTCTATAATTGGAGTTGTATGTTATTATTGAACATCAAGAAGGTTACATAGTTGTAAATTTCATTTTTCTACTAGGAGTTAAGATGAATCATTACATATAACAGTAGTTATAACCTTTTGGGTTAATTGGTAGTTTTTGAACACAATGAACATATTTTGTTACAAAAATAAAAACCATGTGTATTAAAAGATTCATAACCATTGACAAGATATAATACATATATTATAGCCTAGATCAACCTTTTTAATGGTTTCATGACTAGAGTAAAATACTGTATTGGAAATTGAAAACCCATCATCCATTAATGTTGTAAATTAACATATCTTGGAAGGCGTATTTACTACTAGAATAAAAGAAGGGAAAATGAGAGATGATTATAACATATTCCATTATGTTAAGAAAATTAATGTAAATATAAGGTACTGTAGTTTCCATAACATTTAGACGAGGAGAGGTAAGGATAATAATGATAATTAAGGAAGTTGGAAAGAAAGTAAAAGAATTGAAAAGGGGAATTTACCTCTTGAGTTAATCTTACTTGAGAGCCTCTTTTGTAGAGAGGATTTGGTCTTTTACTGAGATAAAGGGATACTATACATGGCGGAGGAGCTTTTGGAGAGATTTATATAAAGTAAAGTAAAGTCAAAAGTCTGGATAGGAGTGAATAAAAGGGGGAGTGTGGGAGGATTTAATAGAGGATATGTTGATGGTTTTATAAATATTTTAATCATTGGATTATAATTTCCTGATAATATAATAAATGGTTATACTTCTATTACCAAAAATGGTAATAAAATCATGTGATTTCGAACCAACAGACACTTACATCATCCATGACTACAGCATGATGCAGAAATTAATTTACCTATTATTTATTGTAAATTATAATATTTAAAAAAATCAAGTATTTTAGATAAAAAAATCACCCAAACAAGTTTTTTGACCCCTATAATCCAAAAATGAAATCAATTTTTCAAAAATAATTTTTCGAATATGATTAATTATATTTTTAATTATAATCAAAATTTACTTGAAAAATACAGAGTTTAATACTATTACTAAATTTCTAATGTTATCAAAAATTACATAAGGTCTTATAAAATTATCTTAAAACCAGAAGCCTTAAAATTGTAAATTTATGGAAAAAAATATGTAAAATAAATTTTCTTTTAAAATAATTAGTTAAATGTATTTACTTATTTATGACTTAAAAAAATACCAATACTTTTATTATACTCATATTATCACTTATAAGATGCCAAAATTTTATTTATACATTCAAGGGTGAGGTTACTATTCTTTTTTATGATTCACTATTCATAAGGTTCGTATTTCTACTCATAATAATTGGTTAATTTTTATAATGGTTGGTTAATATTCACCAAAAAAATTATGTTTGTCTTATTGTAATCCTAACATCTTGCTGATCTCAATCATGTATGTTGGATTTTTATAATTCAAATAAAAAAAGTGAAAATATTATGTTTAAAGGTCACATAGTACGTAGTAGTTAATCGATCTATGATTTCATGATATAATGTGACATAATTACAAGAATGAAATTTGTTTTTATAAAAAATTGGGTCATTTCATTCTTCCCTCGTTAGGAAATTGTACCCTCAAAATTTCGTTTTATAATCTCTACCATAAACATGTGTAGGTACTTTTCCTTCATATCCTCCACTAGTTCCCATGTTTTTTTGTACTTATGCTTCTACCATTTTAATTTGACCAGGTGAGTAGTGTTATTACGTAGAACATTATCTCTATGATGCAAGATCTTCACTAGATTCTACTCATAAGAAGGATCATTCTCCAACTGTACCACCTCTTAAGAGTGTACATGTGAAATATATGGTATGTAATTGCTTCAGATGGATACATGGAAAATATCATGTACTTTAGAAATGGTAAGTGGAAGTGCTAATCGATAGTCCACAACAGCTACATGATCAAGAATCTCAAAGTGACCATTGTACTTGAGGCTTAAGTTTCCTTTCTTCACAAAACTCTTAACATGCTGTCAACTTTAGGTGGCCTTGATGTTATGCAGAATGGTTTTAACCTTATCCACCATTTATTTGACCTTTTCCAGACCTATATGATTATGCACACTGACATCATCACCACACACCATTTTTCATCACCTTTTCCCATAAAGGGCTTTATATGGTACCATTTGGATTCTAGTATGGAAACAATTATTATAGTAGAATTCAATCATTGGAAGATGTTGGTCTTAACCTCCTTTGATGTCAATAGAACAAGCTCTCATCATATCTTCTTGTGTCTGAATAGTTCTATAAAATTGACTATTAGTTTTTGTATGATAGTTCATACTGATGTTCAGTTTATTTCTTAGAGCATGTTGGTGACTTTTCTAGAACATCCAAGTGAATCTAAAGTCTCTATCAAATACAATAGATAGTGGTAATACATACTTTCTTACAACCAATTTGATATATATCCAAGCAAGTTGATCTAATAATAAGTCCTCTGGAATTAAAATAAAGTGAGTTGTCATCGTAAGACGATCCACAATAACCCATATATCATTTGTTCATTTTGATGTCCTTGGAATTACAGTGAAAATGTATGTGGTTATGTTCTCCCACTTCCATGTTTGTATGGGTAGTGGGTGCATCATCCCCTTAGACTTATTTTGTTATGCCTTCACTTATTGACATACCAGGAACTTTGATGTATACTTAACAATATCATACTTCATGTTTTCCCACCAAATTTATCTCGGAGATCTCAATACATATTTGTGCTCTTTGGGAGAATAAATAAGGTATATTTATGTGCGTAATTCAAAATATTATTCATTATCTTTGGATTAGATGTTACATTTAATCATAACCCAAATCTTACAACTCCTCCTTTATCAATCTTTAACTCAGAGGATTTCCCATTTCTATCAGCTTCCACCATTTTCTGAATTCTCACATGTTTTATTTGAGCATACTTTATTTAATCCAAGAGGTGTCATTGAGAAAATAATTTCAAAAATGATTGATGATGTTCCCCCCTTAATGATTTCCATGTCCATACTCTTAAAATCTAATAAAATTCTATCTTTTTCAATTCTCATCATTGATAAAGATGCAAGATCCTTTTAACATAGAGCATCTTCCACGTTATTTTCCTTACCTTGATGGTTGTGGATTGAGTATTGATAATCTTTGATGATCTATAATCATATTTTTTGGAGAATATTCATTTATTTTTGTGTGAATTTATATTTGATACTCTTGTAATCATTATACATCTCACAATTCTCCCCATAGAGATAATGTCACTAGATTTATAATGTAAAGATAACAACATCCAACTCTATATCATGCATGGTGTAGTTCATCTCATGTGGTTTCATCTATCTTGAGGTGTAGGCTTTTAATAAACCATTTTACATTATTAAACAACCAAATCCTTTCTTTGAATCACCACTTTACACCACAAAGAGTTCTCCACTCATTGGGTGTATGCGTATTGGTGCAATGATAATCATCCTTTTAATCTTCATAAAGCAATCTTCACATTCTTGATTCCAGAAAAACACCACTCTCTTTCATTTAATCTTGGTCATTGGGTTATAAAATAATGAGAATTTATTAAAATATCATCGATAATACCCGGATAGAGCCAAAAATTGGCGAATCCCTGTTATAGATTTTTTCCTGAGACACACTTCACTTACCTTTTCCTTATAAGGATCCACAAATATCCCTTTTTTGGAGTTAATGTTCCCCAGGATAGATACTTCCTCCATCCAGAACATCCATTTACTATACATTCCATATAGTTTCTCCATTCACAACGTATTTATCACTGTATTCCAATACGCCTAATGTTCTTCATTGCTCTTGGAGTATATCAGAATATAATCGATAAAGACTACAACAAATTTATCGAGGAAACCTATAAACACTCTATTCATTAAATCCATGAAAATTTATGAAGCATTAGTGATTCTGAAAGTCATCACTATGAACTCATATTTTCCACACCACATTCAATTGGCAGTCTTGGGAATATCTTCTATCTTGACCTTTAATTGGTGATATCCTGATTGGAGGTCCACCGTAGAGAAATAACTAGCCCCAAGAAGTTGATCAAACAAGTCATATATCCATGGTAGGGGATACTTTTTCTTTATCATGATATTATTAATTTCACGATAATCAATTTAGATGAGAATTGATCCATATTTCTTATTGATGAAGAGGACTGGCACACCCAATGGCAAAGCACTCAAGTATATAAAACCATTATCCATATTCTCATGTAACTGCTTCTTCAACTCTTCCAGATATACGGTGACCATTAAATAAGGTTTCTTTGATATAAGTAGGGATCTAGGAATATAGTCAATTGAGAACTAATGTAACATCCCGGTTCCAGAAGCTACTCAACGGGTGCCCCAGACCCGGTTGGTCACATGACCTCAAGTGCATTTCCCCAAACACTAGAGGCTACCAACTAGCAGCGATGGCCCAGGTCTGATAGTGGGGAAACTATGCCCTCATTTTCCAAAGTGAAGCGCAGCAGAAAATATAAATAGCATACAACAACAGTGGAAGCAATAAACCATGCACATTTAAAATGAACAATTGCAGTAAAAGATAACCAAAAACTATATAGATAATGATGCAACATGTCTCTAGTTCTATGAAAATATCCAGAACATGTTACACATCAATACTGTACAATGCAATACAGCTCAAGTACATGGTATAGTAAAAAAAAGTGAAATAAGAACACAGCAGCATCCCAAGCCTAAGCTTCAGTCTAATGCTCTCCTACTCCTCTACAACAATTAAGTAACTATATAGGGACCCTTTCCCTTACCCACACCTGCATCAATATAGTCTGTTTGGGTCAAAGACATGACCGAAACAGGTTGTCAGAAATGAATCCCAGTAGTTACCCAAAAATGGCCCATGCCCAACTATCAGTTTAAATGTGAAACAACATGTGCAGTTGTAAATTGCAACTACTAAGTAGATCTCAAAAGTAAATAACTCTACCAATCATATTTCCATTTTAATATTCATTTATTCATTTAATAAAAGGAAATTCACTATAGTGAATTTCTATGTAAATAGTCAGTGTCTTCCGGCACGTAAACCCTTACCCTCAGGTAATGATAATCCAAACCCACATGAATCTTTTCACAGGCACATCAAATAATTCCCACATGCATATGAGGTGTCGCCCACAGGAACAGAATATACTGCCCATAGGCACGAAAGAAGTTTCCCTTAGGCTGAACATAGCACTGCCCATAGGCTAATCACAACACTACCCTCAGTTTAAACAAGTAAACCATCCATTCCCAAAATATAAACAAGCAGTTTATATACAATTCTTCTCAAGGTAATTATGACATGATAAAATTTACCGTTTAACGTTGGGTAACCAGGCTAAATGGATAAATAGAGGAACACACCCCATGAGTGGTCCTAGATCCATGCAGTGATCCCAAATGACAGTTTAACAATTTCATTGAATTACCTATGCAATTATAGGTATTTAAAACAACCAACTCCTTATCCCCACGACACCCCAACATGGGTTCGTTGCACATTGGTACACAAAAATCACAACAGTTGGAATTTAAACACCAGACAACCTACCAGGATCACCCCTGATCGCTATACATGAACGAAGATCCTCTAATCGTCCAAGAATGATATAAATCTTAGGTAAAAGAATTCCCATTCAAATGTAGATAACTTACCATCAGGAAATAATTGTTAATAATGGCTCAAGGAGAGGGGAGGTCTTACCTGTATGGTTCCAACGAGATCGACGAAGGAAGAATTGAATTCCCGGTTCTCTATTGGGTGATCCCCAAAGCTCCGGCCATCCTCCCAATATCTCCTCTTGTTATAATCCTTCTCAGTGAACAGAGGAGGCTACTTCCCATTTTAAGGAAAAAAACACAGACTACACGGCGTGTACAATTGAGTACAAGACGTGTAATTTCCATTTTTTTAACTGTTCCTTCGGTGGTTTCTTTCCGCCGCGGCACTGTTCATTTGTCTACATGAGTACACGAAATGTATTCTGGGTTACATAGCATGTACTTTACTCAGCTTCCACCGCCTTACAATTTGCCTTCCGACTGACTACACGGTGTCTAAATACCCACTACACGGCGTGTAGTCGGTTTTTACACCGATCATCGTCGACAGTCCTACATGCCCTGTGTACTCATTCCACACAGCCAAAGTACACGACGTTTGGAGAAGTACATGGTGTGTAGTCACAAAACATATGATTTCCTCCCATTTTCCTTATTCTCTCAAAATCATTTAAGGAAAAGAGAGAAGAAGAAACTCATACCTCAAGAATAAGAACGAGGTTATTAAAAATTTCCCCCTTAAAGAAATTCGTCCCTGAATTTCCCTTCCAAGGGTGGTGAAGTTAGAGCATAGAAAAACTATGGACACTAAGCAAGTACATCGGTCTCCCGCTCCCAGGTTTGGTCCTATACTTGGCCATGCTTCCATAGCACCCGTACGAGAGGAACTCACCAGCCTCGGAGAACCTTCGTGCTCCTATCCACGATTCGAATCAGATGCTCCTCCAAGGATGAATCTATATGAAGATCAACCTCCTCTGGCTGAAAGACGTGAGACGGGTATGAAAGATAGCTGTGCAACTCAGATACATGTAAGATGTCATGCATGGCCGGGTAATTCTATGGTAACTGCAACTGATAGGCATCCAACCCAACTCTCTCTATGAATCTAAAATGTTCCCACATACCTCAGAAAAAGTTTACCATGTCTCCTGATCCGCTTGTGTCCCAACCTCGATGAAACACACAAGAAACCTGATCCCCAACCAAGAACTCCAAGGGTCATCTGCGGCGATTTGCATAAGATTTCTGAAGAGACTATACAGTAGCCATCCACTTATGAATCAACTAGACCTACTCAGAAGTCTCCTACTAGAGATGTGATCCCAGTAAAGCTGCCTCACCTGCCTCCATCCAACACAAAGGTGATTGAAATGGCCTACCATACAAAGCCTGGTATGGTGCCATCTCAATAGTTTCCTGAAATCTATTATTATAGGAAAACTTGAATAGGGGTATATGATTCTCCCAGGAGCCCCCAAAGTCTAGGACGCATGCACGTAGCATGTATTCTAGCACCTGTACCATACACTCTTACTGACCATCGGTCTGAGGGTGGTAAGTTGTACTCATATGCACCTGTGTACCCAGTGACCTCTGAAAACTCTGCAAGAAACGAGATGTAAAATGGGAATCCTTATCTAAAACGATAGAACAGGGTACTCCATGAAGAATTACAACCTCTCAGATATACAAATTCTCGAGCTCATCAACTCTGAAGGTCGCCTTGATTGGCAAAAAGTGAGCTACCATTGCGAGTCTACCTACAACAACCCATACGAAGTCATTTCCTCGAGGTGACCTCGACAACCCAGTCATGAAGTCCATCACGACATCATCCCATTTCTACTCTGTAATGGGTAACTGTTGTAACAGTCTGGCTGGCCTCTGATGCTCCACCTTCACTTGCTGAAAGGTGGAACATCTCGTAAGAAAACCAACTACTTCTCTCTTCATACCCGGCCACCAGTACTGTCATCTCATGTCACCATGCATCTTGGTAACTTCGGGATGAAATGCCCATGCTAAAGCATGAAACTCCCACATCAACTCCTCACATATAGCCCCTGGAACCCACACTCATCAATGGAAACATAGTACCTCATCATCGCCTAGCTTCTATAGAGGATGATGGTCCTCACTTTCCACCAACTCCCGTAGAACTAGGCCTTCTGAATCAGATAGCTGTCTCATCCCCACTCTATCCAGGAGGGTAGAAGTCACAACTAAAGATGAAAGATAGGGTTTCCCCTGACTGTCATGAACCCACAAAATTATCTCAGAGAACAAATCCATAAGTTGCCACAAACGACTGGCCTCACGAACCACATGTGTCTGATTCTTCCTGCTCAGTGCATCAGCAACTGCATTACCATTACTAGGAGTATAGGCAAGGTCAAAATAGAAGGACTGAAGGTATTTGATCTAGCTTCGATGCCTCAGATTCTAGTCACACTCGGTAAATATATACTTGAGACATTTTTGGTCGGTGAAAACCACAAAATTCTCTCCCAAGAGATAATGTCTCCAACAACGTAACACATGAACTACTATAACCAACTCGAGATCATGCGTCGGGTAATTCCTCTCATGTGGCCTCAACTGCAAAGACCCATACGCAATAACTCGATAACCCTGCATCTACATAGATCCTAGCCCAATATATGATGCATCATAGTAAATTGTATAGCTCTTTCCCTACTCTGGAAATACTAGGATTGGTGCTGATGTAATCCTTCCCTTCACCTCCAGGAAGGCTATCTCACAAGCTTCTGTCCAAACGAACATCACACCCTTCTTAGTCAAAGCCGTAGACGATGCTGCTAAGTGGGAGAAGGCTTGTATAAAATTCCTATAGTAACTAGCATCCCCAAGAAACTCCATATCTCAAAAATGTTTTTAGGATGCTCCCAGGAAACTACTACTCTCAACTTCTCTGGGTCTACTGCAACTCTTACCTCTGAGATGATATGACCTAGTTAGTGAATCTGGTCCATCCAAAAGTGGCACTTTGAGAGCTTTGCATATAGCTGATGCTCTCTCAGTGTACTCAGCATGATCTCAAGATGGGTTACATGGTCAAGTTAAGTGTGAGAGTACATCACGATATTGTCCATGAATACTACCACAAAAGAGCCCAGATAAGGATGGAACACATGATTCATCAGGGCCATGAAAACTGTTGGTGCGTTTATGAGTCCGAACAACATAACCATGTACTCATATAGATCATACCTACTTTTGAAGGCTGTGATAGGTATATCATATGGTATAATGTGAAACTGATGATATCCATATCTCAAGTAAATATTCGAGAACACTCATGCTCCTCAAAGTTGATAAAAAAGATCATCAATCCTTGGTAAGGGATATCAGTTCTTGACCGTCAACTAGTTCATCTTCTGATAATCCACATAGAGTCTGAGGGTACCATCTTCCGTCTTCGCATAAAGGACCAGAGAACCCCAAGGAGACATACTGGGTCGGATAAATACTTTTGTCTGTAACTCCTCTAATTGTCTCTTGAGATCCTATAACTCAGGTGTAGCCATCCTATAAGGTGGAATGGACACCTGTGCCGCTCTTGGCACAAGCTCGATAGAGAAAATCCACCTCACACTCTGGAGGTAGCACTGAAAAGTTGTCCGAGAAGACATACAAAAAATTATCGACAAATGGAGGGAAGTCCTTCTAACAAGTCCCTTGATCATCTAGATATAAACTCAAAATCTGGGATCTGACTCCACCTTACCTGTGATGCTCTGGTCTAGCTCGACTCGCATGAGCATCCCACTCGTCTTTGTATAGAAACTCTCTTACCTCTCGTGACGTGAAATTCACCCTGCGATGATAGAAGTCTCCAAAGGCTCAAAAGGGAACCAAACAGTCCATCTCGATAATGGCATCATAGCTCGTTATCTCCAATACATATTGGTCCCAACGAAAGTGAAACCCACCAACCTCAAGGGGGAACCCCTTGCACTGACGCACACCATCCATTATAGTCCCCAATGACGTTTCTAGCATCATAACATCAGATGAATAAGAAACATACAGCCCAAGGATCTCCACAACTGGAACAGATACAAAGCTATACATAGAACCCATATCAAAATGTACTGAAGATAAGACAGAAACTACTAGAATAGTACCTCTGACAGTAGATGGTCTGGGATCCTGATCTTGTTGGGTCTATTGAACTGCTTATCCCTGCCCAGTGACACGGCCCTGCGACACAGCCTGGCTACCCTGATCAGTCCCACCCTACTGCCTCTGAGATCCTGGTGTCTGGTTACCATGACCACAACCACCATCTCTTCCTGCAGGCCCTGATGTATTCTAGTTCCCTGACTGGTAAGAAGCTGGTGGTCTTGCCCCCACACACGGAGTCTACATAGAACCCCTCTCACTAGCCACTGGTGGAAATGCCCGGAAAAAGTGCTGCAGATACCCCATCCTACTGCAAGCTTAGAATTCCACTGGGTCACATGGACACTGCGGTCTCTTGTGCCCCTCCTTACCACACTGGTAGCACATTACATGGCCACCTGAAACATTATTCTGGCTGGTATATCCACCATGAGTGAATTCCATCTGTCACTTCCTCTTACTGGTAGAAATAGTACCAGAAACTGGTGTCGAACCGCCCTGGCCCACACCACTAGCTTCCCACAGATTCTGCTCAGTAATCAGTGCCTAGTTCAGAATATCATGTACAATAGGAAACCTGAAAACATTCAACAATGCTCGTATGTCATATCGAATACCATACTCAAAGATTCTGTCCCTCAATGTCTCATCACCCACCAGAACAGGTGCAAAACACTGAATCTCGGTGAAACTAGTAGAATAATCCATCACTGGCATAGTGCTCTACTGCAGATTCATGAAATCTCAAGATCTATCTTCCATCAAAGTCTCTGGGAATAAGATGTCATATAACGCAGACTAAAAATATTCCCACGCCATGTCTCTGTGATTCTCTGTCTGAGTGGTAACTTCCCACCACCACTTGGTAGAATCACGCAGTATATAAGTCGCGAGCTTGACCCTCCACCCTGGAGGTGTCTCAAGATGCTTGAAAATAGTCTGTAATGAATCCATCCAAGAATCCATAGCATGTGGTTCACCATCCCTTAAAAACGTAGGCGGATTCTGCTGCAAGAATATACGTTTCAGCTCAGCCATTGATGTGGTAGATGGTGGGGCTCCCTAAATGGTCTGCAAAAACCACATGAAACCTTCATGGGATTGCGCATCCGCGCCTGTGTCTGATATAATTGTTGGTGCCACATCTGGTCTTGATGGAGGATCCAATGGTATCCCGTGGCCTACCATCTCTGGAGTATAATCATTGCTGCTCTTTTGGTGAACAATGCATGGTAATCTTGGTGGCATGACTCTACAAGGCCAAATGCACACCATAGATCTAGATTATCAAAGACCGAAAATAAGAAGACAGAGAAAGAAAGTTTTCAAAATTTACAAAACTTGACTACGCGAAGTGTATAAATACTACACAGCATGGTCTCACAACCATTCAAATGGGTGTGTACTGCAGCTAAAACTAGCCGTGTAACACCCCAAACACAAGGCGTGTCTTATGAATACACTACATAGTCTTGAATCCTCCTTCCCTGCCCGAGTCCTCCTACACGACTATGACACACAACTCACTTTTAACAAGACTAAATGGTGTGATTTCCTTCTACACGACGTGTATGGTTCAATTTCCAACTTCCAATGTCATTCGTGACACGACCGACTACTCGGCTGACACCACACGGCGTGTTACTCCCGCACATGGCATGCACAACACCCCGTTTCCCCAACCACATGGCTAAGTCCACACGATCTCCCACTGTTAAGGAGTACACGACGTTTCCATCAGGTACATGGGGTGTTCAAGAAGAGGCAAAACTGACCCGTGTTTATTAGCTACACGGCTGGGTCCCCAGACTAGACTACACGACGTGTTCCATAGTGGACATGGCGTGTACGTCTCAAGGTCTCCTCTGTCCATGTTGTTAGTTACACGGGAAGACTCTGGATCAACACTGCCTAGCGTGTACATCCGGTACATGGCGTGTTTGTCTCAATCCTTTCCCTACCCCATGTGCTTGCCCACATAGTCTATGACATGGTAAGAGACTACATGACATGTACTTAGGTTACCCGACGTATACTCAAATTTTTTTCATTTCTTCCAGAACAGAAGAACACACGGCTTGTGTTTGAGGAACTACACGGCGTGTATCCCTGGTTTTCCGAATAGTAAGCCTCTAAAACTACTCTGGAACCCAATATATTCTGAAAAAAAAACCTAAGTTCCAAATTCAGATCAGTAAGTGCCCATACTCCCCGCGAATCATTGTTTGGCATCTTATATATGTTATACATATGTAAACAAGTCAATGATCCACCAAATTCCAGTCACTGAGGGCCCATACTCCCCAAAAATCCAATGTTTGGCTTCCATCCTATCAAAATGATCACACAAAAACACCCTGTCACATAGAAGATATTTATCAAGAAGCTATCATAACAGAATGATTTTCTAGCACAACAACTATCACAACAACATGAAATTTCTAATGTGCCTACATGTCAAGGAATTATGCATGGCATATGATTTCTAGAATGTGCCTAAATGATACATGAGATGGAATACCCTCATCTCATCGGGTTGAAACCAAATAAAACCCATGGATAGCATATAAACAACACAATAACAAGTGCATCACCCCGCAGTGAAAATAAAATCAACACTAAAATTTGCAAAATCAGAATAATTGCAAAAATACGAGGTCGACTAGATTTTCCCTGTACACGAGTTAGCTACTCCTAGGCACAGCTTATTACCAACTACTATTTTCATCATGTCTTTGGCTAAGGCTCGAAATAGTACGTCAAAGGAAAGAAACTTCCTCTGATACCATTTTGTAACATCCCAGTTCCGGAAGCTACGCAACAGGTGCCCCAGACCCGGTTGGTCCCATGACCTCAAGCACATTTCCCCAAATGCCAAAGGCTACCGAATAGTAGTGAGGGCCCAATTCTGATATTGGGGAAACTATACCCTCAGTTTTCCAAGTGTAGCATAGCGGAAAAGATAAATAGCAAACAACAACAACAGATGAAATAAACCATACACATTTAAAATGAACAACTTTAGTAAAAGATAACCAACAGTTATATAGATAATGATGAGACATGTCTCTAGTTCTATTAAAATAGTCAGAACATGTTACACAACAATACTGTAAAATACAATACAGCTCAAGTACAAGGCACATTAAAACAAAACAGAACAGTGCAATAAGAACTCATTAGCATCAAAAGCCTAAGCTCAGTCCCATGCTCTCCTAATCCTCTACAACAATCAATTACCTGTAAAGGGACCCTTTCCCTTATCAACACCTGTAGAAATATTGTGTGTTTGGGCCAAAGACATAACCCAAATAGGGTGTGAGAAATGAATCCCAGTAGGCACATACCAAAGGCCCATGCACAACTGTCAGTGTAAATGTGCAACAGCGTGTGCAGTAGTAAAATGAAACAACTAATCAGTACTCAAAAGTAACTAACTCTACCTGTTATATTTCCATTTTATTATTCATTTATTCATTCAATATACGGAAAATCACCACAGTGAATTTATAACTAAATAGTCAGTTTCCTCAGGCACGTAAACCCTTACCCTCAGGTAAAGAGAATCCAAACCAATAGGAATCTTCCCATTGATACATCGAATAATTCCCACAGACATACGAGGTGTTTCCCACATGAATAGAATCTACTGCCCACATGCCTGAATGAAGTTGCCCTCAGGCTGAACAGAGCACTGCCCACAAGCTAATCACAACACTTTCCTTAGGCTAAACAAGTAACTGGGCCATGCCAAACATATAAAAAATCTATTTATATACAATTCCTCTGAAGGTAATAAAGACTTGCTAAAATTTATGGTATACCCTCCGGTAACTGGGAAAAACGGCTAAACAGAAGAACGCACCCTATAGGTGGTCCTGGATCTAAGCAATGATCCCAAACAACAGTTTTACAAATTCATTAAATTACCTATGCAATTCTACATATTTAAAAAATCTAAGGCCTTAGTCCCGCGACACCCCAACATGGTTTCATTGCATATTGGTACACAAAATGCATAACAGTTGAAATTTAATCACCAGACCACCTACCTCGATCGCCCCTGATCACTATACGTAAACGACGCTCCTTGAATCTCCCAAGAATGAAGTAGATTTGAGGTAAAATAATTCTCGTTCAAATGTAAATAGCTTTCCCTTGGTAAAGAATTGGTAAGAATGACTCAAGGAGAGGGGAGGGCTTACCCATACGGTTCCAACAAGATCGATGGAGGTGGAATCAGATTCTCGGTGCTCAATCGGGTGATCTCGAAAGCTCCGACCATTCTCCCAAGCTCTCCTCTGGTTATAATCCTTCTCTATGAACATAGGATGATACTACCCATTTTAAGTGAAAAAATAGACTACACGGCGTGTACTATTGAGTACACAATGTGTACTTTCCATTTTTTAACTGTTCCTTCAGAGGCTTTTTCCACCGCGGAACTGTTCATCTGTCGACATGAGTACATGACGTATATTTTTGATTACACGGTGTGTACTGTTGCTCAGACCCCACCGCCTTACTATTTTCATACTGACTGACTACATGGCATGTAAAAACCCACTACATGGAATGTAGTCAGTTTGTACACCCATCATCGTCGATAGGCCTACACGCCCTGTGTACTCATTCCATACGGCCAATGTACACAGTGTGTGGAAAATTACATGGAGTATAGTCACAAAACCTATGATTTCCTCCGATTTTCCTTATTTTCTCAAAAACACTTTAGGAAAAGAGAAAAGAAGAAACTCGTACCTCAAGAATATGAACTGGGTTCTTACAACTAAACCTGTAGATTAGGAGGAAGTCTATGTAAATCATTACAAAATGCATCAGTGTAATCCCTCAGGATTGGAATATATCTGATAAGTATCATATCCTTTTTCTCATTCATTTGATCTCGACATTATTTCTCATAAGGTATTAATATGCACACTTGAGACAATTATTCTAAAAGAGATTCATCTTCCCCCTTACACTTATCTCAAAATTAGAGGATTCTTCCAAATGGAGGAGTTATGTACCATTCTTGATAGTTGATGTTGGATTTGTATAAAGATAGAAAATCCATTCCCAAGATAGAATCATACTTCACTAGATGGAGTACAAAATGATTTTTAGGTAGGTTCTATCCACAATCATTTTCTAGGGAGGAGTTGTAAACCTTGGAAACTATAATATTCCAATTCTCTCTTCTCAAATATAACTTATCTTCCAAATTTTGACGAGGTTTCTGAATTGTCCAACTAAACATGAAATATATTAATGAATTCATAGAATCAGAATCAAATAGTATGTTTGATATTCTTAAAATAATAACTAGAATACTTGTCACAACATTGTATTCCAGATCCAACTTTACAATAGTGATAGCATAATCCCTTCCTTGTTTCCTTAGAAGTTGTTATTGATTTCCATAGACAACCATTATCTTAGGGGAATTGTTCACATAATTCTCACTCCCCATGTAGTTATAACACTGTACCACTGGCTATGCATTTATATGAACCTTTTATTCTTATTTCACACTAGCAAGATTATTCATATCTCTCTGGTAGTTCATTGTTATATGTCATATATTTCCACAAATGAAGTAATTATGGGTTCCCTTTAGATTGTTCCCAGGATGATTTTTCAAAAAAATTTCACTAATGGTATGTTCGATCTTCTTTCCATCATGAGATTTATTGGACGAACCAACCATATTAGACTCCATCTTATTCTTTTTTTTTCACTGGTCCTATGAGAACACTAGGAATCTCCGATCTCCATTTCATACTTGAGGGAACCACAGACAATCACCTCATAAATTTCAAAGTATTGAATCATCAATGATTTTTTATACTATGATTTAGTACAATATATAATCGATTCACCTTGCATTCAGGGATCATGACAAAGATGGAGGCATATCTTGCAAGCCTAGTGATGTTTCCTTCATACGCCCCGATGGACTCATCTTCCTTCCTCATGAGTCTAAGGGGCTATGTTTCTATCACGAGAATGAGGGTTTGGAGAAAATATTTATTAAAAAACATTTTCTCAAATTCCACCCAAATCCATGGAATTAATTTCATCTTGGAACTTTTCATTCTTGATCTCTGTCCACCATTGTTCATCTACCACTTCAAAATGATTGAATGCCAGTACAACTTTCTCTTCTTTTGAGCACCAGAGGAAAGATAATATATTTTCAATGGAGTTAGTCCACTCTTCATTGAGGATGGGATTAGAATATGTAGTAAACATGGGAGGCCTTTTCTACCTAAATGACTCAATGGAAACCTTGTCTTTCCTTGGGGGAGGAAAGAATTCCACATGATTCAAGTTATTATTCATAACCTGAGCCAACTGAGAATATACTATCATGATGTTTTGAGCACCCATTCCCATCATATTTGGAATATCATTAGAGAAATCTTAATATTACCAATCCCATCGATTATTGGAACATGTACTTCCATTTCCCACCATTGACTAAGAAAAATAACATACAATTAGGGTGAAGGAATAGTTAGATAATAAGCATAAAAAGGAAACATTTAATCCTAAAAGGATAAAATCATAAAGCAAAAATGTAACCTAAATTGTGATTCCCTAGGATTGAATCTAGGTAATCATTGATATATTTATTAAATTATGTTATTATTAGTCTTTTCTATTGTCTTAATAATACTTTGTACCAATCTTATGAATTTACAAGGGCATATCCCCCCAGGAGTGTCAAACCAAGGGTGCATCAAGGCCCGTTGTGGTGCACCAGTTCCCATTTGAGTTTATATCCAAGTGTTGTTTTCAGGTTTTACCCCTAGATACATCTATTCTAGAGCCACCTCTTCCTATTTGAATCTATACAATGATTTATTTTCTTGATAAACCACTTACACTATACTGACCAAAATTTATGGATGTTTTCTAATACTTAGTCTCATCCCTAATGTTCTTACTAAACTGCTCTATTAAAAATATTAAAAAACAACTAGACCATCCTATGATACGAAATATAGTGACATTATCCTTTTACACATATCATAGCATGATTTTAAGCATAATAAAACATCATATTAGAAGCCAAGTATCGTGAAGTCTAGTGTCTTCAAAGACTATGCACATAAAATTGAAATTAATGGACTGAATAAAAAAATTATATATTTAATATTTATAAAGAGATACTAAATTCTATTGTGCTCATACAACATCATAGGGTAACCAGGGGATAACATGAAGGGGGGGGGGGTGCTAAAATATATTTAAGTAAAAAAGAATAGAAATTATGCTTTATCACATGGGTTCGAAGGCATAAATAGTGAAAATAGAAGGCATGGAACATATGAAATCATAACATATAAACATGGGATAATATAAACAAGGACTCAATGTAAAGTGGATGAAACATAAAAACTGAATTTAGTGCACGTAATGTCTCATTGCACATAGATGAGAACAAGTCCAGGTTACCCACTAATACAATTTCACATGGTAGCATGAGTCAATGCTAACCGCCACGAAAATTGCACATAACGTCTCATGTGACTCAACTTTACCGAATTCATTAGAGTGCTATCTGGGTGAAAAGATATTAACATGTTAATGAATATGCTTTTCACTTATATATTCATACATAATCAATCAAAAACACAAGGCCACCCATGGATTGAATTGGGTATCATAATCATGTAATAAAACATAATGAATGGGTGTATCATAAAAGTGTATTTGAATGAATTGGATTAGAACATAAATGGATATTCAAAAGGTAAAATATTCATATATAATGGTATGTTATGTCAAATATAAGTGAAAACATGTCAAAATAGTATATAATAATTTTTTAGAATTAAAACATTTTAGTGCGGTTTTAAGGTAAACACTAACAAGAATTTAAAATAGAAAAGGAAATAATCTTTTGTAAAAAACCAGATTTGATCCATGATTTTTGTCATAATAAAAACAATGGTATTATAAAAATATGGTTTCTTAAATCATAAGGTATAGTTCAGTCGAAATTTTGAATGAATTTGGGAAGTTCCCTTAAAGGGGTTTGTTTTTCTGGATGTATTGAGGAGGGAACCTCTTGAAAACATATATATCCTAGAAAGAGAAATATGAATGGATATTTATACATGAGTTTGATAATGTAAACAAAATTTATAATATATACATAAAAATAATATAAATATAAATTTGGATAAAAAGAATGATAGAGAAACCCAAAGGAATAATGGAGGTTCAAGTAGAATCCCTTACCTTAAGTCTGATAGTGTAATGATCAAGATATTAAAGATCAGAATAACATAATTAGATTAATTAATTAATTATTAAAGAACATATTTTTAATTTAATAGATTTATTATAACATTTATATGTTCATTCATAGCCTTTTTGATGGGTTAAGAAGTTCAATTTCATTGTTTGGGTCTGTATGTTCCATTATTAGTTTACTTATATACCTGAAAGGATAACCATGTAAAATGAGGATGGTTTTCCATAATTTGAGTTGTATGTTATTATTGATCTTCTATAATGTTACGTGGTTGTAAATTTAATTTGATTACTTGGAGCGACGTTGAATCATTACTTCAAAATTTAGTGATGACCTTTTGGGTTAATAGGCGGTTTTTAACCACAATGAACACATTTTGTTTTAGAAGTAGAAAACATGTGTAAAAAAAATCCATAACCATAGATGAGACATAATAAATATCTTATAGTTTGGGTCAATCATATTAATTGTTTAATGGACATAATTTAATATCATAATGGTAATTGAATTCCCATTATCCTTGAATGTAGAAAATTAACACATATCAGATTATATCTTTTCTACTAGAATAAAATAAGGGTAAATGAGATATGATAATAACCTAATCCATTATCATAACTAAATTACATTACATGTAAGGTAATATATTTTTCATAACATTTGGATGAGGAGAGTTAAGGATATAAAAGAAAACAACGGAACATGAAAAGAAAGTAAAATCATTGAAAAGTGGAATTTACCTCTTGAGATAATCTTCCTTGAGAGCCTCTTAATGGGAGAGGATTTGGTCTTTGGAGGAGACCAAGGGCTGACAGATGTGGAGGAGGAGCTTGGGGAGATATTTTAAAAGAATTTAGGAAAGGAACATGCCTTGAGACGAGTGAACAGAAGAGTAGATTGTGGGTGGTTTTTATAGTGGAGTAGAGGAGAGTTTTCTTAAACTTTTAATCATTAGATTATTATTTCCCTATTAGACAAGAAATAGTGATGATTATATTACAAAATATTATAGAAAGTGCATCTGAGTTTGAAACAATGGCCATTTACGTCATCCATGACTCAAGCATGATGTAGGAATTAATTTACATAACATTTATCATAAATTACAATATTTTACTATTAACCAAAAATTCAAGTATTTTAGAAAAAATATTCACCATAACCATTAGTCGACGTATAGAATAGAAAATTAAATCCATTTTTCAAAAATAATTTTTTTAAATATTATTAATTTAATTTTTAATAAAAATCATATTTTACATACAGAGTTTAAAACTATAACTAATTTTATAATGTTTTCAAAAACTACACAAGGTCTTATAAAATTATCTTAAAACTAGAAGACATGAAATTGTTAATTTATAAACATATTTTATAAAAATAAATTATCATTTTAATTAATTAATTAATTATAATTAATAATTTATGACTTATAAAAATACCAATACTTTTACTATGGTCATATTATCAAATATAAGATGCCTATTTTTTTATAAATTCAAGGGTGAGGTTATTATTATTTTGGTTGATTTATTACACATAAGGTCATCTTACTATTCATAAGGGGGTTACTATTCATAAGGGTAGGTTACTATTCAACAAAAAAATTAAGTTTTTCTTATCCGACACCAATGAAATTACTGATCTCAACCATGTATGTCATATTTTCAATATTGAAATAATAATAGTGAAAATATTTGGTTTATAGGTCACATAGTTCTTAATAGATCATTGATTTGTGTTTTCATCTAATTATATGACATAATTATATGAAGTTAATTTACATTGATAAAACATTGGTTCGTTATAGTTGGAGCATGTTTAGTGTTTTCAAGTGTCGAGTTAGTTGTGGTTGAGAACTCATAATAAAAAAGCCTTATGTCTATGTCAATTTTAATGGTAAGGATTATTCAAATTCTAAACTCCGAATATTATGGATATGATCTAGGTATGTAGTGCCACATAGGTACTTATCTTATAGTTTTAGAAGTGATACCCATGTTAATGGGTGGTTGTGTGATAGGATTTGGTATATGTATGGTGTTAGTCTGGTTATTATAACCCATATATGATGCATCTAGTTAGTAGAAGTGACATATATGGGGTATGGTATGTTGTTGAAATGGGTGCGGGGGTGTCGGATGAATGAGTCTCGACTAATGGGAGATGATTTTAATTTTTTATTTTAGCCACAATGAGTCTTGAAATCTTTGGGTCACAATGAGGTAAGATGTTGTGCAAGTGAGCACGTGTTAATTGGATAGAACTGAGGTGATTCTTAGATCTCATATTGGTGCATGTGAGATGCACTTGGTGAATGAAATTAGAGACTCAATTCTTTTGGTTGTAAAATATTAAATCACCTAGGGTTTCGATGCTTGGTATCAAGTTGGGGGAGGGATATTAGGTAGGATCAGTTGAGTTCCTGACCCAATCTTATTCAAGATTTTCTACTATTATATTGGTGTGAGCGAGGTAAGAATTGTTCAATATTGGAATGATTTTAGGTGATAGGAAGTCTTATTCTAGACATTAGCATAATTGGATTTCCCTATTTTGAATAACATTAATGAGGGAACTCTCAATTTAGTAAGGCATACCTTTATGTGATCATTGTTAGTGGTTTAAGCATACAATCCTCATTGGGATGTTCCATGATACTTATGAGCTAGAGTTGAACTACATAATTGGGTGGTGTTGTAGTGTTCCCTATTTTTTCCATGGGATCAAGTTATTTAATACTGTTATACATATTTCAAACAAATATTTCGGTTGGTGAATAGTAGTGTGTGAGATGGGGTCTCATGAACCTGATAAGATGTGGTGGGTAGAGATTCTTGATGTCTAGAATGAAAAGAAAAAAAATACTATTGGTTAAGAGGGGGAAATTTTAGTATTATCATTTTTGAGACATTATTGATCAACAAAATCAATCCTAGTCATATTTTTATAGGATGGTAAGTACGACACAAGTGTAGTTACATGAGTGTGGTAAAGGTATGCCCCATTGGGGTTAGTTATAGAGGAGTTGTGTAAGTGAAACTATGGTGTGGGGATCTAACCATGAGCCACTTGGGGTGTGACCCTTTCATTGGACAAGTCTCACCAAGGATCATGGATGGTGTTTCATGATCTAGAATTGGTTGGTGATCATCCATTAGAGTATATCTTGAGTGTGAGTGTTTTTTGGACACATTCGACTATTGTGTATAGTAGAAGATGATATTTGGGCTACTGATATTGGGGTGTTGAACTAATGTAAGGATGAAAAGAAAACTCATATGGGGGGGGGGGGTGTGTTCCATGTTTGTAATAGGAATGTGACCCTTGTGTGATATGTGTTTTTGAGATGTGGAACTGGTCTTTAGATAGTGGTAAGGGAACCTAATTCCAGTACATGTGTTATTTTGATGTAACCTTGAATCCTTGATGAATTTTAAATGATAATCTACAAGTGGTTCTAGATAAAGATTTAGTGATCATTTTTGGCTAGATATGGTTTGGTTTGATACATTAATTGATAATTATGGTTGAATGTTGGTAATGGGATGAGAGAACGAGGGTTTTTTTTGGGGGATCTGTGTTTTGAGCATGAAATCACATTATCATTCATATAATACCCTGATGTGTTGAGATGTTAATGGGACAGAAATAGTGACAAAAATGATGATATATTAATTTAAAATTGTATCGGTGGTGTAATATGAGGGTTATGGAGATAGTTTGACTAGAGGAGGTCCTAATTCCTTTCATGTGTGTAATTAAATGTGGCGAGTTTAATAAATCATCGAAAATATTTTATTGGATTTGATTGGAATTTTTGGAGTTGGTTGTGTCTTTTTTAGGAACACATGATAATTTTTAGTTTTTCTTGGCTTATGAGGAATATATATTGAGCTTGGATATTAAAGTGAATATGTGAACCAACATTAGATATTCGTTATTGGGTGCACTAAATTTGGTGCAATTTCAAGTGGAATTGAGTGTGTTGTTAGAAAATAAAGAGTGGTGTTTAGTAACTAATTCTATAGGAGGAGGAATCATAGATTATAATAGGAATTCAAGATTTATATTCTATATTGGGGAGAATTATAGACCATGTTATTGATTGAATAGTGACACAATATTTTTTTGAGATGGACATGCTTGGATAAGTGTCATATTAGAATTTTGGTGATGGTTACAAGAGTGGGCTTGGGATTGGGTGGCCATTTCTCTTCTATTGGTAGATAAATTTTCAAATAATGATGGGAATTGAAGAGTATAATGTGGTCCTTGGCAAAAAAATGGATAACCAATAGAGGTTGGATGATTTATTTAGATGGACACTATGACTTCTTTGGGATGATAAGTGCTATGGTGGGTCATGTGTAATAACTAATCTATAAGGAAATTTTAGTTCAAAGGATAATTTGAGTTTTGTGTTTAGTGGTTTGGATTTCATAAAAATAGAGGGATTGATTGAGAACCCTAGAGTTATAACAAGGGGTGATTATTGATGTGGTTTGAGGAACCATAGGTTCCTTTAGTGCTTAGGTAAGCTCAAGAGATTTCTGGTTTGAAATTCTAGATTCTGGAAGAGCAGCATGGGGTGCATGGTTATCATGTTATTATAGATAGCTATTCTTCACAACCATGTAACATTGTTTTTATATTTTATAATGTTGTTTAAATAATGTGAGAGTATTTGGAAGACTATGCGATCTCAATAGATAACTGTAGCGGCACTTTACATGGTTTGCTCATTGTTTGTCAAACTGGGCATAGTAACCGTGTAAAATTGTGTGTCCCAAACAGTCAGGTCAAAATGATTGGTCCATGGTATGAAACACCAAAAGGAAAATCTATTTGGACCTTTAAAAATAGTAAAATTATAAAACTACCACTCTAATATTTAATATTTTTAAGACCTTTTTCTTTTCCCCTTCCTCTAGAACCACTTTGGTTTTTCCATCCCAACGTATAGTCTCTTCTTATGTGTTTCTCCCTCATCTAGGGTCCCAAACATGGTTTAATTATTTCATTAGAGATCCTGAGGTGATTCTATTACTCAAATTAACGGTATTTTGGTTTCCCTTCTCTGTCAAGCAAATTATTTCTAGTTTAGTTTATTAAACAAACTCATACGGTATTTCATTACTTCTTTGATTTTTCATTACTCTGGATAAAATAGAGGCTATTACCCAATGTGAAATATTTTCTAATCATGAGGTAGGTAGTCCCTAAATTTAACCCATGGTTTTGGATTATTATTAGGTGAATTGGTTATGCATTTTTTCTAGTTAATGGGAAAGACCTAGAATTTATTGAATTATTTATTCCTCAGGTAAACTGATTAAAATAATGAAATTAAATAGTTTTCAATGTCTTGGAAGGTTTTATTTTAATTTTTAGTCCATATTATAATTTTATCCAACATGAGTTATTTTTGGAACAAGGAATTGTGAAATGGAATTTCAGAATCATTTGTTAATTATGAAATCGATTTGACTCTTGAATTTATCCAATTTAAATGGAAACCATAGTTTTTGAAATTTTGGGTTCTGGGTTTGGGTTTGGATATTGTAAAATAAAGTTGGTAAATTATTTTTTAATTGGTAATTTTTTTACCTTGTGAGTTTAAATGATTGTGGTTTCTGGAATTGGTAATTATGTTTTGGAAATCATGTTTTATGAAATGGAATGATTGTCTTGTGATACTTATTTGAATGAAAATAATGGGAGGAAAACATAGGGAATTATAATTATTGTGAATTTGGATGGAATCCATTTGGAATATTCTAGAAACAATGATGTTTTTTAAATGTTTAAAGGTAAATCAATATATTTTATTTTGGAATAGAAATTTAATATGACCTTTATAATTTGTGGCTTCTAAATAGTGTTAAATTTTTATATTTCAATGCTCTATTATAAAAATTAATAGTATTAATGGTTCAATATGAGGTGAAAATCTCCCTAGGGTGGGTGTGGAGACTTATAGTTAAGGATGAGGTGAAATCACCACCAGGTGTATGAAAAGACATAAGGTTAAACACTAGGTGAACACGACCCTAGAAAATATGTAGAAACTTATGGTTAAACCTTTAGTTAAAATAGTCTCTAGTTGGAGGTGGGAAATTATGATTAAAAACATGATGAAAATGGCCCTCTAGTTGATTATAATTCGTTCAGAATGATTATATTACCCCGAGTTTATGCTTAGAGTATGAATGGGTATATTACCCTTGTCCAAGATATGAGTTGGAATAGTCATCGTGACGTGCTTAGAGACACCCCGACACTTGATGGAGTATGGTATTTTTATTCTGGGGTGAACCCGACCCTCAAGTTTGACTAGTATTTCATGATTTATTTTAAATATATTAAATATTATATTTTTAATATCTTATCTTGAGAACTACTGCATGAACTGTTGAGGAATGGTCATTTTAGGGAAGTCATTGGTGGTGGCCTACTCAATTATACTCAAACCCTACTCAGGATGCTATAGAACATGGGTACCTGAGTGGAAGAAATTGAGTTTTTTTCTCACTAGATAGGGAAATGACCCATTATATGAGGGTACATCTGGTAGGATGTGTTGGGGTATGGTGATGGGACTAGGAAAAACTTAGGACCGGTTTTGGAATGAGCTTATAGTTTAGCTTTATTTTGTTTGATTTATAATTCACATACATATGATTAACCCATGCAGTATCTTCTAAGGCATGTATTGAAAACTACCAGTTATATCATGTGATTTATTTGGTAATTTATTATCATTTTACTGATGGATATTTTTATTCAGACTGGTTTATATTTTTTCTATAAATTTTTCTAATATTACCACTCTGAAAAGAGGGTATATTCTCCAGACACTATACTAATTAACCATCTTCAATAGTGAGAATCACCTGGTGTATGATGAAAAATTCATATGGTTTATTAGTGTTCTGTTAGTTTGGGAACATGTCAATGGTTGTGGGTGGTGGAATGTTACAAAAGAAGGTAATGGGTGATAGCGGAAGCACCTTTGTGGGCATTGTATTATGATATCCTTTAACATAGTGTTTCCCGAAACCTCAATGGAGGATATTTTCACATTAAATCTATATTTAATTTAATATAGATTGGAATAAATATTTAACCAGGTTTGGTATCCATTCTCCAATGTAGATTTAGATCATCCAATAACACTTTTCAAGATTACCATTGTTGCGCTGTAAGGATCCATTTGTAGAATCCCACTAGTGCTGATCCACATGTACCCTATTGATCCTTGAGTAGCACCAATTTCTTATCAGGTTATATCGAGGTGAATCAATTATATTTCATTTTTTTTCAAGATCTCACATACTTTGACCTTGAAGGAATCTCTCTTGTGTTTCTTTTTATTTAGTGGGAGAGAGAAAAAATAATTTGAGATAGAATTCCATTGGGCACAACAATTCTATATTTTTAAAACAACTCTACCTAATCGATATGACTATCTATTTATTGAACTAGGGGTTAGGTTAAAATTATATTTAATTTCTTACCATCACTTAAATAATATTTTTATCATTATTAAATCCCATTCCACATAAAAATAATATTAGCATTTCATGATTCATGTGATAACATGCGCAATAAAAAATATTATTTTACAATATTGTAAATTAATATTTATTATTAGAAATAGTTTGTGTTTTTTCAAACTCCTCATAATTTACTTAATACTCAAATAAAAAAGATATTCATTAAAAAATATATTTATCTGAAAAGTAGTGAATAAATAATTTTTAAATATTCAATAAAATAAATAAGTAAATTTTATTCACAATCTGATGAATAAATATTTAAATTATTTATGCGAGAAATAAAAATTATTAAATTATTCCTCTGTCAAGAGAATAATATTTAATCTATTAGTTAAATTTATTTAAAATTTAATTGAGATTAGAAGAAACACTTTGTCTATGACCCTCTTGGTGTTCATTATCCTTGGCATTAAGTGGGTATGCCTAAAGTCAATGTTTTCAATCTAGAAATGTGTTATGGCACCAAAGAGTAAAAAAACATAATGAAGAAACATCAAAAACCACATACGAATAGTCACTGTGTAATATAATTACTTTATCTAAATTTCTCATCAAGTAGGATATACATCTAATTCATCAACCAATGTTTTGTAGATGTCTGCCTTTGAATATCAAATATGAACACATAAATTCCCCATGGCATTGAAATTTAATGTTATATATATATTCCTATAAAAGGGATAATATATAAGCTTCCATAAATATGGAATGAAAGAATCCTTCTTCAAATTATTCATTAATATCACATCACCTATGAAGCACCCAATATATCAAAATTATCCATGAAATCTTATCATCATGGTTTATAAAATACATCTATGTTCATGAGTTATAACATGTGTTAACAATAATCATAAATTCAAAGTAACATTACACATTCTCACTGATAGAAATAAACATGGACACCAAAACATGTACGATTCCTACTGCTGGGTATGTTATCATAATCTCCCATCTAAGAGATTACAAAGTGAGAGCTTCAGGAGATGAATCCTCATACACTTATGATTACTCATTGTAGATGGTTATATACTATGTTACCATTCATATATTGTTATCTATACACGAACCAATATTTAAGAATATCTTCATATCATTTCACGCATCTCATCATAGTGGAGAACTATTATGAACTTATCAATAAAAGATATAATCTAAAACATTTTCACATAAATTTTATGCAAAATAATAATCAATATGAGATAATATATTTTTATTAAAATTCACTTTTTTTTAAATTTATATGTAATCAAAAGTAAAAAGTAGTTGTTTCTATGGAATAGACTCAATCAAACACAATATTGAACTAGAGTTAACTACTAATGATCAGTTAGTCCTTACATGAAAACATGATTCTGTTGAGTATGGCTACAATTGCTTCCCCTATCACATTTCCATGTCTATGGTTGTTAAATACACATTTCTATGTGTCTAATATGTTTTCATCTACAATTATATCTTGAGAAAATCCATCATGTAGTTATATAATCGAGCATACAACAACATGTTATCATGATAAAATCAGGACATCCTAACTAAATCCATAGTCAAATCTCAACATAAAATGAATAATATCATTATTTTGGTATAACAATAAATTTGAATAGGATAATTCTAAACAAATTCTTAAGCTACATATGAAGCTAAAAAATAATAAAATATTATAGATATAGAAACCATTAGATGTAATATGTTTTTATTTCATATTACAATTTCCCTACTTATGATAAATGATCAAATTGAAATAAGTGTAGAAAAGTGTTCAACTAGTATTCTTACTTCTGAATTCACTAATAAATCATCTAGGTTTACTTTTCAATGTATCGTCGGATAGTTATAACTTCATGTTTATGCGATTACGTTGGATTTGATTGATATTCACTAACTATTAATTATTCATAAATAATAAAAAATGTTAGTACATATACTAGAATATGAGATGAATTACTAGAACTAAATCTTGTTAAATTATTTCAATATCCATAATCCCCTCCTACTCCCATGCATGTTTATCCAGAATAATTACATACCACTAACAACTCAGTCATGTGTTGTTTTAGTTTGTATTATTTCAATACATTGTCAATATATATACAATGACTTGATTTAATAAAATTAAAGGATCTATTTTTAATATTTTTTTCAATAGATTATAGTTTCAATTGTATGCCATACTTGTAGAAATTTCATTCTAATGTCTAAACAGGCTAGTAAGACACAACATGTTTTCTCTATATGTTATAAACATATACATCATGAAAACATATAAAATTCTTACTAAGAAATTTGTGACACGTGTTACAAAATAATTTACTAATTAATATTCTTTCATCACTACACATGATTTATTCATAAATAAATTTATGTAATATACATATATTACTTTCATTTATTGAAGTTCATTTCCCATTTTCTGTTATTTTGAGTAGATATATACATATGGTCTGATTTTTTTTGTTCCATATAAACATCTTATACAAGGATTACTCTAAATGAGGGTTCCTTGAAATATCATACCCCAAAATGATGATAATAGAAATATTCATTGACAAGTAATTTTTTTTAAAAGTCACGATGAGTGTCGAATGTATTTTTTATATACTAATGTTTAAATAATATATTATACTATATTGCTAATTAATTGAGCCATCAATTTCCAGTTTCACTTGAATACTCACTAGTAGTATCAAGTGTCAGATACATTCAAAATCCAAAGTCCCCAAATCATGATAAATGAAGTCCAGTTCATGAATTTATTCAAAATTGTAAATGTTATCATTTTTTCAATTATTTTTTATTTTAAGGAATATTTATTTTAAAAAAAATAATACATGCCTCACCCACGTCGGTGAATATAAATGACATCTTCATTTACATATTCCAACACACTATGTTTCATTGGAACTAATCCTCCCACTAAAATTATTGTATTCTAGTATTCCTATGCCAACCATTGTATATCCAGAGTCATAGCCTATAGATGTAGACTCTACTCCCAAAAAATTAAAATATATTGGACTTATTTATAGAAATATTTTTGATCTTTAGAAGACATTAATATCTTTAGTTATTATGGGATCATTAACTAAGATGAACCTTAGTTTTTTGATTTTCATCTAAAGTTAGGGATTGATTTTGAAAAACAATTTTCAATAAACACTTATGTTATTGTCTATATAGACTCTTATAATATCCCAATTTATATGATATTCATTAAAAAATATGTTTAGAATATGTTTAGTAGTTGAAGTTATATTTAAAAAAACACTTTTTTGGAAAGAATGATGGAATATTTTTAATATATATAAGAATCATCATTGATATTCCTTTTACTACTAACCTGAAATTGATGTATATAAGTAAATGTTAATTAGGTATAAAATTTTATCGATATATATATATATATGATAATTTATTACTTAGATAAGATGATTGTTTGATAATCCATCTCAGATATTCCTCAATCAATACCAAGTGAACTTATTTACTTCACTGGGTGTTTTTAATATTTATTTATGAAATAACATGAATTATAATAATTTTAATTTAGAATTATAATAGTTCATAGGTACTTTATTAAATAATTCTAAATGTTTTGTGACATACCTATATTTATAAAAGTTTATTTATCATAAACATGGAATGTAGTTTGTTTATATTTATAAATAATTTTTTAAATCTACAATAAATCATATGTATGTGTATAAATATGTCAACTAATTTTAGTATTAATTTAAAAATTATTAAATTTCCATAATCAGGTAAGGGTATTATATTTTATATTCATCATTCATAAAAATGGATATATGTGATTCCATAGTTACTGAACTTTTAGTTTATTATTAAAGAACTACAATAATATTTATTCCAGAAAATGAATTGATGTCTCATTCTGTCTAGTCATACACTTAGACACATGTTTTGGTAAAACCTATTAAAAACGTGAATCAATCCAATCTAGAAATGAGAAATAGTTATATCCCTTTTCCTGATATAGGAATCATAATTTCTCAACTCATTTGGATTTCAGTCAATTAACATTTTATTTATTATTTTTTCATATATTTAAATACATGTATGCTATAAGAATATTGTATTTAGTACACAAGAACATGATTAATATACCTTAAGTGAATAATGAATCTTTATTCTTCAATTCATATCAATTTATATTTCAGTTTCCATTATTTTCACATAAGAATAAAAAAGCCTCATAACCATTATTCTACCTTTGAATATTTTGTTAGTATGAATGAAATAATAAGGGATATTTTTGATTTAGATTATCCATGTCATATTAACCCTTTTCTTTCAAACTTTTTACTATAAGGGGTGGTGAAACATGTTTTAACCATTCATTATATTCTTAGCAAAGTACGGAAAAAGTTTCCTAAGAGAATTATCCATTTCATTTATCTAGTCTGGGATAGATAAGGATCACCATGGTGGTATGGATAATGAAATAATGGTAATGTATAATTTATTGTCAAAGTGGAAGACTATTTTTGATAATTGATAAATTTAACCTAACACATAGAATGCTTGAATAATATCTAGATTTCCTTCTTCTTATTTACAATGATACAGTCGATTGACAATATTATTTATTTAAAGTATTTATTTCTATTTTTCAAGAGATTTTAGGTGAGATATTATGTTTTAATAATCAATATATTTATGTTGTATCATTAATATCCAGACATAGTTTACAATATAATACAACGTATAGTGGAAGCATCATTAATATATCCTTGGTAGGATAAATTTTCACCTTCACTCACTTTTTGACGTGACAGAAAAGAAATAGAGGATTCTGACATATAATAATTTTTTTTCAAATAGCAATGAATCGAATAAATTAGTATATGATATTTGTAAATTTTTATTGGTAATAAAATACCCTAAGTTAATGATTGATCACAGCTGTTTCATGGTTTTTGTTTCTATTTTCAACAATAATTAAAAAAATGATTAGTGTTTTAATTGATTGATAATTATGTGAGACATAATAAATTTAATTTTTTAATGTCTCCCACTATTTTAACAACTCCCAATATCCCTCACAATTGATCTCAGAATGTATAGTCACTTAGAGAAGCTAGTAGAAAAGATCAGTACTTCCCTTATATATAATCATTTCATTAGACATGAAAACCATAACAAGTTATTTAGGAAGGTGATCTTTCAAACTGTAGGATCGTAGCTCCAAGGCCTATTGAGTGTACTCCACAATCCAAAAATATTAATTTTGATTTCCATAATGATATCTTAAAAATTTATTTGATGAAATTTGGACTTTAAATTCAATACAAGTTTAGTTAATTGAACCCAAATCTCACATGATAAATTCCCGATAAATGAAGGAGTCCAAACGTTGGCCATGTAAATAGTTTATTCTAAGGTTGCATTCCCAATCATGTGATGAATGGATTTTTATAAATTGATATTAAGTTAAAGGATTTTAATTTATTTTGCATATATTTTATCTTGATTTATCATTTTCACATATTGTTAATATTATCTTTATTTTACATAATTAATTAACCATATTGGATAAAAAATTTACACATAATGAATTTATTTAAATTTGATATTTTCACATTAATTAATTTATTTATGTGACCGTATCCTTGCATCTATAATATAAAAAATACATCAGATAGAAATAAATAAATAATAAATGAGTCGATCATGAGTGTATTTAATAGTTGATTTATTTATTGGAAAATAAATCATCCTTTTTCATAGGGGAAAAACATGTGATGGTCTTTAAATAATTTATAATAATCCACTTATAGACTATTTTACCAGATGAGTTGGAATCATAATGGTTCTTTCTTGAATGACCTACATTCATCTTAGGATAATCTATTAATAACATGGGTCCATAACTCACACACATGTGAGTGGGACCAAAGGATTGGTTAATGGGGATTACATAAATAACCATGGACACATATGTCCTATATGTGATCCATATATGTTTCTTCACCAACTTCCTCTTCACTAAATAAGGAACATTCTTCATTTTATTAAAGTTACATAATTTTTAGGAACATTACATTCCATTTACCTTGGATTTATTATACGATGAAGTTTCTTCATATTTTTTTACATATTAATATTTTTCATTTTCGTCTTTGAAATTTCTTCTTGAACTAAGTAGATTTATATTTTATACATAGTTATCTTAAACTAATTATTATTCATGGAATTATTTTAATTTCTATCGTTCTCATATCTAATAATCTTTTTCAATAAAAATTTTACAAAAAAATGACCAACATCATCACATTTTAAGAATATTATGTGAAATTTACCCTTTTAATTTCCTGTCCATTTTATGAATTTTATTTACAGAGAAGGAATCATTCTCATTCCATATCCATTAATATAATTATAATTATATAATTATAATTATATAATTGAATATATATTTTTATCATATTATTAATTATTCTTAAACATTCTCATTGATTAAAAAATTACCTAATATTTAACTTCATTCTTAAAAGAATATGTATTTATCATTTCATAGTCAATGAGGATATACTGAAACTCATCAACAGAAATTTATTCCATATATCCAAGACTATTAATTTTAGGATAAAATCTATTTAAAAAATTCCTCAACTATTCATGAACAATGAAATCATCATCCTTATTTATATTGAATCCTCTCATGTTACTCATAATTTCGTTTTCTCTATTTATGTTGTCATCAACTGACTCATCCTCATACATTTTTATTTGATATTTATTCTCAATTTTTTTATATTTTCATATTTTTCATTGAAATTATATTCATAGATACATTCTAATTTTTTCGATACTTACCAGGTTTTTTGTAGACCCATTATGTAACGACCAAAAAATTTATTAATGGAAATTCATCTTGATCTAACTAAATGTATTATTATCTTAAATTGTTATATAACAAATGAACTAATTGGGTTTTATGTTTTTGAATTTTAAAATACTATTAATCATTGATAGATTTTATAATATAGCCATTAAACATTGATCACATGATTATTATAAATATATGGCTTTAAAAAATCCAAATTACATATAAAAAGGAAGTGATGGCCTCATACAGTTGAATTGATCCATTCAAAGCCCATTTATTGGATCTCTGAAAGGAGGTGGCATCATTGATATTCGCTCTTGACCAAGCCCAAGTCGAGATTCAATATGTTAAGCTCAAGAGGAATTGCCTATGGGTGAAATGGAAGTTAATAGAGATTACATCCCGAGAGATCTTATCCAAACCACCCCAAGAGTCGTTCACCAGTGCACACCTTACCCTTCAGTCTAATGCGGGTGTTATAAGGGGTTATGTAACAAAACCCTAGGACTATTTACAATATTATTCATATAGAATATACACTCATTTTTTTAGTGTTACATTCTAATGAAAAATTAGAATTTTTAGTTAATATTTAATTAAGAAATCTATTTTGATGAATTAATGGATTTTTTGAATTAAATAATATTTTACAAAAAAATTTTATTACTAAATTATGTTTTATTAAAAATAAATTACAATATAAATATTATGAATATAAATTGGATTTTCTAAAGGTTTGAAATATATTTTGTCTAAATCCATGATGTTTCGACAAATGTCAGTTTTTATTTTAAGAGTAAAAATTCACATAATTAGAAAATTATTTATGTAAAATGAATATTGTTTTTTGGAATCAGGATTCTATAATTATCCAATGGTGAATTTTTATTAATTTTCTCAGACAGTAAAACTTTTGGATAAAAATTAAATACCGTTTAAATATATAATGTGTTTTATGACATCTTAAGGGCCCAATAGCGATGTAATAAAATAATATAAAAATTATTTTTGGACAATATATGGTTTACCATTAAAATAATGTGATTTTAGGTTTGTTTGATTTATTTTACAAGGCCTTAGTGGACCCTCCAAGAATTTTAAAACATTTTAGCCTTTTAAATTGATTTCTTTGAGAGTGTGAATCAACTCCACACAAAAAAACCTATAATTTTACGCTTTTTGGACTTTTTCCATATAAAATATTGTTTTCCACTCGCATTTGGAAAAAACCAAGGGCTGGTTTGGGGTTTTGATTAGTTTAATGTGTGGTGTCCCAAACCTAAATAATAATGAATTCCTTCTTCATTCCTATATAAACCCACCCAAGCTCCCACTTTCTCTTCCCTAAAATCCTTTAGATCTTGACCAACTTCTACCATACTATCTCTAGAATCATCCCCAGGATCCCCATTCTCTCAAGAATCCTCTTTCAATCTCCTCCCAATCCATTTGGATCACACTTTGAAGTAAGGGATTCTTTTCCCATTTTATCCATGTTTCGTAATATTGTTATATACTTTTATATTCAATTATAAATGTTGGGGTATGATTTAGCACCTCCCCCATACTTCCCTATTTATTTTTGAATAATGAGATACCAATTTCTCCCTCATTAATTCCTCTAATTTACACTCGTTACCCTGCTGAAATTCTGTAAGGAATTTCTCTCCCCTCATTTTTATTCAAGCAATTCTTTTGTATTATTAATCTATATTCCATTAATTTTTTTGGATAATGTATCTATATGACCCCATTACTATCCATTTCATTTACATATGATGAGACACCTATTTATCTTTCATCAACCTTTTTAATGAATTCTTATGTCATGTCATTATGCTGTCGAAATTGCAATGCGATTTTCCAAGCCAAAGTCACTGTGTGGCGAATATCATGCCCATTTATCTATCAAGGGTATTCAAAATTATGCACATTTACTTATTTATTATAGATATTCATGAATAATTCCACATTTAATTATCAGGGAATAAATTATTATGGTTAATAAATTCATGCTGTATGATCCATGTGGAACACTTATGCATGAAAAGAAATGTTTAAGAAGGGTGCGGCCTGATAGTGCTCCAATGAATTGGTTAAATATTTGTATCATGATACATTAAGTGAAATAAGGGTTTAATCCTGATATTTCAAGTGAAATGAGGTTTTAATCATTCTCCATGTTCAATGATCCTTGGCTCATGCTAATACCATGTTAAGTGTTGTTTCCACATTTTCATGTTATGATGACCATGCTACATCATTCCTTTATGATCATGCTTCTCTTGTGATCCATTGATATTCCCATTTCATAACTTGTATTGTAATCTTCATGTTATTCCTTCTTTACTCCCTTACTGGGCTTTATAGATCACCCTTTTTATATGAATGTCCTCATGTTATCCCATGAAATGCTAAGTATGAGGGAATGTATTGGTCATTTAAAATAAGTTTTCAATAAAGATGTTGTGTTTCGTGTTTTAAGTCGTTATGTAATGTTTCTAATCCCCAATGACTCTAGACCTATCTATATTATATGTTGAATCAAGTGAATATTTTATGTAATAAATCATGTTAATGTGTTTAATAAAATGCATGGTTGTTATAGATGGTATCAGAGGTAGTACCCAATATTAAGTGTAGCACACTACCTGGGTTGAGATCTTGGGCCCACAATGAGGATGTTGTTATCTAAATGGGCGTGGGGGATGTAACACCAAAAAATGACAAAAGGTTAAATGATTGAACTTTATGAATCATATCAATAAGGTGAACACTCCTTTTGGAAATCCTACCTGATTAGTACTCCACAATTAAGTGTGACTGGCATTTTGTAGTTATCTGGATGAGTGTTCTTCTAATAAATTTCTCAGAGTGTGTGTGTGTCAGGAAAAAATACACTATAAATAACATGCTTTGTTTTTTGGGACTTTCATTAGTCGGATGAAATGTTTGGGCACTTTGGTGGGCCCCACTATTGTGAAACTTGTGGAACCTGGAGGGCCAAGACCCGACATCCATGTTAAGGCGGGGTGTCTATGCTATTACCAAGACCCGATTCATACAATTGGTATTAGAGAATAGGTTTAGTTATTTTTGGGATTAGGATTAGAAAACCCAAGTGAAGCCTTAGAGATAAGAAAAAGTATAATAAAAACAACCGTAAATTTTGGCGAGTATTGAGAATGTCATTTATCAAGTAAATAGTCGGATGACCTGTGTCTTCCTGTGGGGACTTTCATTAGTTAGACAGCTTGTTTGGGCACTTGGGTGGGCCCTAGTGTGGGTACCATGTGTTTGTGTGGCAACTAGACGTACCTGGTGTGCCAGGACCCGACCACCGTGTTAAGGTGAGGTTTATGTGCTGTCACTAGGACCTAGTTGTAATAGTTGGTATCTGATCATAGGTTTGGTTATTTTTGGGATTAGGATTAGAAAACCCTAGTGAAGCCTTAGAGATAAGAATAAGTATAATAAAAACATCCCTAAATTTTGGTTAGAATTTAGTATGTTTTTTATCATAAAAATAGTTATATGACCTATGTTTGCCTCTGGGGACATTCATTAGTCAGATGACCTGTTTGGGAACTTGGGTGGGCCCAAGTGTGGGGACCACATGTCTGTGGGGCAACTAGTGGTACCTGGAAAGCTAGGAACTGACATCCATGTTAAGGCGTGGTGTCTATAATGTCACTGAGACCCAGTTGTTACAGTTGGTATCAGAGAATAGGTTTTTTTATTTCTGGGATTAGGATTAGAAAACCATAGTGAATCCTTAGACATTAAAATAACCATAATAAAAACATCCCATAATTTTGATGAGAATTAAGTAATTCATTTATCAAGAAAATAAATCCTTGTATGGACTATGGGGACTGTTATTAATCGGATGATCTGCTTGGAAACTTGGGTGGGGCCCAGTGTGGGGACCACATGTCTGTGGGGAAACTAGTTGTCCCTGGCGGGCCAGGACCCGACAACCATGTTAAGGAGGGGTGTCTAGGATGTCACCAGGACCTAGTTGTTATAGTTTTTATAAAGGCATAGGTTTAGTTAATTTTGAAATTAGGATTATAAAACCCTAGTGAATCCTTAGAGATAATAATAAGTATAATAAAAACATCCCTAAATTATGGTGAGTATTGAGTAAGTCGTTTATCAAGAAAATACATCTATGTTTGGATATGAGAAGGTAGAGGAGGCTCTTGCACAGATATACCTAGGATTGAAAACCCCTACAAAGAGTGTTGAGCATAACCCAGGGTATCCTGTTACTTGGAAATGGTCCTTGCTGCACTCTTGGTTATGACACTCCTGGAAGATATGATTTGGTAAAATCAGATGCATAGTATGAACCATTAATAAGGGAATAAAAAAATTCCCCTAAGAATGCATGTTAGAAAAAAGATCATGGATTAAATATATTGAATCCTATAAATTCATATGTTAAGGAAATAAAAATTATTTTTAAGTCATCTGTTTTTTTATTTGGATTACCCTTTATGTGTTACCCCTAAATTTCCTTTTATTCCAACCAATGGCTGGTAAAAGGAGGACTTGGGCTGACAACTGATGATAAGATCAATGTGACAACTCTTTTAATGAGATACCCAATCCAATGGGAGCGGGAATCATGAACTTTTTCATGATACACTCTTAGTTAACTCAAGATTTTAATAGAAACATGGGTCAAGTGGAATGTTCACCCCCAGAAAGAACAAGTCATAATCAAGAGATTCGTGAAACAAAGGCCACCTACATTTAGTGGATCATCTGATCCCTAAATTTTTGAATAATCGATCAATAGTATTGAAAATATCTTATCTATATTTTATTGTTTTGAACAAGAGAATGTTCTTATGGATTCTTATTGTATAGAGGGTGAAGATGATCAATGGTGGAAATTGATTAAAAATACGAATCTTGAGGAGGCGATTGAGGCGCTGGAATGAAATTATTTCCATAAAATGTTTTTTTGATAACTATTTTACTTACACACTCCATCTAAAGATAAAGAATGACTTCCCTGACCTCGAAAAAACACAAATAATCCTTTAGAGAGAATGAGGGAAACTTCACAAGGCATGCACGATATACTTATAGATTTTTTGTAACGCCTGAATGCAAGGTTGCCCACTTCTTTCGTGGGCTGAAACCTAGTGTTCGGAAAGACCTGGAGATCCGTGACTCTAAAAACAATGAGGAAATTGTTCATTGCACACATAAGGTCAAAATTGAGATCAGATAATCTTAGGGGTATCATGGGGATAAGAAGTGTAAGGTGGACTTCAATTCTGGTAGTCTGATGCACAAATCCAACGGTGCTAAGAAAATCCATCACCCCACTGGCCAAAGGTGTTGAAAGAATCACCCTAGAACTATCCCGAAGGGGATGGAGAAATGATTTAGGTGTAGAAGAGAAGGGAACCTAGCCATTAAATACTGACCAAAAAAACCCATGGCTATGATAGAGGAGTGGAACAGTCCGTTCGACCCTCAACGCATTGTTCATTGCATCAACTACAATGAACCAAGGAACCTTTCAAATCAGGGCCCTAATCCAAGGTTTTTGGAGGCACCCAAAATCCCTCTAGTCAACAAGGGTGAGATTTGGACATCACTACTGCTGATGTGATCCCCATAATGAATTGGTAACAGGTACACTAGTTTTTCATTCAAGAACATCGAACATACTTTTTTATTCTTATTATATGATTTTTTTATAAAAAATGTTTAGTAGAACAATCCAAACACCACCAAAAATCATGGAAGTAAAGTTATTAGTGAGTATGGAAAATGGAAAAATCATTGCATCCCTTAAATATAACTCTTCAACTATCATAATTTGTGGATTGAACTTCCCAGAGAACCACTTCATACTACCTCTGGTGGAATTTGATGCATTTATTGGCACGGATTGGTGTCCTATATATATAGCCAATAAATTTTTTGTTAGATGGAAATCATTCTCCATAGAGAGTATCAACCCCGGATTCGATACACGTGAAAGGAGGAAGATGAATATTCAATAGCACCATCATCTCAAGCATGGATATTAATACCCTGTGATCATTTTTATCCAACTCAGATGATTGAGTCTAAGGAGGAAACCATCCTTGAAGATATCCCTATTTTGAGGTAATTTGTTGAAGTGTTTCCTCAGGAATTGTCTGGTATTCCTCCTAGAAGAGATGTTGAATTCTCAATTGACTATATTCATGGGGAGTTGCCAATATCCAAGACTCTATATTGAATGGATGTTGTGGATCCTGATGAGCTGAATAAAAAACTAGAAGAGAATCTGGATAAAGGGTTTATACTCCCATGTTCTTAACCATGGGGTACACCAGTCCTCTTCACCAGGAAGATGGATGGGTCAATGTACAATTACATTGATTATCGTGAGCTCAAAAAAATCACGATAATGAACATGTATCATCTACCATGAATTGATTACTTGCTCGATGAGCTATGTGGAGCACAGTAATTGTGCATGATGGATTTGTGGTTAGGATATTTCTAAGTAAGGGTGAAGAAATAGGATATCCCCAAGATGGATTTTCGTTAAAGATACAGGCACTATGAATTCATAGTAATGCCTTTCGGAGTAGCTAATGCTTTAGAAATCATCATGTAATTGATGTTTAGGTTATATAGAGATTACCTTGACAAATTTGTTGTAGTCTTTATAGATGATATTGTAATATTCTCCAAAAACAAGGAGGATGATGAAGAGCTTCTCATAATAGTACTATAGATCTTTAGAAAGTAGAAGCTCAATGAGAAGTACATAATGTGTGAGTTATTGTTGAAGGATGTCTCATTCATGGGTCATATCATCAAAAGAAATGTGATATCTGTGGATCCCTCCATGATAGATATAATTGAGGGATGGCTATGCCCACCATTAATAACGAATATCTGTAGCTTCTTGGGGTTAGCTGGATATTATCACTCATTTGTGAGAAATTTATCACAATTGTCTAACCCACTTACTAAGATAAATCCGAAGGGAGTAAACTTTTCTTAGAGTGATGAATTTGAAGAGAGCTTGAAGGAGTTGAAAAGGGGGCTTATCACTATGCCCGTTCTCAAACTACCAACATGTAGAGAAATTTTTGTGGTATTTTGTGATGCTTCGAAGAAGTGCCTCTTTTGTGTGTTGATGTAGAATGAAAAAGTGATAGCCAACTCCACAAGGATACTAAAAATCCCTGAAAAAACTATCCGACACATGATTTGGAGTTGGAAGCTATGATCTTTATGATGAAAATATGGTAGCATTATTTCTATGGGGAGAAGTGTGATATATATACTGATCAAAAGAGCCTCCAATATATATTCACACAAAAAGAGCTTATTATGTGCCAATGAAGATAGATAGAACTCATCAAGGATTATGACTGCTCAATCCCCTAACATCCTGAAAAAACAAACAAGGTGGAAGATACACTAAGTATAAAAGATCCTGCATCTTTATCAATGACGATGATTGAAAAGGATCCCATCTTTATAGATTTGCAGAGGATGTACTTGAGAATAATTAAGGGAGGAAAATCATCAATCCTTTCTCAAATGATTTCTCAACTATCCATCACGGAGAAAGTAAAGGATGCTCAATGAAAGGATGTGGAAATTATGAAAAGGGTGGAAGCTATCTGAAATGGGAAATCCTCAGAGTTTGTGGTTGATAGGGATGGAATTGTGAGATTTGGGTGCACGATTATGTGCACCATCAAATCCAGTGATAATGAAGGAGTTTCTAAATGACACACAAAGTTCAAACTTCTCTATACACACATGGAGAACAAAGTTGTATCGAGATCTCTTAGAAAACTTTTGGTGGGACAATATGAAAAGGATGATTGATGAATATACATCAAAGTGCTTTGTATGTCAACAAGTGAAGGTAGAGAGGTAAAAGTCCAAGAGGATGATGAAACCACTTCCCATAACAACATGGAAGTGGGAAACCAGTACCATGGACTTCGTCACAGGACTACTAAGGACATATTGAAGAAACAAATGATCTATGGGTCATATTGGATCATCTTATGAAGACAACTCACTTTATCGTGATTCATAAGGACTTCCCATTGGATAAAATTGCATGGATTTAAATCCAAAAATTGTTAAGGATTCATGGAGTACCACTATATATTGTATCCAATCGAGATCTAAGATTCACATTGATGTTCTGGAAAAGTATCCAACATACTCTATGCACTGAACTAAACATCAATATGGCCTATCATCCTCAAAATGACATCCAATCTGTGAATACTATTCATACACTGGAAGATATGTTATGTTCATGTTCTATGGACTTGAAATAAGGACGGTACCAACATCTTCCACTAGAAGAATTATCCTATAATAACAGTTTCCACTCAAGAATCTGAATGGCACCATATTTATCCCATTATAGAAAAAGGTGCAGAACACCAACATGTTGGGATGAATTCAGTGAGTGTAATCTGCTAGGACCTAAAATAGTCGATGAAATGGTGGATAAGGTAAGAAACATTCAGAAGAAAATCATGTCAACCCAAAGTCGATAGAAGATTTATGCAGATAACCATTGATGAGACAGTGAGATCAAATTTGGAGAAAAGGTATTTCTACACATATCTCTATAGAGTATGGTCATGAGGTTTGGAAATAAAGGGATGTTAAGTCCAAGGAACATCGTCCCCTTCATGATTCTTGATCGTTTCGGGGAAGTGGCCTATTGACTAGGACTTCCACCCACCATAGCCAAACTACATAATTTATTTCATGTATCCCTATTAAGGAATTGCATACCAAAACCATAACATGTACTCTCTTCAGAGGTATTATAGTTAGAGGATGATCATTCTTACGAGGAGAAACCATTAAATATCTTTGATCGTAGAAGAAATTTATACAAAATAAGTTAATTCCTCTCATCGAGGTGTTGTGGTGAAACCAATTGTTTGAAGAAGTGATGTGGGAATCAGAGGAAGTCATGAATCAGAGTTACCCACATCTATTTTAGTGTGGGAAAAGGAAATTTCGGGGGTGAAATTTCTTAAGAGGGGAAGATTGTAATGACCCAATCTTTTATTAATGGAAATTACACATGATCTAATTAAATGTATTATTATGTGGAATGGTTATATAACATATTCACTTATTTGGTTTTGTGCTTTTGTATTTTTAAATATAGTTATGAATTGTGACTATTACTAATATTTCCATTAAACAGTGATCATATGGTTAGTATAAATTAGGCTTTAACAAATCCAATTTACTCCGAAAAAGGAAGCGATGTCCTCATCTAGTAGAATTACCCCGTACGAAGCCCATTTATCAGAGCTCAGAATGCAGGTGGCGTCATTACGAATCACTCTTGACCAACCCCAAGCCGAGCTTCAACACGTTATGCTCGAGCGAAACTGCCTATGGGAGAAATGGATGCTAGTAGAGATAACTACCAAAGAAATGTTATCTAAGACACCCCAAGAGTTTTTCACCATCGAAAACCATACCCTTCAGTCTTATGAGGGTGTTATAATGGGTTATGTAAAAAGACCGTAGTACTATATACATTATTTTTTATAGAGAATATTCATTCATTTTATTATTGGTACTTTGTAATGCACAATTATTATTATTTAGATAATATTAAATTAAGAAATTTATTTTGATGAATGAATGGATTTTTTGAAATTGAATAATATTTTAATAAAATATCATTACTAAATTAATTTTTATTAAATATAAATGACCATAAAATTATTATTAATACAATTGTGATTTTTATTAAGGTTTGAATTCTATTTTGGTCAAAAACTATGAATTATTGAAAAATGACGGTTTTTATTTTAAAAGAAAAAACTAACATATTTAGAAACAAATTTTGATAAAATCAATATTTTTTTGGAATCAATACATAAAAAATATCCAACAATTACTTTTTCATAATTTTCTGAGACAGTCGAAGTTTTGGGTAAAAACTAAATACCTTTTAAATATATAATGTGTTTTAGGACATCATGATGACCCAATTGTGAAGTAATAAAATAATATAAAAATTATTTTTGGTGAATATATGTTTTAACATTAAAATAATGTGATTTCAGGTTTGTTTTAATTAATTTGCAAAGCATTAGTGAACCCTCCAAGACTTATAAAACATTTTATATTTTTAAATTGATTTCCTAGAGAGTGTGACTCACCTACACATAAGAAACCCAATTATTTTAAGAAGTTAGGACATTTGAATTATAAAATATTTTTTTCTACCCCATTTTACAAAAAACCATGGGCAAAACCCATCTACTGGTTTTTGGTTTTAATTAGTTTAATGTGTGGTGTCCCAAACCTAAATAATAAAGAATTCTCTCTCATTTCCTATATAAACCCACCAATGATCTCACTTACTCTTCACTCAAATCCTTTGGGGATAGACCAAAATATTACTTAAGTTCTATATAATCCTACCAAATCACCCCAATATCCCAATAATTTTTTGTCAAGCCCCTCCCAAGCCATTGGGATAACACTACCATGTAAGGGATTCCTTAATTTCTCATTTTATCCACGTTTTTTAATATTGTTATTTAATTTTGTTTTCAATTAAAAAATGTGGGGGTATGACTTCAAAACTCCCCCATACTTTCCTATTTATATTTTAATGATGATATATCCCTTTATCTCCCATTAATTCCTCCCATGTACAATCGTTACCATCCTCAAATTCAGTAAGGAATTTCTGTCCCCTCATTTACATTCAAGCAACTATTTTTTAATTATGAATCCAAATTCCATTAGTTTTTTTTGGGACATGTATATATATGGATCCCTAATTTACATTTCATGTATATACTATGATACAACCATTTCTCAATCATAAAACATTTTTTTATTAATTCTTATATCATTCCATAAAGCTCCCAGAATTGCACCGCGATTTTCCAAGCCAAATTCATTATGTAGTGAATACAATGATCATTTCACTATCAAGGGTATTCACCTTTATGAACATTTTATTATTAATTATATAGTCCCATGTATTAATTTAACACTCCTTTATCATATAATAAATTATTATTTTTAATTAATCCGTGTTGTATGATCCATGTGGAACACTTATGCATGAAATAAAATGTTTATGAAGGGTGTGCCATGATAGTACTCTAATGCATTGGGTAAAACTCAATATAATGATACGTTAAGTTAAATGAGGGTTTAATAATTATATTTCAAGTAAATTGAGGTCTTACTCATGCTCCATGTGAAATGAGCCTTGGCTTATGCCAATACCATGTTAAGTGTTGTTCCTACATTTCCATGTTATGATAATCATGCTATATGATGCCTTTATGTTCATGTTTATCTTACACTACATTGATAGGACTATTTACTAACATGTATTTTAATATTCATGTTATTCCTTTTTTACTCCCTTAATGGGATTTATAGATCACCCTTTTCTTATGCATGTCCTTAGGTTATCCCATGCAATGCTTTGTACGAGGGAATATAGTGGTAATACAACGACGGTTTTCAATAAAGATGTTGTGTTTCATGTTTTAAGTCATTAGGTAATGTTCCTAAGCCCCATCAACATTATACCTCTTGATATTATATTTTGTATCAAGTGAATATTTTATGTAATAAATCATGTTTGACTGTGAAATAAAATGTAGGTTTGTTATACATTATTGTGGTGAAAAATTTCTGAAAAAGGGACATCAGAACAAAATACCTTACATTTCTATGAACATCAAAATTTCTCTTTTAAGTGAATTTAAAATTAACAAATCTTTTAATATATTGAAAATCAATTATATATGTATCAAGAACAATAATCCCAAGTGATAAACAATAAGGTATCATCCACTTTTTACAACAATATAATTTTTTAATCAAATGTTGGTTCTCTTCAATAGTTAATAGTTTGCTGTTTTTTATCATTCAGTTCACTCAGAGAGTCTTGATAAAGATAATCGTGGATCTGATACCATTGTCAGAGTTAATGGGACATATGGTTATATGAGTGGTTGGGGTGAATTAGTGTTGAATTTGTTTTAACTGTTTCTTCTTCTTCTTCATGAAATAATCCTCTTTAGCTGACTATAAAATGAATCTATAATAGAAATATTATGCTCTTTTTATTGTATGATAATGAAATAAATATAAAAAACTAGTAACATAATTATTTTTACAAGGTTCATCAATAGTGTGTGATCTCACTCATTTCAATAACTAGTTAATATCATAACAATTGATTTTGCACTATATGTTCTTTAGAAATATAGTATTGGTATTAATAAATCACCATTCACCTATAATTTTGCAGAATCCCACTACTACCATTAAAAGACATCCCATTTTTCATACATAATATCTCACTAGATTTAATAAATAATAAAAATGAGAAAGATCCCATATTGTTTCTGGTTCTTTTTAGTAATTGATAAAAAGCTTCTCCATGAGTCTTCAAAATATTTAAAATCGCATGATAACTCATTTTAGTAGATGATATAGAACTTATTCTCTATTAAAAACCTCAAATATACTTTAATGGATATATGAGATCAATAATATATATATTATAAGCTCTAATAACCATTCTCTCTTAATCTTATCAAATATATTTCGCTCACACTTGTTTTTTCTAACAAAATAGGTATACTCTTATTACTACTTTCACAAACTTTTTATCATCAATACCATAAAAAATAATTCCATTTAATATCATTATGTAGCTCCAATTGAAATCAATTTCCATAAATGGAGAACCCTAAACCCACACTCCCATAATCCGGCGTGAATAATTTTATTCTTTATAAACTAGATTTAAAATAATCTGAAGTGTCCCAATATTATCCATCAATAACTACAATATCAGAAATAATATTGTGTCAATTACATATAAAAGACCCTTTAGATTTAGGTTTTTAGAGAGTTATCATATCCTTTTAAATAAAAAATCCCATGTATATCTCATAAAATTGAGATTTTTAACTATATAAGAGGGTTTTATTAAAATATAAATCTTCACAATCTCCCAAAAACTCTATACAGATTTTTTTTTTGATATAAATATCATGTCTAATTCATGTCTTCATAACCTTGGTAAATGGGAACATAATATGTGGTGATCTCAAATGATCATTATGTTTAATCAAAATTAATTATAATCAAAGATCATAAGATTCCATAAAATCTGTGCAACTACTATGGTAGAAATAAATTATAAAAATAATTCCACAATCAAAAGACACTATAAAAATTACATATTGAAGTTTGACATATCAATAAATAAATACATGTGTTTTAGTAACTAGTTCTTTAGATATGATATACATAATTCTAAATAAATAATTCCATGTCCATAGCCAATAAACCAGGATCTTAGAGATCATGATCTTACCATCATGGCACTATGATGAGGAAATATTTTGTTATGGGAATTCATATATAAAAATGCCCATGCCAATTTGTCTCATGAGACATATCAATGAATTTAGTTTCTATATAATTCCAAACCCCACCCATCAATTAATTAATTCCAATGCACTCACAGTATGAAAGATAATAATACCAATACAATGAAGGATCAACATGCCTCAGTAATCATTAAATATCTATATTGAGATAAAAAAAATAAAAAATATCAATAGTTCCCATTTAATATATTAATAGTACCCATCAAGAGAATGATGGTTTATGTTCAAACAATATATAATCATCTTGCCCAAGTAGTCAGTAAAAATATGTATCAGGATAAAAAGTATACAAATTTTCTATATTTACCCATTCAATAAGAAGAATAGTATTATTTGTATGTTGTTTTAAACTAAAATCATATAGTGAAATGAGATATAATTAATTCAATAATTTTACCATTCAATCGATGTATGAATATCTGATGTAACTCCATTAAAAATGTAATGAAAAATTAGGGATTTATTGATGAATGTAATTAGATGAAAAATCATTTAGTTAATAGAGGATGATTTAGAAAGTCAATAGAAGTGATGGGTTTTCCCAAGTTTAATACTCTAAAGAAAAATAGTATGAGAGGATTTAGAAACAAATCCATGACCAATAAAAAAATAAGCGCTGAATCTGAATTATATATCAATGAAGAAAAATTGAGATCCTAACACCCTTATGGTAATAGAAATGTACGATTCAAAAGAACAAGATAACGGTGCTATAAAATTAAAATATAATTAAATTATAGGAATTGATTATAATAGATTCAAATTAAGTTGTAATATTGATGATATTACATTGTATTTCTGGTGTATTTTTATTAACGTGTTTCTAAGTGATGAATCAATGTATTTCAATATGTATTGGAAATTAAAAATAGATTGAAAACTACTAGATATCCCAAACATGTTGTTAAGGATCATATCTATCCACTAGAATTTCAACGACTGCATAATATATTCTGAATGAAGTGGATTTAATTCTTATAATTTTTTTAATTGGTCTTAATATCTTAGACATGAGAAAATGTATTTTCAATAACTACACATTTTCTAATCAATTAATGAATACCATGAAAATTTAAATTTTCATAGAAAAAAATTAGATCAAGGGATTAAATATCTATTTTATTGAATGGAAAATTTGTATTAGTGGAAGTATAAATAAAATGAAAAATAAACTTATATATTTCATCAGAAACAATTTTATTAAAGATTGTTTTAGGCATAAATTTTTTTACTTGGTAATTACAATGTATTATTTTGTGATTAACTAAAAAATTTCTAAACCTAGAAGGCTAAATAAGCCAACTCAGTCACACACATGTGGGAGAAGGATCAACCATTTGGGAGGTCCATCCTAGAAACATAGCATTGTAAAATGTGTGGTGAGTATTCATTTCACTCACAGGTATTGCATTGGGGATTAAATGGGAATTGGTGGGTAAATAATGAATTTAGGGTTCCCAGGGGACCGCACAAGGGTTTGGTGTAGCCCTTGTGGGTGAGTGTGTGCAAGTGTGTTTGGGTGTCAGTGCTAGTGGTGGATGAGAATGTCATTGACATAGAGATGTTTATTAAGAGAAGGCTGAATGAATCACATATGAATGACATATAATATTTTTTTTTTTTATTTTTTTTGTGTCAAAAAAGTTATGTATAAAAGAATAGGCACCTTATCAATTTAGTTTCTTCTATCCAGGTACATCCATGTCTTAGTATCATTGATTCAATTTTATAATGGTTTCAACCTGTAAAATCTTTCTTCCATTATGATATTGATCAATCCTGAGATCAAAATAATTATTATGATATTTAGATTATGATTTTATCATACACTAGAACATTATCCAAGCCTAATCTAAGGTGCATTTAACCTATTGGTTGAAAGATGTGCCACAGATATAACACAACAATGTTTATGGGATGAATACATGATAATCATGCATTCATAAGCACATCAATGTGAGTAAAGATTTATTATTTACATAGTTAATTATTTAAAGAATCCATATTTTTTAGCATCTAATGACGCCTAAGAAAAATTATCGAAATTGGGTTTGAAAATATTAAAACACCTAAAACTATAGTGATATTAAAATCATCTTTGAGAATCCAATATTATCAATAACTATATAAAACTCAGGATTTATATCTATAAATAAATGGGGTAGAGGTGGAGAACCTCACCTTCAAAATGATACCACTCGAGACAAAGATAACTTCTTTCAATCAAATATATTTAAAGATCTTATTTTTATAAATAAAGACAGAAACACTATGCCTCATTAAAATGAATGAATGAAGGCCTCCAATGTTATTCATTCATGAGAAAAATATGGATTCCACAATCCTATAAAGATTAAAATAATTCATGGAAAAATATTCTTCGTACAATGTTACATGAATCTCATCTTTGTTTTTGGGAACCCAATCTTATTTCTATGAAAGAAAAGAGAGATCCCCTAAAGAATATATTTCATTAAAAAATAAGAACAACAAACTCAAAATGTTACATTAATACTATAGTTTCTTAAAACCCTTTCCCATTGAAAGAAAATAGAAGGGTAAAATTAAGAGGAATATAGTTACTCTATATATTTACACTATTACATGAGGTCTTTATTTTATCAATGTTCTATGAAAAGCCATCCTATTTTGTGTAATGAAATGAGATACCATTTAATTTTATAGAATAATTTCTATAATATAACACATTCAGTAAATATTAATGAAAAAATTAAATTACCCGAAAAACCAAAATAATATCAAAAATGAAATAATGATTACATGTTGATGGTATTTTGATAAATAGACACTAATATTCTATATATCATATTTTTTTTTGTTAAATATCAAATGATGAAGAATATATTATGACTGAACAAATATTTACAGATTATCATTGGTGTTATAGAAGATATCTTGAGAATATAAATTTGAAAAGTATTTATATTATTCATACTGAAGTAGAATAGGAATCATACTTGATTGATGCATATTTGAGACAACCCTATGATTGATGTGAAATAGAGTCAACCCAATCGATTGATACAAAATAGGAAGTGGATCATAATTTCTATTTTATATAGAAAAATAATTGTTATATTTTCTTTAACACTCAATAATGGACTGATCGATACCCTATATTATTATACATCAAAGTGAATGTTTTTATTATACATAGTCGGTGCTTGGGAAAAGGGTCATGTCCATAAAGTTGCTCATTAATTATTTGAAAATAAAATGAACACTGTGTGTGAGTGGGATAATAACCCCCATCAACCAGGGATGTATTCATCCCCATTTTAGGTGAACCTCATTAATAAACACTGATGTTCCATATTATTTTTTTTGTTTTATGTTCTTAATTCATAACTCTATCTAAAAAATAAAAGAGATTCATTCGATGAATAATTGATACTTGTAAAAAAATAGATAAAAAATTTAAAGTGATAAAATTCCACCCACACTCATTCAACACCCCATAAGAACCCAAATCATAATTTTAGATATGGATCTTGATTTTGGATGTTTCTGAGGAAAAACAATTTTGGAATATTTTTCTATGTACATGCCTAGTACCTGGTTGCCGCATGTAGTCATGTACTAGCCATGTAATGACCGATTATTGGGCCGTGTGGACTGCCTAAAGTGGGGGTTAGTTGAGGCTTGTACAAGGCATGTATAATAAATGAACATACCAAGTAATTTCCATTTTATTTGAGACATCGTACCAGGGTCACAACTAACCCCTGTTTTTACATTCTTCTGGTCGTGCCTCACGATGGAGTGTACATAATAAATGAATCCTCTCTGAGCCACTGATCAGTCATTTGTTCTACGTATCAAACACTGTCAATTGTGTTGGAATCTCCTCAGCGATTTATTGGTTCTTCATGAATCGCTCTTTCTGTTTTCTCTTCTCTCCATATTTATTTATGGTTGAATGATTTTTACCTTTTGGTAGATCTATGACATTCTAGACTGATTCAAAGGCTTAGTTTAAACTATAATGAATGTACAATGTCATGGTATGAGGTTTATTGCCTTTCTAGGTTTTGGCGTGTGTTATATATTCTTATTTGTCGATAACCCATGATTATGTTATTTCATGTCAAGGAATTGGATCCTGTTATCATATTCCCTAGATTGATTGATAGACCAAGTGTTTTCTTTGATATTTTATTCTAATTTTATGTTTATGGGACACCTCATTGGTATGTTTAATTGTATGAATGTCTATTCCATTTGGTCTATGTTGCCTTTGAGGCAGACCATGTTTCCTTTCCTTTCTTGTTAGATTGGAATAGATTGCATATTGATGATTGTTAAATGCCTATGTTATGAATTATAGATCCTTAGCCTTTCAGTAGTTTAGATTACTTTGGTCATATGTATATCATTTTTCTATGATTGTATTGCACATGGCTGCGAGGAAGACATGTAGTTAGACTATATGGGGGTTGATGTTGAGGGATTCTCCAGAGATTCTATTACATTTATGTTACGAGGCCATAGAGGGGATTGATGGTGAGTGCTCCCTTAGAGTGTATATAGTTTACCTTTATGAGACCACATGGGGAATGGATGTTGACTGCTTCCTCAGAGAGTCTATACTTGAACATTAAAAGATAGTAAGGGGAATTGATGTTAAGTGCTTGGTTAGAGAGTCTTTGTTTGTGTTGGAACATATGATCATATGTGTTAGACTATATAAGCAATCCAGAGATTCAATATGATAGTTTGAATGTTGATTATGATGAGTCTTCCAAGATAAATCACAAGCTTGGACTCAGTCTTACATGACTATTATATGGTCTTCTGAGTCATCTATTTCTCTATTACACAGGGGATATGAAGCTTAGGCTAGATCCAAGGATTAAATTACTCAATGGATTGGGTTAGTTAATAAATTTTATGGAATATAATTGGAAACTGTATTATTTTTTAATTTTGAGTACTTCTTTTTTTATTGTTTCATTTCCCATATTGGATGCTATATATTTTCACTAATAGTCAGGAACAGATCTTTTGGTGGTTGCCTACTAGGATTCATATCACAACCTATTTGGGTCATGCTTCTTGACCCAAAAATATTATATGGTTGTAGGTAAAAATAATAGAAAGCACCCTTATATATTAGGTACTTTATTGCTTATAGAGATGGAGAGAATAAGACCAAGCTTAGCACTATGATGCTATAAAAGTTTACTTGTTTTATTTTTTATTTTTTATATTAATGTATTTCCATCATTTTGACTTATTTGGAAGCTTTCTCAGACATATGTGACATGCATCCTTTATATATGTGCCTAGTTGTTTATTTACTATCATTTTCCCACTATTTTCTTCTATTGAAATGTATTATTGCTTCCGCTACTGTTCACTATTTGTTTCTGATATGTTACTCTTCTAATGAGGGCATAGTTTCCCGACTATCACACACAAGGACATCGCTTCTAGTTAGTATCCTCTGGAATTTTGGGAAAATTTCTTGAGGACATGTGAGCAATAGGGTACGAGGCACCTTCGGGTGGCACCCCAACCTGGGATGTTACGAAGTTGTATCAAAGGCATTTCTTTTCTACATGGTCTTAATATTTGGAACATATACACAAGGATAAAATAAATAAGTAGTTGGTAATAAGACTTTTTCGAGAGTAGTTATCCTTTGTACAATAAGAAAGCCATGTTACCTAAAAAATTCCAATTTCCTGGTTTCATAATTGTTACATTTGATTGGATTTCATCATTTGGTGATTCACTGGTATTATACTATTATCATTGATATTATTGAGGTTCTATTTCTGTTGCATCCTGATGAGATGTGGATATTCCATCTCATTCATCCTATAGGCACTTGATAGGGAAAACATGTCAATCATTATTGTCATTCCATATAGGATAAATTAGTAATTGAATGCTGTTGTGATAGATGTTGTGCCAAATATGAATTTTGTTGTTTTAGACTCCATAATAGAATACTTGCTATTTTAATAGAGTATTGGAATATGTAAAGTGTAATTTGGATGGACACCAAACATTGGTCCCGGAGGTGTTATGGGTCCTCTTGGATCAAAATTTTGTGTTAATGTTTGAACTTTAATTGAATTTTTTCAATTTTGACCTGAATAAGGATGACAAACTTTGATTCATGGGAGTATGGTCTCTCACGGATCAGAATTTGTCAATCCTTGGACAAAATTATACATTATTAAGGGATTCGGAGAAGTCTATGAGGCTTACTATCCAAAAACCCAGGCAATATGGTGTGTGGTGTTATGAACACATGTAATTTGTTCTTCTACTCTGGAAGAAACAACTTCTCTTAAGTACACACTATGTACTGTATGTATACACCACGTAGTCTTTAACCGTTTGACTAACTTTGTGAGCAGAGACACGAGGTTGGGGAACATGGGTAGAACGTGCCGTGTGCTGGGAGTAAACGTAGTTCCAAAGAGGCCATGTATCCGGCCATGTGATTAATGACATGGGTGGATAAGAAATAGGCTGTACACATCGTGTCCCATTCGGACATGTTTTGTAGATTCAACTGTGTCTCTCATTGTGTAACTAATGTCAGGAGTAGTTAGAACGTAATTGGTAAACACCGTGTTTAGGGTGAACATGTCGTGAAGTGTTACAAAGGAGAGAACCATCAGGTTTGGCCTCATAGAATAACTTTCATAGGAGGGAAACATTCAACTACAAGTCGTGTCATAGGAGGACCACGCCGAGTACAGGGGTGTGACATGACTAGGTTTGGCAGAGGTACACTCCTAGGTTGAAACCTAAGGAAACACATCGTGTAGAGGGTATACATGATGTGCAACCCTGGTTTAAAAAATATCAATTTTTTCTTATCCTATCCCTTTTTTTTCACTTCTATTTTTTAGTCCTTGATAATATTGAACTAAGGTCTGCGCATGACCTTGCAGTGTCATTCCACTGAGATATCCTATAGTTGTACGCTAGATACATGTCAATGATAGGACATCAGAAATGGTATAACAGGTACTACCAATAGATCCTCCCATCATGCCCATCTTGGAACCATCTGTTATACCAAACACAAGTGCTTGTGCATAGTTCTGAGATGGATTCAGGATGTTTATGCATAACTACCAGGGAACAATACATTCTACCACATCTATGGCATAGTTGATGCAGGGTTTTCTAGTAGCAACATCCTCCAAATTTCTCAGGGGATGGAGGACCTTAGGTTGTAGAGTCATGGTTAGAAGCCATACTTTCTATCTTAGAATCTCTCAATAAAACTCTTGAGAGGTGTAAGGGTTGGTGTCCTGAAAACCATCTGTTTTTTACTTTGATTACATGAATGTTCACTTATTATATAGTGTTCATTGTTCTGTATGAGTGTAATATAATAATGTCTTGGAATATTTGTTTCATTGATAAGGTAATGGAAGATCCCCGCTATGATGAGAACCTTAAAATGCAATAAAAATATTCTTACATAAATTTCTATGGTTGGATGAAATACTATGAGAGGACACATAGTATACAGACAGTCATGTGTGAGTACTCGTAAGAAGACAAGAATCTCTCCCATGGAGTTCACACTTGGTAATCTTCAAGATGGGAGATTATGAGAATAGACCCGCCAGTAGCAATTCTTCATGTCTTGGTGTCATTGGACATTGCTATCTATGAGTCTGTGTAATGGTCCTTAGACTGAAAGATTATCATTAACTCATGTCATGACTCGCACACTTAGATTTACTAACAAAAACTGTCACACAGACAGTTGGCGTGAATTAGGGTACGTTGGGTGCGTCACAAGTGACATGTTGTTAATGGATAAGTAGAGGAAGGATTTTCCCATCCTTTTATGGAAGTTGACATCTCAACCCTTTGATTGAAATAGAACTGTAGAATTAAATTACATGGCCATGGTGTAAATGATGAGTTTATTTCAGGTATTCAAAGAACGTCAGATCAACCATATAGGTTAATGACACTGCCATGAAACCTTCTTGATGAGATATTGAGACAAATGGATTAAATTACACAGTAAGCGTTCTTATGAGGCGATACGTCAATGTGGCGTCAACTTCTTTCTCATGGGTGACTTGACCCATTGCTAGACAGTAATCTTTGACTTTAGGCAAGCCCACCTAATGACAACGAGAAAGAGTCCTAGAGGGTCACACACTAAGTGTATTCAATTATCTCAACTAGAATAAATACTATTCCCGTACGTGGTTTAATAATTATTCAAGAAAGACTAAATCCTTTTAATGATGGAGGAAGAAGGAAATGAAAAATAAGATATACACGCAGTGTACTAAAGATTACATGCTGTGTAGTTTTTCAGGGAAGACTAGTACACATTGTGTATTAATAATTACACCCCATGTAGTTTTCTTTATGGAATGGAAATGAATAAATGAAATCAAGATATACACACCGTTTACATTATATGTACACGCCGTGTATTTTTCAATGACAAAAATGTACACACTATGTATTTATTAATACACACCGTGTGGTTTTTCTAGTTGGGATATTGAGGATATAATATTGTTTCAAATGATATTTATTACTATCAACATAGGCACAAGTCAAGGAATTAATAATTCAACATAGGGGTTTAAAATAAGATTCAATGAAATAAATAAAATGCATAACATGTTTTTTTATTTTCGTAACTCTACAACCTCAAACCTGATTATAAATATCCTCACAACACCTACTCTTTTCCGAAGACACACAAGAGAATCATTGTACACAACAATTCTGTAGAATTCATTCAAGGCCGAATGAACGTCTTCCTCCCAGAACGCTCTCAAGACCAAGAGAGATCCTCTTCCATCAGATCAAGACGATCTAAGGTGGACAACGCAAGAAAAGGTTTCTCTACACTAGCACCCAGAGACTCCTTTGGTGACGTCCCGAGATACGAGGTACACTTGTGGATCACTGCAAGAGGAAGACTACACTTGGCTTCTGCGACGCAATGACAAATCACATCAGAACGTGATCAAGAACTTCAACGAAGAAAGAACACCCAAAAATTATTTCTTTTAAATTGATTAAAATAATTATAATCAACCTGTAACGATCCCAATTTGTGGTTCTAGGACTTTCCTTTTATTTTTCCATTTCTGTGATTTGATCCGTGGAGACTGGCATTTATCGTCGTATTGATCCCGAATTGATCATTGTTAATGAAAAAAATCCAAGTAGGCACATCCACCCAGGTGCTTCTGCTGCACTCGGAACCTTCAAATGGTATAAGAGGGAGGTTACAACATTGATTATAATTATTTAATTTGTATTGATAATTTACGCATTTATATTTGATTCAATTCGAAATATATCATTCTATTAATATGAATAAATGAGATCTATTCTTCATCCTTCATTTCACAATTCATATCATAGAAACAACATTTAATTTTAATTTTTTGATTAAAATGAAAATAGGGACCTAAACCGGAGGAGCTGCTCTTTCTGTCTATACAACACGGGATTACACAGTGTGTAATTAAAACTACACGCCGTGTACATAGGTTCAATGAACTGGCACTGGTCTGCTAAACAATGCCGTGTGAATTGAGTATGCCTAAGTATTGATTATGTCATGTTGACTAGAAATGAATGGTGCATGGAAAACAGGAATACACGACATGTATGTTAGAGCAACATGCCGTGTAGTCCAATCTGGTCCAGGTGAAAACGTGTACAAGGAGAAGTCGTATTCCACGTACATGGGATTGCCAAGCCGGTTAAAGTGTAACAAGGAAGAACATGCCATGTATGATTCATCTACATGCCATGTACTCTAAAATTTCCAAATTACAGAAAACACGCCAAATCCCTTGGCGTGTACTTTGGATAAAAGGTGAAAAGAAATACACACCGTGTAAATATTAAATACACACTGGGTACTTTCCAAAAATTTCCCCAGGTTTCATCCAAAAGTACAAAGACCCGTACAAGGAATATGGATGAGAATAATCTCAAGGAAATTCAGGAAGGAGTCTAAGATAAAGAATTGATTAATTATAAGATCATAATTAATTGAATTGAGCACGACATATATTAAATGAAAGAACGATTAAAGGAATTTTAATTCTAAATATGAGTAAATGTCATTGCATGAAATGGATGATCATGAGAAAGAACAAAGTCCCTTTATATGTGTGAATGGTTTCATTTAAATTTGTTTAATTTAAATTCGTCGGCTTGTGAGACTTCTTCCAATAAAATTTAGGGCATGCATGCCCATGGTTTATTTAATGTAAACGCCATGTATTGGGGGATATCCCATGCTAGAGGAGATGCTTCGAAATTCGAAGCTAAAGTGTAACCAACACAAGAAGATACAAAGGTGGACAAGTGGGAGCTGCAAAACAAGAATCATCGGTTCAAGGTGTTTTCCCCTAGGTTTGGGTTAGCTTATCAAACTGCTGGATAAGCTAACCAATAGAAGCTAATTATCATGACATTTTATTTTATTTCGGTCTAATTGCATGGTTTATTTATTATGTATTTGTTGTCGCGATCACATAATTAACGAACAAGCTTTCAAATATAGAATAAAATAAAACTGTACTGTGCGTAAACATTATCAGAGCATGGTTAATCACTTAATCAAGGATCACATAATATTAACAAGCATGTGATAATGAAAAATTACACTTAAAGAATAGAATCCATCAAATATGATATTAAGTCAGACCAGGACTTCTGTTACTTGATTAAGGGAAAGACTCAAAAAAAACAATGTGTTTGACCAACCCTTGTTGGGACACCTAATTTTATAATGGAAGCCCTTATGAATGGTTTTGGGTTGACTTAACCATATTACATCAAGAGGAGTATCCCTTGTTAGACTTGTTGTAATAATGGAGGCAAGAGTTGAGGAAATCCAAGTAAGAATTTCAGGATTGGGGAGTCCACTCAACAGATCAAGGAATTGTAAGCTCACAGTTGGCAAAGACTAGCCTACCTAAATACCTTCAAATAGCTTGACCAACCATTGTTGGGGTTATGCGAAGGGGAATATGGATCCTTGCCACTAGAATGAAAAATCAACTTGACATTCCAAGTTCAATGGTGAGGTCCATTAAGACTTGATAAAATAGTGGGAGACTTAATAAAATTTTTATTATTTCTCATAAAATGTAATCAAGAATGTACTGATAAATCTGCTCTTTAATTTTTAGAATCGAAATGAAAAACTCATCAACCACCTTTTCTCTGCAATCAATTTTGGATAAAGACAATTTCCTAACCGGTAGTAACTTTCGGGAATGGTTTACGTGCCTTCGGGTTATCCTATGCCATGAACGAATGTTTTACGTGTTGGAGTCCTCACTTATTGATCCACCAGCCCATGGGGAGAGTGATGAAGATTTCCTGGTCTATGATCAACATTTGAGCGATGCACTTGACGTTCAATGTTTGATTCTGTCATCAATGTATTGTGAGATCATGAAGTCTAATTTATACATAGATTCCTACAGCTTGCTCAAGCAACTCCATGGTCTGTACCAGGTGTGAGAAAGACAAGAAAGGTTTGAGATCTCCAAGTCTCTATTTCAGAGCAAGTTGGAGAGGGTGCCCCAGCTGGGCCTCGTGTAGTCAAGCTCATTGGATACATTGAGAGATTGGAGGTTCTAGGGTTTAAACTCCCCAAATAACTGGGTACCTATCTAATTCTTGCATCACTCCCCCAGAGCTTCTCAAACATTGTTGTGAACTTAAACATGAACAACATTGAGAAGTTTCTATCTGATATTATTATCCTCATTCGCCAAGTGGATAATGACATGAAGCGTGAAAATCCTTTGGTCCTTATAGTGAATAAAATGAAAGGGAAGGCGAAGAGATTTAATCCAAAAGCTTCTTCAAGGCCTTCCATGAAAAGGAATATCAAAGGGGAGGCAAGGGAACGAGATGTTATTTGTTTCACATGTGGCAAGAAGGGCCACTGGAAGAAAAACTGCTCCCAGCCCAAGAAACAAGGGGAATCTTTAGCTGCATTTGTTATCGAATGTAATCTATCTGTTTCTACTAATATGGTATTAGATACTTCTTGTGGTTCTCACATTTGTATCCAAATACAGGAACCCAGTAGATTCAAAAAGATTGACCAAGGGGAGGTAGATCTACGAGCAGCCAAAAGAGCCAAACTAGCCGATGTAGCTGTCAGAGACTACCATCTCACATTGGCTACTAGGATGGTCTTGGTTTTGAAAGGATTTTATTATGTACCCTCTGTAACGAGAAACATTATTTTAGTATCCAGATTAGATACTGATGGATTCATGTTCATGTTTGGAAATGAATGTTTCTACTTTTATAAAGATAACATTTGTTTTGGTAGGGAAAATTTATATAACGGACTTTATGTGTTAGACTACACAAACCAAGTAATTTCAATCGGTGACAAAGATAATTCACATGAATCTTACCACACCCAACTTTGGCATCACCGTCTCGGTCATGTCAATGAGAAATAATTGGAAAATTTTATCATGATGGGTATTTAGATTCCTTCGAACTAAAACCACTTGGTGTATGTCATGCGTGTCTACAAAGAAAAATGACCAATGCCCCATTTAGTGGGAACGGTTAAAGAGCTATAGATATTATAGATTTAGTTCACACAGATGTGTGTGGACCATTTACAGTTGAATCAAGGGGTGGGTTCTCATACTTCATAACTTTTACTGATGATTTTAGTAGATATGGATATATCTACTTAATGAGGTGTTAGTCGGATTCTTTTGATCGGTTCATAGAATACAAGAATTAAGTTGAGAACTAGCTTAGTAATAATATTAAGAAACTCCGCTCAGACAGAGGAGGATAATATCTTAATTAGGACTTCATTGATTTCTTATGGGAGTTTGGGATTCTATCTCAACTCACCCCTCCTTACACACCTCAGTGGAATGGTGTAAGTGAAAGGAGGAACCACACCATGTTGGACATGGTGAGATCCATGATGAGTCATGCGAGTCTTCCATTATTCTTTTGGGGATATACATTACAAACAATATCACACATACTAAAAAAAGTACCAACTAAATCGATAAATGGTGTTACATACAAGTTATAGAGTGAACACAAAGCCATGTTATCAAATTTACATGTGTGGGGTAGCAATTCATTTATTAAGGCCTCTTCAGGTAACAAACTTTCACCCTGAGGCACAAAGTGTATCTTTATATGATATCCCAAGGAAACAAGGGGATATTATCTATACAACCCCTCAGAAAAAAGGTTACAGTGGCCAGTCATGCCATATTCCATGAGAGGGAGCACATCTCCAAAAGAGATAGTGGGAGCGAGAAAGACATTGATAGAGTCTAGGCTCAATATACACATGCGTTGGTACAAGAATAGATTCCACAAAGCCCCGTGGAAGAGCAATCTATTACAGAGACCCAAGAACTACGTTTGAGAACGAGAGATGTGAGATAACCAGAACGATATGGTTTTCTTGTAACCAAGGATGGTGACTCATTTTTGGTTGACAATGATGATCCTCTTACCTACAAGGAACCATTTGAAGGCACAAATGTCTCCAAGTGGCAAGAAACCATGAATTCTGAAATGGATTCCATGTACCAAAACCAAGTCAGGATTTTGGTAGATCTTCCAGTTGATGTAAATCCTATTGGTAATAAACGGTTATTCAAGAAGAAACCGGACATGGAGGGGCATGTCAGCACCTATAAGGCACAACTGGTTGCAAAAGGTTTTAGAAAGCTTCATGGAATTGACTATGATGAAACATTTTCACCGGTTGCAAAGCTAAAATCCATCAGAATCGTATTGTCCATTTCTGCTTACCATGACTTTGAAATTTGGAAAATGGATGTCAAAACAGCATTCATTAAAGGGAACCTCCAGGAAGATGTCTACATGCCACAACCTGAAGGGTTTGTGACTCCAAAGGATTCCAAAAAGGTTTAAAAGTGGAAGAAATCCATTTATGGATTAAAGCAAGCAACATGGTCATGGAACATTCTTTTTGATGAAGCTTTAATGGAATTTGGATTTGTTAAGAAATAATGTGAGATTTCTGTCTAAAAGAGGTTTAGTATAAGTGCAGTCATTTTCCTAATAGTATATGTTGATGAAATATTACAAGTTGGAAACGAAGTACCTGTCTTATAGTCAGTTAAGGAATGGTTGCATAAATGCTTCTCCATTAATGACTTGGGCGAGGCAGCATATATTTTTGGGATCAAGATCCATTGTGATTGATCCAAGAGAATGCTGGGCCTGAGTCAAAGTACATAAATTGATAAGATACTAAAGAGATTTAATATAGAACAGTCCAAGAGGTGATTGTTTCCAGTGTCACATGGCATTCATCTATCAAAAAAAATGTGTCCTCAGACAAATGAGGAAAGAAATAGAATGGTAAGGATCCCTTACGCATCCGTGATTGGGTCATTCTTATATGTTATGCTATGTATGAGGCTATATGTTGCTTACGAATTAAGTTCGGTAGTCAGATATCAAGCTGATCTAGGAGACCTCCATTGGATGGCAGTCAAGAATATCCTTAAGTATCTGAGGCGTACTAAGGATATGTTCCTTGTTTATGGAGGAGACGAGGAACTAGTCATCAAAGGAAATGTTGATGCTAGTTTCCAAACTGATAAAGATGACATGAAGTCACATACTGGATAAATACTTAGTTTGAATGGAGGTGCAGTGAGTTAGAAGAGATCAAAGCAATGTGTGGTGGTAGATTCTACAGTGGTGTCCGAGTATATCGCAGCTTCTGAGGCAGCTAAAGAAGCAGTATGGATCCGATGCTTCTTCCAAGAGATGGATGTAGTACCGAGCAGTAAAGATCCTATCACACTATATTGTGATAATACTGGATTGGTGGCACTTACAAAAGAGCCAGGGTCACATCAGTGGACAATGCACATACTTCGGAATTATCATCTCTTGAAGGATTTTTCTCAGAGAGGTGAAGTTGCTGTTAGCAGTATTTCCACGGAAGACAATGTGGCTGACCCCTTGACTAAAGCCTTGACTCAGTAGAAACATGATCATCATGCGAGGTCTAGCGGGCTAAAAGTCGTAGGCAGTTGGATCTAGTCCAAGGGGGAGTTTGTAAGGGTTGGTGTCCTGAGAACCAACTATTTTATACTTTGATTACATGAATGTTCACTTATTATATATCGTCCATTGTTCTTCATGTCTGTAATATAATAATGTCCTGGAATATTTGTTGCATTGATAATGTCATGACAGATCCCTTCTTTGATGAAAACCTTGAAATGATATAACAATATTCATAAATAAAGTTCTACGGTTGGATGAAATACTATTATAGGACACATAGTATACAGACAGTCATGTTCATGTACTCGTAAGAATATGAGACTCTCTCTCCTAGATTTCGTACTTAGTAATCTTCTAGATGGGAGATTATGAGAACATACTTTCCAGTAGAAATTCTGCATGTCTTGGTGTCATCGAACATTGCTATCAATGAGTGTGTGTAATGGTTCTTAGACTAGAAGATTATCATTAACTCATTTCATGACTCGCACACTTAGATTTACTGATGAAAACCATCATGCAGACAGTTGGCGGGAAGTAGGGTACGTTGGGTGCATCATGAGTGACATGTTGTTAATGGAAATGTCAAGGAAGGATTTTTAAAATCCATTTATAGAAGTTGATATCTCGGCCCTTTGATTGAAATAGAACTATCGCATTAAATTCCAAGGCCATGGTGTAAACAATGAGTTTATTTCAGGTAGTCAAAGAACGATGGATCAGGCATATAAGTTTATGACACAACAATGAAACCTTCTTAATGATATATTGAGACAAAGGGATTGAATTCCACAATAAGCGTTCATATGAGGTGAAAGGTCAATACAGTGACAACTTCTTTCTCTTGGGTGCCTTGACCCGTTGCTAGACAGTAATCTTGGACATTAGGAAAGCCCGCCTAATGCCAACGAGAAAGAGGCCTAGAGGGTCACACAGTAAGTGTATTCAAGTATCTCAAGTAGAATAAACTCTATTCCCATACATGTTTTAATAATTATTCAAGGAAGCCTAAATCATTTTAATGATGGAGGAAGAAGGAAATGAAAAACAAGATATGCACATCGTGTATTAAAGATTACACGCCATGTAGTTTTTCATGGAAAACAAGTACACGTCATGTATTAATAATTACATTCTATGTATTTTTCTTTATGGAATGTAAATGAATTAATTAAAACAATATAAACATGCCATTTACATTAAATGTACATGTCGTGTAGTTGTCAATGAGAAACAAGTACACACCGTGTATTTATTAATACACGCCGTGTAGTTTTTCCAGTCGGGATTTTGAGGATATAATATTGTTTTAAATGATATTTATTACAATCAGCGTAGGCACATGTCAAGGAATTAATTATTCAACATGGGGGTTTTAAATAAGAGTCAATGGAATAAATAAAATGTGTAATTCATTTATTTATTGTCATAAATCTTCAACCTCGAACCCAATTATAAATATCCCCACAACCCCATTTATTTTCCGAAGACACATAAGAGAATCGTTGTGCACAACAATTATAGAGAAATCTTTCATGCCCAAAAGACCCTCTTCCTCCAAGAACGCTCTTAAGACTGAGAGAGATCCTCTTCCATCAGATCAGAACAATATATGGTGGATAATGCAAGCAAAGGTTTCTCCACGCTAGCACCCGGAGAGTCCTTTGGCGACGTCCTGAGATATGAGGTACACATGTGGATCACCGCTAGAGGAAGTATACACTTGGCTTCTATGACACAACGATGAATCACATTAGAACGCCATCAAGAACATAAACTAAGAAAAAAAACCCAAAAGGCATTTCTTTTAAATTGATTAAATTAATTATAATCAACATGTAATGATCTTACTTTGTTGTTCTTGGACTTTCCTTTTCATTGTCCATTTCTATGATTTGATCTGTGGAGACTGGTGTTTATCGTCGTATTAATCCTGGATTGATCATTGTTAATGATAAAAAGCCAAGTGGGCACATCCACCCACGCACTTCCGCTGCACCTGGAACCTTCAAGAGGTGGGTGAAGGTGACAACCTACATGTTTTGCGATTCCACAAAGAGATGGTGGGTTGTCATATCACTAGAAGGATGCCAATGAGTTATATCTTGGGATGATTTCATGCATAACTTCAATTCATTTTTAAAATTATAGAATATGAGGGAAGACTAAGACCGTGATTTCATGGGTTTAGAATGGGGTACTATTTCATTCATGTAGTATTCTTCTCATTTCACATAGCTACAACACATCTTACCCATTAAGGGGATGATGAGTTATTTATTGATAAGAATTTTAAGCATGGCCTCAATCATGACATCCAATCCTAGGTGAACATATTTATATTTAATTCCATATATTCTATAGTCAACCAGGCACTAATCACCCTATGTAATATGAGGGAGTCTAGAAATATGAGCCAGGGTGGTTTGACATCCCGTGTTGGTACTCCTCCGAATGATAGTAAGAAGTGCTGCATAGAGTCTACACATGGAGATCTGAGTAGATGGGATACTCCTTCAGGTATGAAGGTGGCATGCTTCCAATGTGGTAAGAGTGAGAATACAAGACCTCAGTGCTTGAGATAACATGTTGAGTGCTGATTTTATAGAAATATGGGCCATCATCAGCGTTTTTTCCAGTTTTTGTCACTAGAAATGAGTGATAAGAGTTTGATTATGACTCCAAAATCATGATAAGGACCCCCAGTTTCTCATCAGTTATGGAACTGGAGTTTCTTCGGCCGTTCAAGCCTAGGAGGAGGTCATGGGCGTGGTTTCCATTCTATGGTATTTTAGTGACAACAAGGTGAATCATCTTAGGGTAGTCCGGTAGGGTCGTAGGGCCATTGTACAGGTCAGGCTATTGTAGTTGAGTAGACCCAGTAAGAGAATGATCTCAAACCCTCTATGGTTAGAGGTACGATTATAGTTTCTTTATTTATAGCTTCAACACTTTTCAATATATGGTATTCTCATATTTTTATATATATTTCCAATTGTAGAGAGTCTTGGGGTCTATAACTTTTCTTATAAGGATATTATGATGCTAGAAAATCTATTTGAGATTAGAACGACTTGTGTATGTCAGTGCAAGGATTGGCCTCTTGAGGTTGGTTGGTGTCACTTCTTATGGGACCTCTATGTCTTAGAGATGACATGATTCAATTTCTTTTTTGAAATGGACTGGTTAGTTGATTTCTAGGACGTTATTGATAGCTATCACTGCAGAGAATGTTTCACGTCAATAAAGGGTAGGTCTATTCTACATAAGGGAGAATGGGATGTCCAAGTGTGAAGTGCGGGACCATGCCCTCTTGGGTTGGGTGGAATTATATAAAATATTTCAAGTTTATATCTGGATGACTAGGGGACTTCACAGATGGACTTTCACCCAGTGGTGGATCCTTTCGGGGATGTCTTTCTAAACAACTTTTCAGGTTTTACTCTTGAGAGTGAGGCAGATTTCACTATTGAGATTGTGCCAGGAGCGGCACCAGTGTCCATTCCTTTATATAGGATGGCTACACAAGAGTTACTATAGACCACAAAGAAGTTAGAGGAGTTACATGAAAATGGATTCATCCGACCAATTACTTCTCCTTTGTGTTCAACTGTCTTGTTTGCGAAGAAGGAAGATGATACTCTCAAACATTGTGAGGATTACCAGAAGCTGAACGAGTTGACTATCAAGAACTGATATCACTTAACAAGGATTTATGATTTATTTGATCATCTTCAAGGACCCTGGGTGTTCTAAAATAATTACATGAGATCTGGTTATCATCGGTTGCACGTTAGAACATCAGATATACCTCTTAAAGCCTTTCAGAGTAGGTATGGTCTATACGACTATGTGGTTATGCCATTTGGTCTCACGAACACACCATTAGTTTTCATGGTACTGACAATCTGAGTGTTCCATCCTTAATTGGATTATTTTGTGGTATTCTTTTTGGAAGATATCTTGGTGTACCCTCACACTCGAGACGACCAAGCCACCCTCATTGAGATCGTTTTGAGTACACTAAGAGAGCATCAGTTATATGATATGCTCTTAAAATTCAACTTTGGATGGAACATATTTAATTTTTAGTTCATGTTATCTCACATAAAAGAGTATCAATATTCCTAGAGAAAGTGAGAGCAGTAGTTTTCTCGAGAGCATCCGAAGAATGTCTTTGAGGTAAAGAGTTTTCTTGGGCTGGCTGGTTAATACGAACAATTTATACAAGACTTTTCATGGATATCAGTGCCACCGATCTGATTGATTAATAAGGGTGAAAAGTACATGTTTATAGAATCTGGTGATTTATCTTTTCAGAAGCTAAAGGGAAGATTGGCATCCGCACCGATACTGATTTTGGCGGATCCAGGGAAGAGTTACACTTTTTACTGCGATATATCAGTAATCGGACTGGGAGCTATGCTTATGCCAAGGGAAGGAGTCATTTTGTGTGGGACTCATCAGTTGATACCACATGAGGGGAATTACCAAATGAAATATCTCAAATTGTCTATAGCTATGATTGATTTGCGCTATTAGAGACATTATATTTTGGGAGGGAATTTTGTGGGTTTCACTGACCACAAAATTATCAAGTACTTCTTCACTGAGCATGATTTGAATTTGAGATAGTGATGGAGGGTTGAGTACATTCAGTCTTTTGGATTTATGATTTTCTATACGTCTTGGAATGGAAACAAAATGGATGTTGCGTTGAGTAAGAGGACTCATATACTGGCAGTTTAGGAGGCCTGTAATGATTGGAAATAGATGGCTCTATTATCTGAGATTCTTTTATAGGTGCATGATAGATAGGGGAAGACATTTCTCACTTATGTAGATATTATCTATACTCTTTTGGATCGAGTGTGAATACGGATGCTATCAGATTCCAAAGGCCTAGTCCTATAAGAGAGTGTGTCAGGAGAGGACCCTACACCTGGATGGACCATAGGCGATGACGGGACTTTGTGTTTACATAGGATCATGTGGGTGTTAGCGAACTTACATGAGGATATTTTTCAGGATTTTCATTCCTCGGTTTGGGAAGTTAATTTGGGTGTCACCAATATGTATCGAGATTTACACCATTAGTATTGGTGGCCAGGTATAAAGAGAGATTTTATTGTCTTTTTATGAGATGTTCCACCTGTCAGTAGGTGAATGTGTAGCATCAGCGACCGAATTGGATTTTACCATAGTTACCCATTCCTGATTGGAATTGGAATGATTTCACCTTGGATTTCTTAATAGGATTACCATGGTCACCTCGAGGGAATGATGTAGTTTGGGGTTTCATTGACAAAATCTCGAAGGTTTCACACTTATTACTGATCTAGGAGACCTTCAGTATTAATGATATGGGAAAATTTAAAATCAAAGAGATTGTATGTTTTCTTGGGGTTTAACATTGTATCGTTTCAGAAAGGGATGCTTGTTTTACTTCGCATGTCTACAATGGACTACAAAGGTATTTGGGTACATAGGTACTACTATATACATCTAACCGTTCTCAGAAAGATGGCCAGTCCGAGCGCAAAAGTCAGGTTTTAGAGGACATGTTACGACCATGAATCCATGATTTTGGGGGATCTTGGGAGAGACACATACCCATAGTGGAGTTTTCCTACAATAACAATTTTAAGGCAATGGTTCAGATGGAACCTTACAAGGCCTCATATGATAGGAGATGTCATTCACCCCTATATTGGATGGGGAGAAGGAGAGGCATATATGATAGGACCTCGTATATTCCAGGAGACTACTGAGGAGGTGGAGTTGATTCAGAAGAGGATGGATACCACACAGCCTCACAAGATATCTCATTTTGATCAATGAAGATGACCTCTAGAGTTCATGGAAAAAGATCTGGTTTCTTAAGGGTCCCAAAAATGTTGGGACACAGGAGGATTAAGAGACATGAAAATCATTAATTGAGATATGTTAGTCCATTTATGGTTATGGAGAGAGTCGGGCTGGTTGCCTATTAGTTGCAGTTACCTATGAGGTACCAAGATATGCACGAAAGCTTCCACATTTCTCACATACAACATTACTTTTCAGAATCACCAAACATTTTTATCCTAAGGAGGTTTATTTGGTGGTGGATGCATCCTTATAATACCACCCTATTCGGATTCTGGATTGCATCATGAAGGTTCTCTGTGGCTGGTCTGTTACTCTAGTACAAGTGAGTACATGACAAGACATGGGAGAGTGGGGCCGACGTTCGATTGTAGTGGCCAGAGTTGTTTGATGTTTCTTATTCCCCACCTATAGAAGGGAAATTCCGAGAAAAATTGCTTTAAAGGGGGGAAATTTTAATAACCTGGATCATCATTTCAGGTATAGATTTTTATTTAAGGTGGTTTTGAGGAAAAATGAATATTTTTTATTCTTTTTCTAAGTACATGTTGTGTACTCTTGAGTACACACTGTGTACCTGGTTTCCGCGTGTAGCCATGTACTGGCCATGTAATAGCCAAGTACATGGTTTTTTGCACTGCCTACAGAGAGGACCGATTAAGGTTAGTACATGGATTGTACATTAAATGAGCATACTGTGTACTTTTGTTTTTTTAATTTAGATATCAGACTGAGGTCCCATATAACCCACATTTTTAGTTTCTTTTGGATGTTCCACATGAAGGAGTGTACAGAATTGATGTATCTTCATGGAGCCACTGATATTTCATCCATTCTCTAAATCAATCAGTATTTTGTGTGTAAGAATCACCTTGGTGAGTTCTTGGTTCTCCCTGAATATCTCCATCTATATTATCCTCTCTCTTGAATTATTCAAGGTTTAATGATTTTAACCTTTTTTAGATATATTAATTTCTAGAACGATTCAAAGGTTGTGGTTAAACTATATCGATTGTACCACATATAGGTAGGTGATTTGTCGCCTTTCAGATATGTATTTGAGTTGTTTCTACGAATGTGCTGATTACTCATGATTCAGGAATTTAGTTTTAAGAAATTGAACCATGATATCATCTTCTCTATGTTGATTTATATATTAAGGGGTTTTGTTGATATTTAATGATAATTTTCATATTTAGGGGACACCCCGTGGGTGCGTTTCCTTGTTTTAATTTTTATGTCAGTTTAGTCCAGGTTGTTGATAAGGCATACCTTGTTTCCTTTCCTTGTTTGTTAGGATGGAAATGATTGCATTTTTATACATGTAAAATGCATGTGTTATGCATTTTATCTTCTTAGCCTTGTAGTAGTTTAGATTACTCTGGGTTGCTGGATATCATTTGTGTATGATTGTATTACACAGGGCTGTGAGAACCTGATGTAGTTAGACCATAGGGGGAATTATCATTGAGGTCTTCCCAAGAGTGTCTATTATATTTACATTGCGAGACCATATGGTGGATTGATTGTGAGTGATCCCTCAGAGTGTCTATAGTATACCATTATGAGGCCATAAGGGGAATGAACGTTAAGTGATTCCTCAGAGATTCTATAGATTATCCTTAAAAGGCCACTGGGGGAATTAACTGTGAGTGATTCCCCAGAGTGTCTTTGTTTTTGTTGGAACACTTAATCATAGGGGTTAAAATGTGTGAACCACCCAGAGGGTCAATGTGATATTTTTAATGTTAATTGTGATGAGTCTACCAAGATAAAGCATTAGATTGGACTCGGTCATACATGATTGTGAAATGGTCTTCTGAGACATATATTTTTATAATACACATGGGATACAGAGCATAGGACCTATTGTGGGATTCCATTATTCAATGGTTTGGGATAATTAATAAATGTAAATGAACATAATTTAAACTGTATGATTGTTTAATTTTGATTACTTTATTGTTTATTGCATCATTTCACATATTTCCTACTATATATATTCAGTGATAGTTAGGCATAGATCTTTTTGTGGTTTCCTACTGGGATTCATCTCACACCCTATTTGGGTCATTATTTTTTACCAAAACAGAGTATATGGTTTCCGGTATAGATAAAGGAAAGCGCCCTTCTACATCATGTACTTGATTACTAATGGAGATCGAGAGCCTAGGACCATGCTGAGACTTTTTATACTGTTAGAGTTTACTTGTTTTCTTCTGTAGTTAGGTTTAGTTTTGTATTTTTAGCATTGTGACTATTTTTGTTTCTTTCTTAAATATATGTGACATTTATCATTTATATAACTGCCGAGTTGTTTAATTACAATCAGTCTTCGGCTATTTACTTATGTTTCATGGTATTATTTCTTATTCTATAGTTTACAATTTTTTTGCACTATGTTACTCTACCAATGAGGGAATAGTTTCCCCACTATCACACCCAAGGCCCTCACTACTAGTCAGTATCCTTTGGCCTTTAGAGAAATGCTCTTTAGGCCCTGTGACCAACCGGGTACAGGGCACCATTTGTTGGAACCCAGAACTAGGAGGTTACACCCCCTCTTTGTGTGGTTATCACAAAGTGCTCCTAAAAATTGGTATAATAGCTACCCATCACACCTCTATTTGGATTCTCTAATTTGAATGATATTGAAGATTTGATATCTATTATCAAAATATAATAGATAGAAGAATATTAGGATTTAAATATATTATATTTCAAAATCCTACCTCAACCAAGGATATGAAAATAAGAAAGAATTAATAGTTGAAAAAGATAAATAAGGCATACCTCTTGTGAAAAGAGGATATGTATTTGTTGTGTCAATAAGGTTTACACATGACTTTCAATTGTTTTTGTTTTTAAAATAAAAAACACTCTATCTCAAGGAAATTTTTATTTCCCTAAATATTTTTATGGAAGCTTTTCCTTCCGCTTGGATGTTTTCTCAATACCATCGTTTTCATTATTCATGATTTAGTTTCTAAATATTTTTATTTCTAAAGTGTAAAAATTGGTTTCACATATAAAACCTCAGAATCCTATAAATACTTAGATATAGAGTATTCTGTTCTTAGGTTCTGAATTTATACTCTGAATTCTCGAAAATTCAGACTCTGAATTCTCTGAAATTCAGACTCTGAATTTTCTGAAATTCAGACTCCAAATTCATTCAAATTTTGAATCTGAATTCTCTGATATTCAGACTCCAAATTCTATGAAATTAATCCTATGAATTCCTCATAATTCCAACTCTTACTTTCTTAGAATTCAGACTCTGAATTCCTCATAATTCAGACTATGAATTCCATAGAATTCAGAATCCTAAATCCTCTAAATTCAGGTTCATAATTTCTTTGAATTCAGGTTCTGAATTCCTTATAATTCAGTTTCTAAATTCCTTAGAATTCATACTCCGGATTCATTATAATTCGATCTCCAAATTCCTCGGAAACCAGACTCTGAATTCTTCAAAAATTAAACTCCAAATTCCTTAGAATTCAGACTCTGAATTTCGCAGAATTGCAGTTCCGAATTCATTAAAATTAATACTCCAAATTCCTCAGAATTCAGGTTCCGAATTCCATATAATTTAGACTCTGAATTCCTTATAATTCAGACTCCGATGTCTACATAATTCTGATTCCAAATTCTTTGAAAAAAAGAATCTGAATATCCATATAATATAGACTCCAAATGTTTTCATCTTAGAATCCGAACATTATTTTTCCTTAGACTCCATAAAATAGATTTGGTTGAGCAACCATATTTTACTTAGACTATTTATAGTTATAAAACGATGTCTTGAATTCTATTTATATCTAACCCTTGTTTGAGTGAAACACGTACAAGTCCCTCTAAAATTCAAGAAAACATATGACTGTTGGAGGAGGGAGCAGACCATTGAAGAAGTTCCTATAAACAAAATATCATTTGAATGAGCTCATAACTATTCTACGACTCTAGATATTACATGCTGCAGAAGTGATTTCTAGAGAGAGAAAGACCCTCATGCTTTGTGCATACTGAACAACTTGTTCAGTTTGCTTTGTGCGACTCTGATTGTTTCTATGTACAATCGAGGGATTCTGAGGATAGGAAGACAGAGGTGCTCACTACCATAATGTTCTAGGACTTCCTTGATAAGTAAGACAGAGGATCCAAATACCTTGAAGTTCGAGGGCTTGCGGGGATAGCAAGACAGATTCCGATATTCCAATCTAGGGCTTACCCTAGTGTGGGTAAGACATAATTTATTTAATGTTTAAATCAAGGTAACTTTATCCATGTTTGTTGGATGCCCTTATCTTTGGGTTAAAAGATTTTATATTTTTTAAATTGATTATTTCAAGTTTTTTTCCACTGCATTTTGATTAATAAGGAACTTATAACAAACTGATACTTTCTTATTCTTTTATACTCTGATTAGTAAGATTCTATATGCTTTAAGGATGAATATATGTCCATGTAATCTTTTCTTATGTTTCATTTATGGAACCATACTTTCATAATCTATCATGTTTGTTGATCTAAGAGCTCTTGTGAATTTACCTTATTTAACAATGTTGGACAATAGAAAGTTTTATACCATCTTTAAAAGTTCGAAAGGAAATTTTGAAGTATAAAATTAATCCCCCCTCTTTTTTATTGAGAATCTACATTATATTTTGATCCTACAATTGGTATCAAAGGTGGTATTTGAAATAATTATATTCACATAAATATTTTTTTCTCATGTTTTCATTGCTCTATATTTTTCTTTCTTAGGATATTTTTTTCCTTGTTTACAAAATTGGTCTATTAACTAGTTTCTGTGGAATGATATTTTCTTTCTGTTGGTAGGAATGAATCTTGGTTCGATTTAATATAATAATACTACTAGACCACCTATATTTTATGGGAATTATTATGAATATTTGAGAGATCATATGAAGACTTTTTTATTAATAAAAGAGTGGAAAACATTTTTATGATTACCGGAGATTACAAGATTCCTGATAAGGAAGTCAAAACTTTTACTAATCAAGAAAATTCAGAATATCAACTAAACTATGAGGTACATAATACTTTGTTGTGCTCCATGACCTGGAATATATATATCCATATTTATTTTTTCAAAGCTGCAAATTGTATTTGTAAGAAGCATGAAGTAATTCACTTTTGAACTTTCAAATTTATCGAAACTAGAAGTGTTATGCTTAGAGCTGAGTATCATGGTTTCTTCATTCTTTATAAAGAACCTATATGTAAGGTACAATAGAGATTCATGACTATTGTCAACAGTATAAAATACATGGGTAAAAAAGGTTTAGAGGATGAGGCACTTGTGGACAAGATTATAGATATCCTGCATATTTAGTGGGAATCTAAGAGAACAACTATAGATGAAAATAGAAAAGTTACTCAAATTTATCATAATGAGATTTTTGGAAGCATTCATTAATATAAAACCAGTTTGAAAAGAGATGATGATCTAAATAAGAAGATGAATGGAAATGTATTTGTATCCTTTACGACTACAAAAGAAAAGACTCCAGAAAGGGTTACTAGATCCAAGTATAAGAAAGTCATTATTTTATCTAAATCAAGTGAAAGTGAACATTCTGAGAATGAACTAGCTAATCGTTCTAAAAGTATGAACAAGATAGTTTGGAAGGAAGAGTTTCTATACATATATAAGAAGAATGTAAGGAAGCACTACCACAAAACTGGGCAAGGCATGCACCAGCCTTTATCAGCGCTAACGGAATAGTGCTGATAAAGGGTTGAACCTTTATCAGTGATAAAAAAGCGCTGATAAAGGTTGTATTTATCAGTTCTTTTCATTTTATTACTGATAAATGCACCCTTTATCAGCGCTTTTTAATAGCGCTGATAAAGGTTCACGTGGATTTGTTAAAAACCCGCGGGTCCTCTTCCTCCTCCCTACACCCGGTCAAGATCTCGCGGAAGCCCTCCTCTATGCCGCTACCGCCGCCTCCTCTTCCTCCTCCTCCACCGCGGCCACCGCCTCCTCTTTCTCCTCCTCCTCCGGCCACCGCCTCCTCCTCCTCCACCGGCACATCCTCCTCCTCCTCCTGCTACTCCTCCTCCGGTTTCCGCCTCCTCCTCCGGCCGCCGCCGCCTCCTCCACCGGCGCTTCCACCTCCTCCTCCTCCTAGTCCGCTACCTCATCCTCCTCCTCCACTGGCGCCTCCTCCTCCTCCTCCACTTCCTAATCTGCTGCCTCCTCCTCCACCGCGGTTTGAGAGGTGCCTCAAGTACTCAGGTGAGTACCACAATCTTTATTTTAGTCTTATATGATGTTTTTTAGAGATTTTTCAAATGAAACATGGTTTTGTGTTCATATGTTTTGAGAAAAAATGTAGAACCTTGAGCCTGAATAGGTTTTCCTACCTCATGTATATGAGGCATCATGATGGTATCTGCACGTCACCAATCATTATGAAGGATTTGTGTTTCCTTTTGTAGTTTTCATGGATATTGGATGAAATTATATAATGTTGTCTATGGATTTGGTTCTAATGGTTGGGTATTTTTCCTAAGATGGCACTAAGAACCCACTTCAGATCCTTTATGGGTTTTTGGTCTTGGTTCTAACATGAAAAGTCCCCAAGTTGAGTTTCTAGTGAATATAACTATTTTAAATTGATTTGGCTAGAGAATTAATTATAAATGTTATAATTTATTAATTTTGGTTTTTTTGAGAGAGGTAGGAGCCATATTGATGAGTTGATCTTGGGGTAGACATTGGATGAGGCTTAGCGAGCTTAGGAAAAGTTTTCAACATGGAATTAAAATAATAGAAACATGTAAAATAGGTATGTGGTCTTGGTAATTTCTTTATGGATTTATAAATTCCTTATGGTGTATGTGGATGTTGAGTCTCACCACTAAGGGTGAGAGATCTCATTTTAATAAATAAATGGTGTAATTTAAATTTAAATTGTTAAAACTTATAAGGTTATATGAACTGAGAAAAGTTCCAAGGGACACCATGGACCTTTGAACAATTACTTACTTGAATAATCTACTGATGTTTGATGCTATGAATATTTTTTTGATGTCCTATGACATCCTGAAACCTTAATGGGTGTTATTAGAGTGAGTGTGACTTAGAGTACCTTGTTAGGGGGAACCCGGAGACCTCTTGGAATACATTCTGTGAATTTTATGTATTTGTTCCCAAAGGCCACACATGGAACTAGTGATACATCAGAGCCCTTGGCCTTATTTAATTGAACCTAAATTTTTTGAACATCCCCCTTGGGGATGTGACTACTTGGTTGGGTATATCTTTATAAGGTTTTTGATAGGCTGTATGTGTAGACTGACCCAGAACAAACCTATATATTGAAATGGGACATGGGCCATCTCTTGAGACTATTTATAGTATGGATTACCATGTAAATATTATGAGGCTATACCATGTATGACACTGATAAATAATATGATGCTCTCATGCGATGAGGGTTTTACTACATCATGTGCTTATGTTGGATGGTGACGTTGCAATGATGGTCTTCATTCTTAACAGCTTATTGATCTAAACCGTTAATGGTTTTCCTTTCTAAACATTGGTTTTAATGTATTAAGGTCTTTCTCAGGTTTCATTTCAGCCCTTCATTTTAAAATAACAACTGTATAACAACATGAATAACATAACTCAATCCCTACTGGTGTATGTTCTTTTCACCTTGTGTTTGTACTTATACTCTTTTTTAAATTGAGTCATTTGAATTAGGTGACCAATTCATGTCACCACTTTTATTAAAAAAATGACCTTGAGGTGGTATTTTATTGAAATGGAAAAAATTACATATTAGTGAGGTCTATGATACTACTAATAGGGATGCCATTGATTTTGAGTAGTGATTATATTTGTTATGAAAATTGGATAGGTGAGAGATTTCAGTTCCTATTGTGTATTTGGAATGTTTGGTTGAGTGTCCTTCACTACTGGGGTTAAGTTGTTGGGAACAATTTTATACTAGTATGGATACTACTCAAGTTGTGATAATGGGATGGAGGTTTTCCAGGTTATTATCATATTCACCACGGTGAGTTTATATCTAGGGTAATTATCAATGTATACTAGGGTGAAAGACCTCATGATTATTATTATGGTTGGTATAGTCATCACAATGTTTTCAAATACACTTTGGCACAAGCCAAAGTTGGTATGGATGATCGAGGCTATGAACCTGAGGATCAATGATGATTTATTTATTTATTTTTTAGATATTGTTTATTTATTAATAGCATGAAACATGCACATATAACTAAAAATTAGAATTTATGAAACCACATTGGTGGTTCCCTACTGAGTACCCAAGAAATCCTCCTGTATTGAAGGTCAGGTAGAATTGGGTCCCAGTGTTGCCAGATCGAGTTGGAGTAACTTTGATGGGTTTTAGAGATCTAGATGATGTGAGGCTTGGGGATTGTAGTGGTTCCAAATATATTTTTTATTTTGGTATTTATTTATTCCTTTATTTCCTTGAATCTTTCTCCTTTAACCTATATACTTATCCTATGGATTTTGAATAGGATGAATATAAATAAAGAATGGATGAATGCCAATCGGTTGACAAAAGAGTATGAAGAAGGCGTGAAAGAATTTATCAAGTTTGCAAAAGATCATGCATGTGACTCTTCTCAAATCCTTTATCTGTGTTTATGCTGTTGTTATTCAAAACAAATTAGTCCAGATGAGTTTGAAGAACACTTGATCTTTCATGGAATAGATCAAAGTTATACATGTTGGAATAAACACAGGGAAACAACGAATGTAGGTAGTGACTGGGGTGACACTGCGTTTTATGGATCATCTGATATGATTACAAACATGAACAATGAAGATGACCGTATAGAGGATGTGATTACAGATGTGAATGATGATGAAGATCGTATTGAGAAAATGACAAGGACCTTCGAAGATGAACTTCGTGATTGCCCAAAATTGTTTGAGAAGTTAAAAAGTTGTGCAAAGACACCATTGTATGCTGGTTGCACTAAATATACAGCACTGTCATCCGTACTAAAGCTGTATAATTTGAATGCAAATAATGGGTGGAGTGACGATAGTTTTACGAAACTACTTTCCCTCTTGAATGACATGCTCCCAGAAGACAATGAGATCCCGAGCCGAACATACGATGCCAAACAAATGCTATGCTCTATGGGTATGATCTCTAAAAGAATACACGCCTTCCCGAATGAATGTATACTGTTTCACAAGGAACACAAATTACTTAAAGAATGCCCAAAGTGTGGTGCTTCTGGATACAAGAAAGATGAATCCCATCCTACTAAAGTTGTATGGTACTTTCCAATCATTCCAAGGTTTAGACGCCTATATGGAAGTGAGGAGACTGCAGAACAATTAACATGGCATGCAGATACAAGAATTAAAGATGGGATACTGCGTCACCCGGTAGACTCTCCTCAGTGGAAGAGAATCGATCATGATATCCTGAATTTTGAAACGAGTCGAGAAACCTTCATCTTGCGTTATCTACATATGGAGTGAATCCTTTTGGTTTTCAAAGAAACAGTCACAGTACATGGCCGGTTATGTTGATAAATTATAACTTACCACAGTGGTTATTCATGAAACGAAAATACATCATGTTATCTATGCTTATATCAGGACCAAAACAACCGGGGTAATGATATTGATGTTTATTTAGCTCCATTGATCGAAGATTTGAAATTATTGTGGGATTCATGTGTTACATTGTATGATGCTTATAGAAAAGAAGATTTCACTTTGAGAGTCATGTTTTATGGGATGATAAATGACTTCCCAGCTTATGGAAATTTGTCAGGATATAGCATTAAAAGAACTCAAGGATGTCCCGTTTGTGAAGAAGGTAGACAATAAATTAGGTTGAAACATTCATCGAAAAATGTGTTTCTAGGACATTGCAGATTTCTACCATGACGGCATAAGTACCGTTATTGGAAGACATCATTCGATGGAAGTTCAAAAGAACGTACAACACCATCTCCACTAACATGCGATCAATTGTTTGAGAAAGTTAAAAATTTGGACACTACTTTTGGTAAACCGGCTTCGAAAAACCTTACGAAAATCCGTTGGAAAAAGAGATCAATTTTTTTGAATTACAATACTGAAATTGTCTGTATGTAAGACATTATATTGATGTTATGCAAGTAGAAAAAAATTTATTTGACAGTGTTATTGGCATGTTTCTAAAAACATCTGGCAAAAAAAAATATATAATTAAGGCTAGGTTGGACATGGTTGAGATGGGAATACGAGAAGAGTTGGCACCAGTGAAGGGTGAAAAATAAACATTTCTTCCTCCTGATGCTTACACTCTTTCCAGGCAGGAGAGATATCAGTTCTTCAACTTCTTGAATGACGTAAAGGTTCCAGAGGGGTATTCTTCAAATATCAGTAACCTTGTGTCAATGAGAGACTTGAAGTTAAATGGTCTGAAATCACATGACTGTCACGTTTTGATGCAAAATCTCATTCCAATTTCTTTACATTGCATTTTCCCAAGAATTTCTGACATACATTAACAAAACTGTGTTTCTTCTTCAATGCTATATGCAGCAAAGTTATAGACCCGGCGAAATTGCCAGCTATGGAAAAAGAAATTGCCGTCATATTATGTGAATTAGAAATGTTCTTCCCGCCTTCATTTTTTGATATGATGGTTCATTTGATGGTCCACTTGGTGAGAGAGATTACACTATGCGGTCCTGTACAGTACAGATGGATGTACCCCATTGAACGGTGTATGAAGATTTTGAAAGGGTATGTCAAAAATAGAATTTGGCCAGAGGGTTGTATTGCAGAGCGATATATTGTTGAGGAAGCCATTGAATTTTGTACCGAATACTTGTATGGTGTGGAAAGAATTGGCTTACCAAAATCTCATCACACTGGGCGGCTTGAGGGTGAAGGAATTTCTGGAAGAAAGGTTGTCACAATCAATATTACAGATCGGGAGAAGGCCCACCTTTATGTTTTGCATAACAGTTTCGACGTTGACCCATATGTTGAAATCCACAAAAAAACTATTAGGCATTTGAATCCATCAAGGGATGAAAAATGGATATCAGATACACATAATCGACAGTTTATAGGGTCGTATCAAGATCATATATTTAAGAAGTCAGATGAAAATCCAAGGTCAATTTCGGAACGAATTCGAGGGCGAGCCGGAGGACAAAGTGCGTATGCATTATCTTACAATGCTTATGTAGTTAATGGTTATACATTTTATACTAATGAACATGATTAAGACAGTACCATGCAGAATAGTGGGGTTACACTTGTGGCTGAAGCGATGCATGTTTCCAGTGCTAAGGACAGAAATCCAATTTATGCGAATATGTCATACTTTGGCATCATCAAACAAATATGGTAGTTGGATTATACAGAATTTCATGTTCCGATATTTAAATTCAAGTGGGTTTATAACAAGAGTGCCGTTAAAATAGATGATTTGGGATTCATGAAAGTTGATTTCAGTAAGGAAGGGGAGAAAGACGAACCATTTATAATGGCATCACAGGCAGTGCATGTTTTTTATGTTCCGGATCTCGCAATCCGAAACTGGTCAATTGTTCTATTATCGACCAAAACAGCTGAAGGGTCAGATGAAAATTCAAAGGAAGATGACCCTTTCATTGGGACGTTGCAATCATTTCGCAGTGGTCCCAATGTAGAAAATGTTTTGTATGTCAGAGGAGACCACAATGAAGTGATATGGATAATTGATAGAGGGTTCAAATCCCTTCAGCCTTTAAAAAAAAAGGGAGTTCAATAATCAGGTTATTGATTTTTATTGTAATATAGATTGTGTTACATTATGTTATTATCTGTTCGCTGCTGCTTTTATGTGATCTAACTTAAATTTTAAACCAGTTCTACAGATAATGACTTCTTCACCTGCTGATGCACCAAATCCCAAGACACAACACGTCTCTCAACCTGTTGCAGCTGGTCACACTGATGAGAGACAACAGGTCCCTCAACCTGTTGCAGCTGGTGTCAGTGCCGAAGCTAGCACTTCGGAGAAACATAATGATGATGCAGAAACTAAGGAAATCGTAGGCGATGAAACCCCAGCGACAAAAAAAAACAGGTGCACCGTAGTTTGACAGTTTTAGCAAAAATCTTTAAGGAAAAAGAAAAAGGCATCAAATATGAGGTGGGATGGAATAAGCTAGGCCATCATGTAAACCCCAACAAATCCATGTTTAGTAGCTACATTGGAATAGTCACTCGACAAAGCGTGCCGATTGATGTATAGTCGTGGCACCATGTTGTCAGCGGGATGAAAACATTAATGTGGGAAGAGATTACAATAACATTATGATATCATCTATTTAATTTATTAAAATAAAATAAAATATTGAAATATTTACTAACCCTTCATCATCTCTTGCAGAGTGCATTTATAGTAGATGTTTCGCACAAAGAATATGTTTTCAGACTAGCAGGAAGGATTCATAGAGGCTTTCGCACCATTTTAACGAAACATCATCTCAAAGATGCCGAAGGGAAAATCAAACCGCACCAGCCTCCTCTTTATGCACACTTGATATCCCAAGGAACATGGGATGCGTTTTGGAACCGTCGTGCAGAACAGAATTTTCAGGTACATTGTGATTGGTTACACGTTGTGTAACGTTTCTTGTATTCATCATGTTGATTGATATGTTCTTATTTATGAAACAGAAAATGAGTGTTGAAAATAAAGAACGGGCAACAAAACCAGCGTACCCCTAACGTAAAGTAAGGTTGGGGTACGCTTCAATTGAAAAACAATTGGTATGTATTTTAAAAGTAATGTAATAATTTTATGTGACATAAAACAACACTGTAACCATGTTTCTCTGTTTATAAGAAGATTGATGAAGCAAAATCTCAAGTCACTTCCATTCCACGCCATGTGCTATGGAAGGAGGATTGTGTTAATAAAGAGGGGGAAACTGATAGATGAAAACACACAAAAAGTTTGGGAAACATGTGTAAGTATGACATAATATAAACTTGTTTTTCTTTAAATCACTATTACATAATGATGCTTACTTATTTTTTCATATTTTATATTTGACATAGTCACAGGAATCAACAAAACCCTCACCGGATGCAGACATACTTTCAACGGCCTTGAAACACCCAGAACAGTATGGCCGCATCAGAGGTATGGGTTTTGGGGTGTCACCTCGGGAATATTTTCAGAAAAAAAGAAGAGGATGAACAAAATAAAGAATTTCATGTAATTAGAGATAGAGTATATACCCTTGAATAACTAATCCAAACTCAGGGAGAGATGCTAAAGAGTTTGATGGAGGAGAGGCGAAGAGAACAAACAACTCAAGAACAACCCCTGTGAGAAGATCCACCCCTCAACAGCTTTGAGGCGAGCCATTCCCCTCAAAGACCTGACTTAACCGAGGTAATCAATGTTATAATATTAGTTTTTGTGAGATTTGAATCACATAGACACTGATACCTTTCATTTAATGATATTCTGCATGGTGAAAATGACTGTGATTTATATCTGTCAACTCCCACCCATCGCCTTGTAGCGAGGGCAACGGTGTTCAATATGCAGAATGACACGCTACACTCCAGACCACTTCCAACCGGTCATGTCAAAGTGTCGATTAACGTAGCTCATTAGCCGAGCGCCGAGCTACCCATTCCAAATGACGATGAAGACATTCTTACTATGGAAAAAGCTGTTGGAACATTCGTTGCATGGCCGTCGAATCTTGTAAAAAAATATGTCGAGCAGGAGGTATTCATTTCCAGTTCATTTTTCAAGAAGAACCTTTAACATTAAATTAGAAAATGGCTGAACCGATGAATGTTATTACAGAAGGATAAAATTGAGAATCTAAAATGAAATAGCGGCTCCAACATTGGATCAACCAACCGATCAAAACGATCTACTGAGACCGCGTTCACCCCGCCCGTTCTATATCCACATTTAATATCACTGCAAGCTCATGTGGATATGAAAATGAAAGATGGAAAGAGTCATACAATTGTTTGTGAAAAAGATATGTACGGAGAGGAAACAATAGATTTAGTTAGTGCATACGCTGTTTCTAAGATCATCACAAATGACTGGCTAGGCGCCTCAGTTATAAATGTATACATGAGGTATGTTTTCATGATTTGATTTTACAGAAGCTGATATACTTTGATAATTATGGATAAATACATATCATATTTTTCACAGGCATATATATGAAAAACAATTGAAGGGATTTGACCATGAATACAAATTTGGACTCGTTAGTCCTCACACCATTTATACACAATGAACAGAAATAGATTCAAATTTTCAGGATGAATTGATGTCAAATCTGCTTAGAACGTTTCAAAGAAGAATTATTACTGACATGTTATTTTTAATACCAACGATGCAAGGGTAAAACTCTAAATTTTAATCATATCAATTATATTTTCATTTCTATCAGTACTTATTTTTTTTTGTGTTTTTAGGGAACATTGGATGCTCATTGCAGTCAATTTGGATACTCCAAATATTTATTTTCTGGATTCACTGCGTGGATATCCAATTAACCGACCACACATGATGGCGATTTTCAATTTGTAATACACTAGATCCAACATTTTAGAACAAAATATCTAGTTATATAATATATATTATCTTTTAATGAGGATTTTGTTATGATAGGGTGGTGTATGAATATCGTCTAAAGGCTTGAATGAATGTAGGGCATAAGGATGACAATGCCCACAAGATCTACAAATGAAGAAGTATCCGGGTATATATAATTATATTTCACTATCCAAATACATATAAAAACAAATTAATTATTTTTCTCTATGTTTTTGCAGTGTCCGAAACAAACAAATGACAAGGACTGTGGTTATTATGTTTGGAAATTTATGAAAGAGATCATATTACATGAACAAACTAGCATCCCTGAAGAGGTATTTTTGAAAATAATTACTACTTTATTTAAAATAATTATTAATCCTTTGTGTATTTATATTTTTTAGTACTATTATGACTGTCGCAAAAACTCATATTCAGAAGATGATATAAATGTCTTTAGAAACTAATGGGCAACGTACCTGATGGAAGAATGTAAACAAATATCACAATGAAGGTGAATTCCTAATACTTATGTTATCTTTATATGGTCATTGATATCTCCCTTTACACTTATTGAGCATCTATGATCTCCCTTTCTTATGTTTCATATCCTTAGATTAGTGAATTCCTACTACTTAGTTTGAAAATGACATAAACTTTAGAAAACAACACCAATGACATACGCCAAACCAAGAAAACATGTTTGGATTATTTTGATACATTAGGAAAACGATCCACGAGTCATTTTTGATGTGTACGAATCGACCGCACCTCAATCCGACGCACGGTGTGACCGGTATGGCTAAAAGTGTCTGATATTAGTTTCAAAATGACATAAACTTTTGAAAACAACACCAATGTCATACACAAAACTTAGAAAATGCGTTCGGATTGTTTTGATACTTTAGGAGAACGATCCACGAGTTATTTGTGACGTGTACCAATCGACCGCACCTCAATCCGATGCACGGTGTGACTGGTATGGATAAAAGTGTCTGATATCAGTTTGAAAATTACATAAACATTGGAAAACAACAATAATGACATACGCCAAACTGAGAAAATGTGTTCGGATTGTTTTGATACTTTAGGAAAACGATCTACGAGTTATCTTTGATGTGTACCAATCGACTGCACCTCAATCCACTGCACGGTGTGACCGGTATGGCTAATAGTGTCTGATATCAGTTTGAAAATGACATAAACCTTGGAAAACAACACCAATGGCTTACACCAAACTGAGAAAAGGCATTTGGATTGTTTTGATACTTCAAGAAAATGATCCAAGAGTCATTTGTGACGTGTATGAATCGACCGCACCTCAATCCGACGCATGGTGTGACCGGTATGGCTAAAAGTGTCTGATATCAGTTTCATATTGAGATAAAATTTGGAAAACAACTCCAATGACATACACCAAACTGAGCAAAAACGTTCAGATTGTTTTCATACTTTAGGAAAATGATCCAAGAGTCATTTTTGACGTGTACCAATCGACCGCACCTCAATCTGATGGACGGTGTTACCGGTATGGCTAAAAGTGTCTGATATCAGTTTGAAATTGAGATAAACTTTGGAAAACAACAGCAATGACATACGCCAAACTGAGAAAATTCATTCGGATTGTTTTGATACTCTAGTAAAACGATCCATGAGTCATTTGTGACGTGTATGAATCAACCACACCTCAATCTGATGCACGGTGTGACCAGTATGGCTAAAAGTGTCTGATATCAGTTTGAAAATGACATAAACTTTGGATAACAACACCAATGACATACGCCAAACCGAGAAAATGCATTCAGATTGTTTTGATACTTTAAGACAACGATCCACGAGTGATTTTTGACGTGTACCAATTGACCACACCTCAATCCAATGCACGATGTGACCGGTATGGCTAAAAGTGTCTGATATCATTTTGAAAATGACATAATCTTTGGAAAACAACACCAACGACATATGCCAAACCGAGAAAATGTGTTCGGATTGTTTTGATATTTTAGGAAAATGATCCACGAGTTATTTTTGACGTGTACCAATCAACCACACCTCAATCCAACGCACAGTGTGACCGGTATGGCTAAAAGGGTCTGATATCAGTTTGAAAATGATATAAAATTTGGAAAACAACACCAATGACATACTCCAAACCGAGAAAACACGTTCGGATTGTTTTGATACTTTAGGAAAACGATCCACGAGTCATTTGTGACGTGTAAGAATTGACCTCACCTCAATCGGACGCACGGTGTGACCGGTATTGCTAAAAGTGTCTGATATCAGTTTCAAGTTGAGATAAACTTTGGAAAACAACACCAATGACATATGCCAAACCAAGCAAACGTGTTCTGATTGTTTTGATACTTTAGGACAATGATCCATGAGTCATTTTGGACGTGTACCAATTAACCGCACCTCAATCCGATGCACGATGTTACCGGTATCCTTAAAAGTGTATGATATCAGTTTGAAATTGAGATAAACTTTGGAAAACAACACCAATGACATACGCCAAACTAAGCAAATGCGTTCGGATTATTTTGATACTTTAGGAAAACGATCCACGATTCATTTGTGACGTGTACAAATTGATCTCACCTCAATCCGACACACGGTGTGACCGGTATAGCTAAAAGTGTCTGATATCAGTTTCAAATTGAGATAAACATTGGAAAGCAACACCAATGACATACACCAAACCAAGAAAACGCGTTCGGATTGTTTTGATACTTTAGTAAAATGATCCACGAGTCATTTTTGATGTGTACCAATCAACGTCACCTCAATCCGATGCACGGTGTGACCGGTATGGCTAAAAGTGTCTGATATCAATTTGAAAATGACATAAACTTTGGAAAACAACACCAATGACATACGCCAAACCGAGAAAACATATTCAGATTGTTTTGATACTTTAAGAAAACGATCCACGAGTCATTTTTGACATGTACCAATTGACCGCACCTCAATCCGACGCACGGTGTGACCGGTATAGCTAAAAGTGCTTGATATCAGTTTCAAATTGAGATAAACTTTTGAAAACAACAACAATGACATACGCCAAACTGAGCAAATATGTTCAGATTGTTTTGATACTTTAGGACAACGATCCACGAGTCATTTGTGACATGTACCAATCAACCACACCTCAATCCGATGCACGGTGTGACCGGTATGGCTAAAAGTGTCTGATATTAGTTTCAAATTGAGATAAACTTTGGAAAACAACACCAATGACATACGCCAAACTGAGAAAATGCATTCGAATTTTTTTGATACTTTAGGAAAATGATCCACGAGTCATTTTTGATGTGTACCAATCGACCACACCTCAATCTGATGCACGGTGTGACCGGTATGGCTAAAATTGTCTGATATCAGTTTGAAAATGACATAAACTTTGGAAAACAACACCAATGACATACGCCAAACCAAGAAAACACTTTCGGATTGTTTTAATACTTTAGGAAAACGACCCACGAGTCATTTGTGACGTGTACCAATCGACCGCACCTCAATTTGACGCACGGTGTGACTGGTATGGCTAAAAGTGTCTGATATCAGTTTCAAATTGAGATAAACTTTGGAAAACAACACCAATGACATACGCCAAACTGAGAAAACGCGTTCGGATTGTTTTGATACTTTAGGACAACGATCCATGAGTCATTTGTGACGTTTATCAATCAACCGCACCTCAATCAGACAAACGGTGTGGCCGTTAATGCTTTTCATTAGTTAAAGAATCAGTATTTATTAAATGAGATAAATCAATCAAAAACATATTGATTTTAGATTATTCCCTTTCATTGTTATGAAAATGAAAAATTTCGAATTTAAAATTTCATATTTTAGTTTCACATTTCCATATTAATGTGTTCTTTCATTTTACTGTTTTAATTTCTTCCATTATTTCATTACTAACATAATATTTGTTTTCTTATATAGGTGAATTTTATTCCTTGAGTTCGGATGCTTTGTTCGACAACAAATACTGTCGAGAGCTGATCACGGATATCTAAGGATGAAACATGAATGTTTATAACTGTTGTCGAATAATTGTAAATGTAACCATGTAAAACAATGTTTGAAATGTATATAGAAATGCGTTTTTTTGTATTCATGATGTTAAGTAAATGTATATACCGTTTTCGGTCAAAAATTTGGGTGCGGGTGCTATGGTGTGCAGGTGTGCATGTGCTACATTGTGCAGGTATTCTGGTGTGCAGGTGTGCAGGTCATGTTCTGCAGTTGCAGGCGATGGGGCCTTTATCAGCACTCCGAGAAGCGCTGATAAAGGGGACCCCCCCTTTATCTACGCCAGAATTAATAGTGCTTTTCTAGCACTGTTAATGTCGGTTTTTTAGCACTGATAAAGGGACAGGTTGTAGTAGTGAAGGATAAGAAAGTCTCTGAATTTACTTGTTATGAATGCAAGAGACGAGGTAATATAAGGCCAGATTGTCCTATGCTTAATAGAAAGGATAAAAAAGAAAAATATTCTAAGATGAATAGAAGGAAGTACTAAAAAGATAAATCTAAGAATGTTTTGAAAGCTAATGAAACCTGGAGTTCCAGTGGTGGAGAATTTTCTGATGAATCCTCAGAGTATGAATCTTCTGATCAGAAGAATCTTGGTTTACTAGCCAGATTACCTATTGAAAATCATTGTTTAATGTCCAAGGTACACAATGCTGAATCCATAACCAATGTATCCTTGAAAACTAATTTTAGTAATAGTATATATTACGAATCTTCTGATGAATAATATTCTTCTAATGAAGATTATAATTTACCTACTTATGAAGATGTTTCTAGGTTTACTAAGAACCTGGGGAATGAAAATTCTAAAATCAAGAAAAATATTGATAAAAAAATTCTTGAATTTATATTATTACTAAGGAAGTATCATATCTTTCTAAAGATCTTGATAAAAAAATTTATGATTTTGAAAGTATGTCAAAAACCCTCTAGGAAGATAATTTTGATAAGGATAAACTTTATAAGGATCTAGAAAAAGTAATTTCTATGAATGTTTTTTTCAAGACTTACTATATTGCTAAAACTAATTTTTTTGAGGATAAAAGCATAGTAGTTAGACTGAAATCAGAAATATTTTCCTTGAGGAAGTGTTTTTCAAAAATTACACTGGGTAAGGAAAACATTGAAAAGATGTATTCCCAAATTCGACCTCTAAGGAATAATTAAGGATTTGGTTATACTCATTCAAAACTAATTTTTAGTGACAATTATTTTGCTCCTCAAAGTACTCCATTATTCACTAAGTGTCAGTGTGGTGGGCATTGGGCAAAAAATTGTTCCTTAAATAAAACTCACTATTTTGGTTTTCATAAATCATATTTTTCAAAGAAAATGTGGATTCCTAAAATTTGGATTTATGACGATTCTGGATCCAAGAAAGTTTCGGTTCAAAAAGTCTAACACTATTATTTTCAGAAAATTAAATATAGTATCAACAACAATGCATAGTACATGGATAGTCGATGTTCCTAGCACATGACAAGTAATAAAAACTTATTTGGAATTATTTTCAAGATGAAGGGAGGAAAAGTAACATTCAGAGATATTTCTTAGGGAGAAATTATTGGTATGGGTAACATTTTTATTTTAGGAAAAACTTTGATTTCAAATGTTTTATTGGTAAATGGTCTTAGGAACAACCTTATAAGCATAAGTATGTTATGTAATGAAGGTTAAATTGTAAATTTTAGGAATAATAAGTGTTTAGTAAACAATTCCATGGAATAATTTATTCTTTCTTCCCATAGGCAAAATAATTTTAACACATTAAATGTAAAAGACCTTAGGATCCAAGATATAATTTGTCTTAGTGAAATGGAAGATCATTCGTTGCTATGGCGTAGAAGATTAGGATATTGTAACCATAGAAACCTATGAAAACTCTCTATTAAATGACTAGTTAAGTATTTACCGGAGCATAGATTTGATTCTCAAAATTATTTGATCCTTGTCAATATGGAAAGCAACCTAAAACAAGTTTTAAATAATTTGGTGATGTCTCAACCACTGATGCATTACATTTTGTGACCTGGATCTTTTTGGTCCAACAAAAACTAGAAGCACCACAAATCGCATGGTTTTTCTATCTGTGGGTCCTCTAAGACCCCACAATCTAGCCTAGAATTGTTACAAGTAACCATGATACATACCCCATAATGTTTATACTAACCATGTGAGAAGCCTTTTTCACCCAAAATGTTAGGTTATCAGCTCCAAAAAAGTCTCATACATCCCAAACACACTCATAACCACCGAGGGTATTCTCCTTAGTCCATGATCAAACATTTAAACTAAAAAAAATCCATAATTCATATAAAACCCAATCTATTATAATAGGCATATTCTAGGGAACTCCAAGACTATGGTAACTCTACATACATGGATAAGGTATGCCACACTATCTCAAAAGGCCACTCTATTCACTCATATATCTTGCTCACTAATTCAAGAAAGGAATACACATTCAGTAATCAAGAAATTTTAAAAAAGTATCACCACTATTATTGATGCACTAGATGTTGATAGGATCTACTTGATATCTTTTTGTAGCTCCTTCACATATTAACTAGGAGAATCACTATAAAAATCGGTCCACCTTCATGACATATCTCGTTAAATCCAATTTATTTGGAAACATATTTAAAATGTGGAAATTTATTCTTTTACTTTTACTTCTAGTGTAGATATTGGAATCCCTCTTCTCTTATTCTCTTTGATTAAAATATTATATTATTACTCTACTTTTATAAACAAAACCACCCTCTTTTCTTCTTCTTTTATGAATAAATATCTCAATGGTGTACTATTTTTCTTCTTTTTTTTATATAAAATATATTTATCAATATATTCAAAACTCTTTATCTTTACCTTCTAATCCAGTTATGATCTATGTTACTAATTTATTCCAAGTTATTTCCCTAAAAATTACCAGGATATATATATATATATGAATTACAAAATACTATCTATGATATCAGATTTCATTTCCTAGAATGAAATCTATTCAATAAATCATATTTAACTACTTAGAATACAATGGAAGGATTATATAATATATCTCGACCCATAATCATATGGTTTCTTGAAACTATCCTTTGGGCCATGTAATCAAAAACCTTCTACTTTTTCAGCTCACACACCATAAAACACAACACAATAAAAAAAATAAGAATCTCTTTTGACTAGTGCACCAAAACATGTATATCTTCATTAATATTTGAACCAACCATGCTTCACATAACTTCATAGACCGGAATATCCATGCGGTCCCCTTCTCATTACAACTTCATATAAATAGTCAAAACTATTGAGTTCTTACCAACACCCTCCAAGGTATGACCATCCACCTCACTACGTGAATATCTATTACACATGTTCCTCCAAAAATGATAAATTAAAATTACATTCACATTATATTGAAGAAGTTAAATTTTCAGTGTAGTTCAACAGTTTTTCCATTTCACTTTTGTGATAAATGGAGGAATATTATGTATTCTATTCATGATGTTAATATCCTTCCCATGACATGAGATACTCTTTTAAGTATTCTCTTTAAGGTGTAAACATTCTTTCTATTGTTCAAAATAATCTTACATATTCTATTCATGACATGAAAATCCTTCCTAGACTGAAAATTCATATGCTCTTTTTGGTATGACCATCATTTATAAAGTGTGAATGACTCTTATATATCACTGTTAGGTCTTTAGTAATTTTCCACATTTTCATATTCCTAAAATATCATATGTATGAGCTAAAAAGATCATATGTATATTGAGATAATTTTCCATTTTTTTGGATTACATATTACTGTACTCATGGTATGTCTTAGTATATCATGGTGTGATTTGTGTTTTGTAGAAAATAATAACACATAAGCTCTTATATTATTTCAAATTTTTTCACTGAATTTAATTATTATTTAAAAAAAAATCCCCACTAAAAACCAACAAGTGATTATAACATAATGAAGCAACAACAATCACAATGGGTTGACTAAAAATTTAAAATTAGCACTAATACTTAATTGGATGATAATAATAACCATAAATATAATTTCATAATAGAAATGGTTCTAACTCTTAGACCAAATGTGGTATCCAATAACTAAACATAACCCGCAAAATAAAAATATAATACATCACAATTAAAACCACCAGAAACTCTATTTTATAATATAATTCTATTTTCAGTCAAAATATCATTAATTAGGATTCATACACAAGATATTGTATTATTAATTTGACCAATATTTAAATAAAATTTGAAAATAAAGGTTTTGATAAGATTCCATGGTTCTGGATTTTAGTTAGATGATTCCATCTCAATCAAACAGGTAGAGATATCTTCTTCCATAAATCAAAAGGGATAAATATTATCTTAAATAATTAAATAATTTCATAATACTTAAGATACGTAAAATGCATTACACTTTACCACGACAAAATAAATTATAGTATTTATCATGCATCAAAATATCTTAAACTTGACTCACATTATTAGTGATCTGTAGTAAAAGGGCCAATACATAATTCACAAAAAAAATCCAATTAAAATTAATAATGTATTGTTCCTATTAGTGGATTCGTACTCATGATTTTCACTGTTGGAGATCATCAGGTGTGGAAATCATGAGGAGTAGTGTCAAAACTTATGATCCCCAATAACTTGTTATTCAAACATCATCTTTGTCATAAAAAACTAATGTATCTTGAACATGTGATATATATTTAAAAATATCACCCCAGAATATCTATGTTCTGTTTATGTTATCAAACTTCTAAAAAATATTTATGAATCAAATATTATAAATAAATAAACTTATAATGTATATAGAATTATATATAATATGTGATAGAAAAATATCCATATATAAATACATTATCTAATAATAAAAAGTAAAAAATAACTTCTTTATGTCACAAAATTCAATATATATCTACATTCACTATACATAACTATTAAAACATTTCATATAATTTTCCCCCATATGGTATTCATTCATTAACTGAGGTATGTATTTAGTCATCAAATATCTTATAAGTATATTTATGGTAACAATAATAACTATACCTTCGTCTCTATGTGAAAAGAAAACCTTGGAGATTGTACTTAAAAAAATTATATATATATATATATAATGCTTATTTATTAGAAAGAAAAGTTATTATGTATATAGATTTTTTAGAATAAAAAACCACAAGTTACTTTGATATTCTCTTACTCATTACACTTCTATTAGCATAACTATGATATCTGATCAAACAAATTATTATGTAAACTCATTGTGTACCCCATCATAACTAGTTTCTTATATTCATTATATGCCCAAAACATTTCCTGTATGAAACAATAATATCATAGAATAATTTTATCTACTTATTACTATAGTTATCTCAAATTTAGTTGTCTATATCCAAGAATAAGTGATAGACCAGATCATTAATTTGAATGGGAAACTTCTCATTATTTATTTCATGTGACATAGGCAATAATTCCCTCTTTATTTCCCTATAATGCATTTTAAATAACTTGTTAATGTGTATAATTTGACACAGTCTAAAGAATAATTTGATTTAAATTGGTAGATATTAATCCCCATAAAATATAGCCTACATTATCTATGAATTTCATAGTGATATATTAATTTAACATTGTATTAACAAACTATATGAAAAATATCTTATTTCATATTTGCAATATATCTTAGACATATATCACAATAAAAACTATGTCAAACCAACTAATCCTATTATAAAAGTATGGAACAATTCAATTTTTAATGTAACCAAACACTGATATGGACTCATTAAATTTAATATTCCAATATCTTAATTCATGCTCCTATCTATGAATAGATCTTTGATAATATCACACGTTGTTAGATACTTAAGATTTTGAAACCATTTTTGGGTTTATCATATATAAATTTTTCTCAAGTTTTCAATTTATGAAAGTGTTTTTGTCATCCATTTCCAATGTTTGATAATCGTGGTATGTGTTCATGGAATGTATAGTTTTTAAGGATTTTAATATAACTAGTAGTGAAAAGGATTCATCACAATAAAATATATGACATTTAATGAAAGCTTTAGCAACCAATAATATATTATATTTTCTAAATTTATCATCCAATTTACGATTATTCTTCAAATTCCCATTTTCATATAAATGTATTTACACTAACTATAGAATAACCAAAATTCCAAACATGGTTTTTGAGCATTTAATCCATTTCTGTGTTCATATCTCATTTACACATAAAAAATACTGATCTATTTTCTGCATACATATTCGATAACGGTTCATCATTCTCAAGGAATAATGTGTTACCTTTCATAGTGACAAGAAAACCATTTCACTATACTTATTTTACTTCCCTAGTTGAATTACACAACACTTTCATCCCATAAACAATATCTTCAACTAGGACTTTTTGAAATTTCCACGTGCCATGTTGGTTGTATCATGATCCGTGACTTCATTAATGTCTATATTTCTACCACTATATTATTTTAAGTTGTTATAACTTTCTATAAATATGGCACATCATTCTATTATTATGTTTATATATGAGGGATTATATATTTAATGTCATTTGCACTCTTCAATATACCTTATAAACATATGATTTGTCCTTTGGATAAAAATTTATTACTTTGAATAACCTTATTGAATAATTTTCATCAATTTAAATACATATTTATCTATAATAGTCCGAGTTTGTCTCTCATTATTTATCTCAAATAAGATCATATTTTATACTTGGGTTAGTACACTAGTTTAAGTGCGTATGATAGTATTTTCAATTAATGTTCCTAAAAGGATTATGGAATAATCGTATTACTCAATATCAATGATGTATTAATTAATATATTCTAAATAGTACTCTAATTATAGTTGATTTATTTTCTAAGAAAATTTATTATCTACATAATTTTTATATTCTGTAATAACCTAAAGATGATTTAGAACTCATAAAATAGAAATACCCATATATTCTAATGTCATATCCACCGATTTTTTTTTTAAAAACCGTTTGAGGATAAGTGATAACCACTATGTGAAACAACGAACCATAAGAGGGTGGGTCATGGAACCACGCCCAAGACCAGAGCCAATCAAAATTAAAATACAAACATGAACAACCAAAAACCAAACAAGCAATTGAAATGGAACATTGCATCGGACCAACCCGCCCAAAAACACCACCAAAATGCCGCATGTCGCGATATCATATGTTGACCTACACTGCATCCACATTAAGGCCAAAACACACATCACCCATCCTTGGGATGTAGCATGACCACCACATCTGGGACCACCCATCCACATCCACCACACAGGGAGCTGGAAAGATAGACTGTAGGAGTCGAGAATGAGGTAGGAGAAGGGAAACCAACAGAGCACCCAGAACCATTTCCCCATGATGGATGGAAGATGAGAAACCTAGAGAGGAGCCTATACCGCCACCATCCCCATGAAACACCAATAGAGGCCATCCATATACTACAACATTGGTACCAGACCAACCACAACCCACACCGAATAGCCACCCGGTTCAGTACTACTATCGTCGAAACCCCCAAAACCATCCGAGATCACCCGATAGACATTCGAACTAGACCATCTCGGGGTCATGCAAATAGGGTTATTGAAAAATTGTTATATTATATTTGTGGGATGGTGGTATCAGAAAAAAATAAGAACCTAGAACACCACATGTCCTGATTAATGATCTGATCAAACACCTGTGTCTGAACCTGAAGAAGCCACCATCAAATCATAAAAAATACAGCAATAAGACAGGTAAAAATAGACCAGGCACCACTGCATTCCCCAAGAATTTCTGAGGTCTCCCTCTATGACCTCATAGTTAACCAAGAGGAAGACGATGATTTCTGGGGCTAGAACAGAAGAGAGGGGGTAACAATGGAGAAATTATTCAGGGCCATCATGGGAGCGGGTGTAGAGACCTGCAGACATGACCATCAGAGTAGGATGAATGAAAGTCAACAAAGCTCCAGATTTGCTAATCTATGGGGCTATTGATACACTCACGCCATCACTATGTGTCCCAACCCTCAACCACAATCTTAGTCGAATAAGATAAGTGAGTGAGGGTGATGAACACAACTAGAAACACTATTCTACCAAAGGTTCTCTCTCATGGTATTCGTTTTTATGGGCCCTGGATTTAAAGACTAATGAAGTGTTAGAAGCCCTCTCACTACATCATATGAATTTTATTCCCCATTTATTGTAATAATTGAATTTATTTATTGAATTATATGTTCATTAAATTTTTTGAATGTGGATTACAATAATACCCTAGTGTCACTATCATTTTAATATAATGTAATTACAGTTTATATTAAATTTTAGGAGTGTGTGGCTGAAATTTTAAACTTTTTGGGGTTTTTATTCTATTTTTTAGTTATTCCATTTGTAGTTAAAACTATATAGATTTCATAGGAAACAATGAAAATGACTTAATTTATAATTAGTGGTGTTTTGTACAACTAGCACATTATTATTTGGATTCTATAGAGCCATAGAGATTTCCTTTATTCATAGTTTTTGTATAGGGGTGACCCACACTATTGGAATACAATTATTTATAATTGTGTACAAAAAACCATGTAGGTTTTGGTTGTTAGTCAGTGATTCCCAAATTTTTGGATCAAAGTTTTGAAAATCAATTATCCAAACCATATAATGATCCCATACAATATTAATAAAAAAATAGTAACTCTCCATCACATCCAACACCCTCTCATTGAAGAACCCCTTCCCATATAATACAAGCTTTATTTCATCATTCCTAATCCCTCGTAGTGTAATAAGAAACAAGGGTAATTAATGAGGGTTTTAGAATTTGAAAAAACATATTAAGTGAGAACTATAACTTAAAATAAACCAATAGAATCAATTATCCCAAATGTTTTTATCAAGGTTTTCAAATTCTAAAACCCTCATTAATTACCCTTGTTTCTTATTACACTACGAGGGATTAGGAATGATGAAATAAAGCTTGTATTATATGGGAAGGGGTTCTTCAATGAGAGGGTGTTGGATGTGATGGAGAGTTACTATTTTTTATTAATATTGTATGGGATGTTCACTCACCTATATATTAGTTTGGTCATGGGATCCTTAGTGTCTAAGTGGAAGATCATTATTTTTTCAACACAAGTTATCTCACACAAGAGGTAGTGTCCCAATTTTTTTTGTTTGGTCAAGCTTAGGGGTGCCTTTAGTAAGGCCTGCATGGTTAATTTGGGTGGATTGTGTATCTTCATGGATATAATATAGCTAGATAATTCGTCTTAGATAATAGTGTTATTATTATTATCTCGCATTAGTAACTAGGGTGTGTCTCATGACACTTACACCTTGGTGGTAAGTCTATATTGGGTATTTATTCATGAACTTTCGTGTACCCACATATTGTTTTTTTCTAGTGGCACACCTTGCTTGTCATTATATAAAATTTTCAGCCTCTACTTTGGTGTTGTCTATTTATGTTTAGTAATATTTATCTATGGTTGGTTTTATTTACATAAATAGTTTTGGAAAATGATTTGGGAAAAGTTCAATTGAAACGAGTTAAAGTTTTTTATTTATTTAAGATAATTTAAAGTATTATTTAATAGAGTGATCATTTTTTCTGTTTTCTTTTACATTGAACTAAACACTCCACTTTACCATGGAAAATCAAATTGGATTAAATAATTTTTTTACATTTTATTAATATAATTTTTCTTTATTTATTTCAAGAATGGTGAAAATAGAAAAATTTATTTTCTAATATATTTCAAACTAGAAATAATGACAAGTTAAATTAATGGAATTTTGTAGTATACATGGAGATATCTTAGTAGACCTGTTATCTCACACACTACACACACATGGTTGTGTGTTTTTTTGTGTATGAAGCTAATATATATTACAAAGGTTCTAGGTTATGATATAGATTTACTATCATTATCTTTTGTCGTAAATGGTTACTTAGTATGTGGTCCGAAACCATGAGTTACAAAGAGATAGTCTTACGGTTTGTTTGAGTTTGATTTATTTGTGGGGTGTTCAAAATTTCATTTAAATGTATTATTTATATCAATATGTAAGATATTATAAATTAAATTATTCATTATCATTATTTATTTAAAATTTCCTACTTTCCTTTTCATCCATTTACTTCATTATTCTTGGATTTCTAATATATTGATGATCCTTGATAGATTTTTAGTGATATACTGAATTCATTATTAACTCTATTTAAAAGAGAACTATTTCATAATGTACTTTCCTTAATTCTTAGTCACTTCTTATCAGACCATGGGGATCTGGAATTCCGTAAAATCCTTGTGGTGAATTAGATTGGATGATGTGATATGCCAATCCAGGATGGTTCATTACATTTACTATAATAAAAAGATGATCATTTATTTCTATATATAATATAAATCCACTAGATTCTAAACACGAAACAGAAATAATGTCGGGTTTATGATAGACATAAATTAAAAATTTATAAATACAATATTTCACTAATAAATATGAAATTTCAATATTTCTAAATTAATGCCACAAGTTTTAATATATGAAGATATCAAATATCCACATCAAATATCCCAGTCTTTCATAATTTAATTTTTTCTTATATATAGATATAAATTTATGAGTCATAAATTGTGTTTGATACCAAGCTTGTTTAAGTAATTTTTTTTTTCATTTAATGATGTATATAAGTGACGTTTCTACTTGTTTCTTCTTCACAATGTAGTTCTTATTTTAATGGAATTTCATGAAACGTGAAAAAAACATTAATACTATTTCTCTCCCTATAACACATTTGTTTCATATAACAATGATGCTTGTTAAAATTTTAAATTTTCTTTTCCCTTGGTGTCTTATCATTTAACTTCATTTTATTCACTATAGAATCTAAATAACCATCTTTATTTCTGTATTTCTTATGTAGATTACTAATAATCAATGTATGTTGAACATATTTTTTCAAATTCATCATGTATGTTTTGTTAAAAAACACTAGGGACATTAAGTGTGAGATAAAGGAATGAGATCTGTGGAAACTCCCTGTCATTTTGAAAACCAAATTATCTAAAAAATCTAATGTACCCTATAATATTTTTTAAATGAGTTTCGTTAGGGAGTCACTCTCCTAACATTCATATAAAAAATGCTTTAGATATTTTTTTTCACTCTTGTCTAGTTATATCCTAGTAGATCTCTAAGAAAATAGACACCATAGATTATGCATATTTGTATTCATTATAGATTTATATAAAATATTTTGTTGATTTATAATAATGAAGTGTACAACTAATACATCATCCACATTTCTCCATTAGATAGTTCCCTTGTCGTCATTTTCTTACTAAGGTGTCTCTTAATAGAGTGTTTTATAGAGATATAAAATTTAGATTTTTAGCATAGTATTGTGAGTAATAATCTCTAGCACACATCAAAATTTTTATTAGGGATGAAATGTACATTATTAAATATTAATGAAAAGGATAGTGATTTAGTGGTATGTTTTGAAACTATTTAAATTAATTAAAATAAATGTTTTTAGTAATTTATTTTGATATTATTGATTAGTAAATAATTTATGTATCCTTGGATTTGATCAGATCTAAATATAACTCACTATTGGATTTAGAATCTCTAATCATAAGTATATCATCTAGAAAATGTCCATAATTATCTTTTTGTAACCCATACAATGGCATGGACTCTACTCGAAGGAAATTTGATAGAACATACACTTAAGAACTATATTAACTCACATCTCCTTGATCTGTTGATTGGACTAAAAAAATATTAAATCATATACTCTTATTTAGTCATCTCTTACTCAAAATTCTACGAGGATGGATTTGGAAACTTTTATTAATTCAAATTTGGTTATGTCAACCCATCAACATCATTAAAACTTATCAATAGTTGTAAATACTCATGATTATGTCACAAACATCACAGGGTACTATGGTAATATTTTAAATCAAGTAATAGAATCTATTTTACATACATAGTATTTCTCACTGTGGGGTTTTTGTTTTAATCACCATTGAAGTCTAGTTTTACCAGGAATTCATTTTAATTACAATATGTTAATACCTAATAAAATCAATTAACCATATATAAATTACATTTCATTACATGTATTGTCCATTTTCATCTAATCATGCTTTTTAATTATCTTAACTATGTGAACAAATTCACACAAAATTGTTAACCATAAAATGATTAATAAATGTGAATTATTATGACCTATATTATACTACTTGATTTATAGAGCAATAATGAACCAACCAATACCTTATGAAGATTCACTCCTTTAGTATATAGATTTAATCAAGTTGAATAATCCTCAATTCATTCTAATTTATTATTATTTCTTAACCTTCATTCATTAATCTAATTCCATAAAAACATAATTTACACACACAATTTGGTACAAACTGAAAAAGAATTGATATATACATACTTAATTAAAAATGTAAAAATTATTATTGCATCACTTATATCCTAAATATATTTTTAGGTTAATGGATTTATAGAATTTTGAAAAAACACACACTACTAAATTCCATGTTCATTGGATCAAGTGTATAAATTTCCCATTATATACGAAACTACTTATACTATAGCGAGTATTCAACATCTCCTATAAATTATTTCACACATGTTATCCTTACAAGCATGTCATGTGTACTAATTTACAACATAACGTTCGGAAATATAAATATATTATTATGTGAGGTAAAAATATCATTAGGGGAAAATATAATGGTGGAGAAAACTGGACATAAAAATTATATAATTATTGCAGTTGAAATAGGCAAACAACATGAATCTATAATCAACTTGAACATACTAGCATGTTATATCCATCAAAATAATTTAAAAATTCAATAATAATAACAATAAAATTTTCTAACTTGAACAATGATTAATTGTAGACATCAATAACCTTGTGTTAATTCCCTGTACCTTGATAGAATACTATTATGGGAAAAGGCATATACCAAAACTCAACCTGCTTCGTATCATGTGACATATCGATGTATAGAGGTGGTATATTAGACTGGGCCCCACCCGACTCATGATTAAGTCCAACTCATTAATCATAAGTGTCAAAATTACTTTTCATACTCTCCACTAATGAACCTATTACTAAATAAATACATGGAAAATCATATAATGAAGAATATAAAATATCAATATAGGATCAACCAATAATAGAAGTAAATAATCATCAAGGATGTCAATAGCATCCCCCATGTTAATAAAATGGATAACACGATCATTATATATACAAATTAAAATGTGTTTATGATCAATCAATACATAGTCAATATGCAAATAATCATCCATATTGTAATAACAATATATTAAATGCCAATAATGTTCCCCATTTATACATAATAATAGTATTTATAGGTTAACATCATCTAATTTGAATTATGTAAAATGAAATGTTCACACCATATAGAGAAATGGGTAGATAACTAATCCAATAGTTAATAATCATGATTATAATATATCTAGATAATTAAGGTTGATGATTTCAACTGTACTATACCTTGGTTTAATAAGGAAACATATAATAGTGCTATGATAAATGAAAAACACCGTCTCAAAAGAATTATTCAAATAGCATCAAAAGAATTAATTTTTTTGATATCATATGTTCATAATAAAAAATGATAACATAAATTACATGAAATATAAAACCAATTGGAATAATTTATATTGAAAATGATTAGTGAAATGGATGTGAAAACAAAAAATTACTTTTAGAAAATATATATTTTATCATTGACGTACAATACAAAGTTACATGTATCACTACATGGTAAATTTGAAACTTGTATTTCAAATACATTTCCAACCATAAATTTTAAATACATCCTCTAATAATTAATTTATAAAAATACACAATTTTTATCTTATAGAAATTAGGGGAGGATGAAAAAACATGTAAAAGTGAATGGAAAACCTTTATTTTATTATTTTCAAAATACCATTTATTAAAAGTCACATTGTGAGAGGAGTAAAAAAATTAATATTTACTAAAATGTAATTTTCTCAAATATTATTATAATATTACATATAATAAAATATTTGGTTGGGGGAACCTTTTCACGGAAGAAACATGTTCTTGATGAAACAATATAACTCAACGATAGAAGACTCTGGTTATCAATTTCCCTTATAGGAAACATACTCAATGTGGAATGAAACTTTTGAAAAGGGGTTTATAGAGTAAAAATATAAAAAATTATGTAATAATAAATAATAAATTGAAAAATAAATAATGTTCTCAACTGATATGATATAATTTTAAATGAATTATCATATCTCAATGAATAAAAATTAAGTTACCAAATACTCTTATGACAACAGTGACACTTAGAACCAAAGACATGTGAATAAAATAAGTATATTTAGATAAATTTATCAAATATATTAAAGAAAAAAATTTATATTATTTTGATGAGTTATTAAATCAATACAACACTATACAAAGGAAACATGGTTCATAACATGTAACATGTTTCAAAGAATCAAAATTAATACCAAGAAAACCCATACAGTCTGAGTACCAGTTCAATCAAAACCCCATGATGGAGAGAGAATATAATTGAAATTAAAATTCTATTATTATGATATAATTAATGAATATTTTCTCAAATATATATCATGTACACTATATAAATTAAATTGGGTTCATATTACCTATCATTTATTAAAGAGGGGAATTTGGGATCAAGGCACTTTCCATGGTATTGATTCATTCTACACATGCACTAAACATCATAATTAATTAAAATATGTTAATGAATACATATCCAATATAGTTTTTCATAATTACACCATTTATACTCCTCATTTTCATTCATTATAAACACAAAAATAATTGTTATTTATTAAAAAAAATTAAAAACCTTGTTTAAGAAATCTTTATCAATATGAACTAGTTTCATAAAAATAGTGTTGGTATTTATTCTTGTTAAAAAATATATCACAAAAATAAAATTAATGGTAGTAGAATAGATTATCGAAGAGAGATTCTAATGTTATAATTCCATTTCATGGTAGTCTTGGCCACAATTCATGAGGTTGAAATCAGCGATGTGAATGCTTTAGTGTGACTTAATGAACATATGTTGATTTCTTAATTATTGAGTTAAATATTATTATAACATTATTAGAAAATAGTATATAAATATTTATATCATATCATAAAACATTATAATTTATCATAATCGTCCATGATATAAATGTATATTATTGTTTAATTGGGTGGTTAAACCGACCCAAACATGAGCCTGCCTTGATTAATGGATGAATATGAGGTGGTTTGGTTATAATGGAATTATACCAGAAGCACAATGATATTATTTTTTATTTTATAGTGTGAAATAATAAAATTTTGAGGTAATAAAATAATAATTTATGAATATTAAAAAGTTTTGTAGTATGATTAAAAAGTTTTTTCATCCTAGTATGCTTGTTTAAGACGGTTGATGTTACAATGAAAAATTATTTCTAATATTAATTATTGATCTACTAATTTATTTTTAATAATATAAATATTGACATAAATAACATATCTATTCATTAAAACTATTTTTAGAACTATCCATGAATTGTGGTGATGAAAAATGAATTGTGTCATTCATAGAAATAGTTGTCCGGACACTAATGAATAACATTTTTTTTCAATTAAATGAGTGGGGGATAGATATTGGTTATTAGAAAAATATAAAAAAAATTATTTTATGATATATTTTTATTTCATTATATACATATAGTTATAATGGGTTTGGAGGAGGGTGGATGGTAAGTATAGTGAATATAAGTAAAAGGTTAAGTTATACATATGTTTAGAATCTATATCTTCTCTTCAATTATACTTTGGAAATAAAGGACTTGAGACACTTTTTGGAGGCTAGGGGATGAGACAAATGTAAAGGGGATCTAGAAGAGATAAATATGTATGTGTTTCATGTTAATATACAACTATATAATTGACATGAATTAAGAGGATGTGAGGTCCTATTATTAGTGAAGTAGTAGGACATATCATTGGAATGGATTGTTATATATGGGATAAGTATGGAATTTCATACGAATTAAGTTTTCCTGGTGGAGAAAAGGTAGGTGAGGAAAATGGGAAATATTTTTAATCCTAAAAAGTATTTATTAATGGTTTTTTACCATTTAATTATTAATAATATGAGATACCTAATTTTCTCATTTTACCTTTATTACTCACGATTAAAAATTAACCATTACAATTGTTATATTATTTAAAAAATATAAGATGACCCATATATCCAAATTTTGATGTGAGAAATCAAAAATATGGATCCATTTAACCTAATTCAATTTATTAATATTTTAAAATTAACTTATTTACTTCAAACTCAAGACATAGGAAAAACTGTTTGTATAGAAAAATTTATTTTCTTATAGTAATTGTTTTTATACTTATTTCCTATTAATTATTAATTAAATGACGGTTTTAAATTTTTTCCATGATTAAAAATCATATTAATGTGATTTTTTAAATTATAATATTATAATTTATTCATATAATAATGAAATTACTCTTATAAAATAAATTATTTATAAGAAAATATTTTACTTTAACCACGGTAATTAATATTTTGTCTATGTAATTTATTTTAAATGAATAATATTATGAATGGTTGCATAATTCGGTCCTAATTATTCTAAATATAAAGTTAAATTTACTAAGTAAAATTAATATTTGTTGGTTAAATTAATTTTAACATTTCTGCACATAAAAAACAATTTTTAAAAAATTTAAAACAATTGCCTTAATAAAATATTATTTTGATTAATATAAAATGATTTTAATTTTGTAAAATTCAATTTTTAACATTTGATAATTCAATATTTAAATGAAATCCAAAAATAAAATGTAAAAATGTTCTTTTTTCAGAAATTGGATTTTTAAAATGATAACTATTCATTATTATTAATTCTTATTAATTAATAATGAATTTACTGAAAATATTTTATTAACATTATAAATATTTTTTATTAGTTTAAATTCATATCAATTTTTTCCTTAATTATAACAGTAATTTCATAATATAATATCTCTTTTTACATATTATTTTCTTAGTTGTTTTAGCTATAATAATTTATTATATTCACATTAAATGTTTCCATTATTTTATTTCTATAAATATTTCATGAAGTAGTTACTTTTATTCATTCATGATAATTCAATGACTACATTTCAAATAATTATACTTAAATATTTTTATTATATTATCTAAATATATAATGATTTTTCTTGTGTTTTCTGTTGCGTGTGGTATAAGTTTTCAAACACATTTCCATATTTACTGATAGTCAAATATAAAGATATCAAGGTGTAAAACTTCTCCTTTATTTTAATTTACCTTTGACTAATCACTTGAACAACCATGTTGGGTATCCTTCATCCTTGAAGTCAAATATTGACACATACGTGAGGGGAAGCTGGGGAGTAGGAATCGAATTTAATACTTAAATCTCGACATAATTCCCCATATAAAATTTTAATAGAGTGGGATGTTACAAGAATCATAAATATTTATTTAATAATAATAATTATAAAATTATTCCATGTAATATTTAAAATAAGAGAAAATAAATAAATCCAAACATACATAGAATATTATTTCTCATGATCTTCTATAATGTAATATTCATTTCTAATGACCAAAAACTATAATACACCACTGAGTGAATTAAATATTTGTATATTTATTTTAGTTAATTTTTTAATTCCATTTATGGGAATTAATCGATTTAACAAATTCTTGAGATTTCATAATGTTACATAGTGCATAAAATATTTTTAAAAGGTTGGGGATGAAGCCTCATTTTATTATTAAAGAAAAGAAAAGACCTCTTTAACTTGGTAGAGGGAGACACATTACATATCCCAGTGGCCTAGTGGGAATGTATCCCATTACATGGCCCGTAAGCCCAAATTTGTGACCCGAGCCCCATTCATTGAATTGTGTTGCAAAAGTACCAACCTACTACAGTACTCACAACTCCTATAGTTTCCTGCCACCACTACAGTTCCACTGTTGCTACAGTGTCCCCGCTGCTACATTGCTGCTACAGTCCATGCGCCCAATTGGTTTTGAACCCCCATATTTCATGTATGATTATGTGGTGCTTACCATTAATCCAAAACACAACAACATATAGTGTAGATATAACATTATATATATATATATAATACCGTATATAATATAATTAATATATTACATGTAATAAGAAAAGGTTGAAAGGGGGGTCAACCCTCCCATTATCACACCACCTTAGTTGTAATTTTTTATGTTTTTTCTTTTATATAAACTAAAAGTCCCCTTTTAAAGGGGAATTGATAGGTTCTTTAAAACATGGAGAGGGGGAATGCAAATTTCTCCCCACAAAGATTCTAATTTTTTCTTAAATTATAAAATTATATATATATATATATAATTAATATTTGTAATGAATACACATGTTGTTTTAATAAAACTACATTAAAAATAATAGAAAGAAATTAATGAATCAATAAGACATGGTTAAACACTCTTAATAACATTTATTTAGTTATTTTTTAAAACATAAAAAATAAAAAAATAAATAAATAATCCATGATCTTTTGAATCCAATTTCATTTTCTTTTAGTTGTCCTTAACCATATGAATTCGGATTCCCGAGTGGTATCAACCATTGGTATAAGAAAACTCCACTTAAGATGAATTTTGAAAAATAAAAAAATAATAATTATAAATTAGTGTTATTGGTCTGATACCACTTGAAGAATCCAACAATGGAGTAAGCAATCAGATAAGATGCCCATTTTAAATGTTACCTTCCAAAATCAATGAAAATATATTTAATAAATTATTATGATCATCACACGTAATTTATAATTTATTTTTTAACTGTAACAAATACCTAGATTGTTTTTAAATTGATATTATCTTTTTTAATATCACTGAACCAATCATAAATTGTGTTGGGGATGTTTTTTCTTTATGAGTCCATGTAATTATGAGAGTTTTTCATTTATATTTATTATTTTCGAATACTACACTTCCTCACAAGTTTATATTTTCTATAAACTATTGTAGGAATTTGTGGTATAAATTTTGAAATCATTATTATTATACATCATAACATGTTTTTTATAATTTTTTTGTTTATTTTGATTTTCTAAACTACAATATAATGATTCTTCAATATGCTAAAAGATGATTTTTTAACAAAACACAAGATGTTTCTTGAACATAACACATTAGTAACTCATGTGACAACACCTTATAACATGTTAATATAAATAATGATAAGTTAAGTCAATTTACTTCTCATTTTATGCCTCACGATCACTCTAAAATTACACTTTACACTTAGCCAAATTCTTACATTGGGGACATAAAAGACTTATGATTAGTCGAAGAAGTCTTAAAATTACTCCTTTATCAGTTATTAGGAGAATTCAGTACCTTAAATTAATTTTTTTTACGATCATAGTAGGAAAACAATTGTGACCAGTAGAGTCATACCATGGATCTGGAGAACATATTATCATCTCAAAGTTTTATGTTTGGCATCTAAATTCTTACATGCAATTAATGTATTTTGATCACAGCAAGCAAATCATTACTTTTAAGACTTAACTATTTTTTTCTTGAACTCAAAAAATAAAACTAGAAATAGTGTGAACCATTGATTATGATCTCCTAAAACCATACTCTATTAATTATCATAAACTGATTTTCATCTAGTTATAAGGAATCTCCAAACATTTCAAATCATCTATAATCTACTTAAAATTATTATTGGAATTATTAAAATAATTAAAAAATATTTAAAAAATACATTGTAGGTGTTTTATCATTTTGAATACTCATTATATTGTATTTTAGTGAAAAAAATACACCAGCTCAGATGTATCCCTTCATTAATCAATCATGAGCTATATCTATTCACATGAAACATTATCGAGAAGTTTTATAACACCGATATTCATTTTAATATTAAAGAATACATGTGATGTTTTTAGGTAAATTTTTAAACTGATTTGAATTGGAATAATTATTTTATTTATTTCAAGCTTGTAAATACTACATATATTTCCAATATTTAAAATTATATTTTTAATATGATAATTTCATTTTATTTTTTAAATTATTTTTTAGTGAAATAGAAATTATTCCAAAATGTTTAATAGTATTTAATATAGTGTTAATATTAATTTTATATTAATTCATCTAATTTAATATGGAATGTGTTTTTAAAAATCCAAATTATAATTTTACAAAAAAAAAACTATATGATATTTCAGGGATTTTTACCCTTAATTACAGAGATATTTTTGATTGTATATAAATGAATTCAAACAAATTTGAATTAGTCTTTATTTATTTGTAGTCAAAATTTTTTACTAAAATTATGGAATGAACATTTTTCTTTTATAAAAATATTTATTTTAAATTTAGCAGTCTTACAAAGTCGTTTATTGGCTCTTTAATAGTTTATATATCATTTTGAAAGGGATTTTAGATCTATTGAAATTAACAACCCTGAATAAGATATATGAATTCTTTGATGTGAAATTTTAACTATCATATTTTCAAGAGTTGTCAAAATCTGTGAAGTCTTATGTGATCATTGTTACATATTCCGGCTGATATCTCAAGGAACCTAATATTCTTCAAATACTACTACTTTGAAAAAAATAATGATCCACTACACAATGAATAGTACTAGTTCATCATCAGCCTTCTATGATTTCATCTACCTTGTTATATTAGATTATTATCTAAATATTTTAATCTTTCTTACTTTTACTCTAATATTTAATTTTTCCCAACAAAATCATTCCGTCTCTTTGGGTAGTGATTTCATTTTCTAAATTATAGACCATTAATGTTGTGACTCACACCATATAAAATCTTGTTATAAGTGTTGTGACTACCCACAAAAAATTCACCAGTCTTGATTATACTTTTACTATATAAATTATTTTGTAACTGGGTAATGATTACCCCTAAAAAATCTGGTTGTGCATAAAACATATATAAATCAGTATAGATTCCACTTTATACTAGACTACTAAAACAATTTCATGTGTTACATATTTATTCTATAATATATTATCTTCTATTGTGCATGATTATTAACATTAAAATTCACTATTATAGTTAATCTATAAAATTAATCTTTCACTTTCAAATTTTAATCTGTTATATTCATACCCCATATAGACTATCTTTCATCATCATATATAGAGTAACAATTCATCTAAGAGCATTGAACTTATTAAGGAAATATCATCTCTATAATTTATTCTCTTGAAATCAAGAATGATATAACCATAACCTATTACACTTATATATAGATTTTATTATTGATATTTTATTGTTCTAACTTGTTTATGAAAAACCTAACATTCTAAATAAAATGACCAATATAATAAAAAAATAATTATTGGAAACAATGAATGGATTCCATATAAGCCTCATCACTTTGATGGATATTATTATGTTTTATGGATATCTAAAATGAAGGCATGCCTCAAGTTGTTATTTATAGAAAACTTGCTGATAATGGTAAGACCATATAAACTACTAGAATCTTACAAGAATAATGTTCTAAGAAATGATGTGGCTAAATATTTTTTAATTTTATAGTTAGAAATATTTTATATTGATCAATTAATATATGTGTGTCTAGTAATGTGTCTGTGTGTAAGATAAATCTTTATATTGGTGAGATTTTTCAAGTTACTCACATTGGATCGAATAATATGATTATAACCAAACATCTAATACTTTGAGATGAGTACCATGATTCGAATATGGGTGAAAATGAAAGTATTGATGAAATTTCCCAGGGATTCATGAACATAAAGAATGAAATATATTACCTTACTGAAAATGTAAAGAACCCCATCATTTCTAAATAATTACTAAGATTTCCTCCCAATTAATGGTATGCAATGAATATAGTAATCAATAAAGAAGAACATTATACAATACACATTTTATGAAACCATTGTTTCATTACTTCATTGTGATCAGGAGTTCATGAAAATCTATGAAGAAACTATTTTTATGGAAAAAATTATTACATTTAAGTCAAATATATCTATTCAATCTAACTATTGAATTTATAAATCATAATAATTTGAGAAAGAGGTAAAAAATTTCACTAATGTTTTCTATAAAATGTTGAAAATAACTAAAATATTTATGTAATAATTTAATAAGGATAATCCCCAATATTATCAAAAGAATAAAGGTCAATATGATTATAATGATATTTACGAACACATATGTAATTATTTCAGAAAGAAAGTACACATAAAGAATTTTTTTTAATCTAAATCATTTTATAAATGATGATAAATATTATAAAATAGAGAAACCAACATTGATATATGGATGGAGTTGTATAATATAATATGATTCATGAGATAAAACCAAAATTAAAATATAAATGGTTAACCTTTTCTTGATAAATAAAAGTACTAATTAGGTAATTATTTATTACGATTGTAGTTATATTTATTTTGAGTCTAAACAAACTAATATGTAATAATTTAATGAGTAAAATTAAAACTTATAAAAATATATTATAAGAATTACCGATTCATATTAAAAATTAAAAGGATAATATGATGAGATTAATTAAAAATATAAAATTTAATCAAGAAAATGATGATTTTAAAAATAAAAGTTTTATAAATTGAAATGTATTGCATTGTTTTTTAGTTTTCACGGATTGAAAATGAAAATTTGAAGAAATAAATTTTCATTCTAAAATAAAATTTATCTATTTTTTTAGGAAAATAAAATAATGATGAAATGGTATCAAGGATGAAACTAAGTAAAGATAAAAATTAATTTTTTATAATAAAAAAAAATAAGATTTATAAGAAGTTGTTAGGTAAAAGTTATAATGAATGTATATAAAATGTTTCATGACTTAAATATTTTATACAAGAGAGTTATGCTAATGAATGTCCACCAAGGCTTCCTCAATCTCATAGTTATACTAAAACTTTTATTTCAAAAATTTACTGTCTATATTACCCAATTTTTTTTTCAAAATATATTTTTGTACAAAATAATTATTATACTAACTAGGTTGGACTCAACATAGCATGGCTAAAATATTATTTTCAACATAGTTAATAATTTTATGAAATATTCTTTAATAGTGTTTAAGATATATGGAACATAGAAAGTGGGGTCATCAATCATATGAAGAGAGATCCATTAATATTTTTACCATATAATATATTTTAATTGTATATAATTAATATTTTCTTAATTTCCAAAGTATTTTATGTTTAATGTTTGAAACATAATTAGTCAATATTTAAAAATTATGTGATGATGGAACATGTGTTAATTTTGAATATAATAAATTATTTTTCTTCAAAAATAAAAATGTTTTATTTTATGCTAATATAAAAGAGAATTTTTTTTCTATTTATTTTTATAAATTAAATTAATAAAATTGAAAGTGTCTTAATAATATATAATGAAATGATATATTATGGAATTAGAGGATTACAAATTTGAACTTTAAGATATTACACGAATAATCAATGAACATACATGTTTAATAACAACATGATTTAAAAATTATGAATAATTTTACTTGTGATTCTTATTTTAAATGTAAAAACATAATATTGTATTCCAATATATTAATAAAATGGAACTGCTAGACAAGTGATCATCTATATCATCAATGATTGTGGAAATTATGAATATTTGTAAAATTATGTTCTTAGGGATGTTTAGGGGGAAAATAGTAAATTATCCATTATGAATAGTTCAGATAATATTTTAAACCATTTTCTGGTCCTATAATAGGGGTTTACCCTAAGAATTCAATTTAGTAGAAATATGATCCATTCAAATTTTTACCAAATTTTAGTATTTGATTAATAAAATATTACTTAATTCAATAATTTCTCTTCAGTGATATATTTGAAAAAAAGTACTGGATAAATATTCTATGTCTATGGTTGAGTTCTAAATATGGGTTTTTTCTAGGCAATGCATAAAAATGCATCAGGTTTCAGGGCGGGGCTTGCTCTGCTTTTTTATTCCTTTTTTATTCCTTTGTTATTCTCCTTTTCTTTTTCCCTTTTTGATTAACCTTTTTTCCCATTTGTATTCTGATGAATTCTTTTGGGGGATTTTTTTTTTGTTTCTAAGATAGGGAGAGGAAGAGAATAAGGATAGGGAAAGGGAAGAGTCACTACCTGGGGTGCATCCAAAACCAGAATCGTTGCACATAATTTTAAGAAAGTAGATTTGGCAGGAATATTCAGTGGGTTTCCCCTAGATTTAGGCTTTCTTAATGTGTTTTTCATATATCCACATAGTTTAATTTTTTTAAAAAATTATAAAACCTTTTTGGATTATTGGGGACCCATTAGGGTGTTGATCTAGGATTAATCATGGAGAAATAATGGTTTTGGAAAATTTGATGAGTTTTCTATTATGGAACTCACATTTACATGATCGGTGGTTCTGATAACACATGAAATGTATTCTTCTTATTCAGGGTTTAGGACTTTTTATGGCTACACCCAATGTATATGGTACTAAATGTTTTGTATTGTTCCTTTTGGGGTGTGGCTGAGTTTTCAGCCATAAATCCAATATAGGGTATATGATTAGATTCCATGTGGGATTCACTCACTTTAGGTATACATGTACAAGAGGAACACATAGAAATCATGGTATAATATACATCTAGGTACACCATATAGGGGTACTCACCGTGCATTAATGGAACACATCATGTACTTGAGAGAGGTACATGCTTAGTGTGGGATGAGGTACAAGGGAAGGTACCCATGTGGGCGGACATGCCGTGTACAGAGCATAAAATCCATGTACTTTAAAAATGTACAAACCAAGTGCAATGAGGCAAAAAACAAGGGAGGAACTCTATGGGTACCCAATGTACACACTGTGTGCTTTTTCCTTCCTTGGCCTAGTTTTCCCATTTTTACACTACTGTCGGAATGTGGGTTTTTAGTAGAAAATTCAATGCTTTTTAAATATAGATTTTCGTTGTAAAATATTTTCAGTGTTTATAGGTTAAAGGGATGTTTTTTGGACACTGAGTGTTTAAATGGAGGATTTAATTGGGGTTTAGTTTCTTAATATTCTTGGGGGTTAGGTTGTGATCTACTAGTCCCAGGTGTGGGTTGTGAGCTTGGTGATCGCCCAAGATTGAGCATTCCATGGGGACTTATTTGTGGTTCTTTGGAAAAATGTTAAAAGATAAGATTATATGGTATATTTTAGGTTATATTAGTGTGTCCTATCATATCTAGACTGGTTAATCTTAGTTAGCGAATATAAGGTTTTTCATATGGGTTTGAGTATTAGATATTTTTAATACTTTTTGATGGTTTGATGTTATGGGATGAAGATTAAATCCAGGTTCCATTGAGATATAGAGATTTTTTTCCTGGAAACATGTATATACCCTTGTGTGTGTGTGTGGGGGGGGGGGTGGTATAATAGAGTAGGTTAGAGGATTCCATATTTGGATGTTGTGAATTTTCTAGTTTCCTGGTTTGTCTTGTCCAGAGGATCCTTTGTAGGGTCATTATTTTGAGGTTACCAAGAAAAATATTGCAAACACTGAGGTTGGAATTTGATTATTTTGGATTCCGATTTTTGTGCATTGTTGATTAGGGATCACTTGAAGACCATGAAGTATAATTTTGGATATTTCCACTCTGGGTGTGTCGAATGCACTGGATTATCTAGAGGAATAAATCATATTATTTCTTTCTCTTACTGTGGAATTTTTCCATTTTAGGATATATTAGAAATAATGTCCTAATATATTTGGTATAATTGTGGCATAACTAGGTTATACATTTCTTTGTGTTGTGTCCTTATAGACCTTAGGATCCATGTGTTTTTTTCCCTGAGGTGGATCGTTGAGAGCCAGTGGAGGCTGTTTGGAGGATATTGAGATCCATGGGAATGTGGAGACGCCCTATGATTTATTGGATGCGAGGTTTTTTGTTCTAAAAGTTCATCTTCTTGAATGGGAAAATCAATTATGTATCATTCCACTTGTGGTTGCCTTTTGTCATGATATTTGAGGTTGTTTCTTTTTAGGACCTTGGTTTGAGGAGGAGACCATCATGATATCTTGATCAGAAATGAGTCATGATTTTTTTATCTGGTTCACTCTTTTGTTGGATGGCTATGGTTAAGATTGATTAGTGATACAATGGATGATTGGGATGAGTTAAATCCATCTATAGTTGAGTGTGTTACATAGATAGAGTAGCTTTGGGCTCATGTGGCGATGAGGCACTCATGATGTGGGTTTCATGTATCATGTACGTCGTGTGCTCTAGAGTACATGGATGTTGTATTATCCCAATATTATCTATGGAAAACACATATAAATTGGTCCATAGTTGGGTCCCAGTTCATTCTGTATGAATGTTAGGACCAATATGTTCTATAGTTATGTCGACTTATATGTCCTTATTTCCAATTCAGGATGTGCTATTGGAGTTCTAGAGAGGGGTACAAGATCTTTTCCATGTAGATGCATATGGTTAAACCCTATGGTTAAGGATTCATGTCTTTGTAGTTAAATGTTTCAAATAATTCTGTATATATAGAGGATTCACTAGTTATTGAGTGGTTGGGTGATCCATGTGTTGTAATTCCTCTACTGAAGACTAGAGTGCAAGTAGAATTAACTTCACTGTCATTCTAGAACCTGTGCATAGGTTCATTATTGTTATTTTACCCCTTATTTTATTCATTTTTTATTTAATTTAAATTGTTATTAATTTTTCCTAGGATGGGTACATCATGTTTGCATGCCGTTTTTATAACAGCAGATCATAGGATCACCATTTGGGATGGCCTATTAAGATTTATTGATCACCAAATGTACATGAACATTTGTTTCCATGCAGAATTGATGTCTAATTTTAGGTTGGTATATAGGTTCCATGAATTATAAGGTTGAGTCCTAGTGTTTATTGATCAAGTGGTGGTTCTTGTTATGTGTCTTAGGATCAGGAGGGTACATCTAAGGATTCTTGTAGATCGGGTATATGGGTTTTCGTGGTATTGTATGTATAAACTAATATAGTTTTTTTTCATTTATTTATATTTTAAACGTTTTTGGCCCAATGAGTGACAAGTAATTGAATTTATTTCATGCATTAATTCTATAGGACTAAATTCATCTTTCCATTTGTTATAGCATGCATTTATTTCAGATAATTTATTATGTATACTTTGATTTTCACCCTTGTGGTTTTTTTGTTATTCCCACTATTATTATACTCTTACCAAATTAAATAGTATCAGAATGGTATTTTTATTCCCTTGATATTGGTCTAAATTCTATAGTATTTAAGGAGGCATTCTTTTGGCCATGTGGCAAGCCAGATTGGGTGACGGCCAGATCAACCTAATATGTATTGTAATAAAATGGTATCAAATCCATTTAGTTGAATGGTTTGTTTACTTTGTATATAGGTATTAAATAAATGAGGAATATTTTTTGGTGAATATGTGATTGTTGTGCCACCAACATGATTTCAAATAGTAAGCCCATGTTTCTAAGGCATGTGATTGATATTCTTGACTTCTATTTTTACAGTTTTATAATTTCACTTAGTTTTGATGGAATTTTGATTCGAGATTTATGTCATACATTTTTTTTGGATTTTCATCCATGGGAAGGAGCCTAGTGTTCATCATCATTCATGGCATGTAGGATTCAGATGACATATTCCTATCTGTGGTATTTTACTAATGGTATATGTTCAATTTCTTAAGTGTCAGAAACATCTTATATGGTGTTTTATCATAAAAGTATATGGTGAAATTCTACAAATATAATACACAAACATATATATTTTATTTAGATGATTGGTCATGTGGATCATGGATCATGATGATCACCAGTGAAAAAGATGCAATCCTTTCACTGTGGAATTTGTGGAGACCCTTATGGGTTAGTAATGGATTTTATGTTACCTTTTAGTGGCTCTATGAGGGAAAGGATACAAGATAAATATTTTTATCGGGCTCGAGTTTACTAGAGGTGGTGTTCCCCTAAAGTCCATGGTTGGTTTACCTTAGGGGAGACTTTTTTATGATTGTTTTGTCTTCCAAGTATTGCAGTGACACACTTGTTCCTAATACCACTGATGGATGGGGTGTGTGTTGATGTTTTTACATGATTGGGTCATTGAGTTATACTGTCACTATGATGTGTTTAGTCTTGTGGATGTCTAGGTTTTGAGAAGTTGAACATAGTGAGTTCTCCCTATATCATGGATTTCTTGAGAGGGATGGATTGGTTGGATAATGAACCTACTTATTTGGGTTTCTCATTAAGTATCATTGTGCAAGAGTGGTTGGAAACATGGGGTTTTGGATGAACTCCAGAGTGGAGGGTGGTTATGTGTTCGATATTTTCATGAATGGGAAACCTCGATGTTGAAGAGGAGTGCCTAGGTAATCTAGTATAATATATCTAACATGCATGACGAGAATGATCAGTGGTTTTAGGTGCCTTATCCTTGTTTCAATAGGACTTGGAAAACCTAATTGTTTTTCCATATTCTTGATTAGGATGGATTTAGTGAAATGTTTATGTTGGGGAGTGCACAGTAGGCCATTAGAGGTTACAATCCTTATTTAAGTGGTTTTATTGAGTTTGAAGGATAATGAATTTTTTGATTTCAGTTGGATGTGAGTGGTTTGACCATTTATATCTATTATGTTTGGTGATTTATGTAGTGTAGGTTGTGTGGTTTTCTGTTTGGACAATAGGATGATGATAAGGATACTTCTTTTAAATGGATCATGAGATTCGTAACAGTTGAATGTCGATCATTCCGGGAGAGAGTTATGGATGTTGTAAGATTGGTAATTAGAAACTTGAAAATGTTCATGATGCAATATTTCTTGGGGAAAACATATATTCTTATTTTTCAAATAGGATTCTTGGGGGTGTTAATCATTTGTGGTGGGGAGTTTATGATGATCTAAATCACAAAGGGTTTTCCAAATTGCGGGAAATTTGAATTATTCTATTCCCAAAATATTTCAGGTGAAAAATGGTAAATTATCATGTAATATGATAAAATTTATTTACTTCTACATTGGTCTTGGAATAGTGTATTTACCTATTATAGGAGTTTTGTGAAAATATGATCTGTTCGAGTTTTCATGGAATATTGATTATTTTGTCAATTAAATAGTAAATTATTCACATATGTTCATTTAATGATTTATTTGGAATGGTTTTTTATACTTAAATTCTTCCTCTGTGGTTGATTCTAGAATAAGGTGTTTTTCATTGGCGATTAACAAATCTTACATTGAGAAATAAGGCAGGGCTAGGGCGCCTTCTCCATTCATTTTTTTCCTTTTCTTTTTTTCCCTTAGACATTTTCCCATTTTCTTTTACATTTTTTAACTTTTTTTCATTAAATTTACATTATTTCATGGTGTTACAGAAAAAATATATTTAGAGGGAGATAATAGGGAGAGGGAGATGGAGGAGGCACCACCGAGGGTTCTTCCAAGTCCCAGATCAGAGTGCAATGGAAACAGGTGGAAGATTCGGTGTGAATATTAAGAATTTTCCACCCATAGGTTGTCCCATTTTTATGATTTAACAATAAATCCTTATATTTTAATTTTCGTAAGTTTCTGGTGACTTTTAGAGTTGTTGGTGACCCCATGGAGGTTGATCTAGGATTATTAGGGAGAAAGAAGGGGTTTGAGGCATTTGGGGTGATTTCTGTTTACGAAAACTGTTTTACGTGACATGTTGTTCATAGAACATTGGCCATGTGTTATTATTATTGGGGTATGTTGAGTTTTTAGGATAACACACTTTATAATTAGGACTTCATTGGGTATAGTGTGCTTCTGGGGGAGTGTCCATTTACTCAACTGTACACCGTGTGAAGGGTACGTGACCACATGTTGTGTGGGGGTGCATGCCATATAGGTGTACACAACATATTGGAACACATGGACAAGCCATGTTTGGTACATGTAAAGGATCCCTATATGGGTTTACAATCCATGTACAAGATGAACATGTTGTGTAATTAAGTTGTTCACATGCCATGTGGGGGTGGAGGAACATGAGTAGGTAACTATATGAGGGTACACACTATGAAAATGGAACACATGTAGTGTGAATTGGAAAAGTAAATTCCATGAGCCCTAAGGAACAAGGGTATTGAGGAAATCTATGGGTACTCTCAATGTACATGAAGTACATGTCTTCTCATTTTCCCACCTTTTCCTATTATTCAATTTTTTCACCCATGTATCAGAATTGTACTTTTGAGTTGTCCACTATAACTATTTTTCATGTAGATCATCAAGGGGGAATCCTTTTGGTGTTTAGAGTCTATATTTATGGTGTTTTGGATAGTAAGATTTTTGTAGGAGGATTTCCTTAAGGTTTGGTTTTAGAATCCTCCCTGGGGTTGCGTTGTGAGATGATATGCTCGAGTGAGGTTTGTGGGATATGTGATTGTACTGACATAAGAATTATATGGTGATATTTTTTATGTTTATTAGATGGAATCTATAAAAAAATATCAAATTGAATCTATTATGAAGTCTTTGTTTATCCCTATATAATTAGACATATTTTTTGATGTTTGATCTGATGTGGTGTAGCTTATATTCTTGGGGATTGTATTTGTAAAAGCCTTTTGAATAGGTTTCATCGTGGAATGAAAATTGAAATTAGGTGACATTGATCTCTTGAGATGATTATAAGGGAGTATTATGGATTCCCTTATGGGTGGGTTCTGACCGAGTGGAATGTGGTCGTCATAATCAGTATTTCAGAATGATTTTGTGCCACTTTTTTTCTTTTGATGATGATCCCTTATAGGGTATTTCTTTTATGTTGTTCATGAGGACCATTGTGAACAATCTATTTGTCATTATTATCTTTTGGGGTCCCTTTGGGTGCACTTTTGATTAAGGGTCATTTTAAGTGTACTGAAGGCCGATTGGGATGTTTCTATGCTAGGGGTTTCCCAAGTTTTGGATGATCTAGAGAAACCACTCATAGTGTTTCCTTCTCTTTATATTTATTTTGTAATTTTAGGATATGTTGATGGACGTGTCCCATAAGATTAGGTACAATATAAGATTCACTAGTTGGATGTCTCTTTGTGTTTTGACCAAAGTGACCTTGGGAGACACATGTTTTGACTGTCCCTAAGGTTGGTCGTTGAGAGATCATTGTGGCTGTTTGTTGGATATTGAAATCTATGGGATCTTGGAGAGGCCCTGTGAATTTTTGAGTAATATTTTATAAATGATACTAGTTATTCTATTTTTATAGTTTGTTCAATCTGTGATATTTCTATGTTGGGTTGTCTTTCTCCATGATGTTTGAGGAAATTTCTACTCATGAATTTTGTTTGAGGAAACCTTGTGGATTTCATGGATTGAGAATTGAAAATGAGTCTAGTTTTGGTTCACTTATATTATATTTGGCTATAGTTACACTATCTTAGTGACCTAATTCGTGATTTGGATGAGTGAAAACCCCCTCTAGTTGAGTGTGCTCCTTGGATATAGATTCTTCAATCAGAGGAGTTTTCAAGGAACACATGATGTGGGTTTTGTTTACCATGGATGCTGAGTTATCTAAGTGACATGGATTATATAATCTCCAAGGATAATATATAGATCACACATATTGGCATGTCCATAACTGGTGCCAGATTCATTCTATAAGAACATCATGACTAACAAAATCTTTTGTTGTTCTAACCTAGATGTTCATTTCACCAATTAAAATCATATTATTGGAATCCCAAAGATTGGAAGATTTTATTTTTCACATGGATTCCTATGGTTATTCCTTAGGGTCGAGGATTTTTCCCTATTATAGTTAGATAAATTTAAACACCTATGTAGATCTGGAGAGTGAATCAGTTGTTGTGTGCCTCGGTAATCCATGTGCTATAAATCATTGGAATGGGGCTAGAGCAGGGGTATACTTACCTAAAGTTTCATACTAATACATGTGGTGGGTTGTTTTGTTTCTCCATAATTTTAGTGAGTTGTATCTTTTAAGAAGGTTGTTAAATTTTTTGCCTAATCATGTAATATCATGTGTGTGAACTTATTATAATATAATATTATAGTATCACTATTGAGGGTTAAATATTGATTTATATTTTCCACCTTCTATTCATACACCTCTATGTGAATTAAAATTGGAAGACTACATTTAGGATGAAAAATTGGTTTCATAATGGATGGTTTTGAGGTCCAGTGTCACTTGAATGATTGTATCTAGTCATGTTATGTATTAGAATCAGGCTTGTGTAGCTATATAATTGTGGAGAATATATATGAGGTTTTCCTTGGAGTTGAAAGTACATCCTGATTTTTTTAGTTTTTATTATTATATAAATAGATGGAACTCTTCATGACCAGTAATTGTATGATTTTCATGATGTAATCCCATATTAATATATGCTACATTAAATTTATTATATCATACATTTGTTTCCATTTATTTATTATTAGTACTCCGATGTTTATCCATATGTCAGTTTTGGTTATTTTCAATTTCATTACACTCTGAACAGAGGTTATAGTCTCCCCTCAATGTATCTTTTTGACCATTGAAACTATTAGGAGGCCTATGGAATTTAGGGAGGACTGCATGAGGCCTTGTGGTGTTCCATATAATGTGATGTGTTAGGTAAAACTGATCTATTTCAACACAAGTCCATTAGATATTATTCATTTATATATTTTTTTTGATCTTATTAATGTTTCTATTTTAGAAGGTAACAATTTTTTTATTATTGCTGATTTTAGTAGATTTAAATAGACTTATTTTATATATCATAAAATTTAGACATTATCTAGAATTACTTATAGTTGTATGTTTGTTCAGAATCAAATTGGTTATTCAATTTTTTTCACATAGATGTGAAATTGGGGGTGAATTTTATAATTATTAATTTATTTTTTTAATAAGTTGGTTAGTTAAAAAATTTATCTACTTCTAGAACACAATAAAAAAATTATTTACAGAATGAAAAAATTGAACTATTTTTTGAAAGGGTAAAACTATATAAATTAATATAATTTACCAAAATATTTTTGATCTGAATTTAATGATATGTATTTTTATAGTTTAAATAATTTTTCAATTGGACCTTTTTTTAAAGAAAATCGCTTCTAAAATTTTTATTGGTGCCAAACCTAATGTAGGTTGTTTTAATGTTTTTGGCGCAAATTTTTTATTTTAAATAATAAGGATAACATAGATAAATTTGACTCTAAAATTTATGCAATAATGTTTTTGGGGTATTCTAATAAAATAAATATTTCCACCTTTATAATAAAAGAATCTTGGTTCTAGATTAATCTTTTTATTTTATGTTTTTGGAAGATGTTTTGGAAAAGAATTATTCATTAGTAGATTTTCAAGATGATTTTAATTATTTTTATTTTAGTAATAAAAATCAATATGACATATGTTTTTAGGGTGAATATACTCCTTCTAATTCTATTACAACGTCTTTAATGTATTATAAGGACCAAATATTTGATAATGTTATTAGTAATATTTATTCTTGTATTAAATGTAGAAGTCTTACTTTGTATTTTTTAAAATAAAATAATTTTTTTTCTCTATTTGTACAAAATTAGGTTTTTTTTTCATTGAATCATGAAAATAGGATTACTTACATAAACTTTTATCATAATAAATTTTAATAATGGTAGGGTTGTTTTAAAACCATCTATAGATAAGTATTTTATTATAACTGAATGGATTTATTGAAATAAAATGGATTAATTTATTTAAATTTTTATGAATAAACCTAGGTTTGTAACTCAATGTTATTATTAAGAAGAAATTATAGATTTTGATGACACTATTTTTCCTTTTTATATAATTGAATCTATGATAATTTTAGTATATTTTTACGATTTGCAAGGATATATGTTTCTGAAAATGGATGTTAAGAGTTAATTTTTATATGGTTTTAGTTTTGAATATGTTTATGATTATCAACCAGATGGTTTTGAAAATAAAAAATTTCCTAGTCATCTTTATAAAATATCAATGGATTTATATGGCCTCATGAAAGAATCACATGTTTGGAATGATAGAATTATTATTTTTTGTTGAAAAATGATGTTAATAATTGTAATATAGATCATACATGGTTTAATAAAAGGGATTTGAATGATATTTTAATTGTTCAAATCTATGTTGATGATAATTTTTTTGGATCTTCAAGTGAGTTACTTTATAATTTTTTTTCCAATTTTATGGAATGTTAATTCGATATGAGTATAATGGGTGAACATAAAATAATTCTAGGACTTAAAATTAATAAGGAAATGATGGTATATTTTTGAATCAATCTAAATAAACCAATGATTTTGATAAATTATTTGGTTTAGACTGTTGTAAAACTTATAAACACCTACTGGGTGTTAACTATAAATTATATTTTGGTAATAAAAAATTTTATATTCTAATATTTGTATAAAAATGATTGGTATTTCTTTTTATTATAAGTACTATAGACCTCATATTATATTTAGAACTTTTTAATGTCTTAGATTTCAATCCTACTCCATGGAAACTATCATAAAATATATCCAGATCTATATTATATATATTAGAGGATAAATAAATTGGAGATTATTCATTTCTAGACTAGAAAATTTTGTTTCAATTTGTCATTCTGATTCTTATTTTATAGGATTCAAAAATAATATAAATAATAACTTTGTTATGTGTCATTTTGAGTAAAATATTAGTGTCTTATGGTTAGTTGAAAAAATATATTTCTCTATATACTACTAAAAGTGTAAATATCTCTACTATTTAATATTGTTATCAATCATTATTGACTTATTTTTTGGGATATAGATTACATTTTGAAAAGATACTAATTTATTATTACAATTATTCTAAGATTTCAAATAAAACAATTTACACCATTCTAGAAGAAATTATGTCAACATGTTATTTAATTTTCTTAGAGATTATGTTAATAAAGAAAAAACTATTCATTGAAAATTTTTAACTAAAAATGAACAGGTTTAAATTTTTATCAAACCATTGTATTTATCAAGGTTTGAGAAAATGAATTTAGAGCCCTCAATGCTATAAACATAGTTTAAATATCATATTTTAATATTAATTTTGACATGAATTAATGTAAATTTATTAACGGAGAGTTATTCCTATTGTTTAAATTGATGTTTCTTTAAAATATATTTTCAATATAAATGTATTTATATTAATATTTTATTTTTGAAAAATTTCAAAAGGGGGTGATTAATAAAATATTATTTTAGTTTTTTAATTTTTATAAGGGGGAGTTCATTGGGAGTTTGTAGTTTATATTAGTTAATTTTAATACTAAAAATAATCTGTGGTTTTTAATCGTTTTATAATATTTTTTTTGGAGTTCATTGTCTCTATTTTTTATTTTTAAATATCGAAATTCATCACAAATATTGTATTTTTTTTAAAATTTTAGTTTATATTAATATTTTTCCACTAATCTCATGATAAATTTTGAAGCTACCACATGATGATATTTTTACCTACCACAGAATGATTTTTGAACCCAACACAAGAAGTTTTTTGAAGCTACAACTTGTGTAACGCAAGTGACTTACCCTTTTACTCAAGTGAACTAATATTATAATCAAGTGACCACAACTTATACAAGGTGACTATATAGTATGTCAACAAACAACATAGTGATTACCTTATATTCCCTTTTTCTCATTATTTATTCTTAGATAAGGATTTTGTTACAATTGTATCTCGGTGATAGCACATACACACCACATTTTACATGGTCATAGGGTCCTGACCCGCTAGGTACCACCAATATCCCCGCAGACACATGGTCACCACCCTGGGGCCCACCATGTGCCCGAACAGGTCATTTGACTAATTACTATCCCCATATGCCAATACATGTCCTTTCTAGTGTGCTTTTTCCTCACTCATGCAAACCCTGGGAAACATCGTCGAAGGTCACCCATCCTGATCACTACCACATGATGATTTTTTACATACCACAAAATGATTTTTGAACCTACTATAAGAAGTTTTTTGAAGCTACAACATGTGTAACTCAATTGACTTCCCCTTGTACTCAAGTGAACTAATATTATAATCATGTGACCACACCTTACACTCAGAGACTGTATATTATGTCAGCAAACAACATAGTGCTTACCTCATATTCACTTTTTTCTCATTATTTATTCTTAGATAATGATTTTGTGACACCTGGGTCCCGATGATAGCCCATACACCCCAAATTTAACATGGTCGTTGGGTCCAGACCCGCTAGGTACCACCAGTTTCCACGCAGAAAAGTGGTCACCACCCTGAGGCCCACAACTTGCCTGAACAGGTTATCTGAATAATGACTATCCCGACATGCCAACACATGTCATTTCTACTGTACTTTTTCCTCACTCACACACACCCTAGGAAACATCATAGAAGGTCACCAATCTCGATCACTACTCTAGGACCATCATGCATAACTTTGGAGTTCTAATCAGATAGGCTCCCGAAAAAGGGGCACCTTATTGACATGAGTCATAACATTTAGTCATTTAACCCATTATCATTCTTGGGTTCTACAATCAACCCCCCAAGATCACAACATCCTCATTGTGAGCCCTAAATTTCAACCCAGGTAGTGCACTGCACTTATGTCATAGTACAACCTCTGATACCAAATATGACAACCGGGTCCCGGTGACAGCACAAACACCCCACCTAAAACATGGTCATCAGGTCCTGACCCGCCATGTACCACCGGTTTCCCCGTAGATGGTGCCCACAACGTTCCCGAATGGGTCATATAATTAATGAATGTCCCCATAGGCCAATACCCGTCCTTTCTTGTGTACTTTGTCCTCACTCACACACACCCTGGGAAACATCCTAAAAGATCACCCATCCTAATCACTACTCCAGTCCAAACACAATTAACTTTTGAGTTCTAATTAGATGGTCTCCCAGAAAAAAGATACACCTTTTTGACATGAGTCATATCATTTAGTAATTTAAACCTTTATCATTCTAGGGTGTTATAGATTTATTTTGGGGACTTCAAAGATTTACACACATAGGAAGAAGTCATATGATTATTCGTTTATCAATTTTCAATATACATAAAAGTCTTACATTCTATATAAGTTTTAAAATCATTGTAGGAAAAGACTAACAATCAACATAGTCAAATGATCGAACTCAATTCCATATGATAATAAAAAAGTATTACGTTTTACACATGAAGTCTTATAATCAAAAAAATCAATATGATCACAGTAGTTAAAGAGATACTCTCAGTATGAATCCATTATCTCAAGAACTCCAAAATGAAAACTTCTACTATTATATTTGAATAAAATTCTTCAAGATTTATATCTTCTACAAATCTAAATATCATCTCAAAGATACCTCAAATGATTGTTGTAATAATTATTATAATTCCAATCTCTTTAATACACACTTCTGAGGTGATTCAACATATGAAATAATTGTATTATAGTATTTTTGTGAGTAAATCTTGTATCTAGGGCACACTTAATATTCACTCAATATAGTTTGACATCAATTACCAATAGACATTAATATGGGTTTTATAACATGAAAAATAAAATTAATGTTAAAAAATTGAAGTTCATTTATAAAATTTTAAACATATTATAATAAAAATAAATTTGTTATTTGTTTCATTAATCTACATACATAATATATTTAAAATATCTATATTTATATATTTTTAACTGATTTATTTATTTTATTTTTTTCTTAATTAAAATTTAGTAACACAAAATTTATTTACAATTTTAAATAATTTTTTATACTGTGTTATATTTTTACATTTATGTATCTTCATTAATATATAAAGTGTTTTTTTAAATTCAACTTATAATTTTACTAAAATATTGTAAGCAATATTCATGGGATTTTTTGAAATACTATTATGGAGATATTTATGTTTTTTATTGATGAATTAGAACAAATTTGAATTAGACTTTTGTTTTTGAATTCAAATAATTTTTATTATGTAATTTCATAATGATAATTTCTATTTTATTTATATCTATTATATGAATTTGAATAATTTTTCCTAGTTTGAGATTGGAATTTTATTGTATTACATATCCATTTTAAAATAATTTTAAATTATTTTAAATGTATGAAATTGATTATGAGATGTGAATTAATTTTATAAAAACTATTATCATTCATATTTTCAAGTGATATTAGAATATATAATGTTCAATGTAATCATTGTATTACCTTCTCAATGATCTCTAAAGGAACTTAATATTCTTCAACTATTAAAATTTTAATGATACATACTAATCCACTACTCAATGACTAGTTCATGTGATTTATCAGTCACTTTGATTTCATTCTCCGGGTTTTATTTGTGTATACTCCAATTATTTCTATCTATGTCACTTGTAATCAAATCTTTAAAGTTGACTTTCAGAAAAAAAAAGTAATTATATCTCATTGGTTTGTGTCCTCCAGATTCTAATGTCACGACCATTTGGGTTGTGAATCATGCTATCTAAACCCTGGTTGTATGTTTTCTAACCCACCACACAATAGTTAAGAGTCATGGTTATGTTCCCACTATTAAAAGTATGTTTTAATTAGGTTATGATGGCCCCTAAAAAATCAGGTAGTACATAACATGTGTTTAAAGGAGTAGAGAGAGGTAATAGTATAGTAGGTCAACTTTAGACCAAACAATAATAAAAATAACATATTTTCTTTCTTTATTTCTTACATCATTATATGTTATTTATCATTATTATTAACATTAAAATTATCCTTCATAATTTATTTAAAAAATATATCCATCACTTTTTAAATTTTAATCAGGTTTATTTTACCCACCCAGACCATATCTTATTATCATATATGGCCTAAAAAATTAGAATTCCTGTATGAATATCCACACACATTAAATGACAATCATAACATGTTTCAAGGTTTCTTAGTTATTATCAAGATTGAATCAAGTGATTTATATCATTAATTATTAACAATATAATGATATCTCTTGGTTTCTCTCTACAGAAACATGAGAGAGTAGGGATGATTCTATCAAATTATATCTATATGTCTTGTGATGATATTTAGATGAAATGGACTTCCATGTAAATTTTTTTTCCATCATTTAAATTTGATGTTAAGGTGATGGATTAGAAGACCGTATTTTACATACTTTCTTATAAATTGACTTTAATAAAATCCCATGTTACTTCCCTATTAAAAAAATACTAAAACTAATATTATTTTGGATATATATATTATTAAAATATCATTTTGTAAGTAAATAAATAAATATTTATTTTAATGACCTTAAATATATTTATTTGGTCATTTACAATATTTAAATTCTCCCATAGAAATTATCAAACCATAAATAATAAAATTATGTGCATTTTATAAAATAACTATTATATTCACATAATTTGTGAAAGATATTCATTTCATTAAATAAATATCCCAATAAATAATTATATGTTATATTCACTCATCTTATGAATAAATATTTAAAAAGATTCTCTTTTGCATAAATAAGTGATAAAATTATAATTAAATATTTATATCTTGAAAATTATTGTGATTTGAATTTATTATCCCTATAAATAAGAAAATATATAATAAAATGTGAATAATTTAATTCCTTGAAATAGATTCAACTAAATTTAATAATATTTTGGATACCTTAAGTGTGTGACCCTCTAGACTATTTTCTTATTAATTTTAGGTCCAAACCATATTGCAAGAGTGGTATTTAGAAACACATATTTACCCCCAAACAATGAAGACGAGTTTCCATAATAAAAGCCAACAATGAATAATAAAATGTTATATAATCAATCATTGAATTGATATCTTATCAAATAGGATTCATACAAATGTCATTATATTATACATTTAAAAAATATTTCCTTAACATATGGAATCAAACTTCTTTGTAAACTATTGTGACCTTAATTTTAGTCAGATAATTTTTTCTCAGTCAAAGGACCATATCTATCTTCTTCCACAACTCAAATGTGAAAAATTATATATTGAACATTGAATTAATATCATACTAGTCAGTACACACCTTACAGAAGTTACTTCACTATAAGTAAATACATCATTGTTTTAATCATACATCAATGTATGTCAATCATGGTACATATTAATAATAATATAAATCCAACTAACCAGAACACAAGATCATTGATAGAAATATCCAATGAAACAATAATTATATAGCGTTTATATTAGTATTTATGTTCTCAATACTATTATATAGGAACCACCATGTTATAGAATGAACTTCCAGAACCTCAAATATGGAATAAGGCTGGATTTTCAAAAAATCGTGATACCTGATATCGATATATGGAGAATGGAAATAGGCTCCAAAAGCTCACACAAAATCACCATGATCGTTCAATCATGAAATATTATAAGGAATAACAGAAAATTCAAGTAAAATCTCCTATATCCCTTGAACAAAAATAAATAATTTACATGGATCAATAAATTTTCTAGTCAATAAATGGAAACATTTATTTTTTATTAGTTAGAGAAGAACACGAAAAGTGGAATGGTGGACAATATAGTATGAAATAACTTTTACCAACCAAATAACCCCACTCATTTATTTATTTTTGGGTCCTTATAATCTACTAGGTTATACATCCATGAAATATTTTTTCTCCTCTAAACACATCAAATATGATAATGTAAACAAGAGGTTACCTCCAAAAATACACCATCTTCATTTTAGAAACTCACATATATGTTTCAAATAATTACTTTTTATAAATTATAAGTTGTACCATACTCTTCTTCCATGATTCACTACATTAAACACTACCTAGTTACCTAAAATCTTCTAAAATCCATCCATTTAAAATTAATATTTCTATAAGATAGAATATTGGATTCAAAATTCTAACCAATGTCCCACTTGAAGACTAATTCCCTGGATCCAACTGACCCCTAGCTTCATGGAAACTTGAAAACCTTATCCATATATGACTTCTTCTCACAATGAAAAACATCCTCCAATCATTCCTTCATTCATCGATTTCCCACTATAGCAGAAGTCCATCTCATAATATTTATGTATATGAAAATTTTAAACATATATACCAAATTATGAATCTCACTAACCACACATATATTTTAAACCAAATATTCAATAATATTTTAGGTTGTGAGACACATTATAAAAAATGTCTTTCTAATATGATTTAAACACCAGATTTGTTGAGAGATGAATCACACTCCGGCTGTCAAAAAATAAAATTCTATTCTGATGCTTCCTCATGAGATCCTCTAAATGGTTTTAGCAAGATCAAAAGCCTCCCAACATTAATTGATACAACATATGCAGATTTCATCGTTTATATTAAACCCACTAGTTTTAGTGAAGACATAAAATTTATATTAATTACTCTATAGGTAAAAAAGTAATGTTTTACTACTCTATCTGTGTGAATATCCATCAAATTATACTCAAACATAATTATGTAATATTTTTTTCAATTATGAAACCTATAAATATTTATTCAGAAACATTATGATTCTATAATATTTACATTATAGATTCACAATTCCCCTTTCCTATATGTTCTATGTACCTACTGACAACTCACACTACATGAGAAACGTCTAGTCTTATTTTAATCATGGAACTCATCAAGATTCCAAATATTAATGCTTATGTATCCTTCATAATGTAATTATAATTATCTTTTATTCTTAGTTCTTTTTCATTGGATATCATGAAATGTATATCCATTGTGGTAGCCACGTTAATAGATTCAAATATTCCAAATCTTCATAAAACCATATGAATACAATAATTCTAATTTCAGATAAATGTTTTAGTGATCATGTAACTTTTAAAAACACAATTTTTATAGTAACTAAGATCCATCATAAAAGATATTACATAAATATAAACTTATAATAGTTTAATCCATTTAATATCTGGACCTACTAGGATAACATTATCAACATACATTAGAATTTTTATGAAACTTACACTATCGAATAAATTTTTGCAGAAACAATTATCTATATTTTACCACTCAAATTTAAATTCTAATATAAAGGCATATAACATCTTCTCCCACTATATAGGCCCTAAATTCACCACAGAGAAACTCTCTTTGAGAATACACACCATATTTACTTCATATGTTTGGAATCCTTCTTGTTTAACCAGAAATATTTCCTCCACTAAATATATATAAATAGAATTATTTTTATATCTTATTGTTTAAGATATAAGACATCATCTAAAATAATTCCCAACATTGATTGAATTGTTTCATAATTAAAAACAAGAGATGATATTTCAATTAAATAAAAAACATAAATTTATTGAATTTGGTTTATCACAAAACATGATTTATAACATTTCCTATAATCAATTTCTTCATTCAATTGATTGGAGCATTTGTTATACAATTCTTTTTTCTTATGTTAAAGTTCTGTTAGCTCTCAGATTTTATTGACATCTAAGGAACCATCCAACTATTTTGTTTACAATTTATTCTATTTTAAATTAGTGAGATTTTTCTCCACATTCTAGCCCTTGAGTTATCCACTATCAATATGAAACATGTGGTTCATGAAACTTTTAAACCATTCATTGGTCATCAGGCCTTGATAAACCACCTAAAATAAATTGGATGTTCTACTAATACTAGTAACATATCTTATATAACGATTCTATAAATTCTATAGTCATTGGGAATTATTATACATCTATCTCTTTAAATACTCCCAATATTGACATATATCATCATGATTGTTAGTAAATTCTTGAACATTATATCTTCTTAAACAAACTAGAACTTCCATAATTATGTCTAGTTTAATATTTTCATGCATCAATTTATTATTATCCGTATAAATTTAAACCATGTTCTAATACTTATGTATGATCTTCTAATTAAATACAATATTATGTATTCTAATTTACCTTTGTAATTTATTTCTTAAGAGTCTGGAACAAAAGTCATCCCTATCATATCTAAATAACAATCTTAATTGGGAATTGTCCAATCCCTTAACATTGATGAAAACATTATTGATGCTGCCAATAGTTTTTTTTAAATATTACAGGAACAATAATCCAATCTATATTTCCTCTTAAATATTATGGAATAATTATGTGGATGGAATCATATTCGTGATTTATTCCATAATGTTGACGACATCTACCAAAAATAAATTTTAGAAATAAAAATATAAACACATGAATATAGATTTCTTATTCAAGTATTGATTCATCTTCTCCACTACATCATTTATTATAATATTTGGGGCACTATATTATCATAATTAATTTATGTCATTTGAACAAAACCAGACAAACTATTTCCTTCCATACTCACCAGATTATTATATCATAATAATTTCATCTTCTTTGATCTCTTTTTCCACCACGGATCTCTATTTAAGAAAATATATGAAAAATTAATTCTATTAAAAATAAATAACACAAAAAATTTATTGTTTTCATCATCTATGTATGTATCATAGTTCAATGACAGTTTATGAGGACAAACCAATGTCTTATATTATATATTTGTATTCACCGTCTCCAAAGTCCTGTTCATTAGGGCCTTAAATCTTATATTTAATGATTCATTTCTCTACTTTACTAGGATAAATTATTTAAATTTTTTTATATATTTGAATTAATATTATTATTACTTATATATCCAAGACATTTATCATTTTCTCATCGATTTTATTGAGCTGATTATGCGATAACTTCATAGTTCCAAAAGTGTTTTTTTCTATTAATTGTTTTACCTTCCAAACTCCGGGTAATATAAACTATGTTTAACACATTTACCAATCAACATGAATTCCCATGTGATCTACCACACTATTTTGAAAAAATTCTACAAAAACCCTAACTATACTACTAATCGATGGGAATAATTTTATTATATATTCTTAGTATGTGTTAGAAAAATTTAAATCCCAAAAGTATCTAATTGATAGTTAGATGTTCACATTATATTTAAAAAAATCTCATGAGATTAATCTTCTAAAATATGAACCTTGCCTAACCATCTGAATATATAAATGTTCATGCATCCTCTCTAAAAATTAATTTAAATGAAACCCTTGAATCAATGATCAATGACTTCAATTGACTAGAGACACTTGAAAACAAAGTGATACTATCATCTTCTATGGTATTTATATAACTTCCATTACCATATATATTGAAATTAAAACATTATTCCCTAAAATCCTTATTGAAATGACTATTTTTTTAAAAATGTTAATATATGAGTCTAATCCTAGATAACTTCCCATAACTCACTTCTCTTCTGTCTAAATTATTCTTCTAAATTTTTAATTTGGAAGAATACCATCAACCTTCCACACTGAGATATTTTATACAAGATTTATGGGCTTCCTTTTTCATAATCCATATATTCATAATAAGATCACAAATATACTTAAATATTTGTTCAATATAACCACATTAATTACCTACCACAATAACCATTACATATAATGATTATGAAACTTATGAATGTAGAACTAATGTCTTCAAAGACCCTTCAAATATAAAAAATATGGATTATAGATGGATCCTAGTGTAGTTGAATCCATTTATGTGATCAAACATCAACTTATGTTTCACTATCTTTAGGATGAAGAGTCTTATCATCAGAAAATATTTATTAATTCATGTAATCTTCTCTTAAATGTCTATGAGTGTGATTATATGTTCTATAATTGTATTCACATAACAGATTTTGAAGTCCATATACGAGACTAATATCATCCAAATAACTACAAGTTATTTTTGGTTGATTCATTCCAATTTAATTTTTAAATTGATATCTAGTTTCCCCCTCATCAATGGAAGCTTGAGTACTCTCAAGAATAGATAGTCTTCATTTTTCATTATCACGAATCCTAAATCTACATTGTAGAGATTTTCAATTAGAAAATTTACTTCTTATAATTCAATAATAGAAAAAAATAATATTAGAGGATAATATAATGAAAATCAAACTTCTCTATTGTGACATATTGTGTTGAAATCCAATGTTCTGGAATGATATTCCTGAACCTCAAATTTTGAAGTGGGATGAAATTTAAAAAACTCGTTACTCCTTATGTCAATGATTGGATAATAAAGCATGACTCAAAAGTGCCATGATAAATCACATTGATCTATTTAATAATAATTCTATAATGGGACAACAATTATTGAATGAACAAACTCGCATAGACTCAGTACAATAGTAAATAATTTTCCTGGTTAAAGACTTTTCCAACTCCATGGGAAGAAATAAAAAAATAAAATTACAAAAATAAGTACATAATAATTAGATCGTCAATAATATAGTTTAAACTACCTTTTTCAGGCCATGTAACCCCATCATTAAATTTATAGTTGGGTTCTTTTAGTCCAGTTTTTTCCAATGACATATGATCTTTATGTTCCACTAAACACATCATGCAGGTGACTTACAATAGAAAGTCCCCCCCCCCAAAAAAACCTGTTTTCCCCTAAAAACATGTAGTTAGGCCTTAAGTAACAATTTATTTCAGAAGAATAATCTATAAATTATAGGTCTACTATATTTCACTAATTATTTTATCATCTAGTTCTATAATAGAATCTAAAAAAAACCTTCCAAAATAATTTTTTTTGGAAGCCATAATGTTATCATAATAATTACTACCAATAACCCCACTTATTTAAGATAACTAAGTGAAATATTTATGATAAAAACTCTCCATGAAAGATATACCCTAACACATAATAGTTAAACACTATCTATGTCTCATTTGTCTAAAGTATCTAGACTATAGAAAATGTATTTATGTACATTTGCAATACTTATATATTTAATCATCATAACATGGAACAGAAATAACTTATTGATGTGAAAAATATTTAAATCAAATTATCACATAACGTATACATATGTAAATTCAATATATAATAGATGTATAACCTGTATAAATAAAATATATCATAATTTTCAAGGAAAAAAGGATTTAATTCTAGTTTTTTTTATTCTTTTCACTTTTTCTAAAGTGATATCAATTTACAAGACATTTTATATTTACTTTTGTTATCTAAGATTACTTAACTAACATTAAAAACATACTTTCACAGTAGTTATTAATATAAATGAAGACAAAACCCTCCTAATATAAAAAATTGTGCACATTCCCCATCGATAATTTGATATGCGATGTCAAATATTTTTTATGTTGGATATAAAAATAATTGATAAAAAAAAAATAATTTTTATAAACAATTTAATGAAATTAATATATGTAAACCTATAATTTAATAAAATTTTAGTAACAAAGTAAAAAATTATAGAAGTATAACATGGATTAATATTTTTTAATTACTATTTTTATCACGACTTTTTTTTTTGTCTATAACAATTTTTAATTTTCGTTAAAATATATAATATACTTTTTAAATACAATCAGATGAAATAAAATTGATTTGTTTTTTTTAAAATCTTATAATACACCTTACTCTAATGAAATATTGGTAGATCATAAGGCATGAATCATAAAGAAATCAAAGAACATGAGCTATGATATCATAACATTGGCATAAGATATTTAATTTTCCTATACACATAAGTATATAAAATCATTTCTATAGTAGTCAGAGATCACTACCACGACTATCATAGTGGAATGGGTACACTGCCCAAACAATCATGGTAGTCAAGGTTCACTCCCAAGACCATCATTGTATAATAATTTCCATTCTAAATTTTGTTCACTCCCCATTACAGTCCAATTGATCTCATGAGAAATAAATATTTCTCGAATGCATTGGAGGGAGGTATAGGTCCCATCCATCTTTAGTTATAACGTATCCACTATACATAGTCATAACATAAACACTATTCTTGGTTATAATGAAACGACTATCACATAATGATAATAACACATATGTCACACACAAAATCATAAAACATTCATCATATCATAACCTATAAAACGAAATGGGTTAATAAACATTTCATCATATCAAAACCTATGGAAAAGTGATAAGTTTCATAACTATAAAATCAATTCATCATTGAATAACACTTGAAAAGAAGTGGGTTTCATAAGATTTATATCATGGTATAACCATTGGAAGAAAAAAATGCTTCATAAACATCATTTCATCATAAAAATTAACCATTTATAGAAAGAATAATAATGGTTTTCTTAAGTCATATCCCAAGTAAATCATAAGTAACCTCAAATAATGTCGTCAATGATGGAGAATTATTTTTGAAAAAAAAATAAATTGGAATGTTTCATGAGGAAAATAAACATTTTTTGAAAATCATTTTTTAAAACAAAAAATTATATAATATTTTAGATATCATTTTTTTAAAATAAACATGAAAATTTGAAAATTATTCTTTAAAACTTATGTGAACCATATCATGAGGAAAATAAACATTCCTTTTTGATTTTTTTTAAATCATAAATAATTTTATAAATAATTTTATCAAAAAACATGAATTAATATTTATAAATTAATATTCAAGGAAATTAATTGTAATTATGGTGTAAACTTTTGTTCATGTCATACACATTAAAAATTATGATTTATTTTACATTTTTGGTGAAAGAAAAATGAACTTATTTTGGAAAATGATATGAAGATTACTTTTAATTTTTAATGTTAAAAATAGAATACGGGTAAAAATTTATTTAGTAAAAAAATTTATGAATGTAAAAATAATTTTAAAAAACATATTTACAAAACATGTTTTTAGAAGAAAGCTATGTTTTAAGCTGAAGAGAGAAACAAATATAATTTTAAAAAAACATTATTATGATATCTTGATTACATAAAGAGTGAAAAATACGGGGAAAAATGTATTTTATATAAATAACCTTAAGAGAATAAAATATATGAGTTTATTGATAGGTGTATCATAAAATTTAGTCATTAAGAGAATAATAATTAGCAATCCTGATAAACAATGAGATTGTGACATAAAAACCATACCACATTAGAAATATTGAATCATAATCCCCATGAAAGAATATAATTAAATTAAATATATAATATCTTGAGAATTAATAAATTCATAATATATGATATAAAAGGGGCCATATATACACATATTTTAACCCGAGGTGCATTGGGTCCCTTTTCAGTGTGATAAATTAGATGGTCTTACTTGGAATATGTGGTATATCCTTATTTATGTGTTTTAAAAGAGGTGAAATAGTTGAATGGTCATGGTGGTTGATTGCAGATGTCAACTGTTTGTGTGATTGGCCCATGATAGATATGATGTCTTAATATGGTCTCTAACGGTTTTATTCACGGAGCTAGAACCACCCAATGACCCTTTTATCCATTATTCATGGACCAAACACCCCAATGGAGTACTCATTGAATAATTTGGCCAATGACACTAATGGACTCCATTGGTCAAGAGGATGGGTGGTCAAGCTCATCACCTAATTTTGGGGTGAATTATTGCATACTTCAGGAGTCTTATAGATTTAACCAATGTTAATATGTCTGTGAATTCTTGGTTCTTTACCAAGAATGTGTCTATGTATTAATCTTGGGTTACAAGATCAATCATAAATACTTGAGGTTTTAAAATCATCTGTATGAATCCAACGTTCTCAATCAACGAGGATATCCTTTTTTAGATAGGTCAGGAATTCCATTACTATTTACCATGACAGTGCGATTATAAGATGTATGAAGAGGAAATCTTGATTTATTATCATATGGGGGAAGGGATTGTTCCAATGTTGGGGGAGAACCCATAATATGGGATTCCAATGTTTCCTTGTGAGAGAATGTAGATCCCACATAGTTTTGTGCCACTTAGCTAGACACATCACCTATTAAGGTCATGTTACTAGTACCCATCCTTTCACTTTAACATCAAGAAGCAACGAAGTCTAGGCGGAAGGTTCCATGTAATGATTTTATGTGGGACATTTGATCAGGTGGCCCAATGTGCCTAGAAGTATTGTAGCGTTTTAGGTAAAGAGTGAAACTACTGGGAATATGGATTAAAAAACATTAGAGTGAGTTTCAATGTAGGTTTTGACCTAAAGGATTATATTTATGTATCCTAGTTGGTTGGGAATAAAATCCCTTGTAGTTTGGTATGATGTGTCTTATGAAAAGAATCTTCCCAAAAAACAATCACTATGTGAGTATTACATTCGTCGAGAAGTCCCTTTTGAGAGAAACTTGGGACATAAACCATAAGGGAGGCATTGATGAATTGGGGGGGGGGGGGGGTCATGATCATGGTTAACCCTTGAGAAGGACACCTATTTAAATTAGGCCTTAGACATGCGTTCTATGTATCCTAATAAGGGCAGGAATCGGAGTTCCCATAATTAAATTCATTTGGGGAATACACCTTGTAAGAGATAAATTTGTGGGAGGCATAATTTATCAGGTCACAGATGAGTTGGAATGGAGCATGAGCCATAAGAAGGCTTCATATGTATCCCAGTTATGGTGGGAATCAATGTTATCATAGTTCAATGAGTTTTGGTATTACACCTAGGAGGAGGTCCATTTTCTTTGGTTATGAAAATGTCATGATCGCTATCGGCCTCAAATCTGACGTGATTCAAGCTCAGTGTGATAAAAAAGAGTAGGTGGTGGATATATATATCACACATACCACTTCATCTGTTAATAGATGGTACATGATCTAAAATAGAGGTAGAGAGATACAGGGTATTGAATGTACTCATCTCCTATTTTTTTTCTAATGACAGAAAATCAGATTACCCAACATAAGTATTCCTTTTTTGGAGGCATAGAGGAGCCCTGATGAAACCTCCTAAAATAAATTCTAGGGGCTTACCAATGTGGGAGTGCCCTGAAATTGGTTCTAGAAATGGGAAGTAGCGTTGCCTGTCATTAAAAGGAAAATCAAAATTGATTTCCCTCTTATATCACTAACCCTCATCGAAGGGAAAGACTAGTGATTACCCTTGATTCCTAGAACAGGGAGGTTCATGTTATTCTCTAATGGTTGGACCCTGGGTTACTATGGGAATTTACACTTATGGACATTCTGGGGGTCCATGCCGTTGGGTGGATTACTCACTTTACCCCACTTTCCATGGGTATGTAAACTTAAAAGGGTGCGTTAATGTGCCTGATGGATATATCATATGGGTCTGGTGGGTTTGGAAGGGGATTTGGCCTAATTCCATTGGACTGGTTTGAGGAGTGAATATAGATGAGGTTAAAGAAATGGAAGGAAATGATCTGAGATAGAGGTTGGAATGAATAAACGAACCCCATTTCATGTACTATTTGTTTATGAGGGATGGGGTATCCCTTACATAGCATGTTTCTATGCGGGTGAAGAGGCTATACACCTAACGACGTGGTACATAGACACGTATGTGGTCCACATAATATGGTGGTATGTGGCCCCAGGTTCCATCATCAAAGTGTGGTGCTATGCAGTGATGGATTCTATCCGTGTAGTTAGATGATATGCAAGTTGGGGTTTCGACTACATAGTGAGGTGCTGTGTGGGACACTGAACTGAAGAAGGGGCATTAATCCTACTATTCACGAGGAATTCATCCACCATTTTTATATGGTTCGTGGATCACCAATTAGGTTTTTGGTATTCTAATTAATATTATGTTTCTTATTTTTATGGTAGACGATGAGAAATACCTATATAAAATCATCGGGAAAGCCTACCATTATTCTTATATGCCTTCGATGCTCGAAAATACATTTTCTACAAATCCCTCTCTGTCTCCATCATCATATCTCTTTTCTGATCCCCTATTCATTTTTATTCTAGATCAATTTACTGGCTTCCTTGATATCCTTTTATTGAGTATCAAGGAAACTGAGTCTATGGGATGTACATCACCTTTTACAGAAGCCTTTGGGGAAGTCACCTAGCCCGCGGATGACTCAGTCAACAAAGGCCTACAGGGTTTTGGTTCATAGTTGCAGAAATCAGCATCATAGTTCCCCAAATGACATTGTCTCATTTTCCAGGCATCATTGACTTCTCTTCCCCCTTGAACCATTTAGTTCACGGGGATGTTATGTGTGAGTAAACTTTTCCACCTCTATTCTGCCAATGATGCCGTTCATTGGGACTGTATGTGGAGTGAATTTTTTCCGCCTCAATTTTTCCAACAACACGGTTCATGAGAGTCTATGAATGCATATTTTTTCTATGAACCATATTGTTTGTGGCTGCTTTTTGAGGTCGGGGACAACCATTCAGAGTGGCGGTACTCCAAGGACTTTCAGTTCAAGACATCTCCCCTTATGTTTGCGGAATTTTCCTTTTTCTATATTATACTTCAAACCATTAATAAAACATATATTTTTTCCCTTTTCAAAATTTTTTGGAGTATTTTATTTCACTCAGAAAAGATTTCATGAACCAGTAAATTACCCTATCAGAATGTGTTCTGATTGGGAGGAAGAGGAGTTTATTCCAATAAATAATGTTTTCTTCACATTAATTGGATTTTTGTATAAAAGTGGAACCATAGGGGGACCACACCTATATATAAGGGGGACCACACCTATATATAAGGGGGACCATTTTATTTTTCATATAACTATTTTTCTGTAGAACTGTATGCTCTTGATTTTCTCTCACTCACCTGATTCAACGAACCATCATCCTCTATAGATTCCTTTATCCACAAACTGATCCATGTGTCCCATGAATTGAGATCACTTAATGGTCACCTTCAGCCACAAACTAAATTTTAAATATGTGACTGGGCCTATGAATCATCTGATTTTGTGTTTAGATTTTCGTATAACATTGTTCAATGCACCACTTTTCTATTCCAAAACTATTTGGTTTGCTGGACAACGCCCCACAGTCTATCACCTCAAGGGTTTCTACAAAATTTGGGTTCTCAGTCAGTGCCTTCTACATATTGTTTGTGTGCTTCTGTATGCTAGCCACTTTCGGTCATTTAAAAAAAAATGGACTGAAATTATTTCATGGTCTTTTAATGAAGGTAAAAAATGTGCCTTTATATTATTTCAATGGAAGTGTCCAGGGAAAGAGAGTCTATGAATGAGAATATTGAGAAGAACCTTCATTATTACATTACTCTTTAGAATGGTATTCTCATAGATCTTATTTCTCTTGAGCTTACAGACTATCTGATATCTAGTATATTGCAACATTGTAGTTTTGGTCTACAAGATGATGAAACTTTTCAATCAATTGATTGGAGAAGTCTTACCATTCAACATGAAGCATCTCCGAGGAATAATCAAGAGATATCTCTATCATTGGGGAGATCACAACTCATTCAATATAGGAAGGAACATTTTTTTCCAATGGATCAACGTGGATTCTGAGAAATTTACAGACCCATAACATATCATCAGAATCAATACTTCGCTATTATCCCTCTATTTTTCACCTTTCATAAGGTAACCCCAACGAGGGATAGAGCTCTAAATGGGACCTATGATATGGAGGGTTCTTCTCAAATGAATGGTATTGGTCCTTTTATGTAAACCACAAATGCCTAGAGTTCCCTAATCATCTGGAAGCTATCAGTCTTTATCAACAAGAAGGGGTCTCCTAGTTTTACATCTATTAATAATTTAAAATTCTCTCTGAACTTCTAATCCACTGGTGTTCAAACACCAATACTATCCACTTATAGAAATGTGAAGTTGGAATAATTTTTTTTGTATATTTAACATGTTTAGAGACATTCCATTCTTGATGACATGTATGATGAATTCATAACTACTACCAATACATGGGATAATATCAAATAGGTATCTCATCTGGTGAGGGATTTATTGGTTATTGTTGAGGGATTACTTGGCCTGCCACTCCTTGTTAGATTTCTTATTTCATTAGAAAAATAGTTAGAGATGTTCTTGAAATCTAATGGATTGAAACAAAGAGTTCATCATAGCCAAATAGATCTAATCCAACAGTCACAACATATTCCCAACTCATATTGTTTGACCCTCATTGTAGGCCACTACACCACCAAAGGTTATATGATTTAGTCAAATGTATCATTTGATGTTATATTTCCATGTTTCATAGCCATGTTCCTTTGTGGATTTGTTTTTTCCTTCCCAAGATTTGTATATACGTGTCAGATCTAGCACATTAATGAAGAAAGATACATTAAAAGAGGGACAACCCATCAAAATGGTTATCCATACCCTTTACGTTATATATAAACTATTGGGGTAGATACTAGAGGTAAAGCCACTACATCACCTTAGTGGGACTTTTCAATTCTTGTATGGCTTGATGATAGGGAAATTACTTTGTTAGGAGTATTTAAATATAGAAAGGGTTCCTTATTCTAACATTCATTACGCTTCTCTCAATATCATCGCCATTCATCTTCATTCTTTGAGCATTGATGGTTTCATCGAACTGATGAGTTATGTCTCTCAATTATCCTTTTGTACCTATTATATGCCCTATGGAATAATAATGGACAACAGAAGGGGCTTCCCATAATAAGTCTCTTACATAATATGAAATCGAGAAGGAATCTTGATCGCTCACATAGACATAGTGTCTATTTGTGAACCCTACTTCCCTTATAGGTTCACTAGACAATTTGTATTTCCACAATAGATTACATCTCTCCCTGCAGCCCTGGTTAAGTGGGAGTCTCATCCCGTAATCCTTCTCTAACTATGGTTGATTATGATGGGGTAGGATTCTAATATAGAATTTCTAATTCATCCCATAGTGGTTTCAAAAAAAATATCACCAGGATAAGATCGTCTGTGGGTGGATTGTTACCCGGATAGGGTAATGAAGAGGCCAGCTCAGCAATTTATAGAAGCTATTGACTATCTTCAATTTCATACCAATTGTGCAGATGCGACATCCCCCTACATTACATTCATAAGAAGGTGTTCCATTCATCACCACAAATGTTTGAAGGTGGATTCACCATTTTAGCCTATCGCTGTGGATAGTGACTCAGACCTCAACATTCTGCTGATATGTTCCATTGTCCTACTAAAGTGTGTCTATGTGGGGAATCCCCAAGGATTCCTGAATTGGTGTTTAGTACCCTATGCCTAGTTACAGAGTCTAAACTATCTACCAGGAGGGAATTTCCTCCCACCTGGGTGACTCTAGTCAGGGTACTCTCGTCTACTGTGCTGGCACTTCCTAACTATATTCTCATTACAATGGAGGGGTAAATCCAAAATTCCGGTCCTATTAAGAGGCATCGAGAAATGAAGAGAATATAATGGAATCCAATATGTACTCTTTTCATATAAATTCCCCTAGAAGATTTTTCTAATTTGGGATAGACATTTTGAAGACTATTTATTGACAAGGATTTGGGTGGATTTGACTACTAACATCTATAACTGCTTATGTACCAAATTGTCATAGATAGAGATGATATTGCTACTTGTAAAGGTAACATTGAAAGGTTTATCTCTTAAAAACATCATGAAAAGACCTTCAAGATCTTTCTGATGTGTAACATCAACTAGAGCCTATAGAAAAAGATATACATGATTAGGTGATTACCCAAATTGAGGAACTGCAAAAGTGAGAGGCTTGTATAGCTAGTATAAAAGTGAAACTAGCATTATTAAGTGACAATTATGAGGCAAAAAATCGAAACATAAAGACCTTAGGTATTTCATGAAATGATTATGTCCAGTGGTAGAATCTGAATAAAAAACTAATGACTGCTTTGGAATAGTTCCTTCATTGTGCATGTCATGTGATCATCAATCTTCTTTAAAGAAAAAGTTGGGCTTCTCTATAACCCATTGGGTCTCCCTGTACTACATAATTTTTTATGTTAGGTAAATACATTGGAATGTGGATGTTCCCCCGTTCTCATTTCATTTGATGGAGTATAAAAATTTTATTATCCAATGCTTCTCCTTCATCTTTTCTTGCATTGAAAATCAATAATAATTGACGACATCTAAAAAAAATTAAAATATATTCTAATTTGAATTCTGATATGGGACATCTAATTTGAAATAATTAAGTGATTCTCTAATGTTTTTCTAAGACAAGGTATATAGTGAGTGTTGTTTGACTATTTATAGGGTTACACAAAAAACCCTACAAACATTGAATCTTTTTTTTTCATTGACCTAATTTCTTCCTAAGCATGTTATGGTGTGGACTTGGTGGGTATAACATGATTTTATATTATTCCTCCCTTTTTGGTGTTCTGAACTTACAATCTTTGTGTATTGTTTGATTTTTTTATTTCACAAAATTTTTAATTTACCATATGAGTCATAGGTTTAGAGGGATGGCACTCAAATTTTATCCAGGGTTCCCTTTGCATATATTCATATTGGCGAGTGTTGTATCCTTTTCATGGGTAGTGATTCTTGAAAATTGAACAATCATTACTAATTATTATTTTTGAACAAATTTTACCAAAACTAATGTTTTAGGTCGAACAGTTTGGCCAATTATTTTCTTGGATAGGTCCCCAATTTAGGACTCATTTATTAGGAATGTCCCAATGAAATTTTGAAATGGATGATGTATTATTCATAAGCATGATTTTTTGGTTATTTGACATAGAACATGATGTGAGAAATGGAATCCATTGGGAATAATGATGTAGGAAAAGTCTCCCTTGAAGATGAATTTTCATATGGTTGACATGCCATTTTGTAGGCATCTTATGAAGAGCCAACACGACATTTTGTGCATGGCCCAAAAAAGGTGTTCATCGAACACTATCCTTATATTTACGATGGATAGGTATTTTTATGGATTTTTCCATTTGTTTTTTTATGACCATAGTAGAGGTCTATTTAGGGAACAATGTCTGAAAGTATGAGGGAATTTGTATCATCATTAAATGAGAATTATATTGCCATATGAATTTGAAAGGTGTAAATATGTGTCTCTAAAATGGTGTAGTTTAATTTCATGTAACTAGGACATTTGAGGCAGATGATTTAAATTCACCTTACCCTAACCAAGAAGAGCTATAATTGATTCATCCATTTTAAAATAGTTCGATCTGAAATGCTCCATCTTCTTCAAACTTGAGAGGGGGGAATGGTTGTAAACTATAATCTTGGGGGGTTTCTGAATCCATGGAGTGAGATGAAAGATAAACTCCATAGGTTCTATGGAAGAATGAGAAGCATATCCTAATGATGATTTTTTATTTGGTTGATAAGTTTTTTTAGGCTGTCTATGCAAAGTCATTAGGGAATTGTGTACATAATGAAAATATAGAGTCCGTAAGACACTGAACATCCATCTCTGTTAGACATGGGGATTGTGGGGATTCATAACCTTCTATACATAGAGTATGGGTCATGAAAAAGGGGTTACTAAATTTGAAAGGGGGTATTTTAAGCAGAAATCTCTCTGGAATAGGAAAATACATTCTCTTCATACATGGGGGGGTTCCTTACGTAGGTCTGACCCTTCCACAAGAAATGATTGGATGATTTCATTTCATGGATGTGCCCGAGATATTCGACTCATGTGTCAATAAGTATCCTCATGATGATAGGAATCAAGTCAAACATAGTTCATTCAATGTTTTATCATATACAGATCTGATTCACACAAATGGGTGGGGTGATTTTGGGTTTGGTGGCAGTCTCACCAATTAGGCATTACTTATATTGGATTTCTGTGAGAAGATTCATTTCATGAACAAGAACATAGCGGAAAATGTTATTTAACATGTCTAGGTCAAAGGTTGGATGTTGGGAATCATGTATCATGTAGTTTAAATATCATACTATTAGGAAATTGACATAGATTTCTTGATTAACAAAAGGATAACCAGATTGAGACTCCCTAACATGTCCAAGATGTGAGTATGAATGAATGTTCAATCCAAATTTTGAAGGGATTTCATATTTGGAGAAATTATATGGGGATTAGAAGTTGTTGGACAGATAAGAAATAATAAAATCCTCCCCTAAGGTACAATTTTCCTTTGGTTGACCTATCGTTTTTAGGACATTTATGCAAAGATGCTATGGAATTGTGTTCATAGTCTAAAAAAGGTGTATGAAGGCCACCCACCTTCCATATACGATGTTTAGGGATGTTTGTGATGAATTTAAAGTACTCAAAACATGGACTTATGTTAATGGGATAGATGTGTTTGGATATTATTGATACATTCAGGCTCCGATTATTCATGGAGTTAAGAATTCCCTTACATATAATAGAATTATATGTAGGGTCAGGCATTCAGACTACATCAGTGAATATAGACTTGGGGCCAAAGATCTTAGTATCCAATAATTATGATTCCTTCATATGACTAATCTATACAAAGGGAGAGGGATATTTTAGAAATATTTTGGGTGTATTGTAGTTTAATGTTGTATGGCTAGGACTTTGGGCTACCAATGATATGGAAAATAACCACAACGTTTCTTTTAATGTCATGAATACAGGACTAACCACTGGAGATTGATTTTCCATGGATCCCTGAGGGATCCCCCCAATGAACTCCCTATGCTCACGTAGGTCATGCTTGGTGTGAGAAACAAGGAGCTGCATGGTTTTCACTTCACCAACTAGGGATGGAAAAATCAATTGGAGGATAATTTTATAATCATTGTGATATTGTACATTTTAACAGCATGCGGATAGGATGTATATGAACTAACATGAAAGGGGGGGGGGATGTGATTATTCTTGAGACAGTCCTATGAATTGGATCTATTTGGGAGCCTTCCACATTAACCTAGTCTTCTTAATGAGTGAATATTTTTTTCATTTTCTACGGTTGAAATTGGGTCATAAGAGCTAGGTATCGGTATATATCCCATGGGACGATAAGAACCAAACCATACATAGTGCCTTATATAAAGTACTCTATGTTGGTCTAACCCATACACATGGAGATGGAATTTTTTTAATTTGGTGTGGCTGGGATAGGATGATATTCTATGCATCTAAACGTATCATGCCAGAGAAGGAATCAAGCTGATTGTAATTCTATGAAATAGTGTGGTTGGTGGCTGATGATGGAGGAAATTCCCTCTCAGATGTGTATATTTTTGGGTCATGCAGTATAACATCTTGTGGTGATGATGTTGTTGGATTTATATGAATGATATTGATCTTGTGGGTTAATATAGTTTTATGTCTTATAGAATGGACATTGGTAGCACAGTTTAACATCATTTTGTGGGGACTAAATTTCAGGGAAAGGATCATTGATATGTATGGTGTATTCAGTCCCAGATATTATAGCATTTCAACCATGAGTGAAAAAATAAAGTGTAAACCTTTATCTTGGGGACCCTCAGATTATGATGAATGATACATGGATTGGAATCCATCGAGTTTACATAGGTAGGAGAAGTATCTCCTTGGGAATAATCTTACTTTGGTTGACTGAGCATTTTTGTAGGCACATTCTACAGAGCCACATGGGTATTGTTTGCATTGTCAAATAAAGGTGTCCACAGGACAATGTTGTTCTATTCCTATTGGATATGGATGTTTTTGGGGATTCAATAATTCTCATGATATGGAGTTTGTTGGATGATAAGGGAATGTATAAGTAGAAAGGGACTATCCAGACCATGCTTAGTTGTGAAGCATGTGACCCCCTATATAGATCATTATTATATGTAAAGTGATCCAAATCAATTGACTAACCCTCAATGTGGGAATCATGGTTTGTAATCTTCTACCCAAATTTACATATTCTTGTTGGAGGTGGGGGAATTTTTATTTTATTATTTTTTGTGGTTGGACCCAACTTTGTATATCTATGCATCACTACATATCTCATTATACTAAGAATCAAGGAACGCATAATTTTTTGGGTACCTTGTCATATAATGCCATGTGGTTTGGACTCGGGACTTGCAGTTTTACATCATGCAGTAAGGACTTGGGCCATGCGACAAATTGATATGTCTATGAACAACCCTATGTCAAGACTCATTAGCCAATGTAGGTGTAACTCAGTGAGAAATATGGGATGATAAGGGTTTATTTTCCAACACATTGAGGGAGTGGACAAGGACATGGGTATTTTTTCATCGAATATATTGTTGCAACCAGGCCTATATTTGGAGACCCGAGTGCCGCTTACATACATTGTGTGGATGGAAATCAATCCAAACGATGTTATATGTATTTACTTAAACAAGTCAAACCTATTTGTATGGGAAGGTCATTTTTATTTGGTGGTATGTGATCCAAGGGATATGAAATTCAGGGGTCACAATGTATCTTTTATTGATAGGAATCCATCCACACGTAAAATTAAAATGGATGTTTTCTACACTGGTTTGAACCATGTGTAGAGAGGGGTAATTATTTGTTTTATGTAGCGGCTAAGAAAGGATATAAGATCAGGTAATCACTACATATTCTAAGGGGGGACGTAATAAAGCCACACACAGTTCTTGAGGCTCCTAGTTCTGATTGATCGCATTCACAAGGAGTGTCCATTTTTATAATTTTTCATCACTGAGCCCATAGTATACCATTACCCTTTTTGGTGGGGGGAAGCTGTTATCACCATTCCTAATCTCATGTGAGCTATTCTAGGTGTGAGAAATAAGGAATAAAAAGGGTTCCATCTAGCAACATAGAGTCAAATGGAAGTATAATATATGCACTGGGTAACATGTGCTAGCTAGAGCAAGGCCATAGATCATGGAATCTCTACATATCCTATTTGAATATGGGAATCAATTTGTATGTAGTTCTATAAAAATACCTCATCACATAGGTCTAGTCCATACACAATAATGGGAGCATCTTTATTTGGTGGTTGGTGGTCTTTTATCCTAGGATAGTTTCCCCAACGTATCCTATATAGATAAGAATCAAGATACACATAGTTCATGATGAAACACTCTACATAGGTATTCTCCGTACATAGGTAGAAAGGAATAATTTTTGTTTGTGTTTGGGACATTATTTAAGATCTTAGCGTCACTACATATCACGTGGGGGAAGGATTCAAGACACATGTTGTTCTGAAAGAAGGGCTCCCATGTGGATGTAACAAACACATGGGACATTTACATTGAAATTTGTGGAATTTTACATTTCTCAGGAACATATCTTACTTTTTTGAGAACAATAATTGTATGGAACAGAATGGACCCTATACTATTTAACATCATATTATTTGGATGACAGATTCCATGAAGGTTAATGACATGTGGTTAGAACACTTCATTTTTTTAGTTTAATGTCAAGCGACCAGGATGTAGATGCTGAGAAATTTAATGTCTTGCAGCAAGGATATACTTAGTGGTATGCAATTTAACAACATGCAGCTAAGATAAAGAATGAATATTTACACAAATTCTTTTTTCAAGAAACTTACATTAGTGGGAGCTATGGTGAGATTTCCATCCATTGAAATTAAGGCATATGCTCTATAGGAGTAGACACTGTGCATGGCATATGTTCCTTCCCATTTTGGCATAAATTTCACTAGTTTATTTCTGACTATCATCGATGTTCTAAGGACAAACACCATTTCTCCTATGTGGAAAGACTAGAGTTGATTCATTTTATTGATGGTCGGTGCAATCTGATTTTGGGAGACCTGAAAATGGTATAGACCATTCAATATTTTCTCATCCAATCTCTCCTACTCATCTACTATTTTTGAGACTTCTCATCTGTGGATAGATGATCGCCAATGGATATGCAGAGCGATTGGAGTTGAACTTCAATGGGTAGAACCACCATTATCCCGTATACTAATGAGTACAGGGTTGCTTGAGTGGAGGTTTGGGCCATGGTCTTTTAATCCCCCGGAGCATGGAGGAGATTATGATGCCATTATTTATAGTGCTTTTATACTATATTATAGAGTATATTGGACAGGGTCCCGTTGAAGTCCTATATCTTCTAGTTGGATATTACATAGTAATGGGATGAATGGTTGGACTTGATTCCATACACTCGATAAAAATATTCCAATTCAAGTGTGTTTAAAATATGGCCATTTTCCATTATTATTTTGTGAGGGACACCAAATATGATGATGCTGTTTTCTTTCCAATAACTAACAATACTTCTTCCCATAACCTATTTATGGGGTAAAACCATTTCCCATTTAGAAAAATAAGTTAGTTATGTGAGAATAAATTTAAAGTATTTTGCCATAGTAGAAGGATATGGTCCCATGACATCAATTCCCCATATGGAAAACTGTAATGAGTAATTGGATGTGTGAAGTAACTCCTAGTGTTGGTTGATGAAATTGGTATAGTGGTAGTTGAGATGAAATTTCTTACTAAATTTAGCGCAATCTTATGCCATAGTTGGCCAATAATACCCAAGCCTCTGAATTTGATGAGAGATCTTGGATGCTGATTGAAGTTCTCCACAAGTTCTAACATATTCTTCTTTCATGACAGAACCGTTCTCTTCCCCATCAATGCACCTCAGAAAGATCCCGTAATGTCCCCACTTATAAAGTACCATTTATTTCTTTCTTCCATTATACTTCATGAAGTTAATTTCCCATCTCTGGATTTACTCCCTACCGGCCATATCTGGTGGGAGTTATGTCTTTTGAAGGTAATCCACAATAGAATTCATCTAACTTGTGGTATGACCATAAGGATCAATGATGAAAAATATCTCATTGCTTTTATCCATCTTATTATGAATGAATTTTAGGACCATCTAATGATGGGAAATGAAAATAATCGTTCTGTCCCTATCTGGAATGGCCAATGTTTTGGATACATTTACTAATGCACTGGATTACATATTTTTTTATTAGGGGACATTATTTAATGTTGGATTTGATGAGAAATATACCTTCTGTTCCTTAACATGGTCCCTTAAAGGGATCATCTCATTCATCTTGATAGCCTAGTCTTAATTTATTTTCTTGATGACCATTTCTAAATCCCCTTTTATCTTTTTGTGCTCAACATGTACTCAAAGTCAAAGCACCAGACCTGCAAAAAGGGCTTGGTTTTATACTTAATTGTTTTTCACCCTTATGACAACATGAATGAAAAGGTACAAAATTCGTTTTCTAGGGACATGAGAATGACTCCCAACCCCACTTTGTTGTGTTAGGGGTCTTCCATCCTTCTTACTATCAAGATTCTGGAGGCACCGTCGATGTGTATTCCCCACATCTAGGAGTACTCTTAAACAGAAAAACACCTCTTCATCATGTAGTTCAACATCAAATGAGGTTACCTCTATTGACAGATGGAATGCCAAAAAATATACTAATTCCAAGACAATGGAAGCTTTATGTCATATGAACCATATACCAAAATGGATCTGATGATGCTTTAAGAAATCCCTCAGCCTCTTGTCTACAAAGATCAAATATAGAAATATTTTCCTAATGTTTGAATAAATAGTATTAGAATAAATCATGGTTTGGATGAGATAATAGAGGCCATTTTCACCACTAGAATCATTGTTATATGTAAGGAAAGCACCTAGGAATCTCTCCAATGCGATCACATATATAATGAGTGGACTTCGTTTGACACGTGACATTAGCATTGGTGAGATCAAGGGATATCTCTAGAGATTGTCGAATTCTACTTAAAAATCATTAGTCTATTGATATTCTATGCCTTTTCACATCAACCTAGTATAGGAAAAATAGTTTACTATGAGGTTGGATATGAAACACTGAGTGTTGGTTGGGTTTTTATAATGTCTTCACAACTTAGTAAGGTTGTGAAGAGGTGATAGGAAAATGATATCATTTTTTCTTCTGAGGATCAACATCAAAACCACTATGGCGTACTATGAAGGTGAGGAATTTCCAGAATGTGACATGAAAATCACATTTCATGGGGTTCAGTTTCAGATTGTTCAGATGTAGTTTGCTGCAGACTCAATCAAGAGATAACAGGTGGACTAAAAACTATTGTGTCTTTACCAAAATATCATCCACATAGAATTTGATGATAATTCCCATGAAGGGTTTAAAGATGTAGTTCATGGTGTGTTGATATGTGGTGCCATCATTTTTCTACCCAAAGGGAATTACCTCATAGAAAACTTCCTATTGGGGGACCCTGAAAGAATTGTATTATTCATCTTCTCAATACATTATGATCTGGTTATTTCATGAATAGTCATCCATGATTGAGAGAGACATATATCCGACAATAACATTGATCAGTATTTCATATATCGTGACCAGGAAATTATCTTTCAGTAAGTTCCATTTGAAAACCCTAAAATTGATGTGGAATATGATTTTCCCAATTATATTCGTGAAGATAACTATTATTACTTGACATATGGGATATTAGACCTCCTGAATAAAGTTTTATTTGATGAGCTTTTCAACTTCATCATCAATCTTGGCAGCATGTGTAAGGTGTGTCCTTCTGGCAGCTTTGCTGTAACCATGATGGTCTTCTGGAAGGCCCTGGTGGTGAGTGGACACCTCAGGATGGAGGCATGGAATTTCCATAAAGTTTCAGGGAAAAAAATATCGATTCATAATTTGGAAGGAAGAGTAGATCTCTTTCTCTTATGATTTCATGGACGCACTAATTTGAGTTGTTCGTAAGACTTCTTTAGTAACTAGGTTTATATCCTTGAGTTTATCAACGGTGGTATAGAAACCCTCATAAAAGATTGTGGGGAATACCTGAGATCTTATTCTTAATAATCCTCTACCTCATCATCTTCATATTTTGATGGAGAAACTATTTATGAGATGTTCTCCCTAGAGATGAGAGAAAATTCCCATTTTGGCATTTAGAGGAAAAATCGACTTCTTCTAATTCAACGGATAGCGTGGAATATTTTGGAGAGGATGGTGTGAGGGAAAGAAAAATGTATTCATTATTATATGACTTAGACAGTGAGGAAGGGATTATGTAGAGCTTTGAGGATGGTTCAATGGAATTTTTTTCCTGGAATTTGCGATCATGTTGGTGATTAGTGTATTTTTCAACATTAAATGGCTTGGTATCCATTAAAGAAATCATTAGGACTACGGTGTACACATCTAAATTTGGACCTGTGCACTCAATTTTATTAATGGGCATTACATATTCTTCGATGAGCAATTTGAGGGGGTTGGAAGGAACAATTTCCAAGCCATTTTTTGGTGGTGATCTAATCAAAAAAATCAACCAATGGTTGCATCCCCTTCAACTCGTATAACCCTGCATCAATATAGTTTGACTCACAGAAGTAAAATGGGGATATATTGGAATACAAGTTCCAAAATATCCATTAATTCCATATTTTAGACACTAATGGTAAGAGGAGGGAATTACAACGTGTTGATGTAGCTAGGGCCTTCTTAAAAGGGCATTGAAGGTAGTAGTGTATTGCACCACCAGAAATTATGGGTGAACTATAAGATCACAAAAATGGGTCTAGAACTTAATATTTCCAATAGGCCTGTCCTTGATATTTTCATAACCTAAAAATTCTGTGGTTCAAGGAGTCATATTTTCCTCATTGCAGCCCATCTGATGAAGTGTCCGCAGTGGAATGAGACTTACTTTGGAGTAATTTTTAATGATGAATTTTCAAATATTGACCATATTTAAGAATTCAAAACTCAAATAGGGGAATGAGTTTCCCATTCATACTGATGTATTCATCTTGATCCATAAAAAATGAAAGTGTGGCATTATATAGGACCAGTTTTTATATTATAAACTTCTTTGATGATAACCTCAAATTGAAACTCTTGAGGACTCAGTGGATGTTTGATGGGTTCTTCCCTGAGTTCTACTGATAGATTCAGAAAATCTCGGATTGATAACTTGGTTGGTACCATGGATATATATTTTTGGAAGCCTTATTTCTTCTCTAAATTTGGGTTCTTCCCACATTTATGATTCTTTAATATAGGTTATTTACGATCTAGGGCATTTGGTGTAGAGGGACCGGTTTCTGAGACAAGAGTTGGTGCTACATTTATGTTTTGCGCATTTGGATGAGCATGTCCAACGACGCACTATTGGAGGTTAAACATATGTTACTCTTCTAATGGATACACCAATTTTATTTAACCAAATATTATTCTAATGGAGATAGAGAAACATTCATGTTCCTACTATGTCCACTGAAGGAATCTTCCACGAGTTTCTGTAACATTGATCGTTTGAGCGGAAGTGCGGCAATGAATTTGGTTTCTGTGAAAACTGGGTATCTCTAGCTTCGACAACCTATTAACCCTAGTTCCCCAATTGGGAATGGGGAATTTAGGTTCATGTCCATATTCTTCATCAGATAAAGGATCCACTAAGTGAATTACATTGTTGGATCCGAAGATAATTTCCTTATCTGATGATGAATTTTCACAATCAACATCCTCTACTGGTGTTGTTTAGTGGGATGGTTTTCAATGTTCCATTTGAAAGTGCAGTGCCTGTATCTTAAGATTTTTTTACATAAAATCTGAGAGTGTCCAATCTTTCCTTGTCCTTGGTACATGTTTTCCTTCATGCACAAGATCCTATTGACTCTTGAAGGATTGTTAGCCTGAGGATGTTGGATATTCCATATCAAGAGTTGTTGGGGCATAGTTGGTTGCTTAAACTTTGCTTTGAGGATACCATGGGATAGGGTGACTATTTTTTACATCATATAACCATCATAAATCTATCCATTTTTCTGACAATATCTTTCCATTCTCATTCTTCATCAGGGTTGGTGGTGAAATAATACACAACATATGATGGAGGGGGTCCCAATTTTACTTGTCTATAATATATCATTTTTTTAGGAGGCCCATTAAGATGAAACACACCTATATGGTGTGTCCTAGTATCTGGTGGTTGGGGAAATAATCTATTTGGTCATGAAGAACTACTTCATCATCCCTCTTTGGCTCTAGTAGCCGAACCAATATTCAATTCGTGGTCTCTACAAAGTATCCATATACTTGATCATCTTGGAATTATTAATTTTTATTTATTTCCTAAAAAAATTGATTTCCTATATCTCTCCTTTGACCATCCTATCGAGGTGGGGTGGATTTTTATGTCTAGGGGGGTTATTCAGTTTATTGTGGGCCATGGAGTTGGAGATAGAGCTGGTGTAGGGGCTGACTTAAGCATAATAGATGCCACATCAACCCTTACCACCCATTTACCTGGGGCCAATAGGGCTGCACGAGACTTGAGATTAGAATTTTTCAAGGAATCCTCTATTCTCGGATCAATGGATAAGAAATCTCTGAACCCACATGTATACATAACTTGGATAGGGGTGTTCATATCTCATCATAGAGATTATCAATGTACATGGAAGGTATCTCATCATGGGGGAGAGGCCAGTTCAGGGTGTATGTCAGAGCATTCCATCTGGTAATGAAGTCTCACATTGTTTTATTATCATGCAGTTTGCAGTTCATGAGGACGTTGACTCTTGTTTTTAGAATTTTTGAACTAAATTGGAAGTGGAGCTTCCACTGTAGGTCTTCCCAACATATTATTGAATTAGCTGGAAAGATGATAAACCATATAAAGGATCAACTATGTTGGGTTCTCACAATGAATATATGTTACACTACTTCTTTCTATTCTAGAGTTCTTATCATGGGATCATAGTAATATTCATAGTGAATTAGGAGTTTCTCTGGGTTCCATAACCCATTGAACAATGGGAACACAAGTTTACCAAAATTTGGTGGTAGTGAGACATTGCTCACCCAGTGGGAGTAGGTATTCTGTTCGGGTTGTATCAGATCCCTCTGTCCTTCCATGTATTCTAATTGAGTCATTAATGAATCGATGGTATTCAAGACCACTTGATGCAATTATTGTTGATGTTGAGAATTAGCAGCCATAGAAGGGGGAAAGATTCGACATGTTAACACTACTGTAACTTGAGTTGGATACGCATCCAGGGGAGTCAATTTTTGATTCTCTTAAATTTATTATAGATTCTTCACCAATTGATGGAAATATTGATATCCTTCCAGTATTGGGATCAGGTAGACTGATGGTCTTGGTTCTAGATTAGACGAGCATCCAAGCCATTATTCATATTCTAGGATGAGTTTTTGTGGTAGAGGTACCCTTATTGGAAGTGTGTGTTGAAACTCTAACTAAGTAACATATCTAGTAGGATGGATCAATTTTAGCAGCTCAACATTTATTCTCATTATCACTTTAATTTCAACCTCTTGCTGAGAGGATCTCTCCTCACATGTTAGGGATGTATTTATATTGGGAGGAGGAGGTGGGTGGTATGAAACCTATTTATTATACTTCTGGTTATAGGGGATTCATAGGGGGTAGGGAGGTATTTACCCAGGGAGCAACCAAATATAGGTTGGCCTGTTGGTTCTTTGTATTCAAACCTTCAAGCTCAGTGTGGACCGCCTATTGGAGGGAACCATCTTCCCCAAAATCCAAATTGATTATATTATCCTCAATGAGTTCCATGGGATTTATATCGACAAAATTCATTGATGAATATCATATTGGGGGTAGTGTACCAGGTGATGAATTATAAGAGAGCTTCTTGCATCCTTTTTTGGATATTGTTCTTCCATTCTGGGGTCCTATCCATGTTTTTAATGAAGGGTAACTCTAAAAAAACCATTAAATGACTTGGCTATGCATATCCTTTTCAAGTTATATGAATAAAGATGTGGAATAGATCATGCAAGTCATATCCCCTGGTCATGTTGTTGAGGAGAAAATTTCCCCAGCACTGCGGGATGGGGTCCCTCTTATTCCTTTGTCATTGTACTACATCCCAGATCTGTTGGTATTGAAAGGGTATTTTATGCTAAATAATTCCCCACCCCTGTGGACTGGGGTTGAACCTATACTGCGGAAGGTGCTGCTGCTATTGTCGCTATCTTGATCTCACACACCATCATTCTAGGGTGAGCAAGATATGGTGCCAGGTCTTCATGTGAATTAATTGATTTTGAGGAAATTAACATTGCTCATTGATTGGATTCCATTATAAAAGAATCCTGTTGAATATTCTACGTTTATTAGTTCTAGAGTTTCTTAGTGGGTTTCTATCATCGGGCTTGATGCTTTTGAAACTTACTCAAGGATAATTCTTTTCGATCATGTCAACTTTTAGGAAAATTTATTTAATTTTATTTCTATCTGGGTATAATGACATTGTAGAATACAATATCCAGTGGGATTCCCTAGACTAGGAATGGGGTGCATTATAAAGTTCAATGTTCTCCCCATTACCAGATATGAATAATAGATTGTGTTTCACCGTTGAGACAACACAACTTTTTCAGTGCATGGAGATAGGCCAGTTCAAGGTGTTTCTTCCACCTCCTGGATTTCAACCTCCATACGAATGGAAGAGCTTCTAGGTCAATCGGATGTTGAATCTCCCCCAATATATTTACATGGTCTGTATACCCATCATACTAAAAAAAAACATTTCTTTCAACTAGTAGCAAGTTTCTAGATATCTTCTCGAATGTTATGAATGAATTATTCTAAAAACGCTATTTGTATGATGAACTAAGAAGTGGTCATATGGAAATAACTCCTTAGAATATCATCCCTAGCTTGTTTTCATATCATAAAAAATATATCTTGTTTTTTTTGCTAGGGACTCCTCTACTTGAATTTTCTAGTTGGATTGCTTCATAGTGATTTCATTCCAAGCAGTGTGGATAATAGGAGCTTTATTGATGGATGGGAGACATGATGGTGGCTCAGTGGATGTGCTTGGACCCAAAACATCCAGTGTTTGATAAAGTATGTCTCTCTTCATAGAAAATTATTATAACATGTATGAATACATTCCAAGTGCCTCATCATATTATGGATTCCTGTTATTTGGTTTGGTGATGAGATGACATTCTGGTTAGTGTGGATCTTGAATATCGGGAGGACCTTTGCAGTTGGTGTCACAATGGAGATGGTTACAATTGAGGATTATTATACAACTGTAGGGAGTTTTCCTACTATGTTTACCCTAGGGAAGACCATTAGGGTGTATCGTAATAGGTGGAGGGCCTTTTTTGCTTCTTGATGTTGTTGCAGGGACGAACTTCACAATGACTGCCACTGTGTTAATCACTACCATCAAGGATGGATTTTTGGATACAAGGTGAATATATTTAGTGTAGATTTTGGGGAAGACCTTCATGATTTAATACAATGAGGGGAGAGCCATATCATTGCTTAACGTCACTGCGAGGAAAACCTTCACAGTGACTACCATTATAACAAGGACTACTGTCATGGATTGATGTCCGAATATAGGGTGAATAATATATGTAGTGTATCATAAGGTGGAAAATTTGGTAAAGAAGATAGAAAGTGAATGATATTCATGCTATTCGATTTTTTGGTCCTGTATAGGGCTACCCTGAGATTCATTAGGAGATAAGATCTCGCGATCAATTGTTTATGGCCCACAGAGTGAGTCCCCACTGGTGTTTTGGGGATGACCTTCAAAGCTGTTGGTAGCAACACTGCATAGAGGTCTTTCGCAACTGCAACTGCCACATCAATAACATGGTAATGGATTTATAGGATCTTGAGTCTCCATTGATAAATGTATTATGAAATCAAGTACTCTATCTTCCTATAGAGTAGATTCATGAGTATGCACATCATTTTCTGACTTCCTTCGGCACATTTCAAATTTGGGTGCTCTCTTATGGGAAACTGGGGCCTCTTAGTATTTGTAACAACCTTCATATACAGGTCCGTATTTGGTTAGTTATCATTATATTTTCAGGATATGCTGAATAAAATCTTGAGTTCTAGTAGTGATATATGCCTTCCCTAGTGAGGCTACCATTTTGGACCAATGTACCCCAGTTGGAATGGGTATTTGTTCCCAATTTTATTGTCCATGTATTAAAAAATATATTCATCGAGCCTCATGGACTATGGAAGGGATGCAGCTCTGAACTAATGTGACTATATGATTTTGTGGACAAGTCACCTCACTATGGGGGATTGGGTCACGGGCCCGACTCCTCACCTTTTCCGCATATGCATTAAATCTTGATAGGTCTAGAGGATATGGTTTAGAATTGAATTCCAATCCTCTATCATTTCAGGATGTGTTGAGATATGTCTTTGGTTGGAACAATTATAAATGTCCATTCTAATGTAGTATCATGATTTTGTACTTGCTCTAGTCCTCTGTGTGTTTACAGTGGGTACTGGTAGTTATCCTCTGTCATGGTAGAAGAATTATTATTCTATTAACATGTAGATGAGATACGCTAACTACTTTTTTTGGTTTTCACTATATTTTGTAGGTGAGTTTTTTTATTTTTGAGTAGAAACATGCATTTTCTCATTTGTCGCTATATTTGTTTCATGGGATTTATATGAATCCATATTAATTTAAATCTAATTATATATTATTGACATTATATTTGAATAGTGGGATTCATATACATTGACAGTATTGTATGAATACCCATCATTTCCCCCCTATTTGGACGGAAATCAAGAGGTGCATTAGAAAAACTTTGTGCATGTTTGTAGTTTGTTTCTTCCCAATATGGATGACGGGATTTGTGATCAACAATAGGGATTTGCATCCACCTATAATTTTCAGCCGTTTCGGCAAGTAGGGATTAGAGAGCATTGGCAGGATTTTTTTTCAGCTTGTATAGTTCCACCGTATAGCCCTTATAGGATTCATAAGAATACATAGGAATATGCGTCTGCTTGTCGGTTTTCATTGTATTTCTAGGGAGGGATTATGTAGAGGAGGTATAATTCTATGTCTTCCTATGGTATGCCTCTATGTTGGTATAGTGGAAATCCTCATTAGGAACCAGGGTAATGGAATGATCCTTATTTTTTATTTTCTTCCCTTGATGGAAATCCTGAGGGGCCCATGTTTGTGGGGCTTCTGTAGGATCCCTCGATGTGGTATCCTTCTCAGGACGAGGATACATGGTAGCACCGCATTAGCGGAAGTGTCATCTTGTAGTGGTATGTGGGTAAAGCCTCTATACAGGTGGGAAGAAGTCATTAGTATCAACATCATATTTCTCCCTAATATAAGGGAGGTTTTATTTCTCATGATCTGGGGACAGAATCCTGAAACGATTGTAGACGACAAGTGAAGATGCCCAGTTTGGGAGCACATGCGAACGCTGAAGAAGTCATTGGAACGCATTCCACGATTAGAGGGAAAGTATAAAAACCTACACTATGGGGAGAGTAAAATTTTAAGGGTATTCTTTGATCCACATGTTTGAATTCCAGCATTGAATATTCTAGGTAAGTGACGAAGTCTTCTTTTTCATTAGTGACTCGGCCCCCTGTGTTGTTGCTGGTGCACATGTTTGAGAAAGTTGTTGGGATGCCATTATATTTAAGGTATCTCTATGAATAACATACAATATATATGAAAAGTAAAAATAGTAGAACCCCATAAACGTTGAATATCATGTTCACATGTATGGTTTATGATATTGCGTATTCCTTTTTCTTTTTAATGTGGAAGGGGATTGAGGTGGGGTATCCTACCACCTTAGTGAAGGATTCACGTCAGGTTCACCATTTTTGTTTCTTCCCAAGGTGTTCCTTTTCCATTGTACGTGGGATAAATTAGATGGACTCACTGGGAATAAGTGGTATATTCTTCTTTTTTATGTTGTGAAATAGGTGCCACCATTGAATGGTCCTTGCGGGAGATTGTACGGTGTTATATGTTTGTTCGATTAGACCATGTCAAGTATGATGTCCTCGAATGGCCTCCAATTAGTTTATTCATTGAGGTAGAAACAAAACGACCATTTTAATCCATTATTCAGAGACCTATATACACGAGGCATGTACTCCTTAATTGATTTGGATAATGAAACTTATGGACTCCATTGGTCAAGAGGATCAGATGTTGGTCTCATCACACCCTTTTGTGGTGAATTATTTTCTACTCTAGGACCCTGTTATTGATTTAAGCAATGATCATATGTTCCGAAATACATGGTTCTTTCCCAAACAAGAATCTATAAATTACACTTGGGTTACAAGATCAATCATAAATATACGAGGCTATAGAATCATTTATATGTATATTAGTTTCTTCATCAACGAGGATACCCTTTAAGGGATTGGTCAAGAATTACATTACCATTTATTTAGAAAATGCGTGTTTATCCCATATGATGGGACACTCTAGATTTAACGTCATCCAAGGGAGAAAAGAATTGTTCGAATGTTAGGGTCGAACCCCTAAGATGGTCTTCTTATGTATCCACCTGATAGGATTCAGGGAACATGTATTTAAGTGAAAATTAGTTGTACATATCAAATTTTAAGGTCGTGTGATGAGGAACCATCCATGCTATTTAACATCTTGCATCAAGGACATCTAGTAGGATGGTTCCAAGTAAAGATTTTATATGGTACATTTTCAAAGGTGGCCCATGGTACCCGGATGCAATGTAGTGTTAGGGGTAAGAAGTGAAACTACCAGGTATATGGTCCCAAAAATATTAGGATGAGTTTCAATGCCCGTTTTGGACCTCATAAGGAATTCCTACGTATCCTAGTTGGTTGGGAATCAAATCCCTTGTAGTTCGGTATGATGGGGATTACGCATTGAAGCTTCCTGCAAAGGTGGAATTGTGTGGTGCTTAAATTAGTGTAGAATCCCCTTTTTGAGCCACAGTTCATACTTATACCATAATAATGGAATTGAGTAATTGGGGGGGTCATGATCAGGGATAACCGTGAGAATATTCTTCTTTGATCTTGGGACCTAGAGAAGCGTCCTTTATATTCTATTTGGGATAGGAATCCGAGTCTTGTAGTTAAATTAATTTGGAGATTATACATAGGAGGAAGTCCTTTTATGGGAGGCATAATTTCTCATTTCATGGATAAGATGGAACAGTGCTCAGGTTTTAGGAACACTTCCTATATATCCCCATTATTGTGTGAATGAGACTTCCCATTGCTCAATGAGTTTGGGAATTACACCTAGGAAGAGGCCCATAATTTAGGATTATTCAGATGTCAAGAACGTCATCAGGCTCTAATCCCAAGTTATTCTTGCTCGTTGCGAAAAATAAGAGGAGGCGGTGGATCTAAAGATCGCACATCCCACATCATCTATTAATAGACCATACTAGAGAACCAAGGTAGGGAGAGAGAGAAAGGATTTGAATATACCCATAATCAATTTGTTTTCATAACATGAATAATTAGATTAACCTATAGTGGTACACCCTAGGTCAAGGCAGATAGGAGCACTAATGGAACCTCCTACAAAAAAGGCTAGGGGATTACCTCTGATAGAGTGCCCTCAAATTGGTTCATCGAATTGGAAGAAGTGATGCTTCACATAAAAAGGAAAATCATGTTTTATTTCCCACCAATATCACAAGCCCTCATCAAAGGGAATGACCAGTTATTAGCTTTGATCCCTAAAATAGGGAGGTTTAAGTTAGTATTCTATGGATGGACCATGGGTTGCCCGGAGGATATATAATTAAGGAATGGTTAGGGGTTTACACCATTACGTGGATTACTCATGTGAATCCTCGTACCATGGCTATGAAAACTCAAAAGGGTTCTCTATTTATCCTGATGGTTTCATCATACAGGTCTTGTGGCTTTTAAAGGAGCATTTGTTTCCAATGCCTTGATACTAGTTTGTAGAGAGACCACAGATGAGGCAAAGGAAATGGAATGAAATGATTATAGCATGAGGGTGGAACTCCCAAAGGTAACCCATTCCAAAAACCATTTTTTCATGTAGTATGGGATACCCCCACATAGAATGCTACTATGCAGGTGTAGAGGATGTTCTCGTACCAATGTGGTACATAGACCTTGATTTGGTCCACATACCATTGTGGTATGTGGCCTAGGTTCTTTCTGCATTATGTGGTGCTATGTGGCAATGGATTCCATCAATAGAATGGGAAGCAACACAGGGAAGGGTTTCATCCTCCTAGAATGGTGTTAGCAAGATGCGAGATTGAAGAACGAGAATTTATCATGTGGTTCATGAGGAGTTCGTCAACCAATGAGATATGGTTCACAGTTCCAAATTAGGTTTGCATTCTACAAATTAATATTTTGTTTCTTCTAGTTTATGGTGTGTGGAAAGATATAGATACAATAAATCATTGGAAAAGTCCTCCTTTCTTCTTCAATGCCTTTGATTCTAAAGAAATACATTCTCTTATGGTCCCTCCGCATCTCTTTCCTTAGATATATATTTCGACCCCCTACACGTTTTATTCTTTATCCCTTTTAGGGATCCCTATAGATCCTTTTATAGTGAAACCGATAAATTGTAACTATTGGTCACACATAACTATTTGTGTAAGACCATGGGGATTTCACCTGACCCGTGGAAAACTCGGTCATCAGAGGTCTGCGTGGTTGTGGTTCACGGTGTTGGAAATCGCCATCTCATTTCTGCAAATGAATTTGTCTTGTTAATGGGATACCGCTAGCTTTTATTTGTCTGTGAACTATTTATTTCACGGAGATGGTATGTTATGGTGAATCTCTCCGCATATATTTCTCCAGGGATTCTTTTCACATGTGGTATTTTCGGATTAGATTTGTTTTTCCTCCATTTCATCAATGACACAGGTTTCAAGAGCTAGTGATGGAATCTCTGTTCCAAAAACCATTTGGTTCATGGATTATTTTTGAGTCTGAGGACCACCATTTGAAGAGGTGGTACATGATTGAATTTCAGTTCATTATACCTCCCCTACCCTTTTATTAATTTGGATTTATCAATACTGTTATTTAAACCATTAGTCAAACATATATTTTTCCCTTTATCAAAATTTTGGGAGTATTTTATTTACCATTGAAAAATTTTCAGGATCCAACAACATATCATTAATAATATAGGTGATAAACATAAAATATGTCTCAAATAAAAAAAATTGTGACAATGATCTCATACCACATGGGTACTATTTCAACTGAATCCCCTATAGAAGAGATATGTTAAAATTTATATTTGAATCAAAATAATTTTCAAGAAAATTGAAATTAAATTCATTCATGGATATTATATACACCACATAGAAGAAGAAACTAATGAATATGCCATTTCCTCAAAAAAAATTAAAACGTTTGATGAAAATACATTACCACTTTAGTAATATTTTGAATCGTATTCCCCAATAAATAATAACATTAAACAAATAATTCAATATAATTAAAATTATTATATTTGTGATATAAAATTACATAGGGTAATTAAATACACCCCATAAAATAACTGATTTTTGAATTTTTATATGTCTCTAAAAAATAAAAGAGAGAATAAATATCCCATACCTTAAGTCATGAATTCCTACATACACATTAGAACCTCAATATTATAAATATATGATTTTTATAAATTTATTAAATAACCATTATTATATATATAATACCATATGTTATTTTATTATATCCTTTTATTACCAATATTACTATAATTATATAATAATGTAACATTTCATGAAATAACAACTTTATTTTTCTTTTATGTTTTTATTTTTTGTTTTTGATATTCTTACTTTGATAATGGTTCCATAATCTATAGAATAATTATCAAGAAAAAATTATCCTATTTATCCAAAATTATAATTTTATTACTAGTAATAAAATATGGTTTTGAGAAGTGTAATTTGCTACGATCATGGAGACGATAGTTTGTACATAGCATGATTAACATTTCCATTTTTCAAATATGATTTTGAAAAGACGGTAAGTAAAAAAATTTATTTATAATATTATGATAATATTATAAATAAAATATTATTTGTTTAAATATAATAATAAATATAATCATTGTGGGGTGGTGATGAAAAGAGAGAGCCACGAAACTTCTTGATGGTCGTGGTGCACACGTACACAAATAAGATTATGATCTTTTAGAGAATAAAATGATAGTAAATTGAATGATATATTATCATTTAATGCTAATAAATATATCATTTATATTAAATATATTTATGAACATTATCTTTATTATCAAATATGAAAAGTGTTAGTGTAAAACAAAACACATCACTTCACGAGGCGGTAGGCTGTCGTACACATAAATATGGATTTTGAAACCCATTTGATGGAATTGGGGATGGTTCTAGGTAATGAATAAAACATAAATAATCAAATTATATTTAATATAATTAATTTATTATATAATAATGGTTTAATATTAATTTAATGTGGAGGAGGAAGAAATGAAATAAAAATGATTGTTGAAGAACATTACCTCCTCTTTGGGTACACCTCTAAGGTTTTAACCAAAAGCCTTACTAGGTCGGATTTATGAAAGAAGAAAAGATTATATAATGATATAATAGAATTTTGGAATGTGTTTGGGAATGAATTTGATTAAATAAATGTTTTTTAAGGTAAGAATATGGGAGGAGATGGGGTGTCCTTTTAAAAGTAAGGTTAGTGGCATAGTTGAATTTTTTTGAAAAGAAAACGGTGTACCTACATGTTTCTCGTGAGAAAAGGATCCAGAATGAATTATTATAGATATTTATATATCATAGGTTAAAAATAATTTTATAAAATATATTTTAGAGACTTTTTATGTTATATTAACCCTTTCTGTTTTAGTTTGACTCTATAGTAAACCCATTTGTACCATAACCACTTTAATTTTTTTAATGTTTTCACTATAAATTTTGGTAAAAAACTATGTTGAGATTATTATAAAATATTAATTATATGAAGAAAAATATAAAATCCTAATTTAAAAAATTTTCTTCATAGAAGTGGAATAAATTAATTTAAAATTAATCCAACAAACGCAATGAGAAATAGGTGTTTTCAAAGATAAAATGTAAAAAAGTTTACGAAGTTTTTATGTCAAAATTAAATATTAAAATGATAAAAATTAAACAAATTGTATTATTAGATACATATTTTTTGTATTTTTTATTTAAAACCAATAATAAATATATTTAAACTTTATAAATAATTTAAATGAAAAGGCAGTTAATAATAAAAATTCAGTATTTTTCACTATTCATCAAATAATAATTATTTTTTAGAATATTCTCAAAAAATAACCCAAATGAAATTTTGAATTTATAATTCAAAAAATATTCTTTTTTTCAAATTATTTGTCTATATTTTTCAATAATTTCAAAATAAATGTGATAAATTTGACATTTTTTTTAAAATTTTTTGTTTTATGAGTAAAGTATGATTTATTCTTATACATTATATACAAATCACATAAAATAAATGTTAAACAATTAAATGAATATATAATAAAAAAATTTCACTAAAATAATTTAGTAAAATTTATTTTATTAATTTATTGTGGTAAAACATGCTTGTAGACATTAAAATTGTTTTTCAAAAAAAGATTTCCTTTATTTTATAGTAGTTTTAATTTTAATGTATAATTATCTAGTCACTAAATGATAAATTTATATACTTGTGTAAATGATATATTTACATAATTATTCAATCTTATTCATACCCTACATTGCAATGTCTCGAAAATTATTATCAGATTAATATTTTAATAGTTTTTCATGTTTTGTTTAAGATTATAATTTTGGGTAACACAAGCTAAACTCATCATTCTGTGTACCACAAGATTTAATTAGTATTTCATGTAATTCAAGATAAAAATGTGTTTTAATGTAATTAAACCAAAAAAAATTTCTATATATAATGAAAAATATCTAAGATAATAAATATATTTGAAATATATGTTTCGCAAAATCTAAGGGTGTTACATTCTACCCCCCCTTAAAAGTAAACTTCACCCCCAAAATTCACCATAGTCATCAAATTATTAACATTTGATTTATTTTGATAGAAAACCAAATTGTAAAAATGGTTAAGAAAAAATCCGATTATAAAAAAGAATGGGATGTTTGAAACTCATATAGAATAACAAATACTACATTTCTAAATAGGATAACATAAGTGAGATGTAAATATATAAATATTAAAGAAAAGAACAAATATTTGTATAGATTGATATTGATCATTTATCATAAGAATTTGGGTGATTAATAAAAGGTTAATGAAAAAACCAAATAAAAAAGGCAAGAAAAATGTCATTGATTTCATAAAATGATGATAATAGAATAACATATCATTTTAAGATCCTCTTCGTAATTATGGTAAATTCTATTTTAATCTAGAATGAGAACATATGAAACTGTACTTACTTGATATCTATATATTTCTTAGGCACAATTGTATCCTTTCATTGTGTGTTGATAAATTTCAACATTATCTTTTAATCTTAGAGTGAATTTTTTTATCATGACTGGAGAACTAAATAAAATACATAAAAGAATTAAAATTCATTCCTTCTGTCTCCAATTATAAAATGTGTTTTGGTGGATATCCATAAGTATACATCTTTATATTGTTATATAGTACATTAATATTAAAAACCTCATCCAATGGTTAACAAAAACCATTCCATAAATGGTTATCCTAATGACCTATCCAATCTCCAAAACTTATATATAAGGTAACTTAATTTCAAAAACTCAACATTAATCATCCAAATATCATTAATAATCTCTTAGTGGTCAAATGAAAAATTTCCGAATAGTTAGTTCATATATAGACCTGAAGCTTGGTAATAACAAGAAATAATATAAAACATCAACAAAACCAAGCATGATTCCTTATTTCATGAATAAAACCTTAGAGTATTGAACATATTACATAGATATAATAATGTTATAAACACTATCAATGATAAAATAATCAACTTTTTTAGTAATACATTTATTCGTTACGGGGTAATAAAAACCTTTCAATTTACATTATCCATATCAATAATCTATTTATCCAAAAAACACAATTTTCTCAACCCCAATAATATATTAAGGTCTAAATTTCCTTAATCATGTGTTTGCTATAAAATTTTACCTTTATATTAAATTACTTTTATAGTTTACTAGTACTATTAGAAATATTCTTTCGTACCCTTAACGAAAACATTATACTGAATAGTCCTAATTTATTTCATGATTTATATTTCAAAATAATTTAATTTCAACTCATAATACCATCTTTCATCCCACTTCCTTATCAAACCTTTAACTAAGATTCACCATCTTATTTCTTAAAACTTCATATCTTTTATCTATCATTTATTGTCCTTTAATCATTATAAATATAACCATTACTCATAAAAACAAGATGAATATCTCCATGATAATTGTCATCAAGAAATGAATTTCCAAAATACCCATACTTTTCACATTTAAAACTTTAAACATTGGATAATACATTTGTGATACCATTATTCTCATCCATTTTTAACTGAACATTTTATTATCATTTTTAGTTACTTTATTTTTGTCTTTATTTTCTTCACACAAAAAATTTTATCGTTCCTTTGAGACATTACCTTGAATGCTTATTTCCACAATCTCGACATATAGGTAACTGAATTATATTTCTTCTGTGGTCTCCACTACCCAAACTATTTATGAACACAAGCTTACTCTTCTTCGATGAGGCTAAGAGTTATTTAAGGTTTATGTTGTTAATCATGTTCTGTGATAACAAATTAGGCACAATAAGATTATACTTCACTTTATCCACTATTATATTTGGATTCCCATTATGAAAATTTTCCATAGCATTCAATGTTTACCCAGTTTCATTAGCATCCCACCATTGACTAAAATAAGAAGTCATATTTTGAGAAATGTGAATCATAATGAGAAACCAAGTAATCATGAAAATTTCTTATAGGATGCCTAAATAATTACACCTTTTTATTAATATATGAAACTTTATGTTTATCCTAGTTCATTCATAGTCATCATATATTAAAATCCCTAATGATGGTTTATAAGGAGTTTTTTAATGTCCAAAGATTATCCTCTAGTAGTTTGAATTTAGCTTTTATGTAAAGTATATTTTTATGAACTAGGTTATGATCAAGTCAATCTCAATGTTCCCTTTCCAAAGTTATTACCCCAAGGCACCTCTATTCAAAATCCACATCAACTTATAGTATCCTGATTGGGATATGATTTCATTGAAACCAATTTCTCCATCCACTGAAAAATATACATGCAATTATATTTTATAATGAATTAACCATAGACTTATCCTTAGTGACATCCCTAGAAAAATCCTTAGAAAAATACCTAGGGATCTCAAAAATGTCTTCTCATCCATGTTTAAAAAGTATATCTAGTCCTCCCTATGATAGAAACAACAGCCACATAGTCTTTTAATACATAGATAATACATCTTTTTAGATGAATATTAAGTACATTATAAAAAAAACACACCCAAGTAACATTATAGTTTAGTTTCTCTAGATACTAGGTACACAGTTTTATAATTTTTTAAGTGAAATCAAATGTTTCCCAAAAATATTTTCCCCTTTTTTACTCTTCATAAATATAATATATTTAAAACAATTCATCACAACATGGGGAAAGGAATCATAAGAAAAGGGTGATATCTGATAGACAATATGGTTAAAAAGGGAGACATGTAAGTGTAACATGGACATACAGTTATAAGAAAATGAGAATAACCTATGAAAACCATACGATACATATCAAAGATTTGAATCTCGAGTCATTGAATAAATTGTGAAAGTTAATAATGAAATAATTATAATGAAATAATATAACACTACCCATGGTTGTATAACATTTTCATAAGACATAGAATTGTGGAATACACAAAAGAATATGAAATTATTTACATATTTATCAATGTTCACTTTCAAATCTATCATAGTTGAATGGGTTCACTCCCCAAACCATCATAGAAGTCATGGTTAACTAAAAAGACTATAATAGTGGACAATGTGCCATATGAATTTGTGTTCCTTCCCTATTAAAGTCTTTTCTATATCATGAAATATAAATATTTACTCTAGGTATTGGATAATGATACATGTATCACCCATATTTAGTATTAAAATAACCACATTCATGGTTAAAACATAACCGCTAACCTTAGAAATAATTTAAACACCATCACATAATGAAAATAATACATATGTGTTCCAAATGACCATAAATCATTCATAAGATCTTAAATCATGAAATGAAATTGGGTTTAAAAACAATTCATTACATCATAAATTGTGGCAAATGGATATGTCTGATAATTATTTCATCATTTTATCATAATATAATCCATGAAAAGAAGTTGGGTTCATAAATGTTATTTAATTGTATAAAACATGGAATAGAAATAAGTTTCCAAAAAATCACATCATCATAAACATAAAAACATCGTATAAATAATAAGAATGGTATAATTAGATCATATACCCAGTGAAACATAAGTACCCTCAAATGATTTCATTTTAGATAGATAATAATTTGAATAGAAAAAGTTATTGTGACATTTCATGAGGAAAATAAACTTTCTACTAAAATAACATTAACTAAACATTATAAAATATGTCGAAAATCATTTAAATTTATAATATAATCTTGAATTATTAAAAATTAAAATTAAAATTTCATTTAAAAAATTTAATGAAGAAAATATCATTTCAAATTTGAAAAAAAATATTTTTAAAACTTAAAACATTAAGAAAATAACAATGAAAAATTAAAGTGGAATTTTAATGGAAAATAATGGTAATTACAGTAGAAAATTCCATTTATTGTTTTTATGATAAAAATAAGTTCCTTTCACATTTACAGTATATGAAAAACAAGAATTGTTTGGATATGGACAAGATGATTCCATTCAAAAGATTTTGTAAAATTTATACGTGGGTAAAAAATTCATAAATAAATAATTTTAAAAATGATTAAAACACTTTTGAAATAATTTCTAGAAAATATGTGTTTCAGAAACATAAGTTTCTGACTAAAGAGTGAAATATATATGATTTTTCTTATAGACATTATATTAAATTATTGAGTGCATAATGATTGGAAAATGAAGAGAAAATATTTCTTATATTTAAATAAACATAGGATAAGAAAATAATTGATATCTATGAGAGGTATATTAAAATATTTCATCACTGGAATCATAATCATGAGATAAAATCGATAGATTATTATATTGTAAAATACATACTGTACCACTTTGGAAAATTTGAATTGTAAGCCCCACGAAAGAATAAAATTATGTGAAACTAAGAGTATCATAATAATAGATAAATTAAATTCATTATATTTAATAGTATGTGTATATATACCTCATAATTAAGTTAGGTTCATTATAGAATTTGTCTAAAAGAATGAAAATTATGAAAAAGATTCATTTTCGCTTGGGTATCTTTTGAACTGTAAACCATGTAAAAGGGATAGAATAAAATGGATATGTAAATATTAATAATAATATTGAAAATAAAGATAAAATTTATTCATTTACATTATATAATCCACATATTATAAATAAGTGTTTAATATGGAATGCTTGTCATAGGATAAAAAAAGTGAGATCGAAATCCCTCCCACTTTATTAGTGTTTTGAATCTTAAGACACAAAAAATAATTAAATCAAATGAAACATTTAATATAATTAAATAAAAATATTAATGAAAAATAAATGTAATAGGGCATGTAACTATATCATAAAAAATAAATGAGTGGAGGTTTTTCATATGTCACACAAAAATAATGGAGAGAATATTAATCACATACTTCAAGTCTTGAATTCCTTAGTACATGATTAAAACTATTGTATTATAAATATTAGTTTATTATACAACTAATGTATATACATATATAAATAAATTATATTATTTTCTTATTAAATATTATTACCCACTTATTAACATTTCTATGTTTAAATAGGCTTTCTGGGATTAAATTCCTGGTTTTCGTGTATGATTGATTAGTCATTTTTGATACACATAAATTGATCAAGGTTCCATAGTATTAATTATAATAATAAATATATAATTATAATATTTATATATAAATTATACTATCATCACCAATAATGAAATATTGTTTTTAGAAATAAAGTGATTTACGATTACGGAGATGGTAGGTCATACATACGCATGATTAACATTTCCATTTTTCAACAATCATTGTTAAAATTAAGTAAGTAATATATTATATTTCAATAATAATAATAATATAAAAAATAAAATATTATATATTTAAATATATTTATATGTATCTTCCAAGTCGTGTGGAGATGAAAATAGTGTCCTATTATTTTGTGAAGGTGGTAGTCGACACGTATTTGAACGACATGAACATCTTTCAGTGAGTGAAAAAGTAAAAAATATAAAGATATATTATATTTTTAGAATGATATATATTTCTTATATATAATAATTATTTCATTTATATCAAATATATTCATTAATTCTATCCTTATTATCTTCCATGTAAAGTATTAATGGAAAACAAATCACATTTCTTTGAGAGGTTATCTTCTGCCGTACACATGAATGATGATTTAGTAACCCATTTCATGGAAGTGGGTGTGGTTGTAGTTAATTACATTACCATAAAAATATTATTATTCTTAATATAATAAGTTTATTATTTCATCATCTTTTATTAATAATTAATGGAATTCAAAGAATAAAAAAATAAAAAATACTCGTTGATAAATATTACCTCTTATTCGGGTGTCCTCCTTATATCTGCACCAAAACCCATAATAGGTTGGATTTATGCCCATTATAGGTCTTAGAAGATGATATGAGTGAATTTGGGAAGGTAATTGGGTAGGTATTAGTCGAAATAAAATGATTCGATTATGTGAATAATAAAGGAGAGGGGTGGCTTTTGTAAGTGAGGTCAGTGGGATACTTGTAATTATTTGAAAAATAAAAATGTGTACTCATGAATTTATCCTTCTATAGGGTTCTAAAATAAACTTTTATCTGAAATTATACATTATAGTTTTGAGATACGGTAATATAGTATATTCTAGACAAGTTTTCATGTTATTTCAGCCCTTATATTTTTAGTTTACACCCCCAATAAACCTATTTTAGCTTAACCAAGATAATTATTTTTGATTTTTTCCACTATAGATTTTGTAAAAAATTATTTTAAATGTAATAGATAACAAAAATTATTCTAATTCAAAATATGGAATCCATTTTTCCAAAGTCCTCTCACAAAATTGGATCATTTTAATATAATATTAATCCCGATGAGGAAATAGGAAATCAAGGGGTTTAAAGTGAAAATGTTCCAATGTTTATAATTTTTTATATCAAAATTGAATATTTAAATGTCTAAAAATACCAAAATTTCATTAATATATATATTTTTAAAATTAATATAATATTAATTTAAATCCAATTTCAAAAATATTTTATCTATATAAATAATTTAAACAAGCAGGTAGTTTTCAATTAAAATTTATCATTTCTCACCAATCACCAAAAGAATTAATCATTTCAATAAATAAAGAAACTTTATCTTAATGTTAAATTTAAATTAACGTTAATTTTTAAAATTCATTTTCCAAAATAATAAAATATGAATTTTAAAATATCTTTGAAAAAGGTGAAAACCCCTCTTTTTAGAAAAATATTGTTTTAAGGATATAACTGGATTTACGCTTATTTCTTCCCAATAAAATAGATAAGATAAAATTTAAATAGAATATAAAATATATAATGTATAAATTTATTTAAAATCATTCACAAAAAGTGATTTACATAATTTATTTATATGCTTTTCTATACATAAAAATATATTTTGACAAATATTTCCATTATTTTCAAATATTTTTTATTTTTATTTCTAATTGATTAGTCACAAAATGATTAATTTTATTGAAATGTTTAAAATAAATATTTTTTAGTTTAATTAATCATATTCATAATATCTATTTCAATGGATATGTTATAACTATCATAATAATATTTTAATACCGTGCCATGTTTCATTTAAAAAATTTATTTTGTGTAACACAAGATAAACATGGTGTTTCATGTAATGAAATATAAACATATTGTTTCACATAACTAAAAATAAAATTACTTGTTCATATAACTCAATAGAAACCCTATGTTTCACGTAACATAAAATATAAAAAAATATTAAATTCATTATAAAAAATATATTTTTCACAAAATCTCATGGTGGTATAGTTGTTCCCTCCTATCTTTTCCCCTCCTTCTATCACATGTGGTTCATTATCTAATTTCTAGGAGAAAGTGATTCAGGTGATTTCATTTCACCCCATCCTTTATCCTCCTTAATTTATCCCATGATTTTTATCTACCATCCTTACCATGTGAGGCTCTACCAAAACCTAATCTTTATGGAGGGATATATTTTAGGTGAATTTGTTTTATTTTAAGGGCTCTGTGGTTGGTTTGAGGCATGTTCTTGTGATGTTCATTGAAGACAATGGATGCCCATCCATTCCATGTCGATTTTTATTTTTTCTTACCCATTGGAGAAGTATTAATTTTGGATTTTTAATTTATTGTTTCCTTTTTGTATTTATATTGCCTTTATCCTCTTTGTGGTGGAATAATGCCTCAATCTTCCAAAGCAATGAGTTCTGTATTAGTTTCCCTTGGGTTTATGATTTAATTTTTATAGACTTTACTACTTTAATATTAAATTGATGTTTCGGGTTTCTAATAAATCATGTATATAGGTTAAAAATATTGTTTAAAATGGAATCAAATATTCACTTGGTCCCCACTAAGAGCAAGAAACATTTATCATTTAAATAATGGATTTTAAATTAATTAAAATATTCCTTTAATTTCTAAAAGTTTAATAATATGAATTATTAGATTTTAATAATAATATATACTATTTTAAATGGGTTTTTAGTTTTTAAAAGAAATATCCCTAATTGGGACATTAATGTTTTCATAAAACTCATTTATAACATGAAATTCCAAGAATAAATGAAGTATTTTACGAGTTAGGTATTAAATAATAATACAAGCTTATTTGAATGGATTTAATGGGGTTTAGTTGTTATCCATATATACATGGGTAAATGTTTATGTACATATATGTATATGTTTAAATCCAAATGGGATTATGTTCATTTTTAGAAATCATGGTATATATATATGCGTATAAATAAATATCATTATAAAAATAAAAAGAATAATTTCAATTTATATTTGTTGTTTGTGTAGGTTTTCAATGTAAACAATTTTAAGAGATGTAAAACATGCATGAATGGAATGGTGGTCACCCTTGAATGTTTCATAAGAAAGTTAGCACAAGTTTTAAATAATTCCACATGAATTAAAGAAATTGGATTCTTCAAAAATTTTGTCATATGGTTTAATCCTAGAAGGGGTTATGTTTTTCTTATATTTAAGGGATACCTAAACAATTTTTTATTCATATGATTTTTGTACGTGATGAAGAATAGATGTTTTCATTATTCTTTAATGATCACATATTATTTATTTATATAATAAATAATCACCTACATTTATCTAGCAAGGGATGCTAGTGGTAGTTTTTCATGAATACTAGGAACACATGCTGCACTTGTTTCATGTTATCCAATAACTAGTATCCTTGAGATAGAGTTCTTGTTTTCTTATGGGATATGCCCCTCAATTTTACTAGTGAGGGTGAAATTTTGTGTTAGAGAATCGTGATTGTTTTGATATCCAATTATATTCATTTCATATTACATAAATTTATGTTATTTACCTATTTTTCTTCATATCCCATTTTTTCCAATAATGACATTGACTATTTTATACTTGATGGAATCAATTTTCATCTAACCTCACATTTCTTTTTATACCTTGGTTAATTTCATATTAAGTTTTACTTTAAAATGTATCGTAATTGATGTTTTAAATATTTGTTTAAGAATTTAGTTTTTGATTGGTTATTTCAATAAAAGTGGTGTTATCCCATAAACATATTCTTAATGATTAATATTTTTAAAATAAAAACTATAGAAAATTTTATAAATGGTTAATAACCAATGATTGGATTTACCTAATTGAAATCCAATTTTCATTACATTATTTCAAACTAAAATTAAAAGGATATTCTATTTAAAAATTACACATTGGGTGTACATTAATTTTCTAATTCCAATTGAGATAAATAAATCATAAATATCATTATCATTTTTATTTTCATATTATGGTTCTATTCCTGACTATTTTTTAGTATGATTTGTGGGATGACAACTTTTATAGTATTGAGGTGGTATGTTCCAAGTATATTTTATTTTAGTTTACCTTTATTATATCATCTACATGGTATTTTATTTCTTTCTAGGGATCCAGGGTATATATATATGTATTAGGCATGGAGGGTACTAGAGGGGGATACAATATTATTTATATTGGAGGGAGACTAAGGGAATGAAAAGGGATTAGGGTAGTTGTTTGTTTATGCTGTTTTTCATTTCAAATTTTATTATTTGTTTTGTATATTTTTTGTAACATTGAAAATAAATATTCTGGTGGTTTATTCCAATTATTATTATTATTCTTTAATTTTATTCTGGGTGAAACCATTCCTACATTTCAGAAATTTATTCCATGAAAATTTTTCAATCCTTAGGGAAATCAGGAGCATGCCTCAAAGGTATTTAAATTCGGCTTAAGAATTCGATGGATGGATGGTTTGGGTTGGTTCATGAAAAAATGGTATCAAATAATCCCTTTATTATTTGGGTATTAATGATATATGTAGATAGTAATGTCTAGACAAAGGTTGTATGTAAAAAAAATTCGCCAACACTTTTTTGGGTTGAACTTTAAGTTTTCATGGGAATTCTGTCTTGAGTTTTTTATTTATTTATGAAATTCTGTTTTGATTAAAATATTTCTATAGATTGAGGGATGAAAATAGGAGTGAACCAGTGACATGCTGTTAGCTCAAATAACCTAAAACAACATCTGTAGCCTACCTGTATTGTTTAACATCACTAATTGGGGAAGTCGAATAATTGGAACATGTTTTCCTAAACCATGTGGCCCATTTATTCACAACCCCTAGTCCATTATACAGAGGATTGTTGTATATAAATTATATTTATTTGATTATTTTTGGAATTTCTTGGTTTCAAAAAGAATATGTTATTTATTCTAGAAAAATTGATAATGGGGTTTTATATTAAAAAATTTTATTTCAAAATATTTCTTTAAAATATAAAAATATTAAAATTTTAGTATATAAAATTTATTGTTATGGGTTGAAAGTTTTATTTTTTATTGAAAGGTACTAAATGAGTTTTCTTACATCATTATGAAAGGGATATTTTTAAATGATTTCAAGTCACTTATTTGAGATTTTGAAATTTAACGTTAGGTTCAATCATTGAAACATTAATTCAAAATGAGAAAGTAAAATTTTAAATAAATAAATAAATATCGTATAAAAACTTTAAATATCTTTTTTCATATTTTTATTTATTTTATTTTAATGTTCTTGTAATTTTTTTAGTTATTCGATTTTGAATTGGGGTGTTATGGTTTTTTATTTTTGGGGTTTCCTTTTCATATAGTTTTACCAGTTTAGGATGAATTATATCTTAATACATTTTTTTTAAAATTTTATATAAAAGTTGTGAATAGATTTCCCCTGGAATATTTTGATGGTTTTTGGTAATTACATGATATAGGATTTCCATGAACAGTTTCACTAATATTTAGATCATTTGGACATGAGGTTTACGGACTTTCCGAAGCACCAGTTGGAGTGTTATAGCTGAGTCCCCACCTTTTGTATTGAGATTTTTTAGATCCCTAATTTGATTTTCCCTTCGATTATTCCTTGTGTTATCTCAATACTATGTTTACCATATTGGACATTCACTCAGTGATTATTGGTGGAAATTTTTCAAAGATATTCTAGTATTTATTTTGAGTTTTCTTTAAAGGGTTGAGGAATAGACTTTTTTGGTGTTTTCTTGGAAACTGGGATGGGTGATACCCCAACATTGGTTGTTTCATATCCAATACGTTTTTTTTATTAAAATGGGTTCTCCAGGATCATGGTGTACTATGTACAGTGTTGTAGGTTTTTTCTACATCAATAATTGTTTTTGGGTTATCTTCAACTTATCTTTTTTTGGAACTGATGATAGAGGTTTGTCGTGAAGCACAATTTAATTAAATTCTTATTTACCTATAAATGTACCATTGTGGCACACCCTAGGGTCGATCACAAGGAGGCCACTTCCACACACAATTTTCCTATTGTCACTATTATAAACTAACTAATATAAAAAGATAATACTTATGTAAATATGGGGGGAATAGAAATGAGGAAAATATAAATATAATATAAATATATAAATATATAAAAATAAAAAATACAAAGAGATGGAAGGAAAGACAAAATGATGTTAGTAGAAGAGAACCATTGTTCTTTGGGGGTTCATGGTGGAATTATCATTGTTATTCAAAATATCTATCAATGAATTGTTCAATGTGGAGATCAAGACATGTCACACCACACACTCTCATATAAAATGTATTACCCTACACTGAGACCTCTCCATATAGGAGTAATCTATTATACATCAATGCCCAATCCAAACTCCACCGTTTGAATGAATTGGATATTGATGGGAAGGAAAATTTATAAACGAGGAGGAAGAAGACAATGGTAGAGAAAGTGGGGCGACCTCTAACCACAATCATTTAACCACCACTGAATTCTTAGAAAAAAACATGATAAAACAATAAAGTAAAATGAAATCAAATACCACCACTTCCCCCCTCGAACAACAGTGAGGGTTAGCTCTCCACAAGTATGGAGTTAGAAAGAAGAACATTGGGAGAAACACATAAAATAAAAGAAATGAATGAAAATGAGAAATGAACAGAAGAAGGAGAAAACTACACTAATATATTTTATAAATAAAAATAATAATTACAAAAACAAAACTCAACCTTTCCCCCTTTAAATGGATATCCTTGTAAAAGGGAGAGGAGACACACCTTTATAGGGAAAATGGGTGAAGAAATATCTCTCAATTTAGTCCACCCAGAGTTCACGACTTTTAGGACCATTAAATGGCATTTCTGGAACATGGTCCCTTCTTGTAAGTTGTTCCACTTCTTCCTCCTCGTCCATACACAAAATTTAATCCCTATTGGTCCACGTATGAATGCGTTATTGAAGTTTTAGTGCGGGACATTTAATCTGCCAAAGTGACTCTTCGTCTTCCACAACTCCGACTTCCAATGCCATTAAGTCCATGAAACCTGCCGACTCAGACATGGAATACTTAATGAAAGATGTTAATATATTCCTCATCTAGCTCTTTGTTGAATATCAGCTACATTGGATTGGTCATATTTGATATACAAGCTCATATTTAAAACATTCCAAATCTGTGCACAGTTTACGAGGTCTGGATTATGAGCTAATTTTGAGCCTCCAAATGATTGATTGAGCTGGGACTCCAGAAGGAATAAATGAGGAAATGTATGTAACGAAACCTCAAAAAATGTAATTTCACAATTTGGTTCAGTTTAGAAAATGTTATGGCCAAAATACCAAAGAAAAATAAAATAGTTAAAGACCAAAATTAAGCCATTTTTACATTTGAGCTCAAAATTACACTAAAAAAGAAAAATGTGGCAATTTCCCATAAAATAACACTTTGGTGGGATTTAGAACATTTATATACAATCTATAATATGTGAAAATGAAAGATTCATCACTCCCCCACACTTAATCATTGCACTCCTGGGCAACAATCTTATACCAAGGTCAAAACAAACTTCTCAAAGCATAAATGACCACACAACTCAATTATCATATTAGATAAAATATCATGCCTCATACATGGATAAAAATTTCAGAACTCCTCAAAAATAATAATAATCCATTAAATATCATGTTAATCCTCACATGCATGTCATGCCTACCCCCCAGAAAACTATTTCTCTCTTCACATAAGGATATTTAATGTGGAGTTTTTCTCATTCTCAAAACATATGTGATCTCCATAGGCTTTCTATCCTCTTAATATCTCCACTTCACAAAGTAAAAAATATGTCAATCATGAGGTCTTTTTCATGGGTTGTTATGAGGCTACGGGTTGGTAGGTTTAAAATGTAAAATCATCTGAGGCAAAATGAGGAGGGTTATACTCTAAAGTGTAGTAAAAGCATAAAAAACAGTTTTTCTCAAGAATGGTGTACTCCTCAATCAGCTCAAATTTAATCACCTACAAGCACATCTTATTTTGGGAAGTTCACACATATAATTTCTGCATCAAAAATTTTCATCCCTCTTTTCCCCATTTTTAGCATTGTTTTAGCTTGAATTCAGATCTGGATTTCTATTCAGAATCATGTTTTGAAGGAAAAGAGATGCAGATTTTGATCTTCAAATATTGGTGAATAGCCAACCCATATATGTAATGATATTTTGGTCCACCCACACATCTTACCGTCATGACATTTCTTCCTCCCAGTAAGTAATAAATATGGAAACACTTTCAATTCATCTCAAAAAGATTCTTCAGTAAGCGAAATACAACCCACCTTCTCCCTCCCCCACACTTGAGTTCAACAATAATCATACATTTAACTACTAGATCAGGTTGGAAAGGGATAAATGGCTTGTAATATGGATTCCTAACAAGGTATTTCATGGCTACTAGGGGCCTAAATAAGGTCTGATGAAAAGGTAGGCCAAAATAATAGTTTGATGCAAAAAGGTCTTTCAAAATGGAACCTCAATCATACTTAACACATTCAATGAACACTAATAGCTTTGAAAAAGAGAAAAATAGAAAATTCTGGATCACACAACATGTCTCAAGACTCTTATGAAAGAGATAAATGTAAAGAAGATGTCAAAAACGATTAGAAACCTCTCAGGTTGGGAAAGATTTTCAATTTGGACAGCACTAGTGCACATGAGTTTCACAGTAAATCCAACTTCATCAAATGAAAAGATCAGAAATCAGAAACAAAACACATTAAGCAATAATTTATGACCTCAAATAATCAAATCAGGGAATGTGACAAAAATACCAAGATGGTTTGAATTTTACCAAGAATTCGATTCAGCTCAAGATTCCTAAAAACAAACCAAAAACAGAACAAGAAAAATAAAATCACACACAAAATTCTTAAAAACAAGTTGAAATCCCTCCCCACACATATTCCATTTACTACCCTCTTTTATCTCAAATTATATCAAGAAATATGTTCAAACAAAATTTAAACTGGGTAGCAAACAAAATAATGAAATTGAAAGACATAAGCTGATTTATTTTTCAGTGGAAGCCTTGAGTTAAGCTCCTAGCTACTGCCACATGACCTAAAATACATGAAATAAATAAAATAAGAGAAAAATAAATAAAAATAAATAAAAATAAATATTGATGGAAAAGAAAAGGGATAATTCTTGGTTTGACCGCCCAAGCGGGTGATAGTTTTTTACTGCCCCTAGTCCAGCAGTTGCAGCTGCTTAACCCCAATCTGATGGTGGATGAGGTATCTTGCTCAGAATCCACTCGGACTTCTTTATTCCAAGGATCCCCAACTTATATAGGTCTTGGAGGAACCCAAATAATGAGTACATTATATCCTCCCCCTTTTCAATGTGGTAAAACAAAGAATATGGGGGAAGAATAAAGTTTGAGTCCTCAACTTCATCCACGACTTCTTTGGCCTAATCAACTATAACATCCCTGGCATGAACATGTGATGATGTTTCCAAAAATTCAGAAGGGAAGTTAGAAAATAATTCCACTTGGATATGTTTAAAACATGACGAATCAATATAAAAATATTCCCTTTCGTCTAGGACAGCCTGAATCACGATTTCTTCAGGCAAGGCCACTATGAATTCTTTTTCAGCCATTGCATATTCATCATCTTCCAAAGCAAGAGAAACGTATAGAGGTACTGAATATTATTTGAAAAATATTGGAGGATCACTTACCTTTTGGCCTTCATCAAAATCAAACCATTGTCATCCAAATCATGTGGACCCCCCACAGTTGTATCAGCTATAATGACATCTTCTAGAACCTCTTCAAGTAGTGTCCAAGGGGAGATGATTGCATCTTCAAGTTGACTCTTCAAGTCTTCCATGGGTTCTTCAAATTCAAATGTTGGTGGAACGACATTTATCTCTTCTTATTTAGCTTGGTTATTTTGTTGTTGTCATTCAAGCCATAGAACTTTAACTTCTTCAACTTCAGTCGCCAACGATGCTACTATCTTGCCTGCTTATTCAAGGATTTTGAAATTATTTTGAATCATCGCGGCGTCTTGTTCCATCTGAATAATAAAAGAATATTCCCTTCAAGAAAATTAATAACTAGGCCAAGCATATGAAAATCTCTAAAATAATCCATCTTGACAAAAAAAAGAATGTTATTCAATGAAGCACTTTTTTTTAGTTTTTTAAATTTTTAATTTTTTTGGGTTTTTATTAAAAATTGAGTGTGAAAGCACTTGACCTCCCCGGAAACGACGCCAAATTGATGAGAGTGGTTTGTCGCGAACCACAATTCAATTAAATTCATATTTACCTATAAATTTACCATAGTGGTACACCCTAGGGTCAATCACAAGGAGGCCACTTCCACACACAATTTACTTATTGTCACTATTATAAAATAACTAAAATAAAAAGATAATATGTATGTAAATATTGGGGGAATTGAAATGAGGAAAATATAAATATAATATAAATATATAAATATATAAACATAAAAAATAAAACGAGATGGAAAGAAAGAAAAAATGATGTTAGTATAGGAAAACCATTGTTCATTGGGGTTTCATGGTGGAATTATCATTGTTATTCAAAATATCCATCACTGAATTGTTCAATATGGAGATCAAGACATGTCACTCCACACCCTCTTGTTGGAAATGTATTACCCTACCCCGAGACCTCTGCAAGTAGGATTAATCTATTATACATCAATGCCCAATCCCAACTCCACCGTTTGAATGTATTGGATATTGATGGGAAGGAAAATTAATAAACGAGGAGGAAGAAGACAATGGGAGAGAAAGTGGGGCAACTGCTCACGACAGTCATTTAACCACCACTGAATTCTTAGAAAAAAAACATGATAAAACAATAAAGTACAATGAACTCAAATACCACCACTTCCCCCTTCGAACAACAGTGATGGTTAGCTCTCCACAAGCATAGAGTTAGAAAGAAGCACAATGGGAGAAACACATAAAATAAAAGAAACGAATGAAAAGGACAAATGAACAGAAGAAGAAGAAAACTACACTAATATATATTATAAATAAAAATAAAAATTACAGAAACAAAACTCAACCTTGACACCTTGAAATGGCTATCATTGTAAAAGGGATAGGAGGCACACATTTATAGGGAAAATCGGTGAAGAAATATATCTCAATTCAGTCTGCCTAGAGTTCATGACATTTAGGACCATTGAATGGCCTTTTTGGAACATGGTACCTTCTTGAAAGTTGTTCCACATCTTCCTCCTCATCCCTCCACAAAAGTTCAGCCCTACTGGTCCACGTATGAATGAGTTATTGAAGTTTTAGTGCGGGACATTAAATCTTCCCAAGTGACTCTTCGTCTTCCACAGCTCCGACTTCCAATGCCATTACGTCCATGGAACCTACCGACTCAGACATGGAATACTTAATGAAAGATGTTAATATATTCCTCATCTAGATCCTTGTTGAATATCAGCTCCATTGGACTAGTAATAGTCGAGATACAATCTCATATTTAAAACATTCCTAATCTGTGCACAGTTTACGAGGTCTGAATTATGAGCTGATTTTGAGCCTCCAAATGAATGATTGAGCTGGGACTACCGAAGGAATAAAGGAGGAAAATTATGTAAGGAAACCTAAAAAAAGTAATTTCACAATTTGGTTCATTTTAGAAAATTTTATGGCCAAAATACCGAAGACAAATAAAATAGTTAAACCCCAAAATTAATCCATTTTTGCATTTGAGCTCAAAATTACACTAAAACATAAAAATGTGAAAATTGCCCATAAAATAACACATTGGTGGGATTTATAACATTGATATACAATATATAATATGTGAAAATTAAATCTTCATCAGGAACCCATCGTTTGAGGTAATTCTAGTCATTCCTACCGTTATCTCGTTTACATTAGCTAGTTATTACCTATTAGAGGAAACATTAGTCTTGATTTTTTAGTGATTTGGATATTTGGGGTGATTTATAATTTGGGTGTGTTTTTATTTGATAATTTCTATTTATATCTCTTGTTCTGGTAAATTCTCAGTCATAATTTGTTCTTTATGGGTTTTCTTGGATTCAAGGACCCGTTGTGTTAATAGATTCTTTATGGTGGGGAGACCATGTATTGGTCTCAATATTATTTTATTTTCCCCTAAGTGTTGTGTATATTTGTTGTGTGTTAAGTTTCATTTTAGGTCTCTAGGAATTCATTCCTTTAGATATTTTTATCTATTTGGTGGTATTTTTATCCTTAGCTCTTTATTGATTTGGTTCAGATTCATTTTAATGGGATCCTAGTGATGGATTTTAGTTTTATATGTTCTTTAGAAGATTGTTTTAAATTTTTTTTAGTGATGTGGGATCTCGCCCTATTTTTTGGCGATATTTCGTTTTTTTTTTGGGACCCAGGTATATTGAAGAGGCCTGATCATTTCACTTCTATTATTATTTGTAATTAGTTGATTATTTTAGGGTGAAGAAATAAATATAGTGCAGATAATTGTCACACATATACATGGTTAATTTTCTTTTTTATTTTAATTATTTAATTTTATTGAGATATTTACATGTTTTATTTGTCTAACATATTTGAAATTTTATTTTTTTATATTTTTTTGGTAGTGAAAGGTCAACTGGTCAGTTTAAATCTTGCATGGACTATATAAATGTGTCATTCCTTCATATGAGAAAAAGAACATGGTCAATGCATATTAGCCCTAGATGTTACTTTTTGTGTGGTGTTCCTCAATATTTTCAGAATGGGGAACATGATTTTTAGAACCATTTGTGAAAACTATTCAGGATGCTAAGTAATTTAATAAAAGGGTTTTCCATTTTTTTCTCCCACACAATTGTTTTCATTACATATAACCCACACCATTCCCTTCTTATTCAAAATTAAAAACACTAGGGAGGGATACAACCACATATAATATTATCCTAAATTTATTTATGGGGATTATTCATTCAATTTTTTTGGTAAATTAGTATGGGTGACTTTATTTCACCATCTCCATTCTCCACCTACCATTTTACCTTCATTTTAATTTGCACTCATTAATGTGTGAGGTTCAACTGAACCCTTATTCACATAGAGGTGTTATTTTCATTTGATTTTTGATTTATATGGAATTTATGGATTATTTTAATGAATTTTCTTGAGATTTTCATCAAATATGTTGTATTTATCTCCTTTCTATGTAGGTTTTTTCCCATTCTTCTTATTTAGTTGAAATTTTAATTTTGGATTTTTGGATTTTAATTTTTTTAAGGTGTCTTGGACCTTCATGTTGTGAAATAATGTCTCCACCATATATGGAATAATTTTCTATGTAGTTTTACCCTTGTTTTAGGCATTAAAATTTATAACCATTTCTGCATCCATTTTAAAATTATGTTCGCAATTAATAATAGAAGAAATTGCATATGTTTAAAATATTATCTATAGTGGAATCAAATTTTGACTTATTTTATATTTAGAGGGGGAGATTATTTTTATCATATATATGATTGATATAAAATTAATTACTAACTTTGTTTCATTTTAAAGTTCAATAAATTTCCTAATTAACCTCCACTAACAAATTATAGTGTTTAAAATGGAGTTTGAGATTTGAAAGGATTTTAAAATTTTGGTTACCCATTAATGTAATACTTAAAATGCATATAATAAATAATGTATTACAATATTTTGGTTTAAAAAAATATAAGATTATTATAATATATTTTTAGGTTAGTGATGGTTTTATATAGACAAATGAGTACATATGTGTGTGTGTGTGTGTATATGTGTGAATATCTAGATGGGATTATGTATATTTTTTAAAATCAAGGTATATATATATTTTTGTAAGTATATATTTGAATAACCATAACCATAATAATAATTTTTAATTAATGCTTATGGTTTTATCAATTTTAAACATAAATAAAAATTGTCAAAATTAGTTTCGTTTATAAAATGTACTAGAAATGCATGATTGGATCCATTGAAAATTTCTTCAGAATGTAAAACCCATTTTAGGCATTCCCCCATAATTATTGGAAGTGAATGCTTCATAAAATGTGACTTGTGGATAACACTTAGAAAGGGTTGTGTATTGTTTCTATATATGGATTATCGAAAGGGGACGTTTTTTAAATGGAGTTCATAGGTCAAAAAATTGGTGTTTTCTATCTAATTATATTATCAAATGTTAGGTATTTATATCGGAAAAACTAGCCTACATTTATATATATTGGGAATAATTTTTTATTTAAGTGGGAACTCAAGGTACACATGTTACACTAGATTAGTATTATGTTCAGACTAGTGTCCCCATGATAGATTTATTGTATTCTTATGGGATATTCTCCATTTTTAGGTCAATAAGGGAGGAATTATGTGTCAGGGAAGGTTGATTATTTTGGTATCAATCCTAGGTCTTTTCATATTATAAAATTTTTGGTTTTTCCTTCGTTTTTCACCTATGTAGCTTCGATTCCCATGACAACTTGGACTATTTTATACTTTGTGGCAAGTTTTTTCATATGATCGTGAATTCTATTTTTTAAAATGTCTTATTATCTATGAATTGATATATTAATTTTATTAAGAATAATTTTTTAATGTTCATTTATAAAATATAGTTTTAAATTTTTAATTTTAATAAAAAGGCGCATTATCCCAGATAAAATTTCATAGAGATTATTTTAATTTATAAAAATATTATGGGAAATTTTATAAATAGATAATGATCCATGATTGGATTTGAAAAAATTAAAACCAATATTCATTAATTTATTTTAATCTAAAATTAAAATGATCTTTTATTTAAAGACTAAACATAGGATGTGGTTTACTTTTGACATGATATATAGGCTTAAAAGCTCATGAGAATTATTATCATTTCAATTTTAAGTTATAGTTATGTTCTTCATTGCACTTTGATAATTGATTCATTGAATAATGACTTTCACATTCAAAATGATTCATGTTTCTAGTTTTTTTTGTTTTTCTTTATAACATAAACCACATATATTTTTTTGATTTTTATAGATGGAGGGTATATATATCTAAAGGAGTATAGGAGGGAATTTTAGATGGATATAGTTTTCATTACTGGAGAGGGTGACTGCGGGTGAGTAGAGTGATTAGTGTAGTTGTTTTTACTTCTGGTTTACCTTAATTATTTTATTATTTCTATAGAATATTTTATATAGAAAGGATGTTAGGAAAAAAATGAATCTTGCACATTTTTTCACAACATATTATACTTTTTTCTCGGTGAAACCATCCAACAGGTTATACATTGATGACACAGATGTTGTTTCTAGCTTCTGGGGACTAGGAGCACACCTCAAGGACTTTGTGGGATTTTTCGGGCATCCCATAGAGGGACAATCTACGTTGGTAAAATAGAAAACACATAATACCCACATTTAACTCCACCTTATTAATCAAGAAAATTCAGTTTCAGAAGATGTTATCAATTGAAAAAAAGATTTTCAGTTACTTTTATACTATAGTGTTCATAAATTATGCCATATACAAAAAAATGTAATACATATTTTCTACCATTATTCTCACAAATAAATGATAGTTCTCCTATCACCTATTAGAAAATTATAAAGTGTCTAACTAAAATAAATATTTATTATATTAAATACGAATAAAAATAAAAATATTTTCTAGTCTGATATTGTTTTAATGTTCTCCACACATCACCATATATAATTCATAATAGGTAAGTGATGATTTATTATGGATAAAATATGTAGAACATCCAATGTACATTGATATAAAAAATATAATATAAACATACCTTAGTATTGTTTAGTCAATGATGTATTTTATTTATATTTTTCCCCTCTATGAACTAATGTAAATTAATTAAGTGAAATTATACACTATAATGAAATATATGCTTCATTCCTCCCATGATATGTAAGTATCCAAAAATTTGCATCTTTTGTTTTAAAACATTTTAAAACATATTAAAGTTCATCCCTATCATGAATTTTCCACATTTCTATATATATAAATCATGGCTCCATGAATCCATAAACTGAATTTATTTCATATTGAATATAAATTGTAGAGGGACACATAATAGAAATTCATAGGTGGTATGTTACATCATATTGATATAATTAAAAGAAATATGATTATGGAATTACATTGAAATTACATATATCACTGTGATGCCTAACATATATTCAACCCCATGATCTAAGATGTCTATCTTATATAAATCATTATAAAGTCACAACAATAAAATTTTCATTCATTAGAAGCTTATAAAGTTCCTATAAAATAATATCATATGATGATAATTATATAGGAAGTCATAACAAGTAGTACTCAAAGATAAATGGGTTTATAATTTATTTTTCTTTCTATAATACAAGTCTTTAAATTTAATGAATACATATAAAATAATCACACTAAAACACATATTAAAATTATACAATAAATTTAAAAATAATATTAAATAAACATATAATATATAAATACACTCATAGCTAGTTTGGGTAGAAATCATGATAGTCAAAGTATTAAATTTACGACTCTGTATCCAACTATAACCACCTCATCAATAGGGATCAACACTATAGCTGATGCATCTATAATATTCTATGTTGTTACCCTAAGATGATATATATCTATATTTTGAGGATGTATGGTATACCCAATATAATTCATGACTCCTTATGCTAAAATATGATAATGGGGATCCTCAATAGACACCTCAGTATAGATGTTAAATTATTAAGGTGGTGGTCAATGTGTGATATATGCAGACTAAAACTTTCCCTAATTATTGGTAAACATCGACTATTATGATAATCTAATCTCATACTATACCATATTTTCTAAATATATAACTTTTTATTTAAAAGAATATATATTTCATGTATATACATCCTTCCTTGAAGAACTACTATGATGATTTAATAGTTTTTAATGAATACACATTCCTCATATCCTCAAACGTGAATCAGATGTTCTTCTTATCCCATAGTTTGATTATCCCCAATTTGATCTACTATTAAATGTATTTATATAATGAATATTTAAATCATATCTTAGCGTTATAAAATTTAAGGAGTTAGGAATAACATAATTTATTATTTCAATATTTTCATTTGTGAAAATTGGATATTCTATAAGATATTTGTCATTTTTCTGCAACTAATCCCTTTTTTATTTTTCATGTCATGTTAAGAGAGAAGGATGAGAATATGTGCTAATCATAAAGTCTCAATACAAATTTTTTTAAACTTTTATACCATATTCTTTTCCTTAATTAATGAATACCCTCATTGATATAATTTATGAGTTTATATGATCTCCATCATGGTCTACTGATGAGTGATTTTTAATTCATGTTAATTAAGGATGAAAAAAAACATTAATATGTTTATTTTGTGTCATTATATAAAAAATAACATAAAATAATTAATATTTAATTTCCAAAAAATTACTCATTTTAAATACTGTTAACAAAATTTATCCATGTATATTAATCTAGAAAACATATAATTGACATGGATTTTCATTTTATAATTATTAAAAAAATGAAATTATAAGTTAATGTTGACATAAATACATTCCATAACATTTTAGTAAATGATAATCTTCACTTCATGACTTATTTAGTGTCAAGTAAATCATATTTAATCCAAAATTGAGATGATATAAATTAATATATAATACAATAAATTAGTCCTGGTAAATAAAAAATAAGAAGATAAGTTAAAATACTTGTATCCAATAGTTGAGTTAGTGTCATCTAGTCGATACATACCCAATATGAATTCAAAATGATTATTTTCTATTAATACTACATAAAAATAAAAAATTCATTAATAGTTTTAAATTTAGTCATATAATATTGTAATTACTATAAAACATGATAGGTTTATTCTATTACATTCTATGATAATGTGATAATTTTTGTAAACATGTGCAACCATGTTTCCCAATCCAAGAAGCCTTCTCTTTATCTATAGAATTTTGAGGCACCTATGGAGATGAATGAGGAGGATCCTTAGTAGACGTATACTGATGGTACTTTATATTAGATCGATATTAATCATTTTTTTAACTTTATATGTTTCCACAAATTAAATTAATAAATAATTAGTAAAATACGATAAAAATGTAACTCTTAACAGTGAATTTGAATTCAAAATTGGAATAAACTAAAAATAATTTTTATCATATGTGTTTGATTTTGTGAAAACCCAGGTAATTTTATAAAAAAAAAAAATATCTTATAATTTATATATTTTATTTTATGCAATCATAATAATCATTATTTTATAAATAATTTTATAAAACTTTTTAGTCAATAATGGAATAGTTTTATTTAAATAAATTACGTTTACATGAACTACATGTTATATTTAAAATATAAATTTATAAATTATGAAAATTTAATTTCATATAACTAAAATTATTTTTCATATTCTCGTATTAATTTTTTAAGGCCAATTGTTTATATTTTTCTAAAACGAATATTCTTTATGTGAATAGTGAAAATACTGATTATTCAAAATATTTTTACATTTATGAAATTATTATGATTTAATTATTAATTAATAAATATTAAAGATATTATATCTAGTTAATATGTGTTTAATTAGTTAAATAATTCATTTTAATAAATTATTTTGAATTTTGGAACTAAAGTACGACTTTTTTAAATATATGCTTTATTTTATTGAAGTTAAAAACTAGTTGGGCTTTTTTATATTTAATGGAATGGTTGGAAGGTGAAATTATTTTTTTGGAATTATAATAGTTTATATAAAAATTATATTTATTAAATAACAAAAAAATTGTGGATAAAAACATTTTACACGATTTTAATGTAAAATAATTGTTATGCATAAATTTGGAATTTTCCAAAAAACACTTTTATAAGTTTTTTGTGTTCTTATATAAAAAAACACTAAAATAATATTAATATTATAAAATGGGTTCAATGATTTCAATTATTATCTTCAATTTTTCAATAACACTTTTATTTATTTATATTAATATGTTATCGGGGATAAAAGTTATTTTATCACGGTTAAACTAAAAATTGGTTTAAAGGTGTCTAACTATGAGAAAAAGATTAAAAAGTATCTAAAACTTATATAAATTTTATTGGATGTGTTTTTATGCCATATAATATCTTATATATTAATTTTATGTCCATTTTTTCAACTTAAACATGAATAAGAGAATCTCATATTTCAAAACATTTAATAATTACAAGAGTCCCACCACCCTTATTAAAAAATAGAACCACTTATACAATCGTATTGAAAACACTTAAGATACCCATATCATAAAACTCTTATCCAAACCAGTTACTAGTCTCTGTATATTTGGTATAGAGGATTTTTTCTCATCAAAATACTATAATATATATCTTAAGGTGTAAGCGAATTTTGTGTTCCTTAGAAAAGGTATAACACATAAATGAGCGTTATCATTTAATGTATTATCATATATCCTTAAAATTTTATTTAAATATACTAAAATAATTTAATAGGTATTTAAAATATAATTAAATTCTATTATGAATATCTTAAAACCATAATTTTTCTCTTTTTCCAACTTATGGGAAATGAAAACACTACTTGTGTATATGCGAGGAATACCACCTCCAGGAAGCCATCTATTTCATTTTTCAACACCGAATCATATGAATGGTTAAAATGGTTGAAAATGAATAGATATAATATTTGTGACATGATTTTTTTTATTTTGATATTAAATATTACTTTACATTTTACCCTTTCTGTCTGTTGTAAATTGATAACATTACTCAAGCCTAGGTTTGGAATATCAACTCCATGATATAATGTGATTAATTTTTCATTTCTATATTTCAAGGTTGGTAAAATGTCTATAAAAAATTAATAAAATGAATAATATAACATATTTATGAATTTTAAAAAGTAAAATATTATCTAATTTGTCTCTTTTATACCCTGTAAAAAATAGAAATGTTGCTGATATGTGTGTACAAACCACTGTCTCCCTGAGATGATGTGGTTAATTTATCATGACCGCATTATTTGGTTGGTTTATAGGTGTACATAACGTATAAATATTATAATTAGAATATTTTTAACCTTCTATAGTAATTTTATCTATAACCCCTTTTAAAAAGGTAAACATAACAATGTTATTTTTAGGGAAAAAATCATATGAACAAATGATATCAAACATGAACATAATAATTTTAGTAACTAAATAGAAAAATATAACAATGAAAAAAATATAATAATGATAATTGAATAAAAATAATTTTTTTAGGAATGTATAAAATTAATATTATTTTATTATTCAAGAGTTATACAATGTATAAAGGTAGAAGATCCTTAAAGTAAGGATTTTTAAAAAATAATATTTAAATATTTCAAACTCATTCTTTTATATATCCATTTTATTTTATGTATTTCTATAATGATTGTAATTATTAATAAATGTTTTGTAAGGTTCAAATTCAATTAGTTTTTTATATTAATTAAAATTTAATAATGTGGAATCTTTTTTATGTTTTCCACATGGGTAATTTTTATATTTTTTACAGAAGTATAAGAAGAATGTTTTATAAAACATATAGATTGGAATATTCTTCCCACAATCATAAAAAATAATAATTATCAATATTAATTTACATGTTTCTAAGGTTTTTTTCAATAATAATATTTTTATCAATATTATAGGAATTACTAGTTTCGAAAGGTTATCAAAGGAAACAAACACTTTTTCTCATCTTTTCATGATAATTGAATGTGTTTATTATTATTTTAAATGAGTTTTAGTGGTTTTATTGTAACACCCCGAACCTAGAAGCCCAGATTCAATGCATTATTTTTGTACATTTTTAGTAATATAAGGAACTGAATCCCGAGGGACCAATCAATTTAACATTATGGGAAACTATATTACGAACTTGAAATATAAATTAAAATTCAACTCATAAAATACAATATTGATAATTCCATTATTCTCGTAGCTTAACACTGCATATCAAACACAATTTACAAATTTAAATCATAGAAAAATAAAACATAAGAAAGGGGTGAGATTAAATGCTCATTAAAGTTAAAAATTACATGATAAGCTTTCAATAATAAGTACAAAAAATTATAGGATTGTAAAAAATTAAAACCCAAGACTTTTAAACATCACCGTCAACATAATATTTGATGAATCAATCAATCAATTCCATTTAAACATTAATACATACAATATACTACTCCAATATTATTATTTATTATCAATATATAATTTCATAATGCGAGACTGTATAATACTATACATCTAAAAAATAATATCGAGGCCTCTTCCATGACATTTGAAAATTAATTGTTAAGGCCTTAGCCGAATCCATATTTAAAAATAAATGGGCAAGGCCTTAGAAAATCCCATATCTAATTTGAATCATGAGACCTATCGATGCATCGAGGGGCTATAGAGATCCCCACCCTCTACTTACAATGTCCAAATCATTTATATTATAAAAAAGGTAAAACTTAACATAAAAATTTTGTGTTAAAAATAGCATACAAAATGTTAATACATTAACCATAAATCATGACTAGTATCATAATAGGACATCCATTTCAAAACATATCATAAATCATTTGATACAATATAATAAATTATATCATAATAAATCAACCTAAATTAAGCATTAAATCCAAAAACGTATGATGATATAGATGAAAATAATCTAATAAAGGTATTAAAAATATCATAAGATAAATAGCTCTTTTTCTTTGAAAACATTTATTCAAAATTCGGACATATAAAAAAGAAGAATTTTAAAACTGGATTTTTAAATCAATATGTCCCATACCACTTTGAAGCTTTTTAAGGAAATTAGCAATTTCAATAATTAATGACCATAAAAATGAATACTTAAAACCATTTTTAAAACATTGACATTAAAATATTTAGAAGAATAAATCATTAAAACATATAAAATGATGCTTTAGTAAAAGAGTAAATTATATAAAAAAATAAAAATATTCCTTTTTAAAAACATTCAATGAAATTCGAAATAAAACATAAAATTATAATTATAATCCTTTTCAATACATATAAATAGTTATGTATTATATGATCATGAATATTGAAATAGAGAAGGGATTAATTCCCGAAAAATTCAAAGAGTCTCATACCAATTTGAACATTCAAATAATAATTCCCAATATATTAAAATGAATATTTAAATAACATGAAGATGAATTTAATCATGATATCTAATATAATAGTGGCAGTACATACACCACCCACAAGAAATAAGTGGTGAATATGACTTATGTCTCAATTAAATTAAATGTGAGATGAAATCCCCTTACCATATGTCTGATACTCTGTATATGTGTATGAAAATCATGCATAATAGATTAAAAAAATTATTAAATTCTAATAGAATTTTAGTAAAATTTATGATATAATATATTATCCATTTATGAATTTATATTACTCATTTATTAATAATTTTCATGTTAAAGAAACATTTCAGGTAAAATCAATTTCTTTATTATACATGTTTTTTCATTTCAGTCTTGATCTTATTAATTAGATCATTATTTAATTACATATATAATTTTTAAAATTATTTATATATAATATATATTAATTATATAAATATAAATAATAGATTGATATATGAAATGGAAGTCTCCATTTGTGGTGACGGTAGTTTGTACATACGCATGAAAACTGTTTCAAATTGATTATCGCATTGAATGAAAGTAAGTGAATGAAATATATTAATATATTAATATATATTCTATTATAATTATTTTGTAATATATTTCTTACGAATTCATAATATATATTTTTATATTCATTATTGAATAGTTAACGTGGAAGATGAATCTCAACACATCGTGGAGATGGTAAGTCGTATGTACGTACGAGTTGAGATATTATTTCATTAATAGTTAAATGGTATATTATTGGATGGAATTAGAATTTAACAGAAAAAATATCATGTTATATTTATTATTTATATTCTTTATCTCTATCATTATACCTGTCAAAATAAAATTTAGAGGAAAAACATTTTACACCATGGTGTAGAGACGCTAAGTCATACATATACACACATGGTGATATTATTTTTCTTAGAATGGGTAAAAGGAGGAATATGTTTATCCCACAATAATTATAAAATATCATAATGTATGTGATATTTAATTTATTACATTATTGTGGAAACAATAGAGGAAGTGGAATTCGAATAAAAAAGAAAATTAAATATTAAACAAAATAGTTACCTCTTCTTTGAGTGTCTCTTTATGTTTTTCACAAAATGACTTCATAGGATAGATTTATAAAAATATTATGGCCTCTAGGATGTAGTGATAGATTTTGGAAGATTAAATGATCTGAGTTTTGCAAGGAGAAATATATTTAGAAGAGTTAATTAAAGAGATTGATATATTCCCATTAACAAGAGTGTGGAGGGGCACTTTAGGAAAATCTGCAAAAATTAACTTATTATAAATTGATTTTCAGTTTTAAAAAGATTTAATGGGATTTTTATAGAGTATAATATAATTATGGGACTGAATATAATCAAACAATTAATTTTAGACATGTTTAGTTAATAAAAGGAACCTTATCATTTGGATTTATCCCTTTGTAAAACAAGTTAACTGTTACAATGTTCTTTTTTTCATTTTTACACTATAGAGTTAATATTGTTAATATAAAATACCAAAAGAACAAAAAATTTATAATTTATGAAATATATGACATTATTCAAGATATTGGGATGAACCATATATTTTTATGAATTTTATATCATTTAATAAAATTGTATTTCTTTTAAAAAAGAATTTTTATCAATTCTAATACTATTCAATACATTCATTTATAAAAATATAAGACCGACATGATAAGTTAGAAAATATAAGTAAAATATGTCACAAATAGTATTAATTATCTATAAAAGTAGTTTCTACCATTAATTCAACATAATTATATATGTTTTAACATTTGTAATATCATTTATTTGATATCTCAATTAATTAAATAATTAAAGCATCATCATTATGTCACCATTAAATTGTATTATTTAATGTATAAATATTATAAATAAATTATAATTACGTATATATATGTTTTATATTTCTAAATACTTTTTATAGTCAACCATATCAATTATATAACCTCATATAAAAATAATAATGGTTATTAAAAAATGAATATGACATTTTTATCTCTTCTTTAAATAAAATATAATAAATGTTATAATCTATAACAAGTGGAATAAAAAGGATCATAATTATGTAATAAGGTTTATTTGGGTCTAAAAATACTTATCCAATGATATTAGGATAAAAATTAGGGTAATTTTATATTATTATAATATTAATTTATCATTAATTACCGTATATAACATTAACAGTTGTAACGAAAATTCACAAAGTTACTATACCCCACAAATTATTTTTATCCAATTAAACACTATTTTTTATCTTTATTAAAACCATGTATGTTTTTTTAAATATAATTTAGAATAGGATAGAATTACATTTAAGGCTAATTTATAAATGTGGGTAAAAGGCAGGAAAAAGATGTTAAAAAATTTCAAAGAATTTTTATATCTAATTAAATAATAATAATGATTACAATGAAAAAAATTGGGTTAATTAAGGAAATATATATCTATTGTTACTTTATAATAAATTTAATTTGAAATAATTATTGAAATTAAATAGTCTGGTTTTTAATAATAATGCAATTTTTTCAATTATCATCAAAAAAGGAATGTTTTCAAAAACAATTATAAAAAATTTACCCAAAGATATATTTGATATTCTGAATTCAGCAATTAACTCTATTATAGGAAAATAAATTTATAATATTTTTTAAAATTAATGGTATTATTTTTCACAAAAGGCTATAAAAATTAGTTCATTTATAAAAATAATATCCCTAAACATATAACTATTTTACCGAAACAAATATATTTCATTATAAATATATTTTATTTACATGAATACAATATAACTAACATTTAAAATATATTTAATAATATTCATATTACTATATTTAATGAATATGTTATAAGTATATCATTTAAATAATTACAATGCTAAAGTGTTGTTTCTTAAAAACTCAATATTGCGTGTAATACAAGCCAAGTCAGTGTAGCTTGAAATATATGCCATTGAATTTATTTATAAATAGAATTTTCTGTGATGTCATTTTTTTACATTCTCTCCTCCTTCAATTAATTGCATCCTCGTAATATGTAATTGAACTTCAAAAAAAAAATGATAAAATAATAAAATACCTTTATGGGAAACCCACATCAAAAACATGGTTAATAAAATATACTCTTAATCAGAGTGAATGGAAAATGAGAATGTCACCAAAAAATTAGGATTTTAAAAATGAGAACATTAGTCAAATGCAGTGATACGTACTTAGAGGAATAATGTAAGTATTTATAGGGATTTATTGAAGTAATCAATCACAAATAAGGGAACATTCAATAGAAAATTGAGGGCCTCAATGACATAAATATATGATGATTTAAAATTCCACCGATTAATCAAAATTTAAGGTGTTAATATAACACATTTTTTAGATTCTTTTTCCAAGAGTTGGGGAATTATATTACTCTCCACTTAAAAACTCGAGAAAACATACATGACGTTATTCCACATTTCAATGTTATCCTTTATTTTTGTTTTAATCTATTTTCACATAATTTCATTCACCAAGAGATAGATATTAATGATGATTCTTTATGCATAAATAACTTTTAATGAATCATATAGTGTATACTTAATTATTTCATCCATTAAATGTTTACTAATACTAAAAAATTTAGCATATAATATCCAATAAATCATACTTAAAAACCCAAAAAATAATATCTAGTGTTCAACTTATACAATTCCAACATTGAGAATTTTCCAAAATACTTCATTCCAAATTCAAATTCCAAAATGGTTTCTAACTTTACAAAATCAATCATTACCTGAGGTTCCCTTAACAATGTATCATAGTACTCATTATCACATATTAAATATTTGATCACCATTAAATCATTAATGAAAACTATTATGCTTCAAAACCCATAAATAATAAGTACTATATTATAATCCATATATATATCTCATGAATCATATAACCATAGAACCACTATTGTAATATTTCTTGAATCAAAATACAAAATATCCTTATTAATTCCTCTTTACTATAATCCCTTTAACAATGCTTCAAAATCGTATTCCTTAATAAATTTTTCACATCATTTCTATTTTATATCTTATTAATTATCAGTATTATAACCTTTACTTTAATGACCTTTCTGTTTCAAACCATTGACCAAAAATCAAATCATAGAGTGAAAACACCAACTATAGTGATATAGTAATTTGGAATGATTTATAGGATCTATAAATGATGTCATATTCTTCTCAGTCCATAAGTACATAGGATTAAAAAAGGTATCCATTACCATATATATAGGATGATATCATATACGTAAACCTATCTTTAGAGTCATTCATAGGGTTATGTTTTCTAATCTATGTTTTCTGAATCTAATTTCAAAGGTTTTTGAAAAACATCCTCTGAAACAAACTATAACGCCCCTACCCGAGAAACCTGGATTCGATGAAATGTTTTAATAAGTTGGAGTGATTATAAGGAATCAAATCCCAAAGGGTAGATCATTTTATTAGTCTTGTAAAATATATTTTATACATGACCATTACATTACAATTAAAAATATGAAATTAAACATTGATCATCCTTTTAGAACACCATTATTATCTTAGATTAACCATGAATATCAAACATAATTTACATATTGGGATCCTAGAAAAATAAATAATAAGAAAGTTATGAGCTCAGATACTTAGTAAGGTTAAAAAGTAGAGTAAAATAATTCATAAATAAGCATAAAAATTTAATTAAATGTATAAAATTAAATCAAATGACTTCTAAACATTACATTCAGAATAATATCGAACTAATAACTGAAATAATTATATTCAAACATTAATATTGAATTTTTATTTGTCTAATAATGATATTTAATATCAATAACTAATATCATAATGAGGGAATGCATAAAACTATAACTATGAAACATACTATCATGGTCATGGAAAAGACATCTAAAAATCATTGGTTATCACCTTGGACAAATATATATCTGATAATAAATGGAAAATGCCATAGCCATGTATATAAATAGTTTGTCTCATAAGACCTACCAATACATAGAAGGGTTATAGTGGGCCCCACCTATAACATACTATGTCCAATTCATTCCTCTTATGAAAAGAGAAAAACATAACATAAACATTCAAATTAAAACAAGGTTCTGGAAAGTTGATAAATTATCCACAAACCATAAATTCTATCAAAATATAAGTTCCATAGAAAAAAATCATAAACCCTTCGATATAATATGATAGATTGTATCATATTAAATGAACATAAATTAATCATAAAATAAACCATTGATGTTGACATAGATGAAAATAATATAATAAAGTGATGAAAAATATCATGAGACAAATACCCATTTTTCACTGAAATAATTTATTCAAAATATGATAAATTAAAAATGAATAAATTAAAAAATATATTTTTGAATCAAACTTTCCCATGCAAAAAATTAAAATTTTAAAAAAAATTAACTTTTTAAAAGAAATATATACATATAAATAAATCATTAAAACTATTTTGAAAACATGGACATTAATCAGAATGATTTTGAAGAATAACTATTTAAATCATTTAAAACGATGTAATATTTAAAGAGAATCTTAAATAAAACCTGAAAAATGTTACTTTTGAAAAAATTTGAATGAAATTCAAAATAGTTTTAAATGTTCCTTTATAAACATTTTAAATCCATATAAATAGTTATGTAGTATAAGATCCAGAAAATTGAAATTGAAATTGATCATTTTAATAATTAGCCCAATATATGGAAATGAATATTTAAATATCATGAAGGTAGATTTAATCAAGATATAAAACATAATATTGGTTGTACATACGCCACACACAAGAGAGAAATTGTAAGCATGACTTATATCTCATATAAATAAAAAGTGAGACGGAATTCCCTAACCATAGGATTAATACTATCTATACATGTCCAAAAATCACTTATAATGGGTTTAAACATGTTATTAACTTCTAAATAATTCATAATAATATTTATAAAATCATATAAGATTCATTTATGACTTTATATTACTTGTTTATTAATAATTTTCATGTTTTAGATCCATTCCGGGTAATAATCACTTTCTTTATCGTACATGTTTTGACCTTTATTTTTTATTTTATTTATCATATGATGATTTAATTAACTCTATAATGTATAAAAATATTTATATATAATATTTATATTTAATATAAACATACACAGTAGATTGATATATGAAATGGAATACACCGTTTATTGAGACAGTAGGTTGTACGTATGCATTAACATTGTTTTCGTTTTCATATCGTATTTAAAAGAAGTAAGTGACTAAAATATATGTAAAAACATATATATTGTTAAATTAGAATTATTATGTCATATATTTAAAATTTATTCATACTATATATTTTTATAATTTTTCTTGAATGGTGAACGTGGAAGATGAATCTCATCGTGTCGTGGTGGTGGTAAGAAGTACGTATGCATGAGGGACATTGTCATTTACATAATGGTTAAATGGTATGGAATTGGATATAATTTTAATTGTATATAAAATATTTAATGTAAAATTTATTATTTAAATCCTATATATTTAGCATTATACCCATCGAAATAATGTATAGATAAAAATAGTTTACACTACGTTGTGCTGACGGTAAGTCGTATGAACACACGCTTGGGGATGTTTTTTCATAGAATGGGTAAAAGGGGTAATATGGTTTTAAAATAGTACTAATGACATCTCATTATGTATTTTATACTAGATTTATTACATCATTATGGAAACATTATAGAAATTTGAAGTAGGTGAAGAAAATAACATTGGAAGTGTTAATAAAATCATTACCTCTTCTTCGAGTATCTCTTTTGGATTTTCACAAAAGGACATATTATGATGGATTTATAGTAGAATTATGGTTTCTAGAATGTAGTGAGGTATGTTGGGATAGGAAATAGATAGTTTTGGTATGAGAAAAATGGATTTGATGGTGTGAATTAATGATATGGAAAAGTTCTCTTTTATAAGAGAGTGGAGAGGAACTTTATAAAACTCTTGAAATATTAATTTATTATAAATTTATTTTCCATTTTATATTGAGAAAAAGTGATTTATTACATTGATAATATGAGGAATAGAATAAATCTCATCAATCAATGAATTTTGTAAAGGGGTAGTTCACAAAATAAACCTTATCTTTTGGATTTAACAATTAGTTAAATAGTTTTACTCTTACCAGGTCTTCTTGTATTTTTACACTATATGGTTTATATAGTTACTATAAAATTAAAAAATTACCTCAATTGGATAATATATAAAATCCTTTAAATTATCCATTCTAGTTGGAGAGTATATATATTTAATGACTTTTATAATATTTAATAAAATTATATTTCTTTTAAAATATCATTTTTTTTTCAATTTTAATTCTATTCAATATTTTCATTTACATAATATTAAAAGAACAATATAACTTCAAACCAATACTTCCAATATTTTACTAAAATATCTATGTTATCTATAAAATTAGATTATTTCATTAATTCAGTGGAATTTTATTTATTGTAATATTTTTAATATTGTTTATTTGATATCTCAATTAACTTAACAATTACTGCATCATCCTCATGTTACCATTTTATTTTATTATTTAATGTCAAAAAATTACAAATAAATTATCACGAAGTAGATAAACATATTATAATTCTAAATACTATTTATATTCTCCCATATCAATTATATAGTTTCATATTGAAAATAAAATATTTATTTTAATTTGAATATTACATTTTTAACTATTGTTTAAATAAAATATAATAAATTTATTAACAATAAAAAAGTGGCATAAAAAGGATCCTAATTCACAACTATGTTTTATTTGGCTCTAAAAATAATTATTTAGTAAATTTGGGACATGAATTTGGGAAAGTTTATATTATTATAATATTATTTGTACCATTAATTACCATATTTACCATTAATCGTGGTACATAAAATTCAAAAGTTAATATCCACCAAATTTTTTTTGATCCTATAAGAACATAGTTTTTATATTTATTACAACCATGTATGTACCATTTTCTAAATTCAATTCATTAAAGCTGTTAAATTACATTTAATGCTAATATGCGAATGTGGCTAGAAGGTAGGTAAATAGATGTTTAAAAGGTTCAATGAATTTTTAAATCTAATTATATTATAATAATTATTCCAATTATGTATATTATGTGAATATATGTATTATTTATCAATTTATATTTTAAAATAATATCAATGAAAAAATTTATTTAAATAAAAAAGTTTTTTTAACAATAATTCACTGTTTTTCACTATTTATTAAAAATGGAATGTTTTGAGAAAAATACCACAAATTAACCCAAACCTAATTTTGATATTATGAATTCAAAAATGAAGTCTCTTTTAACAAATTAAATTTATTAGAATGTCTAAAATTCTTTTTTTATAGTTCAAAAATACTTATAAAAAGTTTTTCATTTAAGATAATAGTATTTCTAAATATATAACTATTTTACCAAAACCTATACATTTCATTATAAAAATTTTGTATTAATAAGAAAAATTTAAAATAACTTGTTAAATTTATTTATTACTGTTCGTATTACTATCTTAAATGGATATGTTATAAATACATCGTTTAAATAATTAGAATGCTAATGTGTTGTTGCCCAGAAACTCAATCTTGAATGAAACTCCAGACAAGTCGGTGTTCTATGCAATATATGCTATTGAATTTCTTTAAAAAGATAATGTTCCATGAATTCTTGGGGTGTTATATTTATGGTGAGAAAGTGAATGTTTTTAAAATATATTTTTCTTTTGTTTCATTATCATTATAGATGATTACGGGTGGGTTAGATATATATAATGATGATTGGTGAGCCCACTATAGCTCAAAAATGAATTGGTTAATGATTTAGTCATCGAAGGGGAAAATGAGGGAGATAATCTAGTAAGTTAATATTATGTAATTAACTAGGGTTCCGTTATTCTCCCATAGGTTAAACACTAAAAAATACAGGTTAGGAATATGATACTCTATCATACCTATATTATTCTCCCAAAAAAACGGTTTTATGGAAATCAGTTGTTTTCAAGATGTATGTAACATTTAAAGGTAAAATATTTGTTTTTTAGAGGAATGTTTTCATGTGTTCCCACATCCCTCAAGATACCTTCACTATTTTTTCGTTGATTTCTAATGGGTTTCTAAACATTTATATTCAAAATTAATTATTTGAAAATGTTGAAATTTTTTATTTATGTTCTCAAATGTTTATTGTAAAAAATATAAACATATTCATAGGTTTTTAGGTTTTACACTAAACTAATGAGATTACATTGTTTATGTATCGTTTAATGAGCTTCGATTTTCATAATCCCTCATTTTCAAATGTTTTTATAGGATCTATATATGTGTATAAATATTAGAAATTTAAATATTTATTTTATTCTAAATCCTCATAAATAAAGCATAAGTGTCATGAATGAAATATGAGTCTAAATTTACTTCCATGTTATTATTGAAAAATTAATTATTGTGTGTAAGTGTCCAATTTATTAATTTTTTTCTTAATTACCTATAAAACTAAACCTCAAATATCACGGGAATGTAAAAATGTGAAATCCATGATATGAAAATCATATTTATGGGTTGATAATGTCACAGGTCATTATAAATTTTTTTAATTTAAAATATAATAAAATAATAATAACATGTAGTAAATATTTAATGATATTGAAAAAAGTAAGAAATATATAATTAATATTTTCGATAACTACAATATCTGAAATAATTTATATGTTTTTCTATTAATTTTTGATTACTAAAAAAATTAAATTTATTAAAATATATGAATTAAATAAATAATAAATTTATTAATAGTATGTCATATATTTAAAATTATTTTAAAATTTATAAAATAAATAAATATATAATTACTATAATATTAGAAGATTACTAATGTAATATTTCCGTGTATTTTTTCTTTTTGATCATTCTATATGGAATGAAACTTTTATACATCATGGTCGTCAATATCCTTTGATAATATTTCCCTTGTATTAGGGATCTCACATTATTCATCATCATTTTCATCTTTTTCATTATTAAAAGACTATATCTTCCCTACTAAATTTTAGACCATAAAACATTTAACAAATCAAGAAAATATTTTATTCATGAGTTTCCATGATAAAAAGAACATTTTTGTAACCCATTCTATTATGTTCTACCTGTATCATTTTTAATTCATCTGGTTTAACAGTAGTGTTGCTGGAAACACATTTAAATTTGAACATAAAAGAACAAAATTAAATTTTATCAATCTTACATATATCATTAATAACTCAATGTTTTGAACCTGATGTAGAGATTAAGGTTATTTATTTTACACACAGAAAATAAATTGATTCAGTTAACAGCAATATACTATAATCATAAAATTGAAATGTCCCGGAATTCCCATATAATTTTTTTTAATTAATATGGAATTATTCCGAGACTAGCCAGTCTGGTGACACCTGATTATGCGGCCAGGTGAGCCTGAAATAGAATTTTGAACTTTTTGTGTTCATTAAAGTAAATGTGAGAGAATGTTTTTTTAACCATTAAACTAGTGTTCAGATCAAATATATGTGGGCATCGTTGAACTCAGAATGACAGGATTTTCCTAGAATAGACTTAACTTTGATCGTCAAGGGTTAATTGGAAGAGAAAGTTTTTGTAATTTTTAATAAATAAAAAAATAACATAAAAAGTTATTTTATTTTTCTTTTCTCACTATTGAGTCATTGCATACTAAAAATAAGGTACGATGATGAGGTGGCGGTGAGCCCATTTAATGGGTTTCATTAATAGGACCAAAACAAAAATGTCGTTTCATTAATGAAACAATGCAACAATGTGGCAACACAGCATAACAGGAACACTGCGACATGTTTCTCTATTAATGAGATGACATGTTGGGGAATCAAAAAATGAATGCCTATGACAAAAATATGGAAAAAATCCTCTCTAAAGATAAATGACGAATGATGGAGAATAGCTAGAAACATCAACGCACCCGAAGAATGGTACCAGAGGGTGATGAATGTTGACATCATTGAATGAAACATGAATCCTCACGGGTAGATAACTTCAATAACGAAAACCATTAAGGTAGGGGTTATTTTTGTTTATTGTTTATTCATTCTTTATTCAAAATGATGAACGAGGATCAACACATGAACAAGTTATTTCGTGGGTTGCTCTTTTTTGTCGGATGGAACTTTTCTTAGGTTTTTTATGGGAATATGTGATTTAATTATCATAGAACAACAAATCCTTATCCCATGTTTTCTAAGCCTCTAATGCAGAGGGCACAGGAAGACATGAACACTACTTAATCCCCCCACCTTGTTTGTTTTGTGTGTTATTTGTGACCATGTCTTTGAAGTCATGACAAGGGGGATTTGAGTTCTTCTTAGGGAATATTGCATCCCTTAGAGGCCATTGGATAAAGAGGCATGAAGAACGGACAACCAGAGTGGACCCGGTGGACCACTGAAAAACCCTCCAGCGCGTATGCAGCCATAGGCGGGTGGCGGCACGCCACGAGGGTGCAACAAGAGCCACTAGCCTCTATGCCTGCGGGTAGAGGTAGGCATACACAGTCACCCAACTGTGTTGGTGTAACGTGGATGTGTAATCACGCTTCATCGCACATGTAGAAGTTGTGTTCAATCGACCGCGATGAGGGAGTGGGCCCCAAGAACAACCCGCATCGTAGGGGGAGCCAGATGCGGCTTCTATCCGCGTCCCGGCCAGGCGGAACCGGTTCGCCTATGTGTGATGAGGCAGGGGACGGGCTACTTCAGTGGGATGAAAAATCACTATCGGGCCAGACCCCAACTGTGCCAGGTCAGGTCAGGACTAGGTGATCTGGTAGGGTCAAACAAAATCCGAACCCAACCGGCCCCTTAAAGGAATGCGAACATCTTTCAAACCGGATGTCTAATTGATGTGTTTTTTTGTTGATTTAGAATCCTCTTGATGAGGAAAATCTTTTGAAATAACTTATGAAGGGTTTCATTGAAGTTTAAATTTGAAAAATTTCATGAGGTTCATTTTTTTGAAAAACAAGAACACTACGTGCAGAAACCCTATGGTTGGCTGAGACCTAGATTCTGCTGACAAGAGACCCTATGTGGATTAGCTACTATGGTTCAGTGGGTAGCGACTTATGTATGAATCGACAGGCCCATAGAGGGAAGTTACTCTCTATGACCCGATAGACCCATAATACTCAACATTAGGAGTACCTCAGTATGGGAAAGGTGGGAAGTGGCTTTTGTGTGACCCGACATGCCCACGTTGAGGAGTGGATTTTGTGTGACCCAAAATACCAATGATAATCAATAGGGATGAGTACTAAAGTAGCCCATGGCTATTGGGAAGTGTCCTTTATGTGACATGGTAGGCCCACTGTTCTCACTGAGGAGGAGTTATCCAGCAGACCATGGTGTTAAATGACAAGATAGAGGGGTTCACATTCCTACTCTATATTATACCCTGTGTGATTTGTCTTCCTTCATGGTAATGTTTTATGATCATACATTGATGTTTTATTGTGGATTGATTTTTGGTCTTTCCTTGGTTATTTTGGGGTCCCTACTAGGTATTTTATTACTCAACCCATCATGAGCATCACCCGCATGTGTTGTGTTTGGTGAACATGATTGTTGACTTGACAGAGGACTTGGTGGCCTAGGACCCATTGGTTCTCTCTAAGACCTAGCAGGCAGGGAGTACTTCTACAGTTTCTAGTAGATACTTTATACTTAACCATCCCATGGGGTTTCTAGTGGATTAATTTTAAATATTTCATTGTACTTCCCTATTTTCTATTTGTCTTTTGTTGGGTCTGTATACTGGAAAATTTTACCTACAGTTTGTATATTTGCTAAGTGGTTGTTTTGTGGCATGCATGTGTTATTTTCCATCTTTGGGACATGGTTATGTGTGCTTGCGTACATGTACTAAGGAAAATGTATCCCACTATCAAGATGAGGAATTTAGTGCTATTCACCAATCCATATCCTTCAAGAGGTAGGCTTGGGGTATGTCACAGCACGGGCCCTAGTGGACGTGTCCTGAAAAAGCTGTATCAATTGTGTTCGGTTTTACCTCAAAGAATGAGATAACATTGTTTTGTGTTTCGGAAACAATGTTAAATGTTTCGAGTTTGAATTTTCGATTTAGGGAGTCCATTTTTGGTTTGGCGGCTGACGTATCAACACACCAGGACCTTGAATTCATCTTTTCAACTCTATATATAAATACCCTAGCTGCATGCATAATATATGAATTGTTTTATTCCTCATGTGCTTCTTAAATTATAGTCAGATCACCGGGTATATTATATTAATCATGGTACAACTTGATCTGTATCTGGATGCCTCCATGAAAATGGCCAACTCATATTTGGATGCGTTATTGTGAGGAAAACCCACCATGTGATGGGATGTTGATTCAGAGACCCATGCTAGAGATTACCCAACTAGGTGGCACACCAGCCTTACCACCACCCATCGATCGGTAGTTACTACCAGAGTTACCAGTAGGGGACTCACACAGGCTCAATGCCTTGAATGGATTCCAGAGAGAGAGAACTCCCAGGTTGATGATAGAGACAAATCCTCATGCCACTAAGGACTGGCAGGATGCGGGGATGTGAGACATAGACTTAGTGAGGACACCAATCGATTAGATTACGATCTTATCTACAATACTTCATCAAGGTTTGGCAGGGATATGGTGGTGCCTGACGATTTAGACCCATAATGAGCCAACTCCCTCTTGGGATGACATCAAATGGATTTTCTGGGAGTATTTATTCCCCACGACCTTGCGCTCAGTGCGCATAAAATAGGTGCATCACCTACAACCAGGTGTCATCTTAGTGGATGAATACTCTGTGAGGTTTATAGGACTATCTAACTACTCCATTGAATGGTGTGTGATCCTTTCATTAGGGACCAGAATTTTGAGCATGGGTTCAGATGGGTGATTTGGGCATCTATGGTGTCTCTCATTATCCCCACTCAGGTTGGAGTGTACGAGTGATCCCTTCGTATAGGGAGATTCCTAGCAGAGCATATACCGACATCCTGACCCCCCAGCAGACATCAGGTGGTAGAGTCTTCAGTAGTGAGATATAGACATCAGATGTGGGGACCAAAGTGGGTAAGATCATTTAGGGGGAATCCCTAGGACTCAAAGTCGGTAGTGCAGGGATACCAAAGAAAATGGAGTTAGCTAGAAACTAGGACGTGCTTCCGGTGTTGCGAGTAGGGACACATGGCTCGTGACTTCTAGACCCTCTTCACAAACTATTTTTAGATGGTCCAGGGATTACCAAGGTTGAGGTACAGGTTCAAGCGAGGAGGTCCGTAGGGTAGTAGATGTGGTAGGGGAGCAGGCCAAGTGGAAGGAAGTGGATGACTGTTTGAGGTGGTATAGGAACCACCAATAGGTGGTCCACCACGAGCATAGGGAGCCCACAAATAGGGGCAAGGCCAGCTTCAGGTGATGCAGGCCTTTGGCCAAGACTCCCCAGAGATGATTAGAGGAATGATCTAGGTCTCATCCACCTTAGCAGTAGTTCTTATAGAAAAAGTTTCCAATAACTCTTTCATTTCCACAAACCACATTCGGGGCTGAGAGATTCTTGTGGATATTTTGTCATAACCCTTAAAATTAGAGACTTCTACGGAATGGGATTCGATCATTACACACTAGTTACAGTAGTGTGAGATTACTGTAGGAGGTGAGATCTTTAGTTGGGTTCTCCTAGTTATGGCGTCATGGACTTACGAAGTCATATTGAGTATGGACTAGATAGCTACGGTCCATGTTCAGATTGACTATATTTGGTGAAAAGTGTGGTGTGTTTTTGAGGATGGGACCAAGATTTCCTTCACCAATGAGAAAGTAACTTTTTCAGCATAGGATGGAAATCCATGGAGGAGTGTTCAACCAATTACTCACCAGTTTTCTAGACTCCCCTTCGGTGCGAAGGATGAGAGGAGTCCAAGATTTCATGTAGTGGTGGACGAGTATGAGGATGTCTTTCTTGAGGATGTTATGGGACTAACTCCTCCTAATTAGGTAGACATCAGAATCAATATGTACCATGAGACGGTACCGATATCCACACTGTCATATCAGATGTATCCCACTGATCATTGTGAATTGAAGGTATAGTTAGAGGCCTTGCAATAGAAGGGATTTGTGAGGTCCATTTTTTCACAATGGGAAGCCCCAGTGGTGTTTTCCAAGAAGGATTATGGGATATTGAAGCTATGAGTGGACTTTCGAGGCCTGAACTAGGTGACCATAAATGAAAATTTTATACTAACATGGACTGATGACCTTTTCGAATAGATGAAGGGAGTGAGGTAGTTTTCAAAGATCGACCACAGATCAGGCTATCGTCAGCTTCGGGTACCGAATGAGGACGTACTGAAGATATCCTTCAGATGCCGGTATACCACTAAGAGTTTTTTTATTCGTTTTGGCATGTACAATTCCCCAGATGATTTCATGGGACTCATGAATAGGATATTCCAACCATACCCTAATAATTCCATGGTGGTCTTCATCAATGAAATCATGGTGTACTCGGCATTGGAGGAGGAGCATGCTACACACCTGAAGATAGTCATGAACGTAATCCAAGAGCACCAACTTTATTGGAAGCTCTCGAATTGCCAGTTTAGGATTCAAGAGATCGACCTTTTTGGACACATCATCTAAGAGGTTAGAGTTGGAGTGAATTTAGAGAAGATAAAGGTAGTTCTTTCTTGGGAGCCACCCAAGAGTGTGATTGAGGACTGTCGTTTCATGGGGTTGGCTAGATACTACTAGAGGGTTGTTCCAATATTTTTCAAGGTATCAACACCTTTATCACCCTTTACACATAAGGGAAAACCCATCATGTCGATGGAAAAGTGCCAGTAGAGTTTCCAGATGCTGAGGATGAGACTAAAACGTACCCCTATCTTGAGATTACAAGAAGTGGGAATTGGGTATGTAGTCTTCTGGGATGCATTGGGGACCGTACTTGGTTGTGTCTTAATGTAGGAGTGTGCAGTGATAGGATATGTCTCATGATAGTTGAGGTAACATGAGAAAAACTATGCGACCCATGATTAGGATTTAGAAGCATTGGTCCTTGCCTTGAAGATGTGGCATCACTACTTGATGGGTGAATAGTTTACCATTTATTCTGACCACAGGAATTCCAGGTATATCATCTCATAGAAGGACCTAAGCATAAGATAACAGTGATGTCTAGAGTTCCACCAGGACTATGACTTTGAGATATTATTTTCTCTTGGTATGGGGAACGTGGGGGCTAACGCACTCTGCAGGATGTCTGGTTTGTAGTTTCTGAGTGACGTGATAGAGTATCTAGCAGCGAGGAAGATATCCTTCATGAATATTGATAGAGTATCTTACCTTCAGTCGATGACTATCACTCTTCCACTCTTACAGTTGGTCAGGGAGGCATAACTTGTTAAAGATGAATGTGAGTCCCAATATGCTCAGTTATCCTCAAGAGAATCTTCTGATGGATTTTCGATAAGTTGTGAGCACACCATTCTTTTCAGATGACACACCAGGGTACCAGTGAAATTGCGGGAGGAGGCTTTCATGGATTACCATAAAAACGATTTGAAAGTACATACTAGTGTAGAAAAGATGTACCAGGACCTCCGACATCATTACTAGTGGCCCGGGATGAAGAATTTAGTGGAAGAGTTATTTTTCGTGACACCTCACATGTCAGAAAGTGAAGGCGGAACAATAGGTTCCAGTAGGCTTGGGCAAGCCAGTTGAGGTACCAAACAAAACATGGGACAGTATCTCAATGGAATTCATGATGGGGTTTCCACAAACATCCAGGGGCCATGATTCTATTTGCGTGACTGTTGACCGACTCACCGCGTCTGCTGACTTTCTACCCATCCAAGCACATGGATTAGTAGAGCGCTTGGGACACCTTTACATACAGGAGATATTGAGGCATCAGAGGGTTAATTAGATGATCATATTATAATGTGATGCATTCATTACATATCATTTGTGTAAGGGATTTTTGGAGGCCTTTAGGTCTCTATTGCATTTGAGAATTACCTTCCACCCAAAGATATATTGTCAGATGGAGAAGACCATTCAAACCATGGAGGACATGATTCTTTCCTGCATCCTTGATTGTGTTAACAGTTGGGAGGACCAACTACCACTGGTGGAGTTTTCATACAACAATAGTTATCATCAACCATTGGCATAGCACCGTTTGAGGCCTTGTATGGGTTGACATGCATATCACCTCTATACTGAACAGACCTAGGGGAGTAAGCACCCATGAGTCTTATTTTGGTTCGAGCATCCACAATAAAGGTGCAGATCATCAAATAGGGGATGAGGACTGCACATATCAGGCAGAAATCATATGCTGATGGGAGACAGAGAACCTTGATGTTCGAGGAGGGAGGCTGTGTGTTACATTGGTTCTCACCCTGACGGGGTTAGTGGAGATTTGGCTCTAGTGGAAAGTTATCTCTGAAATCAATCAGACATTTTAAGATTCTTAGCAGAGTTGGAGGGGTGGCATACCACCTAGCACTTTCTTCATAGATGCACTAGGGGGACGATGTTTTTCACAAGAAACAATTGAGGTGGCAAGTGCATGATCCATCACATGTCATATACTAGGGAGAGATAGAGTGTTATGATGGGGTGATGTTGGCTGAGTAAGAAGTGGAGATAAAGGATCAAAAAGAGTGAGGCCTTCAAGGATGGTATTCCACTAGTGCACATTTGTAGGCAACATAGGAATATCTAAGAGATCACAAGGGAGCGAGATGCTTATATTCTTTCTTAGTACACTCATTTTTTTATCATTATATTGTCTTATGAGGATTTAAAACTCAAAAGGGTCGAGAAATGAAATGTCTCAGAATTTTAGTGTAATTTTGTAAATTATATAGAATTATTTTGATACCAAACGCTGTAACGGAAACTAATTTTGAGTCCCAATGATCCTAGAATATAATTTTAAACTATATAAGATTATTTAAGTAAAAATTCTAGTGGGTTTTTCCTAAATTTTAAACTGGTTCTTAGATAAAAAAATATGTGGACATTGTTGAACTCGGAATATCGGGACTCACCTATAATGGACTTAACATTGACCGATGTTGGTCGGATGAAAAAAGATAGTTTTTGGACATCTCAGAAAATTATAAAATAACTTAAAATGTTATTTTATTTTTATTTTCTCACAGATAAGAGGTGGCATCCCCGCACTACAGTTTTTCGATTAGTTGGAAATGATCCCCTTTAATGAGACTCTTTAACGGAAGTGAAAGAGACACACTATTACATTAATGAAACATCTTAACGAAGTGGAGACACGATGTAATAGAAAAACTATGACATGTTTCACTATTAATGAGATAACACATTGGGGACAAAAATAGATAATTCCTCTGACAATCCAATTGTGAAAATCCTCTCCAATGACGAGTGGAGAACGCCAGAGAATCACTAGAAACGTCAACACACCTTGAAAAATGGTATATGAGGGTGAAGAATACCGATGGATTCTAGTGAAACATGAATCATCGTAAGAAGATCTCTCTAGTGACTGACACCTTTAAGGCATGGGTTGTTTTTTTTAATGTTTACCCATTCATTATTATAAAAAATGAACGTGGATCCACCCACTAAAAGGTTGATCAGTAGATCACTCAATCTTGCGGGAGGTCACATTTCTCAGGGTTTTGTGCCTGGATTATTTTATTTAATTATGATAGAATATCATATAATTATACCATATTTTATAAACCTGTAACATGGAGGGCTCAGGTCTAAATGAACAAGGCCTGATCCCCTCACACATTATTGGTTTTGTGTATTCCTTCTTATCGTATCTTCAAAGAGGGAGAAAAGGAGATTTAAGGCCATCATAGGGAATATGGAATCCGTTGGAGGCCATAGGTGAAAGTGGCATGGAGAAAAGACTAACAGAGAATATCTAGTGGTTCGTGGTTGTGGCCACGAGTAGGTGGCAGCATGCCACGACGACACGTTGAATAATGCTCCGAGGCTACCTTGTGCCTTGATGGTGCAGCAAGAGCCACCGACCTCTATCTTGGAGGATAGCGGTGGGAAGATGTGGTTTCCTGGCCGTGTCGGTGCACCGTGGATGTGACACCTGCCACATCACATGTGAAGATGGAACTAACCCCATAGATGAACTGCAGGTCAGGGGGAGCCAGACATGGTCTCCAGCTACATCCTAGCCAGGCAGAACCGCCCCCATATTGGGTACTGAGCAGGAACGAGCTGCCTCTGCAGGCCAAACCCAGGCAGGGCTAGGTCTGGGTCGGGTCGATTCGACCAGATTGGACTGGACCTAGAAACAACCGGTATTTTTTTTGGAAAAACACCAATATATTTCAAAAACTTCGTCTGATTGACATGACATTTGCATCATTGGAACCCTTGCAATGAGGTGGATATTTTGGAATACTCTATGGAGGATTTCATAGATGTTTAAATTCAAAAATTTGATTGAGGAGTAGTTCTCCTAGTATCAAGAACACTACATAAGGAAAACGTGTGGATGGATGAGATATTAAGAATTTTAACAAGTGAAACTGTATGGATTAGCTATGATGGACTAGTGTGAATCATATGATAAGTGACCTAGTAGGCCCACGATGGGGAGTGGCTCTGTGTGACCTAGTAGACACATAGTAGCCAACAGGCAGAGTAACTCAGTATGGACAAGGTGGGATGTGACTTCTATGTGACCGATCGTGTCCATGGTGGGGAGAGGATTATGTGTGAGCCAGCATACCCATGATACTCATCAGGTTTGAGTAACACAATAATCTAAGGATTGTGTGAAGAAGCTTTTGTGTGACTATGTAGGCCTATTGTACCGATTGAGGAGTGGTTCTCTAATAGCCCATGACATTCAATGATATAACATATGGTCCTAATTTCCTACTCTAGATTATACATGGTGTAATTTTCCTTGATTGGTGATCAGGTTTCATGATCATACATTGTGGTTTTCTTGTGGATTTCATTGTGGTATATCCTTGATTGGTTTGGGGTTCGTACTGATTGTTTTTTTAATCACCCCTGCACGGGTTTAACACGAACATATTGTATCTTATGAAGGCGACCATGACCTTATCATAGGACTTGGTGGCCTAGGACCTAGTGGTGCACTGTAAGACTAGGCAGGTAGGGTGTACTTCTAATACTTCTAGCAGCAACTCTACATTTACACATCAGGTTAGGTTTCCAGTAGTTGGATTTTAATTTTTTCCTTGTACTTTCCAATTTTCAGTTAATCTTTAGTTGGATTTGAATTCAAGGCCATTTGACGCACAGTTTTAACTTTTACTCAGTGGTAGTTTAGTGGCATGCATGTTTACTATTACATCTTTGGGATTTGGTTGTGAGTGCATGCGTAAAGGTACCCAGAAAAATGCCTCCCACTTGCAGGTTGACACCTTTGGCACTATCCTCCGACCCCTAGCCTTCAGGAGGCGGGGTTGGGGTATGTCATAGCACCGGCCCCGAGGGGCATGTGATTATAAAAATAAACTTATGTAAACTTAGTATTTGGTATAAAATGTATATCCATTAATTTCATACAAGGAACTTGTTATCACATTTAAACATGGGATACCAATTAAAAATCTCAATGTTTTTTATGCATCCGATATAATATGGATGATCTAATTAAACAATTCCCAAATAAAATTCTTGTTCTCATTCAATTACCGTGTTTCATTACTATTTGTATAACATTATTTTAGAACGTGGTAATATATTATTGATATATATCTATGTTATTAAAGATTTTGAAATGTTCCACTACAATTTTTCTGCTATAAAATAGTTTATTTTTAATCCACATATACATGTTCACCCAAAAACAAGTCATTCATGGAAAGCAATTTTAAAAATTATGTTCTCTATTATAGATAAGTGGTCTATAGAAAACTTTTCCACGTCTGAAAAATTATTCTTCTATGAAATGAACTCTTGTGGTCAAGTTATTTCCTAAAATAATCCATCAATATCATCATATACCACTAAAAATTATAAATAAAATATAGTTATATGGTTCAAAATAGCATTATTTATAACACTAAATTAAATAATAAATATTCCATGATGTCTTAAAAAAGTGTAAATAAAATTTAATGTTGATAACCTACGTTTACTAATTCAATCTCTAATTTTTTTAATAAATTCTAATCCTCCACTTTATAATAATAGGAATTTAAGAAATAACACACCATTACCAAAATAAATTTGGCATGGATGGGATGAATTTCATGTAATGAAACATATTGATTTCTGGCATTATTACATGGAATTTATATAATTTATTCCAATTAACATAAAATCTTTTAGTGAAATAAATTTCTTTTATATTTTAAGATAAACCCTATAGAACCTTCATACAATGAAATATTGGAAAAAACCGATTTTATCCATATTGAGTAATGCATGAAAATCCATAGGAATGTATGCCCATTTTTTCTATATGTGGAAAATAAATATAAACATATTTCCCTTAACTTTAGGTATAATCTTTCATTGAAACCATCATTAGACTTCCCATTAATATATAAAAATGTCTCAACCATACTATTGCATGTATTCTTCTCCACATGAATCACATCAATGTTATGTTTGACAACATGATATCTCTAATATATAAGATCAAAAAATTATAGTTTCCTCCATATATTTATTTAATTACAATATGTTTTGGTATTTCTAAATGTGAAATAAATGTTTTTCACCAATTAAAATATTGATTTATTGACAATGTATTTAAAGAAATACAAAATTATTTTGAATTTTTTATACCATATTTTTTTCTTAAATGTGTTTGAAGAATAGATAAAAACCTTTTATATCCTATGTGCACTGGTTTTCTCACTTGGTTTCTTTGTTAACATAATGTACCTTATTTAAAAATTGATACACATTTTTATAGGTTGGGAAGTTTATTAAATTGAATATAATCGTGGAATGAAATTTAAAATATTATTTTTTATAAGAGTTGTACACTCTAATACCATCATCATAAAAGTGTTTCAAATCATCTGTTAATGGTTATAATTATAGAAAAATATTCAATCGATCCTATTTTTGAATAGAAATCATTATACTCAATGTGATATATTTTCAATTCATATAAAATTCTTGAGATGAGCTTGGAATTACCCAAAAAATAGGCCATGAGCTATGTTATCTTTTAAAGATCTAATAAGTATTCATTATCTTGTGTAACATAATGTTTTATGATTTTTAGCATCATTTTTAAATATAAGAAATTTTTGATCAATTTTCTTCAATTATAGAGAATTATTTGGATGAAGTAATTTTCCATCATATATCAATTCACCTCCATGTCACTTTTACATTTATTCATTATTTTAATTTATAAATAAATTTTTAAAATGAGTAATTATATAAATATTTCAAATTCACTAAGTATGAATATTTATTCATGTAATAATATATAAATAATATTATGTTTTTTACCTAATCATACAAAAATGTCTCCAATCTAGGAAATGTTGACAGACTGTTGTATTGTTTAATATATAGTACAAAATCATTGAGGTATGAATGTGAGATCTTGAACCATAATCAAATTATGTGTAATAAATTTTCACATTATTATTTTAATCTAGAAGAACATTTTCTTTAGGAATTATGTTTTATAATATATTTATAAAATCTATGAAACAATTCTCACTCTATTCATTCCTCTCTTTAAATTCAACCAACATTAACATTGTTGGTAAAACCGTAAATTTTTTACAACCTAGATATAATGGTTTTTTAATGTCACTATATAATAATTAGATCATCATTATTATTCAAATTTATCCTACTTCAATATTAAGAATCATTTCTTAAATCTAATCAAGAGTATAATCATGAAAATATTCATCATCGTTAGATCTTTAATTGTTTCCAATTCACCATAAAAAATTCATAAACTATAAGTCAATTTAAATCCATTAAAAGTTAATGATCTATGATTTCTCCTCTTCATATAATTGTCAATTTTCAACACTTCATGCGTGGAAAAGAAAATAAATCAATATTGGGAGAATTTTTCCTCTTAAATTAAAAAAATTCATTCCTTTCCTCATATACGTCTCTTTTTCACCTTGCAGCAATCCAAATGTTATTCATTATCACCTATAAAAACTACAAAGTATTTAATATATGTTACTATAATTTGAAATTGTAAATTCATATTCACTTTTATAAATAACAATACCAAAAAATATTTTTATCAGATGGAATAAAAATAATGTTAATTTTTTTAAACTAATATGAATAAGAATTGTATTATATTATATAAATATTGAACAATATTTATACATTATTTTTGTAACACCGTAGAACCTTTAAGGGTATATTTCTTTTTAATAAATGTTTATTAATTAATTTGTTTATATTCTAAATAATTTACAGTATAATACAATGTAAAATTATTTACATTTACTTAATAATTTTAGATCATGTTAATAAATTATGATAAAATATTATATATTTGTTTTATTTCTATAAAATAGAATTTTTATAGTTCTATAAAAATATATTAATTTTTATATTATTTTTTAAGTAAATTTATTTTGATAACATTATTTACATAAAGAAATTTTCTTTGAAATTTCATGTTTTAATATTACAAGTGTTTATTATATTATTATCTTTGAATAATTTTTTATATATGAATACTTTTTCATGTTTTTATATACTTCCTTTTTGAATATCTTATATAATTTATAATTTATAAAAAATATTAATTACTTTATTTTATTTCTTTTAAGGTACATATTATTTTGAAATTTAAAATATATATTAGATTTGATATATTTGGGTTATTATTATTTTATTAATCATATATATAATAATAAATATTAAAAACGTTATAGTAAAATATTTATAAACAATGATTTTTTGTAATTTATCATAAAAATTACTCAAATTGAAACTATATAAATTTAAATAAAGTGAAATTCAAAAAAATAAAATAATAATAATATTTTTTGATTCTAAAAAAAAGAGATTAAATTATTTAAGGTTAGTAATAAGAATTTAATTTCTTACCAATATAACTTATAAATATAATAAAGTTAATACATATAATAAATTAAGTATAATATAATAATAAAATAAATATTTTTTATTTAATTTAATAAATACATAAACATATTTTTATTTATAGATATATCATTTCCTTTCATATAAAAAACAAAATAAACAAAAAAATTAAAAGATAATGAAATACGGGATTCATCATCTTACTTATGCTACAACTTGACCTTCGATCTGGCTACACCTTCCCTCCCCCAATAGTCATAGAGTACTAGATCCAGTGAGGCCATGCCGAGTTCTCCTCATGAGAGCCTTAATTATAATCAAACTCTTAGAAGAACACAACCAAAACTTCCAATGACTTCACCACCATCCTTTTTCACAATCCAGCTGAATCACATCACTATTCAGTGGCCTCACTAGCAAACTACACTGAAGTTCACAACACCACCCCATCATCTTCTCAAAAATCCTTTTGGACTATGGAATCTATAGTACCAAATAAAACTAATATATTATTCATTAATTTTACTCCCATCATTGTATGAACACAACCTAAAGTCCTGGCTTCTCAAAGAAGAATTTAATATGAAGAAAATTGAACATTTTTTATTTGAAATTAAATAATTTTTTAAAAGAACCCAGATTACCTTCTACCCATCCATGAATATATATATATATGAATAAGGAAATTTACCTCATTAGATAGTGTTTCCATTCATACTCAATCCTTTCTCTTTTCATCTCAATAGATCCCCCAATTCATGCAAGGGAGGTTCCACTACATTACTTCAGTTCAAACACCGAAAGCATATAAAACCATTTTTTGTTTCCATACCGAGTAGATAAGGGGAACAAATTTTGTTATATAAAATTATATATTACTTCTAAATTTCAAGCATATACATATATAAGTAATATTATAATGTTATTCAAGTATAATTATAAATATTTTAATTAAAAGTTATTAGTTATTTATTTTAATTATGAGCGTGTATTTGAAATTAATATTTAGTTAAGAGGAACTTTGTACTTTTAAAAAATTAAATATTTATAATTCAAAGTTTTATTTATGTGATTTAAATGTTTATATTTTAAATTCATTATTTAAATATATATATGGCTGTGATTTTTATGTTTATGCTTGAAATATATATTTAAGTATTATTTTTCATACTCTATGATTAGTTACTTCAAAATCATTTGAATATTTATATGTGTGTATTATATGTATGTTTATTATATATTTTATTTTTTCAATGTTCAAGATTAATTAATATTAAGACTAGTAGTTTCATGTTTATAATTATATAAATATGGATATTAATATTCGTCATCATGTTTATAATTTTCAAAACCTATTTCCATGTGCTTTTAATTATGGAAGAACATTCAATTTTTTTTGTAATTTTTTTCATACTAATGATGTATGTTTTTTAATATATATATATATATATTGATGTTATCATTATTTCATAATTTTAATGAACAATAAGTTATTACAAGTTATGAATCTAACTTAATTTGATATTTTCCAAGTTGAGTAAGGATGGCATGTATATTTTTAAAAAAATTAATTTTATAATTATTATGTGTGTTATATAATATTACGTTCAAGATTAAAATATAAATGTGTATTTTCCTTTCTTTTTAATTGGATTATGGAATGAAAATTATATATACACACACATATATATAGTTATAAAATGTTAAGATATTTATTTTATAAAAATTGAAATTTCCCAATTACTCTTACGTGCACCATTATATTGATGTTCATATATTTTTTGTGACAATGAGAGTAATATCAAATTTAAAATAATGTTATACATTTGATTTATGTATGTATATATATATATATCATTAATTATCATTACATGATCCGAATTGAGTAATATTTTATTTTCATGATAATTCAATATAAATTTTTCTTATGATCTTGATGAATTTAATAATTTACAAATTATAAAAAATGAAGTGTTTTAATTAATAATATTAATGATTATAATTTTATTTTATTATATAATTATACCCATGATTATTCTTTGAAGAAAAATTTAAAAATATATATTATTTCATGTGAATTTAAATTTATAATTTCTATTATTTTATGCAAATGGATTATATATTTACCCTAACATTTTATGTATGAAAAAACTAAATTTAAAATATTAAAAATTATTTGTTAAAGGATGAGTTCTAAATGATAAAATTTATCACATAACATCAAATTTCAACAATATTTATTTCATGAGTTTATGAATGAATGTTTGAATACAAGGACGTTACTTATTATTTTCATTAATAATCCATGCGGAGGATAATTTTCATGAGTTTTGGTTATATAAAATCCCAAAATGGATTTCCAATGAATGTTCATATATATATATATAAGTGTGTATATGTATTTAATACCTGATTATATTTTTAAATAATTTAACTCAAGTAGAAATGTATATATATGTAAAGCAAGGTCAAAATGTTCTTATAGATGAATTGGAAATAAGAAATTGTAAACATAAACGAGGAATTTAGAGTGAAAAATTTATTAAGGAAAATTGGTGGCACCAGACAACCTTCAAAGATTAAAGTGGACCCGTTGTTTTTTTAATATATTGTTCAATATTTTCTAATAAAATCACTGGATTATTTTAAAGTATTTTAAAATCATAAGTATTTTCAAAAAGAATTACAATGCTTTCAAAAGCTTACATATATTCCAAGGACCTATAGAATTTAAAAAAGTGTGTGTATATTCAAAAGTATTATATTATTATTTTAAAAGGTGTAAATATTTTCAAAGGAATTTTAAAAATCATGTGTTCAAAGGATATTCCATTAAGTTTTCAAAATATATTTTATTTTGAAATGTGTTTACAAAATTATGTTTTCAAAATTATATGTAATTTTAATTTATTTTTAAAGGTATTTGGCAAGTAATTTTATAAAATTATTTGAATTTTTTTCAAAAGTTATTTAAAAAAATGGGGTTCACTGGATTTTTAAAAACCCAAAATTGGGTAATTTTGATCACCTTATGATTTTATAAAACATTTTCATGTTCATTTGAAAATTTCATGAAATTTAGCTTCAATAAGAAGTAAGTGTGACCAATGTATTATCACCACTAATTTATTTATTGTTGAAACATTTATAAAATTAAAGGGTGTTTATTTTACTAAAAATCCTAGACTAGAAAAGATCCTCAGATGTAAATAACTACATATTTTTTAGTTACTTAAAAAATTAAAAATCATTTTTTATACAGGATTCGGAAGTGCGAGTCTGGAGGTTCCAAATTTAACTCACCATGATCTATCCATAACATATTTTATGAATATCTAAATGTTATATGGTTGAAATATACTTTCTATTTACATCCTTAAGAAGTATTCTATAAATAAATCTAGTTTTTTTATACTCTCTTGCATATATTATGCATAACATGATTTTTTGATAATATGATTGGTGGTTAATTAGAAAACATATAAACATGTTCTAATTAATAAATATATAAGATAAATTTGTCATAAAATTTAGGGAAATTTTTTTAATAATTAAAAAATAAAAAACAAACAATTTATAAAATTAATTTAATAAAATTTAAATATATTGTTTTATAAAAATAAAATAAATAATTAGCAGTAATGAAATTATTTATAACATGCTTTTTCTGTTCAAAAAAACTGATGAGTTTTTATAAATAAAATAAAATGTCATGTAAAATTTTTTTTATAATAATAAACCATTAAAAGAGAAATATATTTCACACTAATATATATAAAAATCATAATTTCTATTCTACATTATTTTTTTTGAATTAAATATTATCAATTTTAGAAAATAGAAAACATTTATTAACAACATCATTTATTCTTGAAACATATCTTAATTAAGTCTAGAAAAGAAAATGAATTTGTATAGAAATAATTATCACATAAATGAAATATTGAGTATAAAAAATAATAAATTTATTTTTCACATCATAAATAATAAAATTATCTCTCATAATAAGTAAAAAATACTGAATCATATTTAAAAAATAATTTATTTTTAATACAATTTTCTAAAAAAAATTCCAAAAAGATATATATAACAAAAAATTAAAATATACAGTTAATTTTATAATTATGATTAAGAGTAGTTTTTTGAAAAACGTTATGCTTCATTTATTAAAAAACATATATTATAAAAGTGTTTTCAATAATTAATTGAAAGGCTCAGAATACATACAAAAAATGAATATTACCAGTAATCTGAAAAAAAACATAAGAATAAATAAATCTACAATCTATATAAAAAATTCTGAAAAATGAGATATTTTTTTGATACATACCATAATGTTATAAAATAGAAGAAAAAACTAATGAAATTTAGTAGTGGGGAGAAAATACTTAGTGGAGTGGAAGATGGATGAGTGCAAGATAGGATGACAAAAATCGGTAGAGAATAACTATGGATACAAACCAATAAAATATGATAGAAAGTGGTGGCATGGAGGGTGGATGAGTTAGATAGTAATGTATTTTGTTTGGGGGGAAAATGAGAGATCATTGATTGGGTTTGAGTAACTAAAAATATTTAATACATGGGCATGTAATTTTTTAATAGGTTTGAACATTAGATAATAAATAACTGACATAAAAAGCGTGTTTCAGCATAAATTATTGAAAAATTAAGGTAAATACAATGAGACATGGTTTTTTCATCGGTTATTAAATAAAAAATTCGAAAAAACATTCATTACATTTTTTTTATAGAAAACTAGAAATATAAATCCATCGTTGGAAATTGATTTTATAGTAGTTAATAAAAATTAAAAAATCAGTTTTTTATTGTCCACCTACTACAAAAAACACAATAATAACAAATTACAGACACTTATGTTACAATGAAAACTTTTTACAAAAAATATTTTAAGGTTTAATTTGTTATAAACTGGGGTTAATTAGAGTTAGATGTTCATTTTGTGGAAAATGTGAATGGTTAGTTGAGTTTCAATAGTAATCTGTAATAAAGAAAATATCATTATGGTGTAATCATGAGTGTCATTCCATTAAGGTTAGATGAATGAATCATGTTGATAAATATGATGAGTATGTTATTTAGAAGCATCGAAAGTTACACTCGTGTAATAGGTCTCTGCCCATAGGGACCACACAAAAAAGAATTCTATATTTTTGTACTTTGAATGTAAAAATAAATCACATCATGATTGGTTTCATCATCATGTAATTCATGATACTTCCTAATAAATGTGTGAGTTATGGGATTACACCACACTACAACACCCAATCATTTAGATTTAGGATCATCTCTATTTTGAGACAAAGAATGTGTTACATTATGGAGGATACCATCACACGAAAACTCATCTTGTGGTTGGAGGAAACACATTGGGGAATGAAATCATCATTCAATATTGTATGATACCAAAATACAATTTCTTAATAAATTAATAGTTTCAAGATGATTTTTTACTTTGTTCTATGAATGGGATATAATGGTTTTAGATTTAGTTTAATTATCCCAAAATGAAATTTAATTTTGAAAATTATTTCAAGAAACATCTAATGGATGAGCTTGAAGTGGTTGAATATTGAAGTCTTAATGATTTTTAAATTAGATTTGAATTTCTAATTCTTTGATAGGAAATATAATTGTTTATTTTGTGAATGAAAATAACATCCGGAGTAATAAAATAGAGAGAAAAATAAAAGCTTCAGGGATATCCTAGATTGTACAATTGAGATTTCACTGAATAAATCACCATTAAAGATATGAATTGAGTTAATGTTTCTATCAGGAATATATTTAATAAAGTGGAAGAGAAGATAAAAACATAATATAAAACACTATCTATTATGTGGTGTCACTTCACTCAATTTTATCACTAAAAGAGAGACATGTATATCATTATTTATTCTTCTTCTGTAGGCCTCTTGGAAGGTATTGAGTAGAAGATAAGAAGTGGTAGTTGACCTTGTATGATGAGTGAGATATTCTTAAATATTTAAATTAACAAATTGTGATTTTGTTATTATTAGGAAAATCATCACACCATTGAAATTAGCTCCATTTATATGACCCTATGTGGGTGAACTATATGAAATTTTTGGTGACTATACTCCTTTTAGTCTTTAGTTGTGTGGGTGTGCTAATTTTTTAAATAAAGTTAAATTTTTCAAGAAAATAGGGAAAAACAAATGAAAAAAATATATATATAAGAAGGAAAATTCAAAACACCATAATTAACCACTATTTCTATGGTGAATTTTGCGATATTTGGTTGTTAGTAGTGGCATTAGGTAAACTAGATGTCTTAGGTTAATTTGACAAAATCATATTTTTGATATGAAGAGTATGGTGAATGTTAATTTAGTTACAGTATATTATAGATGAAATTAGTAGTTTTTATGAAATTAAATCACAATAGTGCTTTATATCTCTACCGATTGATCACTTCTCTATAGTGGATTATGGAAAAATATTCAGTGATATTACAAGATTGTCAATTTAAGAAGAAAGAATGATATTTTTCAATTTTGAGTCCATGGAAAAAAATAATTTATATTGGGAAATTTAAATTCATATATACCTAATTTGTTGAGTTATACATTGGTTTATGGTATTTCAGACAAACTCATCAATATTTATTATGGTTAAAATAAAGTGAAAGATGCATATCAACATGTTTTTCTTAACAAATTAAATGATTCGAAGATGATATCATGTGAAAATATTGATTATATCATTAACAATCATAAATATATTTATGGTTATATCGATGTACTAATATATAGGATAAATGATGTAGAAATCCTAAAAATATTATATAAAAGATAAAACATATATTATATTTAAAGTTTTCAAGACATGAAGAAGAAAATCCTAGGGAATTATCTATTTATGATCTATAATGAAACGTATTCACATGTAAAATATGATTGAACCCACAAAATTATTCATAATATTTATCAAAGGAATTTACATATATATATATATAATCATGATATTTAAGAGGCTTAAAATGAGGAATATGATGTAAGTGATAAATTCATATCACATAAAATAATAAATATTAAGATAGGTAAGTGAATATTTGAAGGTATTTCTCATTATAATACATTAATTATCGGAATGGTGTAAAATCATTGATATGTGTCAAACAATATTTTAAAAATTGGATGTTGATATTAAACAAACATAAAATCGATGAAAGTAGTATTTACATAGAAGGAAATTCATTTTTCGAAGTGAAATTTGAACAAGGTATTAGATAAAAGTGTTGGTAATTAAATATAGTGATGATACTAAAGTAGATTGTTTATTATCGATTAAAATTGAATTTATCGCCACTATAGAAGCTTCAATAATGGATAATGTGGAAAAAATAAAAAACTGAAGAAGAATAGGGTGATCAAATGAAGCTATTTTATGGTATTAGAGTAGATGATGAATAATATCTTGAGGAACACGACCTAAAAATAAATAAGATCATATATAATGGAGTATTGATGAAATATATTCAAGTTATCTAGTAGATATTAAAGTAGAAATTGTGTTTCTAGAAAAATTATGGAGGACCATGAAAATAATCAATTGCAACTTAGAAATGTAGTGAACTAAATTATGCATATTGAGGATAAATCTTTGATAATTTATGATTATAAAATCATTATCAAGAATTAAACAAAGAAGGATTAAATTCTTGAGAATGAATTGGAATAATTGAAGATGAATATTGAGTCCAAAATAAATTTAGTTTTTTCAATCAAGAAACTATAGTGTAGAATATTTTATATAAATAATTAAACTAAAATGTAAAACATGTCAAAAGAGGTGTTGGATACTTAAAAACTAATTTAATTGGTAGAATTGGTATTGGATTTGACATGAAAGAGTTAATAACTAAAAACATCAGGGAAAATAGTAAATAAAAATTGAGTGTTAGAGTAATTTATCAATCATCAATATCCTATCAATAAATACAAAGTTATTCAAAATATAGAGATATGTGGAGATATAAAATTGAAATTTTTTCCCTTACAAATATTAAACTTTTGGAGTTGTATAAGGTGCATGAAAGCATATTTTTATGAGTAAAATAGATAGATAAATAGAGATTCAATGGAATCAATAAAAAATAATTATAGAGTATATTATATCTTACTGAATGAATAGTTTTTATCTGTATTGTTTTTACTATGAAAATTATGGCTTTGAATTAATAGATATTAGTTAATGATGAATCATGAATTATATATATGTAAGGAATATAGGAATGTTTATTAGAAAATCAAAGTTAATTCCTTATAGAATTTGATTTTATCCATTGAATGAAGCTTATTATAATGTAGTCTCTTATATAAATAAATATGATAAGAGATAGAAATATGTATCTTCTTATTAAAAAATTTTATGGAATGAATACAAGATTAAGATTAAGTAGAGGGATATACCTCCTCATATTTCCTCGAAATATATGAAGAAAAGTGGTAAGTAGATTCTTGATATTGGGTGTTCGTCCCACATGATGGGAAACATGAATCATCTCAAGAATGAGAACAGAAGGGAAACATGAATGGCCATATTAAGAAATTATAGAGCCTTAAAGATAATAAATAAATATTAAAATGGTTTTGGATAGATAAAAATTGAATAACAATAATATTCACAATGTGGATGACCTATTATATAATCTGTTGGGTGTGGATCAGTTTTGTGACTTGGGTATGGAATTTACATTGAATTAGAAGGATGTTTAGATCAAACAAAATAAAAGGAAAAGTTTAATATAGGGAGATAGAAGAAACAATAACCTATCTGGTGGAAAATAAGTAGAGAAAATATCTTCTTACTATATAAGAGGAAAATAATTAGTGGTTATTTATATTGGAATCACATGACATGATTCTACATCAATGATAGTTCGATGTAAATATCATTCCTAACCTACATTCAAAATTAAATCAGTTATTGGGGTTATTGTTTGTTGACACTATGGAATGCACATTGGTTGGTAGGCTGGGGTTGAGTCTCATCTCTTCTTTTAGGAATAATGGAATTATTTCTCAATCCATGACTGTCTTATAAATTTAATTCATATGAGTAAATAATTCCCAAATGCTCATATGGGACAGTTACCCACCCATGACACTAAGGTATTATAATCTTTCATCGATGTAAAAATATGTATATATTTTAGAATATCCAAATTTAATTTAATTTTCCCAGAATCTAAAATTTGGATGTTTTGGATTAAAGATAATATTAATTGGTGATAAAGTGTTTATCATCACTTAGGGAGGTAGTGGTTGTTATGAATATGGTATTGGGGGAATGGAAGAAGAATGTATACATATCCTTGTGGAAGGAATCATAACCCATATAGTTTGGTATCACATAGTGGGACATGTTGTATCTTTTAAGAATAATGTGATAAGTAATAGTTCCGATGTGTTTACAGTCATGTGGAGGGTAATAAAATGTGAAATATTAATTGTAATGGTTGGTGTGTGACTTAGGAATCTAAGAAACTTTATGATATATTTTAATGGGACTATAGTCTAACAATAGAATGCCATATTCATAGGGAATGTATCCTTATAAGATATGTGTACAGATCCCCTTGTAGGGATAAAACACGATAAGTAAATAATAGGTAATATGACCCAAATGAAGATTATATCATGAATATCTAGTGATCATATAGACCCACGGGTGGAGAAATGATGTTATAAGGATTATGGCTTAATGAAAACTTTTGAGTTCTCAATGTTGGGTTTGAACCATAAAGAAGAATCATTTGTATTTGTTGGAATCAGAATCAATACCCACATAATTCTAGTGACAAATTTTAATGTTATAACATTCTACACCTTTTGATTTTCATGAGAAATGGTCGTGGTGTTACTAGGTCATAGGTTCTACCCCAAGAATCCAAGGGATGGAAATAAATTCTAAGGGTTTCATTGGAATTGGGGGAAGATTTTAATTTCAAATAAAACAAACATGAAAACATATACAATAAACATCTTATCATCTACATGATTGATGAACAATAATTAAACCAATTTTATACACAATAATAATAAAAAAATAACATTTTAGAAATGGAAAAAAAATAATTTGAAAATAAAAAGAGTCACCATGATCTAAATACAAAAATAATAAATAATCCAAAGAAAACAAATACCACGATCTAAGATCCAAATCCTCTTTCTATGCCTGGGGAATGAAGACACATCACTAGAGAAATATTATACCTTCCCTTCTATTGTGTGATGATAGATGAAATCTAAAAATACACAGAATATCCTAATTACGGAGTGATTACAAACACTCAGTATGATTTCATCAATGATAACCCAAATCTTTCCACTATGGAAAAACATATTAGTGAAATGTATATTAAATAATTTAGAATAAATTTAAATAATTTATACTAATATGATATATTATTTTAAAGGGAAAACAAATATTATTTTCTAAAACCATTTTATGATACATGTAAAACTCATTTCCATTTCTCTATAAAAACCCCCATACAAGCTAAGTGATAGCTCAATAATAATGAGTGATCTCTTATCCATCCTCCATGTATCCACCAGGTGTCCAATATCCTTATTTCACAATAGAACCCACCCCATATATTGGGTCCTATACTTGTATTCCAATGATACATGCCCTTTTTCGAGGGTCAGGCCAAAAGCATGAAATCAAACTAACATTTTATTCCAAAACTCCTGACATAATATTTCACATAAGAATAATTATTTCATGGAAGCATTTTATAAAACCAGTTGTTTGGGTCAAAAAAATTCCATAATTTTAAAAATAATATTTTCAATTTACTATCAATGAGGGTTTTCCCATAATCCAAATAGTTCCCTAAATTTCATGAAATAACCCAAAAAATATTTCCATGAAAAATCACACATGGTTATCAGAACAGTTTCAAGAGATAAATTTAATGAAAACTAATTCTTCATGTTCTAAAAATGTATCGATGAGAGAAAATAAACCTACATCTCAATGTTTGGTAAAAAATATGGATGACACTAACAACACTAGATTTGGGCTTGGATCATATTTAATTCAATATATTCATGAATATATTTCCAATATTCTAATATAGGAACATAAATCTATCTCTAAAATTCATTATAAATGGTTCTGTGAGAGAGGATAATAATATAACTAAGAAGAATTAGTAACAATAGGTACATACCAATTATTGGAGATATTTAATTCTCTTTAATTTTTAAAACATCCGCTTTTTGAATCGAAGGGAATGTCATCTTAAGAATTCAGAGGGATAAGAATGTGATATTCTAGAGAATTAAAAAAATAATGAGGCTGATAGGACATAATTCAGGTTAGATCCAAGTTTTTGGAGTTTTAGAAGTATTTTTTCTAGTTAAGATTCATTGATTAGAAAACCACGCATCAACCGGGTGGTGGTACCCACTTGAGGACTCACCTCACATGATTGGATTGAAATAATATAAAAAACAAGTGCTAACCATGTTTTTCCCACTAATTCAAGTTTCAGAAATTTTCCTAGGCACTCACATAGTTTTTCTGTATCATGTTTTATATATTCACCAGCCCAGTTACTCTCAAAACATGATGTATGATTTCCTAGAGGAGGTTCATAGTTTATTTTAACTCACAAACTGTGAACCTCCATAAACACCTCCAAAACATTCCTAATCCCTCAAGAAACTCCCCAAACATATCTCTGGTAATATATAAAATCAAATTACATAAATAAAGTGTCATGTATCTTAATCCAAAGTTCAATATTCTCCCCACTATTCATATTTTCATCACCAGAAAGTATAAAACCATATTTTCATAAAGGGTTCGAGACATTTATCAAAAATTCTATATTCACATTAGAATGTTTTCTCTTAAATTCAATGATTTATGCATAAAACCAACACTAAAATAATGCTTTTACTATATAATAGATTTTCTTTATTATTATTAATATGTATAGGAACATGAATCAACAATGAATCCAATTCAAAATCAAAAAATTCCCTTCGAATCACATGGCTAGGATCTGGTTGTTATCTTTTCATTTAAAATACACAAATAATGATAAGTTCTAAATTTAATTTTTATAGTATGGAAATAATACAAATGACATCATTAATGCATTCGAATATCTAAAAAACGAAAATGTATTATGCGGAGAAATTTCTCGAATTACCAAAAGAATAATGATCAAGACTTGGATAGATTCTGAAGAAAACATGATCACCTACCTCAAATGATAATAATCATTGATAATGATCAAAATTTAAATTTTGATGACTTTGATCCATCTCCATCCATTTTTAGGTAATCCGAGTTTTCTATAATGTCCCTTTTACATGACGAGGTGTAAATAGTGAAACCTCACCTTTTTCCATCCAACTGAGTGGAGAATGAAAATGGAATACATAAAATTATTCAAATAGAGAAATATTTGGTAAGTTCTATAAACTTTTATTTCATAAGAACTCTATTAATGGTAAATGATCCAACCATGAGGCACCAAAATATATTACACAAACCTTAAGCATGTCCTCTAATTATTTGATCATCTTATCATATTGTCCATCAATTTGAGGATGATAATCAATGATCATGTTTAACTGAGTTCTAATGGATTTCAAAAAGGATATCAAGAAATAATATATAAACCTAGTGTCTCGATCAGATATAGTCGAGAGTGGAACACCGTGAATCCTTATAGTTTCTTAAATGTAGTGTTTGTAGAATTAATCTACCATATTAGGTTCATGAATATTGATGAGGTGAGCCAATATTGTGATCTGATCAACTCTAGCCTATATGGAATTGTTCTTCCTAAACATCCTTGGTAGAATTATTACAAAATACATTGACATAAATTCACATTTCAACTCGAGAATCAGTAAGGACTAAAATATACCAGTTTGTTTTTGATTCTCTAATTTTACATATCAATAGGTGAGGAATCTTGAGACATAACTGAAATATCATTATTTATTCCAACCCACCATAACTACGCTTTAAAATATTTATACATTTTATGAATCCCAAGATGAACATCCCATCTAAATTGCTGGAAGAAACTAAGAAGATGTTCCAAATACGCCACAGGTCCCACCATACGATCTCTAAACCATAACACTAAATTACCATCCAGATTCCATCAATTAATTCCCCCCATACAATTGATTATTGACCACTGTATGACACGATCATGATTAGGTATTGTTGTATTTCTAACTAGTTCGACCAAATATAGAATAATTGATATTGAAAAGAAAATTGAAATAACACCATGTTCTGTATAATATTTATGAAAACTAGTTATGATTGGAATTACTTTTCATTTATATAAAGCCTCTATAGACAAATGGTAATTATATTTCCTACACAATTTATCGATAATAGATTCCCCTTTTCCCATTTCATATAATAAGTCATATTCAAACATTTGATGATATTACGTCCATATTCTTCTCCATATATTCAAACATCTTTGTGATAAAAGGTCATTAAATATTTTATGATCCATATATTCCATATATTCCACAATAAGTGAATAGTGATTATAAGTCTTTATGGCATAAAATACAATATCCAGCTCCAAATCTTGTGTTGGGTATTTCTTCTCATGAGACCACATCACAATCCCTACATGAGACCACCTCACAATCCTCATCTAAATGAACAACAATACACTACAGATCCATATCTAAACTATATAAATATATATAGGTTCTGATTTATGTTTTTCCTCATGTAATTGAACGAATTTGTTACATTACTTATTTCAATGGAATGGAATTACATTACTCATCAATGCCTTCATCGGTGAAGCCAAATGTGAAAAATCATTTAAAAAATATCTTTTTTTCCCAATAATCCTTGTAAACTATATATCTCAAAGAAATTATTCATTGGTTTCTAGGATATAATATCTTGTACCTTTTTAGGAGCTACATAAAATCCTATTTCTAAATTGAAAATTCCATGGTCTTATCTAAAAAAATTTTATAACATAGAATAATGGAATGACTCTCAAAAGTTACCCAAACTATATCCCATTATTTATCATAATATTATTTCATCCCATAATACACTATAATATCATCAAAGAACAACACTAAAATAGAATCTAGATACGTTTTAAATATTTGATTCCTCAGTACCATAAAGATAGCTGGAGCATTTACAAGATCAAAATGAATAATGAAAAATTAATAATGGATATATAGTATTCTAAAATAACTCATTTGAATATCCTCCTTTAGAACATTAATTTGTTGATATCTCAATTGTAAATCAATTTTTTAGAACTACAGGTATCCCTTATATTGATTAAAAAATTCATCAGTTATTTTAATTTAATATTGATTCTGTATCATAACATTGTTATGCTTATGATAACATGCACATAGAATAATTGTTAAATATACTTTTTTATTAAAAGAAATTGTTTTTTCTGAAGAATATGTTCTTGGTTAAATGAACCCTTTACATTCTATCTCTTCCAACGGTCCTTTCAACTACCTCTATTTTTTTTGGTTTTATTTTATAAGATAGAAGTGAAATGGGACTAATCCTATATATGAGAACATTCATAAACTCCACCTCTATTTTACAGTGGAAACCATAAGAATTTTTCTGAAAAAACAACTTGATATTAGTCAATAATAGTAATAAAATCCCTATTTTCATATCATCCATAGATACTATTGTATGTTCTTCCAAATGAAAATATATTTTGACAACCACTAGTTACAAAATTCATACACTAATTCCCATTATATCCCAATAACCTCTAATGATATGATCGATTCCATCAAGATTTGTGAAACTAACCTTTGGAGCCTAATAGTCAATGTGGAACATGAATTATATCAACCAATCCATACCAAAAATCAATTCATAGGCATTCGTTTTAGGAATAGAGAAATGAATAAGAAATATATACACTTTTATTTTCATATAATAGGATTTACACATGACGTATCAACACAAACATTATCCAAGAAGAGTTTGAATTTACAAAATAATAAATAAATATCTCCACATGAATACCCATGTGATTAACAAAAAATTCTTAATTAATAAGTGGGATACACCTATATCAAAATTTTTTTTCCTAAGGTTAGAGTTCAAATGAATCATACATCTCACTATCAAAGGACCCGATTGATAATCCATGATCAATTTATCATATCCATATAATTTTTTAACCACTGTTCTTTTGTCTTTCTTAAGATATTGAGATTGCATAGGTTGAGAAACCATAATGTTTTTACGATTACCATGGCTTCTCAATTATGATGATAAGAGTTATTCTACTAAGCTCATCTAGTTGAAGCATACCATGTTTTAGAAACATGATACATGTATTTAAAAACAATCTTTGGAGCACAATGATAATTAACATAAATATGTCCAATTGGATTATAATTGTAACAATGTCTTGTTGGTGTAGTATAATCTCATATATTATTCACAAAAGAACGACATTAAAAACATATCTGGTTACTTTTCATTTGAGGAGGAATCTTTACTAATCCTTTGGTCTGATTCGGAGGTGTCTCACCACTCTTGATGTATATGCCCATGTTCTTCTTATTCCCAACAATAGATATCCCACCAATACCTATAAAAATATATATCCTCATTCCATTCATATTTCATGATATATCCATTTCTCCCACTATTTCTCGATTTACCATCTATTTATATTATATAATACAAACAAATATGATTCTTTGAGATAATTTCTAGATGCAAACCCAAATTAAAAATTTATTCTTCAATGAATCACTTCTAGTAGATTTTAAGGAAAGTAATACTAAATTCTTAAATTTAGTTTCATAATCTTTTATTGATATATATTCAGGAAAAAATATTAATATGTATGTTTTTGTAGAACTCAAAAAAGTGTGAGGATAGAAATTTTTGTTGAATAATTCTTTAAAATCCTCCCATGTAACACCTTGTCCAGTTTTGGACTAAATTGAAAAATCCCACCCTTTTAAGGATAGATACTATAATAAATACATTGAAACCATTAATTTTAACATTATTTTTGCCCCATGGAAATAAAGAATTTAATTCATCATAGTCAATTATACTTTTACTTTTTCCCACTCAAAATCCCCTCAAATGGTTGGTGGGTTATAGTTTTGCAACTCAACTAAATTGGACACATGTTGAGGCTCATCATTTGGATCACCCCTATCCATAACCTGAAAATATTGCATAATACTTTGTACTAGCTGTTGATTCACCTATTTCATGGGTACAACTAAATTTTTAGTAGCCTATTTCAATTGATTCTTATGAGATCTACCACCATGTTATTTTCTATACATAGAAAAAAGTATCATTAAGTATCAATCCATTGAAATAGAAGGACTAATAATTAAAATTTAACATATCAATAGGTATTAAAATCATGCATTTAAAAATCCAAACATTGTAAACATTTTCAATTATTTATCCAAATACAGAAACAATTATCTTTCATCTCAAACTATTTTATCCTTTTTTGAACTTCAAGACTTTCTTTAATATATCATAAATCATTTACATAGAATAAAAACTTTTCTTCTATTAAGAATTTTTTTATAAAATGTATCCTATGAATCTCTCATCAGTTAGACCCGTGAAGATAATGTGAAAATACACTTATAAGTGTTTCCAAACACTTTAATCCTAAAAATTCCCTAGTAACATGATTTTCAGTATAAAAAGGTGAGATATGTCTTTTTTATTCTCTTAATTTCATGTTCCAACATTCCTACCAACTTTTTACGAACCCTAATCACGTACAGAAAAATAGTTATACCATTTCAAACTCATGGAATGAAAAAAATATGATACCATTTTTAACATTTTACCCTCCTCATTTTCCAGAGAATATGAGGAGGTGTTACTAGGACTTAGGTGAAATCCATAAGAAACCAAATAATGTAAATAAATGACAAGGGATTCCAATAACTATGGGGGAGGATGAAAAATTTAAATAGAACATACAAAAAAGCATAAAAAATAAACACCCAATCCTCTATATATAGTGAATAAACAATAATACAACCAAATGTATACACAGTGGTAAATACAAATTTCATAGTACCAACAAAAATAAAAGAGAATAATCTAAAAAATACCAAGATAATCGAAGAAAAAATACACAAAAAAACATAATACCAAGAAAATCATGACTATTCTCTAAGTTCCAAATCCTCTAACTATTGCCTGGGAATCAAGATGAATCACTAAATAAATATGATACATTTCTTTTAAATGTGTCCCAATAGATGAAAACTGATATTACATCCATGTTCCCAATGAACATGTGAGTATATTCTTAGTAGGATTTATTCAATGACTTCCCAAATCCTTTTACTAGTATTAAACATCAAATAATAATTTATATAAAACATTTTGTAAAAATTTCAAAGAATTAAAATCAAAACCACAATGCATTTCCATGAGAAAAATATATTAACCTCTAAAACCATTCATTTCATAGGGAATACTCATTCTAGTATATCTACAAACATACCCATGAATTATATGTCATAGTTCTATATTCATTAGTTTTATCTCATCTATCCACCATGTCATAACTAGGTGTCCATTCTACTTATGCATCAATGGAACATGATCAATATGTTGGTTCATGTCCTAGTACTCCAATGGTAGATTCCATTTATTTTTTGTCATGTATAAATAATGAGATGACACCCACCATGTATTCCAGAAACCCATTACATACCATTTCACATAAAAACAATTAATTATTAGATTAATGTCTTCAAACAACTTTTATGTGTCAAAAAACAATGCCATATTTTTAAAAGTAAAATTTTAAAATTATTTACAAAGAGGGTTTTCCATAAATCCATAAAGTATCTCAATTTCTGGGCCATAACCAAATTGATATTTACATTAAGAATCACGAAATTTATGTACATAAACATCAAGATAAATATGTATTCAACAAAATAATCCAATTTTTATGTAATGTAAGATGTTGGAGAATTTATCTACATTTCAATAGTTGTAGAAAACAAAGAATGACAATAAAAATATATAAATCTAATATTGGATATTCCTCCAATAAAAATATTCAACTATATATCATCAATATTCACATAAATGAACATTGATATATCCATAATGGACTACATATATAGTTCAAGTATAGATTATAGAAATTGATCTAAAAATAAGGGTGAAAATGGGTTATTACAGACGATTCATGATCTTCAACATGATTCAACTAAGCTAGAAACCAAATATAAATCAAAGGGAAAGCTATCTCAAGTCATGAAAGGGAAATTAATTCTATATTATTGCGATTTAGGACACTAATAAGGCTTAAGGGACTTAATTTTTTTTATATCCAAGAGTTTTGGAGTTCCAATGGTATGACACACAACATATTCAAATTGAGTGCCAACTGTGTGGTGATACTATCTCAAGGCTACACCACGGGTTGTTGGATCACATGGATATAAAAACCATGAACCAACAATGTTATTCCAAATGTTTCATGTTTCATAGGTTCTATTAGGAACACATAAAGTTTTTCCAAACTGTTCACTAACTTTGTGATAACCCGGTTAATTCCAAAACATGTTGCATGGTTTCCTAGAGGTGGTTCATGGTTTCTAAAAACTTTGATAAAATTGTGAACCTCTAGAAACACTTATAATACACCTGTAAAACTCATTTAAACTCACCGATGTTAATCCAATTATTTTATAAGTTCAATTTACATAAATATGGGGCCATATACTTGAAATAGTGAGTTCTAAAAATGTCATATAACAAGACTGTGTCAAATAATAGCAAGGATGTTTTCATTATGTTTAGTAAAATTCGAATATAATGTAGTAAATGTAGTTTAAATTCATGTTGGGAATATTTTTATGGATTCCCAAATAATTATAATTTAAAAATCCACCAAAATATATAAAAAATTATATAAATGATTACTGTGAGAAGCAATAGATAAAAGAAGATCAACAATGATACATGAAGATATGGAGGGTATATGGATCTTTGAAGGGGTTTTCAATAGTAAAAGGACCTTGTGAGGATGAGTTGGAGCATATTAATTGTATATCCTCATAACATTAAAAGGAATCACAGTGAGAGCAAAGATCGTTTGGTAGAGAAGAAATCCATCACAGATATCGAAGTTAAGAAATAAATATAAAAAACCATTTTCTCATAGATCATTGATTAGATTTAGGAATCAACCTTGTTCGGATAATGATATATTATTTTCCAGGAAAACATAGTTGAGCTACTTAAAAAATCATAGAAAACCTTGGTTTCCTCAGGATAGAAACTCCGATTATTAGCAAAATAAATTATCATGATTAGTTGGGGGTCTTGAAGTTATAGGGGAAGAAAGAAGAATATAATTTTATCAATCGAATACATGATTTGTGGGGATTAAATGGGTGTTCATTCTCTAATCATTAATTTTAATTGGAATTGGAGGAGGCCTTGATCATTAGATTCACATGTCAGAGATAAGGGAGAAGGGATGATTTATCATTGAACTGTGGTTATCATGACACCCTAAAGGTAGAGTAAGAGGGGTTGGTCCATTTTAATGGATGAATAGGTGTGGATTCTAACTAGAAATGGATTGCTTGTGGGTATTCAACACAATATAAGGAATTAATTGACGGTTTTCAAAAGAGAAATTCTTTAATAAATGGGTCTCCTAAGTAAAGTCCCTTGGGAGAAGTTTCACTATGCTGAAGTGCCTTAGGTGATGGATTCCCCAAGTAAAGAACCTTCAAAAATGTTTATCCCAAGTGGGGTACAAGAGAAGGGTTTTTAATTTTTTATTAGGAGATATTATGAATTTAATTATGAGAACCACACTCAATAACAGTTGAAGATATGATTCGTTAGCCTTAGTACAATGAGACTAGGAGAGAAGTGGCCTTTTATAAAGGCTTTCTCCATCAGATGCCTCACCATTTAATTAAGCTAATTAAATATGGTTTTATGTTATAAATAATACATGAATGGGATTCTACAGGCCTATAAAAAGGGGTATTCGATCATATATCTCTCTTTAGGGAGGTTTAAATATCATTCACAAGTGAATGTACATGGGTCTATTTAAAATAAAAAAATGGAGACTTGGGTTAATGCATTATGTGAATCATGGTGGTACGCACCGATGGATTGAATAATCCATCTTAGGTATATGTAGATAAACATGGTTGTACTAACTATAAAAAATTTATAGGGTCTTTGTAGAAATTATGGGAATTATCTGTATGGATATTCATAATTTTCAACCTCGATCATTTACCACTTAAAGGGGCCACCAGTAAATTCAACCACCCCACCCCTTAGAGTGGGATCTGATCTAATTGAAGAGGATAATATTATATTGTAAATTTATATATTGAGTTAAAATTAAATACTCTTAATATAGGTTTCATTCCCAACTCTCTAGTAGGATCTGTGTGCGAGAGGGTCGAAAATCTGTATGGATGAGTGAGGGAAAACAATGTGATTTCATTAAGGTTAAGTGACTTTCCCCACTATATATAGAATTTCCCCCCATAAATTGGTTTACACATCACCTATTGAATGAGATATATATCCTCTCAATCAGTCTTAACTTTTTTTTCACATTACTTTATGTTATGTGTGTGATCCATAGCTGACCATAGAGAAAGGGTCTGAGAGGAGACACCACAATGAAATATTCTAAGAGAGTCCACTTGTGGAAGCCTACCTTAGTGAGGCCACTTGAGTGAGCCTAACTATGGATTTCCACCTATGAAAGCCTATTTTATTGGTGCTACTTGGAAGAGCCTACCTAGGTGAGGTCACTTAGGAGAGGCCACATAGGTGAGGCCACATGGTCAATCCTACCATGGTGAGGCTACCTAGCCACCAAAATTGAAAATTTCGAATTTTGACCAATTTTTTTTAAATAAAATCACATTACATTGGGGGAACATCTCATAAATAGATCCATAATAATTAAATACTATTGAATCCATTTGCAGTTTAATAATGGACAACTATTCAACTATTGTATCTGATGTAGATGGAACTGTATAGATCATGCATATGATTACTGATATTGAGAAGGTTTATTGTTGTATGCATTCTAATTACTTACTAGAACACACCATGGTATTTAAGAAACATAATTTCAAATATGTGGAATCATAATTTTTAGATTTTTATAGTCACATGTTAATAACTACCATCATGTTCCATCACCTATAATCTTGTCCACATGATTTTTCATTATGGAACACACAAACATGAGTGACATAAAAAGTTTTATAAAGGGAACCAACAGTCTTAAGGGAACCAACCATCTATCATATCTACTTAATTATACAATGAAAACGCCAGAAAACAACAATATCATAAGTGATGTTTGTATAAACTATTATTCAACCATATTTCTTCGTTTTATCAGTGATCAAACATATGTTAAGAATCATGATTAGGACATGTGACATGGTGGAGGATTTATGATTAAAGTAGAAGAGAATATTGGGTTCATGAAAATTTATCATAATTATTTACCAACCTCAAAAATGAATCTATCAATAAGGTAATCTTTATTTTTCAAAAATATGTTTATAATAAAAAACATTGCTTTTGGATCTACTTAGTTGATGTAGTCCTTAGACAAAAAACATTCAAATCACCCATGAATAAGTTGGTATGATCTTTTGGGAAATTTATAATATCTATTGGAAACCATTATGTGGGGCCATGTATGATGAGTTAATTCCACCATGTGTTATTAAGGGACACCCCTAATGGGTTCGAAATTTTTTCTTGTCATTTCTAAAAGAACTAAAGGATTCTACATGCAGATATCTTAGTACACAGAAATATATATATATATATATAGTTATATATGAATGATTATATTTCTAGTCCCCAATGATGATATTATTATGTGAATGTTCCCAACATGATTTCCTTCTCTACAAAAGAGTGGAGTTTCAAGAATTTATTGTCTAGTGCTCAAGGAAGGAAAATAAGAAATGTCTTGGTGAAAGGTCAACCTAAAAATCCACATTTAAACTCATATATCTAGGTTCCAAATCCTGTGGTTAAGAAGGTACCTTCTACCCGTATATTAATACCCAAACCATGTTATAAAGGGGACATTTTTAATCACCAACACATTGGAAAAATGGATCTCACGGGGTATTTCCATGCTAGTTCCAGAAATTTTTAAATAATTAATACTGGACATGCATTTAGTAAATTCCACTTTCTATATCTTGTTGGAATTTCAGATATTATGGGGTCAAAAAGAATCCAACATTAATGTTACAACCTACTCAGTGATGCCAAAATTCTAATATTGAGATTTTGACTATTCTTCTAGTTTACTTCAGGAATCACGTTGTTGTCGCTGAAAGATAAGTATTCCCTCATGCTTCCAAATATACACTAATTATTCAAAATCATCCAATACGGTACACCTCCCATCATGATGAAAAATAATAACTCTGGTAATATATATATATATATTATAGTCTTATGTAATGGGTATATGAGAAAACATACCACTGACCTATGTTGATTTCAAGATCATCTATGAGGATACGAACCCTATAGATTTGAACCTCAACAATGGTTCCTTAAATAAAAAAACATGCACTTCGAGTGAATTAAAGGAAGGATAATAACCCTATGGTGGAAGAATAACTTTAGAAGATGATGGTCCAGTAGACTACATGTGTTGTGATCATCCTTCCATCTGAGGATGTATTTTTTGAGTAATTATTTGACTATGACCACTTTTTGATATCATCATGTCCTCTAGTAATATGAAAAAATATTGTTTCTATGGACATAGAGGATTCAAATATTGTCATAGGGAATTAGGGAACATAGAATCCCTATATAAGGAATACAAACAATGAGGTTCTGAAGTCATCAATCTATTTAGATAGATTTAACTACTTCAAAACATATGGTTATTATAATACATCATGTTAATATTCGTAGGAGATGCTTATGGAAAGAGAAAACATTGTTCATGATTTGAATTTAAATTTTAAGAAATTTGATTATGTTAAAGGTGAATGTGATATCCTCATGATATAAGGGAAAACAGATTGATGTAAATTAAAAGAGTATATCCAGAGATAGTTTGGTTTTGGTAGAGTAGGACCCATATAGAAAATGTCTAAGAAATATGGTCCTTGTTCCAAATTAGATCATTCAATATTGATATTGGGAACATGAATGATCCCTTGTATTTAAATTTGGAGACTAACACCATAGAGGTATGGAAACACATCTTGAAATTATATATGTTAATTCTAGACACTGACTCCAAGGTTATCTTCACCTAGTGGATTTAGAATATAAAAGTGAAGGATCCCTTGAAGGGGTACGTAACCAACATTATTATGAATAATATGATCTTTTTAAAACATTAATATTTATTCAAAATCATCCATAATTTTTTTTCATTCTATCCTGTAACTCATCCTGCTGTATAGTCTTATATTTTTTTATAGAATCTATGAGAGTCTAAAAAATAACCCCTGTACCTTGAGTATATTATCATGGGATTATTTAGGTATGGCCAAAAAAAGGATACTCATAGTGATTATGAAGGGTATCTATCCCTTTATCACTTTATGATGCAGAGGTTGGAGTGTGGAGGTGTTTCTACCATCATCCCATTTCGATCACTGTGAGTCAGTGATAAGGCTTTTCCCTTACCTGTCAAATATCAAGAACTGATGAAAATACAAAAACATCGGTTAGGTGTATTATTCCCAATGGGAGTGGTTAGTTGTTATAATTTTATCATATGAATATATATACACACAAAGATGTCAATATAATTTATAACATCTTGGTTCACTTCTTGTAAGATCTATCTCTTTTTAATTTTCAATGAAAAAATTAAAGGATATCAGCCAGGGGACCCCGAGTGAGGCCAAAATACCTACTATCATGACATTAATTTACATTTTAAATGGAGAATTTGTAACTGGGGATATTTTAGTGATGATTAGTACATCCACCCCTTTTTGGTACCAGTGAGGTTGTTCAGGTATGATGACCGACCGTAAATACAATGTTTTGAAACACCTATTGACCTCCTTTATTATTTGTAATAGGGAAATATCTCTTACATGAGTCCCTTAACATAATGGGTGATCTCCTAGTAGTTAAATGGAACCATTATCACCTTCAATATGATTGTACTAGTTATAAATCTATTATATATTCTAAGGTTACCAGTGAAAAACTTTCCATTGACCCACCCCACTCAAAGTTTCACACACATCATAGAGGGGTTAGGGTTGTTGTAGAGGGTGATCAAGGATTGGTGGATGGTCAATTAATGATCAGTAATGAGAATACCTATGTGGTATCTATATATGGGACAACATTAATAACCATTGTCCTTGTTTTTACCGAAGTGGGGATACCTATTTCTCGATAAGTTCAAGTGGTTCTACCAAGTAAGGCCACACTCTCCACTATGATTGACATATCAATATAAATGGGTGAGTATCCTCATTTAAATCACTGAATTTTGGTATCATTTAACTAATATTTATCATTATAAATATCATATAATTTATTTTATATATATTATAGTTCTTATTAGGGAATCCGTTGTCCAAATGATGTAAAATTTAAGGAAATATATCTATGCCCTTTCACTAAGTGACCTCAATCTAGAATATGTTTTTTTTTTCAGGGAGTAACACCAAACTGGATTAAGATACTCCTGACTAGTACAATATTACTCACTAACATGTTTGAAGATAAATTCTAATGTTAATATCTATAACTCCCATGGATGATCGTAATTTGATGTGGTATCAACTACAATGTTCCTTTAGTCTTTTCAGAAGTGAGTTATTTAATTTACATAATATCCAAGTGATTGTAAAATTAATTATTTGCTCAAAGAGTATGAACAAATAACTTAATGGTGTCATGAAGAGGTGGAATTGGACACACGCTCTACTAAACATCACTATGTAGTTTATCAAAATCATCCTCTAATGATGTAGTAGAGTTAGATAGAAATTTTATTATTGAAAAAATGTGATCCATGTAATACAACTCCAGTGGTGGTTATATCCAACTATTAAAAATGTATATAGAAACAATGATATTTTTGATGATTCCCATTTTGAGATCCCCAAAGAATGTACTTAGGTGGAAAGTATTCCTCATATTAAATAATTTGATCTTGGTAGGCTGGGAAAGTGTCATCATATCATTTTTTGAGCCCAAAAGTCCACTATTATTCTCAATGAATCTATGGAGGATTTTTTGAAATATGTCACTAATGATAAAGATAGACTCCAATTTAAGGATTTCATTCTCCCTTTTTCATTTATAATGAAAGAATTGTTTTCCTTACCTTGTTTTTGATATTTATTTTTTCATTTTACTATGTATACAACTACATAATATTATTTGAATCATTTGAAGGTAATTTCATGATAACATGAAATTTTTTATCTTTTAATGAAATATAAATAAGTGTATCCTCATTATAAAAAATTTATTTAAAAAACATTCATTATAGGTGTGTCTCATTGATTTGTAATGTCCAAAATACAATTATGATACACTAGAGTTGGTCCTTTTTGGTGTGAAATGTCTCTTACTAGGCTTGAATCAATGTTGTTTATGGGTATAAATAGCATCATTATACAATAGAATTATTCTTTTTAATTTTTATAGATGAATCAATGTGATTAAGACCCTAACAGATGAATTTGTGATGATAATTCCAATATTAAAGAAGGTTTGAGTAACCTTAAATTTTTATTCAATTATATTTATAGAAATAACCTAACAAATGGTCCATGTATGAATTATTTATCTAACATTGACAATGAACAAGAGACCTAACATGAATAGAAATAATTTTTATGGGATGGTGTTCTGGACCCCACAAACTATGAGTCTTTATCCATTTTTTCATCCGAACAATTTCCTAAGCCTTATTTATAGGTATACATAGAGGGTGAGATCTTGAATTTTGATTATATATACAGTTACAAGTTTTCAAACAAATATTCTTTTCCATTTCCCATTTGAAACACTCAATGTTAGTATACCATATGATATACATGTTTAGTGAGTGAAGACATGACTTTTTATGTGCTTTAACATATTTGGATTACAAAATAGAGAGTTTTATGAATACATTATTAGGTTTTTTTGAGGTTATTAAAAATAGAATTTTTAATATAGATTTTAAGGTTATGTAACATTGAGTATATTTTTTTTTGAGTTTAATGTTATACATTTTTTACCAAAATTGTTCAGTTTAAGGTCATTTATGTTTAATCAAAATCTATGAGATAGCCATCCAAAATCATCTTGAAAGAAACTGACATGAATGAAAGGCTTACTTTTAAAAAATATTTTGTCAAGGGGCATTTAGACAGTTTATGGTCATGAAGATTGGAATGATGTATAATATGATTTATCGTCACATGAAGAGGACCATAAATGGTTATAGAACGAGATGTAATTTCCCTTATTTGAAAATTGGTATGATGAATGAAGGAATCACATTGAGTATATCTAATCAGCTTCAATAGTTAGAATATGGAATTTATAAATCATGACCATTCGAGGATTGAATTAGGGATAGTTAGAAGAGGCATGTTTTTTAGGGATAACTACTATCCATATTTGAATTATGGGTTTGGTTTGATTGGTATTATGGAATATTTGGATAATAGGACTTTCTAATGCGGATAAAAACATTACTCTATTTTCTAGGACATATTTAGGGCACGTATGAAAGTCCATATAGTGGGACTCATATTCTTTGCACAGTTTTTTATTATATAACTATTTTATAATCCCTTAACATTGAAATATTAGTGAGAAAGGACATGATTTTTTATAAGGACTCCATTTATAGTTTCTCACCCTGACATGTATTGTTATTTTTCACTAGTAGTTTAAGATATTTTGATTTTAATCATTGTATAAATAGATTATTGACACAATTTTTTGCAATTTTAAGATCACGATTTTATAAAATTTTGATAATGTGAGGTGATCTATATAGATATGAAAATAAAAAAAACTAATGTTAATGAAGGTCACATTATATCTTGAATTAACTCAAGGGTTGTGAATATAGTTTGAGGACATGATACATGGAAAAATATTTGAAGTGGATATAGAAACTAAAAAACCAATTAGGTATTAAAGGTTAAAAACACCATAACATATTTTGAATAGGGATAGGCGATGATGTAAATTACTACTTGATGTTTTTGGTATCAGGTGTAGTGACATATGGAAGGTACATAATGGATGATTTTCCCATATTCAAATGACGAGTTTCAGTGAGATGTTTTATGGTGTGTGAGGTTAGATTCCCTCCTCCTCTAGATAAAAATATTCTTTTAGTTGGTAATACACACCAGGAGTGTATATGTTGTGACTTATAATTTGAATATATTCATATCCAAATATAGGTGTCCCTTAGAGTTTAATTCACACACTATAGATTGTCATAAATGATATATGGAAATATGAGACACTCAAAACGTAAGGTATGGTTTTTGACATGGGTATTTCTATACAAGGTTGTGGAGATATTCAAGTCTCAAGTTTATTATATATATATTTTTGTAGTCCATTATAAAGGAATGATAACTAATGATGGTTTTGGGAGTCCAATTTTTTTTTATTTTTTAGCATGGAAATTCATTTTACCCAAGAGTGAGATTCTTTACACTATGCACACTAACATGGATCCAAATCCAATGGGGCCTAGTTAGGTTATCTTGTATGGGTTACCATGAATAGATTATGATCATACAAGATGTATATAGTTTAACTTCATATAATAAGAACTCAAATGTCAAGAAGTTTAACATCATTTGACACAGACTCAGAACTCATACAGATTAACATCAATCAACTAGGGATTCAATGTTGTATTTTTTAGCATCATGCGATAAGGATTACGATGGTTATGCCTTGAAAATGATTCAATGATGGGAACCCCCAATTTAATTAAGTAGTCCAATCACATAACAAGAATGGGGTTTTTAAATGGATTCATGGATGTGCCATGTACATAAGATATATAAGTCACTATGTATCCCATATCAATAGGAATCTAGATAGACATTGCCCTTTACATCCGTGAGTATGTGGCCATTAGAAATAATGTAATATGAATAAGGGTTGATTTGAAACTATGATAGGTTTATTTTAGCACATTATGTGATGGTTTTTAATCTAATCCACACTAGATTATTCTATGTATATCAGGCTTACACGTACAATGGAAACCATTTTGGTTTATGGAATTTCTAGCTAGTTCTTGGATATGGGATCTAGGTGTCACTTTGAATCCTGTAATAATAGAAAGCAAGACCCAAGTAGTTCGTAACATGTGGAGGGATATTTTTATAAATATAAATCAAAGCACCAATATATCTTACATGGTTCCATCTTTCATTTAAGGAAAATATTTTACTGATAAACCATTCCAAATGGTTGGTGAAGTTATGTATGATATAATTTACATTACATAGATTATTATTATCTGAACTGGAAATAACTACCAACATTTTGAATATGGTTCACCTCAATCCTAAAAACTAGAGTGACTCACTAGGTCATCTTTGCTCACATGATCATTTCTTGGTGTGATAAACAACTTATAATGGTTAGGTCACCCATGTTTCATGGGATTTCTTGATTGGGGATAAATGAGAATTATAAGGGGTTTTCCATCTTAATTATTCATTTTCAAGCATTAACCCCTATAATGATTTGTATCTCATACATGGATGGGTGAATTATGGTTAAGGGTAGATAGTGGGTGTGCGACAACTGGGTCCTGGTGACAGCACAAACACCTCACCATAACATGGCTATCGGGTCCTGGCCTGCCTAGTACCACTAGTTGCCCCGCGGACACATGGCCCCCACCCAAGGGTCCACCCACATGACTGAACGGGTCATCTGACCAATGAATGTCCACATAGGCCAACAATTTTCCTTTCCCGTGTTCTTTTTCTACACTCACTCACACCCTAGGAAACATCCCAAAAGGTCACCTATCCTGATCACTACATCAGGCTAATCATTATTAATTATGGAGTTCTAATCAGAAAAGCTTCCAAAAAGGAAGGTTCACGTTGTTGACCTGAGTCATATCATTTAGTTATTTGACCCTTTATCATTTTGGGGTGTTACAATCACCCCCCCCCCTTTATAGTACAACGTCCTCATTGTGGGACCTACATATCAACCCAGGCAGTGCATTGCCCTTAAGGCTGGGTACCACCTCTGATACCAAATGTGACAACTAGGTCATGGTGATAGCACAGACACCCTGCCATAACATGGTCGTCATGTCCTTTCCCTCCAGGTACCACCATTTTCCCTGCTTACATGTGGTCCCCACTCAAGGGTCCACCCACATGCAGGAACATGTCATCTAACTAATGAATGTCCCCACAGGCCAACACTTGTCCTTTCATGTGTGCTTTTTCCTTACTCACGCACACCTTGGGAAACATCCGAGAAGGTCACCTATCCTGATCACTACTCGAGGCCACAAATTCTTAACTGTGGAGTTATAATCAGACTTTCTTCTAAAAAGGTAGGTGCACCTTGTTGACATGAGTCATATCATTTTTTCATGTAACCCTTTATCATTTTGGGGTGTTACAATCACCCCCCTTTAGAGTACAACATCCTCGTTGTGGGCCCTAAATCTCAACCCATGTAATGCACTACACTTATGGCTGGGTACCACCTATGACACCAAATATGACAAATGGGTCCCAGTGATAGCACAGACACCCTGCCTTAACATGGCCATCGGGTCCTGGCCTGGCAAGTACCACTAGTTGCCCCACAGACATGTGGTCCCCACCCAAGGTTCCACCCACATGCCTGAATGGGTCATCTAACTAATGACTGTCCCTATAGGCTAACACTTGTCCTTTCAAGTGTGATTTGTCTTCACTCACACACACCCTGGGAAACATCCCAGAAGGTCACTCATTCCGATTAATACTCCAGGACAAGAACACTTAACTGTGGAGTTTTAATCAGACAGGCTCCCGAAAAGGAAGGTTCACCTTGTTTACATGAGTCATATTATTTAGTCATTTAACACCTTTTCATTTTGTGGAGGTATAGGTTGGGAAAATGGAATATGATCCAAGTATCCGTTAATATCTTAAGAGAACAAAAATCATGCCAATCATAGTTATTATAGAATGGAGAAATATCTACCTTTGAGTAGGATAATGAAAATTTGAAGCCACACACCTCAGATTGTTACATTGATTTGGCTGTTATGTATTAGATTTGATCCATATGAGGTATGTTTCTATGAGGAGTGGGAGTTCCCCCATAAGATCTATATCCCAAGACCCCATGTTCCCTTGCATGAAATATATAATGTGAAATATTGGGTTATGGTTCCCTTTGTCCCAAGGTGTTTTACCTCATTCTATGTTAGTGGTTTTTACTCTCCCATATTCAATTATATGGATACTATTGTTCTACACCTATAAGAGGGTATGCAAATCATTCTCTACAACCCCACATGTATTCTAGTTTGGCCTCCTCCCACTACAGATCTGGCATTCTGTTATCTTGAAGACTATAAGATACATTGTTTCAAGGACTCTATCCCACATGGTGCTCCACTCAATGGGAACTCTTCCTCACCCACCCCTAGCTCCCTCAAGGGATCTAATGATGGCCCTATATCCCGATGTGTTTTTGACCAAGTACATTTCTCAACAAGTCCTTCCTATGATCATAGAAACTACCATTATGCAGATAGGAATCGTCTACCCCATGATAGTGCTCCCATATAACTAAAATGAAGTATACATGAGTTAAAAATCCAATAACCTAAAGGGGATGTCCTCCTCCCACTAAAATAAGGAGATGTGTTCTGGATCCAATTCCAGAACTGTGTTTCATCAATGATTTTCATACTGATATGGAATACCCATTAACCTCGGTGCTTGGGATAAGAAATAATTCTTAGTTTGTGAGATTAGAAAACAAAAGTCCTCCATCATCACCGTCATTGAGGAAAAATAAAATCCCTCCAGAATTAGTGAATTTTATGGAAAGATTAAGATTAATTTCTCCAAGAACACTTACCCATCCAACCAAAATATCTTGGTTTTTTTGGAATAGGAGATCCACTAAGGATTTGGTTTAGGTCGACATCTAGTTCATCACTACTAAAGTGTCATAAGGCAATCATTCTCTATTTATATCCTTCTTTTTTGGGAGTTTCAATTACAAATATAATGAGAGAGAGATTGTGGAAGGATCTAAAATAATTGGATTCTAGATATCATCCCTGGATAGTAAGGGGAGAAATCAATGTTATTGCTAAACTAGAGGAGAATAAAGGTAGGGGATCATTCTCTAGGAAATCCATCACAGACATTGACCAATTCATGGTGGGTAAAGGTATCATGGTCCTTGGATTCTCAGGTGATCTGTTTACTAGTTCAATAAAAAATGAAGGAACCATCATTAGTGGATCCATTTGGATTGATGTCGAGCAAATATGAAATCCATCTATAAATTCTCCAACCCCAAGGACAACCATATGGTGTTTGTCAGCTCGTAAAACTCTCTACTTATAGTTTCTCTAACTTTAATGCTATACCATCATGAATTATTAAAAAACTTCCAATAATGGGTTATAATACTAGGGTACCATGACCTAGTTAGAGACATTTTTACTGACCCCTTTCTGGTGCATACATGTGTTTCTATCCACACAAAAACCAAAATTCTCAAGATGAGACACTAGAACTAGGCGTTGGATGTTCCATGCACTGATAGAGATATGGAAGTTAGCATGCCAGATGTTGATAATATCAAGAGAAATCTGGAGGTGAATTAGAATGACAGGGTTTTGGTGGAACTCACCAGCAAGAAAAAATACCAGGAATCCATGATTCTTAAACATGATTGCTTGACTAGGGAAAGATCAAGAATCAAATGACTACGAGAGGAGAAAGAAATAATGTGTAACACCCGAGACTTTTATGTGAAATATTTTGTTTTTATGTTATATAAATCATCAAAGGAATCTTTCACTACACACAACACTAGCTTGGCTTGCTTTACACACAACTGCGGCCTTCCTCGATAGCATGCATCGTACGCAATACCGAGTTTCACTAAACAATGATATGCTATTAAAATATTATTAAAACTAGCCGTTATGAATAGTAATAACCAATTTTTGAAATTTTATAAATTTTATTTTTCAAAATGGACTTCATTTTTGAACTCAGAATATCGAAATTATCCTAGGGTGAAATTTTGGTATTTTTCTGAAAACTTTCAATTTTTGATGAATAGTAAAACTACTAAGTGGCTGTTAAAAAAACTGAATTTTTCATAAAACATATTTTGACCGCTTCTGTGAGTGGAATTTCAAAAATCCGAGACACACGGTTGATGTCAGTAAGTAAAATGTGGTTCAATGAGATGAAAACAATTTTTTGGTGAATAGTAACTTTTTACTTTTTTTACCACGGTTAAAGTAAATAGGGTAATTAAGGGTAAAAATGATATTATTATTACCCTAACACATGTCCTAATTCTATTGGACAAGTTAAATTCGACCAAAAACAAACTTAGGAATAAAATATGACCATTTAGGCCCACTTAGATTAGATTAGGACATTTATTATTAATTTATTTAAAGAAGGGTTAAAATAGTTAAAACCAAAGTTTAATAACTAAATAATTTTTAATATGGGGTTATACATAAGATAAATTAGACTATAAATATTCATTAGAAAGCTAAAAATATTTCCTACATAATCGTATTTTATTTGTAATTTTTAGACATTAAATATTTTAACGATGATGCAGTAATTATCTTATTAATGAAATATTGACGTAATTGATGTTATAAATACCCAAATAAATATAATTTGAGACTTTTTATGAATTACAATAATTTTATAGGTTAATATGACATGTTAGTATTGATTTAATTAACTGAGTTCGAACTTATCATTCTGTTTTGATTTTCAAAAAAATCAATTACTAAATAGTGTCAAAATTGACATAAAATAGTTTACGAAACGAATATTATATTATTAATTGTTATTTTATTCCTAAAAATATAAGGATCGGCCAAATGACTTAGATTAGGTTATATATATTAATAATAGACAACTTGGGGTTAGTTTGGCTTGATATAGTATGTTTATGAACCTTATGGTATAAGAACACAAGAAGACACGGTAAAAGTAATAATATTTAACTTAATGTTAAATCTAAATGATAATGTTATAATAGGAACCTAAACTTGTCTAAATTCTAGTGGATGATAGGATTTCGACCCATCCCAACCTTAGCCTCGAAATAAATCAATTTGGAGCTATTTAAAACCTAACTTGACCTTATAATAAAATAATATTTTTAGTTATTCCAAAGGTACCTGTCTCCTCCCTTATAAAAGGGAACCTCCTCCCTCTCTTCCTCAAACCACTTTGAGCCTTAAAGCTCGGCCAACCCCTGAAATTTTCACCTCTCCACATCCCTAGAGAAATACTAGAGGTCCTGGTCTTCTTAAAAGACCAATTTTAGTGCCCTAAAAGGAGGTCTCAAAGAAGCACTTCAAAGAAGAGGTAATATCCATTATCGATCCTTTCCAATTTCTTTCTTCTTCAACTTATTCTTATTTAGGTGTTTCATTATGAAGTAATAACATCAGTATCACTCATATACTTATATGTTATTATATGTATGAAACAGAATTATTTAACCATCTATCCATCCTACGGAAAATGAAATCACCGTGCGTGCGTACGTACGGAATACCGTCTCCACGCCATGGTGTAATCTATTTTCCACCACCACCTTACTTGGATGGGTATAATGGTGTAAATAATGACTATATATGACTATTATAAAGTTATATTGATTCTGAAATAGTATACATACAATACAATACAATTCCACGATCATAGGAACGATATCATCACTCGTGCGTACGTACGGAATACCGTCTCCACGATGTGATGCGACTCGTTCTACATGATCTTCATATCATAATGATTATATAAATGAATTGAATTAATGAATATGATATATATTACACTAATACCATTCTGGAAATGAGGTATCTATAACCTAATTATAAGAATAAGAATTTATTCGACAAAACACGCATAAGAACAAAAAGTTATAAACACCCGAATAACAAGTAGCAATGAAATATTACTACTAAGAAGCTAAGAATATGACCATATATGATATCATAAAAATAAATATGATTATGGAATAAGTCAATAACATTATTTAAATCATTATATATGAGGTTCGGACACTTATAAAGCAACTCGGACCTAAGGTAAGGGAAAATATCACAATCTCATTTTTATCCGAGATTGTTTATACTTTGGTATTTACTGGGGTGTATTTTATCATCCACATACATGTTTCCTCAATATGTGATATTTATATCCTTATAAAATATTTTATATCCAATTTTACCCTTCGGTGAGTTTTTAGTAAAAGATATGAAAGGAATCTTTTGTCGTTTTTCGTACGAGGTACTTTTTGACTTTTTCGACAAAAGTACGAAGAATGTTTCTTTTAACTTATACGACATGAATGGATTTTTAAAAAATTATTTCCAAGAAGATTCCTTTAGAAGTTTTCAAGTTTATTTTTAATCAACTTATTTTAGTTATAAATTTATGACATGTTAAGAAATGAAAAGTTTTTTTGAAGTAGAAAGGACATTTTCCTCAACAATGGAGTTCAAGTATTTTATCAAAATTATTTTCCATCTAAGATAATATTGGGTTCTGTTTCAATCCCTATCATTACATGGATTTGATTATGTTGTGATGGAAATATTATTATGAATTCCTTTATCTTATATGAATTTTTTTATGATGTCATGTTGTTTAAGAATCCCATTTTTATTACATGAGTTATGATATGATGTATGGTTTATGATTTTGTGGCACACATAAGAATGGTATCATTATGAGATGGGTGGGACCTATATCTCACTCCAATTCATTGGGAAAAGATTTTATATCTCATGAGATAGACATGTCTGGAACGGTAGGTTATACTGGTTCAGTGAAACAGGACTGAAACGAGGGTGACTCGGTTCAGAAATGGTCATTGTCCACTAAGATAGTATTGGCAATGAGTCTTGACTAATAAGAAATGACTATATTTGATTATGTGTGTATGCCACAAAGTTTCAGGTTTTATGTTATGATTATTGGGATTACATTTCACTTCTATGATTTATCCCATGTTATGATTTTATGATCTCTTTTACAGGATAAGATTTCCAAAAGATATGTTCTTATGTATATAATGTGATTGATATTTCTTTTATCTACCCTTACTGAGCATTTGAGCTCACCCTTTTGTATGTTTTATTTCCCCAGGTCAGGAAGAAGGATATTAAGTAGAATATGCCAAAAAGGGACTCTAGATATGATGAAATAAATGGGAGGCAATGTAGATGCTTTATGAACCAGTTGTTTATGTTTCCCAGTTTCTAAATACACTATACCTATACGGTCTTTTCTTGGTTTTGTTATATTTTGAAAAAAGTGTGCTTCAATTTTGAAGTAATAACAATGTATGTAAAGTATGGGTCGTTATAGTTGGTATCAGAGGAAAGGTATAGTCAACCTTTGGAAACTAGGATGTGAAAGCCTCAGTAAGAACCCTAAGGATAAGTCTAAGCATAGAAAACAATCTTAGTGTTTTAGAAATGGGCATGAATAACCTAGGATAAGACCTTAAGTGTGAAATTTTATTCTTGATTATGTGGTTTTCCTATAATAATTAGTGTTTCTCAAACTATTCTTCTTGGTTTTAGTCAATGGCTAGAACCCGAAGGAACCGTATTAATGCAGAATGCGACGGGAAATGCAATGATTGTCCCCCTGAGAAACCAAAATTTATGGGAGCTAGAATGAAAAATCTTGTAGCCATGCTCACACAACTTTCTCAAGCTATGAATCATGCAGGACTTCCAAATGAGCAAAGGAAGGAGCAACATTCTGTTGAATCCTTCATGAGACAGCGTCCACCTTCATTCAGTGGGTCTACTGATCCATTAGTTGCTGAACAACGGATTAGTACTACTGAAAAGATATTTTCAGTTCTTTAATGTTTTGATCATGATAAAGTCATCCTAGCAGTGTATCGTTTGGAGGGTGATGCTGATCAATGGTGGAATCTTATTAAGAATATGAGGCAAAGGGATGAAATTGAGTCCATGGAATGGGATGAGTTCAAGAACTTATTTTTCAATAAGTACTTCCCTCGTATTATCCGAACAAAGATGGAGAAAGAGTTTCTTGAACTGAAGCAAAAGGATGATGAATCTGTCGGTACATATGAAGCAAATTTTACAAGACTTGCAAGGTACGCTTCTGGTATTATTATCTAACATGAGAGTAAGATCGATCGATTCTTTAGTGGCTTAAAACCAAGTCTTCGAAGGGCCTTATCCATAAGGGACTTCAATAGCTACGAGGAAATCATTCGATGTGCTCTCAAAGTTGAGAAGAAAATTGGAGTAACCCATCAGTCATATGGGTTTGATAAGAAGAGGAAAATGAAATTCAAAGGAAAATATAATGAGCACACTGAAAAGAAGATGAGCTTTCCATTATTCACAAAGTGTGGAAAGAAACATGGAGGGAGTTGTCTTAAAGGGACAAGTAAATGTTTCAAATTTGGAAAGGAAGGTCATCGGGCATTTGAATGCCGCGATGATGGGAAGAAGATGTCTAATGATGCAAACAAAGGAAGGGATACATAGAATGAACCTACTACACTTCAATGTTTCAAGTGCAAGGAGATGGGGCATTATGCCAATCAATCCCCAAATCCAAGGGTTGATGATGATGGTCGACGTCAACAAACTCTTAATGCTAAAGACAAAGGAAAGTCACATGCAATTTCTATCAGCGATGTGGTGTATGATAACGATGTGGTGAAAGGTACACTTACCATCCACTCTAAAGTAGCAAATGTTTTATTTGATTCTGGATCGACCCACTCCTTTATTTTAGAAGAATTTTCTAAGGATATCACCTTATTACCTCAACAGTTAGATGTTGAGTTAGCTGTGACAAACCCTAATGGCACAACAGTCGCATCAAAAGTTTATAATTCTTCTCCGATTGAAGTTTGTGGGAAAGTGCTTCCTGCAAATCTTGTGATCCTTCCTATAATGGAATTTGATGTGATTCTTGCCATGGATTGGATTTCTCTACATGGAGCTGATATCAATTTCCAAAGAAGGGAAGTCACATTTCATATTCCATATCAATCTATGATCATCTATCGATGCAAGGATGAACATAACCTTCCAGTGGAAATTCCTTCCATCTTATGGGTCTTGATTCCACTAAATGAAGGTTATTTATCTCAAATGGTTGGTGAGAAACTCACAAGTAAGAATATGCCCATTGTACGAGAGTTTGATGATCTCTTTCCATAGGAATTACCGAGTCTTCCACCGAATCGTGAAGTTGAGTTTTCGATAGAACTCGTACCGGGTGCTTTGCCTATTTCAAAGACACCTTATAGAATAGCCCCAATTGAGTTTCAGGAATTGAAGAAGCAACTCCAAGAGAATCTTGATAATGGGTTCTCATTCCCTAGTGCATTACCTTAGGGAGCACCTGTTCTGTTTGTTAAGAAGAAAGATGGATCAATGAGACTCTACATTGATTATCGAGATCTTAACAAGATCACTATCAAGAACAAATATCCTCTCCCACGCATTGATGACCTATTTGACCAACTACGCGGAGCTCAATAATTTTCCAAGATTGATCTTTTTCAAGGTATCATCAATTAAGGGTCAAAAGGAAGGATATACCAAAGATGGATTTCCGTAAAAGGTATGGACACTATGAATTTATAGTGATGCCATTTGGTCTTACTAATGCCCCTGCTATCTTCATGGATCTAATGAATAGAGTCTTTAGAGACTATCTTGATCAGTTTGTGGTAGTCTTTATAGACGATATTCTTATCTATTCAAAGAGAAAGGAAGAACATGAAGATCACTTGAGAATTATATTAAAGACCCTGATAATGGAGAATCTTTATGTCAAATTTACCAAGTGTGAATTTTGGCTTCAAAAAGTTGCATTTTTGGGTCACATAATCTCAAAAGAGGGGATATCAGTGGATCCAGCAAAAACAGAGGTTATCGAAAGAAGTTCGAGACCAAAAACAGTAACTCAGATCCGAAGTTTTCTTGGTTTTGCTGGATATTATCGACGTTTTGTGAAATATTTTTCATGATTATCTAATCCACTCACCAAGTTGACTCGGAAAGGAGTTAAGTTTGTGTGGATGGAGGAATGTGAAGAGAATTTCATGGAGTTGAAAAGAAGGTTATCCAGTGCACCTGTGCTCACACTGCCTTGTAGTAGAGAAGGGTTTGTGATCTACAGTGATGCATCCAAGAAGGGATTGGGGTGTGTTCTTATGCAAAATGATATGGTGAAATCTTATGCCTCACGACAGCTGAAAATACATGAGCAAAATTACCCAACACATTATTTGGAGTTAGATGCGGTAATCTTTGCATTAATGATTTAGAGGCATTACCTTTATGGTGAAAGGTGTGATATTTATACTAATCATAAAAGTTTAAAGTATATTTTCACACAAAAGGAGATGAATATGCGCCAAAGAAGATGGTTGGAGCTGATTAAGGATTACGAGTGCTCAATTCATTACAACCCAAGGAAAACAAACAAGGTGGAAGATGCATTAAGTCGACAAGACCATGCAAGTTTATCCATGATGAGGATCACAAAAGATCTAATATTTATGGATTTACAAAGGATGGATCTGGGAATTATAATAAAAGGGGAAAAATCATATCTTTCTCAAATGAATGTTCAACCATCTATACATGTGAAGATTAAAGAGGCACAGAATGAAGATGCCGAGTTACAAAAGAAGGTGAGAAATGTTCCTGAATTCAACCTTGATTGTGATGGGATAATAATGTTCAGGAATTGGGTTTGTGTTCCTCCCATCCCCGAATAAAAGAAGGAGCTGCTGGATGAGGCTCATAGTTCTTCATTCTATATTCATCCTGGAAGCACGAAGATGTATAGGGACCTGAAAGAGTACTTTTGGTGGGATGGAATGAAAAGAGATGTTGCTGAATATGTCTCTCGATGCTTGGTTTGTCATCAAGTTAAAGCTGAGAGACAGAAGTCTAAGGGGATGTTACAACCATTTCCCATACCCGAATGGAAATGGGAAAACATCACTATGGACTTTGTCACAGGACTTCCTAAAACTTCCAAAGGCAATAATGCTATCTGGGTCATAGTTGATCGTCATACAATGTCTGCACACTTCATTGCTATTAGAGAGGATTTCTCTCTAGATCAGCTTTGCAGGATATATGTAAAGGAAGTGGTAAGATTTCATGGAGTAACACTTTCTATTATATCTAATCGGGATCCGAGGTTTACCTCAAAGTTATGCCAAAGTCTTCAACATACTCTGGATACAGAGTTGAGTTTCAGCACTGCTTATCATCCTCAGATAGACGATCAGTCTGAGAGAACAATTCAAACTCTAAGAAGATATGTTGAGATCTCGCTCTATGGATTTCAAAGGTGGTTGGGTTCAACACCTTCCATTTGTCGAATTTTATTATAATAACAGCTTTCACGCCAGTATTCAGATGGCTCCTTATGAAGCTCTCTATGGAAAGAAATGCAGGACTCCAACTTGATGGGATGAAGTTGGGGAAAGAAAGCTATTAGGACCTGATCTCGTTGATGAAATGGAAGAAAAGGTTAGATCTATTCAACAACACATAAGAGCAGCTCAGAGTCGACAGAAAAGTTATGCCGAAAACTGAAGAAAAGACCTAGAGTTTGAAGTGGGTGATAAAGTGTTCTTACGGATATCTCCCTGGAAGAGAGTCATGAGATTTGGAAAGAAGGGGAAGTTGAGCCCTAGATATATCGGTCCTTTAGAAATACTGGATCATGTTGGGAAGGTAGCTTACCGATTGGCGCTTCCACCGAATCTCTCTCAAGTTGACGATGTGTTCCATGTATCTCTCCTGAGAAAGTACATACCTGATCCTTCACATGTACTCAGCTCAGAAGTTATACCGCTGGAGCAAGATCTTTCTTCTGAAGAATAACTGATAGAGATTCTAGATCGTAGCGAAAAAGTCCTATGAAACAAGACCACTCGATTGGTGAATGTTTTATGGAGGAACCACCAATTAGAAGAAGCTACATGGGAGCTAGAGGATATGATGAGGGAGTGGTATCCTCATCTGTTTGTTACAAAGTGACGAATTTCCGGGGCGAAATTCATTTTAAGGGGGGTAGAATGTAACACCCGAGACTTTTATGTGAATTATTTTGTTTTTATGTTATATAAATCATCAAATTAATCTTTCACTACACACAACAATAGCTTGGCTTTCTTTACATGCAACCGCGGCCTTCCTTGATAGCATGTGTCATAGGCAATACCGAGTTTCACTAAACAATGTTATTCTATTAAAATATTATTAAAACTAGCTGTTATGAATAGTAATAACCAATTTTTGAAATTTTATAAATTTTATTTTTCAAAATGGACTTCATTTTTGAACTCGGAATATCGAAATTAGCCTAGGGTGAAATTTTGGTATTTTTATGAAAACTTTCAATTTTTGATGAATAGTGAAACGACTAAGTGGCTGTTAAAAAAACTGAATTTTTCATAAAACATAATTTTACCGCTTCTGTGAGTGGAATTTCAAAAATTCGAGAGACACGGTTGATGTCAGTAAGTAAAATGTGGTTCAATAAGATGAAAATAGTTTTTTGGTGTATAGTAACTATTTACTTTTTTTTACCACGGTTAAAAGTAAATAGGGTAATTAAGGGTAAAAATGATATTATTATTACCCTAACACATGTCCTAATTCTATTGGACAAGTGTAATTCGACCAAAAACAAACTTAGGAATAAAATATGACCATTTAGGCCCACTTGGATTATATTAGAACATTTATTAGTAATTTATTTAAAGAAGGGTTAAAATAGTTAAAATCAATGTTTAATAACTAAATCATTTTTAATATGGGGTTATACATAAGATAAATTTGACTATAAATATTCATTAGAAAGCTAAAAATATTTCCTACATAATTGTATTTTATTTTTAATTTTTAGACATTAAATAATTTAACGATGATGCAGTAATTATCATATTAATGAAATATTGACATAATTGATGTTATAAATACCCAAATAAATATAATTTGAGACTTTTTATGAATTCCACTAATTTTATAGGTTAATATGACATGTTAGTATTGATTTAATTAACTTTTTTCGAACTTATCATTCTGTTATGATTTTCACAAAAATCAGTTACTAAATAGTGTCAAAATTGACATAAAATAGTTTTCAAAACAAATATTATATTATTAATTGTTATTTTATTCTTAAAAATCTAAGGTTCGGCCAAATGACATAGATAAGGTTATATATATTAATAATAAACAACTTGGGGTTCGTTTGTCTTGATATAGTAAGTTTATGAACCTTATAGTATAAGAACACAAGAAGACACGGTAAAAGTAATAATATTTAACTTAATGTTAAATCTAAATGATAAGGTTAAAATAGGAACCTAAACATGTCTAAATTCCATTGGATGAGAGGATTTCGACCCAACCCCAGCTTAGCCTCGAAATAAATCAATTTGGAGCTATTCAAAACCGAACATTTCCTTATAATAAAATAATATTTTTAGTTATTCCAAAGGTGCCCCTCTCCTCCCTTATAAAAGGGAACCTCCTCCCTCTATTCCTCACACCACTTTGAGCCTTCAAGATCGGCCAACCCCTGCCATTTTCTCCTCTACGCTTCGCTAGTGACATCCTAGAGGTCCTGGTTTTCTTAAAAGACCAATTTTATTGCCCTAAAAGGAGGTCTCAAAGAAGCACTTCAAAGAAGAGGTAATAACCATTACTGATCCTTTCCAATTTCTTTCTTCTTCAACTTCTTCTTCTTTAGTTGTTTCATTATGATGTAATAACATCAGTATCAATCATATACCGATATGTTATTATAAGTACGAAACAACATTATTTAACTATCTATCCATCCTACGGAAAAGGAAATCACCGCGCGTGCGTACGTACGGAATACCGTCTCCACGCTGTGGTGTAATCTATTTTCCACCACCACATTACTTGATTGGGTATAATGGTGTAAATAATGACTATATATGACTATTATAAAGTGATATTGATTTTGAAATAGTATACATACACTCCAATACAATTCCACGATCATAGGAACGATATCATCACTCGTGCGTACGTACAAAATACCGTCTCCACGATGTGATGCGACTCGTTCAACATGATCTTCATTTCATAATGATTATATAAATGAATTGAATGAATGAATATGATATATATTACACTAATACCATTCTGGAAATGAGGTATCTATAACCAAATGAAAATAATAAGAATTTATTCGACACAACACGCATAAGAATAAGAAGTTATAAACACCCGAATAACAAGTAGCAATGAAATATTACTACTCAGAAGATAAGAATATGACCATATATGATATCATAAAAATACGTATGATTCTGGAATAATTCAATAACATTATTTAAATCATTATACAGGAGGTTTGGACAATTACAAAGAATGTTGGACCTAAGGTAAGGGAAAATATCACAATCTCATTTTTATCTGAGATTGTTTATAGTTTGGTATTTACTGGGGTGTATTTTATCATCCACATCCATGTTTCATCAATATGTGATATTTATATCCTTATAAAATAGTTTATATGCAATTTTACCCTTCGGTGAGTTTTTAGTAAAAGATATGAAAGGAATCTTTTGTCATTTTTCGTACGAGGTACTTTTGGACTTTTCCGACAAAAGTACGAAGAATGTTTTCTTAACTTATACGGCATGAATGGATTTTTAAAACAATATTTCCAAGAATATTTTTTTATATGTTTTCAAGTTTATTTTTAATCAACTTATTTTAGTTATAATTTTATGACATGTTAAGAAATTAAAAGTGTTTTTGAAGTAAAAAGGATATTTTCCTCAAGAATGGAGTTCAAGTGTTTTATCAAAATTATTTTCCATCTAAGATAATATTGGGTTCTGTTTCTATCCCTATTATTACATGGTTTTGATTATGTTGTGATGGAAATATTTTTATGAATTCATTTATCTTATATGAATTGTTTTATGATGTCATGTTGTTTAAGAATCCCATTTTTATTACATGAGTTATGCTATGATGTATGGTTTATGATTTTGTGGCACACATAAGAACGGTATCATTATGAGATGGGTGGGACCTATATCTCCCTCCAATGCATTGGGTAAAGATTTTATATCTCATGATATAGACATGGCTGGAATGGTAGGTTATACGGGTTCAGTGAAACAGGACTGAAACGTGGGTGACTCGGTTCAGAAATGGACTTTGTCCACTAAGATAGTCTTGGCAATGAGTCTTGACTAATAAGAAATGATTATCTATGATTATGTGGGTATTCCACAAAGTTTCAGGTTTTATGTTATGATTATTGGGATTACATTTCACTTCTATGATTTATCCCATGTTAGGATATTATGATCTCTTTTGCAGGATATGATTTCCAAAAGTTATGTTCTTATGTATATGATGTGATTGATATTTCTTTTTTCTACCCTTACTGAGCATTTGAGCTCACCCTTTTGTATGTTTTATTTCCCCAGGTCAGGAAGAAGGTTATTAAGTAGAATATGCCAAAAAGGGACTCTAGATATGATGAAATAAATGGGAGGCAAAGTAGATGCTTTATGAACCGGTTTTTTATGTTTCCCAGTTTCTAAAGACACTATACCTATACGGTCTTTTCTTGGTTTTGTTATATGTTGAAATAAGTGTGCATCAATTCTGAAGTAATAACAATGTATGTAAAGTATGGGTCATTATATAATGCTAACTTAAATAAATATTTCAAGGATAAGAAACAACCAACTAAACCTAATATTATGTTTTATGATGGTACATAAACTAACGATAGGGATGTCATGGGGGGTTTGTTACATTATTTCTTTAATGATCTCCTTACTGATCCTAACATATAGATGCTTAATGGGTATATGGGGAGGAATGTAGGGAACTTTGATTTGTTTCCAAACTAATTTTCAGATCATGAAAATATAGGCTTGGGTTATATAGAACAAGAGAAGGAGATAATCATTGATCTAATGAACCTTAACCCAAAAAGTTCATCATGACCTGATGGCTTTTGGGGATTCTTCTATAGGACCTATTGGAATACAATGAAAGATGATATAATTATGGATATCCAAGATATCATCCCGGGATGGAACTTACCATGAGTTTCATACGCAACTACCATTGTGCTTCACCCAAAAACTAGGTATCCATCCTCTATTATTAATTATAGTATAGTGAGATTGTGAAAATTCCCTTAAAATACTATGGCCAACATCATCAAATATATGTCATCTATCCACCTCCAAGAGAGGGTTTCCATGAAATCACATGCATTTGTGAAAGGTAACTCAATATAGGGGATACTGTATTGGAACAAGAGATAATCAGAGAAATTAAAATCAACTCTCACAGAAAAAACATGGCCATCATATTGGACATGAAAAAAAATTATTATCATGTTGTGTGGAGTTTCATAAACCAAGTACTTGAAGGTATGGGTCCCTCCTTCGAGAATTTTGATCTCATTTTTTGGTGTTTCAACTCCTCATGGATGGAGGTTACATACATGGGGAAGAATTATGTTTTTCATAAAGAAAATATCTTCTAAGGAAATGTGACCCATTATCTCCAAGAATCTACATCCTCCCCCATGACTTCCTTAGCCGCCTCATCCAAAGAAGCATAAGCAGTGGTGAAATTTTCCCAAATCATAGTTGAATGAGTTCTCCCTAAATTTCCCAATTAATATTTTTTGACGACACTCTCATATTCAATAAATATTATAGAATATTGATATGTTTTATTAACCAGTGGATCGAGGAATACTGACACTATATCACATATGTTATTATCAAGTGCAATAGAGGCTTTTATATTTCTAATGGATGTGCTTCAAGGTGGATCATTACTGTACAGAATTACCTTGACGGGATTATAGTTTATCTTCCAATAGAATGAAAGGGTTCCCACATCCCTTAAGGTAGGTTTCACATTTGTGACATTGAACCCCTTTTCAGTAAGATCACAGATTAGTTAATGAACGGAAAAATTAAATATCTATTATTTGGGGGTATGATAGCATTGGTTAGTAGTTTCATATTAGAAACTTAGGATTATTCCCTCTCATCTTTAAAAGTGTATAAATGTATCATCCTGAACATTAGTAAGATCTTATCTAGTTTCATATAGGACCCTCTATAATAATGTAAAATACACTAGGTATCATAGAGAAAGAAGGGATTTTCCCGCTAAGGAAGGTGGTATCAACATCTGTAATCTAGAGGACACCATCTTCTAATAGCATCAAAATTTGACATGGAAAGTTACATAATAATGTACTTTATGGGGGATAACCATTAAAAATAATCTCTCTTTGAATATGTATTTAGTGTATGTCCATGTATCTCCACTATGGTATATTATTTCCCCATGCCCCACCACTCTTCAACCTCATACCGATTAGATAGTAGGGAAAGGGGATATCTTTTTTTGGAAACAAAACTAGGTCAAGGATACCGTAGTTTTTTTGGGGTTCTCAGCAACTGATATATCATTAACGGAGGCTATTTTATACCAACCTCCCATAATGGGTCTTCTAAAAAATATTCAAAAAGATATATTTAGCCTCATTAATTTGAACTCAGATCTGTATAGGTTCATGTTGACTCTGTCTCCCTCAATTTCATTTTCCACACGGGACATACATCAGACATTGAATGTGATGGATCATGTACAAAATTATAATTATGTTCTATGGACAAAAATAAATCCTACTTAAATATAACATCCTCACATTGAGGATGATGAACAAGGTTGTCCCTATGGACACGAACATTAAACAATGTGGAATCAACACTATTTCTTGATGTTCTTTCCGCAAAAATCATTTAGATAATATAACTAACCATCACTTATATTAGTGTTATAGGGTATGTGAGGTGTGGTCCTTCTTCAGCGAGTTCACTACTTTTCTACTCCGAACATTGCGAATCAACTATTCCAACATCGATGGTATCATGGCATGAGAGATAGGGATGAATAGAAAATGGACCGAAACATGCTATTTCATGCTGGTTTTTGGTATCAATGGAAGGTAGGGAACAAAGGAATAACTGAGTGGGTCTCAAACATTGGATGATCCATCTTTGTAAGAAAAAAGAAACTATTAATTGACATGGCTAGACTCATCAGCAGTTGGCATGCAGATCCCACCCTTCAGCAACATCAAGCATGTTCCCAAGATTCCCATCATAGAAGCTATAGATTAAGAGGAAATTGGATTCATTGAGACCCCCTAATGGGGGCATAAAATTCAAAACTGATGGGTTATGTAACCTAGGAATTATGAGGAGGGGGTTTTCATGATGCGAGTGGTTTAGTCATACTGTCGTTTACAGTCTGTCTGGGTCAAGGATCTTATGTCAAGGCAGAGGCTACAATAATGCTCACGGGTCTATGTTTGTGTCTCCGGGGAATATTGACATCAATGAAGTTGAAACAGACCCAATGATCCTATAAAATTCATTTGATGGTAGTGGTTCCATACCTTGGTTGATATCTCACACTATCAGAAAATGTTGAGGTTTTCTTAACAACAACATCAATGTTGTCCACACATGGAGGGAGGGAAATAAATTTGCAAACAACATAGACTCTCTTGATGTCCACGACCTTGAGTCTATATGTTAAGATAATTTTAATGTACTGAATCTTGAGGGGGATCAATCTGATTAGTGGTGATTCCCTCAGACACCAATATTTGAGGCCTCCTTAGGCCACTGTTTCTTTGGATTTAAGTGTCTTTTCATGGCTTCTCTAGCACCTTACCATTCATTTAATAAGTATTTACATTATGATGATGATGATGTCATGTAGTTTATTATATTGTGATAAGGAAAATATTCTTTGAATTTTAATTTCTTATGGCTTGGACTAGGGGTTATCCTAGATTGAGTCATTATTGTACGTGGGGACTTTTCACTATTCTGGGCTGTACGATGTAGGCTCGTTCCAACCATGCGCTCACTAAAATTATTTTGCTGTAAAAAAAACTCATGGTTGGATATTGGGTTGTGGATCCAGGATTTCCATAAACATCCTATCAAAATGAATACATTGTTGTTAAACAAAATATACATAGAACTATATCTTATACTGGGGAAATTAGGAATTTTTTAGGAATAGGTTCATGAGTATAGAATCATATTCTACTATATTTTCTATATTTATACCTCATTTATAGGATAGGGGAATTTTTATTCAATGAGAAAACACACCTAAACTGTTGATAGTGAAAAGAGAGACCTACTCATAAAAATCATTCTGATAGTGGTGAAATTATAGATGTGAATAATGGAAGGATCCTGGTCATCACTACATATTCTATGGCAGCAGGAATGAAGCCACACATTGTTTTTTGGAATGACATGGAAGGATTCAAACACTAAGGGGAGAATATCCACTCAAATGAGGATGATGTTTCTATAGTTTAACATCATATGGGGTGGATGATATCCTATAGTTTTACATCATGTAAATAAGCCATTATCTTATTACTTTGCAACTTGAGATAAGGATGTTTAGGTTTTTAGATTATAGTACTACAACTATGAATTTACCCCTGAAATTTAATGTCTTCTAGTGAGGATGATGGGGCTAATGTTAGGTATTTGGTAATCTTGTAGCTTGGTATTTTTCTTCTAGTTTTTCATTATATGACCTGGAAAATATTCTATTCGGTTTAAATTTATCTATTTAAAACTATGGGAATTGGGTATTGAATAATGAAAAGTAATTTTTTGGAACCTTTCATTGGTGTTAGGTAAGATGTACTCAATATCTATATTGATCGAGGTTAATCTCCATTGTAATAGACTTTGGGTATGATGTATTCCCCATCCCACTTTGGTTCAATATTTGGTGTCTTCTTACCATATATCATTAGAATTTTGATAGCTACAACCAAATATCCTTAGAGAAATGAGTGGAAGATAACTTTTTTATTAAAGGATTATATAATCCGACTATAGTGGATTTCAATGTTTGGCAGTGGGCATAACCTTTTCAAATAGAGCCACTATAACTCATATAGATACTTCTATGTAAGTTCATTTTCTGGGAGTTTGCTATATATAGATATATTGAGTGGGGGAAAGTAAAATTTTATGGGAAGCATCACTTCTACCCTATAGGTAAGAAAATATGGGATAACTTTCATGATAGTGTGATTTATGTTGTGATGATCCCAAAAAAGAAAACATCAGTTTATCCAGGGAGAAATCTTTTGATTTTAAACCATACTATGTAACATATTTGATATAGTTTTTTTGATGGACAATTTTTATCCATTTGTTACATGGTAGTAAGATGAGTAGTTGGACAAGATTTTATATTCTTGATTCCAAATTTTCAATTTCAAAGAACAAAATTGGTATCTTTTTCTAGAAATATTTTGTGACGGTCACTAAATCCTTTGATGATATTAGACAACACAAAGTTATTGGTATTATTTATTTCATCTTCCTTGGATGGTATAACCTGAACTTAATTTAAAAACAATTAAATGGTAGTTTAGATAAATATAAACTTCCTAACTATAAATGGGAATATGTCCCAATGATATCCATCCCCAAATGTAAAATAACAATTAATATCTGGTGACATAAAAGAACTGTAGAGGTCGATGGATGAAGTTTGTATATACATGGAATGGTTGGAACTTATTTTTGATTTACATATAATTTTGTATCATTATAGGATATAAATGACCAAGTCTCTTGATTTGATGAGTGAGTCTGGTCCTTGTAAGATGATCACATTAATATTTTTCATGAATTTCTATAATAACATACAGTGTCTATCCCATATCATTACACATATGGAGGACCCCATAAAAACCTTGTTTTTCAAAAAAAAAATATTCATTTGTGTCATCATATAGTTTGAACCTTTTTTCCCAAAGTTATATATGATGATTATTATATTGGAATGATAGAAGGATCCCTCATTAGTGAAAATCTATTATAGGGAACAACCATCCAATAATGGTATAAGATTATGAGGATATCATATTATCTTACTCTAAGGAATTATTAAATTCTCCAACATTCATCATGTCATAGATGATGACTTGGGATACCACCCAATTTAATGCAACGTGGATGACTATCTCATCCAGGTTATGCTCTTATAGGGGTATGTAATAATTTTCTAGTGTATTTTCAGATACATTTTGAGATTGTGGAATACGATTCAGTGTTGGATCGAAGGTTAATTATGCCATCAAGCCTCATACACAATCATGGATGGGAGATAACACTTATTTATTAATTTATTATTCACCATGAATATTTTTTATCACCAACTCTGAGTCACCATTAAAATTTAAACTGGACAACTACAGCTGTATGGAAAATTACAAGACTATGATGAGGGATTAGCAATCTACCTCATTATTGATGAAACCATTGTATAAAATGATCGAATAAGGATAAACATTATTGTCTTTAGATATAATAAGAATCCCTACAAAAAATATATTGATCATTGGTATTTCTATTAATTTCATTAAAAGGATTTGGTAAGCATTGTCAATGTAAATATACCACATCTAGGGAGTGTCAGGGATAGATAAAACCTCTTTAATCGGTGCAAGACAATCACCAATTGAGCCAAGAATCTAGTCAACATAATTTAGTTTAGGATGTACTTATGTGGATCAATTTAAGAGACTAACTGGACCCTATGCTGTTCTATGTAGTGCCACAAATTTTTTAATATGAAAATTAGTGTGAAGAAGTTCCTATGAATTTTAGTTTTTTGAGTTTCAATATCCAGGAATGATTTCATAAGATGGTAATGACTTTAATTATCCCCCATTTCATTTTTTTATCCCAAAAGGGTGTTGAAAAATCACTATTGGATGATAGTATGGGTAATGAGTTGTTTTTTATAATGCTTAAATCAAAACTAATGGGTGATACAAAAACAATTTGTACTTATCAAAGGCTTTGTAATAGTATTCATCCCATAAGTATCTGAAACCCTTATTTGTTATCTTTATAAAGGGGAATTACATGCAAGAAATGTTGGGCGGAGATTGATGGCAAGAGGGGGGTGAATTGCCTTTTAAAAAAAATTAACAATTTAAAATCAAAGTTAAAAGTGCAGCGGAAATAAAAGAGGCAAGACACAAAACATGATAACGGAGTTCGGCTTAAACCAAAGCCTACGTCTCCACTCCCAACTCAACTGTTGAGAGATTTACCACCGCTTGCTTTTCAATGGTTTTAGCAAGAAACCCACTAGACTTTAAGGTAGTCTAGGACCTATTACAGCTTGCTTTTAATGGTTGAGCAAGAACCCACTAGCCTTCTTACAGGTGAAGGCTAGCTCACCTATGACTCAAGCCTTTTAAAGGGAAGGCTTGACTAACCTCTTCACACCTTGAAGGTGGTGTGAAAACCCAAACGAAAGGAAGATGAGAGAAAGATGGGTTTGTAGGCACAAACCCAAATTGATGCTCAAAAAGATAAATAATGAAAAACCGTAAGAGGAGAAGCCTTGGGCGCCAATGGATTTATTGGAGTTGATGAAGAGCGCTCCCAAGCTTCTTTGATGGTGTTCCTTGGATGTGGAAGTGAGTTGGAGAAATTGGGGATTCTTGAAGGAATGCGCCGGAGGATCGCCAAATGATCGAACAATGTTCTCGTGGGCTACCGTACATTTCCGGGGCTTCCTAGTCCTTTATTTATAGAGGGGGAACCCTCAAATGGCCTTTGGGGGTCTTCGGAGCCGTTGGAGAGGCCTTCGGAGCCGTTGGGGGTCAAGTGGAAAAGTATGGTCAAAGCCCAACAACTAGTTTGACTGGATCCACCGGCTAACTGGTGCTTGTCCACCGGTTGGCCGGTGCTTTGAAAAAGGAGAGGCCTTCGGGCTCAGGCACCACCGGCTGGCCGGTGAGGAGGCCACCGGTTGGCCGGTGAGGAGAGAGTAGCAACCTCTTCTGTCTGGGTTCCACCGGCTGGCCGGTGGTGGTACACCGGTTGGCCAGTGGTCTTGACAGAAAGGAATCCTTCTATCAAGACTCCATCGGCTGGCCGGTGGACTGATTTTCAGTCCACTTTTGGTCCTTCTTGGCCCAATTCCTTGGAAACCTTTTGCCTATCAACAAAAATACTTAAAACAAGATTAGATAAATAAGAGAGTGATTGTGATCATGAAAATTAAACCACGAGGGGTACGAGAGGTACAACAATCTCCCCCTATTTTGATGGTAAAAATCACCAAAACAAGCAATGTAAAATATTGAAATGAGAGGCATGCTTTAAAAGATAAATTGAAAAGTAAAGCAAAGCATGAGAGAAATATTTCTCCCCCAATCAACCAAGAATTTCCCCCCCTTTGTGATTATCAAAATAGCACGGGGCATAAAACTTGATTGAGGGAAATGTTGAAAAAACAAGATAGAGTTTTTAAATCAATTTAAATTTTTGAAATTTGAATTAAAACTTATGAATTGAAAGTTTTGAAATGAAGGTTTTGAAATGAAAGTTTTGAATATAAAGCAAAAATGCTTAAACGATCCTAACTCCCCCTAAATAAAAACAACAAATCATCAGGGAGAGGATTTTAGAACCGAGACAAATTTTGGTTCGGTGAGACTTGCTAAAAGGGATTTTTCAATCCATACTTGTCTAGTGGCGGGTCTTCTCCTATGAAATTCATCGCTAAAGAAAATAGTTTTGGGCCTTCCATACCGGGCATTTTTGCAATCACACTCATAAATTAAGTGCCCGGGTTTTTTACAATAGTTGCAAAATTTATATTGGGAGCCCCCCCTTACAAAAATAGTTGGTGCATGGGAAGAGGAAGTTTTCTTGGAATAGCCAAGCCCTTGGGTGTTTCTAGATACGCATTGGGAACCAAGGAGCTTCGAAAGGTTATGTTCACCTTCGGTGAACTTAGCTAGGGATTCCCTTAAATACTTGATTGTTGATTCCATAGAATCAACATCGGGAAGGTTTTGGATCTTGAGGGACAACTCCTCCTTTTCTTTGAGAAGTTTTTCCTTTTCGGAAGAAGGTTTTTTGAAATTCTTTTTTAAAGAAACAAATTTGGAAGAAAGTTCATGAAAACCTTCCTCCAATTGATCTCTAGCATGTTGGAGATCCTCATAAGATAGATGATTGAAAGAATTTGAAGAACTAGAGGATGAGGAGTCAGAAGAGGATACCTCGTGAAATGCCATTATGCATTTTTTACCGTTGTCACTTGAGGAGGAGGAGGAGGAGGATGTGGAGCTATCACTCCATGTGGCCTTGAATGCCTTCTTCTTTTCCTTTTGCTTGGCCTTTTTCTTGTTGAGTGGAAAATCGGGCTTGTAATGGCCTTTCTTGCCACACCCGTAACATGTTACCTCGGGCTCGGATTTTTCGTTGGGTTGAGCCTTGCGGGATTTCTTCTTCTTGTGCTTCTTCATGAATTTGTGCATCTTTCAGGAATGATTCTCCATTTCTGAATCGCCGCTTGGAGATGAAGACGATGAGGAGGAGGAGCTTTCTTCTTTTTGAACTTTGAAGGCGATGTTCTTTGGAACTTTGATCAGTTTGCCTTCCTTTTCAGCTTGCCTTCTCATGGTGATCTCTTAGGTCATGAGGGATCCGATGAGCTCTTCGACCGACATGTTCTTGATGTCTTTTGCTTCTTGGATTTCCGTGACTTTTGGTGCCCATGAGCTTGGTAGGATCCAAAGGATCTTCTTGACCATCGTTTCTGTAGAAAAATCATCTCCAAGAGATTTTCTTCCATTGCAAACGTCAGTAAAACGTGTAAACATTTCAGTAATATTTTCAGATGGATGCATGGTAAAAAACTCAAAATCTTGACGGTACATGTCCAATCGAGTATCCTTGACTTTGTTGGTCCCCTCATGGGTAACCTCCAATAGTTTCCAGATTTCATGTGATGAGGTGCATGTGGAAACTCGATTGAATTCATTACGATCAAGGCCGTAATGAAGAGCGTTCATGGCTTTGCCATCAAGCTCGAAATTTTTAATATCGTCTTGGGTCCATTTGGATTCATCGGGAGAAGAAAGAGAATAACCATGCATGACAATTTTATAAATAGGATAACCAATGCTTCTAAGAAAAGTGGTCATGCGGGTTTTCCAATAAGTATAGTCGGTTCCATCAAAGAATGGAGCACGACCCAAAGAATAACCTTCGGGGGTGAAAGAAGTTGAAGCCATCATAATGGATCTTGAATTTGAAACCGGTGAAGGTATTACTCAAATTTTCCCTCTGATACCAATTGTTGGGCGGAGAGTGATGGCAAGAGGGGGGTGAATTGCCTTTTAAAAAAATTAACAATTTAAAATCAAAGTTAAAAGTGCAGCGGAAATAAAAGAGGAAAGACAGAAAACTTGATAACGGAGTTCGGCTTAAACCAAAGCCTACGTCTCTGCTCCCAACTCAACCGTTGAGAGATTTAATACCGCTTTCTTTTCAATGGTTTTATCAAGAAACCCACTAGAATTTAAGGTAGTCTAGGACCTATTACAGCTTGCTTTTAATGGTTGAGCAAGAACCCACTAGCCTTCTTACAGGTGAAGGCTAGCTCACCTATGACTCAAGCCTTTTAAAGGGAAGGATTGACTAACCTATTCACACCTTGAAGGTGGTGTGAAAACCCAAACGAAAGGAAGATGAGAGAAAGAGGGGTTTGTAGGCACAAACCCAAATTGATGCTCAAAAAGATAAATAATGAAAAACTGTAAGAGGATAAGCCTTGGGTGCCAATGGATTGATTGGAGTTGATGAAGAGCGCTCCCAACCTTCTTTGATGGTGCTCCTTGGATGTGGAAGTGAGTTGGAGCAATTGGGGATTTTTGAAGGAATGCGCCGGAGGTTCTCCAAATGATCGAACAATGTTCCCGTGGGAAATCGTACATTTCCGGGGCTTCCTAGTCCTTTATTTATAAAGGGGGAACCCTAAAATGGACTTTGGGGGTCTTCGGAGCCGTTGGAGAGGCCTTCGGAGCCGTTGGGGGTCAATTGGACAAGTCTGGTCAAACCCCAACAGCTAGTTTGACTGGCTCCACCGGTTGACCGGTTCTTGGCCACCGGTTGGCCGATGCTTTGAAAAAGGAGAGGCCTTCGGGCTCAGGCACCACCGGCTGGCCGGTGAGGAGGCCACCGGTTGGCCGGTGAGGAGACAGTAGCAACCTCTTCTGTCTGGGTTCCACCGGCTGGCCGGTGGTGGTACACCGGTTGGCCGGTGGTGGTACACCGGTTGGCCGGTGGTCTTGACAGAAAGGATGCCTTCTGTCAAGACTCCATCGGCGGGCCGGTGGTCATCCACCGGTCGGCCGGTGGACTTATTTTCAGTCCACTTTTGGTCCTTCTTGGCCCAATTCCTTGGCAACCTTTTGTCTATCAACAAAAACACTTAAAACAAGATTAGATAAATAAGAGAGTGATTGTGATCATGAAAATTAAACCACGAGTGGTACGAGAGGTACAACAAGAAATATTAGCTATAAAATAACAGATGTAAGATAGGTATACCTGAACCCCTTTCAAACATATAAGATTTTGGGAGAAATTAATTCAAGGATATCCTTAGTATACCTAAGGTGGAATTTAATTATTGGGAATCCAAGCTCAAATGGGATGAATTTCCTTGATGTGACCACAATAGAATATTTTTAGTCGGTTAATATTTTGGTTTCTCTAACACATTTTGTTGAAAACTAAGTCGTGTTCAACAATATTATTATATAAATATTAGTATTTAACAATCATTTCATTAGCATAACATTATATTTTCAATACTAAAAGGGTCTTGAATACATGTGTCAGGGAACATTGATAAGGGTGTAATCATTTTTTAAACCCATGCGTATGAAATGATAACATAATAACTATTAGGGTGGTCTGAATGCCTTGGATTTCACATCCTTGTGGGACTTCCTTGTATTATTATATCATTAGTAAACTTCCATAAAAGAAAGATCTTATAATATTGATGTCACATCGATCAGATATTCTATAATCGAAAATGGGAAATTATCCCACTAGTAGTGCTGGTTATGATCCCATGAATTTATGAAAACTATGATCATCACATTATTTTTCGTAATGGATAGGGTATTGGTGAGTCATTTTAGATACATAACATCCCATTTGATGTTAGATTTAATGTTATTTTAAAATACAACTTCTAACATAACCACATGGGATAGATTCACACTCCAAGATTAATGTTTGAAATAATGATGGTCTTCTGACATTACCATGTTGTGCGTGTCTACATCGAGATCCTATCCCAGATTTTGAGTATAATTTTTGAAAAAAATATCAAATATTTATTTCAATAAAGAGATATAAATTTCCTTCTAATCATGAGTCACAACGTCACTAATCAATGTGTGTTGTGAGTCCACCTATGTATCTAGATTTACATGTTTGGTATCATCAATCATGATAGAGAGGACATAAAAAAATAAAGAAGGGGCCCCTCTAAGATCATATTCCTCAAATTAATTTGTTTCAATTCACATGAAAGCACATTTTGAGCTAAAATTTTCTTTTTATAATTAAAAATATGGTTTTATTGTTTTCAAACATGGTAATGTTGATATGTCCTCACCAGGGGATTCCTATAATTTTTTTCACTCCACCTCACTATCATCTACTGAAGAGGATGTAGTAACATCCAGATATTCATGGAGTGGAGTGATGTTTTTCTTAGCCGATGAAAATGATAGAAAAGATATTTGGGTTCCATATATGATGATTTTATGACATTTTATAAATTTCAACGTAATATAAGGTTACATTCATCAGGGGTATTTTCATCCTTATCAGAATTGAAACCCAATTTCAGTTAATAACGCATATCTGATAGATATGAAATCATGAGAACTTGGAAAGTCAAGTATCTAGGAAACATTAAATATCTAGATTGATTACATTAAATTTATTGATATTAAATACATACTCATCACATAGATCATTAAACAGGTTGGAATGAACTATTTTAAATCCATTTGAAGGTATAGATTCAAGTATAGTTCCTATCACTATCTTCATCACATCGTTTTTTTAGAATAATACACTAATAGAATGTGTTTCATGAAACTCAAAGTTGTAATTATCACAAAAAAATCAACAAAGTGAATATTGTTAGATTTATTGAGGCACTAATGGCATGATAAAGGAACTGTTGTTTGTAGATGATGTTATGGTTCACCGATAAGAGTGCTGAAAGTTGTTTTCTAAGGAACAACCCAAAATTTAAATTTAGATATGAGATCCTTGAACCCAGATGATTCCCTGATTTGTAAAAATGGTTTCTAATCGTGGTTATCATATCCTTAGATCATCATATTCGATGTAGATAGGTCAGCCTCACTATAGCCCAAACAGAAAAGTGTTTAGAATGGTATGAGGATGATCGTAATGTTGTTACCAATACAGTATTGGAATCTTTCATTACAATCATGCATTTCAGAAATGTATTAGGGTTTTCTTTTCCCATGTAAGGTAACCCCTAGGTTTTTATTTATAATTAAATAACCTTGTGTAATATAAAGAGGTCAAAATTTGTATGGTTGACCTCATTTAACTCTATATCATCCTAAAACACATGGGGTATTACGGGGGAATGAATGAGTGCTACCAAGAGATATTTTGAAGGGTGAAGGGTTACCATGAATAAAATATTTCTTGGGATACTAGATATTAATTTCAATATATCATACTTTTAGTATAGGGTCTTCATTTAACCCTAGATGGTTGTTCCTTGGTCTAAGGATCAGATGTTGATACAGGGAGGGATGATGACCCTTTTCTATGGAAAATATTTGGAGGTATGTTTATTGCTTTTTATATTTGACTGATCTAATATGTATATAGTCCAACGATAACTGTACTATGGTGTACATTTCAATATGTTTTCTAATATGTCGGGATTTTCCCTAACTGTAGACAATATAAGAGTAGATCAGATCATCTATCGAGCATGCTGAAGGGATTTAATCCTAGATTCTTCAATGTAAATGTATTTATTAGAGACATGTCCTAGATTTCGGGATTCTTTTCGACACCATATTTCTCGACCTCCTTTCCCTCTTCAAACACTTACTCATAATCCCCAATTTTGGATATGGACTTTAGGTTCATATATTTATTTTATTACAAATAATGGGTCCACCAAGTGGGTAACATTGATTGAGAGATATAATTAATACTATTCTGATTAGGGTTTGTTTCTAGATGAATTTATAATATACAAAAAATTTAAGGAATGAATTATTAATGTGTATAGATAGTATTTGAAACTGGTATAAATTATTTCTCATATTCATTTACCATCCACACCATCTGTAACAAATACGGTTTGACTATGTTGCTAAAGGGGATGCTTAAGCTATTACATGGGGTAATATGGATGAAAATTATTATTTTAGTTGGTCTTTAAGTATTAGATGTTTTGATTTGAATTATTATTTGGTCATCTAATCCTAAAATTTCATTTCATTCTTTCTTTGGATATTCTACTATTCTCCTCCATCATCGGGTGAAATGGCACAAACATATGGCACATGCACCTAGGTTTTTACCAACTTGAGCTTTCTAGAATAAACTATCATTTATACAATGTTCATGAAGACAAATACCTCCAAGAAGATATACCCTAGGATAAAATGGAAGAGGTATTATTCTGGAAAGTCATTACACAAAATCTTGTTTGGGTTTCTAGGACCTAGAAACATGTAAATTTTTTCACTATAACTATAATGATGTATCATGGAACTTTCAATTTTTGGAAAGAAAAAATCATTTTTATTTTATTCCCTAATGGTAGATGCAACTATTTATTCTTCTAATCTATATGTGGATATTTCTATTCTATCTATAGTTAATAAGTATAAATCATGTGCTTTTTCTGGTCGTAAGTGTTGAGGATGGTGTTGATACCAGCTTATGTGTAACAGTCATCATTTCTACTTTACCTATTAGCTTAACTTGATCTATTGGAATCAGATTAAACATTGACCTTGTGTGTTTAATAACATTCACCAATCATTATTCAACTAATAAAATCTACTTGAATAATCCAACTTATTTCAATGGTATTAATATTGTTCTAAGCTTATCGTGGATATTCTCTATTCTAGAATCTAGTAGATTCTCCTATGATTATTTTATATTAATGTTTATAAATGAATTTTGAGTCCTTATCAATCATCCACTACAATTAATTTGAGATAATAATAATATAATCATTCTTATCGAGAAGTTGAGCTGATAGAGAAGTTACCAAAAATATACCTTCCCAATTAGTGACCAATCATTTGCATATGTCATCGTACAAGAAAGATTTTCCTCCACAAGAGTATTTGTTATGAAACAATGATGGGAAATATATTTATTACACAATTTTCCCAATATGTGCCACAACATGATATAAAATTGGAGAGAATATATTCTGGGACTCTAGTTCAATTAAATATCAGAAAGGTTGGATTCCTAAAGTTTGGAAGAGGTAGAGTCACATCTACCCATGAAAGATATGATTTCCTCTATAGCTTCATCAATGCTCAATGTCTTTCCATTACCTCTTATCTAGTATTTAGATATTCTACAGGTTCAAGAATTTTTGGCATACATATCATTTGATAAGATTATTTAGTATAGCCGATGGGTGGGGTTTTATGTGGTCATCTCACACATGCATACTGTCAAAATGTTATATTAGCTGGATGGGAGTAATTTTCCAAACAAATATATGAATTAAACCCCAATGGAGGGAATTATTTGAAATTTATGACATTTCGGGATATGTAAAAAAATTTCCTAGAACAATACTCTTTCAGTTGGTTAGGCCCCACTTGTATTAGATGATTAATTTTTTATTACTAAATATATAATTGAGGGAACATATTTACTTCCACCATAGAGTGATACTGAGTAGGAACATGGCCCTTGATTAAATAGGTGCGGACATGTTTCATTCATTTCAACTCGACCTCATAATGATCAAAACATTCATATATATCCATATTCTCATTCTCCATCGGTGGTAGATGGGGTGTGGCCACAACATTTCCCTTTTTTGGTTGTATCTCACTGATTGGGTGATAGTTGTGCATTTTAAGAATCTTCCATATTTCAAGTGAGTCTATCATAACACATATAAATGTCTTCTTTAAATTTTTTGGTCGATCCTATTTGGTTTAGTAACTTCATTATTATGACCATTTATTTCAACATCACATTCTAACTCATTTGTATTAGAGGTTGGAATGATTTTTACTTATATGCATCATGTCAAAGTAATCATATCATTTTGGGGACTACTTTCGGATTTGCCTTACACTGAGAGGGGGTGAATCATTATTCGAGACTTTTTAAACCTATTTAAACATTTTATCCCTATACCTCTTGACAAGTTTGGATTATGGTTCACTTATTCTCTTTTCACTATCACATTAAATAATGTAAATGTATTAAAAATATGCAAATGATATTTTTACATGGTTCACCACTTAATAAGACTAGCTACATCCTTTCCAAGTTTGGGTAAGACCAGTACATAGATTATAAACTATAATGTAGTAACTGTTATAGAGGATTTAATAGTAAAACAATCTTCTTTTCAATGTCAGTCTCTACACATTGGAGGGGTAGAGAATAAATCCTCACACCTGAAGTGGTGACAACCTTGAAAAATATGAAACCACTTTTTGGTTCATTATACTTCCACCCAAGACAATATTCTCCCTATTTAATAGGGTTTTCAACACCAATAGAGTCTTCCACCAGATGAGACTTGTTGGATGACACATCACTGCCTGATCTTATACTATTAACTTCTTAATTGCTTAGAAGCATGCACATAACCCTATTCTTCTATCACAACATCAAACCTGAAAGCAGCACTATATTCTAATCCTTCTTCTTTAGTGGAAATCAATTGAACTATAACTTCTTATTCTTCTTTCTGTAATAACAAACTCCTTTTTTGAGTGTCAAAACAACGAGGAAGAGCTCACCTTAGCATCATCATAGTTAATATGACCTTCATAATGGAATAAAAATTGGAAACTCCTTCTTCTATGATATGAAATACCTACACTGAATGAACTATCAGTTATCTTCGGCTTACTATTTCTACTTCCGCGAACTATCCCTAACCCCACAGATTGTTTCTTCTCCACGTACCGCACCCTCTCCAGATACTACAACTTCTCCACATACCTTTACTACTCTGTGTATCGTAGCTACTCTATGTACCATGCCTTACCTATATTATGTGAATACTCCACATATCGCGGGTTCTCTGAATACCATACCTTCTTTGCATAATACACTAGCTCTGTGTGCCGTGCCTTCTCCACATACCACCTCCGCATACAACCTCTACGTACTGCTTCCACATATCACCTCGGCTTACCATTTATACTTACAACTTCTACTTCAGTGTAATTATTTCATATTCTGACTATTCCTTCCAATTGTACCAACCATTTCATACATCCCTATAATTATTCTTTGAATTCTGAAAATCATTTCTTCTCTCATGTATCAATTCATCCTAATAATAATCAATCTTGTAGAATTCCTCTTTCAATTCCATGATCTTTTTCTTCTTCCAAGTACCACTTTATCCTATGAAAAAACTCTTTGGTGGGCTAGTCTTACATATTCGGCGAACCTATTCATATTTTCTTTATGACTTCATCCTATGAAGAATCCCTACTCTTGAAAACATTCTTTAAAGAATTCTTCTTGCGAAAACACTTTTGGAACTATCCACGTTCTTCCATAGTGATGATCTTTTCTTGTCAAATGTACTCTTTCTAAATGATGGGATTAGCACTCCGTATATAGGCAAGTAACTTTTTAAATTTTTCTAATCGAATTTACCCAAATTTACAATATGGTAAAATCATTACAACATAATGAAATCCATCTGCGAACTTTAATCCTCCACCGTTTACTAAGATCCTCCTAGGAACTAAGAACCATCATCACATACCATGTTCATACCACGTACCATTGAAATTCCATGTACCGTAGGCCTTATGGTCCACATACTACATCACATCCACCAATGATGAGCCATACCGCATACCACAACTCCTTCTTCCATGAACCATTTTCACTACCACGAACCATAGTGGTAACTGTTCCATATACCGTTCCTGGTATATTGTACGCGACCTTTAAACTATCCAAAACCTGGTACGTTGTCTATGATCTATGGTATGTGAATTTATTATTTTTTCGATTTCCTTTTGTGTTATTCAAACCATTTACTCCTTAATTATCTTCTTTGGAAGGAATACCCATGCTTTTCACTATCATATTGATTGTCAACAATCAACGGCTTTCATCATAAACCTTATTAGTCATGATATTATATCATTGACCGATCACCATTAGTATCTTCATATTTTTAATGGAATGTATTAAAACTTCCTTGTCGTCCTGAAACATCATTCTTTCCAATAACATTGGATTATGATTGGCATCACATATACTCCCCCTTTCCATCCTATGGCTTGAATCACGTGTTCTCTAAAATTATTATAATTCTAGAATAAAAATCTGTAATGCATGTATATATTTTCCTCATGAAACTAAGAGTCAAATGTTCTTTAGGATCACCTATAATTTTCATGAAATAATGAAATAATTCAAGAAGTCTTCTTTTTTCCCCTAATATTTTTGGTTTTATAATTCCAAATAACTCTTATTCCTAAAAATAATGAAACATTAAACATATTCATTGTTGTAAACAATGTATCACCTTGGATATGTGTATTTTGAACATAGGACTAGTGAAACCATATTCTTATTTTAAACAACATGGAGAATTTTTTTAGCACAATAAGAAACATTATGAATCCATATCAATTATCTAGGAATCATAACTTCATTATTTATCTAATTACATTGACATTCCTTCTTCATCTCCTTCTTCATTTTGAACAATACTGAAATATTTTGAATAAAAATACAACATTATACACAAAGTGGTCCAATAATCTCCCCTTTGTATATGTTGGTAATACTCCAATGTTCTCTCCAAAGTATTTGGTTAACATAAAAAATGAGACTATTTTTTATAACCTTTTACTTTTAAAACATTCATTCCACAGTCTCCCCCTCTTATTGAAAATAAATACAAAGTTCATGGAAGAGAGGGTATCATTCCATAAATAATAAATGTGCCATCAATCATTTAACTCTAAGCCTATTTAAGCAATAATTAGTATAGAAAACAGGAGGATTCGATTTAGACAACAAATATATCCATTATCCACTGTTCATGATACCTCATTAGATGAGATCTCATATATAAGTCTTCAAAATTTTCCCAATTTCATTCCAAGATGAGGATAACAAATGTGAGATTAACCATTCTAAGAATAATCAAACTAAATATATTGCACCCATTTCAAAAAACAGATCAAAAAAATTCATGTCAAAGAGTTATGATAAGTGAACTTGGGGATAATCTAATGTTTTTATGTCACCGATTGGTTAAGTTACTCCACTTTGTATAATGATAATTATTTTGAGTAACAAAGGAGAGACAATAAGAAATGAAATTTTGTAGCCCATGATATGATATTCATGGAATTTCCAGAGTAGTTGGATTTGATACCAATTAGAATTGACCATAGTGGAAATAATAACTCTGAAAGCTTATTTATTTGTATCTGTCTCAAGTAAAACACTTCTCATCATATTCCAAGAATGAAAACATCTTTATCTTTGTTATCATGTGTAGAAAACACTCACTACTTCATAGGTTCTCCCCATTAGAGATTTATTCACCATCAATTCCCTATATTAGAATCATAAATACAATAAAAAATTGGTTTAAGGGAATAAGGATGATCCTCCATGATTCATCAATGTGAAAAGTATGTTTGAGATGGTTTTCTCAACCAAGATGATCCATTTTATCCACTCTTCATACTTATATTCATGAGATGATTCAATTCTGATTTTGGTTTTGTGGGTATTATTACTTCATCAATTTATTTGTTGCTGGGCCTTCTTTTATGAAGAACTTTCAAATCACTAGAATATCCTAGTGCAACATTAATATTCTTGAGGAATTATTCATGGGATGGAATAAATACTATGTTGTTTCTAACAGTGTGACCAGACTTGTTGCACCTCTCCTACATGACTTCATTGTCTTCATGTAAAATCTTGTCATTTCCCTTTTCACCTGCCTTAAATTGTTAAACTTATATTTTTCTCATTATTTCCAAATCATCTGGAGAGATCACCAAATTTCCATTGTGATTTTTTATTTTGAGGATTGTACCAACAATTGAATGATGAATACACAAACCTATTATAAAACCATCATTGACCAACAAACAATATCTTTCTAATATCTTCAGTGTAAGGTTTTTGAGCCTTCTTCTTTATTTGTCGTTCACTATGTGGGGAATCATCATTTAACTTCTTCTTCCTATAAACCCAACCTACTGTTTCTTCATCCATACTCGTTTAAATTTTTTCTCCCACCCAACACTTTTCATAGAAACATAATTGTAAATAGTAGTAAATGATGGTATTAATGGTACCTTATCCTTCTAAGAAACTTTTGAAATATCAATGAGTTATTTCATGATCTTGTTATCACATGTTGTTGTTATTTCAACCTAAAAATCATAAAATGATCATTTAATACCTATAGAAACTATCACCTTTTTTGTGAGGGATCAATATGTGTCTTCTCTAGATAGATATACTAAGCTTCCAATTTTTGACCATCCATATTGTGGATAATATTATGGTCTTCAATCATGATCATCTTATCTTCACAAGTATTCTTTAATATTTCAACTTCCACTACATGCATCATAACATTGTTTTGTAACAAAGTGTCACATTCCATGATATTATTGGAATTTCCATCCAAAGAAAAACCATTGACTCCATTTCTCTCCTTAATCGCATCTTCTACTGCATGGATCTGCTCTTTTAGAGTATTGTAGACTCCCTCTTTTTCACCACCATCTTGGATTAATTTTGAGGAACATATTTCAAATTCCATCTTTATTGCTTCAAAGGATCCAACCTGTCTAGAGAACCTTAAATATTAATTTTTTTTATTTTACGCCATTCAATAGAACATCATTTTCTTCTTCTAGTAGAGTGATAACTTCTTGCATACATTGAAATATTCCACAAATAAGTGAGACACTTTCGTACTAAATACTATATAGAATCATTCTTAAACTATCAACTAATTAGTATTGATAATTTGTATATTGATCATCACCACATGTGATAGAGTTTTCATCATGAGAATTATTTCCATATGTTGTAACACACACATCCTAATCAGTTGATGTAAAAAGGTTGTCTATATTCAGTGTGGGAACCTGAGCCACATGCTCATTACATTACAATCCTTATGATTAATCACTTCCAAAACGGTATGGATAACTAGACACTTACTCTTATTTAGATAATAGGGACTTATTATTCAACATTATCTTCTCTATATATTTTCTATTTGTCATGGACAAGGTAGATATGTTATTCTACTTAAGGAAAACTGAATCATCACTAAAATTTCACTTCATTGATTAATCAAGAAGGAAACACAACTCTTTAAAAGTGAATAACTTCATTGTAGTGTATTTCATAAAGGTGTTCCTAGATCTGATACCAATTATGAGGAACCGTTTGGGATATGCATAACACTGAGAGAGGGAGGGGTGAACCAGTGTTGGGGAATTTGTAAACCAATTTCAACTTTTTATCCATATACCTCTAGACCTATTAGGATCTTGATTCTATTATTCTCTATTCCCTATCTCATGCAATAATATGAAATTAGTAAAAATATGCACATGATAATTTGAGAAGTATCACCACTCAATAAGAGCAGCCACGTCCTTTCCATGTATAGGTGTGACCAATACATGGATTCACCATAATAATGTAGTAAATATTATAGTGATTTTACATGGAAAAAACTCATATAGTCAACATGATCCCTTACACTTTAGAGGGGAGAGGGAAAAAATATTCTTCTGTGAATTGGTGAAAACCTTGTCCAAATTTCATCTCCCTACTGTTTCATTATATTACTTCCCAATAAAGTCTTCTTCCAATTGAAAAGGGCTTGAAACACCAATAGAATATTATACCTATTGAGACTTGGTGAATATCACACTTCTGCTTGATCTTCTACTCTTAAAATTTTACTTATTTAGAATCTTTCAAGTATCCCTCTCCTTATTTCCTAATAGAAACCTGAAATCTGCACAACCTTCTTCTCCATCTACTCTAGTTCAAAACCAACTACACTGAATATTCTTCTTCTTCTTGCTAGAATCACAAACACACTTTGTAATTTTCAAAACTATGAGTACCAGCTTAGTTTATCAAAATAACATTTTATATGACCGTAATAATTGTATAAAAATTGGCCACACCCCTAATCTTCTTTTACACAAAATATTAGGATTTAATGAAGTATTAGTTCTATTTTGCATACTATTTATTCTTCCACAACCATTCCCTGATTTTGTGGTCAATTTCTTCCCTATGTATCTCACCTTATCTACATACCATGCATACTACACGTATCTCACTTTCTCCACATACCTCTCCAACCTTCTGTACCACCCCTTCCCCACATACCGCACTTGCTTCACATATCTCGTGTGTTCTGCGTATTGTTCCTGCTCTACTTATTGCACCTACGTCGTGTACCGAGCTTTCTCCACATGCATCCTACTCTGTGTACCACCTCTATGTATCACATCTATGTACCACTTCTGTGTATCACATCGACATAAAATTTCTACTTACCACTTCAACTATTACGGAATTCCATCTTAGGCAAACTATTCCTTCATATTCTGAAATTTTTTTCTTCATTCCAAAGACAACATCTTCAAATTCCAGGAATCATTTCACCTCCCATGTACCACTTCATCCTATGGGGAATCTATCCCTTGGATTACTCGTTCAAATTCCATGAATTGTTTAGTCTTCCACATACCACTCCATCCTATATGTAGTCTTTCCCTTGGACTACTCTTTACAATTCTTCCGACCATTTCTCCTTCCACATACCACTTCGTCCTATGCAGAATCTCTCCCAAGGACCACTTTCCATTGCAAAATTAATTTTTCTAGAACACCTTCAAACCTAGCTGAGTTCATCCACAATGATGATCTTTTATCATTGAATTTTCTCAGTCCTAATGATTGGATTATCACTCATGATGTAGTCAAATAACTCTGCATATTTCGCTATCCCGATTAACTGATATTTTAAATGTGGGACAATATTCACCACATAATAAAATCCATCTGCATATTTTAAGACTCCACCGTGTACTATGACCCACCTGTGAACATATAAACATCATCATGTATTGTGTTCCTATCATAAAACATTGACCTTTTTGGTTCCTTAGGTATGATGATATGCATATTGCATCTCTTTCGCCAATGATGAGCCATCCCGCATACCGCAACTCATTCCGTCGTGAAGCATTTTTGATATCACGACCCATTTCGAAAACTATTCTTCATACATTTCCCACTACATTGTATGAGGCCGTGAATCATTACTAGACATGGTAGATGGTCCATGTACCAATATATGTGGTTTTCTTCCTTTGTTGATTTCCTTCATCATTCCGCAAACCGTTCACTCCTTCCATACCTTCTTAGGAACTAACACACATACTTATTCACTCCATATAAAGAATATGTAGAAACATAAAATGTAGATGAGACATATATATATCCAGAATAAGATAATGTATACTATAATATTTCAAATCCTTAATAATTATATACTCATTAGGGTATATGGGTCAAAACAGAACTATTATGTTGTTTTTGGCTTGTACTTTTCTCATGTCTATAACACTCTCATTATCCATGGAAAGAGGATCCTCTAACTAATATGACCTATGTAGTCATTCCCAATCTACCTTATCGAGGGGATTGAGAATTCTTGTCATCTCCACCATTGAATTATGAGACAAATGTTCTTATAAAATAAGGGAAAATTACTCCTTCTTTAGAACACTCCTTGACCAACCGATTAATGAAGAGGCATCTGAAGTGATGGGACTCAAACTCTCAAGAATATATTAATATGAAGGCATCATCCGAGTAACATGGATAAAGGGATAAAATTATTATCTGAGTGATGTAGAACTATGAGTAGGCCCTTTGTAGTGAATTGTATCGGAATCACCTCCAGGGCGTTTGGTTCTTGATGAACGGTAAAGGGGAGAACGTCTTTAATGAATTATCAACTAGCCCTGAAGTGTATTTTGATTACTGAAATCAAGAGTAGAGTTCGCTTGTATGATATGTATTCCATAAAATGGATCAGTACCACAATGAAATCTATAGGTAGGAACTTAAAAACTATTAATTACATTACAATATGGATGATCATCATGACTGTAGCTACTTCCCAATTCAAATGATGAGGTATCAGTATCTTGTACTGATATCAAAATATGATTCAATGCCTCAAGAACATCATCATCAATTAAGGAAGGAATATGGGCATACTCTTTATCTTTGAACATCGTTAAGATATCCTTAAAGATTTTTACATCAATAGGTCAAGATGATCATTATATATAGAGGTCTTCATTGGAAGAAGCCATCTTGGTGGGCTCCTATGTTACTTTTGGAATATGTGAAGGATTATTTTGAGGATAGATAGGGATATAATATTTCCCTTTATTATTTAGAAGAATAGGACAGAGAATTCATTTTAATTTGAAAGGAGTATAATACCACCCTTTTTATGCCATCATTATATGGCATTGGTGCTTCTTGGATTGATGTGGTGAAAGAAGATGGGCCTGGTATTGAGGAAAATCTAGAATGTGTCCATGTATTTTAGTGGTGCTAAAAGGGTTATATTCCATCCCAAAAGTGATTATAGAAATACTCAAACAGATTTTAATTGGAAAAAATTTAATCCTGATCCCAATATTCATTATATAATAAGGCATCATGATGACCCTCCCAAATGAGAGTGGGTATATGATCTCACTTATAGGTAGTTCCCAAAATGTGTTGATGAGTTAATTCCAAATTGGAAGAGGTAGAAATATGATCCATTCCCATATTGGAAACAATAATACAACATCATGAGTTATTTGAAAGTTCTATTACTTCTATTTGGATATTCTAGACACATTTCAAGGAGTGGGTTGAAATATGAGTTATCCCATCCACTGGATTCAAAATTTGACAACGAGATTATGTCGAAGGAATGGGAATATGAATCCATTTTTTGGTGATAGTGGAGATATAAGTAAACTTAAATACTTCATTCGACTCTATATTTTACTGAATAGATTCATATAAAAGAGAATAAATATTGTCTTTCCCTTGGATGGATAGTAGGATAGGTTGGTTTATTTCTAAAAATGTATAAAAGGTATGGTAGAAATGCTTCTAGGAAAAAGTTGGGATACAATACTACTCTTCAATTTCTTCCATAGTGTATTTACAGATATTATCTATTTGAATAATTATATGATACCATTCTACATATTTAATATCTCACCATCCCTAACATGATATCCTGGGTTCTCAATCATAGTTTATTGTTATAATGGCCCTCAATTTTCATACATTGACATTACATAACTTTTTTGGAACACATGAAACATTATACGAAATTATTCCCAAAGTCCATAGAAGTCTAGTGAATTTGGAAACCTGTAAACATAAAAACTTGTACAAATGAGCTACGTTATCCCCCACAATGTTATTCTTGACTAGATGATTCTTAGACACATCAAACATATTACAAATCTTCAAAACATAGGGATAGAGACATAAAAATTGTTGAGATCAAATTCTCCATAATAGTAAACAAGGAAAGTAGGTAGGCATAATCATTAGAATAATTGAATGATAACAAGATCATGAACATTGGAGATCATAACCAGCATATAAATGATTAGATACATGAATAATAGCATTAAACATGGAAGTTCATTAGACCCAAATCATAAGGAAATAAAAAAAATCCTTGAAATCCTAATGTAGGAATATAACATTGAATTATGGTAGACACATAAGAATATATAAGGATTTCCATAGTATCCAAGGAATTGTTTCTGAGAGCATCTTAGTGGACAAAGTCCTTAAAAAAACTGGGTTCCACCCCATTCGATACGTGTATTACTGAACCAACTTCACTCATCATTCTAGCCCTGTAATATAGAAACAAGTTCATTTCCCATTATTGCCCCGTGATACTGAACTGAGTATATTTCATGTTCCAGCCATGTAATACTAAACCGCGTTATTTTTTTTTGTTATAGCCATGTCTATCTCATGAGATATAAATATTTACCCAATACATTATATAGAGATATAGTTCCCACTGTCATCACAATTAAATCATATGTACATGTTTCATAATATCATTTACAATCATATCGTAATCGATAAAATTAAATGGGTGTCATTATCATATAATCATATTACAACCTTTGTAAAAAGATAAAAGCTTCATAAATATTTCCTCCAAATCACAATCCTTGAAATGTAAATAGATTTCATAAACATATAACACATTATAGAGAAACATGTTTCATAATTTCCATGATATTAATCATAAACAATCCATATAATGAATACAAATAAATCCTTTAGCTAATTTTATAGAATAGAATGAGTAACATAAATTCATGTAATCTTAGATTAAAAATAATTTGGAAATATATTTGAGAAAAATTTCTTGATTAAATTATTATTTCATCTTTGAAAAAGGGTTTTTAATACCTAAAACCATTTAAAAATTATTTTCCTATAAAATAACTTGAATGATTATAAAAAAGTCCAGAATTCATTTTGAAACCCTTCTTCCGTTAAACATATAAAATAATTATCACAATATTTTTAAAACCATTCTATGTGAAAAATCATTGAAAAGTTATAAATAAATATTAATTTTCTTGAAAAACATTTATTTCAAAATACTTTGAAAACATGTTAGGTGAATAAAGTATGTATCTTACAAAAATAGAATGTGTGATGAACTATCATTTCCAAATGTATAGACTCCTGTCATAATAATTCAAAAAACCTGTATAATAATTATAAATTCATTATAAATATAAAAATGAACCATATTATTTCTTATAATATAATATAAGTTTTTATTATGACTTTATATTACCCACAAGTTAACAATTCTATGTTAAGCATTCACTTCGGGTAATACACTTTTCATTTTTGGCATGTGTATTAATTTGTTATATTTATTGTCCCCATACATGTATCATGATTCCAAAATTTAAAAAATGATATAAATGTCATTTATATTCAATATATTTTTATTATAATAATCCATATAATATATATATATGGAAAGGAAAACAAAATTCATGGAGATGGTAAGTCGTACGTACACATGATTGTTGTTTCCATTTTTATTATCATTTTGAATGAAATAATGAAAATGAAATATATATATATATAATTATTGAATTATAATTATTATATTATATGTATCATATAATTTCTCTATTCTCATCCTTAATACATTCCCTTTTGTATGCCAATGAATCACATCACTTTGATGGGGTGGTAGTCCACAATCCATCAAACGAAATTATCATCTTACACCAAATGGAAAGTAAAAAAGGTATATATTATAAAATAATGAAGAATACTGAAAACAAAATAAATATAATATATAAAATATCTATAAATATATTTTCCAGCATAATTTGCACCCAGATATGTGGAAATTAAAAAATGAACAATCATTGTTTTGTGAGGTAGTAGTTCGCCGTACAGATAAACATTATATTCGTTGCCCATTAGATGGAGGTGTGTATAAGTGTAGGTATAGAAATTAGCATAATACATCTTAGTATATTTATGAATTTTTTTATAAAATCACCAAATAAATATATTTAAGGGAGTGGTGAATGAAAATAAAAAAAATGAGATTGAGAAAAGATGTTAACTTTTAATCTAGAAACTCCTTTTGGGTTGTACTAAAATGATTTTGTGGGTTAATTTCTATCCAAGGTGAGGTTTATATGAGTAAGGGATATTTTGGAACTTTATTTTGTATGTATTTTAAAAAAAATGTTTTTTGAGATCATTGAAGAAGAGGTAGAGGTGGTGGCCTTTTATAGTGGAAGGAAGTGACACACTTTGAATTTTTGAAAACATGTTAGGTGTACCAATGTTTTCACCAAAAATAGTAATAAAAAACCAAATAATGGAAGTTTTATAAACTAATAATGTATATAAAATGGTTTTTTTTTTCAAAAGTATCTAACATGTTTTGGGTCTTAAACTTATGGTTTAGTACTTTATAAAACAAATTTTTCTTTTAATCATTGTAATTAATTTTAATCACTTTCACCAATCCATCTTGTCAAGAAAATATATACCATATTATAAATTATAAATTATTATGATTCATATTATGGAATAAATTTATACGAATTATTATCACATATTTTAAATACATTAATAAAATATTAATCCCATTGATGTGATGATAGTGTGGGTTTTTAAAGTAAAAACGTCCAAACATTTACTAAGTTTTTATACCCAATTTCAATATGAAATTGATTCAAATGACCAACATTGGAATAATTGATACAAATATTATATAATTTTACATTGAAATAAATTTATAAAATAATTAAACCTTATAAATATATTATATGAAAAGGTAGTTTTCAATTAAAATATGATATATTCCACTATTTATCCTAAAAATAACGATTCTCAGAAAAATACAAAACATTCACCTTAAGATAATTTATAAATATTAAGATAAAAATTTAATTTTATCTTATAAAATTTTATTTCTAGATATGAATAAAAATAATTTTATAAATTTTCACAGAAAAATATTAAAAGTAGTTTGTTTGAGAAAATATTGTTTTTAAACAGATACGGTGTTTACCAAAAATTATGTCATTAATTATCATTTTGATTTATTATTATAAAGATATTATAAATATTTTACAACATTAGCTGTGAATGTGAATATTAATAAGTTTAATCACTATATTTAATTATATCATTTAAATAATTATAACAACAAACATAAATTTTATATAAACTCAGTGTTGCGTGTAACGTATGCCATGTTGGCATAGCTTTTTGGGAATTATATGGCGGTGTTTCATCTTATGTTTTCCAAGTCAGTGTTTCCATTATATCAAGATGAAATTTATGTTGTGTGTAGTGCATGATTAACTTGGCGAGGAATATAATACGAGCAAAAAAAGAGATTTAATATAAAATGAACTATTTTTAGTGTTACATGAAATGAAAAACATCTCAATTGTTAAATTAATTAGAAAAAAATGATTCACAAAATATCAAGGTGTAATACTATACCCCCCTTTAACATGAATTTCTCCTTTGAAATTCATCTATGATATCAGAGGTTTAATACCTGAATGTTTCATTCACAAAAACCCACATCCTAAAAATAGATACTAAAACATCCCTAGAAATGTAAAAGTTAGAACCATAACAGCTACCTAATGTAAAATATAAAAAGGTTTCAACATAATATTACATAAGTTTTCAATATAGATTAGACACGGAGAAAAAGTTTAAATATTTATAGTTTGTGATTTAGGTCATCAATCAAAAATAAGTGAATGATCAAACAAAAGTTTACAGGCTCAAATTCATAAATCTATAATGATTTATAAGGCTATTATATCAAAAATAAATTAAGGTATTAAGAAAACACTTTTTTTATTAACCTATGTTTTAGAAATTGTTTCATTGGCCGTGAAAATAAGGAAATATACTTACTTTATATATTTAAACAAAAAAAATTTCATTTTTCGGTTGTGCTTTTAACTATTTCTAATTAATCCATTACACAAATTAATAGATTTCCATAAATTAGCATTGCTTACCAAAGCACTAACATACTCTTTTAGAGTATATTAAGGTCTATTAATGAATAAAAAGTTTATCTATTTATCTATAACTATTATAAAAAATCAATATAATTAACATGTTAATATTTAAACATAAAAACTAAAACTACTATTTCATCATAAATAATTTCTCATAAAAAATAATTTTACATTAACTAGGACATCTCATAGGCCAGTGATTGGTGTGAAACCCTCATCTTCCTTCAGTCATGGGGTCAAGACCCGCTTACATTACACATTTGATTGGTTTTGACCCAACATATATGAAGTCCTTTTTTTTGAAACCACACTAATATAATTACCAAAATATTATAGACATCTTTGAAATATGGTTTATCACTATGTATCCTTTTATAAAAGCTTTCAATACAATATCAACACATAAATACTTTCCCTGATGTTTAACATATTAATTTAATAAATGTTTTTCCTTCTATCCCCTCTAAAAGAAGAAAATTAAAGAAATGAAATAAGTTTATGAAATCATTTTATCATTGATCCCCCATATATCACAAACAAGCTATTGGTTGTCAAATTCTAAACATGTGAATAACCTTATGGTAAATTCTATTGTAACATGGTAAAAACTTGAATTACCATAAATCCTGTTTGAAAACATGAATTCTTCCCTATTTCATAGATTATTAATATAATCCATAAATCCAAGAAGTGGTAAATGTCATCCATGATAGCATGAGCTAATTTTCAATAGGTCCATAATTAGTTTAAATGTAATGAGTACCATCCAATTTAATTATTGATATCTAACATATCATTATCCGAAAAAATATCTTAACATAAAGAACATATTAAGGGTTATATTTCCCTTAATCTTGTGGTTTCCATGGACAAAAACATGCCATGATATCACTCTACCATCCTATAAGACCCATTCAATGGGTTCTTATAAATCTGTAGGGAAAAAATAAATGAAACAATCCTTTTATGTTTCACCATTCATGTGACATTATTTTTGAATCCAAATCCATAAAAACATTTATTAGTCTACTTTATTAGTATTCTATTTACAAGGCTACCTTATCCAATTAAAAAATATATCATTCCTATAACATTTCATTTTTTGACTCATCATCATATGCAATGTAACCAATACTCACACGCCATTGCTACTTCTATTTAGGAGCATTCTTCTTGTGACAATGACTTTCATTATGACCATTTATTCCACACATAAAGCACATGACCATCATTTATTCCTTAGAGAGGAAAATATTTTCTTCCATTTCATGAATTGAACACATCATTTTTCCTTGCAGTCACAAGATTTTTTTTATTTTCTTTGTTAATAAAATATTATTATTCCACTATGACATTAACTTAGGTGATTATTTATACATTATTGATAGAAAGAAAACCAAATCATGTTTCCTCCCTGGTCTCCATTACCCAAAATCTCTGTGAACTTCTTTTTTTTCTTTCGTGGTTTGTTTGAGAGTTGTCTATGGTACACGTTTTTAATCATTTTCCATGAAAACTAATAAGGTGTGATCACAAAATCTTTCTCTCCAGTGATCATCCCACTTGACTACTCATCATAAAATAGTCCATCACATTCAACATTATTCTAGTTCCTTCCGGTTCCCACCATTGATTATAACCAGATGCATAGTGTGAGCATTACTTATCATAGTAGAAAACCACATAGTCCTGAAAGTATTTACTTATATGATGTCTAAATCATGAAAACAAATTTAATCCTTGTCACCATAGGTTTATACTAGGTTATTCATAGCCAAACTATATTTAAATCCTTCAAGATTGATTGTGAAGATCATGTCCATTCCCAAAGAATATCCATTGAGAGTGTGAAATCAGGTATACAACAAGGCCAGTTGTCATATACCAGATTACCCCAAGTCCGGAAAGAACATCTTTTCAGAGTTGTTACCCCTTGGTGATTTATACCTGATCAAAATTGACTTGTAGAATCTATAATATGATTTATTTTTATGAAACAACTCACTATATCATTTATCAAAATTATAGAATAATTTCTTATACTTTTCAATATCCTTAGACTAATACATAGGAATGTACATAGTGTTGTTACTAAGTATTTCCCATCCTATCTTCAGTTGTTTAACTAATCTTTTTACCTGGTAACAACTATAACAAATAGCAAATTTTAAACATATAAATTAAAAAACATTTCTATAATACTTAAAACATTATACAAAGAGTCTCCCAAATACATAACTTGTCTCGTTCCTTTAGAAACATTGAAATGTGTACACTATTACGAAATAGTATACATTATCTCACACTCTGTATAGCATCCCGTCTTTTTATAACATAAACTTCCATTATATTACACAAAACTGAGGATATTTAAGGTTTAGTGTCATGGAAACCAGGAACGTAAATCATGAAAACAAAATAAAACATTATTCTTAAACACTTGAAAGGATTCTCCTTAAGTTCATCCTAGGTTCATTACTGCATCTCATAACTTGGGGACATACATCAAAAGAAAGGGTGAGAAGAAGGCCCACTAAGGGAAACAAGAGACACATTTTACATATGAACTTGAGATACATCAATAAAGTCATGAAAAGAACTTTAAGGCATGAGAATGAAATCATGAGGCATATCAAAAACAAATAACATTTTTCATAACTTGAAGATTTGGCTACATAATTTAACATAGACAATCATGAACATATCTCCAAGGTCCATCCCCAAGGTGTCATTTGAAAATTACCATGGTTATTCACCAAGGTATCGTGAAAATTGTAATCTCTAGTGGTTACATCATTACCCAATACATTGGAGCGCTATCAGGGCGCACCCTTAACTTTGCCTTTACTATCATGTGAGACACATATATCATCATCAAAACTTTCATAAATAACCCATATAGCATAAAATAAATGGGTTTCATTTCATAATCATTATGTTTTAAAAACTTCTTTAAAGACATGATCTTTACGTCACTTTAAACCCACGAAAATGGAAAGAGGGTTTCATGTTTGTAAATCCTAGAATTTAAAATAGAACATTTTGATATATATGTGAATACCCCTGTATAAATAAGATCTTTAAGTATTCACTTTATAACATAAAATAATTTTGAGAAAAGAGAGAGAGGCACTTTGAGACGAAAATTATGCAGCATAACAGCTATGTTACAATGTTTTTTGAAGACAATTAAAAGAGAGGGGACATGGGTAAAAAATTCATAAAGGACCCATAAAATAGTATAGGGACAGAATATCAGGGATTTATGAACATGTTAATGAAATTTGAAAATATACCATGTGAAAGGAAGAAAAAAATAAGATTTCTCTTATGAAAATTCGGTAGCCTAACAGCGTCACATAAACTTCAGCCAAAATGAATTGATGAGATCAAATAGGGTCTCTCATAATATGAAGATAAAAGATCAGTATGATAGATATAGAGATCATACCCCAACATAATAAATGGAACTTGAAAGAATTGACATGAAAGTATAACTTCAAAACGATAAGGGTGAAGAACCACTTAAAAATTCGACAGCCTGACGGCGCCACTTAAAACATAAAAATAATGAATTGAAGAGATCAAATGGGGTCTTTCATCATATGATCATAAAATATCAGTATCATAAATTTAGAGATCATACCCCAACATAATAAATGGAACTTTAAATACTTGACATGAAAGTAGAACTTTGAAAAAGAGAAGGTGAAAGAATCCCTTAAAAATTTGGCACCCTAACGACGCCACTTAAAACTTCATAAAATGAAATGATGAGAGTAAGAGGGGGTATCTCATCATACGAACATAAAATGGACAGAATAATGAATATAAAAGAACATCCTCAAACATAAGAACATGGATTATAAAATAATTGACATGGAAGAGATCACTTGAAAAGAAAGAGAGGGGTCAGATCCCTTACCTTAAAACATAACTCTTAAAACTCAATGGTTTGAACCTTGAGGGCTTGGGGGAACCTTGGGAGGACTCCTTGGGAGGTAATGAGACCCGAACATCGTTGGGGAAGAGTGGGGAGTCGAATGGATGAGAGGAGAGCTTGGTATTTATAGGGAAAGTGAGGGGACAAGGCATTAATGGCCAAGAGACACCTCACATGTGCTTTTCAAAAACCCATGTGATCTCTCATGATATTTCCCATAAAGTTAGGCCACATGGGGCCCCCAAAACAATAATTCATCACCCTTGGCCGGCCAAACCTTAAAATATATTATGACATCATCATGACACAGCTATGATGCCATTAAACATACCGAAACCCTATAACTGTATTTTTACTACTCACTGAAAATTCAACTTTCTCAGAAAAATCCCAAACTTTCACACTAACCAAATAACAATGCTCTGATTTCAAAAATTAACTCCATTTTATAAAAATATTTTTCTAAATATTTTAAATTTTATTTTTAAATAAATACACTATTCACTAAAAATTCATTTTTTTCAGAAAAATCCCCAAAAATTACATTTACATAATATCGATGCTCTGTGTTCAAAAATGAAATCCACTTTATAAAAATAATTTTCTAAATATTTTTAATTTAATTTTTAATTAAAAACACTATTCACCCAAAAAACTAATACTTGAATAATAATTTATGAAACTGTTATTTAACCATTTTATTGAATCACATTACTTAATCAAGGTGCCTAGATTATATTAATACTTTCTTTAAGTGATATTACTAATCTATTTGGACACATTACTAATCCTAATCATAAAATCACTATTCATAATTTACTATTCATAAAAAATCAAGTCGATATTATTAGAATCTAAATTTCATACTGAACATAATTGTAGAAGACCATTTTCGAAAATCATTACAAATTTTTAATTATTTAAAGTTTACCTAAACATTTTTAAAATATCCTATTTCTAAAATTAATCAAAAAATGTGATTACTATTTTTTTCCGGTCATTTTGAAAATTCATAAACTTCATCATAAGAAGAAATCCCAATTTTTATTTAAAATAAAGGATTACAAAAGGTAGTTACGGTCTCCTTACATAGCCCCTTATCACACCAGCATATGACCTAAGTGTAAGGTGTGCTAAGGTGAGAGAATCCGAGGGAGGCTCGACCAACATCACACGAGTAGTAATTTTTATCAGTTTGAACTTCTCGCGAAGGCAATCCCGTTCTAGCTTCACACGATGAATTTCAGCTTGGGTTTGGTCCAGAGCAAAGCCCAGTGGTGCTACCTTCTTCCCAAGTTCTGTTAGATGGGCTTCGATCGGTCCAAGACTACTGGGTGAGGCCATCGTATCTTCTTCCTATAATTATTAACCAAGATTAATTGTATTTAGAGACAATAATCAAAACGTTTAGTTTCCAGCGGTCATATTGAGCAATGGTCATATAACAGTCATAACCCAACGGTCTCATTTTAATTATACTCATGTTATTAAATGAAACATTTTTGTTGAGTATAAAAATAAAATAACACATAAAATTTGGAAACAATATTTATTCAAAATTTCGGGTCGTTACAATATTCCCCCCTTAAGAAATTGCGTCCCCACAATTTTTAAAATTGGGTTTCGAAATTTCATTGAATGTCCCACATCCGAAAAGGAGTCAGTAAAACTATTACTTTAAAAGAAAGAAAGGGAATTACAAAGGTCACCCGAGTTAGCCCACACTAGGATTCCATGTAGGAAAACATGGATATGGAGGAGAAAACAAAGGGTCAAGTTCTGAGGGAGAGTGATAGAAAACATGATTAGGAGAAAGTTAACCATAAGAAAATCCCAAACTTATGATGTGTGTAAGCGGTCTTTGATTAACTAGTAGGAAACGTAAACCAACAACATTTTCGTTTTACGTTCCTTTTCATAATTTTGAGGAATTCATTTATAACATAGAACAAAACATAAGAAAATATATCTACCTTCATGTAGAGTTTCATACATTAATAAGTTTCTATAAAAACTAATATTTTCTCTAAGCGATGAGCATTCAAAACTACTTGGTCTCATCAAAACACAAGAATCATCTTCTAGAGAATCACATAATCCACAAAAGATCAACTATCTATTTCTTCTATCTTTACACATTATCTCAAAAAATAGAAAGGTTAAGGTAAAACAACTCTTCAAAAAGAAATAATCCCATAGGAATGGAAACAAATTTTAAATATTCAACGTTCCATGGTACTACCCAAAGTTCATCATAGACCATTCCATAAATAACGGTCCTTAAAATTCCTCAAAATAAACCAAACTAAGATTGAAACCCAAATACAAGAAGGATTTGATAACATAGTCTTCCAAAGTAAACTTCATTGTTAATCTCCAAACAACATCAACCACTCCTAACATCTTATAACAAAATTAGATAACCTAAACATATTTTACTCAAGATAGGTTAATCATTCCCATTAGTAACATAAATTAATATATGTCCACCTTAAATTAATCGATTCTTAAAAATATAAGTCAACCTTAATCCTCAATGAAAATACCGTCGTAATCTATTTACCTCGATCATATAGGGTCCCTAAAATAGTGAATGTCTTCCAAAATAATAATCATCTTTTAATCCCCTAATCATCCCTATCATATTAATACGACAATCATCGCATTTCCTATCACATTGGATGTTGGGACATGTTTTTCCATTTCCCACCATTAACTAAGAAGAGAAAGCATATTTAGGGGCTTAAGTACTTAGCCAATAATCATGAAAAGGAAATGAAAGCATATAAGGATAACTTATAGAAGAATAGTATACCCTAACTTGTGATCCCCTAGGTTCCCATCTATGTTATCCATGATCATATATTCTTATGTGAATATTTATTTTATTTTATCTTTGTTCCTTTAATAATGGTTCATACTAAGCTTATGAATTTACCAAAGCATATCCCCTGGGAGTGTCATAACCAAGGGTGCAGCAAGGCCCGTTGTCGTGTACCAGTTCCCATTCGTGTCTAGATCAAAGTGGTGTTTTCCGATTTTACCCCTATGTACATCTGTGCCAGAGCCACCTCTACCTGCTCGTATCCAAACATGGATGTATTTTCTTGGCAACCCCTTACTCAATACTCACCAAAATACCAGGAAGATTTCCTATATTTAAACTTTTCTATAGAGTTCTTCCTATTGTTTTCATATCCTAATTTACGAAAATAACTAAACCATCCTTTGATACCAACTATAGCATCCCGTATTTTTGTAACATAAACTTCCATTACATTACACAAAACTGAGGATCTTTAAGGTTTAGTGTCTTGGAAACCAGGAAAGTAAAACATGAAAACAACATAAAACATTATTCTTAAACACCTGAAAGGATTCTCCTTAAGTTCATCCTAGGTTCATTACTGCATCTCATAACCTGGGGACATACATCAAAAGAAAGGGTGAGCAGAAGGCGTAGTAAGGGAAACAAGAGAAACATTTTACATATGAACTTGAGATACATCAATAAAGTCATGAAAAGAGCTTTAAGGCATGAGAATGAAATCATGAGGAATATCATAATAAAAATAACATATTTCATAACTTGAAGATGTGGCTACATCATTTAACATAGAAAATCATGAACATATCACTAAGGTCCACCCCCAAGGTGTCATTTGAAAATTACCATGGTTATTCACCAAGGTATCGTGAAAATTGTAATCTCTAGTGGTTACATCATTACCCAATGCATTGGAGCGCTATCAGGGCACACCATTAACTTTGCCTTTATTATAATGTGAGCCACATATATCATCATCAAAACATTCATAAATAACCCATGTAGCATAAAAAATGGGTTTCATTTCATAATCATAACGTTTTAAAAACTGCTTTAAAGACATGATCTTTACGTCACATTAATCCCACAGAAAGGGAAAGAGGGTTTCATGTATGTAAATACCATAATTTAAAATAGAACATTTTGATATATATGTGAATACCCCTATATAAATAAGAGCTTTTAGTATTCACTTTATAACATAAAATAATTTTTAGAAAAGAGAGAGAGGCACTTTGAGATGAAAATTTTGCAGCATAACGGCTATGTTACAATGTTTTTAGAAGACATTGAAAAGAGAGGGGACATGGGTAAAACATTCATAAATGACCCATAAAATAGTAGAGGGACAGAATATCAGGGATTTAACAACATGTTAATGAAATTTGAAAATATACCATGTGAAAGGAAGACAAAAATAAGATTTCTCTTATGAAAATTCGGCAGTCTAACGGCGTCACATAAACATCAGACAAAATGAATTGATGTGATCAAATAAGGTCTCTCATCATATGAATATAAAAGATCAGTATGATTGATATAGAGATCATACCCCAACATAATAAATGGAACTTGAAAGAATTTACATGAAAGTAGAACTTCAAAACGAGAAGGGTGAAGAACAACTTAAAAATTCGGTAGCCTAACAGCGCCAATTAAAACTTCAAAATTCTGAATTGAAGAGATAAAATGGGGTCTTTCATCATATTATCATAAAAGATCAGTATGATAAATTTAGATATCATACCCCAACATAATAAATAGAACTTGAAATACTTGACATGAAAGTAGAACTTTGAAAAAGAGAAGGGTGAATGAATCCCTTAAAAATTCGGCAGCCTAACAACGCCACTTAAAACGACATAAAATGAAATGATGAGAGTAATAGGGGTTATCTCATCATATGAACATAAAATGGATAGAATAATTAATATAAAAGAACATCCTCCAACATAATAACATGTAGTATAAAAGAATTGACATGAAAGAAATCACATGAAAAGAAAGAGAGGGGTCGGATCCCATACCTTAAAACATAACTTTTAAAACTAAAAGGTTTGGACCTTGAGGGCTTTGGGGAACCTTGGGAGGACTCCTTGGGAGGTAATGAGACCCGAATATTGTTGGGGAAGAGTGGGGAGTAGAATGGATGAGAGGAGAGCTTGGTATTTATAGGGAAAGTGAGGGGACAAGGCATTAATGGCCAAGGGACACCTCACATGTGCTTTTCTCAAACCCATGTGCTCTCTCATGATATTTCCCATAAAGTTAGGCCACATGGGGCCCCCAAAACAATAATTCATCACCCTTGTCCGGAAAACCCTTAAAATGTCTCATGACATCATCATGACACAATTATGATGTCATTAAACATACCGAAACCCTAAAACTGTATTTTTACTACTCACTGAAAATTCAACTTTCTCAGAAAAATCCCAAAATTTCACACTAACCAAATATCAATGATCTGATTTCAAAAATTAACTCAGTTTTATAAAAATAATTTTCTAAATATTTTAAATTTTATTTTTAAATAAATACACTATTCACTGAAAATTCATTTTTTTCAGAAAAATCCCAAAAAATTACCTTAACATAATATCGATGCTCTGAGTTCAAAAATGAAATCCATTTTATAAAAATAATTTTCTAAATATTTTTAATTTAATTTTTATTTAAAAAACACTATTCACCCAAAAAAACTAATACTTGAATAATAATTTATGAAACCGTTATTTAACCATTTTATTGAATCACATTACTTAATAAAGGTGCCTAGATTATATTAATACTTTCTTTAAGTAAGATTACCAATCCATTTGGACACATTACTAATCGTAATCATAAAATCACTATTCATAATTTACTATTCATCAAAAATCATGTTGATCTTGTTAGACTCTAAATTTCGTACTGAACATAATTGTTGAAGACCATTTTTTGAAAATCATTACACATTTTTAATTATTTAAGGTTTATCTAAACATTTTTAATGTATCCTTTTTCTAAAATTCATAAAAAATGTGCATTCTATTTTTGTCTGGTCATTTTGAAAATTCATAAACTTCATCATAAGAAGAAATGCCAATTTTTATTTAAAACAAAGGATTACACAAGGCAGTTACAGTCTCCTTACATAGCCCCTTATCATACCAGCATAGGACCTAAGTGTAAGGTGTGCTAAGGTGAGAGAATTCGAGGGAGGCTCGGCCAACATCGCACGAGTAGTAATTTCTATCAGTTTGAACTTGTTGTGAAGGTGATCCCGTTCTAGCTTCACACGATGAAGTTCATCTTGGGTTTGGTCTAGAGAAAAGCCCAATGGAGCTACCTCCTTCCCAAGTTCTATTAGATGGGCTTCGATCGGTCCAAGGATACTGGGTGAGGCCATCGTATCTTCTTCCTATAATTATTAACCAAGATTAATTATATTTAGAGACAATAATCAAAACGTCTAGTTTCCAGCGGTCATATTGAGCAATGGTCATATAACAGTCAAAACCCAATGGTCTCATTTTAATTATACTCATGTTATTAAATGAAACATTTTTGTTGAGTATAAAAATAATAAAACACATAAAATTCGGAAACAAGATTTATTCAAAATTTCGGGTCGTTACACTATGATCTTCTTGACTAGAACCCTTCTTAGACACATCAAACATAATACATATCATCTAAAATTGGAAAAGGAAACATAAAATGGGTTGATATCAAATGTTCAATAAGGGTAAACAAGGATGGTATATAACAATAATCATGATAATATGGGTATTATAACATGATAATGAAAATAGTAGATATAGCCTAAATATCCAAGAACATATACATTAATCATGGAATAAATCATGGATGTTCATACGACCTAAATCAAAATGATATACATAACAATAATTCATAAAATAATAACATAGGAAAAAAACTTGGAATTTTGGCCGACACATAACCATATATAATGATTACCATAGTATCCATGGCATTGATCCTGAGACCATCTTAGTGGACAAATACCTTTTCTGAATCGGGTTCACACCCTATTCCAGCCCCATATTACTGAACCAATCTCACACCACATTCCATACCTGTAACACTGAACTGAGTTCAATTCCCGTTCCTGCCCTGTAATTTGTAACTGATATCATTTCCCATTCTGGTCTGGTAATACTAAACCTAATTCATTTTCCATTCCACCCGTGTCTATCTCATGAGATATAAATATTTAACCAATGCATTGGAGGGAGATTCCGGTCCCAACCATATCATTGTAAAATCATACATACATGTGCCAAAAAATCCTAAACAATCTTATATTAACCCATGAAACGAAATGGGTATAATAAAAAACAAACATATCATAACTTGTGATAAAAGATACATGTTTCATAATAATTTCATCAAGAGAATATATCGGAAAATATAAATCGATTTCATTAAAATATATCCCATGAAATAGAAATGGGTAACATAAAGACTATGAAATTAATCATAACCCATTCATAGAAAGAATATAAAGGGACCCTATAGATCATTTATGAGTAGGGGATTTGTAACATCAATAGATGTCATCTAAGATGGAATATAATTATGGAAATATATCTAAAAACCATTTCTCAAGTAAAATATCCTTTCTTATTTAAAAAAGGGTTTTAATAGATAAATACATTTGAAAATAATTTTCTTATAAAGTACCATGAAATAATCTAATTAATATATGAAATAATTATGGAAACCCCATTCCTTGAAAACATATAAAATAAGATTCAAAATATTTTATGAAAAATTTCTATGAAAATTCCTTCAAAACAAATATTGAATAGTTTAAAATGTTTTTTAAAGCCTTTAAATCGAAAACATATTAAAGAATATTGAATTTTTTTAAACCCATTTATTTGAAAATTCATTGAAAAATTATAAATAGGAATTAAAATATTTTGAAAAATAGTTTCATTGAATACTTATTAATGAATATTGGAAATATTTTTAATCCAATTTTCCTTGATATATTCTTTTCATAAAATTTTACTTGAAAACATCCTTTTAGAAATTCATAAAAAGAATCAATGAAATGTTGATGGGTAAATAAATACATGTCTTATGAGCTAAAAAAACATTCATTTTGTAAGGTAAAAAGGTTAGAAAATGAATCATTTGGAGAGAGAGAGAAGATGAATCCATTGAAATCAATTTGAAAATATAAAAATGATAAAAATTAATTTCAATGTTCATGGTATATTAGAAGAATATTCATGGAAACCCTTTTGAGAAAAAATTGATTTGAAGGAATATAGATTTACTACTGAAGAGAGGATAAAGTAGGGCTTTCATAAAAACATTCATAACTATCTTATGTAATAAAGAATTTAATGACGGAAAAAATACCTGAATATATCATTAATAAAAAGATGATAAGAAACGTCTCGATTGTTCTTGAGATATTGGTTATACTATTTCATCTAAGGAAGAATAAGTATAATCAATCTTGAAAAGCAATGAGATTGTTTCAATAAACTCCTATCATTGGTATCTTGGGATCATAATCCCGATGTAAGAAAAATAAATTACATGAGGAATTTAATGTCATGAAGATATGTATATTCATGATATTTCATATAAAATTGAATTATATTCACATCAAAAAGAATTTAGGTGCATAAAGATAAATTATTCTCAAAGAAGGCAAACGGAGACAACACAATTTTGTAGATTTGGTAACTTTTGAAACGTAAACCCCATGAAATAAAGGTAATATAATAGATATGTAAATACCAATAAATTTATGTATAATAATTATTTATTACATCCATGGGAAGTACGCACACCACAAAAAAGGAATGGGTGGTGAATAAATCATGCATCCCATTAAAATAATGAGGGAGATGAAATCCCCTTACTTTAGGTATTGAATTTCGTAATACTCATTCAAAAATCCCGTAGAATAATTATAAATTTATTATAAATCTATAGAAGAACCATATTATTACTAATATCATATATGGGTTTATTATGAATTTATATTACCCACTTTTAAACAATTTTATGTAAAGGTTTTTATCAGGACCCGACCTTAAACATTACATAATCATTAATTAAATGAATAATTCACATTGAGGATATTTTCATGTTTAGAGTTTTAGAGAATAAGGCCATAAATATTTCATAGCAACATGAATATTACATGTAGACACTACTACCCAATATCCATTTTTTAATAAAATAAAAAATCTTAAAAAGAAACATCTTTAGTTTTATGTTTTAGACAGAATGACTTTTCCTTGATCCCATCATTGACCCTTATTCATCATTAAGTCATGTGGAAAACATTTAAAAAACATGGGATGAGCATAAAAAGAATTATAAGGGTTATAAAATAAGGATTGAAAACATTATCACATCAATAAATAAAAATAAATGAAACCATACTTTCCAATCACAACATACATTACAAAATCATTATATTTATGAATAACACACAGAAATCATAAATTATAAAGGTAACACATGGAATTCATAAAATAAAAACATTGTATCTATCACAAATACACATGGATTAACATTTTTAATACCAAATATCGTATATTCCCTAAATTTATTTGGAGAAACATTAATTTTTTACCTCCATCATGTTACCCAATGCACATGAGAGCTATCTCAGGCTCACCCTCCATAGGTTTATCATGGGGCTACCCATATATGTGGTCAATTCCCTATAATCATTAAATATTCATAACACATAAATCATGAATAAATGAAATATACATTCCCACATTGAAATCACAACATATCATTTAATGATATATACATAATCAATGGTTTATCAAACCATTTTCAAATCCATTTAAAACATTTAATAAAAAGATTTTTGAATCAAAATGTCCCATACCACTTTTATGATTTTTAAGGTATTAACATTTTCAAACATTAATGTAAATATAAATAAATCCTTAAAACCATTTTCAAAATATGGAAATTAATGAGGATGATTTAGAAGAATAAATCCTTAAAACAGTATTTTAGTCAAGGAGTTCATAACCAAATGAGAGATGCTTGAATACAAATAATTGAGGAGTAACATTTAATCAAAACATTATTATATCATGAGAATAAAGTTATTCATGATATAATAGGACAAAAGATAGTATATATACCATATAAAATTTAATTGGTGCATAAAAACATTGAAGTCTCAATGGAATGTAAATTGAGACGAAATCCCTTATAGAGACGGTATCCCTAGATTAAGGATAATTCGAGGAAAATAATCTATGCGAATAATATAAATACTGAAAATATAAGTAGATATTATGTGTAAAAAATCAAGGTTTATTAACACATCTTCATATCATGACATAATCTATAAGTATATGTTTAACCCAAAGAATTGAAATTGGATAAAGAAGTTCCGTTATAGAAAATCGACAGCCTAACGACGTCACATTAAAATTCATAAAATAATTTTCTGAGATAGAAAAGTTTATATCATCACTTGGGAATAAAATTCACATTAATAAGGATATATAGGAACATATCCCATCAAAAGAAGAAGTAAATTAAAATACATAACAAAAATAAGCCTTTTAAAAAGAAGATGGTGAAAGTTTCCCTTACTAATTTGGTAACATGCAAAACATACACCCCATGAAAGAAGGATCATAAAATGAAGATGTAAATACTCATAAATTGAATTATATTACACAATTAATACAATATTGGTCAGTACTTACACCACACAAAAGGAAATAGTGGCAAATATAGCATGAATCTCATGGGAATAAAAACTGAGATGAAAATCCCTTACCACGTTGTAATCAATCGAGTCGTATGACCAAAAGATAATACCCACCAAATGATTCATAGAATAACAGGAATAAAAAGAGAATCATGATAATATATATCAATTGGAAGTACTCAATAAACCACATTCAATAAATAAGTTGCGAACATTTGAAATCTCACAGAATTAAAAGGGAGATAAGAAACCCCTTACCTCTTGTCCAACATGAATCGTTTGTTCTTTGTTCTTCCTAAATAATAAACTTAATTTAATTTATACATGATTAAGAACATTTTTAAAGTTTATTATTTCTTATATATCACATATTACCATGTTATAAACATTATTTAATCATTTAAGTTAATAATGATCGTTTTGTTGATATTGGGTACTTGAGTCAAAAATGAACTTCTTATATTAACAAGTTATCTATGTGGTAAAAATTATATTGTCTCGAGAATGATATTAATTATTTAGATATCATATATATCTTAAATATCAAGTATATTTTTGTATTTATTATAGTATATAAAATTTGGAGGTATGAAATGAAATGCACCGTTTATGCAGACATTAAGTTGTACGTACATATGAACGCCACTTTATTTTGTATTTCATATTTAATGGATTTAAAACATAATGATACATAGGTATATTATAATTAAAGTATAATATCATATATAATATTATTAACTCCACCCTTTATATGTCCCTCAAATGGAATTAACGAGTCATATCACATTGAGGGCGCGGTAGTCCACAAATCCTAAAATGAAATTATCGCATTTACCTATAATGGAAACCATAAAGGTATGCTATAAATGAAAAATACAGAATCATAAAAAAAATAAACATAATATATATATATATATATAATATAAATATATTTCCATCATAATGTCCACCTTGAGAGGTGGTAGGAGATAATTGAACAATCACCATTTCGTGAGGAGTCAGTTTGCAATCCACAGAAACAATGTGTTCTTTACCAATTAAATGGAGGTCTGTGAAATTTTAGTTCGAATACTTCTGATTAAAAAATTCTATTTTATTGATGATACTTGTTTTTTATAAAATAAAAGAATAAAAATAGTTTAGGGTTGGAGAAGTAAAACAAAACAAAAGAACTTAAGTGTAGACGTTACCTTTAAATTGAGGAACTGCCTTTGGTTTGAACCAAAAGGGTTTCTTAATATGCCTTATGCCTAAGTTAAGGCCTCTAGGTCAAAGAGAGATATCTTGAGAGATTATTTGGGTAGGATTTGGAATATCTAAGGGGCTTGAGAGGTGTAAGTAATGGGTTAGAGGTGAGGGATTTTATAAGGGGTAGGAGGGGCTCTTTAAGAAAGTGTGACACTATTATTTTATTATATATTGATTTTCGGTTTTTAAAGTCCAATTTTTTTAAGTTTTAATATACAATGACTCATGGTCTAAATAAAATCATCCAATAATAATTTGACAGGTTTTGGACATCACTTTAATCTTTATAATCTTATTTATTTAATTCTTTTACTAATGAGGTAAACAATGCCTCGTTATTATGTCATAAGTAATTTAATTTATTCGATGTCTAAAAATTATAAACAATTACCATGATGTAGGAATTATTTTTTATATTTTAAAATAATGTATATAGTCAAATGTATAACTTATATAAGCCTATGTTAAAATTTATTTACTAAAATATATTTGTTTATGTCATTTTTGTCTTTACTTTAAGTTAATTAAAATAACGAGTCATTATCACTCACATATGGCTCCTTGGGTCCCAAAATTGACCCTTAGATTCCCAAGGTAAGATATGTATCAACCAATATTATTAAGAGAAATGTTAGGGTAATTTTATATTATTAAAATAATATTTGTTTTCCATTATTTACAAGATTTACCCTTTAACCATGGAATTTTTTTTGAAGTAAATTTTCAAAATGTCTAAAAATAAAAATTACCTATTGAAAAAAACTGTACATATAGATTAAAAATATGAAATAAAATTTTACAAATTCCAAATACTTAAGTGGAAGAAGATAATTTAAAATTAGTTCACACTGTCAAAATGAAATGCGGGTTTTTTAGAAATATTAACTATCAAACGATTGACACTTGTTTAGGTTGAATTTCAAAGATAAATTAATTGAAATGACCAAAATTGAATTAAATGGAAAAAAAATATAATCTAATTACTCTTTAAAACAAATTAAAAATATAATATAACCATATATGTAAATTTTATTAAAATACATTTTTGAATTAAAATATAGTATGTTTCACTATTCATCAAAAAATGAATTTTATCAGAAAAATACAAATATTTTACCCGAAGTGAATATTGATGTCCTAATTCTAAAGAAGAATTTTATTTTGGAAAAAAGAACATATAAATTTTACCAAAACTTGATTTAAATAACGTTCTCCATTAAAAGTTTTAAATTTACATTTTAAAGTAAATTAGATTCATTCAAATTTTAAGCCTCTAAATTTTATAGATAAATGTAAAAATATTTAACAAAAATGTATAATCTTTTTGTAGTTATGCCTATTTATTCCTTCCATTACAACATCTAGGAATCAAATACCATTTAAAATAATATTATTACAATTTTTTTGTACTCCTCAACATTGTGTGCAATGAAAGATTTTAAAGAAACATGTTGTTGTGTATCGGGTAGTCCATCAAACATAGCATACCCTTTAACGTAAAATTTAATATTTATTTAAAAATATTAATAAATATTAAAATTTCATATTCTTTATTTACCCGTGATGTTACATCCTTTCCCCTTTTTGGAATTGTGTCCTCACAATTTTAAAATTGGTCTCGGAAACATCAGTGAATGTCCTATATCAGAAAAATAGTCAATAAATACATCAAATTAAAATAAAGTACGATAAGTACAAAGGTCAACCAATACAAGTGATACTAGGATTCCATGAAAACATGGATATGGGGGAGAAAACAAACCATCATGTTTTGATAGAGAGTGATAGAAAACATGATTAAGAGAAAGTTAACAACCAGAAAATCACAAACTTGTGAAGGGTTAAACGGTCTATGATTCCCCAGTAAGAAAATTTAACAGACAACATTTTTTTAAGTTACTTTACTTAATTATGAAGAATTTATTTATGAGATTAAATAAAAATATTAGGAAATATACTTAATTTTCATGTAAATTATCATCCTTTACTAAATTACAACCACAAACACATTTTTTTTCTTCAAATGATGAGTATTCAAGATGACTTGTGGATATTGAAAGCACGATAATCAACATATAGAGAATACCATAATCCAAAAAAGATAAATTATATATTTCCCATGTATTTAGACATTAACCAAAACCATGATTGATATTAGAAGATCAGACAATCCCCAAAAAGAAAAATATTTTACAAAAAAGAAAAAAATACTCTTAATATCCAAATTTTTTCAAACAATACCCAAAGCTCAAGAAACACCATTTAATAAGAAAATTTCCAAAGAAAATCTAAAAAGTAATCAAAATTAATATTGATTCTGATTCTCAGAAGGATTTAATCAAATAGTCTTCAAGATAAATCTTAACATTTATCTCCAAATAAAAAACTTAATCTTAAAATCTCTTATTGAAAAGTAATTAACCTAATCACATATTCTCTATTATAGGTTAATCATTTTAATAGATAACCCAAAATCAACTTATTCTTGATTCATAAAAGCATCTAACTAAAAATAATTATTCATAATAACCAGGGACTTCACGTAGTCCGGTGGTAGCCGATAAATCCCAGTCACACTTCGGTTGTGGGTTTGATTCCCGCACCTTTGTTCAATATGACAGGTTGTCACACGGTCTGTGTCTTCTACTTTTTCAAAAACTATATAATTTTATAAAATTACCAAAAATAGAGAAAAATTCATCAAGAATATCCATAAATTATTTTAACTATGAAGGTTATCGTATAACATTCATTTTTCATCCCATCATGTATTAACCTGTAATTGACTCAAATTCAAGGATCATGTAAGAACCCATATCTTCGTTTTCAGGTATGTCTTTCCTTTCCTGGTGTTTTTGAGAAATGTGGGGTTTTTGGGAATTTTTGAAGTACACGCCATGTACTTTCTAAGTACACGCCGAGTACTCCTTGTCGTGCCAGGCCGTATGCTAGCCGTGTCCGGGTCACACACACGGTGTGTAGGGGTGAAGTTGATGTCGCTTAAAGCGGAGTAAAAAAAAAATGGAGTACATGCTGTGTACTCAAGAAGTACACGCCGTGTATTGTTTTTCATTACACGGACCGGGGTGGCGCCTTATAGACAGAAAGGTCTTCTTCTCCAGGTTCATCATCTGAGGGAACCTGTACGGCCGTGAAACTTCTCCAGATTCCCAATCCTCCCTCCATGATCTGAATTGACCAACGTCAATTGCGTTGGAACTGCATCGATAATCTCTATCTTCTCCTAGAGCCTTGTTTTCCGATTCTTCAAAATTCTCAAGATATCATTGGTTGAGCATTTTTGACGTTTTCTCATATCCTCGTCATTTTATGGAGAATAAATCATCGTGGTTCACTTATATCAATCTCCTAGCATCGAGGTGGGTGGTTTGTGCATTTCTGTAGGAATTCTTTGAATAGTATGTGCAATTTCCACCAATTCCCTTGAACGGGTTATTGTGTGTTCCCTGTTTTTCCATTGTTGCTGCCTTCGTTTCTTGATTTCTTGAGTAGAGGTAATTGTTTTTGAATAGGGTAAAATTTATTGTGCTCTGGATGTTTTTTCACGCTTTTTTTTCTTGTTTGGAATTTTTCCAGTTGCCATTCCTAGTTGTAGGGTAGTGGAACTATTTTACTATTATGTTGTTGTGCCTTAGAATGATAGCCAAGTAGTTCTTGAGGTTTACTTGGGCCGATACGCACGCTATTCATGTTGTTTACACAGGGCTGTGAGAACATAGTTTAGTGGACCATAGGGAGAATGGACATAAGGGATTCTCTAGTGTGTCTTTAATTTACGATGCGAGACCACAGGGGGAATTAACGTTGAGTTCTTGCTCAGAGAGTCTTTAGTTCCTCGACGTGGGCCACATGTGGAATTGAAGTTGAGTGCTTCCCAAAGAGCCTTTAGTACAATATGAGACTATAGGGGGAATTGACGGTGAGTGATTCCGCAGAGAGTCAATTATTTAGCTGAACCAGAGGGGTGAGACTGTGTGTTCCTCCCAAAGGGTTTCTAGTACTTATAGGTTGAACAATAAGGGTTAGGCTATGAGAACTACCCAGGGGGTTACCTTTTGTTCATCTTGTGGAATTGCTATTTCTTATGTACTTTATATGATAGAAACTGTGGATCGTTACAGTTGTGTATTATACTATTTACTGCTTACTGTACTTTACCTTCCATATATTCACTGAATTTTAGGCACAGATCATTGGGTGGTTTCCTATTGGGACTTTGTCTCACATCCTATTTGGGTCATGCTTTTGGGACTAGACTGATTATATTGTTGTGGGTATAGATCAGGGAAAGCGCCCTTCTAGTTCAGGTTCTTCATTGCACTAGAGCTGGAGAGCATGGGACCAAGCCGAGGCTTGCGATGCTAAGGAGTTGCTCATCTGTTTTTCTTTTGAACATTGTTTTAGTATTGAATTCAGCATTGTGACTTGTTTGGATGATTTCCTGGACATATGTATCATTCATCCTTTTATATACATGTGTTTGTGCTCTTGTTGTTTACTGTTAGTCTTCCATTGTTTATTATTTACTCTTGTATGGATGGTTACTATTTCTACTTCTATCTATTTGTATATCTTCCGCTATGTACTCTTCCAATGAGGGCATAGTTTCCCCACTATTACACCCAAGGCCCTCTCGATTAGTTGGCAGCCTCTGGAGTTTGGAGAAATGTGCTTGAGGCCATGTGACCAACCGGATACGGGGAGCCTCTGGGTTTCTTCCAGACCTGAGACATTACAAAGTGGTATTCATGGATTTGTATTATCTTGATATACTATTTGGATCCATAGAAAGGGATAAGACAGATTCAGTACTTGATATTAAGCTGTGCTGGGGAGTTTCTAACCCATGTATAGGGAAAAGCCAACCTACCTCGCTTATTACAGTTTTCTAGTTTTGCTTTGTTATAGTTGACCTAATTTTTCCTAGGGTGATTCACTTGCCTTGTGTTGTTATTGTTGTGGATATTGTGGTTCTATTTTTATCGTAACCTGATGAGATTAGGGTATTCCATCTCTTTCATCACATAGTCACTTGTTATAAATCACATTCAATGCATTCTTGCCATGCCATATAGGGTACATTACTGATTTCATGCTGTTGTGATAGAATTTTTGTAGATTATGCATGCTGTTGTGATAGACGCTTTGATAGAATCTCTGCTATTTTATAGAGAAATTGTTTGTTTTGTACCTTTCTTAAATGAACACAATTTTTTGGTTCGTGAGGTGTTATGTGTCCTCTTGTATCGGAAATTGGTGAATAATTGACCTATTTTTCCTTATATATTACTTTATTGGATGCCAAGATTTGATTTTTGAGAGTATGGGCCCTCACGGATCTGAATTTGGCACCTCCTTGATTGTTTTTTAGTAATTTCTGGGCTTCGGTGCAGTTTTCGAGCGACTGCCCGAAAAAAACCTGAATATATGGTGTGTACTTTGAATATACATGCCATGTAGTTTTAAACCGTGTCACTGACTTTGTGAGTAGAAACACAGGTTGTGAAAATCTCCAAGAACACACCGTGTACGGTAGGTGCATGCCGTGTAGTATAGAGCCGTGTACCCGGCCATTTCACTAACAACACGGGCCAGGGAAGCTCGAGTAGAAAATGCCATGTTGGTAAAGAACACGCTTTGTAGTCTTGTTCTAGGTACCCGACCATTTCATGAACAACACGGGTCAGTGTTATCTTCTCCTATATAAGACGTGTTTGTTCGGAACATGTCGTGTAAGAGTCAGCCGTGTACTTGGCCGTGTCGCCAATAACATGGGTTGAAAAATTCATCAAGTACACGTCATGTTTGTTCGGGATGTAGTCTTAGCCATGTAACATGCCATGTAACTGAAAACACGGGTCGTGAAACCTTGTCTACTACACGCCATGTCCACTGGGAACATTTCATGTAGTCTCAGTTTAAGAAGACCATGTGGGCCAGCCGTGCAAGGAGACACTGACAGGGGTAAAGAGTTAAGTACACACCGTGTAGAGTTTATACACGCCGTGTAGTCACGTTTTGTAAAACATGAGGGATTCCTTCTCCTATATCAATTTTTTACTCATTTGTTCTTTGTCCTTGTTTTCCTGATCTAAGGTATTCTTTTGATCTTTCAGAGCTATGCCTCCGAGACGTCCTCTGGTTGTACATCAGTTGTAGGATTGTGATCAGACGCCAGATATGGCTGATGAGGGACTTCCTGCCGATCCTCAGGTCGGGCCAGCCTTGGCACCGACTGTAGTTCCAGTTGCAGGCACTGATGCGCAGTTCAAGGAATGCTTTATGAGGATGAAGCATACATTTCATAGAGCACCACCTCCTGCCACTTCTATGGCAGACCTGAAGCTAGTTTTCCAGCAGCATCATCCCCCTACTCTATCGGGGGAAGGAGGACCATAGGCTGAAGAGTCATGGCTAGAATCCATGATGACTATCTTTGAGAATCTGTAGACACCTCTAGAGAGGTAGGTCAATCTTGCTACCTACATGCTTCGAGACTCCTCCTAGAGGTGGTGAGATGTGATCTCACAGGCGGGTCATCAGTAGGTTATGACTTGGGAGGAGTTCCGGTGTGTGTTTTACGACTACTTCTACCTGGAGACCCTGAAGGCTGATCGAGCCCGAGAGTTCATAAGTCTAGATTAGGGTACTCTATCTGTTATGGAGTATTCCTCTCATTTCACCGAGCTACAGTGTTTCACACCCCTCTGGGATGGAAGTGGGGTGTTCTTAGCAAGGAAGTTTGAAGATTGTATCAGGCAGGAGATCCATTCACAGGTGAATCTCTTCAAGTTAACATCCATCACATCAATCATCAACCAGGCACTAATTGCGGAGGGCAATCTGAGAGACTCTGGAGCTGTGAGCCAGGTCGGTTCTGCTTCTAGATCTACTGTTCCTCCAGTTGACAGCAGGAAGCACTGTAGGGAGTCTACGTGTGGTGATCCGGGGAGGCGAGATACATCTTCAGGTAGCCATGTATTATGCTATCATTGTGGAATGGTAGGGCACATGAGGCTGTAGTGGCAGAGAGACCCAATGGAGTGCCGATCTTGCAACAATATGGGTCACCTTCAGCATTTCTGCCAGGTTTTCTCATGAGGATCTAGTGATGGGGGTTCTTCTATGACTCATCATTTGGGAGCAGCACCACCAGTTTCTCACCAATCAGGGAACTGGAGTTCTTCCAAACATTCGGGCTGAGGTGGAGGCTGAGGCCATGGTAGTCAGTCACTAGTCCTTCAGCACCAGTGGGGAGGATCAGCTCAGAGTGGTCTGGTCGGGTCACAGGGCCACGGGGCAGGCCAGACTATTGAGGTGGAGCAGACCTATTAGGAGTAGGATCCCGAACCTTCTACAGTTCAAGGTACAATTTTAGTAGCCTCAGTTTTATCTTCATCCCTTTTTGATACTGGTGCTATGCATAGATTTATCTATGTTGCTGTTGTGGAGAGCCTTGGGCTCTATATCCTTTCTTCCACCGACTTGTTGACTGTAGACACACCTTTGGGGATGAAGACATGTAGTGTACGTCAGTGTAGAGAGTTCCCTCTAGAGGTTTCATGGTATTGTTTCTTATGGGATCTCTATGTCCTATAAATGACATGCTATGATGTCATTATCGTGATGGACTGGTTGGTTACCTTCTAGGCAGTCATCGACTATTATCACCGCAGGGTGAGTTTCATTTCACTAGAGGATAAATATTTTCTTCATAGAGGCGAATGGGATGTTCAGGTGAGACGATTCGTACTCGAGCATCATGGGCTAGGAAGGGTTACAGATTAGATTTTTAGTATTTATCTGGATGATCAGGGGACTTCACAGTTGGACTTTCCTCTAGTGGTGGAGAGTTTTAGAGATGTCTTTCCAGAGGAAATTTCAGGTTTTCCTCTAGAGCGTGTGGTAGATTTCTCTATTTAGATCGTTCCAGGAGCGGAACCTATGTCCATTCCCCCTTATAGGATAGATACACCTGAGTTGAAGGAGCTCAATAAGTATTTGGAGCAGTTGCAGGCAAAGGGTTTCATCTGACCAAGTACTTCTCCTTGGGGTTTGCCTGTCCGGTTTTCGAAGAAGGCAGATGGTACCCTTAGGCTCTGTATGGATTATCTCAAGCTGAACCAGTTGACAGTCAAGAACCGATACCCCTTGCTGAGGATTGATGACCTCTTTGATCAGCTTCAAGGAGACCATGTGTTCTCGAAGACCGATTTTAGGTCCTGTTATCATCAGTTGCGCGTTAGACCATCATATATACCTCTGACATCCTTCCGGAGCAGGTTTGGTCTCTAAACATATACAGTTATGCCATTCGGTCTGACGAATGCACCAGCAGTTTTCATGGAACTGATGAACCGAGTGTTCCGTCCTTACTTGGATTCCTTCATCGTGGTCTCCATGGACGATACCTTGGTGTAATCATACACTCGACAGGACCATGATACCCATATTGATATCGTTCTGAGTACACTAAGAGAGTAGCAGCTTTATGATAACCTCTCGAAGTGCCAATTTTGTATAGATCAGATTCACTTCTTGGGTCACATCATCATAGAGGCAGGAGTATCCATAGACCTGGAGAAAGTGAGAGCTGTAGTTTCCTGGGAGCATCCAAAGAACTTTTTTGAGGTACGGAGTTTCCTAGGGCTGACTGGATACTACAGACGCTTCATTCAAGTATTTTCATACCTATAAGCACCATTGATAGGTCTGAAAAAGAAGGGGGTGAAGTTCTTATGGTCAGATTCTTGTGATTCAGCCTTTCCGGAGCTTAAGGGAAAGGTTGACATCAGCATAGTTACTAGTCTTTCCAGAGAAAGGAAAGAGATATACTATTAATTTTGATGCTTCAGGTATCGTACTAGGCGTTGTTCTTATGCAAGGATATTGTTTCATTGCGTATGGGTCTCGGTAGTTGAGGCCACATGATATGAACTACCCAACGCACTATCTGGAGTTGGAAGATGCTGTTCATGTCTTGCGCTGTTGGAGACATTACCTTCTGGTAGAGCACTTTGTGGTTTTCACCGACCACAAGAGTCTCAAGTACATCTTCACTCAGCATGATCTGAATCTGAGATAGTGCAGGTGGGTCGAGTATCTTCAGTCCTTTGATTTCGAGCTTTCCTATACAACGGGAAAGGGTAACACAGTGGGAGATGCGTTGAGTAGAAGAAATCAGATTCAGGCAGTTCAGGAGGCCAGCAGTGAGTGGAAACTTATAGCTCTGTTCTCTAAGATGCATATAGAGGTTCACGATATATAGGGAAAAGCATTCCTATCTTCTATAGCTATTACCTCTACACTTCTTGATTGGGTATGGATTAGGCAGCTATCAGACTCAGAAGGCTTACTCCAACAGGAGAGTGTGTCTAGAGAGGACCCTATTCCTGGATGGACAATGGACGAGGATGAGATATTGTGTTTCCAGGGATGCATATGGGTGCCAGCAGACAAACACGAGGAGTTGATGTGGGACTTTCATTCCTCAGTTTGGATAGTTCATCCTGGCATCACCAAGATGTATCGGTATCTTCATTGCCAGTGTTGGTGGCCATGTAAGAAGAGGGATGTTGTTTGTTTCTTCTTGAGGTGTTCTACTTGTCAATAGGTGAAGGCGGAGCATCAGCGACCAGCATGCCTTTTAAAATAGTTACCCATTACGGAGTGGATGTTGATTGATATTGTGATGGACTTAATGACCAGATTGTCGGGGTCTCCTTGACGGAACGATGCTATTGGGTTGTCATCGACCGACTTATGAAGGATTCTCACTTCGTATCGATCAAGGAGACCTTCAGTGTTGATGATCTGGGACGACTATACTTCTGCTAGATCTTACGTCTGCATGGAGTTCCACACTCCATTATTTCAGACACAGATGCATGTTTTACTTCTCAGTTCTGGAAGGGGCTTCAGAAGGCTTTGGATACATAGGTACTTTTGAGTACAACATACCATCCCTAGACAGATGTCCAATCTGAGCATACGATCCAGGTGCTTGAGGATATGCTCCGGGCATGCATTCTTGAATTTGGAGATTCTTGGGAGAAGCTTATCCCTCTGGTGTAATTCTCCTACAACAACAGTTTTCAGGTGACTATTCATATTTTACCTTACGAGGCTTTGTACGGTAGGCCATGTAGATCACTTTTATACTGGATGGAGGTCGGAGAGGAAGCTTTTCATGGAGCTCGTCTTGTTCAGGAGACCTTAAAGCAGATAGAGTTGATTCAGAAGAGGATGGCTATACCATAGTCTCTACAGAATTCTATTGCTAATTAGCAGAGTTCACCTCTAGGGTTTGAGGTCTAGGATCAGGTTTTCTTGCATGTCGCACTGAGGTTGGGACATAAGAGGATTCAGAGATAGGGTAAGCTTTCGCCAAGGTACGTTGGGCCGTTTGAGGTATTGGAGAGAGTTGGGTCAGCTGCCTATTAGTTGTAGTAACCTCGGAGGTACTGAGCCTTGCAGGATGTATTTTATGTCTCTAAGCTCTGACGTTACTTTTCAGAACCGTCTCATGTCTTTTAGCCCGAGGAGTTTGAGTTCGAATTTTATGCATCGTTCGAGGAGCATCTTATCTGGATTGTCGATCGTAGTACGAAGGTTCTTCATGGGAAGTCTGTTCCTCTGGTACGAGTGCTATGGTATCACAAGTGAGTACAGGACGAGACCTGGGAGAGGGAGGCCGATGTATGATCGCAGTGGCTGAAGCTATTCAGAGTTTCTTCTTCTACACCTTTCTTGGGAAATTCATGGACAAATTTCTTTAATTGGGGAATTTTTTAAGGACCATGATCTTTGTTTTCAGTTATGTCTTTCCTTTCCTGGGATTTTTGAGAAAAGTTGGGTTTCTGGAAATTTTTGATGTACACGCCGTGTACTTTCTAAGTACACGCCGTGTACTCCCTTGCCATGCCAGGCCGTGTGCTGGCCATGTCTGGGCCACACACATGGTGTGTAGGGGTGAAGTAAAGGCCACATAAAGCGGAGTATGAAAAAATGGATTACATTCCATGTACTCAAGATGTACATAACCTGTATTTTTTCCATTAAATAGACTGGGGTCACGCCTGATGGACAAAAATCTCTTCTTCTTTAGGTTCTTCATCCGAGAGAACCCGTACGACCGCTGAACTTCTCTGGATTCCCGAGCCTTTGTTTAGCTCCGAATTGGCCGTCATCGATTGCATGGGTACCACAACAGTAATCTCTCTCTTCTCATAGACCCTTGTTTTAAAATTCCTCCTCTTTCTCAAGATATCGTTGGTTGAGAGGTTTTGATGTTTTATCAGATCCTTGACGCTCTAAGGAGAATAAATCATCATGGTTCACATAGATCGATCTCCTAGCATCGAGGTATCTTTTTTGTGCCTTTTTGTAGGATGTCGTTGAATAGTATGTGCAATTTACACCAATACCCTTGAATGGGGTATTGCCTGGTCCCTGTTTTTCCCTTGTTGTTGACCGATTTGCTTGATTTCTTGAGTAGAGGTAATTGTTTGTGAATAGGATAAATTTTATTGTGCTCTGGATTTTTTTCCCTGCTTGTTCTACTTGTTTGGCGTTTTTCCAGTATCCATGCCTAGTTGTAGGATAGTAGAACTGTTGTACTATAATGCTATTGTGCCTTAGAATGATTGCCAAGTAGTTCTTGAGGTTTACTTGGGCCGATACCCGCACTATGCATGTTGTTTACACAGGGCCGTGTGAACCTAGTGTAGTGGACCATAGAGAGAATGGACATATGGGATTCTCCAGAATGTCTTTAATTTACGATGCGAGACAACAAGGGGAATTGACATTGAGTGCGTTCTCAGAGATTCTATAGTTCCTCGATTCGGGACACAGGGGGAATTGAGGTTGAGTGCTTCCCCAGAGAGCCTTTAGTATGATACGAGACTATAGGGGGAATTGACGGTGATTGATTCCTCAAAGAGTCTATTCTTTACCTGAACCAGAGGGGTGAGACTATGTGTGCCTCCTAGAGGGTTGGTAGTACTTTTAGGTTGAACCATAAGGGATAGGCTATAAAAACTACCCAGGGGGTTACCTGTTGTTCATTTTGTGGTTTTCATATTACTTGTGAATTTTATATGCTAGAAACTATGGATCGTTACTACTTTGTATAATATTATTTACTACTTACTTTACTTTACCTTCCATATATTCACTGACTATTAGGAACAGATCTTTGGGTGGTTGCATATTGGGACATTGTCTCACACCCAGTTTGGGTATGGATTTTGTGCCCAGAAAGATTATATTATTGCAGGTATAGATAAGGGAAAGCTCCCTTCTACTTCAGGTTCTTGATTACACTAGAGCTAGAGAGAATTGGAGATAGCCGAGGCTTGCGATGCTGAGGATTTTCGCATCTGTTTTTCTTTTGTACGTTGGTTTAGTATTGTATGCAGCATTGTGACATGTTTGGCAGCTTTCCTAGATATATGTATCATGCATCCTTTTATATACATGTGTGTGTTCTCCAGTTGTTTACTGTTAGTCTTTTGTTTTTTATTACTTACTCTTGTATGGATGGTTATCGTTTCTGCTACTTTCTATTTGTTTTGCTTCCACTGTGTACTCTGCCAATGAGGGAATAGTTTTCCCACTGTCACACCAAAGGCCCTCACTGCTAGTCGAAAGCCTCTGGCGATTGGGGAAATGCACTTGAGGCCATTTGACTAGCCTGGTACGGTGCACCTCTGGGTGGCTTCCAGAATAGGGACATTACAATTCATATAAACCCAAATGGTTATTTATAACTATATCCAAAATATAAAAGATAATTATTCCTTGAATAAAATATTCATATATCAAACATCAGGGTTACACATACTCTAAAATGTCATCTAATATAATCCAATAATCAAAAGAGCCTATATAATTTTAAGCATTTCACCATCATAAAATCCACCATAACACTTGAATACCTTATATGTTGACTTCTTACTCATTCAATGTTATTCATGATCCACTAACCATTCCTTTCCAACTTATTATGAAATACTTCATTCCTACAAACAAATTCATAAATCATATCCTAAGATTGAATAATTACTAAACATCAGTTATGAAATAATCAATAACTTTCCTTGGTCATTGTCAGTTCCCTCATCCTCAAATGGAATGGAATTAGGTATTGTTAATAATATATTTGTATGATATCGGTGATCCCATTCTCAAACCTTCATAGTAGAAAATATGTTTGTATAATGACCATGCACCCCATATTTAAAACATTCAATTGATCCCTTAGAAAGAGTGTACTTCCCTTGTCTAGAGTCAATAGGATACTTCCTTTTTCCATGGAAGGTTCTTGCTTTATGAGCTTCACTGCCACATCTATAGAATCTTATCGTCCCCTTGAGACATTTTCTTATGTGTTTCATTCCACTTCCTTGAAACATAGGTTTTTGAATATACATACCTTTACGGTTATTACATGAACTTCTGTGGGGATTTATTTCTAGAATATAAAATGCCTTATAAAAATCACTGTGGTTCAGGTGGTCAATCATGACTCCTGGTAGTTGGTTGAGAATAACCATAAGAGTTCTCATTGTAGCTCCCATTTCATTCAGTTGCGCATTCCAAAAACCATAATAGTTTTCTTCACATCCACATTAACTTTGGTGGCTGCTATATCCAGCCATTTACTAAAACCAAAATGGTATGTGTGAGTATATTAGTAAAATCATCATATAATAACTTATGAGGAGGGTAAATACTAAGATATACTTATTCATGTTATCTTAAACTGATTCAATTTATCTAAAATAACTGTGACCCTTTCTAAAATCCTAACTATTATGGTAATGTCACTTCTTCTTGAAGAACACCCTAACTTCTAAAGTTATCAATACCGACCTCTGATACCAACTATAAAGTCCTGGCATTAAAAATTACATAATCCTAAATCAAATGAATAATTCACATTTAGGATCTTTTCAGGTTAAGAGTTTTAGATAATTAGGCCATAACTATTTCATATCAACATGAATATTACATGCAGACACTACAACCCAATATCAATTTTTTAATAAAATAAAAACTCTTAAAAAGAAACATCTGTAGTTTCATGTTTTAGACAACATGACTTTTTCTTGATCCCATAATTGACGATTATCCAACATTAATTCCTATGGAAAACATTTCAAAAACATGGGTTGAGCATAAAAAGAACTATAAGGGTTATAAAATACGGAATGAAAACATTAGCACATCAATAAATAGAAATAAATGAAACCATACTTTCCAATCACAACATACCTTACAAAATCATTAGATTTATGAATAACACACAAAAATAATAAATCATAAAGGTAAATTATAGAATTCATAACATACATACATTGTAGGTATCACAACTACACAAGGAGTCACATTTTGAATAACAATTATAGTATATTCCCTAAATCTATTAGGAGAAACATTGATTTTTACCTTCATCACATTACCCAATGCACATGAGAGCTATCTCAGGCTCACCCGCCATAGGTTTATCATGGAACCACCCATATATGTGGTCAATTACCAACAATTATAAAATATTCATAACACATAAAACAAGAATAAAATAAATATAACATTCCCACATTGCAATCACAACATATCATTCAATGATATATACATAATCAATGATTTATCAAACCATTTAAAACATTTAATAAAGATATTTTTGAAAAAAAATGACCCATACCAGATTAATTATTTTAAAGAAATAAAAATTTTAAAAATTCAATGTTCATATAAATAAATCCTTAAAACCATTTGTAAAAATGGAAATTAATGAGAATAATTTAGAAGAATAAATCCTTAAAACAATATTTTTGTTATGGAGTTCTTAACCAAATGAGGGATGATTGAATAAAAATAATTGGAGAATTAAATTTAATCAAAACATCATAATATCATAAGAATAAATTTATTCTTGATATAATATGCCAATGGATAGTATATACACCATATAAAAGTGAATTGGTGAAAAACAGCATTTAAGACTCAATGGAATGTAAATTGAGACAAAATCCCTCATAAAAAGAGTATCCTTAGATTAAGGATAAATTGATGACATTAATATGTGTAAAAAATATAAATAAACCCAATATAATTGGATATTATTTGTAAAACAATAAGTGGATATTCACACATATTCATATCATGACATAATCAAGAATTATAAGATTAACCCAAATAATTGAAATTTGGTTAAGAAGTTCACTTGCAAAAATTCGACAGCATAACGGCGTCACATTAATATTCAGAAAATAAATTGATGAGATAGAAAAGGGTATCTCATCACCTGGACATAAAATTTACAGCAATAAGGATATAGAGTAATATATCTCAACATAAGAATATGTAAATTAAAAGACAAAACCCAAATAAGTCTTTTAAAAAGTAGAGGGTGAAAGGTTCGCTTTCCAATTTGATAACATACAAAACATACTCACCATAAAAGAAGGCTCATAAAATGAAGATTTAACTACCCATAAATTGAAGTATATTACACAATTAATAAAATTTTGGGAATTTCATACCCCACAGAAAAGGAAATAGTGGAAAATATAGTGTGAATCTCATGGGAATAAAAAGTGAGATGAAAATCGCTTACCAAGTTGTAATCAATCGAGTCATATGACCAAAAGTTAACAACCACCAAATTATTCACAGAATAAAATGAATATAAATAGAATCATGATAATATATATCAAATTGAACTACAAAATACACCACATTCAATAAATAAGTGGCGAATAATGGAAATGTCACTAAATTAAAAGTGAGATAAGAAACCCCTTACCTCTTGTACGACTTGACTCGCTTGTTCCTTGTTCTTCCTGAATAATACAATTAAGTTAACCAATAATTTATTATGATCCTTTTTCAAGTTTATTATTCCTTTTATATCACATATTACCATGTTATAATCATTACGTAATCATTTAAGTTAATAATGACTATTTTATTGATATTTGGTACATGAGTCAAAAATAAACTTCTTATATTTAAAAGTTGACTATGTGGTCAAAAGTACGTTGTATCCAGAATCATATTAATGATTTAGATATCATATATATCTTAAATATCCATTATATATATGTATTTATAATAGTACATAACATTTGGAGGTGAGAACAGAAATGCACCATTCTTGGAGACAATAAGATGTACGTACACATGAACGCTACTTTCATTTCAATTTCAAATTTAATGGAATTAAAACATAATGATACATAGCTATATTATAATTATAGTATAATATTGTATATAATATTATTAACTCCATCTGTTATATGTCCCACATATGGCATTAATGAGTCATATCACTTTGAGGGGGTGGTAGTCCACACTTCTTAAAATGAAATTATCCCATTTACCCATAATGGGAACAATAAAGGTATGATACAAATGAAAGATACAGAATCATAAATATTAAATAAACATAATAAACATAATATATAAATATAGTTCCATAATAATGGCCACCATGAGAGGCGATAGAAGATAATTGAACAATCATCGTTTCGTGAGACGTCAGTTTGCCATCCCCATAAACAATATGTTCTTTACCTATTAAATTAAGGTGTGTAAATTTTTAGTTGGAATAAATCCCATAAAAATTACTTGTATATTATATATACATGTGTTATTATAATATAATATAATAAAAAGAGTTTAGGGGTTGGAGAAATAAAATAAAACAAAAGAACTTAAGAGAATATTTTACTTTTAAATCGAGTAACTCTCTTTTGTTTGAACCAAAAGGGATTCTTTATATGCCTTCTGCCTAGGTTAAGGCCTCTAGGTGTAATAGAGGTATCTTGAGAGATTATTTGGGTAGGGTTTGGATGATCCAAGGGGCTTGAAAGGTGTGAGTAATGGGTTAGAGTTGAGGGATTTTTATAGAGGGAGGAGGGGCTCTTTAGGAAAGTGTGAAAATATTATTTTATTATATAATGATTTTTGATTTCTAAAGTCCAAAACTTTTTAAAGTCAAAGATAAAATGACTCATGGTCGAAAGGAAATCATTCAATAAGAAATTTTTATTTTTCAGACATTACGTTAATCTTTATAATCTAATTTATTTAAATCTTTTATTAATTAGGTTAACACTACATCATTATTGTGTCATAAATAATTTAATTAATTTGATATCTTAAAATTATAAAAAAAATTACCATGATGTAGAAAATATATTTATATTTTTAAATAATTTTTATAAATGAAAGGATAATTTATATAATCCTATATAAAAATTAATTCACTAAAGGTTATTAGTTCATGTCATTTTTGTATTTCCTTTAAGTTAATTAAAATAAAGGGTAATTATCACTCTCATGTGGCTCTATGAGGTCCATAAATTGACCCAAAAATTCCCATGGTCGGATATTTATCAACCAATAGGATTATGGCACATGTTAGGGTAATTTTATATTATTATAATAATAGTTGTTTCCACTTATTTACTAGATTTACCAATTAACCATGGTAAATAAAATTTTTACTGAAGTAAATTTTCAAAATGTAAAAAATTAAAGATACCTATTTAACAAAATTTTACATCCCAATTAAAAATATTAAATCCATTTTTCCAAATTCAAAACACAGAAGTGTCATAAATTAATTTCAAATTAATTCCTGTGGTCCAAATGAAAAGTGTGTTTTTTGGAAATATTAACTACCCAAAGATTGACACTTGTTTATGTCCAATTTAATAGTGAAATTAATTATAATGACCAAAATTGGATTAAATGGTAAAAATATAATCTAATTACACTTTAAAACTAATTAAAAATATAATCAATCCATATAAATAAATTAGATTAAAAGGCAGTATTAAATTATGATACAGTATTTTTACTATTCATCAAAAAATGAAGTTTATCACAAAAATACCAAAATTTTACCCTAAGTGAATTTTTATGTCCCTGTTCTAAAGAATAATAATATTTTTTCTAAAAGAACATATATAAGTGACCAAAACAAGATGTAATGAGGGTTCTCTTTTAAAAGGTGGTGAATCAACCTTTTAAAGTAAATTATATTAATTCACATTTTAAGCCTCTAACTTTTATTAGATAATGTAAAAATATTTAACAAACATGTATATTCATATTTTAGTGAGGTATATTTATTCCCGCCATTACAACAGCTAGGCGTTAACTACCATTTAAAATAATAATATTATTATATTTTTATTCTGTACAACACAACATTATATATAACACAAGATATCAAAGAAAAACAATGGTGTGTATCAGGAATGCCATAAAACATAGAATCCCCTTAATTCATAAAATAATAATTAATTTAAAAATATTAATAAACATTAAAATTCTTTATTCTTTATTTACCTGGGATGTTACAGTTTCACTTTGGGTAGTATTCACACTCTTTTTTGCATGTGTCTTAATTTTTTATATCATTGGTCCTTATATATCTATCATGAATGGAGAATGTAAAACATGATATAAATGTACATTATATTTAGTATATTTTAATTATATTAAATTATAGAATATATTATTATGTAATGAAATACATTGTTCATAGAGAAGGTAAGTCGTACGTATGCATGAAAACTATTTCAATTTTAATAAATATATTGAAAAAAGAAGGTAAATGACATATGTGTATATATATGTATATATATTTTTATTAAATTATAATTATTGTATCATATATATCATATAATTTCACTAATACTATCCTTAAAAAATTCCAAGTAATGTGTGAACGAATCACATCACTTTGAGGGGGTGAAATCTACAAATCCTCAAACACAATAATCGTATTACACCAAATCGAAAGTTAAAAAGATTGATGTGGTTAAAGTTATAAAAATATTAAATACATAACAAATATAACATTTGAAATATATAAATAGTGTGTTCGACATTATTTACACCATGAGATATAGTAATGGAAAAATGAACAACAATCGTATAGTGAGGTGATAATTCGCAATACACACAAAAAATATGACATTGCCCATTAGATAGAGGCGTGTTTATGTTTAGGTATGAAAATTATCATAAAAAAATACTGTTATATTTAATATAATAATTTTGTTATAAAATCATTGAATAATTATATTGGAGAGGTTCGAGAAAGAAAATAAAAGAAAATATTTTGAGAGAAGGCATTACCTATTAATCAGGTAACTCCTTTTGGTTTGTTCCAAACGGAATACATGGTTTGATTTCAATCCAAGTTTATAATTCGATGATGAATCTATGGATTTTGGTATTTTAATTTGGAAGCTATTTTTTGAACCTATGTGGTGGTGTGAAGAAGAAGGAGAGGTGGTGACCATTTATTGGGGAAGTTATGGACAAACATGGATTCTTTGAAAAAAAGTTAGGTGTACCCACATATAACCCATAAAAAGTCATATAAAGTAAAAAAAAATTATATAATTGAATTTTTATATATGAATTAATGACAAAAAAAGGTTTTTTAAAGTTTCTAAGTCATTTTTGGTTTTAAATTTATTTTTTATTTTTATATTAACCTATTTTTTATCTTTAATGTTGTAATTAATTTTAATCACATTCAATAATCATTTTTTTTTCAAAAACAAATTAAATTATTAGAAAATTTAAATATTTCTCATTCCAAATATGGTTATAATTTTATTAATTATTATCACATATTTTTTGAAAATTAATTTCAAATTAATCCCACTAACAGGACGACATAGCAGGTGTTTAAAGTAAAAACGTCAAATGTTTTGATTAGTTTTTTATAACTAATTTCAAATTGAAATTGATTAAAATTACATTTTTTGGAATAACAGATAAATATTTTATCTAATTAAAATTTTAGGCAAATTCCAAATAAAATATATCCATATAAATAAATTATATGAAAAATAATTTTTGAATTAAAATATGATATTTTTAGCTATTCATCCAGAACATGAAGTTTCTTAGAAAAATACTAAAATTTTTCCATAAAGTAATTTAGAAATTATAAATTATGAAATGGTTTTTATTTTATCAAATTAAATTTATAATATTGTCTAAAATTAATTTTTTTAACCTAAGGATATTAAAATTTGTTTACTTGAGAAAATATAATTTTTAAATTTATAAGGACATTACTGAAAATTATTTATTTAATTATCAATATATTTTATTTATATAAATCCATTATATATAAATTTTAATTTTTTATAACTATTAATATTACAATGTTTAATGGCTATATTATAATTATTTCATTTAAATAGTTATTATAATAGAAAGATATTTTATATAAACTCAGTGTTGCTTGTAACGTACGCCAAGTCAGTGTTGTGTGTTGTGTCTTCCAAGTTGGTGTTGCGTTTTGCATATGAAATGTCAATGTTGCATTTATAGAATGCTAAAATTTATGTTGTGTGTAGTACATGATTAACTAGGTGTTATGCATAACACAATTCAAAAATATTGCATTAATATAGAATAAACTATTTTCAGTGTTACGTGAAATGAATGATATCAAAAAAGGTTAAATTAATTAGAAATAAAAAATTCAAAAAATCTAATGGTGTTTCAATTAGAAATGAAACACCTTTGTTAATAGAATTAGAGGGTTTCTAAGGAATTTGGACCATGAAACATTGGAGGTGATGGTGATTAGTAGGATCTGCAACGACCCAAACTATTAGACATAAAATTACCTTTCAATTCAATAAATATATTACTGATATAAAAAACACATTCACTCACTTTTTTAAATTTAATAAAACTAGATTAAAATGACCATTATGTATTATTACAGCTGATAATGTAGCCGTTGAATAACGATCACATTACTAATATAAATATAGGGTTTTAACAAACCATTTTGACACAAACACAGGAAGTTATGGCCTCAACGTGTTGGATCGTACCCTACAAAGACAATTTATCAAACATTATGAGGAAGATATTATTTCTAGGTTTTCCCCTAGACTAATCCCATGTCGATATTTAAAAATTTAAGCATGAGTGAAACAGTTTATGGGAGAAGTTCAAGCTCATCGAGATCACATCCCAAACTATTTTCATCGAACGACTGCATGAATTCCCCACCATCGCACACCTTAATCTTATGGTTTATACTGGTGTAATAAATGGATATGTAACATTACCATATTATTATTATTATATTCATTATTTTTTAATAGAATAATGAATGTTTTTCAATATATTATTGTTACATTGAAAATGATTTTTTAAGTACATGTAGTATTTTGGGATAATATTCATATTTAATTAAGAAATATATTTTGATATATTAATGTATTTATGTATTAAAAAATATTTTAATAATATATTAATATAAAATTAGTTTCATTATATATAAATGATTGTATACTTTTTATGATGTAAATTGAAATTTTTATTATGGTCTTAATTTGTTTTATCAAAACGTATCAATTTTTAATAAATTTCATATTTTATTTTAAAAGTGAAAATTCCTATATATAGAAAATTATTATTATAAAAAGAATATTTTTTGGAACCAATACATCGAAATTATCCAACGGTGAAGTTTTCATAATTATCTAAGAGAGTCGAATTTTTTTAGTAGAACATAAATATCTTGTAAATATATAATGTGGTTTATGACATCATAATAACCCAATATTTATGTAAAAAAATACAATAAATTTTATCTTTGGTAAAATATATGTTTTCCTTTAAAATAACAAAATATTTTGTTTATTTGATTCATTTTTTAAATCCATAGTGAATCCTCCAAGACATATAAAATATTTTATGATTTTAAAAACATTTCTTTGAAAGCGTGACTCACCCCCACATAATAAAAGGAAATATTTTAATATCTATGGACTTTATCATTTTAGAATAATATATTCCACTCCCCCTTTCTAGAAACCATGGGAAAATAATAATGGGATGGTTTGTGGTTTAGAATAGATTATTTTGTAGGGTCCAAAACCAAATTAATAAATAATTCTCCCACCAGTCCTATATAAACCCTTTCAATCACAGATTACTCTTCACTAAATCTACAGAAATATCATCCTCACTCATAAATCCACTCCCTAATGTCCTCCAAAGGTTCCCCAAGCTCACCACAAGCCTCTCTCAGGCCTTTTGGGTTGCATATCCAAGTAAGGGACATTTCTCTCTTCTATTTCTTCAAGAACCACTTTAATTCCATGGCTTTTAATTTCCATTTCCTTGATTTGGGATTTTTTATACCATAACTAAATACCTCCCATTTTATGTACCAATAATTTTATGTTCCTTTCACTATGATTAATCCCCCCTATAATCCTTTAAACCCAATCGTTACTATGCTGAAATTCTGTAAGGGGGTTCTCTATTCTCATTTCCATTCAAGAATTTAATTTATATTATTCATCTCCAATTCCAATTCATATACATTTGGATATTATGAAACATGATTTAGATACTACCCATTTAATTTATAAATTATAATAGTCCCTATTTTCTTTCATAAACCCATTTTATTAATCCCCATCTGATGTTGTTTTGGGGCCGAAATTGCACGTCAATTTTCCATTCCCAAAACATCGTGTAGTGAATACCATTCACATTTTTATATCAAGGGTATTCACTTTAACACACATATACATATAGATTATAGTATTTCATGTTTTTATTCTATATTAATCTATTTTTGAATAAATATGAGGATGAATGAATCCATTTTATATGATTTATGTGGCACACTTAAGAATGAAATTTAAATGTTAATGAAAGGTGTCCCTAATATCACCCCAATGTGTTGGATAATGTTTAGTATCATGGTAAATCATGTTGGGATAGGGGTTTACATTATTCCTTTTATGAAATTTTTCCTCCTTGTTGGGACATGATTTTAAATAATTCATTTATGTTAATGATGAAGTGTTTTATGTTGTTGGATCAATTCAATGTTATGATAATCATGATATATCAATACTTTATGTTCATGTTTCTCTTGTTCACCATTTGTATTCTTATTTCCTTACATGTATTAGGTTCTTAATGTTATGCCTTTTTTACACCCTTACTAGGAATTATAGATAACAATTTGTTTAAGAATGTCTTCAAGTTATCCCATTCAATACTATGTATGATGGAATGTTGTGGTCATGTAAAAGAAGTTTACAATTAAGATATTTTATTTTATGTCTTAAGTTGTCACGTAATGTTACGAAGCCCAAAATACACTAGACAATTCAACCTCCTACTAGTATTATGTGAAATTTTATGTAATAAATTATTTTTAAATTTATAATAAAAACCAGGGTTGTTAAAGTCGGTATCAAAGGGAGGTTTAGTAATTTCTTGGACTAAGATTAGAACACCCCTGTGAATGCCTTAGGGATAAGACTATGTATAAAAAAATCCCTAAATTTTGGTGAGTATTGATTACGTTGTTTATCAAGAAAATATATCCCTGTACAGATATGAAAAAGAAGACATGGTTATGGCACAAATATACCACTGGGTGAAACCCTAAAACACCACTTTGTGCTATACTTGAATGATAGCTTGTACATGAAAAAAAGGCCTTTATGCACTCTTGGTTCAAAACTCACAGGTGATATGATTTGGTAAATTCATAAGAATATTAGGAACCCTTATTAATGGATCACGAGAAAAATATGCTAATAATATAATTCAAGAAATAGATCATCGATAACATAGATTGAAGTTGAGAAATTCATTAGTTATGGAAATAAATTTAATTTATAACCTACCCCTGTTTTCATTATATTAACCATTATGTGTTTAATATTTTTAAGTACTTACCCCTAATTTTTCATTTATTCATTCATGTGGCGATTAATAGTAGTAATTAGGTTAACAACAAATGAGAAGGGTAATGTGATTACCACACAAATGAGATTTCCAATCAGATGGGTGATCAAGAAGGAAATATTGTGATAATGAAAAACAAGATATCAAAAATTACGATTAACAATTGGAACATTTTTTAATTCCAAAAGTATTTAAAGAAGTGGAAGATGAAATCTCATGAAATTTCATCTGATAACTGTGATAAGGGAAAGAAGACTCAATTTCCTTCGTGGAACATTTGTGGAAGGAGTCACCAAGGGAAATGTCACAAATGGACATAGAGAAGTTTTATGTGTGGAAAGGATGGGAATAAGGTATCCAAATTTCATTAAAAAATGGACACTTTGATGAATGGACAAAAGTTACATTAAAGTCATCAAACATCAGTCTATGTCATAAATTTGAAGTGGTCGGGAATTATCCATGATAATTCAATATTGTATGTACTGAGAAGCATGATGAACATAAACAATATCCATGATCAAGGGAGCATTGAAAGTCCTTTGACAATTTGGATAATGATTAATGAATTTTATGTAACCACTACTTCAAATTAGTTTATTTACTTATGTATTTAAATTCATGTATTATTAGTATATCTATTATATTTTCTATGAATATTGAGTCCCCCCAAAAATGATTTTATATCATTAAGGAAAAAATTGATCAGTGTTTTATCACAGGATTATGTTGTGGGAATGTTCTTAATGGAAATATTATAATTATCCCTTTGATAGAATATGAGGAAAATGACAAACTCATGACCTATGCCTCAAATAAATTGAAAATTCATGAGCCAAACTATCCCTTGCATGATATGGATTTGGCATCAGTGATATTTTCATTGATAATATGGTGTAATTATTTATTTAGGGAAAAGTTTGAAATATATATGGATCAAAGAATTCTGAAATATATATTCACACAGAAAGAGTAAAACATGAACCAACATATATTGTTAGATCTCATAAAGGATTAAGTTTGGTCAATCCATTACAACACTAGGAAAGATAACAAGGTGGATGATGATCTAAGAAGAAAGGGCATAGTGATTCTATCATTGATGAGAATTGTGAAGGATACAGTCATCTTAGATTTGATGAATATTGACATTATAGTCATAAAGAAGTGACCATAATCAATCCTTTCACAAATTATTTCTGAATTGTCTCTTTTGGAATGGTTAAAGGATGATAAAAAATATGTGGTGGGAAATCAATAGAAAGTTGAAACTATCGTAGAAGGGAAATCCTTAAAGTTCAATGTAAATGAAGAAGGAACTGAGGGATTTGGGTCAAGACTATGTGTTCCATCCAATCCAAAGTTAAAGAATGATCTTTTTAATGACACACAACGTTCTAATTTTGCCATTCAACCATGATACACAATTTTGTATTTGGATCTCCGAGAGCATTATTGGTGGGATAACATGAAGATGGTGATTGATGAATATACATCAATGTTCCTCGCAAGTCCAAAAATGATGGTTTTGAGGAATATCTCTTAGAGGATGATGTAACCAATACCAATTAAAATATGTAAATGGGAAAACATCACTATATACATTGTCACCTGCCTTTCGAGGACCTCCATAATAAACAATGCTATCATTGTTGATATGGATTGGCTTAAAAAGTCTAAAGAAATCATTGAAATTCGAGAGGATTTATCATTAGTTCAGTGGGAACATATATAAATACGAGAAGTGGTAAGGCATCATGGTGTATCACTTTTGATTTTATCTAATATAGATCCATGAATCATCTCTTTGTTCCGAAAGAGTCTCCAACACACTCTGATACAGAACTGAACTTTAGTACAAATTATAATCCTCTAACTAATGGAAAATCTGACCAGAGAATCAAAACACTTGATGACATGGTGAGATCATGATCAATTGACTTAAAAGGAGGATTGGATTGACATCTTCCTTTGGTTGAGTTCTCTAACCACAATAATTTCATCTCAATCATCCAAATGTCTCTTTATAAATCCATTTATGTGAGGAGGTGTAGAACACCGAAATGTTGGGATGAAGTTGGGGAATGAAAATTTCTATATCCCGAATTGGTCAAAGAAATGGTGGAGAAGTTTAAGACCATCTAGAATCACATCAATGCATCTTAGAGCCAAAAAAGAGCTATTCTGAAAAATGACGATGAGACCTAGAGAATGATGTTGGAGACATGGTATTTTTCCACTTATTTCCATGGAAGAGATATGTGAGATTTGCGAAGGGAATAAATCTTTTACCAAGTTACATCATCCTTTTTTAGATCATTTATCTCATTAGAGCTTTGGAATACTGATTATAACTACCAAAAAACATGTCCCATGTACACGATTCATTCCATGTATCACTCTTGAGAAAGTATATACCAGACCAATCACATGTACTCAATCCATAGGTGGTACCACAATACAATGACCGCTCCAATGAAGAAAAGTTGGTGGAGATCCTAGATTGTAGGGAAAAACTTCTATGAATTAAGACAAATCCCCACTTCAATGTGTTGAGGAGAAACCAAATGTTTGATGAAGAAAAATTGGAACTAGATGATGTGATGAGGTAGAGCTACCCTCATCTGTTTTAGTGTGGGAAAAATAAATTTTGCGGGAGAAATGTTTTAATGGGGGAATGTTGTAACCACCAAAACTATTATAAATAAAATTCCCATTATTGTAATTAAATGTCTTATAGATATAGAAAACCCATTCACTATTTTTTTTAATTATATACAATTTTATTTAAATTCCCGTTAATCATCGTTACCACTGATAATGTATCCATTGAATAGTGATCACACTGTTAGTATAAATATAGGGTTTTAAAAAAACATTTTGAAATAGATAAAGGAAGTGATAGCCTCAACCTATAAGATCATTCCTTAAGAAGTCCATTTGTCATAGATTCCGAGGGAGATAAAATTTCTGGGAATTTCCCTAGACAATGCCCATGATGGGATCCAACAACTTATGTATGGGAAAAACTATTTATGGGATAAGTTAAAGCTCATCAAGATCATGTACCAAACCATGTTCATTGAATGAAAGCAAGAAATCGACACCATCACACAGTTTACTCTTAGGGATTATTATATTGTAATAAAAGGACATGTAACAAGACCATATCATTAATATTATGTGTATTAATTTTTTATTTAATTATCAAAATAATTTAATTCAATTCTTCTTACTTTGTAAATGTTTTTAATGCATATAATTTAATTTATTGTTAATATTAAAATTGAATTATGAAATATAATGTGGTGAATTAGTGGATTTTTGAATTAAATTATATATTAATAAAATATTATTTTCAAATTACATTAATTAAATTTAAATGATCATATAATTTTAATGATGTCAATTGTATTTTATATTACGGTTTGAAAACTGTTTTTATTGAAACCTATCAAATTTAAATAAATGTATGGTTTTATTTTAAGTGAAAATTCACATATTTAGAAAAATATTTAGATAAAATGATTATTATTTTTGGAATAATGACATCTAAATTATCCAACTGTGAATTTTTCATAATTGTTTTTTGACATTCGATTTTTTTAGGTAAAAATTAATAAATATATAAATATTTTGTGTGTTTTATGAAAATATAATGAGCCATGAGTGATGTAATAAATACCACAAAATGTATAATAATCCAAATATATGATTGAAATTTAAAATAATGTGATTTTATATTTATTTGACATATTTTATAATGACTTAGTGAATCATTCTAAGTGTATAATATATTTTATGAGTTTAAATTCATTTCCTTAATAGTGACTTTCAACTCTATAAAATCAATGATAATATTTTAATGGCTTTCTCCCTTGGACATATAAAATAATCTTTTCCACTCCCATTAAACCTAAACCTTGGGAAAAACCCATGGAAAGGTTTTTCGTGTTGAATATTTCAATGTGTAGTGACCAAAACATAAATAATATAGTATTCCCCCATCTTTCCTATAAAAACCCTCCCAAGAACAAATTCATCATCATTAAAACTCTTTAAATATCTCTATCACACTTCTCTCCACTCCCTAGAGTAGACTCGAACCTTAAACACCACATTTTTGGAGCTTCGAAATGAGGACGAGTCACTAGGCTATGCTCTTGACCACGCTCGTGTCGATCTTCAATACATTAAGTTTGAAAGTAATTTCTTATGAAAAAAGATCAAGTAAATAGAGATTACCAACCAGGAAATGTTATCTGAGCTGACCCAAGATTATGACAACATCACACACCATACCCTTAGGTATTATGTTTTTATTATATAGTGTTATGTAATAAGGTATTAGTTACTTTTTGTGTATGTGATGACCAAAAGTTTTTCCATGAAAATTCTCTTCTTCAGAATATGTCATAAAATCACATGAAAACAAAACATAATGCCGAATAACTATTGAGTGACCTTTAAACATATGTTTTTCACTTCTGTGTTTGGAATTTCAAAATTTTGACATACACAGTTGTGTTCAAGATGATTTTTGGAGTCTAATATAACAAACATAATTTTTTCTGAATAGTAACCTACCCTTATTAATAGTAACATACCCTTATTAATATAGATATACCCTAATGTGTAGTAACCTTACATATGATAGAATAAAAATAATATTCATGTGAAAGTATTATGTACCATTATTCTAGAATAAGTAAAAGAATGTTTTAAAATAGTTTTTTTAATAATAAATTATGATTTTAGTTAAATATTAAACTAATCATATTTATATTATTTAGAAAACTAGACTTCATTTTTAGATTCTACAGGTTGAAAAATGGTTGGGGTGAAATTTTGTGATTTTTTGGAAATACATGAATTTTTATGAGTAGTGAAATTGTATAATTTACAAAAAATAAGCTAAATAAGAAAATTATAGAGTTATGTAAGATGTTATGTTGATGTAAGCCCACTTGGTTTGGGATCACATGATACATTTACTATTGTAGGTCATGGAAGACTCACTATTAATTTTTTGTGGGAAAATAATAAATTAATGAATTTTATATTGAGAAAACCCCTCCCCCTCCACTATAAAAGCCACCATTCACACCCTCATTTCCTCACACCTCTTGTAGAGACCCAAATAATGACATACATGGAGAATAAATTAATTTCAGGAATACTTAACACATAAAAAAATTGACACCAAATGACCATAATAGTTTAGTGTCCTTGGAAACATGGAACACAATCTTCTAATCTTCGTGAATGATCTTCAACATCTCCCATAAAGATATTTCCCTTTTGTTTTCTTACATAAAACCCTTATTTATATCCAGGGGAAAATAAAACATAAAAATGGTGATCTCAAATACTCAGTAAGGGTAATCATATAGAAAATAAAACAAACCATATAATTTGAACTTAAAAACATGAACATAGAGTTAAAACATAAAAATATTGAGCAATGAAATAAAACATGGAAATGCGTGAATCATAGATCATTGTGGAACATAAATCATGATAACATAGCATGAGAATAAAACATGTAATTGTGTAAAAACCCTAAGAACATGATATGATTTATATAGTAGCTGATCCATTGTTTCCAAGACCATCATAGTGGAAAAATTCCATTACTGAACATGGCTTACTTGTCGTTCCAGCCCTGTATTACTGAACCCGATTCACTTGTCATTACAACCATGTCTATCTCACAAGATATAAATCTTTACCCAATTAATTAGAGGTAGTTATAGGTCCCACCCAACTCATAATGAAATTATTCTTATTTGTGCCACAAAATAAACATAAATCATTCATCATAACCCAAAGAATAAAATCGGTTTCATAAACATCATCCCATTATAAAATAATCCATATAAAACAAATGGACATCTTTCATCCTAAGAAGAATCAAACAATATAAATAATAGGCACATTATACTTGAAACATAATAATAATAAATAATGTCATCTTATATGGAATTTTTTTTTGACAAAACACTTGAAATGAATTCTTGAGGAAAATATCATTTCTTCTAAAAAATAATTTTCTTTTTCAAAAAATTCCATGCAATTTTAAAAGAAATGTATTTTATTGAAAATAATCATATAAATCTTGTAGAGGATGCTTCATAAAAATTAGGCGATATGAAACCATAAATATTCATTCATGTAGTATAAGTTAAAAAAACATTCTCCTTGTACTTTGGCCGGAAATATCAAAAAGTACCTCGTTTGGGAAACAAAAAAAAGATTCCTTCCATACTACACAGTAAAAGTCAGAAAGGGGTAAACATGACATTAAACATAAATGGAAAAAATAGTTAAAACTTTATGAAAACATTTTAATAAAACACGGACATGGATGATAAATATAACCCCAATAAATACTTACAAATAAACAATCTCGGATAAAAATGAGATTTGAATAATTATCCCTTAACTTTTATGATCGGTGGAATCATACATGTCATAAAATAAAGAAAATTACATGTACATGTAAATATTATATCCTCTATGATAAAAATAATAAATCATTCATGTGAAGCATAAACACAATACAAAATAAATAGATAGTGATTAAGGCATATGTCTCACAGAAATAAAACTGAGACTAAATAATCCCTTACCTTATATCCAATTTCTTCCATACGTGTCCGAAACTCCTTTATAGTGGGTTTAACATATTATTGACTTGTAACAGAACCATAATAATATTTATTATATCATATATTATTCACTTATGACTTTATATTACTCGTTCTTTTTTTAATTACATGTTAAATCAGCGTTATTGGTAAAATCGTTTCATTTATCGTACGTCTTTGGACTTGTTCTTCATGATATTATTACTAATATCCTGATTTACTTAATTACAGAATGTAAAAAATGGTTTATATATAATTTATATTCAGAATATAAATATATATGATAGATCGTTAAATCGAATGAAATACACCGTTCATGGAGACGGTAGAACATACGTACGCATGAACATTGTTTTCGTTTCCTTATTGAATTTAATGGTATTAACTAAATAAAACATATATTTACATAAATACAGTATCATTATTATGTCATATATTTTATTATTATTTATTATATATACTTTATAATCATTATTTTATGGTTAACATGAGAATGAATCTCATCGCGTCGTGGAGACGGTAATCTGTACGTACGTACGAGCGATGATATTATTCCCATAATTATTGAATAGAATTGGAGTGGATGATATAATATCTCAAAATTAGTATCATGTTATAATAACCATATATATTTATTATTTACACCATTATTCCCATCCAAGTAAGGTGGTGGTGGAAAAACATATTACACCACAGTGTGGAGACTGTATTCCATAGGTACACATGCGTAGTGATTTCATTTTCCGTAGGAAGGATAGAAGGTGAAATAGGGTTGGTTCATATTTATAATAACATATAAGTATATTAGTAATAATTGTGTTATTAATTTATTATTAAAAAAAATAAAATAATAGGATGTTGAAGAAGAAATGAATTTTAAATAATGGGTTAAGGATATTACTTCTTTTTCAACGCGCCTCTTCTAATCCTCCACCTAGGGCACTAAATATGGGCATTGAAGAAGAACAGGACCTCTAGTATGTTGCGAGGAATGTGGAAAAGAGAAATGGTCAGGGTGTTTCTGATCTTGATTGCTCAACGTGGTATGAGGAGGTGAGGGATGAGGTTCCCTTTTATAAGAGAGGAGAGGGGCACTCCTAGAAACCTCTAAAATATTAATTTATAATAAACCCAAACCCCACTTAAAAAGCTCCAAACATGACTCAAATCCAAATATTATATAAGATAGGGTTTTAATAACATCAAAAATAATATTGAGACATGTTGTTAATTTATTTTAAACATTTTCAACTAGATTTATCCTTATTTAATATATTTAATTTTATTTGTGGTGTTAATATTCTAAATATTTAAATTGTTATAAATAATAACATATGTGTTGTTAATTGTACATAATGGGATACGTTATGACATTTTAGACCATATAAATTTCAATTTATAATTTTTAAATATTTTTTTGTGATTTTTAAACAATTTTATAATATGTTATTTTTATAAAATAAAAATAGTGTCAATTTTGATAGTATTCAATTATTGGAATTTAAATAAATTCCACGCAGAAGATATATTCAAAAAAATAGTTAATATACTCTTATCATGTATTATTAATCTAGAAAATTTTTGTAGAACATTAAATAGTTCATATAATATTTATTTTAATATTTGTAAAACCATTTATTTGATATTTCAATCAATAAAAAAGTTTCTACATCACTATTGTGTCATCATTAATGATAATTATTTAATCCCTAAAAATTATAAATGAATTCTCAGGATGTATATAATTTTATTATAGTTCTGGAGACTATTTATATATTATGTTTTATTATGTTTATCACTAAATGAAAATTATTACACTTATAAGATATAATAGGGTGACATGTGGACACTTTCTTTGGTTTTAATAATAATTATATCATTTTCATTGTCAAAAGTCCATGAAATGAATTTCTTCCGACCATTAATTGATATGGGTAGACTTTTGTTCATCCAATATAATTTTTGAAGGTCTTAGGGTAATTTTATAATCTTATTTTACCCTATTTACCCGATTTACCTTTAACAGTAGAAAAAAGAATTACCGTAGTTACTATTCAGAACATAAAAAAAAAAGAAAAATCAACCTATTAACATAGTTTGGACCCAATTAATACAAATATGGAATCCATTTTTCAAAATTCAGAACACACAAGTTTCAGTAATTAATTTAAAATTAATCTCGTTTTTAAGAAAATGAGTTTTAAAAGTTTAAACATTGTGAGAGATTCAAATGTTTTTAATCATGAATTCAATGTAAAATTAATATTAATGAAATACATTATATTAAATGACAAAAATATATTCTATTTATACATAATTTTTTTACTATTATAATTTAACCATATAAATTATCTCGAATGAAAAAAGGTGTATTAAGTAAAATTTAGCGTGTTTTTACTATTCATCAAAATAAGAACGTCATCAAAAAAATATAAAAAAATTATCCAAATTAAATGTTTATATCCTGATTCCAAATAAGAATTTTATTTTGTCAAATTGAACTTATATAATGTCAAAAAATATATTTAAAGTGGGTGTTCAATCAAAAGGTGGAAAAAATGCATTTTTTGAAAAATAATTATTTTACCGGAAAAATATATTTTTTTCTCATACCATGTTCTATAAAATGTGTAAGATGATTTATAATGTCATAAAATTCAAAATTTAGTTACAAATATTCATAAAGTCTTTTCATTATAATATTATAACAGTATATCATTGTTTAGTGAAACTCTGTCTTGCGTACAACACATGCCATCGAGGAAGGTTGTTTTTGCATGCAACACAAGCCACATATAGTGTTTTTGAATAATAATAGCTAATATGGTGTTGTATATATCACAAGATAATTTTTTGTGTGGCATACAACACAATACATCAATGAAATTAAAAGAATATTTTTCATAAAATCTCGTGGTGTTACATTCTAACCGTCTTTAAATGAATTTTTCCCTCGAAATTCATCGTGGTTATAAATGGTTTACTACATGAAAGTTTCTTTCATAGAAATAAAAATCGTAAAAAGGAATACTAAATTATAATTTTAAAACTAAATTACGAAATGTAACGGTTACCCAAATTACCTCATCACTAGGTTTCCACATATGAGAACATAGGTGAAAATATGGATATGGAAGATAAATATAACCATCAATATCTAACGGAGAGTGGTAGAGAACATGTCTATGAAAAATCCAACAATCACAAATCCATAAATTTTCGATAATATAAGGTTCCATCTGATTAATCGGTTATGAGGGTACTAGGAAAAACATTTTGGTTTTCAAGATCATTTCCCTAAAGTTGATTAATTTCTTTTCATAAGGATAAACACTAACCTGATTTCAGTGAAAAATCATCATTGGTCATTCCATGAACAATTTCTAATTAATCACTTATTTAAATAAATGAACATGAATTTTTCATTCTTAATGTATTAGCAGATCATGCGATATAATGATAGGTCATTCCATCACTATTTACCATAAAAAGGTAAGCACAAATTATTAAATATATGTAAGTCCATCTATGGTTCATATGATTCCATAAATAGACTTATACTTTATCTATCATACCACTTAATAAAATAAAACAAATTTATACTCACTAGGGACTTCTTGTAGGCTAGTGGTAGGCGATGAAAGCCTGTCACAATTCGGTTGTGGGTTCGATTCCCACAACCTTGTTTGACGTGATGGGTTGTCGCCTATATTATTAGTTGTCATTTTTCCAAAACTATACTTTTATAACATTCCGGAAATATTATCGAAAAAACATGTTCTATCCTTATAAAATACTATATGATGTATAACATAATCCATTACAACCTTTTGGCTTATCAAAAATACTTCTTTCCAATCTCATAATATATAAAAAAAAATTTACAAGAGAGGTCATCTACCCGGCATGTGGATACAAGCATTTATCCCCCATATATCAAAAGATATATTTCGTTGGTCACATTAAAAACATGTGAATTCCTTAATCATGTATTCTCTTGAAACATGAGTTACCATAGAACCTTAGTGAAAACATGAATTCTATAAAAAGTTAACTCTTTCCACATACCAATATCCCAAAATTTCTATATACTCAAACCATGACATCACATTGTCCTTATATCAGTCATGAGCTCTTTAATACTATCAAACATCTCATTATCTCCTTATCCCTTCATTATGTGCATATCATCAACATTCCAAAAATATCTGAATAACCTTTCATGGTTACCCATACCATTCAACATATACTTTAAAATACTTTAGGAAATAATAGTGTAAAAATCCTTAGATGTTTCTTTATTCCATATTACCATTAAATTACCTAGACAACATTTCTCTTGATAATCATACAATCATTCCACTAGCTTCTTAAACCATTAACAGAGATTCATCATTTTATTCCTCAACTCTTATTTCATCTCATATATCATTTGTAGTCTCTTCATCATCATTAACATTAATAATACTCATACGACCATGCAGATTCTCTTCAAGAGATTGTTCCTTAGGGAATTGGTTTGCATAATGCCCGCACATTCTACATTTAAAACACTTAACCATTGTTGATGTCGTTGAAATACTGTTACCCATGTCCATAGTGTTAACTAAACCTTTTCCTTTATAATTATTGGCTTTTTGTTCTCCTTTTCCACACCCAAAACATCTTCCAGTTGGTTTGAAACATTCTCCTTGATTATTCTTCCCACATGATTTACATGGGGAAAATTGAACATTATTTCCTCTATGATCATCATGAAACTCCATATTTCTCTTATTAGTTGAGTCATAAAACTTACAAAAGTTGAGATTATTGATCATATTATGAGATTTATGAATAGGAATAATAATGTTGTTTGGACTTCCAAATCCTGTTTCATTTGGTTTCTCATGAATAATATCTTTCCACTGTCAATCATATCTCTATTATCGTGAATCTTCCTGTTTCTATCCATTTTATAAAACCCAAATTAATAGTGTGAGAGGAAAAAATCATACTAAGAAGACAAAAAAATCAAGTGGAGTACATTAAATTTATAACATCTTAGGTTTAATCCTAGATTATTCATGATCATTATCATACTTCTAGGACTGTAACCTATACTTACACTTAATCTTAAGGACATCCACAGACATACCATAGAAATATCTTGAGGGATCTCACAAAAGGTTTCACATCCTAGTTTCCAAAGGTTAACTAAATCATTCCTCTGATACCAACTGTAGAGAACCAAAGCATGGAATACATGGATATTACATTACTTTTACGAAATAATTAACACATAACAAAAATAGACACCCAAGGACCATAATTGTTTAGTGTCTTTGGAAACATGGAACACAATCTTCTAATCATGGTGAAAGATCTTCAACATCTCTTATAAAGATATTTCCATTTTATTTTCTTAAATAATTTTTTTATATATCCTGGCGAAAAGAAAACATAAAAAGGGTGAGATCAAATGCTCAGTAAGGGTAATCATGTAGAAAATAAGACAAACCAGATACATTTGAAATTAAAAACAAGAACATAAAGTTTAAGCATCAAAATCATGAGCAATGACATAAAACATGGAAATACGTAAGGCATAGATCATAGTAGAAAATCAATCATGATAAAATAGAATTTTGATAAAAAATGTAATTGTGGAAAACCCTTATGCACATCATATGATTTCCATAATATCCATGCATTCTTTCCAAGACCATCATTGTGGACAAAGTCCATTGCTGAACAAGGTTTACTTGCTGTTCCAACCCTTTATTACTGAACCAGATTCACTTGTCATTCCAGTCATGTATATCTCATGACATATCAATAATTACCCAATGTATTGGAGGGTGTTATAGGTCCCAACCATCTCATAATGAAATCATTCTTACTTGTGCCACAAAATAAACTTAAATCATTCATCATAACCCAAAGAATACAATGGGTTTCATAAACATCATCCCATCAAGAACATAATCCATATAAAACAAATGGATATCATTTCATCATATGAAGAATGAAACCATGTAGATATTAGAGGCATTATACTTGAAACATAATCATACTCAATATTTCCATCTTTGATGGAAAATAGTTTTGACAAAACACTTGAAATGAATTATTGAGGAAAATATCCTTTCTTCTACAAAATCATTTTCTTTTCACAAAATGCCAGGAAATTTTAAAAGAAAAGGATTTTGTTGAAAATATTCATGTAAAATTATTGAGTAAGCTTTATGAAAATTAGGTTTTATGAAACTGTAAAAATCCATTCATGCCGTATAAGTTTAAAAAACATTCTCCTCACACTTTTTCCTGAAAAGTCAAAAAGTACCTCGTATGGTAAACAAAATAAAGATTCCTTCCATAATACATAGTAAAAGTTAAAAAGGGGTAAACATGAATTTAAAAATACATGGAAGAATATTAAAAACATTATGAAAATATTTTAATAAATCACTGACATGGATGATAAATATTACCCCAATAAATACATATGGATAATCAATCTCGGATAATAATGAGATTGGAATAATTATCCCTTACCTTTTATGATCGGTGGAATCATACATGCCATAAAATAATGAAAATTACATGCATATATAAATATAATATCCTCCATAATAAAAATCATAAAACATTCAAGGGAAGCATAGTCACAATACAAAATAAATAAATCATGATTAAGACATATGTCTCACAGAAATAAAAGTGATATTAAATAATCCTTTACCTTAGGTCCAATTTCTTCAATATGTGTTTGAAACTCTTGTATAGTGAGTTTAAACATATTATAAACTTGTAAAAGAAACATAATAATATTTATGATATCATATTTGATTCACTTATGACTTTATATTACTCATTCATTTGTCAATTCCAAGTTAAAGCAGTGTTTTGGGGAAAATCGTTTCATTTATCGTACGTGTTTGGACTTGTTGTTCTTGATATTATTACTTATATATTGATTTACATAATTATATAATGTAAAAAATTATTAATATATATTATATATTTATCATATTAATATATATGATAGATCAATAAATGGAATGAAATACACCGTTTATGGAGATTGTAGGTCGTATGTACGCATGAACGATGTTTTTGATTTCTTATTTAATTAAAGGGTATTAAGTAAATGAAACAAATATGTACATAAATACAGTATCATTATTATGTAATATATATCATTATTATTTATTATGTATACATTATATTCATTCTTTAATGGTTAACACAGAGAATGAATTTCATCGTGTCGTGGAGATGGTAATCCGTACATATGCACGAGTGATGATATCATTCCCATAATTTTTGAATAGAATTGGACTAAATGATATAATATCTCATAATTAGTATCATGTTATAATAAACTTATATTGTTATTATTTACATCATTATACCCATCCATGTAAGGTGGTGGTGGAAAACATATTACACCATGGTGTGGAGACGGTATTCCGTATCTACGCACGGGCGGTGATTTCATTTTACGTAGGATGGATAGAAGGTCAAATAGGGTTGGTTCATATTTATAATAAAATATCATTATATGAGTGATACTTATGTTATTAATTTATTATTATAAAACAAAATAATAGGAAGTAGAAGAAGAAATGAATTTGAAAGAATTGGTAAAGGATATTACCTCTTCTTCGACGCGCCTCTTCTAAACCTCCTCTTAGGGCACTAAATATGGTTTTGGAAGAGGACCAGGACCTCTTGTATGTTGATATGAAATTTTAGAATAGAAATGGGTGGGGATTGGCCGAGCTTTAGGGCTCAATTTGGTTTTAGGAGGAGAGGGAGGATGTACCCTTTTATAAGAGAGGAGAGGGGCACTTTTGGAAACCTCTAAAATATTAATTTATAATAAACTCAAAACCCACCTAAAAACATCCAAATATGAATAAAATCCAAATATTAGATGATATAGGGTTTTAATAGCATGAAAAAATAAAATTTAGACATGTTGGTAATTTATTTTAAACCTTATCAACTAGAATTATTATTATTTAATCTATTTAATTTTATTTATGGTAATAATATTCTCAATTTTTAAATTGTTATAAATAATTAATTATGTGTTTTGAATTTTATATAATTGGATACTTTATGAAATTTTAGACAATATAAATAAAAATTTATAATTTTTAAATAATTTTAGTGATTTTTAAACAATTTTAAAATATGTTATTTTTAAAAAATAAAAATAGTGTCAATTTTGACACTATTTATTTATTTGAATTTAAATAAAATCCACACAGAGGATATATTCGAAAAATAATATTTAATAGACTCCTAAAATGTAATATTAATCGAAAAAATTTGTGGATAACATTAATTAGTTCATATAATATTTATTTTAATATTTTTAATACCATTTATTAGATATTTTAATCAATAATATAATTTCTACATCAGTATTGTGTCATCATTAATGATAATTATTTAATGCATAAAAATTATAAATTAATTATCATGATGTAGATACTTTTATTAGATTTTTGAATACAACTTATATTTGATTTTTTATGAGGTTTATCACTAAATTAAAATTATTACACTAATAAGATATAAGAGAGTGACATGTCGTCACTTTCTTGGGTTTTAATAATAATTATATCATTTTCATCTTCAAAATTCTATGAAATGAATCTATTAGGACCCTTAAATGATATGGGTATACTTTTATTTATCCAATAGTATTTTGTAAGCTCTTAGGGTAATTTTATAATATTATTTTTACCCTTAATTACCCGATTTACCTTTAACTGTAGTTAATAAAAATTACCGTAGTTACTATTAATAACATAAAAAGAATAAAAGTAACCAATTGACCTAATTTTGACCCAATGAATCCAAATATGAAATCCATTTTTCAAAATTCAAAACACATAATTATCAGAAATGAATTTAGAAATAATCTCATTCTTAACAAAACGAGTTTTAAAATTTTAAACACTGTCAAAGATTGAAATGTTTTTATCGATGAATTCAATGTAAAATTAATGATAATGAAATAAATTATATTAAATTGTAAAAATATATTCTATTTATACTTTAATAAAATTATCTATTTTAATTTAACCATATAAATTATCTCGATGAAAAAAGATGTTTTTAAGTAAAATTTAGCGTGTTTTTACTATTCATCAAAATAAGAAAATTGTCAGAAAAATATCAAAAATTTATACAAAGTAAAATGTTATATCCTAATTCCAAAGAAGAATTTTATGTAATCAAATTGAACCTATACAAATTTCATAAACTAGATTTAATGTTGGTGCGCAATCAAGAAGGTGGCAAAACTGCATTTTTTAAAAATTACTAATTTTACCCAAAAAAATTATTTTGTTCTCATACAATGCACTATAAAATTTTTAAGATGAATTATAATGTTATAAAATTTAAAATGTAGTTACTACTATTCATAACAGTATTTTCATAATAATATTATAACCATATATCGTTGTTTAGGAAAACTCTGTATTTCATACAACACACGCTATTGAGGAAGGTTTCACTTGCGTGCAACACAAGCCAAGAATAGTGTTTTCATATAATATAAGCTAATACAGTGTTGCATATAGCACAAGATAATTTTTTTGTGGCATACATAACACGAAATCATTGAAGTTAAAAGAATTTGATTCATAAAATCTAGGGGTGTTACACCTCTCACACTTAAAGCCTTCCCTAAACACATCCCAAGAATCTCCCTAGCCCCTCCCCCATGCCCAAAAGCATCTGGCCCCATCAAAAGATCATGTTTAGTCCCATTAATGATGATCTCAAGAGGAGAATTCAAGAGGTAATCTCTCTCATTCATTTCCATTAAATTCATTTCAATTTCAAGTTCTTTTCTTATTCTCTCTCAACATATATTTGTCCAAATGGTTTGGTAAGTTCAGTATTATACATATACTGGATCGTTCTGATAATAATGGGATATTATATCATCTAACCCCATTTATCCTCTTCTTTTTATTTTACTAATAAAACGTAGTTCGTGGGGTTCAAATCTATCACCTTCAAAAATGACATGTTTTGTTTTTTCCATTTCTACATTATGATCTGTTCATGAAACTATTTTTATGGTTGAAATAGAATATGTTATATGTATTATGTCTTATTTAATGCTCTGTATCCATATTATTTTCATATTACTAAATTATTAATCAAAATAAGTTTGTTTTGGTCAAAAAACCGCCCAAATTAACCCAAACGATCATCATTTAATTCCCATCTAATGATTCATCCACATGGTATATAACATAAATCATTATAAAATATTTTCAAATCCTAGAATATCATAAGAAAAATTTAATATCAGTTCTGGATGTTTATCCATGTTCTATTCAAACATCAATTTATGAATACAAGTGAACCCCTCATGAAAACCATAAAAACGAACATTCACGAACAATGTTTTTAAACCCTATAACTCATAAAAGGCCCATCAAATAACATAATGAAACAAAAATGAAAATTTTTCATCTATAAAAGGTTCTGGATTATCTAATTAGTTAATATAATTGAATTATAGAGGACATTTAAGGGATTCGAGTGTTTGGATACAAGGTAAGGGGAAATTCTCGAACCCAACTTTAATCCTTCGGGTTCTGCCTCTTTCACTCCTTTTTGATATGGTTACTCCGTAAAAATATTTTATTCATCATTGTATTTCATTTTTTTGGATATACATGTTTTTCACTAGTATTTACGAAAAACCAAATGTTTTCCAAAAGAAATCATCTTTCAAGAACACACCCTTTGCTTCTGAATCAAGATTGATGGTTCTTGAAACATGTATGTTTATCCATCATTCATTTGGGAAACCAATGTTTATGAATGATTTATTTTGAGAGGAAACACATTCATTTTCATGGGTTAGTAATGTTCATTTCTGTTATATGATCATCGTGGCATACATGTCAAATGATAATGTTATTATGTGACAGGTGTGCCCAGAATTATGTAGCACAATATGAACTTTTCAATGTGACAAGTGCGCCCAAAATTATACAGTGCTCCAATGCATTTGGAAATGTGATGAATCTCATGAGTAAATGTAAAATGATGTGTGAACAAGATTATAGCTTTGTTCACAAGTTATTGTGGTATTTAACAACTAATAAATGATGCTTCATTTTTATGCATTTCCATATATCAAGTCTCTTATTAATGCTTCCTCTCATGTTCAGGATTCTTTTCATATGTTATGAATATTCTCACCCCATGCTATATTATTCTTATCTATCCTTTTACTGGGAATTTGGATGACCCCTTTTTATTTATATCTTCATATGGATATATGTACAATGGAGAGGTCATGTACCAATATGAATCTAGAGAATAAGAAATAAAAAAAAGTTTATTCTCAATTTTTTAATTGTTATGTATGGTCCTAGTTTTCTCGAGAATAATTACCATTGGATCCTCTATTTGTAATACTATTTTGTTTTTTATCATTAATATTATGTAATTGTAATTTATGAAAAGGTTGGGTCACTATAGTTGGTATCATAATAAATTTTTAGTTAATATGGGAATTTGGATTGGGGAACCCTAGAGAAAATCTCTAGTATGAAACTACGTACAAATATGCCCACAAGAATCTTTACATCGGGATCCCATAAATTAAGATTTTAGTATAAATTGTTTAAATGAATAATTTATTCATTAATTGTTGAACTAGGTTTTTTATTACCTTTTCTATTTTAGAAAATGGTGGGAACCAGGAGAAACCAGGCCAACAACTCGTGCGAGGGACAATGGAACTGTTGCTCAAACAACATCGTAAATGAATTGGGAAGTGGAGTTCAAAAATACATGGAGATTAATACCCAAGTATATCAGGTTATGAACAATAACTAAAATAATGGGGAACTTCCTCCTTTACCAAAGAAAGAGAAACTAGCTATTTAATGTTTTATGCAGCAACAACCACCGATGTTTTGTGGATCTTCTGATCCTCTAGTTGCGAAAGTGTGGGTCAACTCCCTGGAGAATATCTTTTTTGTGCTTCACTATTCTGAGATGGAGAAGGTAACCCTAGCCATTTATCGTCTAGATGGAAAGGCTAATCAATGGTGGGATTTCATTAATAACACCAATCCATGGGAGGAAATTGAAGAGATGGAATGAGAAGACTTTATGATCATGATTGTTAATAAGTATTTCCCACATACTCTTCATAAAAATATGGAGACAGAATTCATAGAGCTCATGAAAAAAGATGGATAATTTGTCACAACCAATGAAGCGAATTTCAAAAGTCATGCATGGTATGATTTGGGTTTTGTTATCAATAATGATAGAAAAATTGATAGATTCTTTAGTGGATTAAAACACACCATCAAAATGCTATTGCAATTAGATTCTTAGGGAGTTATTTAGAAGATGTTTGGTGTTCTGTCAATGTGGAGATAGAGTTTGGAGAATGGTCCCATGGGTATGGTGATAGGAAACGAAATATGGAGTTTCAATCTGGTGGATCTAATAACAAATATGGGAAGAAAAATCAACGACCCACATGGGAAAATTGTGGGAAGTGGCACCAAGGGAACTGCCTCCAAGGGACGAGGAAATACATCTAGTGTGGAAAAAGAAGGACACCATGCTCAAGAGTGTTGGAAACACATAAAAAAGAAGGATAATGTGGAAGAATAAAGGAGATAACCACGCAGGGTTCAATGCTACAACTATAAGGAGCTAGGGAACTGTGCAAGCCAGTTCACTAAAAATCATGTTCTCAAGGGTAATCAGTGTTAGAAGGCACCAAATCCAAAGGAACAAAGTAAGGTTTATGTCATCACTACTGCAGAAGTGGAGTAAGATAATGAAGTCATACAAGTCACACTTTCTATTCACTCAAGAATTGAAAATGTCTTATTTTATATTGGTTCTATGCATTCCTTTATATCTTGAATGTTTTCTAGAAATATAGAATCGAATCCCCAAAACCTTGAAGTAGATATATCTATAAAAACACTAAGTGGTACAATCATTGCAACACAAGTGTTTGACTATTATCTTATTGGCATACTTGGGAAGATTCTTCTAGTGAATATACAAATACTTCTCTTAGTGGAATTTTATGCTCTAATGAGAATTGATTGGATCTCATTATATAGACCACATTTCAACTATAAAGAAAAGGAAATAACTTTTCATATTCAGAACCATCCCATACTCCTCTACAAATGAATGGAAGATCATGAATCTCCTTTTAAAAAACCTTCAATGGTGTGGGTGTTGATTCCCTTTAAAGAATCATACGTCGCCAAATTGGATGAGTCAAAGGAAGCGCCAACCTTGCGGAAATTCCCATTGTGAGGGAATACAATGGTGTATTTCCCAAATAGTTACCTGAAATTCCCCTAGATTGTAAGGTAGAGTTTTCAATAGAACTTATACCTGGAGTTAATCCTACCTCAATGTTTCCATATGAATGGCTCCTATCAAATTGGGGGAGTTAAAGAAGCAGCTCCAAGAACATCTAGACAAAGGGTTCATATTCCCTAGTGCATCACCTTGGGGTGCGCCAGTGCTCTTTATGAAGAAGAATGATGGAACAATGCATCTGTGTATCGATTATTGGGAACTCAACAAGATAACCATAAAGAAAAAGTATCATCTTCCAAGGACTGACGACTTGTTCGATCAGTTAAGATGAGTTCAATACTTATCAAAGGTGGATCATCATTCTAGATATCATCAGCTATAGGTGAAAGAGGAAGATATTCAGAAGACTGACTTCCGTACAAGGTATGGTAACTATGATTTTCTGGTGATTCCCTTCAGATATAGTAATTCCCCTACAATATTTATGGATTTGAGGAATAGAGTCTTTATAAATTACCAAGACAAATATGTGGTATTGTTTATTGAGGATATTCTCATCTACTCCAAGATCAAGGAGGAACATGAAGAGAATCTAAGACTTGTGTTGGCGACTTTGAGAAAGGAGAAGTTGTATTCCATGTTCATCATGTGTCACTATTTGATAAAGAATGTCACATTCTTGGGACATGTGATCAAAAGTGAAGGGATTTCTGTGGATCCTTCATAAACAATGGCAATTGAGGAATGGCATGTTCCTTCTAGTGTCACTGAAATCCCAATTTTTCATTGATTAGTAGGGTACTATAGACATTTTTTATGATTCGTCTCATGATTTTCAATCCCACAAACTATGTTAACAAGGGATGGGGTAACATATGTAGGGACAGAAGAATGTGAGGGATGCTTCGAGGAGCTAAAGAGAAGACTGATCACCGCCCTTGTACTCACACTATCAAAAAGTGGATAATGTTTTGTGATATACAGTGATGATTCAATGAAACGATCGGGATGTGTACTCATGCAATATAATAATGTGATTGCCTATGCCTCATGGCAGTTGAAGATCCATGAAAAGAACTACCAGAAGCATGATTTAGAGCTAGAAGCCATGATTTATTCCTTGAAAATCTAGTGACGCTACTTTTCTGGTGAGAAGTGTGACATATACACCAACCACAAGAGCCTAAAGTATATATTCACACAAAAGGAGTTCGATATGCATCGAAGGATATGGTTAGAGCATATTGAGGATTATGATTTCTCTATTCACAACCATCATAGAAAGGAAAACAGGGTAGCTGATTCTCTAAGCAGAAAAGAACCTTCTATTCTATCCATGTTTTAGATTGAGAAAGACCTTATCTTCTTGGATATGCAATGCATAGATTTTGAAATCATAATGGAAAGGGATACATCCTACCATGCCTAAATGATTTCCAAACAATTAATCCAAGAGACAATTAAGGAATCACTAAGGGATGATGTGGAGATACAAAAGAGGGTGAATGATGTAATGGAAGGGTAGCTGCATGTGTTCTATATTGACGATGATGGTGTGATTTGGTTTGGAACGCGACTTTGTGTGCCTTTATCACCTGGGGTAAAAAATGAGCTATTGGAAAATGCTCATAGCTCAACATTATCTATCCATCCTAGAAGAACCAAGATGTATCACGATCTCAGAGAACACATCTGGTGGGATAACATGAAGAAGGAGATTGAAGAATTTATATAAGGGGCTTGGTATGTCAGCAAGTTAAAGTGGAGTGAAAAAAGTCCAAAGGGATGATGCAGACATTGCGTATACCCATGTGGAAATGGAAAAATGTTACTATGGGCTTTGTCATGGATCTCACGAAGACGTCGAAGGGAAATAATGTTATATGGGTTGTTGTAGATCAACTCACCAAGACTACCCATTTTATCACTATTCGGGAAGATCTCTTGCTTGAACAACTTGCAGAGATATATGTGAAGGAAGTGATGAGACTACATGATGTTTTACTCTCAATTTTCTATGACCGTGATCCATGTATCAAATATATATTCTAGATGAGCCTTCATCATATTTTGAGTAGTTAATTAAATTTCAGCACGGCCTATCACCCGCAAACCGATGGCCAATCAGAAAGGACTATTCAGATGCATCAAGATATGCTAAGAGCCTGTTCTCTAGAATTCAAAGGTGGATGGGATCAGCTTCTACCATTGGTGGAGTTCTCATACAACAATTGTAAGACCCCGAATCTTAACGTAAATTGACATTACATTACTTTTCAGGAATACTTAGTACATAACAAATACACACACACAAGGACCGTAATAGTTTAGTGTCTTTGGAAACTCGGAATATAATATTCTAATCGTGGTGAAAGATCTTCAACATCTCCCATAAAGATCTTCTTTTTTTACCTAAAACCTTTCATTATATCCTGGGGAAAAGAAAACATAAAAGGGTGAGCTCAAATTCTCAGTACGGGTAAACAAAAGAAATATCAATCACATCATATTCATAAGAACATAACTTTTGGAAATCTTTACCTGCAAAAGAGATCATAATTTCATAACATTGGATAAATCATAATAGTGAAATATAATCCCAGTACTCATAACATATAACATGAAACTTTGTGGAATACACACATAATCATATAGAATCATTTATTATTAGTGAAGACTCATTGCCAAGACTATCTTAGTGGACAAAGTCCATTTATGAACAGAGTTCACTCCTCGTTTCAGTCCTGTTTCACTGAACCGGTATAAAATACCGTTCCAGCCATGTCTATCTCATGAGATTTAAAATCTTTACCCAATTCATTGGAGGGATATATTGGTCCCACCCATCTAATAATGATACCATTCTTATTTGTGCCACAAAATCATAAACCTTACATTATAGCATAACCCATGTAATAAAAATGGGATTCTTAAACATCGTGACATCATAAAACAATTCATAAAAGATAAAGGAATTAATAAAAATAATTCCATCACAACATAATCAAATCAATGTAATACTAGGGATAGAAACATAACCCTTTATTATCATATATGGAAAACAATTTTGATAAAACACTTGAACTCCATTCTTGAGGAAAATATCCTTTCTACTTCAAAAAACACTTTTCCTTTCTTAACATGTCATACAATTATAATCTAAAAGAAGTTGATTAAAAATTAACTTGAAAACTTTTAAAGGAAGATTCTTGGAAATAATTTTTTAAAAACACATTCATGCCGTATAAGTCAAAAAAACATTCTTCTCATACTTTTTTCGGAAATGTCAAAAAGTACCTTGTATGAAAAATGACAAAAGATTCCATTCATATCTTTTACTAAAAACTCACCGAAGGGTAAAATTTGATTTAAACAATTGTAGCTGGATGGAAATAATATTACATTTTGAGGAAACATGGATGTGGACAATAAAATACACCCCATTAAATTTCAATGTATAAACAATCTCGGTTAAAAATGAGATTGTGATATTTCCCTTACCTTAGGTCCGATTTGCTTCATAAGTGTCCGAACCTCCTCTTCTTTAAAGCGCCTCTTTGTGTCCTCCTCTTAAGGACTAAAAATTGGACTTTGAAGAAGAACTGGACCTCTAGGATGATTATATATATGTGGAGAAGAGAATTTTGCAGAGGTTGGCCGAGCATGAAGGCTCAAAGTGGTGTGAGGAAGAGAGGGAGGATGTGCCCTTTTATAAAAAAGGAGAGGGGCACATTTGGAATAACTAAAAATATTATTTTATTAGAAAGCCAAATTCGGTTTTGAATAGCTCAAAATTTATTTATCTCTAAGCTAAGGTGGTGATTAGTCGAAATCCTCTCATCCAATAGAATTTAGGCAAGTTTAGTTTCCTATTTTAACCTTATCATTTAGATTTAACATTAAGATAGATAATTTTACTTTTACCGTGTCTTTTTGTGTTATTACACTATAAGGTTAATAAACGTACTATAAGAAGCCAAACGAACCCCAAGTTGTTTATTATTAATATTAATAACCTTATCTAAGTCATTTGGCCGAACCTTACATTTTTAGGAATAATATAACAATTAATAATATAATATTTTTTTAAAAAACTATTTTTTGTCAATTTTGACACTATTTAGTAATTGATTTTTGAGAAACACATAACAGACTGATTAGTTCAAAAAAAGTTAATTATATCAATACTAACATGTCATATTAACCTAGAAAATTAGTTTAATTCATAAAAAGACTCAAATTACATTTATTTTGGTTTTTATAACATCAATTATGTCAATATTTCATTAATAAGAAAATTACTACATTATCATTGTGTCATAAATAAATTAAATTATTTAATGTCTAAAAATTACAAATAAAATACCATTATGTAGAAAATCTCTTTATCTTTCTAATGAATATTTATAGTCGAATTTATCTTATGTATTACCTTATATTAAAAATGATATACTTATTAAACATTGATTTTAACTATTTTAACCCTTCTTTAAATAAATTAATAATAAATGTCCTAATCTAATCCAAGTGGGCCTAAATGGTCATATTTTATTCCTAAGGTTGTTTTTGGTCGAATTAAACTTATCCAATAGAATTAGGACATGTGTTAGGGTAATAATAATATCAGTTTTACCCTTAATTACCCTATTTATTTTTAACCGTGGTAAAAAAAAGTAAAAAGTTACTATTCACCAAAAATTATTTTCATATCATTGAACCACATTTTACTTACTAACATCAACTGTGTCTCTCGGATTTTTGAAATTCCACTCACAGAAGCGGTAAAATTATGTTTTCTGAAAAATTCAATTTTTTAACTACCACTTAGTGGTTTCACTATTCATCAAAAAATTAAAGTTTCCAGAAAAATACCAAAATTTAGGCCTAAGCTATATTTGATATTATGAACTAGAAAATTATGCCTATTTTACCAAATTCAGAAAATATCAGTTTCATTACTTAATTTAAAAATTAATTCCCGTCGTCAAAACAAATAGCGTGTTCTTAAGAGATAATAATTATCAAAAGATTGACACTTGTTTATGTCTGGTTTAAATGTGAAATTACATCCAATGACCAACATTGTATTAAATTGTAAAAAAATATTCTAAATATTCTTTAAAACCACTCAAATTAGTAATTTATCACTATTAATTATTTCGATTAAAAAGGTTGTTTTTAATTAAAATTTAGTAATTTTCACTATTCATCAGAAAATGAAAGTTATCCGAAAAGTACCAAAATTTCACCCTAAGCTAATTTAGAGAGTGTGAATCCAAAAATTAAGTCCATTTTGAAAAATAAAATTTAAAAAATTTCAAAAAGTGGTTATTACAATTCATAACGGCTAGTTTTAATAATATTTTAATAGCATATTGTTGTTTAGTGAACCTCGTTATTGCGTACTACACACGCTATCGAGGAAGGCCGCGATTGCGTGTAATGCAAGGAAAGTCAAGGATGCGTGTTGTGCAAGATCCTTTTGGTGTAGCGTGCAACACAAGGCATTAATGAAATTAAAAAGAATATTTTTCATAAAATCTCGGGGTGTTACATTCTACCCCCCCTAAAATGAATTTCGCCCTTGAAATTCATCGGGGTTATAAATGATTTACTCCTTGAAAGTTTCATTAATATAAACCCACATCGTAAAAAGTTATACCAAAACCAATATTTAAAAACAAATGTATGAAACGTAACGGTTACCCAAATAAACTAATCACTGCATTTCCACATAGATGAAAATTTGGATATGGAAGAGAATTCTAACCATCATGTTCTGATGGAGATTGGTAGAGAACATGGCTATGGAAAAGACAGCAATCACAAATCCATAGATTTGTGATGATCTAAGGTAACATCTGAATCATCGGATATAAGGGCACTAGGACAACATTTTTGGTTTTCAAGATCATTTCCCTAAAGTTGATGAATTAAAATAAATACTTACATGATTTTGGTACAATCTCACTGTTGTTCATTAATTGAACAATTTCCACTTCATCCCTTAATGAAATGAAGTTGAATTTGTTATTCGTGATGTGTTAGCAGATCATGTGATAGAATGATGAGTCATTCCATCTGTCTCAAACAAAAGGTTATAAAATTTATCAAAAATACATAAGTCCATCTATAGTGAGATTAATCATATATGGTTCCTAAAATGGACTTATACTTCATATATCATACTGCTTAATATAATAAAACTAGTTTCTACTAAACAGGGACATCATGTTGGCCAATTTTAGGCGATAAAGGCCAGTCGCACTTCGGTTGGGGGTTCAATTCCCACAACCTTATCTGACGCGATGGGTTGTCGCCCGTCCTGCAGGTTGTCCTTTTTCTAAAACTACATTACTATAACATCCCATAAATAATATCAAAAAAAATTTCTTTCCTTAAACAATAATAACTTATGTCTAATATAATCCATTTCAAACTTTAGGCTTATCTAAAATACTTTAGTCCAAGATCATAGTATAAAGAAAATGATTACTTGAAATGTCATCAACCAAGCATGTGAATACCATCATTTATCCCCCATATATCTTGTTGGTCACATTCCAATCATGTGAATACCTTAATAATGTATTCTCTTGAAAAATGAATACCCATTAAACCTTAGTGAAAACATGAATGTTGTCAATAGTTAACTCTTTCCACATACCAAAATCCAAAAATTCTATATACTCAAACCATGATATAACCTTCTCCTCATATCAGTCATGAGCTCATGAATACTATGAAAAATTTAATTTTCTCCTTATCCCTTCATTATGCGCATATCATCTACATTCCAAAAATATCTAAATAACCATTCATGGATACTAGTACCATTAATCATACACTTTCAAAACTCAAGGAAATACAACAGTGTAACAATCCTTAGATGTCTCTTTATTCCATAGTACCATGAGATTACATATACAATATTACACATGATAAACATGTAATCATTCCACTACATTCTTAAACCATTGACCGAGCTTCCACAATTCTTTCATCTCACAAATCATTTGTAGTCTCTTCATCATCATCAACATAAATACTACGCATACGACCATACCGATTCTCTTCATGAGACTTTCCCTTTGGGAATTGGTTTGCATAATGCCCGTACATTCCACATTTAAAACATTTAACCATTGTAGATGTCGTAGCAATACCATTATCGTCATCCCTGGTGTTAACTGAACCTTTTCCTTTGCACTTACTGGCTTTGTGTCCTTCTTTTCCACACCCAAAGCATCTTCCAGTTCCTTTGAAACATTCTCCTTGATGCCTCTTCCCACATGGTTTACATAGGGGAAATTGAACTTTCTTTCCTTTATGATCATCATGAAACTCCATCTTTCTCTTATTAGCCGAGTCAGGAAAATTAACAAATTTTACTTTATTGATCATATTATGAGATTGCTAATTCGGCATAATAATGATGTTTGGACTTCAAAATCCCATTTCATTTGGCTTCTCATGAAGAATATCATTCCATTGTCTATCATATCCTCCATTATCGTGAATCATATTGTTTCCAGCCATTTTCTAAAACCCAAAAAAATAGTGTGAGAGGAAAAAGTCATAATAAAGGGGGAGTAACATCAATATATAACATCTTTGGTTTAATATAATATCGTTACAATAGTTATTGGACTATATCCTATACATATACTTATCCTTAGGGACATCCCTAGACATACATTAGAAATATCTTTAGGGATCTCACTAACGTTTTCGCATCCTAGTTTCCAAAGGTTGACTAAACTTTTCCTCTGATACCAACTGTAGAGACCCGAAGCTTAACGTACATTGACATTACATTACTTTTGCGGAATACATAGTACATAACAAAAAACACACACAAACGGACCGTAATAGTTTAGTGTCTTTGGAAACTCGGAATATAATCTTCTAATCGTGGTGAAAGATCTTCAACATCTCCCATAAAGATCTTCTTTTTTTACCTAAAACCTTTATTTATATCTTGGGGAAAATAAAACATAAAAGGGTGAGATCAAATGATCAGTAAGGGTAAACAAAAGAAATATCAATCACATCATATTCATAAGAACATAACTTTTGGAAATCTTAACATGCAAAAGAGATCATAATTTCATAACATGGGATAAATCATAGTAGTGAAATGTAATCCCAATACTCATAAATTATAACATGAAACTTTGTGGCCTACACAAATAATCATAGAGAATCATTTCTTATTAGTCAAGACTCATTGCCAAGACTATCTTAGTGGACAATGTCCATTTCTGAACTGAGTTCACTACTCGTTTCAGTCCTGTTTCACTAAACTGGTCTAACCTACTGTTCTAGCCATGTCTATCTCATGAGATTTAAAATATTTACCCAATGCATTGGAGGGATATATAGGTCCCACCCATATCTTGATGATACCATTATTATGTGTTCCACAAAATCATAAACCATACATCATAGCATAACCCATGTAATAAAAATGGGATTTTTAAACATCTTGACATCATAAAACAATTCATATAAGATAAAGGAATTCATGAAAATAATTCCATCACAACATAATCAAATCAATTTAATACTAGGGATAGAAATATAACCCTTTATTATATTATATGGAATTTTTTTTGATAAAACACTTGAACTCCATTCTTGAGGAAAATATCCTTTCTACTTCAAAAAACACTTCTCCTTTCTTAACATGTCATACAATTATAATCTAAAAGAAGTTGATTATAAATTAACTTGAAAACTTGTAAAGTAAGCTTCTTTTAAATAATGTTTTAATAATCTATTCTTTATGTATAAGTTAAAAAAACATTCTTCACATACTTTTATCGGAAAAGTCAAAAAGTACCTCGTATGAAAAATTACAAAAGATTCCTTTCATATCTTTTACTAAAAAACTCAACGAAGGGTAAAATTGGATTTAAACAATTTTAGGTGGATGGAAATAATATTACATATTGATAAAACATGGATGTGGACAATAAAATACACCCCCATAAAATTTCAAAGTATAAACAATCTTGGTTAAAAATGAGATTGTGATATTTCCCTTACCTTAAGTCCGATTTGATTCGTAAGTGTCCGAACCTCCACTTCTTTAAAGCGCCTCTTTGAGTCCTCATCTTAGGGCACTAAAATTGGTCTTTGAAAAAGACCAGGACCTCTAGGATGTTTCTAGGGAAGTGGAGAAGTGAATTTGGCAGGGGTTGGCCGAGCATGAAGGCTCAAAGTGGTGTGAGGAAGAGAGGTAGGAGGTTCCCTTTTATAAGGAAGGAGAGGGGCACCTTTGAATAACAAAAAATATTATTTTATTATAAAGCCAAATTCGGTTTTAAATAGCTCAAAATTGATTTATTTCTATGCTAAGGTGGGGATTGGTCGAAATACTCTCATCCAATAGAATTTAGTCTAGTTTAGTTTCCTATTTTAACCTTATCATTTAGATTTAACATTTGTTAGATAATTTTACTTTTACCGTGTCTTTTTGTGTTCTTACACTATAAGGTTAATAAACTTACTATAAGAAGCCAAAAGAACCCCATGTTGTTAATTATATATATATATAACCGTATCTAAGTCATTTGACCGAATCTTATATTTTTAGGATTAAAATAACAATTAATAATATAAGATTTGTTTTAAAAACCATTTTATGTCAATTTTGACACTATTTAGTAATTGATTTTTGTGAAATTCATAACAGACTGATTAGTTCTAAAAAAGTTAATTATATCACTACTAACTTGTCTTATTAACATATAAAATTAGTTTAATTCATAAAAAGTCTCAAATTACATTTATTTTGGTATTTATAACATCAATTATGTCAATATTTCATTAATAAGATAATTACTGCACTATCATTGTGTCATAAATAAATTAAATTATTTAATGTCTAAAAATAAAAAATAAAATACCATTATGTAGGAAATCTATTTAGATTTCTAATGAATATTTATAGTCGAACTTATCTTATGTATAACTCTATATTAAAAATTATATACTTATTAAACATTGATTTTAACTATTTTAACCCTTCTTTAAATAAATTAATAATAAATGTCCTCATCTAATCCAAGTGGGCCTAAATGGTCATATTTTATTCCTAAGGTTGTTTTTGGTCGAATTAAACTTATCCAATAGAATTAGAACATGTGTTAGGGTAATAATAATATCATTTTTACCCTTAATTACACTATTTATTTTTAACTGTGGTAAAAAAAAGTAAAAAGTTACTAATCACCAAAAATTATATTCAGCTCATTGAACCACATTTTACTTTCTGACATCAACCGTGTCTCTCAAATCTTTAAAATTACACTCACAGAAGCGGTAAAATTAAATTTTATGAAAAATTCATTTTTTTAACTACCACTTAGTGGTTTCACTATTCATCAAAAAATGAAAGTTTCCAGAAAAATACCAAAATTTAGGCCTAAGATATATTTGATATTATGAACTAAAAAGGGATGTCTTTTTTACCAAATTCATAACATATAAGTTTCATTACTTAATTTAAAAATTAATTCCTGTTGTCAAAACAAATAGCGTGTTCTTAAGAGATAATAATTATCAAAAGATTGACACTTGTTTATGTCTGGTTTAAATGTGATATTACATCCAATGACCAACAGTGTATTAAATTGTAAAAATATATTCTAAATATACTTCAAAACCACTTAAATTAATAATTTATCACTATTAATTATTTCTATTAAAAAGGTTGTTTTTAATTAAAATTTAGTAATTTTCACTATTCATCAGAAAATGAATGTTGTCCAAAAAGGTCCAATATTTCACCCTAAGCTAATTTAGATATTCTGAATCCATAAATGAAGTCCATTTTGAAGAATAAAATTTACAAAATTTCAAAAAGTGGTTATTACTATTCATAATGGCTAGTTTTAATAATATTTTAATAGAATATTGTTGTTTAGTGAAACTCGTTATTGCGTACTACACACGCTATCGAGGAAGGTCGTGATTGCGTGTAATGCAAGGCAAGTCAAGGATGCATGTTGTGCATGCAATTTTTGGTGTAGAGTACAATATAATACATTAATGAAATTAAAAAGAATATTTTTCATAAAATCTCGGGGTGTTACAACAATTTCTTCCACTCAAGTATTCAAATGGCTCCATATGAAGATCTGTATGGAAAGAGATGTGGATCTCCAACCTGTTGTGATGAAGTTGGTGGATGAAAGCTACATGGACCTGATCTTGTTCTAGAGATGATAGAGAAGGTTCCAGTTATCCAGAAACACATCAATGATGCTCAGAGTTAGCAAAATATCTATGATGAAAATCGTCGAAGGGACTTGGAGTTCTACATTAGAGATAATGTCTTCCATCAAATATCACCATGAAAGAGATTCAAACAATTTGGGATGAAATGGAAGCTATGACCAGGGTACAATGGCCCCTTTAAAATCCTCTATCGTATAGAAGTCATGGCCTATCGACTTGCACTTCCACTGAATATGTCTCAAGTTCATGATTTTTTCAAGTATCGCTCCTGAGGAAGAACAGAACTGATCCCTCACATGTACTAAACTCTGAGGTGGTACAACTGGAAGATGATCTCTCTTATGAGGAGCAGCTAGTAGAGATTCTGGACCAGAGATATAAGGTTCTAGGCAACATGAAAACCCACCTTGTCAATGTGATGTGGATGAGTCATAATTTTGAAGAAGTTACTTGGGAACCAGAGGTGGCATTTAAGGAGAATTCCCCTCACCTGTTTTGGTAAAGTGAAATTTCGAAGGCGAAATTCCATAAGAGGGGAAGAATGCAACGACCCAAAGTTTTTCAATGGAAGTTTAATTCTTAAAAATATGTCAAAAAATCACATGAAAACACAATACAATGATCTACTAAGTGTTGAGTGACCTTTAAACCTATGTTTTTCACTTTTGTGTTTTGAATTTAAAAAATCCGACATACACAGTTGTTTTGAAGGTGATTTTTGGAGTCTAATAGAACAAACATAATTTTTGGTGAATAATAACATAACCGTATGGATAGTAACATAGCCTTATGAATAGTGATATACCCTAATAAATAGTAACCTTACATATGATAGTATAAAAATAATATTCATGTGAATGTATGATGTACCTATATTTTAGAATAAGTAAATGGATGTTTTAATACTGGTTTATTGATAATAAACTATGATTTTAATTAAATATTATATTAATCATATATAGATTATTTTTGAAAAATAGACTTCATTTTTTTTCTACAGGTCAAAAAATGGTTGGGGTGTAATTTTGGGTGTTTTTAGAAATACTTGTATTTTTTATGAATAGAAAAATACCATAATTTACAAAAATAAGCTAAATAAGATAATTATAGAGTCATATATGATATTCTTCTGATGTAAGCCCATTTGATTCGGGATCACATGATAAAATTACTATTATTGGTCATAGAAGGCTCACTATTCATTGTTTTGAGGGGAAATAATAAATTAATGAATTTTATATTGAGAAAACCCCTCTCTCCTCCACTTTAAAAAGCACCCTCCACACCCTTATTTCCGCACTTCTCTAAAGCTTCAACCCTTGCCTAAACTATACCAAAGAATCTTCCCTAGACCATCCCCCATGTACAGAATCTTCTGGTCTAATCAAAAGACCATGCATAGGAACCTTAAAGAGGATATCAAGAAGAGAAATCATGAAGTAATTTATCTCCATCTTTTCCTTTAAATTCCATTCAATTACATGTTATTTTCTAATTCTCTCACAATTTATTTTTTTCCAAATTTTTTGGTAACTACAGTATTATGAATATAATGTAATTTTGTGACACCAATGAGATATTATCTCATCTAACCCCCTTTCCGATCTTCTTTTTTATTTTACAAATAAAACATAGTTCGTGAGATGTTAATCTATCACCTTCAAGAATGACATGTTTTCTTTTTTCCATTTCTACTTTCAGATATGGTCCTAAAACTATTTTTATTTTTTAACCATAATATTATATATATATATATATATTATATCCTATTTGATGTTTGGGAACTAATTTATGTTCATATTACACAATTATTAATCTAAACAAGTTCATTGTGGTCGAAAAACCGCTCAAATTAACCCAAACGATCATCATTAAATTCCTAACTAATGATTCATCCACATGGTATATAACATAATTCATTATAAGATCATTTAAACTCCTATAATATCATTGATAACATGTAATATCAGTTTTGGATGTTTACCCATTTTCTACCCGAATATCAATTTATGAATACAAGTGAACCGCTCAAGAAAACCATAAAAAACACATTCCCAAACAATGTTTTTAAACACTATAACTAATAAAAGGCCCATAAAATAACATAATAAAACCAAAATGAACCCTTTTAATTACTAAAAGGTTCTTTAATTTATAATTAAAGCATATAATGTCTTTATATAGGACATTAAAGAGAAGGGAGTGTTCGGATACAAGGATAGAGAAATTCTCGAACACAACTTTCATCCTTCGGGTCCTCCCTCTTTCACTTCTTTTATATATGTTTACTAATTAAAAATATATTTTTTTTCATAATTGTATTTCCTTTTATGGGATATACATGTATTTTAATAATATTAAAGACAAACCAAATGTTATAAAAAAAACTCTTCTTTTAAGAACCGACCTTTTACTTCTCATTCAAGATTGATAGTTCTTGTTAAATGTATGTTATTCGCTCTTTCTTTTGGGAACCCAATGTTTATGATTGTGTTCTTATGAGATGAAACCAATTTAATTTCATGTGTTTTTTATATTCATTTTTGTTATTTATTCATTGTTGAAATTATGATAAATGATAATGTAATGATGTGATGGGTACTGCCAGAATTATTTAGCCCCATATGAATGTGTCAATGTGATGAGTGTGCCAAGAATTATACAATGCATCAATGCATTGGGTAAAGTGATGAATCTCATGATTAAAAGTGAAATGATGTGTGAAATTATTATATCTTTTTTCACAAGTATGTCTGGTAGTTAACCACTAATACATGATGTTTCATTTTTTATGCATTTCAACATTTCAAGTCTCTTATTAATTTCTCCTCTCATGTTGATGATTCATTGCCTATGTTATGAATATTCTCTCCCCATTCTATATTGTTCTTATATATCCTCTTACTAAGATTTTAAAAAACCCCTTTTGACGTATATCCTCAGGTGGCTACATGTACTAAGGAGAGGTCATGTGCCTATAAGAAGCTAGAGAAGAATAAATAAAAAACGTTTATACTCAATGTTATAATTGTTATGTATGGTCTTAGTTTTCCCAAGAAACTAAACCGTGTGATCCTCTATCTGTAATATTATTTTTTATATTTAATATGATTTAATAGTAATGTATGAAAAGGATGGGTTTCTATACTGTAATCCCTTTTTATAAATAAATGTCTAATCTATTAATTCCTTTATGTTTATTGTCTTTAATAAAAAATGATGAATTCGATAAATTGATTTTTTCAGTAAAAATGGTACCATTTGAAGAAATATATACATTATTATATTAAATGATGGATTTTATTAAAAATATTATAAAAATAATTCTTATAAATGATGATTACATGAATTAATTATTTGTAAACGATTATATAATTCGTTTGATAAGAGTTATATTTTCAAAATATCAAAAAGAAACTGTAATTTTAATGAATTTAATTTAATAAATTAATCAATTTTTGAAATAATTAATATTTTAATAAAATTTTATACTCAAATTACTCTATTTAATAAAAAATGTGTATATAATTTTTATAAAGTCAAATGTAATTTTTATTATGGTTTAAAAACTATTTTTAACAAAATCATTCAACTATCTATAAATGTTAGTTCTCAATTTAAAAGTGAGAATTCAGATATATAGAAAATTGTTTAGACAAAGGGAATATTATTTTTTTAATCAAGATGTAAAAATAATATAATGGTGAATTTTTTATAATATTATGAGATAGTCAATTTTCTAGGTAAAAATGAAATTATATATAAACATACTCTATTCCATGACATCATAATGACCCAATAGTGATGTAATAAATGTTGATCAGTGATCAAATATTTGTTTTAAATTTATAATAATTTATTTTTTGATTTATTGGACTTATTTCATAAACATTCACTAAATACAACATAGATGATCGAGAGGATATATGTCTTTGGGAATAGGATCATACATGACAACTTAAGACATATAATAAAACATATTTATTGAAAAATTCTTCTACACATCCACAACATTCATTTGTACTTTTCATTGCAGGGGATAACCTTAAGACATACATAAAAACGGGTGAGCTACAAAGCCCAATAAGGGAGTAAAAAGGCTTAACATGAAAAAAAATACATGTTTGGGAGTAGGATAAAAGATGGATCACTAGAGAAACTTGAATATAAAGCCATGATTTTTCATTATTATCTTTACATTGAAATGTGGAAACAACATAAAACAGTGCATCATTAACATAATTGAATCAGATAAATAATTTTCCTAACTTGGTGGATAAATTTTCTAAAAGGAATCAGGTAAACCCTTGTCCCAACATTATGTATCATGATACTAAACATTACCCAATGCATTAGAGCTCTATCATGGCACACCCTTCACGAATATTTTAATCTCATGATTATGTGTTCCACATATATCATATAACATGGATTCCTTCAACATCATCATTAATTCCATGATCAAGGATTGTTAAATTTATACATGTAAGTGACAATTTTATTTTTATGTTCACATAAATATCAATACCATTGATAGCATAATGGGTATGGTATTCACTACATGACAATTTTGGCATGTAAAATTATCGTGCAATTTTGGAATCATAACGGTGTCATATAAAAATTCATAAAATTGGTAGACGAGAGAAAAATGTGTCTATCATCATTTATACAAGAAACTGAAAGTGATTGTATCATTTAATATAATATCCCAACATATGAGAAGGAATTTAAGATGCATAAAAAATGAAGTTCTTGAAATTGAAATAAGAAGAGATAAATATCTTATGTAATTTAAAAATAGTAAAATCAAAAGTAATGGTATAAATAGGGAAGTATAAATAATACCTCATTGAAATAACATAAATTGTACAATAAGGTAATGAATAAAAAGATATTTCAATATAATAAATTTAAATAAAATTAACTACACTCAAAGAAGGATATTGAATTCAATCGTAAGAGCGAAATCCCTTACGAACTTTCGACATAGTAACAGGATGGATTAAAAGACCATAGGTGGGGTTAATGGGATTGAAATAAAGATACCATCATGTATAAATCAAATTTACAGTAAGGATTTATTTATGATCATATCCCAATCCATGAAAATAGAAATTAAAAGGAATGATATAAAAGAGTTGGTTGAAGAAAAAGGAGAGGGGGAGATCCCTTACTTGGATGTGTGATCCCAAAGGCATGGTAGAGGCTTATTAGGAGCTTAGGGTAGTCCTAATAAGACTCTAGGGAGTAGGATTTAAAGGGTTTTCTAACATTAAAGTGCTTGAGTGAAGAGGAATGGGTTCATGGGTGGGTGTATATTAGAAACGTTGGGGAATTAATTATAATTTTGGTTTTGGACCCTATAAACTAAAATATTAAAAACAACAAACAATCCCATGGTTTTTCCCATGGTTTCTAAAAAAAGGGAGCGGTATAAAATATTTTATAAGTATAAGGGACTAAGATATTAAAATATTTCCCTTTCTTATGTGGAGGTGAGTCACAACATCAAGGAAATTATTTTAAAATCATAAAATATTTTATATGTCTTGGAGGATTCACTAACACTTTATAAAATAAGTAAAATAAACATTAAATTATATTATATTAAATGAAAACCTACATTTATCTTAATATATATTTTATAGTATATTATTACTTCACTATTGGGTCATATATGATGTCATAATACACATTATATTTTTATATGGTATTTAATTTTTACCCCAAGATTCGATTGTCTCGTACAATTATGAAAAATTATGCTTTGGATAATTTCAACCTCTTGATTCCAAAAATAATATTAATTTTATCTAAATAATTTTATAAATAGGTTAATTTTCACTATTAAAATACAAATTGATATTTATTGAAAATTTATGGGTCTTGATAAAAATTGTTTCGAAACCTTAATAAAAATTACAATTTAATTCATAAATATTTAATAAAAAAAATTAATAATAATATTTTATTAAAAAATTATTTATTTCAAAAATAAATTAATTCATCAATAATTATATCTAAATTAAATTTTAATATTAACCAAAAATATTTTATTTGATTTAGAAATAATTTAAAAAATTATCAACAATAGATTGATTGTATATTCTTTATTCAATGAAAAAATAATGCACATAATCATAATTCTATGGTCTTGTTGCATATCCCTTTTTTAAACCATCATACGCCCTAAGAGTAAGGTGTGCGATGGTGGGGATTTCATGTGTCCATTCGGTTAACATTGTTTGGGACATGATCTCGATGAGCATGAGCATCTCCCATAAATGGTTTTTCTCATGATCAGATTATTGGATACTTTCTTGGTATTGGTCTAGGAAAAATCATAGAAATTCTATCTCCCTTTGATGTTCCGATAAATGGGATTCATAGGGTATGATTCGACTGGTTGTGGCCATCACGACCTTTGTATATGTCAAAAAAATTGGTTAAAAACCTATATTTATACTAGTCATGTGATCACTATTGAAAAACTACATTAAGAACGATAATGATACCCAATAATCATTTAAATTCAAGAGAATATAATAAAACAAAAGAAGTGCATGTGCTTTCTACATCCTTAAGAGATTTAATTAATTGAAATGAGATTTTATTTATAAAGTTTTGGGTCATTAAAACTATCCCCCTTAATGAAATTTCTCCCTCAAAAGTTCTTTTTCACACATTAAAATAGATGTTGGTAACTTTGTATCATCACTTCCCCTAGTTAGCATATCGATTATTCAAACTTTTGGTTTCTCTACAACACTTTGATGATGGGCATTATCATATTTCGTAGAAATTTTTCTCTACAATCTAAAATCTTCACCGTATTCTCTTCACAAGGGAGGTGATAACCTAATCATACCACCTTTTGATTGAGTACATGTGATGGGTCTAGTATGTAATTCCTTAAGAGTGATACATGAAATACAACATGTACTTGAGACAGTTTCACGGTGAGTGTTAGTCGACATGACACTATTCTGATGTGATCATGGATCTCAAAAGGGATAATGTACCATTAAATAATCTTTCCCTTATTCAATAATCTCACAACTCTCTTCCATGGGGATATGTAGAGGAATACCATGTCTTCAAAATCAAACTCCAAGTCACATCTATGATAGTCATTCTAGCTCTTTTATTGACTTTGAGTAGTTCAGATGTTCTTATGGATAGTCATAACCTTATCCATCATTTCATTGACCATTTCCATACATAGATGTCTTCATTATCCTAGATAATCCCAACATGCTGGTGATACTAACCAATTCCCTTAAACTGATCCATAGGAAACTACTTGGATGCTTGAGTCAAGATTATTGTTGTAAGAGAACTCAACATGTGGATGATATTGATCCCATACTCCTTTTAAGTCCATTGAGAATGCTCTCGACATGTCATCAAATGATTGGATAGTTCACTCAGATTACAAATCAGTTTGATGCTGATAAGCTATACTGATGTTCAGCTCAGTATTCTGAGCTTGTTAGAGACAATTCTAGAATATAAAGGTTATTATTTGATCTCAATCGAATACAATTGAATGTGGTACCCATATCAGCCTCATCACATATCTGATGTGCATTCAATCCATTTATCTAATGATAACTCCTCTTGAATTTCAATGAAGTGTTTAGTATTTTTAAGACGACCCACAACAACCTAGATAGCAATATTTCCATTGTATGTTTTCATATGTCTCGTGACAAAGTCCATGATGTTTTTCCCATTTCAATGTCAGTATGTGTAACACCCCGAGATTTTATGAAAAATATTATTTTTAATTTCATTAATGTATTGTGTTGTATGCTACACCAAAAGGAGCTTGCACAACACACATCATTGACTTGCCTTGCATTAAACGCAATCACGACCTTCCTCGATAGCGTGTGTAGTACGTAATACCGAGTTTCACTAAACAACGATATTCCTAAAACTAGCCGTTATGAATAGTAATAACCACTTTTGGAAATTTTGTAAATTTTATTCTTCAAAATGGACATCATTTTTGGATTCGGAATATCGAAATTAGCCTAGGGTGAAATTTTGGTACTTTTCGGATAACTTTCATTTTCTGATGAATAGTGAAAATTACTAAATTTTAATTAAAAACAACCTTTTTAATCAAAATAATTAATAGTGATAAATTATTAATTTTAGTGGTTTTAAAGTATATTTAGAATATATTTTTACAATTTAATACAATGTTGGTCATTGGATGTAATTTCACATTTAATCCAGACATAAACAAATGTCACTCTTTTGATAGTTATTATCTCTTAAGAACATGCTATTTGTTTTGATGACGGAAATTAATTTTTTAAATTAGTTAATGCAACTGATATGTTTTGAATTTGGTAAAATAGACATCCTTTTTGAATTCATAATATCAAATATATCATAGGCCTAAATTTTGGTATTTTTCTAGAAACTTTCATTTTTTGATGAATAGTGAAACCACTAAGTGGTAGTTAAAAAATGATTTTTTCATAAAACATAATTTAACCGCTTCTGTGAGTGGAATTCCAAAAATCCGATAGACACAGTTGATGTCATTAAGTAAAATGTGGTTCAATGAGATGAAAATAATTTTTGGTGAATAGTAACTTTTACTTTTTTTTACCACAGTTAAAAGTAAATAGGATAATTAAGGGTAAAAATGATATTATTATTACCATAAGACATGTCCTAATTCTATTGGATAAGTGTAATTCGTCCAAAAACAACCTTAGGAATAAAATATGACCATTTAGGCCCACTTGTATTAGATTAGGACATTTATTATTATTTAATTCAAAGAAGAGTTAAATGAGTTAAAATCAACGTTTATTTACTACAACATTTTTAATATAGGGTTATAAATAAGATAAATTAGATTTTAAATATTAATTAGAAATATAATAAAATTTACTACATAATGATATTTTATTTATAATTTTTAGACATTAAATAAATTAATTTATTTATGACACAATGATGATGCAGTAATTACCATAATAGTGAAAAATTAGAATAATTGATATTATAAATACCCAAATAAATATAATTTGAGACTTTTTATGAATTCCACTAATTTTATAGGTTATTATGACATGTTATTATGGATTTAAGTAAATTATTTTGAACTAATAATTCTGTTATGATCTTCACAAAAATCAATTACTAAATAGTGTCAAAATTGACATAAAATAGTTTTTAAAACAAATATTATATTATTAATTTTTATTTTATTCCTAAAAATCAATGGTTCGGCCAACAGAATTAGATAAGGTTATATATATTAATAATAAACAACTTGGGGTTCTTTTGGCTTGTTATAGTAAGTTTATTAACCTTTTAGTGTAAGAACACAAGAAGACACGGTAAAAGTAAAATTATTTAACTTAATGTTATATCTAAATTATAAGGTTAAAATAGGAACATAAACATGTCTAAATTATATTTTATTAGAGGATTTCGACCCATACCCACCTTAGATTAGAAATAAATCAATTTGGAGCTATTTAAAACCGAATTTATATTTATAATAAAATAATATGTTTAGTTATTCCAAAGGTTCCCCTCTCCTCCCTTATAAAATGGCACCCCTCCCTCTCTTCCTCACACCACTTTGAGTCTTCAAGCTCGGATAACCTCTGAAAAATTATATTCTCCACTTCCCTAGAAACATCCTAGAGGTTCTGGTCTTCCTCAAAGTCCAATTTTAGTGACCTAAGAGGAGGTCTCAATGAGGCGCTTCAAAGAAGAGGTAATTTCTTTTACCGATTCTTTCACCTTTATTTTTTCTTCCACTTATTATTATAAGGTTGTTTCATTATGAAGTAATAACATCAGTATCAATCATATACTGATATGTTATTATAAGTATGAAACAAACCTATTTCACCATCTATCCATCCTACAGAAAACGAAATCACCGCGCGTGCGTACGTACGGAATACCGTCTCCACGCCGTGGTGTAATCTATTTTCCACAACCACCTAACCTGGATGGGTATAATGGTGTAAATAATAAATATATATGATTATTGTAAAGTGACATTGATTCAGTAATAGTATACATACACTCCAATAAAATTCCACGATCATGGGAACAATATCATCGCTCGTGCGTACATACGGAATACCGTCTCCACGACGCGATGAGATTCATTCTCAATGATTAACCATTAATGAATGATTATAAAGTATATATAATACATAATCATGAAATATATGAAATAATAATGATACTATATTTATGTATATATATATGTATGTCATCTACTTAATTCCATTCAACTCAATAAGGAAACAAAAACAGCGTTCATGCAAATGTACGACCTACCGTCTCCATGAACGGTGTATTCCTTTCCATTTACTGATTTATTATATATATGTATATTATGAATATATATTATATATAAATCATGTTTTATATTTTGTAATTAAGTAATCATGATCTAAGTAATCATATGAATAATTACAAGTCAAAACACAGATGAAAAATGAAACGATTTTACCCAAAACGCTCTTTAACATAGAATTTACAAAAGAATGGGTAATATAAAGTCATAAGTGAGCCATACATGATATAAAAACAATGAGTATGATTCAGGAATAATTAAATGACTTTATTTAAATCATTATACAGTAGGTTCAGACACTTAGGAAGCAAATCGGACCTAAGGTAAGGGAAATATCACAATCTCATTTTTATCTGAGATTGTTTATACTTTGAAATTTACTGGGGTGTATTTTATCATCCACATCCATGTTTTCTCAATATGTAATATTATTTCCATCCACCTACAATTTTTTAAATCCAATTTTACCCTTCGGTGAGTTTTTAGTAAATGATATGAAAGGAATCTTTTGTCATTTTTCATACGAGGTACTTTTTGACTTTTCCGACAAAATAATGAGAAGAGTATTTTTTTTACTTATACGGCATTAATGGATTTTTAAAACATTATTTCCAAGAAGATTCCTTTACAAGTTTTCAAGTTAATTTTTAATCAACTTCTTTTAGATTATAATTTTATGACATGTTAAGAAAGGAAAAATGTTTTTTTGAAGTAGAAATGATATTTTCCTCAAGAATGGAGTTCAATTGTTTTATCAAAAAATATTTTCCATATAAGATAGTAAAGGGTTATGTTTTTATCCCTATTATTAAATTGATTTGATTATGTTGTGATGAAATTATATTTTTATTAATTCCTTTATCTTATATAAATTGTTTTATGATGTCACGATGTTTAAGATTCCGATTTTTATTACATGGGTTATGCCATGATGTATGGTTTTATGATTTTTTGGCACACATAAGAATGGTATCATTATGAGATGTGTGGGACCTATATCTACCTCAAATTCATTGGGTAATGATTCTAAATCTCATGAGATAGACATGGCTGGAACAGTAGGTTGTACTGGTTCTGTTAAACAAGACTGAAATGTGGAGTGAACTCGGTTCAGAAATGGACTTTGTCCACTAAGATAGTCTTGTCAATGAGTCTTGACTAATAAGAAATGATTCTCTATGATTATGTGTGTATGACACAAAGTTTCATGTAATAAGTTATGAGTATTGGGATTACATTTCACTACTATGATTTATCCCATGTTATAAAGTTATGATCTCTTTTGAAGGTTAATATTTCCAAAAGTTATGTTCTTATGAATATGATGTGATTGATATTTCTTTTTTTACCCTTAATGAGCATTTGAGCTCACCCTTTTATGTTTTCTTTTCCCTAGGATATAAAGAAAGGTTTTAGGTAAAAACAAATAAGATCTTTATGGGAGATGTTGAAGATCTTTCACCACGATTAGAAGATTATATTCCGAGTTTCCAAAGATACAAAAATATTACGGTCCTTGTGTGGGTGATTTTGTTTTGCACTAAGTATTCCGCAAAAGTAATGTAATGTCAATGTACGTTAAGCTTCGGGTCCTTACAGTTGGTATCACAGGAAAGGTTTAGTCAAACTTTGGAAACTAGGATGCGAGAACTTTAGTGAGATCCCTAGAGATATTTCTAAGGTATGTCTAGGGATGTACCTATGTTTAAGTATAAGTATATGTTATAGTCCTAGAATTGTGATAATGATCTTATAATTAAACATAAGATGTTAGATATTGAAGGTACTCTTCCTTTATTATGTTGTTTTCCCTAGCATGATTTTTGCCTCTCACACTATTCTTTTTGGGTTTTAGACGATGGATGGAACCCGAAGGAACCGTGTTGATCAATGTAATGGACAATGCAATGATTGTCCTCCTGAACAAACTAATGTTATGGGAGATGGAGTGAAAAATCTTATTGTTATACTTACACAAGCTATGAATCATTCTGGACTTCCAAATGAGCAGAGAAGGGAACAATATTCTATTGAGTCCTTCATGAGGCAACGTCCACCTTCTTTCAGTGGGTCTTCTGATCCACTTGTTGCTGAACAATGGATCAGTACCACTGAAAAGATATTTTCAGTTCTTCAATGTTCTGAACATGATAAAGTCATCTTAGCAGTATATCATTTAGAAGGTGAAGCTGATCAATGGTGGAATCTTATCAAGAATACGAGGCAAAGAGATGAAACTGATTCCATGGAATGGGACGAGTTCAAGAACTTATTTTTCAATAAGTGCTTCCCTCGTATTCTTCTAACAAAGATGGAGAAGGAGTTTCTTGAACTAAAGCAAAATGATGATGAACTTGTTGGTATATACGATGCGAATTTTACAAGGATTGCAATGTATGCATCTAGATTTATCATCCAACCTAAAAGTAAAGTTGATCGATTCTTCAGTGGCTTAAAACCAAATCTTCAAAGTGCATTAGCTATAAGATACTTCAGTAGCTATGAAGAAATTGTGCGTTGTGCTATGAAGGTAGAAATGGAAGTTGGTGTTACTTATCCATCTCATAGTTTTGACATGAAACGAAAGATGGAGTTCAAGGAGAAATCTCATAATAATGGTGAAAATAAGATGAATGTTTCCTTATGCTCAAAGTGTGGAAAGAAGCATGGTGGAGATTGTCTTAAAGGGATTAGAAAATGTTTTATGTGTGGAAAATAAGGTCATCGAGCAGCTGAGTGTCAATGTAATGGGAAAAGGGTTTCTAATGATGTGAATAATTAAAAGACTGCAGAGAATGCACCACCAACACTTAAATGCTTCAAGTGCAAGGAAATGGGGAATTATGCTAATAAATTCCCTAATCCAGGGGTTAGTGATGATCGACATGAGCAACCACTTAAGGCAAAGGACAAAGGGAAGTCACATGTAATCACTATTGGAGATGTTGAATATGAAAATGATGTGGTGGAATGATTAAGTGTTTATGTAATGGGATTACAAAATAAAGTTGTATATAGTATCGTGGAATATTGGAATATTTATGTATTGGTCTATTGTGGTTTTCAATAATTTTATGGTACCGATAACCATGGAAAGTGATTGAGATATTTTTGGACAAAAAAGATGATATGCACATAATGAAGGGATAAAGAAAAATGAAATGTTTGACAGTATTAATGAGCTCATGATTTATATAAGGACTAAGTGATATCATGGTTTGAGTATATAGAATTTTCAGGATTTTGGTTTGTGGACAGTGTTAACTTTTAACTGCATACATGTTTTCACTAAGGTTCAATGGGTATTCATTTTTCAAGAGAATACATGATTAAGGCCTTTAAATGCTTGGAATGTGACCATCAAGACATATCTTATGATATATGGGGATCAACGATGGTATTAAATCTCTCGTAATCGTTTTCACTATATTATGAGAGTGGACTGCAGTATTATGGATAAGCCTAAATATTGAATGGATTATGTTGGAAATAAATTAGTATTGTTTAAGGATAGAAGTTTATTCTATATTATTGATGGGATGTTATAGTAATATAGTTTTAGAAAAAGGAAAACCTGCAGGACGGGTGAAAACCCATCGTGTCGGACAAGGCTGTGGGAATCGAATCCACAACCGAAGTGCGACTGGCCTTTATCACCTACCACTGGCCTACAAGAAGTCCATGTTTAGTAGAAACTAGTTTTATTATATTATGCAGTATGATATATGAAGTATAAGTCCATTTTAGGAACCATATATGATTAATCTCACTATAGATGGACTTATGTATTTTTTGATAACTTTTTTAACCTTTTGTTTGAGATAGATGGAATGAACCATCATTCTATCACATGATCTGCTAACACATCACGAATGAAAAATTCAACTTCATTTATTTAAGAGATAAATTGGAAATTGTCCAAAGAACGACCAACGGTGAGACTATACCAAAATCACGAAAGTATTTCTTCTAATTACAATTTCATCAACATTAGGGAAATGATCATGAAAACCAAAACTGTTGTCCTAGTGCTATTATATCTGATGATTTAGATGGTACCTTAGATCATCACAAATTTATGACTTTGTGATTACTGGCTTTTCCATAGCCATGTTCTCTACCACTCTCCATCAGAACATGATGGTTAGATTTCTCTTCCATATCCATATTTTCACCTATGTGGAAACCCAGTGGTTAGTTTATTTGGGTAACTGTTACGTTTCTTACTTTTGTTTTTATAGATTGGTTTTGGTATTCCTTTTTATGATGTGGGTTACTATCAAAGAAACTTTTGAATAGTAAACCATTTATAACCCCGACGAATTTCGAGGGCGAAATTCATTTTAAGGGGGGTAGAATGTAACACCCCGAGATTTTATGAAAAATATTCTTTTTAATTTCATTAATGTCTTGTATTGTACGCTACACCAAAATGAGATTTCACAACACACATCCTTGACTTTCCTTGCATTAAACGCTATCACGACCTTCCTCGATAGCGTGTGTAGTACACAATACTGACTTGCACTAAACAACGATATGCTTAAAACTAGTAGTTATGAAAAGTAATAACTACTTTTTGAAATTTTGTAAATTTTATTTTTCAAAATGGACTTCATTTTTGTATTCGGAATATTGAAATTTTCTTAGGGTGAAATTTTGGTACATTTCGGATAACTTTCTTTTTCCGATGAATAGTACAAATTACTAAATTTTAATTAAAAACAACCTTTTTAATCGAAATAATTAATAGTGATAAATTATTAATTTGAGTGGTTTAAAGTATATTTAGAATATATTTTTACAATTTAATACAATGTTGGTCATTGGATGTAATTTCACATTTAAACCAGACATAAACAAATGTCAATCTTTTGATAGTTATTATCTCTTAAGAACACGCTATTTGTTTTGGCGACAGGAATTAATTATTTAAATTAATTCAACTGATATGTTTTGAATTTGTTAAAATATAAATCATTTTTGAATTCATAATATCAAATATATCTTAGGCCTAATTTTTGGTATTTTTCTGGAAACTCTCATTTTTTGATCAATAGTGAAACCACTAAGTGGTAGTTAAAAAAAATTAATTTTTCGTAAAACATAATCTTACCACTTCTGTGAGTGGAATTTCAAAAATACGAGAGACATAGTTGATGTCAGTAAGTAAAATGTGGTTCAATGAGATGAAAATATTTTTTGGGGAATAGTAATTTTTTACTTTTTTTTACCACGGTTAAGAGTAAATAGGGTAATTAAGGGTAAAAATGCTATTATTATTACCCTAACACATGTCTTAATTCTATTGGATAAGTTTAATTCTAACAAAAACATCCTTAGGAATAAAATATGACCATTTAGGCCCACTTGGATTAGTTTAGGACATTTATTATTATTTAATTCAAAGAAGAGTTAAAAGAGTTAAAAACAAAGTTTATTTACTACAACATTTTTAATATAGGATTATACATAAGATAAATTAGATTGTAAATATTCATTAGGAAGAAAATAAAAGTTCCTACATAATTATATTTTATTTTTAATTTTTAGACATTAAATAAATGAATTTATTTATGACACATTGATGATGCAGTAATTACCATAATAGTGAAAAATTAGATTAATTGATATTATAAATACCCAAATAAATATAATTTGAGACTTTTTATGAATTACAGTAATTTTCTAAGTTATTATGACATGTTAGTATTGATTTAATTAAATTTTTCTGAACTAATAATTCTGTTATGAGTTTCACAAAAATCAATTACTAAATAGTGTCAAAATTGAAATAAAATAGTTTTTAAAACACTTATTATATTATTAATTGTTATTTTATTCCTAAAAATATAAGGTTCGGCCAAATGACTTAGATAAGGTTATATATATTAATAATAAACAACTTGGGGTTCTTTTGGCTTGTTATAGTAAGTTTATTAACCTTATAATGTAAGAACACAAGAAGACACGGTAAAAGTAAAATTATTTAACTTAATGTTAAATCTAAATGATAAGGTTAAAATAGGAACATAAACTTGTCTAAATTATATTGGATGAGAGGATTACGACCCATCCCCACCTTATCTTCAAAATAAATCAATTTGGATCTATTTAAAACCGAATTTGGCTTTATAATAAAATAATATATTTAGTTATTCCAAAGGTGCCCCTCTCCTCCCTTATAAAAGGGGACCCCCTCCCTCTCTTCCTCACACGACTTTGAGCTTTCAAGCTCGGCCAAAATCTGCAAATTATCTTATACACATCCCTAGAAACATCCTATAGGTTCTGGTTTTCCTCAAAGTCCAATTATAGTGCCCTAAGAGGAGGTCTCAAAGAGACGATTCAAAGAAGAGGTAATTTCCGTTACCGATTGTTTCACCTTTATTTATTCTTCCACTTCTTCTTATAAGGTTTTTTCATTATGAAGTAATAACATCAGTATCAATCATATACTGATATGTTATTATATGTATGAAACAACCCTATTTCACCATCTATCCATCCTACAGAAAACGAAATCACCGCCCGTGCGTACGTACGGAATACCGTCTCCACGATGTGGTGTAATCTATTTTCCACCACCACATTACTTGGATGGGTATAATTGTGTAAATAATAACTATATATGATTATTTTAAAGTGGTTTTGATTCTGTAATAGTATACATACACTCCAATAAAATTCCACGATCATGGGAACGATATCATCGCTCGTGCGTACGTACGAATACCGTCTCCATGACGCTATGAGATTCATTCTCAATGATTAACCATTAATGAATGATTATAAAGTATATATAATAATTAATCATGAAATATATGAAATAATAATGATACTGGATTTATGTGTATATATATGTATGTCATCTACTTAATTTCATTCAACTCAATAAGGAAACGAAAACAGTGTTCATGCGTACGTACGACCTATCGTCTCCTTGAACGGTGTATTCCTTTCCATTTACCAAATTATTATATATTTGTATATAATGAATATATATTATATATAAATCATGTTTTATATTCTGGAATTATGTAATCATGATCTAAGTAATCATATGAATAATCAAAAGTCAAAACACGGATGACAAATGGAACGATTTTACCCAAAACGCTCTTTAACATGGAATTTACAAAAGAATGGGTAATATAAAGTCATAAGTGAACCATACATGATATAATAACAATGTGTATGATTCTGGAATAATTAAATGACATTATTTAAATCATTATACAGGAGGTTCGGACACTTACGAAGCAAATCAGACCTAATGTAAGGGAAATATCACAATCTCATTTTTATCCGAGATTGTTTATACTTTGAAATTTACTGGGGTGTATTTTATCGTCCACATACATGTTTTCTCAATATGTAATATTATTTCAATCCAACTGCAATTTTTTAAATCCAATTTACCCTTCGGTGAGTTTTTAGTAAAAGATATGAAAGGAATATTTTGTCATTTTTCATACGAGGTACTTTTTTACTTTTCCGACAAAAGTACGAGAAGAATGTTTTTTTAACTTATAAGGAGTGAATGGATTTTTAAAAAATTATTTCCAAGAATCTTCCTTTACAATTTTTCAAGTAAATTTTTAATCAACTTCTTTTAGATTATAATTGTATGACATGTTAAGAAAGGAAAAGTGTTTTTTTGAAGTAGAAAGGATATTTTCCTCAAGAATGGAGTTCAAGTGTTTTATCAAAATTGTTTTCCATATAAGATAATAAAGGGTTCTGTTTTTATCCCTATTATTACATTGATTTGATTATGTTGTGATGGAATTATATTTTTATTAATTCCTTTATCTTATATGAATTGTTTTATGATGTCACGATGTTTAGGATTCCCATTTTTATTACATGGGTTATGCTATGATGTATGGTTTTCTGATTATGTGGCACACATAAGAATGGTATCATTATGAGATGGGTGAGACCTATATCTCCCTCCAATGCATTGGGTAAATATTTTAAACCTCATGAGATAGTCATGGCTGGAACGGTAGGTTATACCGGTTCAGTGAAACAAGACTGAAACGAGGAGTGAACTCGGTACAGAAATTGACTTTGTCCACTAAGATTGTCTTGGAAATGAGCCTTGACTAATAAGAAATGATTCTCTATGATTATGTGTGTATGCCACAATGTTTCATGTTATATGTTATGAGTATTGGGATTACATTTCACTACTATGATTTATCCCATGTTATGAAATTATGATCTCTTTTGCAGGTTAAGATTTCCAAAAGTTATGTTCTTATGAATATGATGTGATTGATATTTCTTTTGTTTGCCCTTACTGAGCATTTGAGCTCACCCTTTTATGTTTTCTTTTCCCCAGGATATAAAGAAAAGTTTTAGGTATAAAAAAAAAGAAGATCTTTATGGTAGATGTTTAAGATATTTCACCACGATTAGAAGATTATATTCCGAGTTTCCAAAGACACTAAACTATTACGGTCATTGTGTGTGTGTTTTTGTGATGTACTAAGTATTTTGCAAAAGTAATGTAATGTTAATGTACGTTAAGCTTCGTGTCTCCACAGTATGGGAAGTAGTTTCATCATCCCCCTAGAATTATGCCTCTCATCCTTCACTTACTGAAATACCAGGAACATTATTTTATACTCAGTGATCCCATTTTTCATGTTATTCCAGCAATAGTTCTCTTGTAGATCAAAAATAAACTACCTATTTGTTTGGGAAATTGAGATATTCGAACTATTTTCATCATCAAATAGTTATTTCTTTAACTACTGATGAATATAACACCTTGTCTTGACCCAAATCTCCCAATTGCTTCTTCATTTACATTAATCTCCAATGATTTCATTTTTTTGATAGTTTCCACTTTTTTTGAATTGCCACATCATATTATTGAGAATCCATTATCCTTTCCAAAAGGGATGGTTTATCAATAATTTTTGAATGGATTGATGATGATCTATTAATTATGATTCTGTTGTCCAGCTTTATCAAATCTATGAAGATTGGATACTTCCAAATTCTCATCAATGATAGAATCACTGGGTATTTTCTACATAGATTATATTCCACCTTGTTCGCTTTCCTAGGGTGGTAATGGATTGAGTGGTCATAATCCTTAATGAGATCTAACTATATTCATGGTTTCATGTTCAGCAATTTCTGTGTGAATATATTTTTCAGAATTTTGTGACCCGTATATATTCCACACTTCTCCACAAATAGATAATTCCCCTAAATTTTCATTGCAAAGATCACAGTTTCCAACTCTAGATCATGCATGGGATAATTTTTGTTTGGAATTTTCAACTTTCTTTAAGGCATAGGAAATGACATTATCAATCTATATTCACACACATCCTGATCCCTATGTCAAAGCATCACTAAATATTTAAAAATTCTCCCCACTTATGGGTAGTGTGAGAACAAAGGTAGTGATAAGAATCTTCATTAACTCCATGAATATTTATTCACATTCATAATTTCAAGAGAACTTGACACCCTTATGAGTTATCATTGTAATAGGGTTTTAAAATAATGATAAATTTCTCAAAAATTTGTGATAATATCCAGATAACCATAGGAATCTATAGATATTAGTCGCAAATGTCATCCTCATCCAACCCCCAAATTTCTTTGGTTTTGGAAGGATTCACATATATCTCATTACTTGTGATGACAATATCCATGAATGATACCTCCTTCAACAAGAACTCACACTTGTTGTACTATGGATAGATCTTCTCATTTTGAAAGATATCTTGTATAGTGCTTAGTTACTCCTCAAGTTCCTCCCTAGTATCAGAGTATATTAGAATATCATCTATAAAGACTACCTCAAACTAGTATAGGTAATATCTAGAGACTCTATTCATCATGTACATGATGATTACGGGAGCATAAGTGAGTTTGGAAGGAATTATTATGAATTCATAGTTCCAGTTCCTTGTAAAAATTGTAGTATTGTGGATATCCACCTTATTGACCCTTACTTGGTAATTCTATAAACATAGAACAAACTTGGACAAGTATTTTCCTCCACGTACCCGATTAAACAAGTCATCAATTGGTGGAAAAGGATAATGGTTATTTATATTGATTTTGTTGAGCTCAAAATAATCAATGAAAAGGTTCATTGACCCATCATTAATATTGATGAAGAGGAATGGTACACCCCATGGTGAAGCACTTGGGAATATAGACCCTTTATCTAGATTTTCCTATAGTTGTTTCTTTAGATCCTTAATCTCCAGAACAACCATTCTACACAGACTCTTTGATATTGGAAACACCCCAGGTATAAGATCAATTGAGAATTCAAGATCTCCTCTAGGGGGAAGAAAAGGAAATTCCTCTGGAAAAAAATCAATAAATTCCCTCACAATATACTTGTATTAAGGATGGTTGTTTCCATAGAAACAATCATCTGAGAATGATATGTATGCTAATATGGACATAATATCCATTCTTAACATGATGGAAATAAAGAAGATTCATAATCACCCTTTAAATTGTATAGAATCAGTGATTGATTCACCATATAGGGAGTTCTTCCCACCTGTGATAATTTATGTTGGATCTATATAGGGAAATCCAATCCATGCCAATAATTTCATCAAAATCCACCAAGGTAAGTATTATGAGGTTCATCAAAAAGTTTAATCCAAAACATGTGAAAGGGGATGAGTTATATTCAAGGGAGAAAATAATTTCCACATTTCCAGTTTTCACCAACATCTCAACTTCTATTATTCGTGGTGTTGTTTGGATTTTTCTTCTAAGAATTAGTTATTAAAATAATGTATACAACCAGAAAAAAACTACGTTCACTATCCTCGAATTAATAACTAGTGTACCTATCACCACTTCGATGTCGGGATTCTCTTAGGCAATAGTGATGGGAAAATCTCCCCCTTGCTACATTGTATGTTGTTTTTTGCCTCTGAAAACCCATGGAATAGGGCACTAGTTTGAAAAGTGCCCTAGTTCTTTGTAGTTGTCCAATTAACTACATGTTGAGGATCAAATGGAGTGTTCCTTTCCTCTGTCGCAATAGTGGGGATTTCTTTTCAGAAATCATTGGCTTGGTGCCCTTCCTCACCGCACCTAATTCATATCATCGTCCCCTTTTGGATATTTCTATGGTGCTTCTTTACACAACTTTGGAATGTGGGATGCTATAATTTCATAGAACTATTGGATTTTCCCATCCTACCATGAGAATTAAGGTCCAATTTCTATTTCTTATCCCCATTATACCCCTCAGATTCTCTATTCTCCTTCTCAACATTAAGGAAACATTGAGTAATATCCTCTTAGATATCAATGTAACAGATCGCATGGGATTTTTGTAAGAGAGGTTTTATCCCAACAAAGAAGAGGTAAACCTTGAATTGGGGGGGTAAGGACAAAACCAATGGAATGCCGTTCAACTCTTGTGATTTTTTCCTCATACACCCAAACAGATTCATTGTCCCTTTTCTTGATTGCAAGGAAATATATCTCCATATTAAGATGGAGGGTGAATGGAATATATATTTAGAATGTTTTTTCTCAGAAATCCTTTCATCCCATCACCTCGATATCTTCCCCATGATTCGTATTTTTGATAACTTTCCCACATTGATCAGCTTCACCCTCCATACAATAAGCATCCAGAATAACCTTATCTTATTCATAAAATTTAATGATGGATAATATATTCTCAATGGAGTAGCTAAATTATTCTTTGATTGATAGATCATATGATCTGTTTAAAGTAAAAAACCTTTATCTCATGAAACTCTTCATTGAGACTTATTCTTTCTTGGGGGGGGGGGGTTGGATGTTTTTCGTGATCCATGTTTCTAATCAAATCCTGAGTTAATTGAGAGAGTATTGTGAAAATGTTTTTGATTCCCAATCCCATTGGATTTGGAATCTATTTATAACAATCATCGCATTGATATTCACATCGATTATTATCCAGAGTCCTCCTATTATTGGCCATTTTAACATCCCCAACTCAGAAACCCATAAAATGGTTAGCCTAGCTAGATGGTTACATGACCATAAGCACACCTCCTTGTACACCAAATGTTTCCGACTAGCATCAGGGGTCCAAATAGTAATTTGGGTGGAATATACCCCCTTTAATCAGAGTAAGACACAACATAAGAAAATCAAATAATGGAATAATAACAAATAATACAAGAGTATACATAAACAACCATTCCGCAAAACGGGGTACAACCATGTCCAACCGTAAATATTTTATGCCATGCAACAAGTGAAAAAGTGGACAAAACCAAAAATGAACGCAAATGCAAGGAAACCCCAAAAATGGAAATGAAACCATATCTGGCTCTTCCAACATGTATAACTATGTCAACCCAACTCCCTAGAAGGATCCCTTTCCCTTTTCCTAACAAGCCATAATGAAGTCTGCTCAGGTACCCAACGACAGTCCGAGCAGGGTATGAGTATAACTCAGTAGGACACCACCCACGCTGTCTATAAAATATCCAGTATAAACAATTGTTCATGAAAATAGTGAAATTATAAATAAATGAAAAATAAAATATTAAGTGTCATTAACTAGTTCAGATTAATTTCTAGCATTTTTACCTTTTCTATATCCTACCATTTCATTCCTTTTCTCATTACATACCATTTACAAAACATTTATCATGGCTTCATCAAACACAAAATGTTAAATAGCATAAAGTATACAATCACATGCATGAGGGAAAACACATAGTTTTCTTACCTCACTAGGACCAACTTCCTCATGTCAACCATATCCTTACATCAACGCCTCAGTTCGGGTGGACGCAACCGATAGAGAAATATTCCATCAATCCTCTTCCCTATCCCATTCATTAGGGGTGGAGTTTAGATCCTCAGTCTAACATGATCTATGGGAATAGAACCTTAGTAAATACCCCACACTATCATGATATGTGCACATGAAATACATATATGTTTCCATTAACCATTCAAACAACATCACAACTATTTCCCAATTAAAACATAAACCATAACAATAACATGATGGTAAACCCCATGCCTTAACTCATTTACACATTTACCAAATTACACACCATTTAACTATTTATCCCAATTCAATTTTATAATTCTTATCTCACTAATCATCTATTCATTGTGCCTATCTCACTAGTCTTAGTTCATTATGCCTAACTCACTAGGATACATTACCATGATTATAATCCATTAAATTATGATATTTAATCATTTCCAAATATTAACCAAATATACTTTCGGTTATTATCAAGACTGGATAAATCAACTTTCTTTAATCCCAATACAATTAATCACATAAATATGATTAGTAAGTGAACAACATAATTACAAAACAAGCTCACTTGTTCTTCTCAAATCCCTAGGTCCGGGAAAGTTGGAACACCGAATGGAGGGCTCCAGATTAGTCTCATAACCCTTGAAAAATCCCATGGGGATCATGAGGGTCTTCATTAACATTTTAATTACCATTTTACCTAAATATGCTGGGGGTGATAAAAATATATGAATAGACACCCAAGAACAATACCACACATGCACAAATCCACAAATAAACCATGGGATATAACGTGTGGACATCCGACCACAATTCCATGGGTGAACACACTCATTATCGAGCCATTGGGATCCACTTCATCCAACTCATGAAGCTTAAACCTTGATATCACCCATGTAGTAGGGTTTTAGAGCTTCATAGGGGGAGGAGAAGAAGATACAATCCCAAACCTCTTATGATAAACAACGATGTCATTAGACTTACCCGAAGCTTGAATTTTCCACCAATGACACCAAAAACACATTAGAAACAATGTATATTGGTCTCTTGGTGATCTTGGGAGATTAGGTTCGTAACTAGGGTGAAGAGCGGTGAATATGAAGGAAATATCGATTTGGGGTGTAAAATCCAAGAGTGGAAAAATTGTAATTTTTTAAATGTTTATGGGCCGCATGGTTTTCCCACACTATTTTCCAAACTGTATGAAAATGGTGTATAGGCCACTATCCAAAATCTCATATCCTGCATGGTTTCCTATGATGTCTGCATAGTTAGCACTAAACGTGCACATACCAAGCGACACACCCAGAAAAGCCCCATTTATACCATTTTTCATGTCCCGAACCCTCTGAATACCACCGAGCTTCCTTATGGAAATGGGTAAGAAACGAATCAAAAAAATAAGGGATTAAAACCAAATCATAAATGGGAACATACCTTTCAATGATATGGGATCTTACAACCTCCCCACCTTATAACGGCTCGTCCATGAGCCGACCTCCCAAGATTCATTGCACTTCTGAGGAAAACAGATCAGGCTACTGAGCCCACATATCTGATTCCCACTCGAAAGTTTCTAATGAAACTTTCCATGCTACCATAGTATTTGGTAAAATGGCATATCCTTTCCCCACATGATTTTTGCACTATGATATAAGATACAAACCAGATGCTTCTCAAAGGATGCATCAGCCTCAAGCTCAACATCCTCAATATCCACCACGTGACATGGGTCAGGGTGATACCTCTGAAGCTGCAACACATAAAAAAAATCATGAATCCCACTATAACATTTTGGATGATCCAATTGGCTTTCCACCGACCCGATCTTTTCCACAATCTGAATTGGCTCCACATTCCTGGGCACCAGCTTTACTTGCTTCGGAATCTGTCCATGACCCGACCTTGGCGACACCCAAAAAAACAGACTATCACCCTCCTCGAATTCAATGGGTCTTCATCATTGATGCGCATACGACATCTGCCTACTCTAAGAAATTTTCATCTATTTCTGAACAAACATAACTTTCCCTGAAGTCTCCTATACAAGTCTCGGCCCCAACATGTTTTATTCACCGGCCTCCAACCAAGACATCTAAGATCTACATGACCTCCAATAGAGATAATCAAATGGTGCCATCTATATTTTTTCCTAAAAACTATTTTTGTAGGAAAATTCATCAATTGATAGGTGAATCTCCTAGGAACCACCGAAATCCATGATGAAAATCACCAAAATGTATTCTAACACAAGGGTTGTATGATCTGACTACCTGTTCGTCTATGGGTGGAAAGTAGTACTCAAAACCACATGAGTACCAAGTGCCTTATGCAACCCTTTCCAAAAGTACAAAGTGAAATGAGGATCACATTATGAAACGATATTACATGGTAAACCACAAAACCTTACTATTTAATAAACAAACAACTCACCCAAATGATCAAATATGTATGTCTCTTGAATCAACATGAAATGATCCACTTTCGTTAACCAATCCATAACCACCCAGCTTGCATTAATCTTCTGGGGCATCCTCGGAAGACCCACTAGAAAATCTATTAACACATCATCCCACTTCCATTTTGGAATGGGAAATGGGAGTAATAGTCCACATGGGCATTGATGCTCATCCCTCACCTATCGACAGGCAAGACACTATGCCACTACGCCCGCAAAATCCTTTATCATCCCCAGCCACCAAAACAATCTATGGAGATAATGATACAGCCTTGTCAAACCAGGATGCCCAACCCATTTTTATGCGTGGAACTCATGAATTAAATCTTATCACATGCACATCGGCACAACCACACGACCATGAACACAAACAACCATGTCTATACCGACGCCCCAACCCAAAGGTGGCTCCCCTCCATTAATTCATTCGTTCATGGAAAAACATTCAAGATCATCGATCTGACTTTCCCTAACTAGACTCAAAAGCATTGATTCAACTGTTATGGATGTATGAATCACCTAACTGTTTACCTTCTACACCTCCATGTACATCTCTCTAAACTAATCCATCACCTTCCACTCGGTACTAGATTTCTTAACCACCTGGTTCTGAGCCTTCCTTCTCAAACCTTCAACAACACTATTTCCTTTTCCCATTATATATACCATCTCAAATTCATAGAATAGAGATACTTGATCCATCTATACTACAGAAGATTCAAATACCACTGTGAATAGATATATTTTAGACTCTTGCAATTGGTATACACCATGAACCATTCTCCTAAAAATTCATGCCTCAAGTACTTTATGGAATATAATACTTCAGAAAACTCATGATAATGAGTTTGATAATTATTCTCATGGGGTCTCAACTACCTCGACCCATAATCCGCAACATACTCATCTTGCATCAACAAAGCACCATGCCCAATACCAGACACATCTAAAAATAAGACATACTTCCTACCTAAATCAGGTAAGATCAAGATCGATGTAGTGGTCAATCGCTTTTCAACTATTGAAAAGAATACTCACAATCCTCATAACACTCAAACCTGATCACCTTCTTGGTTAAGCTCAAAATTGGTGCTACCATGTGAGGGAAATCCTGGATGAACCCCAGTAATATCCATCCAATCCCAGAAAACTATGAACATCTAAAAAACTAATGGGATACTCCCTAGAAAAATCATCACACACTTTCTTGGGATCCACCAACACACCCACCTCATTGTTGATGTAACCTGTTTAATGATCTTCTTTAATCTAGAACTAAAACTTTGATAGCTTGGCATATAAGAAAATATCTCTTAGTGTACTCAACATGTTGTCAAGATGTTGTGCATGATCATCATATGTTTTCGAGTACCCCATGATAACATCAGAAAAGACAACCAAAAACTGATCTAGGAATGAATGAATCATTCGGTTCATCAAATCCACGAACACCACCGGTGAATTGGTTAAGCTGAAAGGAATTACCACAAAATCAAAAAACCCATGCCAACTCATGAAAGCTATCATCATTTAACATCAAGTTACACATTCAGGTACTTTTTGTGTATCTAAGTACCTCTGTTTTTGAGTAATGACTTGGGGTGAGTTTGGGAGAACTTTTAAGGAAAACTATGGGACTTTGAGTTGTGCACGGGCAGCACAATGTTTGTTAAACGGTGCATCCAAACCATGCAAAAAGGAAGGTTGAGGCAGTAGCTTCTGCACGGGCGGTGCACAGTTTGTATAACCATGCATGAAGGGTGGCCAAGGCAGTAAATGGCACATGGCTAGTGCATAGTTTGTCAAATCGTGCTAACTAACCATGCGTCCAATTAAACGAGACCCTTAAATTGTGGATCTCACTCAGTTTTGCCTCTAAGTGCCTCATGTTTCATCCTAAGTAGACCTAACTCGGGATTTTCCTTCTCCTAAGGTAATAGAAGGTTCTTCCATCATTCTGGAGGCGATCCAAAGGCTCCACTTGGTGAATTGATGATAGATTCTTGAGGTAAGTGATCATTCTTCATCGTTCTTGATCAGTTTCTTAGATCTAATTAGATCTACTTCTCCTCTTCTCTAGGTTTCATATATCTACACCCGTTATGGGTAGATCTAGGTGTGTGGAACCAATTATGATGTGTTGTGGTCTTGATCTTGCTAATAGAAGAGATCTAAAGAAGGTTCTTGAAGAAGAAACCTGGTTTTCTTGAGTGTTCTCGACCGTTGTGGTTTTTGTCAAAACTTTCAAGGTTGGTGGTTCTGTCACGACATGCCAAATTTATTATCATTGTATTTTCTTAATTTATTTGAATTATTGATTTAAATTCAATTTATCAAGTGTCATTCAATTAAATTGAAAAAATCTTGATTCCATTGAATAGAGATATTTGAAATTTTTTTGGCATAGAAATTTGGGATAACCCCAATTCCATTGAATTCGGTGTGTTTATGGAAAATTTTTTGGTTTAAATTGTTTAATTTAAATTGTGGGTTTTATGGAAATGTATTCAATTAAATTTTTGAATTTAATTGTGTAAATGAAATGTGTAATGATGGAATTAGTTTTCAATAGATTTCAAACTTATGAAAATGGCTTAAAGTGATTTGATAGAAACCCATTTGTTTTATCTTATAAAAAAGACATGTTTTTGAATAAAACCTATTATGGATTTAAATGGAATGAAGTTGGAACTTTTGAAATGAATGAATGGGATTGATTGTATTTTATTTATTCTTAAAATAGTTATCCCTTCATGTAAGAGTGCGTGAAATCCTTAGGTAGTTAGTGAGTTATTTGGATACACTCTACGCGAAGACAGTGTTCTAAAACATACTTGCGGCGGGTCACATCCCCGACGGGTTGGTGATGAGTCTCCTTTTTCCAGTGTCATAGAGACATGTGTATACACATTTTTCTGAGTACACATAGAGAGTGTCAAATCCTCTAACTTGTTAATACTATAGTAACTTTTGGCATATGACTATGTTTCTTGCTTGTTTATTTATGTTAGATATATAAATGTATGCCAATGCTTTTGAACTGCTTTACATGCCAACTGAATTTATATAAAATGTTTTAAATAAATATTTTACATAATCCATTATTATAGAAATATTTCATCATTTGTAAAACCTTTGATTAAAATATTTATTTCCATCATTTAAAGATGTATATCATGTTTTTTTAAAATATGATTTGAAATGCCAAACCTATTTGTTGGAAAATTTAAAGTTTTTCATTGGATAATCTATAGTTGGAATCTGTTACAGAATCTTTGGTGGTATCCTACTGGGCTTAGGCTCACACCATACTTTTTACTCAGGGTGTTTGTAGATTTTCTTCTTCCAGGATTGAGCAAAGGGAAGGGACCTTTTGGAGGTGGATCCAGTTGTTGATCTTTGGCCTTGGTGAGTTGTGTCCTTAGGGACTTTGGGATTTTTTCCCCTTTTTAGTACTTGGGTTGTATTACTTTGGGATTTTTTTGCCTCTTTGTATTATGGTACATTACTACCAGTGTAGTTTCATTTTGTTATACATACTGTCTTGTTTATTTTTCTTCCGCATTCTTGTGGAAAAAACATTCCCATTTTCATGTTGTGTGATGCCAGGTGCTAGTCTCCAACCTGTGGGGATCGAGAATGCCCTTTGGGCTATGTCAGGGCCGGCTCGGTTCTCGGGATACTAGGGTACCCGGGCTGGTTCGTGATAAAGTGGTATCAAAGGTAGGTTTAGAATCTTTCCTTGATGATAGTATGAATTTGAGTATTCTTGTCGGGGCTTAGAAGGTAGTTGTGACAGAGTGTCTGTCCAGCTCTCACCACAATGAACCTTATGTCACCAGGGTTGGTTAGGGAAATATGACTAGTGGATTAGATCTAGAATTTTCCCTGTTTTGATTTGGATACAGTGGAATAAAAATCTTTTTATCCATTCTTTAAGGAATAGTTTTCCTTGTTACTCGATTTGGTTGCTAATCTATATCTTTTTTTGTTGTGTAGTATCATGACTCCAAGAACACGTGGTGCTCAGATCCAAAATGAGGCTACTGATGAACCTCAGCAAGCGAGTCCTATTGTGGATCTGAGTCTGGTTGAGGTGATTGTTCGCGCTGTCCAAGCTCTGGGACAAGAACCTCCTCTAGTTCCTATTCAGACTCTAGCTACAGATCCTCATAGTGATATTCTTCGAATACGTTCTCAAGAATTTCTATGCCAGAATCCACCAGTTTTCAAGGACTCCACTGACACTCAACATGATGAGGAATGGTTGAGTAAGATTGAACGTCTGTTTGGGTTCTTGGAGACTCTTGAGGTGATCAAGGTGAAGTTTTCCACCTTTGTACTGGAGGGACCAAGTTGGAGATGGTGGGACACAATGGTGATAGATGGGAAACATGAGGGTCTTGAGTGGAAATACTTTAGGGTTATTTTCACTAACCAGTTCTATCCAGAATCAATGGTGTTGGCCAAGGCTGTGGAGTTTTTCAAGCTTGAAAAGGCCAACAAAACAATGACTGAGTACTCAAATCTATTTTCTGAGCGAGTACAGTTTTCTACTGAGATTGTATATAATGAGAGGATGAATGCTCGATGATTCGAGTTGGGAAATCAACCATATATTCGTTCCTAGTTTTTCCTACCGAAGCTAACCACTCATGTTATTTTTCTGGATAGGGAATTGATGATTTAGATGGACTTGGTAGGAAATTTAGGGTTGAAGGAGGTTCTTTTCCCTCCTAGTGGCAGTGTTGGTTCCTTTAATGGAAAATAGAAGCGTGAAATTCCTCATGGTAGGTCTTCACACAAGAGTCATTCTAGAACTCCAGTAGCACTAGGAGGGGATTTTTTGACATGCTATCAGTGTGGGAAGACAGTACATTCTAAGAGGGTTTGCACTGAGTCACCCAAGACCTGTAGCTCCTGTGAACGTTTAAGTCAATTACAAGGATTCTGTCATCACTTATCTACTCCACGTGGTGGAACATGATCATCATCACCTCCAAAAACTGTAGGGAAATCAAATGCTTCACGTAAAAAAGGGTTACAGTCACAGGCATGCAGAATGAAGCTTCTTCACGTTGTGGAAGAGTCGCCAGAGGTAGTTGATACATGTCCTGCAATTGTGAGAGGTACCATTACTATAGCTTCGCCTTTAGTGACAACTCTTTTTGATACTAGTGCATATCACTCTTTTATTTCAACCCATATTTTTAATATGCTTATTCTTCATATGTAAATTTTATCTTGTGCGATGGATATTACTACACCCCTTGGTACAATGAGAGAGAAGGGTCTCTGTAGTCCTACATGTGTCTTCTCTCTATTAGATGTTTATAATGTTTGGAGTTTCTTGGTTATCTACATGAAATTGTTTGACGTCATATTTGGGATGGATTGGATCATTTCAAATAAATCCCAGATCGATTGTTATCTTCGACGGGTCTACCTTACTACACCTAGTGGTGTGCCTCTTGTTTTTCAAGGAGAATGAGAACCAAGGTCAAGAAAAGCTGGACCCTCTTATCCAGAGTTAGGGAAATTTATATCAATGTTTGCTTTTGATCTAGAGGGATATTCAATGTGTTGTGATTTTCCTCTATTCATTGCTATGTTTCCCGATGTGTTTCCTTCCAACTTCTCTCGTTTTCCACCAGTAAGGGAAGTTTATTTCTCTATTGACTCAATGCCTGTTACTCAACTAGTTTCTATTCCCTCTTACCAAATGGCTCCAGCTGAACTAGAAGAACTGAAGTCTCAGTTAAATGATCTTCTTGAGAAAGGTTTTAATACGCCCGAGTGTGTTACCTTGGGAATCACCTGTTCTCTTCACCAAGAAGGCTGATGGATCTCTTCGCTTATGTGTTGATTATCTAAAGCTCAATCGAATTATGATAAAGAACAAATATCCGTTACCATGAATTGATGATTTGTTTGATCAATGGAAAAGGGAAAAGTGGTTTTCAAAAATTGATCTTCATTCTGGTTACCATCAGTTGAGCATAAAAAAATCTGAAATTCTTAAGACCAATTTTTAGAGTAGGTATGGCCATTATGAGTACCTTGTTATGCCCTTCAGCCTAACAAATGCTCCAGTAATTTTCATGGATTTGATGAAAATGGTTTTCTGTGAGTATCTAGATACTTTCGTGGTGGTCTTTGTGGTTGACATTCTTGTCTACTCCAAGTCTGAGGAGGATCATGTGCATCATCTGAGAATAGTTCTGAGTCTTCTATGGAATCACTAACTTTATGCCAAGCTTTCAAAGTGTGATTTATAGATTCGTGAAGTGAAATTCTTGGGACATGTCATGTAAGAATAAGGAATATTAGATGATCCTAAAAATGTGAAGACTATTATGACTTGGGAAAACCCACAAAATGTTTTCGAGATTTGGACCTTTTTGGGATTAGCATGATATTGTCACCGGTTTTTAAAGACATCTCAAAGTTAGCTTCTCCAATGACTACTCTGAATTGAAAGGGAGTGAATTTTTCCTAGAATAATAAATGTTAGAGTTCTTTTTGGTGAGCTAAAGCGTCTATTAACTAATGTGCCGGTGTTAACTCTTCTTGAGTCTTGATATGTTATGTGGTCTTCTGTGATGAATTAGGTTCACGTTTGGGATGTGTACTCATGCATGGTAATCATGTTGTTTCCTATGGGTCTCATTATCTTAAACCTCATGAGAAGAACTATCTTACCCATGACCTTGATCTTGCAGCTGTAATTCATGCACTTATGTGTTGGAGACATTACCTTTATAGAGAATGGTTTACTGTGTATTAAGACCACAAGAGAATGAGTTACATCTTCTCTCAAAATGATTTGAATCTCCACAAAATGATTTGGTTGGAGTACCTGCAATCTTTAGACTTTGACATTGCCTATACCATAGGAATATGAAATGTAGATGCAGATGCGTTAAGCAAGAAACTTCCATCACATGCTGTGAAATAATCATTAGAAGAATGGAGTTTGATGGATCTATTTTCTTAGTTTCATATTGGAGGTCAATGGAAGGGTAATGTAGTTTCTTTAGCCAGTGTCCAGTTGACATCTTCTATCCTCGAGTTGATTCTTCAGGAACAACAATAGAATGATGAACTCCATAGCATTAGGAACTCTCTTTATGGTGGGGAGACCGACACTCTATGGTAGTTCTCCAAAGAGGGTATTCTGTGTTATCAAAACCGTTACTTTGTGACATTAGCGGAAATGATGAATGTGAAGGGGGCTTTACATAACAATTAGTGGGATGTACACCCCGGAACCATGAAGATGTTATAAGAAATGCGACAACAGTTCTTATGGCTAGGTATGAGATGAGACAAAGCTGAGTTTGTATCTCATTTCTATACATGCCAGCAGGTGAATGTCATGCACCAGAAACCTTTGGGTTTTCTTCAACCACTTCCAGTATCTACATGGATGTGGGATTAAATTTCTATGGACTTTTTGGTTGGGATACCTCAAACCCAGAGGAAGAATAATGTGATATGGGTTGTGATCAACAGGATGACCATGTCGGCTCACTTTAACCCTGTAGAGACCCAAAGCTTGACGTACATAGACATTACATTACTTTTTCGGAATACTTAGTACATAAAAAAAATACACACACAAGGATCGTAATAGTTTAGTGTCTTTGGAAACTCGGAATATAATCTTCTAATCATGGTGAAAGATCTTCAACATCTCCCATAAAGATCTTCCTTTTTTGACCTAAACGCTTTCTTTATATCCTGGGGAAAATAAAACATAAAAGGGTGAGCTCAAATGCTCAGTAAGGGTAAACAAAAGAAATATCAATCACATCATTTTCATAAGAACATAACATTTTGGAAATCTTAACTTGAAAAAGAGAGCATAATTTCATAACATGGTATAAATCATAGTAGTGAAATGAAATCCCAATAATCATAACATAAAACATGAAAATTTGTGGAATACACACATAATCATAGAGAATCATATCTTATTAGACAAGACTCATTGCAAAGACTATCTTAGTGGACAAAGTCCATTTTTGAACCGAGTCACCCTCGTTTCAGTCCTGTTTTACTGAACCGGTATAACCTACCGTTCCAGCCATGTCTATCTCATGAGATATAAAATCTTAACCCAATACATTGGAGGGATATATAGGTCCCACACATCTCTTAATGATACCATTTTTATGTGTTCCACAAAATCATAAACCATACATCATAGCATAACCCATGTAATAAAAATGGGAATCTTAAACATCGTGACATCATAAAACAATTCATATAAGATAAAGGAATTCATAAATATAATTCCATCACAACATAATCAAATCAATGTAATAATAGGGATAGAAACAGAACTCTTTATTATCTTAGATGGAAAATAATTTTGATGAAACACTTAAACTCCAGTCTTGAGGAAAATATCCTTACTGCTTCAAAAACACTTTTCCTTTCTTAACATGTCGTACAATTCTAAACTAAAAGAAGTTGATTAAAAATAAACTTGAAAACTTTTAAATGATGAATCTTGGAAATAATGTTTTAAAAATCCATTCATGCCGTATAAGTTAAAAAACATTCTTCTCGTACTTTTGTTGGAAAAGTCAAAAAGTACCTCGTATGAAAAATGACAAAAGATTCCTTTCATATCTTTTACTAAAAACTCGCCGAAGGGTAAAATTGGATTTAAAAAATTGTAGGTGGATGGAAATAATATTACATATTGAGGAAACATGGATGTGGATGATAAAATACACCCCAGTAAATACTAAAGTATAAACAATCTCGGATAAACATGAGATTGTGATATTTCCCTTACCTTAGGTCAGATATGCTTTGTACGTGTCCGAACCTCCTCTTCTTTGAAGTGCTTCTTTGAGTCCTCCTTTTAGGGCACTAAAATAGGTCTTTGAAGAAGACCAGAACCTCTAGGATGTTTCTAGGGAAGTGGAGAGAAGAAATTTGCAGGGGTTGGCCGAGTTTGAAGGCTCAATGTGGTGTGAGGAAGAGGGGGAGGAGGTGCCCTTTTATAAAGGAGGAGAGGGGCACCTTTGGAATAACAAAAAATATTATTTTATTATAAAGTCAATTTCGGTTTAAAATAGCTCCAAATTGAGTTATTTCTTAGATAAGGTGGGGATGGGTCGAAATCCTCTCATCCAATAGAATTTAGACAAGTTTAGGTCATTATATTAACCTTTTCTTTTAGTTTTAACTCTTAGTTAATTAGATTGACATTTACCATGTCACGTTGTATTTTTATATAATATAGTTGATAAACATACCATATACATCCAAGCGACACCCAAGTTGTGTTTTATTAATATATATAACCTTATCTAATTCATTTTTCCGAACCCTATATTTTTAGGAATAAAATAACAATTAATAATATAATATTTGTTTTAAAAACTATTTTATGTCAATTTTGACACTATTCAATAGTTGATTTTTTTGAAACTCATAATAGAATGATTACTTCGAAAAACGTTAATTAAATCAATCCTAACATGTCATATTAACCTAGAAAATTATTTTAGTTCATAAAAAGTCTGAAATTATATTTATTTGGGTATTTATAACATCAATTATGTCAATATTTCATTAATAAGATAATTACTGCATAATCGTTGTGTCATAAATAAATTAAATTATTTAATGTCTAAAAATTACAAATAAAATAACATTATGTAGGAAATATATTTATCTTTCTAATGAGAATTTATAGTCAAAATTATATTATGTATAGCCCCATATTAAAAATTATTTACTTATTAAACATTGATTTTAACTTTTTTAACCCTTCTTTAAATAAATTAATAATAAATGCCCTAATCTAAAACAAGTGGGCCTAAATGGTCATATTTTATTCATAAGGTTTTTTTTGGTCAAATTACACTTGTCCAATAGAATTATGACATGTGTTAAGGTAATAATAATATCATTTTTACCCTTACTTACCCTATTTACTTTTAACCGGGGTAAAAAAGTAATAAGTTACTATTCACCAAAAATTAGTTTCATCTCATTGAACCACATTTTCGTCCTTGATATTAACCGTGTCTCTCGGATTTTCGAAATTCCACTCACAGAAGCAGTAAAATTAAGTTTTATGAAAAATTCAGTTTTTTAACAACCACTTAGTGGTTTCACTATTCATCAAAAATGAAGGATTCCAGAAAAATACCAAAAATTAGATCTAATCTATATTTGATATTATTAATTCAAAAATGATGTCTATTTTATCATATTCAAAACATAACAGTTGCATTAATTAATTTAAAAATTAATTCCCGTCGTCAAAACAAATAGCGTGTTCTTAAGAGATAATAACTATCAAAAGATTGACACTAGTTTATGACTGGTTTAAATGGGAAATTACATCCAATGACCAAAATTTTATTAAATTGTAAAAATATATTCTAAATATACTTTAAAACCACTCAAATTAATAATTTATCACTATTAATTATTTCGATTAAAAAAGTTGTTTTTAATTATAATTTAGTAATGTTAACTATTCATCAGAATATGAAAGTTATCTGAAAAGTACCGAAATTTTACCTTAGGCTAAATTCGACACTCAGAATCCAAAAATGAATTCCATTTTGAGAGCTAAAATTTCTAAAATTTTAAAAGGTGGTTATTACTATTCATAGAATATCGTTGTTTAGTAAAACTCGGTATTGCGTACTGCAGACGCTATCGAGGAAGGTCACGATTGCGTGTAATGCAAGGAATGTCAAGGATGCGTGTTGAGAAAGCTCCTTTTGGTGTAGCGTACAATAAAAGACATTAATGAAATTAAAAAGAATATAAAATCTCGGGCTGTTACATTCAACCCCCCTTAAAATGAATTTCGCCCTCGAAATTAGTCGGGGTTATAAATGGTTTACTACTCAAAAGTTTCTTTAAAAGAAACCCACATCGTAAAAAGGAATACCAAAACTTGGCTTAAAAAACTAATGTATGAAACGTAACGGTTATGCAAATAAACGAATCACTGGGTTTCCACATAGGTGAAAATATAGATATGGAAGAGAAATCTAACCATCATGTTCTGATGGAGAGTGGTAGAGAACATGGCTATACAGAAGCCAGCAATCACAAAGCCATAAATTTATGATGATCTAAGGTACCATCTTAATCATCAGATATAAGAGCACTAGGACAACAATTTTGGTTTTCAAGACCATTTCCCTAAAGTTGATGAAATTGGAATTAGAAGAAATACTTTCGTGATTTTGGCATAGTCTCACCATTGGTGGTTCTTTGGACAATTTCCAATTCATCTCTTAAAGAAATGAAGTTGAATTTGTCATTCGTGATGTGTTAGCAGATCATGTGATAGAATGATGGGTCATTCCATCTGTCTCAGACAAAAGGTTAGAAAAGTTATCAAACAAAATAAATTAGTCCATCTATAGTGAGATTAATCATATATGGTTCCTAAAATGGACTTATACTTCATATATCATACTGCTTAATATAATAAAACTAGTTTCTACTAAATAGAGACTTCATGTAGGCCAGTGGTAGGCGATAAAGGCCAGTCGCACTTCGGTTGTGGGTTCGATTCCCACAGCCTTGTCTGACGCGATGGGCTATCGCCCATCCTGCAGGTTGTCCTTTTTCTAAAACTACATTACTATTACATCACATAAATAATATCAAAAAAAGTTCTATCTTTAAACAATACTAACTTATGGTTAACATAATCCATTCCTATCTTTAGGCTTATCTAAAATACATCGGTCCAAGCTCATATTATAAAGAAAACGATAACTTGAAATGTCGTCAACCAAGCATGTGAATACCATCATTTATCCCCCATATATCTTGTCGGTCACATTCCAATCATGTGAATATCTTAATGATGTATTCTCTTGAAAAATGAATACCCATTAAATAGTAGTGAAAACATGAATGATGTCAAAAGGTAACTCTTTCCATATACCAAAATCCAAACTTCTATATACTCAAACCATGATATAACCTTCCCCTTATATCAGTCATGAGCTCATGAATACTATCAAACATTTAATTTTCTCCTTATCCCTTCATTATGCGCAAATCATTTACATTCCAAAAATATCTGAATAACCTTTCATGGATACTGGTAACATTAATCATACACTTTCAAAACTCAAGGAAAGTCAACAATGTAACAATCCTTAGATGTCTCTTTATTCCATAGTACCATGATATTACTTATACAACATTACACATGATAAACATGTAATCATTCCACTAAATTCTTAAACCATTGACTGACCATCAACAATTATTTCATCTCACATATCATTTGTAGTCTCTTCATCATCATCCACATAAATACTATCCATACGACCATACTGATTCTCTTCATGAGACTTTCCCTTAGGGCATTGGTTTGCATAATGCCTGTACATTCCACATTTAAAACATTTAACCATTATTGATGTCGTAGCAATACCATTATCCTCATCCCTGGTGTTCATTGAACCTTTTCCTTTGCACTTACTGGCTTTGTGTCCTTCTTTTCCACACCCAAAGCATCTTCCAGTTCCATTGAATCATTCTCCTTGATGACTCTTCCCACATGATTTACATATGGGAAATTGAACTTTCTTTCCTCTATGATCATCATGAAACTCCATCTTTCTCTTATTAGCTGAGTCAGGAAACATACCAAATTTTACTTTATTGATCATATTATGAGATTACTGATTCGACATAAATCCCATTTCATTTGGTTTCTCATGAATAATATCATTCCATTGTCCATCATATCCTCCATTATCATGAATCATCTTTTTCCATCCATTTTCTAAAACCCAAAAAGAATAGCGTGAGAGGAAAAAATCATAATAAAGGGGGAGTAACTTCAATATCTAACATCTTTGGTTTAATCTAATATCGTTACCATAGTTCTAGGACTATATCCTATACGTATACTTATCCTTGGGGACATCCCTAGACATACCTTAGAAATATCTCTATGGATCTGACTAACGTTTTCGCATCCTTGTTTCCAAAGGTTGACTAAACTTTTCCTCTGATACCAACTGTAGAGACCCAAATCTTTACGTACATGGACATTACATTACTTTTTCGGAATACTTAGTACATAACAAAAACACACACACAAGGATCGTAATAGTTTAGTGTCTTTGGAAACTCGGAATATAATTTTGTAATCATGGTGAAAGATCTTCAACATCTCCCATAAAGATCTTCCTTTTTTTACCTAAAACCTTTCATTATATCCTGGGGAAAAGAAAACATAAAAGGGTGAGATCAAATGCTCACTAAGGGTAAAAAAAAGAAATATCAATCACATCATTTTCATAAGAACATAACATTTTGGAAATCTTAACCTGCAAAAGAGAGCATAATTTCATAAAATGGGATAAATCAAAGTAGTGAAATGAAATCCCAATAATCATATCATAAAACATGAAACTTTGTGGAATATACACATAATAATAGAGAATCATATCTTATTATTCAAGACGCATTTCCAAGACTATCTTAGTGGACAAAGTCCATTTCTGAACCGAGTCACCCTCGTTTCAGTCCTTTTTCCCTGAACCAGTATAACCTACTGTTCCAGCCATGTCTATCTCATGAGATATAAAATCTTTACCCAATGCATTGGAGGGAGATATAGGTCCCACCCATCTCTTAATGATACCATTATTATGTGTGCCACAAAATCATAAACCATACATCATAGAATAACCCATGTAATAAAAATGGGAATCTTAAACATCATGACATCATAAAACAGTTCATATAAGATAAAGGAATTCATAAATATAATTCCATCACAAAATAATCAAATAAATTTAATAATAGGGATAGAAACAGAACCCTTTATTATCTTAGATGTAAAATAACTTTGATAAAACACTTGAACTCCAGTCTTGAGGAAAATATCCTTTCTGCTTCAAAAACACTTTTCCTTTCTTAACATGTCGTACAATTCTAAATCAAAAGAAGTTGATTAAAAATAAACTTGAAAACTTGTAAAGGATGATTCTTGGAAATAATGTTTTAAAAATCCATTCATTCCGTATAAGTTAAAATAACATTCTTCTCGTACTTTTTTCGGAAAAGTCAAAAAGTACCTTGTATGAAAAACGACAAAAGATTCCTTTCATATCTTTTACTAAAAACTCACCGAAGGGTAAAATTGGATTTAAAAAATTGTAGGTAGATGGAAATAATATTACATATTGAGGAAACATGGATTTGGATGATAAAATACACCCTAGTAAATACTAAAGTATAAACAATCTCGGATAAAAATGAAATTGTGATATTTCCCTTACCTTAGGTCTGATATGCTTTGTACGTGTCCGAACCTCCTCTTCTTTGAAGTGCTTCTTTGAGACCTCCTTTTAGGGAACTAAAATAGGTCTTTGAAGAAGACAAGAACCTATAGGATGTTTCTAGGGAAGTGGAGAGAAGAAATTGGCAGGGGTTGGCCGAGCTTGAAGGCTCAAAGTGGTGTGAGGAAGAGGGGGAGGAGGTGCCCTTTTATAAGGGGGGAGAGGGTCACCTTTGGAATAACTAAAAATATTATTTTATTATAAAGTCCATTTCTGTTTTAAATAGCCCCAAATTTATTTATTTCAAAGATAAGGTGGGGATGGGTCTAAATCCTCTCATCCAATAGAATTTAGACAAGTTTAGGTCATTATATTAACCTTATCTTTTAGTTTTAACTCTTAGTTAATTAGATTGACATCTACCATGTCACTTTGTATTTTTATATTATATAGTTAATAAACTTACCATATACATCCCCGATAACCCCCAAGTTGTGTTTTATTAATATATATATCCTTATATAAGTAATTTGTCCGAACCTTATATTTTTAAGAATAAAATAACAATTAATATTATAATATTTGTTTTAAAAATTATTTTATGTCAATTTTGACACTATTCAATACTTGATTTTTTTGAAACTCATAACAGAATGATTACTTCTACCAAAGTTAATTAAATCAATCCTAACATGTCATATTAACCTAAAAAATTAGTTTAGTTCATAAAAAGTCTCAAATTATATTTATTTGGGTATTTATAACATCAATTATGTCAATATTTCATTAATAATATAATTATTGCATCATCATTATGTCGTAAATAAATTAAATTATTTAATGTCTAAAAATTACAAATAAAATACCATTATGTAGGAAACCATTTTAGCTTTCTAATGAATATTTATAGTCGAAATTATCTTATTTGTAACCCCATATTAAAAATTATTTACTTATTAAACATTGAATTTAACTATTTTAACCCTTCTTTAAATAAATTAATAATAAATGTCCTATTCTAATACAAGTGGGCCTAAATGGTCATATTTTATTCATAAGGTTCTTTTTGGTCGAATTACACTTGTCCAATAGAATTAGGACATGTTTTAGGGTAATAATAATATCATTTTTACCCTTAATTACCATATTTACTTTTAACCGGGGGAAAAGAAGTAAAAAGTTACTAATCACCAAAAATTATTTTCATCTCATTGAACCACATTTTAGTCCTTGATATTAACCGTGTCTCTAGAATTTTTGAAATTCCACACACAAAAGCGGTAAAATTATGTTTTATGAAAAATTCAGTTTTTTAACTACCACTTAGTGGTTTCACTATTCATCAAAAAATGCAAGTTTTGCAGAAAAATACCAAAAATTAGATCTAAGCTATATTTTATATTATTAATTCAAAAATGATGTCTATTTTATAAAATTCAAAACATATTAGTTGCATTAATTAATTTAAAAATTAATTCTCGTCGTCAAAACACATAGCGTGTTCTTAAGAGATAATAACTATCAAAAGATTGACATTTGTTTATGACTGGTTTAAATGTGAAATTACATCCAATGACCAACATTGTATTAAATTGTAAAAAAATATTCTAAATATACTTTAAAAACACTCAAATTAATAATCTATCACTATTAATTATTTCGATTAAAAAGTTGTTTTTAATTATAATTTAGTAATTTTCATTATTCATCAGAATATGAAAGTTATCCGAAAAGTTCCAAAATTTCACCTTAGGCTAAATTCGACACTCCGAATCCAAAAATGAAGTCCATTTTGAGAGCTAAAATTTCTAAAATTTTAAAAGGTGGTCATTACTATTCATAGCATATCATTGTTTAGTGAAACTCGGTATTGCGTACTACACATGCTATCGAGGAAGGTCTCAATTGCGTGTAATGAAAGGAAAGACAAGGATGCATGTTGAGTAAGCTCCTTTTGGTGTAGCGTACAACACAAGACATTAATGAAATTAAAAAAAATATAAAATCTCGGGCAGTTACATTCTACCCCCCTTAAAATGAATTTCGCCCTCGAAATTCGTCGGGGTTATAAATGGTTTACTACTCGAAAGTTTCTTTAATAGAAACCCACATCGTAAAAAGGAATACCACAACTTGGCTTTAAAAACTAAAGTATGAAATGTAACGATCACCCAAATAAACTAATCACTGGGATTCCACATAGGTGAAAATATGGATATGGAAGAGAAATCTAACCGTCATGTTCTGATGGAGAGTGGTAGAGAACATGGCTATGGAGAAGCCAGCAATCACAAAGCCATAAATTTGTGATGATCTAAGGTACCATCTGAATCATCAGATATAAGAGCACTAGGACAACATTTTTGGTTTAAAAGATCATTTCCCTAAAGTTGATGAAATTGGAATTAGAAGAAATACTTTTGTTATTTTGGTATAGTCTCACCATTGGTCGTTCTTTGGACAATTTCCACATCATCTCTTAAAGAAATGAAGTTGAATTTTTCATTCGTGATGTGTTAGCAGATCATGTGATAGAATGATGGGTCATTCCATCTATCTCAAACAAAAGGTTAGAAAAGTTATCAAACAAAATACATAAGTCCATCTATAGTGAGATTAATCATATACGGTTCCTAAATTGGACTTATACTTCATATATCATACTTCTTAATATAATAAAACTAGTTTCTACTAAACAGGGACTTCCTGTAGGCCAGTGGTAGGCGATAAAGGCCAGTCGCACTTCGGTTGTGGGTTCGATTCCCACAGCCTTTTCTGACGTGATGGGTTGTCGCCTGTCCTGCATGTTGTCCTTTTTCTAAAACTACATTACTATAACATCACATAAATAATATCAAAAAAATTTCTATCCTTAAACAATACTAACTTATGGTTAACATAATCCATTCCATTATTTAGGCTTATCGAAAATACATCGGTCCAAGCTCATAGTATAATGAAAACGATAACTTGAAATGTCATCAACCAAGAATGTGAATACCATCATTTATCCCCCATATTTCTTGTTGGTCACATTCCAATCATGTGAATACCTTAATGATGTATTCTCTTGAAAAATTAATACCCATTAAAACTTAGTGAAAACATGAATGCTGTCAAAATTTAACTCTTTCCACATACCAAAATCCAAAAATTCTCTATACTCAAACCATGATATAAACTTCTCTTTATATCATTCATGAGCTCATGGATACTATCAAACATTTAATTTTCTCCTTATCCCTTCATTATGCGCATATCATCTACATTCCAAAAATATCTGAATAACCTTTCATGGATACTGGTAACATTAATCATACACTTTCAAAACTCAAGGAAAGACAACAGTGTAACAATCCTTAGATGTCTCTTTATTCCATAGTACCATGAGATTACTTATACAACATTACACATGATAAACATGTAATCATTCCACTACATTCTTAAACCATTGACCGAGCATCATCAATTCTTTCATCTCACATATCATTTGTAGTCTCTTCATCATCATCCACATAAATACTACCCATACGACCATACTGATTCTCTTCATGAGACTTTCCCTTAGTGAATTGGTTTGCATAATGCCCGTACATTCCACATTTAAAACATTTAACCATTGTTGATGTCGTAGCAATACCATTATCCTCATACCTGGTGTTAACTGAACCTTTTCCTTTGCACTTACTGGCTTTGTGTACTTCTTTTCCACACCCAAAACATCTTCCAGTTCCTTTGAAACATTCTCCTTGATGCCTCTTCCCACATGATTTACATATGGGAAATTGAACTTTTTTTCCACTATGATCATCATGAAACTCCATCTTTCTCTTATTAGCCGAGTTAGGAAACTTACTAAATGTTACGTTATTGATCATATTATGAGATTGCTGATTCGAAATAATAATGTTTTTTGGACTTCCAAATCAAATTTCATTTGGTTTCTCATGAAGAATATCATTCCATTGTCCACCATATCCTCCATTATCTCGAATCATCTTTTTTCCATCCATTTTCTAAAACCCAAATAGAATAGTGTGAGAGGAAAAAATCATAATAAAGGGGGAGTAACATCAATATCTAACATCTTTAGTTTAATCAAATATCGTTACCATAATTCTAGGACTATATCCTAAATGTATACTTATCCTTAGGGACATCCCTATACATACCTTAGAAATATCTCTAGGGATCTCACAAACGTTTTCGCATCCTAGTTTCCAAAGGTTGACTAAACTTTTCCTCTGATGCCTACTGTAGAGTCCCAAATCTTGACGTACATGGACATTACATTACTTTTTCGGAATACTTAGTACATAACAAAAACACACACACAAGGATCATAATAGTTTAGTGTCTTTGGGAACTCAGAATATAATCTTCTAATCGTGGTGAATGATCTTCAACATCTCCCATAAAGATATTCCTTTTTTTTACATAAAACATTTCTTTAATCCTGGGGAAAAGAAAACATAAAAGGGTGAGCTCAAATGATCAGTAAGGGTAAACAAAAGAAATATCAATCACATCATTTTCATAAGAACATAACACTTTGGAAATCTTAACCTACAAAAGAGTGAAAAATTTCATAACATGGGATAAATCATAGTAGTGAAATGTAAAACCAATAATCATAACATAAAACATGAAACATTGTGGCATACACACATAATCATAGAGAATCATATCTTATTAGTCACGACTCATTGCCAAGACTATCTTAGTGGACAAAGTCCATTTCTGAACTGAGTCACCCACGTTTCAGTCCTGTTTCACTAAACCGGTATAACCAACCGTTACAGCCATGTCTATCTCCTGAGATATAAAATCTTTACCCAATGCATTGGAGGGAGATATAGGTCCCACACATATCTTAATGATACCATTCTTATGTGTTCCACAAAATCATAAACCATACATCATATCATAACCCATGTAATAAAAATGGGAATCTTAAAAATCGTGACATCATAAAACAAATCATATAAGATAAAGGAATTCATAAATATAATTCCATCACAACATAATCAAATAAATGTAATAATAGGGATTGAAACAGAACCCTTTATTATCATAGATGGAAAATAATTTTGATAAAACACTTGAACTCCAGTCTTGAGGAAAATATCCTTTCTGCTTCAAAAACACTTTTCCTTTCTTAACATGTCGTACAATTCTAAACTAAAAGAAGTTGATTAAAAATAAACTTGAAAACTTTTAAAGGATGCTTCTTGGAAATAATGTTTTGAAAATACATTCATTCCGTATAAGTTAAAAAAACATTCTTCTCATACTTTTTCAGAAATGTCAAAAAGTACCTCATATGAAAAATGACAAAAGATTCCTTTCATATCTTTTACTAAAAACTCACCGAAGGGTAAAATTGGATTTAAACAATTGTAGGTGGATGGAAATAATATTAAATATTGAGGAAACATGGATGTGGAGGATAAAATAAACCCCAGTAAATACTAAAGTATAATCAATCTCAGATAAAAATGAGATTGTGATATTTCCCTTACCTTAGGTCCGATATGATTTGTACGTGTCCGAACCTCCTCTTCTTTGAAGTGCTTCTTTGAGACCTCCTTTTAGGGAACTAAAATAGGTCTTTGAAGAAGACCAGAACCTCTAGGATGTTTCTAGGGAAGTGGAGAGAAGAAATTGGCAGGGGTTGGCCGAGCTTGAAGGCTCAAAGTGGTGTGAGGAAGAGGGGGAGGAGGTGCCCTTTTATAAGGGAGGAGAGGGGCACCTTTGGAATAACTAAAAATATTATTTTATTATAAAGTAAATTTCGGTTTTAAATAGCTCCAAATTGAGTTATTTCGAAGATAAGGTGGGATGGGTCTAAATACTCTCATCCAATAAAATTTAGACAAGTTTAGGTCATTATATTAACCTTATCTTTTAGTTTTAACTCTTAGTTAATTAGATTGACATTTACCATGTCACTTTGTATTTTTATATTATATAGTAAATAAACTTACCATATACATCCATGCGACCCCCAAGTTGTGTTTTATTAATATTTATAACGTTATCTAAGTCATTTGGCCAAACTTTATATTTTTAGGAATAAAATAACAATTAATAATATAATATTTGTTTTAAAAACTATTTTATGTCAATTTTGACACTATTCAATAGTTGATTTTTTTGAAACTCATAACAGAACGATTCCTTCGATAAAAGTTAATTAAATCAATCCTAACATGTCATAGTAACCTATAAAATTATTTTAGTTCATAAAAAGTCTCAAATTATATTTATTTGTGTATTTATAACATCAATTATGTCAATATTTTATTAATAAGATAATTACTCCATCATCGTTGTGTCATAAGTAAATTATATTATTTAATGTCTAAAAATTGCAAATAAAATACCATTATGTAATAAATACTTTTATATTTCTAATGAATATTTTTAGTCGAAATTATCTTATGTATAATCCCATATTAAAAATTATTTACTTATTAAACTTTGATTTTAACTATTTTAACCCTTCTTTAAATAAATTAATAATAAATGTCCTAATCTAATACAAGTGGGCCTAAATGGTCATATTTTATTCATAAGGTTCTTTTTTGTCGAATTACACTTGTCCAATAGAATTAGAACATGTTTTAGGGTAATAATAATATCATTTTTACCCTTAATTACCCTAATTAGTTTTAACCGGGGTAAAAAAAGTAAACAGTTACTATTCCCCAAAAATTATTTTCATCTCATTGAAGCACATTTTAGTCCTTGATATTAACCGTCTCTCTTGGATTTTCAAAATTCCACGCACAAAAGCGGTAAAATTAAGTTTTATGAAAAATTCAGTTTTTTAACAACCACTTACTGGTTTCACTATTCATCAAAAAATGAAAGTTTCCAGAAAAATAACAAAAATTAGATCTAAGCTATATTTGATATTATGAATTCAAAAATGATGTCTATTTTATCAAATTTAAAACATATCAGTTGCATTAATTAATTTAAAAATTAATTCCCGTCGTCAAAACAAATAGCGCGTTCTTAAGAGATAATAACTTTCAAAAGATTGACACTTGTTTATGACTGGTTTAAATGTGAAATTACATCTAATGACCAACATTGTATTAAATTATAAAAATATATTATAAATATACTTTAAAATCACTCAAATTAATAATTTATCACTATTAATTATTTTTATTAAAAAAGTTGTTTTTAATTATAATTTAGTAATTTTCACTATTCATCGGAATATGAAAGTTATTCGAAAAGTACCAAAATTTCACCTTAGGCTAAATTCGACACTCCGAATCCAAAAATGAATTCCATTTTGCGAGCTAAAATATCTAAAATTTTAAAAGGTGGTTATTACTATTCATAGCATATCGTTGTTTAGTGAAACTCGGTATTGCATACTACACATGCTATCGAGGAAGGTCGCGATTGTGTGTAATGAAAGGAAAGTCAAGGATGCGTGTTGAGAAAGATCCTTTTGGTGTAGCGTACAACGCAAGATATTAATGAAAATAAAAAGAATATGAAATCTCAGGCTGTTACATTCTACCCCCTTAAAATGGATTTCTCCCTCGAAATTCGTCGGGGATATAAATGGTTTACTACTCGAAAGTTTATTTAATAGAAACCCACATCGTAAAAAGGAATACCCAAACATGGCATTAAAAACTAAAGTATGAAACGTAACGGTTACCCAAATAAACTAATCACTGGGTTTCCACATAGGTGAAAATATGGATATGGAAGAGAAATCTAACCATCATGTTCTGATCGATAGTGGTAGAGAACATGGCTATGGAGAATCCAGAAATCACAAAGCTGTAAATTTGTGATGATCTAAGGTACCATCTGAATCATCATATATAAGAGCACTACGTCAACAATTTTGGTTTTCAAGATCATTTCCCTAAAGGTGATGAAATTGGAATTAGAAGAAACACTTTTGTGATTTTGGTATAGTCTCACCATTGGTGGTTCTTTGGACAATTTCCACTTCATATCTTAAAGAAACGAAGTTGAATTTGTCATTCGTGATGTGTTAGCAGATCATGTGATAGAATGATGGGTCATTCCATCTGTCTCAAACAAAAGGTTAGAAAAGTTATCAAACAAAATACATAAGTCCATCTATAGTGAGATTAATCATATACGGTTCCTAAAATGGACTTATACTTCATATATCATACTTCTTAATATAATAAAACTAGTTTCTACTAAACAGGGACTTCCTGTAGGCCAGTGGTAGGCGATAAAGGCCAGTCGCACTTCGGTTGGGGGTTCGATTCCTACAACCTTGTCCGACGCGATGGGCTATCGCCCATTCTGCAGGTTGTCCTTTTTCTAAAACTACATTACTATAACATCACATAAATAATTTCAAAAAAAGATCTATCCTTAAACAATACTAACTTATGGTTAACATAATCCATTCCAATCTTTAGGCTTATCTAAAATACATCGGTCCAAGCTCATAGTATAAAGAAAACGATTACTTGAAATGTCATCAACCAAGCATGTGAATACCATCATTTATCCCCCATATATCTTGTTGGTCACATTCCAATCATGTGAATACCTTAATGATGTATTCTCTTGAAAAATTAATACCCATTAAACCTTAGTGAAAACATGAATGCTATCAAAAGTTAACTCTTTCCATATACCAAAATCCAAAAATTCTATATACTCAAACCATGATATAACCTTCTCCTTATATCAGTCATGCTCTCATGAATACTATCAAACATTTAATTTTCTCCTTATCCCTTCATTATGCGCATATCATCTACATTCCAAAAATATCTGAATAACCTTTCATGGATACTGGTAACATTAATCATACACTTTCAAAACTCAAAGACAGACAACAGTGTAACAATCCTTAGATGTCTCTTTATTCCAGAGTACCATGAGATTACTTATACAACATTATACATGATAAACATGTAATCATTCCACTACATTTTTAAACCATTGACCGAGCATCAACAATTCTTTCATCTCACATATCATTTGTAGTCTCTTCATCGTCATCCACATAAATACTACCCATACGACCATACTGATTCTCTTCATGAGACTTTCCCTTAGGGCATTGGTTTTCATAATGCCTATACATTCCACATTTAAAACATTTAACCATTGTTGATGTCGTAGCAATACCATTATCCTCATCCCAGGTGTTAACTGAACCTTTTCCTTTACACTTACTGGCTTTGTGTACTTCTTTTCCACACCCAAAGCATCTTCTAGTTCCTTTGAAACATTCTCCTTTATGCCTCTTCCCACATGATTTACATATGTGAAATTGAAGTTTCTTTCCTCCATGATCATCATGAAACTCCATCTTTCTCTTATTAGCCGAGTCAGGAAACTTACCAAATTTTACTTTATTGATCATATTATGAGATTTCTGATCCGACATAATAATGTTGTTTGGACTTCCAAATCCCATTTCATTTGGTTTCCCATGAAGAATATCATTCCATTGTCCATCATATCCTCCATTATCGTGAATCATATTTTTCCATCCATTTTCTAAAACACAAAATGAATAGTGTGAGTGGCAAAAATCATAATAAAGGTGGAGTAACTTCAATATCTAACATCTTTGGTTAATATCATTACCATAGTTCTAGGAATATATCCTATACGTATACTTATCCTTAGGGACATCCCTAGACATACCTTAGAAATATCTCTAGAGATCTCACTAACGTTTTCGCATCCTAGTTTCCAAAGGTTGACTAAACTTTTCCTCTGATACCTACTGTAGAGACCCAAAGCTTGATGTACATGGACATTACATTACTTTTTTGGAATACTTAGTACATAATTAAAACACACACACAACGATCATAATAGTTTAGTTTCTTTGGAAACTCGGAATATAATCTTCTAATCGTGGTGAAAGATCTTCAACATCTCCCACAAAGATCTTCCTTTTTTTACCTAAAACCTTTGTTTATATCCTGGGGAAATGAAAACATAAAAGGGTGAGCTCAAATGCTCAGTAAGGGTAAACAAAAGAAATATCAATCACATCATTTTCATAAGAACAAAACATTTTGGAAATCTTAACCTGCAAAAGAGAGCATAATTTTATAACATGGGATAAATCATAGTAGTGAAATGAAATCCCAATAATCATAACATAAAACATGAAACTTTGTGGCATACACACATAATCATAGAGAATCATTTCTTATTAGTCAAGACTCATTTCCAAGACTATTTTAGTGGACAAAGTCCACTTCTGAACCGAGTCACCCTCGTTTCAGTCCTATTTCACTGAACCGGTATAACCTACCATTCCAGCCATGTCTATCTCATGAGATATAAAATCTTTACCCAATGCATTGGAGGGAGATATAGTTCCCACCCGTATCTTAATGATACCATTCTTATGTGTGCCACAAAATCATAAACCATACATAATAGCATAACACATGTAATAAAAATGGGAATCTTAAACATCGCGACATCATAAAACAATTCATATAAGATAAAGGAATTCATAAATATAATTCCATCACAACATAATCAAATAAATGTAATAATAGGGATAGAAACAAAACCCTTTATTATCTTAGATGGAAAATAATTTTGATAAAACACTTGAACTCCAGTCTTGAGGAAAATATCCTTTATGCTTCAAAAACACTTTTCCTTTCTTAACATGTCGTACAATTCTAAACTAAAATAAGTTTATTAAAAATAAACTTGAAAACTTGTAAAGGATGCATCTTGGAAATAATGTTTTATAAATCCATTCATGCCGTATAATTTAAAAAACATTCTTCTCGTACTTTTGTCGGAAATGTCAAAAAGTACCTCGTATGAAAAACGACAAAAGATTCCTTTCATATATTTTACTAAAAACTCACCGAAGGGTAAAATTGGATTTAAACAATTGTAGGTGGATGGAAATAATATTACATATTGAGGAAACATGGATGTGGATGATAAAATACACCCCAGTAAATACTAAAGTACAAAGAATCTTGGATGAAAATGAGATTGTGATATTTCCCTTACCTTAGGTCCGATATGCTTTGTACGTGTCCGAACCTCCTCTTCTTTGAAGTGATTCTTTGAGACCTCATTTTAGGGCACTAAAATAGGTCTTTGAAGAAGACCAGAACCTCTAGGATGTTTCTAGGGAAGTGGAGAGAAGAAATTGGCAGGGGTTGGCCGAGCTTGAAGGCTCAAAGTGGTGTGATGAAGAGGGGGAGGAGGTTCCCTTTTATAAGGGAGGAGAGGGGCACCTTTGGAATAACTAAAAATATTATTTAATTATAAAGTCAATTTCGGTTTTAAATAGATCCAAATTGAGTTATTTAGAAGATAAGGTGGGTATGGGTCTAAATCCTCTCATCCAATAGAATTTAGACATGTTTAGGTCATTATATTAACCTTATCTTTTAGTTTTAACTCTTAGTTAATTAGATTGACATTTACCATGTCACTTTGTATTTTAATATTATATAGTTAATAAACATACCATATACATCCAAGCGACCCCCATGTTGTGTTTTATTAATATATATATCCTTATCTAAGTCATTTGGCTGAACCTTATATTTTTAGGAATAAAATAACAATTAATAATATAATATTTGTTTTAAAAACTATTTTATGTCAATTTTGACACTATTCAATAGATGATTTTTTGAAACTCATAACAGAATTATTACTTCGACCAAAGTAAATTAAATCAATTCATACATGTCATATTAACCTAGAAAATTAGTTTAGTTCATAAAAAGTCTCAAATTATATTTATTTGGGTATTTATAACATCAATTATGTCAATATTTCATTAATAAGATTATTACTGCATCATTGTTGTGTCATAAATAAATAGAATTATAAAATGTCTAAAAATTACAAATAAAATACCATTATGTAGTAAATCCTATTATCTTTCTAATGAATACTTATAGTCGAAATTATCTTATGTATAACCCCATATTAAAAATGATTTACTTATTAAACATTGATTTTAACTATTTTAACCCTTCTTTAAATAAATTAATAATAAATGTCCTAATCTAATACAAGTGGGCCTAAATGGTCATATTTTATTCATAAGGTTCATTTTGGTCAAATTACACTTGTCCAATAGAATTAGGACATATTTTTGGGTAATAATAATATCATTTTTACCCTTAATTACCCTATTTACTTTTAACCGGGGAAAAAAAGTAAAAAGTTACTATTCACCAACAATTATTTTCATCTCATTGAACCACATTTTAGTCCTTGATATTAACTGTGTCTCTCGGATTTTCGAAATTCCACTCACAGAAGCGGTAAAATTAAGTTTTATGAAAAATTCAGTTTTTTAACTACCACGTAGTGGTTTCACTATTCATCAAAAGATTAATGTTTCCAGAAAAATACCAAAAATTATAACTAAGATATATTTGATATTATGAATTCAAAAATGATGTCTATTTTATCAAATTCAGAACATATCAGTTGCATTAATTAATTTAAAAATTAATTCCCGTCATCAAAACAAATAGCGAGTTCTTAAGAGATAATAACTATCAAAAGATTGACACTTGTTTATGACTGGTTTAAATGTGAAATTACATCCAATGACCAAAATTGTATTAAATTTTAAAAATATATTCTAAATATACTTTAAAACCACTCAAATTAATAATTTATCACTATTAATTATTTCGATTAAAAAATTTGTTTTTAATTATAATTTAGTAATTTTCACTATTCATCAGAATATGAAAGTTATCCGAAAAGTACCAAAATTTCACCTTAGGCTAAATTTGACACTCCGAATCCAAAAATGAAGTCCATTTTGAGAGCTAAAATTTCTAAAATTTTAAAAGGTAGTTATTACTCTTCATATCATATCGTTTTTAGTGAAACTCAGTATTGCGTACTACACACGCTATCGAGGAAGGTCATGATTGCGTGTAATGCAAGGAAATTCAAGGATGCGTGTTGAGTAAGCTCCTTTTGGTGTAGTGTACAACACAAGGCATAAATGAAATTAAAATGAATATAAAATCTCAGGCGGTTACACTCTACCCCCCTTAAAATGAATTTCTCCCTTGAAATTCGTCGGGGTTATAAATGGTTTACTACTCAAAAGTTTCATTAATAGAAACCCACATCGTAAAAAGGAATACCAAAACTTGGCTTTAAAAACTAAAGTATGAAACGTAACGATTACCCAAATAAACTAATCAATGGGTTTCCACATAGGTGAAAATATGGATATGGAAGAGAAATCTAACCATCATGTTCTGATGGAGAGTGGTAGAGAACATGGATATGGAGAAGCCAGCAATCACAAGGCTATAAATTTGTGATGATCTAAGGTACCATCTGAATCATCAGATATAAGAGAACTAGGACAACATTTTTGGTTTTCAAGATCATTTCCCTAATGTTGATGAAATTTGAATTTGAAGAAATACTTTCGTGATTTTGGTATAGTCTCACTATTGTCGTTCTTTGACCAATTTCCTCTTCATCTCTTAAAGAAATGAAGTTGAATTTTTCATTCGTGATGTGTTAGCAGATCATGTGATAGAATGATGGGGCATTCCATCTGTCTCAAACAAAAGGTTAGAAAAGTTATCAAACAAAATACATAAGTCCATCTATAGTGAGATTAATCATATATGGTTCCTAAAATGGACTTATACTTCATATATCATACAGATTAATATAATAAAACTATTTTCTACTAAATAGGGACTTCCTGTAGGCCAGTGGTAGGCGATAAAGGCCAGTCACACATCGGTTGTGGGTTCGATTCCCACATCCTTGTCCGACGTGATGGGTTGTCGCCCATCCTGCATGTTGTCCTTTTTCTAAAACTACTTTACTATAACATCACATAAATAATATCAAAAAAAGTTCTATCCTTAAACAATAATAACATATGGTTAACATAATCCATTCCAATCTTTAGGATTATCTAAATTACATCGGTCCAAGATCATAGTATAAAGAAAACGATTACTTGAAATGTCATCAACCAAGCATGTGAATACCATCATTTATCCCCCATATATCTTGTTGGTCACATTCCAATCATGTGAATACCTTAATGATGTATTCTCTTGAAAAATGAATACCCATTAAACCGTAGAGAAAACATGAATGCTGTCAAAAGTTAACTCTTTCCACATACCAAAATCCAAAAATTCTATATACTCAAACCATGATATAAGCTTCTCCTTATATTAGTCATGAGCTCATGAATACTATCAAACGTTTAATTTATCCTTATCACTTCATTATGCGCATATCATCTACATTCCAAAAATATCTGAACAACTTTTCATGGATACTGGTAACATTAATTATACACATTCAAAACTCAAGGAAAGTCAACAGTGTAACAATCCGTATATGTCTCTTTATTCCATAGTACCATGAGATTACTTATACAACATTACACATGATAAACATGTAATCATTCCACTACATTCTTAAAACATTGACCGAGCATCAACAATTCTTTCATCTCACATATCATTTGTAGTCTCTTCATCATCATCCACATAAATACTACCCATACGACCATACTGATTCTCTTCATGAGACTTTCCCTTAGGGAATTGGTTTGCATAATGCCCGTACATTCCACATTTAAAACATTTTACCATTATTGATGTCGTAGAAATACCATTATCCTCATCCCTAGTGTTAACTGAACCTTTTCCTTTGCACTTACTGGATTTGTGTCTTTCTTTTCCACACTCAAAGCATCTTCCAGTTCCTTTGAAACATTCTCCTTGATGCCTCTTCCCACATGATTTACATATGAGAAATTTAACTTTATTTCCTCTATGATCATCATGAAACTCCATCTTTCTCTTATTAGCCGAGTCAGGAAACTTACCAAATTTTACTTTATTGATCATATTATGAGATTGCTGATTCGACATAATAATGTTGTTTGGACTTCCAAATCCCATTTCATTTTGTTGCTCATGAAGAATATCATTCCATTGTCCATCATATCCTCCATTATCGTGAATCATCTTTTCCCATCCATTTTCTAAAACCCAAAAAGAATTGTGTGAGAGGCAAAAATCATAATAAAGGGGGGGTAAATTCAAAATCTAACATATTTGGTTTAATCTAATATTGTTACTATAGTTCTAGGACTATATCCTATACGTATACTTATCCTTAGGGACATCCCTAGACATACCTTAGAAATATCTCTAGGGATCTCACTAACGTTTTCGCATCCTAGTTTCCAAAGGTTGACTAAACGTTTCCTCTGATACCAACTGTAGAGACACAAAGCTTGACATACATGGACATTACATTACTTTTGCGGAATACTTAGTATATAACAAAAACACACACACAAGGATCGTAATAGTTTAGTGTCTTTGGAAACTCGGAATATAATCTTCTAATCGTGGTGAAAGATCTTCAACATCTCCCACAAAGATCTTCCTTTTTTTACCTAAAACCATTCTTTTTAGCCTGGGGAAAAGAAAACATAAAAGGGTGAGCTCAAATTCTTAGTAACGGTAAACAAAAGTAATATCAATCACATCATTTTCATAAGAACATAACATTTTGGAAATCTTAACCTGCAAAAGAGAGCATAATTTCATAACATGGGATAAATCATAGTAGTGAAATGAAATCCCAATAATCATAACATAAAACATGAAACTTTGTGTCATACACACATAATCATAGAGAATCATATCTTATTAGTCAAGACTCATTGCCAAGAATATCTTAGTGGACAAAGTCCATTTCTGAACCGAGTCACCCTCGTTTCAGTCCTTTTTCACTGAACCGGTATAACCTACCGTTCCAGCCATGTCTATCTCATGAGATATAAAATCTTTACCCAATGCATTGGAGGGAGATATAGGTCCCACCCATCTCTTAATGATTCCATTCTTATGTGTGCCACAAAATCATAAACCATACATCATAGCATAACCCATGTAATAAAAATGTGAATCTTAAACATCGTGACATCATAAAACAATTCATATAAGAAAAAAAATTCATAAATATAATTCAATCACAACATAATAAAATAAATGTAATAATAGGGATAGAAATAGAACCCTTTATTATATTATATGGAAAATAATTTTGATAAAACACTTGAACTCCAGTCTTGAGGAAAATATCCTTTCTGCTTCAAAAACACTTTTCCTTTCTTAACATGTCGTACAATTCTAAACTAAAAGAAGTTGATTAAAAATAATCTTTAAAACTTGTAAAGGGTGCTTCTTGGAAATAATGTTTTAAAAATCCATTCATTCCATATAATTTAACAAAACATTCTTCTCATACTTTATTCGGAAAAGTCAAAAAGTACCTCGTATGAAAAACGACAAAATATTCCTTTCATATCTTTTACTAAAAACTCACCGAAGGGTAAAATTGGATTTAAAAAATTGTAGGTGGATGGAAATAATATTACATATTGAGGAAACAAGGATGTGGATAATAAAATACACACCAGTAAATACTAAAGTATAAACAATCTCGGATAAAAATGAGATTGTGATATTTCCCTTACCTTAGGTCTGATATGCTTTGTACGTGTCCGAACATCCTCTTCTTTGAAGTGATTCTTTGAGACCTCCATTTAGGGCACTAAAATAGGTCTTTGAAGAAGACCAGAACCTCTAGGATGTTTCTAGGGAAGTAGAGAGAAGAAATTGGCATGGGTTGGCCGAGCTTGAAGGCTCAAATTGGTGTGAGGAAGAGGGGGAGGAGGTGCCCTTTTATAAGGGAGGAGAGGGGCACCTTTGGAATAACTAAAATTATTATTTTATTATAAAGTCAATTTCGGTTTTAAATAGCCCCAAATTTAGTTATTTCAAAGATAAGGTGAGGATGGGTTGAAATCCTCTCATCCAATAGAATTTAAACATGTTTAGGTCATTATATTAAACTTATCTTTTAGTTTTAACTCTTAGTTAATTAGATTGACATTTACCATGTCACTTTGTATTTTTATATTATATAGTTAATTAACTCACCATATACATCCAAGCAACCCCCAAGTTGTGTATTACAAATATATATAACCTTATATAATTAATTTGGCCGAACCTTATATTTTTAGGAATAAAATAACAATTAATAATATAATATTTGTTTTAAAAACTATTTTATGTCAATTTTGACACTATTCAATAGTTGATTTTTTTGAAACTCATAAAAGAATGATTACTTCGACCAAAGTTAATTAAATCAATCCTAACATGTCATATTAAACTATAAAATTAGTTTAGTTCATAAAAAGTCTCAAATTATATTTATTTGGGTATTTATAACATCAATTATGTCAATATTTCATTAATAAGATAATTACTACATCATCGTTGTGTCATAAATAAATTAAATTATTTAATGTCTAAAGATTAAAAATAAAATTCCATTATGTAGGAAATCCTTTTATCTTTCTAATGAATATATATAGTCGAAATTATCTTATGTACAACCCCATATTAAAAATCATTTACTTATTAAACTTTGATTTTAACTATTTTAACCCTTCTTTAAATAAATTAATAATAAATGTCCTAATCTAATAAAAGTGGGCCTAAATGGTCATAGTTTATTCATAAGGTTCTTTTTGGTCTAATTACACTTGTCCAATAGAATTAGGACATGTTTTAGGGTAATAATAATATCATTTTTACCCTTAATTACCCTATTTACTTTTAATTGGGGTAAAAAACAAGTAAAAAGTTACTATTCACCAAAAATTATTTTCATCTCATTAAACCAAATTTTAGTCCTTGATATTAACCGTGTCTCTCGAATTTTCGAAATTCCACTCACAATAGTGGTAAAATTAAGTTTTATGAAAAATTCAGTTTTTTAACTACCACTTAGTGGTTTCACTATTCATCAAAAAATGAATGTTTCCAAAAAAATACCAAAAATTAGATCTAAGATGTATTTGATATTATGAATTCAAAAATTATGTCTATTTTATCAAATTCAAAACATATCAGTTGCATTAATTAATTTAAAAATTAATTCCCATCGTCAAAACAAATAGCGTGTTCTTAAGAGATAATAACTATCAAATGATTGACACTTGTTTATGACTGGTTTAAATGTGAAATTACATCCAATGACCAACATTGTATTAAATTGTAAAAATATATTATAAAAATAATTTAAAACCACTTAAATTAATAATTTATCACTATTAATTATTTCTATTAAAAAAGTTGTTTTTAATTATAATTTAGTAATTTTCACTATTCATCAGAATATGAATGTTATCCGAAAAGTACCAAAATTTCACCTTAGGCTAAATTCGACACTCCGAATCCAAAAATGAAGTCCATTTTGAGAGCTAGAAATTCTAAAATTTTAAAAGGTGGTTATTACTATTCATAGCATATTGTTGTTTAGTGAAACTCGGTATTGCGTACTACACACGCTATCGAGGAAGGTCGTGATTGAATGTAATGCAAGGCAAGTCAAGGATGCGTGTTGAGTAAGATCCTTTTGGTGTAGAGTACAACACAAGATATTAATGAAATTAAAAAGAATATAAAATCTCTGGCTGTTACATTCTACCCCCCTTAAAATGAATTTCACCCTTGAAATTCGTCAAGGTTATAAATGGTATACTACTCGAAAGATTCTTTAATAGAAACCCACATCGTAAAAAGGAATACAAAAACATGGCTTTAAAAACTAAAGTATGAAACATAACGGTTACCCAAATAAACTAATCACTGGGTTTCCACATAGGTGAAAATATGGATATAGAAGAGAAATCTAACCATCATGCTCTGATGGAGAGTGGTAGAGAACATGGATATAGAGAAGCCAGCTATCACAAAGCCATAAATTTGTGATGATATAAGGTACCATCTGAATCATCAGATATAAGAGCACTAGGAAAACATTTTTGGTTTTCAAGATCATTTCCCTAAAGTGGATGAAATTGGAATTAGAAGAAATACTTTCGTGATTTTGGTATAGTCTCACCATTGGTCGTTCTTTGGACAATTTCCACTTCATCTCTTAAAGAAATGAAGTTGAATTGTCATTCGTGATGTGTTAGCAGATCATGTGATAGAATGATGGGTTATTCCATCTGTCTCAAACAAAAGGTTAGAAAAGTTATCAAACAAAATACATAAGTCCATCTGTAGTGAGATTAATCATATATGGTTCCTAAAATGGACTTATACTTCATATATCATACTTCTTAATATAATAAAACTAGTTTATACTAAACAGGGACTTCCTGTAGGCCAGTGGTAGGCAATAAAGGCCAGTCGCACTTCGGTTGTGGGTTCGATTCCCACAGCCTTGTCCGATGCGATGGGTTGTCTCCCGTCCTGCATGTTGTCGTTTTTCTAAAACTACATTACTATAACATCACATAAATAATATCAAAAAAAGTTATATCCTTAAACAATACTAACTTATGGTTAACATAATCCATTCCAATCTTTAGGATTATCTAAAATACATCGGTCCAAGCTCATAGTATAATGAAAACAATAACTTGAAATGTCATCAACCAAGCATGTGAATACCATCATTTATCACCCATATGTCTTGTTGGTCACATTCCTATCATGTGAATACCTTAATGATGTATTCTCTTGAAAAATGAATACCCATTCAATCGTAGTGAAAACATGAATGCTGTCAAAGGTTCACTCTTTCCACATAACAAAATCCAAAAAATCTATATACTCAAACCATGATATAACCTTCTCCTTATATCAGTCATGAGCTCATGAATACTATCAGACATTTAATTTTCTCCTTATCCCTTCATTATGCGCATATCATCTACATTCCAAAAATATCTGAATAACCTTTCATGGATACTGGTAACATTAATCATACACTTTCAAAACTCAAGGAAAGACAACAGTGTAACAATCCTTAGATGTCTCTTTATTCCATAGTACCATAAGATTACTTATACAACATTAAACATGATAAACATGTAATCATTCCACTACATTCTTCAACCATTGACCGAGCTTCAACAATTATTTCATCTCAAATATCAGTTGTAGTCTCTTCATCATAATCCACATAAATACTACCCATAAGACCATACTGATTCTCTTCATGAGACTATCCCTTAGGGAATTGGTTTTCATAATGCTCGTACATTCCACATTTAAAACATTTATCCATTTTTGATGTCGTAGCAATACCATTATCCTCATCACTGGTGTTAAATGAAACTTTTCCTTTGCACTTACTGGCTTTGTGTCCTTCTTTTCCACACCCAAAGCATCTTCCAGTTCCTTTGAAACATTCTCCTTGATGCGTCATCCCACATGATTTACATATGAGAAATTTAACTTTCTTTCCTCTATGATCATCATGAAACTCCATCGTTCTCTTATTAGCCGAGTCATGAAACTTACAAAATTTTACTTTATTGATCATATTATGAGATTGCTGATTCGGCATAATAATGATGTTTGGACTTCCACATCCCATTTAATTTGGTTGCTCATGAAGAATATCATTCCATTGTCCATCATATCCTCCATTATCGTGAATCATCTTGTTTCCATCCATTTTCTAATACCCAAAAAGAATAGTGTGATAGGCAAAAATCATAATAAATGGGGAGTAACTTCAATATCTAACATCTTTGGTTTAATCTAATATCGTTACCATAGTTCTAGGACTATCTCCTATATGTATACTTATCCTTAGGGACATCCCTAGACATACCTTTGAAATATCTCTAGGGATCTCACTAACGTTTTCACATCATAGTTTCCAAAGGTTGACTAAACTTTTCCTCTGATGCCAACTATGGAGACCCAAAGCTTGACGTACATGGACATTACATTACTTTTGCGGAATACTTAGTACATAACAAAAACACACACACAAGGATCGTAATAGTTTAGTGTCTTTGGAAACTCGGAATATAATCTTCTAATCGTGGTGAAAGATCTTCAACATCTCCCATAAAGATCTTACTTTTATTTTACCTAAAACCTTTCTGTATATCCTGGGGAAAATAAAACATAAAAGGGTAAGCTCAAATGATCAGTAAGGGTAAACAAAAGAAATATCAATCACATCATTTTCATAAGAACATAACATTTTGGAAATCTTAACCTGCAAAAGAGAGCATAATTTCATAACATGGGATAAATCATAGTAGTGAAATGAAATCGAAATAATCATAAATTAAATCATGAAACATTGTGGCATACACACATAATCATAGAGAATCATATCTTATTAGTCAAGACTCATTTCCAAGACTATCTTAGTGGAAAAAGTCCATTTCTGAACCGAGTCACCCCCGTTTCAGTCCTGTTTCACTGAACCGGTAGAACCTACCGTTCCAGCCATGTTTATCTCATGAGATAAAAAATCTTTACCCAATGAATTGGAGGGAGATATAGTTTCCACCCATCTCTTAATGATACCATTCTTATGTGTGCCACAAAATCATAAACCATACATCATAGCATAACCCATGTAATAAAAATGGGAATCTTAAACATCATGACATCATAAAACAATTCATATAAGATAAAGGAATTCATAAATATAATTCCATCACAACATAATAAAATCAATGTAATAATAGGGATAGAAACAGAACCCTTTATTATCATAGATGGAAAATAATTTTGATAAAACACTTGAACTCTAGTCTTGAGGAAAATATGCTTTCTGCTTCAAAAACACTTTTCCTTTCATAACATGTCGTACAATTCTAAACTAAAAGAAGTTGTTTAAAAATAAATTTGAAAACTTGTAAAGGATACTTCTTGGAAATAATGTATTAAAAATCCATTCATTTCATATAAGTTAAAAAAACGTTCTTCTCGTACTTTTTTTGGAAAAGTCAAAAAGTACCTCGTATGAAAAACGACAAAAGATTCCTTTCATATCTTTTACTAAAAACTCACCGAAGGGTAAAATTGGATTTAAACAATTATAGGTGGATGGAAATAAAATTAAATATTGAGGAAACATGGATGTGGATGATAAAATACACCCGAGTAAATACTAATGTATAAACAATCTCGGATAAAAATGATATTGTGATATTTCCCTTACCTTAGGTCCGATATGCTTTGTACGTGTCCGAACCTCCTCTTCTTTGAAGTGCTTCTTTGAGACCTCCTTTTAGGGCACTAAAATAGGTCTTTTAAGAAGACCAGAACCTCTAGGATGTTTCTATGGAAGTGAATAGAAGAAATTGGTAGGGGTTATCCGAGCTTGAAGGCTTAATGTGGTGTGAGGAAGAGGGGGAGGAGGTGCCCTTTTATAAGGGAGGAGAGGGGCACCTTTGGAATAACAAAAAATATTATTTTATTATAAAGTCAATTTCGGTTTTAAATAGCTCCAAATTGAGTTATTTCGAAGCTAAGGTGGGGATGGGTCGAAATCCTCTCATCCAATAGAATTTAGACAAGTTTAGGTCATTATATTAACCTTATATTTTAGTTTTAACTCTTAGTTAATTAGATTGACATTTACCATGTCACTTTGTATTTTTATATTATACAGTTAATAAACTTACCATATACATCCAAGCGACCCCCATGTTGTGTTTTATTAATATATATAACCTTATCTAAGTCATTGTGATGATCCTTATATTTTTAGGAATAAAATAACAACTAATAATATAATATTTGTTTTAAAAACTATTTTATGTCAATTTTGACACTATTCAATAGTTGATTTTTTTGAAACTCGTACCAGAATGATTACTTTGAGAAAAGTTAATTAAATCAATCCTAACTTGTCATATTAACCTAGAAAATTATTTTAGTTCATAAAAAGTCTCAAATTATATTTATTTGGGTATTTATAACATCAATTATGTCAATATTTCATTAATAAGATAATTACTGCATCATCGTTGTGTCATAAATAAATTAAATTATTTAATGTCTAAAAATTAAAAATAAAATACCATTATGTAGAAAATATTTTTATATTTCTAATGAATATTTATAGTCTAAATTATCTTATGTATAACCCCATATTAAAAATAATTTACTTATTCAACATTGATTTTAACTATTTTAACCCTTCTTTAAATAAATTAATAATAAATGTCCTAATCTAATACAAGTGGGCCTAAATGGTCATATTTTATTTATAAGGTTGTTTTAGGTCAAATTACACTTGTCCAATAGAATTAGGACATGTGTTAGGGTAATAATAATATCATATTTACCCTTAATTACCCTATTTACTTTTAACCGGGGTAAAAAAAGTAAAAAGTTACTATTCACCAAAAATTATTTTCATGTCCTTGAACCACATTTTAGTCCTTGATATTAACCGTGTCTCTCGGATTTTCGAAATTCCACTCACAGAAGCGGTAAAATTAAGATTTATGAAAAATTTAGTTTTTTAACTACCACTTAGTGGTTTCACTATTCATTAAAAAATGAAAGATTCCAGAAAAATACCAAAAATTAGATCTAAGCTATATTTGATATTATGAATTCAAAACTGATGTCTATTTTATCAAATTAAAAACATATCAGTTTTATTAATTAATTTAAAAATTAATTCCCATCGTCAAAACAAATAGTGTGTTCTTAAGAGATAATAATATCAAAAGATTGACACTTGTTTATGACTAGTTTAAATGTGAAATTACATCCAATGACTAACATTGTATTAAATTGTAAAAATATATTCTAAATATACTTTAAAACTACTCAAATTAATAATTTATCACTATTAATTATTTTGATTAAAAAATTTGTTTTTAATTATAATTTAGTAATTTTCAATATTCATCAGAATATGATGGTAATCCGAAAAGTACCAAAATTTCAACTTAGGATACATTCGACACTCTGAATCCAAAAATGAAGTCCATTTTGAGAGCTAAAATTTATAAAATATTAAAAGGTGGTTATTACTATTCATAGCATATCGTTGTTTAGTGAAACTCGGTATTGCGTACTACACACGCTATCGAGGAAGGTCGCGATTGCGTGTAATGCAAGGCAAGTCAAGGATTTGTGTTGAGAAAGCTCCTTTTGGTGTAGCGTACAACACAAGACATTAATAAAATTAAAAATAATATAAAATCTCGGGCTGTTACAAAACCTATTCGAGATACAACCAATGTTATGGAGTTTGGAAATATCTATGTGAAAGAGGTTATTCATTTTCACGAAGTTCCTTCAGCAATAGTCTCTGATAGAGATCCTTGGTTTACATCACGCTTTTGGGGAGGCCTACAAGAGGCACTGGGATCTCAGGTTCATTTGAGCATGGCCTACCATCCACAATCAGATGGCATGATAGAAAGAGCTATTCAGATCTTTGAGGATATGATCTGTGCTTGTGTTATTGACTATGGTGGGTCTTGGGATGATCATCTGGGGCTAGCTGAGTTTTCTTATAACAAAATTTATCAGTCGGCAATCAAAATTTCTCCTTTTGAGGCGTTGTATGGACGTCCTTGTAAATATCCTTTATGTTTGTCGGATATTGGTGAAAGCTCCTTGGTAGGACTAAGTTTAGTCCAAGAGACAATAGGTATGATCCAGTTGATTCTTCAATGAATATTCACAGTACATAGTTGGTATAAGTATTATGCTAATCGTCATCGTATACCTTTAGAGTTATCAGTTGGTGACCAGGTGTTCTTGATTGTTTCACCTCGATTAGGTCATCGATGGCTTGGGCGGCAAGGGAAGCTTGCTCCTCGTTTTGTGGGACCTTTCAGGGTTGTTGGTCTTATGGTGAAAGTTTCTTACCATCTAGCTCTACCACCACAGCTGATGTCGATACATAATGTGTTCCATGTATCGCAGCTGCGAAAGTATCTCTATGATCCATCTCATGTTGTGAGTTGGAGTGATCTTGAGATTGAACCCTATTTATCTGTGACTGAACGACCAGTCAGGGCTGTTGATTTTGAGAACAAGGTACTTCGTGGGAGAACGATACCTATGATCCGTGTACTATGGGAACATTGTTCAGATTCTCATGAGACGTTGGAAAGGGAGGCACTAATGAGAGATCAGGGACCTCATGTTTTTGATGTGGAAGTTTCTCTATAGGATTTCTAGGGACAAAAAGATCTTATAGTGGGGAGTTTGTAACCTCATGTTATGTTTTTAGGTACATTTTGATGTTTCTAAGTACCTATGTTTTTGAGTAATGAAATGGGGTCTGTTTGGGTGAACTTTTAAGGAAAACTAAGGGACTTTGAGTTTTGCATGGTCGGCACATGAGATGTCAAACTGTGCATCCAAACCGAGCAAGAAGGGAGGTTGAGGTAGTAGCTTCCACACTGGTGGCACACAGTTTGTCTAACTATGTGGAGAAACCATGCGTGAAGGGTGGCCAAGGCACTAGCTGATGCGCAGCTAGCACACGGTTTGTCAAACCATGTGAACTAACTGTGTGGCTACTTAAATGTAATCCTTAAATTTTGGATCTCACACTGTTTTGACTCTAAGTGCCTCTTTTTTCCTCCTAAGCGGCCCTAACTCGGGATTTGTCTTCTCCTTAGGTCATAAAAGGTTCTCCCATTGTTCCGAAGGTGATCCTAAGGCCTTTCATGGTGAATCGATGCCGGATTCTTGATGTAAGTGATTGTTCTTCATCGTTTCTAATCAGTTTCATAGATATAATTAGATATACTTCTCCACTTCTCTCGGTTTCTTATATCTATGACCGTTTTGGGTAGATATAGGTGTTTGGTACCAAGTATGATGATTTGTGGTCTTGATATTCCTAGGAGAAGAGATCTAAGGGGGGTTCTTGAAGAAGAAAACCGGGTTTCTTGAGTGTTCTCGACTGTTGTGGTTTTGGTCAAAACCATCGAGGTTGGTTGTTCCATCCCGACTTGTCAAATTTATTATCAATGTATTTTAATAATTTATTTCAATTATTGATTTAAATTCAATTTCCCACGTTTCATTAAATTAAATTTATTAAAACTCGATTCCATTGAATTGAGATATTTGAAATGATTTTGGCATAGAAATATTGGAAAACCCTAATTCCATTAAATTGTATGTGTTTATGGAAAATTGGTCAGTTTAAATTGTTTAAATTAAATTGTGGATTTGATGGAAATTTTTTCAATTAAATTGCAGAATTTAATTGTGGAAATAAAATGTGTTATGATGGAATTGGATTAGAATGGATTTCGAACTTATGAAATGGCTAAAAATGATTTGATAGAAACCCATTGGTTTTATCTTGTGAAAAAGGCATTTTTTTGAATAAAACCTATTATGGTTTTAAATGGAATGAATTTGGCACTTTTATAATGGAAGAATGGGATTGATTGTATTTTAAGCATTCTTAAAATAGTTCTCCTATCGTGTAAGAACGCTTGCAAGCCTTAGGTAGTTATTGTGTTATTTGGTTACACTCTATGCTACGACAACATTCTAAAGCATACTTGATGCGGGTCACATCCCTGACGGGTTGGTGAAGAGTCTCCTTTAGCCAGTTTCATAGGTATTTGTCTATACACACTTTGCTGAGTTCACATAGAGAGTGTGGAATCCTATAACTGGTTAATACTATCGTACCTTTTGGAAGATGACCACGTTGCTCGATTGTTTATTTATTTTTGAGATATAAATGTATGCCAATGCTTTTGAACTGCTTTACATGCATGAAAAATATATATAAATGGTTTTATATAAATTTTTTACATAAAACATTGTTTTAGAAATATTCCATCATTTGTAAAGCCTTTTCTTAAAATATTTATTTCGATCATTTGAAGATGTACTTCATGTTTGAAAAAATATGCTTTTAAAATTCCAAACCTATTTATTTGAAAATTTAAAGTTTTTCATTGGATAATCTATACTTGGAATCTATTATGAAATCTTTGGTGGTATCCTACTGGTCTTAGGCTCACACCCTATTTTTTCCTTTAGGTGTTTGTAAATTTTCTTCTTCCAGGATCGAGCAAAGGGAAGTGAACTTTTGGAGGTGGATCCATTTGTTGATCTCTGGTCTTGGTGAGTTCTGTCCTTATAGACTTTGGGACTATTATTCCCTTTTTAGTACTTGAGTTATAGTACTTTGGGCTTTTTATGCCTCTTTGTATTCTGAAACATTACTCCCAGTGGAGTTTCCTTTTGTTATGAACACTTTCTTGTTTATTTTTCTTCGACATTCTTGTGGAAAAATCGCTTCCACATGCATGTTGTGTGATTCCAGGAGTTAGTCACCAACCTGTGGGGATCGGAAAAGCCCTTCGCGATTTGTCAGGGCAAGATCAGTTATTTTGTTACTAGGGTACCCAGGCTGGATCGTGACACATCAATACGTCCGATGGCCTCACTCTCAAGTGGTGACAACCCAATCTCAGATAAATATTTCGACACACCGATGTACCCCTCAACTAGTCAAACGGGTCCCCAATTCTAGAAAGAGGGTACCAATTTTTCACCATCATCTGATTTAACATCTGATAATTAATACATAGCCTTAATTACCAATTAGATTTCTTTGAAAATAACATAAGAGATCCCCAAGGAGACATACTTGGGTGTATGAACCCCTAATGCACCAAATCCTCATGATTAATCTTTAACTCCTGGAGTTCTTTCGGTGACCTTCGATATGAAAGAATAGAAACTAGCTCAGCACCCAACATCAACTCGATCATGAACTCAGCATCCCTCTCGGGTGGTAACCCAGAGAAATCCTCAAGAAACAGCTCCTAAAACTGATCCACTACTGGAGGGATGATAGATTAGTCTTCTCTTTCATCATCGAGCACAATACAAGATACTTGAGCCATGAGCCTACCCAACTGGAGACAAAACGGTCCCACATGACCTTCTCAAACATCCTATTCTTCGCGATGGACATAAGAGTCACCCCAAGTGACCTGAAAAGTAGCCTTTGATGATAATAGTCTCTGTGCACTTGACACAAAAACATCCAGCCTATACCCAATATGAGTTCAAACCCTAATATCTCGAGAACGACCAAGTTCCTTAAGAAACATTACCCATAAACATCCATAGAACGTCCCTTACACTGCCTGATATGTTCATTTATCACCCCCAACGAAGTGTCAATTGAGATAACCCCCCACACAATCTCCATACGAAACCCAAAGCTACAATAAGATGAACAGAAATAAAAGAGTTTGTGGAACCAGTATCAAACAATACACTAGCATGAATAGAAGCTAGAATGTCTATAACTCGAACAGTTGATGGCCATGCCTCTCCATCACTAGTTGTAGTTTTAACAACATGAAGCTGACCTTCCCATCTAACCTGGGCCACAACCTGTTTTCCCTGCACTGCACTTCCCTACTAACGTGGGTGATCCTGCCCCAGAGTTCCACGTCCACTGCCCCTACAGTATGGAACATGGAGCTCCAACTTCCTTTCTGATATAAAAAAACTATTCCCCTTCCTCTTCTAGGCTTCTTCCAGTCACCATCATTCATACTCTCTTACTAAGGGTTCCTACAGAACCTCTACATGTGTCCTAATATTCCGCACGACAGGCACTCAACTGGAGGTTGAGGAAACTAGCCACGCATGTTTCCTATCCCATCACACTGATAGAAGAATTCATGATCACCACCATGAGAGGATCACCCTATCTTCAAACAATATTTAACACATCCAACCTGTTAAAAACATCCCAAACAATGCTTCTAGCCTTTATAAGATACACCATATGTCTTCCCAACTAGCATGCAAATCCCACTACCTGAAGCACCCTTCAGTTTCTCTTCTGAGATAAATGCTTGATCTACTACCTCTTTACACCTCATAAAGGGAATGATATCACCGAATAATTGATATTGTAGCTCATCCCATCTTAGAAACGCATCGTAAATACTGAATTATCCCATGCGAACATTGGAACAAATCTTCACAGGTCAGTGAAGTGGCAGTATACCTCATCACTGACGTTGGTCCCTGAGTCAGTCTCGTTAACTCTGCACCCCTGTATTGCATCAAGGTATCGAGGTAAAAAACTATGCAAAAACATTTCCTAGATGTTTTTCAACAAAATCCCCTCAGCCTACCCAGTCTTAGCTAGGATGTCTCACAAATTCTCTGCCTTGCCCTGCAACATATAAGCTGCCAACTTTACTGTATTCCCAAAATGAATCTTCAGGTGATCTAGTATCATCGAGACAGATTCTATCCAGAACTCTCCTACCCATATCCCACCCTCTCCAGTAAATGTTGGAGGGTGATGGAACTGATACTCTCTGGTCAGCTCAATCATACACGGTGTGAACTACCATGGGTTTTGATAAATCATTGGCAAAAAAATCAGCCATGTTCTCTATGAACCAGTCTTTCCCACTTTCCTGGATCCCCACATTCTCATTCCCCTCTACTGGAGGAGTGTTCTCTGAAAAATCCTCATGTTTCCCAAATGGAGCTCGACATCATGGTGGCATTCATTACATTTCCAAACACAAGGATTAGAACACATATAATAAAACAATCACAACTTCATTACAAGAAGTTTCTTGACCAGCCACAACTACCCACCCTACATGAACCATCCCAACAAACCATAAAATTCTAAAAACACCACCCCAACGATCCCTATCACGATCCATGGTACACAAGGGTAAAAAACTATACACCCCCACATGACTCATACATCATGTTAAAAAAAACATTTTAAATTCATTACAATCACTTAATTTCACATATTTCATTAATCATGACTTATCATTATTTTATCATTACCCCTTACATTGTTTTGTTCAAAAAATTTCTCTTTTCAATTACAATGATGCTAGGTGAATTCTATATTTCATTCCTCACACAACAAAATCTAGTGCACCAACCACGATGCTTGTCACCAATCTCTTTAGGTGCCAAAAATTATTCTTGAATGCACAAACTTGTGCCATTGAGGCCACGAGAAAATATCATAAAACAATCACATCACACAACATGTGCATCAACCAATGGTTAAATATAATCAACTATAACATCACACAAGGAAGATAAATAATTCCCACCCTGTTGACTTGGTGTTTCTATCATATATAGGTTAGCTACTACCAATAACATCTCATTTCCAAGGCACGACACATCCTAACTCCCATCTACCATCCCAAATAACAAGATTCCAGAGAAGGAGAAGAAAGACCTCCTCTGATACCACATTATAACGTCCCTAAACCTAGAGCAACTAAACTGGTGCTCCAAACTAGTTGGTTACACAACCATAAGCATGCCTACTTGTGCAAAAATGGTTTCCGACTAGCAGTGGATGTCTTAATAGTTAATTGGGGAGACTATACCCACTTTAATCAGAGTAAGACACAAGAGAAGATAAAAAATTAGAAAAATAATAACCAATAATACAAGAGTATGCATATACAAACATTCCTTAAAATGGGTACAACCATGTCCAACAATAAATATGTCATTCCATGGTACAAGTGTAAAAGTGGAGAAATCCCAAAATCAAGGAAACATCATGAAAACCCCAATATGGTCCTGATACCATGTACGGGTCCATCTCCACAAATACCCATTCTATCCCAGCTCTGTAGAATGATCCCTTTACCTTTTCATGACTTGAAATCATGAAGTCTGCTTGGGTACCCAACGACAGCCCGAAAAGGGTGTGAGTACAAATCAGTATGCCACCACCACCGATGTCTAAAAAAGATTAGGTATAAATAATTGAGCATGAGAAAATAGAAATGAGTAATAAATGAAATAGAAAATATTATGTGTTCCTAACCAGTTTAGATTCATTAACAACATTTATTACTTTTTCCATATCATACCATTTAATTACATTCCCCATTACCTACCATTTCCAACCTAGTTAAAATGGGTTCATCGAACCCAAGATGTTACCCGGCATAATGTACACATTATCATACATGAGAAATAAACATTGTTTTCCTATCTCACTAGGACATACTTCCTCAGGTTAACTATATCCTCACCATGAAGCCTCAATCTAAATGTATACAAGTGATAGGGAAACATAGCATCAGTCCTTTTCTCTGACCCATGCATTAGGGGTAGAGTTTAGGATTTAAGTGCAACTCAACCTATGATCATAGAACATCAGTCAATACCCCTCACTACCAAGATATATGCACAATCTATACATATATAAATCCATTAACCATTCAATCAACATCACAAACATTTCCCAAGGAAATCATAAACTGTAATAATAACATGAGGGTTAACACCATGCCTTAACCCATTTAGGAATTTACCAAATTTCACACCATTTTTCAATTTATCCCAATTCCATTTTATAATTATTATATCAATAAGCATTTATTCCTTATTCCTATCTCACTAGGATTTGTTCGTTATGCCTAACTCACAAGGCCTTTTTACCAAGCTCATAATCTATTCCATTAATGTCTTTAATCATTTATACATATTACCCAATATCCATTAGGTTATTATCAAGCCTAGGTACATCACCTAGCGTCTATCCCAATACAATCAATCCCATATACATGATTATCAAGGTATCTATATAATTACACAACAATATCACTTGGTCTTCACAAATGACTCGGCATGGAAAAGTTAGCACACCCCATGGGTGGCCCAAGATTAGTCTCATCACCCTCCACACATCCCATGGGGATCATGCGGGTCTCCATTTACCTTATTAATAAATTTTTTACTTAAACATGATGAGGGTGATCAAAACATACCAAGAGACACCCAAGAACAAAACAACACATGGAAAAATTCAAAAATTAATAATGGGATATAACCTACAGACCACCTACCTTGATTCCATGGGCGAACACACTCTTATTAAGGCCCTTGTAATTGTCTTCAACCAACCCTTTAATATTAAACCTATATCACACCCAAAGAGTATGGTTTTAGAGCTTTAAAAGAAAATGAGATGAAGATACACACCCAAGAATAAACTGAGAAGCATGGATGAGATTAGCCTTACCTGAAGCATCAATCCACAACCAACAGCACCAAAAACACCTTATAAATTAGGGAGATTGATCGCTTGGAGCTCTTAGGAAATTTGTGGCGTCCCTAGGGTGAAGTGTGGTGAATGGGAAGGAAATACTAAGTTGGGATTAAAAATCCTGAAGTGGAATTTTTTTTATTTTTTTAATTTTTTTTGGGCCGCACGGTTTACCCACACGATTTGGAAAACTGCACGCCAACCGTGTGAAGGCCAATATCAAAACTCCCACCTCTTGTATGGTTTTATGGGATGGACACACGGTTATCACTAACCATGGAAAAACCATGCATCCTACATAAAAACCACCTTTTCTCCATTTTTCATGTCCTGAACCCTCGGAATACCCCTAGCTCCATGTGGTGTTTTTGGGTTTCACCCCTAGATACATCACTACATGAGAAACCCATACATGTTAATCTCCTGATAGGTATGTATTTTATTTCTATACCACTTACTCTATTCTCACCAAAATTTAGAAATTCATTTCTTATAATTACTCTTATTCTTGATTATTTCACTTTAGTTTTTTTAATCCAAATTCCAAAAATAGCTAAACATATCCTCTGATACCGACTATAAAAACAATGGTCATTATTACAAATTTAATTTTTTTTATTAAATAAAAATCCACGTAATAAAACATATAAGATCAAGAGGTATAGTGTCTTTGGGGATTATGAACATTACATAACAACTGGAAACATGAAATACACATATTTGTTGAAAACTTCTTTTACATGACCACATCATTTTTTCATACTTATAATTGGATGGGATAACCTGAGGACATACCTAAGAAAAGGGTGATCTATAAATCCCAGTATGAGATTAAACAAGGCATACCAAGAATAATAAAACATATGTTAGTAAATAGGCATACCAATACAGCATAATAAAAACATGAACATAAAGTAATGATATAGCATGATTATCATAACATGGAATTGTGGAAAAAACATTAAACCCATCATGATTAACATAAAATAATTAGGTAAACCCCTGCCCCAAAATGTTGGGAAAATGTATATTAAAGTAATCATATAGACCCCTATCCAAACAAAATGTATCATGATACTAAACATTACCCAATGCATTGAAGAACTATCGGGGCCCACCCTTCCCAATCATTTCAATATCATTCTTTAGTATGCCACATAGATCACATAACATGGATTCATTCATCGCCATCATTTATTACCTGATCAAGGAATGTGGAATTAATATATATAATTCACTAATTGAAAATTATATGTGAATAAATATAAATACCATTGATAGAGGAATGGGTATGGTATTCACCACATGATGATTTTTTGAATGGAAATCACAGTGCAATTTTGGTATCATAACGACATCATATAGAAATTAATGAAATTGGTAGATGAGAGAAAAATATGTATCTCATCATTTATACATGAAATTTATAGTTAGGGGATCATGTAGCATAATATCATAACTTATGAGATGGAATATAAGGTGCATAATACAAATGATGTTCTTGAAATGGAAATGTGAAGAGAGAAATATCTTACAGAATTTCCGCATAGTATTGGTGTAGGTAAGGGTCTAAATAGGAGAGGATAAATAATTAATCATAGAAATAAAAATAAATTAGACTACAAGGTAATGATTAAAAACGAATTTCAATATCATAAGTTGAAATTAAAGGAAGTACTCTCAAATAAGGTGCTTGAATTCAAAGTGGAGGAGTGGAATCCCTTAAGGAATTTTGGCATTGTACTAGGGTGGAATAATAGATAATAAGGGGGATTAATGGGATCAAAAGGAAGATAACTTAATTTATAAATAAAATGGATAGAGAGGATGTATGAAATAACACATCAAAAATTATTAAAATTGAAATTAAAAGGCATGACACAAAAGAGGTTCTTGATGAAAAAGTATAGTGGGAGATCCATTACTTGGATGTGTGATCCCAAATGCATGGGAGAGGATTATTATGAGCTTATGTGATCCTTTGGAGAATTATAGGTAGTAAGGGGAATAGGTTGGTCTAGCTTAAAATGTCTTTAGTGAAGAGTAATGGGTTCTGGGGTGGGTTTATATAGGAAAGGTGGGGGAATTCTTTATTATTTTGGTTTTGGACCCAACACATTAAAATATAAAAAAGCAAAAACAATCCCATCGTTTTTCCAAAGGTTTCTAGTAAATAGAAGTGGAAAACATTATTTTAAAAGGCTATGTGCTAAATATATTAAAATATTTTCCTTTATTATGTGTATATGAGTCACACTTTCAAGAAAATGTTTTTAAAATCATTAAATATTTTATATGTCTTGAAGTATTCACTAAGGCTTTATAAATTAAATTAAATAAACCTAAAATTTTATTATTTCACTGGAAAAAAATATTTGTACGAAGATACCACTTATAGTATTTTATTGCATCATTATTGGGTTGTCTATGTAGTCATAGTACTCATTATATATTTATACGGTATTTAATTTTTATCCAGAAATTCAATATTTAATGAAAATTATGAAATATTCACCATTGGATAATTTCCAAATCATTATTACAAAAAAAATATTCATTTTAAAAAAATAATTTTCTACTAATGTTAATTAATACTTTTAAAATAAAAACTGACATTTTTTAAATTTTTATGGGTTTTGATAAAACATTTTTCAATCCTTTATAAAATTTTCAATGGACGTCATAAAAATTATATGATATTATATATATAATAAAAGTAATTTAAAGATAATATTTCATTAAAATATGGTTTAATTAAGAAAACCATTAATTAATCAAAATATATTTCTTAATAGAATATAAATATTAATGAAAAATAGTATTTTGTGCTTTAAAAATATTTTACAAAGTAAGAATAATAAAATGAACGTATATTCATTATTCTATAGGAAAATAATGCAAATAATCTTAAATCTAGGGTCTTGTTATATATCACTTTATTACACCAGCATACTCCCAAAGATTATGGTGTGCGATGCTGGGGATTTCATGGGGTCGTTCGGTGAACATGGTCTGGGTCATGATCTCGATAAGCTTTAAAACCCCCGTAAATGATTTTTATCATGCATAATGTAACGCCCTGACCACAGTTACCCAGAATTGGTTCATTATTACATATCATTGGCATGATCATAGGAGATCCAGCCTCTAATGACATATTAGATTAGTAGACTTGGAAGTACTAGACACATAAATATGTTTTACATTACGTCATGAAATAAAGTCAAAAAAACATTGTGTCCCCTTTGAACACACTCATATACTTATTCTATCCTTGAAGTTTAATAATAGTTTACTTCTTCACATCTAAGGAAAAATAAAACATATGAAATGGGTGAGCTCAGATGATAAGTAAGGATAACAATATAGCAGAAACTATAATAAAAAAGCGTAAACATTTATGGATATCTATAAAACTAAAATAAAATCCATTTAAACATAAACATGAGAATAATATGGAAAAGATAAATAAAATAATTCCATTTACTTATTCAAATAGATATTCTACTAGTCTAATAATCACATGTAACATTAATATGTAATTTCATAATGATGGAATTCATAATGTCAGACATCATATTCACATAGTCAATGCCTTTTTCTAAGACAACAAATATGATTTTGTCAAGGCCTTATTACAAGACACTAGTTTGTGTCATGAGACCTACCGATGCATCTAGGAGCTATAGTGGGATCCACCCGTCACTTACTAAGTCCAACACATTCCTTATATGAAAATATTGAAACATAAAATAAACATTCGTATTAAAACAAGATTCCAAGATGTTAATACATTAACCATAAAGCATGAATAGAATAAAAATAACACATCCACATCCAAACATATCAGAAAACCATAAATAGAATATGGAATATTTGTATTATAATAAATCAATTTAAAAAATGTATAAAATCCATTAAAGCATGTTGACATAGATGAAATCAAAACTATTTTAAAGAAACATTTATTTCTATTTTAAATTCATTTAAAAGTCATATAATTATAAAAGAAAACAAGTATTTTGAAAATATTCTTATAAGATTGTATGTGAAGATTCAAAGGTGTTATAACGACGGAGAATAGCCGCACCAATCATCTATGTTAAAAATACATTCTTACCCTAATTTATCAAAACAGTCATAAAGTACCTTGTTTGGAAAACCGCAGAAAGATTTCATTGAAACCATTTTATAAAAAGTCAAACATGGTTATAAATGAATTTAAATCATAGTCTAGTAAATAGAAAAATTATTTTGAAATATATTTTTAAGAAACAAAAATTTGGATGATAAACTGGTCCCAATAGATACGTACGTAAAAATAACTTTGGATAATAAAGAGATTGTGAAATTAACCTTTAATTTGTATGTTTCCTTGGTCATGGGTACGTTAACATCCAGTATAATTGGAAAATCATTGTTATTAAATTATAAGAGAACCATATACAATAATATTATATCATATATGATCCTCTAATATTTATTTTTAATAATATTTCATTAGTATTTTTGGTTCAGGGGTTACGAATATGTTTTCCTTCATATGTTTCATTATAGAAGACATGTTCATTATGGATAGGCTTAATTTGAATATTATCCTTAATTATATTATGATCATAAATATTAATTTTAATAATAAATTGAAATTTACTCTTGAGTGGTTACAATGTGGAATGAGTTTCATCGCATTTGCAGAGATGGAAATCCATACTTACGAATAAACGCTACTTCCATTTCATTTTTTTTATTTTAAAAGGAATCAAAACCAAATGAAACAAAGGTATATTATTATTCCAGTATAATATAATATTTTATATATGTTACTTATGTTCATTATCACCATCCATTATACATGCCGTGTATGGTATTAAAGAGTCATATTACTTTGAGGGGACGGTTCTCCGCACATCCTAAAATGAAATTAGCATATATATACCACATGAAAAGAATAAAGGAATGTTATAAAAGAGAATTACAGAATATTAGAGGTAAAATAAATATCCCAAATATCATATATAATTACAGTTCCATCGTAATTTCCACTATAAGAGGTGGTAGTAGAAGATTGTACAATCATTGTTTCGTGAGGTAGTAGCTCACCGTCCCCAGAAACATTATGTTCGATACCAATTAAGTGGAGGTGTGGGTAAGTTTAGTTCAAATAAATATCATAAAACAACCTATTATATTGAGGATACTGGTGTATTTATTAAATAATGGATTTAAGAGAGTTTAGTGGGGTTAGAGAAGTAAAATAATAAAAATGAACTTAAGAAAAGATGTTACCTTTAAAATGGGTAACTCCCTTTGGATTAAACCAAAAGGCTTCCATGAATTGATTTATGCCTATGGTAAGTCTTATAAGAGGAAGAGAGGGATCTAGGGATTTTAATTATGTATTGGTTGGTTGATCCAAGGGCCTTGAGAGGTGTGGGTAATGGGTTAGAGGTGATGGATTTTTATAAGGGAGGAGAAGGGAATCTTTAAGAATGTTTGAAAATATTATTTTATTATATAATGATTTTCTGTTTCTAAAGGTCCAAAACAAATTAATGTAAATGACACGGTGAATAACATTCGAAATAAAATCCTCAAATAATAATTGGATAGTTTTGGATATTTTTTTAATTTTAATAATATTATTAATTTAACTATTTCATTAATGAGGTAAACACTAGATAATTATTGCGTCATAAATTTATTTATTTGATGTCTAAAAATTATTAAAAAAATAACATGATGTAGGAAATATTTTTTTATTTAAAATTTATATTTATAGTCTAAAATATAACTTACATAACCCATGAAAAAATTGTTTTACTGAAAGATATATGTTTCTATCATTTTTGTCTTTACATTTAATTAATTCAAATATAGTATCATTGTCACTCTCATGTGGCTCCATGGGGTCCGAAAATTGACACAAGGATGACCATGGTTAGAACATTATCAACCAGAAGGAAAATGAAAAATGTTTGGGAAATTTAAAATTATAATAAAAATATTTGTTTACCCTTATTTTACAAGATTTACCCTTTAACAACGGTAAATAAATTTTTTTACTAAAGTAAATATTCATAATGTATAAAAATAAGTGTTACCTATTTACAAAACTTGGAACTCCTGATTTAAAATATTAAATCCATTATTTCAAATTCAAAACACTGGAGTGGTAGAAAATAATTAATATTTAATTCCCATTGTAAAAACAAAAAACACGTTTTTAAGAAATAATAACTATCAAAAGATTGACATTTTTTATGCCCAGTTTACATTTGTAATTAAATAAAATGACCTAAATTATATTAAATGATAAAAATATAATCTAATTATACTTTAAAACCACTAAATATTTAATTTAACCTATAAATTATTTCGATTAAAAAAGATGTTTTTAATAAACATTTAGTATTTTTCACTATACATAAAAAATGGATGTTTTCAGAGAAGTACTGAAATGTTATAGTATAAGGGCCCAGCGTTAAACCTTACTTAATCTTGAGTTATGAAAATATTACACATTGATGATTTTATCAGCTTTAGAGTTTTAGAGAATTATATCATAAAACTTGCATTACATTCCACATTTAAACAAAGTGGTTTCATAAAAGATAGTATTCATTTTTCCCATCAACGGAAACATATTTAAAATAAAACATGGATTCATTCTTGAAACTTCCTTGACAGTATCATCATATCATGTACCCTTACCTTGACCTGTGAAAAACATTTCAAAAACTTGGGATGATCATAAAAAGCTCAGTAAACGATATAAAAATATGGAAAGGAAACATGAGTACATGTATACAAAAGAATCAATGAAATCATACTCTACTCATAAAACATAAGCACTTTAACATACCTCATCAAATAATGAATAAATCATAGAAATCATAAGACATAAAGGTAACTTGAGGCATTCATAACATTCTTACGTATGGATTAACCCTCTTGGTTACGTTTGGAATACCCATCACAGTATATTCCCTAAATCTTTTCAGAGAAACCATAACGTTTAACTCCTTCTCGTTACCCAATGAATTTGAGAGATATATCGGGCTCACCGGCGCTTAGTTTATCACAGAACCACTCGTCTTCATAATAGTTCCCAAGAGCCATAATATAATCGTATCACATAAAACATGCATAAAGGAAACATAACATTTCCACTTTTCAATCACAAGATATCAATACAACACATTGATATAAAAACATTATGAAAACCATTTTCAAAACCAAAATAAAATAAAATTAAAATAGGGTATTTATTTTTCTTTTTTTATAAAAAAGTATGGCTTGTAGAGGACGTCGAAGCTCAAATAATGGTCACGGCGGCGGAGAAGTCACTGTTCCCGCATACGTACGACAAAAACATTCCCTTTTGTTGTTTAGTAAAACGCTTTGTATAAAAAAATATTCCTTTTGGATAAATGTAAAAGTCAAAGGGGTTTATACACCGTATAAAAGAAGGGTGTGTATAAAAAAAATATGCCTCAATGAAAGGAGATTGAGACGAAGTCCCATACCTCGGGTCCGACGTGAGTTGATTATTCTTTAACCTCCTAAATAATAAACTTCAGTTAATTTATACTTTCTTAAGAACCTTCTTCAAGTTCATTATTCCTTTTATATCACTTATTACCATGTCATGAACACTATGTAATTATTTATGTTAATAACGGTCATTTTATTGATCATTGGTACTTGAGTAAAAAATAAACTCTTTATAATTACACGTTTTTCATGTATCCATTATATCCAGAGTTATACTCATGATGTAGATATCATATATATCATATATATCTAGTATATACATGCATTTATAATATTACATAATGTTTAAAGGTAAGAAATGAAATGTACCATTCATGGAGACGGTAAGCCGTACGTACGCATGAACGCTACATTCATTTCTATTTCGTATTTTATGGAATGGAATCATAATTATATAAAGGTATATTATAATTCCATTATAATATCATATATAATATCATTAATTACATCCTTTATACATCCCACATATGGCATTAACGAATCAAATCACTTTGAGGGGGCGAGAGTCCGCACTTCCTAAAATGATGATATCGAGTTTACCCATAATGGAAACCATAAAGATATGACATAAATGAAAAATACAGAAGCATAAGTAAAACATAAAAATATCATATATCATATATAAATATAGTTTCATCTTAATGGCCACTTTTTAAGGTGTTAAAAGAATATTGAACAATCATCATTTCTTGAGGCAGAAATTCGCCATCCACGGAAACAGTATGTTCTTTAACCATTATATGTAGGTGTGTGTAAGTTTAGATAGAATAATTCTTATAAAAACATCCTAGTATATGGAAGATACTGGTGTTGTTACAAAAGAAATGAATAAAAAGAGACTAGGGGGTTGGAGAAGCAAAATAAAACATTAGAACACAAGAGAAGACACTACCTTTAAATCAGGTAACTCTTTTTGATTTGAGCTCAAAGGCTTCCTTGGGAAGACTTCTGCCCAAAGTGAGGCTTCTAATAGTTAGATAGGTATGTGTAGAGAAATAATGGGTAGGGGTTGGCTGAGACAAAGGCTTTGTAAGTGTGGGTAAGGTGGTAGAGGTGGGGGCCTTTTATAGGAGGAGAGGAGGGGCACTCTTGGAAAGTTAAGAAAAGATACTTTGTTATAAAATGATTTTTGGATACAAAAGGTCCCATAATTATAAATTTCTAGTATAAGGTGATAAGGGTTCGAAATACACCAATCCAATAGGTTTTTGACAAGTGTAGGTCTTATATTTTACATTATATTTTCATTTAATTTAAATTGTTAAATAATGTGGTAATCGCTGCATCATCATGTTGTCATAAATAATTTAATTTATTTAATATATAAAAATTATAAAAAAACTACTATGATGTAGGAAATCGTTTTAGCTTTACAATTACTATTTATTGTCAAAAATCTGACTTGTATAACCCCATTTAAATTTTTTTTAGTAAAACAACTCATGTTTGTGTCATTTTTACTTTTACATTAAATAAAAAGATATTAATGCCATTTTCCTTCCAAAGAGGCTCCATGGGGACCCCAAATTGACCCATGGATTTTTGTGGTCGGCCATGACACATCCAATAATGGTACGACATGTGTCATGTTCATTTCATATTATTAAAACATTATTCTTACCTTAAATTACACTAATTACCTCTAATCGCGATTAAAAACTTAAAAGTTACTATTCACCAAAAAACTATTTGAATCCCATTAACCACATTTAACTTCTTAATGACAACCATGTATGTAGGATTTTTGAAATTCAAAACATAGAGGTGGTAAAATTTCATTTAAATGAAAAATAAATTTTTTAAGTACCACTTAGTGGTTTCACAATTCCTCAAAAATTGAAGTTTTTCAGAAAAATACCAAAACATCACACTAAGGTAAATTTGATATCCCGAATTAAAAAATGATGTATATTTTAAAAAATTCAAAACATATAAGTTACATTAATTAATTTAATAATTAATTCCCGCTGTCAGAGCAAATAGCATGTTTTTATGAAACAATAAGTATGAAAAGATTGACACTAGTTTAAGTCCAATGTCAAAGTGAAATTAATTCCAATGACCACAATTGGATTAATTGGTAAAAATATATTCTAATTTCACTTTAAAACCAATTAAAATGATAATATAATCACATATAAAATTAGATTAAAAAGAGTTTTTGAATTAAAATACAACATTTTTCAGTATTCATTAAAAAAAGGACATTATCAGAAAAATACCATAAATTTATCCAAAGTAAATTTCAATGTCCCAATCATAAAGAATAAGTTTATTTTTACAAATATAGCTTATAATATTGTCAAAAGATATATTTAAAAATGTTTTTCAATCAAAAGGCTGTAAAGCGATCTTTTAAAAATATTAGTGTATTCCATGATTAAGATTGGATTTATTCTCATTTTAAGCCTCTAAAACACTATATAATTAATTAATATACATATATAAAAATATCTATTATTCATTACTTAATTGGGTTGTTACATCCTTCCCCCCTTTAGCAAATTGCGTCCCCGCAATTTATTTACTTATCAAATAAGTGGGGGGTATTTATCCCTCATTGGATTTTTAGATTCCCATGTTGCCTCTTCAATAATGTGGTTTTTACACAAAACCTTTACCTGATGAATCACCTTATTCCGAAACACTTGCTCCCTGTGGTCAAGAATCTGGACCGGTTGTTCCTCATAAGATAGGTTCTCTTCTAGCTGTACTACCTCTGGACTCAAAACATGACATGGATCTGTCATTTACTTATTTAACATTGAAACATGAAAAACATTGTGTACCTAACATAATCTCGGAGGTAAAGCCACTCGGTAAGCAACTGATCCAACTCTCTCCATAATTTCATATGGACCAATGAACCTTGGACTTAGCTTCCCTTTCTTACCAAATCGCATGACACTTTTCAATGGTGATACTTTGAGAAAAACATGATCACCTACCTCAAAAGATAGATCCTTCCTCCAGTTATCCGCATTACTCTTCTGCCTGCTCTGATCTATTCTCATGTGTTTCTGAATCAACTGAACTTTTTCTGCAATCTATTCTACCAATTCTGGTCCCATCGGCTTCTTTTCACCCACTTCATCCCAGAAAGCTGGAGTTCGACACTGCTTCCCATATAACGCCTCAAATGGTGCCATATGTATAATAGAATGAAAAATGTTATTATATGAAAATTCAACCAAAGGATGTTGTTGGTCCCAACTTCCCTGATAATCCATTGAACAAGCACATAGCATATCCTCCAATGTTTGAATTGTTCATTCTGACTGCCCATCTGACTGAGGATGAAAAGCTATACTGAAATTTAATTCAGTACCCAATGACTTCTGAAGGCCTTTCCAAAAGTTAGAAGTAAACTTGGGATCACGGTTAGATAAAATAGAGAGAGAAACTCCATGTAACCTGAATATCTATTTAAGATACAAACGGGAATGTTGATCTAGGGAAAAAGTACCTCGAATCGTAAGGAAATGAGCAGATTTAATCAAGCGATCAACAATAACCCAGATTGCATTATTACCTCGAGATGTCTTCGGTAATCCCACAACAAAGTCCATGGATATATTTTCCCACTTCCACTCTGGCACTGGTAAAGGCTGAAGAATCCCTTTTGGTAACTGCCGCTCTTCTTTAACCTGCTGACAAGTCAAACACTTCACAGTAAATTCAGCAATATCCCTTTTCATTCCATCCCACCAGTAATACTCTCGAAGATCTCTATACATCATAGTACTTCCTGGATGAACTAAAAATGGAGAACTATGAGCTTCACATAACAAATATATCTTTAAATGTGAATAACAAGGCACACACATTCTCTTCCCAAATCTCAAAACACAATCATTATCAATGTTGAATTCAGGAAACTTACCCTTCTGAACCAGCTCTGCCTTTTTCTGCAACTCACTGTCTTGCTTCTATGCTTGCTTGATTCTTTATGATAGAGAAGATTTCACTGATACCAGAATCAAAATAGAATAACATCCTGCACCAAAAACTTCTATTCCAAAGTTCATCAACTCCTTAACCAAAGGATCACGTTCCAAACGCAACATTGTTAATGAATCATTACTTTTTTGACTCAAAGCATCACCCACTTTATTTTCTTTTCCCGGATGGTAATGAATTGTACAATAATAATCCTTGATTAATTCTAGTTATCTCCTCTGTCTCATGTTCAATTATATCTTAGTGAATATATACTTTAATCTTTTATGATCAGTATATATTTCACACTTTACTCCATACAAATGATGCCTCCAAATTATTAATGCGAAAACTACATCAGCTAATTCCAAATCATGTGTAGGATAATTTACCACATGAGTTTACAACTGACGTGAAGCATAACCAATTACCTGATCATTTTGCATTAGGAAACAACCATGTCCTTTTAGTGAAGCATCACTATAGATAACAAACTCCCCATTCCTGGAAGGTTGTTCCAAAACTAGAGCATTCTCCAATCTTCTTTTCAGTTCCTGAAAACAATCATCACATTATTTTGTCCAGATAAACATAACACCCTTCCGAGTTAGCTTAGTCATTAGACTAGATAACCATGAAAACTTCTAACAAACCTTCGGTAATAGCCTTCCAAACCAAGGAAGCTACAATTATCGGTTACATTTGTGGGTCTTGGCCATTCTTCAAAAACTTTTGTTTTTGAAGGATCAACAGTTATCCCATCTTTAGAAACAATATGACCAAGGAAAGAAATTTGTTGCAACCAAAAATCACAGTTGCTGAATTTCCCAAACAATTTCTTTGCTTTTAAGGATTGAAAAATAACCCTTAAATGTCTTTCATGATCCTCATTACTTTTAGAAAACACCAAAATATCATCAATGAAAATAACCAAAAACTTATCCAAGAACTCATGGAAAATTCTATTCATTATGTCGATGACTACAGCAGGTGCATTGGTTTGCCCAAAAGGCATTACTACAAATTAATAATGGCCATATCTTGTATGAAACGCAGTCTTCGAAACATATGCTTCCTTTACCTTCAGCGGATGGTACCCCGATCTCAGGTCAATCTTTGAAAAATACTGAGCTCCCTAGAGCTGATCAAACAAATCATCGATATGAGGAAAAAGATATTTGTTCTTAACAGTGATGTTATTCAAGGCTCTATAATCAATGAAAAGTCTCATTGAACCATCTTTCTTTTTAAAAAATAAAACAGGAGCACTCCAGGATGATGTTCTAGGTCGAATGAAACCTTTCTGTAATAAATCTTGCAATTGCTCCTTCAACTCTAAAAGTTCAATTTGAGCCATTCGATAAGGGGGTTTTGAAATTGGCTTACAATCATGAACTAAGTAAACAGTAAATTCAATTTCCTGATCTGGTATTATTCCATATAACTCATCAGGAAAAACATCAGGATACTCATTTACCACTGGCACATCATTAATCTGAACAGTTCCCTTGTTTTCAACAATATGTGTAAGGTAACATTCATTTCCATCTTTTACAAGTTTCTCAGCCTCTTGATATGTTATCGACAGCTAGGGTTCATTCTTGTACCCAAACTGAAAGTATTTCTGAAAAGAAACTTCTTTAGCTCTAAAGTCAATCTTATCATGGTAAATAGAGATCCAATCCATACCCAAGATAACACCAAAATCCACTAGAGGAAAAAAATAAGGTTCTCATGTAGGTTCTTTCCACAGATAAGGATTGGAAGATTCTTATAAATTCTTTTTGCATCAACCTTTCCCCCAGGTGTTTTTACCAAAACATAAGGAGTCATTTCTTGAGATGGTATTTCAATTTTACTAGAAAAGGTTTTAGAGATGAAAGAATGTGTAGACCCAGAATCAAACAACACACTGGCACAATCTGGAAAAACAAACAAAGTACCTGATACAACTTCATATGATGGCCCGAAATCTTCTGAATTAGTTTCAAAGGATTTCACTACCCCTTTCTACTTGTACTCCAACTTCATCCCATCACTCATGCTCTTTTTCGGACACTTGTTTGCATAGTGACCCATCTCATTTCACTTAAAACATTTCACTAACTGTAAATCAAATTAGGTCTTACCTTCACCTTGATCTTTTTCAGTGAAATCACAAGCCTTATGTCCCATCTTACCACATCAATAGCACTTTCCAGAATTCAGAAGACATTCCCCAGCATGCCTTTTACCACATTTATCACAAATTGGAAACTTAGTTTTCTTACCATCAGACTTTTTTGAAGAATTTTTCCCTTTCTCCTGCCACCTCGGTCTCTTCTTCTGTTGGTTGTTATAGAACACTTGATCATCGAAAAACTCCATTTCCACCTTCTCAGCACATCGAACAAGCTTTTCATAACTTTTGAACTCACGAGAAGCTAATGCCCTTCGATATTTTGGATTTAATTCTATGTAAAAACGATTGATTTTACTATCAAGGTCTCGGATAAAATTTGGAGCATACCTTGCCAATTGAGTGAACCACTCTTCATAAGCCGCCACTAAGTCCTCCTCTTGCATCAATTCCAGGAATTGTTTTTCCATCCTAAGTCGAACAGCCCTAGGAAAATACTTCTCAAGAAACATACCTTTGAATTCATCCCAGTCGAGAGCATCAATATCATCAACATCCTTGATATTTTTAACCATCGACCACCACTGATCTGCTTCACCCTCCAAATGGTAAATAGAAAGACTAACCTTTTGATTGTCTGAACACCCCATGACATCAAAAGTCTTCTCCTGTGGCTTAATCCACCCTTCCTCAAGCATAGTGTCAGATGATTCTCTGAATGATGGGGGATGTTGCCTCATGAAATGTTCCACCACTAACATGTTCCTCCGCGGTTGATCTGGATGACCTCGTGCATGGATACCGCCACCATTTATCGCTTGAGTCAACTGCGCCATTACTGCAACAAACTGTTCAGTTCCAAATCTGACCATCATAGGATTCTGATTCGGAAGGTTATTTCCTTCTATATTCCTTCCTAGCACTTCTACCCTCTTTTCTCTACAGAAAACCATTCTGAACAAGCATTTCTTAGATGAAGCAACATATTAATCTTAAAATGCTATATCATTTCAATTTTACTATAAAAAATATTTTTGGCTAATCATTTAATAAAATTCCAAGTCCTAAAGTTATCTTAACCGACCTATGATACCAACTATAAGGCCCCAGCCTTAAACCTTACTTAATCATGAGTTATTACAAGATTACACATTGAGGATCTTTTCAGGTTTATAGTTTTAGAGAATTAGATCATAAAACTTGCATTACATTACATATTTAAACAAAGTGGTTACATAAAACATAGTATTCATTTTTCACATAAAAAGAAACATATTTAAAACAAAACATGGATAATTTTTTGAAACTTCCTTGACACTATCATCATATCATCTACCCTTCCCTTGACCTGTGAAAAACATTTCAAAAACTTGGGATGAGCATAAAAATGTCAGTAAGGGATATAAAAATATGGAATGTGAACATGAGTACATATATACACAAGAATAAATGAAATCATACTCTAATCAGAAAACATAGGCACATTAACATACCTCATCAAATCATGAATAAATCATAGAAATCATAAGACATAAAGGTAACTTGAGGCATTCATAACATTCTTACGTAGGTAGTAAACCTCTTGGTTACGTTTGGAATACCCATCACAGTATATACCATAAATCTATTCAAGGAATCCTTAATCTTTAAATCCTTCGCATTAACCAATGCATTGGAGAGATATATCGGGCTCACCCACCCTTATTTTATCACAGAACCACCCGTCTTCATAATAATTCCCAAGATCCATAACATAATTTTATCACATAAAACATGCACAAAGGAATGATAACATTTCAACTTTTCAATCACAAGATATAAATACAACACATTGATATAAAAACATTATCAAAACCATTTTCAATACCAAAATAAAAGAAAATTAAATCATGGTATTTATTTTCCATTTTTAAAAAAATGTATGCCTTGTAGAGGAAGCCGAAGCTCAAATAATGGTCACGGCGGCGGAGAAGTCGTTGTTGCTGCATACGTACGACAAAAACATTCCCTTTTGTCATTTAGTATAACTCTTCATATAAAAAAATATTCCTTTTGGATAAACAAAAATTTCAAAGGGGTTTATACACCGTATAAAAGAAGGTTGTGTATAAAACAAAATATGCCTCAATGAAAGGAGATTGAGACAAAGTCCTATACCTCGGGTCCGACATGACTCGATTGTTCTTTAACCTCCTGAATAATAAACATGAGTTAATTTATACTTGATTAAGAACATTTTTCAAGTTCATTATTCCTTTTATATCACTTATTACCATTTCATGAACACTATGTAATTATTTAAGTTAATAACAGTCATTTTATCGATCATTGGTACTTGAGTCAAAAATAAACTCATTATAATTACAAGTTGTTCATGTATACATTATATCCAGAGTTATACTCATGATGTAGATATCATATATATCATATATATCTAGTATATACATGCATTTATAATATTACATAGCGTTTAAAGATATGAAATTAAATTCACCGTTCATGGAGACGGTAAGCCGTACGTATGCATGAACGCTACTTTCATTTCTATTTAGTATTTTATGGAATGGAATCATAATGATATAAAGGTATATTATAATTCCATTATAATATCATATATAATATCATTAATTACATCCTTTATACATCCCACATATGGCATTAACGAATCAAATCACTTTGAGGGGGTAGTAGTCCGCACTTCCTAAAATAATGATATCATGTTTACCCATAATAGAAACCATAAAGGTGTGCCATAAAAGAAAAATACAGAAGCTTAAGTAAAAAATAAACATATTATATATCATATATAAATATAGTGTCTTCTTAATGGACACCTTTGAAGGTGTTAATAGAATATTGAACAATCATTGTTTCGTGAGATTGACATTTGCCATCCACAGAAACAGTATGTTCTTTAAATATTAGATGTAGGTGTGTGTTAGTGTAGCTCAAATACATGTCATAAAAACATCCTAGTATATGGAAGATACTGGTTTTGTTACAAAAGAAATGAATAAAAAGAGTTTATGGGGTTGGAGAAGCAAAATAAAACAAAAGAACACAAGAGAAGACACTACCTTTAAATCGAGTAACATTTTTTGATTTGAGCTCAAAGGCTTCCTTGGGAAGACTTATGCCCAATGCGAGGATTCTAAGAGTTAGAGAGGGATTTGGAGAGACAAAATGGGCAAGGGTTGGCCGAGCCAAAGGCTTTGGAAGTGTGGGTAAGGTTGTAGAGGTGGGTCCATTTATAAGAGGAGAGGAGGGGTACTCTTGGAAAGTTAAGAAAATATACTTTGTTATAAAATGATTTTCGGCTACAAAAGGTCCCACAATTATACATTTCTAGGATCAGGTGATAAGGGTTCTAAATCCACCCATCCAATAGGTTTTTGACAATTTTAGGTCTTTCATTTTACATTATATTTTCATTTTATTTAAATCGTTAGATAATGTCGTAATTGCTGCATCATCATGGTGTCATAAATAATTTAACTTATTTAGTGTCTAAAAATTATAAAAAAATACTATGATGTAGCTAATATATTTATCTTTCCAATTACTATTTATAGTCAAAAATCTGACTTGTATAACCCCATTTAAAAAAATGTTTTAGTAAAATAACTCATGTTTGTGTCATTTTTACTTTTACATTAAATAAAAGGATATTAATGTCATTTTCCATACAAAGTGGCCCCATGGGGTCCCCAATTTGACACATGGATTTTCATGGTCATCCATGACACATCCAATAAGGGTAGGACATGTGTCATGTTCATTTCATATTATTAAAACATTATTCTTACCTTAAATTACCCTAATTACCTCTAATCGCGATTAAAAACTTAACAGTTACTATTCACCAAAAAATTATTTTAATCCTATTAAACCACACATTACTTCTTAATGACAACCATGTATGTCAGATTTTTGAAATTCAAAACACAGAGGTGGTAAAATTTCTTTTAAATGAAAAATCAGTTTTTTAAGTACCACTTAGTGGTTTCACTATTCATCAAAAATTGAAGTTCTTCAGAAAAATACCAAAACATCACCCTAAGAAATATTTGATATAAAACATTTAAAAATGTTTTCTCTTTTAAAAAATTCAAAACATATAAGTTACATTAATTAATTTAATAATTAATTCCCACTGTCAAAGCAAATAGCGTGTTTTTATGAAACAATAAGTATCAAAAGATTGACACTAGTTTAAGTCTGATTTCAAAGTGAAATTAATTTCAATGACCACCATTGGATTAAATAGTAAAAATATATTCTAATTTCACTTCAATACCATTTAAAAAGATAATATAATCACATAAACAAATTAGATTAAAAAGATGTTTTGAATTAAAATACAACATTTTTCACTATTCATTAAAAAAATAACATTATCAGAAAAATACCAGAAATTTATCCAAAGTAAATTTAAATGTACCAATCATAAAGAATAAGTTTATTTTGACAAATTTAGCTTATAAAATTTTCAAAAGATAGATTTAAAAATGGTTTTCCATCAAAACGCTGTAAAACAATCTTTTAAAAATATTAGTGTATTCCATGCTTAAGATTGGATTTATTCTCAGTTTATGCCTATAAAACACTATCTAATTAATTAATAGAAATATATAAAAATATATATTATTCATTATTTACCTAGTATTTTAAAAATAAAATCTAAATTTTTATGTCCTACTTATAAAGATTAATATAATTTCACTAAATTTAATATATGTAAGTGTCAAATAATTCATTTAGAAAGGGTTTTCCATTAAAAGGTGGAATCTTCATTTTTTTAAAAATAGTTCATTTATCTAAATATTTGATTTTTTTGTATATTATGTATAAGAAACACAAAATATGAAAGGTAAAATTATATGGGATATTTATAAAATTCAAAAATTGGTTATTATTATTCACAAATGCTTTTGAAAGAGCTAGTTTGATAGATCTTGGTGCGCTTGAACTCAGTGTTGTGTACATAACACACTATTGTATTATTTAAAGAGAAACATACAGTTGAGGATTTGGGTGTTAAATTATTCCCTCATTCAGTAAGTTTCTACCTAATAATTTGAAATTGCCTTTTGAAAATAAAATGCTGAAAATTGAAGATAACTTTGTTGAAAACCGACATCAGAAATGAGGTTAATAAAATTCTGTCTTAATAAGAGGGAGTGGGAAATGAAAAATTTCACATCAAAATTATGATCTCGATTATGAGAACATTTCTATAAATTAGAGACTAATAATTGGAGGGAAAATTTAAAAACTTATAGGAAGTGATTGAGGTCATCAATTACAAACAAGTGTAATATTAAGGTCCTCAAAGCCATCAATCATTGATGATTTAAAATATCAGCGGTTCAACGAATAATATGGTATTATAATAACACATTTTTTGTTTTAATATCCCTTCACTAAGGTTTATGAATTAATTTCTTAATAGAATAATATAGAAAGAAAATATATACTTGACACGTAGAGTTTCAGCATTTAACTAATTCCTACCCCAAACTCATTTTTTTACGACAATACATAATAGAACTAAAAAATATTCTATTTATCCTAATCTTATAGGGTTCCAAATATAAACATATACAATTTAAATGAAGAAAAATATTTTGTAATAACCAGGGACATCCTTTCGAATTGTGGTAGGTGATAAATCCATATCACACTTTTGTCGTGGGTTCGATTCTTGCAGCTTTGACCAATGCGATGGGTTATCACCCGACCTGTAGGTCATCCCTTTTTAAAAATATAGTATTATAATAATAAAAAAATAATCTTATGAAATTTTATCACCTTAAACAATACAATACAATGTACAACATAATATATTCCATCCTTTATAGTTATGAAAAATACTTCTGTCCAAACTCTCTCAAAAAGGACTCAAAATTCCAAAATCATTTGTAACATCAGATTCCCAAAACAACTTAATGTTTGTCTTATTGTAACATATTGAAAATATGATTACCTTCATCGTATTATAACCTTAAATAAAACAAAAACTACTCCAGTACTGTCCTTATATATATCACATTCTTCTTATATCCAGAATATAATTCTTGGATCCAAAAACAAAAATACACTAATTATTCAACGTCAACTGTAGTAATAGCATTAGCTTGTCCTTTATCCCTTGGCCTTTTCTAAGATAATTTACCTTGCCTCTTAAGAAATTTATTTTCATAATGCCCCATTTCTATAAAATTGTATCATTAAAAATTAACATCCTCTTTCATTCCCTTGCAATCACGAGCCTGATGACCATTTTCTCAACCTTTGTCACAAAATACTATTTCTTTTAGGCAAGTACTAGGGTTTTTATTCCACAATTATTAAATATGGAAAAATAATTCTTTACCTTTTTACCTTTATCTTCCCCTTTCCCAACCTTTATCTTCTTCTCTTGCAATAATTTAATTTCATAAGACATAGAGAATTCATATTCTATCTTGATAGCACTTGAGACTATATCTTCATATGATGAGAAGGATTGTGATAATAATGCTCGATGTAAAATGGTATTAACAAATAAGAGAATCAATAAATATTACTCCTTGGTTTACATATATAATATGCCACATGCCTTGCTATCCTTGTTATATTAGACTCAAACTTTCCGATATTTTCATCCTTCGATTGCCTCCGAATCAGAAATTTTATTTCCATATCTGCTCGATGGTCACGAGGAATATATTTTTAGAAGAAAGTTTTTATAAACTCTATCCATTACATATTTTATACTTCATCATCTTCCCTTGTGTTTTGAATATGTTAACACCATTCAAATGCATCTCCAGTGAGGTGATAAACTTCCATGAGAACGTTTTCCCTTTCTCTACTCCCCAAAGCATGAAATATTTTCTCCATAGAACTTATACAGTGCTCATATAAAAATTTTCTTTTAGTCCCATTGAATGTTGGTGGTTTTTGCCTCATGAATTGGTCTAACATTGATCCCCCACATTGTGGATAGGATTGCTCCATATGGGTAAAGTTAATATTCATTCACTGAGTGAGTTTTCCCAATATGGTGATAAGCTGATCAGCACCAGTTGCATCACCAGCTCCAGTATAATTATCTTTCGTAGGAGGGTAGTCTCAACAAGGATTACATATGTTTATACAAATTCCTTTCCTTCTACTAGGCACCATTTCTAAATAGTGGCATACACCAGATTAGTTTATGAATCACAATACATAATTACAAATACGTAAAAAACTTAACATAAATTGCACAATTTTATAATATAATCCATTATCATAAAAATGTTTTCTTTGAGGAAGTATATAATCATAAATCCTTTATAATTGTTTGTAATAAAAATGTGAATTATCGTAAGCATATCCCCGAGGAGTTTCGTAACTAAGAGTGCAGCATGGCCTGTTGTTGTGTGCCAGGATACCTTGGGTCAGGCCCTAAATTCCTTGTCGGAGCTTCCACTCCTATATACATCTGTTCCAGACCCGCCTCTACCTTCTCTTATTCAGATAGCGATATAATTCTTGGTACATTACCAAAATTCTAGGATGTTATTCTATTCTGTTCCACAATGTCTATCTTAGTGTAATGTTCTCTAATCCGAGCTTATCTAAATCTAGTTTCCACGGTTTGTACTAAAATTCCACTGATATAAAATTTTGTTCCCCAATCCTAGTTACCCAGAGTTATTGCATTATTACATACCATTGGTATGATCACAATATATCATGTCTCAGAATAATGATTAGTTTATTAGATTTGGAAGTGGTAGATACATACAAATTTTTTACTTTACATCATTAAATAATGGAAATTTTTTCCCCTTTTAACACTCTCAAATCCTTGTTTTATCCCTACAGGTTCATCATAATTTAGTTATTCACATCCTGGTAAAAGGAAAACCTCGGAAATTGGTGAGCTCAGATGCTCAGTAAGGATAACAATATAATGGAAACTATCATAAATAAGCATAAAAATTTAAGGAAATGTATAAAACTAAAAAAAAATCTTTTTAAACTCAAAAATCAGTATAAAATGGAAAATATAAATCAAATAATTCCATTTAATTATTCACATGAATACTTTAATAGTCAAATAATCACATCTAATATCAATAACAAATTTCATAATGATGGAATTCCTAATTTGTGATATCTTAACCACATAGTCATGGCATCATGCCAAGACTACAAATAAGATTTTTTTCAAGGCCTTATTCCAAGACACCAGTTTGTCACATGATAACTACCGATGCATCAAAGAGATATAGCAAGCTCCACCCATCAATTACTATGTCCAATTCTATCCTCATATGAAATGTTTGAAACATAACATAAACATTCACATTGAAACTAGAAAACATAATGTTAATACATTAACCATAAAACATGAATGGTATATGAATAAAAAATCCACAATCAAACATATAACAAAACCTTCTATACAATATTGATGATTTGAATCATAATAAATCACCTTGATGAATGTATAATTCCATTAAAGGATGTTGGAATAGATGGAATAAAAATTATTTGAGAGATATATATCTTTCTATTTCGAAATCATTTAAAAGTCATGTAAGTATAAAACAAAAAATTTATTTGGAAAATATTTTTATAATATTCTAAGGTAATATTAAAATTTGTTATAATTTTTTAGAATAGCCACACCTTCCATATATGTTAAAAAACCATTGTTATCGTAATTTGTCAAAAATGTCATAAAGTACCTTATTTGGAAAATGATGGAAAGATTCATTTCGAAGAATTTTATAAAAAGTCAAAAAACGGTATAAATGACTTTAACCCATTTTCTATTAAATAGTAAAAATGTTTTTGAAATAAATTTGTAAGAAACAAGGATGTGTATGATAAAGAGGTCCCAGTGGATACTTACGTAAAAACAACCTTAGATAATAAAGAGATTGTTAAATTAACCCTTACCTTGTATTTTTCCTTGGTTGAGGGTACACTAGCCTTATGTATAATAGTTAAATCATTTATATTAAACTATAAAGGATCCATATACATAAATATGATATCATATATGATCATATAATATTGCCCTTTTAATAATACTACATTAGTATTATTGTTTTGGGTGTTACTGTTATATTTTCCTTCATAAGATTCGTTAATGAATTATTGTTCATTATGGATTGGATTTATTTCATTCATATCTATAATTATATTATGTTCTTAAATATTACTTTTAATAATCAAATTAAAATTATTCTTTAATGGTTAAATGGGGAATGAGTCTCTTCACGTTCGTTGAGATGGTAATCTGTACATCTGCATGAACACTACTTCCATTTAATTTTTTTTTCATTTTAAATGAAATAGAAACGAAATTATACATAGGTATATTTTTATTCTAGTATACTATAATATTTTATAATTTTTATTTATTTTCATTAACAGCATCCTCAATACGTTCAATGTATGGTATAAAGGAGTCATATCAATTTGAGGGTCTATTGTCCGTATTTTCTCAAATGAAATTATCATATATATACCACATGAAAAGAATAATGGTATGTTATAAAAAATAATTATATAAGATTAGAGGTAAAATAAATATCATAAATATCATATATAATTATAGTTCCATCATATTGACCACCATAAGAGGTTGTAGTATGAGATTAATCAATCATCGTTTCGTGAGGCAGTAGCTCGCCGTCCATAGAAATATTATGTTCTATACCAATTTGATGGAGGTGTGTGTAAATTAAGTTGAAATACATCACAGAAAAACAACCTCGTATATTTATGATACATGTGCTGTTATAAAAGAAAAAAACAAAGAGATTTTAGGGTGATGGAGAAGAAAAATAAAATAAAAGAATTTAAGAGAAGATGTTACCTTCAAACCTGGTAACTCCTTTAGTTTGAACCAAAAGGATTACTTGAAGTGCCTTCTTCTTATGTTATGGCTTATAAGAGGAATATAGGGATATAGGGAGATTAATTGGGTATATTTTGGATGAGCCAAGGGGCTTGAGAGGTATGAGTAACGGGTTAGAGGTGATGGCTTTTTTAGGGAGTGGATGGGCTCTTTAGGAATTTTTGAAAATATTAATTTCTTCTATAATGATTATAAATATATAAAGGTCCCAAACATATTATTGTCTAAGATAACATGACTATTGTTAAAAATAAAATAATAAAATAAGAATTGGATTGGTTTTGGATATTGTTGTAATTTGTTTAATCTTATTTCATTAAATCATTCATTAATGAGGTAAACACTTCATCATTATTGTTTTATAAATAATATTATTTATATGATGACTAATATTTATAAAACAAATACCATGATGTAATAAATCTTGTAAGATTTCAAATAAATATGTATATATTAAAATATAACTTATATAACCCCATCTAAAAATTGTTTTACTAAATGATATATGTTTATTTCATATTTGTCTTTACTTTAAATTAATTAATATAAAGTGTCATTATCACTTTCAAGTGGCTTTATGGTGTCCCAAAATCGACACAAGGATTCCCATGTTCAGAAACGTATCAACCAATAAGAATAGGATACATGTTAGGGTAATTTAAATTTATTATAATAATATTTTTTTACCCTTATTTTCAATATTTACCCTTTAACCATGGAAAATAAAATATTTACTGAAATAAATTATCCAAATGTATAAATATAAAAGTTACCTATTTACCCAATTTGGAACTCCTAATTCAAAATATGGAATCTAATTCTCCAAATTCAAAAAACAAAAGTGACAGAAATTAATTTATAATTAATTCCCGTTGTCAAAACAAAAAGCACATTTTTAAGAAATAATAACTATCAAAAGATTGACACTTTTTTATGTCCAGTTTAGATGTGAAATTATATACTATTACCCAAATTATATTAAATTATAAAAATATTATCTAGTGATTGTTTAAAACCACTAAAATGTATAATTTATCTCTATCAATTATTTATTTTAAAAAAGTTGTTTGTAATTAAAATTTATTATTTTTCACTATTCATAAAAAAATGAATATTTTTAGAATAGTACCAAAAAATTATCCAAACTAAATACTTATGTCTTGGTTCTAAAGAATAATTTAATTTCCCTAATTCGAATATATAAAATTGTAAAATATTTTATTTAAATAGGGTTCTCCATTAAAAGTTGAAAAAACTGCATTTTTTGAAAAATATTTCATTTATTTGAAAAGTTGAATTTGTCCTTATATTATGTATATTAAACAAATAATATGAATGATAAAATTATGTGGGATATATTTAAAATTCAAAATGTGGTTATTACTATTTATAATCACTTTTAATACATCTAGTTTGACCGGTCGTGGTTCTATTGAACTCGGTGATGTGTATATCATCTACTATTGTATTATATAAAGAGAAACACACAGTGGAAGCTTGGGGTGTTACAAATAATTTTATGGATATTATCCTGTGCTTGGTCTAGGGAAATTATTATATATTCTATATGCCTTTAATGTTGTGATAAATGGAATTCATAGTGTATCATTCTACTGGTTGAGGCCATCACTTCCTTTGTCTACGTCAAAAGTATTTTCTAAAACCTTACATTTATAATAGTCATGTGATCAATGTTCAACGACTATGTTATTAATTGTTATTATACTTAATGGTAATTTAATTATTACTTGATATAATAAAACAAAATGAGTGAATTTTTTTTCTATATCAACAATAAAATTAACTAAATAAAAGTTAATTTTATTCCAAAATGTTTGTGTCATTAAAACCTTCTCTACTTATGAAATTTATCACTCAAAATTTCATTTTACTAAAATAAAACAAATTAGTGTAACACTGGCTCATCACTTCCTCTAGTTACCACATCTCTTCCTCAAATTTTTGGTCTATCTACAACAAATTGATTTGGGTAATTGTCTTATTTCGTAGAAATTTAACTATGATATAACATCTTCATCGGCTTCACCTCATAAGAGAGTTCATTCTATGATGGTACCACCTATAGATCGAGTACTTGTGATGGTTCCTGTATGTACTTCGACAAAATTACTACACGGAATACATCATGTATTTGGGACATGTTCGGTGGGAGTTCTAGTCGATAGGACAATTCCCCAATCAGATCAAGGATCTAATAATGGAAAATGTGCATTGGACTAATATTTCCCTTCTTCCTAAGTCTCATTACTCTCTTCCATGGAGATATGTGAAGAAATACCATGTCTCCTAAATCAAAATTTATGCCTCATCGATGATTGTCAGTATACCTCTTTTGTCAACTCTGGGTAGTGTTGATGTTCTGCTAGATGGTCTTAACCTTATACACAATTTCTTTGACCATTTCCAGAACTAGAATTTTTTATTACCAAAATTCATTCTAACATGTCTTCATCCTACAACTCTTCCCATAAAGGGCTTTATAAGTAGACATTTTGATTCTTGAGTGGAAACAGTTGTTTTATGTGAACTCCATAAAAGTATGATGTTGGTCCCATCCACCTTTAATTCAATTTACCAAGCCCTCAACATGTTCTCAAGTTTCTGGATAGTCAAATCATATTTCCCATTATTTTATGGGTGATAGGAACTGCTAAAGTTTATCTCAGTGTTCAGTGTGTATTGGAGAGTCTTCCAGAATATAGAGGTGAATCTTTGATCTAGATCAGAGATAATTGATAATGGTAATCCATGCAGTGTTAAAAAATCCATGATGTATTTTAATGCCATTTGATCCATTGAGATATCCTCTCGAATTTCCATGAAGTGTTTAGTATTTGTAAGATGATCCACAACAACCCAGATAACATTATTTCCTATGGATGTCTTTAGAGGTATAGTGACAATTTCTATGGTAATGTTTTATAATTTCCATATTGGTATGGGTAATGGTTTAATCATCCCCTTAATATTATGCCCCTCAGCCTTCACTTTCTGACATATCGAGCACTTTGAGGTATTTTTATTGTTCTCATTATTCATGTTATCTCAAAAACAATTCTATGGGAGATCTTGGTACATTGTTGTGTTTCCTTGGTGAAAAGAGAAATTCAAACTACGCGCATCTTCCAAAAGTTAATTCCTTATCTCTGGATTTGATGTAACCTATAGTCTTGACCAAAATCATAGAATTCTTTCTTCATTAAAATTGAACTCCAATGATTTCCCTTTTTTGGTTGTTTCCACATTATTCTAAATTCCAACATTATATTCAAACCCTATATTTAAACTAGTATTGAGATCACTATTAAATGGATATATTATCAATGGTAATGATACTAAATGTTCATTTAAATCCAATTAGATACAATAATATAGAAAGAAGTTTATTTTTATCTAAATACATAATTCACCTTTTCATTGATTATCTTCAGCTCAAAAAAATCATGATAAAGTAAAATTATCCTTCACAACGAATTGATGACTGGTTCAATTATCTACATAGAGTACAATACTTCTTCAAAGTGGATCAGTATTTTGGATATTACCATAGAAGGGTGAAGTAGGAGGATATTTACAATACTACTTTTCATACATGTTAAAGGATTTGTGAATTTATATTAATTCCTTTCAGACTCACTAATTGTTCAGAAATATTCATGGACATGATGAATATAGTCTTTAGTAATTACCTGAAAAAAATTAGTTTTTATTTCAAATATTCTAATATATTCCAAAACCAATTTGGAGAATCTAAGCACAATATGTGATACCTTGCTAAAGAAGAAGATCTATGCAATGTATATAAAGTGTGAGGTTTGGTAGAAGGAAGTCTCATTCTTGGGGAATATCATCATAAGAAATTGTTTATTCCATGGATCCTTAAAAAGGAAATTGAGGGATAGATGGGGATGATATTTGTGATAAATATCCATAGATTTTTTTGGGTTAGCTAGATTTTATCAATGATTTGTGGGAAATTTATCATGATTTTCAAACTCTCTTAGAAATCTAACTCACAAGGGAGTTATGTTTTCTTGGAATGATGAATGTGAAGAAAGCTTCATGGATTTGAATAAGAGGCTTACCACTACAATTTCTCTCACACAAACCAAAATTGGGGAGTATATCATAATCATCAGTCATGCTTTGAAGAAGGGCCTTGTTTGTGTGTTGATGTACAATGAAAACGTCATCCCATATACCTCAAGGAAGTTGTAAATTCATGATAAAAACAACCCACACATGATATGGAGTTCGAAGCTATGATATTGACTTTAAAAATCTAGCAGCATTATATATTTTGGGCAATGATGGAAATATATACTGACAACAAAATTCTTAAATATAAATTCACACAGAGAGAGATGAATATGTGCCAACGAATATGGTTAGATATCATCAAGGATTACAACTAATCAATCCATTACCACCCCTGGGAAAGATAACATGGTGGAAGATTCTCTATGTAGGATGGACCAAGAAATTACATCATTGATGGGAATTGAAAAGGATCCAATAAACATAGATTTCATGATGATGGGAATGAGAATTAAATAGAATGGAATATCATAAATCCTTTCAAAAATTATTTCTCAAAAATCACTTATAGAGATTTTAAAGGATGCTCAAAAGGATGATGTGGGAATTCACATGAAATCGGAAGCTGTTAAAAATGGAAATTCTTTTGTGTAAAATTTTAATAAAGAAGGAATTTTGAGATTTCGGTGAAGACAATGAATTCCATCAGATCTATATTTAAATAACAAATTTTTGAATGTCAATCATAGTTCAAATTTCACTATTCACCCAAAAAATATGAAGTTGTATCGAGATCTCTGAGAGCACTATTGGTGGGATAACATGAAGTAGGATATCACTGAATATACATCAAAGTTCCTAGTATGTCAGCAATTGAGGGTTGAGAGGCATAAGTCTAAGGGTGTGATGAATCCATTAACCATACCGACATGGAAATTGGAAAACATCACCATATACATTATCACCATCTGTATGAATAAATCCAAATAAAATACTGATATCTTGTTTTTTTGAATCATCTTATAAAGACTATACACATCATTAAAAATTGAGAGGATTTCTCATTAGATCAACTATCACTTATATATATATTAGAAAATTGATAAGGTATCACGGTGTACCAATATCAATTGAATCTAATTGAGATCCAAGATTCACTTATTTGTTCTGGAAGATTCTTCAACAAGCTCTGAATACTGAGCTAATCATCAATATGACTTTTCATCCTGAAACTGATGGCCAAAATGACCAGAATATCCAATCACATGATGACATGTTGATAGCATGCTCAAGGAACTTTATAGAAGGATGGGATTAACAACTTCATCTGGATGAGTTCTCTTACCACGACAATTTTCACTCAAGCCTCAAAATGTCTCCTTATGAAGCACTTTATGTGAAGAGGTTCATAATATAGACATGTTATGATGAAGATAGGGAATGAAAACTTCTAGGTCTGGAAATGGTTGATGATACGGTGGAGAAGGTTAAGACCATCCTAAAGCACATCAATTATCCTAGAAGGTGACAAAATAGATATGCTGACAATCATCGATGAGACCTAGAGTTTGATGTTGGAGATATGGTTTTCCTCCACATATCACAATTTAATAGTGTTTGGATATTTGGGAAAAAGGGAAGGGTTAGTCCTAGGTACATCAACCCTTTTGAGATCATTGATCTCATTGGAGTAGTGGCCTACTCTGGAGAACTCCCACTGAACATGTACCATGTTTGTGATGTGTTCCATGTATCACTCTTGAGGAAGTACATACCTAACCCATCACATGTACTCATTCTAGAGGTGGTAACACTGAGGAATGACCTTTCCTATGAAGAGATTTCAGTGAAGATCTTAGATATTAGGGAAAAAGTTCAAAAAATAAGACAATTCCACTTGGAAAAGTGTTGTGGAGAAACCAAATATTTGGTGAAGCAACATGGGAACCATAGGAAGTGATGAGGTAGAGTTACCCACATCAGTTTTAGTTTGGGAGATGGAAATTTCATGGGAGAAAATTCATATGGGGGGGAGGTGGTAATGAACCAAACTATTATAAATTATATTCACATTCATTTAATTATATGTATTATGGATATACAATACACATTCACTTCATTGGTTTTATTATATCCAATAAGATTTTCATGAATAATAAATATCATTACCACTGGTAATGTAGTCATTGAATTGTGATGACATGCCTAGTATAAAATATAGGGTTTTAATAAATCCTGTTGTCACAGAAAAACGAAGTGATGGCCTCAACCAGTAGGATCATAACATATGAAGCCAATTTATCCAAGCTTCGTTCGAGATAATGTTTTTGGGATTTTCACTAGACCAAGCCCATGTTAAGATCAAACAACATAAAAATGCATGAAATTTTTTCTGATAAAAGTTCTGGCTTATTGAGATCACAACCCAAACCATGCTCACCGAAGAGCCGCATAAAATCCCACCATCGCACACCTTACTCTTTGGTCGTATTCTAGTGTAATAAAGGTATATGTAAAAAGACCACACCATTATGATTATGTGAATTATTTTTGTATAGAATAATGAATATACTTTCATTCAATGATTGTTACTTTGTAAATGATTTTTAAAGCACAAATAATATTTTTGGTTAATATTCAAATTTAATTAAGAAATCTATTTTAATGAATTAATGGATTTTGTTATTAAATATTATTTTAATAAAAAATTATTATTTAATTCCATTTATTAAATATAAATGATTGTATATTTTTTATAAAGTGGATTTTAATTTTTTTTAAGGTTTGAAAACTGTTTTTTTCAAAACCACCCATTTTTAATAAATGTCATTTTTTATTTAAAATTTAAAAATTCACATATTTATAAATTTAATTCAATAATATGAATAATATTTTTTTAATTAAGACATCAAAATTATCCAACAATGATTTTTTCATAATTTTCCGATATATCTAAATGTTTGGGTAAAAATTAAATACTGTATAAATATATAAGGAGTTTAATAACATCAAATAACCTAATAGTAATGTAATAAATAACATTAAAATGGATATTTTACCAAATCTATCTTTTTTTTAATTTAAAATAATTAGATTTTTAATTTCATTGAGTTATTTTATAATTCCTTAGTGAATCCATCAAAATGTATACTATATCTTATGATTTCAAATTCATTTCCATGAAGGTGTGACTTACCCTCACATAATAAAGGGAAATATTTTAATATATTCAACCATTATTTTTTTAAAATAATGTAACCACTCCACTTTTCCAGAATCCATTGGAAAAACCCTGAGATGGTTTGTGATTTTGAATATTTTAGTGTGTAGTGTCCAAAATATAAATATGTAAAAATTACCCCTACTTTCCTATATAAACTCAACCGAGAAACAATTCCTCTTCATTTGTAGAATATTCCAGAACATAGAGGTGAATCTTGGATCTTGATCGGATACAATTGATAGTGGTATGCCATGCAGCCTTACCACTTCTCCAATGTAGATCTCTTCCAGTTGATCCAATGAGAAATCATCTCAAATCACAATGAAGTGTGCATTATTTCTTTGATGAACCAAAATATTCCAGATATCATTGTTTCCTTTGGATGTCTTCAGATGTCCTGTGATAATGTCCATGGTCATGTTTTCCCATTTCCATATCGGTATGGGTAGCGGTTGCATCACCCCCTTAGAATTGTAAATCTCGGCCTTCACTTGCTAACAATTGAGAGACATTGATGTATACTCAACGATCTACATCTTCATGTTTTCCTGACAATTGTGATATCGTAGAACTCAATACATCTACATGTTTCCTGGGTGAATGGAAAAATTTCCAATATGTGCATCATCAAATTTTTTTTCTTTAAATATTAATTTCATTGAACACGTAGTCTTGACCAAAATATCAAAATTCCTTCTTCATTTACATTGAACTCATAGGATTTCCCATTTCATATAATTTTGACTTTCTTCTGAATTCCAACATCATCTTATTTAGAATCATTTATCCTCTCAAAAAATAGATAGTTGAAAAATCATTTGTGAATGTATTGATGATGTTACCTTCCATGTGAATCCCATTTCCATCTTCAGAAAATCAAATAAGATTAGATCCTTTTCAATTCTCATCAATGGTAGAATTACGGGGTTTTTTTCTACACAGAGAATCTTCCACCTTGCCTTTTTTCCAAAGTGATAACGGATTGAGCAGTCGTAATCCTTAATGAGCTCAAAAAATATTCGTTGGTACTTGTTCATATCATTCTATGTGAATATAAATTTGAGACTTTTTTATCCGTATATATTCCACACATTTTCTACAATGAGATAATACCGCCATATTTTCAACACAAAGATTAGCAATGCCAACTCGAGACCATACATATGATAGTTATTATCATGAATTTTCCACTAAATTTATGAATAAGAAATATATTTTTCATTTTAACTCAAGTTACATCAAAAGGAGAATTATAATATTTTCTAGAAGAAGATTATCAAAAATTTAAACATGTGATACCACAGTTAAAAAAGCTTTCCCAAATGATTTAATATCATTTATTTTAGGTCAAGGTGACTTTTAATTTATTATCATGAGATAATCAAAATCATGATAAAAAACAAGTATCAATTTCCATGAATTTATTACTTGTTCAATCAACTACATGGATCACAATACTTATCCAAAGTGGATATGCGGACGAGATATTTCAATGTAAGTGTGAAGAAGGAGGATATTCCCAATACTGTTATTTGTACAAGGTACAAAAACTATGAATTCATTGTAATGCCTTTCAGACTGACTAATTTTCCATCAATCATCATGGACTTGATTAATAGAGTTTTAAGAGAGTACCTCAGAAAATTTTTGGTTGTCTTTATAGAAGATATTATAATTTACTCCAAAACCATGGAGGAGCATGAGGAAAATATTAGCAATGTTCTAGAGACGTCGATAATGGAAAATCTCTATGAAATGTATAGCAAGTTTGAGTTCTGGTTGAAGGATAATTCATTCTTGGATAATATCATCACAAGAAATGAGATACCAATGGATCAATCCAAAACAAAAGCAATAGAGGGATGGTCGAGGCCAACATATATGATAGATATCTATAGCATCCTGGGGTTAGCGTGATATCATCACTAATATGTGAGAAATATTTCATGATTATTAATCACTTATGCCAAGGTAACTTGGAAGGGAGTCATGAATTCATGGAATGATGAATTTGAAGAACGGTTCATGGAGTTGAAGAAGATGATTATCACTGCCCATGTGCTAACATTACCCATAAGTGGGTAGGTTTTTGTAATATTTTGTGATGATTTGAATAAGGGAATGGGTTATATGTTGATTTAAAATTAAAAAGCCCTAACCTATGCTTCATAAAATTTGAAAATTCATGATTATAACTATCCCACATATGATTTTGTGTTGGAAGATATAATCATTGCATTTAAAATATTGCATAATTTTCAATTTCGGGGAAAAGTATGAATTATATATAGATCAGAAAAGACTCAAATATATATTCACACAGAAAGATATGAATGTGCTCTAAGGAATATGTTTATATCTCATCATGAATTATGACTCCTTAATCAATTACCACCCTAAGAAAGTGAATAAGGTGGACGATTCTCGATGTATAAATGATCCAATGATTATATCATTCACGATAATTGGGAATGATACAATCTTCTTAGATTTGATGACTATGGAAATGGGATTCATTGAAAAGGGGATATCATCAATCCTTTCAGGAATGATTGCTCAACCATCAGTTTTTGAAAGGTTAAAGGATTATAAAAAATTTGGTGTTTGAATTCTGAATAAAGTGAAAAATATCAGAAAATGGAAATCCTATGTGTTCAATATTAATGGAGAAGAAATTATGAGATTTCGGTCAAGAAAATGTCTTCCATATAATACAGAGTTAATGAATGAACTTTTGGATGATGCATATAGATGTAATATCAACATTTACATAGGAAACAAAAAGATGTATCAGAATCTCTGTGAGCATTTGTGGTGGGATAACATGAATAATGTAGATCGCCAAATATTCATTAGAGTGCTTGGTATGTCAGCAGGTGAAGTATGAGATGCTGAATTCATAGGGGATGATGAAAAAATTACCCCTAACAACATTAAAATGGGATAAAATCACCCTGGAATTTTTCACCAGACATCAGAAGACATCCAAAGGAAACAATGTTATCTACATTATGGTGGATCGTCTTTCAAAGACTGCAAAGTTCATTAGGATTCAAGAGAATTTGTCATTGGATCAACTGGCTGGATACACATCATAAAATTGGTAAGGCTTTACGAAGTACCACTATTAATTATGTCTGACCAAGATCACACATTCAACTCTAATATTTGGAAGATTCTCTAGCAGGCTCAGAATATTTAGCTGAAATTCAGTACACCTTATCACCCTGAAATTGATGGAAAATCTGACCATACTATGAAAAAACATGTGATTTGGTTGAGTGAATGCTCAATGGACTACTAAGTAGGATGAAATCAACATATTCCTATAGATTAGTTATCATACAATAATAGTTTCCACTTAAGAATCCAAATGTATTCTTATGAAGATCATTATGGGAAGAGGAACAAAACACCGACAAGTTGGGACGAAGTTTGGGAGTGAAAATTTATCAGTCTAGAAATGGTTGAATAAATGGTGGAGAAGGTTAAGAGCATCTAAAAACACATCAAATCTTCTCAGAGTCAAAAAATGATATATTCTAACAACCATCAATGATACCTAGAGTTTGATGATGGAGATATGGTTTTCTTATGCCTATCTCCATAGAAGTGAATAATGATATTTGAGAAGAAGGTAAAGCATAGTCCAATGTACATCTGCCCTTTTGATATCCTTGATCATGTCAGAGCATTGGCCTATAAAATATCACTCAACATGAAACTGTCTCAACTACATGATGTTTTCCATGTATCAATCTTGTGAAAGTACATACCTATCCCATCACATGTTCTCAATATAAAGGTGGTTCCAATTTATAATGACCTATACAATAAAGAGAATCTGGGGAAGATTTTAGCTTATAGGGAAAAGTTTCTAGAAAATATAATAATGCCCATCATCGAAGTGTTGTTGAGAAACTAGAAGTTTGAATAATAAACATGGGAACCAAAAAAGGCGATAAATAATAGTTACCCTCATTTATTTTAATATGGGAAAATGAAATTTCAAGGGACAAATTTCTTATGGAGGGATGGTTGTAAAGACCAAATCATTTATGAATAAAATTACCTTTCATTTAATTAAATGTCTAATGAATTTTAAAAAAACATTCACTCATTTTGTTTTATTATCTCCAATTTTATTTAAATAAACATTAAATATCCTTACTATTTATAATATATCCATTTAATAGTGATAACATGAAATATATGGATTTAAATAATCAATTTGACACAAACAAAGAAATTGATGGCCTCAACCTCTAGGATCATACCCTTTGACGCCCATTTATCAGAGATTTATATGGAGATATCATTTATATGATTTTACCTATAGTAATCCCAAGCTGAGATCCAACAACTTAAGCATGAACAAAACTATTTCTAGAATATGTTCAAGCATATCAGGATCATGGTTCAAAACATGTTCACTAAATTGCCCCATGATACCCCACCATCACAAACATTACACATAGGTCGTTGTTGGTGTAATAAATGGATATGTAACAAGACTATAAAATTATGATTTTTTAAATAATTATTTTATAGAATATTTAATATACTTTCATTCTAAAATTTTTTCTATTTAAAATAAATTTAAAGCACAAATAGTATTTTTTTTAATATTTAAATTTAATTTAGAAATAAAAACTATAAGTGAAACATTGTGTGTAATATCAAATTCAATAAACATCTTCCATGGGGATGGATAAAATAGTTGTTTTAGTTACTAATAGATTCTTTTTTGGTATTCTATTATATTATTAATTGTCAAGTTGGACGTGCTTTAACATCCCTAAATGTTTAATGTGATCATCAGTGCATACCTTCTTCCCAATGTATGTTATCCCCTGGGATTGTTTTCTAGGGAATTATCAGAATGTTCATTGATCAAGAATATGGGAGGTCGAGCGCAACTCACCCTTTAGGGGAGGGTTTCAGTGGATTAATGTTTTATGCACGACTAATTTTAAGGATTTTATTCATAGTCATGAATCTTCCAAAAATCCCAATGTGGGACTGGTTACAGTCCACTGTTAGTAATGGATTATAATCATTCATCTATTTGAGCATATGTATGTATTATAGGTTTTATTTATGTAATGTAATTAATAGTGATACGTAGTTTGGGATGCTATTTTTTAAAACCAACAGAGTGGGTATATTTGGAGTTTATCACCATCCGGGGTGGTGGTGGGTATTATGGAGTTGGGATCAATCCCATGAAAGGGGGAAACAATTGTATCCCTATTAAAGGAATCAGAACCCAAATATTTTAGTTTCACTTAATGGGAAACATCATACCTTTAAATTTCATGTGATAAGGTCCAAATATATGAATTTTAATGTAATACAATGTGTAATTTGGGTTATATATGCATTGAAATGGTTAGTGTGGGACTAACTAGTGATATTCCCAATTTTATTGATTTTTTAATGTAGTATAGATCATTGGGAGTAGGACCAGTTCATTGCTAAAATTTAATCATAATATATTTTATTAGATCTACCAATTTTAATATAACTCACTATGTGGATCATAGAGAATATAGACCAAATGAGGATTATATAATTAATATCTAGGAGGAATATCACCCTCTAAGTGGGGGTGTCTTGTCATTGGGATTTTGGAATGATGAAAATAAGAGAGTTATAGTTGTTATATTTTAACCTTAAAGAGGTTACCTGTGTATCCTATTTAAATTAAAATAAAATATCACATAGTTTGAGTGACATAGTTTAAGGTCTTATGATGGGATCATACCATGTAATTTAACATCATTTGGTAAGGATGTTGTCATATAGTTATATGTTGTATGATTATGATGTTGTTATATAGTTGTAACCCATCTGACTTTTCTATTTGTAATTCCCCAAGATTTTTTGAATTATTATTATTTTAATTAATTTAATATTTGATATTTTCCATTTCAGAGAACACTGAATATAGATTTTGTTATACGAAATCACTAAGTGCGGCTTGTATTATATGAAAAAACAAGTCAATATTGTACTACATTAAACACATATATTATAATTAGGTACACACAAAACTATGTTTTACTTTGATTATACAAAATAACAAGTCCTTTTGATATCTAGTGATAAATGCAAGTCTGAGTTTTACCAAACTATAATATAATATTAATATTATTATTAAAATATTAATATATTTACCACCTAGATATTATAGAGAATGTTATGAATAAGAATATATAAATTGTTAGAATTTTACTTACACATGTATATTAAACTAATATTTTGTTTATCAATTACTATAATTCAATGTCATAACCATTTTAAAATAAAAAATTACTTTTCTATGAAAACTATTTTTCTATGTATAAACTCAATTTTATCTCCAAATTTAGTCAAACCAATTTTAATTAATGTTTTAAATATAATTTATAGATGATATATTAAATCAATATTTTTTATAATAATCCAATATATTTGATATGTATAAGATATGAATAAAAATTAGTTTATGAATAAAAATATATATTTTTCGAAAAAGAAATTTTACCACCTTTTAATAGAGAACCCATTTTCATGATGACTTTGTAAACATTTATAATTTTAATTTTTATAAATAAAAGTTATTTTTTAAATATACACATAAAAATTATATATAGGTCATTTGTTTTTTGTATTTTTATGTGATGTTTCATTTTTTGATGAATATTGAATAATAATGAATTTTAATTATAAAATAAATTTTCATCTAATTTTTTATCAAGTTAAATTTTGTTTTTATATGTTTAAGAATTTATTTAGTTCAATTAGACAACAATTTATTAAGTTTAGGTCATTGAAATCAATTTCAATTTGAAATATGATATAAAAACTTACTAATCATTTGAGTTTTTTATTTTAAAACCCTGCTTTTTCATCTAATCTGTGGTATTAGATTTGATTTAATTTCTTCCACATCATTGATTTGAATTTTAAAAATGGTTTAAATATTTGGGATGATAAAAATTTATAATTTAAAATAATTAAAACTTATTTTTTGAAAAAAATCAATGTGGATAATTAAAATTAATTATGATGATTAAGAGGAAATTTATTTTGACAAAGGACTAAACCATACACTTAATGTAAAAAATGAACTATAAACTTGTAAAAAAGAAATTTGTTGACCTATTTTGACCCTATAATATACTGTATCAAATATATTTTATTATTGGAGAACTTTTCATAGGAAAAACATGCGTGGAATTTCATTTTAAATAATTTACTAGAATGCCACACCTACTCCGCTACTAAAATGAACTCACCCCACCAACTTATCCAATAATGTAAAGCCATATGGATCACCCAAAACAATCCCAAATAATCACACAAAATCCCTCCATTTAAACTATAATCCTCCATCTTGGAATAATTACATCCAAGGGAGACCTTTGGTGGCAACCAAAAGAAGTTACCCAAAGTAGAGGTAACATCCTTTCAAAATCACTTTTGTTTTATTATCATTGTACACCCCCTCAAATATTCATATTACATGATTAAATAATTAAATAATAACCTTAATATAATGATATGGTTTATTTATATGGTTTTTATCTACAATTATAGAGATTGTTCCAATAGGTAACAAGCTTATCGTTCTTGTGTACATTAAACTACCGCATCACAAAATGATGCTGCTCGTTTTTCCTTTATCAAATCTCATGGTTAGTAATAATGAAGTAGAATATGGTTTAATATTATATATATATATGATATTTAACATATATTTATTATTATTTAATTATTATAAAACACATACCTTAATACATTCCATTTTTTCATAAATATGATCATTTCATTTGGGGAAGTGTGGACTACCGCCACCTCAAAGCGATGTGATACGTTCACATTGTACATGGAATTTATTAAGGATGGGTTTTTGGAAATTATATGAATATATGAAATAATAATTAAATTTTAATCAGATTACATATATAAATATATATTTTTTACATTTATTATTTTAATTTGACAATAAAATAGAACCAACGTTCACCCATACGTTTGGTCTACCATCTCCTAGATTGGTGTAATCTATTTCAATTTTATATATTCTATTGATTATGATAAATACATATATAATGAATATATATGATATTTTTTCCATGATTTTAATTATTTAAATATTTAAATAGTTATATGACTAAAAGGATAAAGAATAAAAACCCATAACATATAATAAACACAAATTAGATATTTCTTGAAACATAAAATTAACATGGAGTTGTAGATAAAGGAATAATATAATGTTATAAAAACACATATATGGTATTAGATATAATAATATTGTTCTATGTTAGATGTATAATACACATATATTTATTTTACAGAAGTTTTAAAATTGTATGAATAAAATCAAGATTTAAGGTGAGAGAATTTCATCTCACATTTTATTTCCATGTGATACATGCCATTTTCACCACTCACTTATAATTTTTTGTGTATATTATTCTATATGAAATTTTATATCATTAGATTAATTTATCTAATGATATTATAGTTTTCAATTTTTGTTATTATTTCATGGGATCACAATTCCAAATTCACTCAAGTCGTTAGGGTTTTCTAATTTCACTTTTATTTTCTGCGAGACACAAGCCATGTTCATCTCCTATTTCCAATATGTGGGTGTATACTTCCCATGTATGTAACCTGTTATTCATATAATTAAATTAACTGGTATTTATATATAAATTATATGATTTTTCTTCCGTGGGGTTTGTTTTTAAAAACCCAGTAAATCAATAATGTAATTTTCCATCAATTTACCATCAATAAGACACATTCCATGTTATGTACCTATATATTTTTTTATGAGGAGTATATACTAACATTTACATATTTTTATTGAATATAATTCTTGTAATTATATTTTAACCTTCGTGTATTTTTATTATTTCTATTGTATTATGATTTAATTTTACCAAAGTTGTAACATTTTATTTCTACAATCTCATCATTTATCAAGATTGTTTATGATAATGCTTCCCTTAATGAAATATTATTATCATTATATCATAAAATATCATGAAGTTTCTTAACCTCTTGTTATTAATGTCACATAAAATTAATGGAACCATTGTTTGAACTCTATGTTAGTTATGATAATTATGAAATTTTTTATGAAAATATTACTTCATTTCTCATTTTAGTTAGAACATTGTGTTCTATCAAAAACACTTTTTATGGAAATGTTTTAAAATTATCCTATGATGTATAATAAATTTTTTTACACATTTTTAACCTTTTTAAAGAATTACTTTAAAATTAATGTTCATATTTTTCTCCGATCAAAGAACATTTTAAAACATTTAATGTTAAAAAAGAAATGTGTGGAATGTATAGACTTATACACGATCATTACCATCATTTAATTGATTATTCTACTATATTTTTAGAATGTTTTTAAAAGAAAATTATTTATATAATTCTGTATTTTTACGGGTTTAAGATAGATATCAAATATAAAGGTTTTCAAAAACATTATATGTCTAAAAAGTGTTTTAAAATTTATTTAAGATTTCATTCAATGTTTTCTTAAGGAAATTTTAACGTAAAAAGGTTATTAAAATTCATTATGTTTTAGAATTAGTTTTTCATAGAGGAAAATATAGTTTCATCATTATTTTGTTTAATTAAATTATACAGTTTTATTTATATGAAATGGTTTATTAAATGTTTTTATAGAAAATTATTTTAAATAAAAGTCTATTTTCTTTAAGAATTGTATCATGGGATATTTCGAAATTATTTTCCATACATAATGAAATAAATTGATATAGTTACAATTTATTGGGGATATGATCCATGAATTCCATCCATATTACTTCCTAAATAGTTTTTGTTTTTATAGAATGATGTTTATAACATCTGTTTCACTTCAACTGGTTGTATGCTCTTAAAACCTGCTTCCTTTTATAGGGTTTTCTTCGATCAAGTGATTAAGAGTCCTATGTATTTTACATTGGTCATGGTATGATTAAATGTCTAGGATACCCATTTCATTTCATGGGTTATGATATGATGTTAATGAATACCAACTCTTTTTATGGGTAATAATATAATGTATGTTTTATTGTCTTGTGGAACATGTATTCATGATTTTATTTAGAGATAGAATGACATATATATCCCTAAAATTCATTTGGTAATGATTTAAATCTCATGAGATAATTATGGGAAAAAGTCATTGGAAATAGGGTCATCCAGATCAAAATTTTGAAATAGGAGTGTCCTGGTCTACTATGAGAAGTTGGGGAAACCTAATACAATATTGGAAGATAGGGAAACAAGATTTCATATAAGGAAAGGATTATGACTTGGGATTGTGGTGTGTCCTGTATGGTAGGTGCAATCCCCTTGAGGTTCCCTGATATTATTTTGGAAATGAACTTTAAATTATATATAATGATGTTGCAATTTTAGGTATCTACCACATATTCAATGTATTATGCCTTTATTTGCTCACATGGTCCATGTTCTTGATTATATAATGATTCAGGTCATATAAACTGCCAGTATTTATTCCATGTCTCATTATTAGGATATTTTTATGCAGGGTATGATCTTAAAATGTTACTATCATGTTCTCATACCCTTATTCTCGTGTTATGATTACATGTTTCCTTTATTTACCCATACCAAAAATTCAATATCACACATTTATTAGGTTTCACATTCCTAGGTTATGAAGAAAAGATTTAATTATTATTTCTAAATGGTAAGATCGTTAAGAGAGTTTTTGGAGGTCTATCTACAAAATAAATGAATGTTTCTCATGTTTCCAAATAAACTATACATTTACAATCCTTAGGAATGTATTTTTGTAATGTGTAGAATATTAATCTAAAATGATGTAATATGTTTGTACGTTAATCCTGGGATTATATGGTTTATATTAAAGGAATGGTTTAGTCAACCTTTGGAAATTAGGATGAGAAAACATTAGTGAGACCCATGTTAATATTTATATGGATATTTCCAGTGATGTATCTATGGAAATGTCTAAGGATAAGTTAATGAATAAGAAAATGTCCTAGAATATTGTTAAAGGATAGATTGAGTGGTTTTGTTAGATATATATCCTTTTCTGGATAGTAAAAGTAGATGAGGATCTATAACATATCAATTAAAGGTTAAAAACCATGAAAAAACCCATCTAGAGATGACTCGAACATGAACTAGTGCATGATAACCAGCCTTGCTTCACACCTGGTTTGACACTCTCAGGGGATATTCTTTGAAAATTAAAAAACTATTTATGAACCATAATGAAGGTCCAAAATAGAAGATAAATATGAATAACCTAGGATAAAACTAATATTATATAGATTGAATATATAGGCCTCATGGTCAAGACATCATTTATGTAATTGTTTTCATTATTATGTGTTCATTTTCTATGATAATTGATTCTCACACTATGCTTTCTGGTGTTAGTCAATGGTTGGAATATGAAAGAATTGGGTTAACGTTTAATATTTCTGATGTGGAATGTATTTTCAATATAGAAATAGATTCTCTTGGTTTTCATGAAGAGAATTATGTTGTATGTACGAGTATTAGTTATACTTATGAATATAATGAGATCGAAAATGGCATGTGAAAGGTATAAGATGTTCTAACAGTATTTCTTACATTAAAAACAAGAAGAATGATTATATTGAGGGTTAAGAACCATAATCCATGATTAATGTTTCATATTTTATGACACAAGATATAATGGAATAAGATGATGAAGCTCAGGTAATGGTTGGAGAATTATGTTGGATGATTTAATTGCATATTTTTTTTGAATTCAATGATTTTGTTATATGAATAATGAAATATATAAGTATTTTTTGAATACATTTTTCATTAATGATTGAAATGGATATTTTCAATAGTGATTAAGGTTTAGAAAATTGATTTAATATAAAAGTTATAATATGAAATATGGTATGGTAACTTTTACTGTGTTAAAGATGTAGAGAAAATTCTGATTAGTATTGATAAAGAGATGATTTATATGGATAAATTAAATCATATAGTACTAATTTACTAATAAATGACCACTTATTTGTTGTAATATTATTCTATGTCATCATAGATGATGTTGAAAATATATTTGGTTTAAGGATTATATATAGAAAATTCTGGAATATATAATCATGCATGTTTCCAAAAAGTATTTATGGTAATTGAGGATATTACCATGTTTTGATATAATATACAATGAGGGTATTCACATGATAAAATTTGAAAAAAATAGATAATTTTTTATATATGGTGGATCAATGTTATACTTATTTAGATACATTCTTTCTAAATTTTTTGATTTTCATCTTTCATAAGGATTATCCGGTTAACAATTTATGGTAATTATAAGTTAATCTTCAGATATTTTTTGTGAGATTATATTATTGCCTACCCACATGAGAATTTATACATATTGGATAACCTGTTCTAACCAATTTTTGTTTATGGGAACGTAAGACAGACGGGATGAAATATCATGGATCTCATAATTTGTTAGTTCTTTTTGAATGAGAAATTCACCTTCCTTTATAGTGAAAGAGGTAAAGTTGATATTTGTTAAGACAAGACCAAAGGGTGAGATTTTATTAATGAATGGGAATGAAATCTATTAAGTATATATTCTTGTGAAAATAATATTCATCATTATAAAAATGGTCCTAAAATAAATTTTTTTCCCACTATCATCATTTTTTAGGATATCATTGACCCATTTTATGCTGCTTCACCTTATGGTTTTATTATTGTCAACTATCTGTACATTACCCGATTTATTATGATCAGTGATATGCATTATTATCAAGGATATTTTATAATTTTCATCCATGTCCAATGTTTTATTCATACTGTAATTCCCCGACCCATGTTACCCAGAGTCAGTGCATTATTAAATAGTATTGGCATGATACAAGGAATCATGTCCTAAAAGACTGATCAGTTTTGTTTCCTAGGAAGTACAAGATACATTTATAAGTTGTAAATTACATGAGGAAATAAAAACGTCAACAGAAAACACTTGTATCCTTAGCCTATCACTATAGGTCAGCCATTAAATACTTCTTCGTATCCTAGGTAAAATAAAACATATAAAGATGTGAGCTCAAGTGCTTAGTATGGATAAAAATAGAGCGGGAACTTTCATAAATAATTATAAACTTTTAATGAAATATATAAGACACAAAAACTGTTAAACCTAAACATCATCATAATATGGAAAATATAAAATTATATAATTTCATTTACTTATTCACTTGGATATTCTACTAGTCGAATAATCACATGCAATAACAATATCCTCCTTGATAATGATGGAATGCATAATCCCAGACTTCATAACAACATAGTCAAGGCCTTCTTCCAAGACTACAAATAAAATTTCTCAAGGCCTTGTGCCAAGACACTAGTTTGTCTCATGAGACGTACCTATGCATTGAGGATCTATAGAGGGATCCAACCATCACTTAGTAAGTCCAATGCGTTCCTCCTATAAAAAAGTATAAACATCACATAATCATTCATATTAAAACTAGAAAAAAAATTCAATACGTTATCCATAAACCATGAATGGTACAATAATAACTCATCCACATTCAAATATATCACAAAACATTTGATACAATATGGATGATTTGTATCATAATAAATCAGCTTCAAACAAGTTTAAAATCTATCACAGGATGTTGCCATAGATGAAATCAAAACATTTTGAGAGAAATATATCTTTCTATTTTGTAATGATTTTGAAGTAATGTAATTATAAATGAAAAAATTTATTTTTAAAATATTATTAAAATCTTTAAAGGGAAGATTTGAAGGTATTATAATGGTAGAAAATAGCCGTACTTTCAGTATATGTTTTAAAAAGACATTCTTACCATAATTTTGTGGAAAAGGTCATAAAGTAATTTGTTTGTAAAATGATGGAATGATTTATTTCAAACCATTTTATAAAAAGTATAACAAGGGTATATATGAAATTAAACCATAGTCTAGTAAACTGTAAAAAATGTTTTGAAATATGTTTTTAAGAAAAACTATGTGGATGATAAAGAAGTCCTAGTAGATACTTGTGAAAAAACAACCTCAGATAATAAAGAGATTGTGAAATTAACCATTACCTTGTACTTTTTGTTGGTCGAGGGTATGTTAAAATCCTATATAATAGTTAAATAATTGTTAATAAATTATACGATAACCATATACATAAAGATGATATCATATATGATCTTCTAATATTTTGTTGTTTATAAAATTTTAGTACTATCATCATTTTGGGTGTTAACTGATTCATTTTCCTTTATATGATTGGTTACGTAAGCCATGTTTGTAATGAATAGGATATATTTGATTCATATACATAATGATGTTATTTACATACACATTATTTTTAATAATAAAATGAAAATTATTCTTGAATTATTAAGATGGGGAATGAATCTCATCGCGTTTGTGGAGACGGTAATCCGTACGTATGAATGAGCACCAATATCATTATATTAATGGATAAGTAATATGAAATTGGATGGTATATAAGATATACATAATCATTAACAAGTTATATTTATTATTTACATCATTTATACTCATTATTATACCCATCCAAATAATGAAGTGTTTGAATAATAAACTATTGACATGGAGATGGTAAGTCGTACGTATGCATATATGGTGTCTTTGTCATTTTTAGGATGCATATAATAACAAATATGGTTGTACCATATTAATAACAACATCACCATGTTTCTAATATAATGGATTTATTACTTTGGTATGGAAAACAATGAAGAGAATGTGGAAGAAGAAACAAACATGAAAGAGGGTGGTGAAGTAATTACCTCTACTTCAGGTGTTTCCTATTGAGTTGAACAAAAGGGCACCTTAGGATGTATTTTTGATCAATGTGTGGCCTATAGTTATAATTGAGGTATGTTGGGAGGATATTTGAGTAAGGGTTGGAAGATCCAAAAGGCTTTGGTGGAGTGAAATTAAGAGAATGGGAAGTGCCCTTTTATAAGACATGTGTGGGTCACTTTAGTAAAATTTTGAAATATTATTTTATCATAAAATCATAATCAGTTTTTAATGGCTCCAAAATAAATTATTTCGAAGATATAGTGGGTATGGGTTGAAAACACACAAAACATAGGTTTTAAAAAGGTTTAAGTCCTCATTTTAACCTTATCTTAATGATTTAACTCTTAGTTAAATATATGGATATTTACCTGATCTCTTTGTATTTTTATATTATGTGGTTAATAAAAATACTATAACAATCCACGAGAACACCATGTGGTTCATAATTAATATATATAACATTATATAAGACATTGGGATGAACCTTACGTTTTAATAAATATAATATCTATTAATCAAAAATTGAAAATTTTCAGAAAAATGCCAAATATTTAACCTAAGCTAATTATGATATTCTGAATCCAAAAATGAAGTCCATTTTAAAAAATAAAATTTATAAAATTTTAGAAAGTGGGTATTAATATTCATAACGGATATTTTCATTGGTGGTGGTGTGTAAAAACTCCTTGTTGCGTACAACACAATCTACCGCATTATTCAATGTGAAACATTCCATGGAAGCTTGGGGTGTTACATTCTCCTCTTCCTAAAAAACATATGTACTCAAAAATTCTTGAATATTACTATATAAAAATATTCCGATGGTTATTCATTATATGTTCTTCGGGTTCCAACATTGCCTCTTCCATATTATGGTTTATCCAGATAACTTTTAACTGACAAGTTGCCTAGTTTCTCAGCACTTGTTCTCTTGTATCAAGAATATTGACTGGCTCTTCATAAAAAGACAGATCAGGTTCCAGTTCAATTTCTTCAAAGGTGAGTACATGAATTGGGTAAGGCATGTATTTTATCAACAGTGATACATGGAATACATCATGAACTTTGGAGATACATTGATTCATTTCCAAACGATAAGCTACAACTCAATTTTTTTCTAGAATTTTGAAAGGTCTAGTGTACCTGTGACTTAATGTACCATTATTAGTGAATCGTATAACACCCTTATATGGAGAAATGATCATGAAAACATGATCTCCTACCTAAAAATCATAATCCTTCCTTTGTTAATCAGCATAGCTCTTTTTCCTACATTGAGCTACTTTGATGAGTATTTGGATAACAATTAACTTTTCCATCATTTCCTCAACATGTTCTGGGCCTACAAGTTATCTTTCACCCACATCATCCCAAAAAGTTTGTTTGTGACATATATTTCCATATAATGCTTCAAATGGTTCCATGTTAATACTTTAATGAAATCTATTGTTATAGAAAAATTCTACCATAGGTAAATATTTATCCCACATACATTGAATGTAATGTGAGAAAGATCACAACTTGTCTTCTATTGTTTGAATATTACATTCTAATTTTCCATCAGTTTGAGGGTGGTAGACAGTGCTCAAACGAAGTTCAGTATCTAGGGTATTCTTAAGATTATCTAAAATCATGATGTAAAATGGGGATCACGATCAGAAACAATCGATAGGGGTACTCCATGATGTTTTACAACTTCATTAATAAGTAGTATTTTTATAGGTTCAAGTGGTAAATCTCCTCATATATCAAGAAAATGTTCCTACTTGGTAAGGATATGAACAATGACCCATACTGCATCATTCCTTATAGGATTATTTGGTAGTCCCATGAAAAATTTCATTGTAATATAATCACATCTCTACTCAGGTATAGGAAAAAGATGCTTGACTCTTCTAGGATGTTGTCATCCAGCATTCACTTATTGAAAAACCATACATCTTGACAGAAAATCAGAAACCATTCTCTTCATGTTGTCCCACCAAAAATGATCGTTCAAATCCCTATACATATAAGTTCTACAAGGGTGAATAGAGAAATTGGAGCTTTGGGCATCATCCAAAAATTCCCTTTTCAGATCAGGTATATCGAGTACACAATGTATCTTCCCAAATTTCAATATTCCATCTTCATATATGAAGTTGATCAATCTCCCATCATTCATAGCTTTAATCTTCTTATTAAATTCATCATGATCAGTCTGAGAACTCATTAACCTTTCTAGTAAAGAAGGTTTAAAAACCATTCAAAAAATTATTAATGTTTCACCTTCCATGGTTATTCCCATATCCATATAAATTAGATCCATGAACATATGATCCCTTTCATCTCTCATCTTTTTAAAAAATCCCCGACATTTTCTACCCAAAACAACTCCCACCTTATTTTCCTTCCCCGGGTCGTAGTGTATAGTGTAATAATAATCCTTTATAGTTCAAGACCTCTCCTTTGCCTCATGTTGAGTTCTTTTTGTTAGAAAATATACATCAAACTCTTGTGATCAGTATAATTATCACATTTTTCACCATAGAGATAGTGTCTCCATATTTTTATAGCAAAGATTACAACTGATAACTCAAGATCATGAGTGGGATAGTTTTGTTCACGAATTTTTAGCTGCTGTGATGCATAGTCAATAACTCTAACATTCTTCACAAGGACACAACCAAGTCCTTTCTTTAAGGAATCACTATAAATAACAAATCAATCATTCCCCGATTGTAGAGTCAATATAGAATCATTAACGATTATTCTCTTTAGTTCATTAAGACATTCTTTACACTCTTTTGTACAAACAAATTTATCCCCTTTACGAGTGGTCATTGATAATGGGTTATCCTATCAGGAAAATTCTAGACCAAATGCTGATAATAACCTACTAAACCAATAAAATTGTGTATCTCAGTTATTCTCATCGATGCTGGCCATTCATTGATTGCCTTGGTCTATGAAGTATCAATAGAGATTCCATCCTTATAGAAAATATGGATATGAAATGAAGTATCATGAAGAAAGAATTCACACTTTCAAAATTTCCAATATATTTCATTTCTTCTAAGAGTCCTTATGATGATGTGTAAGTTATTTTCATGATATTCGTAGATTTTTAGTATAGTAAAATATCATCAATAAATACCACTACAAAGTCATCAATATATTCCTTGAAATCTGTATTCATTATATCCATGAAGAAAGATGGTGCATTAGTCAATCCAGAAGGCATTAATGCAAACTCATAATGCACGTACCTGGTTTGAAATGCTATTTTTGGAATGTCCTCCTTCTTCACACACAAATAATGATATCTAGATCGAAGGTAAATATTTGAAAAATATTGGGATCCATGAAGTTGGTTGAGTAAATAATCAATTCGAGGTATGGAATACTTGTTATTTATTGTTATAACCTTGATCTCCCTGTTGTCAATGCACAACCACATAGATCCATCTTTTTTTTAAAAAAAAGGGACTAGGCTCCCCATGGAGAAACACTAAGGCGAATAAATACCTTGTAACTCAATTACACTAGTTGTTTCTTTAGTTCCATTAATTTCACAGTGGCCATTATTTAAGGGTTCTTCGATATGGGCCTCTAACCTGGAATTAAATCAATAGAAAACTCAATTTCTCATTCTAGAGGATTTCCAGGTTAATCATTTGGAAACACATCGACATATTCTTGCACAATAGGTATGTCCTCTATTCTATCATTCTTTTTCCAACCCATATTTATTTCATTCTCTTCTTCCCTAACAATTGAATTTAGTTGAGCTACTGGGGGAAGATCTAGGTAAGAATCTTGTGGTGACGTTTCTGCTATGAAGATAAGGTACATTTTATCGTATCGAAAATTTTAATATCTTTATTCTTACAATAAATTTTTGCATCATTGTCTGAAAGCCAATACATTCTTAGGATTATATCAAATTCAATCATTTGTATGACAATGAAATCCGTATATAAAAAACATTTATATGCCCTCTTGGGGAATGACTCCCATGAAATTGTTGTGATGATACTTACCTAAGGTGTTTTGATTAAAAACTCCCTTGTTATGTCAAATTGAAAATATCTAATTTTCTTAGAGAAACAGGAATATATGAAACAATGCAATGGTCTAGTGTGAAATAAAGAACTGGCTAAACTAGATAAAACCATTAAATTACATTCCATAATGTCTTTCGTAGCATCAACCTCAGCAGTAGTGATCGCATAAGCTTGGCCTTGCTCCCTTGGACTTTTTTGAGTTATGTTCCCTTGGCTCTCATAACATTAATTTTCATAATTTCCCTTTTCTCTAAAATTGTAGAATTAAATATTGACAACATCTTTCTTCCCCTTGCAATCACGAGCTTGGTGGCATTTTTCACCAGACTTATAATAGACTCTCATTCCCTTTATGCAAGTACCGTGGTGTTTCTCCCTACATTTACCGCATGATGGATATTCAAATTTTCCATTCTTCCATTTATTTCCATTTCTAGAGTGTTCTACGGATCTTTTTTTCTCTTTCTTTACTTTAAAGTCATAAGACATGGAGAATTACATTTCTGTCTTGATAGCACATGAGACAATATCTTCGTATGATGGAAATGATTGTGAGATGAATGATCGATGTAGAAATGGTTTTAACCCATCAAAGAATCGATCAATCATACTCCTTGGGTTACGTATATAATCTTCTACATGCCTTGATAACATGGTAAATTTATCCTCATATTTTCAAACATTATAATTCTCCTTTCGCCTCAGAATCAGAAATTTTCTTTCTTTATCCTCTCAATGGTCACGAGGAAAGTATTTTTCTATAAAAATCTCTTTAAACTCCATCCATTCCATATTTTATATTTCATTATCTTCATTTGTGTTTTTAATCAATAACCACCATTGATCTGCATCTCCCATATGGTGATAAACTGCCATGATAATTATTCCCTTTCACTACTCCCCAAAGCAAGAAATAGTTTCTCTAAGGAATTTATCCATTGATCAGCTACTAATAGATTTTTAATCCCATTGAATTTGGGTGGTTGTTTCCTCATGAGGCAGTCTAACAATTATCCTCCTCATTGATGTTTTGGGAGCTCCATACGGCTAAGGTTATTATTCATAACACGAGTAGGCTGTCCCAGTATGGTGATAAGATGATCAGCTCCAGTTGCTTCCCCAGCTCCACTATAATTATCTTGAGTAGGAGGGAAATCCCTACATGGATTATGTGCATTGATATAGTTTCCATTCCTTCCACTAGGTTCCATTTCTAAAAAAATGGCATACAATAGATTAGTTTATGAATCACAAATCACAATTACAAACTTGTAAAATACTTAACATAAATTGAAATATTTATGGTTATAATTCATAATCATAAAAAAATATATTTAAGGAAGTATACAATCATAAACCCATCATAATGGTTTGTAATGAAAATGATAATTATTCTATACTTATCCCCCGGGACTGTCGTAACCAAGAGTGCAACAGGGTCCATTGTCATGAACTAATTCCCATTCGAGTCTAGCTCAATGTGCTATTTATGGGTTTTAACCCTAGGTAAATAGGTTCTAGATCCACGTTTACCTTCTCGTATACAGAAAGGGATGTATTGCTTGGGAAACTCACAAAATCCCTTCAGTACCAAAATTCTAGAATGTTCTTCTATATTAATCCTTATCTTAGGGTAATGTTCTCTAATCAGAGTTTTAATAAATCTAGTTTGCATGGTTTGTACTAAAATTCCTATGATACCAACTCTAATTCCCCGAACCCAGTTACCTAGAGATGGTGAATTATTACATAACATTTTCATGATATAATGAATCATGTCCCAAAATATCGACCAGTTTAGAAGAATTAGAAGTACTAAATACATTCATAAGTTTTACGTTACATCATTAAATATAAACATCGACAATTTTTTCCCCTTTTTAACACACTTATATCCTTAGCCTATCCCTTTAGGTCAGGAATAAAATACATCTTCACATACTGGTAAAGATAAAACATAGAAATGGGTGAGCTCAGATGCTCAGTAAGGATAACAATATAGCAGAAACTTTTATAAATAAGCGTAAACATTATAGGAAATGTATAAAACTAAAAAGAAAGTATTTTAAACTTATACATAAACATAATATGGAAAAGATAATATAAAATAATTCCATTAACTTATTCACATAGATATTCTACTAGTCGAATAATCAAATGGAATGTCAATAACCACTTTTATAATGATGGAATGCATAACGCTAGAGTTCATAACGACATAGTCATGACCTTGTGCCAAGACTACAAATAATATTTTATCAAATCCATATTCCAAGACAGTAGTTTGTCTCATTATACCGAATAATGAATTGAGGAGCTATAGAAGGCTCCACCCGTCACTTACAATGTCCAATTCATTCCTCATGTGAAAAGGTTTAAACATAACCTAAATATTCGTATTAAAACTAGCATTAGAAATGTAAAAACATTATCCATAAACCATTAATGGTATAAAAATAACACATCCACAAAAATTTATATAACAAAACCTTCGATACAATATGGATGATTTGTATCGTAATAAATCAGCTTCAAACATGTTTAAAATCCATCAAAGGATGTTGTCATAGATAAAATTAAAACATTTTGAGAGAAATATCTAGTTTTATTTTGAAATTATTTAGAAGTCATGTAATTTTAAAAGAAAAAATTTATTTTTAAAATATTCTTATAAAATTATAAGGGAAGCTTCGAAGGTGTTAATCAACAGGAAATAGCTGCACCCGCCATATAAGTTAAAAAAAGACATTACTACCTTAATTTTGTCGAAAAGGTCACAAAGTACCTTGTTTGGAAAATGATGAAAGATTCCGTTGAATTTTTTTTTATAAAATTTAAAACAAGTGTATAAATTAATTTAATACATATTCAACTGAATAGTAAATTTTTTTTAAAATACATTTTTATGTAACACAGATGTTGATGATAAATAAGTCCCAGTAGATACTTACGTAGAAACAACAATGGAAAATGTAGAGATTGTGAAATTTACCCTTACCTTGTACATTTCCTTGGTCAAGGGTATATTAAACTCTTGTATAATAGTTAAATAATTATTTTTAAATTATAAAATAACCATATACATAAATTTGATATCATATATGATCTTCTAAAATTGCTTTGATAATAATATTTTAGTAGTATCATCATTTCAGGTGTTAAGTGTTTCATTTTCCTTTATATGCTTGGTTACATAAGATATGTTTATTATAAATAGGACGAATTATATTCATATACCGAATGATATTATGTTCATAAAAATTATTTTTAATCATAAAATGAATATTATTCTTGAATTATTATGACGGGGAGTGAATCTCATTGTGTTCTTGGAGACGGTAATCTGTACGTACGCAAGAGATAAAATATCATTATATTGATGGAAAATTGTATGTAATAGGTTGGTATATAATATATACAGAATCATTAATGTGTTATATTTATTATTTACACCATTTTTCTCATAATTATACCCATCCAAATAATTAATTGTTTGAATAAAGAACAACACCACGACATGGAGACGGTAAGCTGTACGTACGCACGTATGGTGGCTTTGTAATTTGTAGGATGGATAGAATAACGAATATGGTTGTACCATATTTATAATAACATCAAATTATGTAGAAGGTAATGGATTTATTAATTTGGTAGTAAAACAACAATGAAAGGGGAAGTGGATGAAGAAAATAACTTGAAAGAGGGTGGTTAAATTATTACCTCTACTTCGGATGTTTCTTTTTGATTTGATCAAATGTGCTTCTTAGGGTGGCTTTATGATAAATTTAAATCTTCTAGGTTTAATTAAGGGAATTTGGGAGGATATTTGGGCTGTTTTTGTACATGCCAAAAGGATTTGGATGTCTGAAATTAAGTGAAGGGGAAGTGCCCTTTTTTAAGAGAGGTGAGGTTACTTTAGAAAAAGACTAAAATATTATTTTATAAAAAAATCATTTTCATTTTCTAATGGCTCCAAAATGAATTATTTCGAAGCTATTGTAGGGATGAGTCAAGAAACTCTCAAACAATAGGTTTTATATTGGTTTAGGTCATCATATTAACCTTATCATTTAGATTTCAATCTTAGTTAAATAGTTGGACATTTACCATGTCTCTTTGTATTTTTATATTATATAGTTAATAACCATACTATAACAAGACAAGAGACCCCCCCAAGTAGTTAATTATTAATATATATAAGCTTATATAAGTTATTTTTCCGAACCGTATATTTTTAGGATATTATATCAATTAAAAATATAGTATTTGTTTTAAAAACTCAATTATGTCAATTTGACAGAATTTAGTATTTGATTTTTTTGAAACCCATACAAACATTATCACTTGGAATAAATTTTATTTAAACATCTATAATATGTAATATTAACCTATAAATAAGTTTAATTCCTCAAAGTCTCTATTTACATTTATTTGGATATTTATAATATTAACTATTTTAATATATCATTAATAATGTAATTACTGCATCATCATTGTGTCATAAATAAATTAAATTATTTATTGTCTCAAAATTATAGATAAAATACCATTATATATTAAATATATAAAGTATCCTAATAAATATTTATAGTCGAATTTATATTTTATGTAATCTTATATTAAAAATGGTTTAGTTATTAAACTTTTAGTATAACTCTTTTTACTCTTTTTCAAATAAAAAATTAAGAAATGTCCTATTCTAATACAAGTGGATCATAGAGGGTCATATTTTATTCCTAATTTTTTTTTGGTCTAATTAGTGTTATCCAATAGAATTAGTACATGTGTAAGGGTAGTTATGATATCATTTTTATACTTAATTACTCAATTTACTTTTAACCGTGACAAATAAATGTCAAAAGTTACAATTCACCAAAAATTATTTTCATCTTATTGAACCGAATTATACTTAATGATATTAACCATGTCTCTCTGATTTTTTTTAAATTGAAATCACAGATGTGGTAAAATTATGTTTTATGCATATTTTTAAATGTTTCTAGAAGTTTGGTAAAAGACGGTAAAAAGTTCCATAATATTATATATATATATATAAACTTATTATAAAATGAATCTAATGAATTACATTGAACATATATAGGAATTATTTATCTATTTTTAACTAATATAAATTAAAATAAAATAAGAAATTATTTAAATAAAAAGTCATTTTTAAATATTAACTCAGTGTTTTTCACTATTTATCAAAAATTGAATGTTTTTAGAAAAAACACAAAAAATAAACCTAAGCTAATTTTGATATTCTGAATCCAAAAATGAAGAACATTATGAAAAATAAAATTTATAAAATTGGAATGATTGGGTATTATTATTAACAACGGCTAGTTCCATTGGTCGTGGTGTGTAAAAATCCAAGTTGCGTACAACCCAAGCTACTACATTATTCAAAGGAAAAATTACCATGGAAGTTTGGGGTGTTACACGAACCTATGTTATCCTATGAAAAATCATAGTTATTTGATTATTTGGGGGAGTAAGGGTTGGGGTGTTGGGAGGTAGGTCATGGGGTCAAGTCTATAGGATTGTGATTTAATGAAATTTTCTCCCTTGTGTTTGGTTCAATGTTGGCTGATGTATTCAACCTAATATGCTTCCAATTTTCTATTTTAAATGAAGTTTTAGTATTAATTTTTTAGATGTTCGTTTCTTTGAATAGAACCTTTATTTATTGATTTTTGAATAACCGAGATGAATGTCAAGGGAGAAATCTATTTTACGGGAGATTGAATGTAGCCCTATAAGATTTTATGAATTATGTTTTCTGAATTAATTTAATCATTTGTTATTTATCGTTTAACACAACACTCAATATATATTTTTTATATTAAATAACTACATTTATATTGCGTTGTACATAAGAAAATAATGAATTCACAACATGCAACACTTACATTAGATTTTGGTACATGAAAAACTTTTTTTTGGCTTATATTACACACAATATCGAGTCCCTTTTGATGTTTTCATTACACGCAAGGAAGAGATCAACCAAACCCCAATATAATATTGATATTATTATTAAGAAATTATTATTACCACAATTCTATTGGAATTGAATTTATTAATATGTTTAACTAAATTATGACAATATGATTTACACATGTATATAAAATGAATAATTTGGTCATAAAGTAATTGAATTTAATATTAGAACTATTAGAAAAAAGGAAATTACTTTTCAATGAAAACCGTTTTTCTATGTACAGACACAATTTAATCTCAGTAAATAAATCAGACCACTTATAATTAATATTTTCAATAAAATTTATATATTATATATTCAATCAATATCATTTCTAATTCATCCAAAATATTTGATGGGTATAAGATAATAATAAATCTAATTTATGAATAATATGTCATATTCTTCTCAAAGGTAATCTTGTCACCTATTTAGGGAGACCCCATTCTAAATAGTATTTTGAATGTTGTTATTTATTATATGAAAAATAAAATTTATTTCTGATGTACAAATATAAAATTTATATTTGGTTGAATTTTTACTATTTTTATATGAAGTTTTATTTTTGGATTATAGTGAATAACATTGAATTTTAATTCAAAAAAGATTTTTCAGCTAATTTTGTTCAAAAGTTAAATTTTGAATTTGTTTGCTTGTAATGTTTAATTAGATCTATTATAGAAAAATGAATTCGTATTCGGACAGTGTGAACAATTTTTTATTGTAATTGGATATTAAAACTTACCAAACTTTTGAACATTTTTACTTAAAAAACCAACTTCATTGCCATGTCTTCTGGATTAAATTTGAAGTAGTTACTGCCACCTAGTTGATTTTAATTAGAAAATATATATTATATACAAGGTGTCATAATATTATATAATTTAATATAATGTAAAATTTTAAAAAAAATATTTGTGAAAGTAATTAAAATTAATTACAACGGTTACAAGTAAAATTAGATTAACAAGGGACTAAACCTTAAATTTATGGGAAAAAATGATTTAGAAACAAATCCAAATTTCTATTGGATGGAAATTTTTGGAAACCATATTATATTTTATTGATTTCTTCCATTATCATAACCACTTGAAATAGGGAAAACGTGGGTGGTATTCCCTTTCCAATAATTTTAAAGAATGGAACTCCTCCTCTACTATAAAAAGGAAATCACAAACTCATTTATTAAAGCCTCTAAAACCCTTTTGATCTCCCAAAATATGATCATATAATCTATAAAAAACTATCCATTCATCTTGTATGCATCCCATTGGGTATAAATCTATCCTAGGAATCCCATGTGAGCAAAACAAAAGGTTCTGAAAAAGATGTAACATCCTTCATGAAGATCTTTTATTTTATTATAATTCTCCTCCACTATAATCATCATATTATATGATTATATAATAACATATTTATTCTAAATATACATAGATATTTTTTTCTTTGTCATCAATGAACACTTGCACACGCATCCATCTAATTCCTTACAAACTTGTCATTCTTGTGTATGACGAACTACCGCCTTGTGAAACTATGTTGTTCATTTTTCAATTACCACATCTCTTCGTTGGTAATTATAATGAAACTATTATTTCTATTTGATATTTATGATATTTATGATACATTTATTATTCTTAAAATATTATATAACACTTAACTTCATTATTTCAATTTTTAGTAAGTATAATAATTTCGTTTGGGGTAGTGGGGACTATCGTCTGCTTATAACAATGTGATTTTTTCACACATTAGAATGAATGTATTAAGGATAATATTAGTGAAATTATGTGAAATATATGACACAATAATTTTTCCATAATTATATTATGTATATATTTTAAATTTACATTATTTCTTCCTATATTTTTTTAAAAAAATATTGTTCATGCACACGTATGAACTAACGTCACCATGAACAGTGTATTCTATTACATATTACTATATTTAATATATTTTCATAAATAAATAAATATTGAATAAATTTTATATCTATATCATAATTTAAATACTTTAAATAACTGAGTCATGATATATTTATGATTATCAAGAATTAAAATTCAAAACATATACATAAAACAACGAAGATATTACCTAAAACGTAAGATTATCATAGAGTTTTTAATAAACGGGTAATATAATGTCATAGAAAATAATATATGGTATAATATATAATAATATGGTTCTTTTTTTATTTTTAATAAACTTATACTTATTATAAATATGGATTGAATGTGTACAAATAAATACAAGACATGTGTTAAGGGAATTTTATCTCAATTTCTATTTCGATTAGACACATGCCATATTCACCACTCGCATCAATTTTGTAGTGTATGTAATTAAATATAAAATTATATATAATTAATTTTATTTATTTAAGGATATTATATGTTTAAATTCATGTTTTCCTTTTATAGTATTCCTAATTGAAATGTTACCCATGTAAAAATGTTTTTCTCATCTCACTTTTATTTTCTATGAGACACATGCCATGTTCACATCCTATTTCCTATATGTATTGTGTGTACTATCCATGTATATATTATATGAAAATTATAATTAAATTTTTTGGAAGTTAGAAATCCTTTTTATTAACTACATTTCTTGGGGTTTATGTTTCAAAGGTTACTAAATTGGTAAAGTACATTTGTCTCAATTTTCCTTCTTTGAGGCACATGCCATGTTATACATGTCTATTTTTCGATGTGGTTTTAAAATTAAAATTTAAATATAATATTATGAAAATATATATTTTGATTATATTTTATCGAATGATATTTATGGTTATCATTACTCTTTTATGGTTTATATGCTCTTAAAGCCCACTTATTTTTATGGTATTTTCATTGAGGAAATTATAAGAGGTATATATATTTTCCATAAGTGATCATATAATAAAATTTTTATGATACCCATTTCATTTCATCTATTATGATATGATTACTATGAAACAAATCAATTTATATGGTTCATGATATGAAGAAACTTTTATTATCTGGTGACACATGTAGCATGATTTTATCATGTGATGGGTGGGACCTATATCTCCCTCCAAAGTATTGGGTATAGATTTATAGCTCATGAGATAATGATAGAATATAGTTCGACGGGTCAGATCGAAAATGGGTAACAAGTGCATCCTGATCAAAAATGGGAAACCAAAGTGTCATTATATACTATGGGATGATTTGGAAACCCGATCCATAATGGGAATTTGGGGAAACATGATCCACTATTGGAATATTAGGAAACATAACCCCTTATATTGGAATGAATGTGACTTGGGATGGTGGTATGTCCCACCTAGTAGGTGTAGTCCCCATAAAGATCAATGATAAATTGTTGGAAATGATCCTTGTAATTTATAGAATGATGTTACATTTTTTGTATCTTTCATAACATCTATGTATTATGCCTTTGATATTCTCACATGGTTCATGTTCTCTGATTTTTTTATGATTCATGTATTTTCAACTGCCAATATTTATTCCATGTATCATGATTATGATTTTTTATGTAGGGTATGATATTGAAATGTTATTATAATGTTCTCATACTATTATTCTCATGTTATTCTTATATATTTATATTTTACCCTTAATGAGAATTAAATTTCAACCCTTTATTATGATTCCTTTCCCCTTGTTATAAAGAAATATTTTAAGATGTATTACTATATAGGACAATATTTACGGGAGATTTTGAATATCATTTAGCATACTTGAATATTGTGTTCCATATTTCTAAAAACACTAAACTATTATGGTCCTCATTCATGCATCTTTTTTAATTATCTGGAAATTCTCAAAAAATGATGAAATACCCTTGTATGTTATGCTTCGGTGTCTATAGTATTGGAAATAAATTTTAACGATTTATTGTAGGACATGGTGGGATTCCTCATCATGCTAATAGAATGACCAAGCAAAATTTATATCACCACATGATTCCCGATCAGTGTGAGAAACATTATACAATAGAATATCAACCATGATGGATGAATGTGTAGAGGGAATATAAACATTTTATGGGGTTTTCTTGTTTCATACAACCCTATACTGATATGTTGGGGATTATACATTAGATCTTCCAATATGTATTTGGTTGGTCACCTTATAAGGAGGAACATTTTGAGCGAGGATCTTCATATAGAGATGAAAATTTTCATTGATTAGAGATTTATGACTTACACTAAGATGGAATACCTTGATTTCAATTCTCATTGATTGGAATATTGCATTAACCCATAACCCTAACTAATCTAGTTTGGACTTTGGTCGTCTATGTTAATTTATAAAACTATGATACATCATCTTGGTGACCTCATCACACACTCCATCAATTCCAAGAGAATAAATATTGGGTAATCCATTAGGGTCATCCCCATATTGGTGAAAAAATTGGATAAATCATTTTATCAAGGGAATACAAGATAAAATGGGTGAAAAGGGTTTGAAAACCCTAATCATTTATATATGGTGACATTAAAGGAGTAAATGATAATCAAATACCTCTATAAGAGACTTGATAAAATGGATGATCTATCATCAAATGTATGGTCTACATGATACCCTAGTGTGGGTGAAAGAGTTGTTGGATTTCCATATTATTAGACTAGGTGTATCTTCACCCCCTAGAAGGATTAGCAAGGGAGATTCTCCCTAGTATATGTCCTTGTATGATGGGACTCCCAAGTGAAGGGCCTTAGGAAATTGGTCACCCAAGATAATTTCTGTAGGAGAAGGGTCATTGGAGTGAGGTGCCATGGTTGATGGGTTACCCAGGTGTAGTTCCATGGGAAAAGGTTCATTCAAGTGTGATACATCAGTAGGGAAACTCCTTGGTGATCATGTGTTCTTGTGGATTCCATGGGGTAAACAACATTATTTTGTGTTTATGAGATGGATCCTTTAACCTAGTACATGGATACTAAGGGAAAAGTTGTAATTATTATTGGTTTTCTCCCTAACATGGCATAATTATAGTTCCAATATGTTAATTCAATTAGTTATTAAGCTACATGGGATACCTAATGGGTATTATAGAGACATTGGGGATGGTGTCATTATGCATTGGTCTCTCTTCAAATAAGTAGTAATCTCATTAAAGTGTGAAGGGTGAATGGTCTATTTTTAGAAATATGTGTCGACCAGTACATATAGAGTTTGGGCACCATAACGGTGCCAATGGGTAGCAAGGGTGATCTACCTTGGGAACAGTCCATGGACCCTAGATAAGGGGATATTGTAACATCCCCAAGGACTGAGGTTAAAAGTTTGGGTTCTATTTTGGGGATTCTAACCTTGAACCCTTATCCCTAAAAGATAGCACTAATTGTGGCATAATATACTCGGTCATATCCATCAGCAAAGAATGTAATTTTTTTTCAATGTTAAGTAAAACAGCACATATCTCTAACATGAATATAACTATGTAGAATTTATATGGTGTATGCTTCATTGGAAAAATGGAGAGAAGTTTATATCATCTAAAGACGTTACGAGCTTCAAAATTCTATTGTTTTTCTACAATAACATTTGTGGACCAATTAGTCATGCTAAATATGAAATAGAAATATAAATCAAATATTTTTAATAACTATGGTTTTAGGGGCTGTAATATTGTTTTTAAATTGAATTTACATTATTTTATTCAACAAATCAATTATTTTTCCCCATCACATTCTCAATTATAAGATAAATATCACATATTTACTTGTTTATGAAATTTTATACCTTAATGTCCAAATTTCCTAAATCCATTATTTTAATGAATAATTTGATAATGTTATTTTTAATGCCCATACTAAAAATTATTTTGTTTTTTATTCATTAGGTGATGTTCATGGTAAATCCATGAATCAATAAAGAGATCATAAGGATTGTAAATCTAAATTCTATCAATATATGATCCATTATCTTGAATAAAAAATATGTTAGATCTTGAGGCCATGTATTATCACCCAATGTATTATATTATGAAACCCTAGGAATACAGTATCTCAAAAATGAAATCTCAGGAAGATGAATAATGTAAAACCAAAGCATCAGCGGTGTCTTATTCATGCACCATGTAGTATGATAGTATCCATTAGGTATTGTACCAACTAATAGAGACAATTTTTTATTCCAATTTAATCAGGTGGAAGATACCAAGGAAACATCCACAACTCAATGAAACCTTATATAAGAACATAAATTTATGTCACTAACGCAATTTATCTTCATGGGACAAATAGGAATTTAATTAAATGCAAAAAAATCATTTTCTTCTCTCTATAACTATATACTAGTCAATGTATTATGAAGGTCGCATTTTATCCAAATTTAGTCCCAATTATCCATTACAGTTTTCACCAAACCTGAACTCACATCACATCACATCCTATATCTTCCAATCATTATAATCATTGGCCCACCATGAATATTATATTCTGAACACAATTTGTTATTTTACATCAATGGGTATTTTTTTAAAGGTAGATGCTTCCAAACAATATAATCCACTAAATTCTTCCACATTCAATCATTAAGGTAGAAGAGGGTCGAAATCTCTAAAGATATTAATCACAAATTTAATCAATGTGTCTAAAATGTATAATATAAGGGAACCATCTGTGATCATTATATCAATTTTTAAATCAAATACAACAATCCCTTCATGATAAGTAATTGTATAAATCATTCAAAAAATGAATATTTAGATCATGTATTAAAAAGTGAGGATAATAAATGATTTTATAGAATTAAAATAATGATGATATTATTGTTTATAGAAGGGTGAGTCCACTGTAATAGGAGTTACCCATTCATGGGACTTGAAAAGTGTAACTTTTTTACTATAATTTTCTTGTTTTCACTTATCTTATAATTAAATTACATGTTTGTTTTTATTATATATTTATCTCTTTTCATAACTATAATCTCTTAAATTATTGAAATATAATGATTTTAAACCATCGATGACTTACTAGATGAAACCAAATGATTCTAGAGACTCTTTCCATTTTTATTTCAATCTTTTATTTGATTCCTTAAGAATATTGGAGAATTATAAATAGGGTAGGTGAAAAGGCATTACAAATATTCTCCCCAAATTTTCTTTGTCACTCTCACATGAATATTCTATTACATCACTTGAATTATTAGAAAATTGTGTAACCAATGATTATGTTTTCCGTAGAATTTTGATTTTAGTTTATTATGATAGTGGTGGATATAGACTTGTCCAAGGTGATTTCCTCTCTCACTATTCATGATGATAGAGGTGGGAAGTGAAAGAGTATCATAATGAAATTTTACATTCACAAAATTGATCAGTGAGGGTGGACATTTATTTTTTTGGGTATAGCTCTTAGTACTAAATAATGGAAAATATTTACAAAATAAAGTGAAAGAAATGTCGATGAATATTAATATGTAACATTTTTTGTTTACATCATTCAGTTTTCATTTCATTTCCACATTTTAACTACATTTTTTATTCAAGAAAACTTATCACTTGACTTATTATGTTATTATTTAAAAAATAATAATATAAAATAGTTTCATTAGATAATTTTTTTCCTCCTAGAGAAACAATTATCATTATAACCAATGAAACTTTCATAGGAACATAAGTTCTATAGTGGAAATAAAACATTCGACATGTTTTGGGTATATTAATTTTTGGAATGGTTTCCAGGGTGGAATCACTATTATTTTTTTTATTAATATTTGTATAAAAGAATCCAAAAATCCAAAGACTTTTAATATATATATATATAATTTGTTTTTATGATAACCTCCCATTTTAGTCACATATTAAAACTACTTATATATTAGATAATAACAGTTCATTAAACAATTTTTGGTTAGGTGATATTTATAGAGTTCATTTCATAAATCAAAGAAGGGATTGAATAATAATACATTAATGATAAAATCATGGATCATGATGAGATCACAAATTACTTTTTATAATTCCTGCATGTGATTAAGATTCAATAAATCCATTATATTTTCCTCCAACAACTGAAGAAGAAATCCAGGAAGATAAGGATACACTAGAAGACAACCTACTCTGCAACCATTCTGAACAATTGTCTAAGGCACTCAGAGAGTAACAATAAATACAACTAGAATAAAATAAAGGAGATGAAGAAAATAATAGATTACTTTAATATTTTATTTTGTAAAAGTAATTTGACAATTTATATGCCATTTTAATTTATTTAGATTTATTGGATTTATAATATTCTCCTGTAAATGTATATTATGTGAACAGATGAGTAGTGGATAGAAATGAGGAGGGAATCGTTGACCCAATTGAGTTGTAGACCAGTTCATTATAGGATGATGGTTCAGTGTTCCATGTCATAGGATGACAAATTTTTAACCCATTCAATAATATAAGCCTCATAATACTATGAATCGTTCATCACTAGTTTCCTCCAATCCCATAGATGAAGTAGAAAGGGAAAATCCATGTATTTTTCTCCTATAACAACATGTTCAAGAAGAGATATAATTCTAGGTAGGGGTACATGAAACACTATTTCTATGGTATTCTACCTAAATAGAAAAATTTGAAGGCCACTAGAGAAAATGAAAGTTGGTTCCTAAAATGATTGAATATTCAGACCTAATAGATTGTGGAAAACATTTTGTAACATCGTAGTTATAGGAATCCAAAACAAAACCACTCTTGTGAGGGGTAACATGTGATTATTTTTCCTTTGTAATACTTATTACTAATTATTATTTCAATAAATTCTATATAGTTTTATTACCTTTATTATAGGATTTCATGGAGAGTGGAATCTATTGAAACATTAAAAAAAATGTTTTCATCCAAATAAATTAGTTTTTTCATCACTATACAATAGATTATGAAGTTTCAATTATATGCATCATAAAAATGAAAATCGTGCTTAAAATCAAATGCAGATAGTTATTATAGCAACTTTGGGGGATACTTGTCAATGTTATCTATGATTTTGTTTTTTATTATCCCTTTTAGGAAAAGATTAATCTCATTTGAACATATATAATATATTGAACATGAAATGATTTGATGAAGTTATATTTGGTTCTAATTACTATATTTATGTAATTACTGATGTAATAAAATTCCTTTATAAGTAATTTTTCATGAAATGAATTTTGGTCAAATGTAATGTTCATGTATATGAACACAATCCAAAGTCAAATCACACACCCAATAGGTTCCTATAAAATTTTGACATCCATTTATTAATTCTCACATGGGTGAGGGAGTTTTGGATCCCGATTTAAAATCTAGAACATCTTATATTTTCTTTAAAAAATATTAGAGATTAAAAGGTATTAAAATGAGTAAGGAATTGTTGTCTCAAAATCCATTTATATATTATATTTTTCCTTACCTTGGATTATATCCTTTATTAAAGACCATAAATCATGAATATATTTTTTAGTATCTATATTTTATGGAAAATACCACCACACATTATTCTTTTATAAATTTAATATAAGTAGTGAAATCCTAGAATGGGAGAGAAGATCAGTTTTCATTGAAATTTTTGATGAACAATACTAAGAACAATTTCATGGTGAAAGTAATTCTATGGGAGGAGGAATCCTGGAAAATGTTAAAGTACATTGAAACCATTGAGCCTCAAAAAAATATATTAATAAGAAATGATAAAATTATAGAAATGATACTAGATGATTAATAATTTCATTATGAAAGGTATAATGTTTCACCTTCCAAAATAGATATGAGGTACCATGTTTTGGAATATAAAGAATGATTTAGGAGAAACTCTATTGAGATTAAACTATTATATGATGATTTATTCATAAAAATTAAAATATTGCACTTTCAAACATATATTTTTAAACATTGGACAACTAACCATAATCTAAAAAATAACCTAATGAAAATTATTTTTTCATTCACATTTCTAAACTATATATAGTGGAGGAATGAGGGGATAAACATTCATAGGGAAAGTCTATATGCTTTCATCAGTGGTAAAAAATTTGTAAAATAGGATTCCATTTAGTTATATAGATGTAATACTAAGAAGGTATGTTTGAAATAATCATTGGTGGAATAAAAGAATGAAATAAATATAAATATAAGAATGTTCAATATTAAGGGATAATATATGAGTAAAAATAAATCATACGACAAGATTAAAATAGATTACCACCCTTGATCATGAAAATATTACATGGATATGGTGTACATTTTTACTAGTAGAGAAAAACAATTAGTGGAGGGAGTTATTGAGTAAGATATTCTCCAGATTTTCTACTAAAATTAATTTATTATATCTTGATCACATTCAAAAAATTTAGATAAATATAAAATATTTAGTACTATATAGTATTTTGGTATTAAATGTTAGAATTCAATAATCACATGATATTAATGATTTATTTCATAATTTGAGTTCTAATAGTTTGGTTAAAGTTTATTATATGCGTTTTAATGATTTTTTAGTTGAAATGGTTAGAAAATTAATGCCAAAATATATAGATAATATGTACAAAAAAGGGAAATGTTTGCATCATAGGATATGTTCCATTAAAAAAATTATGTTAGATTCTGAGACTATGTCTACCCACCCAAATATATTATTCTGAAATAAATTTTGATGGTGCTGCTTCACCAATAACATATCATAAATAAACTAAATCTATGAAATAACACCAATATTGTCTTCCACTTATGTCTCAATGTATGATAGTGTCTAATGTATTCTTTATTGACTAACTAAGACAACATTTAATTATAATGCAATAAGATATATGATCTTGAGGATAAATCTACTAAAAAAACCAAGGCCACAATAAATCATTGTCCCAACATAACCTAATTGGATAACATATGTATAAATTATATGAAATTTAAAGAGACTTGGGACAGCTAAACTAGAACATGTGGTAACATAATATAAATACATTCATTCCACCAAATATAGTCCAAATTCATTTATGTAGTTGTTTATCAATGGAGAATCATCATGAAATAAATCCTTCAACTTACTATAAATTTATTCTCAATCCTAAATATGATATAAAATTCTTTTCTTAATGAATTTTAACATTTTAAAGGGGGATATGATGGAAGGATGATGTTTTCACTTTTGAAAACCTCATGAAGCGTCTACAGTATATCCTGGAGATATAAGTGGACCAAAACAACTATTTACAATGATTAAAACAGAAATACATGTAGATAACATTAATGAATTGAGGGGACCATATTGGATCCCAATATCGTTTGTGTAATGAAATTATGTAATCAATAAATGAGAATTCTATAAGAAAGTCATACAATGTAAAAATATATTTAGATTACAGGTGATAAAATTTAGGTTAGATAAGGATTATAAGGAATAAAAAAAGGATTTGTTATAAATATAAGTGACAATACACTAACATCTTATTTCCCTATTAGTGGAATTATAAATGGGTATATGGTTTACAATATTGTTTTTTCATTTCCTTATATACTAATTGATTATCATAATTTATACAACTATCTGTTTCTTTTTTTTCATAACTGTGATCTATTAATCTCTTATAAAAGATATATTCTATCATGAGAATCACCACTTAAATGAAACCAAATTTTTACATAATATATATACATTTTCATTTCAATAATCTGTTTAGAGATTTGAAAATTTGGGGTATTCAACAAATGTGGTAAGGGAAAAGAACTCACAAATATTCTTCCCTCTTTATATTTTTCAACATCAGAGGCATTTTTTCAACTTGTGATTGAGCTATTATATTATTCTAGAACAATATTTTGAGTGTTTTTTAGGTTTTTTATTTTAGTTCACTAGGGAAATAATGGGTGTATACTAAGCCAATGTGATTTCCCATCTCAATGTTCTTGAATATAGTGGTGAATAGTGAAAAATGTGTTTTCATGGAAACTAATCAATAAAAATATTGAGTAGTTAGTTTAGATATTAATACTTTTATGTATAGGAAATGTGATAGAATAAGGGTCAGTATTTATAATAGATATTGAAGGTAATGTGGTTGAATCATGATATGCATCCTTTATTCCTAGCATCATTTTTGTGTATTGAATTTTTGTATTTTAATTCATCATTACATTCCACCAAACACACCATCCTAATTAACTGAGTTATTATATTATTTTTCATATAATAATAAGTTAGAAGTGGTTTAATAAAAAAAATTTATTCCTAGTCATGATAAAACTTATGTTCATCAGATATTATGAATTCATAGGAACACAAATTCTAAAGTGGAACCAGCACCTTTGGAAATATTTAGGAACATCATCTATGGTCATACAGTCTATTAATGAATTCATAGAATACAAAAAAATATTCTACTGAATTGTGGATAATGAAATAAGAATATTCGTAAATAATTTTTGATTGGATAATAAAAATCAATATACCTAAATTAATGTTAGAAATATATGATGAAACCTTGAATAACATATTTTGTATCACTGATAATGATCCATAAACAAGAAAATGTTATTAAAACATTTAATTTCATAGAAAAAATATGTTAATAATTTTTAATTGATAATAAAATCTCTCATAATTATTATAACGATGTATTAAAGTGCTCATGTACACCGAAAACCAGAAATTTAATTTCCATAAGAATCAGATTATATAATATGTGATGTTACAAGGTAGAAATATTACTTTAAAAGATTAAATGTTTTTGGGGGAAAATGTTTCATCAAGAATAATGAAAGAAATTAATCATATTATTGATATATAGTAGATGTGGGAATATTATTAGGATAATCATATAAGACTAAATCCAATGATTGATTCAATAGGATGCTTTGAAAAACTATTAAAAGTGGTGATTACAATGTGATTGGAGGTGAATATAAAACTAATTCAACAGTTTATATATTTTAAAAAAAAAATTATTAGGAAGAGGAAAATTATGAGTGTTCAGAGAGGTGACTAGAACTATGATGATGAAAATGTAGAATCTTAAAATAAAAATTATACTAAAGGAAGTGCTTCTATTATGAAAATAATAAATAAAATAATTAAGTTGGTGAACAAAATATATTTAAAGACACGTCTAAAACAAAAAGAACTAGATGATAAGAATTATTGAGCATACTTCTATACCATCATTGGTGGAATGAAATATATATGAATATGAAGATATTTATGATGCATTGGGAATATACATGAATAAATAATTAGAATAATTTGAGCAGAATAATACAGGGGTCTCATGGAAAAACCTGAACATAAAAATGTGATGGTGTGAAGATGTACATCAAGAAAAACGGAATATGAACATGGAAAAGTTGTCTAAAAGAAATAAATTTTGGCATGTGAAGTGTATAATAATATTAAATAAATTGATACTAAAGAAATATTTTCACTGGGGAAAATGTCAAAATTAATCATTATTTTTTATTAATATCTATTAAAAATATACATAAATTATATCAAATAGATCTAAATATAAAAGTTAAGAAGTTTTTCGGTTGAAAAAAATATTTATATGGATTGATTTAAGCATCATGTTCTTGGTATGGATACCAATAACATATATAAGATATTTGGAGTTAGAAGGAAGAGGGGTTAAACACAATCAATATTTAAAAATCTCAGATGAAGAGAAGTTTATATTTATGGTGTATCTAGATGTAATCATAGTCAGTTTAATTAAGTATAATGCTCTTTAAAATTTAACTAATATAATTTATTAATAGTTTTAATATATAATTGTTAGAGAACAAACCTACTTAATCTGTGTAAAAGGGCATAAAAAAGAATAAAACCCATCAGTATCCATTGTAAAGTATACAAGTGAGATATTAAAAATGTTTTGAATAGAAGGTTGAAAATGGTTTCAACCCCTCTAGTGTATGGATCTAAACATTAAATGAATGGGGATTCATATGTAGTAAATTGATATTTATATATAAAATTTATTTTGATTCTATCATATCACAAAGAAATATTTCCATATATATTTTAATATATTTGTTTTGTTGAAAGCATTTAGTTTTTCCTGATGATAGATCATAACTATAAAGTATAGGTAATAATGAGTTATACTGCATAAATATTAAATTATGTATCGGATTTCAAAGAAAGATAAGACCAGAAATTGGTGGCCTACATTTATGTGGAATGAGATATTGATATCAGGGATTCAAGATCCTTATGTAGTAGAGTATTATTAATTGGATGAAATGATGATGGATAGATATGTAAAAGTAGTAAACTAAAACATTGAGTACACAGAAGGAATACTAAATTTATACCACCAATCCCCATAGAAAATTTATTTAGATAATTATATGATAATTGAACATGAAGAATTGGTGTGATTAAAAGTGTTGATGTAGTGTGATTAAATGATTGCAATCAAGTTAACAAAGAGCTTGGTATAACATTATCACTCATAACATATACATATAATGTTTCTCATTATTAATGAAATATTTTATATAGAGTTTTTAATTTATATATTATTGATACTCATTATCGAGAAATAAATATCTTTTTAAAATTATTTGGACACTCATGTGTTCGAGAGGTATTAGTTGAAATTGGATGATCAAACATTTCCATTAATATGATAAGGTTCATATATTTTCCCTCCATCTAGTGCATATATTTATATATTTATATGTAATTTAATTTTTTAGGTTATTATATTTTTATTTTCATATGATGACATGGGGGTAAATGATCCATGCAGAAATATATTAATTCAATGATAGATATAGAGTTTAAATTAGAATAGATCAACCAATTGTTGGGTATTTTCTGATGTGAATTTTAGAAGAAAATATTTATCGAATGTTGAAAATTATAGGAATTGAAATTTTCAATTATTTTATACACCATGAATTTACTGGCATATGTATAAATTATTTATTAACAATTTTTTTCTATGTTATTGAAAACTGTGTGTGATGAAGGAAATAAAATTTCAATAATGGAATTTTATATACCTGAATTGACTGAAGAAGGGATCATTTTATGGATTCATATACGTGATAAAATCTAGAGAAGAAACTCCATTTATTTCAATTGTAAAATGGGAACATTATGTTCACCATTAATTCAGGAATGTCTATAATTTTATATCAGATAATTCTAGTTTAGGGGGTAATATTGGTATTGGTTATTAGGATAATATTATAATGTGGTTATTTATTTATCTATAAATTGAAAGTAAACTTCAAATGGGGAAATGATTAAAAATTAATATTTTAATGTTTTATTTGTTTTAAATTGGATTTATGTTTTTTATTTGTCTTATTTGAGGAAATATGGATAGTTTGGGTGGTAATTTAATGTTTTTAGGATGAATATCTATTTTACCCCGCACTCACATGTTGTTTTTGTGACCATATACACTATTTGATCTATGATCTATGCCTATCATAAGGCATGGGAAAAAATTATTTCCTAAGTTGAAATGAAGTAATGTGGTTGAGTTAGGATATATCTTGAAGAGGAGTGCACAAAAAACAGTTTGTCACTTTTAAATGAGGAAAAATGAGGTGTTCATTATTGAATAAATTAATTTGGTAATGATTGAAATGAAAAATATAACTAAAATAATTGAAAAAATATGATATTAAATGGGTGATTAGTTTGGGGCCAGTTTCCCAATTGTAATGATATCAATGATCAATTTATTTCAATCAACTTCTTCTTAATTGATTAACTTGAGTTTCTATAATCATTTCATCTCACTTCCTTGGTGAAATTATGTTGGTGGGAGAAAACCTTACCAAGATCTTAGTTTGGTCAAATCTCCTCCCATGTTAAAAATAGTTGTATTTAATATCATCAATTCAAATGGGAAATACCCTATCAGGTCTTTTTCATCCCAAACAATCAAGAACAATCACATCCCCTTTTATATGTACTGACGATTGTCGAGTACTTGACCACTAATCCATGTTCTATTCCATCATATATAAACCCAAAATTAGTGGAGGGAGATAATGATTAATTTAGAAAGGAAATAATAAATAACGGAATTAAAATTCAAGAATTCTCACATTTTAAAATAAAATCCAATATATGAAACTGAAAACAACATATAAGGGGAATGAAAATTCATTAAATTTCCTCCAAGAAATCAAGCATTACAAAATAAAAAATCAACCATTATCCAATCACTCCAAATGTTTACACCACCATGGTAAGAGTTATCGAGATGAATGAAGAGGAATAATTCATTAAAAACTATGAAAAATATGAAATAAAAGACAGAAAGCCAAAAAGATCTCCTCTTTGGTGTCCCAGAAGGAATGGGATTGAATGTGAGATGCTTTGAGAGGGAGGACCGCCCCTCCTTTAATTTCCAGAATCTATCCCCCAAAGGATGACACACTGTATCCCCATTAAATGACATCTTCACACAATTCACATTACTAGAAGGTTTATCATAATTATCTTGGATGTTTACCATCAATATCCCAGCATATTTGGACAAGTATTTCGAGATTTATGCCTGTTTTACCCTCACAATTTATTCTGGGCTGTCAGACTCTCCAAATCAGAAACCTCCAGATTTGAATTCTTTAATTACTACAATTATGACCAATCCACACAACCTTTCCTTCATGAAAGATGAATCCGAACCCCTTGCATTCCAACCACTGAATTTCATAATAATTTTGTTGATGATGAATGAGTTATAGACCCCACACCAAAATACAGTAGATCTGTAAATAGTTTTCATTCTCCCATTTGTGAGCTTTTTTGAGCTTCTATATGGCCGATTCATTTTTTTGTCATGAAATATAAAATGAATCCCTTTATGTGTAGAATTTGGAAAATAATGATTTTTTCAATTTGGATTAGTGTATATAACTATATTGCTAAAATATAGAAATGATTGAAAATAGATAGAAATTCGAAATGGGCCATTTTTTAAATTAAGCTCAAAATAATACTAATGTCATACTAATATAGTAATTTATCTTAAAGAAACACTGTGGTGGGTTTAAAACAATTAACATCAATGTAAATTTAATTAAAAATATTTTCTCAATCAACTCCCCGACACTTAGCACTTGGACTCTTAGACAAGTAAATATTAGAATAAAATAAAATCCAATCCAAAACATATACCCATGAGATCTAGAAAATCAATAACATGAAACAAAAAGATATCATGACTCATCATAAATAATTATTTCATGTTGTTCATTTTGGATTATTTAATTTATTTCCACTCCATTTCTTATCCAAAGCACACCAAACACCTACCTTAAATGAATTTCCTCTCAAGTCACAAATGAAAATGTTCAATAAGGATATTCTAATCCAAGCTCACACAAGAGTCACCATAGGCTTGATACATTATTACTTATCCACCTGATTTGATTCAAGGACATGGGTTTCCCATGAGGAATTTTTAGGTTCCTTCTATGGATTTTGGTTGGTAGGATTTGGTTGCTAATAATTCTGATGCTAAAAAAGGAGTGAATGGTAGTTTTTGATGCAAAATTGAATGATTATAATTTTCACTCAAGAATGGCCTCTTTATCTTCCCATTTGAAGAAAATTTGCTTCATCATCATGAGAAATCAAGGAATGTTCCGTACATTTATCATTTAAACAGAAAAATATCTTCTCAAAAAATGATTTTCTTGAAGGCTCTAGATAGGAACAACATTCTTATTTTCATTGGAAACTCCATAAGGACACAATTTTTTTATCATGAAAGCTCCAAAAAGAAAAATATCTTTACAAAATGAACTCTTCAATAGAAACATCATCTCTTTAATATTTTATTTTCCACTTAATGTGTCACCAAATGAGGTAGTACACCACAAGACATCTTCCCCCACACTAATGATCAACTGGATCCGAAAATTTTACATCCAGAGCAGGTTGGATAGAATAAATTGGCCTGAAATGAGGCTAACCTAACAAGATATTCATGGATTATAAGGGATTAAATTATTAATATATAAGGTAGTACATAATAGAAAGTATTAATTTAAAAAGGGGTCTTAAAACCAAATAAACTCTTCAATCATCTAAAACACAATTATCTCAAACCCTCATGTTATGATAGGAATAAATCAAATTCAATTTAAAGAAATCCTGATGCGGTTCTCTCAATAAATGAGATGAAGGAAAAGAATGTGGAATTTTTTTAAAGAAGCCTCATAAGAAAGTGATTTAAAAATTAAATACAATGAGATGTAACATGGGATTTAAATATCAGAGTACTTTTCAAGAAACTCCCAAAGATTTGAACTTGAAATAGAGTCATTTCAACATTCATTTATGCTTAGTTTCCTGAAATATATTGGTTCACTCTTTGAAATGGGTTTAAAAAATAGAAATGACAATCATTTTAGCTCATTTTTTTGACAACACAAAACAATTTTAAAATAAACACAAAAATATCTGGAAATATTATTTTATAAATATAGTAATCCAAATAAGAAATGAAAATCATAAACTGAAAAAGGGTTTCTCCCAAACAAATAAATGATGATGTATCCCCAGTGCATTCAAATGGATATAAAATTTAAGAAGATTTTAAAATGAATCACAACAAGTAAGAAAGTGTAAAGTAGAGGTACATTCTAACTTATTGGAAACACAACATTGAGTTAGGATCCTAAGGGTTTCCCTTCAAAATCCTAAAAAAGCCAAAATATAACATAAAAAATTTATTTAAAGAAATGAAAATATAATTTTAAATATAAATGAAGAATAAATCATTGTTTAATACCTCAAGTGGGACATGGGTTTTGACTGACTCATGAGGTCCAGTTCTAATCGGTTATCCCCAATATAATGGTGGATGAGGTTTATTGCTCATGATCCATTAAAAATTCTTCTTTCCAGCATGCACTTGATCATTTTTTTGAAGACTCCATGGATATTTCATACCAAGTCCATTCCAATTATAATGAGATAAAACATGCATGGTGGGGTTATGACAATGAATGAGTCCTCCTACTTCTTGGTTTCCACCTTCACAATATCTTCATTATTCTCTAGTTGTTGTTGAAGGTATGATATATGAGTGAAAAAATCAAAGGGAATGTCAGAGTATAATTCTATTGGATCAAAATTAAATCATAAAGAATAAATATCAAATTCATCTCATTCAAAGTAAGTATCAAGTGTCCCATTTTACTCTAAAAATCAAATTTGACCTTCTCATGTACTCCCTCAAATAAATTTTAAACTGGTTTAGGGAGCTCCAGATGTTCCTCTTCAGATTCATTTAAAGGTTGGGGCAGAAGCTTCATTTATTCTTAATGAAATTACAAGACCTCTTTAACTAGGTATAGGAAGACCCATTATATATCCCCAAGGCCCAGTGGGAATTTAGTTTATTACATGGCCTGTATGCCCATTTTTTTCCTTAGAGCCATTCTGTGAATAGTACTGCTACAGTACTCGCGCTGCTATAGTAATGCACATAACCCACCGCTACTACAATAACCTACCCCAGCTATAGCAACCTACCTCTGCTATAGTGTGCACCAATGCTATAGTGTCACCACTGCTACAGTAATGCTACAGTACCTGCACCCACTGTGTTTTGAACCCCCATTTGTCATGTTAAATTAATGGCTGCTTACCACTAAGCCAAACCCCAACTACATTCCTCTTTAGATGAATATTATCTCTCAATAAAATAAAAGTGTTTGAAGAATCTAAAAAATTTAATAAATAGGAGGTAATACTAAATTTAGTTTTTACAAGATCAAAAGATAATGAGTCCCAGAAATTATTATCTCCCTGAGTTTGTAATTCTTCAATATATTCTTCATCAGAAAGAACCACATGGAGTAGAGTAGTTGATTATATAGTTAGGTAGTATGGATCCTCTATTTTTTCTCCAAATTCCACCACGTCAATGTTTTCTCCTTTTAATGGTTCCAAATATTCTTCTTTTGGGAGACCAAGATGTTCACCACACTCATTCCAAAATATATTCAAATATTATTGATCCCCACTTAATCTAATTCGATTTTAATATGTCTTTTTGATAGTTTTTATTTAAAATATGAATTGAATAAAATTTATGAAAATAAATGTAATGAAAAATTTAAATTTAAATTTAAATTTAATTATAATAAAAATGGAAGTAGTGAAGAGAGGAAGATATCCTGAGAGAAAAATCGGGGAGTACCTTCATTGACAAGATTCAAATATTCTTAGTGAACACACTATCTTACTTGTGTGCACAGCTTAATCTACCCCAGTGATGAATGAAAATTCAACTTAGTGATCACCAAACACGCCCTCCATCAACCTCTTCAATCGAGGGAAAATGGTTGAAGATTAAGAAGATAATCTTTAGACAACCACAGTGAGGATTACACCCACTATAACTTTTCCTTATAATTGACTCAAAGAATATTAAAAATATGGTCTTTGGTATAAGCACATGATTAATCCCTCGAGATATTCCTCAAATTAGTTACTTGTGATCATGATTATTAGAGTTCATGACGGTAAGATGAGAAGAAGAAAAGATGGTGGATGGGTGGGTAGAGAAATAAAAACAATGAATGAATTTTATTAGTAATATAAATTACAATTAAAAACTGAAATAATAATATAAAAGAAATAAATTAAAAATAAATGGGGATGATTTGCGGGCAGCCTACCTCGGTGGAGATCTCCTCCTTGGTGCCTTTAAAGAATTGATGGAGAATGGGATGATTTGATAGGGAGGAGCTCCCCTCATTTTATAGCCAGAACCTCTCCCCAAAAGTGGATGCATTTCCCCATCAAATGAACTCATTGAACGTTAAACCCATCAAGAATGTTGTCTGTACATATCTTTGTCGTCTCTCCTCAAATTTCCAGCATATTTGGACATCATTTGTGGGTGTTAATAATTTCTCATTGGGGGTTTCCTTTTCAGGAAGAAATTTTCAAGAATATTCCATCACAATTATAACACTAAATGGCAACCATAATTACTTCTAAAATCTATCCCATTAATTTTAGATTCGACCCTATGTGGTATGGTTCTATTCCATGTGTAATCACAAAAATTTATGATGTTTATCCCGAGATAGACACCTGTTACTATGGTGGAGTCCATATTGTCTGCCCAGAAAAATATTCCACATCATTAATTTTATAATGGCTCTAGATGGCGGAATCATCTTCTGCTCTAAAAGAAAAAGTTTAAGAATAACAATAATTATACTAAATAAAATGATTCACTCAATTTGGATTTGTATTTTTCACGAAATGGAAAAAATACCCTTGATGTAAAATTTTTCCCAAAATCAAGAATTAAGGGCTTCTCACCATTTTGGTGAAAACAGATCATAAATCCAAAATTGATTCATATAAAATAATATTGATAATTTGAGATGTTTAATACAATATTAATGCATACAAAAAATGTGTAAAACATTAGTTCATTCAATGTTCTAACAATTTTATTGGATTCACTTTTGAAATAGATGTTTGAGAATCTATTTAGGTGATCAACTGACCAAACTAAGGGTTAAAAAGTAGCATGAATGGTCATTATTGAAGGTACCATTGGTTGCGTCCAATGGAATCCTGTAGTAAGACCACTGAACCTATTATGGTGTTTCTAGATTAACCTAAACTTCTCAAGGCCCCCTAGATAGCTATTGTTTCCAATCCTATAAGATGATGGGGCCTTGAATGACCTACATTGGTAGAAAATCTTACCAGCGATTTGGTGGATCCTACTAGATTATTGGGGATTTTTTTCCAAAAAATCAACAAAACCATTATAGGATCTCCCCTTTAGACTCATTCACATCCCAATGGATCTATTAATGGATTATGACCTTAAATGTAACAACCCAAGATTTTATATTCTCTTTAATTTCATTAATGTCTTGTGTTGTACGTTACACCAAAAGGAGCTTGCTCAACACGCATCCTTGACTTGCCTTGCATTACATGCAATCACGACCTTCCTCTATAGCGTGTGTAGTACGCAATATCGAGTTTCACTAAACAACGATATGATATGAATAGTAATAAACACATTTTAAAATTTTAGAAATTATAGCTCTCAAAATGGACTTCATTTTAGGATTCGGAGTGTCGAATTTATCCTAAGGTGAAATTTTGGTACTTTTCAAATAACGTTCATATTCTGATGAATAGTGAAAATTACTAAATTATAATTAAAAAAACTTTTTTAATCAAAATAATTAATAGTGACAAATTATTAATTTGAGTGGTTTTAAAGTATATTTAGAATATATTTTTACAATTTAATACAATGTTCGTCATTGGATGTAATTTCACATTTAAACCAGTCATAAACAAGTGTCAATCTTTTGATAGTTATTATCTCTTAAATACACGCTATTTGTTTTGACGACGGGAATTAATTTTTAAATTAATTAATGCAACTGATATGTTTTGAATTTGATAAAATAGACCTCATTTTTGAATTCATAATATCAAATATAGCTTAGATCTAATTTTTGGTATTTTTCTGGAAACTTTCATTTTTTGATGAATAGTGAAACCACTAAGTGGTAGTTAAAAAACTGAATTTTTCATAAAACTTAATTTTACCGCTTCTGTGAGTGGAATTTCGAAAATCCGAGAGACACGGCTAATATCAAGGACTAAAATGTGGTTCGATGAGATGAAAATAATTTTTGGTGAATAGTAACTTTTTACCCTTTTACCCCGGTTAAAAGTAAATAGGGTAATTAAGGGTAAAAATGATATTTGTATTACCCTAACACATGTCCTAATTCTATTGGACAAGTGTAATTCGACCAAAAACAACCTTATTAATAAAATATGACCATTTAGGCCCACTTGTATTAGATTAGGACATTTATTATTAAGGGTTAAAATAGTTAAAATCAATGTTTAATAAGTAAATCATTTTTAATATGGGGTTATACATAAGATTATTTAGACTATAAATATTCATTAGAAAGATAAAAGGATTTACTACATAATGGTATTTTATTTTTAATTTTTAGACATTAAATAATTTAATTTATTTATGACACAACGATGATGCAGTAATTATTATATTAATGAAATATTGACATAATTGATGTTATAAACACCCAAATAAATATAATTTGAGACTATTTTTGAACTAAACTAATTTTCTAGGTTAATATGACATGTTAGTATTTATTTAATTAACTTTGGTCGAAGTAATCATTCTTTTATGAGTTTCAAAAAAATCAACTATTGAATAGTGTCAAAATTGACATAAAATAGTTTTTAAAACAAATATTATATTATTAATTGTTATTTTATTCCTAAAAATATACGGTTCCTCCAAATGACTTAGATAAGGTTATATATATTAATAAAACATAACTTTGGGGTCTCTTGGATGTATATGGTAAGTTTATTAACTATATAATATAAAAATACAAAGTGACATGGTAAATGTCAATCTAATTAACTAAGAGTTAAAACTAAAAGAAAAGGTTAGTATAATGACCTAAACTTGTATAAATTCTATTGGATGAGAGTCTTTCGACCCATCCCCGCCTTACCTTCGAAATAACTCAATTTGAAGCTATTTAAAACCTAAATTGACTTTATAATAAAATAATATTTTTAGTTATTCAAAAGGTGCCCCTCTCATCCCTTATAAAAGGGAACCTCCTCCCCCTCTTCCTCACACCACTTTGAGCCTTCAAGCTCGGCCAACCCCTACCAATTTCTTCTCTCCACTTATCTAGAAACATCCTAGAGGTTCTGGTCTGCTTCAAAGACCAATTTTAGTGCCCTAAAAGGAGGTCTCAAAGAAGCACTTCAAAGAAGAGGTAATGACCTTTACCAATTCTTTCATCTTTATTTCATCTTCCACTTATTCTTATTTAGTTGTTTCATTATGAAGTAATAACATCAGTATCACTCATATACTGATATGTTATTATAAGTATGAAACAACCCTATTTCACCATCTATCCATCCTATGGAAAAAGAAATCACCGCGCATGCATACGTACGGAATACCGTCTCCACGCCGTGGTGTAATCTATTTTCCACCCCCACCTTACTTGGATGGGTATAATGGTGTACATAATGACTATATATGACTATTATAAAGTTATATTGATTCTGAAATAGTATACATACACTCCAATACAATTCCACGATCATAGGAACGATATCATAACTCGTGCGTACGTACGGAATACCGTCTCCACGATGTGATGCGACTGGTTCTGCATGATCTTCATTTCATAATGATTATATAAATGAATTGAATGAATGAATATGATATATATTACACTAATACCATTCTGTAAATGAGGTATCCATAACCTAAAGAGAAGAATAAGAATTTATTCGACAAACACGCATAAGATCTAAATGTAATAAACACCCGAATAACAAGTAGTAATGAAATATTACTACTAAGAAGATAAGAATATGACGATATATGATATCATAAAAATAATTATGATTCTGTAATAAGTCAATAACATTATTTAAATCATTATATATGAGTTTTAGACATGTACAAAGCATATCAGACCTAAGGTAAGGGAAATATCACAATCTCATTTTTATCCGAGATTGTTTATACTTTAGTATTTAAGAAAGGAAAAGTGTTTTTGAAACAGAAAGGATATTTTCCTCAAGACTGGAGTTCAAGTGTTTTATCAAAATTATTTTCCATCTAAGATAATAAAGGGTTCTGTTTCTATCCCTATTATTACATTGATTTGATTATGTTGTGATGGAATTATATTTATGAATTCCTTTATCTTATATGAATTGTTTTATGATGTCACGATGTTTATGATTCCCATTTTTATTACATGGGTTATGCTATGATGTATGGTTTATTATATTGTGGAACACATAAGAATGGTATCATTAAGATATGGGTGGGACCTATATCTCCCTCCAATGCATTGGGTAAAGATTTTATATATTAGGAGATAGACATGGATGGAATGGTAGGTTATACCGATTCAGTGAAACAGGACTGAAACGAGGGTGACTCGGTTCAGAAATGGACTTTGTCCATTAAGATAGTCTTGGCAATGAGTCTTGACTAATAAGATATTATTCTCTATGATAATGTGTGTATTCCACAAAGTTTAATGTTTTATGTTATGATTATTGGGATTTCATTTCACTACTATGATTTATCCCATGTTATGAAATTATGCTCTATTTTGCAGGTTAAGATTTCCAAAATGATATGTTCTTATGAAAATGATGTGATTGATATTTCTTTTGTTTAACCTTACTGAGAATTTGAGCTCACCCTTTTATGTTTTCTTTTCCCCAGGATATAAAGAAAGGTTTTAGGTAAAAAAAGGATGATCTTTATGGGAGATGTTGAAGATCTTTGACCACGATTAGAAGATTATATTCCGAGTTTCCAAAGACACTAAGGTATGTCTAGGGATTTCCCTAAGGATAAGTATACGTATAGGATATAGTCCTAGAACTATGGTAACAATATTAGATTAAACCAAATATGTAAGATATTGATGTTACTCCCCCTTTATTATGATTTTTTCCTCTCACACTATTCTTTTTGGGTTCTAGAAAATGGATGGAAACAAGATGATTCACGATAATGGAGGATATGATGGATAATGGAATGATATTCTTCATGAGCAACCAAATGAAATGGGATCTGGAAGTCCAAACATCATAATTATGCCGAATCAGCAATCTCATAATATGATCAATAAAGTAAAATTTGGTAAGTTTCCTGACTCGGCTAATAAGAGAAAGATGGAGTTTCATGATGATCATAGAGGAAAGAAAGTTCAATTTCCCATATGCAAATCATTTGGGAGGAGGCATCAAGTAGAATGTTTCAAAGGAACTGGAATATGATTTGGGTGTGGAAAAGAAGGACACAAAGCGAGTAAGTGAAAAGGAAAAGGTTCAGTTAACACCAGGGATGAGGATAATGGTATTGCTATGACATCAACAATGGTTAAATGTTTTAAATGTGGAATGTACGGGAATTATGCAAACCAATGCCCTAAGGGAGAGTATCATGAAGAGAATCAGTATTGTCGTATGGGTAGTATTTATGTGGATGATGATGAAGAGACTACAAATGATATGTGAGATAAAAGAATTGTTGAAGCTCGATCAATGGTTTAAGAATGTAGTGGAATGATTACATGTTTATCATGTGTAATGTTGTATAAGTAATCTCATGGTACTATGGAATAAAGAGACATCTAAGGATTGATACACTGTTGTCTTTCCTTGAGTTTTGAAAGTGTATGATTAATGTTACCAGTATCCATGAAAGGTTATTCAAATATTTTTGGAATGTAGATGATATGCGCATAATGAAGGGATGAGGAGAAAATTAAATGTTTGATAGTATTCATGAGCTCATGAATAATATAAGGAGAAGGTTATATCATGGTTTAAATATATAGAATTTTTGGATTTTGGTATGTGGAAAGAGATAACTTTTGAAAGCATTCATGTTTTCACTAAGGTTTAATGGGTATTCATTTTTCAAGAGAATACATCATTAAGGTATTCACATGATAGGAATGTGACCAACAAGATATATTGGGGATAAATGATGGTATTCACATGCTTGGTTGATGACATTTCAAGTTATCATTTTCTTTATACTATGAGCTTGGACCGATGTATTTTAGATAAGTCTAAAGATTGGAATGGATTATGATAACCATAAGTTAGTATTGTTTAAGGATAGAAATTTTTTTGATATTATTTATGTGATGTTATAGTAATGTAGTTCTAGAAAAAGGATAACCTATAGGATGGGAGACAGCCCATCGCGTCGGAAAAGGGTGTGGGAATCAAACCCACAATCGAAGTGTGACTGGCCTTTATCGCCTACCACTGGCCTAAAAATAGCCCCTGTTTAGTAGAAACTAGTTTTATTATATTAAGCAGTATGATATATGAAGTATAAGTCCATTTTAGGAACCATATATGATTAATCTCACTATAGATGGACTTATGTATTTTGTTTGATAACTTTTATAACCTTTTGTTTGAGACAGATGGAATGACCCATCATTTTATCACATGATTTTCTAACACATCATTAATGACAAATTCAACTTCATTTCATTAAGAGATGAAGTGGAAATTGTCCAAAGAACAACCAATGGTGAGACTATACCAAAATCACGAAAGTATTTCATCTAATTCCAATTTCATCAACTTTAGGGAAATGATCTTGAAAACAAAAAATGTTGTCCTAGTGCTATTATATCTGATGATTCAGATGGTACCTTAGATAATCACAAATTTATGGCTTTGTGATTGCTGGCTTCTCCATAGCCATGTTCTCTACCACTCTCCATCAGAACATGATGGTTAGATTTCTCTTCCATATCCATATTTTCACCTATGTGGAAACCCAGTGATTAGTTTATTTGGGTAATCGTTATGTTACATTCTTTAGTTTTTAAAGCCAAGTTTTGGTATTCCTTTTTACGAAGTGAGTTTCTATTAAAGAAACATTCGAGTAGTAAACCATTTATAACCCCGACGAATTTCGATGGCGAAATTCATTTTAAGGGGGGTAGAATGTAACAGCGAGAGATTTTATATTCTTTTTAATTTCATTAATGTCTTGTGTTGTAAGATACACCAAAAGGAGCTTGCTCAACACGCATCCTTGACATGCCTTGAATTACATGCAATCGCGACCTTCCTCGATAGCGTGTGTAGTACGCAATACCGAGTTTCACTAAACAACGATATGCTATGAATAGTAATAACCACCTTTTAAAATTTTAGCAATTTTAGTTCTAAAAATGGAATTCATTTTTGGATTCGGAGTGTCGAATTTAGCCTAAGGTGAAATTTTGGTACTTTTCGGATAACTTTCATATTATGATGAATAGTGAAAATTACTAAATTATAATTAAAAACAACTTTTTTTAATCGAAATAATTAATAGTGATAAATTATTAATTTGAGTGGTTTGAAAGTATATTTTGAATATATTTTTACAATTTAATACAATGTTGCTCATTGGATGTAATTTCACATTTAAACCAGTCATAAACAAGTGTCAATCTTTTGATAGTTATTATCTCTTAAGAACACACTATTTGTTTTGACGACGAGAATTAATTTTTAAATTAATTAATGCAACTGATATGTTTTGAATTTGATAAAATAGACATCATTTTTGAATTCATAATATTAAATATAGCTTAGATCAAATTTTTGGTATTTTTATGGAAACTTTCATTTTTTGATGAATAGTGAAACCACTAAGTGGTAGTTAAAAAACTGAATTTTTCATAAAACGTAATTTTACCGCTTCTGTGAGTGGAATTTCGAAAATACAAGAGACATGGTAAATATCAAGTACTAAAATGTGGTTCAATGAGATGAAAATAATTTTTGGTGAATAATAACTTTTTACTTTTTTTTACCCCGGTTAAAATTAAATAGGGTAATTAAGGGTAAAAATGACATTATTATTACCCTAACACATGTCCTAATTCTATTGGACAAGTTTAATTCGACCAAAAACAACCTTATGAATAAAATATGACCATTTAGGCCCACTTTTATTAGATTAGGACATTTATTATTAAGGGTTAAAATAGTTAAAATCAATGTTTAATAAGTAAATCATTTTTAATATGGGGTTATACATAAGATAATTTCGACTATAAATATTCATTAGAAATATAAAATGATGCCTTACATAATGGTATTTTATTTGTAATTTTTAGACATTAAATAATTTAATTTATTTATGACACAACGATGATGCAGTAATTATCTTATTAATGAAATATTGACATAATTGATGTTATAAATACCCAAATAAATATAATTTGAGACTTTTTATGAACTAAACTAATTTTAGTGGTTAATATGACATGTTATGATTGATTTAATTAACTTTTGTCGAAGTAATCATTCTGTTATGAGTTTCAAAAAAATCAACTATTGAATAGTGTCAAAATTGACATAAAATAGTTTTTAAGACAAATATTATATTATTAATTGTTATTTTATTCCTAAAAATATAAGGTTTGGCCAAATTACTTAGATAGGGTTATATATATTAATAAAACACAACTTGGGGGTATCTTGGATGTATATGGTATGTTTATTAACTATATAATATAAAAATACAAAGTTACATGGTAAATGTCAATCTAATTAACTAAGAGTTAAAACTAAAAGATAAGGTTAATATAATGACCTAAACTTGTCTAAATTATATTGGATGAGAGTATTTAGACCCATACCCATCTTATCTTTGAAATAACTCAATTTGGAGCTATTTAAAACCGAAATTGACTTTATAATAAAATAATATTTTTAGTTATTCCAAAGGTGCCCCTCTCCTCCCTTATAAAAGGGCACCTGCTCCCCCTCTTCCTCACACCACTTTGAGCCTTAAAGCTCAGACAAACCCTGCCAATTTATTATCTACACTTCCCTAGAAACATCCTAGAGGTTCTGGTCTTCTTTAAAGACCTATTTTAGTGCCCTAAAAGGAGGTCTCAAAGAAGCACTTCAAAGAAGAGGTAATGTCTATTACAAATTATTTCATCTTTATTTCTTCTTCCACTTCTTCTTATTTAGTTGTTTCATTATGAAGTAATATCATCAGTTTCACTCGTATACTGATATGTTATTATAAGTATGAAACAACCCTATTTAACCATCTATCCATCCTACGGAAAAAGAAATCATTGCGCGTGCGTACGTACGGAATACCGTCTCCACGCCGTGGTGTAATCTATTTTCCAACACCACCTTACATGGATGGTTTTAATGGTGTAAATAATGACTATATATGACTATAATAAAGTTATATTGATTCTGAAATAGTATAAATACACTCCAATACAATTCCATGATCCTAGGAACGATATCATCACTCGTGTGTACGTACGGAATACCGTCTCCACGATGTGATGTGACTCGTTCTACATGATCTTCATTTCATAATGATTATATAAATGAATTGAATGAATGAATATGATATATATTACACTAATACCATTCTGGAAATGAGGTATCTATAACCTAAAGTGAAGAATAAGAATTTATTCGACAAACACGCATAAGAACAAAAAGTAATAAACACCCGAATAACAAGTAGTAATGAAATATTACTACTAAGAAACTAAGAATATGACCATATATTATATCATAAAAATAAGTATGATTCTGTAATATGTCAATAACATTATTTAAATCATTATATAGGTGGTTCGGACACATACAAATCATATCAGACCTAGGAAATATCACAATCTCATTTTTATCTGAGATTGTTTATACTTTAGTATTTACTGGGGTGTATTTTGTCATCCACATCCATGTTTCCTCAATATGTAATATTATTTCCATCCACCTACAATTGTTTAAATCCAATTTTACCCTTTAGTGAGTTTTTAGTAAAATATATGAAAGGAATCTTTTTTCATTTTTCATACAAGGTGCTTTTTGACTTTTCCGACAAAAGTACGAGAAGAATATTTTTTTAACTTATACGGCATGAATGGATTTTTAAAACATTCATTCCAAGAATCATCCTTTAGAATTTTTCAAGTTTATTTTTAATCAACTTCTTTTAGTTTAGAATTGTACGACATGTGAAGAAATGAACAATGTTTTTGAAGCCGAAAGGATATTTTCCTCAAGACTGGTGTACAAGTGTTTTATCAAAATTATTTTCCATCTAAGATAATAAAGGGTTCTATTTATATCCCTATTATTAGATTGATTTGATTATGTTGTGATGGAATTATATTTATTAATTCCTTTATCTTATATTAATTGTTTTATGATGTCACGATGTTTAAGATTCCCATTTTTATTACATGGGTTATGCTATGACGTATGGTTTATGATTTGGTGGCACACATAAGAATGGTATCATTAAGAGATGGGTGGGACCTATATCTCCCTTCAATTCATTGGGTAATGATTTTATATCTCATGAGATAGACATGGATGGAACGGTAGGTTATACCGGTTCAGTGAAACAGGACTAAAACGAGGGTGACTCGATTCAGAAATGGACTTTGTCCACTAAGATAGTCTTTGCAATGAGTCTTGACTAATAAGATACGGTTCTCTATGATTATGTGTGTATGCCACAAAGTTTCATGTTTTAAGTTATGATTATTGGGATTTCATTTCACTACTATGATTTATCCCATGTTATGAAATTATGCTCTCTTTTGTAGGTTAAGATTTCTAAAATGTTATGTTTTTATGAAAATGATGTGATTGATATTTCTATTGTTTAACCTTACTGAGCATTTAAGCTCACCCTTTTATGTTTTCTTTTCCCCAGGATATAAAGAAAGGTTTTAGGTAAAAAAAATAAGATCTTTATGGGAGATGTTGAAGATCTTTCACCATGATTAGAAGATTATATTCCGAGTTTCCAAATACACTAAACAATTATGATCCTTGTGTGTGTGTTTTTGTTATGTACTAAGTATTCCGCAAAAGTAATGTAATGTCCATGTACGCCAAGCATTGGGTATCTACATTAAAAATAACCACTGGGCCTCTATAGTATGTAAATACACACTCAAAAAGTCTTATATATTAGTTTTTACCATTTTAAATATTTATTCCTTCACTTGATAACATTTTATCTTCCAATTTATTACTAAATTCCTTCCACATTTCATTATATCTATTTCTTTAATTTTTCTATTTCAATATCAATGACATAACAGAAAGTGATTTGTGAAGGGTTTGTTTCCAAAAATTAATCCATTTTAATTCTTCATCATAGGCAGTCACTACCACTAATTTGTGAGTTCTTTGGGTTTCTTGCTCAACCAATAAAAATAAATTGTTGTATAGGGTTTCTTCATTATCCATTAAAAATAAAGTTATATTTTTTACTTATATATTGGATAATATTAAATCCAAATTGTGAATAAAAAACACTCAAGTCTCAAGGGAAAATATTTAGGAATCGATGTATTGAGTTTTGGTTGAACACCTTTATTAGATTTTTTACATTACCATTTGTGTTTAATACACTATATCCATAACTATTTAATTTTATTTATCATATTATTTTATTTTATTTTTAAATATGGAATTCTCTTCCTCGTTGCATCCTAAAAAAATTATTAGAGGAATTCTTGGTTTAGAAACCATCACCGGTATCATGGAATGATCATAAAAGATGGCCACTACCTATATCACCAAAGGTTCTCCCGAAGGGCACTCAACGGGTCAAGTCTATTTCATTGATGGATTAAAAATAGTAATTGGAAAAATTAAAATTTATACTCATATTGTACTTGTAGGATATAAAATTTAGAATATAGTTTGACATGGTTATAATACCACTAAGGAATCATACGATAAATGGACTCCTGATGTAATTTTCAGTTCTGAGCTTGATAAAAAAACATTGAATGATCATCATTGCGAAATAGACTAAAAAATGTTAAATAGAATTTCATCCTATAAAACTAATTCTATCCTTTTGAAACATTTATATTTCACACATTAATGTAATAAAACATTCTATGAAAATGGTCTTGAGATGTAGCATCAAGACATTTAATGTTTTATCATAAATCAAAATGAGTATATATTTGTGCTTCTTACTCATTTTACTGAGATTTTCAATGGTATACAATCTCTTGGTGATTATATTTATATATAAACTCTTGTGAATATGTTAATTTGGGTGTTTCTATGTTCATTCACACTGACATTAAAGAGCATTCTATTAGAAAATGATATTAATAAAATTTCTGGTTAAAGAACTTATTGGATATCTCATGACATATGATATTACCATGAAGAGTAAAGATGAAAAATAATCCAAATAAGTGAATAAAATATTGTAATTTTATTTAAATAATTTGATAATTACTCTTCCAAAATTGATACATATATTTTTCAATTATTACACAATATTAACAATTTTCTGAAGAATAAAAAACTTTAAGATGATGACAAAAACAAGAATCAATATTGAAAACAATAGGTAACATGATAAGAATGAAAACTAAGAGACACTTCAAGCTTTAGTTCCGTAAATTTAAAAAATGATAAATGATAAAATGGATAGAAATAAATCATTTAAGATTTCTACCACAAGTGAAATTGTGGACTCTCTCTCTAATAGACTAAAGTGATTATAGTGAAGAAATATTCGAGGCCAGCCTCAAGTTAAATGATTTGTTAAAATTTTATTCATCCAAATATTCTTAATATAATTTTTAATAAAATTATAATGATATTAAATATTTTAGATACCAATTAGAGGATAGATTTTGTAAACTCACCTCAAAATTCCAATAAATCCAATATAAGTATTACTAATCAGTTTTTGAAAGGGATTAACTCTCTAAGAGAAGGAATATTTATTCTTATATTTAAAAGTTCACCCTGATGTAGATACAACATAATCTACAATTAAATATCATAAAAAGTATCTTTCCAATTTCATCCAAGGTGAAAATGATGTAAATAAAATTTTAGTCTCCCAACATCATTTGAAATATCATTTTGGGTTTAGCATTTCATATAAAGTGAGCTCCTCTAAAAATATTAATTTTTTAAGAGGATTATATCATGATTTTTTTTAAAATTATTGTTACAAAATAAAACGTGATATTTATGTATGTGATTGAAAATTTTCATTTTATGGTAGACCCAAATGAGTATAAATGACATAAATTGTTTTTATTAAAATCAGATACTAAACAAATATGGGTTCCAAAGTGACTTTTTGATAAGAATAGTGGAGCTATGTTTTTTTTGGTACCATAGTATTTAGTATCTTGATTATTTTTTATGAACAATGTCTCATGATAAAATACATATGATATATATGGTATATGGACAACAGCTTCCTGAAACACATTTGTGGTGATGTAAGATCCTTATCTTTTTCTAGATATCCTTTTAGCTCATTTGAAGGTAGTATGTTTCTGTAATTTTAGTTTATTTTGTTTATGTTTTATATTGGGTGAATTTGGGTAAATATTTAGAAATTTTATAGATTTATTTTGGGTATTTATGGGTGGAGAACGATTTTGATAAACTGTACACCATGCCCAGAAAACTATATGAACCCAGAAAGAGGAGGCTCACTAAGTTGTTGAATGGTTTTTCATACAGTGGTCCCTCCAAAGTGTAACTATGACCCACCCAACTCCCACCTACAAAAGAGGCACACAGTTTTAGTGCATGGCCTGGGAAATCATGCACCCTTCCAAGGAAATTGTGCACATGGAATTTAAAATTTTAAAAATTGGATATAAAAATAACAAACCCTTTGAATTCACCTTATTCCGATCAAACATGCCCTAAAATGACTTATCTCATTTTTTAGGATTAAAAAAGGATTCCTAGGGATCTCAGACACTATTCTTGACTATTTGAATGCAATATTGAAGATATACACCTCTCTTGGTAATAGATTCTAATTATATATGGATTTTACCTCTATCAAATATTTCTATGATCCTGTTAAGGGATGACATCCTCTATTTGTGAAGGATCTAGATCACAGTTTATTGGATCTAGATTTTTTTAATCTGGGATATAGATTTCAGATATAAATGTCATCCTTCATTTTAATATTTGTTATTCCACTTCAATATGGATTTTCCGCTTACGAGTATTTTTCAACAGTCTTGAGGTAGGTGGTGGAAATTAAATTCCCATAGTATTAATTCCAATTGAGTCCATGTATTTTTGGATTTCAATTTTCATGTATGGAAATTTGATTTTCAATTGAATAAATTAATTGATAAATTAATTTATAGAAACATGAAATTGGATTAATTAATTGTTTAGATAATTAATGGGATGTTGTGATTATGCAATTGGGGGAATTGGATTAATTAATTTTTGAATTAGTTAATGGAATTTTATTATTATTCCATTAGTGGAATTGGATTAATTAATTAGTGACATAATTAAAGGAATATGTGATTGGGGAATTGATATGAAATTAGGAAGTTGTGATTGTGTGAATGTACAATTATTGTGAAATGAATTATTTTGAAATTTGGGATTATTTTATGGATGACATGACCTTAAATTTTTAATGGGATATATGATTTGAATATTTCGAAGTGGGTTATTGGTTTTTTCTTATATTATTTAATTATATTAATGAATGCAACCATCAATTTTTGTGATAAATTTTTATGGTATACATGATGTGAAATGTTGATGAATTTGTTAATGATTATTAACTAGTATAAAATTTATAGATGTGATATTATTTGTTTTATTGATAATATTTTACGGGGCAAGAATTGTTGCTTCGAAATACCATATTTATAGTGATTGTGGGATATGGAAAGATGCTTCTAAACCCCACTTGTGCGATTGATTGATAATCATATGATATCAGATGCTACTATAAAAGACAATAGTGGTAATGAGTGTGGGATAGTGACTACTACATAATCATACCATGAGGTCCTAGACATGGCAACCTTGGAAAAAAATGATGGCATTGGAATATGGTTCCAATTGGTCTTAATATTAGTTTAAATTAAATTATAAATGATAACCTAGAGATTTTATAGTGAATAGGTGATACTCTAGCATAGTTTGATGATTTTATTGAGGGTTTATGTGTCATCGGGGACCCAAGGTTAATGTGGTTCATTAATGAATAATAAAAGGTGATAAATATTTACTATATGAAATTTAATTTGTTATTTATTGAAACACGTACACTATTTTTGACTGGATATTATTTTAGATGTCATTAATGGTATCTTACTGAGTTTTACTCCCATCCTACATGGGATGCCTGATCAATACATGAATATATATTTTTTCAGTATAATGATAAGGGGAAGAGTCCTTTTTTTGTTGTCTAGGTTTGGATGGAGAAAGTAAAAGGGAACAAGATATGATTGGGGTCCATCATGGGAGTTTTTAGCATCTTTATTGTTTTCGGGGTTTGAAAATTAACAATTTACATGTACATGGCATGACATATCTACTATTTAGTTTTGGGTAGGGTATTTCTTATTTTGGATATTTGGTAAAAAAATTTAGGTTAGGTTATTGTTAATTTTATTATGTTATTTTTATTTATTTATAATGTTTGTATGTTTCTGTAAGAAGATTATAGTAACCCCATGATCAATATTAGATCCTCACTGGTAGTCAATAACCCTTTAAGTATTGGGAGTCACAATTGAGTACATCTGGCAAACCAGCTTTACATTTTGCTGTGTCAAAATTTGGTTGGGACATTACAAAGTGGAATCAATTGGATTTTCATTTATTTTAATTTTTCCTATACTATTTAAGAATGGTAGATGGAAGAATAGGATGATTCATGACTTATTAATATCTCATGTACGGGAGTAGATAACCTATGTTTGAGGGCAAAAGAAAAGTACCGTGAGTGAGATTTTTTATTAATGTGTGTTGTTAGAGTTGGATGTTATTTCACATAGATTGATGAAAATGTTGTGTTATGTGATTATAGTTCTTGAGATTTTTTTAGATTTTACCCATAGCCTAGTAGGTCATGAGAGTTGAGATTGCAGGAATCATTCTAGACAGTCGATATTTGTTTTTACATTTATCATTTTTTCCACGTACAAGGAAACATGATTGGGTATTTTTTTTACTGTGAATGGTTTTTTGTATCCATTGAAATTAAACTGAAAAAGGTGCCAAATATATGGTAAAAGATATAATATTATGAAATTAGTGAATAAATGGGAGTCTAATGAGAAACATGGTGGTGATAATGTGTTTCCCTAGAAAACTATGACATAGACATAGGATGGTTAAGGGCACTAGAAGCACCTGAGTTTTAACTTTGTGGTGAGGTTTGGGTGAATGACTTTTTATGGATTACTTTGAACTCCTCTTACAAAAATGTGTTGATGTTGTGTTATGTGTTCTATGTCACGTGTATGGAATTATAAATATATTGCAATAAAATGATTATTTTTGAGAAAAAACACAAGTTTATGTCTGTAAATGATCCTCCAGTAGTGGATTTAAAGGAACTAGTAGTGCTGTGTTAGGAAGTTGATGAGGTGTTTCATGAAATCTTTTCTCATTTCATGCAGTTTGGGGACAGAGAACCATGCATGGTTGGGAAAAACCTCCTTTATATAACATGGGAGTTCCAATTTCATCATTCTATTACATTTAATGGAGATGGTTCACCTGAGGTACATGAGTTTTAGATAGAGTCTATCCAGAGTATACATGACATTTTGGACACTCATATTGAGAGAAGATTTAATATGGTTTCTTAAATGTAATGTGGTCAAGAATAGAATTTGTTGGAAATCCATATTCAGGATGTATGATTGGAGAATATTTAGTGAACAACTTTTTAGGGGAATTTCTTAGAGTAATTAGACACTAAGAAGCTTAGTAATTAGAGTGTGGTTATGATTATAATGATGACTCAGGGGAACATGTCCATTGTAGACTTTGACGGTAACCTTATAGATTTTCAGTGATTTCTTATAGTACTGGGGTGAGATGAGGTTACTATAGAAACGTGGTATCAGGATGGGATTTAATGGGAAATTAAGTCCTTGGTGAATATCATTAGTATGAAGATGTTTTCAAGAGGTGGTGAATCAGGCTCTCATTTTATAGGGGACCCAGAATGGGGATTCTATTAGAGGGAAGGCGGTTTATATTATAATATTTAGATGTATAAATTCTATGATTAAGAAGAAACATTATCAGAAAATTGAACAGATTAGTGGAATGAATAGTGGCCAAGGGGAAGTAATAGTTATATAGGTGATTACCGGAGTGATCTTTCACCAGTGAAGTAGGATGGGTCACTTCTCTAGACAATGTTCATAAACACTAGTAGATAGATGATCTAGAAGAAATATGGTACATCTATCGATGTTCTGCCAGATCCAATGAAACGTGAGTAATGATGGAGAAACTAGGAAGAATTAGACTACGGGAAAGGTATCTTCTACATCATCCATGTCTAGAAGCTAGAGTTCTACTAGATGTAGAGGTTGAGTCTTTGGACTTGGTACATCTAGGAAAGATAAACCCTACCAACTAAATAGTGTTGGTTAGGGGCCTCCGAATTTATTTTATGGAATAGGGGCTACAAAATTTCATGTCATTTAGCCTATAATTGTGGATTGTGAGTTTGTACCATCGACAGTTAGTGTTATAATTATTGTATATTCTACACTATCATGTACCTCATTTAATACCTGAACCTCCCATTCTTTTATATTTCACAACATGTGAAATTTTTTTGATTTTGGTGGTGGAGTTTGTGAGAGGGGTAATGAAGACTAATACACCATTGGGGGGATGATTGAGTAACATATTTGTGTAAGGGTAATACTCTCGAGGTTGGGGAGTATCATTTTATTTTGGAAATTAATATCATTTTCATGTTAGGATTTGACCAAATTATGGGTATGGACTGGTCAATGGAATATCAATACCGAATTTATTTTTACCACATGAGAGTGAATTTTAAATTGAAAGAGGGTTAGAAATATATTAACCATGCAGAGTGGTACATCTAGGAGGTCTATATAGGTAATGATCATCAGAAACTAGGGGAACCCACTACCAAGGTTGCTAGCCTATTTCTAGATAATGGGGGTGTGAAACATTATATCTTTATCCCCATAGTGTATATATTTTACGATTTATTTCCCAGAGATGTGATAGGTATAAAACATAGGAGCCATGTTGAATTAATAATTGAGATCATGCTACGTGTTGAGCCATTTCTTTTTCCATCATAAAGAATGAAACCAATAATGCTTCAAGTGATGAAGAATCAACTTGAAGAGTTGATGGATAAGGGCTTTATCTATCTGAGTATGTAACCATGTGGTTCAACTATTTCCTTTTAAATAAATTACAAATAGAGTTTACAATTATGTATCGATTACTAGAATTTGAACTAGATGACTATAGAGAACAGGTATCATCTTCTGCATATCGATGATCTATTTGAACAGTTGAAAGGAGCTTGTTCTTTCTGAAAAATTTACAAGATATTAGGGTATCATGAGTAGGGAGTTTGACCTTATGATATATTGAGGTATTATTTAAAAATTAGGTATGTTCATTACGAGTTCATTTTTATATTGTTCGTGCTGATGAAAACACAAGAAGTGTTCACAACCTTGATGAAGAAAATAATCCACTGGTAGCTAGATCAGTTGGTGGTATTTTTTGTAGATGAAAACATGGTTTACTTCAAGACTCCAGACGATCATGTCTAACATCTTCTCATCATGCTTAGTAAATTGATAGTGCATCGACTATATGACAAGCTATCTATGTGTATATTTCTGAATGAGTATGTATACATCATGGGTCACATCATCTCAAAGGAATGTTTATCAGTGGACCCATATAACGTTCAAGAAGTTGTATCATTGCAAAAGCCAAATAATATTTTGTAGATATATGTAGTTTTCTATTATTATTAGTATATTATTGGAGGTTCATCCATGAATTTACCTTCTTTTAAGCACCTATTTAGAGCCTGAACATGACAGGGGCATTGTTTTAAAGCTCTAGAGAATGTGATAATTCCTTATAATAGTTGAATAATTTCTTGGAATCAACACTACTCCCGATCCAACCCGTGCATGGTGATGAATATACACTATTTAATTATCATCTTAGAATTGGGTTTGGAGCGGTGTAGATGTAGGGAGATCAACTAGTGTTATTGCTCATGGTTGCTAAAGACACATTAACAGATGTACCCTACCCATTTCCATGAATTTGCATCAGTTGTTTATCCTTGAATTGTTGGATGCATTTTCTGATAGGTGAGAAGTTTAAAATGTATACCAACAACAATATCTTAAGGTATATCTTATAAAAATTATATTTGAGTCATTGAAAACGGATATTTGTTGATTATATGAAATATATTAATTTTATGTTATCATATATGTCTGGGAAAGGAAACAAAGTTGATGAGGCTCTCGTAGGAATTCTTAGACTCGGGAGTTACAAGAGTCTAGTATTGAATAATAAATAATGACATTATTAAATGATATGTATGTTGTGTTTCTGGAGAGTTAGGATCAAATGTATCTTATATCAGTTTCATAAAAGTCTACAATTTTTTAGATAGATTATAGATATACATTATGAAGATCATTAGTGTTTTTTCATTGAGGGAAGTCTATGATGGTGGGGAGTTACATTTATTTTAGTCCATAGATGATGATATGATCATCTGTGTCATGAGTCTTGTTGTTTTGACTATGAGTATACTGGAGGATATGATGCTTGAATTTAATTCCATGATGAGGGAAGTGCATTCAAGTGTTACAAAAATGTACTATGACATACGTAGATAGTTTTTGTAGACCAAAATGAACAAGAATTTAAGGCAACTCATCAAATTATCCTACACCATTCGACTGGTGTAGGATGTGCCTTAATGACCTTGTGTTTTACTACATCCATTTCCCCTTATGAAATGAAATTGGGTCAAAATTACCCTACTCATTGTGAAGGGTCTCTTGAAGAATCCTTGGAAGAATGAATCTTTTTTGGTTTTTATGTACTGGTTAACTAAGGTTGCACATTTTTTACATGTATGGGACACATCATTATAATATCGTTTAAGAGACATGTATTCTCATGAGATACTCCTTTTACATGTGGTGTTGGGAGTATCATTTCAGACCATAAATTGAGTTATAATTCATTATTTTGGCATCGATTATAAAAGGAACATCAAATATATGTTTTGTTGATTACATATTTCTACCCATAGACTATCTGGAAGTAAGGACGTACTATACAGGTGCATGAGGATATACATTGGGTGTATTGACTAGAATTTTTTGGGTATTGGGGGAAGCACTTGGATTTGGTGGAGTTCACCTATAAAAATAGTTATCAGGTGCCATTCTGATGGAAGCATGTGTGGTTCTTTATATTTTTCCATAAATATCACATATATATTGGATGGTTGTGGGTGAGTCAGATGTGTTGGGACTGACTCTTATATAAGAGATGTAAGAGAATTTTTTAGCAGATTAGAAAGTGTATAGCTATGTATTAGTGTAGGAAAAAGTAATATGGTTATTAAATTCAATAATCCCTAGATTTTTTAGAGGGTTATCATTTATTACATTACTTGCCTCATGAATTGGGTTACCACAAATTATGGAGACATGACAAGTAGGAACGCATGTCTGTTAGACTATTTGAGGTTGTGGATAGAATCAGGACACTGGAATACCAATTAGCTCTTCCAAATATGTATGATGCAATGAATGATTTTCTTCATGTGTCAAAAATTAGGTGATATAACCCTAACTCTTATAATGTGATTGATGTGGATGTTGTTGAGATTGAGATTGATGCGTACTTTGAGGAACATCTGATATGATTTTTTGATTATAGTGAGAATGTTTAGTTAGGAAAGACTATTTTGATAGTTCATATATTTTGGAAAAATGTCCTTATTTAGGAGGAAACATTGGAGAGAGAATCAAAAGTGAGGGCTCAGTGTCCCATACATTTTGAATTAAAATTTTAGAGGTTCATGGGAGTTTAGCTCAATAATGAGCGGTTATAAGGTGGAAATATTGTAATATCCCAACCACTTTCATTGGATATTTTGATTTTTTGTAGGTACTATTTCTCCTTGATTTCATTATAGTTTTTTTGAGTTTTATAATCTGTGAAATTTGCTGAAAATATGGATAGTTGAATAGATTTTTGGAAGTGCACGACTGGCACATATTTTTCCAAAACCGTGCTCCCAACCCAACTAATGATGCAAACCCAGACATAGGGTATTCGCACGGATGGCCCATGGTTTGTCAAACCCTTCACCTATACAGGAGTAATTTAGAACCCCCTAGAATAAGTGCATGGTTTAGGTGCAATATTTTGAATAATGTGTGCCCCTGCATTGGAAACCATCCATAAGGTTTTTAATATTTTTGAAAATTGGTTTTAAAAATCTTGAACCCCTCAGACATCACATTACATCAACCCATCACAACCTTAATGTATCACCCCCAAGCTTCCGTTGTACACTTCTCTTTGAATAATTCAATAGCTTGTGTTTAATGCAACTTCGAATTCTAGCACACCATGACAAATCAAACAATCTGTTATGAATAGAAATAACATATTTTGAAATTATATAAATTTTACTTTCCAAAATGGAATTCATTTTTGGATTTGTAATATCCAAATTAACATAGCATGATGTTTCAGTATTTTTCTGAAACCTTTCAAATTTTGATGAATATTGAAAAACACTATGTTATTCTATAAAACCAACATTTTATTTAAATAATTATTTATTTTATTTAAATTTATTTTATGTCAATATAGATACATAATTCCTATATAAGTTCAATATAATTTATTGGAGTCATTTTTTAATAATATTATATGTATAAAAATTTAATGAACATTTTACCATCTTTTACCAAAATTATAGGCACATTTTCAAATTTTCATAAAAAGTAATTTTACAACTTCTGTGAATTTAATTTCAAATATTTGAGAGACATAGTTGACATGAGTAAGTTAAATTTTTTTCAATTAGATGAAACTAATTTTTTATGAATAATAACCTTTGAATTTTATTTTCCATGGTTAAAAGTAAATAGGAAAATTAAAGGTAAAAATGATATTATAATTACCATAACACATGTACCATTTCTACTAGATAAGTTTTTTTTACTAAAATCACCAATAGTAATAAAATATTATTTTTCTATCCACTTGGATTAATTAGGACATTTATTTTTAATTTTTTTTAAAGAAGTTCTAAAAGTGTTAAATTCAATATTTAACAACTACACCATTACTAATATAGGGCTACAAATTAGATAAATTCCACTATAAATACTCATTAAGAAGGTAAAATGATTTCTAAAAATTGTATTTTATTTATAATTTTTGAAAATTAAATAATTAAATTTATATACGACATAATGATGATACAATAATTACCGTATTATTGAAAGATTAAAATAATGGATATTCTAAATATAAATATAATATTAAATTGAAAATTTTGATGTATTCCACGAATTTTATATTTTAATATTATATGTTTGGGTTGAATACATAAATTTTTATCGAATTGATAAAGTTGTTATGACTTTCACAAAAACAAAATACTAAATAGTATCAAAATTAACATAAATGAGTTTTTAAAACAAATACTATATTATTAATTGATATAAAATTCCAAAAAATCTATGCGTCGGCCAAAGGACATAGATAATATTATATATATAAATAAGGAACCACATTGGTTTTGTTTTGGTTTTTATAGTATGTTTATTAAACATATAATATAAAAATAAAAGGAGACATGTTAAATGTAAACTATTTAACCAAGAGTTTATTCTATAATATATGGTTCATATGGTGACCAAAAAATATATAAAACCTATTGGTTGAAATTTTTTAGACTCATCTAAACCTTATCCTTGAGAAAAATTCTTTTGGAGCCATTATAAACCGGATAAGTGTGTATAATAAAATAATATTTCATGTTTTTCCTAAAATGGACCCACCTCTCTTATAAAAGAGTAAATCCACTTCTCTCAAAATCAAACCTCCAAAGCCATTTTTCTAGACCAACCCCAGACAAACTTTCCTCTAAACTATCATCAATTACTCCAATAACAATTCATTTAATCATAAATCCAAATTAATGATCCCTTTTGATCAAATCAAAAGGAATCACCTGAAGAAGAGGTAATAATTTCATCACATTTTTCAAAGTTATATTTTTCTTCCACTCCATCTTTCTTGTTTGATTCCATACCAAAATAATAAATCTAGTATATTATACGTTTAGAGATGTTATTATAAACATGGTACAACAATATTCATTATTCTATCCATCTTATGAATGACAAAGTCACCATACGTGCATATGAACGGCTTACCGTCTCCAGGTCGTGGTGAAGTTTCTTATTCAACACTTCATTAATTGGATGAATTTACTAATGAGTATAAATGATGTAAATAATAAATATAACATGTTAATAATTATTCTTATATGATATACCATCCAATTACATACTATTTTACTATTAATATAATGATATTGTTGCTCGTGCGTACATACAGATTACCGTCTCGAAAAATGTGATGCGATTCATTGCCCATCGTAACGATTAAAGAATAATTTTCATTTTATGATTAAAAATAATGATAAAGAACTTAATATAATTCTGGATATTAAAAAATTACATCCTATTCGCAACAAAAATTACATACAATACAAAACATATAATGGAAAATGAATCAGTTAACACACGAAAGAAAGATTCAGCTAAATTATTATTAAGAAAGAAATTTTAGAATATTATATATGATATAATAATAAAGGATATAGTTCTTTTATAATTTAATTAAAATGATTTAACTATTATAAAGGAGGTTAACATACCCTCATAAATTTAAAAGTACATGGTACAGGTTAATTTTACAATCTCTTTATTATCATAGGTTGTTTGTACGTGAGTATCTAATGGGATCACTTTATCATCCAAATATGTGTTCCTTAAATATGTTTTTCAAAACATTATTACCATTTCTTGTACTATGGGTTAAATTCATTTATACCCTTTTTACTTTTTATAATATGTTTATAATATATTTTTTCTGTCATTTTCCAAACAAGGTCCTTTATGACCTTTTCGACAAAATTAAGGACAGAATGTTTTTTAACTTATGTAGTTGGTGAAGTTATTTTCTAATGTTATAACACCATCAAATCATAACCTAAAATATTATATGAATACTTTTAAAATAAATGTTTTATTTTATGATTACGTGACTTTTAAATTTATACAAAGTAAAATAGAGATATTTTACTCAGATAGTTTTTGGATTGATTTCATCTATGTCAACATACCTCATTGGATTTTACATTTTTTTAATTTGATTTGTTATTATAAAATCTTCCATATTTTATTTAATGTTTTGTGATATGTTTAACTATATATGTGATATTTTTTACCATTAATTATTTGTGGTTAATGTATTGATATTTCCTATTATAGTTGTATTAAGAATGCTTAAATTTTGTTTCAACCTTTTTAGATGAGGAATACATAGGATGTAGAAAGTGAAGTTTGTAGCCCATTATAGCTCCTCGATCCATCGGTAGGTCTCATGAGACAAACTACTATCTTGGAACAAGGCCTTGAAAAATCTTATTTTTAGACTTGACACGAGGCCTTGACTATGTGGTTAGGATTTGTAGCATTATGTATTCCATCATTATGAAATTACCTACAGATATTAACTGTGATTATTTGACTAGTAGAGTATCCATATGAATACATAAATTTGATTATTTGATTTATCATTGCCATTTAATTCTAAACTTTAAGTTTAATAGTCTTTTTAGACTTATACATTTTATTAAATGTTTATGATTATTTATGATAGATTCTACTATATAGTTATACTTACTAAGAATTTGATCTCACCCCTTTCTGATGTTTTCTTTTTCCCAGGATATGATGTAGTAAATTATGATTAACCAACAAGGATAGGCAAAGGATATTAGTGTATTCAAAAGGGTAAACAATTTTGTTTTTCATTATATCATTATGTAATGAAAATCTTATGTATATCTCTAGTACATCAAAGTCTACTAAACTGATCAGTCTTTCGAGACATGATTCCTTGTATAATTCAAATGTTATATAATATTTGACCAACATGGGGTAACTGGGGTCAGGTCATTATAGTTGGTATAAAAGGAATTTTAGTAGAATCCTAAAAAACTATATTTAGAAAAACTATGATTAGAGAACATTACCATAAGATAAACATTGAGGATTAGTATATAATATCTTCTATGATTTTTGGTAATGTTTATATTTTAAGAGTTTTCCTAGCAATACATCTCTATATTGATACGAGAAGGTAGATGTGGCTCTGGCACAGACTTACCTAGGAGTGAAAACTCCAACATGGTGTTTCGGGCTTGACTTGGGGTATCCTGGTACGTGACAATGGGAGTTGCTAAACTCTTGGTTACGACACTACCAGTGGATAATGTTAAGATAATTTAAAATTTCTTTACAAACCATTATGAAGGATTTATAAGTAAATAATTCCTCAAAGATAACATTTTTTATCATTGGGGATTATATGCCTAAATTATTCAATTTATGATAGGTATTTTACTAGTTTATAATTATGTATTGCGATTCCTAAACTAATCTATTTTGTGACATTGTTTAGAAATGGCACCTTGTGGAAGGAATTGAAACTGTGTCAATGCACGTACTCCATGTTTGTATTTCCCTTCTCCTAAAGAAAATTATAGTAGATCAGGTGATACAACTAGTGCTGAACAATTCATATCCATACTGGGACAACTCACTCAGGTTATGGATAATAATCTTACCCATATACAGCACCCTGATCCACAATGTGGAGGATCAATGTATGCCTTATTCTTGAGAAATCAATGACCATAATTCAATTAGACTTCAAATCCATATGTAGCTGAGTAGTGGATATGTTCGATAGAGAAAATATTTCATGCTTTGGGGAGTATCGAAATGGAAAAAGTTATCATGGATGTTTATCACCTCATAGGAGATGCTGATCAATTGTGGTCATTAATTCAAAACACAAAGGAAGATGAAGAATTATCATATATGGAAAAGTGGGAGTTTAAGAACATTTCATAGAAAAACACTTTCCTTGTGAACATCAAGGAGATATGGAAAGTAATTTTTTCATTTTAGGGAAAATGGGGAATGATAATGTCAAAAAGTAAGAGGCTAAATTTAAAAGGATAGCAAGGCATGCTTCATATTATATATGTAACCTAAGAAGTAAGATTGATCGAATAGTTTTGGGGTTTAAACAATTCCTTCATCAATAATTAGTCTAAAAATCCTTATCATCAAATGAAGATATAGTCTCACGTGCTATCAAGATAGAAAAATAATTCTCCATGTCTTACAACTTTAAAGCAAAGATGGAGAAGAAGAGATATGATAAACACTCTGAAAATGGAAATAAGTGGATGAATGTAAAAGTTTAACTTCTATCCTATAGTAAATCAGGGAAGAAACACCCTGGTACATTCCTGAAGGGAATGAGAGTCAATTACAAGTGTGGTGAAAATATCCCACAAGAACAAGATTTAAAGGGAAAGAAAGAGGTTGTCAATGTTGAATGCTATAATTGTAGAGAAATTGGTAAATATGCAAATGAATTTTCTAAGAGCCAAGGACGCTTACCTAAAAAAAATGCCATAGGAGCAAGGAAAAGATTAACTGATCACTACTATGGAGGTTGAAGCTCTGAATGACATGGTAGAAAGTAATTTAATGGTATCCTCATATTTAGAAATTTATTTATTTGATTTTGGATTATCACATTATTTCATATATTCCTCGTATTATATGAAAATGTGATATTTCCTATTTGATTTAAGAAGGGATTTGTTAGTCAAAACTACCAAGGGAAGTATCATTTCAACAATTATTTTCCAATCAGTTCCCATTAGTGAATATAAACATGATTTATCTGCTAATCTCATCATTATACCCTTGATTGAATTTTATTTAATCCACAGTATAGATTCGATTTAAGACCATGATGTATAAATTTATTGTACGAAGAATAAGGTTACAATTTTTGATGATGATGAAAATGAATACCTTATCTTTAGAGAATAAACTTCACCATCTGAATCTCATATATATCCACCCCTAGTAGCACAACTTAATTCAATTATTGGGGAGTAATAGAATGAAAGAACTATGGGTGAGGAAACGGGCGTTCGAATAGAGGATGTACCTATTGTGCAAGAATATGTCAATACTGTTCCAGAGGATTTACCTGGACATCCTCCAAAATGAGAAATTGAGTTTTCCATTTATTTAATTCATGGTTCAATGGCCATATATAAGACCCCTTATGGAATGGACACTGTTCAATTAGTGTAACTACGGTGAAATATAGAAGAATTCAGTAATAAAGGATTTATTCTCTCAAGTGTTTCTTTATGGGGAGCCCCTGTTCTTTTTGTTAAAAAGAATGATGGATCCATGAGGTTGGGCATTATCTACAGATAGATCTTTGCTATAACAATAATGAAAAATTATCCCCTACATAACATTAATGATTTATTTAACCAACTTCATGAATATCAATATTTTTAATGATTTACCTTCATTATGGATACCATTAGTTGTGTGTGAAAAAGGAAGACATTCTGAAGAAATCATTTCATAACAGGTATGAGAATTATGAGTTTACAGTGATGCCTTTTGGACTGACTAATTTTCCCTCTATATTTATGGATATAATGAATAGAATATTCAAGGAACATCTTAATGACTTTGTAGTGGTATTTATTGATGATGTCATGGTAAACTAAAAAAGTGATGATGATCATGAAAATAACTTGCGCACTATTCTATTGACTCTTAGAATAAATGAATTATATAAGATGTTTATTAAGTGTGAATTAGGGCTTTAGGAGAATTATTTTATTGGCCATATTGTCTCTAAGGATGGAATCACTATTGATCAATTAATGACAAGAGAAATACAACAATGGCCAGCACCGATGTGTGCAATTGAGGTATGGAGTTTTATTTGTTTATCAGGTAATTAATATGGTTTCATGAATAATTTTTTCCTATTATATAACCAATTATCCACGATAACACATAAAAGGGTTAAACATGTTTGGAGAAAATATTATGAATAATGTTTTCAAGAACTGAAGAGATGATTAGTCAACTCTCCTATATTGAATCTATCATCAGGGAATGATGGGTTTGGTTACATATATTGATTCTTAAAATAAAGGACTTGGTTGTGTCCTTAAGCATAATGATAGAGTTATTGCATATGCATCACTATAGAAATGAATTCATGACCAAAACAATCACACTCATTATCTTGAGTTAGAAGCCGTAATCTTTTCTATGTAGATATGGATACCCTATTTCTATGGTGAAAAAATATGAGATTTATATTGAACACAAGAGTTCGACGTGTATTTTCTCACAGAATGAACTCAACATGTGGCAATGACAATGGATTAAACATCTCAATGATTATGATTGCACAACACACTACCATTGAGGGATGAAAAATAAGTTGGAAGATTCTTTCAGTAGAAAGGGTACTGATGTTTTGAACAAGATGAGAGTTGAAAGAGATCCTATGTTCATGGATCTAGTAAAGTTGGATATGGAAATAATAATGGATGGTGAAACATCAGTAATTTTTCAAATGGCTTCCAAACCATCTTTACTAGAAAGTATAAAATGTTCTCATAGTGATGACAAGGAGTTTCAAATGAATATTAAAGCTGTTAGTGATGGCAGACTGATTGACATTGTATATGAAGATGGAAATTTGAAATTTGGGAAGAGCAATTTTTTTCCGGACAAACCTGATATAAATTGGGAAATATAGGATGATTCGCATTTCTCGAATTCTTATATATCCCCGGGAAGCACTAAGAGATATAGAGATTCTAAAGAACTTTTTTTTGGACAACATGAAGAGAAATATTGAAAATTATCTATCAAGATTTATGGTTTTTAAAAAGGTGAAGGATGGAATACAACATCCATGAAAAGTCATGAAACCTCTTCCCATATAATAGTGGAAATGAGATGATACTACGATGGAATTTTTCTTCAGGCTACCAAGGACTCCTAGAAGGAATGATGAAATATGGTTCATTGTTGATGGTCTTACCAAGTAAGGAAATTCTATTGCTATGTGAGAAGATTTAATACTTAATCATTTAACAAGTCTATATATTAATGAATTTGTAAGACTTTATAGAGTTCCCATATTGATTGTTTCTGTTCGTGATCCCTATTTTAAATTTTGATTATAGAAAATTATTCAAAAGGCCCTAGATACTGAACTTCATTTGGGCACTACCTACCACCCTGAAACTGATGGACAATTATAACGGACTATTCGAACCATAGAATACATGTTGGGATCTTTATAACATTATCTTCAAGGTATGTTGGATCTTTATTTACCCTTGGTATATATTTATTTAACAATAGATTCTATTCAATTATTTATATGGCACCATATAAATCGTTATATGGAAAGAGATGTCGGCCAAAAACTTGTGGGGATGATGTTGGTGAAATAAAAAATGTTGGCCCAGAACTTTTTGAGGAAACAATGAAAAAGGAGAATATTATCCAAATCCACATTAATGAAGCTCAATTTATGAAAAATATCAATGCCAATAACTGATGGATGTATTTGGAATTTTCAAGTAGGTGATCATATTTTCTTGAAGGCATCTCCTTTGATGGGTGTTATACTCTTCAGAAAGAAGGGAAAATTATGTCCTAGGTTCATCTTACCTTTTGAAATTCTAGAATGAATTTGTGTTGTATATTACCATTTAGAAATTCCACCATGTATCTCCAATGTTCATGATGTGTTCCCCATATCAATGTGGAGAAAATACACGACAGTCCCAATGAAATTACTCACCTATGAGAAAATAGAACTGGAACCCAATATATCTTATTGTGAAGATCCGTACAAGATTCTTTATACCATAGAACTAGTGTTGAGAATTTGGCTGACTTTCCTCATAATTGTTCTAGGGAGAAATCATAAGATGGAAGAGGCAACATGGGAACACGAGGGACATATAATGAAGAAGCACCCGAATCTTATTAGTTAGTAATATTCTAAAAATTTCGAGGAAGAAATAATTTGAAGCAATGAAAAAATGTATCACCCCAAGCTTCCACGATACATTTGTTGTTGAATAATGCAATAGCATGCATTGTACCAAACTTCGAGTTCTTGAATAACACGACAAATCAAACTAAACACTATGAATAGTATCATCCACTTTTTGATATTTTATAAATATTATTTTTCAAATTGGACTTCATTTTTGGATCTGGAATATCAAAATTATCTAATGGTGAATTTTTGTTATTTTTCTAAAAACAGTCAATTTTGGATGAATTGTGTAAAACATTGCGTTATTGATTAAAATCGACTTTTTATTTAAATAATTACTTATTTTATTTCAATTTATTTTTTGTTAAAATAGATACATACTACCTATATATCTTCAATATTATTCGGTGGAGTCATTTTACCATAATATTATATGTATAAAATTTTATGTGACTTTTTACCGTCTGTAACCCACCTTATAGGAACATTTTCAAATTTTCCTAAAAGGTAATTTTTCCACATCAGTAAATTGAATTTTAAAAATCTGAGAGACACAGTTGACATCAATAAGTAAAATTTGGTTCTATAAGATGAACAAAATGTTTCGTGAATTGTAACTTTTGAATTATTTTTAGCACCATTAAAAGTAAATTGGGCAATTAATGGTAAAAATGATATTGTAATTATCCTAAAACATGTATTAATTTTATTGGATATGTTTATTTCGACCAAAATGAATATTAGGAATAATATATGATCCTTTTCGTCTACTTGTATTAAATTAGGACATTTATTAATATTTTATATAGAGAATAGTTAAATGTTTTAAATTTAATGTTTAATAACTAAACCATTTTTAATATATGTTTATATTTAAGACATATTAGACTATAAATAATAATTATAATGGTAAAAATATTTCTTATATAATGGTATTTTACTTATAATTTTTAGACATTAAATAATTAAATTTACTTATGACACAATAAGGATGCAATAATTACCTTATTACTGAATGATTAGAATAATTGATATTATAATTATTAATATAATTGTAAATTGAGACTTTTTATGTATTCAATGAATTTTATTTTTTAATATGACATGTTAGTGTTGAATAATTTTTTTAATTGATAATGTTTTTATGACTTTCAAAACAAATACTAAATAGTGTCAAAACTAAAATAAATGAGTTTTTTAAATAAATACTTTATTATTAATTGATATAATATTCCTTAAAATCTAAGGATCAGACAATGGACTTAGATAAGTTTAGATATATCAATAATGGACCACATGGAGCTCTATTGACGTTTTATAGGATGTTTATTAACCATATAATATAAAAATACAAGGAGACATGGTAAATGTTAAACTATTTAACCAAGAGTTAAATCTAAATGATAAAGTTAATATGGTGACCTAAACCTATATAAAACAGATTGGATGAGATTTTTGAGGCCCAAACCCACCTTATCCCAGACATAAATTCTTGTTGACCCTTAATAAACTGAATATTATTGTAGAACAAAAATAATGTTTCTTGTTTCTTATAATGTGACCCTCACCTCCCTTATAATACACTACTTCCCATTCCTTCCAAATCCCACCTTCAAAGCCCTTTGTATTGGGAAAAACATACCCAAATATCCTACCAACTACCATCAATTTTTCATAGTATCCTTCCTTTGACCAGAAAGAAAACCAATGGAGCCCTTTTGATAAAATAAAAAAGAAGCACCTGAAGCAGAGGTAATAATTTCATCCCCTCTTTCAATGTTATCTTTTTCTTCCACCCCTCATTCATTGTTGTTTCCATAAATAAATAACTCTAGTACCTTATACATAATTATATGTTTTTATAAACATGTTACAACAATAGTCATTATTTTATCTAGCCTATGAATGACAATGTCACCATACATGCGTATGAACCACTTACCATCTCCACAGCATGGTGTTGTTTGTTATTCAACACTTCATTATTTGGATGGGTATAATAACGTGATTAATAGATTTAAATAATAAATATAACAATATAATTATTATTTATATACAATATACCATCCAATTACATCCGATTTCACCATCAATTGAATTATATTGTCGGTCGTACATATGTACGGATAACTATCTCCAATAACACGATAAGATTGATTCCCTATCATTACCATTCAAGAATAATTTTCATTTGATGATTTAAAATAATTTTTATAAACATAATATCATTCTAGATATAAATAAATTACATCCTACCTATAAAAATCATTACATAAATAACAAAACATATAACGGAAAATGAATCAGTTAACACCCAAAACCATGATACTACTGAAATATTATTAACAAAGAAATATTTGAACTTCATATGTGATATCATAATTATTTTTATAGTTCTTTTATAATTTAATAACAATTATATAAGTATTATACAATAGTTTAACATACCCTTGACCATGCAAATTACAAGTAAAGGGTTAATTTTAAAATCTCTTTAGTATCTGATGTTGTTTATACAAGAGTATCTACTAGGACCTCTTTTCCATCCACATCTGTGTTTCATAAAAATGTATTTTAAAACGTTTTTATAATTCTATATACTGTGGTTTAATGTAATTTATACCATTTTTTAGATTTTTATAATAAGTTTAGAATGGAATATTTTGGTCGTTTTCAAACATGGTCCATTATGACCTTTCTGAAAAAATTAAGGAAAGAATATTTATTTAACATATACGGTGGGTGTAGCTATTTTCTGTCCTTATAAAACTTTTGAATATTACCATAAAATCATATAAATGTTTTTTCAAAATAAATATTTTTTTATAATTACTTGACTTTTAAATGAATACAGAGTAAAAATAGATATTTTACTCAAATTGTTTTTGGATTGATTTCATCAATTCCATCATGCTTAATTGGAATTTATGATTGTTTGAAGTTCATTTGTTATGATACAAAATTAAACATTTTATTGATTTTTTTGTATAATTTTGACTATGGATGTTCAATTTTTAAACAATTCATGGTTTATGGTTAAAGTATTGACATTTTCTATTCAAGTCTTAATACGAATGTTTATAATAGATTTCAACCTTTTCATATGATGAATGAATTGGACTTTGTATGTAACGGGTGGAGAATGATATAGATCCTCGATGTATAGGCAGGTTTCATGAGACAAACAAGTTTCTTGTCACAGGCCCAGAAAAAATCTTATTTTTAGTCTTTGTAAGAGCCCTTGACTATGTGGTTATGATGTCCGGAATTATGCATTCCATTTATATGAAATTAGCTATTGATATTACATGTGATTATTAGACTATTAGAATATCAATGTGAATAATTAAATGAAATTATTTGATTTATAATTTCAATATTATAATGAATTTTATGTTTAAAAGGATTTTATTTTTTTTATATACATTGCCTTAATTATTTATGCTTATCTATGATAGTTTCCGCAATATTGTTATCCTTCCCAAGCTTCTGAGATCATTGCATTCTGATGTTTTATTTTTTCCTAGATTTGAAGAAGTTAATTATGATTAACCTACAGGGATAGGCCAAGTATATGAGTGTGTTTAAAAGGGGACACAATGTTGTTTTTCATTATTTCATGATTTAAGGTAAACTTTATGTATGTATCAGTACTTCTAAGGATACTAAACTTATATATCTTTTGAGAGACTATTCCATGTATAATGACAATGTTATGTAATAATGCACCGAATCTACATAACGTGGGTCATGGATTTACACCAAAACAATTTATCTTGTTTTGGAGGCTCCTAGATGGATTGTTAGGCCTCCCAAACACTAGTTTTGATGCTTTTAATGCCATATTAATGATATTATTCTATACTAGTAAGAGATTCTCATCCAATTTGGCCTCCACCATATCTCATGTATTTATCTAATCCTTTGAAGATATTTTCACTATTTTTAAGGATATTTATGTAAATTTAGTGGGTCTTGATTCATTTTATCTTGAATTTAGGTTTCAGATTAGGACCACATTATTCATTATGATCTTAATTTTTCCAATTTAATTGGGGGCTTTTTATTAGCGAGTGTTCATAATAAATATTGAGGTAGGTGATCTAAATTCAAATCCTATATTCACGATTCCAATTTCATAGATGCATTGTTATATTTCAATTGTCACATTTGAAATTTATTTTTTAATTGAATAAATTAATTGATTAATTAATTTATAGAAAAATGAAATTGGATTAACTAATTGGTGAATTATTTAAAGGTATTTTGTGATTATGTAATTGGTGGATTTGTATTTATTATCCAGTGAATTAACTAATTAGATATTGTGGTTATGCAATTTTTGGAATTGTATTAATTAATTTGTGAAATAATTAATGGAATTTTTGATTCGAGAATTGAATATAATTTGAGAAAATATTTCATGTGAAAATAATCAATTAATGTGATGTGAATTATTTGAAAATTGAGGATTATGAGATGGTTGAATTTTTCTTAATGTGGTAATAGGTTATATGAATTGAATATCTCAACATGGGTTAATTGTGTATTTCATATATTATGTCATGTAATTAAAGTATTGAACCATGAAATGTTGGTATATGTTATTATGGTATACATGATGTGAAATGATTTAGATTGGTTTAATGATGATTAAGTGGGATACATGTGATATATGTGATATACATTATTGATTGATGATCTTGTGCGGGATATAGACCGCTGCTTCCAAATCCATTAGTTATAATGAATGTGGGATATGGATAGTTGCATAAAAAGTTCACTTTTGTGATTTATTGATAAATATGTGTGAGAAATGGACTACATCTTCTAATATTGTAGTGATAGTGAGTGTGGGATAGGGATTGATACATCAAAATCCCACTTGGACCTAGACATGATGATCTAGGCATAATAATGTTGGCATTAGTCTATGGTTCCAACTGGCCGTGATTGGAATTGAAATGAAATGATAAATGATAAAGATGGGATTTTTAATTGAACATTTTATTTGTTTTATAGTTTGGAATATTCCAAAGTAGGTATTTATGGTACATGTGATCTTGGGAACAGAAGGGTTAATGTTGTTAATTAAAGAATAATAAATTGTTCTTACTATTAACATCATGTATTGTACTTTTTTTTATAAAATTAAATACACTATTATTGAATTGATTTTGTTTTAAATGTTTTTGGAATTATCCTACTTAGTAGTACTCACACCCTAATTTGGATTCCTGATTTGTACCTAAATAGACTTGATGTTTGCATAACATGATAAATTCTAGAGTCTTTTTTTAGAAGGATGAGTCGAGATGGATCATGGATGAGGGAATTAAATATGATTTAGGACTATCTTGGGAGTTATAAGTTTGATTATTTATTTAGGGTTTTTTATATTGAAACATGACATTTTCTTTTCATGAACTATCTATCATTTATTTTTGTGCATTGTATTTCTTTTTTGGAATGTCATGTAAAATAGTTTTTTTGGTTATTGGTTATGTTATTGCGTTATTCTTATTTATTTCTACAGTTGTGAAACATTGAAAAATATTGTATTTTGTCCCATTTATTGGTATTATAACCTCACTATAAGTCGTTAACATCATGAACATGGGGATTTGTGCTTGGGTTCATGGGACTCAACAGCTTAGGGCACCAGTGTGTTGCACCTGGGTCGGGACATTACAGATGACTACTTCAATCTTCATGAAAATATCAATGAACAGAATTCCACTATTATTTAAAACTAAATGAGTAATATTGTAACATCTTATATTTTCAACAAGGTACAATATCTTTTAATTCATTTTAATGACTTGTTACATTTTTTCTGAAATAAGACTGGGTAGCCATGCCTTTGGGATGATTCCGTTCATTTTTAAAGGATGGATTGCAGGGGGTCTGGAGCCCTTCTATTGGCCAATACATGATGTTTATTTAAATATGTGGTGTGTATTAAAAAAATGTGTATTTTTATTTCCAAACCCTTTTCACAACATGAAATGGTCTTTCCTTATAGGAAAAAACATGATAATTACATGGAATGTAATGTTTATACACCTTGTAAATGCCTTTGGTTGGAATTTGTAAAAGGAGTCATGACCTCTTATCTTGACAAAAGTTCCATCCCCTTTCAATATAGGAGAGAGGTGAGGAAGATCCTCCCACTTCTAACATAAATTCATCGTTTCTTATTTATCCAATATCCATCTCCTTTATGGTCAGTTATGTTTGATTTCCAAGCATAAGATTCACATTCAAATTCCTTCTTTAATGGATTATATTACTGCCTTTTCAGCAATTTTGGTGTGAGTTCATTTTCACTATATTCAAGGTATTTTTCAATTATTATGATTTATCGTATTCTATCTCAATGAAAGGGAAAATATAGGACGATGAGAGTACTACAAGAATAATGTAGGTTGTCTTTTTAATTTTCCCCAAAATGTTTTTTTGTATTTTATTATGTTCGTTATTCATTAAGTGATGCCTCAAAAATGTTTAATAAATTAAATTAAATGATATTATCTTTTATAATAGGACCTTCACTACATGTGAAGCCATTCTTTTTGTAATATACCTTGACCAAATCCATCCTTATGGTTATTACATTCTTAAAGGCATATGACCTTATTTATTAGAACCAAATATAATTTAATTTTACTTAGATGGGTTGAATTTTATTTAATAAATTATTGGCCTTGGGTTTCAATCCTTGTATTTTATTATATGGTTTGTTTAATTTTAAATAATTTATCCATCCAAATTTATTGAGGTGTTATAATAAAATTACTTATTAAACTAAATTAGTTTTTGATGGAAAAACATTACCTCTACTTGAAGCTAGTGGTAATATGATGGTCATAAATTATTGATGACTATTATGGTCCTTTCATTATTTATAATTATAATTGTAAACGATTATTTATACATATTGAGAGATAATAGGTTTCCATTAATGTAATACCTTGGATGGGATAATCTGGCAAATGACTACCCATGAGTGATACTGGTTCCATTTGAGAGATACCATGAATGGGATCAGTATTAATATGGTCATACCATGAAATGAGTGGTACTTATTCCCCTATGTGTTATTCATAGGATCGACTGAGATAGTCATACTTTACACCATTACAAGAGTAATACATGGGTTTCCTTATATAGATAACCCTTGATGGACTCTTATGGTGATTGGTATTTATAGTGCTCTTGGATTGATATTTGGGTTCCACTTTATGGATCACCTTGGATGGTCCATGGATTCCATGTATTAATTTCTATGGATTTCATGAATTAAAATTATAAGGATTCTAGATATTAAAATCTTGAATTATAGTTATAAATATCAGGATCCAACCACCATGCTAAATTATATTATTTGGTTTAGCATATTTTTCACATGAATCATGATGTCTTTTTTTCATACCTTATATGTATTACAGGGGGATTAAAATATACACATATTCAAAATAAATACCATTTTTTTCATTCAGAGACATCAGGATTAGACAAATATAGGTATTGTTGGTCGGGGTTCACAATAGGAACTCATTTTGATATTATTTATTTATTTATTACTATCATATATCTATTACTTCCGGAACACTAAAAAAATATATATGAACGGGCGGTATTGTTCTAGATACAATTGGATATAGCCTACTATGTCTATTTCACACCATTTTTAGGAAGCATATTCTACCAAATTTGACCTTATGATTTCAGTTATAGATGAAGATAAGTGTCCAGCTTCCGATGACTAATTTTCAGTACTATGATGTTATACAGGAGAATAGGACCAAACATATGCTCCTGATTCTAATTTAGGCAGAATTTTGTCTTTCTAGTATTTTATTTAACCTTTTTAATATGAATGTAAACCATATGTACCTTGTACATACCTTTATTATTACAACATGACATAAGCATAATTTTTTATTGAATGTTGATTTATCTTATTCCAAGTTCTTTAGCTAGTTGATTTATTTTTTCACTATATATTAATATTTACAATTCCATTTAATCACTTTATTATTTATTATTGTGGATTTATCTAATCATGGGGGTATAATAACCCTATCATACCATCATATACCCTCACTTATTGTAAGAATTCTATGGCATATTCCTAGTCACGATTGAGGTCAAGCAACCAATCAAGTCGCGACACGAATTAGTGTCTTTCAAGTCAGGATGCTACAATGTGGTATCAAAGAACCTTTTCCCATTGTCCCAATTTTTGGGTATTATATAGGATACTAGGATGATTTGGATTTTGATAATTATCAAATTCATGGGAGTATACAATGCATATATAGTTGAAATGGGAATTTCATGGAATGGGATATTTCTTATATGTTTTGTTCATGTTATAGTTTTACTGATTTCACTAATGGATGATGAGCATGATTTTTTATGTTATTATTATTTATATTATTGTAATGTAATTCTATATCCTTGGATTCATAAAAATAAATTTATAATCTCATGCATCATTATAGGATCTTATGTATTCACATATCATGCATTATGAAATACCATATCTTTATATTGTGTGCAGATTTTAGGTATTAAATCTTAATGTTGTGACTGACTTGATGATTATATATATGAAAATATACTAAATATTCTTATAGGGATATTTTTTTGTTATTTAATTTTCGTGAATCAATAAAAATGGGAGTTCCTATATATATTGATTATTAAATTTTAATTATAGAAATATGACATGTTTGATCCATGAACCACTAGATATATGATTTAAAAAATTAGATGATTTTGATTGTACGGATCCAATTATAATTTAAGAAAGTGGTATTTAGATATATATAGAATATTGATTCATTCAATCAAGTCCATATAAATGACATGTTACATCTTGATATCGTGTGTAACGGTTGGGTTATAGTTACATGATGTACCAATTGAAATTTATATAGTATGAGCCTTTATAAATTGGTAATATTGATGTATATACCTAGACCATGATATCGAAATTTATCTAAATGAGTATGAACATAAATAAATTTAGACCATTGAAATGATATTCTTAACAATAAATGGATATTACAATTTGAAATTAAATGGTCTTTAACACTACACCATGCAATTTATACTCCATATAACAAAGACTATATTGTATTATATGATACCTTAAACCTGACCTGGCTATAGTAGTGGGTTGTAGGTAGTGTATCTTGTGATTTTTGTGACTTTTGTTGTCACCTGGATATATATTTAAGAGAATACAGATTGGTGTGACTCATTATATGAAGAAATGTACATGTCCTTTTATTTTAACATTGATTGTATCTTTTGTTAAATATTATATGAAGAGTGAATTTGGAATTATTGATCTATTCCACCACAACATCCTTGATTCTTGCACCATGTAGGTGGTGATGTCCATGCTCTGGAGGTGGTGTCCACTAACTCACAAGTATTACCTCTTTTATTTCCACCATATGTGTAAATTTTTATTCTTCAAAAGGGAACAAATGCTCAGTTGTGAGATAGATCCTTTGTCTTTATGTTTTATTTATATTGTGATTATTGAACTTCACCTACAATGGTAGAGTTGATGTAAGAATTCTAGTAGCATCATTCTCCCACCTTTTAGGGGAATGGAGGTCGTAAAACTAAAGAGAATTGGATAGAGGCCATTTCATTGGTCTTAAAGAGTATAGAGATGCCTCTGTAGTAGAGGGTTGATCTCTCTACCTATATTTTCAGTGACTCTGTCATGATTTGGTGGGATGTCATCTCTTAGGCTGATATTCATACGGTTATGGTCAGGCAGACATCTATATGTCTTCTATGACTACATATTTTCATAGATTATTATAATAGACCACACTAGAGAGTGTATGAACGTATATATGGGTGATATTTTAGTGATGTAGTAATCATCTTATATCAATGATCTACCACATTATAAAATGAAATTAACCCACGACAAATTTAATGCCATGAGACATTTTTTTATGGTCTTGGATACTCCATATGAACATCGTTAGATTAATAATGGTTGATAACCATTTTTGAGATTGTGAAAAGTCCCTCATAACATATCATGACATTAGGGAGTATTTCAGTGTGAGTGAGGGTGGTTCATCATTGAGATAGGTAGATGGTCCATTAGTAGTAGGAAATGTAATCAAGAGGTTTACCCTGGGGAAAGTTCTAGTCAGATGATAAACATTGAGTGTAATGTAGTATTCAACCTGTATGGCAGGATAGGCCATTAAGGCCTTACTATATGAGGAACCCTATTAAGTGGTGATCATGTAGAAGGATGGGTCACCATTAGTGTTTTTTTATAAATATTCCCTTTAGTGCATAGTGGGAATGGATATATATCAACAAAAAATTAATGTATAGGATCAGTAGCCCCATCTAGGTACAAAGATGATATACTAATTTCTTATCATGTTGTGGAGGTGGTAATGACCATGGTAGTCAGACTTTATAGCTTCATCACCAGAAGAGCTGACCTATGAAGGCTAGTCATGTATCATCTAAGGGTTGTGGATCATTCATATCTATATACTAAAACTTACTCTGAAGGAACATATTCCATGTACATATACATCTTGATGTATCAATCGATAATTTCCTTTTTTTCTTAATAAAAAAATGAGCAACAACCCATAATGAAAATGGGTGTCACGAGGGTCTAAAGTGATGCAGCCCGAGCGCATCCCCCTGCAAAAAATTATTACACTATCAGGGCAATGTTCCCAAACTAGAAAACACAATAAACTGATCCTCTGGACTACCTCCCAGAGAAAGTGCATCCGCCATGAAGTTAGTATCCCTTTTCACATTTCCCACCGAGAAAACACGTCTAAGCTCCAAGAAGAAAATGTGGAATAAATAAATTAAATGCCAAGGAGGATCCACCAGTCCATTGATAGTTATTAAAAAAATTTCAGAATCTAACTCCACCTCAAAACATATCAAATTGAAACCTTTGCAAATCATGATACCTATTTGGATAGCCTTTAATTCTGCCCCCAGCAAATTCCCCAGCCCATAGAAGCTGCTGAAGGCGAAGATTACTGAGCCGTACTCATCTCGCAACAGACCACCCCACGCATTTGACCATTTATATAGGAGCCATCCACATTGATCTTATATTCGAGCCTCAGTGGATCCCATCTAATCCATCTTCCCTGTGATCTATTCGGGTGAGGAGTCCGGTTCAGTATCATATAAGACTGTTGTCCACCATTCACCATATAACCCAACTCATGAACCATCCCCTTTATTCTAATCGAATGAAAGTAGATGAGGGGCACAACTCTGTCATCACCTTATTCCGAGCCTCCCACAATTTCCAGAAAATGGAAAGCACAATAATGCTACAGCTCTTGAATTCCATATCTTGAATCCCTGTACCATAAACTAGCTAGCGAAAAAATCATGCATAGAAGAGAAAAGAGCATTGTGACCACCCCAGCTACCCATAAGGAACCATAGATTGTTGTCCCATTCACTTTGGATGAATAGATGGAAGTCTGGTTCATCATATGGATTAGTACATCAAAAGCATTGCCAAGACATAGAGATCCCTCTTCGCTGGAAAATATCCTTCGTTGGCAAGGTGTTATTCCGGGATCTCCATACCAGAAAATTAAACATTGTAGGAGCCTCTATGCACTAGATCCTAGCCACACACTCATCAAAAAACCCTCCATGATGGATTAGTGTCATGTAGTCATGCCCACTGAAAAAACCAGAACCAGAACATGTAAAGAAGAACCGGTCATCCTCTTCATTAAAAAAAATATCCCGGTAAACGGCCCTATGCTCAACACTTATAATAGTATCCAAAAACTTGGGAATGTGAGAATCCTCTTTAATGGTTATATCTGGAATTGGACAGCACGGAAAAAGCAGCATCTCCCCAACCCAATTGTCATGCCATAAATTGATCTCCCCTCTCCCTACAACCCAGCATGAGTTGTCCTGAAAAAACTCCAGATCATGCAACATTGTCTTTGCCAGACTGGATAGCTTCATCTTGTACCACATCTCACAGTGCTGTCCATATTTATTTCTGAGGACTTTGGACCACAATGAATCGCCAACCATAAAATCCCTTGCCATGCGGGCCTGCATACACTAAATTGTTAGGGATATGTCCCTAAGACCGACTCCTCCCTCCTCGATTGGTTTTGCCCGACGATTCCATGAATCCCAATGAGCCCTAACAATTGAATTGGCATCCCATAGGAAGGAACTCATAGTTTTCTCTATCAAATAAATAATAACTTTCGGAGGATATATCACAGACATTACATGCATTAGAATTGATGAAAGCACACTGTTTATCAAGGTTATCATCATAAAATTAGAAGAATATGAATCTTGCCACACCATTAGGCATTCAACAAAGACTATACAATAATATATGGATTTTCCACTTTTTATGTGTGAATATCTTTTCCTATGAAATAATTTAGGTCCCAAGATGACATGCTTCCATGTTATTCTCTAGATGGACTAGTTGGTTCCTTACCACAACCATCTTGATTTCTTTATAGAAGGATTCTTTTTTACATCATATATTGGAATTACATATGTTTATAAGGGTAAATTAAATTGTTAGGTGAGTCAAGAGTTACCTGATCATCATAAAATTGGAGGAGTGACAAATTGGATAGCTAGTCTCTTTATGAATAATGATGGAATGAGGCATTTAGAATTCCTTCCAGTGGTCTACCAGTTTAGGGATGTTTTTTGGGATGATATCTCTCGATTAATTCATTTAAGAGAGGTGTATTTCACTATTTAACTATATCCAAGTGTGGAACAATCATGCATTCTTATCTAGAAGATTTTACTTATAGACATCCCAGAACACAAAACATAGTATGAAGACATGTAATAAAATATTTTATACAACCTAATACTTGTATGAGTGGTTCACCTGTCTATATCTCCATAATTGAAAATATTACCCTTAGGTTGTGCAATGATTATCAATGGTTGAACCAACTTATAGTTAGGAACCATTATCTAGTACAATGTATAGAAAAATTCTTTGGCATGTAATGAGGAGTGGTTAATTTCTATAATTTTGATTTCTTGTTGGCCTCCCATCAGGTGTGCGTGATTCCATGAGACAATCCAAGTATAATATTTCTAAGTAGATAGGACTTGTATGGAAATTTAGTTATTCTCTTTGTCCTAATCAATGTTCCCTCCATTTATGGACTTGATGAACCAGTTTTACCACCCATATGTAGATTCTTTTGTGGTATACTTTGTGGATGACATCTAATTGTATTATTGTTTTCATAAAAACCATGTCAAAAACCTTGATAACATTCTAGATACTCTAAAATAACATCATAACTATACATAGATCACTAAATTATACTTTTTAATCAATAACATTCAGTTTTTCGGTTATATCATATTAATGGATGGAGTGTTTGTTGATCCATAGAATGTGAATGATGTTGTTTCATACCAATAGTCCAATAATGTATTTGACAAGCACCGCTTCTTAGGGAAGGATGTCAACTAAATTAATTTAATTTAGGATTTATCACACATTTAAGAACCACTCATGGGGTTTAATTAGAAGGATATGATGTTTTTATGATCTGAATACAAGGATAAAATATTTTATTGAAATTGAAGGGATACTGACATCAACATCAATTCTAATTCTTCTTGAACTACATAGAATCTATATAATTTATTTAAATTCTTCATGAAACAGTCTAGGATTAATTTTCATGAAGGGGAATGAGTAATAACATATGGTCCCAACTAGATGTGACCTCACGAGTGTAATTACCCAATGCACATCCTCATGATAGAATTACAGGTTCATGCTTTAAATTTTTTGAGGCACTACCGATTGGGATATGAATTCATTATTTACAAGGATAAAAAATTCTCAAATACATTTCCATAAGGAATGATTTTAATATTAGGCAGTGCATGTTGGTAGAATACCTTCCATCATACAACATTTAGATTTCTTATACACATAGAAACAGAAATGAAGTAACTGAAACCCTAAGCTAGAAGAATCAGACATAGGCCACAAAAGAGTCCAGTAGTGAGAATCCATTGATGGACATATTTCCTAAAATGAACCTGGTGGATCGAGAATATCATTATAAAACTCTGTTTGTATCTTTTTTTTGGAATAATACCTTCTAGAATATGTAATGAAGATATATCGTTTTGATCCAGAGGGATTAGTCATTAGGGAAAGTTTCTTATATGAGGACCCACTGCCTGGTTGGGTTATCTATAAAGATGATATTCTTCACATACATGGACATATATGGTACCCTTTGGAAACAAAGGAATAATTAATCTAATAATATCATGCCTATATTGGTGTAGTTCACCCTTGTGTTTCCAAGATTCACAAATTCATATGTCCTCAGTATAGGTGGTCTGGTCTGAAGAGGAAAATATCTGGTATTATCATTCTGTGATCAACCTATCCATAGATGATGGTTGAGCACCGGTAACCTACTATTATTTTACACCCTCTATCTATTCATAAACAAAAAACAGATGATTTTAAAATGGATTTTGTTATGGGTTTTCGAAGATCACCTCATATAAGTCATGTATTATGGGTGATTTCTGACATGTTGAGTAAGGATTAACATTTCAAATGTATTTGATGTTTTTTCTTTTGATGAGATTTTATGGAAATATATTTTAGATAATGTGGTCCTTCAAGGTGTTCCCCACTCTATATTGTTAGAAATAGATTATTGGTTTATATCACATTTTTTTAAGGGTTGCAGAATGAACTAGGTTTTGAGCTGTGCCTGAGTACAACATATCAACCTAAGAATAATGGGCAGCCCAAGAGTATGATACTGGTGTTAAAATAAATGATATGAGATAGTATCCTCAATTTTGTGGGTTCATTATAAAAACATGTACCTATCATTGTGTTTTCCTACAATAACTGCATTCATGAAACTATTCATATCGATCCTTATGAGGCCCTTTATGTTTGATCATTATGATCACCCCTATGATAGTAAGTGGCATGTTATGTATCCCTACTTGAACCTTGTATTCTTTATGAGACTTAAAATCATATAAAAATGGTTCATAAGTATATGTATATAGCTCAATCTTGTAAATTGTCTTAAACAGATTTTAATTATCAACCTATTCAGTTTTAGGTGGGACATTAGGTCTTTCTATGAGTTTTAACTAGACTGGGTCATAAAAAAATTGGGAGATTGTGAAAGAAATTATCATAATAATTTGGGACCTTTTGATATCATGGACACAGTCAAGACAATAGTCAATTGTTTACAGTCACATCATACGTACCATGCCATGCACGTTGTCTTCATAGTATCACATCTTCATTATTATTACTCCAAAAAACCCATTTTTCTGATCCAGAGGATATTCAGTTGGATTTGGTATGTCCTTTAAGGAGAATCATATATGTATAGTTGATTAGTGGATGTAACTTCTCTCACATAACATTCTACCACCATCAAAGGGTCAACTTGGGGATGATCAGTTCAAGGAGTAGAGGCTATAACATCCAAGCATTTCAGTAAGGCACAAACTCTTTTAATTTTCAATAAACCATTATTATGTTTCTCTTTGGGATTACCATTGGGTAATTGTTCTTTTACCCTATTCTGTTTCCTTTTAGAAAGAAACATTGTAGGGGGATTGGTGAATGGATTCAAGAAGAATATGGTCCGTGTACATAATCACAAGATCATTATTAAATACATGATGAGTATTGGTCTAGAAAAAACCTTTTCATTACTTGTACTTGTTTGTCCATGATGGAATGACTTGTTAATTAAATGGTGTATAAAACATTTATGCAATTTAAATGCCCTATGTCTATTTTTTAAAAGGAGTAAGGGAAAATTATTTTGGCAGAACCCCATACATATTTGTCTATAAGATTTTCATGAGGGTGGTCCTACCATTTATAACATAGGTTCATCATGTTATTATTCATTTTATCTCTATTTCATTATTTATTTTTCAAGTTAAATCTATAAAAATAAGCTTATCATTCATCCTGATTATTTTCTGGGATTATCTCACAATGTTTCTCACTATCTTGGTGTTATCTTAAATGCCCTATTTTTAGGGCATGCATCAATTCTTCTGATTTCTCCAATTCTATCTCAATTTAACGAATGAAACTAACTTAGAAGAGTACTACAATAATATTTTAGTTCGTCTAGTCATTTTCTCTAAAATTCTAAATTTATTTTATTATCTACTATTATACCTCGTCCCAAACATCTCTAGGGGAACCCTGAAAATATAAAATAAATTCATTTAATTTTATTCTCATTTGTAATAGGACCTTAAAAACCTATGAAAAAATGTTATGGGGGAATTTACCTAAACATGATCAATCCCTAAGGGTATTGCATTTTTGAAGGAATATATCTTTACTCTATAGAAATAAATTTAATTAATTTAATCTTGGATGAGTGAAAATTTATTAATGAGATGATTTTCCATGTGTTTTGGACATTAATATTTATGTCAAAGCTTATTTTATATGAAATAAATGATGCATCAATAATTATAAATGTATTAATAAATAATTCATTATTATATGTTGTGAGTTCTTTATAGTTAAACCATACACATACATTATATTGAGGGAGATAAATGGTTTTTGAATTATGGATTCCTTGGATGAGATCATCATGATTTATAATTATAATGCTATATGAATCCTAATATGTCAGGAGTGATACTTAATTTTCATTGGTGGAATATCACGGACTTGAGTGTTGGGCTAATAACCTATCTTACCATGAGTGATATCGGTTGCCAAGGGGAGATTCCAAGGATGGGATTGGAAATAAATATGGTTATACCATGCATTAAGGGACAATTTGTCCCTTATATATGTGGTATTACTGGTAAGGGATCAACCTGTTATACTTTACACCTTGATGAGAGTGATACTTGGGTTTCCATATATAAATCACATTTGATGGACTATTATGGTGATTGTATTTATAGTTATCATGGAGAGATAATTCATCTTCTATTTAAGAATATCCTTATATAGGTTCATGATTCCATGTATTAAATTCTATGGCATACATGCAATAATTTCCAAGGATTTGTGATATTAAAACATTGGATTCTAGTTAGCAAAATTAGGAGTCAACCGCCAAGACAAATAAAATTCTTTGGTTCAGCCAATATTTTACACGAATCCAACGGATACTTATTTCCCTTAATATATTTGTTCACCAAGAGGTTTAAGATACAGACATATACTATATCTATACAGATATGTTTCAGATTAGAGACATCTGAATTATGAAAAAGTAGGTAGTGTCGGTAGGGGTCCCATTAGGAACTTAGTAAGATATTATATATTTATTTATTAATGTATTAATTTTATTACTAACTAAACACTAACCATCGTACATACAGAAAACTTATTTGTTTTCACCACATTGGTGGGGGAATACTAATTATATCTAATGCCTTCTTCTGTACACCAATGATACCTGAATAGATCTCATGATAACATGTATAATTAAAGGGAATCCACCAGATTCCCATTTTTGATTTATGTTAGTAGGATAAATTATAAGTGTAGAAGACCATGATTATTCACCTGATGCTAGTTGAAGCATATTTAGGACTTTTTTGTATTTTTTAGAATATAATATATTATAGTACACATTTATCTCATGTACTTCTCTTTTTATAATGAATTATGACATGATCATCCATTTTTATCGAATATTGTTTTAGATTCTGTCTAGTTATTTATCTAGATGATTTATTATTTCTCTGATTATTATATATTACTATTCCTCAATTTATATTTATAATTTACCAATGTGTCTTATTCTGATTATGAGGTTATTATATCCCTACTATAACATCACATACCCTCACTACTAGTCAGAAATATCTAGTATATGGGGGCGGCACTCTTGAGGTCATGTGGCCAACCATATTAGGGCACGACTTAATGGAATTTTGGTTCGGATACTATAAAGATCATAAAAATGGGTGCCATTAATTTTTCAAATCATACAATTATTATGGTCAATTTACATGTAATTGGAATAAAATATATTTTTAGTATTATCTAGTTATATTTCTGTAGTTTTAAATTTTATATTGAAAATAATGTATTTACTTTTATTGAATCCAAAGAAAAACATTTATTTCATGACTCTGAATTACAAAAATTTTATATTAAAAATCTATTTCTATCTAACATTCTAAATGTAGAATTCCATAAGATAGTATTTCATGAATATGTAATTGATACTGTTCCCATTGTAGCACACACACACAATATTATCAAACTCATCCAAAATCTAATAGTACATGATTCACCAAAATTGAATTCAAAAAATGATATTGTGTGTGATGCTCTACAATAAGGTAAGAAACACATATATTCCTTTAAATATTAAAATAAAGGGTCAACCACGAAGGCCTTTATTCATGTAGATATTAATTTATATGGACAAACCCAAGTCTTATGTATGCAAGGAAAATACCAATCCATTTAATTATAGATTATTATTCAAGACTTAGTTGTGTTTATTTTGTAGGCCATAAAAATTAGTCTGGAAATGTATTTATTATACATACCTACAATGTTGAAAATAAAAAATGATATATATCCATTACAAGTGAGCATGGGGGAGTGTTCAAAAATATATATTCTGAGGTACTTTGTACTTGATAAGATTGTAATTATTCATTTTCTTCTCCTATGACTCCTTAATAAAACATTATTGTTTAAAGAAATAATTAAACTCTATATGATATGACAATAACCTTTTTGTTTCAATTCAATATCCCTCAATATTTATGTGATAAGGTGATCAATACGAACTATTTTACATTTAACAAAGTTCTTATAATAATACTTGTCATGAAGACCATCTATGAACTTTGGAAAGGAACAAATATAGTGAGAAAACATTTTTTACACATACTATTACATGATTTTCAACATAAATATATATTAATAAATAACAATGATCAAAAGGGTCGAGTGTGTTTGGATGTATTGGTGAGTAAAAAATAAATATAAAAATGAAATGAATTTATTTTAATCTCTATAAATATCTCCTAAATACCATTTAAATCCAATAACTAAATTGGATAACCCAAGGATTACATAGACAAAATTGGTGATCTCAAAACCCCAATAAGGGCATAAAAATGATAAAGAAACAAAATTTAGGAGTCAAAGTTATAACATGATATCATATTAGAGAGGGATCATGAGTAATGACATTAGATAATAACAAAATGAAAATGATATCATAAGATCATGGAAATTTTGAAGCAATAGAAAACATAGCATAATAATAGTTGCATGCTAACTACTAAGACTATATCACATGGTGGATAGAGTCTCGTTGTTGATTAGGATTACTCCATAATATTGTACAGAGTGTCTCATGGGAAAAAAGTCATACCCAATTCATTGGAGAACTATCTAGGTACACACATCATAACATGATTATTATTGTTTGCGACACAAAATGGAAATTTATCATATGTAATATACATAATAATAACCAATGGAAGGAAAATGGGTTTCATTATCTTTCCCCATATCATAATAAAATGAGATTTCTTAAATAATATATTTAATAAATGATCATAAGGAATGATTTAACCCAATGGAGGATGGGATAATAATATATTTATATATGAGGGAGATATAGATATAGAATTTTAAAAAATTCTATAACATTAAATAATGAGAAAATTTAGTTAGATAGACAATTATCCGAACCCCATAAAAAGGATGTTTAGAGAGAGATCCCTTACGATGAGTCTGACTTGTCAATTATTATCTTTATATTTTCAATTAAAAATTATTAATAAATAATTTCCATTCATAATTATAATTTTATCTATATTATTAATTTTATTGTATTTATTATAATGGTATATTCAATTACATAATAATTTTTTTCATGTTAGTTGTTTTGATGTTATTTGTATTATACATCCAAAAATCACCGTGGATAATTGAAAAAGGTAAATGAGATTATTATCTAATAAAATCTAAAATAAAAATATTTATATAATTAAAAATTATATACAATAATTATAATTCGAAATCCAACCATGAAATATTATTATTAAAATGAAATATGTTACAATCATGGGGAAGGTAGGTCGTAAGTATGAATGAATAATGTTTCCCTTTATCCACTACCATGATAGAAAAAAATAATTATTATATTAACATTAAAAATTATAATTAAACCATAAATATCATTATGTTTGTTTTTTACACCTAAATATACAATCCATGTATTTTGGTGATAAAAAATAAATTACAGCACATCGTGGAGGTGGTCATCCACAGAAACGCGTGAACGATGTTATCATTTTTCAACGAATCGATGGGTAGGAAAATATATTATATTTAATTTTTAAAATTTGATAAATGTTTCATGAACATAATATATTTCCATTCACCCACCATTATAAATAATAATGGGAGGCGGTGATGGAAAATGAATTATATTTGTTCATATAGTTGTAATATTTTGTAAACATGATGATGGCTTCATTTCCTTTTTTATGGATGAGTGGATGCAGATAGGTTAGCCCATTAACATAATATTATATTTTATTATTCTATATATGTTTTAATTATTTTATAATGTTTCAGTATTATTTTATGGATTTATATGAATAAATAATCCAAAAAATCATTTAATGACTATACCTCTTATCAAGGATTATTCTTTTTCATTCCACCTTAAAAACTATAAGGGGTTTTTATTCGAAAAATTACACCTCTATAATATGTGAAGGTATTTTAGGAATTTTGTTTTGGAATTTTTTGGGTAAACCAAATGGTTTTTGAATTTTGGAAAACAGATGAGATGATCTTCCCTTCTATAAGTGAGGGGAGGGGCACTTTTCAGATTTTATAAAATATAAAATTAATATAAATTAATATTCATTAAAAAAAGGATCCAAAATGATATAATTCAAAATATGAAGATATGTTTTCTAAATATTATCATAAAACAAAATTGTGACACGTCTAGATTATCATATTACCCTTATCTATTTTTTAGCCAATATTAACCCTTTTTGACTATTACTCTAAAAAATATTTTTACTCTATAGTGGACGAGATAGTTAATATAGGAAGATTATATTATAATAAATGGTACATGGTTGATATTTTAAAACATATCCAAATCACATGGAAAAATATATTTTTTTATTAATTTTAAATGTTTAAATAAATTATTATTCAATTTAAAATAACATTAATGTCATTTTTGAAACTCTCTATTTATTTGGACTTTGATAACAACAAGAAAACAAAAAAATTGGAATCTAATACTTTATAACATGTATAATGGTTTATATTTAGCTATTTTTTGTGAAATAAAATAGTTATTTCAAATTTTATTACTTTAAAAATAAATAAATATATAATTTTATTTTTTAATTAATTAAGTAAATGTTGTGTCGATGTGGAAAAAACATTTAAGGAAGTCATTTCGTCAGTAAAATTAAGAAAAAAATTACAATTACTAAAAAATAATATATATTTTAAATGGATATGTTTAATGTAATATAATTTTTTTTCTCTATCGCAAAATATTTTAGATATTAAAAGATACCATGTGGTATTTTTTCATTATTTTTTACATAAAAAGTACAAATATAGAAATCAAATAAATATAGAATCAATTATACATTTACTAGTGCGTTTTATAGACATATATAAACTCCACTAATCCAATTGGATAATGGAATGTGTTAGTTAAAATTTTTAGTCCTCATCGTATTCTTTAAAACATTAATTACCTGATTTATCTTTACTGCGGTGAAACATATTTACTATAGTTATTATTCATAATGACTAAAAATAAGGAAGAAGTAATTTTTAGAATTTAAACCTCATTATTCATTAATGGAATCCAAATTTCATGATTCAATTTGAATAATTGGTATAAATTATTTTAAAACTAGACCCATGATATCCAATGAAAATTTTTTTTTCCAAAAAAATGCCTTTCAGTCCAAAAATGATCTTATAAAAAAATATAGTATAAAGATGATTAAAATAAATTGATAATAGAAAAATATTACTATAGAAAAATTACTTAACATTAATATAAAATTCAAATAAATATTTAACTTTTATGTTAATTAATTTTTTTAAAATAAAAGATCGTTATATAAAAAAAGTATTTTTCACTATTTACTAGAAAAACACACGTTTCAAAAAACCAAAACAAACCACCATAATCTAATATTGTTATTATAATTTAGAAAAATATATAATTTACATAAAATACAATTTCCATAAGATATAGATTATTATTATAATATTCTCTCTCAAAATGAAATAATAGTAATTTTAAATGAAAACATATTTTTGAAGAATATAATGAGCACTCTAAAAATAGAAAGATTATTTAATACAATGTTATAAGTAATTATTAATTCAATTATATTTATTTAATAATACAGTTTATCCAATTTCAACTAAAAAATTTAATTTATAGGTTATAATCATTGTAAAATAATATATTCGGGTTCTTTTTGGTTTGGGGTAGCATTTGGTAAACCCTATCAAACATAGTTTTCTTTTTCAAAAATACATATAATGTTAAATTAATTCCCAAAGAAGGAATTAAAAACTAGAAATTTTATATTGTACCCTATTGGAAAAACATGTGACATAACATCATCTTTTCAGCTTCCTCGAGTTCCTAACTTGTCTCTTTGTATTTACAGTTCCACCACTGTACTTTTACTATGTGAGTTATAGTATTATGTAGAACATTATATCCATGGTCCAGGATCATCACTATTAATACCTTATAAGAGAGATAATTATCTAGTATAACCATCCATGAATTCAATATATGTGAGGGATTTCATATGTACTTCCTCATGTGTGATATATAGAATATGGTGTGTTCCTGTGAAAGGGTTGTGGGAGTTCTAGTCGATATGTCAAAGCTCTGATGTGGCCAAGAATATCAAAGCTATTGATGTATATTGTGATTATATTTACATTATTACCAATTCTCGAGACTCTCTTCCATGGAGATATGCAGAAGAAAACATTATCCTCATCCTTAAACTTCGACTCTCTTCAACAACTGTAGTATAATTCTTTTATTTACTCTATGTATCCTGGATGTGTTGATGAGTGGTATTAAAATTTTATACCATTTAGTCAACCATTTAAAAACCTAACATCTTGCATTCATAAACTTCATTCCAACATTTCAGTGTGTTACATCTATTCCCATAAAGGGATTCATAGGGCTTTATTTGGATTCAGGAGAGAAATATGTTACTATATGAGAACAAGACTAATAGATAATAATAATCCCATCACCATTTAAAGACCACATATAATTTTACCAATGTGTCTCTTAGTGTCTGAATAGTCCAATACTATTGGACATCATTTTGTGTGGAATAATATATATTTATGTTCAACTTCTTATTTATGGTATGTTGGAGACTCCTCCAAAACATGAATGTAATCCTCAGATCATGGTCATATAAAATCTATAGTGGTCTTCCAGACAACGTCACCCCCTCTTTTATATATTAACCTCATATATTTGTCATATTGTACCCTATTTATATGAAACTAAGCCATACAACATATGGAATTACTTCCATTTGATGTATTTTACAGACCAATGATAAAATCCATGGTGATGTTTTCCTCTTTATATTTAGGTATGGGTAATTATTGCAACATACACATAGACTTTTTTCATTCAGCCTTCACTTGCTGAAATACTAGAAGCATTAATATATAATCTTTTATCTCTTTCTTCATATTTCCCCCCCAATAGTTCTCTTAGAGATCATTATACATCTTCCAACACCCTAACTAGATAATGAAGGTCATGATATGTGAATCATTCAACAACTCTTTCATTATCTTATGATTTTATGGTATACATAGTCTTGACCCAAATCATACATTTATTAATCATTAATTTTGAAATAAAATACATCTATTTATTTATAGATTCCACCTTCTTAATTTCTATATCAACTTTTTGAACATCCATTATCTTCAACATATTTTAAGTTAGAGAGATTATATTATAAAGGAATGAAGATGCTTGATACATTGATATTCTAATGACCATCCGATTCTTTTATAAGAACATTAGATCCTTCTCAATTCTCATCATTGATTATGTTTCCATATCCTTTATATTTAGTTCATATTCTATCGATATTTCTTTCCTGATATAGTAATGGATTGGGAAATCATATTCCTTGATAAACTCTAAATATATTCAAATGTTCATATTATGTTCCATTATTTTGAATATATATTTGGGGATATTATGATCTTTATATATTTCAATCTTCTCCCCATAGATGTAATTTCACCAGATTCTCAATGTAAGGACATATATAACCTACTCCATATCAGATAATGGATAATTTATATCATTAACTATATACTTACTTGAGGAATATTCCATTATCTTTTTATTTTGAATTATTATAGAGCCCAAAACATTATTTAAAGAATTATTATTTTCAATAAAAGGATCCCCACTTGAAGGAATGATGAGGACTAGTGCTGTGATGAGACTCTTTATCAACTCCTTAAATCTCTCTTCAAATTCACTGGTTATGAAAAAACATTACCCTCTATAATTTTAACATGGTTAGTGGTTCTGAATGTCTTAAGAATATGCTCACAAAGTTTCCTCTATGTTCATCCAGTCCATGGAAACTAACACTATCTCTTACAAATTCGAATATAGGTCACTCTTCCATTACCTTTGAATTTTATGGTCCTATAGATATCCTTTTATTCGTGATAACATACCCCAAGAATGATACTTATTTAAAAAACTCACATTTATTATACCTTCTATAGAGATTATCATTTGAAAAAGTATATAGCACAATATTTGAAATCTTATCATGTTTCTTAATTCTTTTTTTATATCAAAATATCATCGATAAATACTCCCAAAAATCTATTGAGGAAATCATTAAATTCTCAATTCCACATGTCTATTATAATAACTAGGATAAATACTATAATATGGTTTGATTATTATTATTAGATATTAAAACAACATGTTCTTCTACTATTGTTTATTCATTTGAAAAAAATATATATTCAATCTCCTTCCAATTTCACATTGTAAATGGAAATTTAAATAAGCATATGACATAATAATTTTACTTTATTCAACCTCACTAGACTATGTCCAAGGGCAATATTAAATAATTTATTGATTTAAATTTTCCATAAATTCTTGCTATTGGTACAATGTTCATAGAGTTATAACTTTTCCTACTAGTTTACAACCATTCCAAATTTGAAAGCTCACTACTCTCTCAGAAAATTTAATTAAAATGCTCCTCTATTAGACTATTCAAATAATAAATTCTATGTTTATTCAAACTTGTGTGTGTATTTATGATCTTGATTCATCAATGACATAAAAACACATATTAATAAGATTCCTCTACAAGACCCATCCATGATATCCTTTAACACGTCCACCTTCATATCATGTGGATTGTGAGAACTTCAAACCCCATGGATTGCATGAAATTTAGATCACACAGATTGTGAGAACTTTTTCAGATCATAGAGATCATGAATCCTTTTTTTAAACCATTAGAATCATGATATATAAAACATTTATTGTTATTGACACAAATTCTAATTACATACATCACTTCATGAGACTTTTTCAAGAGATCATTTTCTGAGACATTCTTTTGATTACACAGAACACAAGAATCTAGCGCAAGACTTTGTTTAGGTCATGAGAAATAAATTTTTATCATATCAAACCACTTTATAAAAATTCTTTACTCCATAAAGATGGGATAGGGTTTTTTATATGACTATATCCACCTCTTTAACATTTCTAATAGCAGTTATCCAACTTTTCCATTTCCTCATTATTCAACATCACATGCTTTGCCTGATCGAATCCAATGATCACTTGCTACAAGTGATAATTGATTCATGTGATCATTTTTTTGTCTTAGCAGCTTCTAAGGATCTCATTAAGATATAAAAATACAATCATGTGGATAGTATATTTGTATTCTAGTTCTTCATGTGACTCCATCTAAATATCAAATAAAAAACATGTGGTGTTGGTGACAATGTCTTTAGGTACTTCTCAATATCCAATCATGGGATCCAAATACAATCATACTGTCATGCGATTTTTAAATACAGCATGAAATATCATTCATTTTGAGATAATTTTCCTTCATGTGATTCTCGTGATCTCTCATCTTGTTTCTATTAAAAACTTTTGGTCTCTTCATGTTCTTTTTCATGATCTCTTTGGGAGATCCTCTAAAAATAATGTTCTGACTTTAACTACTTTGAATGAGATCTCTATGAGGTCCTCTTAATATTATATTGTGTCTTCAAGTGATACACATGATTTCTCCAAGAGATTATATAAAAATCACGTGACAACATTAAGTTTTTTACATGGTCTAAATGTGTTATATTGCTACAATCATGTGGTGCATCACATGACTCATTCAACTGACCACTTCTAACATTCACACATTATGATATCAATTCCCACATTCATGTTCTATGAGATCAGTTCACATTCACTATCTATAAGATCATACATTTAATTATCTATTATATGAGACATTCAATCTCTATGAGATTAGTTCACATTCATTATTTGTGAGATAATACATTTGGTTCTCACTCGCCAAACCTCGTTTGAAACCCATATTTCATCAATATAATCAATCCTTATCAAGAAACACAATGAACCAAATATCACAACCATGCGGGATTTATCCAAAACACTCATATTATAGGTTTGTTGAAAATGATCATAATATTTATGATCCACCTTTCTAAGAATCCATGCTTTTACAAGATCATTTTGCATCTATAAACACAGATAGTGATCATGAAATTCCTTAATATTCACTCTTTGACTAGATGATTCATTCTAAAAATGAAAAAGACTATTGTCCTATAATGTTCATCAAAGAATCACTTCATTATGAAACCATCCTCTCAAAAACATCTTGATAACAAAGCACATAACAAGATCAAACTTCATAATCACTTCTTAACCCACAGATGTCTAATATTTTCATCATTAATGAAAAGTAAATCCCTTTCCATGATTATTCTTCATTGATAATCCTGTTTTTACATCATAATATTTAAATATACCCTTGTTAAATTTCTCTTACTATAATATTTTCCCCTCTCTTGATTAAAACTTTTTCTCCCCCTCTTTCGTTGAATCGAAAGGTCACTCATTTGTGGTCTGTGAGACAGTATAGAATAACTATAATATCATTGGGGGAAATAAACCATAAAATTTATAGAGGGGTGTACATACAAACTATTCTTGTGTGGGGAGTTGACTGAAATCCAGGAGCTAGTTAATGCTATATAAACACTTCTTTGTGTAATTCCTAATTTAGGATGTATGAAACCTATTGTTTAGTGGTAACATACTTCTTATCCAAAAGGCTATACTTCACTTTCTAAATTTTAATTTAAGATTTGATTTCAATGATATTTTTCAATGTTTAATGGAAATAAATTTTTATGATTTATATAAAAAGAGTTATCATAATTAATTCTAATCATATTCTTCCCTTCAACTCCCATATCATCATGTTATTTCATCATCAACTGTAACTGTGTGCAATCTTGATTAGGTAAACTTTATTCAGATTTTTCATTACTTATAGAAGAAATTTTGTTTCTTTCTTAATGATGAATTAAATTATCTTATAAGGTAGAATGCCCCACATGATGTTGGTTTTCATTCATCTACTAAACCGACCCAATATGCATCCGTAAACCCTAATAACTCTTTATAATATTTTTCATTGTATAGTAAACCAAAATCCATTGTGAATTTGATTTAAAAGTATATTAATTTCATTAAAAGTATGTGTATTTCTTTTCAATAACATTAATATAATACCTCATAGAATATGGAAAGAAATATTAGGTCATGTTGAAATTATATACAACATACTTTTATTATATACTTATATTCACTAATATTGATTTCTTTTCTTTCACTGTCACTTGATGATTTCATATGGGTAGCATTAGAGTTTTCATTTATTTTAATTTTCAGTTACATATATTCTTAGGACCACATTGTAGTATTTTTATTGTGAAATAAATGTTTTATGGCTTCCTTACATTTCCAATAAAATGAGGAAAAATGTTAGCTTTCTAATCGTCACTATTTCTTATTCACATTTCATAAAATCTATAAATTTGTTTGACTGAGCGTAATTTGATGCACCAAATATAATTTCCTCAACATATACTAGAACCAAAATCCTTTGATTACTACCATTATGTACAAAAATATTATAATAAAATCCACTACATTGGAACCCATGCGTCTTCAAATACAGGTCATATCATGATTACCATGATCTTGGTGCCTTTTCCTTCAAATATAGAGACTTCTCTTACCAAAAAAACATAATTATCCATTTCATGAATGGGAAAAAATCTGGATTTTTAATATAAACATATTGAAGAATCCTATTTATAAATTAAGATTTGACGTCCATGTGGAAAGGTTTTGAATATGAATTTCCCTATTATGGATAAGAATAATCATGTGTTCTCAAGTCTTGAAATCAGTAAAAATATTTCATCCACATCAATACACTATTCCATGGACTATCCTTTTCAACCCAATCATTACTTATTTCTAAATATTTTTCCTTCTTTACTCCTCTTGTTATAGAAATCCCATTTTTACTAATAACATTCTTATTTGTTGGTCTCAATACAATATCCCATATAGGATTCATTTCTACTTCACTATTTTAATATTTCATTGATTAAACCCAAATCATATCACTTAAAGCCTCTTCAAAACACTATGTCTCGAACTATGATAAGAAAAAAAAATGTAGAGTATTTACCCAATTTATATAAATCTTAACTATTTGATCCTCAATTATATGATTCATTTAAATTTCTTCTATTATATTTTGTTTCTATACAATTTTATTATTTTCATCATCTAAATCTGATTCTAAATATGTTTCAACTAATTTCACTCCCCTAGATTTTCTCAAATCTCCATTATTATCTTATTGATATATTTTGTGGGTTTTTTCAAGGTTATTCTCATCTTCCACCACAAAACATCATTCATCTCTATAAATTTACCAGGATTCTTATTATACAATTAATATGATTATAGTTTTCATATGTAACATATTAATATGAATTATTATATATGATATAAAAAATATTGAATTTATCCTTATTGATAAGAATCTACTTATCTAAAAAGACATGAATGTGTTTCAATGTTGGATTCATTCCATACCACAACTCATAGGGATTATTTTCTTCTGTTTGACTAAATAATGCTCTATAAGAAATGTATACTAAGGCCAACAATTCTTATTTTGGAAAATTCTCTAGATGGTCTCTATCAATCAACATTATTTTGGATATGTCAATTTATAATCATATTTATTCTCTAAACTAGTACATTATGTCATGGAGTTCTATTCCATTATCATTTTAAAACATTCACATATTTTCATCTAGCATCCTTTCAACATCCCTTTGATAACATGTTATTAAACAGAACAACTCAAACATGATGTTGATAATTGAAACCCATGCAATTATTCTAAAATCACCACAAAAATGTTCCTAATATAACATCCCATTAATAGATCTTGGTGAAATATTTCAACATAAAATAATATGTAGAAGTTGAAGAATTTTGTTGAATTTTATCTTTTGATTTATATGTATTTTGTGTAATATTACGTAGTGGAAAAATAATTGCACATATGAGTGTGATCAAATGATGAGCTAAGGGTATATTGAGTAGCATCACGTTCAAAAAATACTCCTAGGATGTTCGAATCATATGGCCAAGATGTTTTTGAAACAAATCCATCACTTCTTCCTTAAATAGAAATAACGTGTCTTCTTCTCCACTAACATGTTAGAGATTACACTTTTTCACATTCCCTAAAAATAGACTAAAATTTATGTTTCAATGATGATTAATAACTTATTGGTAAATATTATAGCATGTTTGGAGTCACAAAATGGTTGTAAAGATATAGAAGTGTGAATAAGACCGTCAACAATCAAGAAATATTCTTTTCTCATGTCATTACTGTAACACCCCGATATTTTATGAAAAATATTTTTTTAATTTAATTGATGTCTTATATTATACACCACACCAAGTTTAGCTTGTACTATACGCAACACCGTATTAGCTTGCAGTATACGCAACACTATTCTTGGATCGTGTTACACACAATTTCAAGTTCGTTTTATAATAGTCATTCTACGAAACATTGAGTGTGTTTATATATATATATATATATATTCAATGTATAAATAAAATATGGTTGGATTCTGTTATACGAAACAATGAAGGATTCTTTCACAACACGCAACCCTGACTTGGCTTGCATTTCACGCAATCACGACCTTTCTCGAAGAGTGTGTTGTACGCAATACTGAGTTTTACTAAAAAATGCTATATTATTATAATATTATTATGAACTAGACATTATGAATAGTATTACCTAAATTTTGAATTTTATAACATTATTATTAATCTTACATATTTTCTAGAACATGGTATGGGAACAAAATAAATTTTCCGGGTAAAATAAGTATTTTAAAAAAAATGCAGTTTTACCTCCTTTCGATGGTGCACCCACATTAAATCTTGTTATTGAAATGTTTGTAAGTTAAATTTGAAAAAATAAAATTTTTCTTTAGAATCAAGATACAAAAATTTAATTTGGATAAATTTTTCATATTATTCTCATAACTTTCATATTTTAATGAATAGTAAAAATACGCTATATTTTAATTAAAAACAACTTTTTTCATCAGAATAAATAATGTGGTTAAATAATAATATTGAATGGTTTAAAAGTTTAAATAGGATATATTTTTACCATTTAATATAATTTATGTCATTATCCTTGATTTTATATTGAATTCGTAGGTTAAATAAATTCAATCTTTGGCAATGTTTTAACTTTTAAAACCTATTTTCTTAACGATGGGATTAATTTTAAATTAATTACTGCAACTTATGTGTTTTGAATTTTGAAAAATGGATTCCATATTGGTAATCAGTGGGTCCAAATTATGTAAATAGGTTAATTTTTTTTATATTATGAATAGTAACTACGGTAATTTTTTATTTACTACGGTTAAAGGTAAATAGGGTAATTCAAGGTTAAAAGAATATTATAATAATTCAAAATTACCTTGAAACTATTATTAACCTTATTGGATGAGTATTAGCCGACCATGGGCATCCTTGGGTCGATTTGGGGACCCCATGGAGCCACTTATGAAAGACAATGACACATTAGATTAATTAATTTAATGTAAAGACAAAATTGGAATTAACAAATATCGTTTCGTAATTAATTTTTATAAGGGTATATATAAATTATATTTTGGACTATAAATATTCATTGGAAATCTAAAATGATTTCCTACATGTTGGTATTTTTATATAATTTTTATACATCATATAAATTAAATTATTTATGACACAATAATGATGCAGTACTTACCTCATTAATAAATGATTTAAATAAATAAGATTAAAATGATTAAAATATCATCCAAAACCTGTCCAATTCCTATTGGATGATTTTATTTCGAATATGAGTCATCTTATCTTCGACATTAATGTGTTTTCGACCTCTTGAAACCGAAGATAAGTTTATAATAAAATAATGTTTTCACACTTTCCTAAAGAGCCCCTCCTCTCTCTTATAAAAGGAGACCACTTCTATGTAATTACTCACACCTCTCAAGCATTTTGGCTCGTCCAAATCTGCCCAAATAAGCTCCCTACATCCATATACTCCCTCGTAAAGTATTACATTAGGCAGAAGACTCTCCAAGAAGTCCTTTTGGTTCAAACCAAAGGAAGTTACCAAAATTAAAGGTAACAGTTTCTCTTAAGTTGTTTTCTTTTATTCTACTTCTCCAACCCCTAAACTATTTTTAATATTTTCTTTTGTAAAAAAAAATCATAAATATACTAGGATGTTGTTATGGTAAGGATTGGAACTACACTTACACACACCTCCATCTAATGGATCAAGAATATAATGATTCTGTGATGGCAAACTAACACCTCACGAAACGATGATTGTTCGATTTTCTCCTACCGCCTCTCATGGTGGACATTATGATGGAACTGTATTTATATATAATATATATTATGTATATTATTTCTTTATTCTTCTTTACTTTCCAATTATATCAAGCCTTTACGGTTTCCATAGTCGGTAAATACGATAATCTCATTTGAGGAAGTGCGGACTACCTCCCCCTCAAAGTGATGTGATTCGTTAATGTCTTATGTGAGATGTATAATGGATGTGGTTAATGATATTATATATGATATTATTCTGGAATTATAATATAACTATTTATTATTATGTTTTTATTCCATTAAAATAATAAATAGAAATGAAATTAGAGTTCATGCGTACGTACGACTTACCATCTCCATGAACGGTGCGTTTCATTTCATACCTCCATATGTTATGTAATATTATAAATGCTTGTATATTCTGGATATATAATGAATGTATATGATATATAAATCATGATTTACATTTTGGATGTAAGTAAATCATGATATAAATAAGAATAACATCAAGAACAACAAGTCCAAACACATACGATAAATAAGATGATTTTAACCAAAACACTATTTTAACATTAATTTACATTAGAATGGCTAATATAAAGTCATAAGTGAACCATATATGATATCATAACAATGAATATGATTCTTTAATAAGTCAATGATATTATGTAAATCATTATACAGGAGGTTCGGACTCTTACGAAGTAAATTGGACCTAAGGTAAGGGAAAATATCACAATCTCATTTTTATCTGAGATTGTTTATACTTTGGTATTTACTGGGGTGTATTTTATCATCCACATCCATGTTTCCTCAATATATAATATTTATATCCTTACACAATAGTTTATATCCAATTTTACCCTTCGGAGAGTTTTTAGTAAAAGATATGAAAGGAATCTTTTGTCATTTTTTCATATGAGGTACTTTTTAACTTTTCAAACAAAAGTACGAGAAGAATGTTTTTTTAACATATACAGCATGAATGGATTTTTAAAACATTATTTCCAAGAAGCTTTATTTATAATTTTTCATGTTTATTTTTAATCAACTTCTTTTAGTTTAGAAACTTATGACATTTTAAGAAAGGAAATGTGTTTTTGAAGTAAAAAAGATATTTTCCTCAAGAATGGAGTTCAAGTGTTTTATTAAAATTATTTTCTATATAAGATAATATAGGGTTCTGTTTCTACCCCTATAATTAAATTGATTTGATTATGTTCTGAAGGAATTATTTTTATGAATTTCTTTATCTTATATGAATTGTTTTACGATGTCATGATGTTTAAGAATCCCATTTTTATTACATGGGTTATGCAATGATGTATGATTTATGATTTTGTGGCACACATAATAATGGTACCATTATGAGATCGGTGGGACCTATATCTCCCTCCAATTCATTGGGTAATGATTTTATATCTCTTGAGATAGACATGGCTGAAACGACAGGTTAAACTGGTTCAGTGAAACAGGACTGAAACGAGGAGTGAACTCGGTTCAGAAATGGACTTTGTCCAGTATGATAGTCTTGGAAATGAGTATTGACTAATAAGAAGTTATTCTCTATGATTATGTGTGTATGTCACAAAGTTTCATGTTTTACGTAATTATTATTGGATTTACATTTCACTACTATGATTTATCCCATGTTATGAAATTATGATTTCTTTTGCAGGTTAAGATTTCCAAAAGTTATGTCCTTATGTATATGATGTGATTGATATTTCTTTTGTTTAACCTTATTGGGAATTTGAGCTCACCCTTTTATGTTTTCTTTTCCCCAGGATATAAATAAAGGTTTTAGGTTAAAAAAAGAAAGATCTTTATGGGAGATGTTGAAGATATTTTACCACGATTAGAAGATTATATTTCAAGTTTCCAAAGACACAAAACTATTACGGACCTTGTGTGTGTGTTTTTGTTATGTACTAAGTATTCTGAAAAAGTAATTTAATGTCCATGTATGTTAAGTTTCGGGTCTCTACAGTTGGTATTAGAGGAAAAGTTTAGTCAACCATTGGAAACTAGGATGCAAAAACTTTAGTGAAATCCCTAGAGATATTTATAAGGTATGTCTAGAGATGTCCCTAAGGATTAGTTTACGTATAGGTTATAGTCCTAGAATTATGGTAATGATCATAGAATTAAACCTATGATGTTAGATATTGAAGGTACTCCCCCTTTATTATGTTGTTTTCTATAACATGATTTTTTCCTCTCACACTATTCTTTTTGGGTTTTAGACGATGGCTGGAACCCGAATGAACCGTGTGGATCAATGCAATGGAAAATGCAATGATTGTACTCCTGAACAAACAAATGTCATGGGAGATGGAGTGCAAAATATTATTTCTATACTTACACAAGCTATGAATCATTCTAGACTTCCAAATGAGTAGATAAGGGGACAATATTCTATTGAGTCCTTCATGAGGCAACGTCCACCTTCTTTTAGTGGGTCTTCTGATCCACTTGTTGCTGAACAATGGATCAGTTCCACTGAAAAGATATTTTCAGTTCTTCAATGTTCTGAACATGATAAAGTTGTCATAGAAGTGTATCGTTTGGAAGGTGAAGCTGATCAATGGTGGAATCTTATCAAGAATACGAGGCCAAGAGATGAAATTGATTCCATGGAATGGGACGAGGTCAAGAACTTATTTTTCAATAAGTACTTCCCTCGTATTCTTCAAAAAAAGATGGATAAAGAGTTTCTTGAACTAAAGCAAAAGGATGATGAATTTTTTGGCATATACGAACGAATTTTACAAGGCTTGCAAGGTATGCATCTGGCTTTATCATCCAACCTGAAAGTAAAGTTGATCGATTCTTCAGTGGCTTAAAACCAAATCTTCGAAGGGCATTAGCTATAAGAGACTTCAGTAGCTATGAAGAAATTGTGTGTTGTGCTATCAAGGTAGAAATGAAAGTTGGTGTTACTTATCCATCTCATAGTTTTGACAAGAAACGAAAGATGGAGTTCAAGGAGAAATCTCAGAATAATGGTGCAAAGAAGATGAATGTTTCCTTATGCTCAAAGTGTGGAAAGAATCATGGTGGAGACGGTCTTAAATGGACTAAAAAATGTTTTAAGTGTGGAAAAGAAGGTCATCGAGAAGTTGAGTGTCGAAGTAATGGAAAAAGGGTTGCTAATGGTGTGAATAAAGAAAAGAATACAGAGAATGCACCAACAACACTTAAATGCTTCAAGTGCAAGGAAATGGGGAATTATGCTAATAAATTCCCTAATCCATGGGTTAATGATGATCAACATGAGAAACCTCTTAATGCAAAGGATAAAGGGAAGTCTCATGCGATCACTATTTGTGATGTTGAGTATAAAAATGATGTTGTGTAGTGATTAAGTGTTAATGTAATGGGATTTCAAAATAGTATCATGGAATCTCATGTATGGTATTTTGGAATTTTGGAATATCTATGTATTTGTTTTCAATAATTATATGCTACTGGTAACCATGAAAAGGTTATTGAAATATTTTTGGAACGTAGATGATATGCGCATAATGAAGGTATAAGAAGATAATGAGATGTTTGATTGTATTCATGATCTCATGATTGAAATAAGGACTAAGTGACATCATGGTTTGAGTATATAGAATTTTGAGGATTTCGGTATGTGGAAAGAGTTAACATTTAACAGCATTCATGTTTTCAATAAGGTTCAATGGGTATTCATTCTTCAAGAGAACACATGATTAAGGTATTCACACGTTTGTAATTTGACTAAAGAGATATATCTTATGATATATGGGGGATAAATGATGGCATTCACGTGAATGTTATGTGACATTTCATGTAATCACTTTCCTTATACTATGAGCTTGGACCAAAGTATTTTAGATAAGCCTAATGATTGGAATTGATTATGTTGGAAATAAGTTAGTATTGTTTAAGGATAGAACTTTTTTTCGATATTATTGATTGGATGTTATAGTAATATAGATTTAGAAAAAGGATAACCTGCAGGATGGGCGACAACCCATCGCATCGGACAAGGCTGCAGGAATCGAACCCACAACCAAAGTCCGACTGACCTTTATCACATACCAATGGCCTACAAGAAGTCCCTGGTTTGTAGAAACTAGTTTTATTTTATTAAGCGGTATGATATATGAAGTATAAGTTCATTTTTGGAAACATAAACGACTAATCTCACCATATGATAGACTTATATCTTTTGCAAACCTTTTGTTTGAAACAGATGAAATGACCCATCATTCTATCACATTAACTGCTAACACATCATGAATGACAAATTCAACTTCATTTCGTTAAGAGATGAAGTGGAAATTTTCCAAAGAACTACCAATGGTGAGACTATACCAAAATCACGAAAGTATTTCTTCTAATTCCAATTTCATCAACTTTTGGGAAATGATCTTGAAAACCAAAAATGTTGTCCTAGTGCTCTTATAACTGATGAATTAGATGGTTCCTTAGATCATAACAAATCTATGGCTTTGTGATTGCTGGCTTTTCCATAGCCATGATCTCTACCACTCTCCATCAGAACATGATGGATAGATTTATCTTCCATATCCATATTTTCACCTAGGTGGAAACCCAGTGATTAGTTTATTTGGGTAACCGTTACGTTTCATACTTTTGTATTTAAAGATTGGTTTTGGTATTCCTTTTTACGATGTGAGTCTCTATTAAAGAAACTTTCAAGTAGTAAACCATGTATAACCCCGACGAATTTTGAGGGCTAAATTCATTTTAAGGGGGGTAGAATGCAACACCCCAAGATTTTAAGAAAAATATTCTTTTAATTTCCTTGACGTCTTCTATTATACACCACAACAAGTTTATCTTGTACTATACGCAACACCGTATTAGCTTGCAGTATACGCAACGCTATTCTTGGATCGTGTTACACACAATTTCAAGTTCGTTTTATAATAGTCATTCTACGCAACATTGAGTGTGTTTATATATATATATATATAATCAATGTATAAATAAAATATGGTTTAATTCTTTTATATGAATCAACAAAAGATTCTTGCACAACACGCAACCTTGACTTGACTTTCATTTCACGCAATCACGACCTTCCTCGATAGAGTGTTTTGTACGCAATACTGAGTTTTACTAAAAAATGATATATTATTTTAGTATTATTATGAACTAGATGTTATAAATAGTATTAACTAAATTTTAAATTTTATAACATTATTATTAATCTTAAATATTTTCTAGAACATGGTATGAGAACAAAATAAATTTTCCGGGTAAAATAAGTATTTTTAAAAAAATGCAGTTTTACCTCCTTTTGATGGCGCACCCACATTAAATCTAGTTTTTGACATGGTTATAAGTAAAATTTGACAAAATGAAATTATTATTTCGAATCAATATACAAAAATTTAATTTGGATAAATTTTTCATATTATTCTGATAACTTTCATATTTTAATGAATAGTAAAACACGCTATATTTTAATTAAAAACAACTTTTCTCATCATAATAAATTATTTGGTTAAATAATAATATTGAATGGTTCCGAAGTATAAATAGAATATATTTTTACCATTTAATATAATATATGTCATTAGCCTTGATTTCACATTGAATTCGTAGGTAAAATAAATTCAATCTTTGGCAATGTTTTAACTTTTAAAACCTATTTTCTTAACAACGAGATTAATTTTAAATTAATTACTGCAAATTCTGTGTTTTGAATTTTTAAAAATGGATTCCATATTTGGAATCAGTGGGTCCAAATTATTTTAATAGGTTAATTTTATTTTTTTCCTATTATGAATAGTAACTACGGTAAGTTTTTATTTACTACGGTTAAATGTAAATAGGGTAATTCAAGGGTAAAAGAATATTATAATAATTAAAAATTACCTTGAAACTTGTCTTAAACTTATTAGATTAGTATTGGCTGACCATGGTCATCCTCGGGTCGATTTGGGGACCCCATGGAGCCACTTATGAAAGACAATGACACATTAGATTAATTAATTTAATGTAAAGCCAAAATTGGAATTAACAAATATCGTTTCCTAATTAATTTTTATAAGGGGATATATAAATTATATTTTGGACTATAAATATTCATTTAAAATATAAAACGATTTCCTAAATGTTGGTATTTTATTTATAATTTTTCTACATCATATAAATTAAATTATTTATGACACAATAATGATGCAGTATTTACCTCATTAATAAATGATTTAAATAAATAAGATTAAAATGATTAAAATATCATCCAAAACCTGTCCAATTCCTATTGGATGATTTTATTTAGAATATTAGTCATCTTAGCTTCGACATTAATGTGTTTGGGACCTCTTCAAACCAAAGATAAGTATATAATAAAATAATGTTTTCACACTTTCCTAAAGAGCCCATCCTCCCCCTTATAAAAGGAGATCACTTCTATGCAATTACTCACACCTCTAAAGCCTTTTGTCTCGTCCAAACTCTGACCAACTAAGCTCCCTACATCACTATACTCCCCCTTGAAGCCTTACATTAGGCAAAAAACTCTCCAAGAAGTCTTTTTGGTTCAAACCAACAGAAGTTACCAAAATTAAAAGTAACAGTTTCTCTTAAGTTGTTTTCTTTTATTCCACTTCTCCAACCCCGAAAATCTTTTTAATCATTTCTTTTGTAACAAAAAATTATCCTAAATATAATATAATTTTGTTATGAGAAGTATTGGAACTACACAAACACACACCTCCATCTAATGGATGAAGAACATAATGTTATTGTGATGGAAAACTAATGCCTCACGAAACGATGATTGTTCGATTTTCTCATACCGCCTCTCATGGTGGCCATTATGATGGAAATTTATTTATATATAATATATATTATTTTTTTTATTTATTTATTCTTCTTTAAAACCCAATTATATCAATCTTTTACGGTTTCCATAGTTGGTAAATACGATAATCTCATTTGAGGAAGTGCGGACTACTGCCCCCTCAAAGTGATGTGATTCATTAATGCCTTATGTGGGATGTATAAAGGATGTGGTTAATGATATTATATATGATATTATACTGGAAGTATAATATACCTATGTATAATTATGTTTTAATTCCATTAAAATAAGAAATAGAAATGAAAGTAGCGTTCATGCGTACGTACGACTTACCGTCTCCATGAACGGTGTGTTTCATTTCTTACCTCCATATGTTATATAATATTATAAATGCTTGTATATCCTGGACATATAATCAATTTATATGATATATAAATCATTATTTACATTATGGAGGTAAGTAAATCATGATATAAGTAATAATAACATCAAGAACAACAATTCCAAACACGTACAATAAATAAGATGATTTTACCCAAAACACTACTTTAACATTAATTTACATAAGAATGGGTAATATAAAGTCATAGGTGAACCATATATGATATCATAACAATTAATATGATTCTTTAATAAGTCAATGTCATTATTTAAATCATTATACAGGAGGTTCAGACTCTTACGAAGCAAATTGGACCTACGGTAAGGGAAAATATCACAATCTCATTTTTATATGAGATTGTTTATACTTTTGTATTTACTGGGGTGTATTTTATCATCCACATCCATGTTTCCTCAATATGTAATATTTATATCCTTCTACAATAGTTTATATCCAATTTTACCCTTCGAAGAGTTTTTAGTAAAATATATGAAAGGAATCTTTTGTCATTTTTTCGTACGAGGTACTTTTGGACTTTTCCAACAAAAGTACAAGAAGAATGTTTTTTTAACTTATACGGCATGAATAGATTTTTAAAACATTATTTCCAAGAATCTTCCTTTACAAGTTTCCAAGTTTATTTTTAATCAACTTCGTTTAGTTTAGTATCGTATGACATGTTAAGAAAGGAATAGTGTTTTTGAAGTAAAAAGGATATTTTCCTCAAGAATAGAGTTCAAGTATTTTATCAAAATTATTTTACATCTAAGATAATATAGGGTTATGTTTATACCCCTATTATTAAATTGATTTGATTATGTTGTGATGGAATTATTTTTATGAATTCCTTTATCTTATATGAATTGTTATATGATGTCATGATGTTTAAGAATCCCATTTTTATTACATGGGTTATTCAATGATGTATGATTTATGATTTTGTGGCACATAATAATAGTACCATTATGAGATGGGTGGGACCTATATCTCCCTCCAATGCATTGGGTAAAGATTTTATATCTCATGAGACAGACATGGCTGGAACTGCAGGTTAGACCGGTTCAGTGAAACAGGACTGAAACGAGGAGTGAACTCGGTTCAGAAATGGACTTTGTCCACTAAGATAGTATTGGCAATGAGTCTTGACTAATAAGAAATTATTCTCTATGATTATGTGTGTATTCCACAAAGTTTCATGTTTTAAGTTATGATTATTGGGATTACATTTCACTACTATGATTTATCCCATGTTATGAAGTTATGATTTCTTTTGGAGGTTATGATTTCCAAAAGTAATGTCCTTATGTATATGATGTGATTGATATTTATTTTGTTTACCCTTACCGAGAATTTGAGCTCACCCTTTTATGTTTTATTTTCCCCAGGATATAAAGAATTGTTTTAGGTAAAAAAATGAAGATCTGTATGGGAGATGTTTAAGATATTTCACCATGATTAGAAGATTATATTCCGAGTTTCCAAACATACTAAACTATTACGGTCCTTGTGTGTGTGTTTTTGTTATGTACTAAGTATTCCAAACATGTAATGTAATGTCCATGTACGTTAAGCTTCGAGTCTCTGCAATTACAACCCAAACATATTTTTTTCCAAAACAAATAATCCACAACCCTTAATTATTTTCAGATAATAAAAAATGTTCCTTTTCATAAAAAAGTAAGATCACCATAATCTATTTTCCTATCATATGGTAGCTGCATCCACTATCAATGATCAATGTTTCGGTGTGACCTGATGCATGAAAGGAAATATCTAAAACCACTACATGCTCGTATATTTCTTCTCTAATCCATGTATTTGACATCATCTTAATGATTATTAATATTCTAGGTATTTTTCAGTATATGATGATCCAATATCATATTTCAGAGGTTCATGTTGATTTCACATTCCCAAATCATTGGACAATCCCTTGAACTACTGCAAGAAATAGTTTTGTTTTTTCTTTTGTATATTCATCAACAGGTTTGATAATAAATGATTTTCTATGTTCCCAAAACCTATAAAAATAAATGAACATAAATTGAATTCTTGAAATGTTGAACTATTTTTAGATTCCTCAATTATTATTTCCCTTCTTAGTACTTATTTTCTATAGAACTTAAATTTTTAGAATGTCCCATTTTCTAAAACAATAAATCTTAAATGATGTGTATCCATGTGTTGTATCCCTGCAGTACAGGATGTCCCTTGTGATCTATAAATCATATAAATCTAATTTATTCCCAAATAAATCTTCAACCTCAATGTGGGAGCTTGAGACCTAACATCAATCAATATTTCTTTCTATTTTTGATCAATTCCTATACATGTTTTGTATTTATGATGATTCATTTACTTCTCTAGAAATTTATTTAAAAAAATATGGGCATTAAAATTGGAATTTCACCTTTTATGTCACATGAGAGAAATTCATTCCTGATATCATATCAGAAGTCAAGTGTTTCTTCTAATCCTTTAATTTTATATTTAAGATTTAAAAAATTTCATTATGTTATTCTATATGTTTGAATAGATAATATACTATGTTAGAAACAATATTGATAACTCAATTATATTATTAAAACTTTAAATTAATGTCAATGAATTTATCTATGGTTTATGGAATCTAAATTATGACTTTTCAATTTTAGTCTTCAACTCATACTTCTCTTCTTCAAGATGATGCATGTATAGTTTTTCTTCACAAACCACTAAATTGTGTGTCTTCATTTTATCTCACAAAATATCTATTTTTTAAAGAGATGATTATAATTCATCATGTAAGTTAAATCAACTTTCAAATTCTCATTCATAATATTCACTTACATCCATTTTATGGGATTTACCTACAACCGACAGTATAGAATATTCTCTATGATCCTTACAATCTTCCATTTCATATACCTTTAATTATGATGTACAATTATTGTTTTGAGTGATTATTTTTCTTTAAAAAAATTCGTAGAATTATTCTTACCTTCTGCACTAGCTAAATACATCTTCTTGGTAGATTCATTATCACCCTTTTCATCATATTAAATCTTCTAAAAACCCTTATTTAAAGATATATTATTCTTGAAAAATGAAATAATTAAAGTGGACTTATCTTTTTTAACATTGATTTTTTTCATTTTAATACATTAGTAATTTAATGGCATAATATCATCCAACACATTTTATTCCCGAACAATCATTGTAAACAAATTATTTTGGGCCTTGGAAGCCACCTCTATTGTCCCCCATTTTTTTTTAAACATTCATTATCACCATATATCATTTTGTAAGTGATAAGGCTCGGTCCAACCATCGAGTACTCGCTCGTTTCCCCTATTTTATTTGGGTAAGTTTCATTGGTCTGAACCAAAATGACTTCTTGAAGTGCCTTCTGCCTAAGGTAAGGATTCTAGGAGGAGTTGAGGGATGTAGGGAGCTTATTTTTTCAGAGTTTGGACGAGCCTAAATGCTTAAGAGGTGTGGGGAATTTTTTAGAAGTGGTGTCCTTTTATAAGTTGGAGGATGGGGTCTTTAGGAAGGTGTGAAAATATTATTTTATTATATAATGATATTCGATTTGTAATGGTACCAAAATAATTAGGGTCTAAGATAATATGACTCATGGTCGAAATAAAATCATCCATTAAGAATTGGACATATTTTGGATATTATATTAAAATTTTTAATCTAATTTATTTAAATCATTTATTAATGAGGTAAATACTGCATCCTTTTTGGGTCATAAATAATTTAATTTATTCGATTTATAAAAATTATAAATAAAAATACCATGATATAGGAATTATGTTTATCTTTCCAATTAATATTTATAGTCAAAAGTATTACTTATACAACACCATATAAAAATTCATTAAAAATGATTTTTGTTTAGGTCAATTTTTCCTTTAATTTAAATTAATTAATCTAAAGTGCTATTATCATTCATAAGTGGCTCCATGGGGTCCCAAAATCGACCCAAGGATTCCCATGGTTAGTCATTACTCATCAAATAAGGTTAAGAAATGTGTTAAAGTAATTTTGAATTGTTACAATATTATTTTTACCTTGAATTACCCTATTACCTTTAAACGTTATAAATAAAAGTCAAAATTTACTATTCATCAAAAAATTATTTATGTCTTATTGAACAACATTTTACACCATGATATTAACCGTGTCTCTCGGATTTTTGAAATTCAACTCACAGAAGTGGAAAAATTATGTTTTATGTGAATTAGGAAATTCTCCTATGAGGTGGGAAAAAGAGAGTGAAAAATTCAATAGAATTTAAATATATCTAAAATTTCTATAAACTAAATCCAATGAATTGCATTTAACTTATATAGGTATTATGTATCAATTTTGAGAAAAATTAATTTCAATAAAATAAATAATTATTTAATTAAAAATTCAGTTTTAATCTATAACTCATTGTTTTTAAATATTCATAAAAAATCAATGTTTTCAGAAAAATAATGAAAATTCACCCTATGATAATTTTGATATTCCAAATTCAAAAATGAATTCTATTTTACCAAATTCAAAACATTTAAGTTTCATTTATTAATTTAAAATAAATTCCTGTTGTCAAAACCAAAGGCGTATTTTTATGAAATAATAACTATCAAAATATTGCCACTTGTTTATATCCTATTTCAAAGTGATATTACTTACAATGACCAGAATTGGATTAAATGGTAAAAATATAATCTATTTATACTTCCAAGCCATTAAAATTTATAACATAACAGCATAAATTATTTCAATTAAAAAAAGTTGTTTTTAATTAAAATTTATTATTTTTCACTATCCAGCAAAATATGAAAGTTATCAGATAAATACCAAATATTAAACAAAACTAATTTTCTATCTCCCGATTCTAAAGAAGAAGTTTATTTTGTCATATTTAATATATAAAAGTGTCAAATATTGGATTTAAAAAGGGTTCACCCTCAAAAAGAGGTGAAATTTCCTTTTCTAAAAAATAATTCCTTTATCTAAAAATTGATTTTGTAGTTACATTATGTCTAAGAAACTCATAATATATATTCTGAAATTATAAGGTTTATATAAAGTTAAAAATTCAATTAATACTATTCATAACCGTTTTTGAATGGCTAGTTTGGTATGTCATGGTGCGATTGAACTCGGTGTTGTGTGTAGTGCAAGTTATTGAATTACATTGAAGAAATAACGTGCAATGAAATCGTGGGGGTGTTACATTGTTCCATACTTCAATAAATTTCATCCTCGCAATTTGTAATTGTTCTTCAAAAATAAAATGTTTAAAATAGAAAATATCTTTGTTTGAAAACCCACATCAGAAATTGGGTAAATAAAATTTAGTCTTAATAAGAGGAAAGGGGGAATAAACAATTCACCACCAAATTATGATCTAAATTAGGAGAACATTGCTGTAAATTAGAGACACATAATTGGAGGAAAAATGTAAATATTTATAAGGAGTGTGTGAGGTTATCAATCACAAACAATTGTAGAACTGCGGTCCGTAAGCGCATCAATCTCTGATCATTTAAAATATCATCGGTTCAACAAAACATAAGGTATTAGGATAACACATTTTTTGTTTTAATACCCCTTACCTAAAGTTTAAGAATTAATTTCTTCATTGAATTAGAGAGGAAAAATACATATACTTGACAAGTTGAGTCTCATTATTTAACTAATTTCTACCAACAACTCATCCTTAACTCTAAATGATAATTAAAATAAAAAAAATTCTATTTATCCTATTCATATAGGCTTCCAAAAAATTGAATTTATAATTCACCTATAAGACCCTTTTAAAAAACGTAACTACATTATACAATCTAGGGACTTCATGTAGTCGATTGGTAGGGAATAAATCCAAATAGCACTAAGGTTTTGGGTTCAATTCCAACAGCTTTGTCCAAAGCGACGGGTAGTCACATGGTCTGCTTGTTGTCCTTTTTATAAAAATCCAAAAATAACCTTAACAGTAGTGTCATAATCCATTCCAACCATTACACATATCCAAAATAAATCTATCCAAATTCACAGTCTAAAATTTATAAGGAAGTTAAACACAATGAAAATCCCTTTTTCCACGTAATAACTTGTGAACACCTTCATCATGTATTATTTTAAAACTTGGTAACACCCTGAATTACCATAAAACCATGTTGATTACATTCATGCTCCCTTATCCTTTATAAAATACTGGATATATTCCTTATATGCAAAAATATAGAGTATTCCATCAATGATGAAATAAACAAACTAGTAATAAGTTCCAAGTAAGTCAAGAATATCCAATATAATTTATCCAAATCAACAATCTCTTATTCTAAAATCACTAACTCGATATCAAAACCTTTTATGGTTTATCTTTCTCTCAACCATATATTTTCCAAAAATTTAACCTGCAATGGGTCACTTTTCATGGTTCCACAAAATCTCAAGTCATTAATGAAATAGTATTGCAGTACAATCCTTATATACTCTATAATTCTTATAACATGTACATCATTAATACAATACTCAAATGACACAATAATTTAATAACAATGTAATAAATCTAATCATTCCTCTTCATATTTTGTAGTATAATAAATTTATTATTATCCAATAACAGGATTTGGGGAATACTCTAGTGATTTAGACATTGATTCACATAGTGTCCCAACTCCTTGTAGACGGAGCATTGTACATTGGAAACATTTTTTTTCTTACCCTTTCAATAACGTACTTGGCTTACATTTTCTCCACACTTATAACAAACTCATATCCCCTTCAATAATTTACCATAATGATTTTTTCCATAGTTATCACATATGGGAAAATCCTTACTTTCCCTCTCTTATTTATCCATATTTCTCTCTTCCATCCTTTTCTTATCCTGCTTCCCTTCAAAGACATAGGTCTCAAAAAATTCATTCCTTATCTTATTAACACATGATACTATTTCTTCATTTTTTAGATTACATGAGAGACTATTTTCCTTCTAAATTTTGGCTTAATACCGTGAACGATATGATCCTTCTTACTCTTTGTATCATACATATTGTTGGAGTTCACATTCCTTCTATTGGGTGCCATCGATATACAATAGAATACACAGGATTAGTTTATGATTAACAATTCAAAAATCCAATATTGAAAAACACTTAACATAAATTGAATAGTTTAGGAATATAATCCATATTCAAAAAAATCATTGGGGAAGTATATACTCATAAACCCTTCAAAATGGTTCGTAAATAAAATTAGAGTTATACTAAGCATATCCCCTGGGAGTTTCATAACCAAGTTTTCAGCAAGGACCGTTGTCATCACTAGTAGAGAAATGGGTTTTAACGTCGGTTTTTTTTTATTTTGGACGTTCGTTTTTAACTGATGTCGAAGTTGCCGATGTAAAAAATATTAATTTTTACGTCGGTTTTTGTAAACTGATGCGAAATATGAATTATATTTGATTTTTGGCATCGGTTTTGTAAAAATCCAATGCCATAATAACTAATTCATATCATTTATGGCATAGGTTTTCATAAAAACTGACGCAAAAAATAAAAAAAAAATATTTTTGGCGTCGGTTATTTAAAAAAACCGACACTATAAATGAAAAAAAATGTTTTTGGATCAGTTTTAAAAAAACCGATGCCAAAAGGCAAATTTTTTTCTCTATGTTTTAGATCATTTCCTAAGATTTGATTTGACCAGTTGTGGACCTAAAATGGAGTTACGTATCAAAAGTTATCGCCATCAGAATTTGAGCCTATCAATGTTTTTATTGATATAACTCGTTTTAAAGAAAACATGATAAACATAAATTAAAATCATATACAAAGAATGAAATAAAATAATCATAATACTTCAGACATATTTCAATGGTTTTAGGGGCTTCCATCGAAACAATATGTTTTTTATCATCATATAACTTGTATTTAGAAATTAGAATGAACCATCGTTATAAGAATGGTAATCGAGTTGTTTAGAAATGAACGATAATAACAATACATAAAACAAATTAATAGAATAAGTACCGTGTTCAAATTAATGATTGAATTCGCATTGAAATATTTATTGAATTGAATATGTTTAAAATGATGAATGAAGGAGAAACTAGATATATTTATAGTAAACAAAAAAAATTTCAATTGCGTTGTATGAAAATGTAAGTGGGGTTTTAAAAAGTAAAACGCGCGTTGTGAAAAAAATTCAAATTCTAATCCCACGTTACTCTTAGTCGTCTGTTTTGTTTGAAACTGAAAGAAAGGAGTATTTATATTGGTCTTTTGGCGTTGGTTTTTTAGAAAACTGATGCCAAAAATGTCAATCGATATCCTGTTTGGCATCGGTTTTAAAATTAACCGACGCTAAAAAGTTAAAAAAAATACAATTTTTGCATCTGTTTTTTTAAAAACCGACGCCAAAAAGTAAAAAAAAAAATCTTTGCCGTCGGTTATTTAAGAAACTAACACTAAAAATTAAAAAAAAATCACGTCGCTTTGTTCAAAAACTGACGCTAAAAACAAAAACAAAAAAAATCATCATCGGTTTTTAAAAAAACCGACACCGAAAGCTATAATATATTTTTGACGTCGATTTTTATGAAATCCGACGCCAAAAAATAAAACAAAAATTCCAATGTTTTAGATAATTTCATAATATTTTATTTGACTGGTCTTGGAGCTAAAATGGAGTTATAGATTTAAAAGTTATGGCCTTTGAATGTTGAAATTATTTAAGACTTCATTTAGAGAAGGTCAACTTTCGACATCCATAACCTTTAATCTGTAACACCGTTTGTTCTCCACGACTGGTGAAATAAATGTTTAGAAAATATCATAAATAATGTATATTTTTTTTTGAAAATTTTTTGGCGTTGGGTTTTATAAAAACAGATGCCAAAAATATAATATATCTTTTCACGAAAAAATTATTTTTTGTTTTTGGCATCGGTTATTAAAAAGACCGACGCAAAAAGTTTTTTTAAAAATGTATAGCATCATTTTGTTAAAAAACCGACACCAAATATATTTTTTTAAAAATTTTATGGCACCAGTTTTCATAAAAACTGACGACAAAATATATATTTTTTAGTTTTTTGCGTCGGTTTTTAAAAAAAGTGACACAAAACATTCACCGAAAAAATTATTTACGTTGGTTTGTAACAAACCAACATCAACCTGGAGACGTTAAAAATCATTTTTCTACTAGTGCATGCACCATTTCTCATTCAATTCTAGTTCAAAGAGGTGTTTTCAGGTTTTTCCCCTAGGTACATCTGTGCCAGATCTGCCTATACCTTCTCGTATCCAGACATAGATGTATTGCTCAGAAAACCTACAAAATCTCTACAATACCAAAATTTGAGGAAGTTCTTCTATACTGATCCTCGAAGTCCATCATAAGTCTATGTTCTTTAATTAGAGTTTATCTAAATGTATCTTCTAAGGATTGTACTAAACTTACTCTGATATCAACTGTAACACCCCAACCCCAGTTACCTAGAGTCAGTGCATTATTTTAATACATTGGAATTATTACAAGGAATCAAGTACCGAAGGACCAATCAATTAAGAAGTCTTGGAAAATAAATTGAATACATGAATGTTACATTAAACTTTATAACATATATCTCAACATAAATAATCATTTATAAACTCCATTATTCCCTTAGCATAACCCTCCATATCAATCACAATACACTTCTTGGAATCCTGGTAAAAATAAAACATAGAAAGGGATGAGTTCAAATGCTCAGTAAGGGTAAGCAATACATTAGAAGATAAGATAAATATTAAGAATGGTGAATAATTGAAACCACATTCCTTTACCAATAATAAACATGAATACTTTTATGGAGATAATATGAGATGAGTAAATAATTCCATAATAAAACATATTCATGTGTATTATACTAGTCGAATGACAACATGAATCATAAATATTATTTCCATAATGAGGGAATGTATAATGTCAAACATTCTGAAACATTTTTTCAAGGCCTCGGCCAAGACGTCTAAAAATGATTAAGGCCTCAACCAAAATCGTATATCAAATATGGAAAGGCCTCGGCCAATTCCACGTCTAGTTGTCTCATGAGAACTACTAAGGCATCGAGGAGCTATAGAGGGCTCCACCCGTCACTTACTAAGTCCAGTACATTCCTCATATGAAAATGTTGAAATTTAAAATAAACATTCGTATTAAAACTAGCATACAACGTGTCAATACTTTAACCATAAACCATGAATGATATACAAATAAAATATCCACAGTCAAACATATCACAAATCCATCAATACAATATGGAAGTTTTGTATCATAAAAAATCAACTTAAAATAAACCTAAAATCCATCAAAGGATGTTGACATAGATGGAATCAAAACCTTTTTTAGAGAAATATCTCTTTATATTTTGAAATCATTTACGAGTCACATAATTATAAAGAAAAAGTTTATTTTGAAAATATTCTTATAATAATGTAAGGGAAGCTTTGATGATGTTATAATGATGTAATATAATTGCACCTGCAGTATAAAATAAAAATATTCTTACCTTAATTTTCTCAAAAAGATTAAAAAGGACCTTGTTTGGAAAACAATTGAAAAATTACTATATAAACATCTTATAAAATTCAAACAAATGTATACATGAACATAACCCATTTACTATTAAATAGTAAAAGTGTTTTAAAATATATGTTTAAAAAACTTGGATGTGGATGATAAAGATGTCCCAGTAGATAATTACATATAAACAACCTCGGATAAGGAATAGATTGTGAAATAAACCCTTACCTCATTGTAATTAATCGAGTCATATAAACAATAGTCAATAACAACAAAATGAATTACATAATATCATGAATATAAAAGGAATCATTATAATATATATCAAATTTCAGTACAAAATACACCACAAGAAAAAAAATAAGTGGCGGACAATGGAAATCTCATGGAATTAAAAGTGATATAAGAAACCCCTAACCTTGTGTCCGACTTGACCCATTCATTCTTTAATATCCAGATTAATAAAATAAAGTTTATTTCTACTTTCTTAAGAACATTATTCAAGTTTATTATTCCTTTTATATCACTTATTACAATGTTATCAACATTATGTAATCATTTATGTTAATAGCGTTCATTTTGTCGATATTTGGCACTTCAGTCAAAAATGAACACCTTATAATTACATGTTATTCACGTGGTAAAAAGTTCATTATATAAAGAATGATATTATTGATTTAGATATCATATATATCATATATATCTAGTATATACATGTATTTATAACATTACATATCATTTTGTGGTAAGAAATGAAATGCTCCATTCCTAGAGATGGTAAGTCGTACGTACGCATGAACGCTACTTTCATTTCTATTTATAATTATAATGGAATCAAAACATAATAATACATGGTTATATTATAATTCAAGTATAATATCATATATAATATTATTAACTCTATAATTTATATTTCCCACATATGGTATTAACAAGTCATATTACTTTGAGGGGGCTGTAGTCCGTACTACCTCGATGGAAATTATCGCATTTACCCATAATAGAAACCATTAAGGTATGATATAAAATATAAATACCGAAGCTTGAAGAAAACAAAATAAGAATATATATCATATATATATACATTACCATCATAATTTCCACTATGATAGGCGGTAGGAGGTAATTGAACAATCATTGTTTTGGGAGGCGTTAGTTTTCCATCCACAGAAACATTATGTTTTTCAACTATTAGATGGAGGTGTGTGTAAGTGTAGTTATAATCATTCTAATTACAACATCGTAGTATGTTGAGGATACTATTTTTTTTTATAAACAAAAGGAATAAAAAGAGTATAGGGGTTGGAGAAGTATAATAAATGAAAAAAAGTTAAAAGAAATTGTTACCTTTAATTTAGGTAACTTCCATTGGATTGAACCAAAAGATCTTATTGATGTCCCTTCTGCCTAATGTGAGGTTTCAAGAATATGTAGAGGGATGTAGGGAGCTTAATTTTTTAGAGTTTGAATGAGCCTAAATTCTTGATAGGTGTGACTAATTGGATAGAAGTAGTCTCCTAAATAAGGGGGGGGGGAGGGGCTCTTTAGGAATGTGTGAAAATATTATTTTATTATATATTGATATTCTATTTAAAAAGGTCCAAAAATCATTAGGATCGAAGATACAATGAATCATGGTAAAAATTAAATCATCCAATAAGAATTGGACATGTTTTGGAAATTATTTTAATATTTATAATCTAATTTATTCAAATCAGGTATTAATGATGTAAGTATTGCATCATTATTGTGTCAAAAATAATTTAATTTATTCTATGTCTAAATGTTATAAAACAAATACCATGATGTAGGAAATATTTTTAGGTTTCCAAAGAATTTTTATAGTAAAAATAATAACTTATATAACACCATATAAAAATTAATTACTCAAGGATTTTTTTTATGTCAATTTTGTCGTTACATTAAATTAATTAATCTAAAGTGTCATTATAATTCATAAGTAGCTCCATGGTGTCCCAAAATCAACCCATGGATTCTAATGTTCTACCATTACTCATAAAATATGGGTAAGACATGTGTTAAGGAAATTTTGAATTATTAAAATATTCTTTGTACCTTGAATTACCATATTTACCTTTAACCCCGGTAAATAAAAGTCAAAAGTTACTATTTAGAAGAAAAAAATTATCTTCTTGAACCACATTTACTCCTTCATATTAACTGTGTTTCTCATATTTTCAAAATTCTTCTAACAGAATTTGTAAAATTATGTTTTATGTGAATTTGAAAAATCTCTTGTGAGGTCGGTAAAAGGTGTTGAATAGTTCACTAAACTTTTCATATATCTAAAATTATTATAAAAGGAATCCAATGAATTACATTGAACTTATAAAGGTATTTTGAATCAATTTTGAATTAAATTAATTTAATTAAAATAAATAATTATTTAATAAAAAATTAGGTTTTAAACTATAACTATGTGTTTTTCACTATTCATAAAAAATTGAACGTTTTCAGAAAAATACTAAAAATTGACCCCTAAGATAATATCGATATTCCGAATTCAATAATAAGGTCTATTTTACCTTATTCAAAACATATATGTTTTATTTATTAATTTAAAATTTATTTCTGTTGTCAAAACCAAAAGGTGTATTTTTAAGAAATAATAACTATCAAAAGATTGACAGTTGTTTATGTCCTATTTCAAAGTGAAATTACTTACAATGACCAGAATTGGACTAAATGATAAAAATATAATCTATTTATACATCCACCCCATTAAAATTTATAATTTTACACTATAAATTATATCGATTAAAAAATTATTTTTTAATTAAAATTTTGTATTTTTCACTATTCATCAAAATATGAATGTTATCACGAAAATACTATAAATTTATCAAAACTAAATTTTTATCTCGTAATTTTAAAGAAGATGTTTATTTTGTCAAATTGAATATATAAAAGTGTCAAATATTGGATTTAAAAAGGGTTCTCCCACAAAAGGCGGTAAAATTGCATTTTCTGAAAAATACATCCTTTATCTAAAAATTTTAAATTATTATTAAATTATGTCTAAAAAACTCAAAATATGGATTCTAAAATTATAAGGATTATATAAAGTCAAAAATTTAGTTAATACTACTCATAACCGCTTTTTAACGGCTAGTTTTTTAAGTCGTGGTGCTCTTGAACTTGATGTTGAGTGTAGTGCGTGTTATTGAAGTACATTGAAGAAATAACGTAAAATGAAATCTTTGTGTGTTAGAATCTATTATACTATACTATCCTGCACATCAAACTTGTAACGCCCCGACCCCAGTTACTCAGAGTCTCTGCATTATTGCGTACCATTGGCATGATCACAAAAGATCATGTCTCGAAAGACCTATTAGTTTAGTAGCCTTGGAAACACTAGATACATTCATAAATGTTACATTACATCATAAAGTGAAAACCTACAATAACAATGACTCCATAGTCCACACTCATATCCTCTTCTGACTATCCCTGCAGGCCATTCATAAAATACTTCTTCACATCCTGGAAAATATTAAAACATTGAAAGGGGTGAGCTCAGATGCTCAGTAAGGATAAAAATATTGGGGAAGCTTTCATAAATAAACATTAACATTTAAGGGAATGTATAACTAAAACAAAAGCCTATTTAAACTTTCACTTCAGCATAATATGGAAAAAATAAAATTAAATAATGCCATTTACTTACTCAAATGGATATTCTACTAGTCAAATAATCACATGAAATATCAATAACCACTTTCATAATGATGGAATACATAATTTCAGACTATCATAACCACATTGACAAGCCCTTGTGCCAAGGCTACAAATAAGATTTTTTCAAGGTCTCATGCCAAGACACTAGTTTTTCTCATGAGACCTACCGATGCATCGAGGAGCTATGGCGGGCTCCACCCGTCACTTATTAAGTCCAATGCATTCCCCATATGAACAGGTTTAAACATATCATAAACCATAACATAATGGTATCACATAAATCATGCATAAAGGAAACATAATATTTCCACACTTCAATCACAAGATATCAATACAACACATTGATATAATAAAAACTTTATCAAAACCATTTTAAATACCAAAATAAAAGAAAAGTAAAACGTGGTATTTATTTTTCTTTAAAAAAATGTTATGGCTTATTGAGGAAGCTGAAACTCAAATAATAGTCACGGCATCGGAGAAGTCATTGTCTTCGTATACGTAAGAAAAAACATTCCTTTTGTCATTTAGTAAAAACGCTTCGTATAAAAAGATTCTTTTTGAAAAAAAGTAAAAGTCAAAGGGGGTTTATACACCGTATAAATGAAAGTTGTGTATAACACCAAATATGACACAATGAAAAGAGATTGAGAAGCAATCCTTAAAAATATCATTTTTAAAATAAAATAGAATTATTATGTGTATTTACTATAAGTACAAATAAAGAAATTACAAATACAAGATAGGACATAATAATATCATGACATAATTTGAAAGTAGGAGATTAACCCAAGGAATGGAAATTGGGTTAAGAAATTCCCTTACCTCGTGTCTGACTTGAATAGACCTCTCTTTAACCTCATGAATAATAAAATAGAGTTAATATCTACCTTCTTAAGAACCTTTTTTAAGGTCATTATTCCATTTATATCACTTATTACCATGTTATGATCATTATGTAATTATTTAAGTTAATAATGGTCGTTTTGTCGATCTTAGGTACTTGAGTCAAAAATCAACTTCTTATATTTACACTTTGTTCATGTGGTAAAATATCCATTATATCCATAATTATATTCATGATTTAGATATCATATACATCATATATATCCATTATATGCATTCATTTATAATATTACATAACATTTAGAGTTAAGAAATGAAATGCACCGTTCATGGAGATGGTAAGCCGTTCGTACGCATGAACGCTACTTTCATTTGTATTTCATAATTAATGGAATTATGTTATAAATATATAAAGGTATAATACAATTACAGTATAATATAATTTATAATACCATTTACTCCATCCTTTATACATCCCACATATGTCATTAACGATTCAAATCATTTTGAGGGGGCGGTAGTCCACACTTTCTAAAATTAAAATATCGTGTTTACCCATAATGGAAACCATAACGGTATGTAATAAATGAAAAATACATAAGATTAAGGAAAACATAAACATATTATATATATCATATATAAATATATTGACATATTAATGGCCACCTTTGAAGGTGTTATATGAGTGTTGAACAATCATCGTCTCATGATTCAGAAATTTGCCATCCACAGAAACAGTATGTTCTTTAACCATTAGATGTAGGTGTGTGTAAGTGTAGCTCGAATAATTCTTATAAAAACATCCTAGTATATTCAATATACTGTTTTTGTTACAAAAGAAAGGAATAAAAATATTTTAAGGGGTTGGAGAAGCAATATAAAACAAAATAACATAAGAGGAGACATTACCTTAAAATCGGGTAATTCTTTTTTTATTTGAGCCAAAGGCTTCCTAGGGAAAAATTCTGCCCAAAGTGAGGATTCTAGGAGTAATAGAGGGATTTTGAGAGAGTATTTAGGCAGAGATTGGCCGAGCCAAAAGGCTTTTAAGGTGTGAGTAAGGTGGTAGTGGTGGGGCCTTTTATAAGGGGAGAGGAGGGGCACTCTTGGAAAGTCAAGAAATGTTACTTTATTATATAATGTGTTTCGGATTTTAAAGGTCCCGCACTTATATATTCCGAGGATAAGGTAATAAGGGTTTGAAATATACTCATCCAATATGTTCTTGACAAGTGTATGTCTTATATTTTACATAATCTTTTTATTTTATTTAAATCATTAATTAATGAGGTAATCGCTTCATCATCATGGTGTCATAAATAATTTAATTTATTTAATGTATAAAAATTATAAAAAAAATTATCATGATGAAGTAAATATTTTTATCTTTATAAGGAATATTTATAGTAAAAAATTTGACTTGTATAACCCCATTTAAAAATTGTTTTAGAAAAACAACTCATGTTTGTGACATTTTTATTTTAACATTAAATAAAATGTTTTTAATGTCATTTTCCTACCATAGCAGCTCCATGGGGTCCCCAAGTTGACCCATGGATTTTCAAGGTCGGCCATGACTCATCAAATATGGGTAGTACAAGTGTAAAGGAATTTTAATATTTTTAAAATATCATTTTTATCTTAAATTTCACTAATTACCTTTAATTGCGATTAATTAAACTTAAAAGTTACTATCCACAAAAAAATTATTTTAATCCCATTGAACCACATTTTACTTACTAATGACAACAATGTATTTAGGATTTCTTTAAAATCAAATCACAGAAGTGGTAATGTTTCATTTAATCAAAAAATCAGTTTTTTAACTACCACTTAGTGGTTTCACTATTCATCAAAAATTGATGTTTTTCAGAACAATGCCAAAATTTCACCCTAAGTTATAATTGATATTCCGAATTCAAAATGATGTCTATTTTAAAAAATTCCAAACATATAAGTTGCATTAATTAATTTTATAACTAATTCCCGCTATCGCAACAAATAGCGTGTTTTTAAGAAACAATATATATCGAAAGATTGACAATTCTTTATGTCCAATTTTAAAGTGAAATTAATTCTAATGAACACCATTGGATAAAATGGTAAAAATATATTCTAATTATACTTCAAAACCGCTCAATCGTATAATTTATCATTATAAATTATTTTTATTAATAATGGTGTTTTAAGTATTTTACACTATTCATAATAAAATGGAAGTTCTCGGAAAATTAAAAAAATTCAACTTAGGATAATTTAGATACCATGAATAAAAAAATGAATTCCATTTTGAAATATAAAATTTAAATAATTTTAAAATGTAGGTATTACTATTCATAACGGGTACTTTGATTAGTTGCGGTGTGTTAGAACTTGAACCTGCGTACAATGCAAGCTATTGCATTATTGAAAGAGAAGCATATCGTGGAAGCTCGGGGTGTTACATTCTCCCCTCCTTCAAATAATTTCGTCCTCAAAATTTCATATAATATCACTATATAAAAAGAGTAGGGTGATTCTTCATCATAAGTTCCTTGGGTTCCCACGTTGCCTCCTCCATATTATAGTTTCTCCATAGAACATTTACCAGAGGAGTCGTCCGGTTTCTCAGCACCTGTTCTCTTGTATCAAGAATCCTGACTGGCTCTTCGCAATAAGACAGATCGGGTTCTAGTTATAATTCCTCATAAGTGAGTACATGAGTTGGGTCAGGAATTTATTTTCTCATCAGTGATACGTGGAATACATCATGAACTTTGTAGAGACTTGGTGGCATTGCCAAACGGTAAGCTACATCCCCAATTCGTTCTAGAATTTCTAAGGGTCCGATGTACCTGGGACTCAATTTACCCGTTTTACCAAAACGTATAACTCCCTTCCATGGAGATACCTTCAAGAAAACATGATCTCCAACATGAAATTCCAAATCCTTCCTTCGGTTGTCAGCATAGCTCTTTTGCCTACATGGAGCTAATTTGATGTGGTTTTGGATTACTTTCACCTTTTCCATCGTTTCCTCCACCAGTTCTGGGCCTACAAGTTTTCTTTCACCAATGTCATCCCAACAGGTTGGTGTGCGACATCTCTTTCCATATAACAATTCATATAGTGCCATCTGAATACTTTAGTGGAAGCTATAGTTATAGTAAAATTCTACCAGAGATAAATATTGATCCCACATTCCTTTAAAGTCAAGTGAGAATGATCTCAACATGTCTTCTATGGTTTGAATAGTTCTTTCTAATTATCCATCTATTTGAGGGTGGTAAGAAGTGCTCAAAGGATTTTCATTATCCAAGGACTTCTGAAGACTTTTCCAGAATCTTGATGTAAAACGAGGATGACCATACGAGACAACCGACATGGGTACTCCATGAAGTCTCACAACTTCATTAATATATAGTCTTATTAGACGTTCAAGTGGTAGATCTTCCCTTATAGCAAGAAAATGTGCTGACATCATGAGACGATCAACAATGACTCATATTGCATCATTCCTTCTAGGAGTCTTTGGTAGTCGCATGACAAAATCCACCGTAATATTATCCCATTTCCACTCAAGTATGAGAAGAGGTTGCAATACTCCACCAGGCAGTTGCCTTACAGCTTTCACTTGTTGACAAACCATACATATTGACACAAAATCAGAAATCTCCCTCTTCATTTTGTCCCACCAAAGATGTCCATTTAAACCTCCATACATTTTGGTGCTCCCAGGGTGTATAGAGAAATTGGAACTATGAGAATCAACCAACAATTCCCTCTTTAAATCAGGTATATCGGGAACACAAATTCTCCTCCCAAATTTTGAAATTCCATCTTCATACACAAAGTCACTCAATCTCCCATCATTCACAGCTTTAATCTTCTTTTTCAACTCTTCATCATTGGAATAAGAACACTTTATCCTTTCTATTAAAGATGGTTTGGAAACCATTTGAAATTTTTTTTATGTTTCACCCTCCATGGTGATTCCCATATCCATATTTACTAGATCTATGAAAAAAGGACCCATTTCCTCTCTCATAATGTTCAAAACTCCATGATCTTTTCTACTCAAAGCATCTTCAACCTTATTTGCCTTCCCTAGGTGGTAGTGTATCGTGCAATCATAATCCTTGAGTAGTTCAAGCCATCGCCTTTGCCTCATGTTGAGTTCTTTTTGTGAGAAAATATATTTCAAACTCTTGTGATCGGTATATATCTCACATTTCTCACCATAGAGATAATGTATCCATATCTTCATGGCAATTATTATAGTAGATAACTCGAGATCATGAGTAGGATAGTTCTTCTCATGAATTTATAGCTGTCGTGATGCATAGGCAATAACCCTATCATTCAGCATAAGGACACAACCAATTCCTTTCATTGATGCATTGCTATAAATAACGAACCCATCATTCCCTGATGGTAGAGTCAATATATGAGCATTGACTAGTCTTCTCTTCATTTCTTCAAAAACTTCTTCACACTCTTTTTTCCAGAAAAATTTAACCCCTTTACGTGTGATCTTTGTTAATGTGTTAGCCAATCAGGCAAACTTCTGGACAAAACGTCGATAATAACCTGCCAAACCAATAAAGTTGCATACATCAGTTATACTCTTCGGTGCTGGCCATTCTTGGATTTCCTTGGTCTTATAAGGATCAATGAAAATTCTATCCTTATAGACAATATGGACAAGAAAAGAAATATTCTGAAGCCAGAATTCACACTTGCTAAACTTTCCATATAATTCATGCCTTCTAAGAGACTTAAAGATAATGCGCAAGTGATTTTCATGATCTTCGTAGCTTTTGGAGTATACCAAGATATCATCAATAAATACCACCACAAAATCATCAATATATTCCTTGAAAACTCTATTCATTAGATCCATGAATATAGAGGGTGCATTAGTCAATCCGAAAGGCATTACTGTAGACTCGTAACGCCCATATCTTGTTCGAAATGCTGTCTTCAAAATGTCTTCCTTCTTCACACACAACTGATGGTATCCCGATTGAAGGTCAATCTTTGAAAATTATTGAGATCCATGTAATTGGTCAAAAAAATCATCAATACGAGGTAGGGGATACTTGTTCTTTATTGTTATAGAATTGATCTCCCTGTAGTCAATGCAAAACCTCATAGATCCATATTTCTTCTTAACAAAAAGGACATCGGCTCCCCATGGAGAAACACTAGGGAGAAAAAATCCCTTATTACTCAATTCCTCTAGTTTCTTCTTTAGTTAAACTAATTCCACGGTTGTCATCCTATAAGGGGTCTTTGATATAGTCCTTGATGCAGGAATTAAATCAACGGAATACTCAACTTCTCGTTCTAGAGGATGTCTAGGTAAATCATCCAGAAAAAAATCTGTATATTATTTCTCTATAGGTACATCCTCTATATGAACATTCATTTCCTCTCCCATAGTCATTTCATTCTCTTCCTCCCCATTTATTGAATTTAGTTGAGCTACTGGGGGTGGATCTAAATAAGAATTAGGTGGTGACGATTCTGCTCTAAAAATAAGGTGTTCCTTATCATCATCATTAAAAATCATAACCTCTTTCTTCTTACAATAAATATTTGCATCATAGTACGAAAGCCAATCCATACTGAGGATTATATCAAACTCAATCATAGGTATTACAATGATATCAGCAGATAAAGAACAGTTATGTGCTCTAATAGAGACTGATTCACAAAACGCTGTTGCAATAATACTTCCCTTAGGAGTTTTGACTGAAAATTAAATATCTAATTTTCTTATCAAACTGTGAAGATATGAAACAATGTGATGATCCAGAATCAAATAATACATTTTCTAAAATTGAGGAAACCATTAAATTACCTGCCACCATGTCTTTTGAAACTTCAACCTCAGCAGTAGTGATAGCATAAGCTTGGACTCGGTCCTTTGGCCTCTTCTGAGGTAAGTTCCCCTGACGCATAGGAAATTCATTTACATAATGCCCCATCTCTCCACAATTATAGAATTACACATTGACAGAAACATTATTTCCCTTTCAATCATGAGCTTGGTGACCTTTTTCACCACACTTGTAACAAACTCCCATTCCCTTCAAGCAAGTACCGAGGTGTTTCTTCCCACATTTACTGTAGGACTGATATTCAAAATTTCCCTTCTTCTCCTTATTTCCATTTCTAGATTGATCAGAAGATCTCTTCTTTTCTTGCTTTGCTTTAAAGTCATAAGACATAGAGAATTCTTTTTCCGTCTTGATAGCACATGGGACAATATCTTCGTATGACGAGAAGGTTTTTGAGACTAATGCTCGACGAAGAAATGGTTTTAACCCATAAAAGAAACGAACAATCTTACTTCTTGGGTTACATATATAATCTGAATCATTTCTCGCTAACCTTGTAAAGATAGCCTCATACTTTGCAACATTCTCATCCTCCTTCTAACTCAGACTTAAAAATTGCCTTTCCATATCTGCTCGATGGTTATGTGGAAAGTATTTTTCTATGAAAATTTCCATAAACTCCCTCAATTCCATACTTGACAATTCTTCATCTTCCATTGTGTTTTGAATCAGCGACCACCATTGATCAGCATCTCCAGTGAGGCGGTAGACTACCATGACAACCTTCTCCCTTTCGCTACTCCCCAAGATGTGGAATATTTTCTCTAAGGAGTTTATCCATTGCGCAGCTACTAATGGATTTGTACCCCCATTAAATGTTGGCGGTTGTTTCCTCATGAAGCGGTCTAACATTTATCCTTCATGTTGCGGATCAGGGTTCTCCATATGAGTAAGGTTATTATTCATAACCTGAGTGAGTTGTCCCAGTATGGTAATAAGTTGATCAGAACCAGTTGTATCTCCAGTTCCACAATAATTATCTTGAGCCGGAGGGAAATCCCTACATAGAGTGCGTGCTCTGATACTTTTTTCCTTCCACTAGGCTCCATTTATAAACAATAGAATAAACTAGATTATTTTATGAATCAAAATACATAATTCCATAGTTGTAAAATACTTAATATAAATTGAACTATTTATGGGTATGATCCATAATCATAAAAATTTTTTCTTTGAGGAAGTATATACTCATAACACTTCATAGTGGTTTGTAATGAAAATCAGAATTATCCTAAGAATATCCTCCGAGACATTCGTAACCAAGAGTGAAGCAAGGCACGTTGTCGTGCACCAGTTCCCGTTCGAGTCTATCTCAAAGAGGTGTTTTCGGGTTTTACCACTAGTTACATCTGTTCCAGAGCCGCCTATACCTTCTCGTATCCAGATAGGGATGTAATGCTCGAAAAACTCACTAAATCTCTATAATACCAAAATTCTAGGAATTTATTCTATTCAAATAATCAAAGTATATCTTTGGGCTATGTGATATAATTAGAGTTTATCAAAATCAAGCTTCCAAGGTTAGTACTAAACTGCCTTTGATTCCAACTATAACTCCCCGACCCCAGTTACCCAGAGTCGGTGCATTATTGCGTAACATTGGCATGATCACAAAAGATCAAGTCTCAAAAGGCTGATTAGTTTAGTATCCTTGGAAACACTAGATACATTCATAAATGTTACATTACATCATAAACTGAAAAACTACAATGACAAAGTATCCATAGTCCACACTCATATCCTCTCTTGACTCTCCCTACAGATCATTCATAAAACACTTCTTCACATCCTGGAAAATATTAAAACATTGAAAGGGGTGAGCTTAGATGCTCAGTAAGGATAAAAATATTGCGGAAGTATTCATTAATAAACATTAACATTTAAGGCAATGTATAACTAAAACAAAATCCATTTTAAACATGAAAATAAGTATAATATGGAAAAATAAAATTAAATAATTCCATTTACTTACTCACATAGATACTCTACTAGTCGAATAATCACATGAAATATCAATAACTACTTTCATAATGATGGAATGCATAATGCCAGACTATCATAACCATGTAGCCAAGGCCTCGTTCCATGAATACAAATAAGATTTTGTCAAGGGCTCATGCCAAGACACTAGTTTGTCTCATGAGACCTACAAACGCATCGAGGAGATATAGAGGGCTCCACCCGTCACTTATTACGTCCAATGCATTCCTCATATGAACAGCTTTAAACATATCATAAAACATAACATAATTGTATCACATAAAACATGCATAATGGAATCATAAGATTTCAACACTTCAATTTCAAGATATCAATTCAACACATTTATATAATAAAAACATTATCAAAACCATTTTCAATACCAAAATAAATGAAAAGTAAAACACGATATTTATTATTCTTTCAAAAAAAGTTATGGCTTATAGAGGAAGCCGAAACTCAAATAATAGTCACGGAGGTGGAGAAGTCATTGTCGCCGCATACATAAGAAAAAACATTCCTTTTGTCATTTAGTAAAATCACTTTGTATAAAAATATTCCTTTTGAATAAAAGTAAAAGTCAAAGGGGGTTTATACACCATATAAATGAAAGTTGTGTATAAAACCAAATATGCCGCAATGAAAGGAGATTGAGACGAAGTCCTTACAAAGTTCATTTTTAAAATAAAATAGATCTATTATGTGTATTTACTATAATTACACATAAAGAAAGTAAAAATTCATTATAAGACATAATAATATCATGACAGAATTTGAAAATAGGAGATTAACCCAATGAATGGAAATTGGGTTATGAAATTCCCTTACCTCGTGTCCGACATGACTCTACCGCTCTTTAACCTCCTGAATAATAAACTAGAGTTAATCTCTACCAGCTTAATAACATTTTTATAGTTCATTATTCCTTTTATATCACTTATTACCATGTTATGAACATTATGTAATTATTTAAGTTAATAACGGTCGTTTTGTCGATCTTAGGTACTTGAGTAAAAAATAAACTTCTTATAATTACACATTGTTCATGTGGTAAAATATCCATTATATCCACATTTATATTCATGATTTAGATATCATATAAATCATATATATCCAATATATACATTCATTTATAATATGAAATAACATTTAGAGCTATGAAATGAAATGCACCGTCCATGGAGACGGTAAGCCGTACGTACACATGAACGCTACTTTCATTTATATTTCGTATTTAATGGAATGAAATTATAATTGTATAAAGTTAAAATATAATTCCAGTATAGTTTAATTTATAATACAATTTACTCCATCCTTTATACATCCCACATATGGCATTAACGATTCAAATCACTTTGAGGGGGCGGTAGTCCGCACTTCCTAAAATGATAATATCGGGTTTACCCATAATGGAAACCATAAACGTATGCCATAAATATAAAATACATAAGATTAAGGAAAACATAAACATATTATATATCATATTTAAATATAGTTACATCTTAATGTCTACCCTTAAAGGTGTTATATGAGTGTTGAACAATCATCATTTCGTGAGGCAGAAATTTTCCATCCACAGAAACAGTATGTTCTCTAACCATTAGATGTATGTGTGTGTAAGTGTAGCTCGAATACTTATTATAACAACATCCTAGTATATTTAAGATACTGTTTTTGTTACATAATAAAGGAATAAAAAGAGTTTAAGGGGCTGGAGAATCAAAATAAAACAAAATAACATAAGAGGAGAGATTACCTTAAAATAGGGTAAATCATTTTTGATTTGAGCCAAAGGCTTCCTTGGGAAGAATTCTGCCCAAAGTTAGGCTTAAAAGAGTAATAGAGGGATTTTGATAGAGTAATTGGGCAGATTTTGGCTGAGCCAAAAGGCTTTGAAGGTGTGAGTAAGGTGGTAGTGATGGGGGCCTTTTATAAGAGGAGAGGATGGACACTCTTGGAAAGTCAAGAAATGTTCCTTTATTATATAATGAGTTTCAGATTTTAAAGGTCCCACACTTATATATTTCGAGGATAAGGTGATAAGGATTATAAAAATACTCAACCAATAGGTTTATGACAAGGTTAAGTCTTATATTTTACATTATCTTTTTATTTTATTTAAATCGTTAATTAATGAGGTAATCGCTGCATCATCATGGTGTCATAAATAATTTAATTTATTTAATGTCTAAAAATTATAAAAAAATTATCATGATGTTGGAAATAGTTTTATATTTCTAATGAATATTTATAGTAAAAAATATGAATTGTATAACCCCATTTAAAAATTGTATTATTAAAATAACTCATGTTTGTGACATTTTTATTTTAACATTAAATAAAACGTTTTTTATGTCATTTTCTTACCAATGTGGCTCCATGGGGTCCCCATGTTGACACATGGATTGTCTCGGTCGGCCATGAATCATCCAATAGGGGTAGTACAAGTGTAAAGGTATTTTCATATTTTTATAATATCATTTTTACCTTAAATTTCACTAATTACCTTTATTCATGATTAATTAATCTTAAAAGATACTATTCACCAAAAAATTATTTTAATCCCATGGAACCACATTTTACTTCCTAATGACAGCGATGTATGTCGGATTTTTGAAAATAAAATCACAGAAGTGGTAATGTTTCATTTAAACAAAAAATCAGTTTTTTAACTACCACTTAGTGGTTTCACTATTCATCAAAATTTGATGTTTTTCAGAACAATGCCAAAATTTCACCCTAAGCTATAATTGATATTCTGAATTCAAAATGATGTCTATTTCACAAAATTCCAAAAATTTAAGTTGCATTAATTAATTTTATAACTAATTCTCGTTGTCACAAAAAATAGTGTGTTTTTAAGAAACAATATATATCAGATGATTGAGAATTGTTTATGTCCAATTTTAAAGTAAAATAAATTCTAAAGAAACACCATTGGATAAAATGGTAAAAATATATTCTAATTATACTTTAAAACCACTCAATAGTATAATTTATCACTATAAATTATTTCGATTAAAAAAGTTGTTTTATGTATTTTTCACTATTCATAAAAAATGGAAGTTCTCATAAAATGAAAATAAATTCAACTTAGGATAATTTCGATATTACGAATAAAAAAATGAAGTCCATTTTGAAATATATAATTTCTATAATTTTAAAAAATTGGGTATTACTATTCATAACGGCTAATTTGATTGGCCGCGGTGTGTTAGAACTCGAACTTGCGTACAAAACAAGCTATGGCATTATTGAAAGAGAAGGGTATCGTGGAAGCTCGGGAATGTAACACCCCGAGCTTCCATGATACGCTTCTCTTTCAATAATGCAATACCTTGCATTGTACGCACGTTCGAGATTCTAACACACTGCGATCAATCAAAGTAGTGGTTATGAATAGTAATACCTAATTTTTGAAATTTTATAAATTTTATCATTCCAAATGGACTTTGTTTTTGTATTAGAAATATCGAAATTATCCTAAGTTGAATTTTTTGTAATTTTTGGAAAACTTCCAATTTTTTATGAATAGTGAAAAATACTTAAAATTTTTTTTTAATCAAAATAATTTATAGTGATAAATTATACTATTGAGTGGTTTTAAAGTGTAATTAGAATATATTTTTACCATTTTATCCAATGGTGGTCATTAGAATTAACTTCACTTTGAAATTGGACATAAATAATTGTCAATCTTTTTATATATATTCTTTCTTAAAAACACATTATTTTTTTGTGACAGTGGGAATTAGTTATAAAATTAATTAATGAAACTTATATGAATGGAATTTTGTAAAATAGACATCATTTTTGAATTCGGAATATCAATTATAGCTTAGTGTGAAATTTTGGCATTGTTATGAAAAACATCAATTTTTGATGAATAGTGAAACCACTAAGTGGTACTTAAAAACTGATTTTTTGTCTAAATGAAACATTACCACTTCTGTGGATTAATATTCAAAAATCCGACATACATGGTTGTCATTAGGAATTAAAATTTGGTTCAATGGGATTAAAATAATTTTTGGTGAATAGAATCTTTTAAGTTTAATTAATCACGATTAATGGTAATTAGTGAAATTTAAGGTACAATTGATATTTAAAAACTATGAAAATACATTTACACTTGTCCTAACCCTATTGGATGAGTCATGTCCGACCAAGACATTTCATGGGTCAACTTGGGGACCCCATGGAGCCACTTTGGTAGGGAAATGACATTAAATACTTTTTATTTAATGTTAAAATAAAAATGTCACAAACATGAGTTGTTTTACTAAGAAATTTTTTAAATGGGGTTATAATAGTCATATTTTTTACCATAAATATTCATTATCAATATATAAATATTTCCTACATCATTATAGTTTTTTTTATAATTTTTAGACATTAAATAAATTAAACTATTTATGACACCATGACGATGCAGCAATTACCTCATTATTTAACGATTTAAATAAAATGAAAAGATAATGTACAATCTAAGGATTACACTTGTCAAAAACCTATTGGATGAGCATAATTCGAACCCTTATCACTTTATCCATGAAATATATCATTGTGGGACCTTTAGAATCCGAAAATAATTTCATAATAATGGAACATTTCATGAGTTTCCAAGAGTGCCCCTCCTCTCCTCTTATAAAAGGCCCCCACCACTACCACTGTATTCACACCTTCAAGCCATTTGGCTCAGACAAACTCAGCCCAAATACTCTCTGAACTTCCCTATATTACTCCTAGAATCCTCACTTTGGGAATAATTCTTCCCAAGGAAGCTTTTGGATCAAATCAAAAAGAGTTACCATATTTTAATGCAATGTCTTCTCTTACGTTGTTTTGTTTTATTTTGCTTCTCCAACGCCATAAAAACTTTTTATTCTTTTCCTTTGTAACAACACCAGTATCCTCAATATACTTGGATGTTTTTATGAGATGTATTTTATTTACACTTACACACACCTTCTTCTAATGGTTAAAGAACATAATGTTTCTCTGGGTGGCGAATTACTATATCACGAAACGATGATTGTTCAATCTTCTTTTAACACCTCTCATGGTGGCCATTATGATGACACTATTTTTATATATGATATATATTATTATTTTTTCTTATTTTTCTGTATTTTTCATTTATGTCATACCTTTACGATTTCCATTATGGGTAAACGTGATAATTTCATTTTAGGAAGTGCGGACTACCGCCCCCTCAAAGTGATTTGAATTGTTAATGCCATATGTGGGATGTATAAAGGATGGAGTAAATGGTATTATACATTATATTATACTGGAATTATATTATACCTTTATATACTGATAACTTAATTTCATTAAATATGAAATAGAAATGAAGGTAGCATTCATGCGTACGTACGGCTTACCGTCTCCATGAACAATGCATTTCATTTATTACCTCTAAATGATATGTAATATTATAAATGAATTTATATACTGGATATGTAGGATATATATGATATCAACATCATGAATATAATTCTGGAGATAATGGATATTCTACCACATAAACAACCTTTAATTATAAGAAGTTTATTGTTGACTCAAGTACCAAAGATCGATAAAATGACCGTTATTAACTTAAATGACTACATAATTTTCGTAACATTGTAATAAGTGATATAAAAGGGATAATGAACATGAAAAATGTTCTTAAACAAGTATATATTAACTCTAGTTTATTATTTAGGAGGTTAAAGAATGGTCGAGTCATGTCGGACACAAGGTAAGGGAACTTCTTAACCCAATTTCCATTCTTTGGGTTAATCTCCTACTTTCAATTTATGTCATGATATTATTATGTCCTATATTGTATTTGTATATTCGTTATGTGTACATATAGTAAATACACATAATAGATATATTTTATTTAAAAATAATCTTTTTATGGGACTTCGTCTCAATCTCCATTCATTGAGGAATATTTTGTTTTATACACAAATATCTTTTATTTGGTGTATAAACCCCTTTGACTTTTACGTTTATTAAAAAAGAATCTTCTTATTATAAGCATTTTACTAAACGAAAAAAAATAATGTTTTTCATGTCGTACGTATGCAGCGACAATGACTTCTCTGCCACCATGACCATTATTTGAGCTTCGAATTCCCCTACAAGCCATAACATTTTTAAATTAAAAATAAAAAACAAGTTTTAACTATCATTTATTTTGGTATGGAAAAGGGTTTTGATAAAGTTTTAATATATCAATGTGTTTTATTGATATCTTGTGATTGAAATGTAGAAATGTTCTGTTTCCTTTATTCATGTTTTATGTGATACGATTATGTTATGGTTTATGATATGTTTAAACCTGTTCATATGAGGAATGCATTGGACTTAATAAGTTACGGGTGGAGCCCGCTATACTCCTTGATGCAACGGCAGGTCTCATGAGACAAACTAGTGTCTTGCCACAAGGCCATGAAAAAATCTTATTTGTGGTCTTGGCACGAGGCCTTGACTATGTGGTTATGATAGTTTGGCATTATGCATTCCATCATTTTGAAAGTGGTTATTGATATTGTATATGAATATTCGACCAGTAGAATATCCATGTGAATAAGTAAATGGAATTATTTCATTCTAATTTTCCCATTTTATTCTAATGTTCAAGTTTAAAAGGATTTTGTTTTAATTATACATTGCATTAAATGTTTATGTTTATTTATGAATACTTCCGCTATATTGTTATCCTTACTGAGCATCTGAGCTCACTCCTTTCAATGTTTTAATTTTTCCAGGATGTGATGATGTATATTATGAATGACCTAAAGGGATAGTATGAGGGGATATTAAGAAAGGATGTTTTTTATTATTGTTTTACTTTATGATGTAATGTAAGACTTATGAATGTTTCTAGTATTTTCAAGACTACTAAAATAATCGGTCTTTCGAGACTTGATCGTTTTTTATCATGCCAATGTTACACAATAATGCACCGACTCGGGGTAACTGGGGTTGGGGCGTTACAGTTGGAATCAGAGGCAGTTTAGTACTAACCTTGGAAGCTAGATTTAGATAAACTCTGATTAGAGCACATAGCCCTAAGATAGAATTTGAGGATTAGTATAGAATAACTTCCTATATTTTTGGTATTATAGAGATTTTATGAGTTTTCTGAGCAATAAATCTCTATCTGGATATGAGCAGGTAGAGGCGGCTGTGGCACAGATGTACCTAGGGGTAAAACCCTAAAACACTACTTTGAGCTAGACTCGAACGGGAACTGGTGCATGACAACGGGCCTTGCTGCACTCTTGGTTACGACACTCCCGGGGGATATGATTAGGATAATTCTCATTTTTTTTACAAACCATTATGAAGGGTTTATGAGTATATAATTCCTCAAAGAAAACATATTTTATTATTATGGATTATATCCATAAATCGTTCAATTTAAATTAAGTATTTTACAAGTTTTGAATTATTCATTATAATTTATAAACTAACCTAGTTTATACCATTGTATGGAAATGGCGCCCAGTAGATGGAATGTGGACTCCATCAATACGTATGATCCAAAGAGTAAGAAGGATCATATCTTTCACGGTATTAATCCAACATTTAGAAGTGAAATAGTCTCCCATGTGTTCTCAACATATGAAGAAATAGTATCATGTATTAATAAGATAAGTAAAGAATTATCTGAGTCATATGGCCATGAAGGGAAGAAAGATATGAAAAGTATGGAAGAGAGAATAATAGATAAAGGGATGAGGGAAAAGAATAATTTTCCAATATGTGATAACAGTGGGAGGAAACACCATGGAACTTGCCTGAATGGAATGAGAGTTTGTTATAAGTGTGGATAAAAAGGACACCAAGTGCGTGACTGCAAGGTTAAGAAAAAGGTTTCAAATGTACAGTTCTACATCTGCAAGGAGTGGGGACACTATGCAAACCAATGTCCAAATCATCAGTGTATGCCCCAAATGATGTTATTGGATAATAATCATGTTATGATACTACCACAGATGAGGTGGAATGATTATTGTTCTTATGTTGTTATTAACTAATTTTGTCATTTGAGTGTTGTATCAATGATGTACTGGTTATAATAATTATGGAGTATATAAGGATTGTACTGCAGTACTATTTCATCAAGGACATGAGATTGTGTGGAACCATGAAAAGTGACTCCACAGTAGGTTAAATTTTTGGAAAATATATGGTTGAGAGAAAGATAAACCATAATATGGTTTTGATACCGAGATAGTGATTTTGGAATAATACATTATTTATTTGGATAATTTATATTGCATATTATTAACTTCCTTGAAACTGATTAATGATTTGTAATCATTTTTGGATAAAAGTAGTATATCTAGTATTCTATAAGGAATAAGGGATCATGAATGTAATCAATAAGGATTTATGGTAATTCAGGATGTTGTAGTGTTTTAAAAGAATACATGATGAAGGTGTTCACATGTTGTTACATGGAAAAAAGAATCTTCATTATGTTTACCTTCCTTATAAAATTTGGACTATGAGTTGGACAGAAGTATTTTGGATAACTATGAAGGTTGGAATGGATTAAGTTGAACTATGGATAGTATTTTTTAAGGTTAAAATAATTCTGAATATTACTTTTGGAATATTATAATACTATATTTTTAGGAAAAGGACAACCTGCAGGTTGGGGGATAACCCGTCGCGTCGGACAAAGCTGTAGGAATCGAACCCACAACCATAGTGCGACAGGCCTTTATTACCTACCACTAGCCTACAGGAAGTTCCTGGTTGTTAAAAAATAGTTTTTCTAATCTGAATGGTATTTGTTAATATTAGGAACCTTGTACGATTAGGATAAATATAATATTATTGAGTTCTATTATCTTTTTGAGTAAAAGAAGGGATTATGGTAAAAATTTATTAAAGAATGAAATTCTACATGACAAGTATGTATATTTCCTTACATTCTTAGTAAATCTCATAAATAAATTCCTCAACTGTATGAAAGGTAACTTAAAACAAAAACGTTGTCGGTTAACTTTTCCTACTGGGGAAGCAATGATCGTTTAACCAATCACAAGTTTGTGATTTTCTTGTAGTTAAATTTTCTCCTAGTCCTTTTTTCTACAAATCTCCATCCAAACTTGATGGTTTGTTTCTCATCCATATCCATATTTTCATATAATCCTAGTATGGGCAATCTCAGGTGACCTTTGTACTTCTTTTTCTTTCTTTTAAAGTTATATTTTTATTAACCTTATTTCTGGTGTGGGGTTTCCAAAAAGATATTTTCTATTTTCAACCTTTTATTTTCAAAGAAAAATTTCAAATTTCGAGGATGGAATTTATTGAAGGAGTAGAGAATGTAACACCTCGAGATTCCACGATACGCTTCTCTTTCAATAATGCAATATATTGCATTGTACGTAAGTTCGAGATTCTAACACATCGCGACGAATCAACGTAGCCGTTATGGATAGTAATACCTAATTTTTGAAATTTTATAAATTTTATCTTGACAAATGGACTTCGATTTGTATTCCGAATATCGAAATTATCTTAAGTTTATTTTTTTGTAATTTTCGGAGAACTTCCAATTTTTTATGAATAGTGAAAAATACTTAAAAACAAATTTTTTAATCAAAATTATTTATATTGATAAATTATACTATTGAGTGGTTTAAAAGTGTAATTAGAATATATTTTTACCATTTTATCCAATCGTGGTCATTATTATTATTTTCACTTTGAAATTGGACATAAACAATTGTCAATCTTTGGATATATATTGTTTCTTAAAAACACGCTATTTGTTGTGGCAGGGAGAATTAGTTATAAAATTAATTAATGAATCTTAAATGTTTGTAATTTTTTAAAATAGAAATCATTTTTTAATTCGGAATATCAATTATAGCTTAGGGTGAAAATTTGGCATTGTTCTGAAGAACATCAATTTTTGATGAATAGTGAAACCACTAGGTGGTAGTTCAAAACTGAGTTTTTGTCTAAATGAAACATTACCACTTCTGTGATTTGATTTTCAAAAATACGAAGTACATGGTTGTAATTAGGAAGTAAAATTTGGTTCAATGGGATTACTTTTTTTTCTTGAATAGTAACTTTTAAGTTTAATTAATCGCGATTAAAGGTAATTAGTGAAATTTAAGGTAAAAATGATATTATAAAAATATGAAAATACATTTACACTTGTCCTACCCCTATTGGATGAGTCATGGCCAATCAAAAAAATCCATGGGTCAACATGGGGACCCCATGGAGCCACTTTGGTAGGAAAATGACATTAAAAACTTTTTAATTAATGTTAAAATAAAAATGTCACAAACGTGAGTTGTTTTAGTAAAACAAATTTAAAATGGGGTTATAAAAGTAATATTTTTGACAATAAATTTTATTTATAATTCTAAAACTATTTCCTACATCATTATAGTTTTCTTATAATTTTTAGATATTAAATAAATTAAATTATTTATGACACCATGATGATGGAGCGATTACCTCAGTAATTAACGATTTAAATAAAATGAAATGATAATGTAAACTCTAAGGCTGACACTTGTCAAAAATCTATTGGATGAGCCTAATTAGAACCTTTATCCCCTTATCCTAGAAATATATCATTGTGGGACCTTTATAATCAAAAAATCATTTCATAATAATGTAACATTTCATGAGTTTCCATGAGTGCTCCTCCTCTCCTCTTATAAAAGGCCCCCACCACTACCACCTTATTTACACCTTGAAGCCATTTGGCTCGGCCAAACTCTGACCAAATACTCTATCAACTTCCCTCTATTACTCCTAGAAGCCTCAGTTTGGGCATAATTCTTCCCAAGGAATCCTTTGTCTCAAATCAAAAAGAGTTACCCGATTTTAAGGTAATGTCTTCTCTTACGTTGTTTTGTTCTATTTTGATTCTCCAACCCCCTAAAAACTTTTTATTATTTTCCATTATAACAACACCAGTATCCTAAATATACTTGTTTGTTTTTATGATAAGTATTTTATTTACACTTACACACACCTTCTTCTAATGGTTAAATAACATACTGTTTCCGTGGGTGGCGAATTACTGCCTCACGAAATGATGATTGTTCAGTCTTTTTTTAACACCTCTCATGGTGGCCATTATGATAAAACTATTTTTATATATGATGTATATTATGTTTTTGTTTTTCTTTATTATTATGTATTTTTCATTTATGGCATACCTTCACGATTTCCATTATGGGTAAACGCGATAATTTCATTTTAGGAAGTACAAACTACCGCCCCTCAAAGTGATTTGAATCGTTGATGCCATATGTGGGATGTATAAAGATGGAGTAAATGGTATTATACATTATATTATACTTTAATTATATTATACCTTTATATAATTATAACTTCATTCCATTAAATACGAAATATAAATGAAATTAGCATTCATGTGTATGTACGACTTACCGTCTCCATGAACGGTGCATTCCATTTCATACCTCTAAATGTTATGTAATATTATAAATTCATGTATATACTGGATATGTAGGATATATATGATATCTACATCATGAATATAATTCTGGAGATAATGGATATTCTACCACATAAACAACTTGTAATTATAAGAAGTTTATTGTTGACTCAAGTACCAAAGATCGACAAAACGACCGTTATTAACGTAAATGACTAAATAATTTGCGTAAAATTGTAATACGTGATATAAAAGGGATAATGAAATTGAAAAAGGATCTTAATCAAGTAGATAATAACTGTAGTTTTTTATTCTGGTGGTTAAAGACCGGTCGAGTCAAGTCGGACACAGGGTTAGGGAACTTCTTAACCCAATTTCCATTTTTTGGGTTATTCTCGTACTTTCAAATTATCTCAGGATATTATTATGTCCTATATTGTATTTTTAATTAATTTATGTTTAAATATAGTGAATTCACATAATAGATATATTTTATTTAAAAATAATCATTTTAAGGGACTTCGTCTCAATCTCCATTCATTGAGGCATATATTTTTTTATACACAAATTTCTTTTATATGGTGTATAAACCCCTTTGAATTTTACGTTTATTCAAAAGGAATATTTTTATATGAATAGTTTTACTAAATGACAAAATGTTTTGTTTTTCTGGTCGTACGTATGCGGCGACAATGACTTCTCCACCGCCTTGACAATTATTTGAGCTTCATCTTCCCCTATAAGCCATAACGTTTTTAAAATTAAAAATAAAAACCAAGTTTTAACATTCATTTATTTTGGAATCGAAAATGGATTTGATAATTTTTTAATATATCAATGTGTTGTATTGATATATTGTGATTGAAATTTGGAAATTTTATGTTCCTTTATTCTTGTTTTATGTGATACGATTATGTTATGGTTTATGATATGTTTAAACCTGTTCATATGAGGAATGCACTGGACTTAAGATGATTTTTCAAGACTCATATAACACCTTCAAAGGGGGAAATTAAGATTTCACAATATTTATATATGATAGATAATATGTTTATGTTTTACTTAAGATTCAGTATTTTTCATTTATGCCATACCTTTATGGTTTCCATTATGGGTAAACGCGATATTTTCATTTTAGGAAGTTCGGACTACCTCCCCCTCAAAGTGATTTGAATTGTTAATTCCATATGTGGGATGTATAAAGGATGGAGTAAATGGTATTGTAAATTATATTATACTGGAAATATAGTATACCTATATATAATTATAATTTCATTCCATTAAATAAAAAATAGAAATGAAAGTAGCATTCATGCCTACGTGCGGCTTACCGTCTCCATGAACGGTGCATTTCATTTCTTACCTCTAAATGTTATGTAATATTATAAATGAATGTATATACCTGATATATATGATGTATATGATATCTACATAATGAATATAATTATGGATATAATATATATTTTACCACCTGAACAACTTGTAATTTTAGGAAGTTAATTGTTGACTCAAGTACCAATGATCGAAAAAACGACCGTTATTAACTTAAATGACTACATAATTTTCGTAACATTGTAATAAGTGATATAAAAGGGATAATAATGCCCTGACCCCAGTTACCCAGAGTCGGTGCATTATTGCATAACATTGGCATGATCACAAAAGATCAAGTATCGAAAGACAGATTAGTTTAGTAGCCTTGGAAACACTAGATACATTCATAAATGTTACATTACATTATAAAGTAAAAAACTACAATTTGAAAGTCTCCATATTCCACACTCATATCCTCTTCTGACTATCCCTGTAGGTAATTCAAAAAATACTTCTTCACATCCTGGAAAATATTAAAACATTGAAAGGGGTGAGCTCAGATGCTCAGTAATGATAACAATATTGCGTAATCTTTCATAAATAAACATTAACATTTAAGACAATGTATAACTAAAACAAAATACTTTTTAAACTTGAACATAAGAATAATATGGAAAAAAATGAAATTAAATAATTCCATTTACTTAGTCACATGGATATTCTACTTGTCGAATAATCACATGAAATATCAATAACCACTTTTATAATGATGGAATGCATAATGTCAGACTATCATAACCACGTAGCCAAGGCCTCGTTCCAAGACAACAAATACGATTTTGTCAAGGCCTCATTCCAAGACACTAGTTTGTCTCATTAGTCCTACCGATGCATCGAGGAGCTATATCGGGCTCCACTCGTCACTTATTAAGTCCAATTCATTCCTCATATGAACAGATTTAAACATATCATAACCATAACATAATCATATAACATAAAACATGCACAAATGAAACATAAAATTTCCACCTTTCAATCACAAGATATCAATACAACACATTGATATAATAAAAACACTTTCAAAACCATTTTCAATCCCAAAATAAAAGAAATTTGAAACATTGTATTTATTTTTCATTTAAAAAAAAATTATGGCTTGTAGAGGAATCCAGAACACAAATAATGGTCACGGTGGCAGAGAAGTCGTTGTCACCACATACGTAAGTCAAAAACATTTCTTTTGTTTTTTAGTAAACTTCATTGTAAAAAATATTCCTTTTGAATAAAAGTAAAAGTCAAAGGGGTTTATACACCATATAAAAGAATGTTGTGTATAAAACAAAACATGCCTCAATGAAAGGGGATTGAGACGAAGTCCCTTAAAAAGATCACTTTTAAATAAAATAGATCTATTATGTGTATTAACTATATCCACACATAAATAATGTACAAATACAAGATAGGACATAATAATATAATGACATAATTTTAAAGTAATAAATTAACCCAAAGAATGGAAGTTGGGTTAGGAAGTTCCCTTACCTCATGTCCGACATGACTCGAATGCTCTTTAACCTCCTGAATAATAAACTAGAGTTAATCTCTACTTGCTTAAGAACCTTTTTCAAGTTAATTATACCTTTTATATCACTTATTACAATGTTACGAAAATTATGTAGTCATTTAAGTTAATAACGGTCGTTTTGTGGATCTTTGGTACTTGAGTCAACAATAAACTTCTTAAAATTACAAGTTGTTCATGTGGTTAAATATCCATTACATCCATAATTATATTCATTATGTAGATATAATATACATCATATATATCCAATATATACATTCATTTATAATAATACATAACATTTAGAGGTAAGAAATGAAATGCACCATTCATGGAGACGTTAAGCTGTACGTACGCATGAACGCTAATTTCATTTCTATTTTGTATTTAATGGAATGAAATTATGATTATATAAAGATATACTATAATTCCAGTATAATATAATGTATAATACCATTTAATACATCCTTTATACATCCCACATATGGCATTAACGATTCAAATAACTTTGAGGGGTCGGTAGTCCGCACTTCCTAAAATGAAAATATCGTGTTTACAAATAATGGAAACCATAAAGGTATGCCATAAATGAAAAATACAGAAGCTTAAGTAAAACAAAAACATATTATATATCATATATAAATATAGTGACATCTTAATGGCTCCCTTTTAAGGTGTTATATGAGTGTTGAACAATCATCGTTTCGTGAGTCAGAAATTTTCCATCCACAGAAACAGTATGTTCTTTAACCTTAGATGTAAGTGTGTATAAGTGTAGCTCGAATCCTTATTATAACAACAACCTAGTATATTTAGGATACATTTGTTGTTACAAAATAAATGAATAAAAATAGTTTAGGGGGTTGGAGAAGCAAAATAAAACAAAACAACATTAGAGAAGACATTACCTTAAAATCAGGTAACTCTTTTTGATTTGAGCCAAAGGCTTCCTTGGGAATACTTCTGCCCAAAGTGAGGCTTCTAGGTGTAAGAGAGTGAATTTGGGAGAGTATTTTGTCAGATGTTGTCTAAGAAAAATGTCTTGATGGTGTGAATAAGGTGGTAGTGGTGGGGGCCTTTTATAAGAGGAGAGGAGGGGCACTCTTGGAAAGTCATGAAATGTTACTTTATTATATAATGAGTTTCGGATTTTAAAGGTCCCACACTTATATATTTCAAGGAAAAGGTGATAAGGGTTCGATATATACTCATACAATAGGTTTTTGACAATTTTAAGTCTTAGATTTTACATTATCTTGTCATTTTATTTGAATTGTTAATTAATGAGGTAATCACTGCATCATCATGGTGTCATAAATAATTTAATTTATTTAATGTCTAAAAACTATAAAAAAAATATCATAATGTATGAAATATTTTTAGATTTCTCATGAATTTTGATAGTCCAAAATATGACTTTTGTAACCCCATTTATAAATTGTTTTAGTAAAATAACTCATGTTTGTGACATTTTTATTTTAACATTAAATAAAATGATTTTAATGTGATTTTCCTACCAAAGTGGCTCCATGGGGTCCCCAAGTTGACCCATGAATTTTCTTGTTCGTCCATGACTCATCCAATAAGGGTAAGACAAGTGTAAAGGTATTTTCATATTTTTATAATATAATTTTTACCTTAAATTTCACTAATTACCTTTAATCGCGATTAATTAATCATAAAATTTATTATTCACCAAAAAAAATTAATCCCATTGAACCAAATTTTGCATCGTAATGACAATCATATATGTCGGATTTTTGAAAATCAAATTACAGAAGTGTTAGTATTTCATTTAAACGAAAAATCAGTTTTTCAACCACCACTTAGTGGTTTCACTATTCATTAAAAATTGAAGTTTTTCAGAATAATGCCAAAATTTCACCCTAAGCTATAATTGATATTCTGAATTCTAAAATTATGTCTATTTTGAAAAATTCCAAACATATAAGTTGCATTAATTAATTTTATAACTAATTCCCGCTGTCACAACAAATAGTGTGTTTTTAAGAAACAATATATATCAAAAGATTGACAATTGTTTATGTCTAATTTCAAAGTGAAATTAATTATAATGAAAAGCATTAGATAAAATGGTCAAAATATATTCTAATTATACTTTAAAACCACTCAATAGTATAATTTATCATTAAAAATTATTTTGATTAAAAAAGTTGTTTTAAGTATTTTTCACTATTCATAAAAAATGGAAGTTCTCAGAAAATTACAAAAAATTCAACATATGATAATTTCGATATTACGAATACAAAAATGAAGTCCATTTTGAAATATAAAATTTCTATAATTTTAAAAAGTGGGTATTACTATTCATAACGGCTACTTTGATTAGTCGCGGTGTGTTAGAACTCGAACTTGCGTACAATGCAAGCTATTGCATTATTAAAAGAGAAGCGTATCGTGGAAGCTCGGTGTGTTACATTCTCCCCTCCATCAAATAATTTAGTCCTCGAAATTTCATATAATATCACTGTATAAAAAGACTGAGGTGATTCTTCATCATAAGTTCCTTGGGTTCCCACGTTGCCTCCTCCATCTTATGGTTTATCCATAGAGCATTTACCAGACGAGTCGTCCGGTTTCTCATCACTTGTTATCTTGTATAAATAATCCTTATGGGCTCTTCGAAATAAGACAGGCCGGGTTCTAGTTCTAATTCCTCAAAGGTGAGTACATGTTTTGGGTCAGGCAGGTATTTTCTCAATAGTGATATGTAGAATTCATCATGAACTTTGGAGAGACTGGGCGGCATTGCCAAACAGTGATCTACAACCCCAATTCGTTCTAGAATTTCGAAGGGTCTGATGTACCTGGGACTCAATTTACCATTCTTACCAAAACGTATAACTCCCTTCCATGGAGATACCTTCATGAAAACATGATCTCATACCTGAAATTCCAAATCCTTCCTTCGGTTGTTGGCATAACTCATCTACCTACTTTGAGCTGCTTTGATGTGGTTTTGGATTACTTTCACCTTTTCCATCGTTTCCTACACCAGTTCTGGGCCTACAAGTTTTTGTTCACCAACGTCATCCCAACAGGTTGGTTTGCGACATCTCTTTCCATAAAATGCTTCATATGGTGCCATCTGAATATTTTAATGGAAGCTATTGTTATAGGAAACTTCTACCAGAGGTAAATATTGATCCCACATTCCTTGAATGTCATGGGATCATGATCTCAACATGTCTTCTAAGGTTTGAATAGTTCTTTCTGATTGTCCATCTGTTTGAGGGTGGTAAGCAGTGCTCAAACGAAGTTCAGTATCCAAGGCCTTCTAAAGACTTTTCCAGAATCTTGATGTAAAACGGGGATCACGATCCAAGACAATCAACAGGGGTACTCCATGAAGTCTCACAACTTCATTAATATATAGTCTTTCTAGACATTCAAGTGGTAGATCTTCCCTTATATCAAGAAAATGTGTTGTCTTCGTGGGACGACCAACAATGACCCATATTGCGTCATTCCTTCTAGGAGTCTTTGGTAGTCCCATGAAAACATCCATTGTAATATTATCCCATTTCCACTCAGGTATGGGAAGAGGATGAAATACTCTACCAGGTAATTTCCTTCAAGCATTAAGTTGTTGACAAACCATAATCTTGACACAAAATCAGCAATCTCCCTCTTCATGTTGTCCCACCAAAAATGTCCCTTTAAATCATTATACATTTTGGTGCTCCCAGGGAGTATAGAGAAATTGAAACTATGAGAATCATCCAAAAATTTCCTCTTTAAATCAGGTATTTCGGGAACACAAAGTCTCCTCCCAAATTTCAAAATTCCATCCTGAGAGACAATATTCCCAAGAAAATAAATCTCTTGAAGCCATAATTCACACTTTCTAAACTTCCCATATAATTCATGCCTTCTATGAGTCTTCAAGATAACGCGCTAGTGATTTTCATGATCTTCATAGCTTTTGGAGTATACCAAGATATCATCAATAAATACCACCACAAAATCATCATGATATTCCTTGAAAACTCTATTCATTAGATCCATGAATACAGAGGGTTCATTATTCAATCTGAAAGGCATTACAGTAAACTCGTAATGCCTGTATCTTGTTCGAAATGCTGTCTTCAGAATGTCTTCCTTCTTCACACACAACTGATGGTATCCAGATCGAAGGTGAATCTTTGAAAAGTATTGAGTTCCATGATATTGGTCAAATAAATCATCAATGCGAGGTAGGGGATACTTGTTCTTTATTTTTATAGCATTGATCTCCCTGTATTCACCGCCCCACCTCATAGATCCATCTTTCTTCTTAAAAAAGGACAGGGGATCCCCATGGAGAAACACTAGGGTGAATAGATCCCTTATTACACAATTCCTCTAGTTGTTTCTTTAGTTCAATTAATTACACGGTGGCCATCCTATAAGGGGTCTTCGATATAGGCCTTGATCCAGGAATTAAATCAATGGAAAACTCAACTTCTCATTCTGGAGGATGTCCAGGTAAATCTTCCGGAAACACATCTACATATTCTTTCACAATAGGTACATCCTATATTTGAACATTCCATTCCTCTCCCATAGTCATTTCATTCTTTTCCTCCCCAATAATTGAATTTAGTTGAACTACTGGGGGTGGATCTAAATAAGAATTAGGTGGTGATGATTCTGCTCTAAAAATAAGTTGTTCCTTATCATCATCATCAAAAATCATAACCCCCATGTTCTTACAATAAATCTTTAAATCATAGTCCGAAATCCAATACATACCAAGGATTATATCAAACTCAATCATAGGTATAATAATGGGATTAGCGGATAAAGAACAGTTATGTACTCTAATGGGGACTGATTCACAAAACGTTGTTGCAATAATACTTCCCTTAGGAATTTTGACTCACAATTCTCTTGTTAAATCAATTTGGAAATATCTAATTTTCTTAGAAAACTGGGAAGATATGAAAGAAGGCGATTATCCAGAATCAAATAATTCATTTTCTAAACATGAGGAAACCATTAAATTACCTACCACCACGTCTTTCGGAGCTTCAACCTCAGCAGTAGTGATGGAATATGCTTGGCCTTGATCCTTTGGCCTCTTCTGAGGTATGTTCCTCTGACTCTTAGGAAATTCATTTGCCTAATGTCCCATCTCTCTACAATTGTAGCATTCCACATTGACAACAAATTTCTTTCCCATGCAATCATGAGATTGGAGGCCTTTTCCCTACACTTGTAATAGACTCCCATTCCCTTGAAGAAAGTACCGGGGTGTTTCTTCCGACATTTATGGCAGGACTGATATTCAACTTTTCCCTTCTTCCCCTTATTTCCATTTCTAGATTGATCAGAAGATCTCTTCTTTTCATGCTTTGCATTAAAGTCATAAGACTTAGAGAATTACTTTTCACCTAAAACATGCATAAAGGAAACATAATATTTCCATACTTCAATCACAAGATATCAATAAAACACATTGATATAACAAAAACATTATCAAAACCATTTTCAATACCAAAATAAAAGAAAAGTAAAACATTGTATTTGTTTTTCTTTAAAAAAAGTTATGGCTTATAGATGAAGCTGAAACTCAAATAATAGTCATGGCGATGAAGAAGTCATTGTCAACACATACATAAGGAAAAACATTCCTTTTTTCATTTAGTAAAAATTATTCATATAAAAAGATACCTTTTGAATAAAAGTACAAGTCAAAGGGGGTTTATACACCGTATAAATGAAAGTTGTGTATAAAACCAAATACGCCTCAATGAAAGGAGATTGAGACGATGTCCTTAAAAAGATCATTTTTAAAATAAAATAGATCTATTATGTGAATTTACTATTAGTACACATAAATAAAGTACAAATACATGATAGGACATAATAATATCATGACATAATTTGAAAGTATGAGATTAACCTAAAGAATGGAAATTGGGTTATGAAATTCCCTTACCTCGTGTCCGACGTGACTCGACCGCTCTTTAACCTCCTGAATAATAAACCAGAGTTAATCTCTACCTACTTGAGAACCTTTTTCATGTTCATTATTCCTTTTATATCACTTATTACCATGTTATGAACATTATGTAGTCATTTTTGTTAATAACGGTCGTTTTTTCGATCTTAGGTACTTGAGTCAAAAATAAACCTCTTATAATTACACATTGTTAATGTGGTAAAATATCCATTGTATCCATAATTTTATTCATTATGTATATATCATATAAATCATATATATACAGTATATACATTCATTTATAATATTACATAACATTTAGAGGTAATAAATGAAATGCACCGTTCTTGGAGACGGTAAGCCGTACGTACATATGAACGCTACTTTATTTTCTATTTCATATTTAATGGAATGAAGATATAATTATATAAAGGTATAATATAATTACAGTATAATATAATGTATAATACCATTTATTTCATCCTTTATACATCCAACATATGGCATTAACAATTCAAATCACTTTGAGGGGGCGGTAGTCCGCACTTCCTAAAATGAAAATATCTCGTTTACCCATAATGGAAACAATAAAGGTATTCCATAAATTAAAAATACAGAATCTTAAGGAAAACATAAACATATTATATGTCATATATAAATATAGTGATATCTTAATTTCCACCTTTTAAGGTGTTATATGAGTGTTGAACAATCATCGTTTCGTGAGGCAGAAATTTTCCATTCACAGAAATAGTATGTTCTTTAACCATTAGATGTAGGTGTGTATAAGTGTAGCTTGAATAATTATTATAAAAACATCCTAGTATATTAAATATACAGGTTTCTTTACAAAAAAATGAATAAAAATAGTTTAAGTGGTTGGAGAAGCAAAATAAAACAAAATAACATAAGAGGAGACATTACCTTAAAATCGGGTAACTCTTTTTTGATTTGAGCCAAAGGCTTCCATGGGAATAATTCAGCCCAAATTGAGGCTTCTATGAGTAAGAGAGGGACGTTGAGAGAGTATTTGGGCAGAGTTTGGCCGAGCCAAAAGGCTTTGAAGGTGTGAGTAAAGTGGTAGTGGTGGGGGCCTTTTATAAGAGGAGAGGAGGGCCACTCTTGGAAAGTCATGAAATGTTACTTTATTATATAATGTGTTTCGGATTTTAAAGGGCCCAAAATTATATATTTCTTGGATAAGGTGATAAGGGTATGAAATATACTCATCCAATTGGTTTTTGACAAGTTTATGTCTCATATTTTACATTATCATTTAATTTTATTTAAATCGTTAATTAATGAGGTAATCGCTGCATCATCATGGTGTCATAAATAATTTAATTTATTTAATTTCTAAAAATTATAAAACAATTATCAAGATGTAGGAAATATTTTTACATTTCTAATGAATATTTATAGTCAAAAATATGACTTGTATAACCCCATTTAAAAATTTATTTAGTAAAACAACTCATGTTTGTGACATTTTTATTTTAACATTAAATAAAAAGTTTTTAATGTCCATTTTCTACCAAAGTGGCTCCATGGGGTCCCCAAGTTGACCCATGGATTTTTTGGGTCGTCCATGACTCATCCAATAGGGGTAGGACAAGTGTAAAGGTATTTTCATATTATTATAATATCATTTTTACCTTAAATTTCACTAATTTCTTTTAATCGCGATTAATTAAACTTAAAAGATACTATTCACCAAAAAATTATTTTAATCCCATTGAACCACATTATACCTCCTAATGAAAACCATGTATGTCGGATTATTGAAAATAAAATCACAGAAGTGGTAATGTTTCATTTAAACGAAAAATCAGTTTTTTAACTACCACTTAGTGGTTTCACTATTCATTAAAAATTGAAGTTTTTCAGAACAATGCCAAAATTTTACCCTAAGCTATAATTGATATTCCGAATTAAAAAATGATGCATGTTTTACAAAATTACAAACATATAAGTTGCATTAATTAATTTTATAACTAATTCCCGCTATCACAACAAATAGCGTGTTTTTAAGAAACAATATATATCAAAAGATTAACAATTGTTTATGTCCAATTTCAAAGTGAAATTAATTATAATGAACACAATTGGATAAAATGGTAAAAATATATTCTAATTATACTTTCAAACCACTCAATAGTATAATTTATCACTATATATTATTTTAATTAAAAAAGTTGTTTTAAGTATTTTTCACTATTCATAAAAAAATGGAAGTTCTCAGAAAATTACAAAAAATTCAACTTAGGATAATTTCGATATTACGAATACAAAAATGAAGTCCATTTTGAAATATAAAATTTCTATAATTTTAAAAAGTAGGTATTACTATTCATAACAACTACTTTGATTAGCCGCGATGTGTTAGAACTCAAACTTGCGTACAATATAAGCTATTGCATTACTGAAAGAGAATTGTATCGTAGAAGCTCGGGGTGTTACATTCTCCCCTCCTTCAAATAATTTCATCCTCAAAATTTAATATAATATCACTGTATAAAATGAATCTGGTGATTCTCCATCATAAGTTCCTCAGGTTCCCAAGTTGCCTCCTACATCTTATGGTTTCTCCATAGAACTTTTACTAGACGAGTCGTCCGGTATCTCAGCACTTGTTCTCTTGTATCAATAATCCTGATGGGCTCTTCGCAATAAGACAGATCGGGTTCCATTTCTAATTCCTCATAGGTCAGTACATGCGTTGGGTCAGGAATGTATTTTCTCAACTGTGATACATGGAATACATCATGAACTTTGGAGAGACTTGGCGGCATTGCCAAACAGTAAGCTACAACCCCAATTTGTTCTAGAATTTCAAAGGGTCTGATGTACCTGGGACTCAATTTACCATTCTTACTAAAACGTATAACTCCCTTCCATGGAGATACCTTCAAGAAAACATGATCTCCTACCTGAAATTCCAAATCCTTCCTTCGATTGTCGTCATAGCTCTTCTGCCTACTTTGAGATGCTTTGATGTCGTTTTGGATTACTTTAAACTTTTCCATCGTTTCCTCCACCAGTTCTGGGCTGACAAGTTTTCTTTCACCAACATCATCCCAACAGGTTGTTGTGCGACATCTCTTTCCGTATAATTCTTTATATGTTGCCATCTGAATACTTGAATGGAAGCTATTTTTATAGGAAAATTCTACCCGAGGTAAATATTGATCCCACATTCTTTGAAAGTCAAGTGAGAATGATCTCAACATGTATTATAAGGTTTGAATAGTTCTTTCTGATTTTCCATCTGTTTGAGGGTGGTAAGCAGTGCTAAAAAAAATTTCAGTATCCAAGGCCTTCAGAAGACTTTTCCAGAATCTTGATGTGAAACGGGGATCACGATATGAGACAATCGATAGGGGAACTCTATGAAGTCTCACAACTTCATTAATATATAGTCTTAATAGACGTTCAAGTGGTAGATCATCTCTTATAGCAGGAATCGTTTCTGACTTCGTGAGACGATCAACAATGACCCATATAGCATCATTATTTCTAGGAGACTTTGGTAGTCCCATGACAAAATCCATCATAATATTATCCCATTTCCACTCAGGTTTGGGAAGAGGTTGCAATACTCCACAAGGCAGTTGCCTTCTAGCTTTCACTTATTGACAAACCATACATCTTGACACAATATTAGCAATCTCCCTCTTCATGTTGTCCCACCAAAAATGTCCCTTAAAATCTCTATACATTTTGGTGATCCCAGGGTGTATAGGGAAATTGGAACTATGAGAATCATCCAACAATTTCCTCTTTAAATCAGGTATATCAGGAACACCAAGTCTCCTCCCAAATTTCAAAATTCCATCCATATAGATAATATTTCCAAGAAAAGAAATATCATGAAGCCAGAATTCACACTTGCTAAACTTCCCATATAATTCATGCCTTCTAAGAGTCTTCAAGATAATGTGCAAGTGATTTTCATGATCTTCGTAGCATTTGGAGTATACCAAGATATCATCAATAAATACCACCACAAAATCATCAAGATATTCCTTGAAAACTTTATTCATTAGATCCATGAATATAGAGGGTGCATTAGTGAATCTGAAAGGAATTGCTGTAAACTCGTAATGCCCATATCTTGTTTGAAATGGAGTCTTTGGAATTTATTCCTTCTTCACACACAACTGATGGTATCCAGATAAAAGTTCAAAAATTTGAAAAGTATTTTTCTCCATGAAATTGGTCAAATAAATCATCAATGAGAGGTAGCGGATACTTGTTCATTATTGTTATAGCATTGATCTCCTTGTAGTCAACGCACATTTTCATAGATCCATCTTTCTTCTTAATAAAAAGGACAGGGGATCCCCATAGAGAAACACTAGGGAAAATAAATCACGTATTACTCAATTCCTCTAGTTTTTTCATTAGTTCAACTAATTCCACGGTGGGCATCCTATAAGGGGTCTTCGATATAGGCCTTGATCCAGGAATTAAATCAATGGAAAACTCAACTTCTCGTTATGGAGGATGTCCAGTTAAATTTTCTGGAAACACATCTATATATTCTTTCACAATAGGTACATCCAATATTTGAACATTACATTCCTTGCCCTCAGTCATTTCATTCTCTTCCTCCATAATAATTGAATTTAGTTGAGCTATTGGGGGTGGATCTAAATAATAATTAGGTGGCGACGATTCTACTCTAAAAATAAGGTGTTCCTTATCATCATCATCAAAAATCGTAACCTCCTTCTTCTTACAATAAATCTTTTCATCATAGTCTGAAATCCAATCCATAATGAGGATTATATCAAACTCAATCATAGGTATGATAATGAGATCAGCGGATAAAGAACAGTTATGTGCTCTAATGGTGACTGATTCACAAAAAAATTGTTGCAATAATACATCCCTTATGAGTTTTGACTGACAATTCTATTTTTAAATCTAATTGGAAATATCTAATTTTCTTAGCAAACAGGGAAGATATGAAACAATGTGATTATCCAGAATCAATTAATGAATTTTTTAAACATGAGGAAACCATTAAATTACCTTCCACCACGTCTTCTGGAGCTTCAACCTCAGCAGTAGTGATAGTATAAGCTTGGCCTTGATCCCTTGGCCTCTTCTGAGGTATGTTCCCCCGACGCTTATGACATTCATTTGCATAATGTCCCATCTCTCTACAATTATAGCATTCCACATTGACATCAACTTTTTTTCCCTTGAAATCATGAGCCTGGTGGCCTTTTTCACCACACTTGTAACAGACTCACATTCCCTTGAAGCAAGTACTGAGGTGTTTCTTCCCCCATTTACTGCAGGACTGATATTCAACTTTTTCCTTCTTCCCCTTATTTCCATTTCTAGATTCATCAGAAGATCTCTTATTTTCTTTCTTTTCTTTAAAGTCATAAGACTTAGAGAATTCATTTTCACATAAAACATGAATAAATGATACATAAGATTTCCATACTTAAATAACAATATATCAATACAACACATTGATATAAAAAAACATTATCAAAACCATTTTCAATACCAAAATAATAGAAAAGTAAAACATGGTATTTATTTTTCTTTTAAAAAAAGTTATGGATTATAGAGGAAGCCGAAACTCAAATATTTGTCATGGTGGTGGAGAAGTCATTGTCACCACATACTTAAGAAAAAACATTCATTGTGTCATTTAGTAAAAACTCTTCATATAAAAAGATTCCTTTTGATTAAAAGTTAAAGTCAAAGGGGGTTTATACACCGTATAAATGAATGTTGTATATAAAACCAAATATGCCTCAATGAAAGGAGATTGAGACAAAGTCCTTTCAAATATCATTTTTAAAATAAAATATATCTATTATTTTCATTTACTATAAGTACACATAATGAACATACAAATACAAGATAGGACATAATAATATCATGACATAATTTGAAAGTAGGAGATTAACCCAAAGAATGGAAATTGGGTTAAGAAATTCCCTTACCTCGTGTCCGACTTGACTCGACAGCTCTTTAACCACATGAATAATAAATGAGAGTTAATATATACCTGATTAAGAACCTTTTTCGAGTTCATTATTCTTTTTATATCACTTATTACCATGTTATTAACATTATTTAATTATTTAAGTTAATAACAGTCGTTTTGTCGATCTTAGGTACTTGAGTCAAAAATAAACTTCTTATAATTACACTTTGTTCATGTGGTAAAATATTCATTATATACATAATAATATTCATGATGTAGATATCATATACATCATATATATCCATTATATACATTCATTTATAATATTACATAACATCTATAGGTATGAAATGAAATGCACCGTTCATAGAGACGGTAAGCCGTACGTACGCATGAACGCTACTTTCATTTCTATTTCGTATTTAATGGAATGAAGTTATAATTATATAAAGGTATAATATAATTCCAGTATAATATAATGTATAATACCATTTACTCCATCCTTTATACATCCCACATATGGCATTAACAATTCAAATCACTTTGAGGGGGCGGTAGTCTGCACTTCTTAAAATGAAAATATCGCGTTTACCCATAATGGAAACCATAAAGGTATGCCATAAATGAAAAATATAGAAGATTAAGGAAAACATAAACATATTATATATCATATATAAATATAGTGACATATTAATGGACACCTTTGAAGGTGTTATATGAGTGTTGAACAATCATCGTTTCTTGAGGAAGAAATTTTCCATTCACAGAAACAATATATTCTTTAACCATTAGTTGTAGGTGTGTGTAAGTGTAGCACGAATCCTTCTTATAAAAACATCCAAGTATATTTAATATACTGGTTATGGTACAAAAGGAAGGAATAAAAAGAGTTTAATGGTTTGGAGAAGCAAAATAAAACAAAATAACATAAGAGGAGACATTACCTTAAAATCGGGTAACTCTTTTTTGATTTGATCCAAAGCCATCCTTGAGAATAATTATGCCCAAAGTGCGGCTTCTAGGAGTTATAGAGAGAAGTTGAGAGATTATTTGGGCAGAGTTTGGCCGAAACAAAAGGCTTTGAAGGTGTGAGTAAGGTGGTAGCGGTGGGGGCCTTTTATAAGAGGAGAGGAGGGGCACTCTTGGAAAGTCATGAAATGTTACTTTATTATATAATGATTTTCGGATTTTAAAGGTCCCACACATATATATTTTGAGGATAAGGTGATAAGGGTTCTAAATATACTCATACAATGGTTTTTTGACAAGTTTAAGTCATATATTTTACATTATATATATATTTTATTTAAATCATTAATTAATGAGGTAATCGCTACATCATCATGGTGTCATAAATAATTTAATTTATTTAATGTATAAAAATTATAAAAAAATTATCAGGATGTATGAAATATTTCTAGATTTCTAATGAATATTTATAGTCAAAAGTATGACTTGTATAACCCCATTTAATAATTCTTTTAGTAAAACAACTCATGTTTGTGCATTTATATTTTAACATTAAATAAAACGTTTTTAATGTCATTTTCCTACCAAAGTGGCTCCATGGGGTCCCCAAGTTGACCCATGTATTTTCGTGGTCAGCCATGACTCATAGAATAGGGTTAGGATAAGTGTAAAGGTATTTTATTATTTTTATAATATCATTTTTAACATAAATTTCACTAATTAACTTTAATCGCAATTAATTAAACTTAAAAGTTACTATTCACAAAAAAAATTACTTTTATCCCATTTCACCACATTTTACTTCCTAATTAAAACCATTTATGTTGGATTTTTGAAAATCAAATCACAGAAGTTGTAATGTTTCATTTAAACGAAAAATCAGTTTTTTATCTACCACTTGGTGGTTTCACTATTCATAAAAAATTAAAGTTTTTCAGAACAATGCCAAAATTTCACCCTAAGCTATAATTGATATTACGAATTCAAAATTGATGTTTATTTTTCAAAATTCGAAACATAAGTTGCATTAATTAATTTTATAACTAATTCCCGCTGTCACAACAAATAGCGTGTTTTTAAGAAATAATATCTATCAAAAGATTGACAATTGTTTATGTCTAATTTAAAAGTGAAATTAATTTTAATGAACACCATTGGATAAAATGGTATATATATATTCTAATTATACTTTAAAACTACTCAATAGTATAATTTATCACTATAAATTATTTTGATTACAAAAGTTGTTTTAAGTATTTTTCACTATTCATAAAAAATAGAAGTTCACCGAAAATTACAAAAAATTCTACATAGGATAATTTCGATATTACAAATACAAAAATGAAGTCCATTTTGAAATATTAAAATTTCAATAATTTTAAAAAGTGGGTATTACTATTCATAATGGCTACTTTGATTAGTCCCGGTGTGTTAGAACTCGGATATGCGTACAATGCAAGCTATTGCATTATTGAAAGAGAAGCATATCGTGGAAGCTTGGGGTGTTAAATTCTACCCTCATTCAAATAAATTAGTCCTCAAAATTTCATATAATATCACTGTATAAAAAGACTCAAGTGATTCTTTATCATAAGTTCCTCGGGTTCCCACGTTGCCTCCTCCATCTTATGGTTTCTCTATAGATCTTTTACCAGACGAGTCGTCCGGTTTCTCAGCACTTGTTCTCTTGTATCAAGAATCCTGACGGGCTCTTCGCAATAAGAAAAATCGGTTTCCAGTTCTAATTCCTCATAGGTGAGTACATGCGTTGGGTCAGGCATGTATTTTATCAACAGTGATACATGGAATACATCATGAACTTTGGAGAGACTTGGCGGCATTGCCAAACGGTAAGCTACAACACTAATTAGTTCTAGAATTTCGAAGGGTCCGATGTACCTGGAACTCAATTTACCCTTCTTACCAAAATGTATAACTCCATTCCATGGAGATACCTTCAAGAAAACATGATCTCCTACCTGAAATTACAAATCTTTCCTTCGGTTGTCGGCATAGCTCTTCTGCCTACTTTGAGCTTCTTTTATGTGGTTTTGGATTACTTTCACCTTTTCCATTGTTTCCTCCACCATTTTTGGGCCTACAAGTTTTCTTTCACCAACGCCATCCCAACTGGTTGGTGTGTGACATCTCATTCCGTATAATGCTTCTTATGGTGCCATCTGAATACTTTAATGGAAGCTAATGTTATTGGAAAATTCTACCAGTGGTAAATATTGATCCCACATTCCTTGAAAGTCAAGTGAGCCTGATCTCAACATGTCTTCTAAGGTTTGAATAGTTCTTTCTGATTGTCCATCTGTTTGAGGGTGGTGAGCTGTGCTCAAACGAAGTTCATTATCGAAGGCCTTCTAAAGACTTTTCCAGAATCTTGATGTAAAACGGGGATCACGATCCGAGACAATCGACAGCGGTACTCCATGAAGTCTCACAACATCATTAGTATATTGTCTTTCTAGACATTCAAGTGGTAGATCTTCCCTTATAGCAAGAAAATGTGCTGACTTCATGAGACGATCAACAATGACCCATATTGCGTCATTCCTCCTAGGAGTCTTTGGTAGTCCCATGACAAAATCCATTGTAATATTATCCCATTTCCACTCAGGTATGGGAAGAGGTTGCAATACTCCACCAGGCAGTTGCCTTGTAGCTTTCACTTGTTGACAAACCATACATCTTGACACAAAATCAGCAATCTCCCTCTTCATGTTGTCCCACCAAAAATGTCGCTTTAAATCTCTATACATTTTGGTGCTCCCAGGGTGTATAGGGAAATTGAAATTATGAGAATCATCCAACAATTCCCTCTTTAAATCAGGTATATCGGGAACACAATGTCTCCTCCCAAATTTCAAGATTCCATATTCATATGCAAAGTCACTCAATCGGCCATCATTCACAGCTTTAATCTTCTTTTTCAACTCTTCATCATTGGCCAGAGAACACTTTATCCTTTCTAGTAAAGATGGTTTGGCAACCATTTGAAAATGTTTTGATGTTTCACCCTCCATGGTGATTCCCATAACCATCTTTACTAGATCCATGAAAATAGGTTCCCTTTCCACTCTCATCATGTTCAAAACTCCATGATCTTTTCTAATCATAGCGTATGCAACCTTATTTGCTTTCCCCGGGTGGTAGTGTATTGTGCAATAATAATCCTTGAGTAGTTCAAGCCATCTCCTTTGCCTCATGTTGAGTTCTTTTTGTCAGAAAATATATTTTAAACTCTTGTGATCGGTATATATCTCACATTTTTCACTATAGAGATAATGTCTCCACATCTTCAAGGAAAAGATTATAGCAGCTAACTCGAGATCATGAGTAGGATAGTTCTTCTCATGAATTTTTAGCTGTCATGATGCATAGGCAATAACCCTATCATTTTGCATAAGGAAACAACCAAGTCCTTTCATTGATACATTTCTATAAATAACGAACCCATCATTCCCTGATGGTAGAGTCAATATAGGAGCGTTGAATAATATTCTCTTCAGTTCATCAAAACATTCTTCACACTCTTTTGTCCAGAACAATTTAACCACTTTACGTGTGAGCTTCGTTAATGGGTTAGCCAATCGGGCAAACTTCTGGAAAAAACGTCGATAATAACCTGCCAAGCCAATAAAGCTGCGTACCTCAGTTATATTTGTCGGTGCTGGCCATTCTTGGAGTGCCTTAGTCTTAGAAGGATCAACGTAAATTCCATCCTTAGAGAAAATATGGCCAAGAAATGAAATATTCTGAATCCAGAATCACAGTTGCTAAACTTCTCATATAATTCATGCCTTCTAAGAGTCTTCAAGAAAATGCGCAAGTGATTTTCATGATCTTCGTAGCTTTTGTAGAATACCAAGATATCATCAAAAAATACCACCAAAAAATCATCAAGATATTCCTTGAAAACTATATTCATTAGATCCATGAATACAGAGGGTGCATTAGTCAATCTGAAAGGCATTAATGTAAACTCGTAATGCCCATATCTTGTTCGAAATGCTATCTTTGGAATGTCTTCCTTCTTCACACACAACTGATGGTATAGAGATCGAAGGTCAATCTTTGAAAATTATTGAGCTCCATGAAATTGGTCATATAAATCATCAATGCAAGGTAGGGGATACTTTTTCTTTATTGTTATATCATTGATCTCCTTGTAGTCAATGCACAACCTCACAGATCCATCTTTCTTCTTAACAAAAAGGATAGGGGATCCCCATGGAGAAACACTAGGGTGAATAAATCCCTTATTACTCAATTCCTCTAGTTGTTTCTTTAGTTCAACTAATTACATGGTGTCCATCCTATAAGGGGTCTTCGATATAGGCCTTGATCCAGGAATTAAATCAATGGGAATAAAAACTTCTCATTCTAGAGGATGTCCAGATAAATCTTCCGAAAACACATCTACATATTCTTTCACAATAGGTACATCCTCTATTTGAACATTCATGTCCACACCCTTAGTCATTTAATTATCTTCCTCCCCAATAATTGAATTTAGTTGAGCTACTGGGGGTGGATCTAAATAAGAATTAGGTGGTGATGATTTTTCTCTAAAAATAAGGTCTTCCTTATCATCATCATCAAAAATCGTAACCTCCTTCTTCTTACAAGAAATCTTTGCATCATAGTCCGAAAGCCAATCCATACCTAAGATTATATCAAACTCAATCACAGGTATGAAAATTGGATCAGCAGATAAAGAACAGTTATGTTCTCTAATGGGGACTGATTCACAAAAATTTGTTGCAATAATACTTCCCTTAGGAGTTTTGACTGAAAATTCTATTGTTAAACGAAATTGGAAATATCTAATTTTCTTTGTAAACTGGGAAGATATGAAACAATGCAATGATCCAGAATCAAATAATGCATTTTCTAAACTTGAGGAAACCATTAAATTACCTGCCACCACATCCTTAGGAGATTCAACCTCAGCAGTAGTGATAGCATAATCTTGCCCTTGATCCCTTGGCCTCTTCTAAGGTAAGTTCCCCTGACGCTTAGGACATTCATTTGCATAATGTCCCATCTCTCTACAATTATATCATTCCACATTGACATCAACTTTCTTTCCCTTGAAATCATGAGCTTGGTGGCCTTTTTCACCACACTTGTAACAGACTCACATTCCCTTCAAGCAAGTATTGGGGTGTTTCTTCCCACATTTACTGCAGGAATGATATTAAACATTTCCCTTCATCCCCTTATTTCCATTTTCAGATTGATCAGAAGATCTCTTCTTTTCATGCTTTGCTTTAAAGTCATAAGACTTAGAGAATTCCTTTTTACCTAAAACATGCATAAAGGAAACATAAGATTTCCATAATTCAATCACAAGATATCAATCCAACACATTGATATAATAAATACTTTATAAAAACCATTTTCAATACCAAAATAAAATAAATGTAAAACATGGTATTTATATTTCTTAAAAAAAAGTTATGGCTTATAGAGGAAGCCGAAACTCAAATAATAGTCATGGCGGTGGAGAAGTCGTTGTCGCCACATACATTAGAAAAAAATTCCTTTTGTCGTTTAGTAAAAATGCTTCATATAAAAATATTTCTTTTGAATAAAAGTAAAAGTCAAAGGGGGTTTATACACCGTATAAATGAAAGTTGTGTATAAAACCAAATATGCCCCAATGTAAGGAGATTGAAACGAAGTCCTTACAAAGATCATTTTTAAAATAAAATAGATCTATTATGTGTATTTACTATAATTACACATAATTAAAGTAAAAATACATGATAGGACATAATAATATCATGACATAATTTTAAAGTATGAGATTAACCCAAAGAATGGAAATTGGGTTAAGAAATTCCCTTACCTCATGTCTGACTTGACTCGACCACTCTTTAACCTCCTGAATAATAAACTAGAGTTAATATCTACCTACTTTATAACCTTTTTCACGTTCATTATTCCTTTTATATCACTTATTATCAAGTTATGAACATTATGTAGTTTTTTAAGTTAATAACGGTCGTTTTGTCGATCTTAGGTACCTGAGTCAAAAATAAACTTCTTATAATTACACTTTGTTAATGTGGTCAAATATCCATTATATCCATAATTATATTCATGATGTAGATATCATATACTTCATATATATCCAGTATATACATTCATTTATAATATTACATAACATTTAGAAGTAAGAAATGAAATGCACCGTTCATGGAGACGGTAAGTCGTACGTACGCATGAACGCTACTTTCATTTCTATTTAATATTTAATGGAATGAAGTTATAATTATATAAATGTATAATATAATTCCAGTATAATATAATGTATAATATCATTTACTCCATCCTTTATACATCCCACATATGGCATTAATGATTCAAATCACTTTGAGGGGGCGTTAGTCCGCACTTTCTAAAATTAAAATATCGCGTTTTACCCATAATGGAAACCATAAAGGTATGCCATAAATGAAAAATACAGAATCTTATGGAAAACATAAACATATTATATATCATATATAAATATAGTGATATCTTAATGGCCAACTTTAAATGTGTTATATGAGTATTGAACAATCATCGTTTTGTGAGGCAGAAATTTGCCATTCACTGAAACAGTATGTTGTTTAACCATTAGATGTAGGTGTGTGTAAGTGTAGCTAGAATACATCTTATAACAATATCATAGTATATTTAAGATACAGGTTTTGTTACAAAAGTAATGAATAAAAATAGTTTAAGGGGTTGGAGAAGCAAAATAAAACAAAATAACATAAGAGGAGACATTACCTTAAATTCGGATAACTCTTTTTTGATTTGAGCCAAAGGCTTCCTTGGGAGGAATTCTTCCCAAAGTGAGACTTCTATGAGTAAGAGAGGTACGTTGATAGAGTATTTGGGCAGAGTTTGGCTAAGCCAAAAAGTTTTGATGGTTTGAGTAAGGTGGTAGTGGTGGGGGCCTTTATAAGAGGAGAGGAGGGGCAGTCTTGGAAAATCGTGAAATGTTACTTTATTATATAATGAGTTTCGGATTTTAAAGGTCCCACAACTATATATTTCTAGGATAAGGTGATAAGGGTACGAAATATACTCATCCAATATGTTTTTGAATAGTTTATGTCATTGATTTTACATTATCCTTTTATTTTATTTAAATCATTAATTAATGAGGTAATCGCTGCATCATCATGGTGTCATAATTAATTTAATTTATTTAATGTCTAAAATTTATAAAACAATTATCATGATGTAGGAAATATTTTTAGATATATGATGAATATTTATAGTAAAAAATATGACTTGTATAACCGCATTTAAAAATTGTTTTTGTAAAACAACTCATGTTTGTGACATTTTTATTTTATCATTAAATAAAAAGATTTTAATGTCATTTTTCTACCAAAGTGGCTCCATGGGGTCCCCAAGTTGACCCATGGATTTTCTTGGTCGTCCATGACTCATCCACTAAGGGTAGGACATGTGTAAATTTTTTTTCATATTTTTATAATATCATTTTTACCTTAAATTTCACTAATTACCTTTAATCGCAATTAATTATACATAAAAGTTACTATTTGTAACGCCCCGACCCTAATTACCTAAAGTCGGTGAATTATTACATAACATTGGCATGATTATGAGAAAGATCAAGTCTCGAAAGACAGATTAGTTTAGTAGCCTTGGAATAACTAGATACATCCATAAATTTTTACATTACATCATAAAAAAAACATCTTGTCTTCATATCCCCTCATACTATCCCTGCAGGTCATTCATAAATTACTTCTTCATAATCCTGGGAAAAATAAAACATTGAAAGGGGTGAGCTCGGATGCTCAGTAAGGATAACATTATAGCATAAGCTTTCATAAATAAACATAAACACTTAAGGCAATTTATAACTAAAACAAAATCCTTTTAAATTTAAACTCAGCATAAAATGGCGAAGGTAAAATGAAATAATGCCATTTACTTACTCACATGGATATTCTACTAGTCGAATGATCACATGCAATATCAATAACCACTTTCATAATTATGGAATGCATAATGCCAGACTATCATAACCACATAGCCAAGGCCTCGTGCCAAGACTACAAATAAGATTTTTCCAAGGCCTTGTGCCAAGACACTAGTTTGTCTCATGAGACCTACCGATGCATCGAGGAGCTATAGCGGGCTCCACCCGTCACTTATTAAGTCCAATTCATTCCTCATATGAATAGGTTTAAACATAACATAAACATTCATATTAAAAACTAGCTTACGAAATGTCAATACTTTTACCACAAACCATGAATGGTATAAAAATAGCACATCCACAGTCAAACATAACTCATTCGATACAATATGGAAGATTGTATTGTATCACATTAACCTCAATCAAGAGTAATGAAGGATGTTGACATAGATGAAAATAATCATCAAAACTATTTGAGAGAAATATCCCCCTTTTCTTGAAAACATTTAAAAGTCACACTATTTGTCAAGAAGCCATTTAAAAGTAGATTTTTGAATCAAAGTGTCCCATACCACTTTGAAACTTTTTAAAAGGAGTTTTAATTTCTAAAACTTTAATGTCCATATAAATAAATCCTTAAAACCATTTTTAAAACATGGACATTAATGAGCAAGATTTAGAAGAATAAGTATTTAAAACATTTAAAAATGGATTTTGGTTAGAGATTCTAACCAAAAGAGACACTTGAATACAAATAATTTAGGTAATCAAAACTTTGTAATATCATGAGAATAAAAGGATTCATGATATACTATGTCAAAGCACATTATATACACCACATAAAAGTGATTTGGTGTCTATCAACAATGAAGTCTCAATGGAATGTAAATTGAGATGAAATCTCTCATAAGGGCCGTATCCTTAGGTTAAGGATAAATCAACGACATAATTATGTGTGACAAATATAAATACACTAAATATGATTGGATATTCAGTGTAAAACAATCAAAGGATATTCACACATATTCTTGTAAAAACAACACCAACGAATTGGATGTTTAACTCAACAAATGGTGAATTAGTTAAAATTACTCTTATCAAATTAATATCAATGACTTGAGAATTACAAATGAGTGATTATGTGTATCAAACTTATATCCACAGGAAGGGGAGTGGAAATTATGACATAATCAAATGAATAGTGGTTCCACACATAATCTTGGGGTAGTATAATCAATGAAATATGCGTAAAGCCAAAAGAGTGGAAATTGAAATCTCAAATTCCCTTATCAATTGGGTAACTTACGAAACAAAAACCCATGAAAGAAAGATCATACCATGATGATGTAAATACCCATAAATAAAATTATATAACACAATGAATACAATCATGGGCAGTACACATACACCACATGCAATAATTAAGTGGTGATCAATGGAATTCTCACGGAATTAAAAGTGAGATAAGAAAATCCCTTACTTTGTACTTTTTCCTTGGTCGATGGTAGGTTTACCTCCTGTATAATGGTGAAATAATTGTTATTGAATAATACAAGAATCATTTACTTTAATATGATATCATATATGATCTTTTAACATTGATTTGTTAATAATATCTTAGTATTAACGCCGTTTCGGGTGTTAACTTACTCATTTTCTTTTATATGTTTTGTTACATAAGTCATGTTTGTTGTATCTTATTCATATCCAGAATGATATCAAGTCCTTAAACATAATTTTTAAATCATTAAATGATAATTATACTTGAATGGATACGATGGAGAATGAATCTCATCGCGTTCGTGGAGACGGTAGTCCGTACGTACGCACGAACGCTACTTCCATTTAATTTTTTATTTTAAAAGAATCGAATCCAAATGATACATAGGTATATTACTATTCCATTATAATATAATATTTTATATATGTTACTTAAGTTCATTAACACCATCCTTTATACGTTCCATGTGTGGTATGAACGAGTCATATCATTTTAAGGGGGCGGTAGTCCGCACTTCCTCAAATGAAATTATCGTATGTATATACAACATGAAACGAATAATGGTATGAAATAAAATGGAATTACAGAAGATTATATATAAAATATATACCATTAATATCATATTTAATTACAGTGCCATCATAATGGCCACCATGAGAGGCGGTAAGATGTTTTTGAACAATCATCGTTTCGTGAGGCGTTAGTTTGCCATCCACAGAAACATTATGTTCATCATCCATTAGATGGAGTTGTGTGTATGTTTAGGTTGAATACTTCTTATAAAAAAATTCTAGTATATTGAGGATACTGGTGTTGTTACAAAAGAAGGGAAATAAAAAGAGTTTGGGGGTTGAAGAAGCAAAATAAATGAAAATAATTTAAGAGAAGTCGTTACCTTTAATTTAGGTAACTCACTTTGGTTGGAACCAAAGGACTTGTTGAAATGCTTTCTGCCTAAGGGGAAGCTTCAAGGAGGAGTAGAGGGATGTGGGGAGATTATTGGGCAGAGTTTGGACGAGCCAAGTGGCTTGAGAGGTGTGATTAAATGAGAAGGAGGAGTGCCCTTTTATAAGAGGGGTGAGGGGCACCTTTGGAAAAGCTAGAAATATTAATTTATAATAAATTCATATTAGGTTTCCAAAGGCTCCAAAGTTGACTATTCAAAGTATTAGGTGAGGATAGGTCGAAAACAACTCATCCAATAGAATTTAGACAGGTTTGGGTACTTATATTAACCTTATCTTTAAGTATTAACTCTAAGTTAATTAGTTTCACTTTTACAATGTCTCTTTGTATTTTTATATAATATGGTTAATAAACTTACTATATACATCCAAGCGACCCCCAACTGGTCCATTAATGATTAACCTATCATAATATAAGTCTCTTGGCCGAACCTTAGATTTTTAGGAATTTAATATCAATTAATAATATAATATTTGTTTTAAGAACTCTTTTTTGTCAATTTTGACACTATTCAATAGTTGATTTTTGTGAAACTCATAACAGATTTATTACTTCGAAAAAAGTCACTTACATCAATCCTAATATATTATATTATCTTAGAAAATTAGTTTAATTCATTAAAAGTTTCATATTATATTTATTTGGGTATTTATAATATCACTTATTTTAATTTTTCACTATTATAGTAATTTCTGCATCATCATTGTGTCATAAATAAAATAAATTATTTAATGTCTAAAAATTATAAATAAAATATAATTATGTAGGAAATCATTTTAGCTTTCTAATGAATATTTATAATCGAAAATCCAACATGTATAACCCTATGTAAAAATTGTTCTTCTAAAAGATGTAAGCTTATGCCATTTTTATTTTTTATTTTAGCTTTATTAATATAATGTCTCATTATCACTTACAAGTGGATCAATGGGGTCCCAAAATAGACCCAAAGATGCCCATGGTCGACCATGTATCAACCAATAGGGTTAAGACACGTTTTAGGGTAATTTAGTATTATTATAATATTATTTTTTTAACCCTTATTTACCGGATTTACCCTTAACCATGGTAAATAAAATATTTACCGCAGTAATTATTCAAAATGTCTAAAAATAAAAGTTACCTATTTAGACAATTTGGACATCCTGCTTCCAAATATGGAATCCATTTTTCTAAATTCAAAACACAGAAGTGGCAGAAATTAATTTAAAATTAATTCCCGCTGTCAAAACAAAAAGCGTGTTTTTAAGAGATAATAACTATCAAAAGATTGACACTTGTTAATGTTCGGTTTAATTGTAAAATTATGTCCAATGACCAAAATTATATTAAATGGTAAAAATATATTCTAAATATACTTTAAAACCACTCAAATTCACAATTTATCACTATTAATTATTTTGATTAAAAAAGTTGTTTTTAATTAAAATTTAGTAATTTTCTCTATTCATCAAAATATGAAAGTTATCCGAAAAGTACCAAAATTTCACCTTAGGCTAAATTCGATATTCCGAATCCAAAAATGAAGTCCATTTTGAAATATAAAATATATATAATTTCAAAAATTAGGTATTACTATTCATAACGGCTAGTTTGATTGGTTGTGGTGTGTTAAAATCTCGAAGTTGCGTACAATGCACGTCATTGCATTATTCGAATGGAAACATACCGAGGAAGCTTGGGGTGTTACATTCTCCCCTCCTTCAATAAATTGCGTCCTCGCAATTTTTAAAATTTTTCTTGGGAATATAATGGAAATTCCCACATCGGAAAAAGAGTCAATAAAACTATCACTTTAAAAGAAAGAAAGAGAGGTATAGGGGTCATCCAAGATAACACATACTAGGATTCCATGTAAGAAAACATGGATATGGATGATAAACTAAGTGTCAAGTTCTGATGGAGAGGGATAGAAATCATGATCAGGAGAAAGTTAACAATGAGAAAACCACAAACTTGTGTTGGGACAAACGACCATTAGTCTCCTAGTTAGGAAAGTAAACGGACAACATTTTTTTTAAAAGTTACATTACATAAGGAAGAGGAATTCATTTATGATATTGACTAAGAAAATTATGAGATATACTTACATTTTAAGTAGATTTTCATTATTTAATAAATTTCCACCACTAACTCTTTTTTTTAAACGATGAGTATTCAAGAAGACTTGGTCACACTAGAAGAGATAGAATAAACTTCTATAGAATCACATGATCCATGAAGGATAAACCATATATTTACATTGTCTTTAAAGATTAATCATAACCAAAATGGTCAGTGAATGATCTAATGATCCCCCAAAAGGATATTCATTGAGATAAATATGCACTAATCTTAATTTCTAAAATTAAACCAACAATACCCCAAAGTTAAATAGATACCATTCAATAACCAATTGTCCTTAAAATCCTTTAATATAATCCAAACTAATATTGAAACCCAAAACATAGAAGAATTTGATTATGTAGTCTCCCATGTTAAATTGTATCTCTAAATGACATCAGATACTCTTAAAGTCACATACTCAAAAGTAATTAACCTAATCACATATTCTCTATTATAGGTTAATCATTTCCATAAATAACCCAAATCACTATAAATCCACAATAAAAACGTAGATAAAAATCTATCATTACTCCACAAATGAAACCCCATAGTATTCTATTTTCCTTGGGCATATAGTGTTCCCAACAAAGCGAACATCTTCCAAAATAACATTTATCACTTAATCAACAAATCATTTTCCTATACCAAGGGTATTCTTTTGATATGAAATAAGAACCCAAATCAACTTATTATTGATCAATAAAATCATTTAACTAAAAAAAATCACACTAACCAGGGACTTCACGTAGTCCAGTGGTAGGCGATAAATCCCAATCGCACTTTGGTTGTGGGTTCGATTCCCATAGCTTTGTCCGACGCGACGGGTTGTCACACGGTCTACGTGTTGTCCTTTTTCAAAAACTATATTTTATAATATTGCCAAAATGAGATAAATTCCTCAAAATACTATATCATAAATTTAACCACAAATGTTATATCATACCTTGAATCTTCATCCCAAATTAGAATAACTTATAATTCTCTCAAACCCCAATGATCATATAAATCCAAATGGTTATTTATACCTATATCCACAAGAGAAGAGACAATTCTTCCTCAAATATCATTCTCACATGGAAAACTGTGGGGTTACAAATACAAGAGAAAATTATTCCATAGTAAACCCATCAACAAGGAGTGCTAATACTTTTTAAACATTTCTCCAACCATTTATTCCCACATAGCTTCTTCTTTGACTAAGAAAATATCCTATAGAATAGGACATTCACTCGGGTAATGGCCAGGTCCCCTACATTTACGGCAAATGACTGTAAATAGACTCTTGGGACCATTTTTATCTTCTTCCATAGTACTCTTCATTTTTCTTCGGCAATTCTTTACTTTATGTCCTTCCTTCCCGCACGTAAAACATTTTGTTGTCCCATTGAGACACTTTCCTGGGTGTCTCTTTCCACATTTCCTGCATGATGAAAATTGAGGGTTCTTTTCTCCATGGTCTCCATTGCTGGAGCTCTTATCATTTATCACCTTTCTCTTCCTTGTTGAGTCTGGGAGTTGGTTAATATATATGTTGTTGATCATATTTTTGGAAAACTGATTTGGCATAAAGATGATATCTTTTACGCCTATCAACATTCCATTTTGTTGCTCATTGCCACCACCGTTCCCATCTTGTACATCATTCTCAAAGACACTATGACTTCCTTGGAATCCAGCCATTGACTAAAACCATAAAGCATTGTGTGAGTAATAGTAGTCGTAAAATCATTTAGAGATTAAAATGTCACCATATTCTCAATTTGAAACATATTAGGATTAACCAAGGTCATTTACTCTCATCTTATATATATATTACTTAAATTGGTTTGTAAAGAAAATGTAAATTATCCTAAGCATATCCCCCGGGAGTGTCGTAACCAAGAGTGCAGCAAGGCCCGTTGTCGTGCACCCGTTCCCGTTCGAGTCGAGCTCAAAGCGGTGTTTTCGGGTTTTACCCCTAGGTACATCTATGCCAGAGCCACCTCTACCTGCTCGTATCCAGACAGGGATGTATTGCTCGGAAAACTCACAAAATCTCTACAATACCAAAATTCTAGGAAGTTCTTTTATACTAGTCCTCAAAGTTCATCTTAGGTCTACGTTCTCTAATCAGAGTTTATCTAAATCTAGCTACCAAGGTTTGTACTAAACTTCCTCTGATACCAACTGTAACGCCCCGACCCTAATTACCTAGAGTCGGTGCATTATTACATAACATTGGCATGATTATGAGAAAGATCAAGTCTCGAAATACCGATTAGTTTAGTAGCCTTGGAATAACTAGATACATCCATAAATTTTTACATTACATCATAAAAAAAACATCTTGTCTTCATATCCCCTCATACCATCCCTGCAGGTCATTCATAAATTACTTCTTCATAATCATGGGAAAAATAAAACATTGAAAGGGGTGAGCTCGGATGCTCAGTAAGGATAACATTATAGCAGAAGCTTTCATAAATAAGCATAAACACTTAAGGAAATTTATAACTAAAACAAAAGCCTTTTAAATTTAAACTCAGCATAAAATGGCGAAGGTAAAATGAAATAATTCCATTTACTTACTCACATGGATATTCTACTAGTCGAATGATCACATGAAATATCAATAACCACTTTCATAATTATGGAATGCATAATGCCAGACTATCATAACCACATAGCCAAGGCCTCGTGCCAAGACTACAAATAAGATTTTGCCAAGGCCTTGTGCCAAGACACTAGTTTGTCTCATGAGACCTACCGATGCATCGAGGAGCTATAGCGGGCTCCACCCGTCACTTATTAAGTCCAATGCATTCCTCATATGAATAGGTTTAAACATAACATAAACATTCGTATTAAAAACTAGCTTACGAAATGTCAATACTTTTACCACAAACCATGAATGGTATAAAAATAGCACATCCACAGTCAAACATAACTCATTCGATACAATATGGAAGATTGTATTGTATCACATTAACCTCAATCAAGAGTAATGAAGGATGTTGACATAGATGAAAATAATCATCAAAACTATTTGAGAGAAATATCCCCCTTTTCTTGAAAACATTTAAAATTCACACTATTTGTCAAGAAGCCATTTAAAAGTAGATTTTTGAATCAAAGTGTCCCATACCACTTTGAAACTTTTTAAAAGGAGTTTTAATTTCTAAAACTTTAATGTCCATATAAATAAATCCTTAAAACCATTTTTAAAACATGGACATTAATGAGCAAGATTTAGAAGAATAAGTATTTAAAACATTTAAAATGGTATTTTGGTTAGAGATTCTAACCAAAAGAGACACTTGAATACAAATAATTTAGGTAATCAAAACTTTGTAATACCATTAGAATAAAGGGATTCATGATATACTATGTCAAATCACATTATATACACCACATAAAAGTGATTTGGTGTCTATCAACAAAGAAGTCTCAATGGAATGTAAATTGAGATGAAATCTCTCATAAAGGCCGTATCCTTAGGTTAAGGATAAATCAACGACATAATTATGTGTGAAAAATATAAATACACTAAATATGATTGGATATTCAGTGTAAAACAATAAAAGGATATTCACACATATTCTTGTAAAAACAACACCAACGAATTGGATGTTTAACTCAACAAATGGTGAATGAGTTAAAATTACTCTTATCAAATTAATATCAATGACTTGAGAATTACAAATGAGTGATTATGTGTATCAAACTTATATCCACAGGAAGGGGAGTGGAAATTATGACATAATCAAATGAATAGTGGTTCCACACATAATCTTGGGGTAGTATAATCAATGAAATATGCGTAAAGCCAAAAGAGTTGAAATTGAAATCTCAAATTCCCTTATCGATTGGGTAACTTACGAAACAAAAACCCATGAAAGAAAGATCATACCATGATGATGTAAATACCCATAAATAAAAGTATATAACACAATGAATACAACCATGGGCAGTACACATACACCACATGCAATAATTAAGTGGTGATCAATGGAATTCTCGCGGAATTAAAAGTGAGATAAGAAAATCCCTTACTTTGTACTTTTTCCTTGGTCGATGGTAGGTTTACCTCCTGTATAATGGTGAAATAATTGTTATTGAATAATACAAGAATCATTTACTTTAATATGATATCATATATGATCTTTTAACATTGATTTGTTAATAATATATTAGTATTAACGCCGTTTCGGGTGTTAACTTACTCATTTTCTTTTATATGTTTTGTTACATAAGTCATGTTTGTTGTATCTTATTCATATCCATAATGATATCAAGTCCTTAAACATAATTTTTAAATCATTAAATGATAATTATACTTGAATGGATACGATGGAGAATTAATCTCATCGCGTTCGTGGAGACGGTAGTCCGTACGTACGCACGAACGCTACTTCCATTTAATTTTTTATTTTAAAAGAATCGAATCCAAATGATACATAGGTATATTACTATTCCAGTATAATATAATATTTTATATATGTTACTTAAGTTCATTAACACCATCCTTTATACGTTCCATGTGTGGTATGAACGAGTCAGATCATTTTAAGGGGGCGGTAGTCCGCACTTCCTCAAATGAAATTATCGTATGTATATACAACATGAAACGAATAATGGTATGAAATAAAATGAAATTACAGAAGCTTATATATAAAATATATACCATTAATATCATATTTAATTACAGTGCCATCATAATGGCCACCATGAGAGGCGGTAAGATGTTTTTGAACAATCATCGTTTCGTGAGGCGTTAGTTTTCCATCCACAGAAACATTATGTTCATCATCCATTAGATGGAGTTGTGTGTATGTGTAGGTTGAATACTTCTTATAAAAACATTCTAGTATATTGAGGATACTGGTGTTGTTACAAAAGAAGGGAAATAAAAAGAGTTTGGGGGTTGAAGAAGCAAAATAAATGAAAATAATTTAAGAGAAATCGTTACCTTTAATTTAGGTAACTCACTTTGGTTGGAACCAAAGGACTTGTTGAAATGCTTTCTTCCTAATGGGAAGCTTCAAGGAGGAGGAGAGGGATGTGGGGAGATTATTTGGGCAGAGTTTTGACGAGCCAAGTGGCTTGAGAGGTGTGAGTAAATGAGAAGGATTAGTGCCCTTTTATAAGAGGGGTGAGGGGCACCATTGGAAAAGCTAGAAATATTAATTTATAATAAATTCATATTCGGTTTCCAAAGGCTCCAAAGTTTACTATTCAAAGTATGAGGTGAGTATAGGTCGAAAACAACTCATCCAATAGAATTTAGACAGGTTTGGGTACTTATATTAACCTTATCATTAAGTATTAACTCTAAGTTAATTAGTTTCACTTTTACAATGTCTCTTTGTATTTTTATATAATATGGTTAATAAACTTACTATATACATCCAATCGACCCCCAAGTGGTCCATTAATGATTAACCTATCATAATATATGTCTCTTGGCCGAACCTTAGATTTTTAGGAATTTAATATCAATTAATAATATAATATTTGTTTTAAGAACTCTTTTTTGTCAATTTTGACACTATTCAATAGTTGATTTTTGTGAAACTCATAACAGATTGATTACTTCGAAAAAAGTCAATTATATCAATCCTAATATATCATATTATCCTAGAAAATTAGTTTAATTCATTAAAAGTTTCATATTATATTTATTTGCGTATTTATAATATCACTTATTTTAATTTTTCACTATTATAGTAATTACTGCATCATCATTGTGTCATTTATAAAATAAATTATTTAATGTCTAAAAATTATAAATAAAATATCATTATTTAGGAAATCATTTTAGCTTTCTAGTGAATATTTAGAATCGAAAATCCAACATGTATAACCCTATGTAAAAATTGTTCTTCTAAAAGATGTAAGCTTATGCCATTTTTATTTTTTATTTTAGCTTTATTAATATAATGTGTCATTATCACTTACAAGTGGATCCATGGGGTCCCAAAATAGACCCCAAGATGCCCATGGTCGACCATGTATCAACCAATAGGGTTAAGACATGTTTTAGGGTAATTTAGTATTATTATAATATTATTTTTTTAACCCTTATTTACCGGATTTACCCTTAACCATAGTAAATAAAATATTTACCGCAGTAATTATTCAAAATGTCTAAAAATAAAAGTTACCTATTTACACAATTTGGACATCCTGATTCCAAATATGGAATCCATTTTTCTAAATTCAAAACACAGAAGTGGCAGAAATTAATTTAAAATTAATTCCCGCTGTCAAAACAAAAAGCGTGTTTTTAAGAGATAATAACTATCAAAAGATTGACACTTGTTAATGTTCGGTTTAATTGTAAAATTATGTCCAATGACCAACATTATATTAAATGGTAAAAATATATTCTAAATATACTTTAAAACCACTCAAATTAGCAATTTATCACTATTAATTATTTTGATTAAAAAAGTTGTTTTTAATTAAAATTTAGTAATTTTCACTATTCATCAAAATATGAAAGTTATCTGAAAAGTACCAAAATTTCACCTTAGGCTAAATTCGATATTACGAATCCAAAAATGAAGTCCATTTTGAAATATAAAATATATATAATTTCAAAAAGTAGGTATTACTATTCATAACGGCTAGTTTGATTGGTTGTGGTGTGTTAAAATCTCGAAGTTGCGTACAATGCACGTCATTGCATTATTCGAAAGGAAACATACCGAGGAAGCTTGGGGTGTTACACTATTCACCAAAAAATTATTTTAATCCCATTGAACCACATTTTACTTCCTAATGATAACCATGTATGTCGGATTTTTGAAAATAAAATCACAGAAGCGGTAATGATTCATTTAAACGAAAAATCAGTTTTTTAACTACCACATAATGGGTTTCATTATTCATCAAAAATTGAAGTTTTTCAGAACAATGCCGAAATTTCACCCTAAGATATAATTGCTATTCCGAATTCAAAAATGGTGTCTATTTTAGAAAATTACAAACATATAAGTTTCATTAATTAATATTATAACAAATTCCCACTGTCACAACAAATAGCGTGTTTTTAAGAAACAATATATATCAAAAGATTGATAATTGTTTATGTCCAATTTCAAAGTGAAATTAATTTTAATGAAAACCATTGGATAAAATGGTAAAAATATATTCTAATTATACTTTAAAACCACTCAATATTATAATTTATCATTATATATTATTTTTATTAAAAACGTTGTTTTAAGTATTTTTCACTATTCATAAAAAAATGGAAGTTCTCAGAAAATTACAAAAAATTCAACATAGGATAATTTTGATATTATGAATACAAAAATGAAGTCCATTTTGAAATATAAAATTTCTATAATTTTAAAAAGTGGGTATTACTATTCATAATGGGTACTTAGATTAGTCCAGTGTGTTAGAACTCGAATATGCGTACAATGCAAGCTATTGCATTATTGAAAGAGAAGCGTATCATGGAAGCTCGGGGTGTTACATTCTCCCCTCCTTCAAATAATTTCATCCTCGAAATTTCATATAATATCACTGTATAAAAATACTCGGGTGATTCTTCATCATAAGTTCCTCGGGTTCCCACGTTGCCTCCTCCATCTTATGATTTCTCTGTAGATCATTTACCAGACGAGTCGCCCGGTTTCTCAGCACTTGTTCTCTTGTATCAAGAATCCTGACGGGCTCTTCACAATCAGAGAGATTGGCTTCCAGTTCTAATTCCTCATAGGTGAGTACATGCGTTGGGTTAGGCATGTATTTTCTCAACAGTGATACGTGGAATACATCATGAACTATGGAGAGACTTGGCAGCATTGCCAAACCGTAAGCTACAACCCCAATTCGTTCTAGAATTTCAAAGGGTCCGATGTACCTGGGACTCAATATACCCTCCTTACCAAAACGTATAACTCCCTTCCATGGAGATACCTTCATGAAAACATGATCTCCTACCTGAAATTCCAAATCCTTCCTTCGGATGTCGGCATAACTCTTATGCCTACTTTGAGCTGCTTTGATGTGGTTTTGGATTACTTTCACCTTTTCCATCGTTTACTCAACCAGTTCTGGGCCGAAAAGTTTCTTTCACCAACGTCATCCCAACAGGTTGGTGTGCGAAATCTCTTTCCGTATAACGCTTCATATGGTGCCATCTGAATACTTGAATGGAAGCTATTGTTATAGGAAAATTCTACCCGAGGTAAATATTGATCCCATATTCCTTGAAAGTCAAGTGAGAATGCTCTCAACATGTCTTCTAATGTTTGAATAGTTCTTTCTGATTTTCCATCTGTTTGAGGGTGGTAAGCAGTGCTAAAACGAAGTTCAGTATCCAAGGCCTTCTGATGACTTTTCCAGAATTTTGATGTAAAACGGGGATCATGATCTGAGACAATCGATAGGGGTACTCCATGAAGTATCAAAACTTCATTAATATATAGTATTGATATACGTTCAAGTGGTAGATCTTCCCTTGTAGCAAGAATATTTGCTGACTTCGTGAGACGATCAACAATAACCCATATTGCGTCATTCCTTCTAGGAGTCTTTGGTAGTCCCATGACAAAATCCATCATAATATTATCCCATTTCCACTCAGGTATGGGAAGAGGTTGCAATACTCTACAAGGAAGTTGCCTTCTATCTTTCACTTGTTGAAAAACCATACATCATGACGCAAAATCAGCAATCTCCCTCTTCATGTTGTCCCACCAAAAATGACCCTTTAAATATCTATACATTTTGGTGCTCCCAAGGTATATAGAGAAATTGGAACTATGAGAATCATCCAACGATTTCCTCTTTAAATCATGTATATTGGGAACACCAATTCTCCTCCCAAATTACAAAATTCCATCCTTAGAGACAATATGGCCAATAAAAGCAATCTCTTGAAGCCAGAATTCACACTTGCTAAACATCCCATATAATTCATGCCTTTTAAGAGTCTTCAAGATAATGCGCAAGTGATTTTCATTATCATCGTAGATTTTGGAGTATACCAAGATATCATCAATAAATACCACCACAAAATCATCAAGATATTCCTTGAAAACTCTATTAATTAGATCCATGAACATAGAGGGTGCATTAGTCAATCCGAAAGGCATTGCTATAAACTCGTAATGCCCGTATCTTGTTCGAAATGCAGTCTTCGGAATGTCTTCCTTCTTCACACACAACTGATGGTATCCAAATCGAAGGTCAATATTTGAAAAGTATTGATCTCTATGCAATTTGTCAAATAAATCATCAATTCAAGGTAGGGGATACTTGTTCTTTATTGTTATAGCATTGATCTCCCTATAGTCAACACACAACCTCATAGATCCATCTTTCTCCTTAACAAAAAGGATAAGGGCTCCCCATGGAGAAACACTAGGGAAAATTAATCCCTTATTACTCAATTCATCTAGTTGTTTCTTTAGTTCAGCTAATTCCATAGTGGCCATCCTATAAGGGGTCTTCGATATAGGCCTTGATCCAGGAATTAAATCAATGGAAAACTCAACTTATCATTCTGGAGGATGTCTAGGAAAATCTTCCAGAAACACATCTACATATTCATTCACAATAGGTACATCCTATATTTGAACATTCCATTCTTCGCCCTTAGTCATTTCATTCTCTTCCGCCCCAATAATTGAATTTAGTTGAGCTACTGGGGGTGGATCTAAATAATAATTTGGTGGTGATGATTCTGTTATAAAAATAAGGTGTTCCTTATCATCATCATCATAAATCGTAACCTCCTTCTTCTTACAATAATTCTTTGCATCATAGTTTGAAATCCAATCCATACCGAGGATTATATCAAACTCAATCATAGGTATGATAATGAGACCAGCAGATAAAAACAACTATGTGCTCTAATGGGGACTGATTCACAAAACCTTGTTGCAATAATATTTCCCTTAGGAGTTTTGACTGACAATTCTCTTGTTAAATCAAATTGGAAATATCTAATTTTCTTAGCAAACTGGGAAGATATGAAACAATGTGATTTTCCAGAATTAATTAATTCATTTTCTAAACTTGAGGAAACCATTAAATTACCTGCCACCACGTCTTTCGAAGCTTCAATCTCAGTAGTAGGGATAGAACAGGCTTGGCCTTGATCCCTTGGCCTTTTCTGAGGTATGTTCCCCTGACTCTTAGGACATTCATTTGCATAATGTCCCATCTCTCTACAATTATAGCATTCCACATTGACAGAAACTTTCTTTCGCTTGCAATCATGAGCATGGTGGCCTTTTTCACCACACTTGTAACAGACTCACATTCCCTTGAAGCATGTACCGGGGTGTTTCTTCCCACATTTACTACAGGACTGATATTCAATGTTTCCCTTCTTCCCCTTATTTCCATTTCCAGATTGATCATAATATCTCTTCTTTTCTTTCTTTTCTTTAAAGTCATAAGACTTAGAGAATTCCTTTTCACATTAAACATGAATAAAGGAAACATAAGATTTCCATACTTCAACCACAAGATATCAACACAACACATTGATATAATAAAAACTTCGCCAAAACCATTTTCAATACCAAAATAATAGAAAATTAAAACATTGTAATTATTTTTCTTTTAAAAAAAGTTATGGCTTATAGAGGAAGCCGAAACTCAAATAATTGTCATGGCGGTGGAGAAGTCGTTGTCACCACATACGTAAGAAAAAACATTCGTTTTGTCGTTTAGTAAAAACGCTTCATATAAAATGATTCCTTTTGAATAAAAGTTAATGTCAAAGGGGGTTTATACACCGTATAAATGAAAGTTTTGTATAAAACCAAATATGCCTCAATGAAAGGAGATTGAGACGAAGTCCTTTCAAATATCATTTTTAAAATAAAATAGATCTATTATGTTTATTTAATATAAGTACACATAAAGAAATTACAAATACAAGATAGGACATTATAATATCAAAACATAATTTGAAAGTGGGAGATTAACCCAAAGAGTGGAAATTGGGTTAAGAAATTCCCTTACCTCGTGTCCGACTTGACTCGACTGCTCTTTAACCTCCTGAATTATAAACTAGAGTTAATCTATACCTTCTTGAGAACCTTTTTAAAGTTCATTATTCCTTTTATTTCACTTATTAACATGTTATGAACATTATTTAATTATTTAATTTAATAACGGTCGTTTTGTCGATCTTAGGTACTTGAGTCAAAAATAACCTTGTTATAATTACACTTTGTTCATGTGGTAAAATATCCATTATATCCATAATTATATTCATGATGTAGATATCATATACATCATATATAACCAGTATATACATTCATTTATAATATTACATAACATTTATAGGTAAGTAATGAAATTCACCGTTCATGGAGATGGTAATCCATACTTACGCATGAACGCTACTTTCATTTCTATTTCATATTTAATGGAATGAAGTTATAACTATATAAAGGTATAATATAATTCCAGTATAATATAATGTATAATACCATTTACTCCATCCTTTATACATTCCACATATGGAATTAACGAGTCAAATCATTTTCAGAGTGTGGTAGTCCGCACTTCCTAAAATGAGAATATCACATTTACCCATAATGGAAACCATAAAGGTATGCCGTAAATGAAAAATACAGAATCTTAAAGAAAACATAAACATATTATATATCATATATAAATATATTGAAATCTTAATGGAATCCTTTGAAGGTGTAATATGAGTGTTGAACAATCATCGTTTCGTGAGGCAGAAATTTTCCATTCACAGAAACAGTATGTTCTTTAACCATTAGATGTAGGTGGGTGTAAGTGTAGCTCGATTCCTTCTTATAAAAACAAACTAGTATATTTGATATACTGTTTTTGTTTACAAATAAAGGAACAAAAAGAGTTTAAGCGGTTGGAGAAGAAAAATAAAACAAAATAACATAAGGGGAGACATTACCTTAAAATCGGGTAACTCTTTTTTGATTTGATCCAAAGGCATCCTTGGGAATAATTCTGCCCAAAGTGAGGCTTCTAGGAGTAAGAGAGGGAAGTTTAGAGATTATTTGGGAAGATTTTGGCCGAGACAAAAGGCTTTGATGGTGTGAGTACGGTGGTAGTGGTGGGGGCCTTTTATAAGAGGACAAGAGGGGCACTCTTGGAAAGTCATGAAAATTTACATTATTATATAATGAGTTTCGGATTTTAAAGGTCCCACACTGATATTGTTCGAGGATAAGGTGATAAGGGTTCGAAATATACTCATACAATAGGTTTTTGACAAGTTTACATCTTTGATTTTACAGTATCTTTTTATTTTATTTAAATCGTTAATTAATGAGGTAATCGCTGCATCATCATGGTGTCATAAATAATTTAATTTATTTAATGTATAAAAATTATAAAAAAATTATCATGATGTAGGAAATAATTTTATATTTCTAATTAATATTTATAGTCAAAAATATGACTTGTATAACCCCATTTAAAAATTGTTTTAGTAAAACAACACATGTTTGTGACATTTATATTTTATCATTAAATAAAACATTTTTAATGTCATTTTCCTACCAAAGTGGCTTCATGGGGTCCCCAAGTTGACCCATGGATTGTATTGGTCGGCCATGACTCATAAAATATGGTTAGGATAAGTTTAAAGGTATTTTCATATTTTTATAATATCATTTTTACCTTACATTTCACTAATTACCTATAATCACAATTAATTAAACTTAAAATTTACTATTCACCAAAAAATTATTTTAATCCAATTGAAACACATTTTACTTAATAATGACAACCATGTATGTCGGATTTTTGAAAATCAAATCACAGAAGTGGTAAGTTTTCATTTAAATGAAAAATCAGTTATTTAACTACCACTTAGTATTTTCACTATTCATAAAAAATTGAAGTTTTTCAGAACAATGCCAAAATTTCACCCTAAGCTATAATTGATATTCCGAATTCAAAAATGATGTCTATTTTACAAAATTACAAACATATATGTTTCATTAATTAATTTTATAACTAACTCCCGCTGTCACAACAAATAGCGTGTTTTTAAGAAAAAATATATATCAAAAGATTGACAATTGTTTATGTCAAATTTAAAAGTGAAATTAATTATAATGAACACCATTAGATAAAATGGTAGAAATATATTCTAATTATACTTTACAACCAATAAATAGAATAATTTATCACTATAAATTATTTTTATTAAAAAATTTGTTTTAAATATTTTTCACTATTCATAAAAAAATAGAAGTTCTCAGAAAATTACAAAAAATTCTACATAGGGTAATTTCGATATTACGAATACAAAAATAAAGTCCATTTTGAAATATAAAATTTCTATAATTTTAAAAAGTGGGTATTAATATTCATAATGGCTACATTGATTAGTCCCGGTGTGTTAGAACTCGAATATGCATACAATGCGAGCTATTTCATTATTGAAAGAGAAGCGTATCGTGGAAGCTCGGGGTGTTACATTCTCCCCTCCTTCAAATAATTTCGTCCTAAAAATTTCATATAATATCACTGTATAAAAATACTGGGGTGATTCTTCATCATAAGTTCCTTCGATTCCCACGTTGCCTCCTCCATCTTATGGTTTCTCCATAGAACTTTTACTAGACGAGTCGTCCGGTTTCTCAGCACTTGTTCTCTTGTATCAAGATTTCTGACGGGCTCTTCGCAATAAGACAAATCAGGTTCCAGCTCTAATTCCTCATAGGTGAGTACATGCGTTGGGTCAGGCATGTATTTTCTCAATAGTGATACGTGGAATACATCATGAACATTGGAGAGACTTGGCGGCATTCCCAAACGGTAAGCTACAACCCCAATTCGTTCTAGAATATCAAAGGGTCTGATGTACCTGGGACTCAATTTACCCTTCATACCGAAATGTATAACTCCCTTCCATGTAGATACCTTCAAGAAAACATGATCTCCTACCAGAAATTTCAAATACTTCATTCGGTTGTCGGCATATCTCTTCTGCCTACTTTGAGCTGCTTTGATGTGGTTTTGGATTACTTTCACCTTTTCCATCATTTCCTCCACCAGTTCTGGGCCTACAAGTTTTCTTTCACCAACGTCATCCCAACTGGTTGGTGTGTGAAATCTCTTTCTTTATAACGCTTCATATGGTGCCATCTGAATACTTTAATGGAAGCTATTATTTTATGAAAATTCTACCAGAGGTAAATATTGATCCCACATTCCTTGAAAGTCAAGTGAGCATGATCTCAACATGTCTTCTAAGGTTTGAATAGTTATTTCTGATTGTACATCTGTTTGAGGGTGGTAAGCAGTTCTCAAACGAAGTTCAGTATCTAAGGCCTTCTGAAGACTATTCCATAATCTTGATGTAAAACGGGGATCACGATCTGAGACAATCGACAGGGGTACTCCATGAATTCTCACTACATCATTAATATATAGTCTTGCTAGACGTTCAAGTGGTAGATCTTCCCTTATAGCATGAAATTGTGCTGACTTCGTGAAACGATCAACAATGGCCCATATTGCGTCATTCCTTCGAGGTGTCTGTGGTAGTCCCATGACAAAATCCATCTTAATATTATCCCATTTCCACTCATGTATTGGAAGAGGATTTGATACTCCACCAGGATGTTGCCTTCTAGCTTTCACTTGTTGACAAACCATACATCTTGACACAAAATCAGCAATCTCCCTCTTCATGTTGTCGCACCAAAAATGTCTCTTTAATTCTCTATACATTTTGGTGCACCCAGGGTGTATAGAGAAATTGGAACTATGAGAATAATCCAACAATTCCCTCTTTAAATCAGGTATATCGGGAACAAAAAGTCTCCTCCCAAATTTCAAAATACCATCTTCATACACAAAGTCACTCAATCGCCCATCATTCATAGCTTTAATCTTCTTTTTCAACTCTTCATCATTGGACTGAGAAGACTTTATCCACCCTAGTAAAGATGGTTTGGCAAAAATTTGAAAAAGTTTAGATGTTTCACCCTCCATGGTGATTCCCATAACCATATTTACTAGATCCATGAAAATAGGATCCCATTCCACTCTCATCATGTTCAAAACTCCATGATCTTTTCTACTCATAGCATATGCAACCTTGTTTTCCTTCCCCAAGTGGTAGTGTATCGTGAAATCATAATCCTTGAGTAGTTCAAGCCATCTCCTTTGCCTCATGTTGAGTTCTTTTTGTGGGAAAATATATTTCAAACTCCTGTGATCGGTATATATCTCAAATTTTTCACCATATAGATAATGTCTCCACATCTTCAAGGAAGAGATTATTGCAGCTAACTCAAGATCATGAGTAGGATAGTTCTGGTCATGAATTTTTAGTTGTCATGATGCCTAGGAAATAACACTATCATTCTGCATAACGACACAACCAAGTCCTTTCATTGATGCATCGCTATAAATAACGAACCCATCATTCCTGGATAGTAGAGTCAATATAGGAGTATTGAATAATATTCTCTTCAGTTCATCAAAACATTCTTCAAACTCTTTTGTCCATAAAAATTTAACCCCTTTAAGTGTGAGATTCGTTAATGGGTTAGCCAATCGGGCAAAATTCCGGACAAAATGTCGATAATAACCTGCCAAACCAATAAAGCTACGTACCTCAGTTATATTCGTCTGTGCTGACCATTCATGGATTGCCTTGATCTTAGAAGGATGAATGGAAATTCCATCCATAGAGACAATATGGCCAAGAAACGAAATCTCCTGAAGCCAGAATTCACAGTTGCTAAAAGTCCCATATAATTCATGCCTTCTAAGAGTATTCAAGATAATGCGCAAGTGATTTTCATGATCGTCGTAGATTTTGGAGTATACCAAGATATCATCAATAAATACCACCACAAAATCATAAATATATTCCTTGAAAACTCTATTCATTAGATGCATGAATAAAGAGGGTGAATTAGTCAATCTGAAAGGCATTACTGTAAACTCGTAATGCCCGTATCTTGTTTGAAATGCTATCTTCGGAATGTCTTCCTTCTTCACACACAACTGATGGTATCCAGATCAAAGGTCAATCATTTAAATGTATTGAGTTCCATGCAATTGGTAAAATTAATCATCAATGCGAGGTAGGGGATACATGTTCTTTATTGTTATAGCATTGATCTCCTTGTAGTCAACGCACAACCTCATAGATCAATCTTTCTTCTTAAAAAAAGGACCGGGGCTCCCGATGGAGAAACACAAGGGAGAATATATAACGACCCATACTTTACATAAATCGTTATTACTTCAGAATTGAAGCACACTTATTAAAAAATATAACAAAACCAAGAAAGGACCGTATAAGTATAGTGTCTTTAGAAATTGGGAAACATAAACAACTGGTTCATAAAGCATAGACTTTGCCTCCCATTTATTTCATCATATCTAGAGTCCCTTTTTGGCATATTGTACTTAATAACCTTCTTCCTGCCCTGGGAAAATAAAACATACAAAACGGTGAGCTCAAATGCTCAGTAGGGTAAACAAAAGAAATACATAAGAACATAACTTTTGGAAATCCTATCCAGCAAAAGAGAACATAATATCATAACATGGGATAAATCATAGAAGTGAAATGTAATCCCAATAATCATAACATAAAACCTGAAACTTTGTGGCATACATATATTGTAACGCCCCGACCCCAGCTACCCAGAGCCGGTGCATTACTTCGTAACATTGGCATGATCCCAAAAGATCAAGTCTCGAAAGACCGATTAGTTTAGTAGCCTTGGAAACACTAGATACATTCATAAGTCTTTCATTACATCAAAATTAAACAAACTACAAAAAAACATGGTCTTCATAGTCCACACTCATATCTTCACTGATTATTCTTGCAAGTCAGTCATAAAATACTTCTTCACAACCTGGAAAATTTTTAAACATTGAAAGGGGTGAGCTCAAATGCTCAGTAAGGATAACAATAATGCGGAAGCTTTCATAAATAAACATTAACATTTAAGGCAATGTATAAATAAAACAAAAGCCTCTTAAACATGAACTTCAACATAATATGGCAAAAGTAAAATGAGATAATGCCATTTACTTCTTCACATGGATATTCTACTGGTCGAATAATCACATGTAATATCAATAACCACTTTCATAATGAGGGAATGTATAATGCCGGACATTCTGAAACATTTTGTCAAGGCCTCGGCCAAGACATCTAAAATGATTAAGGCCTCAGCCAAAACCATAAATCAAATTGGGAAAGGGCCTCGGCCAATTCCACGTCTAGTTGTCTCATGAGACCTGCCGATGCATCGAGGAGCTATAGCGGGCTCCACCCGTCACTTATTAAGTCCAATACATTCCTCATATGAACAGGTTTAAACATATCATAAACCATAACATAATCGTATCACATAAAACATGCATAAAGGAAACATAATATTTCCACATTTCAATCACAAGATATCAATACAACACATTGATATAAAAACGCTTTCAAAACCATTTTCAATACCAAAATAAAAGAAAAGTATATCATGGTATTTATTTTTCATTAAAAAAAATGATGGATTGTAGAGGAAGCCAAAACTCAAATAATGGTCACGGCGGCGGAGAAGTCGTTGTCGCCGCATAAGTACGGAAAGAAAAACATTCCCTTTTGTCGTTTAGCAAAACGCTTCGTATAAAAAAGATTCCTTTTGAATAAACGTAAAAGTCAAAGGGGTTTATACACCGTATAAAATAAAGTTGTGTATAAAACCAAATATGCCTCAATGAAAGGGGATTGAGACGAAGTCCTTAAAAGATCATTTTTAAAATAAAATAGATCTATTATGTGTATTCACTATAGGTACACATAAAGAAAGTAAAAATACAAAATAGGACATAATAACATCATGACATAATTTGAAAGTAGTAGATTAACCCAAAGAATGGAAGTTGGGTTAAGAAGTTCCCTTACCTCGTGTCTGACTTGACTCAACCGTTCTTTAACCTCCTGAATAATAAACTAGAGTTAATATATACCTTATTAAGAACCATTTTCAACTTCATTATCCTTATTATATCACTTATTACAATGATATGAACATTATGTAATTATTTAAGTTAATAATGTTCATTTTGTCGGTATTTGGTTCTTAAGTCAAAAATAGGCTTCTTACACTTACATGTTGTTAATTTGGTCAAAGGTTCATTATATCCAGAATGGTATTCATGATGTAGATATCATATATGTCATATATATCCAGTACATACATTCATTTATAATATTACATCACATTTAGAGGTAAGAAATGAAATGCACCGTTCATGGAGACGGTAAGCCGTACGTACGCATGAACGCTACTTCCATTTCTATTTCATATTTTCTGGAATGGAATCATAATGATATAAGAGTATATTATAATTCCAGTATAATAACATATATAATATCATTAACTTTATCCTTCACACATCCCACATATGGTATTAACGAATCAAATCACTTTCAGGGGGCGGTAGTCCGCGCTTCCTAAAATGAAGATATCGTGTTTTACCCATAATGGAAATCATAAAGTATGCCATAAATGAGAAATACAGAAGCATAAGTAAAACAAAAACATATTATATATCATATATAAAAATAGTGACATCTTAATGGCCACCTTTGGAGGTGTTATATGAGTGTTGAACAATCATCGTTTCGGGAGGCAGAATTTCGCCATCCACGGAAACCTTATGTTCTTTAACCATTTGATGTAGTTGTGTGGAAGTGTAGCTCAAATAAATCTTATAACAACATCCTAGTATATTTAAGATACTGGTGTTGTTACAAAAGAAGTAAATAAAAAGAGTTTAGGGGGTTGGAGAAGCAAAATAAAACAAAAGAACATGAGAGAATGAATTACCTTAAAAAGTGTAACTCCTTTTGAGTTGAGCCTAAAGGCTTCCTTTGAAAGGATTCTGCCCAAAGGGAATCCTCTAGGATGAGGAGAGGGATGTGGAGAGAGCAAATGGGCAGGGGTTGGCCGAGCCAATGGCTTGAAGAGTGTGTGAAATGAGGTAGAGGTGGGGGCCTTTTATAAGAGGAGAGGAGGGGCACTTTTGGAAAGTAAAGGAACATTACATTATTTGAAAATGTGTTTCGGTTTTAAAAGGTCCCACATTGATAGAATTCGTGGATAAGGTGATAAGGCATCGAAATCCACTCATCCAATTGGTTTTGGCCATGTGAAGTTCATAGATTTTATATTATCTTTCCATTTTATTTAAATCGTCAAATAATGATGTCATCGCTGCATCATTATTATGTCATAAATAATTAAATTTATTTAATGTCTAAAAATTATAAAAAAAATACTATGATATAGGAAATCTTTTTATCTTTCCAATGACTATTTATAATCAAAATTTGGACTTGTGTAACCCTACTTAAAAATTGTTTTAGTAAAACACTTTATGTTAGTGTCATTTTCACTTTAACATTAAATAAAAAGTAATTTATGTTATTTCCCAACAAAAGTGGATCCATGGGGTCCCCAAGTTAGGCCATGGCTTGTCTTGGTCGGCCATGACACAACCAATGAGGTTGGGACATGTGTCTAGGTCATTTAATATTATTAAAGTATTATTTATACCTTAAACTACCCTAATTACCACTAATCGCGATTAAGAACTTAATAAGTTACTATTCACCAAAAAATTATTTTTATCCCATTGAACCACATTTTACTTCTTAATGACAACCATGTATGTCGGATTTTTGAAAATCAAATCACAGAAGTGGTAATATTTCATTTAAACGAAAAATTAGTTATTTAACTACCACTTAGTGGTTTCACTATTCATCAAAAATTGAAGTTTTTCAGAATAAGGCCAAAATTTCACCCTAAGCTATAATTGATATTCCGAATTCAAAAATGATGTCTATTTTACAAAATTCCAAACATATTAGTTGCATTAATTAATTTTATAATTAATTCCCGCTGTCACAAAAAATAGCGTGTTTTTAAGAAACAATTTATATCAAAAGATTGACAATTGTTTATGTCCAATTTCAATGTCAAATTAATTCTAATGACCACCATTGGATAAAATGGTAAAAATATATTCTAATTATACTCTAAAACCACTCAATAGTATAATTTATCACTATGAATTATTTTGATTAAAAAAGTTGTTTTAAGTATTTTTCACTATTCATAAAAATTTTGAAGTTCTCAGAAAATTACAAAAAATTCAACATAGGCTAATTTCAATATTAGGAATACAAAAATGAAGTCCATTTTGAAATATAAAATTTCTATAATTTTAAAAAGTGGTTATTACTATTCATAACGGCTACTTTGATTTGTCGCGATGTTTTAGAACTCGAAGTTGCGTACAATGCAAGCTATTGTATTATTGAATGAGAAGCGTATCGTGGAAGCTCGGGGTGTTACATTCTCCCCTCCTTCAATAAATTGCGTCCTCGCAATTTGAAATTTTTCTTGGAAAATAAAAGGTTGAAAAGAGAAAATACCTTTGAGGAAAACCCACATCGGAAATAAGGTTAATAAATACATAACATTAAAAGAAAGCAGGATAAGTACAAAGGTCACCCGATATAGCCCACTCTAGGATTATATGAAAATATGGATATGGAGGAGAAACAAACCATCAAGGTCTGATGGAGAGTTACAGAAAACAGGATTAGGAGAAAGTTTAACCACAAGAAAATCACAAACTTGTGATTGGTTAAACGGTCATTGAACCCCAGTTGGAAAAGTTAACCGACAACATTTTTGTTTTAAGCTACCTTTTATAATGTTGAGGAATTTATTTAGGAGATTTACTAAGAACGTAAGGGAATATACATACTTGTTATGTATACTATCATTCGTTAATAAATTTTTGCCACAAACCCATCTTTTACTCCAAATGGTAACGGAACTCAAAAATATTCTATTTATCCTAATTGTATAAGGTTCCAAATGTTAACACATACCATTTAGATTAGTAAAACGATTTTGTAATAACCAGGGACTTCCTGTAGGCTAGTGGTAGGAAATAAAGGCTTGTCGCACTATGGTTGTGGGTTCGATTCCTGCAGCTGTGTCCGACGCGACGGGTTATTCCCCACCCTGCAGGTTGTCCTTTTTCTAAAAATATAGTATTATAGTATTCCAGAAATAATCTTCAGAAAAGTTTTAACCTTAAACAATACTATTCAAAGTTCAACTTAATCCATCCCAACATTTATAGTTATCCAAAATACCTCTGTCCAAACTTTCTCTAAAAGGTCTCTTAATTCCAAAATCAATTGTAACATCAGATTCCCCAAACAAAGAAAAGTTTCTCTTATTGTCACATACTAAAAATATGATTACCTTAATCATATTAAAACCTTACTGAAACCAACAAGTACTGCAGTACAATCCTTATATAGATCACATTATTCTAATAACCAGAATATAATCCATGAGTCCGAAAGCATCAATACATTAGTTATTCTGCTTCAACTGTAGTAATAGCATAAGATTGTCCTTGATCCCTTGGCCTTTTCTGAGGTAAGATTCCTTGACGCTTAGGACATTCATTTGCGTAATGACCCATTTCTCTACAATTGTAGCATTCAACTTTGACAGCCTCTTTCTTTCCCTTGCAATCACGTGCCTGGTGACCTTTTTCTCCACATTTATAACAGACTCCCATTCCTTTTAGGCAAGTACCAGGGTGATTCTTCCCACAATTATCACATAATGGAAAATCCTTCTTTCCCTTTTTCCCTTTATCTGTCTCTTGTTCCACCGTTCTCTTCTTCTCTTGCTTTACTTTGTTGTCATAAGACTTAGAGAATTCCTTTTCTGTCTTGATAGCACATGAGACTATATCTTCGTATGATGAGAAGGATTGTGATACTAAAGCTCGACGGAGAAATGGTTTTAACCCATCAAAGAAACGATCAATCTTACTCCTTGGGTTACGTATATAATCGGCAGCATGCCTCGCTAACCTTGTAAAGTTAGCCTCATACTTTGCGACATTCTCATCCTCCTTCTGCCTCAGACTCAGAAATTGCCTTTCCATATCTGCTCGATGGTCACGAGGAAAGTATTTTTCTAAGAAAAGCTCTTTGAACTCCCTCCATTCCATACTTGATACGTCGTCATCTTCCTTTGTGTTTTGAATCAGCGACCACCACTGATCGGCATCTCCAGTGAGGCGGTAAACTGCCATGACAACCTTCTCCCTTTCACTACTCCCCAAGGCATGGAATATTTTCTCTAAGGAATTTATCCATTGCTCAGCTACTATAGGATTTGTACTCCCATTGAAGGTTGGTGGTTGTTGCCTCATGAAGCGGTCTAACATTGATCCTCCACGTTGCGGATCAGGGTGCTCCATACGAGTAAGGTTGTTATTCATAACCTGCGTGAGTTGTCCCAGTATGGTGAGAAGCTGATCAACACCAGTTGTATCACTAGCTCCACCATAATTATCCTGAGCAGGAGGGCAATCCCTACACGGAGTTCGTGCATTGATACAGTTTCCATTCCTTCTACTAGGCGCCATTTCTAAACAATGGCATAAACTAGATTAGTTTATGAATCAAAATACATAATTCCATACTTGTAAAACACTTAACATAAATTGAACTAATTATGGATATAATCCATAATTATAAAAATGTATTCTTTGAGGAAGTATATACTCGTAACCCTTCATAGTGGTTTGTAAAGAAAATGGGAATTATCCAAAGCATATCCCCCGGGAGTGTCGTAACCAAGAGTGCAGCAAGGCCCGTTGTCGTGCACCAGTTCCCGTTCGAGTCTAGCTCAAAGCGGTGTTTTCGGGTTTTACCCCTAGGTACATCTGTGCCAGAGCCGCCTCTACCTGCTCGTATCCAGACAGGAATGTATTGCTTGGAAAACTCACAAAATCTCTACAATACCAATATTCTAAGATGTTCTTTTATACTAATCCTCAAAGTCTATCTTCGGGCTATGTGCTCTAATCAGAGTTTATCTAAATCTAGCTTCCAAGGTTAGTACTAAACTGCCTCTGATACCAACTGTAACGCCCCGACCCCAGCTACCCAGAGCCGGTGCATTACTTCGTAACATTGGCATGATCCCAAAAGATCAAGTCTCGAAAGACCGATTAGTTTAGTAGCCTTGGAAACACTAGATACATTCATAAGTCTTTCATTACATCAAAATTAAACAAACTACAAAAAAACATGGTCTTCATAGTCCACACTCATATCTTCACTGATTATTCTTGCAAGTCAGTCATAAAATACTTCTTCACAACCTGGAAAATTTTTAAACATTGAAAGGGGTGAGCTCAAATGCTCAGTAAGGACAACAATAATGCGGAAGCTTTCATAAATAAACATTAACATTTAAGGCAATGTATAACTAAAACAAAAGCCTCTTAAACATGAACTTCAACATAATATGGCAAAAGTAAAATGAGATAATGCCATTTACTTCTTCACATGGATATTCTACTGGTCGAATAATCACATGTAATATCAATAACCACTTTCATAATGAGGGAATGTATAATGCCGGACATTCTGAAACATTTTGTCAAGGCCTCGGCCAAGACATCTAAAATGATTAAGGCCTCAGCCAAAACCATAAATCAAATTGGGAAAGGGCCTCGGCCAATTCCACGTCTAGTTGTCTCATGAGACCTGCCGATGCATCGAGGAGCTATAGCGGGCTCCACCCGTCACTTATTAAGTCCAATACATTCCTCATATGAACAGGTTTAAACATATCATAAACCATAACATAATCGTATCACATAAAACATGCATAAAGGAAACATAATATTTCCACATTTCAATCACAAGATATCAATACAACACATTGATATAAAAACGCTTTCAAAACCATTTTCAATACCAAAATAAAAGAAAAGTATATCATGGTATTTATTTTTCATTAAAAAAAATGATGGATTGTAGAGGAAGCCAAAACTCAAATAATGGTCACGGCGGCGGAGAAGTCGTTGTCGCCGCATAAGTACGGAAAGAAAAACATTCCCTTTTGTCGTTTAGCAAAACGCTTCGTATAAAAAAGATTCCTTTTGAATAAACGTAAAAGTCAAAGGGGTTTATACACCGTATAAAATAAAGTTGTGTATAAAACCAAATATGCCTCAATGAAAGGGGATTGAGACGAAGTCCTTAAAAGATCATTTTTAAAATAAAATAGATCTATTATGTGTATTCACTATAGGTACACATAAAGAAAGTAAAAATACAAAATAGGACATAATAACATCATGACATAATTTGAAAGTAGTAGATTAACCCAAAGAATGGAAGTTGGGTTAAGAAGTTCCCTTACCTCGTGTCTGACTTGACTCAACCGTTCTTTAACCTCCTGAATAATAAACTAGAGTTAATATATACCTTATTAAGAACCATTTTCAACTTCATTATCCTTATTATATCACTTATTACAATGATATGAACATTATGTAATTATTTAAGTTAATAATGTTCATTTTGTCGGTATTTGGTTCTTAAGTCAAAAATAGGCTTCTTACACTTACATGTTGTTAATTTGGTCAAAGGTTCATTATATCCAGAATGGTATTCATGATGTAGATATCATATATGTCATATATATCCAGTACATACATTCATTTATAATATTACATCACATTTAGAGGTAAGAAATGAAATGCACCGTTCATGGAGACGGTAAGCCGTACGTACGCATGAACGCTACTTCCATTTCTATTTCATATTTTCTGGAATGGAATCATAATGATATAAGAGTATATTATAATTCCAGTATAATAACATATATAATATCATTAACTTTATCCTTCACACATCCCACATATGGTATTAACGAATCAAATCACTTTCAGGGGGCGGTAGTCCGCGCTTCCTAAAATGAAGATATCGTGTTTTACCCATAATGGAAATCATAAAGTATGCCATAAATGAGAAATACAGAAGCATAAGTAAAACAAAAACATATTATATATCATATATAAAAATAGTGACATCTTAATGGCCACCTTTGGAGGTGTTATATGAGTGTTGAACAATCATCGTTTCGGGAGGCAGAATTTCGCCATCCACGGAAACCTTATGTTCTTTAACCATTTGATGTAGTTGTGTGGAAGTGTAGCTCAAATAAATCTTATAACAACATCCTAGTATATTTAAGATACTGGTGTTGTTACAAAAGAAGTAAATAAAAAGATTTTAGGGGGTTGGAGAAGCAAAATAAAACAAAAGAACATGAGAGAATGAATTACCTTAAAAAGTGTAACTCCTTTTGAGTTGAGCCTAAAGGCTTCCTTTGAAAGGATTCTGCCCAAAGGGAATCCTCTAGGATGAGGAGAGGGATGTGGAGAGAGAAAATGGGCAGGGGTTGGCCGAGCCAATGGCTTGAAGAGTGTGTGAAATGAGGTAGAGGTGGGGGCCTTTTATAAGAGGAGAGGAGGGGCACTTTTGGAAAGTAAAGGAACATTACATTATTTGAAAATGTGTTTCGGTTTTAAAAGGTCCCACATTGATAGAATTCGTGGATAAGGTGATAAGGCATCGAAATCCACTCATCCAATTGGTTTTGGCCATGTGAAGTTCATAGATTTTATATTATCTTTCCATTTTATTTAAATCGTCAAATAATGATGTCATCGCTGCATCATTATTATGTCATAAATAATTAAATTTATTTAATGTCTAAAAATTATAAAAAAAATACTATGATATAGGAAATCTTTTTATCTTTCCAATGACTATTTATAATCAAAATTTGGACTTGTGTAACCCTACTTAAAAATTGTTTTAGTAAAACACTTTATGTTAGTGTCATTTTCACTTTAACATTAAATAAAAAGTAATTTATGTTATTTCCCAACAAAAGTGGATCCATGGGGTCCCCAAGTTAGGCCATGGCTTGTCTTGGTCGGCCATGACACAACCAATGAGGTTGGGACATGTGTCTAGGTCATTTAATATTATTAAAGTATTATTTATACCTTAAACTACCCTAATTACCACTAATCGCGATTAAGAACTTAATAAGTTACTATTCACCAAAAAATTATTTTTATCCCATTGAACCACATTTTACTTCTTAATGACAACCATGTATGTCGGATTTTTGAAAATCAAATCACAGAAGTGGTAATATTTCATTTAAACGAAAAATTAGTTATTTAACTACCACTTAGTGGTTTCACTATTCATCAAAAATTGAAGTTTTTCAGAATAAGGCCAAAATTTCACCCTAAGCTATAATTGATATTCCGAATTCAAAAATGATGTCTATTTTACAAAATTCCAAACATATTAGTTGCATTAATTAATTTTATAATTAATTCCCGCTGTCACAAAAAATAGCGTGTTTTTAAGAAACAATTTATATCAAAAGATTGACAATTGTTTATGTCCAATTTCAATGTCAAATTAATTCTAATGACCACCATTGGATAAAATGGTAAAAATATATTCTAATTATACTCTAAAACCACTCAATAGTATAATTTATCACTATGAATTATTTTGATTAAAAGAGTTGTTTTAAGTATTTTTCACTATTCATAAAAATTTTGAAGTTCTCAGAAAATTACAAAAAATTCAACATAGGCTAATTTCAATATTAGGAATACAAAAATGAAGTCCATTTTGAAATATAAAATTTCTATAATTTTAAAAAGTGGTTATTACTATTCATAACGGCTACTTTGATTTGTCGCGATGTTTTAGAACTCGAAGTTGCGTACAATGCAAGCTATTGTATTATTGAATGAGAAGCGTATCGTGGAAGCTCGAGGTGTTACATATATAATCATAGAGAATCATTTCTTATTAGTCAAGACTCATTTCCAAGACTATCTTAGTGGACAAAGTCCCTTTCTGAACCAAGTTCACTCCTCGTTTCAGTCCTGTTTGACTGAACCGGTATAACCTACCGTTCCAGCCATGTCTATCTCATGAGATATAAAATATTTACCCAATTCATTGGAGGGAGATATAGGTCACACCCATCTCATAATGATACCATTCTTATGTGTGCCACAAATTAATAAATCATACATCATTGCATAACCCATGTAAGAAAAATGGGATTCTTAAACAACATGACATCATAAAAAAATTCATATAAGATAAAGGAATTCATAAAAATAATTCCATCACAACATAATAAAATCAATGTAATAATAGGGATAGAAACAGAACCCTATAATATCTTATATGGAAAATAATTTTTATAAAACACTTGAACTCCATTCTTGAGGAAAATATCCTTTCTACTTCAAAAACATTTTCCATTCTTAACATATCATACAATTTTAAACTAAAAGAATTTGATTAAAAATAAACTTTAAAACTTGTAAAGGAAGATTCTTGGAAATACTGTTTTAAAAATCCATTCATACCGTATAAGTTAAAAAAACATTCTTCTCGTACTTTTTTCGGAAAAGTCAAAAAGTACCTCGTACGAAAAATGACAAAATATTCTTTTCATATCTTTTACTAAAAACTCACAGAAGGGTAAAATTGGATATAAAATATTTTTGAATGATATAAATATTAAATATTGAGGAAGCATGGATGTGGATGATAAAATACACCAATGTAAATTTCAAAGTATGAACAATCTCAGATAAAAATGAGATTGTGATATTTCCCTTACCTTAGGTCCGACTTGCTTTGTATGTGTCTGAACCTCCTGTATAAGGATTCAAATAATGTTATTGACTTATTCCAGAATAATACCTATTTTCATGATATCATATATGGTCATATTCTTAGCTTCTTAGTAGTAATATTTCTTTGCTACTTGTTATTCGGGTTTTTATAACTTTTTGTTCTTATGCGTGTTTTGTCGAATAAATTCTTATTCTTCTCTTTAGGTTATAGATAACTCATTTCCAGAATGTTATTAGTGTAATATATATCATTTTAATTCATTCAATTCATTTATATAATCATTATGAAATGAGTATCATGTAGAACGAGTCGCATCACATCGTGGAGACGGTATTTCGTACATACGCACGAGTGATGATATCGTTCCTATGATCGTGGAATTGTATTGGAGTGTATGTATAATATTTTAGAATCAATATAACTTTATAATAGTCATATATAGTCATTATTTACACCATTATACCCATCCAAGTAAGGTGGTGGTGGAAAATAGCTTACACCACATCGTGGAGACGGTATTCCGTATGTACGCACGCACGATGATTTCATTTTCCGTAGGATGGATAGATGGTTAAATAGAGTTGTTTCATACTTATAATAACATATAAGAATATGATTGATACTGATGTTATTACTTCATAATGAAAAAACTAAGGAAGAATAGGTTGAAGAAGAAAGAAATTGGAAAGGATCGGTAATGGATATTACCTCTTCTTTGAAGTGCTTCTTTGAGACCTCCTTTTAGGGCACTAAAATTGGTCTTTGAAGAAGACCAGGACCTCTAGGATGTCTCTAGGGAAGTGGAGAGGAGAAAATTTCAGGGGTTGGCCGAGCTTAAAGGCTCAATGTGGTGTGAGGAAGAGAGGGAGGAGGTGCCCTTTTATAAGGGAGGAGAGGGGCACCTTTGGAATAACTAAACATATTATTTTATTATAAATTCAAGTTCGGTTTTAAATAGCTCCAAATATATTTATTTCGATGATAAGGTGGGGATGGGTCGAAATCCTCTCATCCAACATAATTTAGACAAGTTTAGGTTCCTATTTTAACATTATCATTTAGATTTAACATTAATTTAAATAATTTTACTTTTACCGTGTCTTCTTGTGTTCTTATACTATAAGGTTAATAAACTTACTATATCAAGCCAAACGAACCCCATGTTGTTTATTATTAATATATATAACCTTATCTAGGTCATTTGGCCGAACCTTAGATTTTTAGGAATAAATTAACAATTAATAATATAATATTTTTTAAAAAAACTATTTTTTGTCAATTTTGACACTATTTAGTCAATGATTTTTGTGAAAATCATAACAGAATTATAAGTTCTAAAAAAGATAATTAAATCAATAATAACATGTCATATTAACCTTTAAAATTAGTGGAATTCATAAAAAGTCTCAAATTATATTTATTTGGTTATTTATAACATCAATTATGTCAATATTTCATTAATAAGATAATTTCTACATCATCGTTGTGTCATAAATAAATTAAATTATTTAATGTCTAAAAATTACAAATAAAATACCATTATGTAGGAAATATTTTTAGCTTTCTAATTAATATTTATAGTCGAATTTATATTATGTATAACCCCATATTAAAAATTCGTTAGTTATTAAACTTTGATTTTAACTATTTTAACACTTCGTTAAATAAATTAATAATAAATGTCCTAATCTAATCCAAGTGGGCCTAAATGGTCATATTTTATTCCTAAGTTTGCTTTTGGTCGAATTACAGTTGTACAATAGAATTAGGACATGTGTTAGGGTAATAATAATATCATTATTACCCTTAATTACCATATTTACTTTTAACCGTGGTAAAAAAAAATAAAAAGTTACTATTCACCAAAAAATTATTTTCATCTCATTGAACCACATTTTACTTACTGACATCAACTGTGTCTCTCGGATTTTTGAAATTCCACTCACAGAAGCGGTAAAATTATGTTTTATGAAAAATTAAGTTTTTTTAACGACCACTTAGTAGTTTCACTATTCATCACAAATTGAAAGTTTTCAGAAAAATACCAAAATTTCACCCTAGGCTAATTTCGATTTTACAAATCCAAAAATGAAGTCCATTTTGAAAAATAAAAATTATAAAATTTCAAAAATTGGTTATTACTATTCATAACGACTAGTTTTAATAATATTTTAATAGCATATCATTGTTTAGTGAAACTCGAAATTGCGTACGACGCAAGCTATCGAGGAAGGCCGCGGTTGCGTGTAAAGCAAGCCAAGCTAGTGTTGTGTGTAGTGAAAGATTCCTTTGATGATTTATATAAAATAAAAACAAAATATTTCACATAAAAGTCTCGGGTGTTACATTCTACCCCCCTTAAAATGATTTTCGCCTCAAAATTCTTCACTTTGTAACAAACAGATGATGATACCTCTCCCTCATCATATCCTCAAGCTCCCATGTAGCTTCTTCTAATTGGTGGTTCCTCAATAAAACTTTCATCAATCGAGTGGTCTTGTTTTGTAGGAGTTTTTCGCTACGATCCAGAATCTCTATTGGTTGTTCTTCATAAGAACGATCTTGCTCCAGCGGTACAACTTCTGAGCTAAGTACATGTGAAGGATCAGGAATGTACTTTCTCAGCAGAGATACATGGAACAAATCCTGAACTTGAGAGAGATTCGGTGGAAGCACCAATCTGTAAGCTACCTTCCCAACACGATCCAGTATTTCGAAAGGACAGATATATCTAGGGCTCAACTTCCCCTTCTTTCCAAATCTCATGACTCTATTCTAGGGAGATATCCGTAAGAAAACTTTATCGCCCACCTCAAACTCTGGGTCTTTTCTTCGGCTATCGGCATAACTTTTCTGTCGACTCTGAGCTGCTCTTATGCGTTGTTGAATAAATCTGACCTTTTCTTCCATTTCATCAATGAGATCAGGTCCTAATAGCTTTCTTTCCCCAACTTCATCCCAGCAAGTTAGAGTTCTACATTTCTTTCCATAGAGAGCTTCATAAGGAGCCATATGAATACTGGAGTGAAAGCTATTATTATAATAAAATTCCACCAAAGGTAGGTGTTGATCCCAACCACCTTTGAAATCCATAGAGCAAGCTCTCAACATATCTTCTAGAGTTTGAATTGTTCTCTCAGACTGACCGTCTGTCTGAGGATGATAAGTAGTGCTGAAACTCAACTCTGTATCCAGAGTATGCTGAAGACTTCGCCAGAACTTCGAGGTAAATCTCGGATCTCGATCAGATATAATAGAAAGTGGTACTCCATGAAATCTTACCACTTCCTTTACATATATCTTGTCAAGATGATCCAGAGAGAAATCCTCTCTAATAGAAATGAAGTGTGCAGACTTTGTAAGACGATCAACTATGACCCAGATAGGATTATTGCCTTTGGATGTTTTTGGAAGTCCTGTGACAAAGTCCATAGTGATGTTTTCCCATTTCCATTCGGGTATGGGTAATGGTTGTAACATCCCCTTAGACTTCTGTCTCTCAGCTTTAACTTGCTGACAAACCAAGCATCGAGAGACATATTCAGCAACATCTCTTTTCATGCCATCCCACTAGAAGTACTCTTTCAGGTCCCTATACATCTTCGTGCTTCCAGGATGAATAGAAAATGAAGAACTATGAGCCTCATCCAGCAGCTCCTTCTTTAATTCGGGGATGGGAGGAACACAAACCCGATTCCTGAACTTTATTATCCCATCACAATCCAGGTTGAATTCAGGAACATTTCTCACCTTCTTTTGTAACTAGACATCTTCTTTCTATTCCTCTTTAATCTTCACATGTATAGATGGTTGAATATTCATTTGAGAAAGATAAGATTTTTCCCCTTCCATTATAATTCCAAGATCCATCCTTTGTAAATCCATAAATAATGGATCTTTTGTGATCCTCATCATGGATAAACTAGCATGGTCTTGTCGACTTAATGCATCTGCCACCTTGTTTGCTTTCCCAGGGTTGTAATGGATTGAGCAGTCATAATCGTTAATCAGCTCCAACCATCTTCTTTGGCACATATTCAGCTCCTTTTGTGTGAAAATATACTTTAAACATTTATGATCAGTATAAATATCACACCTTTCACCATAAAGGTAATGCCTCCAAATCTTTAATGCAAAAATTACCGCAGCTAATTCCAAATCATGAGTTGGGTAATTTTTCTCATGTATATTCAACTGTCGTGAGGCATAAGCTATCACCATATCATTTTGCATAAGAAGACACCCCAATCCCTTCTTGGATGCATCACTGTAGATCACAAACCTTTCTCCACTACAAGGCAGTGTGAGCACAGGTGCACTGGATAACCTTCTTTTCAACTCCTTGAAATTCTCTTCACATTCCTCCGTCCAAACAAACTTAACTCATTTCCGAGTCAACTTGGTGAGTGGATTAGATAATCGTGAAAAAGCATTCACAAAACGTCGATAATATCCAGCCAAACAAAGAAAACTTCAGATCTCAGTCACTATTGTTTGTCTCGACCATCTTTTGATAACCTCTATTTTTTCTGGATCCACAGATATCCCCACTTTTGAGATTATGTGACCCAAAAATGAAACTTTTTGAAGCCAAAATTCACACTTGGTAAATTTGTCATAATGCTTCTCTTTTCTCAGGGTCTTCAATAGAATTCTCAAGTGATCTTCATGTTCTTCCTTTCTCTTTGAATATACAAGAATATCGTCTATAAAGACTACCACAAATTGATCAAGATAGTCTCTAAAGACTCTATTCATTAGATCCATGAAGATAGCATGGGCATTAGTAAGACCAAATGGAATCACTATAAATTCATAGTGTACATACCTTGTACGGAAAGCCGTCTTTGATATATCTTCCCTCTTGAGCCTTAATTGATGATACCCTGAATGAAGATCAATCTTGGAAAAGTATTGAGCTCCGCGTAGTTGGTCAAATAGGCCATCAATGCGCGTGAGAGGATATTTGTTCTTGATAGTGATCTTGTTAAGTTCTCAATAATCATTGCAGAGTCTCATTGATCCATCTTTCTTCTTAACAAACAGAACAGGTGGTCCCCAAGGTAATGCACTAGGGCGTATGAACCCCTTATCAAGATTCTCTTGAAGTTGCTTCTTCAATTCCTGCAACTCAATTGGGGCCATTCTATAAGGTGTCTTTGAAATAGGAAAATCACCCGGTACGAGTTCTATTGAAAACTCAACTTCACGATTCGGTGGAAGACCCGATAATTCCTCCAGAAAGACATCATCAAACTCCCATACAATGGGCATATTCTTATTTGTGAGTTTCTCACCAACCATTTGAGATAAATAACCTTCATTTAGTGGAATCAATACCCATAAAATGGAAGAAATTTCCACTGGAAGGTTATGTTCATCCTTGCATCGATAGAAGATCATAGATTGATCTGGAATATGAATTGTGACTTCCCTTCTTTGGAAATTGATATGAGCTCCATTTAGAGAAGGACAAGCCATGCCAAGAATCACATCAAATTCCACTATAGGAAGGATCACAAGATTTCCAGGAAGCACATTCCCAAAAACATCAATCGGAGAAGAATTATAAACTTTTGATGCGACTGTTGTGCCATTAGGGGTTGTCACAGCTAACTCAACATCTAACTGTTGAGGTAATGAGGTGATATCCTTAGAAAATTCTTCAGAAATAAAGGAGTGGGTGGATCCAGAATCAAATAAAACATTTTCTACTTTAGAGTGGATGGTAAGTGTACCTTTCAACACATCGTTATCGTACTCCACATCGCTGATAGAAATTGCATGTGACATTCCTTTGTATTTAGCCTTAAGAGTTTGTTGACGTCGACCATCATCATCAACCCTTGGATTTGGGCATTGATTGGCATAATGCCCCATCTCCTTGCACTTGAAACATTGATGTGTAGTAGGTTCATTCTGTGTATCCCTTCCTTTGTTTGCATCATTAGACATCTTCTTCCCATCATCGCGGCATTCAAATGCCCGATGACCTTCCTTTATACATTTGAAACATTTACTTGTCCCATTAAGACAACTCCCTCCATGTTTCATTCCACACTTTGTGCATAAGGGAATGCTCATCTTCTTTTCAGTGTGCTCTTCATATTTTCCTGTGAATTCCATTTTCCTTTTCTTATCAAATCCATATGACTGATGGGTTACTCCAATCTCCATCTCAACTTTGAGAGCACATCGAACGATTTCCTCGTAGCTATTGAAGTCCTTTATGGCTAAGGCCCTTCGAAGACATGGTTTTAAGCCACTAAAGAATCGATCGATCTTACTCTCAGGTTGGATAATAATACTAGAAGCGTACCTTGCAAGTCTTGTAAAATTTGCTTCATAGGTACCAACAGATTCATCATCCTTTTGCTTCAGTTCAAGAAACTCTTTCTCCATCTTTGTTTGGAGAATATGAGGGAAGTACTTATTGAAAAATAATTTCTTGAACTCTTCCCATTCCATGGACTCAATTTCATCCCTTTGCCTTGTATTTTTAATAAGATTCCACCATTGATCAGCATCACCCTACAAACGATACACTGCTAGGATGACTTTATCATTCTCAAAACATTGAAGAACTAAAAATATCTTTTTAGTAGTACTAATCCATTGTTCAGCAACTAATGGATCAGTAGACCCGCTAAATGAAGGTGGACGCTATCTCATGAAGGATTCAACAGAATGTTGCTCCTTCCTTTGTCGTTTGGAAGTCCTGCATGATTCGTAGCTTGAGAAAGATGTGTGAGCATGGCTACAAGATTTTGCATTCCAGCTCCCATAACGTTTGGTTGCTCAGGGGGACAATCATTGCATTGCCCGTCGCATTCCGCATTAAAACGGTTGCTTCGGGTTCCAGCCATTGACTAAAAAAAAGAAGAATAGTGTGAGCAACATTAATTATAATAGGAAAACCAAATAATCAAGAATAAAATTTCACACTTAAGGTCTTATCCTAGGTTTTTCATGGCCATTTCTAAAACACTAATATTGTGTTCTATTCTTAGACTTATCCTTAGGGTTCTTACTAAGGCTTTTACATCCTAGTTTCCAAATGTTGACTATACCTTTCCTCTGATACCAACTATAACGACCCATAATTTACATACATCGTTATTACTTTAGAATTGAAGCACACTTATTACAACATATAACAAAACCAAGAAAGGACCGTATAGGTATAGTGTCTTTAGAAACTGGGAAACATAAACAACCGGTTCATAAAACATCTACTTTGCCTCCCATTTATTACATCATATCTAGAGTCCCTTTTTGGAATATTCTACATAATAACCTAATTCCTGACCCGGGGAAATAAAACATACAAAAGGGTGATCTCAAATTCTCAGTAAGGATAAACAAAAGAAATACATAAGAACATAACTTTTGGAAATCTTATCCTGCAAAAGAGATCATAATATCATAACATGGGATAAATCATAGAAGTGAAATGTAATCCCAATATTCATAACATAAAACCTTAAACTTTGTGGCATACACACATAATCATAAAGAATCATTTCTTATTAGTCAAGACTCATTTCCAAGACTATCTTAGTGGACAAAGTCCCTTTCTGAACCGGGTTCACTCCTCGTTTCAGTCCTGTTTCACTGAACCGGTATAACCTACTGTTCCAGCAATGTCTATATCATGTGATATAAAATCTTTACCCAATGCATTGGAAGGAGATATAGGTCCCACCCATCTCATAATGATACCATTCTTATGTGTTCCACAAATTCATAAATCATACATCATTGCATAACTCATGTAATAAAAATGGGATTCTTAAACAACATGACATCATAAAACAATTAATATAAAAAAAATTCATAAAAAAAATTCCATCACAACATAATCAAATCAATGTAATAATAGGGATAGAAACAGAACCCTATAATATCGTAGATGGAAAATAATTTTGATAAAACACTTAAACTCCATTCTTGAGGAAAATATCCTTTCTACTTATAAAACATTTTCCTTTCTTAACATGTCATACAATTTTAAACTAAAAGAAGTTAATTAAAAATAAACTTGAAAACATATAAAATAATATTCTTGAAAATAATGTTTTAAAAATCCATTCATGTCGTATAAGTTAACAAAACATTCTTCTCGTACTTTTGTCAGAAAAGTCAAAAAGCACCTCGTACGAAAAACGACAAAAGATTCCTATCATATCTTTTACTAAAAACTCACCGAAGGGTAAAATTGGATATAAAATATTGTATAAGGATGTAAATATTAAATATTGAGGAAACATGGATGTGGATGATAAAATACACCCCAGTAAATTTCAAAGTATAAACAATCTCTGGTAAAATTGAGATTGTGATATTTTCCTTACCTTAGGTCCTACTTGCTTTTTAAGTGTCCGAACCTCCTGTATAAGGATTTAAATAATGTTATTGACTTATTACAGAATAATACTTATTTTTATGATATCATATATGGTCATATTAATAGCTTCTTAGTAGTAATATTTCATTGCTACTTGTTATTCGGGTGTTTATAACTTTTTGTTCTTATGCGTGTTTTGTCGAATAAATTCTTAATCTTCTCTTTAGGTTATAGATACCTCATTTACAGAATTTTATTAGTGTAATATATATCATATTAATTCATTAAATTCATTTATATAATTATTATGAAATGAATATCATGTAGAACGAGTCGCATCACATCGTGGAGACGGTATTCCGTACGTACACACGAGTGATGATATCGTTCCTATGATCGTGGAATTGTATTGGAGTGTATGTATACTATTTCAAAATCAATATCACTTTATAATTGTCATATATGGTCATTATTTATACCATTATACCACTCCAAGTAAGGTGGTGGTGGAAAATAGATTACACTATGGCGTGGAGATGGTATTCCGTACGTACACACGCGTGGTAATTTCATTTTCCATAGGATGGATAGATGGTTAAATAGATTTGTTTCATAATTATAATAAAATATCAGTATATGAGTGATACTTAAGTTATTACTTCATAATGAAACAAATAAATAAGAAGAAGTTGAAGAAGAAAGAAATTGGAAAGGATCGGTAATGGATATTACCTCTTCTTTGAAGTGCTTCTTTGAGACCTCCTTTTAGGGCGCTAAAATTGGACTTTGAAGAAGACCAGGACCTCTAGGATGTCTCTAGGGAAGTGGAGATGAGAAAATGGCAGGGTTTGGCCGAGAATTAAGGCTCAATGTGGTGTGAGGAAGAGAGGGAGGAGGTGCCCTTTTATAAGGGAGGAGAGGGGCACCTTTGGAATAACTAAACATATTATTTTATTATAAAGTAAAGTTCGGTTTTAAATAGCTCCAAATTGATTTATTTAGAGGCTAAGGTGGGGATGGGTCGAAATACTCTCATCCAATAGAATTTATACAAGTTTAGGTTCCTATTTTTACCTTATCATTTAGAATTAACATTAATTTAAATAATTTTACTTTTACAGTGTCTTCTTGTGTTCTTATACTATAAGGTTAATAAACGTACTATATCAAGCCAAACGAACCCGAAGTTTTTTATTATTAATATATATAACCTTATCTAAGTCATTTGGCCGAACCTTATATTTTTAGGAATAAAATAACAGCTAATAATATAATATTTGTTTTAACAACAATTTTATGTCAATTTTGACACTATTTAGTAATTGATTTTTGTGAAACTAATAACAGAATGATAAGTTCGAAAAAAGTTAATTAAATCAATAATAACATGTCATATTAACCTATAAAATTAGTTGAATTCATAAAAAGTCTCAAATTATATTTATTTGGGTATTTATAACATCAATTATGTCAATATTTCATTAATAAGATAATTACTACATCATCGTTGTGTCATAAATAAATTAAATTATTTAATGTCTAAAAATTACAAATAAAATACCATTATGTAGGAAATATTTTTATCTTTCTAATGAATATTTAAAGACGAATTTATATTATGTATAACCCCATATTAAAAATTATTTAGTTATTAAACTTTGATTTTAACTATTTTAACCCTTCTTTAAAAAAATTAATAATAAATGTCCTAATCTAATCCAAGTGGGTCTAAATGGTCATATTGTATTCCTAAGTTTGTTTTTGGTCGAATGGCACCTTTCCAATAGAATTAGGACATGTGTTAGGGTAATAATAATATCATTTGTACCCTTAATTACCCTATTTACTTTTAACCATGGTAAAAAAGTAAAAAGTTACTATTCACCAAAAAATTATTTTCATCTCATTGAACCACATTTTACTTACTGACATCAACCATGTCTCTCGGATTTTTGAAATTCCACTCACAAAAGCGGTAAAATTATGTTTTATGAAAAATTTAGTTTTTTTAACGACCACTTAGTAGTATCACTATTCATCAAAAATTAAAAGTTTTCAGAAAAATACCAAAATTTCACCCTAGGCTAATTTCGATATTATGAATCCAAAAATAAAGTCCATTTTGAAAAATAAAATTTATAAAATTTAAAAAATTGGTTATTACTATTCATAACGGCTAGTTTTAAAAATATTTTAATAGCATATCATTGTTTAGTGAAACTCGGTATTGCGTACGACGCAAGCTATCGAGGAAGGCCGCTGTTGCATGTAAAACAAGCCAAGCTAGTGTTGTGTGTAGTGAAAGATTCCTTTGATGATTTATATAACATAAAAACAAAATATTTCACATAAAAGTCACGAGTGTTACAGAATAAATCCCTTATTACTCAATTCCTCTAGTTTTTTCTTTAGTTCAACTAATTCCACGGTGTCCATCCTGTAACACCCCAGGTAAATAAAGAATATGACATTTTTATATTTATCCCTATTTGTGAATAAAAAGTCAATATTAATTTAAATTGAACTCTATGCTCGATGGCTTACCCAATATGCAACAACAAGTTCCTTTGAAATCATACATTGCACTCTAATAATAAAATAGTATTATTTTATATGGTAGTTAACACATAGTCGTTGTATTGACAAGAATGAATAAAAATAACTAAAATATGATTATATATGTTTGTTAAATGTTTTTACTTTTATCCAATAAATTTTAGAGGCTTAAAATACAAATGAATCCAATTTTAAGCATTGAATACACTGGTATTTTTATAAGATTGTTTTAATACCTTTTGATGGAAAACCAATTTTAAATCAAACTTTTGACAATTTTATAAGAAATATTTTTCAAAATAAACATATTATTTATGATTGGGACATTGAAATTTACATTGGGTTAATTTTTGGTATTTTTTCTGACAATGTTCATTTTTTAATGAATAGTGAAAAATACTGCATTGTACATCAAAACTGCTTTTTCATATAATTTATTTATATGGTTATGTTATCTTTTTAATTTGTTTTAAATTTTTATTAGAATATATTTTTACCATGTAATTCAGTGATGGTCATTGGGATTAATTTCACTTTGCAAATAGGCATAAACAAGAGCCAAACTTTTCATAAATATTGTTTCATAAAAACATGCTGTTTTCTCTGACTGCGGGAATTAATTAATAAATTAATTAATGTGACTTATATGTTTTGAATTTTTTAAAATACACTTCATTTTTGAATTCGGAATATCAAATATAGCTTAGGGTGAATTTTTGTGATTTTTCTGAAAAACTTCAATTTTTGATGAACAGTGAAACCACTAAGTGGTACTTATAAAAACGGATTTTTCCGTTTAAATGACATTTTTCCATCTTTGTGTTTTTAATTTCAAAAATCCGACATACATGGTTGTCATTAATATGTAAAATGTGGTTCAATGGGATAAAAATAATTTTTGGTGAATAGTAACTTATTATGTTTTTAATCGCGATTAGAGGTAATTGGTGTAGTTTATGGTAAGAATAATAATTTAATAAACTAAAATGACCTAGACACATGTCCCACCCTAATTGGATGTGTCATGGCCGACCAATACAATCCATGGGACAACTTGGGGACCCCATGGAGCCACTTTGGTTGGAAAATGACATAAATATCTTTTTATTTAATGTTAAAGTAGAAATGACACAAACATGAGATTTTTTACTAAAACAATTTTTACATGGGGTCATACAAGTCATATTTTTGACTATAAATAGTCATTGGAAATCTAAAATGATTTCCTACATCATAGTATTTTTTTTATAATTTTTAGACATTAAATAAATGAAATTATTTATGACATCATGATGATGCAGTGATGACATCATTATTTAACGATTTAAATAAAATGGGAAGATAATGTAATATCTAAGGCCTAAACATGTCAAAAACCTATTGGGTGAGTTTATTTTGAACCCTTATCACCTTATCCTCGAAATAAATCAATGTGGGACCTTTGAAATCCGAAACGCTTTTGAAAATAAAGTAACATTTTGTAACATTACAAGAGTGCCCCTCCTCTCCTCTTATAAATGGCCCCCACCTCTACCTCCATACCCACACTCCCAAAGCCTTTGGCTCGGCCAAACCCTGTCCATTTTGTCTCTCCACTTCCCTCTCTTACTCCTTTAAGCCTCACTTTGGGCAGAAGACTTCCCAAGGAATCCTTTGAGATCAAACCAAAGGGAGTTACCCGATTTTAAGGTAATGTCTTCACTTGTCTCCTTTGGTTTTATTTTGCTTTTCCAACCCCCTAAACTCTTTTTATTAATTTTTTTTGTAACACATCAAGTATCTTCAATAAAATAGGATGTTGTTATAAGAAGTATTCTAGCTACACTTACACACACCTACATCTATTGGTTAAAGAACATACTGTTTCCGTGGATGGCGAATTTCTGCCTCCCGAAACGATGATTGTTCAACATTCTTCTAACACCATAAAAGGAGGCCATTAAGATGACACTATATTTATATATGATATCTAATATGTTTATGTTCTAATTAATCTTATTTATTTTTCAGTTATGGCGTACCTTTATGGTTTCCATTATGGGTAAACACGATATCATCATTTAAGGAAGTGCGGACTACTGCCCCCTCAAAGTGATTAGATTCGTTAATACCATATGTGGTACATATAAAGGATATATTTAATGATATTATATATTATTCCATACTGGAATTAAAATACTATTATGTATCATTATTTTTTAATTCCATTAAATATGAAATAGAAATGGAAGTAGCGTTCATGCGTACGTACGACTTACCGTCTCCATGAATGGTACATTTCATTTCTTATCTCAAAATGTTATGTAATATTATAAGTACATATATAATGGATATATATGTAATATATTAAATCTAAATTATTGATATCATTCTGGAATTATAACATATATATATCTCTCTCATTTTGTTTTAATTCCATTAATAAGACAAAAAATGAAAGTAGCGTTCATGCGTACGTACGGCCTACCGTCTCCATGAACGGTGCTTTTCGTTTTTTATCTAAAAATGATATGGAATAGTATAAAATGAATATTTAATGGATATATATGATATTTTAATCGTTAATACTATTCTGGAAATTATTTACTTATAACTACATAGGCAATGTTTTTTCAAACAAGTTCATTTTTGACTCATGTACCAAACATCTGTAAAAACGTTTGATATGAACTAACATTATTAAAAAATTATTATAACATTATAATATGTGATATGAACTGAATAATAATCTCTAAAGGATGTACTTAGGCAATTATTAATTGACCAAAGTTTATTATTCAGGAATATAAAGAAACGAACCAGACAAGTTGGACTTGAGGTAAGGTATCCTACTCCACTCTTTCTTTTTAAGTACACTCGTTTATGTCATTCCTTTTAAGGCTAATATATATTGTTATTGGGATGTTATTTTATATTAATCTTACTGTAATTTTTATGTTCATGTGATGAGAGACCCAATTCTCTCTCATCAATACATTTTGGATGTTTTGAGTGGCGTCGTTAGGCTGCCGAATTTTCATAAGAGATCTAACCCCTCTCTCTTTCTTTTTAAGTACTCTCCTTTAGTAACTTCTTTTATGCTCCTCTTTGTTATGTTGGGGGATGTTATTTTATATTACTCTTTCTATAAACATTATGTTAATATGATTTGATACCCTATTTGATCTCATCAATCCATTTTTGGAAGTTTTAAGTGGCGTCGTTAGGCTGCCGAGTTTTCGTAGGGGATTTTTCATCTGACTTTTATTCCCATGAGATTTATGCTACATTTTCCAAAATTACCTTTGAGTGGTGTATGTACTGCCCATTATTTTACTCATTGTGTAATATAAATTCTTTTATGAGTATTTACATCAATGTTTTATTGTCCTTCTTTCACGAGGTGTATGTTTCGAAAGATACCCATGTCGGTAAGGGAACCTTTCACCCTCTTCTTTTTAAAAGACTTATGTTGTTGGGTATTTTAATTTACATATTGTTATGTTGGGATATGTTCTCATATATCCTTATTGATGTATATTTTATGTCCAAGTGATGAGATACCCTTTTTTTATCTCTCATCAACTCATTTTGATGTGACGCTGTTAGGCTGTCAAGGGAACTTCTTAACCCAATTTCGATTTCTTTGGGTTCAATATGTAGTTATTGAATATGCCATCCTTTGAATATGTGTGAATAACCTTTGATTATTTTACACTTAATATCCACTTATATTTGGGGTATTCGTTTGTCACACATAATTATGAAATTGATTTATCCTTAGACCAAGGATACCATCATTGTAAGGGACTTCGTCTCAATCTCCATTCATTGAGGCATATTTTGTTTTATACACAACATTCTATTGTACGGTGTATAAACCCCTTTGAATTTTACGTTTATCCAAAAAGGAATATTTTTTTATACGAAGCGTTTTACAAAACGACAAAAGGGAATGTTTTTTTCATACATATGTGGCGACAATGACTTCTCTGCCGCCGTGACCATTATTTGAGTTTTAGCTTCTTCTATAATCCATACCTTCTTTTTAAAAGAAAAATAAATACCATGTTTTACTTTTCTTTTATTTTGGTATTGAAAATGGTTTTCATAATGTTTTTATATCAATGTGTTGTATTGATATCCTGTGATTGAAAGGTGTAAATGTTATGTTTCCTTTATGCATGTTTTATGTGATACAATTATGATGAGGTTCTTGGGAATTATTATGAAGATGAGTTGTTCGGTGATAAACTAAGGGCGGGTGAGCCCGATATTGCTCTCCAATGCATTGGGTAATGGGAAGGAGTGAAACGTTAAGGTTTCCCCGAAGAGATTTAGGGAATATACTATGGTGGGTATTCCAAATGTAACCAAGAGGGTTACTCTATATGTAATAATGTTATGAATGCCTCAATTTACCTTTTATGTCTTATGATTTATATGATTTATTCATGATTTGATGAGGTATGTTAAAGTGCCTTTTTTATGGGTAAAGTTTGATTTCATTCTTATATATATATGAACTCATGTTTCCTTTCCATATTTTTTTATAATCCTTACTGAGATTTTTATGCTCATCCCAAGTTTTTGAAATGTTTTTCAAAGGTAAAGGGAAAGGTACATGATGGGATGATAGTGTCAGGGATGTGTCAAGAAAGAATCCATGTATTATTTTAAATATGTTTCCGTTGATGGGAAAAATGAATACTGTCTTTTATGTAACCACTTTGTTTATATGTGGAATGTAATGAAAGTTTCATGATCTAATTCTCTAAAACTGTAAACCTAAAAAGATCCTCAATGTGTAATCTTGTAATAACTCAAGATTAAGTAAGGTTTAAGGCTGGGGCCTTATACATCCTATAAGGGGTCTTAGATATAGGGCTTGATCCAGGAATTAAATCAATGGGAAACTCAACTTCTCGTTCTGGAGTATGTCTAGGTAAATCTTCCAGAAACACATCTACATATTCTTTGACAATAGGTACATCCTCTATCTGAACATTCCTGTCCTCGCCCTTAGTCATTTCATTCTCTTCCTCCCCATTAATTGAATTTAGTTGAGCTACTGGGGGAGGATCTAAATAAGAATTAAGTGGTGATGATTTTGCTCTAAAAATAAGGTGTTCCTTATCATCATCTTCAAAAATCATAACCTCCTTCTTGTTAAAATAAATCATTTCATCATAGTCCGAAATCCAATCCATACCCAGGATTATATCAATCTCAATCATAGTAATGACAATGAGATCAGCAGATAAAGAACAGTTATGTGCTCTAATGGGGACTGATTCACAAAACTTTGTTGCAATAATACTTCCCTTAGGAGTTTTGACTGACAATTATCTTGTTAAATCAAATTGGAAATATCTAATTTTCATAGCAAACTGGGAAGATATGAAATAATGCTATGATCCAGAATCCAATAATGCATTTTCAAAACATGAGGAAACAATTAAATTACCTAACACCACGTCTTTAGGAGATTCAATATTAGCAGTAGTGATAGCATAAACTTGGCCTTGATCCCTTGTCCTCTTCTAAGGTATGTTCCCCTGACACTTAGGACATTCATTTGCATAATGTCCCATCTCTCTAAAATTATATCATTTAACATTGAAATAAACTTTCATTCCCTTGCAATCATGTTCTTGGTGGACTTTTTCACCACACTTGTAATAGACTCCCATTACCTTCAAGAAAGTACGGGGTGTTTCTTCCCACATTTACTGCAGGAATGATATTCAACGTTTCCCTTCTTCCCCTTATTTCTATTTCTAGATTGATTAGAGGATCTATTCTTTTCTTCCTTTGCTTTAAAGTCATAAGACTTAAAGAATTCTATTTCACATAAAACATGCAGAAAGAAAACATAGGATTTCCATACTTCAATCACAGGATATCAATAAATTACATTGATATAATAAAAACATTATCAAAAACATTTTAAATACCAAAATAAAAGAAAAGTAAAACATTGTAATTATTTTTTTTAAAAAAAGTTATGGCCTATAGAGGATGCCGAAACTCAAATAATAGTCATGGAGGTGGACAAGTTGTTGTCACCACATACGTAAGAAAAAACATTTCTTTTATTGTTTAGTAAAAACGCTTCTTATAAAAAGATTCCTTTTGAATAAACGTAAATGTCAAAGTTGGTTTATACACCATATAAATGAAATTTTTGTATAAAACCAAATATGCCTCAATGAAAGGGGATTGAGACGAAGTCCTTACAATGATCATTTTTAAAATAAAATAGATCTATTATGTGTATTTACTATTATTACACATAATGAAAGTACAAATACAAGATAGGACATAATAATATCATGACATAATTTTAATGTAGGAGATTAGCCCAAAGAATGGAAATTGGGTTAAGAAATTCCCTTACCTCGTCTCCGACATGACTCGACTTCTCTTTAACCTCCTTAATAATAAACTAGTGTTAATATCTACCTGCATAAGAACCATTTTCAAGTTCATTATTCCTTTTATATCACTTATTACCATGTTATGAAAATTATGTAATTATTTAAGTTAATAATGGCCGTTTTGTCGATTTTGATATTTGAGTCAAAAATAAACTTCTTATAATTACACATTGTTCATGTGGTAAAATATCCATTATATCCATAATTATATTCATGATTTAGATATCATATAATTCATATATATATAGTATATACATTCATTAATAATATTACATAACATGTAGAGATAAGAAATTAAATGCACCGTTCATGGAGACGGTAAGTCGTACGTACGCATGAACGCTACTTTCAATTCTATTTCCTATTTAATGGAATGAAGTTATAATTATATTAAGGTATAATATAATTCCAGTATAATATAATGTATAATACCATTTACTTCATCCTTTATAAATCCCACATATGGCATTAACGATTCAAATCACTTTGAGGGGGCGGTAGTCCGTAATTCCAAAAATGAAAATATCACGTTTACCCATAATGGAAACCATAATGGTATGACATAAATGAAAAATAAATAATATTAAGGAAAAAATAAACTTATTATATATCATATATAAATATTTTTACATCTTAATGGCCACCTTTGAAGGTGTTATATGAGTGTTGAACAATCATCGTTTCGTGGGGCAGAAATTTTCCATCCACAGAAACAATATGTTCTTTAAACATTAGATGTAGGTGTGTGTAAGTGTAGCTCTAATAAATATTATAAAAACATACTAGTATATTTAATATACTGTTTTTGTTACAAACAAAATTAATAAAAATAGTATTAGGTGTTGGAGAAGCAATATAAAACAAAATAACATAAGAGGAGACATTACCTTAAAATCGGGTAACTCTTTTTTGATTTGATCCAAAGGCTTCCTTGGGAAGAAATATGGCCAATGTGAGGCTTCTAGGAGTAATAGAGGGAAGTTGAGAGAGTATTTGGGCAGAGGTTTGCCGAGCCAAAAGGCTTTGATGGTGTGAGTATGGTGGTAGTGGTGGGGGCCTTTTATAAGAGGAGAGGAGGGGCACTCTTGGAAAGTCATGAAATGTTACTTTATTATATAATGTGTTTGTATTTTAAAGGTCCCACACTTATATATTTCTAGGATAAGGTGATAAGGGTTTGAAATATAATCATCGAATATGTTGTGGACATGTTTATGTCTTAGAGTTGACATTATCTTTTTCTTTTATTAAAATCGTTAATTAATGAGGTAATCGCATCATCTTCATGGTGTCATAAAAAATTTAAATTATTTAATGTCTAAAAATTATAAAACAATTATCATGATGTAGGAAATATTTTTATCTTTATAATGTATATTTATAGTAAAAAATATGACTATTATAACCCCATTTAAAAATTGTTTTAGTAAAACAACTCATGTTTTTGACATTTTTATTTTAACATTAAATAAAAAGTTTTTAATGACATTTTCCTACCAAAGTGGCTCCATAAGGTCCCCAAGTTGACCCATGGATTTTATTGGTCGGCTAGGACTCATCCAATTGGGGTAGGACAAGTGTAATGGTATTTTCATATTTTTATAATCTCATTTTTACCTTAAATTTCACTAATTACCTTTAATCGCGATTAATTAAACATAAAAGTTACTATTCACCAAAAAATTATTTTAATCCCATTGAACCACATTTTACTTCCTAATTACAGCCATGTATTTCATATTTTTGAAAATCAAATTACATAAGTGTTAATGTTTCATTTAAATGAAAAATCAATTTCTTAACTACCACTTAGTGGTTTCAGTATTCATCAAAAATTGAAGTTTTTCAGAACAATGTCAAAAATTTTCCGTAAGCTATAATTGATATTCAAAATTCAAAAATGATGTCTATTTTAAAAAATTCCAAACATATATGTTGCATTAATTAATTTTATAAATAATTCCCGTTGTCACAACAAATAGCGTGTTTTTAAGAAACACTATATATCAAAAGATTGACAATTGTTTATGTCCATTTTCAAAGTGAAATTAATTCTAATGAACACCATTGGATAAAATGGTAAAAATATATTATAACTATACAGTAAAACCACTAAATAGTATAATTTTTCACTATGAATTATTTTGATTAAAAAAGTTGTTTTTTGTATTTTTCACTATTCATAAAAAATTGGAAGTTCTCAGAAAATTAAAAAAAATTCAACTTAGAATAATTTTGATATTACGAATACAAAAATGAGGTCCATTTTGAAATATAAAATTTATATAATTTTAAAAAGTGGGGATTACTATTCATAATGGCTACTTAGATTAGTCGTGGTGTTTTAGAACTCGAACTAGTGTACAATGCAATCTATTGCATTATTGAAAGAGAAGCGTATCGTGGAATCTCGGGGTGTTACATTCTCCCCTCCTTAAAATAATTTCATCCTAGAAATTTCATATAATATCACTGTATAAAAAGACTCGGGCGATTCTTCATCATAAGATCCTCGGGTTGCCACGTTGCCTCCTCCATCTTATGGTTTCTCCATAGAACTTTTACCAGACGAGTTGTCTGGTTTCTCAACACTCGTTCTCTTGTATCTAGAATCCTGAAAGGCTCTTCACAATAAGACAGATTGAGTTCCAGTTCTAATTCCTCATAGGTGAGTACTTGCATTGGGTCAGACATGTATTTTCTCAATAGTGATACGTGGAATACATCATGAACTTTGGAGAGACTTGGCGGCATTGCAAAACGGTAAGCTACAACCCCAATTCGTTCTAAATTTCGAAGGGTCCGATGTACCTGGGACTCAATTTACCCTTTTTATCGAAATGTATAACTCCCTTCCATAGAGATACCTTCAAGAAAACATGATCTCCTACCTAAAATTCCAAATCCTTCCTTCGGTTGTTGGCATAGCTATTCTGCCTACTTTGAGCTGCTTTGATATGGTTTTGTATTAATTTCACCTTTTCCATCGTTTCCTCCACCAGTTTTGGGCCTACAAGTTTTCTTTCACCAACGTCATCCCAACAGGTTGGTGTACGACATCTCTTTCCATATAACGCTTCATATGGTTCCATCTGAATACTTTAATGGAAGCTATTGTTATAGGAAAATTCTACTAGAGGTAAATATTGATCACACATTCCATGAAAGTCAAGTGAGAATGACCTCAACATGTCTTATAAGATTTGAATAGTTCTTTCTGATTGTCCATCTGTTTGAGGGTGGTAAGCAGTGTTCAAATGAAGTTCAGTATCCAAGGCCTTCTAAAGACTTTTCCAGAATCTTGATGTAAAACGGGGATCATGATCCGAGACAATCTAAATGGGTACTCCATGAAGTCTCACAACATCATTAATATATAGTCTTGATAGACGTTCAAGTGGTAGATCTTCCCTTATAGCAAGAAAATGTGATGAATTCATGAGACGATCAACAATAACCCATATTGAATCATTCCTTCTAGGAGCCTTTGGTAGTCCCATGACAAAATCCTTCATAATATTATCCCATATCCACTCAAGTATGGGAAGAGGTTGCAATACTTCACCAGGAAGTTTCCTTCTAGCTTTCACTTGTTGACAAACCATACATCTTGACACAAAATCAGCAATCTCCCTCTTTATGTTGTACCACAAAAAATTTCCCCTTAAATCTCTATACATTTTGGTGCTCCCAGGGTATATAGAGAAATTGGAACTATGAGAATCATCCAACAATTCCCTCATTAAATCAAGTATATCGAGAACACAATGTCTCCTCCCAAATTTCAAAATTCCATCTTCACACACAAAGTCACTCAATCTCCCATCATTCACAGCTTTAATCTTCTTTTCCAACTCTTCATCATTAGACTGTGAACACTTTATCCTTTCTAGTAAAGATAGTTTGGCAACCATTTGTAATTTTCTTGATGTTTCACCTTCCATGGTGATTCCCATAACCATCTTTACTAGATCCATGAAAATAGTATCCCTTTCCACTCTCATCATGTTCAAAAATCCATGATCTTTTCTACTCAAAGCATCTGCAACCTTATTTTCCTTCCCTGGGTGGAAGGGTATCTTGAAATCATAATCCTTGAGTAGTTCAAGCCATCTCCATTGCCTAATGATGAGTTATTTTTGTGCGAAAATATATTTCATACTCTTGTGATCGGTATATATCTCACAATTTTCACCATAGAGATAATGTCTCCATATCTTTAATTAAAAGATTACACCAGCTAACTCGCAGTCATGAGTAAGATAGTTCTACTCATGAATTTTTAGCTATCGTGATGCATAAGCAATAACCCTATCATTCTGCATAGGGACACAACCAAGTCCTTTCATTGATGCATTGCTATAAATAACGAACCCATCATTCCCTGATGGTAGAGTCAATATAGGAATGCTGAATAATTTTCTCTTCAGTTCTTCAAAACATTCTTCACACTCTTTTTTCCAGACAAATTTAACCCCATTACGTGTGAGCTTCGTTAATGGGTTAGCCAATCGGGCAAAATTCTAGACAAAACATCGATAATAACCTACCAAACCAATAAATCTACGTACCTCAGTTATATTCGTCAGTGATGGCCATTCTTGGAATTCCTTGGTCATAGAAGGATCAACAGAAATTCCATCATTCTAGACAATATGGCCATGAAAAGAAATCTCTTGATGCCAGAATTCACACTTGTTAAACATCCCATATAATTCATGCCTTCTAAGAGTCTTCAAGATAATGCGCAAGCGATTTCATGATCTTCGTAGCTTTTGGAGTATACCAAGATATCATCAATAAATACCACCCCAAAATCATCAATATATTCCTTGAAAACTCTATTCATTAGATCCCTGAATACAGAGGGTGTATAAGTCAATCCAAAATGCATTACTGTAAACTCGTAATGCCCATATCTTGTTCAAAATGTTGTCTTCAGAATTTATTCCATCTTCACACACTACTGATGGTTTCCAAATATATGTTCAATCATTAAATATTATTGAGCTCCAGGTAATTGGTCAAATAAATCATCAATGCGAGGTAGGGGATACTTGTTCTTTATTGTTATAGCATTGATCTCCCTGTAGTCAACGCACAACCTCATAGATCCATCTTTCTTCTTAAAAAAAGGACATAGGATCCCCATGGAGAAACACTAGGGTGAATAAATCCCTTATTAATCAATTCTTCTAGTTGTTTCTTTAGTTCAACTATTTCCACGGTGTGCATCCTATAAGGGGTCTTCGATTTAGGCTTTGATCTAGGAATTAAATCAATGGAAAACTGAACTTCCTGTTCTGGAGGATGTCCAGGTAAATCTTCCAACAACACATCTACATATTCTTTAAAAATAGGTACATACTATATTTGAACATTCCATTCCTCGCCCTTAGTCTTTTCATTCTCTTCCTCCCGAATAATTGAATTTAGTTGAGATATTGTGGGTGGATCTAAATAAGTATTAGGTGGTGACAATTTTGCTCTAAAAATAAGGTGTTCCTTATCATCATCATCAAAAATCGTAACCTCCTTCTTCTTACATTAAATCATTGCATCATAGTCCGAAAGCCAATCCATTCCAAGGATTATATCAATCTCAATCATAAGTATAACAATGAGATCAGCCGATAAAGAACAGTTATGTGCTCTAATGGGGACTGATTCACAAAACATTGTTGCAATAATGCTTCCCTTAATAGTTTTGACTGACAATTCCGTTGTTAAATCAAATTGGAAATATCTAATTTTCTTTGAAAACTGGGAAGATATGAAACAATACGATGATATAGAATCAAATAATGCATTTTCTAAGCTTGAGGAAACCATTAAATTACCTTCCACCACATCTTTCGGAGCTTCAACCTCAGCAGTAGTGATAGGATAAGCTTGGCCTTGATCACTTGGCCTCTTCTGAGGTAAGTTCCCCTGACGATGAGGACATTCATTTGCATAATGTCCCATCTCTCTACAATTATAGAATTCCACATTGAAAGCAACTTTCTTTCCCTTGCAATCATGAGCTTGGTGTCCTTTTTCACCACACTTGTAACAGACTCCCATTCCCTTCAAAATGTATCAAGGTGTTTCTTCCCACATTTACTAGAGGACTGATATTCAACTATTCCCTTCTTCCCCTTATTTCCATTTCCAGATTGATCAGAAGATCTATTCTTTTCTTTCTTTTCTTTAAAGTCATAAGACATATAGAATTCATTTTCCATCGTGATAGCACACGAGACAATATCTTCGTACGACGAGAAGGTTTGTGAGACTAATGCTCGACGGAGAAATGGTTTTAACCCATCAATGAAATGATCAATCATACTTCTTGGGTTACGTATATAATCTGCAACATGCCTCACTAACATTGTAAAGTTAGCCTCATACTTTGCGAAATTCTCATCCTCCTTCTACCACAGACTCAGAAATTGTCTTTCCATATCTGATCGATGGTCATGTGGAAAGTATTTTTCTAAGAAAATTTCCTTAAACTCCCTCCATTCCATACTTGATACTTCTTCATCTTCCTTTTTGTTTTGAATCAGCGACCACCATTGATCGGAATCTCCAGTGAGCGGTAGACTCCTTTGACAACCTCCTCCCTTTCGCTACTCCCCAAGGTGTGGAATATTTTATCAAAGGAGTTTATCCATTTCTTAGCTACTAATGGATTTTTACCCCCTTAAATGTTGGAATTTGTTGCCTCATGAAGCGGTTTAACATTGATCCTCCACATTACGGATAAGGGTGCTCCATACGAGTAAGGTTATTATTCATAACCTGAGTGAGTTGTCCAAGTATGGTAATAAGTTGATCAGCACCAGTTCTATCCCCAGATCCACAATAATTATCTTGAGCAGGAAGGAAATCCCTACATGGAGTGCGTGCATTGATACGATTTCCATTCCTTCCACTAGGCACCATTACTAAACAATGGCATAAACTATATTATTTTAGGAATCAAAATACATAATTCCATACTTGTAAAATACTTAACATAAATTTATCTATTTAAGGATATAATCCATAATCATAAAAAAATTTCTTTGAGGAAGTATATACTCATAACCATTCATAGTGTTTTGCAAAAGAAAATGAGAATTATCCTAAGAATATCCCATGGGAGTGTCGTAACCAAGAGTGCAGCAAGGCCATTGTCGTGCACCAGTTCCTGTTCGAGACTAGCTCAAAGCGGTGTTTTCGAGTTTTACCCCTAGGTACATCTGTGCCAGATCCGCCTCTACCTGGTCGTATCCAGAAAAGGATGTATTTCTCAGAAAACTCACAAAATCTCTATAATACCAAAATTCTAGGAAGTTCTTCTCTACTAATACTCAAATTCTATCTTTGGGCTATGTGATCTATTCAGAGTTTATCTAAATCTAGCTTCCAAGGTTAGTACTAAACTACCTCTGATACGAACTGTAACGCCCCGACCCCAATTACCCAGGGTCGGTGCATTATTGCGTAACATTGGCATGATCACAAAAGATCAAGTCTCGAAAGACCGATTAGTTTAGTAGCCTTGGAAACACTAGATACATTCATAAATGTTACATTAAATCATAAAGTGAAAAACTACAATAACAAAGTCTCCATAGTCCACACTCATATCCTCTTCTGACTATCCCTGCAGGTCATCCATAAAATACTTCTTCACATCCTGGAAAATATTAAAACATTGAAAGGGGTGAGCTCAGATGCTCAGTAAGGATAACAATATTGTGGAAGATTTCATAAATAAACATTAACATTTATGGCAATGTATAACTAAGAAAAAGACTTTTTAAACTTGAACTTCAGCATAATATGGAAAAAACTAAATTAAATAATTCCATTTACTTACTCACATGGATATTCTACTAGTCGAATAATCACATGAAATATCAATAACCACTTTCATAATGATGTAATTCATAATGCCAGACTATCATAACAACGTATCCAAGGCCTTGTGCCAAGACTACAAATAAGATTTTGTCAAGGCCTCATGCCAAAACACTAGTTTTTCTCATGAGACCTACCGATGCATCGAGGAGCTATAGAGGGCTCCACCCGTCACTTATTAAGTCCAATGCATTCCTCATATGAACAGGTTTAAACATATCATAAACCATAACATAATGGTATCACATAAATAATGCATAAAGGAAACCTAATATTTCCACACTTCAATCACAAGATATCAATACAACACATTGATATAATAAAAACTTTATCAAAACCATTTTAAATACCAAAACAAAAGAAAAGTAAAAAATGGTATTTATTTTTCTTTTAAAAAAAGTTATGGATTATAGAGGAAGTCAAAACTCAAATAATAGTCATGGCGGTGGAGAATTCGTTGTCACTACATACGTAAGAAAAAACATTCCTTTTTTCGTTTAGTAAATACTCTTCGTATATAAATATTCTTTTTGAATAAAAGTAAAAGTCAAAGGGTGTTTATATACCGTATAAATGAAAGTTGTGTATAAAACCAAATATGCCTCAATTAAATGAGATTGAGATGAAGTCCTTACAAAGATCATTTTTAAAATAAAATAGATCTATTATGTGTATTTACTATAATTACACATAAAGAAAGTAAAAATAAAAGATAGGACATAATAATATAATGAAACAATTTGAAAGTAGGAGATTAACCCAAAGAATGGAAATTGGGTTATGAAATTTCTTTACCTCATGTCCGACTTGACTTGACCGCTCTTTAACCTCCTGAATAATAAGCTAGAGTTAATCTCTACCTGCTGAAGAACCATTTTCAAGTTCATTATTCTTTTTATATCACTTATTACCATGTTATTAACATTATGTTATTATTTATGTTAATAACAGTCATTTTGTTGATCTTAGGTACTTGAGTCAAAAATAAACCTCTTATAATTACACTTTGTTCATGTGGTAAAATATCCATTATATCCATAATTATATTCCTGATGTGGATATAATATACATAATATATATCCAGTATATACATTCATTTGTAATATTACATAACATTTAGAGGTAAGAAATGAAATGCACCATTCATGGAGATGGTAAGTCGTACGTACGCATGAACGCTACTTTCATTTCTATTTCATATTTAATGGAATGAAGTTATAATTATATAAAGGTATAATATAATTCCAGTATAATATAATGTATAATAAAATTTAATCCATCTTTTATACATCCCACATATGGCATCAACGATTCAAATCACTTTGAGGGGGCGGTAGCCAGCACTTCCTAAATCGAAAATATCACGTTAACCCATAATGGAAACCATAATGGTATGCCATAAATCAAAAATAAAGAAGCTTAAGGAAAACAAAAACAAATTTATATAATATATAAATATAATTAAATCTTAATGTACACCTTTGAAGGTGTTATATGAGTGTTGAACAATCATCGTTTCGTGAGGCAGAAATTTTCCATCCACAGAAACAGTATGTTCTTTAACCGTTAGATATAGGTGTGTGTAAGTGTAGATCTAATAAATCTTATAAAAACATCCTAGTACATTGAAGATACTTGTTTTGTTAAAAAATAATGGAATAAAAATATTTTAAGGGTTTGGAGAAGAAAAATAAAACAAAATAACATAAGAGGAGACATTACCTTATAATCGGGTAACTCTTTTTTGATTTGAGCCAAGGGTTCCTTGGGAGGAATTCATCCCAAAGTGGGGATTATATGAGTAAGATAGGGAATTTGAGAGTGTATTTGGGTAGAGGTTGGCCGAGCCAAATGGTTTTGAAGGTGTGAGTAAGGTGGCAGTGGTGGGGGTCTTTTATAAGGGGAGAGGAGGGGCACTCTTGGAAAGTCATGAAATGTTACTTTATTATATAATAAGTTTTGGATTTTAAAGGTCCCACACTTATATATTTAGTTAATAAGTTGATAACGGTTCTAAATATACTCATCAAATAGTTTTTTGACATGTTTATGTTTTATATTTTACATTATCATTTTATTTTATTTAAATCGTTAATTAACGAGGTAATCGCTGCATCATCATGGTGTCAAAAATAATTTAATTTATTTAATGTCTAAAAATTATAAAAAAATTATCATGATGTATGAAATATTTTTTAATTTGTAATGAATATTTATAGTCAAAAATATGACTTGTATAACCCCAATTTAAATTTTTTTATTAAAACAATTCATGTTTGTGAGATTTTTATTTTGACATTAAATAAAAAGTTTTTAATGTCATTTTCCTACCAAAGTGGCTCCTTGGGGTCCCCATGTTCACCCATGGATTTTCTTAGTTGGTAATGACTCATCCAATAGAAGTTAGGACAAGGGTAAAGGTATTTTCATCTTTTTATAATATCAATTTTACCTTAAATTTCACTAATTACCTTTAATCGGGATTTATTAAACATAAAAGTTACTATTCACCAAAAAATTATTTTAATCCCAATGAACCACATTTTACTTCCTAATGAAAACCATGTATGTTGGATTTTTTAAAATAAAATCACAAAAGTGGTAATGCTTCATTTAATTGAAAAATTCGTATTTTAACTACCATTTAGTGGTTTCAATATTCCTAAAAAATTGAACTTTTTCAGAACAATGCCAAACTTTCACCCTAAGCTATAATTGATATTCCTAATTCAAAAATTATGTCTATTTTAAAAAATTCCAAACATATAAGTTGCTTTAATTAATTTTATAACTAATTCCCGCTGTCACAACAAATAGCATGTTTTTAAGAAACAATATATATTAAATGATTGACAATTGTTTATGTCCCATTTCAAAGTGAAATTAATTCTAATGAACACAATTGGATAAAATGGTAAAAATATATTCTAATTATACTTCAAAACCACTAAATAGTACAATTTATCACTATAAATTATTTTTATTTAAATATTTGTTTTTAAGTATTTTTCACTATTCATAAAAATGGAAGTTCTCAGAAAATTACAAAAAATTCAACTTAGGATAATTTCGATATTACGAATACAAAAATGAAGTCCATTTTGAAATATAAAATTTCTATAATTTTAAAAAGATGATATTACTATTCATAATGGAAACATTGATTAGTCCTGGTGTGTTAGAACTCGAACTTGTGTACAATGCAAGCTATTGCATTATTGAAAGAGAAGAATATCGTGTAAGCTCGGGGCCTTTTATAAGAGGAGAGGAGGGGCACTCTTTGAAATTCATGAAATGTTACATTATTATGAAATTATTTTCAGATTTTAAAGGTCCCACAATGATATATTTCGAGGCTAAGGTGATAAGGGTTTGAATTATTCTCATCCAATAGGTTTTTGACAAGTGTATGCCTTAGATTTTACATTATCTTTTAATATTATTTAAATTGTTAATTAATGAGGTAATCGCTGCATCATCATGGTGTCATAAAAAATTTAATTTATTTAATGTCTAAAAATTATAAAGAAACAATCATAATGTAGGAAATCTTTTTATATTTATAATGAATATTTATTGTAAAAAATATGACTTTTATAACCCCATTTAATAATTGTTTTAGTAAAACAACTCATGTTTGTGACATTTTTATTTTAAGATTAAATAAAATGTTTTTAATGTCATTTTCCTACCAAAGTGGCTCCATGGGGTCCCCAAGTTGACCCATGGATTTTAATGGTCGGCCAAACTCTACTCAAACACCCTCTAAACTTCCCTCTCTTACTCCTAGAAGCCTCACTTTGGGAAGAATTCCTCCAAGGAAGCCTTTGGCTCAAATCAAAAAGAGTTTCCCGATTTTAAGGTAATGTCTTCTCTTATGTTGTTTTGTTTTATTTTGCTTCTCCAACACCCTAAACTCTTTTTATTATTTTCCTTTGTAACAACACCAGTATCCTAAATATACTTGGATGTTTTTATGATAAGTATTTTATTTACACTTACACACACCTTCTTCTAATGGTTAAAGAACATACTGTTTCTATGGGTGGTGAATTACTGCCTCACGAAACGATGATTGTTCAATATTTTTTTAACACCTCTCATGGTGGCCATTATGATGAAAATATTTTTATATATGATATATATTATGTTTTTGTTTTACTGATTATTCTGTATTTTTCATTTATGGCATACCTTTACGATTTCCATTAAGGGTAAACGCGAAAATTTCATTTTAGGAAGTGCGGACTACCGTCCCCTCATAGTGATTTGAATCGTTAATTCCATACGTGGGATGTATAAAGGGTGGATTAAATGGTATTATACATTATATTATACTGTAATTATATTATACCTTTATATAATTATAACTTCATTCCATTAAATACGAAATAGAAATGAAAGTAGCGTTCATGCGTACGTACGGCTTACCGTCTCAATGAACGGTTCATTTAATTTCATAACACTAAATGTTATGTAATATTATAAATGAATGTATATACTAGATATGTAGTATATATATGATATCAACATCATGAATATAATTTTGGAGATAATGGATATTCTACCACATAAACAAATTGTAATTATATGAAGTTTATTGTTGACTCAAGTACCAAAGATCGAAAAAAAGACCATTTTTAACTAAAATGACTACATAAATTTCGTAACATTATAATAAGTTATATAAAAGGGATAATTAACTTTAAAAAGGTTATTAAGAAAGTATATATTACCTTTAGTATATTATTCAAGTGGTTAAAGAACGGTCGAGTCAAGTCGGACACAAGGTAAGGGAAATTCTTATCCCAATTTCCTTTCATTGGGTTAATCTCCTACTTTCAAATTATGTCATGATATTATTATTTCCTATATTTTATTTTTTACTTTCTTTATGTGTACATATAGTGAATACACATAATAGATATATTTTATTTAAAAATAATCTTTATAAGGGACTTCGTCTCAATCTTCATTCATTTAGGCATATTTTGTTTTATATACAAATTTCTTTTATACGGTGTATAAACCCCTTGGACTTTTACATTTATTCAAAAGGAATCTATTTATATGAAGCGTTTTACTAAACGAAAAAAAGGAATGTTTTTCTTGTTGTACGTATGCGGTGACAATGACTTCTCTGCCGCCGTGACCATTATTTGAGCTTCGGCTTCCCCTACAAGCCATAACTTTTATTAAAATTAAAAATAAAAACCAAGTTTTAACGTTCATTTATTTTGGTATCGAAAATGGTTTTGATAATGTTTTAATATATCAATGTGTTTTATTGATATCTTGTGATTGAAATGTGGAAATGTTATGTTTCCTTTATTCATGTTTTATGTGATACGATTATGTTATGGTTTATGATATGTTTAAACCTGTTCACATGAGAAATGCATTGGACTTAATAATTGATGGGTGGATCCCGCTATAGATCCTTGATGCATCAGCAGGTCTCATGAGAAAAACTAGTGTCTTGGCACGAGGCCTTGACAAAATATTATTTGTGGTCTTGGCACGAGGCCTTGGCTACTTGGTTATGATAGTCTGGAATTATGCATTACATCATTATGAAGGTGGTTATTGATATTGCATATGATTATTCGACTAGTAGAATATCCATGTGAATAAGTAAATGGCATTATTTCATTATACTTTTTCCATATTATGCTAAAGATGATATTTAAAAGGCTCTTTTAGTTATACATTCCCTTAAATGTTTGTGTTTATTTGTGAAAGGTTCAGCTATATTTTTATCCTTACTGAGCATCTGAGCTCACCACTTTCAATATTTTAATTTTTCCAGGATGTGATGAAGTATATTATGAATGAACTACAGGGATATTTTGAGGGGATATGAAGAAAAGATGTTTTTTTAGTTTTGTTTTAGTTTTTGATGTAATTTAAGACTTATTAATGAATCTAGTGTTTCCAATACTACTAAAATAATCATTCTATCGAGACATGATATTTTTTTATCATGCCAACGTTATGAAATAATGCACCGACTCTGGGTAACTGGGGAAAGGGCGTTACAGTTGGAACCTTGTACGATTAGGATTAATATTATATTATTGAGTTCTGTTATCTTTTTGAGTAAAATATGGGTTTGTTGTAAAAAATTATTATTGAATGAATGTCTACATGACAAGTTTGTATATTTCATTACATTATTAGTAAATATCCTAAATAAATTCATCAACTATATGAAAGGTAACTTAAAACAAAAACTTTTTCGGTTATCTTTTCCTACAGGGGAATCAATGATCGTTTAACCAATCACAAGTTTGTGATTTTCTTCTAGTTAAAATTTCTCCTAATCCTGTTTTCTTCAAATATCTATCAGACCTTGATGGTTTATTCACACAAATTATTTTCTTCTTAACTATCTTATATATTCGTAAAATCACATGAATATTATTTCTATATATTTAATATAAGAAATACACGATTTTTGATGTAGTGATGTTCTCATTATTCCCATTAAATTTCTCAATAAAATCAGACGGGATTTCTCATCATGATCATATTATTATTATTATTATTGTTATCTCAACTATTATTCAAAGAGAACTCATCTTCATGGAAGGCTATTCCTACCAAAACGTAGATCATTGATCACGTTAAATAAATTTCCAATCATAATAGATTAATATCTTAGAAACACCTAGAATTGATCCATTCAATTATTCGTCCATCTTGATCATCTATAATCACAAATAAACCACTAAAAGAATGATTTTAATCAATAAAGAACATAACAACCTCATATGATTTAAAAAAAGAAAATAAAAATTTTCTATAATAGGTAACCCTCACATGAGGGATTTTTACCCTTACATGTCTACAGAGATGATATTTTTACAATTATATATAACCTTGAAAGAAGTAATGGATCCTTTAAATCAATTAGGTTACCCTTATGTATCATCATATTAACTCTTACATATGAAATAATAAATTTTATATTATATATAATAGTGTAAATAAGGAAATTTTTTCAAATATCATTTTCCTCTAAGATACATTATATTTCTTCATAATTACTATTTTTTATTAGAAACCATAAATTGACATATCAGACTGTTACTCAGTTTTTTGTTCAGTTTACAATCATCCAGATATGTAAAACCATTAAAAATTTCATTTTTAAAAAATAATTCTCCATAAAATCATCTGTATTATCTAAATTCACTCTTATATAATGTGTGTAGATTAATATATACTGTCGAATATAGAGTAATGTATTAGTTCTTTAAATTATTTTGTCCTTTGAATTTCTAGAGTATCTTCAATGTCGATCAGACCTTTTTAAATATTCTCAAGGTTTCTATATCCACTCTATCTCATCTCAAAAAAACATAAATAACATAAAAAATTTATTAAAATTTATCACAACTCTTTAGAAAAATTATAAAACCAATTTTTATTTTATGAATCCCCCAATGTAACACCCCAATATTTCATATTATGTCATTTCTTCAATGTAATTAAATAACTTGAACTACACGCAACAATGAGTTCAAGCGCACCACAACTAAACATACTAGCCGTTCAAAAGAGGTTATGAATAATATTAATTAAATTTTGAACATTATATAATCCTTATAATTTTAGAATCCATATTACGAGTTTCTTAGACATAATTTTAGAACTAGTTCATTTTTTCAGATAAAAGAAGTATTTAAAAAAAATGCACTTTTATCGCCTTTTAATGGTGAACCCATTTTAAATCCAATATTTATAACATCTATATATTCTATTTGACAAAATAAACTTATACTTTAGAATAAGGATATAATAATTTAGTTTTAATAAGTTTTTGGTATTTTTATGATAACAATAATATTTGGGTGAATAGTGAAAATACTATATTTTAAATGAAAACAGGTTTTTCAATGAAAATAATTTATAGTTTTAAATTATAAATTTAAATTTGTGGGAAGTATAAATATATTATATTTTTACCATTTAATCCAATGCTGGTCATTTTAAGAAATTTCACTTTGAAATTGGACATAAACAAGTGTCAATCTTTTGATAGTTATTGTTTCATAAAAATACACCTTTTGGTTTTGACAACGGAAATAAATTTTAAATTCATAAATAAAACTTATATGTCCTGAATTAGGTAAAATAGATATAATTTTTGAATTTGGAATATCAAAATTAGCCTAGGGTAAATTTTTTGTATTTTTCTGAAAACATTCAAATTTTTGACGAATAGTGAAAAACACTAAGTTATAGTTTAGATCTGAATTTTTATTTAAATAATAATTAATTATAATAAAATTTTATTTTAGGTCAAAATATATACATAATATATATATATTTTCAATGTAATTCATTGGAGTCAGTTTATAATAAATGTAGATATATAAAAATTCTATTGAACTTTTCACCGTATTTTACCCATGTCCTATAAGAATTTTCAAATTCACATACAACATAATTTTACTACTTCAGTGAGTAGAATTCCAAAAATCTGAGCAGAACTGTTAATATCAAGGAGTAAAATGTGGTTCCATAAGATAAAAATAATTTTTGATGAATAGTAACTTTCTACTTTTATTTACCACAGTTAAAAGTAAATAGGAAAATTATGGGTAAAAATGATATTATTATTACCCTAACACATGTAATAATTCTATTGGATAAGTATAATTCAACCGAAAAAAATCATAGGAATAAAATATGAACCTCTTTGGTCCACATAGATTAGATTAGAACATTTATTATAATTTAATTCAAAGAAGAGTTAAAAGAGATAAAATCAAAGTTTAATAACTAATTTTTTTTTAATATAGGATTATACATAAGAAAAGATTTATAATAAATATAAATTAGAAATATAAAAATTTTTCCTACATAATTTTATTTTATTTATAATTTTTAGACATTAGATAATTTAATTTATTTATGACACAATAGTGATGCAATAATTACCTAATTATTGAAATATTAAAATAATTGATTTTATAAATATCCAAATAAATGTAATTTCAGACTTATTATAAATTCCACGAATTTTATAGTTTAATATGACATATTATTGTTGGTTAGATGAATTTTTATCGAAGTAATAATTTTGTTATTAATTTACCAAAAACAAAATACCAAATAGTGTCAAAATTGACATAATAGAGTTTTTTAAAAAAATATTATATTAATAATTGATATTCTATTCCTAAAAATATAAGGATAGTCCAAAACACATATATAAGGATTATTGAATCATTAATGAACCGAATGGGGTTTTCATGGAAGTATATTGTATTTTTATTAACCATGTAATATAAAAAAAAGACATGGTAAATGTCGAACTATTTAACTAAGAGTTAAATCTAAATGTTAAGGTTAATATAGTAATCCAAACCTGTCTAACACCTATTGGTTGTGTTTTTCTTGACCAATAACCACATTTTCCTTTAAATAATATATTTTCGAGCCATTTGAAACCAAAAACAATTTTATTATAAAATAATATTCCAAGCTTTTCTTATGGTGCCCCTCACCCATCTTATAAAAGTTCACTCCCCCTTCACTCTAATTCACACATCCAATGACTTTTGGCTCATCCAAAACCTACCCAAATATCCTCCAAACTATCCTACCTTCATTCTAGAGGCCTTACTTTTGACATAAATGCTTCCTTATGAGCCCTTTTGATCAAATCAAAAAGAAGAACCTGAAGAAGTGGTAATGATTTCACTACCCTCTTTCATGTTCTCTTATTCTTCTACTTACTCTTTCTTTGTTGTTTCCATTATAAAATAATAACTCCAGTATCTTCTATATACAATTTTGTTATTATAAATATGGCACAACTATATTCATTATTCTATCCATCTTATGAATGATAATGTCACCATGTGTGCCTATGTACGGCTTATCGTCCCCACATCGTGGTGTAAGTTGTTATTCAACACTATGTTATTTGGATAGATATAATTATGATTAATATATATATATATATAATGAAAATAACATTCTAATGTCTCTGAAAAATTAAAATACCATCCAATTCTACACTTTTATGGAAATGAAATTTTCACTCAAGCGTACGTACTGATTACCGTCTCCACAACACGATGAGATTCATTTCCACGTTCACCATTCATTGACGATTATAAAAATATATATTACTAATAAATATGTAATATATGACATAATAATGATACTGGTGATATATATATATATATATACTTACATATATCTTATTCACTTAGTTCTGTTCAATACGATATGAAAATAGAAACATTGTTTATGCGTACATACGATCTACCGTCTCCGTAAACTATGTTTTTCATTTCATATATATGTCTGTTATACATATTTATATTCTAAATATATATAATATATAAATAATTTTTTATATTATAGAAGTATTTAAATCTTGATCTAAGTTATACAATCAAGAGTGACATGTTAAAACACGGAAAATAAAGAAAGCGATTATTACCTGAAATGTTAATTTAACATGGAAATTATTATTAAATGGTTAGTATAATGTCATCAATGAATCATGTATGATATAATAAATATTAATATGTTTCTAGTATAATTTAATAACATACTACGATATTTTTACAGGAGGTTAAACGTACCCTCGACTAAAGGAAAGTGCAAGGTAAGGGTTAATTCCTCAATCACATTATTATCCAATATTGTTAATGTGTAAGTATTTACTGGGACATTTTAATCATTCATGTCCATTTATCATAAAAATAATTTCAAAATGAATATTTTTAGGATTTTTGAAAGGAATTATTTATGAATATCATAATTTTAAATGTTGTAAAGATTTATCTTTCAATTTTTTTAATTAAAAATCTATGTTTTAAAAATGATTTTAAGGATTTATTTATATGTACATGAATGCTTGGAAATGATAATTCTTATCAAAAGTTTCAATGTTTTAAGGGAAACTTTGATTCAAAAATCTATTTCAAATTTCCTCCATTATAAATATTTGGCTTTTAAATGATTTTACAAAAAGCATATTTCTCTCAAAGAGCATTTCTCATCATTTTCTAGTTTGTCAGCATCCTTTTCTGGATATTATTTTTTATAGAGGATGATTTACTATAATACAATCTTTCATATTGTATTTAATGAGTTATGATATTTTTTACTGTGGATGTTCTATTTTTATTCCATTCATGGTTTATGGTTAATGTATTGACATTGTGAATGCTAGTTTTAATAAGAATGTTTATGTTATGTTTCAACCTATTCATATGAGGAATGCAGTGGACTTAGTAAGTGACGGGTGGAGCGCACTATAGTTCCTCGATGCATTAGTAGGTCATATGAGACAACTAGACATAGTATTGACTGAGGAATTTCCCAAAATGATACATGTTTTTAGCCGATGCGTTAATCATTTTTATGTGTCTTGGATGATTCCTTGACAAAATGTTCAGAATGTCCGTTGATAGGAATTCCCTCATTATGAAATTAGTGATTCCATGTGATTATTAGACTAGTAGAATATCCATGTGCATGTTAATATGGTAATGTTCAATTAATATTTGCATATTATGTTCATGTTTATGTTTAAAAAGGTTGTTTTTTTATCAAACATCTTTCTTTAAATGTTTATAGCTTACATTATATTATTTAACCTTACTGAGCATTTCTTATGTTTTATTTTCCCATGATTCCATGAATTGTATTATGATTTATATGTAGAGTTAAGATTAAGGGAATAATGGTGTTCTCAAAGAATAATCTATGATGTGTTTTATGTTTGAAATTGTAATGTATAGTTAATGTCTATAATCAATTTTGCAGGATTGCTAAACAGATCTGTCCGTCAGGACACGATTCCTTGTAATCATGCCAATGTATTAAAAAAAATGCACCGGCTTGGGGTAACTGTGGTCGAGGCGTCATAGTTCGTATCAGAAGAATTTTAGCAATAATCTTGAAAACAATATTTAGATAAACTCTGATTAGAGCACATTACCCTAAGATAGACATTTAGGAATAGTATAGAAGAACTTCATAGAATTTTTGCAATGTAGTGATTTTGTGAGTTTTCCATGGAAATATATCCCTATCTAGATACGAGCAGGTAGAGGCGGCTTTGGAACAGATGTACCTACGGGTAAAACCCGAAAACACCATTTTGAGCTAGACTCGAACGGGAACTAGTCCACAACAATGGGCCTTACTGCACTCTTGGTTATGACACTCCTGAGGGATATTCTTAGGATAATTATCATTTTCTTTAAAAATCATTATGAAGGATTTAATAGTATATCACTCCTCAAAAAAATAATTTATGGATTATATCCATAAACTGTTCAATTTATGTTATGTATTTTACATGTTTGTAATTATTCATTGTATAGAAATGGAACATAGTAGAAGGAAGATGATTACCCACAATACATATAATCCAGAGTGTGAGAAGGATTATATCTTTCATAGTATTATGCCAACACTTTTAATGGAAATAATCTTCCATGTATTATAAACTTATGAAGAAATAGGATCATGTGTTAATAAAATTAGTATAGAATTCCTTGAGTACTATGGATTTTATGGGAAGAAAGAGAATAAAAGGATGGAAGAGAGAATGATGGATAAAGGGAAGAGGGAAAAAGGAGAATTCTCTCATATGTGATAAATGTTAAAAGAATCACCTTGGTAAATTCTTGAATGGAATGAAACTTTGTTATAATTTTTGAGAAAAAGGACACCAGGTACGTGACTACATGGGTATGAAAAAGTTCTCAAATGTAAAATGCTTTATCTGCAAGGAGTTGAGACACTACGCGAATCAACGACCCATTCATAAGAGTATACCACAAATGATGTTATTGGATAATAATCAAGTTATGATACTATCAAATATTAAGAGTAATGATTAAGAGTTCTTATGTTGTTATTATAGAATTGTTTCATTTGAGTGTTGTATCAATGATGTACTTGTTAAATGAATTATAGAAATATATAAGGATTTTACTACAGTACAATTTCATTGGGAATTTGAGATTGTATGGTCCTGATACTAAGGTAGTAATTTTTTAATAAGAGATGGTTTATTTCGATAAATTATATTGAATATTCTTGACTTCCGTAAAACTGAATAATGATTTGTATATTCCATCATTGTTGGAGTTTAGAAAATTTTTGGATAGAAGGAGTATATCTTGTATTCTATAAGGAATAAGGGAGCATGAATGTATTCAATAAGATTTTATGGTAATTCAGGATGTTGTAGTGTTTTCAAAGGATACATGATGAAGGTGTTCAAATGTTATTACGTCGCAAAAAGGGGTTTTTGTGTGTGTTTACCTACCATATAAATTTTGGACTGTGAGCTTTGATAGAAGTATTTTGGATATGTATTTTTTGATATTATTTTTGGTTTTCTATAAAAAAAACAACCCAGAGTTTGGGCGACAACCCATCGCATCCGGCATGGTCTCGAGACTTGAACCCGCAACTAAAGGAAGTCAAGGGTGCATCACCTACCACTGACCCACGTGATGTCCTTGATTAAATATTTTAGTTTTTTTAAATGGTCTGGTAGATGAATTATAAATTAATTTTTTTGGAACCCTACATGAATGGGATAAATAGAATATTTTTTAGTTCTATTATCATTTTGAGTGAAAGACGAGTTTGTGGTAGAAATTAGTCAACAGATTGAACTCTACTTGTAATGTATGTATTTTTTTCCTTCTTTTATTCTATGAAGAAATTAGTTCTTAAAATTTAGGTAAGGGATCGTAAAAATAAAAATGTGTTATCCTAATACCTTCTGTTTTGTGGAACCAATGATATTTGAAATCATCATAGATTGATGGATTTGATGCCCTGAATTCTACTATTGTTTGTGACTGATGATCTCAATTACTCCCTATAAATATTTAAATTTTTCCTCCAATTATGTGTATCAAATTTCAACCAATGTTCTCCTAATAGATATCATAATTTGGTGGTTACTTTTTCATTCCCCCTTTTCCTCTTATTGAGACTAAATTTTATAAACCCAATTTCTGATGTGGATTTTCCCACAAAGGTATTTTCAATTTTCAACCATTTATTTTAAAATAACAATTTGAAATTGAGAGGATGAAATTTATTTAAGGAGAGATGATTATGACAACCTAATATTTTATATTACGTTATTTCTTGAATGTAATTCAATAACTCGCATTACACGCAATACCAAGTTCAAGCACACCATGACTAAACAAACTAGCTGTTCAAAAGCTGTTATGAATAGTATTAATAAAATTTTGAACTTTATATAATCCTTATAATTTTAGAATATATATTATGAGATTCATAGACATAATGTAAGAACTAATTCATTTTTTTATAAAAAAAGTATTTTTTGAAAAATGCACTTTTACCGCCTTTTAATGGTGAACCCTTTTTAAATCCAATATTTTAAACATTTATATATTAAATTTTAAAAAATAATAATATTCTTTAGATTGAGGACATTAGAATTTAGTTTCAATAATTGTTTGGTGTTTTTCTGACAACTTTCATATTTTGGTGAATAGTGAGAAATACTATATTTTAACTAAAAACAGATTTTTTAATAAAAAAAATTATATTGTCAAATTATTCATTTTAATGGTTTGGAAGTATAAATAGATTATATTTTTACCATTTTATCTAATTCTGGTCATTGTAAGCAACTTCACTTTGAAATTGGACATAAACAAGTGTCAATCTTTTGATAGTTATTATTTCTTAAAAATATGCCTTTTGGTTTTGACAATGAGAATTAATTTTAAATTAATAAATGAAACTTAAATGTTTTTAATTTGGTAAAATATACTTCATTTTTTTATTCTAAATATGGAAATTATCCATGAGTGATTTTTTGGTATTTTTCTAAAAACATTCAATTTTTTATGGACAGTGAAAAACACTGAGTTATAGTTTAAAACTGACTTTTTCATTAAATAATTATTTATTTTATTTAAATTTATATTAGGCCAAAATATATACATAATACTTATATATTTTCAATTTATATCAATGGAGTATGTTTATAATAAATCTAGATATATTAAAATTTTATTGAACTTTTCACCGTCTTTTACCCATCTCCAAGAAGAATTTTCAAATTCACATAAAACATAATTTTACCTCTTCTGTGAGTGGAATTTTGAAACTTTGAGTGACACAATTAATATCAAGTAGTAAAATGTGGTTCAATAAAATACAAATATTTTTTGTTTAATTGTTAATTTTTACTTTTATTTACCACGGTTAAAAGTAAATAGGGTAATTAAGACTAAAAATGATACTATTATTACACTAAAACATGTTCTAATTCTATTTGATAAGTATAAATCGACCAAAAAAATCTTATAAATAATATATGAACATCTTTGGTCCACTTGGATAAGATTATGACATTAATTATTATTTAATTCAAAGAAGAGTTAAAAGAGTTAAAATAAAAGATTAATAAAAAATAATTTTTAATAAAGGTCTATACATAAGATAAATTAGATTAAAAATATTCATTAGAAAGATAAAATAATTTCTTAAATAAAGTTATTTTATGTTTAATTTTTAGACATTAAATAATTTAATTTATTTATGACACAATGGTGATGAAATAATAACCTAATAAATGAAATATTAAAATAATTGATATTATAAATTTCCAAATAAATGTAATTTGGAAATTTTTATGAATTACACTAATTTTCATGGTTAATATGACATATTAGGGTTTGTTAGATGATTTTTTTGAAGTCGTAATTCTGTTATAAATTTAGAAAAAACATAATAATAAATAGTGTCAAAATTGACATAAAAGAGTTTTTTAAACTAAAATTATATTATTAATTGATATTCAATTCATAAAAATCCAAGGGTCTTCCAAAACTCTTATATAAGGATAGTTGTATCATTAATTAACCACTTAGGGTATTCTAGGATTTATATACTTTGTTTATTAACCATATAATATAAAACCACAAAGAGACATGGTAAATGTCAAACTATTTAACTAAAAGTTAAATCTAAATGTTAAGGTTAATATAGTGACCCAAACCTGTATAAAACCTATTGTATGTGTGGTTATAGATCCATAACAACCTTATTCTTTAAATAAACTATTTTTGATCCATTAGAAACCGAAATCGATTTTTCTATAAAATAATATCTATAGCTTTTCCTAAGGTGCCCCTCACCCCTCTTATAAAAGGGCACTCTCCCTTCACTCTTATTCACACCTCCAAATCATTTTTTCAAGTACAAACCCAGCCAAAATATCCTCTCAACTATCCTACCTTCATCCTATAGGCCTTTATATAGTCATAAATCTAACCAATGGAGGCCTTTTGATCAAATAAAAAAGAAGAACCTGATGAAGATGTAATGATTCCACCACCCTCTTTCATCTTCTCTTATTCTTGCACTTACTATTTCATTTTTGTATCCATTATAAAATAATAACTCCAATATCTTATATATACTATGATGTTATTATAAATATGGAATAACTATATTCATAATTCTATCCACCTTATTAATGATAATGTCACCATGTGTGCATACGTATGGCTTACCATCTTCAAACCTTGGTGTAATTTGTTATTCAACCCTATGTTATTTGGATGGATATAATGATGAGTAATATGTATATAAATAATTACAATAACATGCTACTGTCTTTATAAAATTAATATATATCCAATTCTAAACCTTTATGGAAATTATATTGTCGCTCGTGCGTACGTACAGAATACCATCTCCACAACGCCATGAGATTCATTTCCACGTTCACCATTCATCGACGATTATAAAAATATATATTTCTAATAAGTATGTAATATATGAAATTATAATTATAATTGAGATATATATATATATATGTACTTATATATATCTTATTCAATTAGTTCTGTTCAATATGATATGCAAATGGAATTAGCGTTTATGAGTACATACGGGCTACCGTCTCCATAAAAGGTGTTTTTCATTTTATATATATATCTAAAACACATATTTATATTATAAATATATATGATATATAAATAATGATATATATTCTGTACGTATTAAAATCTTGATCTATGTGATAAAATCAAGAGTGACAAGTTAAAACATGCACAATAAAGAAAGCGATTATTACCCGAAATGTTAATTTAACATGGAAATTATTGTTTAATGGGTAGTATAAAGTCATAAATGAATCATGTATTATATCATAAATGTTAATATGGTTCTGGTTTAATTTAATAAGATAATATGATCTTGATATAGTTTGTTAAACATAACCTCGACTAATGGAAAGTGCAAGGTAAGGGTTAATTCCACAATCTCATTATTTTCTGAGATTATTTATGTGTAAGTATTTAATGGGAAAGTTTTTATCATCCATGTACATTTTTCATAGAAATGTTTTCCAAATTAATATTTTCAGGATTTTTGAAAGGAACTCTTTATAAAAATAATAATTTATATGTTTAATGATTTATCATTCTAAATCTTTTTAATTAAATGTCCATGTTTTCAAAATGATTTTAAGGATTTATTTATATGGACAAGAATGTTTTGTAATGATAATTATTTTCCAATGATTAAAATTGGTATGGGACAATTTGATTAAAAAACATCTTTTAAATTACTTCCTTTATAAATTTTTGACTTTTACATGATTTTACAAAAAAGATATTTCTCTCAAAAAGTTTTACTAATCATTTTCAACTATGTCAGCATCCTTTACTGGATATTATTGTTGATTGAGGATGATTTAATATAATAAAATCTTCCATATTGTATTTAATTAGTTATGATATGTTCTACTGTGGATGTTCTATTTGTGTACCATTCATGGTTTACGGTTAATGTATTGACATTTTGTATGCTAGTTTTAATACCAATGTTTATGTTATGTTTCAACATTTTCATATGAGGAATGTAGTGGACTTAGTAAGTCATGGGTGGAGACCACTATAGCTCCTCTATGCATAGGTAGGTCTCATGAGACAACTATAAGTTTAACTGGCTAATGCCTTTCTCAATTTGATATATTGTTTTGGCGAGGCCTTAGTCATTTTTTGATGTCTTGTTGAGACCTTGACCAAATGTTTCAGAATGTCCTGCATAAGACATTCCCTCATTATGAAATTAGTTATTACATGTGATTATTAGACTAGTAGAACATCCATTTTAATATTTATAAGTTGATTTTTGATTTATTTTTTTCATATTATGTTCATGTTTATGTTTAAAAATGCTGTTTTTATCACACATCTTTCATTAAAAGTTTATAGATTCCCTTATATTATTTACCCTTACTGAGCATCTGAGCTCACCCATTTCTTATGTTATATTTTCCTAGGATTCCAAGAATTGTATTATGATTGATATGAAAGGTTAAGATAAAGAGAATAATGGCATTCTCAAAGAAATATGTATGCTGTTTTTTTTTTGAAATTGTAATGTAATGTTAATGTATGTAATCTATTTTCCAAGACTTCTAAACTGATTGGTCCTTCGAGACATGATTCCTTGTAATCAGGCCAATGTATTTAAATAATGCACCAGCTTTGGGTAAATGGGTTCTGGGCGTTACACGCAAACACATCTCTCTCTAACTATCATGAATGTTTTTTAAAATATATATATATATATATATATATATATAATATTTTATTATTGAAAAAATAAGGCTGTGTTTTCATTCTTCAAACAAGAATTTTTCATAAACTCTTAAATTCTATTCTTTAGAAGTCACAACCAGTGGCTCAAAAAAATCAAGAACATATTACTAATGGAGGACTCTTTCTCCAATCATATATTTTAATTAATGTATTAAAAGCCTCTCACAATTATCATCAGATGTATTAATGATATGTGAACCTTCACATATTCTCCACTCAACATCTAACGTTATTCTCATAGTTATATCCACATTTAGTGACCAGTAATCTTTTTAAAAAGGAATTGTATATTTTTATTAAAATACCATCCCTTAAAAACATGTGATAAAATTATTAATCACACCAAGAATTACCCATTAGGTATTTTTTCTACATTAATAAAAATTTTAATCTAAGAATACCTAGCTAAAAAAGACAATTCACATTATAAAAGATAAGTATCTACTGGTTTCATTTACCTCAATCACTGGTCTCTTTATCATAATCCAATATTAGTAAATTTTTAAATTACTTAGGATGGAAATATTAAAAAAAAAATCACTCTTAAAAATCAATTCGTTTAAGAAGACATGTCCCTGAAATACATATTTAATATTTGGAGTAACCTCCCATTCTCCCAAAATTACAAAAATACATAAATTGGAAACCGACGTTTTGCAAAAAAAAACACTTATTCACAGGATCACAAAATTATTGAGTCTAGTTTTCCTTCCCTTTCTACTTACCAATGTGAAATAAAAAACCAAAAAGGGTCACAAATGAATAAGTCCCACATGAACCATCTATAGATTTCTGTCATCAAGAATTCCAGTAGGTATGACACTAAAATTATAAGAAGTTTTCCTATTTATGTACACATGAAAAATTAGACACTATAGAATGAGATAGAAAAACATAATAGAAAACTCTTTAGTCTTGGATGCATGACTTTAAAAGGTAATTATTTTTTCCTAGACTCATGAATTTAAGATCCACTTTTTCATTCATAGATGTTGATGAAGCGAATATTTTCATACATTATATATAAAAATAACAATGTTTTAATACCATAATATGAAATTTTATGGTAAATTTTCACATTTAATATTTTATTAGTAAATTAATCATAATTGTGAAAATTTCCTTATAAGTAATTATTAAAATATTTAAAAGTCTTGAATTATTTTGGCCAAAACAATTCTGTAGTAATCCATAATGAAATTTTCCAATTTATATTATTTCATACTTTTTAGTTGAATTTCATTCAATGAAACCATTAGCTAAATCCAATAATATAGTGCCCAAAATGAGCATTTAAATAGAGACATGGAACCAATTAATTTTTTTTCAATAATATAAACGATGAAACCATATATCATTAATTGAATATCCAAATGAGTTGAAATATTAAATGAAGATATAAGAGAGTAAATGGAATACTTTATTCAACTATGCCTACTAAAAATTCAATGCACTTTGGGGAAACAAATTCTAGCGAAACATGATAATAATAAATCGAACAATGTCACGAACCAACCCGGGTCGACCCTGAACCAGTCACCCGAGCCGGTCCGCGACATTGACCGAGAGGCATTCCCGATCCTCCCGGGATGGCGACAAGCTCCAGGGCATCAATAGAGGCTGTGGGAATGATTTCTCCCAATATAAATGAATAAATATGCAGAAATAAAATAGAGCAACACAGAATAAGTATACCAAACAGAAGACCAAACAGGAACAAAAGAAAAATAAAATTGACCAAACACGACGTCCGAACTAACTCCATGTGACCTCACGAGTCACTCTTCGACTAAACGATCAAGTGTTTCCCAAGGTGAGCGCAATCAAGATTTAGCCTGTATAACCACTAAAAACAGAAAATAACTATATGCATGAGTGTTAAAACTCAGTTGGCTAGCCCGATATCTTTTCTCAATGCACTTCCTTTAAAATAAAAGAAACATCATGTCATGTTTGAACTAAAATTTATAAAAGTATGTTTTTCTAGATATTTTACTTAAAAACAACGTACAAACCATTTCCCTTAACCATTTACAAAATTTGGTTCATTTCATTAGTGTCAATGGATTTTTAGAAAGGGAAAGTGATGTTTATATTTTCAAATTTGTATAAATAGGATTGAAAACTATCATTTGAAATCAATTTCTAGAAACCATGTCAAACCAATTTATCACTTTCCAAGAGAAAACTATATACAAAAATTCATAGAGTAAGTACACAACAAGGGAAATGTAGAAATACATACAAGTAACAAATCATCACTGCAAGTTACTGAAGAGTCACAGAAATGGGTGAACCTAGGAGATCGAGAATAAACCAGAAGACACCAATACATGAGAAATCATCCTCATTGACATGTTACACATAATGAAATCAAAACGCTCAATACGCTCGACCATCCTTTCTCAAGAAGGCCGAGGGAAAATCCCATAGTAATAAACCCAATATATCCACCTACAATGGGCCATCGGTCAGTACTATAAACTACCAGTGTAGCAATCATTCATAGAATATTCTCTCAATATTCCAGATTTCCATGTCTCATGTTTTTAAAAAGGGGTTGATCCAACCGATGCCAACCGAGCATCCAATCATATGTATATATATAAAGCACAACATGCATCACCCCGAGCCACTCCATGGGACAACCTCTTCCCTTTAACTACTCAATTACCTGGGAGCCTCTATGCTCGGCCTCCCAAACAATAAATTTCGTCCAAGGCAAGAGATTTATCCTAGGAGGGTTTTCAGCAAAACAATCACATAATTTTTTATAATGTTCAAAATGAGCATTAAACATCGTTCAAAATCACCACTAAAATAACGTAAAACTTCTTTATAAGACCAAAACCAGTTTAAAACCATTTATGGAACCCCCAAAACACTACTTTAAATGCTGCCAATATTTTTATAAAACCTAACCAAAACATTTTATTTTTCCAAATAAACTTTAAGAGTCAACTGATCAATTTCTCAACAGAACCAAATTACTTGTTTACGCTTCAAAAAATCATTTATCATTAAACCAGAACTCTATTTTATATTCAGTGTATTATATTTAAAATCCAATCAGGAATTCTTTCACTATTGGGTGTCTGGAGGTCAAGAAACTATTTCATGTGTCATGTATAAAATAATCAGCACATTATTACACTTTTAATTATTTAAAAAAATTCACTAATACTATTTCACATTTACTAAAATTAATAGAATATTTAATTGAAAATTTATTGTGTGAAAACCTAACAAAAAGACATAATTTTCACATGAAAAGAATTTAATTATAAATTTTCATAGTCAATGAATTAATCTCATGTTTCATAGTAATATTCAGCATATATAAAAAGGGCGCAAACCGCGGGAAATAATGTAACTTAAATTTTAAATGTAGTAAAATGGGGACCTACCCTAGATACACGACAGGACAACAATGCTTGCTCTGAATCGGGATGCGACGACAAGGAATCTTCGGAAACAAGGCGTGATGATGATGCTCGCTCGAAAACGCCCTATACGGGTCCTAAAAATCCTAATCCATCCATAAAAAACCCACCATCAACTAAAGCCCATAAACCAACAAGAGTAATTTGGTAATAATAATAATAATAATAATAATAACAATGAAAATAAGAATAAGAATGACAATAAGAATATAGATAATAACAATAAGAATAATAATAATAATAATAACAACAAAAACAACAATAATAATAATGAAAATAATAACAATGATAATAATAATAATAATAAAAGTAAAAAAATAAAAATAAAATTAACCTTTTAAGAGGGGGTACGTGGGGTGGCTCAGGTGCAGCGGCGAACCGAGAGGACCCCTGGGGCCATGTGTGCGGGTCTGCCTAGGGGGTGTCGGCTATCATAAGAGGGAGATAGTGGCTGAGCGGGATGGTGCAATTGGGAGAGGAGTGTTGTTGTTGTGTGACGGGAAACACTGGACGTGAAGCACACCGGGCATGGGCTCCAGATCGCACCAGAAGAGAGCTGTGCAGGGTGACGGGCTGGGCAAGGGAGAGCCTGCTGAGAGTTGTGGACCGAGGAGGATGGGGCGCTTTTTGAGGCATAGGGAGGCCGAGGGCCAATCCCGGGGGTTGTGGCTTGTCGGAACGCACAGGGCTGGAGGCACGCTGTAAGGGGGTTGAGGCAGGGAATCTGGTTGTGTGGTGGCGAGCAGAGGTGAGGGAATCAGGGTACTGGGCTGCAGGAGGAGAGTCACCTGGGTGGGCTGATATTGAGGGGTTGATGGGCGGCATCTGGGAGGTGAGGGAGAAGAAGGGAAGTGGCGGCTTGGTGCAAGGGCTACACGCAGATAAGAAAAATAAACGGGTTACGCACAAACCCTAAAGAAAATGTTAAAGAGAAAAAAATAAAAGAAAATAAAATAAAGGAAAAATAAACTATATATATATATGGGTATAAACTCTTAATATCTAAATATAAATGTATATAATAATAATTATAATAAAAGGAATATTAATAATAATTATATGGACAAAATAGTGGTGATAATAATTATAATTATGATAATAGTATCAACTATTACTGACAAATCACATCTAATAATAATAAAACTATTATCCGCAACATTAAAAACGTCATTGATTAATTATTTATAACATAAAAATAATAATGACAATCCTAATCCTAATGATAGAAATAAAAATGGTAATAAATTATTCATTTCTTCTTATTAGTAAAAATAAAAATAATTATTAATAGCAGCAAAAATTTTTATTGACAACTATAGATGTGCGCTTTAAATATTCTAACTCTTTATTTCAATTATCCAAAGATAGAGGAATGCGCGGTTATACTAGCGGATCTGTGCAGAGTTTTCAAAATGCTCTATGCTCGTGCACCCAATGATGTCGCATCAAAAGCACAATTTTTAACAAATAATCAAAGAAAAAATTTGTCCGGAACTCACCCTAGACCCCTGCAAAAATATTTAAGATTTAGTAAATCATAAAAAAAACACACACCTAGGTCGGGGTGTGACAAACAATCTCTAAAATAGAATTATTTTATTATGTAATAGTATCATAACATTGGTATAATATTTACACATAAGATAAAAGTTTTAGCAAGCAAGATAAAAATAAATAAGAATAATATTTAATAATTAATATTTCCTATATTGTACCATTTAATATGTCAAAAACTAAAAAAATTGAAAAATTATTCTATGAAAACATCCTTCCCCCTTTAGTAATAGATTTTTACCTCCACTACCTCTTAAGATTTATCCATTTAGTTATCTGTTTTATGGAGTGTTAGTTTTATTTATATATATATGTACAATAAATTTTTAATATATAATATTATTATTCTCTCATTCATTATATTTAGTTTTTTATTCCATCGTACCTCTCTAATAGTCACATTGGTGAGTAACTAACCCAAGGATTGGCCTTGGGTGATGTTTCACACTATTCTTGAATAATCCATCATTAATTATTAATTATTGTATTATATTTTTTGTGAGGGAGAGAGATTTTATATGGGTTTGTGTGGTAATCATACCCCACTAACTAGAATTAATATTTACATCAATATATTCTCTACCGAATAATGATTCCCTCCCTTCACATAGGAATATCCTCCATATGATGGAGATGGGTGTGTTTGAAAGATGAAATTAAATAAGAAGGAACAGTGTGTAGGAAGGAGAAAATCCCTTAATTGATATGTGTTTTTAAATTTTTTCCATTGTATGAGGTGAATCTTGGTGTTTCATATACATATCATATTCATACTAAATTTCTCACTAAAAGTAAATAATAGTACTCTATATAAAATGGGTTGGGAAATCAAATAGAATTTATAAAGTAATATTGAATAACAATGGAACCATAGTATCCTACCATAAGATGATTGTATTTATTTATTACTATATCTTTTAAATCTATGTTTTGTCTTCATATTAATATTCAAACTTTTATTCTTTAATAAAATGCCATATATTTCCTTTACCTTCTTAAATATGGTAAACAAAAAACATTAATATATGAATTAGGAATAGCTTGTGATTAATGGTGAAATATCCTCATGTGAGATTACTATAGTTAACTATTATTATAAATTAGATAAAAATATTATATTTTTACCACCCTATGATAGGTGTGTCATAACATAGAATCGTTTCCATGGGGTCAAAAAATTCACATTCTATTAATTTTTTAGATTTTGAATCTACCTTTTTTATTAAAAAATACATGAGTAACTATAATTCACAGTATTTTACAAAGATGAACTAAAATAGTGTTTAATATTTTTATGAAAGTAAAAATAAATGAAAAATAATAAATCCTATAATACATTTAGAATATAAAGAATAAAATTTCGTTTTTACCTAAATACATCATTACAAATCAGGTGCATCAGTTCGAGAAAAATTAATCATAACCTCTTGAATAAGATATACCCCCATTATTTTTTAACACTGAAGAAACTAAGGAGGCTGAGTTGGAATTACTTGAAGAACTATTCTGAGACCTCACAAAGTAATTTCTAGAGGGAATTCATGAAGAATTATTACTTGTTGATACACTTATGGGAGATCAATAAGATTTGGATGAATATTTTAGTTAATTTCTATGTATTTAAATGTATCATGATCTATCTATCATAATAATTACAATATCTCCTTATCTTTCTTTTAATTTTGATAATGAAACCAACTAAGCGATAAAATTTGAAATAATGATAGAGGGTCCTTACTACATTATTTCATCCACTTTACAGAAACTCTATGAGGGATTAATAAATGAATAATAAAATGAAAGAAAACACATACAAGGATATAGACCATTAATTAAATGGATATTATTTTATTTTATTGGATGCTATTAAGGAATTAAATCACATTGTATAATTTTTTTCATTTTTGGATAGCTCATGGTTTTACCTGTAGGATGAAGAAGAAATATAAACATCAAATGAAGAGGAACAAGTAGATTTCCAAAATCATTAGAACAATTATTATAGGGAGTACATGAAGTGATCCAAGTAGATATTCTAGAAGAAACTAAGTCACAGGTTGTGCACCTAAAATGGGAATATTATGATATAAAATATTTATTAATTAATTTTGATCATAATCAATATATCTTTTAATATACCATTTAAATAACTATTGATAAAGAACATATAGTGTAGGAAGTAGACATTATAGAAGATTCCAATGAAGGTAAGGCTGACCAAATGGGGATGATCAATTCTTTATACTACCCTAACTATATAGTTATACAATATTTGTATGGGGATATAATAGATAATTTCTATCTAAGGGTTTCTTTCTAACAATAATGAAGTAAAAAATTTAGAAGAAACAACATGTGGTGGTTAGAATCAAAAAATCTCTATCCACCATCAGATTAAAGATAATAAATAGTATTTCCTTTCTGGGGTTAGTAAAAAATCAAGGCCCACATGGGGGATTAAGGAATGAAAAATCTCTTTTATTATTTACTTATCTCTATTTCAATTCTAAATATTTCTTCTTCCAATAATATTTCATATTTTGTTTATTTTTACATTTATGTTTTCATTAGGTAGAATTCATGATATTAACTTAAGGATGCTCAACCAATATGCCTAGATGTTTTACTGAATTTTCCCTATTTTTTTTGTTTCCCAATCAATATAGGCCTGAAATTTGTTTAATCATTATTGAATAAAAAAGGGAATTATAAAAATGTTTGTGTGGGGATGTTGGTAAAATCACTTTAGGACATAATAAATTTTTTTATTTTTTATTTTTGGTGTGAAATAGTATTATAGATCATCGTTGAAAACATTGGGAAAATTGAGGCCAATATCAATTTTTGAAAAAACTACTTGATTGACGTGTTAAGGATCATTTGATTATTGAAATGAATTTTATTATTGATTTTAACATCTTATTATTTAAGTAATTTTTATCCAATGTTAAATTAATGTGCACCAATATAGTCCAAATTGAAAATCTTGGCCTACCTAATTGGATTTTAAAACTTTATAATACATTTTACACATTTCCCTTTTCCTTGAGAGTCTTGATTCATGTTTTTCTTATCAAAAATAGATTTTCTAGTCTTAATTCATGTCAAAAAAATTTATAAATTATGATAAATATGATTGAGGTAATATTTTGAAGCCCAATATTACATAAAAATCTATTTTCTATCATCTACATACATTTGAAAGAATTATTAATTTTCTATATTCCCTAAGAATCCGGGTCATATTTCATATTTAAAAGATTAAAATATTTATCTACCTTTCTCATGAATTTAATTTCATTTTAATGGTTGAATTAATTGTGGTGGAGGGAGAAAATGAGATGTGAATTATTTAGAATATATTTTTTATGGGTGATATAAACCACTAGAACTAGTTTTTGGGAATTAAAAAACATACTAAGAATATTTGGGGTTAAAATATTTCATTTAAAATTGGGTTTTGGAGTTTACAACAACTTGAAGATAAAAATTTACCCACTTTCACTCCAAATTATGATTTTCAAGAGAATTTAAAATATGAATTCTGGCTAATAGAATGATATAATGTGGGGGAAAGAGGGAAGAAATTTATCATTGATGTTAAAATTCCATACTGAGAACCACCCAAAATAATGACATTGTGTTTTTAGGTAATGTATTTTCAAAGATGTAGTAAGTGTGCACACCATTCTTAAGGAAACGTATTTTTCATTAATTTAAATTACATCAATCCCAAACCCTCCTCATTAGGTTTCTCATTTTGTTTTCATTTTAAAACAAGTTAACCATTTTATAGAAAATCTCCCATCAAAATTCCCTCAAGATTTAAAATTGTTTTACTCTATGAAGTGAAGATGATATACATCTATCAAGTCCATATAAATTATGCATGTCATTGAGAATGAGACAATCAATATATAAAAAACATCAATTAGAGGAAAATTCATTTATGATGTTGTAGGTTTGATAGAAACATGATGAGAGGACTAATATTAAATTATTTTTTATGATTATTTTTGGAATTATTGAAATTTTATATACGTATGAGGAAAGATATTTTTTATAATATTTGATAATTTTTTTGTTTTACCAATTTTACCATGATTGGTTTTATTGAACCTGGTTTAATATTATATCCTAATAGTGGAATGGTTAAAAATATAGGTTTGATGAAGCTCATATTTCAAAAAATTATATATTGTACTCTAAATATATTTATTCCAATATATTTTTTAAGGGTATATGTCACATGCTTCAGTTTTATTAATTAATTGAGATTAATTTTGAAAATGAACTAATTATTAATTTTATGTGTTCAAAATTGTGTTTTTATTTTATATATATCATTTTAAATGAAAATATAAACTATAAAATGTTGTTTTTATTATTCTATGTATATTAGGACACATTTCATTGAAATGAAAAAAGATCATAATCCAATTTTATGAGGCCTAAAATGATTGTATCTGTCTTTCCTAGGAATCTGTTCCCATTTTTTGATAATTTTTAATGATAGTCCTACATATCATAAATAACTAATCAAAATGAGTAAAGATTTTACATGATAATATAATACAAGAAAAATAATAATTGTTTCAATTATGGATAATCAAGATGTAGCATTCTACAAGCCTACAAAATTGTGGGAAACTGGCACATTTGATCTTAAAAAAGTATCCATTTTTGAATATTTCTGCCATATAATCATATCACAACATCAATTTTATGTGTGAAAATAAGTATAAAATTTTACGGAGTACGAGAAAGTGATAATGGATTGAATTTAAAGATGTCTAATAATCATTATTTGTTCATTTATAATTATAAACACACATGAGTTTACAAAGGGTCGATTGTAGAGAAGAAATTTCCCTCACCCATGCCTATAAATTTTTAGCTCTATCCCATATCATGTGTTATCCATTTATTTAGCCATTTTGAATACACAAATGGATTCTTCTAATGTATCCATATTATAAATTTTTTCTATATATAATAATTACTTTATTCTCATTCATTCTTCTCAATTATTTATTCCCCCGTAGCACTTATTTACAACTCTTGATTATTAGTAACTGATATAAGGCTTGGAAATATGGTAGGTTTCATGTCTTCTTGAATTCTTTCTCATTAACAATTATTGTTTTTTTCTTTTTCTAGTTATGGAGAGTGAATTTCCATGGGTAGGTTCAATAATATTTTTCCACTCCTTAAACAAAATATTGAATTCATTCTATTCCCTAATAAATGGTCATTCCCTCTCTTATGTCAGGAATTATATGCATAATATATTATTGAGTGTGTTCGATGGAAGAAATTATATAAAATGGTGTCGTCTATTTTAATTCATCTTGTTCTAGATTTAGGTGTGTTCATCATTGATGAACATTGATGGTAATATGGTTGTGTGTTGCTAAAGTATAACACAATAATACTAAATTTAAATCATAATTTCGTGTTTTGTAGTCCATGTAAGATGGGATGGGCTATAAAATAGAATTTAAACAATTATAATATATCAAAACATAATATATATATATATATATTGTACATCTAAATAAAATAATATTTAATACATAACACAAAAAAACCAAGCCAGAATTGTATAGGTATAGTGTATTTGGAAATATGGAAACATAAAAAACTAATTCATAAAGAATCTACATAATATCCCTCTAATTCCTTCCTAAATGAACAATTTTTGAAACGTCTTACTTAAAACTATTATTCATGTATAAGGTAAATTAAAAAAAATAAAAGGGAGAGATCAAATGATTAGTAAGGGTTATGAAGGTAGATAACATAACAATAAGGGCATATGAACTTGAAAATAACTTTCAAGAAGTATATCATGGAAATATAGGATCGTGATATTGAGTTATGGACTAAATCATTGAGGTTTAAAAAGCAATGAATTTTATAGGACAAAATTCATTAATGTATAACAAAATTTATGAAATTGTGGAATACACATAAGAATAGATGATCATTTTAATATTAGTAAATACCCACTGATAAGACTATCATAGTCTAAGAATTTCTTTACTCAACTGAGTTTTCTCCAAGTTCCATACCTCTATTACTATACCGATTTTACTATCCGTTTAGGTCCAATATTACTAAATTGGGTTCACATCTCGTTTTAGTAAGGTCTATCTCATGAGATATAAATATTTCCCAAATACAATTGAGTGAGATATAAATCCCACGAACCATATAATAAAAATCAAAGATATTTATTCCACTACATTATAAATAATTCATTATACCAAAACCAATGAAAAAAAATTATTTCAATAACATTTTTTCATAACATAACTTATAGAAAGGAAATTATTTTCATAACAATGAATCTATAAAAAACATAAAAAATCAAAGAATGAATAATTATGGATTCATTGGATCATATCCCCAGTAAAATGTAACGAACATTAAATAATGTCGTCTTTGATTTAATATTTTTGGAATGATCACGTTAAATAATTCTTGAGGAAAATATCCTCTCCATTTTGAAGAACGTTTTTATAGATGCACAATTAAAAAATAATTTTTTTGGAGAACAACCTTGTAATATTGTAAAGGAATATTCAATAGATTAAGGCATCATGAAAGAGGGAAATTCAATTCTTGTTGTATAATTTTAAAATACTCCATTCATACTTTTTCATTAAAAGTGACAATAAATCAATTTTGGAAAAGGAAATAAATTTTATTTTTTAACCATTTAGTAAACTATTAATAAAATGTAGAAATTGATTTGATTTTTTTTATAAAATTAGTAAAAAAAAATTGGAATTTTTTTTAAGAAAAACGTACATAGAAGATAAATATTCGATAGTAGATACTTACGTATAAAAATCTTGAATAATAATGATATAGTGAAATTAACCCTTACTTTAAGACTTGTTTGCATTGTACTAATTTTATACTCATGTATAATGGAATAAATAATGTTAATAATTTATTATGGAAATATATTTATATTTATTTTATCACATATGATCCTCTTATATAGTTTTTCACCTATTTGTTAATAATATTTCATTACTACCCTTCCTTCTAGTGTCAACGACTTCATTTTACAATGCATGTTTTGTCATATAAGTCCCTATTTGTGTGTATAGTCTATAGTTATGTCATATTGAAATTATAAATATATATCAAATTAATTATTTGTATACATTTATATAATAATTATTTAATGGTCAACATGAAAAATGAATCACATCGCGTCGTGGAGATAGTAGGTCGTACATAAGCACGAACGATGCTATATTTCACTTAATTGTAAAAGGGTAAGGAAGTAATAGTATATTTTTTCTATAATTAATATTATTTAACAATTATTATATATATCTATTATTTCCTTTATTATACCAATCAAGGTAAAATAGTAAGGAAAAACAGAATACACCACGATGTAGAGATGGTAATCTATTTGTACGTGGACATGGTGCTTCAGTTTTTCAGGATGGATAAAAGGTATAATTTGATTGTTAAATAATCAGAATAACATCTCAGAATGTATTTCAACTTGATTTATTAAATTATAATGGAAACAACATATGAAGAAGAATAATAAGAAATAAACATGAATGATTCTGTAATGATAATTACTTCATCTTCGAGGATCTTTATTTAAATCTCCTAATAATGACACAAGGATTGGATTTTTTAGAATACCATATTTATGTAATGTGTTTGTAGAATATTATAAGATAAAATTTTAGGTTATGGTTTCTATATATATCTTATTGTGATGGGATGAATTGTGGGAGGATTTGACCTTTTATAATTGAGGTGAGGTGAACATCTAGATTTTCTAAAAATATTAATTTACAATAATTTAAATATCACTAAAAATACCTCAAAAATTACATTTATTATTTTATAGGTTAAATATAGTATTAATTTCATCAATTAATACATTTTATACATGTTTTCATATTATTGTAAACCATGTCATTTTAGTTACCCTTAGTTATCATATTTTAAATTTAACTAAGCTAACAAATTGTATATATTAAAAATCTGTCATATTTAATTATGTGATATAAATTGGGTTTTAAATGTATCATTTGTATCTTTTAAGACAATATTGTTATTATTTTTTATTTTTTTATATAATTTATGGTTTTAAATTTATTTAATAAAATATTATTTTGATTAAATACCATTTTTGTCAATTTTGACTCTATTCATTACCTGGACTTCAAAAAGTATCAATATAATAAGTTATCATTTTAACCAAATATTTTATTACATCACTAATAGGTAAAGGTAATATATTAAAAATTTATCGCATTAAAAATTTTAAATTATGTTTATTTTAATATTTTTAAAAATATTTTTTTATTCCCATTAATAAAGTATTTTTTGTATCCGCATTAGGGTAATTTTTAACTTACTTATGTTGTCACTAAAAATTAAAAATAAAATAAAATAATCGAGATATATCTTCTATATTTCATAATAATAATTATATTCCAACGTACACTTTTTATATCCATATATTAAGAGTGATATAGTATTTAAAATACAATTGTGTCTCCTAGAATTTTTATTAAATAAAATATTATAAATATCATAATCTCATATAAGTGGGAAAAAAGTAAAAAGTAAATTTATATCATGAAAATATGTTTATTATATCATCAACTAATATTTTTATTCATTAATAACATACATTCTTCCCCCATGTGGACACATATGAGATATTTAAGAAAAAGAAAGTTTCATTTGGTGAATTTATTTCATATGAATAATACATATCTCATTTTCATGGATAAGTTTAAAATAAACATAATATTTTTTATCAGTATTTGTTAATGGTATAATTATATTCCTCAAATTATAATTTGGATATGTTTTATGTTTATTTTATAGTCTTTATAATTTTTTAATCTAAATTACACAATTTTCCTATTACATTGCTAACCAAATTTACCAAGGTTACTATTCATATTGAAAAAAATAGTCATATTAAATAAATTATAAAATTAGGAATAAAAATTTAGAATGTATTTTTCAACATTAAAAACATTTAATTTTGGAATTTACTTTTTAATAAAACTGATGAAACACAATGAAAAATTGTTTTTTCAGAAAATACCCTTTCTAAAACCGAAAATATTCTTTAGTAAATTTGCTTATGATTTTTTTTAAAACCCATAATCTGATTATTTTATATCAATATGAACTTATTGAAATTTAGAATTATCTGAAAAATTATTTTTCATTATTAATACTTTAAAATAAAATATAGTTTTCATTAAAAATATGTATTTTCACTATTCCTTGAAAAAATAAATGTTTTCGGAAAATTATATAAAAATAATGTAAATATAATTTGGAAATTCCAAATTAAAAAATTATATTAAAACTTTCATATTCATTTTATATAATTTCTATAAAAATAAAACATGTTTTTTAATGAAATCGTATTTTAATGAATAAAGTGATTTTATGAAAATTGGGTATTTATTTTCTAAGCACATACTAGTATATTCATATTGAGTTTGAAATTTATAGTTATTTCATAATTTACATATTAATATTTATTTCAACTATTTTAATTTCTATGTTATCATGGATTTTTTCTAATAAAATAATCTTATAAGTGTATGGTGGTTCGTTTAAATTCAATATTTTGTGCAATGTAAGTTATCGAATTATTTAAAGATAAAGTTTTCATAAAAATATACAGGTGTTACATTATACCCCCTTAAAATTGAATTTATCACTCAATATTCACCTATCTTCTACAAAAATATTAGGGTACCTCCAAATCATCTCATCCTCAGGTTCCCATATAGCCTCCTAAAATTGTTGGATTTACCACATAACATTAACCAAGAAAAATATATATTTATTGTTACTCATAATAAAAATCATTGTACATTGGTATGAATTCTTAGATTAGTAAATATGAATGATAAATTAATTACATTCTTAGGAGGGATTCATTGAACACAAAATGATCTTGAGAGAGATTTAGAAGAAGCATCATTCTATAATCTACCTTCACAAGATGATCAACAATTTAAGAAGGGTAGATATACCTTGGTATTAATTTTCCCTTCATTCTAAATCCCATGACTCTATTCCAAATAGATATTTGTATAAATAACTTATCACCAACATCATACTCTAGTTCTTTTGATCAATTTTATGCATAAATTTTTAACGAATTTAAGATGATATTACATATTGTGGAATTAATCTTACCATTTCTAACATTTCCTCACCGAGATCAGGTACCACTAGAATTTTTTCCCCAACTTCATTCTTGCATTTAGGGGTTCTACACTTCTTTCCATAGAGGTATTTATAATGATCTATCTGAATACAAGAGTAAAATATATTATTGTAAGGAACTTTCATGGAAAGTAGTTGTTGATTCTAACCACATTTTAAATCCATCAATAAATATAACCAAATGTATTCGAGAGTTTTTATTTTCCTATCATATTAATCATCTTTCCAAGGATGATATGTTGTGTTAAAATTGTACTCTATATCCAGAGTATACATAAGATTTCTCCAGAACATCATGGTAAAACTCGGGCCCCGATCAAATATAATGCGAAGTGGTACTCCATGAAATATAACCACTTCATTAATATGTAGTCTAGAAAACAAATCAAATGTGAAATATTATCTTATTTAAATAAAGTTCACTTACATAGTAAGGAAATATAACTATAACCCATATAAAATTATGGTTTGTATATGTTTTGGGATATCCGATGAGAAAATCCATGGTGGTGTATTTCCATTTTCAATATGGTATGGGTAATTTTTGTAACATCACCTTGTACCGGAATCTCTCATCCTAAACCCAATGATATATCAATCACAGTGAAACAAAATTTGTAATATCCATTTTATGTAATCCCTATACATATTTGTGCTTCTAGAATGATTAAGGAATTATAAATTATGAGACTCATCCTACCACTCTATCTATAATCATAGTACGGGAGGAATAAAAATACAGTTCCAAAACCATATAATTCCATCACAATAAAATATTAACTCATGACCATTTCTCACTTTCATTTATAGTTCTATATATTCATTTTTACCCATCTTATACTTCACCTAAATAGGCGGATGAGTATTTCTTTGAGTAGGATAATATTTCTCTAATTCCATTAAAATATCTTTATCCATCCTTTGAAAATCCATAAATATTGGATCAGTTTTGATCCTCATCATAGATAGGACAGCATGGTCCTTTTGAGTCGAAGCATCTTCAACATTTTTTTATTTCCCAGGGTGGTAATTTATTGAGCATTCGTAATCTATAATCAAATAAATCCATCTTCATTAGGGAATATTCAGTTGTATTGTAGTAAAAATATACATTAAAATTTTATGATTATTATATATGGAAAACCTTTATCGGTAAAGATAATTACTCCATATCATTAATGAATAAAATTACACAGTTAACTCCAAATCACAAGGTGGGTAATTTTTTTCATGGGTTTTTAATTATCGTGAGGAATAACATGTCAATATATCGTTTTTAATGAGAACTCATTTAATCCCCTTCTTTGATGCATCACTATATATCAAAACCTATTTTATATTATAAGGTATTGTGAGCATTATTTCACTGACTAACCTTCTTTTCAAATCCTTGATGTTCTATTCAAATTCCTCTCTATATATAAAAAATTATTTTTTCTCAATAATCGTGATGAGTGGATTAGATAATCATTTGATATATTTAACAAAACATTGATAATATCAATCCAAAACCAGAAAACATCTGATAATAGTTAATATTTTTGATCAATGAAAACATTCAATGACTTCAATATTTGTTGATTCCACAGATATCCCCTCTATTGAGATTATGTAACCCAACAAAGAAATGTTAGAAGAAAAAATTCAGACGTTGTAAGTTTTTCATAATTATTATCCATTCATATGGTCATTAGAACAATCCCTAAGTGATATTAATGTTCTTACTTTATTTTTAAATATAAAAGAATATCATCTATATAGACAACAAAAAACATATGAATTGAGTCTTTAAAGACACTATTCGTTGAATCCATGAAGATCGGTGAGGAATTAGTAAGACCAAAGGTAATAAATATAAATTCAATGTGTCCATACCTTATATGAATTTTTTATTAGGTATATCCTACTTCGTCACCCTTAATTGATGATATCCACCACAAATATCAATATTGGAAAATTATTCAGCTCTACATTGTTGATAAAATAATTCATCAATATAGGGGATAGGATATTTATTTCAAGATAGACGTCTCCTTTATTTCTCAATAATCAATTAAAAGTTCTATTGATCCATATTTATAATTAATAGAAAGAATAGGTTCTCCCCAAGGTGACATAATAATGTTTATGAATCCCTTGTAATGATTCTATTGAAGTTGTTTCATTAATTCGAAAAACTCAATTTTGGTTATTTTATAATCAAAATATTTAGGTGTCTGGTATAACTAGTCCAAATGAACTTTATTAGAAAAATAAAGTCAATAATGAGTCATTACAATATGGATATATACAGTTCTTTATGAAAATACCCATGTTCATCTGGTTCAACTATGATTGATAAAATGTATGGCATCACTAAAGACCACCTAGAGCTAGTTACCAAAATATCTCTCTTATAGAGTGCATTAGAAACCTAATTCTCATACCTATGTGCATGAGTGACATCAAGGGAAATAAATTCTTTATGGTGGAGTCAACCAATCCAATGTGTAAAACTTCTCTATGGGACATTTCATGATCACATTTTTAGTAAATCTATATCCATAGTAAAATCAGATTAATCCCATATAGCTTACCACCCAAATTGGACAACATACATGACTACCTAGATAATAGCCTAGAGTTCATCCTCAATATCATAACTAATTCCAATGAAGTGGTAGAAGCATCCCTTAACGAATCCTCTCATAGTACAGAAGACGCCACGACAACTAGAGGGTCCCTAAGCACCTAAAGATGCTCCATCAAAATTTTCCTTTAGCCACTATAAAAAAGGAGAATACTCTTAATTGATTTATCTATTAATGGTTTTGTCATCCTGATCTTAACACCATGTGATCTCAGGATTGATTAATATGAGAAGACATTATTAAAGTACGTAGTTTTAATCTTTGAAGTTGTAACAATAGGACTATGAATTGCATTAACACAAGCTTAAATATAGGTTTTCTGACACTATTATGAAATCCCATTCCTATAATTCAAATCATAGAAGATGATAGAAAAATAGGTTGAGAGAAGGCATGATTGGACTTTATCATGACAACCTGCATGTTGGATGGATTGTATTACCAATTCAATACTAATGTAATCAAGTAGTTATCCAAAAATGATATATACATACCCTCACAACCTATTATTGAATATATCACAGATAAAAAGATGTTCAATAGTTTCATCTGCACACATACAAATGTAAAATTTAGAGCTAGTGAGATCCCAATACTTTGTAAAACCCCATGCAGCTAGTGTCTGTGCTTCAAAATTCTTCATATTAGAATAAATTCCCCTAATGGGATGAAAGATTACCTAAAACCTATCACCCTAGAAGGTGTGGAAAAATATATATTATAATCATAATTTTAAAATCCATTTGTATGGATAATTACATTTATATTTGGTGTCAAAACAAGTGTATCATGATGAATTTATTCGTATATAAAAACTCAAGATTCCATAGATGGGGAATAATTTCATGAGAACTAAAATTATCAATAAATATAGAGATGAGGGCATCTTTTAGTAGGTAAGTAATTTGAATCACCTCCTTAAGTGTCCTCTAGAGGGATCACAAAGTTCAACAACTCATAGTGGAATTCTTAGAAACCAACCAATTTGAAAAAATCATAATGTTATGATATTGTTTCCTAATGTCTAGAGAAACTGAAGAATATACATAAATAAAGGTACCATTCAACAATCGAGTTGTGAATCATGTTGCACGAAACTCAGTAGAGGTATCATTATATGAAAGGATAATCCATGAAAACTTTATCATTAATGATTCCTTGAATAGCCTAAGGCCATTAACTCCCATTCCTCACTTATTAAAATTCTTGACATAATCCTTCCAGCAAACCATTAGCAGATTTATTAAATGAAAAGATGTAGTCAAAATGTAATTATGAATCATGATTTCTAGTTCCTGAAAATGTTTCCTCGGCCATTTATGTATATTGAAAGTATATAAAAACCTAAATGTCAATTTTTTGTTGTAGTATTGTAGTATATGATGTAGCAGGTACTATTTAGTATTGTAGCAGCCGGAACTATTCATCCATTTGGGCCTTTAGTCCACCATTTTCCCTTGGGTCCACCAAGGGTTTTGGGAAACTCAAGTCCTTTAGGCTAGTTGTTTCTTAAGGCCTTTGGTCCACATGAATTTGATGATAGACCAGTCAGACTATAATAGACAAAGGTTTCATATGAGTATTCAGAGAAGGTTCATTCAATAGAGTAGAGCTAACTTGAATTGGAAGAATGAGGGGGTATGGCTTTGCCACCAGTACTGAGCCTGTGCAGCTCTGCATAGGAATACTAACTGACTAACCTTATAAATGTGAAGTGTTGATATCATGGCATGTGCTAGGTTGTAGATGTTATATGTTTTCTTGTATGGGTGATTTCCTCTAAGACCTATGGGTCATGCAATTGTCTCTAAGCCATCGGTACTTGTAAGGGTTTCAATGAACCCCTTTAAAGGTGGATTATCAATCATTAAAAAATGAATTCCTTAGGATACATAAACCAATAAAATCATATAGAAAGTATATTTTGTCATTAAATTTTCCAAGAAAACACTACCTACCTATGAAATTGTGATCCCATTCCATGTTTACAATTTATTGACGATTTTAAGAAATATCTCGTCAAGATGGTATATTTACATATTATACAAAAAAACTAGAACCCCAAGACATGTGAAAAGGGGGTTCCTCTCCTAACACCAAACTTAGTAGCGACTATTTTTATTAGAAATTGATACTAATTATCCAAAAACCACTTAATATTTACCCCACATGATAACTTGGATAGATGCCTCCTCATAATTCTCAAAGTCATCTTTAGTGAAAAAAATTATAACTTTGTCAGATTTCCCAAAAAGAATGATTTCAACATCATAGAAGACATGTGAGGGCACATAAAATTATCTCTAAACATCCATCTGATTCTGTAAACCATTCTAAACTAGATCATTAAGACAAAAAATAATTTAATACCCATTAAAATCAATGAGGAACCCAGATATGGGATTTCTTTGTCTGTCGCCCTAGAACACTAAAATAAGACCCTTCAAGACATGTTCACAAGAATGGACAACCCATCACTCTTAAGGATGCATCTGATTAGATTAAAAAATATAAAAGTTAACCCAAGCATTATTATAATGGTAAAGATAAAAATCCACATTGTAGTGTTAAAATCTGGTGAGATATCAATATTCAAGGGAATATTTCCATCCTATACCATCTTCTTCAGGTTTTTAACATATTAAGACATTGTATAAAGAGAATTATATATGCTCCTCCATGAAAAAAACTAAACTAATTTGAAAAGATAATTACCTTGGAAAATTCACCCACTCTAGAACCAAATCAAACATATAACCATGGAAATTGAGTTCCCAATAAAAATTAATCTAAAGTCATTGATGTCAAAATAATTAACCCTTTTTGGGAGTAGGTAAATGAAATTTTAGCTTACTCTATATGACATTGAAATAATATTGAAGAAATGTCTTACAACATTGATCAACTAAATGTATAAAATATCCCAATAATACATGAAAAAACTTGTCGGTGATGTTTCCTAGACTAGAAACTCTATCAATGTTTATGGAAAAGAGGGATTCATTAATAATCTTTTCATTAAGTTATTGAACAAGATTAATATTTCGTTTATCACCAATGGTGGGAAAAATATTATTGATTATCTTGTGAGTATTATAAACCCCTTAACATTCATATATATCAATAAAATATGAATAAATGGTGTTTAACATTTCCTTTCCAGAAGTACATAAGGTACAATTAACCATTATACTGGAGTGTCCATTTCTTGTATTCGTTTCTCCATAAATTCAATAGAAATGTTTTGTGTTCCTATCTATATCAATTAGACATATAAGATAATCATAATTCTGGGAAAATTTTCCATTAAGGTTAGGAAAATCAACACATTTAGAAGTAAACTAAATCTCATCCTTATACGGTGCTTCATGAAATTGATTACTTTGTTTTCAATGATTAAAATTATTTTGAGTATCTATAATGTTCCGATCAATCATGGATAAACAAGATTTCTCCATTTCTTGAGCCTTTTTTATCAAAAAATGAGTTCACTAAATGTAATTTGTAGTGGGATACCAAAGAATGTTGTTTTCCATGAATCCAGGATGATTTCTATATTGCCTGAAACAACAAGATAAGCATTATTAGACATAAAATTAAAATTAGATGACCCTGATTTATTGAATAATATTTCTAAAATCAAGGTTTTTTATTAGAGTGTACCTTAAGAAGAGTCACCCCACAGAAATCAATTGCATCATTCAAGTCACCAACCTGTACAAAACATTTATCCAATATACTTTCCTTCCACCCATTAATTATAAAACTCCGCATGTAAAATCACCTCCAGTAATGGGAACCTCAGGAACATTTCATTAATCAATACATAAGGAAAATAAATGGATTCAGGTTGATAGATATTATAACCAGTTTTCTCCTCATCTCTTAAGATAGCAATAGAATAACTAATTATTGTCTAACTTTGACTCATATTCTCTAAAAAACCTTGCATATTATTTAGATAACTCTTTTTAATGTATCTAAGGTGAAAGAATACAATAAAATAAAAACAAAATCTGTAAATTAATTCATATAGAAATAGTTAGGGTATATTAATCACAACATCATGAGTTTATATGAATGCTATATTTCTTAAACCCCCACAACTAATCTATTTCACCCTCAAACTGACATTGATATAGAAATGATTTACCTAAATATTCAAATTTATCCACATCCAAGAAATCAAATTTCAATATAGGTTCAAAAATTCCAATAAGTAATGGATTATTAGTAATAATTATATATCTAAGGAAAGTGACCATGGGAGAGTTCCCATGTCCTTAACAATTTTGAAAGACTACTGTCATTGGTTAATCATTCCAAGCTTTATTCGTGGGCCATTATATTGTTATTTAATTTTTGGATTATCTTTAGAGATGTATTTAGCATCTAATATATAATTTACTACATCATCAATAGAACTACTGTCCTGGTCCCTTTGTATAGGGTAGATTGAATCATTTGAAACATTATTCCAAGAAACACTACTTAAAGGGACATATTTGATGGATGACTGAATGGTGAAATTTGAAAAATTGGAAGTTAATATCATTCTTACATATTTAGTAGTTGTAACATGTACAAAAATCTTTTTTTTCCATCTTCGTTTGATCATGATCCACCTATGGTTCTTTACCGGTTCACCCAAAAGAAACCCGTTCAACTTGGTCAGATTTCACATGAGGACTCTCTATGCTACCATCTATCTCTTCCACATAACTATCGTGATCAAGAACAATCTTATCTACATGGATGGATTGTGTATGATAATTTTTCATGCCACCATCCCTCTCTATAATTGGATCATCAGAATGAGTGTCTTAATCCCAAAAACCTATTTAAGGGGTATCCTCACGTCCATCGAAACTTATTGTCAATTAAGAAGTTTTCAAAGAGGTGGCATCTTATAGAACTATCTCAGTTGATTCAAAGGACTCCATAGATTTTCATTCCTTGTGGGATCCAATATTCATTGATATAATTATACCATAGGTGGTTCTAATATGATTATTATATTTATCCTAAAACAATACAACATCAGGGGAGGTTCCAACAACCGCCTTGTTTCGTACATCCTCAACATGATCCATTGAACTAACAAGTGTATTATTACACTGACTGTGATTAAAACAATCCAGTCCCACAACCATAAGGGATGCAAGATTATAATCCATCTTATAAGTGTCATATATATCTATGAATCTTGAAGACCTATTAGAATACACATGGATTCCATCATGGATGTCCCCATATGTTTTACATGAGTTATATTGATCCAATCATTGGATGTCCAAATCCCTAGCTCATTAGTAGGTTATGAGACATTAAATTTATCATTATTCCTTAAAAAATTAGCATCATCATGGAATATTATTTTTCATATGTTTCATATGTTCTCCATAATTCACTCAAACACCACATTGCAAAAGAATTTGTGATTCGAAATAGGCATAGCCCCTGATATGCATTCCATTGAAAACTAAACATCTTGATTTAGTGGAAGACATTGAAATTATTCTAAAAATACATCAACAAAATCTATTACAATTGGTTTATCCTTAATGGTGAGTTCCTCCTCAATCATATGAGATAGATAAAATTCATTTATAGGAATTAAAACCCATAATATGGAATTAATTTTCATTGGATGTTCATATTCATATATTCTTCAATATATGATCATATATTTATTTAGAATATGAAATGTTACATCCCTTCCTCATAAAATAATATTATATCAATATAGTGAAATCCAATACATTTCAATAATCACATAGAATTTAACTAATTGAAGCATAACATGATTTTTAGGAATCACATTCTCACTAACTTTTACCAGGGATGAATTATAAACTTGTGATGAGATTATTATCCCATTACAAGTTTTCAAAACAATATAAACATCTACTTTTTGAGTTAATATGTTGATAACAACTGAAATGATTTTATAGATAAAATATTTGGTGGATCTAGAATCAAATTAAACCATATCAACTTTACAATTGATGGTATGTGTACCTTCCACCACTTCATTTTCGTACTTTATATCATCATTAGTGATCAAATGTGATTTCCCATTGTATTTATCCTTAAAAGGATCCTGAAATCGATCATAATTGATAGAATATGTTTTTGGGAACTTCCTAGCATAATGAAAATTTACCTTCAACTTGAAATATTGATGTGTTTGATGTTTATTCGTGCAGTCCTTCCTTTTTTCACTTTGTTAACTATATTTTTTCCACCACTTCTATAGTCAATTTCCGGATGAAATTATTCCGCATGCATAAAAAATTTACTAGTCTCCTTATGATTGCTTACTTCATATTTCATTCCACACATTGAGAACAATAGAAATATCATCTTTATTTTAACTATTATTTTTATATTTTCCCTTGAATTACAATTTCCTATTATTATATACCCCATAAGATTGATGTATAACTCCAATCCCCATCCGAAATTTTATATCACATCAAATGATTTCCTCATAGCTACTAAAGTCTCTCATATCTAACTCCATTTAGAGAATTTTTCTAATACCCATTGAAATAGATAAAACGTACTCTTAGTTTGGATGATAATTTCTAAAGTGTACGTTCAATGTCTTTTAAAAATTTCCTCATACTTACAAAGTAATTCATCATCCCTTTTTAAGATCAATAGACACATTCTCCGCCTTTATTCGAAGAATAAATAGATATTACTTATTGAAAAATAATTTATTGAACTCATTTAATTATGTAGAGTAATTTGGATCTTGTTTCTTGGTATTCTTGATGATATTCCTATACTAATCCACTTTACCTTTCAAACAATGGATGAAAAAAATTAATTTCCCATGTTATAAACATTGGAGAACTAAAAAATATATTTTTAGTGGTAAAAATTAATTATTTAGCCACTAGTGGATCTGAAGACCCACTAAAAGAAGGTGGAAATTGCATCATGTAGGATTCAAAAATATTTTCTTCCCTCATTTTCTCATTTGGAAGCCCATCACGATTCATACCTTTATACAGTTAAGTCACTATATTAATAATATTTTTGATTCCAGATTATATACCAATATATCTATTAGGATTAAAATTGTTAAATTTTCCATCACATTGAGCAATAAATCAATTTCATTAAGCACCCAACATTGGAAAAAACCAAAAATCATTATGTGAGAAAATGTAATCATAGTGGGAAAACAACATTATCATGGGAAATTAGATATAAAATTTTAATTCAGGAAACCTTTTGTTTTATCCTTTGATGTTTCTGATAATAATAATAACTATATTATTGTATCCTATACATTGACATATTCTGAGATTTTATACAAGGGGCTTCTCATCAAAGATTATAACGGTTAACGAAACCTTTCCCTGATTCCAACTATAATGGCCAAAAAAAATTCAGATATAGATATTACCTATAAAAAAGAATATTCTCTAAATAAAATAATAAAACCATTCCATAACTATATAGGTTTAGTATCCATGGAAACATGGTATCATAAATAACCTATTCATAAAACATCTACACAATCTCATACTTATTCCATCACAACTAAAACAGTTTTTGAAATGAATTACATACTACTTGTCATTATATCAGGGGAAAAATATACATAAAATACGGGCGAGATCATAAGATCAATAAGTGTAATAAAGTGTTATAACATTAGAATAAGGTAATTAGAACATGAAAATAACATTTGAAAAGAAAATAATGCATATAAAGGATCGTGATATTGAGTTATAGACTAAATCATAGAAGCCTATAAGACTTGAATTATAAGGAACATACATTATTGTAGTATAAAATAATACATAATGTTGGTTTATACACATAAGAATATAAATTCATTTTTATATTAGTCGAGTCTCACTAAAAAGACCATTGTAACATACAAATTTACTTAAAATGAGTTCACTCCTCATTTCAACCCTGTATTACTAAAATGGGTTTACATCCCAATACAATCATGTATTAATGAATTAGGATCACTTCCAATACCATTATGATATATATCATGAGATATAAATCATTACCCATTTAATTTAAAGGAGATATATTTAATAACTATCACATAGTGAAATCCATACATTTTTGTATCAGAAGAACTTAAATCATTCATCATATCATATCCCATATGGTGTAACGGGATTCATAAAAAGTTTATCCTAGAAAAACTCATGGAAAAGGAAAAAAATTCATCATCATAAATAGATCATAAACCTAAAAACATTAGTGAAAGAATAATAATGGAATAATTGGATCATATCCCCATTAAAATATTTTTACATAAAATAATGGTTTCTTCAATGGAAAATGACTTTGAAAAATCACTTGAAATATTTCCTGAGGAAAATATAATTTTTATTTTGAAAAGTTTTTTTATAGAAATGAAATTAAAATTGAAAAATTTTTCTTTGAAAGGAACCCTATAAACAAGTATAGGAATATTCATGACATTATGACATAACGAAGGTGGAAAAATTCATCCATGTTATATAAGATTAAAAAATTACTTAAGTACTTTTTCTAGAAAAGTCTCAGAGAACCTTAATTGAACAATGAAAAAAATATTCCTTTCTAAACATTTAGTAAAAAATTATATATGTTTAAAAATGGAATAAATTTTTTTAAGGAGAATAGTTAAAATATTTTGGAAAATAATTTCAGAATCATGTACATGGAGAAAAAATATTCCACAATATATTCTTATATATAAACAATCCGAAATAATAATGAGATTGTAAAAATAACCCTTACATTATGTATTATTTCAATAGTATATATAAAAAAAATTATATAATGGTTTAAATTATTAAAATAATGTATTCAAGAACCTCATTAAAATTTAAAGTAATATATATTTTAATTACATATCATCTTATCAACTATTTGTTAATAATGTTTCATTATTACACTTCTTCCGAGAGTGAATAGTTTCATTTTCTTATACATTGTTTGTCATATATGTATAATTACATATAATTTGGATGTAGTTAAATCATATGAAGAATGATATTATGGAAATATATATCATATTTATTAATTATGTAAATTTATATAAGCATATTTAAGGGTGAACATGGATAATGAATTGCATCGTATCATGGAGACTGTAGGTCGTACGTACACATGAGCAATGGCATCATTTCCTTAATGGTAAAAGATTATGGGATTGTTTGGTATATATTTTTTTCAAAATAAAATATCAAGTTATTATTATTATATTTATCTATTATTTCCAAAATTATACTTATACATGTAAATTAGTGATGTGAAACAGATTACACCACAACGTAGAGACAGTAAGATGTACGTACGCACACATGGTGATTTATTTAATAGGATGGATAAAAGGTGGAATATTTGTTTTATATTACCATAATGAAATATTAAAATATATTTGACACTTTATTTAATTATTTATAAAATAAACAACACATTAATATAAAGTAGATGAAGATCAATACTTGAAAGAGTCGATAAATATGATTACCTCTTGTTCAGTGAGCTTCCCTTCAATCTCCAATTAGGGACACTAGGGATTGACTTTTTGGAAGTAAAATAATAATATAATGTGTATAGGTAATTATATAAGATAAAATTTAAGGTTATAGTCAATATTTAAGGCTCAATGTGATGTGATGATGTGAGATATTGGGTGCTATTTTATAATTGAGGTGTGGGGGACTTTTGAAATTTTCCAGAATATTAATTTATAATAAATTGAATCTCCTTAAAATATATCAAAAATTATAATTATTAAAATGTTAGATAACATAAGGGTTTATTATCATCAACCAGTTCATTTTAGACATATTTTTTTATTTTTTTAAACCTTATAAGTTTTATTAACCCATAGTGTACCTATTTTAATTTTAACTAACGTAAAAAGTTTTCAATAATAAAAGGATTAATTTCTTACAAACATGATGTAAGTTGGACCATTAAGGAACATTTAGTAATATTTTACACCATATTATAATTAATTTTTTAAAATATGTTTTATTAGTGTTAAATAATTTAATAAAACATTATTTCGATAAAATATCATTATTATCAATTTTGACATTATTCATTACATGGAATTTTAATCATTTAAAGATAAAAAATTAACATTGAATAATATATTTTATTATATCTTTAAGATGCCAATTAAATATATAAAATTCATTTATCACCTTAATTACATCAAATTATATTTCTTTTCATTATTTTTAATAACGTTTAATTGATATTGACACTAATTTAATAATAACTGCATCGGCATTTTGTAATTATTTAATATTCTTATGTACTAACTAAAAATTAAAAATAAATACCATGATGAATTTAATATTCTAGATTTTATAATAATATGAATAATTGAATAGATCTTTTGGGAAACCATAATTTAAAAATGACATATTATTTTAAACTTGAATGTGGCATATTTGAATTTTTATTAAATAAAATTTTATAAATTATATAATATAATATATGTGTCCCTAAAATTAAAAAATAAATTTATATAGTGAAAATATGTTTATTTAGATTAAAATTAACATTTATATTAAATCATTACATAACTTTTTTCCTAGGTGGGCACATAAGGGATATTTAAGTAAAGAAAGTAACAATTTGTTACATTCTTTGATATAAATATTATATAAGTCATTGTATGAGAACAATATCCATTAAAAAACATAATACCGATAGATATAAGTTAAATTTCAAATTACCTTCTTCCAATAAATATTTTTTCGTGTTTAAGGACATTTTGAAGTCTTTGTTGTTTTAATTTTAACCAAAATTATTCAAATTACCCTTTACCATAGTAATAAAATTTACCAAGGTTACTATTTATATTCGCCATAAATATTAATAAAATGAACCTATTAACTAAAATTTTATCTTATAAATATAAATATGGTATCAATTGTTTAGAAATTTGAAACATAGATTTTTTATAATTTACTTTAATATAAATATGATAAAACAAAATGAGAATGAATTTGTCCAAAAATGCCATTTTTAAAACATAATTTATTTTTATAATAAATTCTTGTATAAAATACTTTCAAAAAAACAAAAAATTGATTATTTTAAATAAACATGGAGTAATTAAAATTTAAAACTAATCCATTACATAATTTTACTTTGTAAAAAATTTAAATGAAAAATATAGTTTAAAATATAAATCAGTATTTTCACTATTCTCTGAAAAAATAATGGTCTTTCAAAAATTATATAAAAAACATAATAATATAATTATTAAATGAAAATTAGAAAATAAAATACAATTTTTCAAATTATTGTTCGTAAAAATACTATAAAAATTATGAAAAACGTCTTTTAAGGAATATTAATTTTTAATAATAAAGTGATTTTACAAAAAATTATTTTATAATTTTCTATGAATTTACCAATAAACTTATATTTAGTGAGGAAATTATATTTATTTAATAAAATAGTTATTCATATTCATTCTTACCAAATTTTTTTCTATGTTATTAAATTATTTTTATAGAAAAATTACTTTCATAGTGTCTCGCAATTCTTTTAAACATGAGGCTGTGTGAAACACATGTTATTAGATGAATTATAGAGAAAAATTTAATAAAACTATTTGTGTGATGAAAATAATGAATAATCAAGGATTAATATTATCTAACCCTAGGTCTATGTTTATTTTTTAAAATGGGATAAATTTTGTATGAATTGAATATGCATATTTATTTTCTATTTTTAATTCCATAATCAAACACCCAAATATTATCTATTTTCATAAAATTATAAAACATATAAAATATAATAGGATAATTAGAAATAGTTAGCTATTAACTATGAAACCTTCTCATGTTATATAACCTTATTAATCTATTGTGTTTGTTTTTTTGGAAAAAACTGTAGATTTTGTACCATCTTACAGTAGGTGTATCACCTGCATAATCCTGAAAGGCAGTATAATGTACCTTATCACATGACCTTAAAAGGTTTGTGGTACCTCATAAAATTGAACTTAACTATGTGTGTTTTTATAACCATCATAGTGATACATATGTATCACATTTAATCAGTTCAATATCACCACAGTCACCCTTACCACATCCCTGGATGGTGATAAATTAAAAATATGTCAACTATGTGGATTTTAAACATAGTATAATTAAATAATAAGGGAGAGTATGGAGAAAAACCATTGTATATATATATTCACATAAATGTATGACATCAATATATCATTTCCATAACAATGTAATTTTGTGTTTTTAATATATATAATTTCAAAAATATATTTGAAATCTATGAGATAGTTTCAAACTATAAAATAAAACCTATTTAGGAGATGAGATGAGGTACCATTATCTTAACCATGATGAAAAATTAGAAGCATCATTACTTCATTCTAGTGAACTCCCACCATTGGAAATTTGGTTCATACTAAAAAAATATATAAGAGAATTCAAAGGAGGAAAATGGTTAACACAATATGAAATCCTTTTTATGGTAAAGTGATTGAATGATTATACACTCTTTTACTTGTGATTTTACACTAAGAAGTTTCTTTTTTTTTGTAGTTTTACATAATATATATCTTAAAAAATATAGGTGTAATCATATCTCAATACACCCTAAAACATAAAATTCAACAGAGAGGCCCATTCTAATGATGGATCAACATGGTTTTCTAAAAATTACTTGAAAATAATTCCTTGGTTGAGTTATTTGGACACAATGATTGTGATAAACCCCAACCCTAATTATATTTTTCACTTACTCAATATATTCCACACTAATTGGAGAACACCATTGTTCTAGAATAAAAAATCAATGGATATATCCCACCCTTGATAAAATATCATAAAAGACATTATTTGATGAAGACCCATATGCTATCCAATCAATGACTCAATAATAAGAGACAAATGGACCCTATTTCAATTACAAACCAATTTTAGATTCACTCATTGGAGTAAATTGACACATATAACTCTCTATTTGGGATGATTAGGTGGAAATTTACTATATCTTTACATCCACCCAGATCAAAATTATAAGGGCTCCTATTAAACTGGCCATGAAATCCATTATTTTTCCAAAATTCATGAAGTATCTAGGAAAGAATCATTCACTTTTATAGTAATTCATTCCAAGGGAACAATCGAAGTGGTACTTTTGAGGAACATCCACTATCCAAACCTAGGAACATTCTCTTATGATCAAGGCCACTAATATCACAAACACCCACCAGTAAATCTATATGGTTACTTGGGAATATACCTTGAAGGATACTCATTCACTGATGATGCTTCATACTATTTTGATTTAGATAATTATTTAATTCATATTTTATGATTCAGGGTTTTGAATGTTATTAATAAGAACCACAATGATATAATTGAGTATGAAGAATATTGAAGTACAGTATGGGGAGGAAATAGTTTGGAATATAGTCCTCATCAAGGTATTGAAATATTGTGTCATAGCTCACCATCGATGGAATACTCATGAATTAATCGATCCACTAAACATACATCGTCCACCAGTTCGACAACATTCTATTAAAAAAATTGAAAAATTAAGCTAATGACATAACCAACCTCGCACACATAAATAGGAAAACAATTTCTACAGAATAAAATATTTATGAGTATAATTATGAGTTAATATTTTAATAAAATTTCTCATTTAATTACTTTTAGGATATTACCCACTATGTGAAACTATAAATATAGTGATTTTATACCGATTTTGGATGACCTTATTCAATAAGATTATATTTATTGACTATAAAATGTTGATTTAAGCTATCTGATCATCCCCAGATAAAAATAACTACTTTAAATGACCCCAACACTCTATGGTGGTCAAGAATTTCTTCCATTGGAGAAACAATTCCTAGCAGTTTTGAAAATAAATCCAAGGAAAACTAAATCTAGTTATTATTTATATATGTATGAATAAAATCAATATCATGACCAACTAACTATTCAAACTCAAATTACACTTCCAGTAGTAATACCATATGATATTATTTAATAAATTCAATGTTTTGTAACTCAAATGAAAATAATAAATGGTTGAATAGAATTTTAGACTCAAAAAGGAAATACAATCTTGATTGGGTATATTTAACTCTTCATCTAATCAATGTAATTATTCTCATATTCATGAAATTTAATGGAAAAAATTCTGGAATAGTACCTTAATTTTTTTTATTGATTTAGTCATATATTTTTTATTCTATATATTAAGAAGTAATTAAGGTCAAGTGTTTAATCAAGACACTAGATGAACAAAGTTTATCTGGTATGAAAATATATAAACTGGATACATTTATTATTAAAAAATATTGTTGATCATTGCAATATAATCTCAATTCAATACTCGGTGTGAAAACCATAAAAAACATCTCAAAATTAATTCAATGCGAAAATGAATGTTTTTCCAGACTTTATAACCCAATATTAGTTCTTATATTATCCAAAAAAATTTACAATTCCCACATGAGAAGTTACTAGATATCTATACATAAAATATATGAGAAGAGATACATAGATATCTGATTCTGTTGAATTATATTGCGGCATGAAAGGAATTTGTCATAGTGTTGAATTAGTTGTAATATTCTCTTTATAATTCCAAAGAAAAATCACTATTTGTATAAAAAACCCAATAAATTCAAATGGTCGAATAAAAAATGGAAACATTCAATCTCAAATTAAAACAAATTAAATCAATAAAATTTGATTATTAAAATTATAATATAGTTCATTATCCTAGTAAGAAATAACAATACACACATTAGGATTTTTTGAAAAAATAAAATAGAAGTAAATTTTAGGAAAATAATAACAAACTATATTCATTCCAAGAAGTTAAGAAACTAGGAAATTTTATTTACACCTCACATTTCCAAAAATCAAGAGAGTAAATGGAGTTGTTCTACATGATCAATATGATTATTTCAATTATTATCAAATTATATGATACAATATCCAGATTCAATTTTTCTTCAAACACATTACCCAGAAGATGAAATATATAAAGAGTGTAATGTTTGTTTATCCCCCAGTTTATGTGAGGTTTGTTTCAAATGAACCACTGAAATAAAATAAATAGTGATGATGAATATTCTATAATAATTCATAGAAATATAATGATTCGTTGACATGAAAATATGCCAACTATGTACATGCCTTTATTTTGGAATGACTAAATTGCCCATTCCAGACTCCAATTCCCCAATACAATGATTTAGGTGACTTCTTCATCTTCAAAATCATCTAAATGTTAATGTAACCAATGATTATGGAAAAATGAACTTGAAAATTATATCCCATAGGTACCAAATAAACTCTAAATCTTACATTTTTTCCATCCCTGAACACTTTATTGATGGAAACTACCTCAACAAAGTAAATTTTCATCTAAAAATATTCTATACCACAGTTTTATTAACCTAAACTCTTTTAATGATCCATTATTTGATGATGGGGGTCATATGAATTATAGTTATATACCAAAAATTGGGAATGATGACACATATTCAAAGGATGGAGATGATATAGTATTCTCTAATATTCAGTTATCATTACCACTGAGATTATACATGTATTAGTGACACAAACAATTGTGCTCCATTGATCTCAAAATTATCAAAAATATACCCCTTATATGTCTAGAAATATTTTTTATATAATCATATTAGTGGATTGATTGGAAAAAAAACTATTTAATGTGAATATTTGATCATCTTTTCATTCCTCCTGATAGATTACTAACAAAAATTGCAGTTTTTAATATTTCATACAGTAGTATTGATTGTGTACCCTAAGAGATCATGTTGAGAATTCAGAACTATGCCTTTATTGACATTGATACCCTATTTAGGATTTCAAACTCTAATGGTAACATCACTATAAAGGAGTATTACAAGGTGAATATCTAGGGAAGAAATATAATTCAATCATGGGTATAAAATTTCAATGTGATATTAATTCAATGATCAAGATACATTCTTCTATGGTGATCCTGGAAAAAATATTTCCCACAAAAGATTAACAATAATAATTTGTATATGTTATTATGTCAAAATGTTGCCTCTATCAAGGGGAAAAGGAATCAGTAAATCATGTTTGTATTATCTATTTTTTTGATCATGTTCTCTGGAACTATATAGGATTGGACATTGATATTAAACAAATTGAATGATGGATACTGCGTGACATAGTTGAATTAATCTTCAATTTTGGTCACAGTAAAAAACATCAAAATTTGTTGCCTACAGAAACTGTTATCTAAAAAGAAATTCTAGAATTTGTTTCTTCCATATTCTATGATATACGGAATGTAATAAATATTTTCTTCTTTTAAGCTTATGCACCATATATCAACACTATAATGATCAGAATGCACATGGGGGTATTTGAAGTTACCAAAGTAATAACTGAAGCGATGTGCAATACCATGAATGATCTGAAAATCCTACATATTCTAGGGGAGGCAGGTAGGTCAAAGTATCCTCATCATTCACGATATATCATATGTATTCCTCATATTTCCCATTATTTTATGGTCAATGTTTTTTTGGGGCATCCAAAATTCCTAGACCAACTTGTCGTGGAGGTATTTTTCGAACTCCCCATAGATAAGTTATGTCTTGTTTATATCAATATCTTAAAACTTGAATTACTTATATATATGAGCTATATATGACAATGAATTCTATCAAGCATGTTGTTCAACTAAATTGGAATGCCATATGGATTGATCTTGACTTTGAAATATTAGTCAATGCACTGAAGACTCACACTAGTAATGTTCCATGCAAGATTCATACATTTTGGATTTACTATATTAATCATACCAACCAGATCAACCAAGATGGTTCACATGAATATATAGAATCCAACAAAGTAGAGGATTACCTATCATAATATGAATTCATGAAAACAATCACGCTCTAGCCTTTCAGATATCCTTACATTTGTGTTCCTCTTATGCATGATGATATTTAGGGATTTATTAACTCTATTCTTTGTAATCTTTCCAATAATGACTAAATTATGTATTTTTTATATCATATTAATAATTTTTGAAACCGGTTCTTCCTAGATCCTAGACCATCTTTGATAATAATAGACCCTGTAATTATTAACAAGAATGTTATTTATTATCACGTTAACTTTTTTCTTTGGACCCAAAATATGGAACAATAACATGGTAGGAAGAGAGGCCCCCAACTCAAAAATATGATATAGTAAAACTTATGTCCATAATTCCCACCTGAATCTAAATCATTAATGAGGTCCATATATCTTGGAAACTAAAACAAGCTATTATTGAATCCCATTTATTAAATATGGATTTAAATATTTAGGTTTGTATAAGTTAAACACGTTATATTGAAATATGATTCATTAAATGGAATACAATAATTTCATTCGTTGGAAATGATCGTGGAACTTCTATAAATGTGAACATCATAACCAGATATGTTCTTGAGGTCTCAATGATATCAATATTCACCCCAACCTAGTTTATAATGGTTTTTGGAATCTATATAATCCTATGTTGGACCCTCCCTCATTTTTTTACAATTAATGTGTCTTTTATTCATCCAATTAATGATCTAAGGGTATGAAATGAGTGAGTAGATGACACTCAAAATGATCATATTATTGAATTATTTTGTAAATATAATTTCTGATTAGAATTTTGTGGTGTTCCTCTGAGAAAATACTTTCATTTTTTGGTTATAAAGTCCATGGTTTTTATATTCATGAATCAATTCCATCATTATATAATCATTTCATAAGATAACTTATTTACTGGTTGATGAGGGTGATCTATCGTTAATGATTTACTTCCAAATCTTATAAATGAAAATACAATGAATCATTGTAATTAAAAAAGGTAGGGGAAATGGTTTTTGGTGAATGGAAATACACATATCACTACCCTTATGGTTTGGAAACTTTTACAATTAATCTATGGTGAATTATTTGTAATGATTTTGTTTTTCCCATTAATAAAATTGAGGAAATAATCCATGATTTATGGTTTCCTTATGTCTTATTATCTAATGATGTATACCCTTTAATTCCATTCATCTCATGCAATGGATATACAGATTCTACCACATAATAACCATCGTCAATGAATAAATAGATTCCTAAAAATTCTATAAAAGTAAATATTCTCTCCCAAATACCATAATTAAACAAAATTTTAAATATGATATCTTAAATTAATCCAATGAACATTTAATTTTTAGATATGAATCCTCAAAGAAGAACATGGTTTTTATAGACATTTCTTATGTTTAAATGGTTTCAACAACACTTGTTAATCCTTTAAACTATGTATATTAGTGTGATCATCATTGAAATTATGAAATTATTACATCATATATTATATAACATGTTGCTATAATATATTTTGACAAAGAAGGGGAATATATCAAACATTATTCACTATCATTCTTAGATGTTGTTTTTTTCACTATTGATTACATATGACGAATGAATTTATGTATCAAAGCAGATACATGGCCAACATTAATCAATGTGGCAATAACAGTTGAAGAACAAGAAAAATATATCACTTTTGATAATTAACATTGGAATTTTTACTCTTTTAATTACATATATAATCCAAATTTTAATCCCATAATCGATACTCATCATTTTACTTTACTAAAAAAACTACCATAATTAAAGACACTTAGTAAAGAGAACACATATGATTCAATTCACCAAGGAAAAGGATGGAGTAAATTAATAGTTCAAAGGTAAATTTATTCATGTAGTTCGATATATAAAATGAATTACCCACATTTTCTCCATTTATATGAAAAAGATGGAAAACTAGAATTTATTTTACATTAATGAACCAAATATTCATTTCGACAAGGATACATTTATTTTACTAGTTATTTATTTATTTGAGTAGTGTGAAATCAAATTTATTTGACCAATCATTCATGGATAGGTATTCTCACTACAACCATATTTCAATAACCCTAGAATATCAAAAACAGTCTACCATCAGGGATCCCAATTGAGTATATTTATTCCATGTTATAAGCTTCATCTTGAATAATGAAGATACTTTTTTCCAAAGTTACATACATTATTTCATTATTTCATTTTTTGGAAACATAGTTCAGTACTATATTTATGTTATTGTTGTCAAATCCCCCCAGTTTCATTATTAACTTTTTGACCATGAGTTATTGTTCACTAAAGAATGTCACCATAGCATGAAAAAAAACATTGAAACATGACTTAGGGTTGAAATTAAGGATGTTCCTAAAATAAATGGTATAATATCATTATATATAATTAAACTAAATGAAAACCAATAAAATAATTGATATATCCCCTGCTCAAAACCTTCGAGAGTTAAGAGAAATCCATGTATATCCTCCCAATATAAGGTGCATCATTGAAAACCTCACTGGTATATACATTCCCTTTGTGAATATGATGACGAAAAAGGTTACCTATTAGTAGGATAATAATTTCCATAATGAATTTGATAGGATCAAATAGTTTTATATGAATCCTACAGAATTAATGCGACCAATATATTATAAACCACTCATCATCTATGAGTAAACCATGGAGTGGTCACTTGGTGTTCTTCTTCACAGAGTAATGCTGAGGACATGGGAAAAAATCTATATTTTAATAAATCAATACTATAAGATGAGTTAGGATATTATGATATCAACAAGAATTACCAGATATTAATAAGTATAATATTGAAACGTTTCTATTATCTAACACATCATCAGGACCACCTGATTTCTCTCATGGATGCCTCTAAATAATTCCTCAGTCTTTAGGTGTTGATATAATGGTTACTATGATGGGATATCATCATATATAAATAAGAAATCTACATTGTATCCCATGAAGTAATCAATGGAATAATGATTGTAAATTGTTTTTATAATAACATTCCCTAGAAGAGAAACCATTTGATCTGTGACTCCCAAACTATTATGTTACTTCTGACAATGATAGTTTCCACAAATAGAAAATTTACTTTTATAACACTTTTTACTTCCCACTAGGATAATGATAGAAAATTAAAAACTCAATTGGGTTGGATATGGAATTGTATTTGTTTCATTGATAAATGAATTTTAACCATATTGTTTCCATGTATCAGATAGGTTTAGCAATAAAGAGACATGATATAAATTTCTCATCACATGTTTAAGAAATTCTATATAAAAAACTTATACTCAATGGTGTTTTGGAATAAGTAATCAAAAAATTTTAGGGGAACTATTCCATTAATAAATTTGAAACTATACCCCTCAATGAATCAATAAGGAAGTTAATTTCAAAATTTAATTTTGAGTTAATGTTTTACTATATTCCACACAATTAGAATTATCTTTCCAATTCATTGAAAAACATAGCTACTACCATGGAAGATCTAAAATATAAGAATATGATGATTCAAATTACATACATTTGGGTTGACTCTATATTTATAACTAATTATATAAAGGCTATCAATTAGGTTTATTCTACATGTGATCGAAGAGAGCCCCCACCCTTTTCGAACAATAACATGATTTATTTTATGGCCTCGTTAATGCGTTCTATCTTAAATTGGGATCTCGTAAAATATCATTCCATGGATGATAAAATCTGTTAGTCGGTAGTATATTAGGTCCTTCATGATGGTAAAAATTTCATGAATGTTATATCTATGGTAAGAGTTTATTGACTCCTCCATAGGCACATTGAAAATGGAGAAAACAATCCTATAGTATAGGAAGTACATATAGGTCCCTACAATTATCTATAGTTTTGGTTAATGGTATTCCACTAAATTATAACCCCTATATATTTCTTTATATGAATGATAACTTGTCTCATATAATTTTCCAAAATAATCATACATGTAAAAGTCATTTAAACATTTTTCATACACATACAACAATATTTCATACTGAAAATACTCTTGGTCATTGAATATATGAGGGATATATTCCATCGTTATATATCATCCTTCTATATATTCTAAATTTCTTTTCAACCATACTAAATTCAACATATTTTAAAAATGGGTTGAATATATTACCTTGAATGAGGCTAGTAAAATAATATCATTAACATCATTCTGTAAAATATCATTATAAAAAATTGAGTCCCTCATAAAATCGTGATGTTTAAAAAGGCTAACTTATGTTCTAATAAACTAAATAAAATACAACCTGAGTATAATATTTAGTCTAGAAATTATTCCTTATATTGTGTAATGGATATTTGAAAAATCAAGGCATTCAATTAAAATATAAAAAATATACTTCAGAATATTTTTAAAAAATATATATATTTTTTCTAGACTAATCCATTCAAACCATATCAGATTACTTCACCATGACCAATATTATCATAAATGAGACTCCATATTCATTTTAATATTGAACCAAAGTAGTCTTAGACATTAAATGAAAATTTCCTACATATACCCTTTACATCTATGGTCAACTATTGAAGAGTAATAGTATTATATCAAACTTGATGAGTTAGAATGAATTGATGAGAAAAGGTTACATAGACAACATAACCTTGATAGATATTGGAATTGTATCGCATGAGAAATAAAATGGAGTATTTTCATCCACTCATTGATATCGGGAGAATGTTTTTGGACATTATAAAACTAATGATACCATAAAATAGGACCCTAAATTTGGGATTCAAATGGGAAAGTACTTACATTAAATATAAGGTCTACTCTAAGAGACCATGTTCCCTAATCATAGTGCATGGAGATAATATCATTATTCTACCAATTCATGGTTTCATAAGAATTTCCTACCCTAGATTTAACAAAAATTTCCTCTTGTATGACTATCAACTAATTTGAATAGGTCTTCATATTATTTACATAAACTATATGGAACCCAGGTCTTCACTACATGCCTTTAATCTCCGTTTAATCTCACTGTTGTGTCATTATGTTAATGTACATGAAACCAAGCCCATCCCATTTGTTCTCCAAATTTGTTGGAGTGGTCTATGTAATATGAAATTATTTAATTAAATTATAACCTAATCTAAATAAGTGTTATTAGTGTATGGATCTCCATTTATATTCTTACAATATGTTAAAAATGTACATCATCTATGAACAATGTATTTATTCATTATTCATGATATAAGGTTAAACCTGTGTATCCTACCATAGGAATAGATATAAATTTCATTCACCTCAATATTTATATCATATCCCAGTGATTTTTCTAAATTATTTTTAGGTATATTATATTTACCTATACATGAGAAAAAATCATTTTATTTCTGTGACAACCCAAAAATATTAAGTAGGAACATCGAATTTGATAGTGGTAACGAAAAACAACACCAATCGCATATGAGAATATAATATCTTGATAATATATAATATAATTACTATTTTAAATAAATTCAATATGATATATAACATGATATGAAATTGATATTATGTAAGCTTGTGACATTCAAAACAATGAGTTTCTTCAATGGCTTACATTACAGGACAATCCATGTTTTACTGAAAAAATATATTATATTAAAGTATTAGTATTTAATTTAATAAGTCATTAACTAGATATTATAAATCATATACACTAAATCATGAATATATTTTTCTTAAAAATATATAATATTAGTTCATTATCTAAAAAATATTTTGAAGTGAATATAAGAGCAAATTAAAATTAAATAAAGAATTTTATAGAAAACTATTCTCATGTTCAAAAAACTATTTTTAGATTAAATTTATTACAATTAGTAATTAATATTAATTTAATATATATATCATATATTCAATAATATTTTTTTATATTCATCCAATAGATTTTAGAAGCATAAGATTAGAAAATCCATATTTACACATAAAACCCAATATTTTTATTTACGTCATTTTTAATGTATTTTATTAAAGAACCTATTTTAAATAAAAATCTACGATCATTTATAGATTCTATAAGCCATAATAAAAATAATATTAGAAATTGAAACATAAAAATTATGTTGGGGTTAATTTCTAGGATTTTTCTATGAAGATTCATTTTTAATGAATAGAGAAAAATACTGAATTTTAGTTCAAAATTATTTTTCATCTGATTTATTTATAAGGTATAATTATATTATAAATTGGTTTAAAAGTTTAATTAGAGAATATTTTTAGAAATTATTACAATTTTTGTTGTCTTAATAAATTTCACTTTGATATTGACTATAAAATCCATACTAAAAGATCAGATGTTTTTTCTTTAAGAACCTGCATTGTCACGCCATCTGCATGATTAAATTTATATAAATTTCTCTCGTTTATGACCTTAAAATTTCAAAAAACAGATTTAATATTTTTAATAATAATAATTTATGATGTATAATAATTTAAACTTAAATTTTTACCAAAAATATTGTTGTATGTAATAAAAATTAATTTCAACAATTGAGGTAAAATTAATATTAATAAGGGAATAACCCCAATCATAAGGGCCCAAATGGAATATAAACTTGTTCAAGAGAGATTACAAAGACATATTTCTATCCTATACTCACTTCTATCTAAATAGACCAATTTTGGGAGCCATATGAAATTTAAAAAATGCGTATGGAATTACATTCTCAAAAAAATTACAAGAGTGCCCCTCCTCATCCACAATAAAAGGCCCACGCTTCTCACCCTAATTCACAACTAAAAAAACACATTGGATTAACCAATATCTAAATAAAAAGTTCATAAAGCTCCCTCCCTATAACAAACCACCCCTACCTCATTGGATTGAGGAGGTGGTGAAGGCTACTTGGCCTTAAGCGACATTCCCAAGACGCCAAAGGCTTGCAATAAATGTCGAGGCCTTGATGATGAAGTTGGGGAATGATTTTCCCTTGGGACAAAACCGACCAAACCAATAAATAATGATGCATTCACTTTCAAACCAAACATGTATTCCCAAAATAGAACCTAGTTGTTCCACAATACAACTCAAAACCAAACCAACCAACCATATTAGAGTACAAGAGAAAACTAAACCACAAACCCTACGAGCCATGACACCACCACATCTCCACACCAAGCTCTAAACACCAAGGTCCATCATGACATGAAAATGGTCCACTAAATTAGGGAGATTCCTTACCTTTTACCACGTCATGATATAGAACATCTGAAAAGACACCAACGTGCCAAATTAGCGGGTGAGTATTAAAACTAAGTAGGTTTTCCCCAAATGACATCCCTACACATTCCACTAGGATGAAACCATTAACACGTTAATATAAAATAGTTTATATAAATTAAATCTCAAGTGCATATATTTTCATAAGCCAAACATACATTTACCAAGCTGGCACACCCAATCCAATCTACCAAGGGAAATCCAAACATCAATAAAAAACCATTCCAACATTTACAAAATAGCACAGAAAGACCATCTTGCAAAGAGATTCACAACAAAACAACCATAACAACCAAACTGTGGAGCTACCGTTCAACCCATTCACCCATTCACACCAAGCGGCACTTCCTGTCCACATATCCTTGATGGTGGCCCTTCCATCCAATGTCCATCCCATTTTTTTAGAGGTACTTCTCGCCACGTCCACACAACATTCCAATCAATCACATCTTAGAATATAAACCGCCAAGGTCACAACATCATGCAATCAACCAATTCCATTTCATATCAATCCTCTTCAATTAATCACCCATATATTGAAAACCAATTTTCATGCCAATGAACCCTCCAATGAAACATCTTTATTGAAAACCAATTTCCATATACTGTTTTCCAAATTCAATCTCAACAAACCATTTTAATATATTTTTTTTTAAATTCCACAACAATAGCATTTCTCCATAAAACCCCATTTTTTCCAAAAAAAACCCCAAATGTATTTCCAACCAATTTTTCACATCAAAAAACAATTAATTTCAAGGCAAGCAAATTAATTGTTACATAGAACCACTAGTTCTAACCAAGTGGAGTCGAGAGAGAAGCCACCAACCTTAAGGGTTCTTGAGAAATCGACCAACAAACCATCACACCTTAAATCCAAAAAATGCACCACTAAATCCTCTCTATATCCCCTTTACCTAACATCCTCAAGACTTAATATTAACATCCAAGGTAGACACTACACTATATCTACAAACAACATGTGTTGATCTAGAAAACCACGAATAAGAGGGATGTAGATCTACAGGAAAACACAAGAGAAACAAGAGGGGATACATACCCTGGAAAAACCACATTCAAAACACCTTGAAACCCATTTAAAACGCCTCTAAATAATGTTGGAGAGAACCATTAACCCCTGAGAACCCAAAATACCTAGTGAGGATTGGGTGGGAGGAATATTGGTGTCAAATATGTTACACCCGAGAATGCTCGGAACTTATAACCCTATTTTTATGTGCCCGCATGGTTAGTTCGCATGGTTTGGAAAACTGTGTGATAACCGTGCGCATGCTACTTCTTAAGCAGCAAGGGTCCGCATGGTTTGGAAAACTGTGCTCTGGAAATGAAAATCCTACTGTCTCCATTGCACAGTTTCCTAGAGAACCCGCACGGTTTCCACTAACCGTACTCAAACCGGTCACCCCTGTAAAGGCCTCCAAACTCATCCAACATTATTCCAAACTCTCCCAACCACTTCCCAACTCATCCCATGCAATTCCAACACATAAAAACTCAAAAAAAAGGCCATATACCTCAAAAAGGGGGTACTATATTCTCCCCACCATTGGACTTTCTTTCCTTGGAAATTAGTGAAGCTTCCCTTTGCTGAAATAGCTCGGGCCACTGCTTGACCATTTCTTTCTCCCACTCCCAAGTCTCCTCTTGAATCTAACCATGGTCCCACAAAACCTGAACTAAACCAATTATTATACCATGTAAGACTTTCTCTTTCATATCCATAACCCACACTGGCACATGCACCAACAAATATTTCGGTTCTAGCTCAACATGATCCCATCGAATCACATGGTCATGATCCAGCTGATACTTTTTCAACTGCGACACATGAAACACATTTTTCACCACACTGAACCTAGGTGGGAAATCCAAATGATAAGCCACCTCACCAACCCACTCAAGAATATCAAAAGGTCCAATATACCTCTGAGGTAACTTTCCTTGCTTCCCAAACCGACATTGTCCCAACCTAGGAGAGATCCTCAAGAACACATGATCACTCACCTCGAATGAAAACGTCCATCGGCGATGATCCACTTATGATTTCTGATGACTCTAAGCCGTATCCATTCTCTTTTTGATCAACTTGATCTTCTCCGCAGTCTCCTATACAAGGCTCGGTCCAACCATCGAGGACTCGCTCGTTTCCACCCAACATAGTTGAGAATTAAATTACCACCCATAAGATGATTCAAACAAGGCCATCTGTACGGATGCCTAATAATTGTTATTGTACGAGAACTGAACCAACAAAATGTGATCCTCCCATGAGCCAAAAAAATTTGTGACACAAGCCCACAACATATCCTCCAGAGTTTGTATCATCCTCTCAGTTTGACCATCCTTCTTAGGGAGATACACCGTGCTCATAGTCAAATGTGTCCCACAGGCTTGCTACAAGGATTTCCACAAATGATTTCTAAATCATGGATCTCTATCTAATAAAATCAATAATTGAACACCATACCTCTTACCACCTCCCGAATATAGATTTTGGACAGATCCTCCACCGTATGAGATTCATGAATTGGAATGAAATGGGCCGACTTCATTAGCCGATCAAATATCACCCAAATGGCATTGTGATTTCAGACCATTCTTGGGAGACCTGTATCAAAATCCATCGCTATCTTCTCCCACTTCCAAACATGGATTGGTAAAGAATGCAACATTCATGCTGGCCTCTGATTCTCTGCCTTGAACTGATGACAAGTCAATCATCTCAAAAAAAACTCAACCACGCTTCTTTTCATACCGGCCGACCAAAACTACACCTTCCCTACTTTATACATTTTCTGAATTTTAGGATGAACAACCCACATAGAATGATGATATTCCATGAGAAGATCCTCCTAATAAGTAAATGGTACAATAATCCAATTCCAAAAACACAAAACCAAATGTCCATTCAATTTCAAACCCTCAATGGTCTTTCCACTATTGAGTCTCGACCCCATGGCCACACACTCAGAATCAGATATATGTGCCTCTCAAACTAGGCCAACCAAGTCATGAATCATCAAAAAATGAAAAAATACCACTCTATTGCCCTGGTCCTCATATTCCAACAACATATCTGCCATAACCGACATCAACTACCACTGGTCTGATGCCTGTTTCACCACCAGAGCATATGATTTTTTACTTAATGGATCTGCCACTGAATTTCCCTTACCTGGTGTGTACATCATGTAAAAATCAAACATCTTGAGATATTCTATCCAATTCATTTTCCTCAAGTTCAAATCCCATTGTGAGAAAATTTGTTTCAAGCTCTTATGACATGTATATACCATGAATTTTTCAGCGAGGAGATAATGAAGCCACACTTTCAAATCATGGACCACTATTTCCAAATCCAAAGCATGATTTGGGTAGTTCTTCAAATGAAACCTCAACTGTTGTGATCCATATGAAACCACATGATTCTCTTACATGACAACACACCCCAACCCTAATCTCGAAGTATAACAATACACCATGTACCATTTTCATGGTTCTGGAATAACCAAGATTCGTGCTGATGTAAGACGATCTTTTAGCTCTTTGAAACACTGTTGACACTTCTCATTCCACTATAATGGAACATTATTCCTTGTTAAAGCTATCATCGGTGAAGCCAATCATCAAAAATCACAAGCAAAACACTGATAATACCCAGCTAGTCCATGAAAACTCTGTATCTCAAACAAATTCTTTGGTGATTTCCATGAGATAAAAACCTCTATCTTTTCCGAGTCCACTAAAACACCTCTTTTAGAAATCACATGGCCAAGAAAACGAACTTCTCGAATCCAAATGTCACACATTTATAATTTGGCATACAACCAATGATCCCTCAAGATCCCTAGCACTATCTCCAAGTACTGATCAGGATCCACCCTTGTCTTTGAATACACCAGAATATCACAAAAAAAAACCCCATAAATGAATCCAGATATCAATGAAATATCTGGTTCATCGATGCCATAAACACCACTGGAGCGTTCGTTAGACCAAAGGGCATAACCCCATATTCATAATGGCCATATCTAATTCTGAAATCTGTTTTGAAATATCCTCCTTCCTCACCCGCAATTGATGATATCATGGCCCCAAGTCGATCTTGGAGAACCACTGGGCTCCCCTCAACTGGTCGAAAAATCATCAATTCATGGATGTTGATATCTATTATTTCTCGTAACTTGGTTAAGTCTACGATTATCAACACAGATCCTCAATGTTCAATCCACTTTTTTTAAAAACTACTTCGGTTCTACCCATAGAGATTTGCAAGGCTGGATAAACGCTTTGTTTTATAACTCTTCCATCTATACTTTCAATTCCTGCAATTCAGTAGGTTCCATCTGATAAGAAGGATGTGAGATAAGACTGGTCCCCTGAAGGAGATCAATCGTAAAATCTACTTCTCTTATGAGAGGTAACCCAGAGGATTCATTATGAAAAACATCTATGAACTGATCCACCACTACTGGAAGAACACTCTGCTCAACACCCTCTACCGATTCCAATGACAAAACCACCAACTGATACGATAAAGTAACCACTACTAGGGCCAATAAACCTGTTTCACCCTACCTTCTAGATTCTCTCATCTAAAGAGATCTTTAACACCATCATGTGTTGTAAAAGCCATTGTCCATGCATTACAGTAGATGAGGGCCTTAAACACAACTATCCAATCCATTCCCAGAATTACATCATACCCATCCTCCTCAAGAACTGAGAAATTCTATAATAGCTCAGATTCACCCACAACGATAGAACATTCTCTACATAAGAAGGCTCGACACTCCCTTCGAACTAGAGGAGTTTGATGTTTTAAAATCTAGGGCATCATTTATAACCTTAAACCCAACAAATCAACCACATGTGCAACAATAAGAGAGTGTAAAGCACCTGTATCAAACAACACTTTCACTAATGAAGAATTTAAAAAAATAGTACCTTGCACCATGGATGGTCCCGACTAATCATCCACCATAACTTGCTCATCTCCAAACAAATGTTTTCTTGACACACTCTACTCTTTATTTCTCTGCCGAGGCTTCGTTGTATTTTGAGTATCGCTATGACTCACTTTACTCTGCAGACGAGGGCTATGCTACTGTCCCCATCCCGTCGAAGCATACGATATTTGCGATCCCTGAGGAGTCTCACGCAGACCTGAACTTGGAGCATTGAGACAATAACACTGTAGATGCCACATCTGCTTACAATTATGACATGATCGAGGTGGTTCTGTACAATCCCACTTAAGGTACCTTATAGAACTACACAAAAAACATCCTGACATTCTCTGGGGCATAGGAGGATGATTTACTAACCCTGTCGCTAGATTATATTCCATATTCCCACCATGGGAATAAGTGTCCCTAATTCTCTTGAACCCAGCGTTAGATTTCCCACTATACCATATCGGTACCACAATGCTTCCTCCACCCAGAGCGCCCAACAAATCCCGCTCAGCCACTGAGGCTCTATTCACCATCTATCTGTAATCATCTATACATAGCACCACTATCATTAAACAGATTTATTACCTTAACCCTGCTTCAAACAACATTTACTTTAACTATGTGGTACATGCCACCTCGGGTGCAAACCACACTATGTTCATAAACTTAGTTGCATACTCTGTCACAAACATAAGCACTTGCTTCAAACTGAAGAAATCGGTTGTGCGCTATATTCTGAACGTCTGTGGGTAGAATTGTTTATTAAACAACTCCTCAAAGCCTTCAAACATCATACCTTGGTCCGTCCCCACATGGACTACCAAATCCCTCCATTGAAGGGCAAGATATTCCTACATATACGTGGCCAACTTTTCTTTTAACTGTACTGTTGTTCCCAAGAACTCGAAGATCTTGTTCATTCTATTCAACCATACTTCTTCCATATCTGGCTCTAAATCACCCTTGAATATGGTTGGATTGTACTTTTGAAACTAAACTGCATGATCCACATGCCTTGGTTCATCCACTTTGTTTCCACTTTCCACAGCTTGGAAAGCTTGCACTATGCTTTGGAATAGCTGCTGGTTCACCTGAGGCTCAACTGCTACCACATTCTCAACAGCCTCCTCCGGTTGGTCTCTACGACCCCTACCCAGTTCAATTTCTATAAACAGAAAACAACAAACATGAGTATCACTTCCTTAGACATCAAAAAATCCCATTTCTAATCACATTGCACAACAATTTCACAATAAGGATTTCTTGAAGTTCACATTTCTCATGTTTCACCATTTTTAAAATCATACCATTTTAAAAATACCAAATTTATTCAAATTACAGTTTCACAAAAAAAACCATTTGTAAATTCATCCCATAGATGATTATATCCCAATGAAATATGAATCCTAGTGGGAAGTCATTTCTACCATGCATTCCATGCTCATCTCATTGGATACTCCCAAGACAATGACATATCCAGTGCCTATAAGTGTCTCCAAAAAACTTATGTACACAAATCCCTGGTAACATTAATTTCATTATAAAAGGGTTAGCTACGTATTTTTATACTATACATTCCATGATCTGAAAATCCTATGCCTTTCTATCATCCCGACTTAAGGAACGTAACAGAACAGATGTCAACACCAAAGGACCGAAAAACATGATACCACTTGTAACTCCCTGCCCCTACCTCATTGTCTTGAGGAGGTGGTGAGGGCTACTTGGCCTTAAGTGACATTCCCAAGACTCCAAAGGCTATCAATAAATTCCGAGGGCCTCAATATCAAGTTGGGGAATGATTTTCTCCTGATACAAATCCAACCAAACCAACAACTAATGATGCATGCATTTTCAACCCAAACATGTATTCAAAAAGGACAACCATGTTGTTCCACAATACAACCTAAAACCAAACCAACCAAACATATCACAGTACAAGAGGAAACTAAACCAAAAACACTACGATCCATGACAACACCACAGCTCCACACAAAGCTCCAAGATCCAGGATCCATCATGACATCACAATTCTCCACGAAAGGAGGGAGATGCCTTACCGTTTCCAACGTCACGATACCCAACATCTGCAAAGACACCAATGTGCAAAAGGATGGGGTGAGTACAAAAACTCAGTAGGTTTTACACAAATAACTTCTCTCCACATGCCACTACGATAAAACGGTTAGCACATTTATATAAAACATTTTATATAAATTAAATCACAAGTGCAACCATTTTCATAAGACAAACATGCACTTAACAAGACATCACACCCAAACCAAGAAACCATGTGAAATCCAAACAACAAGCCACAAAGAATTCCAACATTTACACATTATCACAAAAATTCCATCATTAAAATAAATGCGCAACTAAAAAATCATATCAACCAATAGGTGCAACTATTGTCCAACCTGTTCACCCATTCACACCAAGCGACACATCCCATCCACTTATCCTTGATGGTGGCCCTTCCATCCACTATCCATCACTTTTTTATAGTGGTACTTCTTGCCACTTCCACACATCATTCTAATTAATCACATCCTGTCATACAAACTACCAGGGTCTCAACATCATGCAATCAACCAACTCTATTTCATATCAATCCACTTAAATAAATCACCCATTTATTGAAAACCACTTTTCATGCCAAACAACCCTTTACTAAAACATATTTATTGAAAACCATTTTCCATCAACCATTTTTCTAAATCAATCTCAACAACCCAATTTAAAATCTCCATTTTAAAATCCAAAACAATAGAATTTCTCCATAAAACCCCATTTTTCCCAAAAATCCACAAAATGGATTTCCAACCAATTTTTCACATCAAAACTCAAATAATTTCAAGCCAACCAAATTAATTATATAAAATAACCACTAGTTATAACCATGTGGATTCGAGAGAGAATCCACCTACCATTAGAGTTCCCTAGAAATTGACCAACGAACCACAAGACCTTAAATCTAGCGAACACACCACCAAAACCTCTCTAGATCCCCTTTCCCTAACATCTAAAAGCTTTAATATTAACATCCAAGGAAACCAAAATCCAAGATCTACAATAAACAAGTTTATATCTAGAAAACTGAAAATGACAGGGATTTAGATCTAGAGGAAAACAAAAGAGAAACAAGATGAGAGACTTACCTAGGAAAAAAACCTTCAAACCGCCATGAAACCCCTTTAAAATGCTTCCAAATCGAGTGGGAGAGAACCCTTAACCCCTGATAACCCAAAATCCCGAGTGAGGTTAGAGTGAGTGGAAGATTGGAGTGAAATAGGTTATGAACAAGGGTGTCTGAAACTTATAACCCTGTTTTTAAGTGGCTGCACAGTTATTCTGCATAGTTTGGAAAACCGTGCGCTAATCGTGCTCACGCTACTCCCTCAGGATAAAGGGCCAACCAAGTTGCCTCGCACGGTTTGGAAAACCGTTCCCATGCCATGCGAAGCCTACTATCTCCCCTGCATGGTTTCCTAGAGAACCCACACGGTTTCCACTAACTGGGCTCAAACCGTGCACCACTTTAAAGGCCTCCAAACTCATCCAAAATTATTTCAAACTCTCCCAACCTCTTCCCAACTCACCCCATGCACTTTAAACACATAGAAATGCATAAAAAATGCCACATACCTCAAACCGGGGGTACTAAACTCCCCTAATCCCAAAATCCTCACCTTTGTAATGATGTAATCCATTGATGTATTTCTACAAATTAGAAGGAGTTATATGATTAAGAGATAACATATTTCCTTAATCTCATTAGATTTATTTCTATTATCCACCCCATACAATCTTATTTTTACATAATTATAAAACAAAAATTGTTTAATAAATATAAAATGATTTTCTAATGAAAATCATATGACTTAAACTTACACATACTTCTATATAATGTGTTACATACATACTGTTTATGTGAACGATAAACTACCACCTCACGAACTGATGATTGTTCATTTTACAAATACCACCACTCAAGTTTGTAATTATAATGGAAAATAGGTTTATATATGTTAAATATTATATATATTATGTAATTATTTGTATGTAATTGTTTTATAACAAATACCATTAATCATTCCATTTTGTGTAAGTATGATAATACCATTTGTTGAAGTGTGGACTATCTCCTCACACGATACATGGAATGTATAAAAGATGATTATAATTACACATATTAGACATCAGAAACATATATATTATATTTATGATATAATTATATTTATATAAATATCTTAATATATATATAGATATATCATTTTCTTAACTACCATTTTAGACACTATAAAGTGATAATGTCGGGCGTGGATGTGTGGACTACTGCATCCTAAACACGATGTGAATCCTTTTACATCGCAAGAAATATATGTTTAATGATATATTACTATAAATCATGGTATTTATTAAATAATGATCATTCTAGAATGATATGGAGTTACTTTCCTTCTTTCCAAAATGATCATTGAAAAATTGGAATGGTACTCATGCATACGTACAACCTACCCTATCCATGACTATGAAGTCGATTAATTTTTCACAATCATATTTAATGTATTGTTATAAAAGAATAATTGATATATAAATATGATAATTATATCATTATTAATGTTGTGAAGATGTTATATAATACCCCCTTTGACTATAGTTGACCAACAAATATTTTGTTGACATGAAAACTATATTTTTTTCAAAACACCATTATAAACGTAATTTTATAATTAGTTGTATAGAAAATAGTAATAATTGATATAAAAGTTATAATAAACATGGAAAATATTCTCAATAATGTACATAATGAACATAAGTTTTCTATTCAGGAATATAAAGACACACGGGGAAAATCAAACACAAGGTAAGGGATTTCATCTCAATTCACATTTTATTGAAAATTATATGTTCTTGTGAACCTAGTTTATTTTATATGGTGTATATACTGCCATATGAAATGTTATATGAAGAAAATAATTATTCTAATAAAATTCTTGGTTTCATTAAATTTTTTTCATTAATGGAGATTTTTATTCAAATGTTTCAACATTGTATGGGAAACTGTGGAATGTTTTAAGATTATTCTCCTCAAAAACATTTTTAATGATTATCTTTTCAATATCACTTATTTATGGGAATTTTAAATTCTACATAAAACAACAAATTTTTTGTTTTGAACCTAATTTATTATTTATGGTTCAATACTGAAACATAGTCATATAATATAATGGCTCAATCATTATTTAGGATATATTTTGTTTCATTTTGAATTATTTCATCTATGGGTATTTGTGTAAAATGTGACCAGGTGGAAAATAATTTCATAACACAATTTCATTTCATTTAGTTATATTACTTCCTCATTGTATTTAATACTCTATAATCACGCGTATAATTACTTTTACTATTTATGGATGTATTTCTTCCTTTATATGGGTATTTAAAGTAGGTATACATAATATAGTCATTGATTTATTCTCACTCCAACATTATAATCCCTTCAATGAATTGCCTTATAATATCAATTTCTTCATGATTTTTTACACTTAAATTTAGATAAGACGAAAATTATTTGATCACTATCAAATGAAACCATTAATTTTGGTATGCCCGGGTTATTAATTACCATTATTAATTAATTGAATCATTTCCCCAATCTTTGGTACTCAAAATGTTTTTGAAAATGTCATTAAGAAATGCCAAATTTATTTCTCTCTTTATTTGGAAGACATATTTACTTCTAAAAATGTTTTATAAAATAGTATATTTTTTTTTAATATTATTTAGTAAAGATGTTTTTCATTTTTTACCAATTCTTTAATTGAAATCACTTTATCACTTTTAGAACATGTAGTTTTTATACCATTTTTACCGTGAAAATGAACTATTTGTTTTTACCTCATATGACATGTTCATAATTACATACCATCACTACTTTGAAGAATATTTTTCTTGTTTAAATGTTAAAATATTAAGGAAAATTTTTTCAAAAGTGATTTTCAATGATTTTTTTTCAAATCCTTTTTCAAAACAAAATGATATTTCAATCAAGAATTTTTTTTAAAAGATATTTTTTATAATATTAGTATTCCTAAACAAAAACAATACTTTATTTTACTTCACATGGGATATATTTTATTGATACAGTCCATGTACTTATTCTAGATGTTATATTTATTTTTTATCCAAGGCTAGTATTGAAATTCACTTCCCTGATTCATTTTCTAAACCCCATGAAATATTCCATCTCCTATGAATAGAGAATATTTAATTTCACCATAATTATACATTTCATGTATCATGCCTATCACTATTTATTAAACCATATACGATTTTACATTGGATATCAAATTTTTTATGTATTTTTTTATTTTAGAAAATATTAATAATTTCATATTATTTATTGTGTATAGACATTTGATATTTCTTATTACATATTGAATAAATTTGTTATTCAATATGAGGAATTATTTGTACATGAAATGATAGGTAGACAAAAGAGATTATATAGTCCCTAGATGCATCGATATGTTCCAATGGGGAAAGTAAGTTGTGAATAGAAAACAAGTTTCTATCAATAATTTTAAATAGTTCAAATGATTGATCTAACATAATAGGTCATCACGTGCCATAGACATGACGTCCAATAATTAATCATTTGCTTCATAGTCATTTTAGTTATCATTTTCATTATCCATGAGTGTTTCAAAAGATAAAATATGATCATGAATTTCATTCCCATTTTGTTCACTAAATGGAAAGTGTTTAAGTTACTTACCTTGAAATACTTATTTTGACTTATCTATTTAATGGGATGGCATGTGTTTCCATTTATTTCAATTTGATATCATTTTTTTAATTCTTCTTAGTTTTTTGATTACATGGTATGTGTGTTCTATAATTTACCATGCCATTATTATTATTATTGAGTAATTATTTCTTCCACTATACATTACCCATAATGAGCATTTGAGCAAACCCTGATTTTTTTCGTTTTTCCCAAGATTCCAAGAAGCGTACTAAGAATGAGATCCCAGGATACACAAGACAAAGTAATGTTATCCATGATGTTATTTAGAAAGAAAATATATTCGAATTAGTATATTTATTTTTAATTCAATAATCATGTATGTATGTGCTTTACCAATACTAAAAAACTCTTGGTCCTTTAAGATTTAATGGAATATAATCGTACAAAGGAAACTGACAGTAGACACTAGATACGATCTTTGTCGGGTGGAGTTTCACTAGTTGGTATAAAAGTAAGTTTAGTAGAATCCTTGAGAACTATACTTATGATAACATATATTATAGAACGTACCCATAATTCATAATTCAATGATAAGTGTATAATAACACCCTAGAATTACAATAATGAAGAGATTATGCGGGTCTTTCTAGAAATACATCCTTATTTGGATACTATAAGTGGACATAGTTTCGACACATATTTACCCAAGAGTAAAGACTCTAATAAGGTTTGTGGGGCCTAACTCGACGTAACATGGTATATGACAATGTAAATTACTACACATTGGGTTTTACACTTTCAAGGGATATGCATAGGATAATTCACATTTTCATTCCGAGAAAATTGTGATGAATTTTGAAAAGGAATAATATATATTATACCAAATTTATTTTATATTGAAAATAACTTTTCATGATTTTGAAATACTATAATATGATAATATGGAATAACATTATACAAATGAATGGCCGATACTGAAATAAAACTGATGATATATACATGTATCGATGTTTTTTTAAAAGCCATATATTAAAGTGATTTTAGTGATTGACCTTGTTTTAAGGAAGTACATCCTATTATTTTAGAAATAATATTAATATAGTTTTAGAAAAGGAAAACTTGTATACCTAGTGAGAAAAAATCATGTTCAGATAGGTCGTAGGACTTGATCCTATGATCTAAAGACAATATGGGTTTCATGTGAACCACTGGACTACGTAATATCTTAGATAATATGTAATTGTTTTGAGTTTAACAAATTGTTTAATAAATATTAACAATGAACCGGTAATGTACCTTTTCAGATTTAATTATTAATGTATTTGGAATATTGAATTTGGATAATTATTGTAGAAAAATAGTTAGACTTTTCACACTTTTAGGGGCCTTACAATACATTAAATTTTTATTTTAGTTCTTAAAAAAGAAAAGTTATTATTTGGATATCCATTCCATGATGTAAGTGATAAAATAAGATTTTGTTGAAGAACAACCAAAAGTTGTGATTTTTAATAAGAAGTTAAAAAATATCATGTTTTCAAATTTCATTATACTCTTAGCTAGTATTATAATTACCCAATATTAGTAAATGATCATAGAAATAATATGTTTTCATAATAACTTAAAATTTTCTAAATCATTTGTCTCCTAAATCCACATAGATTTATAGATTTGAGGCCTTGAACATTCCATTTATTATTCACTAGTCTATGACTGATGATCTCAAACACTCCCTATTAATATTTATGATTTTCCTCCATGTAAGTATAACTAATTTCCAATAATGTTATCTTAATTAAAAATGGATTCATATGTTAGTCCACATGAACTTTGTAATTCCAATTCACTAATTTCTATAAGATTTTTTATGAACTCTTCTCAATTTGTTGGACTTCAAAAAAAATAAATATCAAAAAATATATTACAAATATAAGAATTTAAATTGAGAGGACACGATTTAATTAATAAGGGGATAATGTAACACCCGAAAAATCAAATGTAATAACATTTTATTCGATAGAATTTATGACACAAAACACCATGGGCATAAGAGAATATCAGAACCCATGAATTTATAATATATATATTATTTTTAACAAATTAAATATATTATATAGATTTCAATGCATGTGATACTGAGTTAACGTGTGGTATACAAAACAATGAGATTCTTCAACGGCTTGCGTTACATGAAAGACAGATTTCTACAAAACAATAATATATTATTAAAACATTATTATTTTATATAATAAAACATAAAATATCCATTATGAATATTATTAACTAAATTGTGAAAGTATATGTCATAGAAAACAATAATATAATTTCATTAGTTAAAAATTTATTAGAAATGAATATATAATCTAATTTAAAATAATGGAAATATTATATAGAAAATTATTTGTATGATGAAAAATATATTTTTTAAATTAAATAAATTAAAATTTGTTAGTAATATTAATTAAATAATTTTTTTATATATTACAGAAAATATTTTTGATATTCATAAAATAAATTTTAGAAGCTTATGTTAAGAAAAAATCAAATTTTACACATAAATACGTATTTTAATAAGTTTTTTTTACATTATTTTAATAGAGAACCTATTTCAAATTTAATTTTTGAATGTTTTATAGATTTTTGATTTCACAATTAAAATAATATTTAAAAAATATAAAAAATCATTTTAGGGTTATTTTTTGGTATTTTTTCATAAAGGATTCATTTCTTAATGAATAGTGAAAATATGGAATTTTAGTTCAAAACTACTATTCCATCTAATTTATTTATAAATCTAAATTATATTTTAAGTCATATTTAATGTTTAATATGATGTTTTTTTCAATTAATCCAATTTATTTCAATGGAATCAATTTCAATTTGAAAATGAATTTAAAACATACGGAGCATTCAACCATTTTTACTTTAACAAAACACATTGTTGCTTCATCTATGAGATTAAATTTAATTTAATTTTTACCACTTTTATGATTATAATTTTGAAAACTGTATTCCATATTTTGAATGAGAATAATTTATAAATCATAATAAGGTATTCATAGATTTTGACAAAAAATATTAGGGAATGTAATTTTAATAAATTAGAATGATTAAGGTAAAATTGAGCTTAATAAGGGCATAAACCATTATATTGAAGGGAAAATGACCTAGACAATTGTCCAAGATCCCTTATCTAGAACTAGTTTGACCATATACCCACATGGATTGATCTTGGACCATTATGGGAGCCACTGTTAATGGAAAAAACGTGTATAGACTTTATGTTTCAAAATCTTACAAGTGTGCCTCTCCTCCTCCACTATAATGGACTCCCCTTATCACCCTTATTCACACCTATGAAGGCATTTTGGATCAAATAATATATTCCAAAAATATTTCCTAAAAATAACTCCCATAATCCTAGATTACTCCCCTTGGGTAGAAGGTAATCCCTAGAAGCCTTTTGGTACAATCCAAAAGGAGTTACCCAATTAAGAGGTAATATCTTTCTTTAATCTATTTGGTTATGTTTCCATTCTAAACCCCCTAAAACATATGTATTCCATTATTATCTAAAAACAGTAGTATAAAAAATATACTTGGATTTTTTTATGATATGGTTTAGACCTAAAATTACACACACTCCCACCTAATTTTTAACAAACATATTGCTTATATTAATGGTGAACTACCGCCTAAGAAAATTATAATAATTCATTCTTCCTTTACCACATATCAGGGTTGTCATTTTGGTAGGAAAATAATTTATATATGTTAAATAGGATATTTACTATGTCTTTTTTCATCTGTAATTAATTTATAATATACACCATACTGTCATTTTGTGTAAATATGATAACATTGTTTGTGTAAGTGTGGACTACTGCCTCTTAGAAGCAATGTGATTCGATCACAGGATACGTGGAATATATAATGTATAATTTTTATTAAACACATGATACATAAAAAAATATATATGATATTAATGAAATAATAATGTTTTGGGAAATTTAATATATATATATATATACATATCAGTTTATTTATTAACCTTCCACACAATAAAATGTGATAATGTCGGTCGTGGATGTATGGACTACCTTCTCCTCGACACGATGTAATTCATTTTGAATCACAAGAATTATAAAGTTGTATATATGATTAAATAATATTGAATTTATGATATAATAATCATTTTTTAAAGATATGTTGTTACTTACATTTTGTCTATAATGATCATTAAAAAGGAGGATGTTACTCATGCGTACGTACGACCTACTATATCCATAATTGTAACATTGACTTGTTATTCAAATACATATTTAATTATTGGTTACAAATATATAATTCTTTAATATATATGATAATTATTTCATGATTATTTTTATACTTATGTTATTTAATTACACCTTTGACCATAGTTGACCTACCAAATGTTGTTTTTGAAAAATAAACTGAATTTTGTCAAAAACACCCGATCTAAACATAATTGTTGAAGTTGTTGTATAAAAAATAGTAATAATATAAGTAAATGTTATGATAAACATGAAATGTTTCTGGACAAACTAAAAATAATTATCCATAAATATAATATCACATGAGACAAATCTGACGAAATTTAAGGCATTTCGTCTCAATTTACATTCCTTTGAGGCTTATTTTTTATGATGCACCTAGTTCATTTTATATAGTGTGTATACTACCATTTTAAAATTTATATCATAAAAATATTTATTCTCATTATATTATAATTTTCAATTAATGTTATTCTTTCATGAGTATTATGATTCAAATGTTTCAAATCCGTATAGGACAATTTTGAATGTTTAAATATTGTTCTCATAATGAATGTTTCTAGTGATTATATTTTATATCTCACATCCTTTTGTGATTATTAAAATTCATTTGACATAATAAAATTATTTTTGTGAAGTTAATTTATTATATATGGTGCACATACAATCACTTTTTTATATAATATCATTGTCTAATCCTTCTTCATGATATTTTTAGTTTCAATTCGAATTATTTCATATAATTATATTTTTGTTAAAGTAACCAAGTGGAAAATAATTTCATAATACATTTTATTTCAATTAGGTCATATTACATCATCATTGTTGTCAATATTCTATGATCATGTGTATAATGACTCTGACTATCAGTTGATATATCTCTTCTTCTATGTTTGGATTTATAGTTGATACACATAATCCACCCAACGATTGATTCTCACTCGAAATTATAATATTCTCACAGTTTTACATTAAAATATCATTTTTTTGGGTTTTTTACACATAAATATTTATTAGAGGAAATTATTTGTCACTTTATAATAAGTCCAATAATTTCTTTATCTTATGTTTATTTATGACCATTATTGTCTAATAATACAAATTCTCAACTCTTTGGTAGTCAAAATGATTTTAAAAAATAATTTTAGAATAGCCAAAAAAATTATCTCTTTAGTCAGAGGTCATATTTTCTTTTAAAAACATGTTTTCTAAGATGGTTTTCAAAAAAAATAACATTCCTTTTTAATGAAAATTTAAAACTATTTTTATTTTATAAATTTTTTCAAAGGAATATTTTGTTCACCTTCCAAAAAATTAAGTTTCAGATGTTTTAATAGTGAAAATTGAATGTTATTCTTTCATCATATAAAATATACATATGTACCCACCATAATTTCATTGAAGTATCCATTTCTTATTCAAAAGTTTAATTTTCATTAAATAATAATTTTTTTCACGTGTTTTTCAAGGAAGTTTTTTCAAAACAAAAGGATAATTTCCTAAAAAATGTTTTTAAAATATATTTCTATTATATTTCTATTTATCAAAGTTAAGAAACATTTTATTTACTCCACTTGGGATATATTTTATTGATACCGTCCTTTTACTTCTAATGGACAGTATATGATCGAGTTTCCAAATGATGGTATTAACTTTCAGTTTCTTGATTCATTTATCAGTCCCCTGGAAATATTTAACCTCATATGATTATCAAATACTAAATTTTCCCTAAATTATCTATTCCATTTATCATGGATATTATAATTTCCTAATACATATACCATATTACATATGGTTATACTTTTAATGTTATTTCATTATTTGTTAAAATATTGATAATTCATCATTATTTGTTCCATACATATATTTGATAAGGCATATTTTCTATTGATTAGTTTTGTTATTCGAAATGAGGAATTATTTGGAGATAAAATAATGGATGGAGCACATACGGTATATAGATCCTTGTTTCATCTATAGGTTCTTATGAGACAAATAAGATGAAAAAATTAAATGTGTTTTCATCTATTGTTTTAAACTATTACGAGGATGGATCTTTACAGTATTGGTCCAAATGGGCCTTAAACATGACATCTAATATTTAAGAATTTAATTCATTGATATTTCATTTATCATTATTGTTATCCTTTAGGTTTTCATATGACAAAATATATGGATGGATTTCATTCTTTGTTTAATGAATAAATAGAAAGAAAAATTAGTTTCTTATCATTCCATATTTACATTTTTATATCTAGTTATTTGGATGAAATGTGGTTCCATTTATTACTATACTGTATTGTTTATGTACTTCCTTCATTGTTTTTTGATAACATGGTATGTGTGTTCAGTTAGTTACCATTATATAATTATAATTCTCATTGATTCATTATTTATTCCTATATAAATTACCCTTATAGCAATTTTGATATCGCCCATATTTTTTCATCTTTTCCCCATTATTCTAAGACATGTATTAAGAAATATATGAAATGATAAGATAGATGAAATAAAGTTATCATTAAATTTATTTTGAAGAAAAATTATTTTGTAATTAATTTATTAATTTTTAATGAAAGACTCATGTATGTATATTATTTTTTATGACTACTAAACTTTCAATACATAAGGATTTGATTATGTGTAATAATACCAATGCAATTGATAGAAGGAAATTACTTTAGGCTTTATAGGGCCAGGATGCTCTAATTTTTATATTGCATATGAGAAAGATCAATAGAATGACTTGTTACAATATAATTGTGTATTGATTAATATTATCTTAGGATATGTCGTCCTTCAAGATATATTGTTCTATGACCCATCATAAATTTAATCATCTTCAAGCCTTCTCAATCCATTATAGTGTATCAGTTCATTGCCTCATTCGTGTCAACTCTTTCAATAGACATTTATTAAGATAAAACCATTTCTATCCAAATTTTGGGTACAAATTCATATAATTACACATTCTTACTCTAATTATAGAAATAATATGTTCCATTAAAATTTCCAATAATTATGTTTTAGATATATGAATAATCTTATTCATAGAACTATGTATGGATTCATTCCTATTATTAAAGGCTAAAAATTCATTATTGGACACAATATTTAATGCCACGTCATAGGTTTCATTCACTCGAATTCTCAATATTTTTTTTCTTAATTCACAATATTGTTTCCCTCATTAACACCATATTATGACATAATACATCCATTTTACCCAATGACTAAAACATATTTTTTTGCTATCAATAATTTTTCATGAATAATTGAGAAACTATAGGTTCTCTCTGAATAAGTAATAGTGTAATCAAAATAGATTCTAAAATTTAACTTGAGTGTATTCGAATTAATATCCCAAAAATGTTTCTTGGATATAGAGGGTTACTGAGGTTTATAGATCCTCCTTAATAAGGTCATCAAAATGAATCACCAGCTTGTCCAACATTTTTATGTACTTCCCTTGTGGGATCCTCTATTCATTGAAGACTCTAACTAAAATATAGTTATTCTATTAAATTTGATCACTATGTTCCTAGGTAGTATATATAAAAAGGGTTGATACCATTATCTTGATATAACAATATATGGGGGAATTTATTACGAGGAATTCATATTCCTCATCTTTTCCAGAATATAATAGTAGCTTCATAGGAGCATTTGTGACTATCACCTCTAGGTCACCCCTAGGGGAAGCTACCCTATAATCCACATACTCCACTAGGGAAATCTTCCCTAAAGAATTGGAATAAAATCCCATTACCTTTTATTTAACTTTTTGCGTAGATTGAGTCTCCATAGTTAGTTTTAAATAGAAGTAATCTTTTTGGTATTTCTTAAGTCCTTGTCAACACTTCCTCCTACTTAGACAAAAGTGGTCATTATCCTAGAATTAGTGTTCATTATCTTCTGAAAGTAAAATAGATGAATAATCACCATAATCATCCTTATGAAATCCTTATTTATCATTGGGGTTCTCTTCCCTATCTACCTCCTAATCTTTCCCTTCATTAACTAGTCCCTCAAAGTGGTTACCCAGCTTAATGACTCACAACTCACTTCTCAGAGAAGACATGTTAACTCAGATAGCCTAATGTTCTAGAGAACCTACTTTTCTAGTGTTTCTATGTCCTGGAAGAAATACCTCCACCTATGAATAATCATTAAAGGCCACTACATGTCAATCATCCCATTTTCTTGTTTCAAAATCTTGATTTAGACCAGTTTCCATAACACTCTTTGAGGATAGATTCCTTGATATATGTTGGTTCTTTTGCTTCTCACAGGACATTAGGACGTCTCCCCACTTGTACACGAGAGCTATAGGTTTTCCTACTGAGTATACTTGTATTCTCACCCTACGATTACTTTTAGGTTTCTAAGAGGACTTTAGAGGCCGTACGGGACCTTACTAGTCTAGACTTCGGAGTTTCTATTGGTCGCTGTTGGTTTTTGCTTAGCCTTTTTCCTTTCCTGTTTGGTTTTGTACTCTGGAGTGCATGTACTTGTTCAAATTTATTATTAGAACATGCATGTAATTTGGTTTCCTTTTCAGTTTTCTACATGGTGGTGTTTTGTGTTTAAAAATTATTTCTCCCAATCCTGGTTAACTAAAAAGGGTAATGCCTCCCATGTCTTGAAAATGTTATACCCTTGGTGCTATTCGCCACTCCGGGGCCTACTGTAGGCGGGACTCGGGGGGTCATTATCTCATCTTCAACTTGAGGATGGAATAAAGGGGACCTTTCCAGCCCCTTACATTGTCTTTCCAAAGGTGGGTCATGACAGAATGGTATCAGAGATAGGTTTTATAGATAGTATGGAGTCTGTAGTTAGGCACAGTGAGAATTATAGAGGAATGTAGGGAAACGGTGTTAGGTGATCATGATTCGTGAAGTAGACCAGGGAGGACCAGTTAGGACACAAGATTTTAGGGCCCCCCGTTATCTGATGTAAGGACACTGAGCCTTTTAAATGACCAAGTGATACTACATTGATTACAGGGTAGATACCCTAGGAATGGTACATGCATCATACTGATTTTGTTTTTACTGGATTTGGGGAATCATGGGGAGAAAATTTAACAATAATACTAAGGGAAAAAAATTCACTTGCTACTCGAGCTAAGAAATTCATTGTTTTCCTTGTAGCTATGGAACCCAGATGTTATCCATGAGAGACTCAGGTGGTTGAGGCCTAGTGTATCAACACAGTTGACCAACAGAGGGTTGACCAAGATGAGAAGGATGACTTGTGGCAGAGGACTCTACACTCCTTCCAGCGACAAACCCACGAGAAGTACGAGGGCAGAGTTTCTGACTCAGTGACAGAGGGATGGCTCGAGGAGCTAGCCATCACCATCTCTTTGATCCGTGATCCAAGGGAGTACTGGGTTCCATTATCCTTCATTCAACTGAGAGGACTAGTGCATCATTGGTGGATGCATTTCTTGGAAGAGAAAACAGAGGCAGAGGTTTCATGGACCGGTTTCAAGAAGGAATCTCGTGAGGAGTTCTTCTCCTCTACGGCGAAGGCTAAGAAGAGACAAGAGTTTCTATCCCTTTATTAGGGAAGCATGTCAGCGAAGGAGATGGGGATCAAGTTTAAAAATCGATTGCGCTTTGCCCGATATCTCTTTCTAGATGAGGATTCTTGGTAAAGACCGTTAGAGGAGGCACTATGTCCTTCACTTCAGTACGATGTCACTCCCTTCACCCTTATGATATACCTAGACATACAGAAGAAGGTCGAGATAGTAGAGAGGATGCACTAGAATGGAGAAAAACCACAAGAGGAGATCCAGTTGGGTTCATCAATGGTGAAGGCGGTCAGCAGCAGGTCTCCAGCGACAGGGCCTTCCAGGTTTCGACCAGCAGGGAGGCATTATCAGTTCCAGTTCCATGCTTCTGGACCTCGCCCCTTTTTTGCAGGGCTAGGACTGAAGTGTTTCTCTTGCGGAGTTTTTGGGCACATCCAGAGTAGGTGTCCGACTCGAGCTCCACATGGTGGAGGTGGGCAGTTTCAGCACCCACCTCAGCCGCATCTGTTGTCTGCGAGGCCTTTCTAACAGCATCAATAGGCCCCTGGCCCTCCGAGGTATGACTTTACGGGGGGAGAACGACACCAGGGTTCTCCTCAGGGACCTCGACCAGGGCGTGGTTGGGGAGATGGTCGACAGTAGCGAGGCAGGGGAGCTTGGTGTGGACAGTTGCACGCTGCAGAGTTAGTAGATCTGGTAGGACCAGAGGTCGTTCGAGGTATGATCAGTTTCTTCAGCACTCTTGGTTCTGCTTTGTTTGATTCAGGAGCTTCACACTCCTTTGTTACGCCCAAATTATCCCATGCTCTGGGTCTGGATGCCGAGAGAAATTTTGTGCCCCAAGTGTTGAGACACTACTTGGTGGTCAGACTAGGGTATCTTACTTCTTCCAGGGATGTAAACTGATGTTGGGACCACATCAATCCAGTGGAGACCTTCTTTCATTGCAGATTCATAAATAAGATGTCATTCTAGGAATCAACTGGTAATTTGTTGTGCATTCCATCATTGCCTGCTATCGTAGGGGGGTTGAATTCTCTAACAAGGATGGACAACATGGGGCTTTTTTGGGGAGCAGAGTTATCACATGGGAAGTCGACATGTGAAGCCACTCATTTCTATGATGGATGGGGTGACAGTGGAGTCGGCAGAAGTAGGAATGATGGATGTCCCAGAGGTCATAAGAGAATCCCCTAATGTCTTTCTTGATGAGGTTTTTACTCTACCCCCATGATGTGACGTTGAGTTTAGGATAGACTTACATCCTAGTGCCCACCCAATCCTGATGGCACATTATCAGACGGCTCCTCCTGAGTTGCGGGAGCTGCAGATTCATATTGATGATCGGATGATGAGGGGATTTGTTCGACACTGCGTGTCGCTGTGGGGTGCTCATGTTTTGTTCTTAAAGAAAGAAAATGGTAGTCTACGGTTGTGCATAGACTACCGAAGGTTGAATCAGGTGATGGTTAAGAACCGCTACCCCCTCCCGAAGATAGACGATCTATTCGACCAGGTGAGGGGAGTAGGATGGTTCTCTAAGATCTATCTATGGTCTGGATACCACAAAGTTAGAGTGAAGGAAGGTGATATCTTGAAGACAGCTTTCAGGTGCAGATATGGCCACAAGAGGAGCACGTCGAACATCTTTGGGAAGTTGTGGGAGTCCTTCAACACCACCATATTTATGGGAAACTGTATAATTGAAAGTTCTTTATATAATAAATACATTTCCTTAGACACATAGTGTCTCATAAGGGAATATAAGTGGACCCATAAAAGGTAGAAGTAGTCATTTCTTGGGTAGCAACCATGAATTTTGCAAAAGATTGAAGTTTCCAGGGTTTGGCAGGATATTACCAGAGGTTTTCGCCTAACTTCTCACAATTTTATGATCCATTAATATCTTTGACGAGGAAGGACTAGGCCTTAGTGTGGAGTGACTAGTGCCAGATAGCTTTTTGATACCTATTGGAGAAGCTGGTTAGTGCTCCAGTACTTAGATTACCAGATGAAGGGGTTTTTTTGAAGTGTTCATTGATGCTTCTGGCCTTGGGTTGGGATGTGTGCTGATGCAGCAGCGAGGAGTGATCTTATATGGGTCTAGGTAGTTACGTCCTCATGAACATAAATATTCCACCCATGATCTGGAGCATGCATCTGTGGTGTTCGCATTGAAGTTATGGCAACTTTATCTCATCGAAGAGCACATTGTGGTCTTCTCAGATCACAAGAGCTTTCATTATGTCTTTTCCCAGCAAGATTTGAAAATGAATCAGCGAAGATGGTTTGAGTTTTTCCAAGACTACGAAATTAATATATCTTATAATGAGGGAAAGGGTAATGTTTTGGTTGATGCCCTGATCAGGAAATTGTAGAAGAAAGTAGTTCAAGAAACTGCAGATGCTTGGAGAGCGATGGAAGAATTAGCGGCCTTGCATTTGGATGCAAGGGTGGAAGGTGTAAGAGGATGGCTATTTCATATGAATATAGATTACTCTTTAGTGTTTTAGGTGGAGGAGTCTCAGGTGGGGTACTTGGAGGTATATGCGATGCCAGATCTTGTTTATCAGAGAAATGCTCCTGAGGGATGGTCTGAGCATGGTTGGCATTGGATGATTTTACGGGGAAGGCTGTTTGTTCTGGAGATGATGCGTACATGAGTTCTCCGTGAGTTCCATGGATCATCTTTAGCGGTACATCCTGGGGTCTCAAAGATCCTCCAAGGCCTGAGGGGATAATTTTGGTGGCTCGGGGTAATGCGAGTGGTGGCAGAGTTTGTGTCTAAGTGCATAGTGTATCAGCAAGTGAAGACTGAACACCGTTTTCCTGGAGGGTTTTTGCAGCCTTTAGGTGTTCCTGAGTGGAAGTGGGATGAAATCATGATGTACATCATCACAGGGCTACCCAAGGCTCAGGGAGGCTATGATTCCATCTGGGTAGTGGTGGACCGGTTGAAAAATCATCTCACTTCTTGGTGATTAAGGAGTCCAGCCTGGTGAGTACCTTATCCCATATGTACGTAGATGAGGTGGTGCGGTTGCATGGGATTCTGAGATCTATTGTCTGTAATCGAGACACAAGGTTTACCTCACGAGCTAGGAGGGGATTACAACATGCATTTGTCACCCATCTACGCCTTTGAACTGCTTTCCACCCTCAGAAATATGCGCAGACAGAGCGAACGATCCATACGTTGGAAGACATGATGCGGTCATGTGTCATGGATTTTTGGGAATCATGGGTATCCCACAATCCTCTGGTGTAGTTGGCTTATAAAAATAGCTTCCAACCACTATTGGCATGACACCATTTGAGGCCCTGTATGGAAGGCTATTTCGTTTAACTGTTTGATGGATTGAGCTTGGGGAAGCAGCTGTTCTTGGGTCATAAGTTTTGCAGGGAACCACTGAGAAGATTCAGCTCGTGCGTGAGAGGATGAAGGCCTCCCATGACCGGAATAAGTCTTATTATGATCATAGGAGGAGCCCCTTGGAGTTCTAGGATGGAAATCATGTGTTCTTGAAGGTTTCCCCTCGACGTGGGCAGCAAAGGTTTGGGAAGGAGAGTATGCTCTCCCCTAGGTTCATCAGACCATTCGAGGTGCAGGGATGAGTTGGTGAGGTGGTGTATCAACTGGAGTTGCCACATTAGTTGGAGAAAGGTCAAAACATCTTTCACATCTCCCAACTTCGTCGATATCTACACGATGACTCCCACGACATCGATTGGGGAGAGTTAGATGTTGAAAATGATTCTACCTTCATAGAATGGCCAATCAAGATCGAGGATCTTAAAGAGAAAGTGCATCATGGATGAACCATCCCCTTGGTTCATGTTTTGTGGAGGCATGGTGGCCTTGACGAGAGCACATGTGAGCAAGAGGCCCAGTTACACGTTCAGTACCCTGGGCTGTTTTGACTTTTTTTTGCTTTGTTCTGTGTTTTTTTGAGATGTTTTAAGTTGTGCATTAATATATGAAATGCTTGTTTTTCTTAGCTATTAGATGATTTGATCCATGTTCCCTCTGTGTGTGTGTGTTTCCAAATGTGTGATGATGGGAAAACCTGACTTCTAATAAGGATGCATTAATGTGGATGTGATTAACCCCATGCGGGCGAGTCTGTGCCGCCCAAAGCAGATAGTATCCTTACTTGTAAGAAGGGACTCCCTGACTCATGTGTTGGAAAGTGTGATCTGTGTGCTTGTTGTGGATTTTTGGGGGTCGTAACACTTGTGGGAGTATTCTTGGATGTAGGGGGGTTTATCTTCTAGCTTCAAACAACTCAGTGGTTTTCAACTGAGAAGTATCGTTATAGGGTGGTTGTTTGGAGCCCTCGTTTCTCTTATCTAGTTTGTTCTTATATTCTCAGGGATGAGAATAGTTTGAGAAGAATCTAATGTAATGGCCCATGGTTTTGGCATCCATTACATAGAGAAAATATGATGTTTGAGGTGTTCTGGGTGGTTTGGAAGGCCATCCCAGCTTCTTGGTGAAGCTTAAGAGTCCTAATAGTACCATCGGCCTACCGGTAGCCTTTGCCTACCGGTAGCCTCGGCCTATCGGTAGCCAAGGCCTACCGGTAGCCTCGTCCTATCAGTAGCCTATGCCTACTGGTAGCCCTAGACTACCGGTAGCCTCAGCATACCGGTAGCTTGGTCTACCAGTTGCCCTTGCCTACCGTTGACCTTGGGGTACAGGTAGCTCTCGCCTATCGGTAGCTCTCACCTACCAGTGTCTTAGCCTACCTCTGACCTTGGGGTACCTGTAGCTCCACGAGTTTTCTAGTAGCACCTCTTTTTTCGTGAATTTATTTTTAAACTGGGTTTTGACCCCATTAAGTCTTTTTTAAAGCCCATTAATGACGATTAATTAAGTGATTGGTGAGGTACCCTCCTTAAATGAAAAATAATGCATTTTGGTCATGCCTTTAACCGTATTTTCAGAAAATCCCATAGGTCATAAGGAGGTGTTTGTCGGTTTTAACTTCCCTGAAGGGCGGGGATCTTTTTTTTTGGACGTGTGGGGTGGCCCAGCCGTGTGGTTAACCCACGATCCCACTTCTTCCGTGGTTTCGTGTTTTCATCTTCATATCTTAACTATCCCGGGAATGCTGTTTCTCAGTCTTTATAACCTAAAGGGTTCTCTTATCCTGGAGTTTCTTTTTCGATCACGCTACACTCGGAGTACCCATCCTCCCGACGAGTTGTGCCCCTATTGTGATGTTTTCCTTGATCGTGTTCTGTGGAGCTCCTGCTACTCCTGATTTCCAATTTCCATGAAAGTACATAATTTTGATCCTTGATCAATCAGGTATAGATCTTACCTTTGTCTCTCCCCCTTGTGTATCATTTTGGGTGGGTTTTCTATGGTTCCCACGAGGTAGTTAATCAATTATAAAATGAAGATAATAACTTGTTAAAGAATGGGGACGAGGATGTTTTTAATGTTATTATATTTTTTTACCCATGCTTTCCATATGATGTTGTTATGAATTGAATGGGATTAGGCCTACTGAAAATCACAGCCATTGGGGGTCTTTGTTTGCACACCTATGCTCTATTTTATGCTTTGACTGGTGATTTGGGAATCATATATGAATCAGTTAAACACTTAAACTCGGCTGTTGAATATGAATTCCCATAACCTTGTGTGATCACCACAGTTGAACTCAAAAATATTAAATAATGAATTATGAACGTTGGGATGGTTCAGTTATGGATGGGTGAATAGTGGGGCTGTGAATGTTGTGGTTGGAATAGCATGAGTTGTTGTGTGGGTGTGGTGGTTGGCAGTAGGGCTGCAGGTTGGGTTGTGAACATGAATTAAAGTGGGATGATAATAATGAACTGGGTAGAATGGTATTAATTAATATTGGATAACCAATGGTTTTTTGGGATTTTCTTTGGTTCCAGTACTTTGAGGGATCTCACTAATCCCTTTGTTGATGTGACTTCACAAGGGAACCAGGTGTGAATGCTTAAATTACCCGATGGTTTTTCATCCTGCTTTATTGTTGGTTCATAGGAGATTGTTCTTGTTAGTTTCCTCTTAGTGAAGGGGTTAACTCATACTAAACTTTTATGAATGATAACTTGAATAAGAAAATGGGGAATTATTGGTTGTGTTCCTATTTTTTGAGGCAACATTGCTTGTGCACCTGCTTGTTTGAATTTGAGGAGCCATAGGTTGGGCTGTGTGTTGGTATAAATCTGTGTAATTGTATGTTTTGTGTTTAGTCGCACCACACACGCATTGGGAACTTATTGTAGGACACCCCATTTCATGGGGAAGGGTTTTTCCCCGAGTTACTCTCCTTCCTGCTCCCTCTTCCCTCAGTTGTAATGGCTGGAGGCGACCATACACCCAAGACTCTTCAGGTGGGTTTCGATTGGTGTGTAGTTAGCCCAAGAATCTTCCAGAATGTTTGTTTTCCTAGGTGTCTTTGGGATGAGGCCCAGGTGTGTGTGGGCATGGATATGGATGATTGTGAGGCCAAGGTGTGTGCGGGACGGAAGAGTGTGGTAGCGTCAGGTTGTTTTCCATTAGGGAAGAGTAGCTAGCTAGTGGGGGAAATGGTGGTGCAGGGTAACCAAATGTTTTTTTCTTTACTATTACATTACAACTTGTGTTATTAAGTGAGTGTGGACGGGGAGGTGGGATAGATAGATTCCTTGATAGATGTTAGTTCTTCTACTCCTCACAGGACATTAGGACGCCTCCCCACTTGTGAACGAGAGCAATCGGTTTTCCTACTGAGTATACTTGTATACTCACCCTACGTTTACTTTCTGGTTTCCAGGATTAATTTAGTGGCCATGTGGGGCCTTACTATTCTGGACATCGGAGTTGTTGTTGGTCAATGTTGGTTTTTGCTTAGCCTTTTTTCCTTTTCTGGTTTGGTTTTGACCTATGGAGTTCTTGTACTTGTTCAGATTTATTATTAAAACATGAATATATTTTGGTTTACTTTTCAGTTCTCTATATGGTGGTGTTTGGTGTTGACTCATTCTTTCTACAAATCCTGGTTAACTAAAAAGGGTAATTCCTCCCATATCGTGAAAATGTTATACCCTTGGTGCTAGTAGCCACTCAGGGGCCTACTGGAGGTGGGACTCGGGGGGTCATTATCTCATCCTCGACATGAGGAAGGATGTGCGGGGACCTTTTCCTCCCCTTAGATCGTCTTGCCGAAGGCCGGTCATGACAGATACCAACTATTTCAACCCAAAAATTTCCTATATAAATCTCACATCTTCTTATATGAATACTCAATACATAAAATTATGATCCATCAAAATGTCATAACTTTTTAGTGTCTTTGGAAACATAGATACATAAATTGCTATTTCATGAAATATCAACACCACAACCCACTAAAGTAATCATAACTACAACCCTTCTTATAAAAATAATACCAAAAAAATTTATTTATATCACGGGGAAAATAAAACTTAATCCTGGTTGATATTAAATTCTCTTCATTGGTAAAATAGGGATATATCAATGATCAATTAAACATAACATGAGTAAAAATGGTATACTAACATGTTATTAGACTTTTTCACTCATACACAATAATTATTATATCATAAATATTATTTTTAACATAAATAATTTCAATTCTTATGAAATGAATCATAATGTGATAAAATAACATGATCCATGAGATCCTAACATTGGAAAAAGATCATCTCCTAAATGAGAATCTTAAATTTCCTCATAATAAAAATTATTAAAATCTTATATAATGTCTACAAACTAAGATATTCATAACATGTTAGTATTGTGATAACTATTAATTTATCTTCTCCGTGCATGGAATAACCTCCCATAAACCCTCTTTCATGATGTAGATAACCTCTTGTGTACCCTTTTGTGTCTTGGAATAACCTTCTGTGTACCATTCTAGTTCATAATTCACTGATATTTATCAAATTCCTTGGAGTTAAATATAATTCTAGGATAAATAATCATATAATCATAAATCCATTCATATTTATAGACTATGATACCAAAAAAAACTCTTCATAACATAAAATGTGGAATAGAAAATGAGATTTCTGGAAATTTCATAATAATTACCATAAACCATACAAGGAAAGAGTAAAGATGATTTCATTAGATCATATACCGATTAAATCCTATGTAACATCAATGGATGTTATCAATGATGAAAAATTCATTTTAAATATCACATGAATATTTCATGAGGAATTTTTTTTTTCATTTTTAAAACACAAAATAAAATAAAAAATCCAAAATATGAAGGAAAAAAATATCTATTAAAATATCATTGAAAATTTGTAATTTATTCTTCAATTAATTAAATGGAATGGACTTATAGAAATTCTAATCATATCACGTATGCTAAAACATTGATTCATTAAATATTTTCAGTAAAAATTTAAAATTACCCCATTCATAAAATGAAAAGAATATGCAACATAATTTATAATTTAAAAAGTAAAACTTGATTAAAAATAAAATTAAAAATAATATTATAATATTAATAAATTTCATGAATTTTATTTAGAAAACATTAACATAGAATAGAATGTATTTTTTACCAATGATATAAAGTGTGTCAGTTTTCATTCAAAATGTAATATCAGTATCTTGAGTACATAATGTGAAAAAAATAAAACAAAGTCATTCATGAAAAAAAAATAGAGAATAATATAATATATTGAGAATATTTAGAAATTTTCATATAATTTAATTGAATTTAATTCAATTTTAAACAATCCTGGTTAATATATGATTAAATCATAAATCCCTTTTTATAAGTTCAAATTTCCTCAATGGTGATGTAACGTCGTATATAATCATTTTAAATTTACTATAATTATATAACAGTTTCATATACATATGTATAATATTTTATAAGAACTAAACATTAAATTTCAATACCCATTTATTAATAATTTCTTGTTAAAATCTTCATTTGTGGTTGATAACTATTTCATTTTTCATATGAATTCTTGTTTGGTAGCTCTAGCCCCTGTACTTCGATAATTGTTACATTATATCCACAATTTAATTTATGATATAAATATTATTTATATATATTATTTACATATTTTTATTCATCCATTGTAACAAGACAAACTTTTTAATTGATAATTGTTTCCTAAAAAATGTATATTATTTTAAATTATTGAGTATTATGGATATACAACACATAAAGAAACCAATAAAACTTTATTTCATTAATTAAAATATTTACAGTTTTCATTAATTAATCCCATTAGGAAATTATAATATATAAATGACAAAAAATATAATATATAAAAACTGCAATGGGAAAATATGGATCAACCCAAACTACATGAATCATCAAACCCATAAAAACACTAATTAAATTAAACAAATCTGCAGTTAAAAATTGAAACTTTAGAAAATTGAAATTTATATCGATGAAATAAATTTATTTGAATAATAAATGAAGGTTTTAATTAGTATTTATAGGAGGTTTTATGAACATTGTAATATTAATGTGATCATTGGAATAATAACTTGACAATTTAGAATAGTAACATGACAGTTAGGAATTTTAACCTAACCGTTGCAATTTTAATTTGAACTTAAAATACTAAAATGTTATATAAATAATATATATAATTAGTATTTTTTAATTTTTATGATTTAAAAAACAATTCAAATAAAATCATATTTAAAAAAACTGCATTTTATGTAACATCAAAAAAACACATAATTTTAGACTAAAAATTGAAATAAATTAGATTAGAAATTATTTTTACAGTACTAATTTCAATTTTTAAATTATCAAATAAACACATTCTAATGGTTTTATTTTTTAATTTTATGATGCACTAAAACATTTAAGTGAATAGTAAAAAATACAGTTTTTCTGTAATCGGTGTATCTTAAATTACGTTACTCATTATGTATTAATAAAATAATAATTGATATAAATAATGACTTGAAAACAAAATAATTTTATAAATGATTCATAATCATATAATAAATTTTTTTCCAAATCTAAATATTCATTCCAATGTCCAATTTCAAAAGTATTCCTTAAAAACAATTTCATTATTTTCTAACTTTTCTTTTTAGTAAAATATTGAATTAAAATTATAAATGGATTTTATATTATTAAACTATTATATTTTATTTATTTATGATTTTTTTTGTAAAAAATCACTATGATATGTTTTACCTTGATATATTATTTTTTTCAATATTTTATCATAAAAATACCCCTCTATTAAAGTATAAATAAACCCTTTATATCACCATAAAAAACCATTCCTCCATCACATAAAAAATCCAAATATCTAACCATATCCTATATCTAAATGCCTTAAAAACCTTAGGTATGTATGGAAATAATGAAACATCATTCATCATGTAAATCTAATGTCGTATAACAGATGAAACACTAAGAAAAGTGTATGTTTTTATCAACTCTTCTCATGTTTTCCTCCAGCCTTAATTTTTCCAAAATTATTTTCAAATAAAATCATCAAGTATTTTTTATTCAGTATTTTATCATTATAATAATTATTTAATACTACAATAAGAGTTATGATTTTGATTTATTTATCTTTTATACAACTCTTTCTCCTTTTCGGGACAACATTCTCAATAATTATCGATTAACCAGTAGTAATGACATTTCCAACTTCTTTTATTATCAACAACCTTATAAATATTTATATTAAATTTATTTTAATATATAGAAGTGTAAAAATATCTTTTATGATATATTAATTAATTCAACTTATGTTTAAATGACCTTGATTAATGATAAGAGAAAATGGAGAAAATGAGAAATTTTTAAAGAAAGATGATATCAAAATGTATAATATTTAATTGAGTGAATTAAAAAATATATTATGATGATTAAAATTTAAAAAAAATAAATTTTTATTAATTTACTTCTATTTAAATCATTAATAGACCTTATGGTTTTATTCAGGAGGTGTAAAAATGATGAAATAATGTAGGATTTGTGGTAAAAGGATTATAAAACCTAACTTTTTTTTGGTTATTCATATTCATCGTAATTTTCTATTAATATATTCCCATGCTATTCCTTAAATATTCTTTATGTATTTACCCCTTTTATTTTTTTTGGATGTACATGTTTTTCATCTTTCCAAAATGATTTTCAATATGAATACAATGATTATTAGAAAATAATTTTCATTCAAAAACCCATCCTTGACTCATAACGATTTGATTTATATTCAATCAATAATGATGATTTTAATTAAAAATATTATTTAACTAATTAATTTTGGAATCCCAATGTCTGTTCATGAAATTATGATATGTGAAATCCTTATGAAACTAGCTCCTTTCAATGATTTATTTCATTACTAAAATTATTACCTATTCTATGTGCTATGCATGATTATGAGAATTTCAATGTGAAGGGTGGGCCTAAAATCATATAGCCCTTTAATTATTTGGGTATTTTTATTTATCTCCTGAAATTATGTGTAGTATGAAAGAAAATTATTCTATATCTTTTCACAATGATGTTGATATGATTTATGTACATATGTTATGTGTGGATATGATGTTAGCATTGTAATAAAATATGTGTGTTATTGGACCACTATAACACCATATTTTTAATTTTTACATATTCTAAATTCAATTCCATTATCCAAATATGCCCTCATTATTTTGTTGTTGATCTTATACTAGTGAAATGAAGATATTTATTTTTCTCATCAGTGTTCAATTAATTCATGCCTCTAATTACTCTTCTTACTAGTATTTTAGCTTTCCCAACTCATTGATGTTTATCCTCAGGTGATAAAATGTACTAAAACAATACTAAATTTAATGTTTAGTTGTAGTTTTGTAGCACCGACTTACTAAACTTATGCTAAATTAATACTGGGTGTTTTTAGTGATAGATTTATAAAACCCACAACTAAATATTAGATTTTATTTTAAATGTCTCTTTCTCTGGACCCTCTTCCATTTCTATTACATGCACCCCACCCTTCCCACCCCATGACTGAACACTAGTCGCCACCACCTCACCAAATGTTTGGTGTTCCACCCTACAATAATATTCCTCATTCCCCTAAGCCCCCCCCCCCCTCCAATGCTCGTGACCCGGTGGCCCTCATCGTTGTCAGTGCTCGATCCCCTACCATTTTTGGAGTTCGAGCCCTATAAACCTCACCCTCATAGATGCATGATCTCGTTCCTTTCATGGATATAGGGTTTCCCAAATTCCCCCTCCCCCTATTCCTCCCCTCACTCCCAACTGGTGATTTTTATTCATATATTGTAATTTTTATTGAAACTATATTTTTAGATTATTATTATAAGATGATCTACTAGGTTAATTTATAATTTTGGAATAGTTTTATTTTTATCAAATCAGTTTAGTAATATTATTTTTGATTAAAATTTATTTTTTATTTATTTGTTTTTAGGTGGGTTTGGATGGATTTAATTCATTTACATTCAACTGAGTTTCATTTATTTTGGTATATTTTTATTTTATAAGATTTAAATTGGTTTTGACTTGTGAAATTACAATTATTTTGTTTGGTGTCATTCAAGTAAAGTAGTGGTGGCCTAGTTCTTGTGATGTTTGGTTGAATTTGTTTCATTGAATTAAATTTGTTTTGCATCAGATATTCCTAGTACATGGTAGTGTACATCAGTTACTTTTTGTTGGTTTTATCATATATAGACTCTATCCTTTTACATTTTTTATTTATTGATTTGATTCTTCTTGATTTATTAATGTTCTATTAGGCCTGAATTTGTTCATCTGGCACCATACTACATATTTGAGTATAATAATTTTTATGGGGTTTAATAAATTTTATACTTTTTTTAGATTCATTCAATTTAGTAACATTCAATTATGTTATTATATATTTCGGCTTTTAAAAAGAAATAATATATGTTTAACTTGTATAAAGGGATCTAGAACATTTAATTACATTTATTTGATTTCATAAGGAGATTAAATGGATAAATGAAACTGAAGGTATGAATATGTGAAATTCAATTAACATTTTCAAATTATTTTGGGGGTCCTTCACATAAAAAGGATTTAGATTATTCTTTATGAGAGGTTTTTTATCTAGGTTATTTAATAACATAAATAAATATGGTACTCATTTTGGAAACCATACACCCAACCATGGAAATTCACTACCCCATTATTCAAAACAAATAGTTAGTGTTCTTAGTTTTACTACCCAATTCTATTATCATATTTTCTTGGAATTTGAAAAAATTATTATATAAATAAAGGTAATATAATGTTTATATGATTATTTAATCAATGGGGTTCTATATTATAAATGATTTTTTATTTTTAGTTAAAATTATAATTTTATAATATAATTACATTTTAACATAAAAAAATAAATTTCGACACACAATATGTTTTATAAACTGTCTATTTCGGGTTTCTAAATAAAATTACTCTTACAAAAAAGAATCTAAAAAATATTTATAAAACTGGGTTTCAAATAATTTATTTATTTTTATTCCCTATATTAGTGGATTCAAGGTGTATATCATCATATTGGATTTCCTATTTCTTTATTGTGATTAAAATTTTGAGTCGTTTATATGTTCATAATATTAATATTATTTTAAAGATGGATTTCAATTATGTTACAAATCAATAAATGCATAGAAAAATTTATTTATGAATTCAAATCATTTTATAAAACCAGAATCCCGTTTTTGTAAACAAATATAGTTTTTTATCGTGTAAATCACTAACCATGAGGTGGTTTCCCATTTGATTATTAATTTAAATTTTATGATGTTATGTTCTAAAAATATTTATTATTGAATATCATAAATTAAATGGGAAGTAATGTAATAGGTTAATAAAAGTTACATGTATGATTTACATGGTGTGTTTATTAGACACTAAATAATGATTTTATGATTTTTTATATAGTTTATTTATAAATTCTCATTTGAAATCTTTGGTATCATAGTGGGAAATTGATATATTTTTGTGAATCTAGTTATGATTATTCATTTGAATTTATCCCTATTTTCCCCAATGATAAAGGAAATTAATGAAATAAGTGAAGGATGAATTTATCTAATGTTAATTTTATTTTATTGAATGATTGGACTGACAAGGAGGGATTATTTTACCTATCCCATTGGAATCTCAGTTAATATTACCTCCACTACACTAATTGATGATGATCCACAAGTCTCCCTCCCTATATAATATGAGACTAAATCCTCCCATTTATTATCCCTCCCACTCCCATTCCCATTTATCTTCTCTCATACCCTCTTGTTCGTAAGCATTTCAGATACCCTTAAACATCTCTCATAGTGTCTTTACATATATACACTTTAGTAGTGAGGGATGAGGTGTTTTTGTGGGGATATTAAAGGGTGACTGTTATATGTACTCATTTTTATGTGAATAAATTTATTGTAAGTTTTTATAAAATATACTATTTTTTCATAAATGAAGACAAAAATGTTTCCTTGGAGGGATATATGAATAGTTAAGTTGTCTTTAATTTTAAAAGAATAAAAATAGTTGTCCTATTTAACTTCTACGATTTTCCCACTAAAGACACGATAGGATTAGAGCGCTACATTATAGTTCAGTTGGCGGTGGGGTGGTTACCCTTCCGATTACCAATACAGATTGAAGGAACATTACGTAGATGTGGAAAAATAAATTTTTTTGATTAAAAGATATATGAAATTTTAATATATTATGGTTTAATTTAATTTCATTATGTCATTAAATATTAAAATTTTAGAAATCAATATCTTTTATAGAGGTTTTCCCACTTCATTATTGCAGTTCTAATCACAGAAACGTAGACATTGAAAATTTTGGGAAGGAAACAGAAATATTTATATCCATATTAAGGAATAAATTCAGTGATAATATATTAATTGGTCATTATCTATATGATAGGGTACCTGAAGGGGTACCTAGAGGGGAATGTAATGTTTTTTTACCAATTTCATGAGAAGAACATGTTATTGAGATATATGTTATGATATTAATATCATTTTAAAAATATACATACATATGAAAATAAGATTACATTTAATACATTAATAATAAATTACATGTTATTTATTTCAAAATAAGTCGTGGAATAATGTATTAAGGTAAGTTACAAAATTCATCCCTCCCACTTCTAGGTCAATGTTTTTTTTCAGAAAAAGATCGTATCTGGTTATATTTTAACTATTTTAAATATTTGTAAGATAATATATAATGTTTTATACATTAAATGTTTTATTTATATTTTTTTAATTTCATAAAATTATTTAGGGAACTAAGTAATTATGAATAGAATTATTAATAAATGTCCAAAAAATATGATTGGAGTTATGTTAATGATCTTGTTGAAGAAGTCAGAGTATGAATTAATTGTTCATTAAATTAAACATATTGTAACATTTCATTATGTTAATTTTTATCTATTAAGACATGAATCATATTTAATTTATAGGTAGAAATAACATATATATGGGATTCCAATCCTGCACTATGTTTCTCTGTCTCCCAAGATGACCCGATTGGTCTTGTCATTGGGAAGGATCATCCAGGTCAACTGTAGGGGATAAGATCGCGACCATTACAAAATAAGATTTTAGGGAGGTCAACGGGGATTTAATTATCATCTACTTTTTGTTCCAGTTAATCCCATCCTTGATATGGAAATTGGGAGTTTGTTTCAAATCAAAATAAAATTCAAGAATAAGGGACTCATATAAATATACAAAATGAAATGGTCGATGCTCTATCAAAAGCCTTGATTCAATTATATCGAAACCCGACTAGATATATACCCATTAATATTTCATTTATGATTGGTAGTGAGGAGTTAAATCACACAAATTCATAACCGTTTAATTCAAATTTTTTTTCATTTTTAAATTTAAATATAAAAATTTCTGCAATTTTCTAGATAATTTTTATCTTCGTGATTCTAGCCAAAGGAGGAGATGGAGATGGAGATCATTTCAATGAATGTTTTTCTAATAGTTATTATAAATTTTAATGGATTTTTTTATTAGTTTTTAGTAAAAAAATAAAGGTTTTTTGTCATATTTCCCTAATAAGCCTGATTTTTTATGTTAAACACTTGATGGTAAAATGATCATTATTAATAACAGAATTTTAGTAATCTAAAAATTATGTTTAGATTATGCTTAATTTCTAGTTCATATTAAGGTAAATTCTAGTTAATATGTTTGGTTTTTTATTTTTAAAATTAATTTTTTTCCTATTTTCAGGAAGCAGATTTGACATGTTCTTTGAAAAGTGATATAGAGAGTTAGTTTAAACCACCTCTATATATCTCAAATTAATGTTTAGATATTTACTGAAAATCCATAATATTAGGATGAATTTTCTTGTATGAATTTACAGTTTTAGTATCCATTTATTCTCTGAACAATTAGGTATAATAGAACAGCAGTTTAAACTGTCACTAAACTATCATCATTTTTTGGAGTTGCAACTGCTTTTAAACATTAATAACAACATCTAAAAAATATTCTACAACTCTATCAAGAGACCACTGCTAAATAAATGAAATTTATATGAGTTGGATGCTAATTACAGCTTTAGTGGCAGTTTTTTGAAACTATTTCTAAAACATATGGTGGTTGATTAAACCACCACCATATGAAAAAAGAATCATTATTAATCGATCTTATTGTAGTGTCAGGAGATCATGGATATTTATAATGATAAAGAATAAGAATGAAAAAATTTTATTAGTATTTATTATGTACATTCCATATATGATCCTAATTTTCTCAAGACACTGAACCTTTTGATCCTAGATTTTTGTCGCTATTATATCATTTATCTCAAAAATGGAGTAATAGTCATGTTTGAAATTTTTTTGTCACTGTAGTTGGAATACAAGAATGTTTTAGTTAATTAAATAATTATAATTATAAAATATTAGTGAAAATCACATGTATAATCCTATATATAGGTAAAAATCCAAGGGGAATAATTTCATAACAGATATAAACAAAGGAATCCCATAAGATACAATGATAGACCATATTTTCTCATAGAAATATATAATTTAATCAATATTTTTAAACATAATTTTTATGAAAATTTTTCTTTTTTTGAAAATGGTTAGAACATATACAAACTATACCAACAAAATATTTGAGGGCCAATATAATGATTATCCAAACAACATTTCCAATGTGATGGGAGATGAAATTCAAAACATTATGGAGATTCTAACCCATACATATCTGGCTATGACCAATGACCTAAACCATGTGGAACATCCACCACATAAAAATAATTTGGAACTTTATAAAGAGTCTATTATTCACCCACAAGATCTATGATTTAGTGGGTATTATTATCCACTTGTTGTAAAATAATGGGTTAACTAAATAGAGAAGTCATTTTTATATATCATTTTTCTAAGTGGGAGAATGTGTCTCAAGATTTTTATTTATTTGAATGATTTTTTGATCAATGGTGGGAATTGATAAAGTATACAGATCAAGTGATAGAAATGAAAAAAATTAGAATAATAATACTTTAATATTTTATTACCTGATAAGTATTTCCCAAGAACTCTTCCAAAAATATAGAGATATAATTTGTACTTTTCAAAAAATAGGGTGATTATATAATAACTTATGAGGAATGTTTCATTAAGATTTAATGATATTACTATATTTTTGTTTAATAATTGATAAAAATAAATATATTACTCAGTTTTTAAAAAAAACACCTTAAAAATGACCATGATATTTCAGAGTTTTTGACTTATGAAGTGGTAGTTCGATGTCCTATCAATATAGAGATATAGTATGGACAATGCTCCCATTATTATAGATATTATAATACATGATAGGAGTTTCAAGCTAGTTATTCAAGATAAAGGGAATCCAACCACCAACATTTCAAAAATGTGGGTATAATCATCATGGTGACTTCCTCAAATTGACCAGGAAAGGATTCATGTTTTTGCTGGAAGGCCACAAAACTCATGAATATTGAATATAAAGGAAGAATTTGATCAATACGATGGAGTAATGAAAAAAACCGTATAATAAAACACCCATGCTTAAATTATTCAACCATTATGAGAAAAGGGACTATTTAATCTACTATACTAAAATATACGTCCATGATTTTATCAGAATTAATAACCACCAAATCCAATGGAAAAAGGGAAATATTATTCCAGAACAACTACTAAACTAGAGGATTAAAATTAACTCTTAAATGGTACACTCACAATTATCTCGAGAGATTAAATGTTTTCTAGGACTCTAGTTCTATATGTTTCATTAAACACTATATGTTTTCTACAACTATTGAATCGATGCCCCAATACCTTGATTTTTAGGTAACTATTACAATGTATAGATGTTAAATTATTGCAACCAAAATGTAAAAATATTATCCAATTAGAATATACCCAAAAATTATTATAATAAATCATGTAATCTTTCCCCTATTGTAATTATATTATATAATGGGAATTTATTTTCTATCATTATGTAGAGGACCAATAAATTTTCGGGAAAAGGAAGTCACGTTCTATATTCTAATCCATGCCATGTTCCTATAAAACATCAAGAAAGATCATGATTTTATTTTTAATAATATCTCATTTGTGTGGGATATGATAGCCTATAAAAAGTAATGCCTTTCCCAGAAGTGTGATTTAATGTAAAGTATCAAACATAAGGTAATATATATTTTTAGGGAATATAATGATGAATTTCCGGAAGTGTTAACCAAACATCCACCAGATCATGAGGTAGAGTTCTCAATAGTGTTCTTGACTGAATCCACTACTATATCAAAATTCCCTTATCTAATGTCACCTATATAACTGGAGGTGATAAGGAATCCACTACAAGTGAATTTGGTCAATGGGTTCATATTCAATAATGAATCACATCGGGGTCCCCAATTCTCCTTGTAATGAAAAAGGATGGATCAATGCTATTGTGTATAGATTACTGGGAGCCCAATAAGATAACAGTTAGAATAATGTATCCCATGGAATGAGTTTATGACTTTTTCGATCATCTATAAAAATTTTAATAATTCAAAATGGTGGATCTTCATTATAGATATCATTGGATAAAGGTGAACAATGAAGATTTTCATAATACTTCATTAAATAAAACGTATGTACACAATGAGTTCATATTGATGCTTTTAAAACTTAAATATTCCCATAATATCTTCATGGATTTGACGAATTGTATAATTATAGAATACATAAATAAATGTGGTAGGATTTATCTAGGATATTAAAATTTAATCCATGAACAAGGAGGCACATAAAGAGTATCTAAGGATTATACTGAAAAAATCAAGGTAGAATGAAATGTATGATAGAATTAGAAAGATTGACATTTAGATGTAGAAATTCAAATTCTTCAGGGAACATGATCATAACTGAGGAACATTATGTGGACCATTAAATGTAAAAGTCTATTAGAGAATGACCATTCCAACTAGTGTCAAATAAACACATAGTTTATTGGTATTACCAGGGAACTATTAATGTTTCTGGATATATTTATCATGATTATAAAGACATATAAATATGTTATCATATATATGGGTAATTTATTTAAGGATGGAAGATTGTGAGGAATGATTTATGAAGATTAATAAGAGGCTAATCACTACACCTATACACACAGTACCATGATTTGGGGAACTTTTTTTCATATACAGTGATGCTTCAAAGAATGTATTGGGGTGTGTGATCATGAAGAATGAGAAATTGATATTATATGGCTTATTATATTCGACGATCTAATGGAATAACTAAGAAAAACATTATCTATAGTTATATGTTGTGATATTTTCATTTAATATTTCGAATTAGTACCTCTATTTCAAGATGTGTGACATATAAACTAATCACAAAAGTCAAAAGTATTTATTCACATAGACGGTACTCAAAATTAATCAACGAAAATGGATAGATCTAATAAATAACATTAATTGACCTATACACTACCATATAATAAATGTGAACTAAGTAGATGATGGTCTTAGTAGATAAGAACCGGATACATTATCCATAATGAAAATTGAGAAAGACTAAAACATAATATATTTGAAAAGAATGGATCTAAAAATGAAAGATGCAGGGAATATATCCCACCTTTCACAAATGATTTCCCAACAATTTTTTTAAGAAAAAATTAATTGGAAAAAAGGATGACCTCGAGCATCAAACAGGTGAATGAATTAAATCATGTGAATCTTTATATGTTCTAAATTGACAAATATGATTTAATTAGATTTTGAACAAGGATTTGTGTCCGTTCATTTCCATTAATAATGATGGATATTTTGGATAATACACATAGATCATCTTTATTAATATATCTTGGAAGAACAATGAAGTACTATGATCTATAACATATCTTTTGGTTGGAAAATTGAAGAAATAGATCACTATATTCACCTAAAAGTGCATGGTATGTGAGAAAGTTAATTCATAGAGACAAAATTATAAGGGGATGAGGAAAAATTTACCTATACCCAATTAAAATGGGGGAAAACACCATGAACATTATCACTAGTATCGTGAGGTCATCAAAATGAATAATTAAAATATGGGTTATAGTAGATCAAATCACCAGGACTACCGACTTCATTTCTATTTTGGAATATTTATCTTTGTCACGTTTCAAAGATATCAATAATGTAATTTGTGATGCTTATATATGGAACCTCATTCAATCATCTCTAATCATGACTCAAGTTTCACTTCCACATTTTAATTAATTCTTCAACATGCATTGGATACAGAATAGATTTTTAGCATGACCTATCACCCCTATACTGATGGCCAATCTGAATGAACTATTTAAACACTCAAAGACATTATAATAGCATTTTCAATGTATTTTAAATGAGTAAGTATGATCAAAATCCCCAATAAGTTGATTTCTCGTACAAAAACATCTTCAAAAAAATTATTAAAATAGATTCTTATGATTCTATATATTGAAGGAGAAGTATAACTCCTACTTTTTGGTAGGAATTAGAAAAAAAAAATCCAATTTGACCAGATCTTATGCAAGAGATTATAGAGAATGTGAAATACATAAATAATTATATAAAACATTATCAGTTTCATCAAAATAACTATATTGAATGTTGAAAATGGGACTCATAGTTTATGGTTAAGGATAAAGATTTCTAGAAAATATCACCATGGAAGAGAGTAATGTGGAATAAAGAAGAAATGAATGAATAGCCCTATGTATATTATCCCCATTAAAGTCCTTTATCACATTGAATCAGTGAAATATAGGCTTCGACATCCATCAAATATGGCTCAAGTTCAAGATGTCTTCCACAAGTACCTCATGATGAAGTACATAATTGATCCCTCACATGAACTAAATCTAGAAATGGTCTATCTGCTAAATGACCTTTCAGGGGAGGATCATCCGGTGAAGATCTTGAGCTATAGAGACAATACACAACTACAAAATAAATCTCACCTTGTCAAATTATTATTGTTGAACTATAAATATGATGGGTAAACAACGGAACTAGGAGAAACAAAAAATATAAATAACCTCATCTATTGTAAATTGAGAATACAAGTTGAAATTTCAAGGATGAAATTTCTTATGGGGGGAAGAATATATTAATACGAAAATTTTAAATAATATTTTTTTCAACACAAATGTGTATTATATTATATAGTATTATTCACCCACAACACATTGAGAAAACTAAAATAATTTATTTCATTAATGAAAATAATGAAATGATTTAAAAATTAAACCTATAAAAATTCTAGACAATTACAAGTTGAAAAACAAATATAAAACCAAAAAACAACAGTGCGAAAATAAGTATTACCCTTTTCTACTTGAATCACCACTCCCATGAAGATAGTATAGAAATAAAAAAATATTAGTAAACCAATCTCATTTAAGAAAATGGAAATATAGAACCATGAGATAAATTGCGGTAAATAATGAATGATTTAATGAAATATTATTCATAGGAGGTAATAGAATTTTTTTAATTGTAATGTGTCCATTTGAATAATAACATGATCATTGGGTATAAGAATCTGACCATTGTGAATAGTAACAATCCATTAGAATAGAATATTGTCCCCAAAATAATGAAATATAATTTAAATACTATGTATCATTATTAAATAATTTAAATATAAATATTATAATCCCATTAAATAAATATCATGATTAAAAACTAAAAGAAAATATATAAATATTTTAATAAACTATATGTTAAATAATTTCACAAGAATAATAATTTTTTATTCAAATTTAAAATAACCATTTGTAAAAACTCTATTTGGATAAAATTACATTCATTTTATAAATCAATATATCTAAATTTTTTAAGGGTTATTTTTTCGAAATTTACATAAATACATTAATTTTTGGTCAACAGTAAAAAATATAGTTTTTCCTATAACTAGTATATATGGATTTAAATATTTATTGATGTAATAATGACATAATAGTATCTATAAATTCTAAATCAAGAGAAAACGTTAATTTTCTAAATTATTTATAAAAACACATTGAAAATATTTTCAATGCCTCAAAATATCATTCCAGTGTCTAAATTCAAAAGTATTCCTTTAAAAAAATTCTCAAATTTTCCACTTTATTTATTAATAAAATATTTAATTTGAATTATAAAGTAGTATTAAATTCATAAAAATAAAGAATTTATTAATTTATTCTTTATTATGTAGAAAATAACAATATTACAAGGCTTACCTTGGATATAAACGTTTATTCAATATTTTAACACAAAAATACCACTCTCCTCATGTATAAATAACCCATCTCCATCCTATTATAAAATCACTTACCCTAACTTAATAAATCCCAATATATACCCAAATACGTTGTCTTAATCGCTTAGTAAATATATGCACATGGTGGTTTCAGTTTTCACCATTGATTAAGGAAGTCTAGTGATGTAAAATATTAGAAACCCCAAGAAAAGTTTATGTTTTTATCAAATCCACTATCATCTCCTCCACATTTTCACCGATTATTTTAAAGACATAATATTTTATGATTATTATCTTATTATTTTAAAATTATGTTAATTATTTTAACCAACTATAATATTATTTTTTGGAAATGTCTATATTTTATAACTCGTATTCTATTCAACTGGACATTATTCTCAATAACGGGTTGTTAACCACCAATGTATACGTTTAAAAATTATTTCCTAATCAAAAACCATATGAATGGTTAAAATAAATTAATTATGATACATAAAACTGTAAATATATATATATTTTTATTTTATTATTACCTTGAACTAAAATGGGAAAAAAGAATCCAAACGAGTATTTTTAAGGAAAACTAATGTCAAAACAATTTGTATTTAACCATGGAAATTATGAAATATAATCCAATTATTTTAATTAAAAAATTGTAAAAAATGTAAATAATTCACTTTATTTATAATGTTTTTATAAACCTGTGTTAATTTCAGGAGGCGAAAAATTGAAGAAATAATGAAATATTTAATTTAATGGGATTCATTAACATTTATCTTTTTTCTATGGGTTATCAATTTTCCTTATCAGTTTCAGTATTAATATTAACCTAATATTACTTAAATATTATTTTAATTTTCATAACTTTTATATTCATGTATATACATGCTTTCCCCCTTCCGAAAATTTTTTTATAAAAATATGAATAATTAAAAAAAATCATTCAAAAAACATAGCCTTGACTCATATTGAGATATATATTATTCGATCAATAATGATTATATTTATTGAAAATATGTTTTCCTTATTCATTTTCGGATCAAGAAATTTTATTCCTAAAATTATTCTCTATAAAATCCTAATGAAACTCTCTCATATACATGGTTTAATTCATAACTATGATTGTAATACATTCTATGGCGTGTTCTTGATTATGAGAATTTATTATATGACAGGTGGGCTGAAAATTATATATCCTTCTAGTTATTTTGAAATTTGATATATATCATGATATTATGTTTATTATTCATAAAGATTATACAATATTTTTTCATAATGACGATGTTATTATTATATGACCATATCTTATGTTTGGATATATTACGAGATTTGTTCAAAACATTGTGTGGTATTTGATCACTACGACATTGTGATTCGTTTTTATGCATATTTAACATTACATTACATTATAAAATGATTCCCACATGATTTTTAAAATGACATTATTGTTATGATATAATGATATTTCTTATTCTCACCCATGTTCTATTGATTCAAACCCATATTCCCTTTACTAGGCTTTTATCTCACCATTTTCATTGATGTATATCCTCAGTTGACTAAATGTACTACGTTTTTCTTGAGATATCAATAAGGATAAATAATAATAACTTAAATACTATTTAAATTGTTATCTATATAAAATAAGTATAACACTACTTTTCTCAAGATGAAAAACCATTGGATCCTAGATTTGTATCAAAATTATGTTTTTCATTTAGAAAATAATTTAATATTAATTTATGTAAATTTCAGGTAAATATATCCCTAAATTATATATATTAAAAAATGAAACAAAATGTTCAGAGAGATGGTAGGTTGTACGTATGAATGAATATTGTTTTCAAAATTTTAACAATATAATTAGAGAAATTTTAATAACAATTCAACAGTCTAAATCCATTATTATATCATATATATATCATACATGTTAATTAAATCCAAATAAATTACCATCCTTGAATGGAGTTAATAAAAAATGAATCACAAAAATTTGTGGAGGTTGTAGTCCACACATATACACAAGTGGAATTATCATTTTCGAATAGATTGGAAGGTAAATAGGTATATAATATATTATAATATAATAATAATAATATCATAAAAAACATTTATAAAAAATCATCCCATCATAATAATCATGCATTAAAAATGGTGATTATGAATTAATTCTATCACAATTTTGAGGTGGTCATCCATACATACACAAGAGTAATAATTTCACTTCCCACATTATGGAAAAGTGGATAAAAATCATAGATTTTTTATCATAATAACATTTTAGTAACTCTTTTACAATGAATCTAATATCGAATTATTAATTAAATATTCTTAGAGGAGGAATAATTGGAAATATGTTCAAAGGGGTCGAGCAATATGATTACCTCTTCTTCGAGATACATCATTTAAATACATTATTAATCAGCCTTGGAGTGTTATTTTAATGATTAAAGAGACTCTTTTTTGAGATAATTAAATTTTATAAGAAAATCTATTTGGTTTTTGTTAAGATATATAGCTCATGGAGGTGTATAAAAAGAGAGAATTGGTGTCATTTTACAACTAAGGGAAACAATACACTTGATTTTTTAGAAAAGATTAAAATATAGTTACATCATTCTAAAAAAATGTTTTTATATCGATAGATATTCAATGAAAAATAGTATAATTTAAAAATACCATCATCAAATTAAATTTATAAATGTTTTTTTCATTTAAAACATTTTCTTTTAGATAAGTTCCTTGGATAAATAATTTTATTCTAGACTTTGTTAAAGGAATTTTTATATTTAAGGGTTTTACTTTTACATATAATTTAAAAATAAGATCATAAATGGAATGTTGGTAAAATATTTGATCATTTTACAAAATAATTTTCTTATTTCAATATATTATATATTTTCTATAATTTAAAAAATATTATTTATCATAAAATATCAATAATGTCTTTTTGCACTGTTCATATAATTTAAGTATAAGGACATGCATATAGTAATTTAATTAAAATAAAATCCATTAAAAATTAATAATTTTATATAATATTCTATAAAATTATATGGTTCCTATTAATCTTAGAAACAATATAACTATTAGTGTTTTAAAAAAACATTTCCAGGATTTTTCTAATACCTGCACAAACTCTATTTTAATGTTTTTTAAAAATTTAATGTATTTATATCATCACTAAAAATTAAAAATAAATTTTATTGATATAAAATATAATTTAAATTTCAGATAATCGTTTGGAATAAAAATTCTACTCTTTTTATCCATATGTAATAAATTAAGAGATATAAAATTCAAGATTGTGACATTGTTATTTTCTTCACATAAAATAATTTAAATTTAATTATCATGTAAAAATGTATATAAATGTAAATCTATTATAAATTTGGATTTATATTGTTTAATATATTACATAAAATGAAATAACGGAATGTTTAAGAATGAATTTGGATCCTTATCTCTTGGATTTAACCCTATATGAGACATTTTGTTTCTTGTCGTGGTGATAAATGTTTTCCATGGTTTCAATTCATAATGTGAAAAAACTAAAAGGGAATTATTTACCAAATAATAATATTATAATTTTTAATATGGAATAAATCTCTCAATATTGATTATCTAGAATTTGTGAAAATTTATTTTTATATAAATATGAAAAACACAACAAATAACACCTTTTTGATAATGCATTTTTAATCATAAAAAATAATTTATATCAAGATGATAAATATTTATGATTTAAATTGAATTAACTATCTTATTAAAAATAAAATTTACCATATGTTAATTTATAAATAAATCCAATATATAATTTTACTTCTAAAATATTTGATTTAATTAAAATAAATACAAGAATTTCAAAAATATTTATTTCTCTATATTCAAAGAAAATTTTATCTTTTAGAAAAATCCCAAAATTTCAATGTAAGTTAATTTTGATATCATCAATTCGATAATGATAAAAAAAAATTTTAAATAAAATTTATTTAATTTGGATAAATCATTTACAATATTCTCAGACAAAATGAAATAAAATCCATTTTATAAGAAGTAATATTTTTCAAACACAAAATACATACACTAAAAATTGAGTTATATATATTGTTAATTAAATAGTAAATTTAAATTATGTAAATAATTTTTATTTATATTTTTCAGAATGTATTTAATTCTATTCATACTAGAAAAGTTATCATCTATGTTATAATATACCACAGTTTTTTTAAGAATAGTGTTTTGTGTTATGAAAGATGCCAAAATATTAAATGTATTTAAAGATAAATATATTCTAAATTCTCTATGTATTATAGGTACATAAACAAAAAGGATTCATCCAATTCACATGTCGCATCCTCATATATATGGTTTATCAATAGTACTTGAACTTGGTGGGTTTTCCAGTTTCGTAGAAATTTATCTCTATAGTCTATGATCATCAACAACTACTCCTCATGGGAGAGAACATATCCAGTAGTACCCCATTAAAACATATTACATGTGAGCTATATGATATGTAATTCTTTAAGAGGGATATATAGAATATTCAATAAAATTGGGACATGGTTGGTGAGTGTTCTTGTTGATAAGTCATGACTCTGATGCGATCAAGTGTCTCAATGTGGCATACATACATGGAACATAGAATTACCTTATTCTAAAAAATCAAGGCCCCATTCGATGGATATATGTTGGGAAACACTTGATATCCAACCTCACAATCAACTCATTGTTGATTATTTTCATCATATCACATTAATAGAATCAGATCAATCATGATGTGTTGATAAATTTTCTTGGCCTTTTCTATGATTTCCTCAACCATATCTGGTACCGGCAGCATGTGTTCACCAACATCATCCATTAACATAGGTTTTCTATATATCATCCCATTGAGGTATTTATATAGAACCAATTTCATGCCAGAGTGACTTCTACAATTTTATGATAACTCAATCATAGGACATGTGGACCCCATCATCCTTTGAAGTCTCTTGAGATTTCAATTAACACTTCTCCTAGTGTATATGTATTCTTCTCAGATTGGCCATCGGTTTTGGGTAGATATGTCATACTAATGTTAATCTTATTTTTTATAAAAAAATTTAGAATCTTCTAGGACATGGAGGTAAACATAATATTTAACTTGAATACGATTGATAGTGGTGTTTCATGAAACATCACCACCTCTCTAATGAATATCATTTCATGTAAACAAACTGAGAAGTCTTCTTGAATTACAATGAAGTGATAAGTGTTTGAAAGATAATCCAACGCAACCCCTATAAAATATTTCCTTTGCATGTGCTTAGAAAACAAGAAAAAAATTATATAGTAATATTTTTTTCATTTCAATGTGGGTATGGGTATTGGTTACATCATCTTATTTTCGTTTAAACCATTCATCATTAACTTGAGACATACCAGGACTGTTAATGTTTATTATCTGATCAGAATCATTATATTTTCCAACCAACAGTGATATTAATGATCTTGAAACAATATTGTGTTTTATTTGTGGATTGAGAATGTCCATCTATATGCATCATTAAACTGATGATTCTTTATTTCAGGAATTGATGGTACACATAGTTGTAAACCCAATCTTATAACTCCTTCTTCATCTATTTTCAACTACAAACATTAATTCTCGAATAGATTCCTCCTTCATCAAATTTTTCATAGCATCACATTGTGTATACATTATCACTACTAATGGTATGGTTGAGAAATAATTTGGGTAAAAATGATGATATTCATTCCATTATGATTCACTTGTTCATTCATTACATGTACAAAATTATTAGATGCATCTCGATTCACATCATTGATAATGTCACATTATCATTTTAACTATGAAAATCAATTACATTATTCTCTTTCCCATGATGGTAGTGCATTGAAAAATAAAATCCATCAATTATCTATATCCATCTTCACTAGTACATATTATGATCCTTCAATGTAAATATATATTTATAGATCTCATTTTCTGTATATATTATACACTTCTCTACATTGAGATAATGTTTCCAAATATTAAATATCAATATCAATATATCCAAATATTTATCATGCATTGGACAGTTCCACTCAAGATATTTTTACTTCCATAAGTCATAGTCCAACATTTTATCATTAGTTGTTGGTACACATAACATCCCCCCCCCCATTAAAGCTTCATTTATAACAAAAATAATTCCCCACATATGGGTAGTGTGAGTACTACTGGAGTGACATAACTCGTTTTCTATTATGTGATACTCTCTTCATAACCATCAGTATAAAAAATATCCATTTCCAAGTCATCCTGGTTGGACAGATTGAAAATTTCTATAATTTTCTCAACAATCATCACTAATACCAAAATAGTCTCAGGAAAATATATAAATCTATTATAGATAGTAGTCCAAGCCACTCGTTAATTTCCCTTTTCTATGAATAATCCAAAAATTAACCCATTTTTGGTGATAACATTCCATAATAATGACCCTTCCTTTACCCAAAACACTTATTTACTATACATTGAAGAAATATTCTCATTTATTGAATCCTTTATTATCGTACTAAAATACTCACCGCGCTCCCTCTTTCATTAGATTGTATCAAAATATCATCAATAAAAAATATTAAACAAATTCCAGGTAATATATAAAGAATATATTCATTATTATCTTGAATATTGTTAATGAATCAGTGAGTTTTAAGGGAATAATTATGTAGTCATAGTTTTTATACCCGTTTTGAAAGGCAGTCATTGGGATATCATCCTTCTTTACCATAAACATGTAACATCACAACATAAGGACCATCTTAGATATATAATGGGAGACATGTAGTTGATTGAAAAATACATTATTAAATGGAAGCATATCATTTCTTTTTACCATTTTTTGAGTTCATGATACTCAATGTAGAGGATTATGGACCAATACTTCATCTTGATGAGGAGGACTGAAACACCCTATGATGTAACACATGGTTTCATAAATCATTCATCAAGAATTTCTTTTAACTTCGTCTTTAGTTATTCAAAATCAATGGTCATTATTCAATAAGGTGTCTTGGATATGGGATTGTATTTATGATTAGGTTATATTGAAAAATTATCCTCTTAGTTAGGAGGAATACTAGGAAACTCTTCCTGAAATACATTATTATAGACCTTCATAATTTGGCATGTCTTAAACCTTGATTATCTCCTTTGTATCAATCATTTAATATTGATATTCTTGATCATAAGGAAATTATATACATGCTTGAGATAAATTTCAATGAACCGACCCGTGATTCCCTCAAACCAAACACCCAACCCAATTTGTCACATACCTGAAGGGCATTCCCAATTCCCACGTGCTTGCGACAAGTACCTGGGAATCAAATGAAAAAAATTAATGAATGATTTCACCCAAATTGTACAACCACATGGAAAACATATATTGAGTAATAAAGGAAAAATGTATGACTAACAGATATATATTCCATAACTATAAAGAAAATACTAGAAATAGATCAACTGAACTGGTAGCTAAAAAACCAAAAAGAGAAGTCTGACTATAAGAGACTCAAAACCCAACAGTTACTCTAATAATGGCATAGAAGAACTCCAACCATCTCATTAGTAGTTACTAAAACCAACTTACATGAACCTCATTGCCTTACTATGGTTTTCTGCCTTTTCTATCACTAGAATATAAAAAATGGTCTACACACCCCCAAAATAGTGTTCATGGTGTGAGATAACATACTCGATAGGATCCCACCTAGGTGTTATATAACAAGCCTTCATATAACAAATCATGTATGGTGATTTTTAAAATAATTAATGGAATTACTAGAGTTAAATATGTTTTATAGAAAACATGGTAAAAGTTTCCCATTTCCATAGTTCAAAATGAAAGAAGGTATAACATTTTCAATGCATATTTTCCAAAACATTTTCCCACAACCATAAACCTGAAAATAAAAGATAACAAATAAATACAAGAAGTAAAAAATAGAAGGGTAGGTATCACACACCAAAGAATAAATAGGTTTATGAAACTGGCTACTCATACAATAGTAAATAACTATATAAAATAGATCATAGAACAATGAGCCTAGTAAGTAGAGGAATACCGCATGATTAAACCCCAATAAATTTCCATATCGTTCAACTTGAAACAAATTCCTAGTAATAAGAGGAATTTCCCATGACAAACCTCCTATATAATTAGAAATTAATGGATGATGACCTCACGCTAAACCTTCCACCTAAGTATCCCGGGTAACCCATGTTCTCTATTTCACAAACCCATTACAATGCCTTAAGAATAATTAAAAACCATTTATAAAATTAATTTATCCAATGGCTAGAAAAAAAAAATTTCCATCAATACCCCCTTTATAAAAAGACACAAAAATGTCTCTTAATTCATAAATATATTTATAAGTAAATTTGAAAAGGGAAAAAACAAGTTCATTATCATAGTCCAGAGATGGGACCACCTACCTCAAATTTTTTGTCACACATCCCACTAAAAAAAATCAAAATCCCTGAACAAAATCCAAAAAACGCCGTCAATGAAGTCCCTAAAATAATACCCCCGCATCAAAGGCTTTATTTACATTAGAATACAAAGGGTCAACAGATATAAGAAAACCCACTTTCCTCGAGAACAGACGTTCGTCGCACCAAAGCTAGCCAATGATAAAATTTCAAGAAAAAATCTCCCAAAGAATCTAGAATAATTCAACAAGAAAAGTCCTTATTAGATCCAAAGAATCGATAATGTAGGGCTATGGTGTTATCTTGAACAACTACAAAGGAGAACCGGGAAGAACAATTACCCGGAGAGACGCGCCATAGATGAAATGATGAACTAGATCCGTTTAGATCTATTTAAGAGGTGTGAAGCCTCTAAAACCCAACTAAGATATATCTAAGGTTGAGAGACAAGATGTAAAGAAATAAAAGGAATGGAAAAAACTCTTGAATTCATGACTTTTACCAGGGCGTGAGTTGGGTCACGAATTCTACCCATGGGTTATGAGGTGTAGGCCTTACGGGATATGTATCTCTGAAAAAATCATCGCCTAAGCTTAAAAACGTTTATTTAACCCATAAATAATGTGTATATTAGATACATGTTGTGTACCTACTCAATACCTATTCACACCATGTTCCCCAATTCATGACTTGAAACCAGCAACCGGGACATGATGTGTACCTCAGGAGGAAAAAATATACCTATCCTGAAACCTACAGTAAACCCAAAACATCAAATCTAAGAATTTTTAGACTATAATTGAATGTAGAAAAATAGATAACATAATCTATCATGGTAACAAGATGTTACAGTCTCCCCAACATAAAATCTTTCCATCACTAGGATGTTATGTGAGATATGTAATCCCTAGAAAAAATGAGGCCATTACTCCCTCATCAATGAATCTCATTCCCATGTCTAATGTGAATCCGATCCTAGTTTCCATAGATCTCTGACCAACAAAATCGACTTCCCATGCTACACATTCTCTTTAGTGTCAATAATCTAATCTGGTTTCTCCACAAAAAACATCTATGTCTAAGTCAACTTCTTCCCAACTCAGAACAATATCAAGATCATGGTGATAATTCATGAGATGAGATATTTGTAAAATGTCATGAGTTCTCATCATCTGAGTTGATAGTGCTAACTAATGTGAATCTTTCTAAATCCGTTTAGTGCTCTCAAATGATCCAACATAACTCGAACCCAAAATTCCAAGGTTTCCAAGTTAATGGGACCCAATTGGGGAAAATATTTCAAGAAAACCCAATAACCAATGAAAAAATATCAAGGAGAACACCATAAATGTGCATATAATTTCTATCGACTCTGAGTTGTAACCAACCATCGTTTCACCTCTTGAATCATTGTAGTAGTCTCCTGAAAAATACTTGGTACAACTAAATCTTCTTCATCCAACTCATCCAAATAAAGAGGTGATATACACATTAATATATAAAATGAATCAAAAGGATCCATTCTGATTGAGGACTTATAAATTTGTTTGATAACTAACTCAAAAAGTTCTAGATTTCTATCCCATAATCCACCAAAATCCAACTCTCATGCATGAAGCATAAAATCTATGATCTGAATTCAACACTCCATTTGACCATCTGTATGTGGATGGTAAGCTATTCTCAATATGACATGAGACTCCTTTGACTCTTGAAGACTCATCAAGAGCTATAAGGTAAACCTTGAATCCCTATATAAAATAATAGTAGAAGGACTCCTATATAATTTCGCCATCACCTTCACATACATCTTACCCATATCATCATCTTTAGGGGTGTCATTGATCAGAATAAAATGATAAGACTTTGTAAACCAATCAACAATAACATAGATATCATTTTCCCTCAAGGTTTCCATTATATCCATAAAACAAAATCCAATAACACCTCATCCCACATCCAAACCAACACTAGAAGAGTTTGAAGCATACTAGAAGGTTTCATGTCCTTTTCCATTATCTATAGGAATGTGTAAGAGAATGACACATAATCTGAAATGTCACGCTTCATACTCAGCCACTAGAATCATCTTATCAAGTAATAATACATCTTTTTAGTTCAATAATGAACAAACCTTGAATAGATATGACAATTAAACAAGACTGGACTTCTCATAGGTGTTGGTATGACAACTCATTTACCAAAGTGAAGTATTCCATCTGAAGGATAAGGCTAACAAGGAACTATCTCCCCACAATTATGGTTTTCCAAAATCTTATGAAACTCATCATCTTGTTTTTGACTGTGAATGATAGACTCAAGGAGAGATCATGTAAACTAAACAATGTTCAAAATCATACCTAAGACCTCATCATGAGTGTCCAAGTGCAACTGAGCGATAATACCTATAAGATTTCACTCCACATTTGATTACAGAACACTCTTTGATGTTACCTTCATAATTACAGCATATGCAACTACATTCCCTTTCCATATAGTGTAGGCGATGTCGAAGGAAAACATCTTAAGTTATTCTACCCATTACCACTATCTAATATTCAATTCATACTAAGATAATATATAACTCAAAGTCTTAAAATTATAGAAAACTATGAACTTCTGTCCAAATATATACTATTGTCAACACTTAATCACATACATCATTCCATAAGCTCCAACTCATGAGTGGGTGTAGTTATTATCATGTGTTCAGAGTTATGGTGATCCAAATACTATAACATGATAATCTTTCATTTTCAAAAATCCCAAAATAGAACCTGATTCATCACAAAACACAATATACCCCTTTCTGAGTTAAGGTAAGATCAGAACATGTGTCTATGTGAGAAGTCATTTTAGTTCATCAAATTAAGACTATGAATTTTCACGCCAATATAAATTCACTCATTTCATTATAAGATCTATCAAATGTGACACCATCATAGTGAAATCTTTGATGAACCTTAGGTAGTGTCCAAAAAGACCAATTATGCTTCATATCTCAAAGGAATTTTTCAGTTCCATTTAAGACAAAACTACATTTACCTTCTCTGGGGAAACTAATGATCCAGGCCCCAAAATTATCTTCCCAAAGAACATCACATACCAAATCCAAAAATTAAATTTTCAAATCATTCCATACAGATGGTGGTTTCTCATAATTTCTCGAACAAAAATCATATGGTGGTCATGCTCACACTCAGACTCTGACTAAACCAGAATATCATCCATGAACATTACCAAAAAAGTGTCATGATATGGGTGGATAATTTTATTCATCAGTGCCATGAATACTGAAGGATAATTAGTCAGATCAAAATTCATAACAAGAAATTCATAATGGTTATACCTACCCCTAAAAGACATTTTTTTATACAAGACTCCCGAACATTGATATGATAATAAACCAACCGATGATGAATATTTGAAATCCACTTTCCTCTCTTTAGCTAATCAAACAAATCATTCACATTAGGGAATGAATATTTTTTCTTAACTGTTACCTGGTTTAACTACCAATAGTCTACACATAAATAATGTAATCCATCCACTTTCCTGGAAAATATCCCAAGTGATTCCCAATGAAAAACACTAGGGTGAAAAAAACCCATATATAACGGGTCATCCAATGGAATCTTTTGTTCATTCAACTCCACTAGTGCCATACGGTAAAGAAGGCATCAATATTGTTAACATTTCTAACACCAATTAAATCATAAACTCTACATCCCTCTTAGGAGTAAGGATAAAGAAATAATATTGGAAAAATTGGGAAGTATCAATCCACAACAAGAAGATCACCAACACAAGAAATGTTATTGGGCTCAAAAAAATGGTAGAAAACAAATAATGAGCTCCGGGTGGGAAGCCCCTGCATGACCTAATGTTAGATCCCACTCCCACTAAAACACTAGAGAGATCCTATTAATTGTATGAAATAAAACACAATGATAATAAAAATAAAACTCAAATCAATGAGAGATAAGATAATCGATACTGATGATGAAATCAATCATATCCAAATCACTAATGAAAACATCCTAGACCAACTCCATCTCGACTATCTTGAATGAAAAAGGACATTAAAACCCCTACTCTTTCCTATTTCCCAGAGGTGTCACTAACTTCTTCTTAAAGGGAATATGTTTCATTTGAAGTTCATGAATATCATAAAAACATGAAAATATAATGGATTGTGAGGAACTAGTATCAAACAATGTAGTAGATATTGAATCTTCAATAAAGATAGTACCTCTCAATGCTTCCATACCTACATAAAATTTCATTGGACATTTATCTACTTTTTGTAAATGCTTCACTCTTGATGCTTGTGGCTAGAACCATGTACTCTTCAAATCATCAAACTGCATTGGAGTACTGTTTAGAGCTAAAAAACCCTGACCAAAATAAGGAATATTCATAGCCTGAAAGAAATGATGTAAATGAAAAAGACATCCATATCTAGTGCACATCTCTATGGAAATAAAATAATTCTCTGGTCTGACCCCCTTCTGCACTAGTAGCGTGACATAGGCACAATTCTAGTTTCAACAGATGATGTAGAGGAGGATTGCTATGGAGAGCCACCTCCACCACTCTTGTGAAGGTCCTACCACATCTTCTTTTTATCATTCACTCCACTAATGCTACCATATGTTGAAAGATAATAGGTGGTAAATCCAACTTCTCCTACCATGAAAATCTATGCCATCTTTATTCTATCTACTATGGTCGATTAAGTAGAAAGATTTGTCATGAACACCTAAGATCTAATATCTAGTCACAAACCCTGCAGTTACTTCTTCAACTTCAACTTGTTACTCCATACCATGTCCAGAGAAAAATTGACTGGAGTAAAAAACAAGTTGGTGTTGGCTGATAGTGAACTATCTCCGTACTTAAACAATAAGAACTCCAGATATTTTCCATCATTAGAGGATTTGAACATATCTTCTCAATGAATATTGTCTTGAAACCCTTCATATCCAATCCCACATAACTGTATTAATGTCCCATAGACTCCCACCAATGCATGTAAGAACCCTCAAATCTAGACCCTATTTAATTCACCCTGACATTCTCAGGTGTCTTTAGGGAGTCGATTATTTTATTGATAAGGTCCAGTAAATCCTTTACCTCTTTAGGTTCATTAATACCTTTATAGGATGGTGACTTCTCATAGACTAACTCCCATGATCGATCCCTTTCACCTCTAACTCCTAGTTGTACTTCAACCATTACATTCCAAATTTGTGGCATATTCGGATAAATAATATGGAGTACTCGTACAATATTCACGATGGGATTCGGATCCATAAGTGGATTTCTTTGAGAAGCATCAGCTGTACCTTTTGAAAGGACATGTGGAAGATGATGCAGAGTCATACTACTACTTACCAAAAAATAATAATTATCGTACATAGAGTAAATCTCAGTTCAAAATAGAAATCCCATAATGAGAAACTGAGATTTTCAAATTGAAAACAAACACTAGTGAAACATATCCTAAAATCCCAAGGTAAATTGAGTCTTGATTTGATATGATCTGGGATGGTACTCATCACAATATACCTATAATGTCTTGAAAATACATTCTCCAATCTAATATCTATCCAAAGAAAATATTCTTGGGGATAGACCACATATGATACCAAACTATAATGAATTGAACTAGGTTTCCCTCAAACCCAGCACTTTACCTGATCTGTCACATACCCGAAGGGTGTTCCAAATCCCCACTAGTTGGCGACAATCACCCATGCATTGAATGAAAAAACAGACAAAATTATTTATCCCAACCTAAAAAAAGAACTGGAATACATATATAAAGGATTAAAGGAATATAGGAAGTATTAAAAATATATATTCTTTAACGGTAAAGAATATAGTGGAAATAGACTATCATAAACCATAGCTATAAATCCAAAAGACAAGTCTCACGGCAAGGGACTCAAAACAATACAACTAATTCAAGGATGGAATAGAAAAACTCTAAAAATCTCCCCAGTAGAAACCCTTCCATGCTAACACTAACCTCACTACCTCACTATGACACCTTACCTTTCCCATTGCAATAAGACAAACAATAGTCTATACACCACCGAACAGTGTGCATTATGTAGGCTAACATGATCAGTAGGATCCCACCCAGGTGTTCTATAACAAGACTCTATATAAAAAATCATGTATAACCATAATTAAAATAAAACCTAGCATGATAAGCATTAATTAATTTTTACAAAAAACATGGAAAAATTTCCATTTTTCATTGTTCTGAACAAAATAAGGTATTACAATTTCAAATCATATTTTCTAAAACATAATTCAAAAAGAATAATCATGCATATCCAAGATAAAATATAAGGAAAAGATGTAAAAAATTGAATCATAGGTATCACACATGATGGAATACTGCATGTCAATGTAGTATACTACTCGTACCATAATAATAAAGTGAACAAAACTATTCCTAGAATAATGGTCCAAGGAAGGAGAGGAATAATCCATGATTAAACCCCTCCCCCATAATGTCAATATAATTCTCTAAGAACAATAAGACCTTGAAATAGAAGAAATCTCCAAGAAAAACCTCCTTTGTAATTAGAAAGTAGTGGATGATGGCCTCAATCTAAACCTTCCACCTACGTACCCAGGGTAAACCATATGCTCTTTTTTATAAACCAATTTCAATGCCTTGAAAACCATTCAAAAAAATTTATAATCCATTTATAAAAAACTAGGGAAAGCGATTTTTCTTTCCATAACATTTTTCAACCCACAAAATTGGCATGAAAATTTCATAAATCAATTTATAAAGAAAGTTTCAAAGAAAAACATGAATGTTCATTACCATATGCTACAGATAGAACTTTATGGCTCAAATTTCAGATCACACATGCCTACAACAGAATCCAATTTGAAGAACGAAACAAAAAAACATCATAAAAAAGGCCCTAAAATTTATCCCTCACATAAAATTATTGGTTCACATTATAATACAATGTTTAGGTGGGTAGAATAATACCCTCATACCTCAAGAACAGACATCCTCTCCACCACAACTAGCCCAGGAAGGACCTTTAGGACAAAATATCCCAATGAATCCAGAAGAATACCACAACAACCATCTAAATTATATCATAAGATTCGATAACATAGGGATACGACACTATCACAATCAACCTCAAAGGAAAATAGGAATGAACACTTACACGGAGAGACACACCGCGGATGAAAAGATGAACCAGAGCCGCTTGGATCGATTTAGAAGGTGAGACGCCTATGAAAACCACCTAAGAGCCATCTAGGGATAAGAGACAAGATGTATGGAAGGAAAATTATTGAGAAAACTCCCAAACACTTTCCTTTATCTTGGGTGCAGTCCAGGTCTAGACGTGTACCCCTTGGTCACGCCATTTTTTCGAGACTTGATAATTTATGCCAAAAAACCCATCACCTCATGTTAAAAATATGCTATTGACCCCTACGTGATGTGTACCTACTCTGCACAATGTGTACCTACTCGGTACCTAGTCACACAATGATCCCCCATTTACTACATGAAACCACTATATATTACATAATTTGTACCTCTGGATGATGACGTGTACCTGTTCTGCAACCTATAGTAAACCCAAAAAATCACATCTAAGGATTTTCAACCAGAAGGGAACATATTAAATGGGAAAACATACCTGATCAATGTAATGGGATGTTAAATAGATATTCCAATGTTGTTTCATCATACTTATTAAAATTATATAAAATCAATGGATGACTCAAAAATGTGAAAACAATTCTACCACTCCCAATAGTTGATGTTGGATTTATATAAGCATAGAAAATTGACGGAAAACATATTATCATATTCTTATAAATTATGTATGAAACGATTTAATGGGATGTCCATTATCAAAAAAGATGATAATGGGGGGAATTTTATTTGGATTTCAAAAATTTATTTGTTTAAGGTTTTCCTAGACAGACAAATAATTTTTTTTTGATGTGGTGTTTGAATAGTTTTACTAAATTTGAAAGATATAAATGAATGTGTTGAACCATAATAAAAATGTTCATGAACTATTATTGAATGAATAACCAGTGTACCTATCACTAAATAATAATCAGGATCTACATCAGTAATAGTGATAGAATATGCCTGACAATTTTTTATAGGCCACAAATGTTATTATTATTGATTGTATTTAACAACCCTTATCTTAAAGAATTGACTACATAATTCCAATGTCACTGGATGTTGAAACACTATATTTTAGGCTGATTGTTGATATAATCCTTAGTATATTCTATAAAATTATTTGGTTTCTTCATATCTCCTCGAAATTTATGATCATAAATCCCCTCTTTTCCATAGTTAAAACAAATCATGGTTCCCTTGAGACATTTTTTGGTATGGTTCATCCCACATTTTTTACAATTTGGTTTGTGGGTTCTATTTCCTCAATGGGATTTATATATTCATCCTCCTAAAGTAAAATCCATTTTATTCTTTTTATCTCTAACCAAAGGAGGCCACCGAGAGTCACTGATCTCCAAATCGAACTTAACTCAATAAAATAATAAAATTTCATATCTTTAAAAATATCATGTCAACAAATATTTTTATAGACTCGATATTAAAACACTAAATAAGTAGTCCAAATTACAACCGAAGTTGATGAAATCATATGACGTGTTCTATGATTGTATTATGAATATTGCCTCATTTTCCCCAAAATACTCCTCTTCTATTTTTCATCATTATGAGGAACAAAATACGAATTTTTATATGTATAGTTTAGGGAAAATAATTACTGAAAAATATACCCTTAATTCCATCTAATTCCAAGAAATGAAATTTTTCTTTGGAATCTATTTTCTTGATCAGTATCCACCACTGATCATATTCCCCCACCTTATGATAAATAACCATGATAACATTCTATTTTTATATGAATTTTGGACTACGGAATATCTTTTTAATGTATTTGATCCATTATTACATGATGAGGGGATCAGAAGACTCACTAAAGGTAAGATTCCATTATCAAATAAAGTATTAAATAGAAACATTCTCTTTCAGAAAAGGACGGTGTTCCACATGATTTATATTATTTTTCAAAAAAATTATTGATGTGATCTAGTAATTCAATGAACTTAACTTCTCCCTATCATAATAGTTAAGCTATATCATTAGTTAAATAGTCACATTACCAAAAACATTCCTTCCTTCCATGATTCCTCATATTTATTACTATTAACTAAAAATAAAGGAAATTAAATCTTGGGGATGAGACTACGTAAACTAAAAAAATGGAAACATGAACATTAAAAGAATAACTTATATATGACACATAGATCATAAATTATGTGTATTGAGATTTCAATCTAGGAAATCAATGGTAATTTTACCATTTATATTTGTAACCAAACAATCAGTTTATGTCCTTGACAATAGATCGACATTTGTTTTTGTGTTTTTCCAAAGTATATTCCTAAATATTTTCCAACTGGGATTGAATCAGGGTCTCTTTGTTGTAAAACAGGTAATGAAAAAATTGATAACCAATCCATCGTTTAAAGAGACATTAATAATTGAGAAAATTAATATAAATTTAAATGCACTGGTAATATCTAGATGGACATGTAGTTTATTTGAATCCACTCACTCTATACTTCACGAAAATGTTAGTAAATTCTTATATACATAGACTTATCCCTAGTGTTCCCACTATATTACTGTATTCTAAGTCCCCAAAAATAACTAATACTTTCATGTTATATGAATTATAAAATCTCAATCCCTTTATACATGTTTTTACATTCTCATTAATCTAAATATCCAATAAATGCATCCAAATGATTTATAGGCCAAATGTATTTATAAGAATATATTCATATAAATTCTACTTGAAAAAAAATAAAACATATTTATTTTATTCATTTTAATCATCTCCCAAATCCATTTGAGCATCTAAAACTACATGGGATCACCTGGGAAATACAATAACAAAATGGGTGAGCAACAAAGATGAGTAATAGAATACACATTATAACGAAGCATAATATATGAGTCAAAATGAAATAAAATGATATCAAGAAAGATAGGGATCAAGAATAATTATATGTGATAATACAATAAATAAAATGTAATCACAAGAGCATGTAAGCATAGTAACATGATAACAACATTAACCATAGAAAAACCCTAAGTCAAGGCTAATAGCCAAGGAAACATCACATGGATGATAGAGTCCCATCGTGGTTTTTGTATACTCCATAATACTACACATATCACTTAATGAGACATAAATGATACCAAACACATTTAATTTCTCTCTAGGTTCACCAACCAAAATATTTATATTCAGATGTGAGCTTTAGAAAAAATCAAATATATGGCATAAACATATAAATTACCCATATAATGTAATGGGTGGTATTATTATATCTTATAAAATAAAAGATATTATTTCATGTTAGTTTCATTGAAATAAAGGATTTAAACTTTTTTGGTCTTTTATAGGTGTAAAATAATAATAGTTTATGAATCATTATGTCCATGCGAATTGAAGACATTATGATGAGTAAAGAATTCACTTCGGGAATGCACCTCCTAGGCATAGTTTTAGGTAAAGGGTAAATATTCATCCAAATGGGAAATCGAATAAGACATTCCAAAAAACTATAAATGAAATAATAAGAAATTTCAATTGTAAAATGGGAAATTTTATAATACAATTATTTTTGTAATCATTTTAGCAGTTATTAAATTAAATAGAGTAAGATTAATAGAGGATCGCTTTAATCAGGTTTTCTGAATAAATGAAACTTATAAGTAATTCTTTTAAGACAAATATATTCTAATAAAAATAAAGGATAATTAAAATAGGTAAATTTTTAGGAAAATATATACATAATATTGGAGAATTAAATTATAAAAATAGAGAACGAAAGTAAGGAAAAGAGAGAGAATGTGTAACCTGAAGATAATAGTGTGGTTCCAAGAGTTCCCTTACCACATATTTTAGAATCATTATTCAAATTATCATAACTTCCAAAATATCCAAATTAACTTCATTAATTTCCAAATAAATATTATTTTTCATCTAAATTGGATTTAATATAATTATATTTTGACCATTAAGAGTAATTTCAATGAAATATAATTTTTAATTTCACTATTCGGAGGGCTTTCATTTCCTAGTTGCAGGATCGAATCACATGAGGATACTTATGGATTTTATTTTAATATTTTAATAAGAATCAAAAAGTTGAATAAAAATACATAAATCACCTTAAATAAATTATAATGGTCCCAAATACCAAAATATTTTCCTACATATGTAGTATTCATTTAGAAAATTGGATAATGTTATATGGTATGTTTATTCATCCAATTTTAGAGGACATATTGAAATACATTTTCTTATTTTATGGAAATATAATCATTCCATATTGTGAAAAATATATTAAATATACATATTTATTTCATTTTAAACTTTAATAATTTAATTAAAACCATCCATGAAGGTGGTAATGGTAAATGAAAACTCATCTTCAATGGATGTGGTGTAATAAAATAATATAGACAATTGTTTCATTTTATAGAATATGAAGATAAGAAATGAAGCTAGATTTTAGAAATTACATGAAAAATATATTATTCCATTATATATATGATACTAGAGTAATTATTGTTTCTGTATTGTGTTGGGTAAGGTGATGGTATAAGAATTAATGAATTTAAAGGAAATTGTTTGAGAATATTACCTCTTTAATATTGCCTCCTTGAGAAACCCATTACAGAACATGGAATTGATATTTTGGAGATAAAAATAGAAGTATTATATTGGAGAGAGTATTGGGAAGATAATTATGAAGAAATTTGGTGAGAGATTTGACTCAGAAGAATTGAGGGGAATGTGAGGAGAGGGTGACATTTATATGGGAATTGAGAGGTTAGTTTTTTGATTTTTGGATTCAATAGATTATTATTCAGTCTCTTGAATAAAAATAATATTTATTATTCTGACAATAAATAGTAAATATTTCATTTCATTTTTAACTAATGGGGGATTACGTCATCCACGACTCAATAATTCACATATTAGTTTAATGTTGCTAAATATCGTATTTCATCATTTTACATTATTTATAAGAAATAAACAATTCTAAAAAAGCGTACCATTTTTAAAAATTTATATTCAAAAAATTAATCCCATTTTATGCAATTAATTAACTAAATATGGGAATATATTTTAAAAATTTAATCGTATTTATTGGAAAAAATAAAAAATTTAATGGTATGGAAAATGTTTGATCCCTTTAAAAAATTACTTATGATATCCTAATATTATATTATGAATATAATACAGCCTAATATTATTTTGTAAACCTATTTTATGAAATTAAACCTTATTTAAAATTACTCTCTTTTTTATAAAAATGTATGTAAAACTTATAATGTTCTCGATATTACAAACCCATAATATATCTCTTTTATATCATTTATTTACTATTTTCATGATATAAATATTTTTTGATTTCATTATATATGAAACCTAAATATCATGTTATAGTTTCAAGAGTATGGTCACAATTATAAAAATTAGGCTACAATTAATAACAATCAACAAACTATTCTAATGGACATATTCTAATAGTTAAAATACGATTATAACACTAGGATTCATAACCATCATATAGGTTCCCTACTTCCTATAAATACATCATATATCATTATTTATGCATTGAGTTATATATTCTCTTAATTTTATATTTAATTTCATTTCCAAGGTAAATATTAGATTATTTTGTTTGTTTTATATAGTTTTTTCATGTGTGTATTTATTTTATTGGATCGAGCATATCCAAACATTGAAATTTAAGTTATCATATTTTTTATTTTTTATCCCACTATAATATTTTCAATTATCATGTCCATTCTTATTATCTAAATTAATTATTTAGTTTTTATATGAAAATATTTTTGGTTTTCCAATGTTGTGCATGTGATTAATGTAATACTACATTACTAAGTATGACACAATTATATAATCAGAGGTGAAATACCATTGATAAAATTTTCCTTCATTAAATTATTTAAGTTTGCATGATATTATTGATGATTGATGCCACAATTTACAATAATTTAGACTCATGTGACTATCATCATTTGAAATGCGAATCCTATTATCTAATCATTGAAGTTACAAAAAGAATTTGTGGAGGTTTGTTAATGGTAAAATATTACATTCAACATAAGGTTTCTAGAAGAGGTGGTTAATTAAATAGTGTTTTATGATGCATCTGGCGTTGGGATAAAGTGTGTGTTTATATAGAGGTATGAAATAATAGAAATTGGGTATACCTATATGTTACTACATGAGAATAACTACATAATCCTTGTATTAGAGTTATTAGTTGGGGTGGTCTGACTGAAGACATAGAAACACTAACTTATGTGTCAGTGGTTTATTGTTTATTCTAACCACCATAATCTTAAGTGCATATTTACCCTATTATATATCAACATGATATAGTATTGGTGGATATAATTCATATTTGAAATTGAGTTCATGGAATTCTACAATTTCGAGAAAGATAATTTTGTTCAATATGTACATAGTATATATTCTGACTCCCAGTTTCTTAGTGAGGAATCATATAAGTTGGCCATGTTGTAGTAATAATTGGTGGAATGATGATGATGAAAAAACCTATGTTAGATTGTTGTGATCCCTTTACACTAAATTAGAATGATAACAAAACCTTGTGATGATTATTTTGAGGTCTTCTATGAATAGATATTCATATCGAATGATCCTAATATATTTTTTTAAAGGTGGGAAGAATGTCATTCTCTTACAATGGTGGAATGTGGAAATGGTTGTGCATGGAGAGTATGTTCGACAAGAGTTCCATACATATCCCTTGTCATTATTTCCCACAGTAGAAAAGATATACTTCAACTATGGGGATATGTTTTAGGGTATGGGGATGAAGAAGTGTGTTACATAGTTCATCTCTTGATGCCATAATTATCTAAGGGTAAATGATGAGCACCAGGAACTAGTGAGTTTGACCCAAACACATTAGGTGATGAAAATAAAGATTTATGGTACGGAAATAGATTGCATGATAGTATTTTAATTAGTGAAGAGAGGCCACAATGCTATTTGGATGATTTTACATTGACAAGCTATGTCAGCTCGGTTCCATTCTAGAAGAGGGAATTGATAAGTAGAAATATTGGGATGCTAATTCATTTGAGAGATTTTATAGATGAATTTGGTCCCCTTAATAATTGTATTTAATTATGAATCTTGACTCACATATCGATTATGTACTATCTTGGAAATTAATTCTATGACATAGTTTCCGATGAGAATGGAATTCCACCCCCATAAAAATGACTAAACTGAGTGAAATTTTTTTTTATAAACAACATATTTTGTGATTTAATTTTTGAATTTTTTCAATGTTGGATGGATCTCTTACCTTTAAATGAAATAAAATAAAAAATAATTCTCTGTTATTGGTATGGATCCTTTAATTTCTTTGTATTGGTGACCTTTCAGGTCATCACTATGCTGGTAAGAATTGCAAAAACACCACTTATATGAACAAAGTTAGTTCCATAAATTACTAAGAAGATTGAGATCATCTATTGGAAGAAGATAAAAACATAGTTCCATCAAAATTCCTATGGAGAATGATGACAGAGCCAACATCTCTTAGTGATGGATTCAATGACTTCTTAATGTTACCACCTCAATGTCGATTAATGAGATTTGACTTGGGAGGAATGTTATCACCATGGATCCTGGGTCTATTTTAGATTCTTCACGCGGTTGAAAAACATTCCTACCAACTTGAATTTCCAAAGTAATTAAACCATGTTCATGATGTGTTCCTCATGTAGTTGTTGTGGAGTCTCGTGCACAGTCTTTTGAGTGTAATTAATTGGAGGTAGATTCATATGTATGATATAGTCACATTTTGATGTTTCCATGTAGCAATTGAGTATTTAAAGGAGAAGATCCTTCATGTGATATTGATCAACCATTTAGAAATTCCCTGGAAACATGACCATATTTAGGAGAGCTCGAGGTTATAAGAGAACTAGATGTGATATTAGTACCTTAACTTTTATCAGTAGTTTTATCTTTATTTTGAAAAAATTATTAATGATGGTTAGACTATAATAGATCTACTTTTTATGATTAGTCCCTTTAAATAATTATAATAATATTTTTGGATATATTGGAAGAGTCAGTGTGATGTTTTTATTAACAGGTATCCCTAATATCAATATATTAACAATATTTAATTTATTAACTTATATGCCATCAAAATTCAAATGAAAATGTATTTTCAATTTAATTTATCTTATTATAGGGGAAATTTAAAAGGTCATTGAATTTGAAATGTGTGATTTAACCAAATAATGAAAAAATATTCATTCATATTAGGTTTCCAAATGATACGTAGTATCAAGTTGAATAAAAAAATTAAATTATAAGATTAATTTTAATCTATCAATTACCACTAACATAGATATTTTCTTACATAAAAATATCTATAAATATTATCTGTGGTTATTTGGGTGACCGTCACAACAGTTAAATGGCAAAATACCCACAGTTTTCCCAAAACTATGGGTATAAGTATTTTTCTTAACTTATACCATCTAATTACCAAAACTATGGGTATTAGCTGAAAATTCAAACCTTTATCCATGATTTTCCATTAACTATGGGTTTAGGGGAAATTTTAATACATGTTAAAATTACTAAAAGAAAAAGTGGGTATAGTTGTGGGTTAAAATCATATACCCATGGTTCTAAAAGAATGTGGGAATAGCTTTCGCACATGAGCGTGGTAACGAAATTTTTTTTCAAAGAAAACATAAAATTTTTGCAGGAACACCTATACCCATATTTATTCTCCTACAACCACAGTTTATATAAAAAAATATATGTAAATATATATTTATATATGCATATGTGATGTTGGTGTAGTGGTTAGGAATTACATCCCTGAATAACCTGTTCAGTGATCGAATCTCATGACCAAGGGGTTTTGAAACAAATATGCACATTTTTAAAACCATGAATATAGGGTTTTCAAATGGTGGAAAACACCCATTATCACTGTTTTTGAAACTGTGAGTATAGGTTTTTAAAACTCTTGGTATAACATAGAGTTATATTGTTGTATTGGTTTCCTATTATTCCCAAAACTATGAGTGTAACACCCCGAGATTTTATGACAAATATTATTTTTAATTTCATTAATGTCTTGTGTTGTACGCTACACCAAAAGGAGCTTGCACAATACGCATCCTTGACTTTCCTTGCATTACACGCAATCGCGGCCTTCCTCGATAGCGTGTGTAGTACGCAATAACGAGTTTCACTAAACAACAATATGCTATTAAACTAATATTAAAACTAGCCGTTATGAATAGTAATAACCACTTTTTGAAATTTTGTAAATTTTATTTTTCAAAATGGACTTAATTTTTTGATTTGGAATATCGAAATTAGCTTAGGGTGAAATTTTGGTACTTTTCAGAAAACTTTCATTTTCTGATGAATAGTGAAAATTACTAAATTTTAATTAAAAACAACCTTTTTAATCAAAATAATTAATAGTGATAAATTATTAATTTGAGTGGTTTTAAAGTATATTTATAATATATTTTTACAATTTAATACAATTTTGGTCATTGGATGTAATTTCACTTTTAAACCAGACATAAACAAGTGTCAATCTTTTGACATTTATTATCTCTTAAGAACACGCTATTTGTTTTGATGACAGAATTAATTTTTAAATTAAGTAATGCAACTGATATGTTTTGAATTTGGTAAATAGACATCATTTTGGAGTTCATAATATCAAATGTATCTTTGGCCTAATTTTTGGTACTTTTCTGGAAACTTTCATTTTTTGATGAATAGTGAAACCACTAAGTGGTAGTTAAAAAAATGAATTTTCCATAAAAGTTAATTTTTCTGCTTCTGTGAGTGGAATTTCAAAAATCCGAGAGACACGGTTGATGTCAGTATGTAAAATGTGGTTCAATGAGATGAAAATAATTTTTGGTGAATAGTAACTTTTTACTTTTTTTTACCACTGTTAAAGGTAAATATGGTAATTAAGGGTAAAAATGATATTATTATTACCCTAACACATGTCCTAATTCTATCGGATAAGTGTAATTCGACCAAAAACAACCTTAGGAATAAAATATGACCATTTATGCCCACATGGATTAGATTAGGACATTTATTATTAATTTAGTTAAAGAAGGGTTAAAATAGTTAATATCAATGTTAAATAAGTATATCATTTTTAATATTGGGTTATACATAAGATAAATTTGACTATAATTATTCATTAGAAATATAAAATCATTTCCTATATAATGATATTTTATTTGTAATTTTTAGACTCTAAATAAGTTAATTTATTTATGACACAAAGATGATGCAGTAATTATCTTATTAATGAAATATTGACATAATTGATGTTATAAATACCAAAATAAATATAATTTGAGACTTTTTATGAATTCCACTAATTTTCTAGGCTAAAATGACATGTTAGTTTTTATTTAATTAACTTATTTTTAACTAATCATTTTTTTATGAGTTTCACAAAAATCAATTATTAAATGGTGTCAAAATTGACATAAAATGGTTTTTAAAACAAATATTATATTATTAGTTGTTATTTTATTCCTAAAAATCTACGGTTCGGCCAAATGACTTAGATAAGGTTATATATATTAATAATAAACAACTCGGGGTTCGTTTGGCTTGTTATAGTAAGTTTATTACCTTTATAGTGTAAGAACACAAAAATACATGGTAAAAGAAAAATTATCTAACATAAAGTTAAAACTAAATGATAAGGTTAAAATAGTAAACTAAACTTGTCCAAATTCTATTGTATGAGAGGATTTCGACCAATACCCACCTTAGCTTCTAAATAAATCAATTAGGAGCAATTTAAAACCGAATTTGTCTTTATAATAAAATAATATTTTTAGTTATTCCAAAGGTGCTCCTCTCCTCCCATATAAAAAGGGCACCTCCTCCCTCTCTTCCTCCCACCAATTTGAGCCTTCAAGCTCGAAAAACCCCTGCCAAATTCTCTTCCCCACTTCCCTAACAACATCCTAGAGGTCCTGGTCTTCTTCAAAGACCAATTTTAGTACCCTAAGAGGAGGACTCAAAGAGGCGCTTCCAAGAAGAGGTAATGTCTATTACCGATTCAATCAACTTTATTTTTTCATCCACTTCTTGTTCTTAGGTTGTTTCATTATGTATTAATAACATCAGTATCCCTCATATACTGATATGTGATAATATGTATGAAAAAACCATATTTCACCATCTATCCGTCCTACGGAAAACGAAATCATCGCGCGTGCGTACGTATGGAATATCATCTCCACACTGTGGTGTAATCTATTTTCCACCACCACCTTACTTGGATGGGTATAATGGTGTAAATAATAACTATATATGATTATTTTAAATTTATATTGATTCTAAAATAGTATACATACACTCCAATACAATACCACGATCATGATAATGACATCATCGCTCGTGCGTACGTACGGACTACGGTCTCCATGACGCGATGAGATTCATTCTCCACATTAACCATATACGAATGATTATAAAGTATATATAATAAGTAATCATGGAATATATGACATAATAATGATACTGGATTTATGTGTATATATATGTATGTCATATACTTAATTCCATTAAACTCAATAAGTAAACGAAAACAGCATTCATGCGTACATACGGTCTACCGTCTCCATGAACGGTGTATTTATTTCCATTTACTAATCTATTATATATATGTATATTCAGAATATATATTATATATAAATCATGTTTTATATTCTATAATTATTTAATCATGATCTAATTAATCATATGAATAATTACAAGTCAAAACACGGATGACAAATGAAACGATTTTACCCAAAACGCTCTTTAACATGGAATTTACAAAAGAATGGGTAAACTAAAGTCATAAGTGAACCATATATGATATCATAAAAATGAGTATGATTCTGGAATAAGCCAATGACATTATTTAAATCATTATACATGAGGTTCAGACACTTATGAAGCAAATCAGACCTAAGGTAAGGGAAAATCTCGCAATCTCAATTTTTATCCGAGATTATTTATACTTCAGAATTTACTGGGGAATATTTATCATCCACATCCATGTTTCCTCAATATGTAATATTATTTCCATCCACCTACAACTTTTTAAATCCAATTTTACCCTTCGGTGAGTTTTTAGTAAAAGATATGAAAGGAATATTTTGTCGTTTTTCATACGAGGTACTTTTTAAATTTTCCAAAAAAAAGTACGAGAAGAATGTTTTTTTAACATATACGGGATGGATGGATTTTTAAAACATTATTTCCAAGAAGCTTCCTTTACATGTTTTCATGTTTATTTTAAATCAACTTCTTTTAGTTTAAAATTCTATGACATTTTAAGAAAGGAAAAAATGTTTTTGAAGTAGAAAGGATATTTTCCTCAAGAATGGAGTTCAAGTGTTTTATCAAAATTTTTTTCCATCTAAGATAATATAGGGTTCTGTTTCTATACCTATTATTACATTGATTTTATTATTTTGAGATGGAAATATTTTTATGAATTCTTTTATCTTATATGAATTTTTTTATGATGTCACGGTGGTTAAGATTCCCATTTTTATTACATTGGTTATAAAATGATGTATGGTTTATGATTTTGTGGAACACATAAGAATGGTAACATTATGAGATGGGTGGGACCTATATCTCCCTCAAATTCATTGGGTAATGATTTTATATCTCATGAGATAGACATGGTTGGAACGGCAGGTTAAACCGGTTCAGTGAAACAGGACTGAAACGAGGAGTGAACTCGGTCCAGAAATGGACTTTGTCCACTAACATAGTCTTGTCAATGAGTCTTGACTAATAAGAAATGATTCTCCATGATTATGTGCGTATGTCACAAAGATTCATGTTTTATGTTATGATTATTGTGATTACATTTCACTACCATGATTTATCCCATGTTATGAAATTATGATCTCTTTTGCAGGGTAAGATTTCCAAATTGTTATGTTCTTATGAATATGATGTGATTGATATTTTCTTTTGTTTACCCTTACTAAGCATTTTAGCTCACCCTTTTATGTTTTCTTTTCCATAGGATATAAAGAAAGGATTTAGGTAAGAAAAAAAAATGGAAATATCTCTATGGTAGATGTTAAAGATCTTTTACCACGATTAGAAGACTATATTCCGAGTTTCCAAAGACACTAAACTATTACGGTCCTTCTGTGTGCATTTTTGTTATGTACTATGTATTCCGCAAAAGTACTGCAATGTCCATGTATGTTAAGCCTCGGGTGTCTACATTTGGTATTAGAGGAACGATTTAGTCAACCTTTGGAAACTAGGATGCGAGAACATTAGTAAGATCCCTAGAGATATTTCTAAGGTATGTCTAGGGATGTCCCAAAGGATATGTATAGGTTATAGTACTAGATTTACGGTAACCCAAGATGTTTGATGTTGATGGTACTCCCCCTTTATTATGTTGTTTTCCATAGCTTGATTTTTTCCTCTCACACTATTCTTTTTGGGTTTTAGACGATGGCTTGAACCCGAAGGAACCATGTTGATCAATGTAATGGACAATGCAATGATTGTCCACCTGAACAAACACATGTTATGGGAGATGGAGTGAAAAATCTTATTGCAATACTTACACAAGCTGTGAATCATTCTGGACTTCCAAATGAGCAGAGAAGGGAACAATATTCTATTGAGTCCATCAGGAGGCAACGTCCACCTTCTTTCAGTGGGTCTTCTGATCCACTTGTTGCTGAACAATGGATCAGTACTACTGAAAATATATTTTCAGTTCTTCAATGTTCTGAACATGATAAAGTCATCTTAGTAGTATATTGTTTGGAAGGTGATGTTGATCAATGGTAGAATCTTATCAAGAATACGAGGCCAAGAGATAAAATTGAGTCCATGGAATGGGACGTGTTCAATAACTTATTTTTCAATAAGTACTTCCCTTGTATTCTTCGAACAAAGATGGAGAAGGAGTTTCTTTATCTAAAGAAAAAGGATGATGAATCCGTTGGTATATACGAAGTGAATTTTACAAGGCTTGCAAGGTATGCATCTAGATTTATCATCCGACATGAAAGTAAAGATTATCGATTCCTCGGTTGCTTAAAACCAAATCTCCGAAGGGAATTAGCTATAAGAGACTTCAGTAGCTATGAAGAAATTTTGCGTTGGGCTAGCAAGGTAGAAATGGACGTTGGTGTTACTTATCCATCTAATAGTTTTGACAAGAAAAGAAAGATGGAGTTCAAGGAGAAATCTCAGAATAATGGAGAAAAGAAGATGAATGTTTCCTTATGCTCAATGTGTGGAAAGAAGCATGGTGGAGATTGTCTTAAAGGGACTAGAAAATGTTTTATGTGTGGAAAAGAATTTTATCGAGCAATTTAGTGTCGAAGTAATGGAAAAAGGGTTTCTAATGATGTGAATAAAGAAAAGACTGTAGAGAACGCACCACAAAAACTTCAATGCTTCAAGTGCAAGGAAATGGTGTATTATGCTAATAAATGCCCTAATACAAGGGTTACTGATGATCGACATGAGCAACCACTTAAGGAAAAGGACAAAAGGGAAGTCACATGCAATCACTATTGGCGATGTTGAATATGAAAACAATGTGGTGTAATGATTAAGTTTTTATGTAATGGGATTCCAAAATAATGTTGTATATAGTATCGTGGAATATTGGAATAATTATATATTGGTCTATTGTGGTTTTCAATGGTACCGGTAACCATGGAAAGTTATTGAGATATTTTTGGTATGCAGATGATATGCGCATAATGAAGGGATAAGAAGATAATGAAATGTTTGACCATATTCATGAGCTCATGATTGATATAAGGACTAAGTTATATCATGGTTTGAGTATAAAGAATTTTGAGGATTTTGGTTTGTGGAAAGTGTTAACTTTTAACAGCATTCATGTTTTCACTATGGTTCAATTAATGGGTATTTATTCTTCAAGAGAATACATGATTAAGGTATTCACATGTTTGTAATTTGACCAACAAGATATATCTTATGATATATTGGGGGTAAATGATGGCATTCACGTGATTGTTATGTGACATTTCAAGTAATCATTTTCTTTATACTATGAGCTTGGACCGAAGTATTTTAGATAAGCCTAAAGATTGGAATGGATTATGTTTGAAATGAGTTAGTATAGAACATTTTTTGATATTATTGATGGGATGATATAGTAATATAGCTTTAGAAAAAGGATAACCTGTAGGACGGGCGACATCCCATCGCATCGGACTAGGCTGTGGGAATCGAACCCACAACCGAAGTGCGACTGGCCTTTATCGCCTACCACTGACTACAGGAAGTCCATGTTTAGTAGAAAATAGTTTTATTATATAAATAAGTATGATATACTAAGTATAAGTCCATTTTAGGAACCATATATGATTAATCTCACTATAGATGGACTTCTGTATTTTTTGATAACTTTTCTAACCTTTTGTTTGAGACTGATGGAATGACCCATCATTCTATCACGTGATCTGCTAACACATCATGAATGACAAATTAAAATTCATTTCATTAATAGATGAAGTGTAAGTTTTCCAAAGAACGACCAACGGTGAGACTATACCAAAATCACGAAAGTATTTCTTCTAATTCCAATTTCATCAAATTTAGGGAAATGATCTTGAAAACCGAAATATTGTCCTAGTGCTCTTATATCAGATGAATCAAATGGTAACTTAGATCATCACAAATTTATGGCTTTGTGATTTTTGGATTTTCCATAGCAATGTTCTCTACCACTCTCTATCAGAACATGATGGTTATATTTCTCTTCCATGTCCATATTTTCACCTATGTGGAAACCTAGTGATTAGTTTATTTGGGTAACCGTTAAGTTTCATAATTTTTTTTTAAATATTGGTTTTTGTATTCCTTTTTACGATGTGGGTTTCTATTAAAGAAAATTTTGAATATTAAACCATTTATAACCCCGACGAATTTAGAGGGTGAAATTCAATTTAAGGGGGGTAGAGTGTAACACCCTGAGATTTTATGAAAAATATTCTTTTTAATTTCATTAATGTCTTGTGTTGTACGCTACACTAGAAGGAGATTTCACAACATTCATCCTTGACTTTCCTTGAATTACACGCAATCGCGACCTTCCTCGATAGGGTGTGTAGTACCCAATAATTAGTTCCACTAAACAACAATATGCTATTAAAATATTATTAAAACTAGCCGTTATGAATAGTAATAAAAACTTTTTGAAATTTGGTAAATTTTATTTTTCAAAATGGACTTCATTTTTGGATTCGTAATATCCAAATTATCTTAGGGTGAAATTTTGGTACTTTTCGGATAAATTTTATTTTCAGATGAATAGTTAAAATTACTAACTTTTAATTAATAACAACCTTTTTAATCGAAATAATTAATAGTGATAAATTCTTAATTTTAGTGGTTTTAAAGTATATTTAGAATAAATTTTTACAATTTAATAAAATTTTGGTCATTGGATGTAATTTCACATTTAAACTAGACATAAACAAGTGTCAATCTTTTGACAGTTATTATCTCTTAAGAACACACTATTTGTTTTGACAATCAGAATTAATTCTTAAATTAAGTAATGCAACTGATATGTTTTGAATTTGGTAAAATAGACATCATTTTTTAGTTCATAATATCAAATATATCTTAGGCCTAATTTTTGGTATTTTTCTGAAAACTTTTATTTTTTGATGAATAGTGAAACCACTAAGTGGTAGTTAAAAAAATGAATATATCATAAAACATAATTTTACCGCTTCTGTGAGTGGAATTTCAAAAATCCGAGAGACACGGTTGATGTCAGTAAGTAAAATGTGGTTCAATGAGATTAAAATAATTTTTGGGGAATAGTAACTTTTTACTTTTTTACCACGGTTAAAAGTAAATAGGGTAATTAAGGGTAAAAATGATATTATTATTACACTAACACATGTCCTAATTCTATTGGATAAGTGTAATTCGACCAAAAACAACCTTAGGAATAAAACATGACCATTTTTGCCCACTTGGAATAGATTAGGACATTTACTATTAATTTATTTAAAGAAGGGTTAAAATAGTTAAAATCAAAGTTTAATAAGTATATATTTTTAATATTGGGTTATACATAAGATGAATTCGACTATAAATATTCATTATAATGATAAAATCATTTCCTACATAAATATATTTTATTTTTAATTTTTATACATTATGTAAGTTAATTTATTTATGACACAAAGATGATGCAGTAATTATTTTAATAATGAAATATTGACATAATTGATGTTATAAATACCCAAATAAATGTAATTTGAGAATTTTTATGAATTAAACTAATTTTATAGGTTAATATGACATGTTAGTATTTATTTAATTAACTTTTTTCGAACTAATAATTCTGTTATGATTTTAACAAAAATAAGTTACTAAATAGTGTCACAATTTACATAAAATAGTTTTTAAAACAAATATTATATTATTAATTTTTATTTTATTCCTAAAAATCTAAGGATCAGAGAAATGACTTATATAAGGTTATATATATTAATAATAAACAACTTGGGGTTCGTTTGTCTTGTTATAGTAATATTATTAACCTTATAGTGTAAAAACACAAAAAGACACGGTTAAAGTAAAATTATCTTACTTAAAGTTAAAACTAATTGATAAGGTTAAAATAGAAAAATAAACTTGTCCATATTCTATTGTATGAGATTATTTCGACCCATCCCCACCTTAGCTTCGAAATAAATCAATTAGGAGCTATTTAAAACCGAATTTTGCTTTATAATAAAATAATTTTTTTAATTATTCCAAAGGTGCCCCTCTCCTCCCTTATAAAAGGGCACCTCCTCCCTCTCTTCCTCACACCACATTGAGCATTCATGCTCGGAAAAACCCTACCAAATTCTCTTCTCCACTTCCCTAACAACATCCTAGAGGTCCTGGTCTTCTTCAAAGACCAATTTTAGTACCATAATATGAGGACTCAAAGAGGCTCTTTAAAGAAGAGGGAATGTCTATTACCGATTCTTTCAACTTTATTTTTTCTTCCACTTCTTCTTCTTAGGTTTTTTCATTATGAAGTAATAACATAAATATCACTCATATACTGACATGTTATTATTTTTATGAAACAACCCTATTTCACCATCTATCCATCCTACAGAAAACGAAATCACCGCGCGTGCGTACGTATGGAATACCGTCTCCACGCCGTGGTGTAATCTATTTTCCACCACCACCATACTTGGATGGGTATAATGGTGTAAATAATAACTATATATGATTATTGTAAATTGATATTGATTCTGAAATAGTATACATACACTCCAATAAAATTCCACGATCATTAGAACGATATCATCCCTCATGCGTACGTACAGACTACCGTCTCCACGACGCGATGAGATTCATTCTCCCGTTAACCATTCACGAATGATTATAAAGTATATATAATAAGTATTCATGAAATATATGACATAATAATGATACTGTATTTATGTGTATATATATGTATGTCATCTACTTAATTCCATTCAACTCAATAAGGAAACGAAAACAGCGTTCGTGCGTACGTACGGTCTACAGTCTCCATGAACGGTGTATTTCTTTCCATTTATTGATCTATTTTATATATGTATATTCTGAATATATATTATATATAAATAATGTTTTATATTCTATAATTAATTAATGATGATCTAAGTAATCATATAAATAATTACAAGTCAAAACACAGATGACAAATGAAACGATTTTACCCAAAATGCTCTTTAACATTGAATTTACAAAAGAACGGGTAAAATAAAGTCATAAGTGAACCATATATGATATAATAACAATGATTATGATTCTGGAATTAGTAAATGACATTATTTAAATAATTATATAGGAGTTTCGGACACTTACGAAGAAAATCGGATCTAAGGTAAGGGACAATCTCGCAATCTCAATTTTTATCTGAGATTGTTTATACTTCAGAATTTACCGGGGAATATTTATCATCCACAACCATGTTTCCTCAATATGTAATATTATTTCCATCCACCTAAAATTTTTTAAATCATATTTTACCCATCTTTGAGTTTTTAGTAAACGATATGAAAGGAATCTTTTGTCATTTTTCATACGAGGTACTTTTTGACTTTTCTAAAAAAAGTATGAGAAGAATGTTTTTTTTAACTTATATGGCATGAATGGATTTTTAAAACATTATTCTCAAGAAGGTTCCTTTACAAGTTTTAATGTTTATTTTTAATCAAATTCTTCTAGTTTAAAATTGTATAACATGTTATGAAAGGAAAAATGTTTTTGAAGTAGAAAGGATATTTTCCTCAAGAATGGAGTTCAAGTGTTTTATCAAAAATATTTTCCATCTAAGATAATATAGGGTTTTTTTTCTATCCATATTATTAAATTAATTTTATTATGTTGTGATGGAAATATTTTTATGAATTTTTTTATATTATATGAATTTTTTTATGATGTCACGATGTTTAAGATTCCCATTTTTATTACATGGTTTATGCTATGATGTATGGTCTATGATTTTGTTGTGCACATAAGAATTATATCATTATGAGATTGGTCGGACCTATATCTCCTTCCAATGCATTGGGTAATGATTTTATATCTCATGAGATAGACATGGCTGGAACAGCAGGTTAAAACTGTTCAGTGAAACAGGACTGAAACGAAGAGTGAACTCGGTTCAGAAATGGACTTTGTCCACTAAGATAGTCTTGGCAATGAGTCTTGACTAATAAGAAATGATTCTCTATGATTATGTATGTATGCCATGAAGCTTCATGTTTTATGTTATGATTATTGTGATTACATTTCACTACCATGATTTATCCCATGTTATGAAATTATGATCTCTTTTGCAGTGTAAGATTTCCAAATTGTTATGTTCTTATGAATATGATGTAATTGATAATTCTTTTGTTTACCCTTACTGAGCATTTGAGCTCACCCTTTTATGTTTTCTTTTCCCCATGATATAAAGAAAGGTTTTAGGTATGAAAAAAAGGGAAGATCTTTATGGGAGATGTTGAAGATCTTTCACCACGATTAGATGATTATATTCTGAGTTTCCAAAGACACTAAACTATTTCAGTCCTTGTGTGTGTGTTTTTGTTATGTACTAAGTATTCTGAAAAAGTAATGTAATGTCCATGTCCATTAAGCTTCGGGTCTCTACAATGGGTATAGTCTAAACCGACATTTTTGGGGGCAATACCGAGGCTTGGAACCATGGGTCTGGGTAAATTTCTAGCACTACCTATAAAATTGAGAGAGTTTTGAGAGAAACATAGTGGTGAATTATTTGAAGCATGATCCATGGATCAAGAATCAATTACAAATACAACTGATTCATCATTGTCATTACATACGCATGGGTTCTTCCCCAAATACTTATCCATTTTTGAGTTCAAGGTTATGATTTTCACTCAATCCTCTGGTTGGATTCCATAATGATAATGAATCATATCCTAAAAAGGTGACCCATAATCAACCTTTTTAAATCTCTATTAATTTATGATTTATTATAAATTTTGGTATTTGATAATTTTTATCCTCATATTGATTATTTTTATCTCAATTTTCCCATGCATCATTTATTTCTATAAATGAATAGTGGTCTAAAATCATTTCCGTCATTGGATCCTCAAAATTTTGTTGAATTCTCACACAATTATATGTGTGTTCATCATTCGGGGTTTTTTTATCAGTGGTTGAACTTTTTACACTGAACCAATTTAGTTCTTGATAATGAATTGGTTATATAGATCATTATTACAAGTATATATTAATATATTGTGGAATTATAAAGGATTTATGATGAAATAATATAGGTAAAGAGGGATCATATGACTGTGTGTTCATAAATTGGGGTGTGTGGAATGATAGATCTTCTAAAGGAAGTGATGATGCTTTATTTTTTTTAATGATCGATAGTTGGAACTCAATTTTTGTTATTGATTAGTGAAAAAAACCCCAATTTTTTTGGTTTTTTCATAAATCCAAATAAGGGAGAAGGGGGGGGGGATAATATTTTATAAGAATCTATCAGCAGAGAAATTTCCCATTTACATGGTTTATAGTTCTAAAGAAAACACACCATTTAATATTGATTTATTCGATGATAGGATTTTTGGAGAAAAAATTATTACACAACCATCTGGAGATCCGATGTAGTATTTTTCCATAGATTAATCGACATGGTCTGTAGAGTATTCCAAATTTTAAGGATGTCCCGGTTTCCAAAATTCAATGATGGTTTAATAAAAACCACATGTACCACTTGACATGACATGACTCTGGTATTGGAATACCTGAAAATTTAATCCAAGACACCACATAATGTGGTGTTAGACTAACAGACCATATATTTTAATTTGTCAGTCTATATTCGGTGGAAAATAATGGATAGGTGGATGAATTGGGATAACATGTCATGTAACCCTCAGAGATGTTTTGTGCTTCTATTTTTTCATGGAATATTTATTAAGGATGAAAGTCCCCCTCTATTATTCCTATGCGGGGAAGGAATTTGACCTTTTAAGAATAAGATAGATTTGGGGATTCAGTATTTCTTCCCTATAAGCATGGGTGAAATATCATGTAAGAACCCAGATTTTATAAATGATATTTTTCATCTTTTCATGAATGTGTACTGTATTATTTTATGTAATATTATATTATACATCTAAATCTCATAGATAAATCAATAACAATATATTTCATAATTAAATTTATTACATTATCCAGTGAACAAACCCATTAAAATTGTAATTATTACACTAATAAAATGAATAGAAAATAGAAAAAATACAATAGAAAAAATGGATTTCCCAGATCTTATTGAATCACCCCTCTCACAAACAACACTCATTAAAAGAAAAAAATATTAGTAAAATAATTAACATTGTAGAAAATGGAAATATATAACCAGGAGAGTAATTGTGTTGAATAATGAATGAAGTAATGAAGAGATTATTGTAAGTGGTATTGTGACCATTGTACCAATAACGTGACTGTTGGAATACAAATAAGACCATTCAGAATAGTGACCTGACTGTTGGGATTGGTAACATGATTTTTTAATCAAATTTTATTCTCAAAATACTATAGTGTGAAATAAATAATATTTATCATGAGTAATATATCTAAATTTAAATATGATAAATCCAAAAAATAAATACAAGATTAGAAATCTAAAAAAATGTAGACAAATTTTAATTAATCTATATTTTAATGTATTTTATAAATATCATAAATTATACACAAAAATTTAAAATACATATTTTATAAATTTATTTTTAAAAAAGTTTCTATCATTAATAGAAACATAATATCAAAATATTCCAAATATTAATTTTAATTAAATTTTCTAAAATACATCATTTCTCAATTGAATTGTAAAAATACAGTTTTTTACATAACCAAAGTATCATAAATTATATCATTAAAGAAGTAATAATGACACGATCATTAATAAAACTTGAGTTTTGATCCAAAAAATACTCAACATCACAAATTAATCATTAAAATAAAATTAAACATAATATACAAACCAAAAAAACATTTTCCACAACCTAAAATCAAAACTGTTCCATTAAAATAATTTTTTTTCACACTTTACATAATGATAATAATGTAAATTTGAAATATAAATGTGTTTCAATACATTAAAACAAAATATTATATTGATATGTTATTGATATTGTAAATATTTAACTATTACGTTTTTTCCTTTGATATAGTATTCTATTTAAAATTTTATTCTAAAAATACCCCTTTCTTATTGTATAAATAACCTACCTTCTACCATCTAGAAAACCAATACACCTTCACATTACAAAGAATAATTTATTCCAAAATCCTATCTTCGTGGACCTTGGAAACCTTAGGGACATCCTATATAAAAAAACTCAATTCATGATGGAATTGTAGTGTCTTACAAGTGATGGAGAAATAAATTTAGAGTATATTTGTATCATTTTCTTCTTATTCTCTCTATTTTCCCAATATCTTTCAAAATAAAATATTTTATTCTTTCATAAGGTATGATATTAACATTATTTTATTGATGATTACCAACATTAAAAATTATATTTTTGATGTATTTATATTCATTACATCTTTTCTTCATATTTGTGAAATGTGCTAATTCATAGTTGGTTAACCACAAATGAGTACGTTTCAATTTTTCATTATTACAAATATTATGGATATATAAAATAAATTATTTTTATATATAAATGTTTTTAAAAATTTTAATTTATGCTTTTTGAATTTATTATACATATTTTTTAATTACGTTGAACAAAATGATGAAATCCATGAAAAACGAGAAATATTTATTGAAACAAGATATTAAAACAACTTCCCTTTAACCATAGAAAATAAAAAATATAATATAATGGTTATAATTGATAAATAGTGGGAGAAATAAAATAAATCAGTTCAATATAAATTTTATATTAAATATATTTTTATTATTCAAGGGACAGAGAAGCAGTTAAATATATTAGGATTTAAGGTATGGGGATTCTCTAACCCAACTCTATTTCATAGAGTTATCCCTATTTCGTACCATTATTGGTATGAATATTCCTATAATGTTTCTAATATATAATTTTACAATATTACAATTTATTTTTGGGATACACATGTTAAAATCTTGAATAATGTTCCAAATAAAATGATTTTCATAGAAGAACTTATTTTTTCTAAAACTCATATTTTAATCATCTTGAGATGTTTCCTCTTTTTGAATCATAAAGTTTTTTCCAAATACGTTTTACACTTTTTATTTAGGACCATCAAGTTTTTTCATGAATATATTTTGAATTAAAACCTTATTAATACAATTCGTTTACATTGGTTAATTCAGGACTCCGACAATTATACATTCTCTATGGCATGCTTGATTATATAAATATTATGATCATATGGGTAAATTTGAAATTATATATCCCTCCAATGCATTGGGAAGTGTGATGTATCTCATTATTTATTTTTTATTATGCATGAACATGATTAAAGGTTTGTCTAAATGATTAAGTTATGATTATAAACATATATTATTCATGATCATTATGCTCAATTTTTTCACAACTATGTGTCGTATTTGACAACTATGGTATGATGTTTCATTTACATGAATTTTCATGTTGCATTAAATTAATAAATAATTCCATAATGATATTTATTATGATCCTATGATTATTATGATAGGAAAATGATTTTTCTCATTAATATTATATTTATTCTTCTCTTTTATTCCTCCTCCAATAGGGATTTTGGGTCACTAAATTCACTAATGAAAATTCTCATTTGACTACCTATACAAAAGAAAATATGATATTTTAGTATGTCAAAGAATTAGGATTTAAATAAATGTATATGATTTATTATTTAATAGCTAAATTTTATTCCAAATTTCTTAATACAGTAAACCATTTCATGCTTGACTGTATAAATATTATTTTTTTATCTTTAAAACAATGTAATAATCATGTAACAAAAATTAGGGGTGCGAAAGTTGGTATGAGAGGTGCGTTTTAGTTAATTTGGGATATATGATTAGTTAACAATAGAAAAAACCCTTAGGATAAGTCTATATATATTTAAATATCCATGAAGCTTTGTTTTATACGAATTATAAACTTAGGGATATTATAAGATATTATTTTAGAGTTTATTCGTGAAAAAGAATAAATTATTTTTTTAATTTGTACTTATATTTTATTATAAAATTTTCTTCCTAATAGAATGGTGAACCAAAATGGATTAAAGAAAATGGTAAAGTGTGAGATTAGTATTAACTCATTCATAGTGAAATTTTAATTTTAATAGAGTTCTATGAATTCCATTATATCCTGCATGTTTTCTAAAACTGCATAATTGAATTCCTAATACCTTAAAGTAACGATATCTATAAATACACCTAGGGGTGATATTATAGAAATACATGTGTTAGACTATTATCCTAATAGAGTATGTGGATAGAATGTTACAATGAATATTGTGATCCTTTACTTTGAGTCATTCAACACTATAATGGGCTTGGATTAAATCTTAGAATATAAATAAAACATCAACATTTGGGAAAATGATACATATTTTCATATTTTGAACAATTTTAGCATCCTCTAGAATTGAATGGAAGATTGTGAATTTCTTCTTGAAAATACCTAAATGGTGTGGTTTTTGATACACTATAAAGAAGCATACCTTACACAAATGGTGGATTTAATTTATGGTATAAACCTTCAAAAAAAATACCCATTGTGAGGGAATACAGTAATGTATTTCTCAAATAATTACCCAGACATCCCCCAGATCATGAGGTAGATCTCTTGTAACAAATTAAAACTAGAGCCACTCCTATCACTAGATTCCCCTATAGGATGGTCCAGATGGAACTATAGGAATTAAAGAAGTACCTATAAGATAATTTATAAAATGTGTTAATAAAATCTATTTCATCGTCTTGGGGTGTACCAATTCTCTTTGTTAAGAAGAGGGAGGGATAAATATGACCGCGTACCATTTTTGGGATCTCAACAAGATCTCTATAAAGAAAAAGCATCCTCTTAAATTTATTGATGTAATATTCGATCAACTATGTGTAGATTAGTTATTCTAAAATGTCAATCTTTATTTCAGATATCATCAACTGAAGTAGAGAAGGATGATATTTAAAATCCTACATTCCATACAAGGTATAAACACTATGAGTTGATAGTGGTACCCATCATACTTTCTAATAACCCATAAATCATCATGGATTTAATGAAGATTTTATTTAAATACTATCGTGAATATTTTTTTGTAATATTTATCTATGATACTCTCATTTAATCCAATATTTTGGAGGAACATTAATAGAATCTAAGGATTCAACTAAAAATAGAATGATAAGAGAAAATATATGACAAGTAAAACAAGATTAAATTTTTGTTGTAGAAATTAACATTCATATGGAACATGATCACATGTGAGAGAATTTTTCTGGACCGTTCTAAGGAAAATTAAATGGAGGAATATCCAATAACAACTAGTTTCATTGAAATATGTAGTTTTCTTGGATTATTATTGTAGTACAGACAGTTTTTCAGAAATTTATAATGATTTTGTAGTGCCCTAAAGATGTTAACATAGAAAGGGTTCATATGTGTCTAGAAAGAATAATCTGATGAAGAACTTAAGGATCCCAATATTTTATTAATTATTGTGTTTGTACTCAAATTATCATCAAGTGGACAAATTTTTATTATATACCATGATGCATTAGAGAATGGATTGGGTTTTTCAATCACAAGGAAAGACAATTTGATGGGTTATGTCACATGTTAGTTGAATAACCATGAGATAAACTACCTGATGCATGATCTGGATTTAATAACCTTGATCATTTCCATGATTATTTGGAACCACAATCTCTATGGTCAGAAGTGTGACATATATACCGATCAGAAGAGTGTAAAGTATATATTCACACATAAGGATCTCAAAAAGCATGAATGAATATAGTTAGGGAGAATCATTTACTATGACTAAACTATTCACTACCATTCGAGTTAGGCGATCATGGTATTTGATGACCATAATTAAAAATAACCTTATACATTATCCATGATGTGGATTGATAAAGACGATATCTTTATTGATATACAATGGATGGTTCCTGAAATCATAACTGTAAGGAATACATCCTATCATTCCCATATGATTTTAAAAACATATATACAATCAAAGATTAATGACGGACAAAGGGATGAACTATAGTGAAAAATTAAGGTTAAATTAAACTCCATATGGTCTTATGATAGGTCTCTTTTTGAATATATTTAATTTCTTTTATATTTTACAATTCACAAAACTCCCATTGTAACAGCCAGAGATTTTATGAAAAATATTCTTTTTAATTTCATTAATGTCTTTTGTTGTACGCTACACCAAAATGAGCTTGCACAACACGCATCCTTGACTTACCTTTCATTACACTCAATCGCGACATTCCTCGATAGCGTGTGTAGTAAACAATAACGAGTTTCACTAAACAACAATATGCTAATAAAATATTATTAAAACTAGCCGTTATGAATAGTAATAACCACTTTTAGAAATTTTGTAAATTTTATTTTTCAAAATGGAATTCATTTTTGAATTCGTAATATCGAAATTATCTTAGGGTGAAATTTTGGTACTTTTCAGATAACTTTCATTTTCTGATGAATAGTGAAAATTACTAAATTTTAATAATAAAAAATCCTTTTTAATCTAAATAACTAATAGTGAAAAATTATTAATTTGAGTGTTTTTAAAGTATATTTAGAATATATTTTTAAAATTTAATACAATTTTGTTCATTGGATGTAATTTCACAATTAAACCAGACATAAACAAGTGTCAATCTTTTGATAGTTATTATCTCTTAAGAACACGCTATTTTTTTGACGATGGGAATTAATTTTTAAATTAATTAATGCAACTGATAAGTTTTGAATTTGGTAAAATAGAAATCATTTTTGAGTTCATAATATCAAATATAGCTTAGGCCTAATTTTCAGTATTTTTCTGGAAACTTTCATTTTTTGATGAATAGTGAAACCACTAAGTGGTAGTTAAGAAAAAATAAATTTTTCATAAAACATAATTTTACCGCTTCTGTGAGTGAATTTAAAAAATCCTAGAGACATGGTTGATGTTAGTAGGTAAAATTTGGTTCAATGAGATGAAAATAATTTTTGGTGAATAGTAACTTTTTACTTTTTTTTACCACGGTTAAAAGTAAATATGGTAATTAAGTGTACAAATGATATTATTATTACCCTAACACATGTCATAATTCTATTGGATAAGTTTAATTTGACCAAAAACAACCTTAGGAATAAAATATGACCATTTAGGAACACGTGGATTAGATTAGGACATTTATTATTAATTTATTTAAATAAGGGTTAAAATAGTTAAAATCAATGTTTAATAAGTAAATCATTTTTATTATAGGGTAATACATAAGATAAATTCGACTATAAATTGTCCTTAAAAAGATAAAAATATTTCCTACATAATGGTATTTTATTTGTAATTTTTATACATTAAATAATTTAATTTATTTATGACACAACGATGATGCAGTAATTATCTTATTAATGAAATATTGACATAATTGATGTTATAAATACTCAAATAAATGTAATTTCAGACTTTTTATGAAATCAACTAATTTTCTAGGTTAATATGACATGTTATTATTTATTTAATTTACTTTTCTTGTACTAATCATTCTGTTATGAGTTTCACAAAAATCAATTACAAATAGAGTCAAAATTGACATTAAATAGTTTTTAAAAAAATATTATATTTTTAATTGTTATTTTATTCGTAAAAATCTAAGGATCGGCCTAACGAATTATATAAGGCTATATATATTAATAATAAAAAACTTGGGGTTCGTTTGGCATCTTATAGTACGTTTATCAACTTTATAGTATAAGAACACAAGAAGACACAGTAAAAGTAAAATTATTTTACCTAATGTTAAATCTAAATGATAAGGTTAAAATAGGAACCTAAACATGTATAAATTATATTGTATGAGAGTATTTCGACCCATACCCACCTTATCTTCGAAATTAATCAATTTTGAGCTATTTAAAACCGAATTTGAATTTATAATAAAATAATAGTTTTAGTTATTCCAAAGGTGCCCCTCTCCTCTCTTATAAAAGGGCACCTCCTCCCTCTCATCCTCACACCACTTTGAGCCTTCAAGCTCCGACAACCCCTTCCAAATTCCCTTATACACTTCCCTAGAAACATCCTAGAGGTTCTTGTCTTCCTCAAAGACCAATTTTAGTGCCCTAAAAGGAGATCTCAAAGAGGCGCTTCAAAGAAGAGCTAATGTCCGTTACCGATTCTTTCAACTTTATTTCTTCTTCCACTTCTTCTTCTTTAGTTGTTTCATTATGAAGTAATAACATCAGTATCACTCATATACTGATATGTTTTTATAAGTATAAAACAACCCTATTTCACAATCTATCCATCCTACGAGAAATGAAATCACCGCGCGTGCGTGCGTACGGAATACCGTCTCCACGCCGTGGTGTAATCTATTTTCACCACCAACTTACTTGGATGGGTATAATGGTGTAAATAATGACTATATATGACTATTTTAAAGAGGTATTGATTCTGAAATAGTATACATAAACTCCAATACAATTCAATGATCATGAGAATGATATCATCGCTCGTGCGTACGTACGGACTACCGTCTCCACGACGCGATGAGATTCATTCTCAACGTTAACCATTCATGAATGATTATAAAGTATATATAATAATTAATAATGAAATATATGACATAATAATGATTCTGGATTTATTTGAATATATATTTATGTCATCTACTTAATTCCATTCAACTCAATAAGGAAAAGAAAACAGCGTTCATGCATACGTACGGTCTACCGTCTCCCTGAACGGTGTATTTCATTCCATTTACTGATATATTATATATATATATTCCAAATATATATTATATATAAATCATCTTTTATACTCTGGAATTATTTAATCATGATCTAAGTAATCATATGAATAATTACAAGTCATAACACGGACAACAAATGAAACGATTTTACCCAAAACGCTCTTTAACATTGAATTTACAAAAGAACGGGTAATATAAAGCCATAAGTGAACCATATATGATATCATAACAATGAGTATGATTCCGGAATAAGTCAACGACATTATTTAAATCATTATACAGGAGGTTTGGACACATACGAAGCAAATCAGACATACGGTAAGGGAAAATATCACAATCTCATTTTTATCCGAGATTGTTTATACATTGAAATTTAATGGGGTGTATTTTATCATCCACATACATGTTTCCTCAATATGTAATATTAATTCAATCCACCTACAATTGTTTAAATCCAATTTTACCCTTCGGTGAGTTTTTATTAAAGGATATGAAATGAATCTTTTTTCGTTTTCGTATAAGGTACTTTTTTTACTTTTCCGACAAAAGTTCGAAGAATGTTTCTTTTTAACTTATACGGAATGAATAGATTTTTAAAACCTTATTTCCAAGAATCTTCCTTTACATGTTTTCAAGATTATTTTTAATCAACTTCTTTTAGTTTAAAATTGTATTCCATGTTAAGAAAGGAAAATGTTTTTGAAATAGAAAGGATATTTTTTTCAAAAATGGAGTTCAAGTGTTTTATCAAAATTATTTTCCATCTAAGATAATATAGGGTTATGTTCCTATCCCTATTATTACATTGATTTTATTATGTTGTGATGGAATTATTTTTTTGAATTCCATTATCTTATATGAATTGTTTTATGATGTCATGTTGTTTAAGAATCCCATTTTTATTACATGGGTTATGCTATGATGTATGGTTTAAGATTTTGTGGCACACATAAGAATGGTATCATTATGAGATGGGTGGGACCTATATCTCCCTCCAATGCATTGGGTAATGATTTTATAGATCATGAGATAGGCATGGCTGGAATGGTATGTTATGCCTGTTCAGTGAAACAGGACTGAAACGAGGAGTGAACTCGGTTCAGAAAGGGACTTTGTCCACTAAGATAGTATTGGAAATGAGTCTTGACTAATAATAAATGATTCTCTATGCTTATGTGTGTATGCCACAAAGTTTCATGTCTTATGTTATGATTATTGGTATTACATTTCACTACTATGATTTATCCCATGTTATGAAATTATGATCTCTTTTGCAGGTTAAGATTTCCAAAAGATATGTTCTTATGAATATGACGTGATTGATATTTCTTTTGATTACCCTTACTGAGCATTTGAGCTCACCCTTTTATGTTTTCTTTTCCCCAGGACATAAAGAAAGGATTTAGGTTTTAAAAAAAGAAGATCTTTATGGGAGATGTTGAAGATCTTTCACCACGATTAGAAGATTATATTCCGAGTTTCCAAAGACACTAAACTATTACGGTCCTTGTGTGTGTGTTTTAGTTATGTACTAAGTATTCCGCAAAAGTAATGTAATGTCCATGTACGTCAGGCTTCGGGTCTCTACAGTTGGTATCAGAGGAAAGTTTTAGTCAACCTTTGGAAACTAGGATGCGAAAACGTTAGTGAGATCCCTAGAGATATTTCTAAGGTATGTCTAAGGATGTCCCTAAGGATATGTATACGTATAGGATATAGTCCTAGAACTACGGTAACGATCATAGAATTTAACCTAAGATGTTAGATATTGAGGATACTCCCCCTTTATTATGTTGTTTTCCCTAGACCGATTTTTGCCTCTCACACAATTTTTTTTCGGTTTTAGACGATGGCTAGAACCCGAAGAAACCGTGTTGATCAATGAAATGATTGTCCTCCTGAACAAAAAAATGTTATGGGAGATGGTGTGAAAAATCTTATTTCTATACATAAACAAGTTATGAATCATTCTGCACTTCCAAATGAGCAGAGAAGGGAACAATATTCTATTGAGTCCTTAATGAGGCAACGTCCACCTTCTTTCAGTGGGTCTTCTAATCCACATGTTGCTGAACAATGGATCAGTACTACTGAATATATATTTTCAGTTCTTCAATGTTCTGAACATGATAAAGTCATCATAGCAGTATATCGTTTGGAAGGTGAAGCTGGTCAATGGTGGAATCTTATCAAGAATACGAGGCAAAGAGATGAAATTGAGTCCATGGAATGGGACGATTTCAAGAACTTATTTTTCAATAAGTACTTCCCTTGTATTCTTTGAACAAAGATGGAGAAGGAGTTTCTTGAACTAAAGCAAAAGGATGATCTGTTGGTATATACGAAGCGAATTTTACAAGTCTTGCAAGGTATGCATCTGGATTTATCATCCAACCTGAAAGTAAAGTTGATCGATTCTTCAGTGGCTTAAAACCAAATCTTATAAGGGCATTAGATATAAGAGACTTCAGTAGCTATGAAGAAATTGTGCGTTGTGCTATCAAAGTAGAAATGGAAGTTGGTGTTAGTTATCCATCTCATAGTTTTGACAAGAAATGAAAGATGGAGTTCACAGAGAAATATCAGAATAATTGTGAAAAGAATATGAATGTTTCCTTATGCCCAAAGTGTGGAAAGAAGCATGGTGGAGACTGTCTTAAAGGGACTAGAAAATGTTTTAAGTGTGGAAAAGAAGGTCATCGAGCAGCTGAGTGTCGAAGTAATTGAAAAGGGTTTATAATGATGTGAATAAAGAAAAGACTGTAGAGAACGCACCACCAACTCTTCAATGGTTCAAGTGCAAGGAAATTGGGCATTATCCTAATACATGCCTTAATCTAAGGGTTAGTGATGATCGACATGAGCAACCACTTATGTCAAAGTACAAAGGGAAGTAACATGAAATCGCTATTGGTGATGTTGAATATGACCATGATGTGGTGGAATGATTAAGTGTTTATGTAATGGGATTCCAAAATAATGTTGTATATATTATCGTGGAATATTGGAATATTTATGTTTTGGTCTATTGTGGTTTTCAATAATTTTATGGTACCGGTAACCATGAAAAGTGATTGAGACATTTTTGGAAAACATATGCACATAATGAAGGGATAAGAAGATAATGACATGTTTGATTGTATTCGTGAGCTAATGATTGATATAAGGACTAAGTGATATCATGGTTTGAGGATATAGAATTTTGAGGATTTTGGTATGTGGAAAGTGTTAACTTTTAACTGCATTCATGTTTTCACTAATGTTCAATGGATATTCATTCTTCAAGAGAATACATGATTAAGGTATTCACATATTTGTAATTTGACCAACAAGATATATCTTATGATATATGGGGGATAAATGATGGCATTCATTTGATCATTTTCTTTATACTATGAGCTTGGACCAAAGTATTTTAGATAAGCCTGAAGATTGGAATGGATTATGTTGGACATAAGTTAGTATTGTTTAAGGATAAAACATTTTTGATATTTTTGATGGGATGTTATAGTAATATAGCTTTAGAAAAAGGAAAACCTGCAGGACGGGTGACAGCCCATCGCGTCGGAAAAGGCTGTGGGAATCGAACTCACAACCGAACTGCGACTGGCCTTTATCGCCTACAACTAGCCTACAGGAAGTCCCTATTTAGTAGAAACTAGTTTTATTATATTAAGCGGAATGATATATGAAGTATATATGTACATTTTAGGAACCATATATGATTAATCTCACTATAGATGGACTTATGTATTTTTTGACAACTTTTCTATCCTTTTGTTTGAGACAGATGGAATGACCCATCATTCTATCACATGATATTCTAACACATCACGAATGAAAAATTCAACTTCATTTCTTTAAGATATGAAGTGGAAATTTTCCAATGAACGACAAACGGTGAGACTATACCAAAATCACAAAAGTATTTCTTCTAATTCCAATTTCATCAACATTAGGGAAATGATCTTGAAAACCAAAAATGTTGTCCTAGTGCTCTTATATCTGATGAATTAGATGGTACCTTAAATCGTCACAAATTTAGGGCTTTGTGATTGCTGGCTTTTCCATAGCCATGTTCTCTACCACTCTGCATTAGAACATGATAGTTAGATTTCTCTTCCATATCCATATTTTCACCTATGTGGAAACCCAGTGATTAGTTTATTTGGGTAACCGTTACGTTTCATACTTTTGTTTTTAAAGATTGGTTTTGGTATTCCTTTTTACGATGTGGGTTTCTATTAATTAAACCTTCGAATAGTAAACCATTTATAACCCCGACGAATTTCGAGGGCGAAATTCATTTTAAGGGGGGTAAAATGTAACAGCCCGAGATTTTATGAAAAATATTCTTTTTAATTTCATTAATGTCTTGTGTTGTATGCTACACCAAAAGGATCTTGAACAACATGCATCCTTGACTTGCCTTACATTACACGCAATCACGACCTTTCTTGATAGCGTGTGCAGTACTCAATAACAAGTTTCACTAAACAACAATATCCTATTAAAATATTATTAAAAATAGCCGTTATGAATAGTAATAACCACTTTTTGAAATTTTGTAAATTTTATTTTTCAAAATGGAATTCATTTTTGGATTCGTAATATCAAAATTAGCTTAGGGTGAAATTTTGGTACTTTCGGATAACTTTCATTTTCTGATAAATAGTGAAAATTACTAAATTTTAACTAAAAACAACCTTTTTAATCAAAATAATTAATAGTGACAAATTATTAATTTGAGTGGTTTTAAAGTATATTTAGAATATATTTTTAAAATTTAATACAATTTTGTTCATTGGATGTAATTTCACTTTTAAACCAGACATAAACAAGTGTCATTCTTTTGATAGTTATTATCTCTTAAGAACACGCTATTTGTTTTGACGACGGGAATTAATTTTTAAATTAATTAATGCAACTGATATGTTTTGAATTTGGTAAAATAGACATCATTTTTGAGTTCATAATATCAAATATAGCTTAGGCCTAATTTTTGGTATTTTTCTGGAAACTTTCATTTTTTGAAGAATAGTGAAACCACTTAGTGGTAGTTAAGAAAAATGATTTTTTCATAAAACATAATTTTACCACTTTTTTGAGTGGAATTTCAAAAATCCAAGAGACATGGTTGATGTCAGTAAGTAAAATGTGGTTCAATGAGATGAAAATAATTTTTGGTGAATAGTAACTTTTTACTTTTTTTACCACGGTTAAAAGTAAATAGTGTAATTAAGGGTACAAATGATATTATTATTACCCTAAAACATGTCATTATTATATTTGATATGTTTAATTAGACCAAAAACAACCTTAGGAATAAAATATGACCATTTAGGCCCACTTGGATTAGATTAGGACATTTATTATTAATTTATTTAAAGAAGGGTTAAAATGGTTAAAGTCAATGTTTAATAAGTAAATAATTTTTAATGTAGGGTAATACATAAGATAAATTCGACTATAAATAGTAATTAGAAAGAAAAAATGATTTAATACATAATGGTATTTTATTTTCAATTTTTAGACACTAAATAATTTAATTTATTTATGACACAAAGATGATGCAGAAATTATCTTATTAATGAAATATTGACATAATTGATGTTATAAATACCCAAATAAATGTAATTTAAGACTTTATATGAAATAAAATAATTTTCTAGGTTAATATGACATGTTATTATTGATTTAATTTACTTTTTTAGAACTAATCATTCTGTTATGATTTTCACAAAATCAATTATCAATAGTCTCAAAATTGACATAAAATAGTTTTCAAAACAAATATTATATTATTAATTGGTATTTTATTCCTAAAAATCTAACGTTCGGCCAAATGTCTTAGATAAGGTTATATATATTAATAATATACTACTTGGGGTTCTTTTGGATTCTTATAGTATGTTTATTAACCTTATAGTATAAGAACACAAGAAGACACGGTAAAATTAAAATTATTTTACTTAATGTTAAATATAAATGATAAGGTTAAAATAGGAACCTGAACTTGTCTAAATTCAATTGTATGAGAGTATTTCGACCCATCCCCACCTTATCTTCGAAATGAATCAATTTAGAGCTATTTTAAACCGACTTTGACTTTATAAGAAAATAATAGTTTTAGTTATTCCAAAGGTGCCCCTCCCCTCCCTTATAAAAGGGCACCTCCTCCCTCTCTTCCTCACACAACTTTGAGCCTTAAATCTCGGCCAACCCCTGACAAATTCCCTTCTCCACTTCCATATAAACATCCTAGAGGTTCTGGTCCTACTCAAAGACCAATTATAGTTTCCCTAAAAGGAGATCTCAAAGAGGCGCTTCAAAGAAGAGGTAATGTCTGTTACCGATTCTTTCAACTTTATTTCTTCTTCCACATCTTCTTATTTAGTTGTTTCATTATGAAGTAATAACATAAGTATCACTCATATACTGATATTTTATTATATGTATGAAAAAACTCTATTTCACCATCAATCCATCCTATGGAAAACGAAATCACCGCGCGTGCGTACGTACGGAATACCGTCTCCACGCCGTGGTGTAATCTATTTTCCACCACCACCTTACTTGGATTGGTATAATGGTGTAAATAAGTACTATATATGAATATTGTAATGTGTTATTGATTCTGAAATAGTATACATACACTCCAATACAATTCAATGATGATGGGAACAATATCATCGCTCGTGCGTACGTACGGACTACCGTCTCCACGACGCGATGAGAGTCAACCTCCACGTTAACCATTCATAAATGATTATAAAGTATATATAATAATTAATAATGAAATATATGACATAATAATGATTCTGGATTTATGTTTATATACATATATGTCATCTACTTAATTCCATTCAACTCAATAAGGAAAAGAAAACAACGTTCATGCGTACGTACGGTCTACAGTCTCCATGAACGGTGTATTTCATTCCATTTACTGATCTATTATATATATATATATTCTGAATATAAATTATATATAAATCATTTTTTATATTATGGAATTAAGTAATCATGATCTATGTAATCATATGAATAATTACAAGTCAAAACACGGACGACAAATGAAACGATTTAACCCAAAACGCTCTTTAACATGAAATTTACAAAAGAACGGGTAATATAAAGCCATAAGTGAACCATATATGATATCATAACAATGCGTATGATTCTGGAATAAGTCAATGACATTATTTAAATCATTATATAGGAGGTTCGGACACATATGAAGCAAATCTGACATAAGGTAAGGAAAAATATCACAATCTCATTTTTATCTGAGATTGTTTATACATTGAAATTTACTGGGGTGTATTTTATCATCCACATCCATGTTTCCCCAATATGTAATATTATTTCCATCCACCTACAATTTTTTAAATCCAATTTTACCCTTCGGTGAGTTTTTAGTAAAGGATATGAAAGGAATATTTTTTCAGTTTTCGTACGAGGTACTTTTTTACTTTTCCGACAAAAGTACGAAGAATGTTTTCTTAGCTTATACGGCATGAATGGATTTTTAAATCATTATTTCCAAGAATCATCCTGTACAAGTTTTCAAGTTTATTTTTAATCAACTTATTTTAGTTTAAAATTGTATTCCATGTTAAGAAAGGAAAATGTTTTTTAAATAGAAAGGATATTTTCCTCAAGAATGGAGTTCATGTGTTTTATCAAAATTATTTTCCATCTAAGATAATATAGGGTTCTGTTCCTATCCCTATTATTACATTGATTTTATTATGTTGTGATGGAATTATTTTTATTAATTCCTTTATCTTATATGAATTGTTTTATGATGTCATGTTGTTTAAGAATCCCATTTTTATTACATGGGTTATGATATGATGTATGGTTTATGATTTTGTGGCACACATAATAATGGTATCATTATGAGTTTGGTGGGACCTATATCTCCCTCCAATGCATTGGGTAAAGATTTTATATCTCCTGAGATAGACATGGATGGAATGGTAGGTTATACCGGTTCAGTGAAACAGGACTGAAACGAGGAGTGAACTCGGTTTAGAAAGGGACTTTTTCCACTAAGATAGTCTTGGCAATGAGTCTTGACTAATAAGAAATGATTATCTATGATTATGTGTGTATTCCACAAAGATTCATGTTTTAAGTTATGATTATTTGGATTACATTTCACTACTATGATTTATCCCATGTTATGAAATTATGATCTCTTTTGCAGGTTATGATTTCCAAAAGATATGTTCCTATGAATATGATGTGATTGATATTTCTTTTGTTTACCATTACTGAGCATTTGAGCTCACCCTTTTATTTTTTCTTTTCCCCAGGATATAAAGAATGGATTTAGGTTTTATAAAAAATAAGATCTTTATGGGAGATGTTGAAGATCTTTCACCATGATTAAAAGATTATATTCCTAGTTTCTAAAGACACTAAACTATTACGGTCCTTGTGTATGTGTTTTTGTTATGTACTAAGTATTCCACAAAAGTAATGTAAGTTCCATGTACATCAGGCTTCGGGTCTCTACACCCATCTTAAAAAAACAACATCATACAATTAACAAGGCTGTTATAAACTAACCATTAAATAGAGGTAAGGAATATTATTATCCACAATATAAAATATACAATTTTCTAACTCAATTTTAAGGTATGAATTATTTTTTTTAATATGAACATAATTGTTTGTAAAGTCATTTTGATCACCAAATATATGTTTTCATTGGAAAGTGATTTTTATTACTTTCTACAAGATAATAAATATAATAATTTTTTTAAAAAATTAGAAATTTTATATAATAAAATGAATATATTTTTTAGATTTTTCATCTGAAAATTATTATAGGACTAATTTTTTTTGCACTACTAAAAAGATTAATTTTTCAGTGAATAGTAAACAAATACAGATTTTTTCAAAACAATTTTTTATTACATTTAAAATTTAATTTATGATTATATATTTATCTAAAATTTTCTAAAGATATTTTTAGTTAGATATAGCATAAATAATTTTATTTATATATTCATTATTCCCCATTATGATATAAGTACAATTTTGGGCTTAAAAATTCATTTTTCCCAAAAACTTATTTTTCATTTTATTTTGATGATTTAAATTTAAACATAATTTTAATATTATGTGTTTTTAATTTTAAAAAATGGTATTCATATTTGTATTAAAGTGGTAAAAATTTTGTTATATGGTAATTCCTATTTTTAGGCAAAAAAATTACCATGATAAGAAAAACATCGACTCTAGTATAAGAAAAAAACATTAAGGACAAATGATAAGAGGTTAAAGGTTAAAATACAAGAAAACAATAAAAATTAAAAAAGTGGTTTCTGTGTTTATCGACACTAACCAAACATTAAAACATTATTTACCATCCATATAATTTGGAATTAATTCCAACCAAATTTTGTTGGCTTAAATTTAAAATAATCAATATTTAATAACTTGAAACCACACCTCCTCAAGTACAAATACCACCCTTGCCACCGCATTTCACCTCACGATCATTGAATATTATCAAATAAATAAAAAACTAAAATATCCACTCTTCCCATTTCTATGTTATTCTAGTATCACCCAATGTCTAATTTTATTTTCCCTGATGGGTCCTTCAAGGAGGTTATATTAAAGAGGTATGTTTCTTAGAAAAATTCTCATAGTTTCTTTTCCTTTTCTACCATACCCTCAACTCATTCATCCATAAAATAATTATATCTATATTATCATCTAAATACTGTAATTTTATATTTTTATTCGAATATATTACATCCAACAATTTTTTATCTCCTCTTATTCAATGAAATGATAATGTTGTCTAAATTATAGGGACTAACCATCTTCGTGAATAATTATTTTATTTATTTTATATTACCGCCTTCATGTATGGTCATTAAACTATTATTTATGGTCAAATAAGACTGTAAAAGGAATATTTTTACTTATTTTATGTTCTATAACTAATATATATATACATAATGTAAATAAAAAAACCAGTATCTGATAGTCAAAAAACCCATATAATAATATAAGAATTTGTCATTAATGCTTGTTCAAATGAATCATCCTCATCCATGTGACTATTTAAACTTAAGGGAGATCATTAATTACATTTTATTTTACATTTTTAGTGTTTTTTTAATTTTAAAATAGAAACCAAAACTATACAAAAGTAAATTTCCCATGAAAACCATGAAATGAATTCACTTGAAACAATGAAAATAATAAAATATTAACAATGAAGTAGTGATTATGTGTTATAAATGATTCATATATGTTATTATAAACATTATTATAGTTCTATTAATGAAATAATATCATTCTTAAAACAATTATACATGGGGTTAGAATACATTAATCTAAAGGGGAGTGTCAGGTAAGGGTTTCTCATCATACTTTTACGTCCGTAATATATATGCCTTATTCACCGCTCATTTATTATTTGTTGTGTATATTGTGAAATTTAATATATCATATTAGAATTACAATATTTTTAATTTTATTCAATGTTTAATTTAACAATTATCACTTCTATTGGATATATGATTCAATAGATTATAAAGTTGTAAGGAAATTATTAACTCAATTTTCATTCATTAGATTAAGCTTCTACTTCAATGATTATGCCACATTAAAATTATATAAGATGAGTTTGGATTATATTATGTTGAATATACATTTTTATATGTGTATTTAAATATGATTCAAATAATAAATTCATTTTATTAAATCTCACTTGAATGATATGATATTTATAAAGGACATCCTTTTAAAAATTATCTTTTTCAAATTTCACTTAAAGCTATCTTTTTATTAAATTTCCATTTTTTCTAAAATTGATTCTAAAAAATTTATTTAATAACTCAAATTATTTTTTAAATTTATTTTTACTATTTTATTACTTATTTTTAAAAAAATGTATTGAAAGAGTTTTTTTTTCATTTTTAAAATGATGTTTTTTGATACATATACAACAAAAGTATAGAACAAATATAGTTTACGTATACAGCATGGAAAGATTTTCATATCGTCATTAAACATTAATTATTTGATGTTTAATTAAATATATTACATTTTACCTTTTAATGAAAATATTTCCAGTTACAATTTTGTGGTATTTAAAAAAATATTTTCAAAATAGAAATTTTATTTTCCTCAATAATAATTTCATGTGATCAATCAAAATAAAATTCTATCTAAGTTGAAATTATTTAATGATACATAATATATACTATGGAAAATAATAAGGGACATCATAAATACTATTTTTTATGATGGTTTCTATTTATATTGAAAAGATAAAATGTTAATGAAACAAATTTCTTTTCCATGGGTTATGTAATGATGAAATGTTTATGAAACCCATTTGTTTTCATTCTATCTAAAATGGTGAATGGATTATGTTCTTGTTTAAAAAATATGAATGGTTTTAATTATATGATAGATTGGACCTATATCTACCTCCAATTAATCGAGTAAATCCTTATAACTCATGAGATAACAATGGAAAACTAGCTGATGGGCTTGATCCATTATAGGAAACAAGTCATTCATGATCTGCTATGGGAAAAAGCAGTGTCCTAGTCCACTATATTGATGGTAATGGTATATAACTATTAAATATAAAATTTTTCTCTATAGTTATGATAGTCCAACTCTTTTATGACATGAGATAATGGATCACTATTGATTTATCATTTTTTCTCACTTTTATGATCCACGTTATCAGAAATGTTAATTTCTGTTCCATAAATCGTATTTAATATATATTAAAGGTCAGGTATGAACATCGTAAAATATGGTCCTAAACACATAACCTTCTTTTTACCTTATTCTATTATATATTCATGGATTGATATCTTTAATATCTATCCCTACTATTAATCTGAGTTCACTATTTTATATTTTTCTTTTTCCTTAGGTTATGCAGAAAGGTTTTAAGTAGGATATGACTATAAAGTGTGTTAGATGTGATGATATTTTGGGATATGATATTGATTTTTATGATCAAGTTGTCTACTCATCCATGATTTCAAATACACTAAAACCATATGGTTATTAGTAGGATTTTTATGTTATGTAATAAATATTCATCTATATTGGGGTAATATCTATGTAAGACGAGTATGGGTCGTTATAGTTAGTTTCAAAGAAAGGATCATTAACCTTTATATACTAGGATGAGAAAAACTTATTATGTACCCTAGAGGTATGTCTATGTTATAATACTATAGGGTTGGTAATGATAATGAATAACTTAATTTAAATATTATGTTTCATTGAAATAAATTTTATAAGATATTTCTCTGGATTTTGTGGTTTTAACACATTGAATAATGTTTATCAAACTATGGTTTTTGGGCTTTAGACAATGTTTAGAAATAAGAGGATTCATGTTAATGGTTAATGTGATTTCCAATGGAATGATATTACCCATGATTAACCAAATGAAATAGTTTTTAGAATGAGATACCTTATTATTATGCCAAATTATCAATCTCAAAATATGATAAATGATGTAAACATTTGGGATTTTTCTGACCGATATAATAATTTAAAGATGAAAAGTTATTTTTAATCATGTGAAGTACGTGAGAGGAGTCATTAAGGAGATTTTTTCAAAAGAACTAAAAGATGAATTGGGTGTATAAAATAATGAAAAAATAAAAAAATTACAAAGGAAATGAGGAAGTCTCAGTTGACACAATGGATGAGAAAATGGTATTCCAAAGGCATCATTGATAATTATATGTTTTAAACATGGAATTTAAAATCATCAATAAAATCAATTCACTAATAGGAACGTACGTGAAGAGAATCAGCAAGGTTGTATGTGTAATGTTTATACTGTCAATTAAGAAGAGACTGTGAATGATATATGATATAAAAGAAGTGTAGTAGGATAAAATGGTAAATCATGGTTAATAGTTTAATAATAAAATGGAATTATTGTGTTTTTATATTCAATAATATATTTTAACTGTAATTTTATGGTATTATAGAATAATGAATCATATATGGTTCATTACACAATATTTTTTCCTTATGTATATGAAATTCTTTGTTGAATGGTACTTTTATCCATGAATAGTTATTTAGGTTGTAAGGTGATATTTTTTTATAACACATGCTTAAGGAGAAGATAACCTTTAATATGTGCATGATACTAGGATATTAATAAGATAATGAGATAATTGATTATGATAAAATAAATTGGTTGTTATTGATGATCTTGGAGCATATTAGTTATATGACGATAAAGTGGTTTATCAAGAATTCATGGTTTCACTAAGGTTTTTCATGGTAATTATTGTAATTACCATACATCAAGTGAATACATTATAATGGTCTTCATTTTTTTGGTGTGAGATAATTGAAAGCTAAATTATGTTATTTGGGGCATTGATGATAATTTGATTTTAAAAATTATGTGACCTTCCTATGACTATTTTTGGATTTTAATCTTATTGAAGATAATCTATGAAATTATTTACCCTGAACATTGGATGATGTTTTAGAGATTAATATATTAGTTAACCATATATATATTTATGAATATTATATAACCTTTTTTAACCAATTTATTATGATAATAACTATATACAAAAGTAATGTCTTTTCTATAGATATTTTATGATCCACTAGTTCTTCAAGAATTACAATTTCAACTTCAATTCATGGTGTATGAAGTGATTATGTAGTTTATCAATTCAAAATCAAAAGGTTATATTATACTTATGAGATGAAATTATATATTTATATATTCTCACTTTATTTTGAAATAAAATTTTATCATATTATCATCATTTCTGATGATATCAATGATCTTTTTCAGACCTTTTTCATATACAATTACGTGGTCAATGACCTTTTTATAACCATGTTCTCTATAATTCTCCCTTAGATGATAATAGTTAAAAATCTCTTCCAAGTCCATATTTTCAATTCCAATAATGTTCTCCTAATTAGAATAATTGTGTTATGGTGACATTCAATTTTGAATTTCCTTCTTTTTAGAAGTGTATTTTATTAACCCTTTTTACAATATTATTTTCGTACAAATGAATTTTCCAATATCCCCATTTGATTTTTGAAGTGGATTTCAAATTCCAAGGACAAGTTGTTTTTTTGAAGTTATTGATCATGTCTGTATGGTATCTTATCAATTGGATCTTCCACTAAATCACTCTCAGGTTTATTATACGCTCCATTTATTTCTCACAATGAATTACATAAATAATCCTTCAAATATACTAAACTTAAAGGTCATACAACTAGAGAAATATAATTAATATGGTGAAAAACTGGTAGATATTCTAGATTTTAGAGATAAATTCCTATAAACAATACCACTCCTCTGGTTAATGTTTTTTGGAGGAACCACCTTTTTTATTAAACTATATATATACCTAAGGGTGTGATGAGGTAGTGGTATCCATATATATTTATATTCTAGTGAATATTTCAGAGGGAAAATTAATTTTATGGAGTTATAATTTAACACCCCTAGATTTTATAGTATGTATCTTTTTGAATAAATTTAATTTCTTCGATAGTTTTCATTGCACCCAACATCGATCATAAATGAACTACAACATACTATTTGCAATACCATTATAAACTAGTAATAACATAGCTGAGAATTAATAGTATTAACCACAATATGAAATATATAATTTTCAAACTAATTTTTTTTATTCATTAAATTATTGTGAATATGAACCTATGTTTTTGTAAATTCATTTTCATATTCAATTAGACGATTTCCTCAAAAATAAATTTTTATTGATTTTATGAAAAAATAATTGTGACTAACATTTTACAAATTTAGAATATTTATTTTATAAAAAGAACAACATTTTTGTATTCAACTTGTCAAAATTATCTTAGCATAAATATTTGATAATTTTCAGAAAATATTATATTTTCTCTTAATAGTAAAGAATATAAATTTTTATAAAATCGTCATATTCATTATATTAATAATCAATTTTATTATTTTAGATTAATATCAATGTAACATAATAATATTTTATTAATATATAAAATAATTTATTACTTTAAAATAATATTTATAAATTATTTTAGTATAAGTTTATTTTTTGGCTCAAAACACATTTTTTCCAGAAAATAGTTTTTTGTTGTGTTTTAATGGTTTCATTTTAATAATAATTTTAAAAATTATATGTTTTAATTTTTATAAAATTTATTTCATAATAGGGATGATGATTTTAAAATTTTATTATAAGTTCATTTTAATTTGTAGTCCTAAAATGTTATGGTGGAAAAAAATATTTTCTATAGTATAAGTAAAATAATATAGTAGGTTAAATATACAAGTATAATGATTAAAAATAACCAAAAAATCATCATGAAATGGGTGATTGATTTGTTTCTAGACCATAATAATCACATAAAACATCAATTATCCTCAAATGTTTTTAATTTATTCCACCTAAATGTTGTTGTCTTTAAATATTATATAATCATTACTTAATCACATAAAACCACCCATCCTTATGTTTAAATACAACCCCTCACCATACCCATTCTCCTCGTAAGACATAAATATATTTTAATAATTTCCTAAAAATCTCATCTCCAGTCTATTAATATTCATGTATTTTTTATGTCACCCAATTTTATATTCCATTTTTTAAAGGGTCCTTCACGAGGGTGGTATTCAAGTGGAAACCTTCTCATGCAACGATGGTTATTTTTTATCATTTTCTACTTCATCGTTACATCCTTCATCTATAGATGAATAATCATTATAGTATCATTTAAATATTTTTATTATATATATATAATGTATTATATTTTATCTAACCCTTTTCTTATATCCTCTTATTCAAAAAAAATGTAACTACTATCCAAATTATGGTGTCTAACCATCATCAGGAATAATGACTTTGTTCATACTCCATTACCACATTCAAGGATGTTAATAAAAGTATTATTATGTTTAAATAATATTTTTAAAGGTATATTATAACTTATTTAATGTTATATAACTAATTTATATACATAATATTAAATAAAATGAAACTAGATCATGATTGTTGGAAAACCCACCAAAATAATCAAAACAAATTATCATCATCATTTTATAGATTGATTCATCCTCATAATATAAAAAATGGTATATGTGACTATTAATTTTTTTAAGTGAATAAATACCATTTAATTACAATTATAGATTTTTATTTCTATTATATAAGAAAAACAATAATTATAAACAAAGTAACTGACCATGAAAACAATGAAACAACCATACTCAAAACAATAAAAATAATGCAATATTATTAGTTAACAGATGGTTAGTTGTTATAAAATTATCATATATGGTATTATAAACTTGATAATAGTCTTCTTCTAAGTTAATAATGTTCTATAAACTATTATATATGGGGTTATTGTTTGAAAAAATAATGGAAAGGTTGTGGTAGGGGTTTCGAATCTGTCTTTTACATCTGTGAGATATATGACATATTCACCAATAATTTATTTTGTGTATTCTATATAATGAATTTTTATATATAATATCACGAATATCCTCATATTTCTGGTATTAAATGTGTCACTTGATAATTATTACTTTTATGGGGAATACGATTCGACTGCTTAAAATGTGTTAAGGGATGTCCTAACTCAATTTCTATTAATTGGGATAAACTTATACCTCATTAATTATTCCATGGTAAGATTATGTGAGATAATTTTCTAGTATATTATGTTGTATTACCAAATTTTTTATGTGGATTTCTGGTTATAAATATAAATTATTAATTTTATTTATTCCTACTTCAATGAAATGAATTTTATAAGGGGAATTATTTTTAAAAAACTTTTAAAATTTTCCTCAAAACCACGCTTTCCATTCATATCCTACTTTACCAAATATACTTCAAATTTTTTTTTAACTATTATGATTTGAATTTTTTAAAGACAATTTTACTCACATTATAATTTTTTAAAAGTGGTTTGAATGGATTCTTTATTTCAATTTATAGATATTTTTTTTGACTTTCCCATGAAAAGTAGAGAAGTAATGTTTTTTAATTATATTTTAAGATTTAATTTTTATTCCATTATAAAAAATAAAATACTTTTTGTATCCTATATAATATTACATTTTTATTTTCAATGAAATTTTATTTATATTATAATTTCATGATATTATATAAAAAATAGAAAATTATCCTAAAGATATATTAAAAGTGATCATCCAAAAACAATTCCTTGTAAGATGAAATTATATGATGTTATATAACATATAATGTATATAAGATCAATGATTAACATCCTTAATATTTATATACATGACTAATGTTTATGGTGAAATGATGCAATATTAATGAAACTCATTTCATTTCCATGTCTTATTATATGATGACATGTTCATATAACCCATTTATTTTCATGGAATATGATATGGTTAATGATTCATGTTTTTGGGGAAGACATATTAATTGATTTCATAATGTTACTTCAATAAATTATATTTCCATCCAATAAATTATGTAAATATTTATGTCGCATTAGATTATAATGGTAAACATGATTATGGGATATATCCACTAATGGAAACAGGTCTATCTTGTTCTACTATAGAAAAATAATGTGTTCTAGTCTACTTGATTCATGTTATTTGTAGTCAACCTTCGAATATGATTTTTCTATATTTAGGAGAGTGTACACTTTTATGAAAAGTTCATATGGATCATGATTTATTTATGACGTTTTTTCAGTTATATGGTCCTTGTATTCTTAAACAATAATGTTTATTCTATATATCTAGTTTATAATCTACAACAAGATTAGTATGAACTTTGTAAGTTATAGTAATGACCAAATAAACAAGATATAATCTTATCTCTCATATGGTCATGGATTTATATATCCAATGTTAAACAGTACTAGGGAGTAAATCTCATCCAATCATATAATTCCTTTTCCCCAGGTTATGAAAAAATGTTTTTTGTTGGATATTTATAAGAAGGATTCCATAAGCGGAGAAATTTTCAGAGATGAAGTTGACTTTTATCTAATAGTTTTTTAGGTTTAAATTCTTCAATAAATTGTACACCCATACATTTATGGTGTGATTTTTTATGTTATGTAGTTAATATCCGTATATTTATATGTAATATATATTTATGAAATGTCTGGGTCATTACATGAATGTGTTAAATAGAAGAAATCTACATGATTCTCACATTGAGGATGATGGGGTGATTCGATTTAAAACTATAATTTTTGTAACTTCATCACATGAGATTAAGAATGACCCATTGGATAATGCACATAGATCCCCTTTCTCTATCCGTCATGTAAGTACCTAGATGTAATAGGATCTAATAGAGAATTTCTAGTAGAACAACATGAAGAAAAATATTTCTGAGTATATATCAGTGTGATTGTAATGTCATAATGATAACGAAGCACCACAATAGTCCAAAAGTATGATGACTAAATTACCTATATACATGTGGAAATTGGAGAATTCCTCCATGGACAATATCCCTGGTCTCCTGAAGACATCCAAAGGAAACGTTGTAATATGGGTCTTGGTGGATCAACTAACCAAGACATCCCACTTCATAACAATTCATGTAGTTTTATTGTTGGAACAACTTGAGAAGATATATATCATGTATGTGGTGAGGCTTAATAGGGTACCAATTTTGATTATTTTTAATCTTGATCAAAGTACCACTTCTAAATTAATTAGATGTCTTAAATAGGATATTATTGATGAATTAAATCATTGTATCCCTTGTCAACTCCAAACTAATGGAAAATATAAAAGGACAATTCAAATTCTTATGTAAATGCTCAGATCCTAATTAGTTGAATTTAAAGGAAGATTATATCATCATATATAATATATAGAGTTCTCATAAAATAATAATTACCACTATAGTATTCAAATTGATCTATATAAATCTCTATATCAGAATCATTGATGTATTCCAACATGTCAGGATAAAGTGAGTGAATAAAATATAATTAAATGGTATCTGGTGAATAATATAGTAGAAATGGATCAATCTATCTAATAACATATAACTGCTACTCAGATTTGGTAAAAGAGCTTTGAATACAAGCATCAAAAAGACTTATATTTTGAAATTGGAGTAACATTGTTCATCCAAATATAACTATGTAACATAATAATGAAATTTTTAAAGAATGCGTAGCTTAAACCTAGCTATATTGTCCCCTTTTTAGATCATAGATTGTATAGGTGTAGTGGCCTATCAACTTAAAAATACACCAAATATGGTCAACATCATGACCTGTTTTACATATCTCTCCTGAGGAAGTATATGGCTGTCCATTCACCTGTAATGAATCCATAGGTGGGACAATTGGAGAATTAAAATTAGTATAATGATAAAATGGTGTTGATCATGGATATTAGTGAAGATGTTCTATGAATCAACAAAACTAACATTATCAAAGTGTTGTAGAGGAACCATATGTATCAAGGGGAGACATGGGTACTAGAGTAAACAATAAAAAAACAGTACCCTTACTTGTACTCACCTATAATATGAGTTGAAATTTCAAGGAAAAAATTTCTATAGGGAGGAATAATGTAACAACCCATAAGATAAATATTATGTTAGTTTTCTTGAAGTGAATATGTATTATATTATATGATATACATAGAGCACATCTAGAAAACAATGACACAATATTTCATTAATTATAATCATTAAATTATTTAATGAATAAACCATTGAAAAATGTAATTATTGTATTGGCGAGAAATTAAAAATATAAAGTCAATAATGGGAAATTATTGAATTCTCGAATCTACTAGAATCAAGACTATTACAAACAATTATCCAAAAAAGAAAAAGAATATTATTAAATGAATAAAAATTATATAAATTGGAAATATGTAACCATGAGAAAAAGTTTATTTGAAAATAAATTAATGAATTTGGTTGTATATATAGTTGGTATTGTGACCATTGTAATACTAATGTGACTATTGTAATAGTGACGTAGTCAATGGGAATAATAACATGGATATTAGTAATAATAACCTAACTGTTAGAGTAGTAATTTGACCTCCAAATAATATAGTTGGAAATAAATAATATTTATCATGACTAATATATGTAAATATAAATATTATAATTTCAAAAAATAAATATCATTATTAAATAACTCAGTGAAAATATAAGAACATTTTTAATAAACTATATTTTAATGTATGTTTTAAAAATAATAATTTTTATATAAAACATTAAAATACCAATGTTATAATTTTTTTCTAAAAAATTAAAATAATATTTTTATATCGCCATGTTGAAATTTTACAAGGGTAATTTTTGGGTAATTTTTTGAAATAATTAAATTTTCATGTTAACGGTAAAAATACAGTTTTTCACATAACCAGAGTATCTTAAATTAGATAATTAATGATGTAATAATGACTTAATAATCTCTATAAATTGAAGATAGGAGGAACGTTATTTAATTTCATAAATTCATCATTGAAATTAAATAATATTAATTTCAAAAAAATGAATTTTCCCAAACATAATGTCAAATGTGTTCCCTTAAAATAACTTTTTTTCATTCATTCCAATTTGTTTTTAGTAACCTAGTGAATTAGAATTATAAAGTTATTTAAATTCATAATACATTTATATTATATTCATTTATTATTTATATTATAAGAAATTCACTTTTACATGTTTTTCATTTGATATAATATTTAATTTAATATTGTTTTCCACAAATACCCCTCCCACAATGTATAAATAACCCATATTTCTAACCTTGTAAATAAATTCCTATATCACATGAAAAATTCATATTTATGCTGAAATAAACTCACTTAATCACATAGAAACAATAAAGATGTTCTATTGTAAACCAAATCCATTCACCAAGGATGTCTACTGTCAAACAAGAGAATCCAAACTAAGGAAAGAGTGAGTTTTTTCTTATCTTCTTTCCCTTCAATATGTTTTACCAATTGTTTAAAAAAAATATTCTAATATTTAATTTTAATAAAAATTAATATTATATTAATTATTATAACCTCCTGTTAAAAAATATATTTTTGATGAATTTATACATTATTTTTTCTTATTTGGACAATGTTTCCATTAACATTTGGTTAAATGACAATGAGCACATTTACAAAATCATTCCTTATCACAAACCTTATGAATGGTTTAAATAATTTTTTCATATATGTAAATTTATAAAAATATTGATTTCATTATTCTTTTATTTATTAAACATATGCATAAATTACCATGATATAAATAGTTAAATTGATGAAAAATAGGTAATTTTTAAGGGCAACATAATATGAAAATGACTACCCATTAACCAAGGAAGTTTACAAATATAATCATATGATTATGAGTGATAAATATAGGAAATAGTGACAACCATTATCTTTTGTATATATTTTTAAACATGCTATTTTTTAATCATGGGGTGGAAAGTCACCAAAAAGTGTTATTTAAGGTAAGGGGATTGTTTATCCCAAATCCCTATCTTTTGGTTATCCCACTTTAACATTATTTATTGGATGGATATTAATATAATTTTTATTAAATATTATTTCACTATTATTACATTTTATTCCTTGGATATACATCTATCCACCTACATTTATAGTCTAAATACAATGTTTTTCTAACAAAACATTTTAAAAAAACTCATTATTTTATCTACTTGTGAAATTTGTTTCTAGAATGATGATGTTTATTATAAATATGTATGTAAACATCAATTTTAGAACCCCATTAGTTTTTATAAAATTATTACTAATTAAATCCTTATGAAAAACATTCATTTCATTTGGTTATTTCAAGACTACTATTGTTATATAATTTATGTGGCTTGCATGAATATATAAATATTATGTTGTGATGGGTGGGCCTAGAATTATATTTCCCTACAATGCAACAGTTAATGTGATATATCTCATGATATAATGTGTATTCTGAATTTACATGATGATATATGTGTTCAAAACTATGATTTTATGATTATGAACATATGGTATGTGTGAACATGATGATATCTATGTACAAAACAATGTGTGCTATTTGACCATTGATACATGATTTTGCATTTTTATTCATTTCCACATTCCATAACTTTATTTGATTTCCTCATCATGATGTTGATGATAATCATATTCATATTATTTTATGATGATTATTGTTACCTTAACCCATGTTATATTGATTCATGTCCCTTATTCCCCTTCTTACTTCATTTATAACTCCCCCTTTCTTAGGTGTATATCCTTTGGTGTGTATATTTAATAAAAAGAATGTGAGATTTTAGAAGGATAAAACACAAGGAATTAAATAAACATTTATGATTTATAATGTAATAGTTATGTATTATACTAATTTCCCCATGATAATAAACCATTAAATCGTTTAATTTATAACTTTTTTGTTTTTTATCTTTAAAATAATGTAATAATCTATTATGAAAATGTAGGGTTGTTATAAATCTCCTACCAATAGAATTATAAAGAGTCAGTATTTATTCCACATCATTATGGGGTTGGAATCCTTTATCTTTGTAATTTGATAAAGTCATTATATTACCCCTAATATGGAGCAAGGTTCCCCAATTTATGTAGTTGGTATTTCTATCACATGAAGAACATGGAAAAGATAGGTATCCTCTACCCCAGATATTAATTAACCCTTATTCGTGTGAAGGGATCCTCTAGCATCATTTGAGGGAACGACCACAGAGGATTCCTGATACTTATGGATTAAAATATAGGAACATTGAATTTTTTTTGGATATTTGAGATTTGATACTATAATCCATGAATTATTTTACTCCTTTGATAATATATAGATATTATTTTCATTTTCCTTATTGGTTACAATTTTGAGCTAACTATTTCTTCGATTCATTTCTTCATTGTGATTTCTAGGTGTCGTACATGGCATATATATACCCAACCTTTCATAGAATCTTCCTGTATAAGTCATTTTTAATATAGATGGATGAATAATCAATAGAGATATAGGGACACGAGGTGCATGTGGTTCTTAGTGGAATTTGGTGGCTTAGGTAGCCACTATGTATATGAGCTGGTAGTTTCATGATAAAATTGTTTTCCCATTTATTGTTAGTTTAGACATGATTCTCTTTTTTTCTTCTATTTTTCCTATTTACTTGAATATATACCATCAATCAGGGTTGTTGTATATTTGAGGTCATTTATGTATTTATTATTCATATTTTTTACTTTTTCATCAATATGGTGGGTGTATAGATAAGTGTGTGTGTGTGTGTAGATCTATTAAAGGGTAGGATTATCTTTTTATATGCTTAAACAATGAAAATTACTAATCCCTAGCCAATAGAATGTGGTCTAGGGGTAGAAAACTCATATTATTGTGGCCCTAAAATGATTCAGTTAATCGAGATATGTCATAAACACAAATTTCATCACTATAAAACCCCTACAAGTATATGGTATCTCATATTACAAATAGTGAATTTTATAATTGAATCTAAACATCTAAAAACACATTTATATTTCTTAAAATATTTGTAAATTCTTCATGTTATCATGGTATACATAGATATGCATGGATAATTTATCATATACCAAGCCTAAATACTCATTATATTCTACTGCCCCCAATGCTCAATAATAATATAATTTTGGTTGATCCTACACCAGATTGTTCCAATTACCTTCTAAAAATTCTCTTACAATTTACCATAATTTTTAAGTAAAGAATATGAATCCCCATTAATCTATCATGGTTTATATAAATGAGTGTCTAAAATCTAGAAAGAACCCTTTCATGGGCATAGTTATTTAATTGTATATTTGGACCATGAGGAACCATCGTGACTAATGTTTTTTTTATAAATGAGAAGATCCCTTAACACTATATTCCCCCAAAATCATTGAAGTGGGACCCATAATTTGATTTTGGATAGTTTTCATCCTTAGTATTTTGGTATAATGGTATACCAATGTGTTCATCATTAAAATGTATTCATTGGTTTCCCATTTATAATAATGATCAGTACACTAGTACCTAATTTAGATAACTCATGTTATGATATAAATTATATTTATCCACATGTTAAATGGTGTTGAAATGATTCTACCTCTAGAACCCTCTATTTGGGATGACACACTCCCCATTAGTCCAAGTATTATAACCGTAAATTGTGTGCACCACTCCCTTGATCTGTCATTATTAGTTTCGGTTTTTACATTTATAGTACATTACTATTATCTATATATTGAATACCACATATTTTAGTAAAATATGTATGATCATAAACATTAAACTTGTTTTGTTCAATGTTCTAGGAGAAAGACATCACTTAGTATTAGTATGAAAAATTTAAGGCATAAAAATAAACCCCATTATTCCAACTTCTAAGACCTCAAACTACCAAAAGAAAGAGAAATGGTACTCACCAAGATGAATATTCTAAAAGGGGATCATAATAAATATTTGATTCTTTTTTCACTATGTTTATAATTTGTAATTCAATTGAAAGAATTATTGAATTTTAAATTAATAAAGTCACAAATATTTTTAGGTGAAAAACTTATAAAGGGAGGACTAAATAACTTCCATGTTTCTATTCACTAATCCATTTTGTTTTCCAATATAGGTAAAAATTTAATTGTAAGGAGAAAATTAAACAGAGTCTTACAATGACCAACCTATGGCGCTATAAAAATAAATTTAGTCTAGTTAAGTGTATAGATATAGTAAAAAGATAGATCACATTTATTTTCCTCTCCCATATTGGATTATATATCCTATATAAAACATATAAAGATATAATTTTGGGTTATTCAAAACTTATTATTTATTTAATTATGTTGTTGTTAAACCCATCCAAGATTTCAATTATTTATATTGATTCAATCCCTTGTATCTGAATTAGAAAAAAAAGTTCTTATGATTATGGAAAATGTGATACGAATTTATATCTCTTATATACATCTAAGATTATATGTTATAGAGTATACCAAAGAGAAATAATTTTTTCAACAGGTTAATCTAATATCATGGTGATTTAATATATACATCAAGTGTCTAAAACTTTTTTATAATTATTCGTGTATATGAATCAAGCGTGTTTGATCGATTCAAACATCTGATCATTGAACTAATTTTTTTACAATACAATTTACCAAAATCATTATTTTTTAATTTTTAGTTGGATTAAATTTTTATGGCGTTTCCCCTTATGAGTTTCATATATTATCATGTAGATATATATGAAGAAACATAGATTTTAGGAAAAATAGAATTTTTTTATCAAAAGAATTTCCATTACTCATTAATAATAAATAAAGAAACATCCTTGATTTGGATTCTCTCTGTAACTATTTATAAATGAATGAAATTATAATGTGTTGGTCGAGTGGATACTCAAGATGGGGGTGAATTTAATTCCAATTAATATTTCAGGTTAAAAACATTATGGTTAAGAAAACCCCCAATTTCAAAACGACCCAGTTAATTAAGGTAGTATAAATATAAATGTTCAATTGATCAACAAGTTTCTCAAAGGGTGATTAAAACTCAGATGAATCATTTTAGAACACCAATTAAAATGTTGAAACCATTTTACTGAATTAAACAAATACACCCATGAGCAAAAAAAAACTATGAAAGTGTAAGAAAAAATAGTTTAATGTTTTATTAAATATAAGAAGTGGATAAAACCAAAACATAGTATATGAGGATTTGCACAACAATGTAAACAAGTGGTTTAGTCTCAAACGCAGACATAATCCCCTCCACTTGGTGATCACCGACCACCACGAAATTTATATTAAAACTTCATACACAACCTATATCAGGCTTTACAAAAATTTTCACAAAATTTCTAGGGAACACACCCTCCCCCACTCTTCTTCGTGGAAAAAAGAATCAATACAGACCACACATGGTCTCTTCCAAAATTATACATCTGAAATACATAAAATGTAAAAATTAATGTGAGGATATTTAATATCCTCCAGTTTAAGCACATGAGACAATGTGTGATAAAAACAATGACACACACTTCTCAAAGATGATAATGAAAGAAACATATTTGGGTAGTTATGATGAGAATGAATATAGAAGGCTCTAAGTGTTTACAGATCATCTTATAACACCTTGGAATGAGTAACATTGGGCTCGAGTTAATATCTGGAAATTGTTTCCAAAACAAAGCTCTGCAACACCAGATTCTAACTTCCAGTGTTCTATTTCTAATATTTGATCAAGAGTTGATGAGGCACAAAAGCTAGGAATGAGTTTATCCCATAATGATTTTTGTGAAGCTTGTGGGATCAAGATCTTAGTGATTGATGGTTCGGCTTTTTTGATCTGGCGAATAAGCTCTATCACACTTCTCATGGAACCCTTTCTTCCTGTCCACATATATGTTTCTGTTTTTTTGTGTCCTTAAACACATTTTATCATTTCATGACCTTCAATTTTTACATATGAGGTCTAACAATGAGAATGAGTATATCACATGAATGATTTCTCATACCTCGTATTGTCTATGGTATTGTCTCCTGAAACGTTCACAATTAGCATTAATTAAAGTCAGGACATTTATGTTATAAAAAATAACCATTAGAATAATATTGAGAAATTGAGAAAGTATAAAAGCGTAAGTGTCGGTATACTGGTAAAAATATACTTCATATCGGTAGGATTCAATAGTAGGTGCACATCTGCAATATCGAACTGTAACCATGAACAGTATTCTTACACCAGTAACCATGTAATTGTGACCATGTAACGGTAAAACTATAATGGTGATCTTTTAGAGTTGACCATATAGTAGTGACCTTGTAGAGGTAACCTTATGGTAGTTAGATATGTATCAGTGACCTTTGTAACAGTGACATCTGTAACGGTAGCCTTATAGTGATAACCATGTAGCTATTTCCTTCTAGCGGTGACCATATAAGGGAAAGATTTTAACTATAACTATCTAACGGTAAGCTATGTAATTGTGACTATGTAGTTGTAACCTTGTAAAGGTAACCCCTGTACATAGATAAATTCTACTCTGTAAGCTTAACCAAACAAGTAGTGATATTGAATGTATATGAATATTACTCTATAGGAACATAAAATATTAGTAAAACATTATTAGCATAGAATGAAGATATGTATCTCACTTAAATGAAAACAGGATTTGGGGTTATAAAAATATGACTTGAAATTATAAAAATATGATTTTGGGTTATCAAAACAGGTGAGTCCTACAATCTCCCCATTTTTTATAATAACATATTATGGCAATGATAATATATTTTAATCAAGGTTAAAAAATATGCTAATGTCCTTGAATAAGTGGATTTATGTTTTGAATATTTTCTCCTCCGTGAATGACTTCTCCCTGTTTTATCCTTTAATATTTTCTCCCACTATGTGATTAACAAAAAGCGTATAGAACAAAAAAATAAATAAAAGATAGACTATTGATTAGTTAAACACATGTAAAGTATACAAAAAATTGTATACATGAATCCTTATCAACTAAGACAGTCGACACTCAATCCACATCAGATATACCCATAAGAGCTTTGTCCATGGAGACTGAGGATGCAAGTGCTGAAGGTGGAGGGATAGGCCGAGGTATGGCAGCTATCATGGTAGTAGGAGCTACAACAGAAGCATCAATAGACCTTTAGTGAGTAGATCGCTGAGGAATCGAGGGAGTCATGAATCTGATTGCCTGGGCAGGATTCATCAAAGGTGAAGCACTGGTGGAACCTGATGTACCAGAAGAAAGAGGCAAAGCAGAAGGAACTATGATTGGAGTGTAGTCCATAGGAAGGAAAGGAAATAGAAGAATCCTAAAGTCCATAATTATACTTCCACCTCTTTACATATCAGAAATAAAAGCATCCTTATTCTCCATTAATTTTTCCAATGCATGAGTCAATTCTATGAGTCTGTAAACCTAATCTTTAAAGGCATGACTGACAAGTGGTATCCTTAAGTTTCCCAACAACAACATGAAGTGACCATCCATATAATGTTTTGTGTAAACCCATTTGTAGTAGAAGATATCTTGATCTTTGATTGCCTTCTAATCCTAAATAGCTTACCTTAAATCGTTTCCGACAAGATTATGAATTTCCCTAGTGCTGGAAATGACCAGAGAGTATGAGTAACTGCAAGAAGAGAACCTTAAAACTTCTTCGTGAACAATTTTCTTGAAGGAATTGTTGTCAAATGGAGGAGAGTCTGAAGCAGAAGCAGATGCAGCTAGAGGATCCAGAGAGAAGGTCACTATTTCTTTGAAATACTTGTTTAAGCCACTGATCAACCATTTGGCATCATCATCTTTCCCTTTCACATGTGTTTACTTATATTTCATAAAATCCTCTAACACTTTGACCATTTTATGAACTATAATTTTAACATATGTAATTTCTCTATCCACCTGATTATTTATTTCCATATAAGCATCTAATTTGGCAACAGACTGTTTCACTAAGTCCATAGATTCTGCATCTCTTTGATTTGAATTTGGAATTTCCTTAATTCTAGGAGTAGAGTAGATTGAATACTAGATTGCATTTTGGCTATGTCAGATGCTAAATTCTAATGAGCTAGAGAAACAACCTTTTCCAATTCTTAGGACCTATCCTTATACAGTTATTGCAGGTCAGATTTCAAGGATTCAAGATCGGACTTTGTCACATAATCCTGAGGGAAAGAATTATCTGAAGGGAAAATGTGAGGTTTGGAAATGAGGGTCTTATATTAGGCCTCTCATCATATGATTTATCATAGTCTTGACCCAACACCATAAATCCAAGGTCCTCAGAGCCTTTAATCAAATAAAAAATAGAAAATGAACATGTAACTGCAGGTTCATCCCCCTAAATTGATGTAATCTCTTGATTGGCCACATTCATTTCCTCCAGATCTCCTAGATCAACTGCAACATCATGAAGGTTCACTTCCACTTCCTCCTCAAGATATTCAACCACTTCCAAAACAGGTCCAGCCTCAATTGAATCAGCAGCTTCATCTTGTTCTCCATTTTCTACCCTTTCTATATGTCCTATTAAAGGACTTAGACTTAGATATTCCTCTTCTTTTTCAGCAGTAGCTATCTCCTGGTCAGCATGACTTAATTCAGAGTCCTCATCCCCATTTGAGGTATCTCTAACTTCTCTTAAGACAATTTCATCACCATCTTCTTCACTAGATTCCTTATCACTATCCCTTAGGAAAGCATCCCTTCTAAGAAATTTTTTTGGTGTGCTAGGTGCACCAAAGGATAAAAATGTCACACAAGGATTGGAGGGAAGGCCAGGGTCACTTCTATCATTTACAGGGGAGTCCACTCTTCCTTTCACAACATCAACTTCCTCTTCTTCATCTGAGTAGGCATGCTCTCATTCATTGTGCTTAAGACCAAGGTCTCTCTTATTCTTAGGCCTAGTAGGATGAGTCACTGGATTAAACTATTCATACACCATAGACTCATCATTATCTCATTTTCTTATCCATGGATTTTATATAATCTTCATGATCTTGAAAACCACATTGGAGATGTAATGGTTATCTTGTAAAACAATAATTTCTTCCTTATCTTCAGCAACTCCTTCCACGTTCAACATTTGAGGTATCATCTTGTCATGGAATAGGGCATTTGATTTCGAACTAGGCTTGGCCATGTCTTCATGTTGAATCATCAACAACCTACATAGGTTGATCTTATGTCCATGCTTTAGAAAATACAGTATGAATATGTCATGATACTTCAAAACAGTGAAGTCCCCTCTCCTGGACTTAAAACATGCTGAACAAATTTAAAAATGATATTATCCTCTCCTACCATTTCAGTAGCAATGACATTCCTAGAAATTCCATTCCTTGTCTACACAACTAATGATCTTTCATAGAAAAAGAACTCACTAGTGGGAGGCACCACTTTTGAGTAATATTCATGAATTCCTTCATTAGTAATCCTTAAAAAATTAGACCATTCAGCAGAGGAGAAGCATAAATTTACTCCCTTTACTCTGGAGGTCATCTAGGGATCATTCTCAAACTATCCGAATTTTAGATACTCATAAAACTCTTTCACTAACTTTGCTTAATAGGGTCCATTGTTGTTCGCAAAACATTCAACTTAACCTTGAGCTTCCACTGCCTTAGGAACCAAAGATCGACTCGAATGTAGCCACTCTGAACATAATTATTTCTATACTTCTTTTTCTCTTTTGGATAAATTTGGATTTAGTACCTTTTCTACTGCCTGGATTCCTCTACTCGACTCAGCTCTGGGTCTCTTAGGATCAGGTGTGTCTCCTTCCTCATTGACCAGCGACCTCTTCAATCTAGCCATTAATCCGGAGCAGTTTGAGGATTCAGTAGAGGTTTAGGTTCTGATATTGTAAAGCAAGTGGATCAAAAAAGGGTTTCATGTGGATTGAAATTTTGTATGTTTTATATTTTTATCATTTAGGGAACTAAAAAATAGATAAAATAAATAAATAATAGCAGAAAAAGGTTTCTGATTCCGGTTGAGAGCACACAAAACACAAAGTCCTGAAATTCGAATGTATATTGGTAAGGAGGTATCTGTATGGTTTAATGGTGAGGTCCTAACAGTGAGGTCATAATGGTGAGGTTCTAATAGTATGGTTCTAACAGTGATGTCCTAACAGTGAATTTCTAAAAGCAAGGTCCTAATATTGAGGTTCTAATAGTGAAAGTTTATCATACCTAACTCATGTCATATGTAGTTTAACGTCTCAGAATTTAAATGCCTTGTGAATATATTAACCAATTGGTGTTCAGTACCAATTAATTCATGAGTGATATCACCTTTTTGAAAATGATCTCCCATTATGTGATGTCTTACATCAATATGCTTTTTCCTAACATGAGATACTGGTTTTTTATGGATGATAATTGAACATGTGTTGTCACAGTTTATAGATACATGTTTGAATTGATATCCATACTCTAGTAATGTATGTTTCATCCAAAGAATTTGAGCACAACAACTACAATCAGCTATATATTATGCCTATGTAGTAGATAATGAAACCGAATTCGGTTTCTTACTACACCATGATACTAGTGACATGCCTAAATTGTGACAGGTTCCAGAGGTTCTCATTCTTTAAAACTTGCAATAAGAAAAGTCTGCATCTGAATAACTTATTAAATCAAAAGGATGTCCTCTTGGATAAAATAGTCCTAAATTTATAGTAAACGTGAGATATTTAAAAATCATTTTAACAGTAATTAAATGAGACACTTTGGGATTGGCTCTAAATCAAGCACACATACAAACACAGAACATAATATCAGGTCTTATAGTAGTATGATAATCTAGACTCCCAATTATACCACTGTAATTAGTTTGATCCATTGGTTCTCTAGTTTCTTTAGCATCTAATTTGAAAGTGGTACTCATAGGTGTATCACTACCTTTAGAACTATTCATACCAAAACGTTTTAAAAGATCATTAGTATATTTACGTTGATTTAAGATAATACCATATTTGTTTTGAAAAATTTGAAATCAGAGAAAAAAATTTAGTTCCCCCATTAAACAAATTTCAAATTCATCTTAAATTATTGTTGGGAAATTAGTACATAAATAATTTCTAAAAGATCCAAAAACTATATCTTCTACACATATTTTTACTATTAAAACTTCTTTTTAAATCCTTTTAATAAAGTTGGTCAGATCTATTATCCCTTTTGTAAAACCTTTTGAGATAAGAAAAGAACTAAGTCTATCATACCAAGATCTTGGGGCATTATTTAGACCATATGAGTCTTTAGAATGTTTAAAAACTCAATTTGGAAATTAGAGATTTGTAAATCCAGGTGGTTGTTTAACAAATACATATTCAATTATATATCCATTTAGAAATGCACTTTTTACATCCAATTGATAATGTTTGAAATTCAGATGAACTGCATAAGAAGGTAGTATTGATAATGGCCTCTAACCAGGCTACATGTGAAAAGGTATCATCATAGTATTTTCATTTGTTATTATTATACCCTTGTGCAACTATTATAGTCTTGTTTCTAACTATATTACCAGACTCATCAACTTTGTTCCAAAACAGCCATTTAGTGCCTATGGTCAAAGTGTCCTTAGGTCTGTCTACTAATTACCAAAACTTATTTCTCTCAAACTAATTCAATTATTCTTGCATATCCATTAACCAAAATTCATCATTGATTGCATCATTGATATTTTTAGGTTCATGATGTGAATGAAACTCTTGAAGTTCAACCGGGTTTCTCAATGAAGCTCAAGTTTGTGTTCCTAGATTTAAATCAGATACTACAACATCTAAGTGACGATTCATTAGTGTTCGAATACCTATAGAAATAGTTGAACTATACTCCTCATGATTTTCTATTGGTTCAGGCTCAACAGGTACAGATTATAGAGGATTTCCAGAACTAGTTACTTTTACAGGAGGTCACTATCATTATCATTAAGGATTAGAATTGACATATCTTCCTCAAGATATTCAATGTAGTTTTTGTGTTCATGTGTATCAGTCTCATTAAATTTGACAAGAATTGATTCTTCCACACATGTAGTTTTCTTATTGAACACTCTAGAGGCATTAATCGAGATCGAGTAACCTAGGAAATTTCCTTCATCACTTTTAGATGCAAAATTGTCATGATTATCTTTAGTATTATGGATAAAGACTTTGGAACCATAAACTCTAAAGTAATTATCTTTAGGTTTCCTATTTTTCCAATGTTCATAAGGGGCCTTCTTATGAATTGGTCTAATCAAGGTTCAATTGATAATGAAACAAGTTTTATTAATAAATTCATCCAAAAAGTAAATCGGAAAATCATATTCATTGATCATTGTCCTAGAAATCTGTAGAAGAGTCCTATTTCTTCTTTCTATGACTACATTCTGTTGAGGTGTTCTAGGAGTAGAAAAGTTGTGACTATAGCCATTGTGTGAGCAATAAGATTCAAACTCTTGATTTTCAAACTCCCGACCATGTTCACTTCTCAAGGATTAGATTCTAAGTCCACTATGATTTTCTAAATACCTGGAGTATTAGATAAAATAAGAACAAGCTTCACTTTTATGAGTAATAAATTATACCCATATGTACCTAGAGAAGTCATCTATAGGAACCTAAACATAGTTCTTCCCATTTAGACAAGAAAATATTGATGGTCCACACTAATCCATGTGAACCAACTCAACTGGTTGAGAATTAGAAAATTCATTCATTGGTTTGAAATAAATATTGTGTTGTTTTACTTTTAGACAATGATTACACACTTTGTTAAGAGAGAATTTTAATTTTGGTTTTTCTCTAACTAAACCTTTCCTAGTCAGTTTTCTAAGTGAGTTCACATTACAGTGTTCTAGTCTTCTTTTCCACAACCAGGATTCCTTATGAAACAAATTTAAACAAGAGACATTTTTCTTAGCTAAATAATTTATGTTAACAACATATACATTCTCATTTCTAGGAGCAGTAAATATTAAATAATTTATAGAAATTAAAATATTAAACGCATCATTTTCAAACATAACATTAAATCCATCATCCCACAATTGAAAAATACATAGAAGATTGTATTTTTACCCATCAACAAAATGTACTTTTGAAATTAATACAGTATTATAATTTCCAATCTTACCTAGGTCGATGATTTTCCATTAAAAATCATCACAAAAAGTGACATATCCACCGTCAACCTTGAATAGGATTTTGAAACATCAATATTATATTGTCATATGCCTTGAGCATCCACTATCCAAGTACCACAATGCTTTACAGGACCTCTTTAGACAATTTTCCTACAAAACAGATTAGACATTGGGTAACATTGGTACCCTTATTTTCTTGGGTCCTGATAGGTTTGCAAGGAGAACATTGGGAACCCAAAATTGTCTCACAAATTTTCTATAATCAGCAGATATATTTTTTTTACATAATCACTTTGTTCAGTTCTTTAGAGAATTTTTTTTCAAGTAGTGGTAAAGAACATGAACTAGTTGTGTATTGTCTATATTTTGGAATAAATTTAGTTTTAATGATCCTTCTCTGTCCGAAATGATATCTAAGACCAGTTGTATAATTTGGGGTGATCTGTTATCCTAGAAACTGAGTTGAGGTATTTCTTACTGCATTAAATTTTTTACGATCTGTTCATAATTTCTCATTGGATAATTTGAGTTCATTATTTTCTTTTAATAGCTGACCACATTTTTACTTATCAATATCTAGATCAGATTTATAATTTCTATTTAAAGCATGTTCTCTTTTGAATAATTTATATTCAACCTAGAATTCATTGAAAGTATCCTCAAGCATTCCAAAGTATTCAAATAGTTCATCCATAGTTATATTTTCATCATTTTTTTATTCACCTTCTTTACTCGAATAATAATCATTTGGCATAGGGGAATTAGGTGTTACCTTATATGTTTTTGTCATGAAACATAAGTTGGCATGATTGTATTGTTCACTATTAGAAGCATCAGATCCACTGGAGCTGTCTTCTAAAGCACTTCATGTAGAATTCATATCCTTTTTATAACCTTTGCCCTTGTCTTCATATTTCTTCTTAAATTTCAGCTTGGGGCACTCTGCCTTCACACGACCTTTTGGTTTGCACACATAAAATATTATTTCATTTTAGTTGTCATTACATTTTCTATCTTTCATCTATTTTTCTTTACTATCATAATTTCCATTGTAGTTTGACTTCTTAAAGAATCTCTTCTTTTATTATAACTTTTTAAACCTTCTAGCAAGATGAGACATCTCCTCATCACTGTCTGAATCTTCACTTTTGGAAGTATCTACATGAGCTTGAACATTTTCTTTATCCTTGTTCATTATGGTAGTAGTCTTAAATGCTACATATTTATTCCTTGGTTCTTTATATACTTCTTCATTCACCTTATATTCTTCTTCATACATCAGTTGATTTCTAATTAGTTATTTCCCTAGTAGCTTACTTATCTCACAAGATTCTTAGATTGAAATAGATGTTCCTCTCAATATGTCAGGTAGACATCGAAGCAGTCTCATAATCTGGTCTTTAATATCTAATGGTTTTCCATGAATACTCATAGTATTCACTATTTAATTGAACCTGATATACATTTCAGAGATAGGTTCATCAGGATTCATTTTAAAATTATCATATTTAAAAGTGTATGTATTTAATATCATTACTTTAACATTGGTTGTTCCTCCATGAGAAATAGCTAATGTATCCCAAATTTCATATGGAGTTTTACAAGATGATATTCTATTGAATTCATCAGCACATAGAGAACAGTACAAAGCATTAATTTCAATATAGTTAATATTATATGTGGCCATAGTCAACTAAGACCATGTGTCTCTAGTAGTAGAAGGTAATGTATGTTATTCTTCAATTATGTCCCAGATTTCACGTCCAATGCTCTCTAGATATATTTTCATTTTTAATTTCCACTAAGCATAGATATTACCATTAATGAATGGTGGCCTATTAGTAGTAGAACCCTTAAATCTAGTTTCTATAGTTACTTAGAATTTAAAGAACTGAATATTTAGATATGACAGAAATTTTAAGATCTTTAAGATATAACTAAAATCAAAGATAAAAAGAATTTGATGGATAAACAAAAAGAGTCATCTGATAACAAATTTTAGTTGGAGTGGATACTCAAGAGGGGGGTGAATTGAGTTCCAATATAAATTTCTATTAAAAACATATGGTTAAGAAAACCCCCAATTAAAAAACATCCCAGTTAATTAACGCAGTAGAAATGTAAATGATCAATTGATCAACAAGTTTCTAAAAGGGTGATTAATCCTCAGATTATTCAGTGTAGTACACAAAGTTAACTTTTGAAACAAGTTTACTGAATTAAAAAAAATACACACACTAACCAAAACTATCTATCAATGTGTTAGAAAAAAACAGTTTAATATTTTAGAAAATATAAGTATCAGATAATATCAAAACAGAGTATATGAGGAAATTCACAACAATGTAAACAAGGGGTTTAGTCTCAAGTCGAGTCCTAATCCTCTCCACTTGGTGATAACCTGCCACAAAGCAGGTTATATTAAAACATTATACACAGTCTGTATTGGTCTTTACAGCAGTTTTCAAAAACTGTTCAGAAAACACACCCTCTACAACTATTCTTTATTTGGAAAACAAACAATACAGACCACACACAGTCTCTTCTACAGTTATACATGGGAAATATAGAGAATTTGAATTTTCATGTGAGTATATTTAATATCTTCCAGTTTAAGAACAAGGGACATTGTGCGATAAATATAGTTGAATACACTTCTCAAATTTGTGAAAGAAAAAACACAATATAGAAGTTATGATGAAAAGAGTTAAGAAGGATCAATGTGTTTGTAGATCAGCTCTTAACTCATTGGAATGAGTATCATTGTAGCTCGAGACAATCACTAGAATTTGTTTCCAAAACAGAGTGTCACAACTCTAGGTTCTATCTTTCAGTGTTCTGTTTATTATGTTTGATCAAGAGTTGATGAGGAATATAAGGCAATAATTATTTTAACCTAGAATGATCTTCGTGATGCTTGTGGGTTTAGGATCATAGTGCTGGATGGTTCGGATTTTTTGATCAGGCGAGTAATCTCTATAACACTTCTAATGCAACCCTTTCTCTATGTCTACGTATATGTTTCTCTTTTTGTTTGTGTCCTTCCACACACTTTCTCATTTTATGGTATTCCCTTTTTATATTTGAGGTCTGATAATGGGAATGAGTAGATCATGTGCATGCTTTCTTGTACCTTGTACTATCCATGATATTGTCTCCTGAAACAGTCACAATCATCATTAATTAATTTCAGAGCATTTATGTTATCAAAAATTTCCGTTAGAATATTATTGGGAAATTGAAAAAGTATGAAAGTGTAAGCATCGCTAGACTGGTAAAAGTAGCCTTCATATCGGTAGGCTTAAAAAGTATGTGCACATCCGCAATATTCATCACTGACCTTTAATAGTATTCTCACAGCAATAACCATGTAACGATGAACTTGACACGGTAAAACTATTATGGTGACCTTGTAGTGGTGACCATATAGAGGTGACCATGTATTGGTGAGATATGTAATAGTGAAATCTGTAATAGTGTCCCATGTAACGGTAGCCTTGTAGTGGTAATCATGTGGAGGTATTCTTTTACCAGTGACCATATAACGATAAGCATGTAATTGTATCTATGTAATGATAAGCTATGTAATAGAGACTATGTAGCTATAACCTTGTAACAGTAACCACTGTACATTGATAAATTCTGCACTGTACGCTTAACCAATCAAGCAGTGAGATAGGTAGTATATGAATATTTCTATATAGGAAGATGAAATATTAATAAGACGTGATTAGCATAGAATAAAGACATGGATCTCACATAAATGAAAACTAGATTTGGGATTATAAAAATATGATTTGTGATTATAAAAATATATGATTTAGGATTATCAAAATAGGTGATTCCAACATAATGTATCCCATATTATAAGAAGTTGCCTACCAGATATATTATTTAATTAATATTAGTCTATATTCAATAATGTTACAATGATTAATTTGAATTTATGCAGCCTCATATTATTTGATACAATAAAACCACTCCACTTTTGAAATAAAATTATTTGCTAATAATATTTCTTATTATAGAAGTTTTTATGATCCAACATCCTCCAATCACCTACAATAAATCCCTAATATATGATAATTACTAAATTTTTTTTTCTTTTGTGAGATAATTTTTATTCACTACATCCTCATGGAAATAAGAATTTATCTTAAAGATATATAGCCCTTATATTAATTGAAAAAGCAAGTACTTTTACACATTAGAGACTCAATTGTGATGGTTTCACTAACTCACTCACATTCTCTCTTAGAATATCTCTATCATAGTACCACTAATGGGCCGTTATAGAATCTAAATGTGTCCCAAGGTCATGAACATATGGAAGAGACTACATATTTTTGTACATGGATGTAATTACATACACACTAATAGGGTATTTTGAACAAATTATTCTGTCATTCTGTAAAATCTTCCATTAAATCTACTAAAAATAGAAAAAATCGAGTTTTTACTCAAAGTCACTCCCAAATAATTGAATATACATGGGTAGAATCTCACATAAGGGGACCTTATTTTCATTTCCCCTAATATTACTGATTCAAAAATAGCTCCACCATCTATAAATTATGGTAGTTTATGATTTTTTATGAGGACATCAAGAACTTGTCCCTATGTTGTTTGATGTGGTACTATTATAGGTTATGAGATAATTATATACATTTGTTAATAGATTTAGAAATAAATAAATGTCATTATGAATGCGAACCTTCACCCACCATGGAAGTAAAATGTTTTTTGGTCTTATAATCTTATGTTGTGTGGTATTGATATTTCATATTTATTTTATTACCGCATTATTAGTAATGTAAAGTGGATATTAATTCACTTACACCACATCATCATCTTTTCCATTTGAGGGACTCCATTCAATTACCCTTGTAAAAAATATTTGGGGTAAAGTCGACCTTTAGGTACACTATACACTCTGGTATAGATATATACATAGCTATTAGATAATTATATTATATTCCCTTATTTATTTCTTGATGATTTTATTATATATAAAAAATGATGTTTATTATCATGGTTGATAAGTGAGGTAAATAAATGAAAGAAACATACCTCCCTCCAAAAAAAAATTTGTAGAGTAATATATATTTATAGATGATAAAAATTTCCTTAATATCTCCTGTAATGTCACTCATTCTGTCTAAGAGATTCAATGTATCATCCAAAACGTTCAATTTAAGGACTAATTCTGATATATCGTGAATTCTACTTTTCTATCTCTTTGACGAAATTCCTTCGTTGTGGATCAATATCATGTGATATTGAGTTGTCAGGACACCAAAACCAAACGATCCGGAACAGGCATATTAGAAAACCAAAATGTTTTCAAGAAACATTGAAGATAAATACAAAATAATGATATGGAACCAATACTTACATTACCTTTTAGAGTAGAGATGGTGTTATAATAGTCTCATGTATTCCCACTATTTGAGTTAAATGGAAGAAATTTATATGGGGGGACCACTAGTTATAGAATGAAGAAGACCCCCAACGGGTCATAAGTTAGGTCTTTTAGTTATTCCATATTTGTAAGATAAGGGTACAATTAAGAACTACCCCCATGTGTGGATTTTTGGGGCCTAACATTTGAAAAATATTATCTGTATTCCTAAACTATATTGATATAAAATCTATTATAATTCTGATGAAAGCATGAAAAGTTAATATAGAAAAATAATAACCTTATCTAATGTGGAGATCCAATTAGTCTTCACTTCTTTATAGGTATCCCATTCTTGGGGGGGTTTATTTTTAACACCTTAGGATTTCTTTTTTGTAAATAATACGAAAAATATATTGTTAAACACACTATAATTAGATTAAACAACACAAGATATACTACATAAATATCATTTATTTTAATTGACCATTATAAACTATCCATTAGATTAGTGGTTACGAATATGAGTAACCACATTAGGAAATATATGAAGAATATATACCTAAAAAAATATTTATTAATTATAATAATTGATAATAAATTTTAAATGATAAAAATGAAATCATAAAAGGTTAAGAACAATTAATGTTGAAATGGGAATTTTTTCTATGAAATTTGATTTTCAAAATATTTTGTATTTGAATTTAAGAGATCAATTTATTAAAAAATTAATCGAATTTTATAAAAAGTATTTACATTTTTTCTTAAATTAAAAATTGTCATATGGTGAATTTTTGTTATTTTTCAGAAATAGTTTATTTTTGGGTATATTTAGAAAGATATTAGTTTAAGAAAAATATCTCTTATAAGATATTATTAGGTTATAAGAATGAATTGAAAGTGAATGAAAAAAAATTATAGTGAAAATATATATTTACTAATTTATATGATTCATTTTAAAATATAATTTTGAAATTATTTATCAATTTTTACCATCATGGAAATCTAACTAATGTTTTTTGAATAAATGTTTTTTGGTTCTTCTCAATTTTTAATGTATTCACACGATTCCTTTTAGTTTTCTTGTTTTTAATGAAAAATTATTTTAATTTTACTTAAAAAAATCCATTTCATTTCATGTGAATCAAAATTATTCATTATTTTTTATAAATTCATTTTCATCCATATGTTATCATTTTTCTAAAAATGGTTTTTTATAGTGTGTTGTTAACATATGTTAAAAGAAATTTCTTCAACTTATATAAATTTAATAATTTAAAATTGATTAAATATTTGAATGTATAATAATTAATAATAGGTAATGTGTTCAACTTAATTTATTTTCATAACAATATGTTACTATTGTAAATATATATCACGTCGGTTAGGGGTAAAATGTGTTAAAAGGGTTAAAAATAAAGGGATAAAGCTTCATGATAACACAAAATGCTCTATTAAATCTCATTGGATTGTTGTACATCAACCTTACCCTTATTATCATTAAACAAGTAATATTATAGTGAAATATTAAGTGATTAACTCAAAAATAAGATAGTAATAATTCAAGTATTTACATGTTTCCCAAACACCTCACTAATAAAAGGGAACCACTTATCATTTCTTATTGTAACTTATTAATCCAATTACCATGAACAAGACCTAACCAAATTCCTTCAAAACAATGGTTTTATTGACATAGAGGTATTTATTCTGAAAAAAACCAACCAATGTAGGAATAAGGTGTTTCCTAATAGAGGTTTTACATTTAAGTGGGGGATATAACATGTTCAACCACAATAAAGTCAAAGGTATGGGGTTTTCATCTCAATTGCACTACAATGAAGTATATTTAATTTAATTCACCTTATTTAATTAATATGATATAAATAATTACCATTTTCAAAATTATATATTGACATTCTTATTATTCATTTTATTTTAGTTTTGAATTGATTTTTTTCTTTTAGGGGTTATGATTCCATAGTTATTAAATCGTTAAATGTTTATTTTACAGACTCACTCTAATTTGGGTTTTTTTGAATTTTTAATTTAGGTTGGAATACTTTTAGGATAATTATTTATTAAAGCCCATCTATTTTCACCTTCTATATTTATTTATATAATTTATATGTTTTACTTCAAACTTTTCATCTCATTGTTACTCAAGAATATAAAGTAGTTTTTAAAAAAACAACACTTATGTAATTTTTTTTGGGAATCATACTATTACATATCCATATTCATCATGAAGTTAATTAATGATTTATTATATGATAATTGATTTATACTATTATTTTTATACTATATGTTACGTCATATATAAATTTTTATAATAATATTTTTAATGTTTTTTAATAAGAATTTTTTTAAATTTTTTTAAATTATGAAATAAATTTTCTTTTTAAAATATATTGTTTAAACAAATTTAATCATATCGATGACCATTATTCAATATTTATATTCCACTATAATGTTCTATGTTTTTAAGGAAAAATCATCATTTTTTATTTTTTTTATTTCTATATATTATATCATATAAAAAGAATTGTTTTCTAAATAGTTGAAAAGATTTTTGGAAACAATATATAATATATTTTTTAAAAATATTTATAAAATAGTTATAGAAATTTATTTTTAATGTTTAACTTACATTTCCTCTCTAATTGTCAAAATACATTCCATGACTTACAAACCTTAACTTTTGATTAATTGATGGTCTTTACCATCTCTTACTAATTCATGGACTATACCTTACCTTAATATCATTATATTTTAGTGATCATGTTATATATTAATATTAGTTATTCATTTGACATTATATTACTCCCTAAAACCAATGGTTTATTTATCAGAGTTATATTCATTATAATTTTTAGTATTTTGATATTTTCATTATTGTATATTATATAAGTATACAATTATTGTTTAAGGAAGATTATTTAGTAAGATATTTCAATTTTTAGTAAATATTGATGTTCATTATTATTGATTCAATATGTATATTTAATTAATAATAGGGAATATTGATAAATAATTTTTTTCTATTTTATATATGAGGAATATATAAATTGTATTAGATTAATTGGTGGGTCCAAATTATAAAAAGACCCTCGATGCCTCGAAAGGACTCATGAAACAAAAACAATTGTTATTTTTTGTTTATACCAACCCATAAAATGAAATTATATTGGAATAATGATTTAGTATTATATAAAAATTATTATCCTAAGGCCTTGAGGAATGTATAATGTATTGTCACAAGATCCTAATAGAAAGGTTCATTATGACTTGGAATTGGGCCTTGTAGAAAATATCATGATGTATGAAATAATATATTTCATTCATTATGTTTTTAGTTATTGTTATCCATACGATTGTTATGTTGGTATTTTCAAGGGATATGTTTTGAAAAACAATTTATTAACTAAATGGCATGTTTATCTGATATAAACTCTTTCATATTGCACATTCTGTATCTACTCTTGATAGCTTTTAATTAACATTTTCCAATACTAATAATATAATCTCACCCTTTGTTGTGTTTTTATTTCCCAATGATATAAATAAAGGATCTTTAAATGACCAATAATGATGTAAGAAAACATTTGATTCTATGTTTTATTTTCCAAATTTTATATGTAAATATTTTATTTCTTTAGTATCATTCGACTACTAATCTAATCTATCATTCATGTCATGATCCTATGTATCTTATACCAAAGCAATATATTTAACATTGTCTCTAGGATACTAGAGGTGAAGTTGATAAATTGTGAATCAAATTGATGTTAAATAGGACATCTAGATACTATATTTTAAAATAAAATTGATAGAAAAAGAATTTTTATAAAGAATTTTAATGTTCAATAAAAAAATTTAATTCCAATTTTATAGAAAAATATTCCAGATGTTTTGAACGATTTATGTGTGTGTAAATATTTAGTGATATCTATAAGAAAATGGACGTGAAATTGTAACATCACCCACAGTTAATATAAATATTTTCCATCATATAAAGTCAATATTGATGGTTTTTAGATGAATATATTATGATTATATTTGGGTCATTTTCTCAAGTTATGTCCAATAACCTTACATATTTGATGGAACTGATTTATTTTATTCATAGTGCAACGATATTTGAATGCATCATATGGTAGAAGCCTTCATCCATTAATGGAAATACTTACCCATTGTTAGCAAATCACTGGTTCAAGTCCCTTCAAAATATATTATTAGTTTTCATAAAATTCAAAGTAATGGGTTATTCTATAATTATAATATCTAAAACAATATACAAATCATTGATTTTCATTGATTCAAAATAACAATGATGATGAGGAGATATAGGGAATGAAATGGAAAAACTTTATAGTGATTTACTTTAAGAATTATTTTATTAAATTGAAACATGACGATATGAAATAAAAATTACATAATTTAATATATAAGGAAAATTAATGTTATTTTATTATAAGGAAGACATTATGATATTTACAAATAATACATCATGTTACATTCATAATTCTAAAATAATTATTGATTATTTATTTGATGGGATTATGTAGATCAATAAAAATATTTTATTTTACAAAAATGATTACCATGTGATGATATTGTATATATTTAAATAAATATAGAAAAAAATCTCTGGGTATTATATTTTCAATTGAAATAATGAGAAGAAGATTACATCTGAGCACCATGAAAAAATTTTATCACAGGAAAAAACTATAACAGTAGAACATCCAACATGTGGAAAATGTGGAATAAAATTATAAAGTTTTAAATTCAAGTGGAGTATATTAAATATTTTTAGATAAATTAAATAAGGCTCATGAATGTAATGGTAATAAAAAAGCCACATATATATAGCGCTTCAACTGTTAAGAGATATGCAAATATTTGAATAAACTTTACATGTATAGAATATTATTTTGATAATTTCATTATTGAATATATTTATATATTATCTATATATTATATATGGGATATGGTTATTGGAATTAATTTTCAGTCATTCATAGAACTATCAATGAAAATGAGTTATTTGAGAAGTTCATCATGAGTGATTTTTGGAATTATAAGTTTTTTTCATTGAAATATTTTCCCCTAGGATAGAATATTTATTGTAATTTCTAAGAATAGGAAGACCCATGTCACCATATATAAACATTATTGTTTGTTTTTGTATTATGTAAGGGTAATATTAGTAATTAATTTATAAATATGTTATTATGATGTATTGAAACATGGTACAGAATATTCTAAAGAGATTTAGGGGCTTAATGATAAATTTACAGTCTTGGGTGTTATTGTAATTATTTTGTAGATATTACTCCTCAAAATTATGGTTTAATTTGATATCTAGTATTTTTAGTCATGGTATAAACATTTTTATTTAGTAAATATCTATTATTATACGAAATCATTAGTGAGGAAATATTTCATTCAATAGGGACCTCTATCTTATAATTTATCTCATATCCCATGAGAGTTTTTCTGTACTTTCAGCAGGACGTATTATTATTTTGCAGTCATAAATTAAAATATTATATTTCATAGAGGTTCAAATTTTATTTAATAGCTTATGAAAGATATAAATTAGGTATATTTTCCTATAATTCATTAAACTCAAGTAATGGAAGATAAATCAATCAATTTTTGGGTAGAGAGTATAAAAAATCAAGGTCTGCTTTGAGAAAAAAAATTCACAATTAAGTTTTTTATAAAATAAAAAATTGTTATATAGAAATTTTATTAATTAAATAATATGTAACCTTGTCATTCGTGACCTATAAAAAAATTCTTGATAAAATCTATTATTTTTCCATGATATTGTCCAATATAATTAAATTTTAAAATATGATATTTATGTAAAGAGGGGATAATGTGACAACCCAATATTTTATTTTATGAATACTATGAATTAATAGTTAATGAAACAAAAAACCCCATGTTTAAATGACTATGATATACTACAAATATATTATTATTTTAATAAGATGATTATAACCTAGTCATTGGATTGGCATTTACGAATAAGAGAGAGAACATTTTGAAATATACGTCGAAAATGTTTTCTATAATAAAAATATATTGACACATTAATAGGAAATAAGTTATTAAGTTTTAATTATAATAATTAAATCTCATATATTTTAGAACAGTTAATGTTAGAATGGTTTATGTTTTATAATATCCATTTTTATACATTTTTTATTCACATATAAGAGATATTTATCAAAATTTATGAAATTTAATTTAACAAAAAATATTTTTTTGTATTAGTCATATCTATGTAATCCTTAGGTGATCATTTTGTATTTTTTTGAAATTATTTTTTTTTCTGGGTGAATAGTTAAAAATAACGATTTTACAAATACTCCCACTTTTAAAAAATTATATCAATATTATAATGAACATGATGTTTAAGGAACCATTTTTAAAAGATAAAATATATATTTAATAATTAATTTAATTCATTAAAAATTTTATTTTTCAACTTATAAATCTATTGTTGACATATCTGAAATATAAGTAGTATTTTTATCCAAATTAAAACTAGATCTAGTTCTTCTCTTTTAATCAACTGTTGAGAAGCTATATTTTAATAAAACATACACCTAATTTGATTTAAAATAATCCAATTAATTTTATTTGTATTTACATAATATATTATTTATTTATAAAATAATTATTATGCTTGATAGATAATTTTATAAAAACTATTTCTTCACTGCTTTTTTTTAAATTTTGTTAATAAAATTTCAACCAACTCTTGGAATCTAATTTTTTGAATTTTATTAAGTATTTTTAATTATCAAAATTAATATTAGTTAAAAAATTCAACATAAATTATAGTCATATGTATTAGTAATAATGAAGAAATGTTTCACGTTATTTGGGGGTAAAATGAGTTTAAAGGGTTAAAAATGAAGGGATAATGATTTAAAATAACATAAACACTTACTCAAATCTAACTAGATTGTTGGATTTAAGTAATACCATACTTATCATTATTGTTATGATAATTTGGATCTACTATAATTAAGTAATACACATATTATATAACAATGATTCAAATAATTTTAAGCATTCAACCTACCTCACTTATAAAAGCTATCCTCTCTACGTAATTTTTCCAGACTTCATTATCCACTTAACTTGACCATGAAATTGAAAAATACCATCCAAAATTTTAACTAATCAAACTATAAGTATTTTTATATCAAAAAGGCCAACCCAATAACTATTAATGTGTATGAAAAAGTATGTTTGTTAATGAAGAGGATGTGGTAATGCATCCCACAAAATAGAAATCAAAAGTGATTTATTTTGATCTCAAATACACTATAATGAGATATGTTGTATATTATGCATGTAATATATTTTAAAGGGTTTATAAATTTTCATATTTAAATATTATATCATTAGTTTATCATTATTCATGTTTTTAAAAGATTCAATTCATTTTTTAAATTTTATGGGTATTTGTTTCAAAAGATATTAAATCTATAAAAGAATTATTTTACTATCTTACTCGTATTATAGATTATTCATGTGTAAATTTATGTTTGAATAATTATATAATACTTAATTATTAATACCCGTATATTTTATCCTTTGACTTTTTCTAGGATTTTTATATGTTTTTATCATATGATTTATTCTCTTTTGTACTCAAATTCTGAAAGAATAGTTTCAACAAAACAGAAATTATTTTTCTTTTTTTATTGATGAATCGTTTTATTCTATATCCATATTAATTAAATTATTTTATAAAAGATTTTATTTTATTTGAAAGTATTTTTAATAGTCATTTTATACTACATTTTAATTTCATTACAATGTTTTTAATTGAATAATTTTTATGTTTTCTATACAAGTAGTTTTTTAACATTAAAAAAAATTAAGGAATTTTCTCTTTTTAGGTATAAAAAATGAAAAATTATTCCCACATCTACAACTATTTTTTCTATTTATCTTCCACAAAATATTAATATAGTTTTAAAAAATAGTTTTTTATTATTATATGATTATTATCTTATTTATTAAGTAATAAAAAATTATATTATAAATAATTTAAAATATTTTTGTATATAATTTATAACATCATTATTAGAATAAGGATAAAAAATACATAAGTGAGTTTTTTTAAATATTTACTTCCATTATTATATAAAATTCTTGAAATACCATCATTTATTTCAAAAAAATCAAATCTGATGAATTCATGGTCTTATATCATCTTCTATTGGATGATGGATTATACCTTATTTTGAGATCAATCACATTCTTTTGATCATTTAATCAATAAATATCTATTATTCATTAAAATTATTTTTCACCATTATGCTTTTGTTTTTAGTATTGAAGATATATTCAATATAATTTATATTACATCAATATTTTCTTAACCATATATTATTTAAATAAATTTTTTTAGTTGACAGAATATTATTAAGTAATATATTTCATTTAATGAGGAATATGTTCAATAAAATTGATTGAATAATGATAATCATTTATTGATAATTTATATTGATTATGTAATATATTAATAATTAAACATAAAAGTAATGCATTGGAAATATGGAAATTATGAGTGGATTATAGTTATATATATCCTCTTGGTTCATTGATAGGTCTCAGAATACTAACCATAATGGCTATTACTCATTGTATACTGGCCCATACATTAAAAACGTTAAGGAATAAGTCCTAGTAGTTAAAATACCTTTGCACAAGGAATCAATTGTTTAAAAAAATTATTAGTAAACTTACATGATAGTAAGGATCATCATATGTTGGGATGGGGAGTTAATTTCAAGTTCATGGAATTATAAATTATATAATTCCATGATTATGTATTTAGATATTATTATCCATGTGATTTTTATCTGGATATTTTATAATGGTATATTTGGAATATCCTTTAATTAATAAATTGTACATTGTATTGATTATCAACTCGTACATATTTTTTTATTCATTATATAATCATAATAGATTCCTTTTTATTAATTCCCTTATAAGAAATAAGAACTAACACTTTATTAGGTTTTATTTTACCCAACACATCACGAAAGGATCTTTGAATGATCATTGTGGATATTAGAATGGTTTTCATGCTCTGGTATATTTTTCTAGTATAATATGAAAATCATGTATGTATATAGATTCCCAAGACTTATGAACTGATCTATTTAGTAACACCGCATGATTTTATGATATATTTCCCCTAAAAAAAATTAATTTCTTTCATAGCATGAATTCCACACAACCCGAATTGAAAAAAAAATGTAATATAGTATAGCATTTAAACCTAACCGTTAGAATTTATGTTTGAATATAAGTAACCATATTATGGAAATATATATATATTATTTTTAAATATTGTGTTTATTAATTTATAATAAATATGTAATCAAATTTCAATAAAATCATTTTATGATTCAGAAACACACATTCTTCAAAAATTGGTTTTTTTATTTTCTGCAAAGATATCTAAATTAACATATTCTAATTTTAAAAATATTATTTTATAAAATATTTTTTTTTCAAATAATAATATAAAAAATATAAATTGATAAAATTTTGGGTTTTTGGGTTTTTCATAAAAAGAGTAATATATCCTTTAATAGCTAAAAGATTCAAATTTTACTGAAAAATATATTTTACATTTTATTATTCTCAAAGTCCTATTTTTTTTATTATTTAAAAATTTAATTATATTTTATGAAGCATAATCCAATTAAAGTAATTGGATACAAATTATACTATATTTTTTATAAAAACATTATTATACTTCAAAGTGCATTATTATGGGAATAAAATTCATCACGTCTTGTGGGATTGTTTTAAAATTAATTAATTCCAATTATTGAAACTTAATTTTAAAAAATGGAATATCAATTTTTAATCACAATTTTAATATTATTTAATGATACCACTTTCATTGTTTTCAATTTGAAAACTAACTTGGGAAAAGAAATGTTATTTACCACGGTAAGAGGTAAAAGAGATTAAAAGGGTTATGTCTAGAATGATATGAGTTAAAATAATTAAAAATATAGTTTAAACCCTACTGTATAGTAATATATCTACCATATATGATATTATTTTTGAATATGATTCATTTGGAATTATTTGGTTCGATAAGACACTAATATATTTTAATCTTCTAAAAACCCATGTTCCTCCTCTCTAGCACTTATAAAAGGACATCCCCTCTCCTACCATCTTTTCACTTCATGAGCCTCTTTTCACTACCATAACCTATTTAAATCATTTCCCAACATCCGTCCCCACATCCTTTATTGTTACCCTCCTTTCATGGAATACGATACCATCTAAAAAGAGATTCTCAATGAAAAGGTAGAACTCTTAACTGTGTACTTTCAAAAATATTTATTGTTCTAGCTTCTCTATACATTTGTATCCTTAAAAACGTGATTAATATAGTATCATTAATATACTGATATGTTATTGTGTATATTTATTAACATTTATTCATCACCTTCTCCACAAAATGGGAAATAAAATCACCATTCATGGGTACATGCAGACTACTTCCCAGTGAAGTTTTGAATTTCATATTTTATCCCCATTGTCACGAACCAAGCCGGGTCGCCATCAGACCCAGCACCCGAACCGGTCTACGACGTGGCTGAAGGGCATCTATGTTCCCCACGGGCTGGCATAAGTTCTTAGGTATCAAGAGTAACATCTGGGAATGGTTTACCTGAAATAAGATACATAAAACAATTAACAATATAGATAAACTGAAACTGAAGAACTATCAACTAAACAAGCCCATAAAAAACTTAAATGTCAAAAACTCAATCCAATTACTAAAACGAAATGAAAACAAAAAATACTAAAACTTTGACTCAAACCTCCCGGTAAAAGAGAGGCCACATCAACCCCACTCTACATGAGAATTCCAACTACAACCAAAACCACCATCATAGATTTCAATGCTTCAACCTGAAATTCAAAAGAAACAGAAACTACATACACCCAATGGTGTATGTAGGGTGTGATCCAAAATCCCAGTAGGACAACACCCAATAAAAGGATCCACACATAATTATTAACTGACAAATACATTTGGAATTTTAATTAAAACAAGAAGTAAATGCTTGAATAGATTTAAATAAATCGAGCTTAAGTAAAATAGCTTCAAATGGAAAAACATAACTTAAAACACAAACACATACCCATTGTAAAATAACAAATGTGTCCCACTAATGACTGTAATGTAACAAATGAGTTACAAATATAGGATATACCTCGTGGGTGTTAGCTAGATTGGGTCCCAAGAACGTTGTGTCGTAGAGAAACATGGATTAGAAACCACAACCCTCAGAAAACATGGTTTAGAAGGACACACCCCTCATAAAACATGTCTTAGGAGACCACAACACTCAGAAAGTCATATATTCAGTTGGTGTTTGGATTGTCAGTCTTGCTAGTGAAACCATGTCAATTCTCCTCTGGAACACTAGCCGACTAGTCTTATCCACCCTCAAAGCTACCCCAACGTCCCGCTTTGTGATCAAAAAACTTTCAAGTTCATGTCACACGTCAAACTTATGCATAAAATCCCAACATGGTACTTACACATGCAAAATCACCATTTTCACACCCAAACCAGCTTTTAAAACCATACACATGGTAAAAATATTTTCCAAACATAATATTATTAGGTTATATACACAATTATTCCTTCTTCGCAGTTTAAAGTCACTTATCATTAAACAAACCACAAATTACACACATAAGTACCCTCTTGGAATAAGATGCACACTAAAACATTTTTCAAATAGGTTTCCTACTAGTGATATAATTTAATAAACCATAAAAAAGTATAAAGTAATAGTAAAAGAAGGTCACATGGATTTACACACAATAATGTAACAATATATACCTTCAAATTCATTCTAACATCACACGCACTCGAATAAAATTTTAAAGTGTGACATGCACCACAGTAATAGTTTTATAGAAATCCTTTAACTATATGTAATAAAAAAATTTAAAAACCACATAATTTAATAAGACGAAAGTAAACCTTTAAAAAATGTAAAATTGTCACTTGGATTTACCCACTAAACTCTAGAAAAAACTTATTTTTTGACCAAATGCATGCAATGTTATGTCAAAAATACAGTTCGCACCACTTGTAAAAATCAATAAGAAAACAACACAATTTAAATATTACTAATAGAGTTCTAAAAATAAAACACACACATAATATAAACAACCTAGAAAACAATTTCCAATGAAAATCAAATTTCAAAGAAACCCATCATTGCAATACACAAATTATTTAAATAATATGATAAAAAAAAGTTAAGCCTGCAAATTAATTCATCAAATAATAATTAAATGTGTCAGCACCTACCTCAAGGTCAAATCCCCGAATGTTGTTGTGAAATCTTCAGATCCTAGCATTAAACCTCAATCGCGCCCAGTTTTCACCGCATGGAACTTAGTGTGATATCAAACTCACAAATCAACCCAATTACAAAAAAAAATAGAAACCCAAAAAACATGTAATTTCACCCCAATAATTGATGAAACAACATGATGAGGGCATACACACAATTGGTGAGGTAGTTGGAGGCTGTTTGGGGCTTAATAGAGGCCCCCAAAGGTGCGCTGTGACGCAAAAAGTGGTCGGATGGGGGGCACTGGTGGTGCCAAGAAAAAATTGAAGTAACCCCTATTACTCCTTCATGGTCTTGAAACCTGAAAAATACAGCAATAAAAATGAGATAAAAGGATATATTTCTAGGAATTTTTTCATGCAAAAGATATTGTATCCTACATTCCAATAGAATGTTGCGGGCCTCTAACACATACAGTGAAAAAATTCTTACAAATTCTCTCAAGGAAAACCCCACACAGGTGGAGCACAGAACATGATTCCCACGAGGGTAGTAGAGGGACAGTGGGGCGGTGGGGTGGAGGTCGTTGGATGAAACAGGTCGACGGTCGGTGTTTCGGGGTTGGCTGAGGAGCAGGGGTGCGTCTGGTCCGGTGATGGGGGCGCGCAATAGCGGTGTGTGCCATGAGTGGAATGGAGGTTGAGGCGCGAGGTGGGTTCGGCTACTGTGGAGTCCGACGAGCATTCTAGGTCAGGGATGATAGACATTGGAGAGACATATATAAGGAGCACAAGGATTTTAAGGGGGGATAGGTTGCATGATGGGAGCAGGGAGGTAGGAGAACGACGTGCTGACTTTGTCGCCAAATGAGAGACTAGTCAAGAGAGAGGAGAGAAAGGCAGCTGCGAGTGGCTGGCTAGAAACCTAGGGTGTGGTGCGTAAGGCTGCCTAGAGAGATGTAGTGTGAGATTCTAGGTATAGAGGAGGGTGTGACAGCGGTGGTACTATTGATCAGTGGGAACTGTTGCGGTGACAGGGAACTGTAGCGGTGGCAGTACTGTGCAGGTACTGTAGTAGCCGGGTTACTATTCACAGAATGTGAATTGGGCCATAAATTTGGACAACAGGCTATGTAATTGGATACAATCCCACTGGGACTTTAGGCTATGTAATGGGTCTCCCTCTACCCAGTTCAAGAGTTCTTTGATTTGTTAATAAAAATGAGGCTTCGGCCCCAACCTTAAAAAAAGAGTGATAAAAGAATAAAATAACATAATTTTCATCCATATAAAAATATTTAAAAAAATACTCAATAATAATTAATATTATCCTCAAATAATAATAATATTGTTATTATCTATAAAAAGATTCATTATATTTGTTATCACTCTTCTTATTTTATTATATTTTTCGTTTACAACTCATTTATTTTTATTTCTTCATTATTAATTCATTTCATTTAATTGGTTTAACAACGGTATGCATGCGAGGAACCGGGAGAGGCCGTGCAGAGACCTAGATGCGGCTGGCTGGCTTTGACAGTGGTGTGTTGAATGCTATAAATGCCAACAATGTCTGTTTTTAAATAAGGACATGAAAATTTAATTTGGACTTCAAACCGAACTACCTGGTTCCCAGCTAAATAATAATATAGATAATTTATAAATGAAGGGTGTGCCAATTCTCCTCACTATAGCGCTTTCTGTCTTCAGAAATCCACAGCCCATGCTGAACCACTAGAGTGTAAGAGACACACATATGGATCAAAAATCATTCCCATGAAAAACGATTGAAGTGGAAGGTGAACCATGCTCAGATAAATTGACATAAATGACAACCTACAGAAACCCATAAAACACATTTCACTATTCATCACCGGCCCCAAAGAGTTATAACACCTCTAGTTGATTGATCAAGTATAGGAACTATTGAACTCGTGAGAACCAGCTTCACAAACCGATACACCTCACGTACCATAGAATGAAAACCCCACTGTTTGATTAGAAGGAACAAACCAGATCAAACCAGATTCCAAGACCACTCTTATAACCTACTACCAAGTCACATCTAGGAGCATGAATAAAAGGCCAGAATGGGAAAAACTCGAAGGGGATCTTCGACCATTAGAAGCCTACTGACCCTCAAGACAAGATTGTAAAATAGACCCGGGGAGGCCCGAGAGGACTCTCCACCATAAGAATTGGATAATATAGGATTTTATTAGGTGGTGTATTTAGCAAGACCCTCAATGGGTCTCACAACCATTGGCACTAAAAAACACAAGAACTCAGAGGCTTCCGGGAACTGACCCGACACCCCCCCCAAAGGGCTGGGTGGGTGGGTCCCAACCATCGGGTGTCAAACCCAGTACAAAAGAAAATCCAACATCTCAACATCCTGAGATAAGCACCACTCAAATATGAAACCAATTTAACCAACAGACCTCATAAGTGCCACTAAAAGTGATTACATCCAATGGGAGGAAGCCGCCAAGACATTAAGGAAACGAGATGACCACACTTCCTCAAAGCCATGGGAAACCACACACACCGAAATAGGTCATTCAGAATGGAGAAACTATATGAAACGATTAAATACCCTTCCCCTTCAACATCGACGACAAAAGTAATATTGGGGTCCCATACACTCTTGGGGTTCTTGACTACAAGACATGTTCACTTTGTGGCCTATGGGTGGAGCCCTGGTATTTGAAGCATCACATGCCTCGCAGTTAGTTATTTATGACCCCTGAACGGAGATTCTCCCATTGGTGATGCATGCAACCACACCGTAATCGAGATAATGAAAACAACCATAACATAACCTGACAATCGAATACTCCCTCGCAACACCATCTACCAAAACATGGGTTTAGAGGATGAACATGAATCACCTTTCACATTAATCAAGAAACATAAGAAGGTAAGATGCACGAAAAAACGACCCTTTGAATCAGAGAAAAAAATTAGAACTCCCTAAGAGGACACACTCCTATAAAAATACTGATTCCCGATGGATCCTACGAAATCCACCCTTGCTCTTCGAAGAGTACTTACACCATAATATGTCACCAAACAGGACCATTAGAACCCGATGAAATCTCATCGACCCTTTCAAGTCATCGTTCAACACTAATAAATCAAAACTGCCTTCACCCTTTTTCACTATAATTCCTTTCATTTATTCAGGTGGGCTTCAAATACAATGGTGAAAAACTTTATACCTGATGACTAAGACAACTAAATGAGACCAAATCTCTCTTCAACTCCACTCACATATGTCATCCTGTTGTGAGAGGATCCTCTTAACAATAAATGAAATTGGAAAAACTTAGCACAATCACTAATAATTAGGAGTCCTCGCATTAATCAACTGGAGGGTCATCCAATGACGAATTACATGTAGCCACACTTCAATTACATGTTAATGCTTTATCAGGGGTGTGAATTAGTCACGAAATAAAACCATGGTCCCAATAAAACAAGTCTAATGAGTAATACATACCACAAACAAACTCTAAACATGCATGGGGAACAACTACAACGGCTTCCAAAATCACTTTACAAAAGAATTCCCTAACCAAACCCTTACACACCAACATAAAAAATAAAACTAAAGACACAAATTAATTAAAAAGGATTCTTGGCTCAAAACACCTCACACACAACATTTCAAAAACAGAAGGACACATCACATGATCACCGGTTATTTTAAAAATACCTAAAATTTTACTTTGACAAAACATTTTGAAAGAGAACAATGATAGTGGATTGCACAAACACCAATGGTATCATATGGGACACACACATGCATACAACCATGCCACACCAGCAAACAGCTCAGGTCGATACAGGAACTCATCCACTTGTTCCATTAACTATTTACCATTCTATACAGACTCTTGCATGTGGATTACCATGAGAACATAAAGAATCAAAACCGAAACTTTCTATTTTTTTCCAAAGCAAAAATCAACCATGGTTTTCAAACCTTACACATCATTTTATTTTTCTATTTCTACATTTCAAAACATTTTTCAAGGCCAAATTATTATTTTTACTTTAAAACAAGATTTCCTTGATTCCAAAATAAAGAGATGATGAGGGATGCATGAGGTGAATACTGTCGGCGAGTGACTTGGACATATGGTTGGCGGCCATAGGCCAATCATGCCACCAACCTAGACAGTATTCTAGGATAGCGTCCCCGGATCTAGAAGGCTTTCCCGACCCTGCGAGATCACTGGGACCACTGACCCTACTCCCTTTTCATTTCCCTAAAACACTGTTAACCACAAGGACCAAAGACTAAGACTGACCTCAAATTACCCTGGTAACATGAGTCCCGCCACGAGGTGTGATGGATAGGCACCTTTCTCATTGCTAGAACGTCAAGATATTACACCCTTTACTTTGGTCCATCCTGACTCAATCCCAGAGTAACATGACTCAAAAGAGAAAACCTCCTCTAATAACATTTTGTCACAAACCAGGCCGGGTCCCCATCTGACCCGATGCCCGACCTGCTCTGCAATATGGCTCGAAGGGTGTTCCCGATCCCCACGTGATGGCACAAGTGCCTGAGTATCAAGAGTAACATGTGGGAAAGGATTAACTAAAATAAGATACATAAAAAATTCAACAATATAGACAAACTGAAACAAAAGAACTATTAACAAAACACAGCCCAAAAATAAAAAAAAACTTAATACTCTACAACATGATACAATAACTAAAAAGAAATTCCAACACTAGAAACTAAAACATGGAATCAAATCTCCCTACAAAATCGAGGCCACATCAACCCCACTCTTCATTATAAGACCAACTGTAACATGAACCACCATCACTGAGTTCAACACTTCGACCTGGAATATAAAAGAGACAGAAACTACATACACCCAATGGTTTATGTAGGTTGTGAGCCAAAAACCCAGTAGGATGTCACCCAACAAAAGGTTCCACACATAATAATTAAATGAAAAATAAATTTAAAATTTAAATTAAAGCATGATGTAAATTCATGAATAGTTTTAATGAAAATGAGACTAAGGAAAACAGTTTCAAAAAGAACAAAATAAATTAAAACACACACATGCCATTTTAAAAATAAAAAATGTGTCACACTAATGAGCGAAAAGAAAAAACGATCACCAGATATGGGAGAGGCCTCGGGGGTGTGATCTAGCATGGGTCCTTAGATCTTCGTGTTTCAGTGAAACATGGCTTAGAAACCACAACCCTCAGAAAGCATGGCTTAGAAGGCCATGACCCTAAAAATACATGGCTTATGAGAGCATGACCATTAGAAAATCATATGTTTAGTTAGTGTTGCAATCATCAATACTTCATGTGAAACCGGGTCGAGTCACCTCTGGAACACTAGGCCAGTAGTCTAGTCCACCCTCATTGCTACCCTGGCTTCCATATTTTTTCTCAAACAAGTTTAATGTTCTTGTCACACTTCACACTTATGCATAAAATCCCGAAAAGGTACTTACACATGAAAAATTACCATTTTCACACCCAAACACTCTTTTAAAATAATATGCACACCAAAAAACATTTAAAAAATTAATCTTCATAGATTACATACTCAATTAAGCCATCCGCACATTTTAATGACACTTATCATTAAACAAACCACCACATACACACATAAGTACACTCTTGGAATAAGATTCACACTAATAAATTTTTCAAATGTGTTTCACACCAGTGACATAATTTAATGAACCATAAAAAAATTATAAAGCAATAGTAAAAGAATGCCACATGGATTTACAGACACTAAAGTAACAATTTATACATTCAAATTCATTCCAACATCACACGCACTTGAATACAATTTTAAATTGTGACCAAAACCACACAAATAGTTATATGGAAAACCATGAACCATATGTAAAAAAAATTATCTCCAACCACATAATTTAACAGGAGAAAATTAAAATATTATTAAACAATTAATATAATCATTTTGTGTTACCCACTAAACTCAAGAAAAAACATATTTTTCGACCAAATGCAGCCAAATCTATGTCAAAAATATAGTTTTCACCACTTGTACAAATTAATAAGCTAACTGAACAATTTTAAAATCTCTAACAGAGATCTCGGAAAAAAGCACACACATAAAATAAACAACCTACGAAACAATTTCCAATTCAAATCAAATTTCAATGAAAACAAACTTTTCACAACACAAATTAATTAAATAATATGATAAAAAAATGTTAAGCATGTAAATTAATTCATCAAATAATCATTATATGTGGAACCACCTACATCGACGTCAAACCCCCAAAAAGTGTTGTGAAATATTTAAGTTCTAGCACGAAACCTCAATCGCACATCATTTTCACCGCAAAGAACCTAGCGCGAACTCAAACTCTTGAATCAAACCAATAACATAAAAATAGAAAGCCAAACAACAAGGACCCCTACCCCCCAAATTGATGAAACAACTTGATGATGGAGTATGCATCATAGGTGAGGTAGCGGGAGGCTGGTTGAGGCTTAAATGAGGCCACCGGAGGTGCGCTGTGATGGAAAATCGGACTAACGAGTGGGGGGGCACCAGCGGTGATAAGAAAGAATTGAAGTAACTCCTATTACTGCTTCATGGGCCTGAAACATGAAAAATATAGCACGAAAAATATTCTCAAAGGCTGTATTTCTATGAATCTGATCATGAAAAATATATTTTAGCATGCATTCCAATATAAAGTCACAGAACTCTTACACATACAGCAAAGAATTGATTTCAAATTCTCTCAAAAAAAACCCTACATAGGAGGTGTGAAGAACACGGTTTGCAGGTGGGAAGTAGAGGGAAAACGGGGCGGCAGGGCGGCGGTTGTCAGATGAAACAGGATGGTGGTCGGTGCATCAGGGTTAGTCAAGGAGAAGGGGTGTGGCTGGTCTGGGAAGCAGGGGACGCGATGGCAGTGCTTGTCGAGAGAGGAAAGGAGGGTGCGACATGATGTGGGATCGGTTGCTGAGGAGTTCGGTGAGCATTCCATTTCAGGGAGGAGATACCACGACATGACATTAGGGAAGAGTGCAAGGATTTAAAGGGGGCTTGGTCATGATAAGAGGGAAAGGAGGCCGGCTAAGGGCGTGCAGGTTATGTAGCTGAATGAGAGACTAGTTGAGGAGGAGGAGAGGAAGATGGTTGTGAGTGGCTGGCAAGGATGTTGGGGTGCAGCGCATACAAGGCTAGAAGGGTAGATGTAGTGTGAGAAGCTAGGTTTAGGGAAGGGTGTGATAGGGGAGAGAGGGAAAGGTGGAGGAAGAGAGGAAGAGAGGGAGAAAAGAAGGAAAAATAAATAAATAAAACGAAACATAAGAAACTCAAAACCAAGCCAATAATAATAATAATAATCATCATCATCATCATCATCATAATAATAAACTAAACATGATTGATAAAAAAATAAAATTTCTTAATTTTCATCCCAAATATAAATAATAAAAATAGTACTCAATAATAATTAATATTATCCTCATATAATAATAATATTTTTATTATCTATAAAATAATTCATTAAATTTTTATCACTCTCCATATATTATTTTATTTTTATTTTACCATTCATTTATTTTTATTTCATCATTATTAATTCATTTCAATTAATTGGTTGAACATCAGTAGGCATGCGGCGAATCGAGCGAGGCTACGTAGAGACCCAAATGAGGATTATTGGATTTAACAGTGTCACACCGAACACTGTCAATGAAAAAAATGTTCATTTTTAAATATAGACTTGAAAATTTAATTCGGACATCAAATCGAACCACCTGACATCCAACCAAATAATAAAATAGAAAATTTTGAAATGAAGGGTCTGACACACACCATTAATTGATCATTATTATGATGGAAATAATTTTTATATAATATATTTATGACAAATTTATATTATATAAATTTATTATCTTATATACGTTATAACATTAGAGTCGTTAGAAAATTATAAGCCCCTTGTCTGTACGTCTGGACTACCACCTCCATAAATTAGTGTGATTTATATTTCATCGGGGATTTATATGAATAATTAGATAATTTTATATTATATATAAATATAATATCTATTTAATTAGTTATATTCTATAGAATATGAATCCAGGACTAAGGTAATAGTATTAGAACCATCGAACTGAAACATGCTTAGAAAACAGACTAGTTTTCATCAGATTGATCACTTTAATAATGCAATTGTTAAAAAATAGATAATTAGAAATTATAAAGGATATATATCATATGTTTTTTATGAATACAATTATTTAGTATATTTATATTAAATATATATTTATTATATAAGATATTAAAATTTCCTACAAATCACTATGGGAGTTAAGATAAGTGGTTTATGTTGAAATCCCATTACTTTTCATAATTTTATATGATAAATTTATCTTTTACATAATTATATAGATATTTTCCTTTGTGACTAATATATTTTCTTATACCCTTCATGTTCATGTAATTTTCAATTAATATCACCATTTCCTTAATTTAGTTCTTCAAATTATCAAGAAAATATTTATAACAAATATAGACTTTATTTCATCTTTAGTCGATGAACCTTATATTCCACACCGTTACTTTTTAAAATAATTTAATGAATGTTCATAACTTTAATTGATATATATTATAATTTTTAATGATTAATATCAATTATTTTTATTTATAGTGCTCTAAATGTGAATATTTCTAGATGTTTTCCTAACATTATGTTTTTGATTTTTAAAAAATTATAAAAATAATGTTTTTATGTATACAACATGAAAATATTTTCCAACAATTTGATATGTTATTTTATTTGATGTTTCATTAATTTTTTATAGAGTTTGTTTTATATTAATTTTTGTCAATAAAATACTAAAAATGGTTTTTAAATAAGTGATTTAAAAACGAAATTGGTATTTTCTTTAAGAAATATCATAGTGATATTTTAATGGTATATTCAACTATGATAGAAACCATTGGAATTCATTATGATTTACTAGGGATATGATTTAATGATAACATCCATATTATTTATTTGTATGGTTATTTATTATTATGATAACATATTTAGGAAACCCATTTTTTAGTGGGTTAATCTACGAATAAACGAATTTTTTTTCCTGATCTGCTAACAAATATATGAATGAATTATGGTTATATAACGATTAAGTTTATTAAATCCCTTAAATGAATTTTGAAATGTGTTTTTGATGTCTTATGAGATTTTTATGATAAGAATCAATGTGAAGGGGAATACATTTGTTCACATTTTACTTATTTAAAATGATTGTTTGTATTTATTCTCAGAAGATTATGAATAAGAATGACTGTGAAAAAAATTTTTTACATTTTGGTGCATGCATATGATTCCATCAATATATGATAACAATATTATGAATTTACATGATTTTCAATCGATATGTTTTCAAAATTATGATTTTATTTTTATGATTCCATGTTCATAGGTTATGAATCTTAAAAGATAATTACTGCCTTGAAAACCTAATTGATCATTCTTTTATATATGACTTGATTTTTTGATTTCATGAAATGTGTTTTTTATATAAATATTTTATATTGACAAGACACACATGATTATGTTATCTTACCCTTATAATTATAGTATAATTTTTGGTAACTGATATCTTCTCTGTTTTCTGATACTGAGCATATGAGATCACCCATTATTATGTATTTCTTCACCAGGAATAGTTGTAATTTACTAAATATGATATGTTATAAGGGTAATAATATGAATATTTTTGTGGGAATAGGTTCATGATCATTTAAGAAATTAGTTTTTTAAGAATCTATTCTCAAATTACACTAAACCATTAAGATCATAAACATTGTAAAATATTGATATATATTGAATATTAATAAAAAATGATGTAATATTTTTGTATATTAGTCTTAGGTTTCTATAAAACCTTATATATGTGATCCCTCGTATATTTGACCAATGTAATAATGAAAAATCAGAACTAGGTTACTGGAGATGGGGTTGGTTCATTGTTTTTTGTATTTACATTTACTATTATTATCACTTCATGGATTTAGTTCCTTTATATTGAGATTCTATCTGAATAAAATGTGTGACCACCAATGACATGAACAATTTTTATGTGTTCCCTGATGCATACCTAAATATTAGATGGATTATTTTTGAAAGAAATATAGTGGGGATTTGTGATATGACCATGTTCTATTAGGAGGATTTTATCTAATTACAGGGCCTCCCAAATTCCCTTGGAGGAGAAAATTATTCTTAGAGCATCCCACTCATCCCACACATCCTATTAATGAGAATTTCTATTGAAAATAGTTGAGAGGATCTTTTTAATTGATATATATTATTCTACCAACCTTAAACAAATATTAGGAATTTTACTAACATATGGATTCCTGGGAGTGGGCATTATTCCTGGATTTTGATATGTCATTACCAAATAGTAAATATTCTCCTCATCACAGAAATACTAAAATTACACCCAGATCTGGAATACCAAACCCATCAATATACCATTGTGATATGAAAAAGGTCCTCATTTTATTATAATTGTAAAAGAATGCATTGGTCAAGTTATATAGTGGAATAGATACTATGTTATCAATATATTCTCTCATGATCATTATCTAGAATTTTCATGTGATAACATAGTTTTACTTACTTCAAAGATTGTTGTGAGGAGTGTGGTATTTTATTCCATATCATTTTTTGGGTGAATCTATAGAGTGTTTATTCCTTATTAATACTCCCACAATCTAGTTTTCTCTTCATAACACCCTCTATTTGAGTATTTAAAATTTCATATTGTTTATGAGTTCTATTTTATTTACCAATGATCATGATAGTGGGGAATGGTAATTCCCAATTATAGAAATGTCTAGTTTTCATAATAACATAATCATGACATAATAAATTATTTGAAAAGAATGCATAAAACTGACCCAAGTAATGGATGTTTCAATGTTAAATTCATAATCACAAAAATGAGGAAATATTAAAATCTATAAGACCTAAGACATTATATCTATTTATAATAAGGCCTCCCCCTATTGATGAGGATTAAAAGATAGTATAACATAGATAATAATTGAATTTTTATGTTGCTTTGGTTATTATGTTCTATTTGAACCACTGTCTAATACATGATGTTACTCCATCCATTATTTCATTAATGAACTAGGTACAAGTCCCCACAAATTGAAAAAGGTAGGAGAGACACGAAATAAAATTTTGGGTTGAATTTAGGTATTATATCATTACACCAAATCTTATATATTTTCCTTTTAAATAGTGGACTATGGGTCCTAGGGTCCCAAAGATCTAGAGAGTTTAGTAGCTCTTTGGTCTCATAATTTGGATTTCCAAATCATTTGATTTGATAAATAATTCAAGTCAGACACTGAAGGGTATTTCAGTTCTTGTTCAATGGTCCTTCCCACCAATTCTCTTTTAAAATTTCAGTATACTTTTCTTTTATGGGTTATTTATAACCTTATTATCCCATGATAAGGTGTAGGGAATTAATCCTACATACTCCCAAAATTTTATATCTAATGATAAAATACATATTCCAACAGTTGATTATAACCTCATGGTTAATCAAAATGAACATGTTGGAATTGGGACTCAACCTTCTAATTAAAAAAGGTAATTTTTGTTTTTGTATTTGGAGAATTATTATAAAATACATATTTTATCCTATATTTCAAAATCTATCTATTCTCTCTCAAGCTCTAAAAAAATCAGACTAATCTAATATGTTCATTCAGAATCCATTCCAATAAACATACAAATGAAAATATCCAAATTGGATTTCTATCTCTGTTGATGTTCTATAATGACCCTCGAATATATGGATGTGTAATTATGGATTTATGGATCCATTAAATTAGTATCTTTATTTTGAGATAATATAATACAACAAAGAACATAAACCTATCATGTGTTATCCTCCTTGATAAAACACTTGAATGATGTTATATCATGTTTAATATGGTCTAGATATTGTTAGATCTAGTTTCCCAAATATTTATGGACTAAAAATAATGTATAATGATTGAATAATCAAACAATAAGTATATATAAATAGGGTAATTCATCTCACAACAAGTAGCTCCTAGATCATTCCCAAATCGAATAGGATATAATTTATTTCCTTGGATGGGTAATCTAATGTTGGCTATACTCCACACTGTTGGCTATATCTATAACTATTTCATCAGGAAACCTAAAAAAAATTTCTCATTTAATTCATTTGTAAAAACATATTATTATTTCCATTGGTTGATCAAATTTATGAAAACGCTGTAAATGAATGAAATTTATGAAAAATTTTATAAAAGTAGATAATTTCAAATAATATTCTTCTAGATAGGCAATTTTCAGGTTTTATATGGTCGTAGTTTACACATGTAAATTCATTATGGTTATAGGATTCGAGTTTACTATTTTATTATTCCTATCTATATGAATTTCATAAAAATAAATTTAATAAATAGGGGATAGTTTTATTATGTAGAATTGAAATTTTTATCCATGAATAGAGAAAATTATCAAAGGGTATCACTAATCCTAGAAGTAAGGAGAGTGTTAATATTCAAACTATTTATGGAAATTAACATGACAACTGAAATTATATATTATGTGACCTATAAATAAATCGAGTGATTAAAACCAAAAAAATATCCTCTACATCCAGATCATATCTAACTATTAGTGGAACAATTTTTTGACACCTAAAAAGGATGACAGACACTCTGGCCATATGGTTTAAAGGACATTTTTTAGAAAGACCCAACATTGTAAAAGGGTAAATTCCCCACCATAAAGAATTGATATTATCTCTAAAAATTATGATATGGTAGGATTTATTTTAATAATTAATAATAAATCTTTAATGAAGATTGAAATTTTGATTATTCAAGAATAATTTTTCATGATGATACAATGCATCTCATATTGTCACATAGATTTCACGTGGTTACATGTTCATTTGCGGCAATGAGGTGGTGGTTCCCTTATGAACATATGGATTTTTTTGATGTATTATTCATTATTGGTAGTGAGGTTGGGTATTTATGAAGAAATAATACTCTTTTATATGGTAGAAATTCTTCATACTCTTGGGTGGGGTTTTACAAACATTTTCTACAAATACAAACCTCAACACATTTTTTGAGGAATTTTCTTCCAAAATGATACTTGAAAAATTCCATCATTTTAGAGTAAATCATTCATAAGGATGTATTTGGATATGAATTCACATAACTAGAATATAAATTTAATATTGAATTGATGGTGGAATCCAAAAAATAAATATTTTCATACCTAACGTACCTATAGAAGATTTCATGGTTTGAACTATTTAAAACATTCATAAGAAACATATTTTCATACCCAACAAGATTTTTCCCTAGAGTGATACACGTATTATTAATATATGGTCGCCTAAATTTAACCAATATATTATTTTTAATCCACATCCATTAAAATAGAGGAATAAATTTTTTATTGTTCTGGGGTTTCATGTAGTATATTTTCCACTACTCATAATTGGCCACCTATAAAAAAAACATTTATAATGGGTTTTCCCTTTTGAAAAAAAATATCCATTATATGAAAATTTGAACCCTAATATTAACCCAAAATACATTATTTTTCTTCTTTTCGATAAGGTAAAACACCTAAAATCAGATTGAACTATGTCCTCATGAAAATTCACCACACTTATATGATCATGACCCACTAACATGCCTTTATGTTTCCCAATAATCTTGTATTATGTTGATAATGATAATTAAGTACCCCATGTGATATATACTCCACTTTTACTTCTAGAGTAGTTAAATCCTAGAGATAAAATCAATCATATATTCCCTAGATTATTAATAAACTCATATTTTGATTATTGTTGTAATATTCCATAGACCAATATTCTTATATCACCTGACATGTTTGTTTTCAACCAGATCCAAGTCATTATAAACTGAAATAATATTTTTGAGCAGTCTCCCCTTTGTCAAACTATTATATATAGATATAAATGGGCTATAAATTTTGTGTAAGCCCTAGATCTTCTTCCCTAAATCACAAAACCTATGTGCCTATTCTCATTTTCTATCTACATAATGATAGGTGGGTAATAACAAAAAATTGATCTTGATGCGTAAATTCAGCAAGATCCGTTATTTGGTATCATTCACCAAGAATTATATTTAACATTACACTAATTTTCTCTAAATAGGTCTTTATAATGTGATCTAAAACTGAAATACATGTCCATCCTAGATTCATTACTATAAAAGTTACATACTTTTTCCTTCATACGTGACATTAAACAGAGATTCCATGGTCATGGATACACGGCCTTAATGTTCATGGAAAAATGAAAATAAAAAAGAAATTCTTTGATCATATATAGATGAACATTAAAGGAACTGATTCAGTTCGTTTTTTCCCTGATATATGACATAAAAAGGTATTGAATGGATCTTGTATACATGACCTTAATAGTAACTTAATTCATCAGAACTACATGAACATAAAAGTCTTAGAATGATAGACCTAATAAAACATCTTATGTTATAGATTCGTGAACATATAATTAACTAAAATATCATTTTTCATGTGAATTAAAATGTTTTGAAAAACCATGGTAAATTGAACCCAGCTATATTGGTTTTTATTCCTTACATGAGGATAACTAGGTTACAATTTTTATGGGCTAATTCCCAATTCTTTCAGACCTACCACCTCTTTGTATGGAGAAAAATTATACATTTTCAAACTATATGGATCTAAACAATAATTAAATCAAATATTCTGGGGGGAATATGCATAATCTCTCATACATATAAATATCATCATCCATGTATGGTATTAATTGATCATTTTTAAAACAATGAAAACAATTATTATCAACATTAAGTATTTAAAAAATACATCATAAACCATTTAAATAATCATGGAACATACAATAGGATTCTTCAGGAGATAAGATAACCTCCCATCCAATCAACTATGATGTACAATTTGAATCGTCATTAGATTATTCCAAAGATCCCCCATTTTTTGAATGTAATTTCAGAACAAAAAACATTACAGAGAATGTGTTGTGGAATATAATCATCAAAAATTATTAAAATAAATTGTTTTTCAAAAGCCATTTTTACATGAAAAAATTATAATTTTCATTTATGTTTTAATTATAAAAATATTCATAAATATTAAACATAATTTGATTAATTTTTATTTTAAATATCTCTAAAATTATGAAAATAATATTCTTTTTAGATTTACATGAAAAAGGAATAAAATAATATATTATTTTTTCAATAATCAATACCCAAGAATAATTCCATGTTTGATTAGAACATGGACATGAAATATACATTATTGTCCCAAGACCGGTGATATTGATTAGAATTTCATTTCAATTATTATTGTCGATATATTCTTCTGAATTTCAAGATAGTTGTTTCAGAGGAGGATCGTAAATATAATATCATTCCCAAAAGTTATTACAGGGTTGATAGTGAAATAATAATATATATATATTATATTAAATAATAAATTAGCTAATTATAGGAAACATCGTAAATATAAAAAAGTTTAATGAAAAAATTTAAATAATAAATTTTATAAAACTTCATTTTATGAATATATTATAATCATTTAAATTGAAAAATTATATTTTAAATTATATAAAAATATAAAATATAATTTTTTTAATCATTTAATGTAATATATTTAAATGAATAATGTTATATTATAACAAAATCCCCAAAAAATTAAATATAAATTAATATAATTACTATATTTAAATTTTCATACTTATTTTTAATTATACCATGACCAACCTCACATACTCTAAATTGAATCATGTAATTTTTATTTTTTTAATTCAATAAACATTTCAATTTCTATATAACCTATAAATTTATGAATTTTTTGTTTTATATTTTACATGACTAGATCATTACTTTTCTATTCAACAAAAAATAAATAATCTCAATAGATTTAGTGGTATTTGTATTAAAAGATAATTCTATCATTAATTTAACCATGGTTTTATTTAAATCCACTTGTATGATGAATTAAATGAATACACAATTTAATTTTTAACAACCCACGTATTATAAAAATATAATTTTTAAGTGAAATTAAAATGATAATTCTTCTAAAAGTTAGAGAGAATTTAAAAAATACATATTTATTAATTCTCAAAATAAAAATAACGCAATCATGTTCATAAACATGTTGAATTCATTTATTGATTTTATAAACATTTATTTATTATATGAAAATTTATTCTTCATTATTTCAGGTTTGTAAAAAATTTATAAACAAGATGAAAAACATATCAATAGATAATCTGTCTAATTAAAAATCACAAAATTTAAAACCATATGTCAAAAATGGATTTTCTTGTAATTTATGTAATAATATAATTATTTCCAAAATAATATTTATTTAATAACATTAAATCAATGATGTATTTTTCAAATTATACAACTTCCCTATAAGATAAAACATTATTATATAACTAAGATGGGTATCGTTAGTTTTTTTTCATATTAATAATAATCTAACACACAAATTTTTTGAATCTCATTGATTAAACCAAATAGTTGCTAAATTGGTAGATGAATGGAATTTGAAGTTATTTAATAAACACAAATAGGATGCAGTGATCATAAATACACACATGTTAAACATCGATTCAATGTTCTCCAACAAAATATTTATCGTAAGTAGTATCCAACATATCAAATTATAAAACCTACCCAACTTCTATATTAATTTTTAATATTTATATATTGAAGTTATCAGGTAAAAATATTATATTATGTAAATACAATAAATTTTGAAAACGTCCTTCAGCTATACCAACCACCATTACAATGTCACTAAATTACTAAAATATTCTTTGAAAGGGGAGTTCTCATTCCGTACATAATGAAAATTTTAATTTTCCAATCCAACACTATATTTAAGATGAAATTATAGTTTTTCCTTTAATGGATACCAACAATTTTTTTATTTTACTTTCCCACACCACCACGTGACAAGAAAAGTCATCGACTTGAACAATTTATCATTTTGTTGGCATAATAAATCAATTGAAATTGAAATTGAAATTGAATCCATGTTATGAATTCTAGACAATTCAGTATCGGTATAGAAACCTAGTATATCACTTCCTCCCTACCATTAAAATAGTTCATTGTAGAAAATAAAAATAGATGTTTAATGAATAAATAAATTCTGTAAGGCATCAAATATATTCTGTAAATTTGAATTTATTCCCAAAATAATAATTTATTGCATGATTATAACAACAAAATTACACTAACTCATTCAATTCAACAATAACATGATGAGAAAACCCTGATAGAGATTACATTGAATTAATTAACTATTCAAACTTGAATAATTCCTTTAATGTAAGAACAAATTCATAAATCATTTCATGATAACTATATTACTCATATAAAAACCGTATTAATTCACCAAAATAGTCCTCTATGAAATTTATTCAATTACTAGGTAATATGTTTCCATGAATATGAATACATCTATCACCACACCATGTTAATTGGATCCATAGCCCAAAAAAATACATGAATATCCTTAACATTATGTATATTAGTTCAAAAAAATAAATGTCAAATGTGCCTAACTCCAAAATCCATCTCAACTCTTACTCTAATATCACTATTCCATACCTTGACTCTAGTGGAGCTCTGCCTGAGTGGACCAATGATACAAAAAAGTGAAATCACAGGCCTATATTAAAAAGACCTAGAACCCAGGTTCTAGTACTAAGGTATCCAAATAAAAAAATAGGATTCATTACCTCGATATAAAACATATCGCCTAGTAACATATATCTTCAATCACAATGTGATTGAAAACATCTCACAAAAATTAAAAATATATCATATGTGTACATCATAACTCCATAAAATGAATCATAACAACTATATAACATCGTACATCAATATAAAAACCATAAACAATTTGGGAGTTATAATAAAAATTTTAATTTTGTGAATCTGATAATATCACCTCTATAAAGTCTCTATGTTATTTATCATACTGAAACTCAGAATGGTCATCCTAGGAAGTGAACATACCACTGTATAAGAATATATTTATGTTCATGCTAAAAATAATTATTATGGAAATGATAAATTTTATTTCCTTACAGACCAACATACTAAATCAAAGTTTATCTACAGGTAAATCTGTGTATTCTAATGAACCAACACAGGTTGACATGGAACGTTACCCAATCAGGCCCACCATATGGCCTCATGCATCTCTCCATCAGTGAAAGAGAATTTTGACTAGTGTTCTGGGTCTAAATGATGTAATTTGAAGACTATACCCTCTTATCAGAGTACAATAAAAAAGAAATACACCTACATCAAAGTAATTATCAAATCATGAATAATAACTAAACCAAAACAAAATAACTCTAAATTAAATTAAATATAGCATAGGGTAATACATTCTCACAATAATGAAACACATATAAATTATATTCTTCCACTAGGTTGAACTCATAAAGAAAATTATCAAACTGGGAATAATTACAAATGGATCCACTATCAACACTGAGCTAATCCACATACTCGATCTCCACAATGATGGACATGCTCCTGCCAATCCTGAGACAACACATGTGTAGGATCCTAGGTATTTATAGAATAATATTTTTTTCATATCTATTAATAGTTCTTAATAATATATTAATTTTATGTTAAATTTGACACTTTTTCTAATAGTGTACTCGATACTCAATAATGGGTTTCTCCAAAATCTTACGTTAAGTTATACCAAAAAATTATATATTGATATTATTATTATAAATGATAGTTATTTTCATTACATTTTATTGGAAAAAATGAATATAACTGACTAAAATATGATTATACATGTTTGTTAAATGTTTTTACATTTTTACAATAAATATTATATGATTAAAACGTGAATGAATTCAATTTTAAGCATAAAATACTCTAATATTTTTAAGAGTTCAGTTTACCTCTATTTAATGAAGAACCCTTTTTAAATATAGTTTTTTTCAATTTTATATGTTATATTTTAAAAAATGAACTTCTTATTTAGAATCGGGCATCAAAATTTACCATGTTTTAAATTTTTTGTATTTTTCTCTTGAAATTCATATTTTAATGAATAGTGAAAATACTGAATTTTAATTCAAAATAGAAATTTCATCAAATTTATATATAAAGATATGTTATCCATAAAATTTTTTTAAAGTCTAATTGTATTAATGTTTTATTAAATAATCCTAGGTTTGTAATATAAATTTATTTCACATTGAAATTGTACATAAACACAGATCAATCTTTTGATAGTTTTTACTTCATAAAAATTTCTCTTTCTGGTTTTGACAACAGAAATTAATTTTAAATTAATTTCAAACAATTATATGTTTTTAATTTGTAAAAATGGATTCTATTTTTGGAATAATTAGGTACAAATTGTGTGAATTGGTCATTTTTTTTGTACATTTTGAATACTAACATCAGTAATTATTTTTATTTACCATGGTTAAAATGTAAATCTGGTAATTAAGGGTAGAAAATAACATTATAATAACATAAAACAACCCTAAAACGTTTTATTACCCTATTTTATGGTTTATTTCAGAAGATGATATTCATTAGGCCAAACATTTTGCATTTGGGAGCCACTTAGGAGTGATAATGACATGTTATAATAATTTATTTAATGTAAATTGGAAAATTACATAATCATATATTTTCATACTAAAACAATTTTTATTTGGTGTAATATAATTGATCTCTCTAACTATAAAATTTCATCAGAAATCTTAAAATATTTTCTACATTAGGATATTTAAGTTATAACTTTTAGACATTAAATAAATAAATTTAGTTATTACACAATTATGATGTAGTGATTTCATCATTAATAATGTATTTAGATAAATGATCTTCTATATATTAAAATATATATTATTTGTCATAATTAATGCCATACAAGAATTATGTTTTTTAATATGACATCATTGGATTGATTAGTTTTTTTAAATGAAATAAGCTATTATGAATTTGTAAAAAAGTCATGTATGAATAGTGTACAAAATAGAAATAATTCATATATTGAAATATAATATTCTTTATCAAATGATATTAAATTCATAAAAAGAAAATATTCATTCAAATGGTTAAGCACAGTCCAAAAACGTCATAAATGACATTTTTTGGGGTCGTTTGACTTGATATTGTAATTACATTAACCCACAATGTGTTCATAATTTGATATCACAATAAGATTAAAAAGGGTAAAATGATTTTTGGACCATTTTTAATAGAAATTGAATATATTATAAATTAATATTTCAAGACTTTTCTAAAGTGCCCCACCTCCCTCTTATAAAAGGCCACCACATCTAACAACTTTCTCACACTTCTTAAGACCCTTGTATCATCCAAATTATTCTCAAATATGCTCCCAATATCCCTCCTTTACAACTAGAAAAAATTTATTGGGATAAAAGAAAATTCAAAAAATCATTTTAGCTCAAATAAAAATATGTTACCCAATCTAGTGGTAACATCTTCTCTCAAGTTCCTTTCCATTGTTTTCCTTCTCCAGTTCCTACGATCTTATACTTATTTGATTACATAACAACACTTGTATAATAAATATACTAATATATTTTTATTTGATGTATTCAAACTGCACATACAAACACCTCCATCTAATGGATTTGAATATACAATTTCTGTGTACAATGAACTATTATCTCCCAAAATGATGATTGTTCAATTTATCCCTACAACATATCATGGTGGTCATTATTATGGAACTATATTTCGATATGATATAGATTATATCTATATGGTCTTTATGCTTCTATAATTTTTATTTACAATATGCCTTCATAATTTTCATGATGTGTAAATATTATAATTTCATTTGAGGAAGTATGGACTACCACCCCCTCAAAATGACATGACTCTATCATTATATACATGGAAAAAATAAATGATGGTATTATTAATCCAATGAGACATACATAAAATAAATATAATACATGTATTATAATATAATTTTATACCATTATATTATAATTGATTTAATATGAAAAAGAAATAGATGTATCATTTATCTGTACGTATGGCTTACCATCTTCATAAAGGATACTTTTCATTTCTTATCTTCAAATATTATAGGATTTATAAATAGATATATACTAGATATATATTTTATTAAAATCATGAATAATATTTTTTATATTGTGGGATTTTGTCCACCAAGACAATTTACTAGGAACATGTTCATTTTTTACTCAAATACTGAGTATCAACCAACAAACAAATATTACCTTAAACAGTTGTGTAGTTTTTAGAAAATTTTGAAAAGTAATATAAATGAAAAATAAACTTTAAAATGGTACTGATGCAAGTAGAAATTAAAATATTTTAATTATTCAAAAATATAAATAATGAATGGGAGACGTTAGACTCAATGCAACGGACTTCATCTCAATATCCTTTCATTGAGGAATATTTTGGTTTATACACAACCTTAATTTATACAGTTTATAATTACAACATTTTAAATTTAATTTACTTTAAAAAAATTCAAAAGAAATCTTTTTTGTATGTAGAATTTTACTATACAACAAATTGAATATATCTTTTTAATGTACATGATGACCAATACCTTTCCCTTTCTATGAGAATTATTTGATATTTGGATTCAAATACAATCCATAATCTTTTTAAAAAGATATGAAAATTCCATATATCTTTTTATGTATTTTGGTATATAAAATGGTTTTGTGATTGAATTGATTGTATCGATATCTTGATATGAACTATTATGATTGTAACGTGGAAAAGTGGTTTTCCATTTATTATTGTTTAGGTGTTATGATTATGTAATGGTTATTAGGAATTACTTAAGTATACAGATGGTTCTATGATAATCTGAGTGAACTTCAGCCTATGATAGCTCTCTAATGAATTGGGTTACGTGACAGAGGAAAATGTTATGGTTTCTGTTAAGAGATTGAGGGAATGTACTGTGATGGGTATTCCAAATGTAACCAGGAAGGATAATCCCTATGTTTCTTTGAAAGCTATAATTTAAGTATGTTGTGGATCTCACAAGTTAAATTTAGGATTTATGATATCTAAGAGTTATTCATAAATCTCATGATTTCATGAGGTAGGTTAAAGAGATTATGGTTTAAGCGTGAAAAGTATTATTTCATTGATTTCAGTGTATTTATATACCCATATTTTCTTTTATTAATTTATAACCATGACTGAGATTTTTATTCTCATCCTATGTTTTGGAAAAACAATCACAGAGTATACCAGAAAATCCACGAATCGGTGGAATCTGGTCCAAGAAAATTTAAATAATAACTGAAATGAGTCAAGCATACATGGGGTTATTACATAAACGACTGTTAATCATGCCACATCTATCTGACTCCACATGTGGGGGACAATAATCAAGAGCCATGAAAGACCACATCCCTCCCAGATTAATGGGTTCCCACTTTTCCAATGCATCTGCCACCTTATTGGCCTCCCGATAGACATGTGAAACAATCACATGCATCTGAGTGATCTTGGTGAGAAAGTCAGCACACTAAGGTAGCAGGTTCCAATGAACCTGGCACGTCTCTGTTCTCAAAGCATGCATTGCATTTTGAAAATCAATTTCAATCCATATATAATCCTAATTAAACTGGAAAGCATACCTAATAGCATAAATCATTTCCTATATTTCATGTTTGAGGGTGGTGAAAAGTAAAATGTCATGGTAGAATCATCCTTTTAAAAACACATGAAAGTTATGGAACACTCACCCATAACCCAACGGACCTGGGGCACCCGACGTAGTTCCATAAACATTTACCTTATGGCATGGCACACTGGGTGGTATCCATAGAATATATTTCAGCATATGCGGCTTGCGTGCCCAACCCAAAACGCCAAACATTCTCAAAGTTTGGAGATTAGAAATTGTGGTAAAAAAGGAACCATCCTATAATTGAGATACATCATAAACAACACTGTGTATAGCCAACATACCTTGTTGGAAAATTGTACGCACACCACCCAACAACGCTGCATTCCCGAATTCCCATATTGCTGCAATCACTGTATCAATAGAAGCCAATAGAAGGATGTGAATTTTCTACCTAATGAAATCATGTAATAGACCAGAAAGTTGGTCTAGGACCGACCTACAGGTGTCAAACACCATACCAAAAAAAACCAGTACTGCCCCAGAGCTGTTTGACCTAACTACAGTCCATGAAAACATGTTGTATGGAATCCCTATCAACCTTGTAGAGAGAACACATAGAGGCCATCTGGATGCCAGCCCGCTCCAGATGATCAGCTTTTGGAATTCAATTTTTCTAATTCTCCACATTATAAGAAATATATAAGGACTAATGAATCAAGCTATGAATTTCATTATCCTAGATGGTGTAACAGATAGTCCCCCACATAGATTCCTGTAAAAATCCTTGCTGTTAAACCACCCATTTTTACTATGGGTCCAAATCAATGTGCCATAATAAATAATTTCATAACTATTGATTTCATTCCCCACCTATACAGGGATACTAAAGGCAGGGGAATGCATATGTGAGAGTAAACCTAATATAGATAAAGGGCTGCATTAGGTGGCATATTTAGATCACATAGGGGATGTGTGAGGCACTTTTTGTTCCAACAATTCATCGTGGAGTCCCATCATACCAAACACTTTGTATCCTACATAATCCTCACATATTCATGCTTGAGAGAGGCCCAAACTGATGAGGCAAGATAATAATTATAACCATTGAGAAGCATATTTTTAATTATGTTCTATTGAAATTCATCATCTAGTTCATGGGAGATTAGGTTCCAGGTGATTTTCCCAATCAAACCATCATTGAAGGTATGGGGATAATTAAGTCCAATCCCCCCATCTATATAGGCTTGATGCAATCCTTCCACACAACTATAATCAACTTCCTTTCTTATGGTGATCCTGTCCATATGAAATTTTGTATCATGCTCTGAATCTCTTTGATAAGTTCTCTTGGCCATCGATAGAGGGAGAATGAATTTATAAATTTCGATGTGATCACTAATTTCAGAAGGCAGACCCTCCCAGATAGGGATATATCCTTCCCTTTCAAGCTATCCATCTGATGCACTATTCCAACATAAATACCCTCCTTTTTATACCTTTTCACTTTTCCCCAAAATAGTTGGACCCCAAGGTATTTGAAAAGTAGGGATCCCCTCCTCACACCAAGATACCTGACAATCTTGTTCTTTTTCCTATCTAGAATTCCATTCCCAAATACAATAGAAGACTTTTCCCAACTGATGGGATAGGTAGACTCCTTCTCACAATTACTAATGATATATTTAATAGAGGATATAATGTTTTAGGTAGTATGACCAAATAACAATATGTCGTCTGCATAAAATAAATGAGACGGTGTTTCCTCTATCACACACGTCTTAATATGGTTGTATAGTCCCATTTGAGCTAGGTCATTAATATACCTACTAAGGTAATCTCCTATAGTGGAGAAAAGAATCCTAGAAAGTGGATCACCCTGTTGTACCCCTCGTGCAAGGAAAAACCGCCTCGAGTCACCTCTAAAAAGAATTGACAGCCTTGAAGAGACAAGTATGATATGAATCATCATCACACCCCCATTAGAGAAACCATAACTTCCAAAGACATCTAAAAGATATCTCTAATTAAGAATCTCCAAATTCAAGGAATTATCAATTTCGAGGGAAAAAATCCCTTCCTTTTTCTTTTTTCTAATTAGATTGACACTCTAAGAGGACATGAAGAGGCACTGTTGGATGTTCCTCCCATGGAAAAATACAAATTGGTTAGTAGTAATTATGTCATCAACCAACCTGCCCATCATAGTCATAAAAATTTTACTTATAAGTTTGGGTATTGTGTTCCCAAGTGAAAATATCCTGAAGTCCAGGATATCAAGAGTATTCTCTTTCTTGGGGATGAGATCAATGAAATAGGAATTCATTCCATGGGGAATGTATGAGCAGGAGAATAAACCCTTAATGGACTACTCAATATAATTCAGAAAAATGTCCCAATAGAACATGAATTTTTTTAGTGAATCCATCAGTTCTTAGGGGAATCTCGAGATTAAGAGATAAGATAGTAGATCTAATCTCTTCTTTGCATAGGGGTGCAATTAGGAACGGATCCAAATGGTCTTCAATACAGGGGATGATGTGTTGGACTGCACATTATTATAGTATACTACCTTAATGTGCTCAGAAATAGCTAGAGCAATCTCACATTCTGCAGTGTATAGGTTCCCACCAATGCTTATCACCTTGCTCTATGCACGAACCCTTGTTTCCTTATAAAATCTATTGAAGAACGTGGAGTTTTGTCCAAATCCATTAACCATTTCACATTCAGTTGATTTTTGACCAATATTTCCATAACCATTTATAGGTCATCAAACATATTATAGGATGTTATTTCCTCCCTAGATAGAGTAGATTGCTACTCAGGACATATATGAATCCTGGCCAACTCCTCCTATGACTGCCTAATATCCTCATCATGTTTTGAAAATGATTTTCAGATCCATTCTCTTAGTATCCCCTTAAGATGCATTAGTTTAACAGTAATTCTTTGTAGAGGGCTCCCAATAACTTCATACTTCCATTCCTCTAAGAGAATTTCCCTACATCCTGGAATCAGATGCCATCCATTGTTGAATCGAAAGATTGTAGGGGAAGACCTTGTAAACTGAGTAGTAACATCAACTACAATTGGATTGAGGTCAGTGTGATGTTTGAAAAGTGTGAATCCAATTACTCCGTGGGCTGTAGCATGGTCATCAATTTGAAAAAATAATCTATCATTTTTTCTAGATTTTTTCCCCTCCCATGTGTATCTACACAAGGTGACATCAGAACCAGGTATGTGATTTGGATCCAGACTATAGTAGTCAATGCACTCAAAAAATTTCACAGCAGCAGTCCTATTAATGTTAGATCAATTTTTCTCATCGGGTTTCAAAATTGTTTTGAAATCACCAATAAGCATTCATTTTTGATGTATCCTTGTGTATGTTATTTTTAATTCCTCAGTTATATCCCTCCTTCTGATATAAGAAGTTGTATCATAAAAAATGATATTAAAATATTCCATCCAGCAAAGCTAAAATTATCCAAAACACTTTGAGGCCAACTATCACAAGAAGTGATTTGAATGGCCTCATGCTTTAAAACCCATAGGCGGTCCATTGAAGATTCATGACGATTGTTGGAGAAAAAGTTGTATCTTATGGAACCCCATTTGAATCCATTCCAGTTTTCAAAGAGGACCTTAGGTTCAGCAATACTGACAAACATCAGCTTGTATGACATAATATAGTGTAGAAGGGCCCAAAATGTGTAGGCTTTTTCCAGCCCTTGACAATTCCAAAAAAATAATCATTTTTTATTGGCCATGCCTCTTGTCATATGATCCCCTTTTCTCTCTAATGAGTCTTTTCTTATCCATTTCTTCACTTGTCCACTCTGCCCCATCTTCAGGTCATGCCCAGGGACAATGATGTTATGATGTTCCATGTTGAGTCCCAAATCTTGACATACATGGACATTAAATTATTTTTGTTGAATACATCATATATAAAAAAAATATACACCCATGGACCATAATAGTTTAGTGTCTTTGGAAACATGGAACATAATCTTCTAATCATGGTGAAAGATCTTCAACATCTCCCATAAATATATTTTCCTATTTATTTCATACCTAAAGCCTTTCGTTATATCATGGGGAAATGAAAACAAAAAAATGGTGACATTAAATGCTTAGTAAGGGTAATCATGGTGAAAATAAATCAAATCATATTCATTTGAACTTAAAAACATGAACATAAAGTTTAAACATCAAAATCATGAGTAATGACATAAAAAATGGCAATACGTAAGGCATATATCATGGTGGAACATCAATCATGATAAAAAAGCATGGGAATAAAACATGTAATTTTGGAAAACACTTAATCACATGATATGATTTTTATAGTAGCAAAAGAATTGTCTCCAAGACATTCTTAGTGGATAATGTCCATTAATAAACTGAGTTTACTTGCCGTTCCGGCCCCGTATTACTGAACCAGATTCACATTCCATTCTAGCCATGTCTATATCATGAGATATAAATCTTTACCCATTGAATTGGAGGGAGATATATGTCCCACCCATCTCATAATGAAATTATTCTTACTTGTGCCCCAAAATAAACATAAATCATTTATCATAACCCAAGGAATAAAATGGGTTTCATAAACATCGTCCCATCATAACATAATCCATATAAAAGAAAGGGATATAATTTCATCATAAGAAGAATCAAACCATGTAAATAATAGATACATTATACATGAAACATAATCATACTAAATAATGTAATCTTAGATGGAAAATTTATTTGACAAAACCCCTGAAATGAATTCTTGAGGAAAATATCAATTCTATAAAATCATTTTCTTTTCACAAAATGCCATGAAATTTTAAATGAAAAGGATTTTTTTGAAAATAATCATGAGATATTGTAGAGTATGATTCCTGAAAAATAGGCATTTTGAAACTGTAAAAATATGTTCATGCCATATAAGTTAAAAAAACATTCCCCTCGAACTTTTTTCGGAAAAGTTAAAAAGTACCTCGTATGGTAATCAAAAGAAAGATTCCTTCTATACAACATAGTAAGAGTAAAAAAGGGGTAAACATGGATTAAAAAAACATGGAAGAATATTAAAATAATTATTAAAAGATTTTAATAAAACACTGACATGGATGATAAATATAACCCAAGTAAATACTTACGAATAAACAATCTAAGATAATAATGAGATTGGAATAATTATCTCTTACCTTTTTTGATCGGTGGAATCATACATGTCATAAAATAATGAAAATTACATGAATATGTAAATATAATATCCTCCATAATAAAAATCATAAAACATTATTTGGAATCATAAACAAAATACAAAATAAATAGATGGTGATTAAGGCTTATGTCACACAGAAATAAAAGTGAGACGGAATAATCACTTACCTTAGGTCCAATTTCATCCGTACATGTCTAAAAGTCCTATATAGTGGGGTTAAACATATTATAAACTTGTAACAGAACCAAAATAATATTTATGATATCATATATGATTCACTTATGACTTTATATTACTCATTCTTTTGGTAATTCCATGTTAAAGTAGCGTTTTGGGTAAAATAGTTTCATTTATCATACGTGTTTGGACTTGTTGTTCTTGATATTATTACTTATATCTTGATTTTGTTAATTACAGAATGTAAAAAATTATTTATATATAATATATTTTCAGAATATAAATATATATATGATAGATAGATAAATGTAATGATATACACCATTCATGGCGACGGTAGGTCGTACGTACACATGAACGATGTTTTCGTTTCCTTATTGAATTGAATGGTATTAAATAAATGAAAAATATATGTACATAAATTAAATATGATTATTATGTCATGTATTTAGTTATTATTTATTATATATACTTTATAATCATTCTTTAATGGTTAACATGGGGAATGAATCACATCACTTCATGGAGATGGTAATCCGTAAGTACGCACAAGCGATGATATCATTCCCATAATAGTTGAATGGAATTGAAGTGGATGATATAATATCATAGAATTATTATAATTTTATAATAACAATATATTCTTATTACTTTCACCGTTATATCCATTCAAGTAAGGTGGAGGTGGAAAAATAGATTACACCACGACGTGGAGACGGTATTCAGTACGTATGCACGAGCGGTGATTTCGTTTTCCATAGGATAGATAGATGGTGAAATAGGGTTGGTTAATATTTATAATAACATATCAGTATATTATTGATATTGATGTTATTACTTTATAATCAAAAAAATAAGAGGAATTAGTAGAAAAAATGAATTTTAAATAATCGATAAAGGATATTACCTCTTCTTCGACACGCCTCTTCTAAACCTCTGCTTAGGGCACTAATCTTGGTCTTCGAAGAAGACCAAGACCTCTAGTATGTTTCTAGGAAAGCGAAGAAGATAAATGAAAAGGTTTTTTTCATGATTTAGGGCTCAAAGTGGTGTGAGTAGGAGAGGGAGGAGGTGCCCTTTTATAAGAGAGGAGAGGGGCACTTTTGGAAACCTCTAAGAGTTTAATATATAATAAACGTAAAACCCATTGAAAACCTCAAAATTTGACTCACATCCAAAGATTAGATGATATAGGGTTTTAATCCCATCAACCAATAATATTTAGGCATGTTGGTAATTTATTTTAAACCATATCAACTTAATTTATCCTTATTTAATCTATTTAATTTTATTTATGGTAATAATAATATAAATTTTTAAATTGTAATAAATAATTACTTATATGTTATTAATTGTCCATAATTTGGTACTTTATGAAATTTTAGACCTTATATGTTTAAATTTGTAATTTTTAAATATTTTTTGTGATTTTTAATCAATTTTATAATATGTTATTTTTATAAATTACAATAGTGTCAATTTTGACACTATTAATTTATTTGAATTTAAATAAAATCTAAACTAAGGATATATTAGAAAAAAATATTTAATAGACTTATAACATGTCATATTCATCTATATAATTTTTTGAGAACATTAATTAGTTAATATAATATTTATTTTAATATTTTTAATACCATTTATTTGATATTTCAATAAATAAAATAATTTATACATCACTATTATGTCATCATTAATGATAATTGTTTAATCCCTACAAATTATAAATAATTTCTCGTGATGTAGATAATTTTATTATATTTCTGCAAACTATTTATATTTGACGTTTTATGAGGTTTATCACTAAATTAAAATTATTACACTTATTAGATATAAGAGAGTGACATGTGGTCACTTTCTTTGGTTTTAATAATAATTATATCATATTCATGGTAAAAAGTCCATGAAATGAATCTATTAGAGCATTAAATGATATGGGTCGACTTTTACTAATCCAATATAATTTTGTATGATATTAGGGTAATTTTATAATATTATTTTAACCCTTAATTACCCTATTTACCTTTAACTATTGTAAATAAATATTTTTGTAGTTACTATTCATAAAAACAAAAAATTAAAAGTAACCTATTAAAATAATTTGGACCAAATGAATCAAAATATTGCATCCATTTTTCAAAATTCAAAACACAGAACTTTCAGTAATTAATTTAAAATTAATCCCATTGTTAAGAAAACCAGTTTTATAAGATTAAACATTGTCAAAGATGGAAATGTTTTTACCAATGAATTCAATGTAAAATTAATGATAATGAAATACATTATATTAAATGGTAAAAATATATTCTAATTATACTTGAAAACAATTTACTATTATAATTTAACAATATAAATTATCTCGATGAAAAATGTTGTTTTTAAGTAAAATTTAGCATGTTTTTACTATTCATCAAAATAAGAACGTTGTCAAATAAATATAAAAAATTTATCCAAAGTAAAATTTTATATCATGATTCCAAAGAATAGTTTAATTTTTTAATATTGAACTTATAAAAATGTCAAAAAATATATTTAATGTGGGTGTTCCATCAAAAGGCAGCAAAACGACATTTTTTTAAAAATAATTATTTTACCCGAAAAAATTATTTTTTTATCATACCATGTTCTATAAAATGTGTAAGATGAATTATAATTTTATAAAATTAAAAATTAAGTTTACTACTATTCATAACGGCTAGTTCATAATAGTATTATAAGAATATATCATTGTTTAGTGAAACACAGTATTGTGTACAACACATGCTATCGAGGAAGGTTTCTCTTGCATGCAACACAAGACAGGAATAGTGTTTTCCTATAATACACGCTAATATGGTGTTGCATATAGCACAATCTAATTTTCGTGTGGTGTACAACAGAAGACATCAATGCAATTAAAAGAATATATTTCATAAAATCTAGGGGTGTTACATTCTTCCCCCCTTAAAAAAAATTTCGCCCTCGAAATTCATCGGGGTTATAAACGGTTTACCACATGAAAGTTTCTTTCATAGAAACTAACATCGTAAAATGGAATACTAAAACTTAATTTTTTTAAAAAAATATGTAATGTAATGGTTACCCAAATTAACTCATCACTGGGTTTCCCTATAGGAGAACATAGGTGAAAATATGGAAATGGAAAAAAAAATATAACCATCAATATCTGATGGAGAGTGGTAGAGAACATGGCTATGAAAAATCCAACAATCCCAAAGCCATAAATTTGTGATGATCTAAGGTACCATCTGATTCATCGGATATGAGGGTACTAGGACACCATTTTTGGATTTCAAGATCATTTCCCTAATGATGATGATCATTTTTTTATAAGGTTAAATAATTACCTTATTTCAGTGTAAAATCATTGTTGGTCATTCCATGAAAAAATTCTAATTCATCTTTTATTTAAATAAATGAAGTTTAATTTGTCATTATTGATCTATTATTAGATCATGTGATAGAATGATAGGTCATTCCATCACTCTTTATCACAAAAATCTTATCATAATTTTATATATATACACAATTCCATATATGGTGTATATGATTCCAAATATGGACTTATAGCTTTTCTATCATACCACCTAATAAAATTAAACTAATTTCTACTAAATAGGGACTACATATAGGCTAGTGGTAGGCGATGAAGGACTATCACACTTCGGTTGTGGGTTCGATTCCCTCAACCTTGTCTGACCGTCCTACAGGTGGTCCTTTTTCTAAAAAAATACCATTAAAAAATTTCAGAAATAATAAAAAAACAAGTTCTATCCTTAAAAAATACTATTTTATGTCTAAATTAATCCATTATAACCATTTGGATTATCAAATATACTTCTGTCCAATCTCATAATATATATAAAAAAATATTACAAGAGAGGTAATCTACCATGCATTTGAATACCATCATTTTTTCCCATATATCATAAGATATATCCTGTTTTTCACATTCCAAACATGTGAATTACTTAATCATGTATTCCCTTGAAACATGAATTTGGTCAAAAGTTAACTCTTTCCACACACTAAAATCCCAAAATTTCTATATACTCAAACCATGATATCACATTGTCATTATATCAGTCATGAGCTCATTAATACTATCAAACATCTCATTATCTCTTTATCCCTTCACTATGAACATATCATCTACTTCCCAAAAATATATGAATAACCTTTCATGGTTACTCGTACCATTAAACATATACTTTAAAATGATTTAGAAAAATCAATAGTGTAACAATCCTTAGATTTTTCTTTATTCCATGTTACCATTAAATTACCTAGACAATATAACTCTTTATTAACATAAAATCATTCCACTACATTCTTAAACCATTGACAGAGCTTCATAATTTTATTCCTCAACACTTCTTTCATCTCATATACCATTTGTAGTCTCTTAATCATCATCAACATAAATAATAATCATACGACCATGCTGATTCTATTCATGATATTTTACCTTAGGGAATTGGATTTCATAACGCCTGTGAATTCCAAATTTAAAACATTTAACCATAGTTGATGAATTAGGAATAATATTACCGTTGTCTATGGTGTTAACTGAATTTTTTTCCTTTGCAATTACTGGCTTTATGTTCTCTTTTTCCACTACCAAAAAATCTTCTAGTTTATTTAAAACATTCTCCTTGATGCCTCTTCCCATATGATTTACATGGGGGAAATTGTACTTTCATTCCTCCATGATCATCATGAAACTCCATCTTTATCTTATTAGCTGAGTTCGGAAACATAAAAAATATGAGATTATTGATCATATTATGAGATTTCTGATTAGGAATAATAAAGATGTTTGGACTTCCCTGTCCTGTTTCATTTGGTTTCTCATAAATAATATCATTGCTTTGTCTATCATATCCTCCATTATTGTGAATCATTCTATTTCCAGCCATTTTCTAAAACCCAAAAAGAACAGTGTGAGAGGCGAAAATCATACTAGGAAAAAAAATCAAGGGGAGTAAATTCAATCTATAACAACTTATGTTTAATCCTAGGTTGTTCATGATTGTGTTCATAATTCTAGGATTTTAACCTATACTTACACTTAACCAAGGGAAATCCCTAGCCATACCTTATAAATAACTCTTGGGATCTCACGAAAGGTTTCACATCCAAGTTTCCAAAGGTTAACAAAGCCTTTCCTCTAATACCAGTTGTAGATACCTAAAGCTTGACATACATGGACATTACATTACTTTTTCTAAAAACTTAAATCATAACAAAAATAGAGACACAAGAATAGTAATAGTTTAGTGTCTTTGGAAACATGGATTACAATCTTCTAGTCATGGTGGAAGATCTTCAACATCTCATATAAAGATCATTCCCTTTTTTTTTATACCAAAAACTTTTCTTTATATCCTGGGGAAAATAAAACAAAAAAATGGTGAGATCAATTGGTCAATAAGGGTAATCATAGAGAAAACAAAACAAACCATATAAAATTGAACTTAAAAACATGAACAAAAAGTTTAAACATCAAAATCCTGAGAAATGACAAAAAACATGGCAATATGTAAGGCATAGATCCTAGTGGAACATCAATCAGGATAAAATAGTTTGGAAATAAAACATGTAACTATGGAAAACCCTTAATCAAATGATATGATTTCCATAGTATCCAATTCATTGTTAACAAGACCGTCATAGTTGACAATGTCCATTACTTAACCGAGTTTATTTTCCGTTCCAACCCTGTATTACTGAACCAGATTCATTTTCCATTCTATCCATGTCTATCTCATGAAATATAAATATTTACCTAATTAATTAGAGGGAGATATAGGTCCCACCCATCTCATAGTTAAATCATTCTTACTTGTTCCACAAAATAAAATAAATAATTCATTATAACCGAAATAATAAAATGGGTTTCATAAAAACCATCCCATCATAACATCATCTATATAAAACAAATGGATATCATTTCTTCATAAGAATAATAAAACCATGTAAATAAGAGATACATTATACATGAAACACAATCATACTAAATAATGTCATCTTTGATGGAATATAGTTTTTACGAACAACTTGAAATTAATTCTTGAGGAAAATATCCTTTCTTCTAAAAAATCATTTTCTTTTCAAAAAATGTCATTCAATTTTAAAAGGAAATTATTTTGTTGAAAATAATCATGAAATGTTGTAGAGTAAGACTAACAAAAATTTGGCATTATGAAAACATAAAAATCCATTCATGCCGTATAAGTTAAAAAAAATTCTCCTCTTACTTTTGCCGGAAAAGTCAAAAAGTACCTCGTATGGTAAACAAAAGAAAAATTATATCCATTCTATGAATTAAAAGTCAAAAGGGGAATAAATTTATTTAAAAATACAAGGAATAATAGTAAAAACATTATGAAATTTTTTTAATAAAACACAGACATGGATGATAAATATAACCCCAGTAAATACTTATGAATAAACAATCTCGGATAAGAACGAGATTAGAATAATTATCCCTTTCATTTTATGATCTGTGGAATCATACATGTCATAAAATAAATAAAATTACATGAATATTTAAATATGATATCCTAAATAATAAAAATCATAAAACATTCATGGTAATCATAAACACAATACAAAAAAATAGAGGGTGATTAAGGCATTTGTCTCACAGAAATAAAAGTGAGATGAAATAATCCCTTACCTTTGGTCAAATTTCATCCATACGTGTCCAAAACTCCTGTATGGTGGTTTTAAACATATTATTAACTTGTAACAGAACCATAATAATATTTATGATAACATCACTTATGACTTTATATTACTCGTTCTTTTGTCAATTCCATGTTAAAGCAGCATTTTGGGTAAAATCATTTAATTTATCTTAGGTGTTTGGACTTTTTGTTATTGGTAACATTACTTATATCATGATTTACATAATTCCAGAGTGTAAAAAATGATTTATATATAATATATATTCATAATATAAATATATATATATATATTAGATCGATAAATGGAATGAAATACACAGTTCGTGGAGACGGTAGGCCATACATACGGATAAACACTGTTTTCGTTTCCTTATTGAGTTGAATGTTATTTTGTAAATGACAAATATATGTACATAAATAAAATGTCATTATTATGTCATATATTTGATTATTATTTATTATATATACCTTATAATCATTCTTTCATGGTTAACATGGAGAATGAATCTCATCGAGTCGTGGAGACGGTAATCCGTATGTACGCACGAGCGATGATATCGTTCCCATAATTATTGAATGTAATTAGAGTGGATGAAAAAATCTATCATAATAAGTATCATGTTATAATAACCATATATGGTTATTCTTTACACCATTATACACATCCTAGTAAGGTTGTTGTGGAAAAACAGATTACACCACGGTGTGGAGATGATATTCTGTACGTACGCAAACGCGGTGATTTCGTTTTCTGTTGGATGGATAGAAGATGAAATAGGGATGGATCATATTTATAATAACATATCAGTATATTATTGACACTGATATTATTAATTTTTTATGAAACAACAATATAAGATGATGTATAAGAAGAAATGAATTTGAAAGAATCTATAATGGATATTACCTATACTTCGATGCGCCTCTTCTAAACCTCCTCTTATGGCACTAAAGTTGGTCATTGAAGAAAACCATGACCTATAGAATGTTTCTAGGAAAGTGGATAATAGAAATAGGAAGGGTTTTCCGAGCTTGAAGTCTCCAAGTGGTGTGAGGAGGAGAGGGAGGAGGTGCCCTTTTATAATTGAGGAGATGTGCACTTTTAAAAACCTCTAAAATATTAATTTATAATAAACTCAAAAACCACATAAAAACATCCAAATATGATTAAAATCAGAATATTAGAAGACATAGGGTTGTAATACCATCATAAAATAAGATTTAGATATGTTGGTAATTTATTTTAAACCATATCAACTTGATTTATCCATATTAAATCTATTTAATTTCTGTTGTGGTAATAATATTCTAGATTTTTAAATTGTTATAAATAATTTCATATGTGTTGTGAATTGTCCATAATTGGATACTTTATGAAATTTTAGAACATATAAATATAAATTTATAATTTTTAAATATTATTTTTTTTGTTTTTTAATCAATTTTATTATATGTTATTTTTATAAAATAACAATTGTGTAAATTTTGACACTATTCTTTTATTGGAATTTAAATAAAATACAAACAGAGGATAGATTCAAAAAAATATATTTAATAGACTAATAACATGTCATATTCATATATAAAATTTGTGGAGAACATTAATTAGTTCATATAATATTTATTTAAAAAAATTTAATACCATTTATTTGATATTTCAATCGATAAAATAATTTATACATCAATATTATTTCATCTTTAATGATAATTATTCAATCCCTAAAAATTAAAATAAATTCTATTGATGTAGATAATTTTATTAGTTTTCTATAGACTATTTATATTTAATGTTTAATGAGGATTATCACTAAATTAAAATCATTACATTTATAAGATATAAGAGAGTGACATTATGTATCTTTCTTTGGTTTTAATAATAATTATATCATTTTCATGGTCAAAAGTCCATGAAATGCATATATTATGAACCTTAACTGATATATCTCGACTTTTATTCATCCTATAGAATTATTAATTGTCGTAGGGTAATATTATAATCTTATTTTTACCCATTATTACCTGATTTACCTATAACTGTAGTAAATAAAAATTACAGTAGTTACTATTCAAAAAATCAAAAAATTTAAAGTAACATATTAACATAATTCGGACCCACTAAATCCAAATATGGAATCCATTTTTAAAAATTCAAAACACAGATGTTTCATTAATTATTTTAAAATTAATCCCATTGTTAAGAAAACAAGTTTTAAAAGTTTAAACATTGTCAAAGATTGAAATGTTTTTACCCATTGTAAAAACATATTCTATTTATACTTTAACCAAATTTACTGTTATAATTTAACATTATAAATTATCTCCATGAAAAAAGTTTTTAAGTAAAATTTAGCATGTTTTTACTATTCATCAAAATTACACTGTTGTCAGAAAAAATATGAAATATTTATCCAAAGAAAAATTTTATATCCTGATTCCAAAGAATAATTTTATTTTTTAAAATTTATCCTATATACATGTCAAAAAATAGATTTAAACTTGGTGCACCATCAAAAGGCGATGAAACTGCATTTTATGAAAAATACTTATTTTACCTGAATACATTATTTTATGCTCATACTATGTTCTTTAAAATGTGTAAGATGAATTATAATGTCATAAAATTAAAAATATAGTTACTATTATACATAACGGCTAGTTTATAATAATATTATTACAATATATCATTGTTTAGTGAAACTCAGTATTGCGTACAACACACACTATCGCGGAAGGTTGCCCTTACATGAAACACTATCCAAGATTAGTGTATGCGTATAATAAAAGATAATTCAATATTGTGTATAGAACAATATAATTTTTTTGTGGCGTAAAACACAAGACATCAATGAAATTAAAAGAATAATGTTCATAAAATCTAGGGGTGTTACATTCCATCACCTGGATTTCCCCACTGACTCCCCTCTCATTATAAATGTACTGGTTATGTATATCAGTGGTAGCATGAATCTCACCCAATCTAACACTGGAAACCACATAAACCACACCTCGGTTGTTTATAACATGTTCTGTGTTTTTTTCCCTCCACCTCCTTGGACTTTCTGCCTTGAATCAATAGCCCAACTGTTCCCCCACTGGCACTACCGCTGGGTGTGGCCTCCCCTTAGTAGGCTATGACTAATTCAGTGTGTCGGCCACCATTGAAATCAACAGACATTCCATCCGACCTACAACTAGGGGCAGTAGTAGCGCCCCCTGTACTGGTTGTAACTGACTTAGTATTATGATCATTTTCCACCTCATCCGACCAGAGTCTTCAACTCAGTTGGACGGAAGTATTTGAAGATTTAATAGAGGGGTCACTGCCCATAGAAATCCTTTTTCTAGTAGCCTTGGGGGGGGAATCGGAGTAGGGATTCCTCCTGGATCAAAATCTATATAGTTATCCATACAAACATCATTGACATTTTCTTGAGACTCGGTCTGATGTAAACTAGTCTGAGTGGCATTATGATCATCCCCCGGATAGTCAGGTGTGACCTTCTCTACATTACCAACGGAGTCACACTGAGGTATGACAACATGCACATCCACCATAGTAACAATGTCACTATAGGGGTAAGAGGGTTCTACTGTAATTTACTCAACCATTCCCACCATAGCCATGGAAAACCAAAATGATGCTCAAATGTGAGGCAGATCCTTCCCCATTTCTGCATAAGAGGAGTCCCCCATGTTTATATATTCAATCATCCTTGGGTTGAGTCCTTATACGTCTTCATCGCTCTATGGGGGATACAGAGGACTTGTCTCATTCCCTTTCATTCTTATACACACGTTCTCATCATGTCCCTTCATCCAAAAAACTTACATTATTTGTCCCACTAACACTTAGCAGTCATATGTTCAAAAAACAAGAAAATCAAACAAATCTTTTTCTTCCACTCATATTGAATACCAGGCTTCATGATTTCATCCCTCATTGTAACAAACACCTCCTCAACAAGCGTATTTGACATATAATCTTCAACCAAGATTTTAGAATTATGCCCAAGCCTCGGATTGTTAGTTTGTCGATCCTTTTGAAGAGGTTTTCCTACTGAAAATGAAATCTCTTGAAGAATAACTGGATGCAAATATAGCCAATTCAGTATATAGATTCTGATCCATAATTGATTGTGAGTATTACAGACATTGATGGGATCAAAATTCCAATCCCATTCAGGCCCATTCAGAAAGCTAAGGTTGAAGGAGACATTTAATTTTCTTTATGTTCATTGGTTACCTTCATCCAAGGGGAATACCACATGATAGTAACCCCTTCCAATCGTAATCATTCTCCAATCATCAAATCCCCAATCATCTTCCACCTTTTTAGTAGTTCCTTAAATTTCCATAGCAGCTCACCCTTAGGGATGATGACCCTCACAATAATTGAATACCGGAATAGGTTGACCAATTCCTCATCCACTTCTTTATTAGATGACATGTGAGTAATCCTTCACTTCCTTATCACTATCTTAGTTGGAGGAGGGGAAAATTCAGAAAATGATGGACCCACTATTTTCTTCCCCACTTCCAAAAAATTCTTATTGATCCCAATAGATTCATTCGGAGGAACTTCCTTGATAGCCTCATCCTTATTTGGAACAGATAACATATCCCTATGACTAATAGGCTCAACAATTTACAACCACTATGATCTGGATACATCCGTTGGATGGGATCTGAGGGAACATCTGCCTCAATAGGATTAGGGTTCTCACCCGGTTCCCCATGATCCATCCTCCTGGAGTCAAGAGAATAAATAAGGGTAAGATAATGGAATAATTCAGGATTATTTTAATCAATAAAATAATAATTTTTATGGTGTTTTATTGTTTTCAAAAAATTGGATATAGTAGAAGTGTCTACTTTTTTAATATTTGAGATGTAATGTAATAGATATTGCATAATTCTCTAAAAATGTAATCCTAAAATGATCATCAGTGTGAATGAAAGTAAATGATTGATACAAAATCAAGATTATCTATTTTTTAATATTGGGGCCTTTTAGTTGGTATCAATGGTCGGTATAGATAGATTTAGGATTTAGGATATTGTTAACTGCATATACATTAATTATTTTTACTTTATGGAAATATTAAAATGATATATCATATTAAGGTTACCATGATTCTTCCAATATGTTATTATTGTGTATAGAATGGTTTTCCATAGTTGATATAGGGAAACTATGATGGGACGACATCATGAAGAAAACAACCACCAAAATAAGTAACCAGAAATGGTCATAATTGGAACAGAATAGTTCATTGCAGTGATGCAATAGTTTACTCGGGATATAAGCGGTGGTGGTATGAATCGCATAATCAGGTAGATCAACCACAAAGGAAAATTTATGTAGTATAGTATTTCATGAGGAAATATCACCCATCTTTTAGAGTATCATCAGACCTTATGAAAGCTAAAGGGTGGATTAATGCACGTGAAATTATTTTTGATGTCATGGGGTGATTAGAAAATTAAAATATTAGTCTTGTTGTTTACAATTTTGAAGGTGAAGCTAATAAATGGTGGTCAACAGGTAAAAATATCTGGGATAGTTATGAGATTGATTTTTTATTGGGATTAATTCAAATTTATGTTTATTGAGAAGTATTTTTCTAAGATGATTTGACATTGAATGGAAAAAAATCTTGTAATTGTGGAAGGAGGATTAATCAGTGGCTTCTTATGAAGAAATATTCACTCGACTAGAAATGTATGATCCAAATTTCATACAGGGTCTTGATAATAAAATCAATCATTATAACTCAGGATTGAATCCAAAGTATCAAAGGGAATTATCTTATAATGAGATAAAATGTTATTTATAACTTTCATGATGTACGAAGAAGGTGAAAATTGTGTTTTATTATGATTAAGTGTCATTTTATGAACAATAGAGTATGTGGTCGAGGTGTTAGATGAAATAGAATAAACCTTCAAAAAATCCTTATGGTAGAAAACATTTGTTTATAGTTTTTGAAAATTGTGGTAAAAATCACACTGGGGAATGAATTTTTAATTTTTTTAAGTGCTTCTAAGGTGGTAATTTGGGACATAAGGCTCATAATTTCACTATAAATTATCAAGGTAATAGTAATATATAATCTTATTTAAAGATAGTAAAATTCCTTAAATTCAATGAAATGGGTCATTATGAAAATGAGTGTCCGAAAAACAACTCAAATAATGGAAATCAGATAGACGACATGCATAAAGTGGTAATGAAATCATTTGTAACTACTTCAGAAGATTCTAGTCCATGAAATGATGTAGTATTAGAAACATTGTTTATTTATTCAGATTATGCCAATTTGTCGTTTAATTTTTGGTCTACATATTATTTTATTTTCGAGAAATTTTCTATTAAATTGGGAATTGTATCTCATTATATAAATCCTAAACATGTTTTAAAAACACCTGGGAAAATTTTGAAAAAAAATTATAAGAATGATATTTCCTTGTGTGTGGAAAGAATCTACTGGCAATTCTTATTTTTCCCTTCTAGAAGATTTTTGATGTAATTTTGGTTATAGATTGGCATTCCATTTATCATGCTAAGATTGGCAGCAGAGCTAAAGATGATTCATTTCAGAAATTTTTTTATTTCTTGTATATGAATGAACCCTTGATTATGATAGCATATCAAGAAGCTGAGAATCTATTAATAGATGTAAATTAATTTAACCTTGCATATATTGTTGAAAATAAAAGAATTGTCCAAATTAATGATGTTTTAGTCGTAAATGAGTATCTTAGAGTGTTCGTGATGAGTTTTCTGGTATAATACATTTTCCAAAAGTTTAATTTACTGTTTACATGGTTCATAGTGGTAATCCAATTTCAAAAACCCCTTATCGAATGGATTAAATTTATAATTTACATTTAATGAAGCAATTGCAGGAGTTATTAGATAAATGTTTCATTCGACCTAGAACATCACTATGGGGTGATCGTGTCTTAATTGTTAAAAAGAAATATGGTTCAATGAGACAATTCATTGATTATAGAACCTTGAATAACATCAGTATAATGAACAAGTATCCTTTTCCTCATATTGATTATTTGTTTCATCAGCTCCAAGAAGCTCAGTATTTTGGGAAGATTTTTTTGAGATCGGGGTACCATCAAATTAATGTAAAGGATGTAGACATTCCGAAGACTACCTTTCAAACATGAAATGGCCATTATGAATTTAAATATATTAATTTTTGGTTAACCAATGCACCTACTATATTCATGGATCGTATAAATATAATTTTCATTGAGTTCTTTGATAAGTTTGTGGTTTTTCTTATTGATGATATATTTTTATATTCTAAAAGTAAATAGGATCATGAAATTCATTTAAGGGGTTTTTTTGCAGACATAAAATGAAAAGAAACTATATGAGAAATATCTTATGTGGGTGTTTTGGTTAAAAAAATTTATTCATTAGCCATATTGTTTGTTATGCTGGTATAACTATTGATCATTCTACAAAAAATGTTTTTAAAGAATATAAAATACCAAAAAATAGAACTAAGATTCATAGTTTTCTTAGTGTAGTAGGTTATTGTTGGAGTTTTGGTGAAAATATTTCAAGGTAAATTAGCCCACGGTCAATGTTAACTCGAACTAGTGCAGAGTTCATATGGACAAATTAATGTGATGAATGTTATCACAAATTGAAATGATGAATGGTGAACACTCCAATTTTGGAACTGCCATTAAGATATAGTGGATTTATTATCAATAGTGATGGTTCGTTGAAATGAATTAGTTGTGTCCTAATGCAACATGATCATGTAATTTATTATTCTTCACATCAGTGGAAAATCATGATTTTAAATACCCTAAACATGATTTGGAATTATGTTCAGTTGTTCTAATCAATAGTGATACTTCATTGAAATGAATTAACCATGAAACATTTTAAATGATATCCTTTGGTTTTTGATTTGATAAATTTCCCGTTTGAAGTTGTTTTTGTAGGAAATAACACTATTTTCCGTCAGGTGGGAGTGAAATCATCTCTATTAGTTATAAATAAGAAAGTGTGGAATGAAGACAGTGAGTTGTAGAAAAATTTAGAATTGGTTCAAAAGGATAATTTACCTGAATTTAACATTGATAAAGACTTTTTTTTGAGGTTTTGAGAGTGATTATATGTTCCTTGTGATTCATAGTTTAATAAAATGTTACTATTTAATGCTCATTGTTCTCCATTTTCAATTCATCCTCGATATACTAATATATATAGATATATTTTGGATAATTACTGGTGGGATGGAATGGAAAAAGATATTGATGATTTTATCCTGAGATGTTTGATTTGTCAACGGGTTAAAGTATAGAAGTAGTTACAAAAGGGATACTTAATCCTTTTCTAGTGTAATATTGAGAATGGGAAAATGTGTCCATGGATTTTTTTGTGGGGTTAACAAATACTTCTCAAGGTAACAATACAATATATGTTATTATTGGTCAATTGACTAAATTTTCTCATATTCATTCAATTCAGGATAATCTATCTATATACCAACATTCTAAATTTTATATTAAATTGATTTTTAGGTTATATGGTGTTCATCTATCCATTGTATTTGATAGTGATCCCAGTTTCATATATAACTATTGGAAGGCCTTCATAAGTTGTTGGGTATTGAAATAAATTTCAATGAAGCTTTTCATATGTAATAAAATGGGAATTCATAATGAATAATTCATATATTAGAAGTTATCACATGTGCTTGTTCGATGGATCACTAGGGAAGTTTGGACCAACATCTTTTTTGGATTGAGTTTTTGTATAATAACAGTTTTCATTCTAGTATAAAGATGACACCATTTGATGAATTTTATGGAAAGATGTGTCGAACTATAGCATTGTGGGATGAATTAGTTGAGAGGAATTTTATTGGACCAGAATTGGAACGAGAGATGGTAGACAAGGTTCAGTTGATTTGGAATCACATGAGAAAAAACTCAATGTAGGCAGAAAAGTTGTGCAGATCACTTGAAGAAATATATTTCTTTTCAGGTCAGTGATCATGTATTTCTCAAAGATCCATAATGGAAAAGTGTGATGTATTTTTCTAAGAAGGGAATGATGAGTTCTATGTTCATTGGACCCTATGAAATCCTAGAGAAACTTTGATCAGTTTCATACACATTTCCTATTGGTCAAAGTTTATCGTAGTTACATAATTTGTTTTCATATTGAAATGTTGAGACCATATATAATGGAAGATTCTCATATATTGAGTCATGAGGTAGTTTAGTAGGAATAGAATCTTTATTATGTGGAAAATTATGTCTAGATTCATGACTTTTGAGATCTAGTGTCGCAGAATACAATAATTCCTCAGGTAATGGATTTTTTGAAAAAACCATATGGTTGAAGGGGAAATTTGAGAATCTAAAAATTCTATAAGGGAAAAATACCCCCACGTATTTGATGAGTTGATAAAATTGAATCCAAAAAATTGTCAAACGTGGGGAATGATGTATGATCACATGTATTTATATAATAATAAATTTTCATATCTATTAATATTTATCAATAATTTATAATTTTCCATTCATTAGGATACAGTTTATGATAGTGTACTCAATACTCAACAACGGGTTTCTCGGAAATATTACATTGAGTTCTACCGAAAAATATTATTATATTTTTATTATTTTAAATGTTTGTTAATGAATAGATGTTGTATTAGTGGTAATGAATATAACTAACTACTATATAATTATACATGTTTTTTAAATGTTCTTACTTCTATCCCATAAATATTAGTCTTAAAATAAGAATGAATCAAATTTTATGTGTAAAATACTCTTATATTTTTAAAATGTCGAATTACAATTTTTTGATGTCAATAGCTTTTTAAATATATTTTTTTCACTTTTATAAGAACTAATTTTAAAAAATATAAATCATATTTTTAATATGGAAATCAAACTTTACCTTGGATAAAATTTCAGTATGATTCTGATGAAATTCGTATTTTAATAAATAGTAAAAAATACTACATTTTAATTCAAAATTTTCTTTTCATTTAATTTATTTATTTAAATAGATTATCCTTTTAGTTCGTTTTAATGTGTATTGGGATTATTTTTTTATAAATTTATTTAATTTTTGTCATTTGAAGAGATTTTACATTTAAATTGGACATAAAATCATTTGAATCATTTGATTGTTTTTATTTATTAAAAACATAATTTCTGGTTATGACAATGGGAATTAATTTTAAATTATTTTCTTCCAATTATTTGTTTAGAATATTGAAAAATGGATTCCAAATTTTGAACCATATGTTCCAAATTTTGTGATTAGGAAACTTTTTTTTGGATATTAAGTATAGTAACTTTAGTAATTATTATAATTTATCATGGTTTGAGGGTAAATATCGTAAATAAGGGTAACAAATAATATTATAATAATTTAAAACTACACTAAAATGTGTACTAATACTATATTTGGAGTTATTTCTAGTCCTGACTATACATAGGCTGAACTTTTGGAATTTTGGATCCACATTGGAGTGATAATGACTTGTTATAATAAATAATATAAGGTAAAGGGAAAATTAACATAAACATGGGACTTCATACCTAACCAATTTTTATATGGGGTTATATAAGTGATATATTTGACTATAAATGGTCATTATAAATCTAAAAAAAATTCCTACATAATTATGTTTTATTTATAATTTTTAGACATTAAATAATTATATTTAATTATGACTCAATGACGATTCTTTGATTGCTACATTAATAAAGGATTTAAAAAATGTTATTATAAATGTTGATATAAATATTATATAAAAAATTAAATTAGTTGCATGAATTCTATAGTTGAATATGAAATTTTTGGATGGATTTAATTTTTTTTCATGGGAATCGTGTTTTTATGAATTTTTAAATAAGTCATGTGTTAATAGTGTCAAAAATTTATATAATTCAAAAATTAAATTAAAAAATATTTTATTAAATGATATCAAATTCCTAAACTTCTAAAATTTGGAAAAATGGTTAGGATAATTCCATATATCTCATAAATGACTTTTTTGTGGGTGGATTGACATGATAAGGAAACTACATTAACAAACAATTTGTAAATAACACAATATCAATGTTAGATTAAAAACGTTAAAATATGGGTACAAAAAAAGATAGAGATAAATATTATTTAAAAAATATATAAAAATTAATGGGTGATGAGAATTTGAAACAAAGTAGTATTATTTTAGAATTAAATTGTAACACCCCAAGCTTCTACGGTACGCTTCTCTTTGAATAATGTGATAGTGTGTGTTGTACGGAACATCGAGATCTATCACACCAAAACCAATCAAACTAGCCATTATGAATTGTAATACCTAATTTCTTAAATTATATATATTTTATATTTCAAAATGGACTTCATTTTTGGATTTGGAATATCGAAATTATCCTAAGTTGAATTTTTGGTATTTTTCGGAGAACTTCCAATTTTTATGAATAGTGAAAAATACTTAAAAACAATTTTTTAATCAAAATAATTTATAGTGATAAATTATATTATTGAGTGGTTTTAAAGCATAATTAGAATATATTTTTACCATTTTATTCAATGGTGTTCATTAGAATTATTTTCACTTTGAAATTGAACATAAACAATTATCAATCTTTTGATATATATTGTTTCTTAAAAACACGCTATTTGTTTTGACAGCGGGAATTAATTATAAAATTAATTAATGCAAATTAAATGTTTGGAATTTTGTAAAATAAACATCATTTTTGAATTCGGAATATCAATTATAGCTTAGGGTGAAATTTTGGCATTGTTCTGAAAAACATCAATTTTTGATGAATAGTGAAACTATAAGTGGTAGTTAAAAAACTGAATTTTTCATAAAAAATAATTTTACTTCTTCTGTGAATGGAATTTCGAAAATCAAAGAGATACCGTTAATATCAAGAAGTAAAATGTGGTTCAATGAGATGAAAATAATTTTTGGTGAATAGTAACTTTTTACTTTTATTTACCACGGTTAAAAGTAAAATAGGGTAATGAAGGGTAAAAATGATATTAATATTACCCTAACACATGTCCTAGTTCTATTGGACAAGTGTATCTTGACCAAAAACAACCTTAGGAATAAAATATTATCATTTAGGTCCACTTGGATTAGATTAGGACATTTATTATTATTTAATTCAAAGAATAGTTAAAAGAGTGAAAATCAAAGTTTATTTACTAAAACATATTTAATATAGGGTTATAAATAAGATAAATTGGATTGTAAACATTCAATAAAAATATAATACGATTTCCTACATAATGATAGTTTATTTATAATTTTTAAACTTTAAATAATTTAATTTATTTATGACACAATGATGATGTAGTAATTACAATAATTGTGAAAAATTAAAATAATTGATATTATAAATTCCAAAATAAATATAATTTGTGACTTTTAATGCATTAAAATAATTTTATAGGATAATATTACATGTTAGTATTTATTTAATTAACTTTGGTCGAAGTAATAATTCTGTTATGAGTTTCAAAAAAATCATTTTTTGAATAGTTTCAAAATTGACATAAAAGAGTTTTAAAACAAATATTATATTATTAATTAATATTAAATTAAAAAAAATCTAAGGTTCTTCCAAGAGACTTATATCATGATAGGTTCATCATTAATGGACCACTTGGGTGTCTCTTGGATTTATATAGTATGTTTATTAACTATATATTATAAAAATACAAAGTGACATGGTAAATGTCAAACTAATTAACTAAGAGTTGAAACTAAAAGATAAGGTTAATATAGTAACCCAAACCTGTCTAAATTCTATTGGATGAATTTTGTTCGACCTATACCCACCTTAACCTTTGAATAATAAACATTGGATCCATTATAAACCTAATATGAATTTATTATAAATTAATATTTCTAGCTTTTCCAAAGGTTCCCCTCACCCCTCTTATAAAAGGCCACTCCTCCTTCTCATTTATTCACACCTTCAAAGCCTTTTGGTTTGGACAAACTCTACCCAAATACTCTCCCAACTTCCCTCAATACAACCTAGAGTCCTTAGTTTGATCATAAAGCCAACCTAAGGAGCCCTTTGATCAAATCAAAAGGAAGAACCCGAAGAAGAGGTAATGTTTTCACCACCCCTTTTCAAGTTCCTTTCTTCTTCCACTTCTTCTTTCTATGTTATTACCATTATAAAATAATAACTCTAGTATCTTATATATACTGTGATTTTATTATAAATATTGTACAACCATATTCAGTATTCTATCCACCCTTTGAATAACATGTCACCATACGTGCGTACGTACGGCTTACCGTCTCCACGTCGTGGTGTAATTGTTATTCAATATATTTGTATTTGGATGGGTATAATAATGTTGTGTAACTCATTAAAATAATAAATATAACATTTTAATGATTCTGTAAATATGATATACCATCCATTTATATATTATTTTAATATCAAAATAATGATATTGTCGCTCGTGCGTACGTACGGGCTACCGTCTCCACAAACGCGATGAGATTCATTCTCCATCGTATCCATTCAAGTATAATTATCATTTGTTGATTTAAAAATGATGTTTAAGGAATTTATATCATTCTGGATATGAATAAGATACATCCTATCCATAACAAATACGTATTATGTAACAAAACATATAAAAGAAAACGAGTAAGTTAACACCTAAAACGACGATAATTCTAAGATATTATTAACAAATCAATGTTAAAAGATCATATATGATATAATATTAATATATATGATTATTGTATAATTTAATAACAATTATTTCACCATTATACAGGAGGTTAACCTACCAAAACCATGGAAAATTTCAAGGTAAGTGTTATTTCACAATCTCTTCATTATCCAAGGTTCTTTATACGTAATAATCTACTCGGATCTCATTATCATCCACATCCATGTTTCTTAAAAATTTATTTCAAAACATTTTTACTATTTAAAAGTATATGGGTTAAAGTCATTTATACCCTTGTTTGACTTTTTATAAGAGGTTTATAAAGGAATATTTCCATCATTTTCCAAACAAGGTGCCTTTTAACCTTTTCGACAAAATTAAGGTAAAAATGTTTTTTAACTTATACGGTGGGTGCGGCTATTTTCCGCCGTTATAAAATCGTTGAAGCTTACCTTACATGCTTATAAGAATAATTTCAAAGAAAATGTTTTATTTTATAAATATATGACTCTTATATGATTTCAAAAATAGAAAGAGATATTTCTCTAAAAAGAGTTTTGATTTCATCTATGTCGATATCCTTTGATGGATTTTACACTTATTTGAAGTTGATTTATCATGATACAAAACGTCTATATTTTATTGATGGGTTTTTGATATGTTTGACTGTGGATGTGATATTTTTATACCGTTCATAGTTTATGGTGAAATTATTGACATTTTTTATGCTAGTTTTAATACGAATGTTTATTTTATGTTTAAACCTTTTCATATGGGAATGCATTGGACTTAATATGTGATGGGTGGAGCCTGCTATAGCTCCTCGATGCATCAGTTGGTCTCATGAGACAAACTAGTGTCTTGGCATAAGGCCTTGACAAAATCTTATTTGTAGTCTTGGCACAAGGCCTTGGCTATGTGGTTATGATAGTCTGGCATTATGCATTCCATCATTTTGAAAGTGGTTATTGATATTCCATGTGATTATTCGACTAGTAGAATTTCCATGTGAATAAGTAAATGGCATTATTTCATTTTACTTTTTCCATACTATGTTGAAGTTCAAGTTTAAAAGGCTTTTGCTTTAGTTATACATTGCCTTAAATTTTTATGCTTATTTTTGAAAGTTTTCTCTATATTGTTATCCTTAATAGGCATTTGAGCTCACCCCTTTTCTATGTTTTATTTTTCCCAGGATGTGAAGAAGTAAGTTATGAATGACCTGCAAGGATAGTATGTGGGGATATGAGTGTGGAATATGGAGACTATGTTGTTGTAGTAGTTTTTCACTTTGTAATGTAATGTAAAACATTATGAATATATCTAGTGTTTCCAAGGCTACTAAACCAATCGGTATTTCGAGATTTTATCTTTATTGTGATCATGCCAATGTAATGTAATAAAGCACCGACTCTAGGTAACTAGGGTCGGGGTGTTACAGTTGGTATCAGAGTAAGTTTAGTACAAACCTTGGAAGCTAGATTTAGATAAACTCTGATTAGAGAACGTAGACCTAAGATGAACATTGAGGATTAGTATAGAAGAACTTCCTAGAATTTTGGTATTGTAGAGATTTTGTGAGTTTTCCGAGAAATACATCCCTATATGGATACGAGCAGGTAGAGGCGGCTCTGGCACAGATATATCTAGGGGTAAAACCTGAAAACACCGCTTTGAGCTAGACTCGAACGGGAACTGGTGCACGACAACGGGCCTTGCTGCACTCTTGGTTACAACACTCCTGTGGGATATGCTTAGGATAACTCTCATTTTCTTTACAAATAATTATGATGGTTTTATGAGTATATACTTCCTCAAAGAAAACATTTTTATGATTATGGATTATATCCATAAATAGTTCAATTTATGTTAAGTGTTTTATAAGTATGGGATTATGTATTTTGATTCATAAATTGATCTAGTTTATGCCATTGTTTAGAAATGGTGCCAAGTGGAAGAAATGGAAACCGAATCAATGCACGCACTCCATGTAGGGATTTACCTCATTCTCAAGATAATTATAGTGGATATGGTGATGCAATTGGTGCCGATCAGCTAATCACCATACTGGGACAACTCACTCAGGTTATGAATAATAACCTTACCCGTATGGAGCACCCTGATCCGTAGCATGGAGGATCAATGTTAGATTGATTCTTGAGGGAAAAACCACCAACGTTCAATGGAAGTACAAATCCCTTAGTTGCTGAGCAATGGTTATTTTCCCTAGAGAAAATATTTCAGGCTTTGGAGAGTAGTGAAAGGGGAAAAGTTATCATGGCAGTTTACCGACTCACTAGAGATGCTGATCAATGGTGGTCATTGGTTCAAAACACGAAGGAAGATGATGAAGTATCAAATATGGAATGGAGAGAGTTCAAAGATATGTTTTTAGAAAAATACTTTCCTCGCGACCATCGAGCAGATATTGAAAGGCAATTTCTGAGTCTGAGGCAAAAGGAGGATGAGAATGTCACAAAGTATGAGGCTAAATTTACAAGGTTAGAAAGGTATGTTGGAGATTATATACGTAACCCAAGAAGTAAAATTTATCGTTTCTTTGATGGGTTAAAACCATTTCTCTATCGAGCATTAGTCTCACAATCCGTTTCATCATACGAAGACATTGTCTCACGTGCTATCAAGACAGAAAAGGAATTATCTAAGTCTTATGACTTTAAAGAAAAGCAAGAGAAGAAGAGACCTTCTGATCAGTCTGGGAATGGAAATAAGGGGAAGAAGGGAAGGATGAATATCCATCCTGTGGTAAGTGTGGTAAGAAACACCACGGTACTTGCTTGAAGGGAACAAGAGTCTATTACAAGTGTGGGGAAAAAGGCCACCAAACTTGTGATTGCAAGGGGAAGAAGGAAGCTACCAATGTTCAGTGCAACAATTGCAGAGAGATGGGGTATTATGTAAATGAATGTCCTAATCATCAGGAGAACTTACCTCAGAAAAGGCCAAGGGATCAAGTCCAAGCTTATGCTATCACTACTGCTAAGGTAGAAGCTCTGAAAGACGTGGTGGCAGGTAATTTAATGGTTTCCTCATGTTTAGAAAATGCATTATTTGATTCTGGATCATTGCATTGTTTCATATCTTCCTAGTTTTCTAAGAAATTCAGATATTTACAATTTGATTTAACAAGGGAGTTGTCAGTTAAAACTCCTAAGGGAAGTATCATTGCAACAATGTTTTGTGAATCAGTACCCATTAGAGCACATAAATGTTCTTTATCTACTGATCTCATCGTCAAACCTATGATTGAGTTTGATATAATCCTCGGTATGGACTGGATTTCGGACTATGATGTGAAAATTTATTGTAAGAATAAAGAGGTTACGATTCTTGATGATAATGATAAGGAACACCTTATCTTTAGAGCAGAATCGTCACCACCTGATTCTTATTTATATCCACCACCATTAGCTCAACTAAATTCAATTATTGGGGAGGAAGAGAATGAAATGAATGTGGGTGAGGAAAGGAATGTCCAAATAGAGGATGTACCTGTTGTGAAAGAATTTGTAGATGTATTTCCAGAAGATTTACCTGGACATCCTCTAGAATGAGAAGTTGAGTTTTCCATTGATTTAATTCCTGGATCAAGGCCTATATCAAATACCCCTTATAGATTGGCCATTGTAGAATTAGTTGAACTAAAGAAACAAATAGAGGAATTGAGTAATAAGGGATTTATTCTCCCTAGTGTTTCTCCATGGGGAGCCCCTGTTCTTTTTGTTAAAAAGAAATACGGATCTATGAGGATATGTATCGACTACAGGGAGGTCGATGATATAACAATAAAGAACAAGTATCCCCTACCTCGCATTGATAATTTATTTGACCAACTGCATGGAGCTCAATACTTTTCAAATATTGACCTTTGATCTGGATACCATCAGTTGTGTGTGAAGAAGGAAGACATTCCGAAGACAACATTTCGAACTAGGTATGGGCATTACGAGTTTACTGTAATGCCTTTGGATTGATTTATTCACCCTTTGTATTCATGGATCTTATGAATAGAGTTTTCAAGGAGTATCTTGGTGAATTTTTGGTGGTATTTATTGATGATATCTTGGTATACTCCAAAATCTTTGAAGATCATGAAAATCACTTGAGCATTATCCTGAAGACTCTGAAAAGACATGAATTATATGGGAAGTTTAGCAAGTGTGAATTCTGGATTTAGGAGATTTCTTTTCTTGGCCATATTGTCTCTAAAGATGGAATATCTGTTGATCCTTCTATGACCAAGGCAATCCAAGAATGGCCAGAACCTATGATTATAACTGAGGTATGTAGTTTTATTGGTTTAGCAGGTTATTAACAACGATTCGTCCAGAATTTTGCCCGATTGGCTAACCCATTAACGAAGATCACATGTAAAGGGGTTAAATTTGTTTGGACAAAAGTGTGTGAAGAATGTTTCAAAGAACTGAAGAGAAGATTAGTCAATTCTCATATTTTGACTCTACCATCGGGGAATGATGGGTTCGTTATTTATAGTGATGCATCGAAGAATGGACTTGGTTGTGTCCTTATACAGAAAGATATGGTTATTGCCTATGCATCACGACAGTTGAAAATTCATGAAAAATACTATCCTACTCATGATCTCGAGTTAGCAGCTGTGATCTTTGCTTTGAATATATGGAGGCACTTCCTCTATGGTGAAAAATGTGAGATTTATACTGATCACAAGATTTTGAAGTATATTTTCTCACAAAAAGAACTAAACATGAGGCAAAGGAGATGGCTTGAATTACTCAAGGATTATGATTGCACGATACACTACCACCCAGGGAAGGAAAATAGGGTGGCAGATGCTTTGATCAGAAAAGACCATGGAGTTTTGAACAATATGAGAATTGAATGGGATCCAATTTTCATGGATCTAGTGAAGATGGACATGGGAATAACTAGGGAAGGCGAAACATCAATTCTTTTTCAAATGATTTGCAAACCATCTTTACTAGAAAGGATTAAGAGTTCTCAGACAGATGATGATGAATTTAAAAAGAAGATTAAATCTATGAATGATGGGAGATTGATAGACGTTGTGTATGAAGATGGAATTTTGAAATTCAGGAAGAGACTTTGTGTTCCCGATTTACCTGATCTAAAAAGGGAATTTTTGGATGATGCTCATAGTTCCAATTTCTCTATACACCCTGGGAGCACCAAAATGTATAGAGATTTGAAGGAACATTTTTTGTGGGAAAACATGAATAGGGAGATTGCTGATTTTGTGTCAAGATGTATGGTTTCTCAACAAGTGAAAGCTGGGAGGCAACAGCCTGGAGGAGTCATGCAACCTCTTCCCATACCAGAGTGGAAATGGGAAAATATTACGATGGACTTTGTAATGGGACTACCAAAGACTCCTAGAAGGAACGATACAATATAGGTTATTGTTGATCGTCTTACCAAGTCAGCACATTTTATTTCTATAAGAGAAGATCCACCACTGGAACGTCTAGAAAGTATCTATATTAATGAAGTTGTGAGACTTCATGGAGTACCCCTATCGATTGTTTCTGATCGTGATCCCCGTTTTACTTCAAGATTCTGGAAGAGTCTTCAGAAATCCCTGGATACTGAACTTCATTTGAGCACTTCCTACCACCCTCAAATGGATAGACAATCATAACGAACTATTCAAACCATAGAAGACATGTTGAGAGCCTGCTCACTTGACTTTATGGGTATGTGGGATCAATATTTACCTCTGTTAGAATTTTCCTATTACAATAGCTTCCATTCGATTATTCAGATGGAACCATATGAAGCGTTATACAGAAAGAGATGTCGTACACCAACCTGTTGGGATGACGTTGGTGAACGAAAACTTGTTGGCCCAGGACTGGTGGAGGAAACGATGGAAAAGGTGAAGGTAATCCAAAATCACATCAAAGCATCTCAAAGTAGGCAGAAGAGCTATGCCGATAATTGAAGGAAGGATTTGGAATTTCATGTCGGTGATCATGTTTTCTTGAAGGTATCTCCTTGGAAGGGAGTCATACATTTTGGTAAGAAAGGTAAACTGAGTCCTAGGTACATCGGACCCTTCGAAATTCTAGAACGAATTGGGGTTGTAGCTTACCGATTGGAAATGCCGCCAACTCTCTCCAAAGTTCACAATGTGTTCCACGTATCTCTGTTGAGGAAATAAATGCCTGACCCAACGCATGTACTCACCAAAGAAAAATTAGAACTGGAACCCGATCTATCCTATTGTGAAGAGCCCGTTAGGATTCTTGATACGAGAGAACAAGTACTGAGAAACCGAACGACACGTCTGGTAAAAGTTTTGTGAAGAAACCATAAGATGGAAGAGGAAACGTGGGAACCTAAGGAACTTATGATGAAGAACCACCTGAGTCTTTTCATGTGATAAGTATTCTAGAAATTTGAAGGACGAAATTATTTGAAGTAGGGGAGAATGTAACACCCCTAGCTTCTACGGTACGCTTCTCTTTGAATAATGCGATAGCGTGTGTTGTACGCAACATCGAGTTCTAACACACCACAACCAATCAAACTAGCCTTTATGAATAGTAATACCTACTTTTTGAAATTATATATATTTTATATTTCAAAATGGACTTCATTTTTGGATTCGGAATATCGAAATTATCTTAAGTTTAATTTTTGGTATTTTTCTGAGAACTTCCAATTTTTATGAATAGTGAAAAATAATTAAAAACAACGTTTTAATTAAAAATAATTTATAGTGATAAATTATATTATTGAGTTTTTTTAAAGCGTAATTAGAATATATTTTTACCATTTTATCCAATGGTGTTCATTAGAATTAATTTCACTTTGAAATTGGACATAAACAATTATCAATCTTTTGATATATATTGTTTCTTAAAAACACGCTATTTGTTGTGACAGTGAGAATTAATTATAAAATTAATTAATTAAACTTATATGTTTGGAATTTTGTAAAATAGGCATCATTTTTGAGTTCGGAATATCAATTATAGCTTAGGGTGAAATTTTGGCATTGTTCTGAAAAACATCAATTTTTGATGAATAGTGAAACTACTAAGTGGTAGTTAAAAAATGAATTTTACATAAAACATAATTTTACCGCTTCTGTGAATGGAATTTAGAAAATCCGAGAGACATGGTTAATATCAAGAAGTAAAATGTGGTTCAATGAGATTAAATAATTTTTGGTGAATAGTAAGTTTTTACTTTTATTTACCACGGTTAAAAGTAAAATAGGGTAATTAAGGGTAAAAATGATATTAATATTACCCTAACACATGTCCTAGTTCTATTGGACAAGTGTATCTCGACCAAAAACAACATTAGGAATAAAATATTATCATTTTGGTCCACTTGGATTAGATTAGGACATTTATTATTATTTAATTCAAATAAGAGTTAAAAGAGTTAAAATCAACATTTATTTACTAAAATATTTTTAATATAAGGTTATACATAAGATAAATTCGATTGTAAATATTCATTAGAAATATAATACGATTTCCTACATAATTATATTTTATTTATAATTTTTAGACTTTATATAATTTAATTTATATACGACACAATGATGATGCAGTAATTACCATAATTGTGAAAAATTAAAATAATTGATATTATTAATTCCCAAATGAATATAATTTGAGACTTTTAATGAATTAAAATACTTGTATAGGCTAATATGACATTTTAGGATTGATTTAATAAACTTTGGTCGAAGTAATCATTCTGTTATGAGTTTCACAAAAATCAATTTTTGAATAGTGTCAAAATTGACATAAGAGAGTTTTTAAAACAAATATTATATTATTAATTGGTATTAAATTCCTAAAAATATAAGGTTATGCCAAGAGACTTATATCATGATATTTTCATCGTTAATGGACCACTTGGGGTCTCTTGGATGTATATAGTATGTTTATTAACTATATATTATAAAAATACAAAGTGACATGGTAAATGTCAAACTAATTAACTAAGAGTTAAAACTAAAAGATAAGGTTAATATAGTAACCCAAACCTGTCTAAATTCTATTGGTTGAATGGTTTTCGACCTATCCCTACCTTAACCTTTGAATAATCAACTTTGGATCCATTAGAAACCGAATATGAATTTATTATAAATTCATATTTCTAGCTTTTCCAAAGGTGCCCCTCACCCCTCTTATAAAAGGGCACTCCTCCTTCTCATTTCTTCACACCTTCAAACCCTTTTGTATCGGCCAAAATCTGCCCAAATACTCTCCCAACTTCCCTCACTACAACCTAGAGGCCTTAGTCTGATCAGAAAGCCAACATATGGATCCCTTTTGATCAAATCAAAACGAAGAACCCGAAGAAGAGGTAATGTTTTCACCACCTCTTTTCAAGTTCCTTTCTTCTTCCACTTCTTCTTTCTTTGTTATTACCAGTCTAATATAATAACTCCAGTATCTTATATATACTGTGATGTTATTATAAATATTGTACAACCATATTTAGTATTCTATCCACCCTTTGAATAACATGTCACCATACGTGCGTACGTACGGCTTACCGTCTCCACGTCGTGGTGTAATTGTTATTCAATATATTATTATTTGGATGGGTATAATAATGATGTGTAACTCATGTAAATAATAAATATAACATGTTAATGATTCTTTATATATTATATACCATCCATTTATAAATTATTTTAATATCAAAAGAATGATATTGTCGCTCGTGCGTACGTACGGACTACCGTCTACACGAACGCAATGAGATTCATTCTCCATCGTATCCATTCAAGTATAATTATCATTTGATGATTTAAAAATGATTTTTAAGGACTTTATATCATTTTGGATATGAATAAGATACATCCTATCCATAACAAACACGACTTATGTAACAAAACATATAAAAGAAAATGAGTAAGTTAACACCCGAAACGACGATAATTTTAAGATATTATTAACAAATCAATGTTAAAAGATCAAATATGATATCATATTAATATATATGATTCTTGTATAATTTAATAACAATTATTTAGCCATTATACAGGAGGTTAACCTACCCCAACCAAGGAAAAGTACAAGGTAAGGGTTATTTCACAATCTCTTCATTATCTAAGGTTGTTTATTTGTAATAATCTACTGGGATCTCTTTATCATCCACATCCATGTTTCTTATAAATGTATTTCAAAACATTTTATCAATTTACATGAATGTGGGTTAAAGTCATTTATACCCATGTTTTACTTTTTATAAGAGGTTTATAAAGGAATCATTCCGTCTTTTTCCAAACAAGGTGCTTTTTAACCTTTTCGACAAAATTAAGGTAAGAAAGTTTTTTAACTTATACGGCGGGTGCGGCTATTTTCCGCCATTATAAAATCGTCGAAGCTTCCCTTACAAGATTATAAGAATATTTTCAAAGAAAATGTTTTATTTCATAAATATATGACTCTTATATGATTTCAAAAATAGAAAAAGTTATTTCTCTAAAAAGAGTTTTGATTTCATATATGTCAATATCCTTTGATGGATTTTACTCTTATTTGAAGTTGATTTATCATGATAAAAAACTTCTATATTGTATTGAAGGTTTTTTGATATGTTTGACTGCGGATGTTCTATTTTTATACCGTTCATATTTTATGCTGAAATTATTGATATTTCGTATGCTAGTTTTAATACGAATGTTTATGTTATGTTTAAACCTTTTCATATGGGAATGCATTGGACTTAATATGTGACGAGTGGAGCCCGCTATAGATCCTCGATGCATCGGTAGGTCTTGTGAGACAAACTAGTGTCTTGGCACAAGGCCTTGACAAAATCTTATTTGTAGTCTTGGCACGAGGCCTTGGCTATGTGGTTATGATAGTCTGGCATTATTCATTCCATCATTGTGAAAGTGGTTATTGATATTGCATGTGATTATTCGATTAGTATAATATCCATGTGAATAAGTAAATGGAATTATTTCATTTTACTTTTGTCATACTATGTTGAAGTTCATGTTTAAAAGGCTTTGGTTTTAGTTATACTTTGCCTTAAATGTTTATGCTTATTTTGGAAATTTTCCGCTATATTGTTATCCTCACTGGGCATTTGAGCTCACCCCTTTTATATGTTTTATTTTTCCCAGGATGTGAAGAAGTAAGTTATGAATGACCTGCAGGGATAGTATGTGGGGATATTAGTGTGGAATATGGAGACTATGTTGTTGTAGTAGTTTTTCACTTAATGATGTAATGTAAAACTTTATGAATATATCTTGTGTTTCCAAGGCTACTAAACCAATTGGTCTTTCGAGATTTGATCTTTCTTGTGATCATGCCAATGTAATGTAATAATGCACCGACTCTGGGTAACTAGGGTCGGGGCATTACATAAATGATCTTGGGACCATTTTTAATTGAAATTTAATTTATAATAAATTAATATTTCAAGATATTCCTAAAGTGACCCTGCTACCTCTTATAAAATGTCACCAACTCTACCCACTTACTCACTCCTCTCAATCCCCTTGTCTCATAAAAATTATGCTTATATATACTGTAAATATATCTCAATTCTTCTTATTATCCTTACAATGGGAATAAGAAAATTCAATAATGCATTTTCGCTCAAATCAAAAGAAGTTACTCGATTTAGAGGTAACGTCTTCTCTCAGGTTCCTTTTCTTTATTTTCCTTCTCCAATTCATATAATCTTCTTATTATTTAATTATATACCAAAAAAAGTATCTTAAATATACTAGGATTTGTTTATGAGATGTATTTGAACAATACTTACACACGCCTCCATCAAATGGATATGAGCATATTGTTTCTTTGTGCGATGGACTAGTGCCTCACGAAAAGATGATTGTTCACTTTTCCCCTAAAATATCCCATGGTGACCATTATGAAAGAAATGTATTTATATATGATATATATATTATTTATATTGTATATATTTTTGTGTAATTTTTATTTACAACATACCTTTATAATTTGCATGATTTCAACATATGATAATTTCATTTGAGGATGAATGGACTACTGCCCCCTCAAAGTGATAGGATTTGTTCATGATAAAAATTAACTATATAAAGGATGGTTTTATTAAAACAATGATACATAAATGAAATTAATATAATACATGTATTAAAATATACATTTATATCATTTTATTATTATTATTTTAATATGGAAATGATATATACGTAGGGTTCATGCATACGTATGGCCTACCATCTCTTTGAATGATGAATTTCATTTCTTATCTCCAAATATTATAGAAATGATAAATACATATATATATTTTCTATATTTTATTTAAATCATTATTAATATACAAGAGATGATAGGATTTTGACCACATGGATGATTTACATCAAACAAGTTCAATTTTTACTCATGTACTAAATCTTGAAAAACAAGCGATAATAACATAAATAATTATGTATTTTTTATAACAAAACGATAAGTAGTATAAAATTAAAATTAATCATGATAAAGGTTATAAATCATGTAGAAATTAACCTCAGTTAATTATTTAGGAATAGAAAGAAATAACGATACAATTTAGTATCATTGTAAGGGACCTCATCTCAATCTCCATTAATTGAGAAATATTTTGGTTAATACATGACCTTCATTTATATGGTGTATAATTATATATATTTTCATTTAGCAAAATTAAATGGTTTTCAAATGGAATCTTTTTTTACAAATCATTTAACTAAATAAAAAAGAGATTTTCTTTTTAATGTACATAGTGAAAACGACCTTTCTTCCATCGTGATAGTTATTTGATATTTGGATTCCTCTACAAGACATAATGATTTTAAAAAGAAAAGTAAATATCAAATTCCATTTTAGATATTTTTCTATTCAAAATGGTTTTGATAAAGGATTTATTATATTAATATCTGGATATGATTTTTTATTATTACAATGTGGAAATGTTGTTTTTTCTTTATTCTTGTTCATGTGTTATGATTATGTTATGGTTCTTGGGGATATATTAGGTATAAGAGTAGTTCTGTGATAAAGTTTGTGGGGGTGAGACAATGATAGCTCCCCAATGCATTGGGTAATGTGACAGAGGTCAATTTTATGGGTTCTCTTATGATATTTATGGATTTTACTATGACATGTATTCCAAACATAACCATGATGGCGGTGCCCTATGTAGAATTTAAAGCTACAATGTATGTATGTTATGGATACCACATGTTTCCATTATGATTTATTATTTCTATGTGTTATTCATAGATCTTATGATTTCATTAGTTATATTAAAGAGATTATTTTTTTGAGTGAAAATTATGATTTCACTGATTTGAATGTATTCATGGAATGTTGTTCCTCATTCCTCATTTTATAAACCTTATAGAGATTTTTTTTCTCATACTAAGTTTATGAAATGTTTTTTCATAGGTTATATGGATGGGTAAGATAATGGAAGAATTACAGAAGATTGCTATCATGGGAATTTTTTAGGTGTTTTATTGTTGTGAAACAAAATTATAGAGTATAAGTGTCTACATTTAATATCTGAGATGAAATGTAACAGTTATGGACTAATTATCTAAAACATACAACCTGAAAACATCTTCAATTTGAAAGAATGTAAATTCTTGATAAAAAATAATGATTCTCTAATGTTTAAGGATGAGGCCTTACAACATGATTAACTCTTCTCGATCACAAAAAACCGGGCCTCATCCACTTTTTCCATGAAACATTATATCAAACCTAAAATCATAAAAATATTTTGTATGTACTCTGAGGTGTATGTATAAGGGGTGAGAAATAAATCTTAGTATGTTACCACAAATGCTAAACATTTAATCTACTGTCATAACAAATGAATACACACGAGACATGCCTATGTGAGTTCAAAATAATAACAAAATGAATTAAAAACAAATGCATAAAATGTGGTTAAATATTAAAACATCCAACCATGGGGTGAATAAAAAAACCTAGGTAAATCTACCCCTAACCTTCCACCAATAAAATATTTACATCACATGGATAACCTAGCCACACAATAACTGAAGTCACTACTTGATCTTGGTAGGATCATCCTGATATCTAAACACAACTAACATGATTTTAAAATACTTTGGAATAAGCATAGGCATATATGAACCAATTTATAATATACAAGGCTCTAAAAGTCTATTAGTATGATCTGAAATAGTGAGAGTAACATCATTTCCAACCCAAATAAATAATCAGTCATCCCCAAAGATCTTGCTGAATGAATTAGGAACTAGTTATGGAAACAAAAAAGAGGGATACATAAATAACCTGGTGATTGCATGGATTTAGTGGGTACAAATGGCACAATGACATCCATAAAAAACATAACCCACTTTATGAGTTACTCATTTCCTCACATGGACAATTCCACACGAGTCACGAATTTACACTCAACTAGATGGAGGTTTCACTCATTCAAATATTATATTAATACGTGATGAATTTCTACAATTTGAATGTGATTGAGGAGTGAAACCGACCAAAACTCAGGGAAACCACTCAATACAAGATATCCTATTATCCTACTATTTATGACGGAGTCACAAATAGGACTACCTCAAACAACACGACCAAAAACCATCTGAATTATAGATAATCCAACATCAAAACCACCATCCAAATATCAAATCTTGAGGAATAATTCAATAATCGTACAAAAAATCATAGAATCTCTTCCAAAATCATGGATCTCAACATCCAGTATATTACCACCATAGACTATTAATGACCCACAATTGATCCAAACCAAACATTGGACTTCCATGGTCCTTGGGGCCACATCAATAAGTGACATCCTCTAAGGGACTCTACTTCAACACCCATGACCGCAAACCATACCCTAACTATAATTATCAACTAGAAAACATGACATTAAAAGAGTATTACACCTAGTGGGGAGTTCGTCAGAATCATAAAAAATCATGGAATACACCTATTTAGGAAATAACCAAAATGAATTGCAATGGACTCTAACTGGTCTTTAATAAAAAAACACACCCAAATATCATCTAAAAAATGCCTTCCAATAGTGTAATTTCATAAATTCTTCATGATGAAATACAAATTAGGACCCCAAAAAAGGGCTCCTCAACACATACCAAACGATGCCACATTCTCGTTCTTAGCAGGCGACTAAAAAAACATTGATACCCTAATTGAGAACCATCACACAATTGAATCATAAAGTGTCCCTTAGACACATTGTGATAGTTTAGTGGAACATAGAAATTACCATCCTCTAATTGTGTCAACCGAGACCAATGACTCTAAACATTTTGATCCTAAAAACATGAGGAAAACATCAACTGATCTAACATAAATCAATTATCCCTAACATGAAGGGAAAAACCATGATATTCTCAGAGATACAAGTTGATAAATATTTTGATATCTATCAAAATAAATTAAAACGTAACTTCCCTATAATTAAAAATTCAATGGTAACTAAAGAGATGACAACCATCACCAAGACCTCACAACTCAAACCCAACCCCAATGAGGATTTTAAAACCAAACCTCAATGAAATCCTCATGAAAATTCTCTCCCATCCAAAACATCATTCAGACTGTCTCTAAACGATGAAAGAACACCACCATAGTAATATATGTGTAAAAATTCTCAAATATTATAAGGCCCCAGCCTTAAACATTACTTAATATTGAATTAAATGAATAATTCACATTGAGGATCTTTTCAGGTTTAGAGTTTTAGAGAATTAGAACATAACTATTACATCTTAAAAGATTACAAAGTAGACACTTCTACTAAGTCTCCATAAAATAAAAACTCTTAAAAATAAAGATTTCTAGATTCCATGTTTTAGATAGAATGAAATTCCCTTGATCCCATCCTTGACCTTATTCCACTTTATGTCCTGTGAAAAACATTTCGAAAAACTTGGGGTGAGCATAAAAAGCTCAGTAAGGGATACAAAAAGAATGAAAACTGTTAGTTTTTCAAACATCAAGTAAACCATGTATACTATATCAAAGTAATACCTCCACCTTCATGAAGTAGTAAAAAAAATATTCACTGAATAAAGTATCATTACTTACCTTTTTGTAACCAAAGGACTACCATAAAACCCATATAAAGAACACATAGAATATATAAAGGTAACTTGGGACATAAACATACTTAAGTGGAATAACCATACGGTTGACTTCCACACATATCACTTAATGGAATAGCCATACGGCCAATTTCCATACATACTTAATGGAATAGCCATACGGCCGACTTCCATACCCAATGCATTGGAGGTTATAACGTAACCACCTGTCCTGGTATTCACGGCACCACCCGTCATATGGTTTATAACGTAACCACCCGTTAAAATGTCCAAGTACCAATATAAAATCATAAAACATAAAGCCAATATAAAGGAATGATAACATTTCCACAATTCAATCACAATATATCATATAATAGAATCATTTATCAAAAAAAATTTCAATACCAAAATACATAAAATAGTATATGGTATTTATTTTATTTTAAAAACATTTCGGCTTGTTGAGGAAGCCAAAGATCAAATAATACTCGTGGCGGCGGAAAAAGGTCGTTGTCACCGCGTACGTTAAAAAAAACATTCCTTTTTGTCGTTTAGTAAAACGATTCGTAGAAAAAGATTCCTTTTGTATAAAAGTAAAAGTCAAAGGATTTTATACACCGTATAAAAGAAAGTTGTGTATAAAACGAAATATTCCTCAATGAAAGGAGATTGAGACGAAGTCCCTTACCTTGGGTCCGACTTGACTCGATCGTTCTTTAACGTCCTGAATAATAAACTTGAGTTAATTTATACTTGATTAAGAACCTTTTTAAAGTTCATTATTCTTTTTATATCACTTATTGCCATGTTATAAACATTATGTAACCATTTAAGTTAATAATGTTTGTTTTGTCAATATTTGGTTCTTAAGTCGAAAGTTGACTTCTTACAATTACATGTTGTTCATGTGGTCAAAAGTTCTTTATATCTAGAATGAAATTCCTGATTTGGATATCATATATATCATATATATCCAGCATATACATGTATTTATAATATTACATAATCATTTAGAGGTAAGAAATGAAATGCACCGTTCATGGAGACGGTAAGCCGTACGTACGCATGAACGCTACTTTCATTTCTTTGTCATATTAGTGGAATTAAAACTAAATGAGAGGTATGTATATTTTAATTCCAGAATTATATTAATCATTTAGATATATCATTAATTATATATATACATTATATACATGTAATTTTAATAGTACATTACATTTGGGGATAAGAAATGAAATGCACCGTTCATGGAGACGGTAAGCCGTACGTACGCATGAACGCTACTTTCATTTCTATATCATACTTTAATGGAAAGAAATAATAATGATATAGAGTTATATTATAATTCCAGTATAACATCATATATAATAACTTTAAATCCATCCTTTACACGTCCAACATATGGCATTAACGAATCACATCACTTTTAGGGGGCGGTAGTCCGCACTTCCTTAAATGAAGATATCGTGTTTACCCATAATGGAAACAATAAAGGTATTCCAAAAATGAAAAATACAGAAGCTTAAAGAAAACATAAACATATTATATATCATATATAAAAATAGTGACATCATAATGGCCACCCTTGAAGGTGTTAAATGAGTATTGAACAATCATCGTTTCGGGAGGCAGAATTTCTCCATCCACGGAAACTGTATGTTCTTTAACCATTTGATGTAGTTGTGTGAGAGTGTAGCTCAAATAAATCTTATAACAACATCCTAGTATATTGAAGATACTGGTTTTGTTACAAAATAAGTAAATAAAAAGAGTTTAGAGGGTTGGAGAAGCAAAATAAAACAAATGAACAAGAGAGAATGAATTACCTTTAAAAGTGTAACTCTCTTTTGAATTGAGCCTAAAGGCTTCCTTTGAAAGGATTCAGCCCAAAGGGAATCCTCTAGGATGAGGAGAGGGATGTGGAGAGAGTAATTGGGTAGGGGTTGGCCGAGCCAAAGGCTTGAGAAGTGTGTGAAATGGGGTAGAGGTGGGGGCCTTTTATAAGAGAAGAGGAGGGGCACTTTTGGAAAGTAAAGAAATATTACTTTATTTGAAAATGTGTTTCGGTTTTAAAAGGTCCCACATTGATATAATTCGTGGATAAGGTGATAAGGGTTCGAAATCCACCCATACAATAAGTTTTGGACATGTGTAGTTCATAGATTTTACATTATCATTCCATTTTATTTAAATCGTCAAATAATGATGTCATCGCTGCATCATTATTATGTCATATATAATTTAATTTATTTAATGTCTAAAAATTATATAAAAAAATACTATGATTTAGGAAATATTTTTAGATTTCTAATGACTATTTATAATCAAAATTTGGACTTGTATAACCCCACTCAAAAATTATTTTAGTAAAACAATTTATGTTAGTGTCATTTTCACTTTAACATTAAATAAAAATATATTAATGTCATTTTCCAACTAAAGTGGCTCCATGGGGTACCCAAGTTGGCCCATGGCTTGTCTTGGTCGGCCATGACTCACCCAATAGGTTTAGGACAAGTGTCATGGTGTTTTCACATTATTATAATACCATTTTTACCTTAAACTACACTAATTACCTCTAATCGCGATTAAAGAAAAAAAGTTACTATTCACCAAAAAAATTATTTTAATCTCATTGAACCACATTTTACTTCTTAATGACAACCATGTATGTCGGATTTTCAAAATTAAATACACATTAGTGATAAACATTCATTTAACTGAAAAATCAGTTTGCTTGATTACCACTTAGTGGTTTCACTATTCATCAAAAATTGAAGTTTTTCAGAAAATTACCAAAAATTCACCCTAAGCTATATTTGATATTCTGAATTCAAAAATGAAGTCCATTTTGAAAAATTCAAAACATATAAGTCAAATTAATTAATTTAATAATTAATTCCCGCTGTCATGACAAATAGCGTGTTTTTGTGAAACAATAAGTATCAAAAGATTGACACCAGTTTCAGTCCAATTTCAAAGTGAAATTGATTCCAATGACCACCATTGGATTAACTGGTAAAAATGTTTTCTAATTTCACTTTAAAACCAATTAAAATAATAATCTAATCATATAAATAATTTAGATTAAAAAGAGGTTTTGAATTAAAATACAACATTTTACACTATTCATAAAAAAATGAACTTTATCAGAAAGGTACCAAAAATTTACACAAAGTAAATTTTGATGTCCCGATTCTAAAGAAGAGTTATATTTGGTCCAAAATAAAGTATAAGAGTGATCAAAACTATATTTAATGACGGTTCACCATTAAAAGGTGATAAGTGAACCTTTAGTGAAAATTAGAGTATATATGCCCTAAAATTGAACTCTTTCTGTATTTTAAGACATTATCTTTTATTGGGTAAATGTATAAACATTTAAAAACATATCTAATCATATTTTAGTTATTTCTATCCATTCCCGCCAGTACAACGGCTACTTGTTAACTAAAATTTAAAATAATATTATTTTATTACTAGTGTGCTACGTAAGTTTCAAAGAAACTCATCGTTGCGTATCGGGTACGCTATCGAACATAGCAACCCCTTTAAAATAAAATTAATATTTAATTCGTAAATATTAATAATTATGAAAATTCTTTATTCTTTATTTACCTAGGATGTTACATCCTTCCCCCCTTTTGGGAATTGCGTCCTCGCAATTTTATTCACTTATCAAAATAAGTGGGGGTATTTATCCCTCATAGAATTTTCAGATTCCCACGTTGCCTCTTCAATCACATGGTTTTTCCACAAAACCTTTACCTGATGAATCACCTTATTCTGTAACACTTGCTCCCTGTGGTCAAGAATCTGGACCGGTTGTTCCTCATAAGATAGGTTCTCTTCCAGCTAAACTACCTCTGGACTCAAAACATGAGATGGATCTGGCATATACTTTCTCAACATCGAAACGTGAAAAAAATTGTGTACCTGAGATAAACTCGGAGGTAAAGCCACTCGGTATGAAACTGATCTAACTCTTTCCGGAATTTCGTATGGTCCAACCAACCATGGACTCAACTTTCCTTTCTTACCAAATCTCATCACACTTTTCCAATGAGAAACCATGAGAAAAACATGATCACCTACCTCGAAAGATAGATCCTTCCTCCGGTTATCCGCATAACTCTTCTGCCTGCTCTGAGCTGTTCTTATGTGTTTTCTGAATCAACTGATCTTTTTCTGCCTTCTCTTCTACCAATTCTGGTCCCATCATCTTCCTTTCACCCACTTCATTCCAAAATGCTGGAGTTCGACACCGCTTCCCATATAATGCCTCAAATAGTGCCATCTGTATACTGGAATGAAAACTGTTATTATAAGAAAATTCAACCAAAGAAAGATGTTGGTCCCAAATTCCCTGATAATCTAAAGAACAAGCTCGTAGCATATCCTCCAATGTCTGAATTGTTCGTTCTGACTGTCCATCTGATTGAGGATGAAAAGCTGTACTAAAATTTAATTCAGTACCCAACGACTTCTGAAGGCCTTTCCAAAAGTCAGAAGTAAACCTGGGATCACGATCTAATACAATGGAGAGAGAAAATCCATGTAACCTGACTATCTCTTTAAGATACAGTCGGGAAAGTTGATCAAGAGAGAAAGTATCTCATATAGAAAAGAAATGAGCATATTTGGTCAAGCGATCAACAATAACCCAGATTGCATTATTACCTCGAGATGTCCTCGGTAATCCCACAACAAAGTCCATCGATATGTTTTCCCATTTCCACTCTGGAACTGGTAATGGCTGAAGCATCCCTTTCGGTAACTGCCGCTCTGCTTTAACCTGTTGACATGTCAAACACTTCACAGTAAAATCAGCAATTTCTCTTTTCATTCCATCCCACCAGTAATACTCCCGCAGATCTCTGTACATCTTAGTACTTCCAGGATGAACTGAGAACGGAGAACTATGAGCTTCACATAACAACTCTCTCTTCAACTGTGAATCACAAGGCACACACAATCTCTTCCCAGATCTCAAAACACAAACACAAACTTGTCCAAGAACTCATGAAAACTTTTATTCATAAGGTCCATGAATACATTAGGTGCATTGGTTAACCCAAAAGGCATAACTACAAATTCATAATGGCCATATCTAGTACGGAACGTAGTCTTCGGAACGTCTGCTTCATTTACTTTCAACTTATGGTACCCCGACCTCAAGTCAATCTTCGAAAAATACTGAGCTCCCTGGAGCTGACACCACTTCATTCGATGGCCCAACATTTGCTGAAGTTGTTGCAAAGGATTTCACCACCCCTTTCTGCTTGTAGTCTGGCTGCATTCCCCCAATTGAGTTCTTCGTTGGACACTAGTTTGCATAATGACCCATTTCATTACACTTAAAACATCTTACCGTTGGCTTTTCATTTCTTGCTTGATCATCTTCCTTACAGTTACGAGCAACATGACCAGACTTACCACACCGAAAGCACTTACCAGACTTGGGTAAACATTCTCCAGGATGCATTTTACCACACTTCTCACAGGATGGATATTTGGTTTTCTTACCTCCTTGCTTCTTTGATGAATTCTTCTCCTTTTCCTGCCAACTAGATCTCTTATTCTGTTGTTTTTCATAGAACACCTGATCATCGGCAAACTCCATTTCCACCTTCTCCGCACATCGAACAAGTTTTTCATAACTTTTGAACTCACAAGAAGATAAAGCCCTTCGATACATTGGCTTTAACCCTGAGTAAAAATGGTTTATTTTACTATCAAGATCTCGTATGAAGTTTGGAGCAAACCTTGCCAATCGAGTGAACTTTTCTTCATAAGCAGCCACTGAATCATCCTCCTGCCTCAAATCTAGGAACTGTTTTTCTATCCTAAGATGAACCACCTTAGGAAAATATTTCTCAAGAAACATACCTTTGAATTCGTCCTAGTGAAGATCCTCAATCTCATCACTATCCCTTATATTTTTTACCATCGACCACCACTGATCATCTTCACCTTCAAAACGGTAAACAGCAAGACTAACCTTTTGATGTTCTAAACACCCCATGACATCAAAAATCTTCTCCGGTGCTTTAATCCACCCTTCAGCTTGCACAGGGTCAGATGATCCTCTGAATGATGGGGGATGTTGCCTCATGAAATGTTCCACCACTGACATGTTCCTCTATGGTTGATCTGGCTGATCTCATGCATGGATACCACCACCATTTATAGCCTGAGTCAACTGTGCCATTACTGCAACAAACTGTTCAGTTCCGATTCCGACCATCTCAGGTTGCTGATTTGGAAGGTTATCTTCTTCCTGATGTCGTCCCAACATAGCTGCTTTGTTTCCTCTGCGGAAAACCATTCTGAACACAGAAATATCTTAGGTGAAGAAACATGGTAATCCGTAAATGCTATATCATTTCAATCATATTATAATTTAACACTTTTCTAACTCCTAAAATTGTCTAAACCGACCTTTGATACCAACTATAAGGCCCCAGCCTTAAACCTTACTTAATATTGGATTAAATGAATAATTCACATTGAGGATCTTTTTAGATTTAGAGTTTTAGAGAATTATAACATAACTATTACATCTTAAAAGATTACAAAGTAGACACTTCTACTAAGTCTCCATAAAATAAAAAATCTTAAAAATAATGATTTCTAGATTCCATGTTTTAGATAGCATGAAATTCCCTTGATCCCATCCTTGACCTTATTCCACATTAAGTCCTGTGAAAAACATTTCGAAAAACTTGGGGTGAGCATAAAAAGCTCAGTAAGGGATACAAAAAGAATGAAAATTGTTAGTTTTTCAAACATCAAGTAAACCATGTATACTATATGAAAGTAATACCTTCACCTTCATGAAGTCGTAAAAAAATCTTCACTGAATAAAGTATCATTACTTACCTTTTTGTAACCAAAGGATTACCATAAAACCCATATAAAGAACACATCGAATATATAAAGGTAACCTGGGACATAAACATACTTAAGTGGAATAACCATACGATTGACTTCCACACATATCACTTAATGGAATAGCCATACGGCCAATTTCCCTACATACTTAATGGAATAGCCATACGGCCGACTTCCATACCCAATGCATTGGAGGTTATAACGTAACCACCCGTCCAGGTATTCACGGCACCACCCGTCATATGGTTTATAACGTAACCACCCATTAAAATGTCCAAGTACCAATATAAAATCATAAAACATAAATCCAATATAAAGGAATGATAACGTTTCCACAATTCAATCACAATATATCATATAATAGAATCATTTATCAAAACCATTTTCAATACCAAAATACATAAAAGAGTATATGGTATTTATTTTATTTTAAAAACATTACGGCTTGTTGAGGAAGCCAAAGATCAAATAATAATCGTGGCGGCGGAAAAAGGTCGTTGTCATCGCGTACGTTAAAAAAAACATTCCTTTTTGTCGTTTAGTAAAACGCTTCGTAGAAAAATATTCCTTTTGTATAAAAGTAAAAGTCAAAGGAGTTTATACACCGTATAAAAGAAAGTTGTGTATAAAACGAAATATGCCTCAATGAAAGGAGATTGAGACGAAGTCCCTTACCTTGGGTCCGACATGACTCGATCGTTCTTTAACGTCCTGAATAATAAACTTGAGTTAATTTATACTTGATTAAGAACCTTTTTAAAGTTCATTATTCTTTTTATATCACTTATTTCCATTTTATAAACATTATGTAACCATTTAAGTTAATAATGTTTGTTTTGTCAATATTTGGTTCTTAAGTCGAAAGTTGACTTCTTACAATTACATGTTGTTCATGTGGTCAAAAGTTCTTTATATCTAGAATGAAATTCCTGATTTGGATATCATATATATCATATATATCCAGAATATACATGTATTTATAATATTACATAATCATTTAGAGGTAAGAAATGAAATGCACCGTTCATGGAGACAGTAAGCCGTACGTACGCATGAACGCTACTTTCATTTATTTGTCATATTAGTGGAATTAAAACTAAATGAGAGGTATGTATATTTTAATTCCAGAATTATATTCATCATTTAGATATATCATTAATTATATATATACATTATATACATGTAATTTTAATAGTACATTACATTTGGGGATAATAAATGAAATGCACCGTTCATGGAGACGGTAAGCCGTACGTACGCATGAACGCTACTTTCATTTCTATATCATAATTTAATGGAAAGAAATAATAATGATATAGAGGTATATTATAATTCCAGTATAACATCATATATAATAACTTTAAATCCATCCTTTACACATCCAACATATGGCATTAACGAATCACATCACTTTTAGGGGGCGGTAGTCCGCACTTCCTTAAATGAAGATATCGTGTTTACCCATAATGGAAACCATAAAGGTATGCCAAAAATGAAAAATACAGAAGCTTAAAGAAAAAACAAACATATTATATATCATATATAAAAATAGTGACATCATAATGGCCACCCTTGAAGGTGTTAAATGAGTATTGAACAATCATCGTTTCGGGAGGCAGAATTTCACCATCCACGGAAACCGTATGTTCTTTAACCATTTGATGTAGTTGTGTGAGAGTGTAGCTCAAATAAATATTATAACAACATACTAGTATATTGAATATACTGGTTTTGTTACAAAAGAAGCAAATAAAAAGAGTTTAGAGGGTTGAGAAGCAAAATAAAACAAATGAACAAGAGAGAATGAATTACCTTTAAAAGTGTAACTCTCTTTTGAATTGAGCCTAAAGGCTTACTTTGAAAGGATTATGCCAAAAGGTAATCCTCTAGGATGAGGAGAGGGATTTGGAGAGAGTAATTGGGCAGGGTTTGGCCGAGCCAAAGGCTTGAGAAGTGTGTGAAATGGGGTAGAGGTGGGGGCCTTTTAAAAGAGGAGAGGAGGGTCACTTTTGGAAAGTAAAGAAATATTACTTTATTTGAAAATGTGTTTCGGTTTTAAAAGGTCCCACATTGATATAATTCGTGGATATGGTGATAAGGGTTCGAAATCCACCCATACAATAAGTTTTGGACATGTGTAGTTCATAGATGTTACATTATCATTCCATTTTATTTAAATCGTCAAATAATGATGTCATCGCTGCATCATTATTATGTCATATATAATTTAATTTATTTAATGTCTAAAAATTATAAAAAAACTACTATGATGTAGTCAATATTTTTATATTTCCAATGACTATTTATAATCAAAATTTGGACTTGTATAACCCCACTCAAAAATTATTTTAGTAAAACAATTTATGTTAGTGTCATTTTCACTTTAACATTAAATAAAAATATATTAATGTCATTTTCCAACTAAAGTGGCTCCATGGGGTCCCCAAGTTGGCCCATGGCTTGTCTTGGTCGGCCATGACTCACCCAATAGGTGTAGTACAAGTGTCATGGTGTTTTCACATTATTATAATACCATTTTTACCTTAAACTACACTAATTACCTCTAATCGCGATTAATGAAAAAAAGTTACTATTCACCAAAAAAAATTATTTTAATCTCATTGAACCACATTTTACTTCTTAATGACAACCATGTATGTAGGATTTTCAAAATTCAATACACATTAGTGGTAAACTTTCATTTAACTGAAAAATCAGTTTGCTTGATTACCACTTAGTGGTTTCACTATTCATCAAAAATTGAAGTTTTTCAGAAAATTACCAAAAATTCACCCTAAGCTATATTTGATATTCTGAATTCAAAAATGAATTCCATTTTACAAAATTCAAAACATATAAGTCAAATTAATTAATTTAATAATTAATTCCCGCTGTCATGACAAATAGCGTGTTTTTGTGAAACAATAAGTATCAAAAGATTGACACCAGTTTAAGTCCAATTTCAAAGTGAAATTGTTTCCAATGACCACCATTGGATTAACTGGTAAAAATATTTTCTAATTTCACTTTAAAACCAATTAAAATAATAATCTAATCATATAAATAATTTAGATTAAAAAGATGTTTTGAATTAAAATACAACATTTTACACTATTCATAAAAAAATGAACTTTATCAGAAAGGTACCAAAAATTTACACAAAGTAAATTTTGATGTCCCGATTCTAAAGAAGAGTTATATTTGGTCCAAAATAAAGTATAAGAGTGATCAAAACTATATTTAATGACGGTTCACCATTAAAAGGTGATAAGTGAACCTTTAGTGAAAATTAGAGTATATATGCCCTAAAATTGAACTCTTTCCGTATTTTAAGCCATTATCTTTTATTGGGTAAATGTATAAACATTTAAAAACATATCTAATCATATTTTAGTAATTTCTATCCATTCCCGCCAGTACAACGGCTACTTGTTAACTAAAAATTAAAATAATATTATTTTATTACTAGTGTGCTACGTAAGTTTCAAAAAAACTCATCGTTGCGTATCGGGTACGCTATCGAACATAGCAACCCATTTAAAATAAAATTAATATTTAATTCTAAAATATTAATAATTATGAAAATTCTTTATTCTTTATTTACCTAGGATGTTACAAAAATAGACAACTCACAAATATAATTCCATCACCCATGAAACAAATAGGCATAAAAAGATAGGGATGGAAAAGGTTCTCAATGTGTAAGTTGGGTAGAAATCATAAAACACCAAACATATTCAATTTCCATGTTCCTAAATCCACTTGATGTATAATTTCCCATTGTACATGGTGTGTGTTCAATGTACATTGAATGTACCCCTACATGGTTACATTCCCATGTATGGTAACCGCACTCATCCTCTGCACCACTGAACTACATGACATGTACCTCCCCATACATAGTTTTTACCCCCACCAAGGGTCCCCAGCCATATGTCGGGACATGTACTCCCAGATAAGGTCTAGTCAGACATATTACACCACCATCGATTGTGTTATTTGCATGAGTCTAAGTCATGTACCCTACATAGCCTTATGCCCCTGACACACCCCATTTCAACACTACATAGTTTGTACCACTGTATATTCCATGTAGTCTCAAAAAATCATCTTCCCTAAATAATAGGAACTCATTCAATGTGTAATTAGAACCAAAAACCCTTTACATTGGTATTACCCTCAAAATAGCATGAAACTCAGGTTTTTTCTTTAAAAGCCACAAATCCTCTCACATTTTGTCCTCAAAAACCCATATAAGGTAAAAAAACATAAATACATTAATAAACATATAATATGATTGTTTATAGTGAAAAAATCAATGTTCTATAACACAAGTTGGATACCTCTCAAACTTCAATCTGATTTGTGATTTTCATCTACTACACATCGATCTGGTGTGACCAGAGCCCTATAGTGGTGTCTCTAATTCTTCTTCTCCCTATCTTTTCTCCCTCTATATATATTGACCAATGAACCTAGTCTATAATGACCAAATTTCATAAAAAAATCTAATTTATAAAATATATAATTAAAAAATGAAAAAATTTATAATAAATAACAATAAAATAGAAAAGAAATTGAAATGGGGTCAAACCCGACGTCAAATGTATGGTTATGTCTGACTTACGATAACCCCCCATTTAAAACTCATCTATGAAGCCAAAATACCAATATGATTCTCTATTTATAATTTAACACTAAATAAACATGAACAAATAAATTAATATTTATTTAACATAATATTAAATATTCAGGGAATATTCAAACGGTTTAAATTTTGACCTTACTCCTTTCTGTTGGTATACACCCAATTTTGGGACCAACGAAGTTGATGGAAAAATTATCTGATATTATCTTATAAAAGAAATTACCATTTTACACTAGACACTCCTAGGATAAAAAAGGTTCAAATTTCTTCTAATTTCCACAAACAGAGACAACATTGGTGGTCACAAACTACCATCCACAACTGCTTCTCACCCCTAAGAAGACTCAGTTGATAACCAATAACCAGTATTTCACCCATGTACTCTCATAACTGATGTTATCTCAACCATCCAATGACTATTCTTATAAAATCCATAACTCTTCCCTAGAATGAGTGAAATTAAATATTGACCAATCTTATGCTCCCCAATTGTAATGCTCTGACCGGACTTTCCCAGAGTCGGTGCATTATTACATAATACTGGAATGATCACAAACGATCATGTATCGAAATACCGATTATATTAGTAGCCTTGGAAACACTAGATATATTCATAAGTATTACATTACATCATAAACTGAGATAGCTACAACAAAATCTTGTCTTCGTATCTCCTCATACTATCCCAACATGTCATTCATAAAATAATTCTCCACATCCTGGAAAAATAAAACATTTAAAGGGGTGAGCATAGATGCTCTTTAAGGATAACAATATAGCGTAAACTTTAATAAATAAACATAAACATTTAAGGCAATGTATCACTAAAATAAAAGAATTTTAAAATTTAAATTCAGCATAATATAATAGTGTTAAAATGATATAAATCCATTTACTTATTCACATGGATATTCTACTAGTTGAATAATCACATGCAATATCAATAACCACTTTTCTAATAATGGAATGCATAAAGACAAACTGTCATAACAACATAGTTAGGGCCTTTTTCCAAGACTACAAATATGTTTTTGTCAAGGCCTTGTTTCAAGACACTAGATTGTCTCACGAGACCTACCGATGCAACATGGAGATATAGTGGACTACACCCATCACTTACCTAGTCTAATTCATTCCTCATATGAACAGGTTTAAACATAACATAAACATTTGTATTAAAACTAGAATATGAAATGTCAATACATTATCCATAAAACATGAATGGTAAAAAAATAATACATCTAAAGTAAAAAATATTAAAAAAACCTTCAAAACATTATGGATTTTTTGTATCATAATAAATCAACATCAAATATGCTTAAAATCTATCAAAGGATGTTGACATAGATGAAATAAAAAATATTTGAGAGAAATATATATTTTTTGAAATCATTAAAAAGTCACATAATTGTAAAAGAAAACATATACTTTAAAAATATTCTTATAAGATTGTAAGGGATGCTTTGACGATTTTATAATGGCATAAAATAGATGAACCTTCCGTATACGTTAAAAAAAGAGACTTTCTTACCTTAATTTTGTCGAGAAGGTTTAGAAGGACGTTGTTTTGAAAATGACAGAAAACTTCCCTTATAAAATTATTATAAAAAGTCAAACAAGGGAATAAATTACATTAACCCATAGTCAATGTAATAGTAATAATGTTTTGAAATACATTTTTAAGAAACATGGATGTGGATGATAAAGAGGTCCCAATAGATAATTACGTATAAACAACCTCAGATAATGAAGAGATTATAGAATTAAACCTTACCTTGTAATTTTCCTTGGTCAAGGGTAGGTTAACCTAATTTATAAAAGTTAAATCATTGTTTTTTAATTATAAAATAATCCAATACATAAGTATGATATCATATATGATCTTTTAATATTACATTGTCAATAATATTTTAGTATTATCGTCGTTTCATCTGTTCACTTACTCATTTTCTTTTATAAGTTTTGTCACAGAAGTTGTGTTTGTTATAAATATGTTGTATCTTATTCATATCCAGAATGATATCATTTCCTTAAACATTATTTTTAATCCTCAAATGTAAAATATTGTTGAATGGATATGATGGGGAATGAATCTCATCACGTTCATGGAGATGGTAGTCTGTACGTATGCACGAGCCGCAATATCATTCTTTTGATATTAAAATAATATATAATTGGATGGTGTATCATATATACAGAATAATTATCATGTAATATATATTATTTATATGAATTACCCATCATTATTATACCCATAAAAATAATAATTTATTTAATAACAATTACACCATGACGTGGAGACGGTAAGCTGTACGTACGCACATAAGTTGACATGTCATCCTAGGGATGGATAGAATAATGAATTTTGTTGTACCATATTTATAATAAAATCACAGTATATAAAAGATACTGGATTCATTATTTTACAATGGAAACAACAAAGAAAAAGTAAGTGGAAGAAGAAAATAACTTGAAGGAGGGTGGTGAAATTATTAATTCTTCTCGGGTTCTTCCTTTTGATTTGATCAAAAGGGATCCTGAAGTTGGATTTATGACCAAAGGAGGGCCTCTAGGTTGAATTGAGTGAAGTTTATAGGATATTGTTTCAGGGTTTGGCTGAGCCAAAAGGCTTTGAAGGTGTGAATTAGAGAGAAGTAGGAGTGCCCTTTTATAAGAGGGGTGAGGGGAACCTTAGGAAAAGCTACAGATATTATTTTATAATAAAATAATTTTCGGTTTCTAATGGATAAAAAATTTATTATTTAAATATAATGGTGGGTATGGGTCAAAAACTACCCAACCAATAGGATTTGGATAGGTTTTGGTCACTATTTTAAACTTATCTTTTATATTTAACTCTTATTTAAATAGTTTGACATTTACGATGTCTCCTTGTATTTTTATATTATATGGTTAATAAACATACTATATACTTACAATAGAACCCCAATTGGTCATTAATGAGACACCGATCATTATATAAGTCCATTTTCCTAACCTTAGATTTTTAGGAATAGAATATAAATTAATAATATAATATTTGTTTTCAAAACTCCTTTATGTCAATTTTGACACTATTTAATAATTGTTTTTTTAAGTCATAAAAACTATTTTAATTTGAACCAAATTCATTAAAGTAATACTAACATGTCATATTAACAAATAAAAGTTGTGGATGTCATCATATATTTGAAATTATATTTATTTTGACATTTATAATACCAACTATTTGATTCTTTCATTAATAGGGAAAATACTGCATCATTATTGTGTTATAAATAAATTTAATTATTCAATATCTAAAAATTATAATTAAAATCTCATTATGTAGGAAATATTATTATATTTTTAATGAATGTTTATAGTCGAAAATATAACCTATATACCCCTATGTAAAAAATTGTTTTCTAAAAGTTATATACTAATGTCATTTTTATATTCAATTTAACTTAATTAATATAATGCGTCATTATCACTTACAAGTGGCTCCATGGGGTCCCAAAATTGACCCAAAGATGCCCATGGTTGGAAATGAATCATAAAATAGGGTTAGGATACGTTTTAGGGTAATTTAATATTATTATAATTTTATTTTTTTACCCTTATTTACTGGATTTACCCTTTAACCATGGTAAAACAATATTTACCGAAGTAATTATTCAAAATGTCTACAAATAAAAGTTACCTATTTACACTATTTGAATCTCCTGATTCCTAATATGGAATTGATTTTTATAAATTCAAAACACAGAATTTGTTGAAATTAATTTCAAATTAATTCCTGTTATCAAAACAAAAAGCACGTTTTTATGAAATAATAACTATCAAAAGATGAACACTAGTTTATGTGAAATTTAAATGTGAAATTACTTATAATGACCTACATTTTATTAAATGATAAAAATATAATATAATTATACTTCCAAAACATTCAAATTCATAATTTATCACTATTAATTATTTCGATTAAATAAGTTGTTTTAAATTAAAATTTAGTAATTTTCACTATTCATCCAAAATTGAATGTTTTCATAAAAATACCAAAAAATCATCATAAGATCATTTTGATACTCTGAATCCAAAAATGAAGTTAATTTTGAATGATAAACATCATAAAATTTTAAAAATTGGGTATTCGTAACGGCAACATTGATTGGTCGTGGTGTGTTAGAATCTCGAAGTTTCATACAATGAAAGCTACTCCCTTATTCAAAGGGAAACGTACCATGGAAATGTAGGGTGCTACATTCTCCCCTCCTACAAATAATTTCATCCTCAAAATTTCTAGAATATTACTTCATAAAAAGTCTCAGGTTCTTCATCATCATAAGTTCCTCAGGATCCCACGCTGCCTCTTCCATCTTATGGTTTCTCCATAAAACGTTTACCAAACGAGTTGTCCGGTTTCTCAACAATTGTTCTATAGTATCAAGAATCCTAACGGGCTCTTCACAATAAGATAGATTGGGTTCCAGTTCTAATTCCTCATAGTTGAGTACATGCGTTGGCTCTGGCATGTATTTTCCAAATAGTGATACGTGGAACACATCGTGAACATGGGAGAGATTTGGTGGCATTTCCAAACAGTAAGCTACAGCCCCAATTTGTTCTAGAATTTTGAAAGGTTTGATGTACCTAGGACTAAATTTTCCCATATTACAAAAACATATAACACCCTTCCATGGAGATACTTTCATGAAAACCTGATCTCCAGCCTGAAATTCTTAATCCATCCTTCTGTTGTCAGCATAGCTCTTCTACCTACGTTGACATACTTTGATGTGGTTTTGGATTAACTTCACATTTTCTATTGTTTCCTCCACCAGTTCTGGGCCTATGAGTTTTCTTTCACCAATGTCATCCCAATAGGTTGGTGTACGGCATCTCTTTTCATATAACGCTTTATATGGTTCCATTCTAATACTTGAATTGAACTATTATTATAGGAAAATTCCACCATAGGTAAATATTGTTTCCACTTACCCTGAAAGTCAAGTGACCAAGATCCCAACTTGTCATCTAAGGTCTGAATAATCTGTTCTGATTGTCCATCAATTTAGGTTAGGTAATCAGTTCTCAAACGAAGCTCTGTATCCAAGGCTTTCTGAAGACTTTTCCTGAATCTTGATGTAAAACATGGATCACGATCATAAAAAATCGATAGGGGTACTCAATAAAGTCTTACAAGTTCATTAATAAAAAGTCATGCTAGACGTTCAAGTGGTAAATCTTCTCTTATATCAATAAAATGTGTTGATTGGGTAATACGATCAATAATGAGCCATATTGCATCGTTCCTTATAGGAGTCTTTGGTAGTCCCATGATAAAGTCCATCATAATATTATCCCATTTCCACTCAGGTATGGGAAGAGGTTTCATGACCCCTCCAGGCTGTTGCCTTATAGCTTTCACTTTTTGAAAAACCATACATCTTGACACAAAATCAGCAGTCTCCCTCTTCATGTTGTCCCACAAAAAGAGTTCCTTCAAATCTCTATACATCTTGGTGATCCCTGGGTGTATAGAGTAATTGGAACTATGATCATCATCCAAGAATTCTGTTTTAAGATCAGGAATATCGGGAACACAAATTCTCTTCCAAAGTTTCAAAATTCCATCCTCATATGCAAAGTCACTCAATCAACCATCATTAAAAACATTAATCTTCTTTTAAAACTCTTCATCATTGGTCTGAGAACTGTTTATCCATTCTAGTAAAGATGATTTTGCAACCATTTCAAAATGTATTGATGTTTTACCTTCCATGGTAATTACCATATCCATCTTCACTAGATCCATGAAAAAATCATCCCATTCAACTCTCATCTTGTTCAAAACTCCATGATCTTTTCTGTTCAAAGCATCTTCCACCTTATTTTCTTTCCCCGGGTGGTAGGGTATCGTGCAATCATAATACTCGAGTAGTGCAAGACATCTCTTTTGGATCATGTTGAGTTCTTTCTGTGAGAAAATATACTTCAAACTCTTGTAATCGATATCTATCTCACATTTTTCACCATAGAGATAATTTCTCCAAATCATCAAAGAAAATATTACAGCAGCTAATTCAAAATCATGAGTAGGATAGTTTTTCTCATGAATTTTTAGCTGTCGTGATGCATATGAAAAAACCCTATGATTCTGAATAAGGACACAATCATGTGCTTTCTTTGATGTATCACTATAAATAAAAAACCCATAATTCCATTATTGTAGAGTCAATATAAGAGAATTGACTAATATTTTCTTATATTCTTAGAAACATTCATCACACTCGTTTGTCCAAACAAATTTAACCCCTTTACGTGTAAGCATTGTTAATTAGTTAGCCAACTGGGCAAAATTCTGGACGAAATGTCGATAATAACCTACTAAACCAATAAAACTACATTCCTCAGTTATACTCATCGGTTCGGTCCATTCATGTATTCCTCTTGTATTATAAGGATCAACGGAGATTCCTTCTTTAGAAAGAATATGGCCAAGAAATGAAATCTCCAAAATCTAGAATTCACACTTACTAAACTGCGCATATATTTCATGTCTTCTTAGAGTACTCAATATAATGCGCAAGTGATTTTCATTTTCTTTGTAGATATTGGAGTATTCCATGATATCATGTAAATATTACACAATAAATTCATCAAGATATTCATTGAAAACTCTATTCATTAGACCCATGAAAACAGAGGGTGCATTAGTCAGCCCAAAAGGCATTATTGTAAACTCATATTTCCAGTACCTAGTTTGAAATGCTGTATTCAGAATTTCTTCCTTCTTCACACACAAATTATTATATCCAGATTGAAGTTCAATCTTTGAAAAATATTGATCTCCATGAAGTTGGTCGGATAAATCAGCAATGCAAGGTAGGGGACACTTGTTCTTTATTGTAATAACATTGATCTCCCTGTAGTCAATTCACAACCTCATAGATCCATCTTTCCACTTAACAAAAAGGATAGGGACACCCTATAGAGAAAAACTAGGGTGAATAAATCCTTTATTACTCAATACATCTAGTAGTTTCTTTAGTTCCACTAATTCCACAGTGGCCATTCTACAAGTGGTATTCGATATGGGACTTGAACCAGGTATTAAATCAATGGAAAACTCAATTTCTAATTTTGGAGGATGTCTAGGTAAATCTTCTAGAAATACATCAACTTATTCTCTCACAATAGGTACATACTTTATTTGAACATTCCATTCCTCACCCATAGTCATTTCATTCTCTTCCTCCCTAATAATTGAATTTAGTTGAGCAATTGGGGGTAGATCTTTATAAGAATTAGGTGGTGACGATTCTGCTCTAAAGATAAGGTGTTCTTTATCATCATCATCACAAATTGTAAACTCATTCATCTTACAATAAATCTTCACATCATGGTCCGAAAGCCAATCCAAACCGAGGATTATCTAAAACACAATCATAGGGATGAAGATGAGATATGCAGATAAAGAACCTTTATATGCTTTATTGGGAACAGATTCACAATACTTTGTTGCAATGATACTTCCCTTAGGAGTTTTAACTGACAAATCCCTTGTTAAATCAAATTGTAAATATCTAATTTTCTTAGAAAACTGAGAAGATATGAAACAATGCGACGATCCAAAATCAAATAAAGCATTGGCTAAACCTGATTAAACCATTAAATTACCTGACACCACATCTTTTGGAGCTTCTAGCTCAGTAGTAGTGATAGCATATGCTTGGCCTTGATCCCTTGGCATTTTTTATGGTATGGTTCCCTGAAGCTTAGGAAATTCATTTTCATACTGTCCCATCTCCCTCCAATTGTTTCATTGAACATCGGCAGCTTCTTTCTCCCCATTGTAATCACGATCTTGGTGGCCTTTTTCACCACCCTTGAAACAGACTCCCATTACTTTTAAGAAAGTATCGGGGTGTTTCTTCCCATATTTACTAGAGGATGGATATTCATCTTTTCCCTTCTTTCCCTTATTTCCATTTCCAGAGCGATCAATAGATTTCTTATTCTTTTGCTTTTTTTAAAAGTCATAAGGCATAGAGAATTATTTTTCTATCTTGATAGCACACGAGAAAATATCTTCCTACGAAGAGAAGGATTATGAGACTAATTCTCGATGAAAAAATAGTTTTAACCCATCAAATGAATGATCAATATTACTTCTTGGGTTACATATATAATCTGAAGCATGCCTTGCTAACCTTGTAATGTTAGACTCATACTTTGCAACATTCTCATCTTCCTTTTACCTCAGACGTAGAAATTTTCTTTCCATATCCGCTCGATGTTCTTGAGGAAAGTATTTTTCTATGATAATATCTCTAAACTCCCTCAATTACTTATTTGATACTGCATAATCATCATTTCTGTTTTGAATCAATGACCACCATTGATCAACATCTCCAGTGAGGCGATAAACTTCAATGACAACTTTTTACCTTCCGCTACTCCCCAAGGAGTCGAATATTTTCTCTAAAGAACTTATCCATTACTCAGTTACCAATGGATTTTTACTCCCATTTAATGTTGGTGGTTTTTGCCTCATGAAGCGATCTAACATTGATCCTCCACGCTGTGCATTAGGGTGCTGCATATGGGTAATGTTATTAATCATAACCTGAGTGAGTATTCTCAGTATGGTGATTAGATGATCAGCGCCAGTTGCATCAGTAAATACATTGTAATTATCTTAAGCAAGAGTTAAATTCCTATGTGGAGTGGGTGCATTGATACGGTTTCCATTCCTTCCACAAGGCGCCATTTATAAATAATGGCATATACTAGATTAGTTTATGAATAAAATTACATAAATATAAACTTGTAAAACACTTAACATAAATTGAATAGTTTATGGATATAATCCATAATCATAAAAATGTATTTTTGAGGATGTATATACTCATAAACACTTTATAATGGTTTGTAAAGAAAATGAGAATTATCCAAAGAATATCCCCCGGGAGTGTCGTAACCAGGAGTGCAGAAAGGCCCATTGTTGTGCACCGGTTCCCATTCAAGTCTATCTCAAATCAGTGTTTTCCGGTTTTACCCTTATGTACATGTATTCCAGAGCCGCATCTACCAGCTCGTATCCAGACAGGGATGTATTGCTAGGAAAACTCACAAAATCTCTACAATACCAAATTTATTGGAAGTTCTTCTATACTAATCTTCAATGTCCATCTTAGGTCTATGTGATCTAATCATAGTTTATCAAAATCTAGTTTCCAAGGATTGTTCTAAACTTCCTCTAATACCAACTGTAACACCCCGACCTCAGTTACCCAGATTCGGTTTATTATTACATAATATTTTCATTATCACAAAAGATCACGTCTTGAAAGACCGGTTAGTTTAGTAGCCTTGGAAATAATTGATATATTAATAAGTCTTACATTACATCATAACATGTGAAAAACTATAATGACATCTTGTATTCATATCCCCTCAAACTATCTCAGCAGGTCGTTAATTAAATACTTATTCACTTCCTGGAAAAATAAAACATTGAAAGGGGTGAGCTTAGATTCTCAGTAAAGACAACAATATAGCGGAAACATTCATAAATAAACATTAACATTTAAGGCAATGTATAACTAAAACAAAATCCTTTTAAACATAAACATCAGCATAATATGAAAAATATAAAATGATATAATTCCATTTACTTATTCATATGGATATTCTACTCGTCGAATAATCACATGAAATATCAATAACCAAATTTATAATAATAGAGTGCATAATGCCAGACTATCATAACAACACAGTCCAGGCCTTTTTCCAAGAATACAAATAAGTTTTTGTCAAGGCCTTGTGACAAGAAACTTGTTTGTCTAATGAGACCTACTGATGCATCAAGGAGCAATAGCGGGTTCCACTTGTCACTTACTATGTCCAATGCATTCCTCATATGAACAGGTTTAAACATAACATTAACATTTGTATTAAAACTAGCATAAGAAATGTCAATACATTATCTGTAAACCATGAATGGTATAAAAATAACACATCCATAGTCAAACATATCACAAAACCTTAAATACTATATTGATGTTTTGTATCATAACAAATCAACATCATATAAGATTAAAATCCATCAAAGGATGTTGACATAGATGAAATCAAAAATATTTGAGAGAAATACCTCTTTTTTGAAATCATTTCAAAGTCACATAATTATAAAAGAAAAAATTTACTTTGATAATATTCTTATAAGATTTTAAGGGAAGCTTAGATGATTTTTAATGGTGGAAAATAGCTGCACCCATCGTATAAGTTAAAAAAAGAGACATTCTTACTTTAATTTTTTCGAAAAGGTTAAAAAGGACCTTGTTTGGAAAACGATGGAACGATTCTTTTTTAAACATATTATAAAAATTTAAACAAGGATATAAATTCATTTAACCCATAGTATATAAAATATTAACAATGTTTTGAATTACATTTTACAGAAAAATGGATGTGGATGATAAAGAGGTCCTAGTAGATAATTACTTATAAACAACCTCAGATAATGAAGAGATTGTAGAATTAAACCTTACCTTGTACATTTCATTGGTAGAGGGTAGGTTAACCTCATGTATAATAGTTAAATCATTGTAATTAAATTATACATATACCTAAATATGATATCATATATGATCTTTTAATATTTCGTTGTTAATAATATTTTAGTATTATCCTCGTTTCAGGTGTTCACTTACTAGATTTATTTTCTAAGTTTTGTTACATAAGCCATGTATGTTATCCAAATTTTGTACCTTATTAATATCCATATTGATATAATGACCTTAAAAATTATTTTTAATCATCAAATAAATATCAGTCTTGAATGGATACGATGGGGAATGAATTTCATAACGTTCGTGGAGATGGTATTCCGTACGTACGCACGAGCGAAAATATCATTTTTTTGATATTAAAATAATATATACTTGGATGGTGTATCATATATAAAAAATAATTATCATGTAATATTTATTATTTAGATGAATTAAAAATCATTATTATACCCATCCAAATAATAATGTATTGAATAACAATTACACCACGACGTGGAGACAGTAAGCCTTATGTACGCACGTATGGTGACATGTCATCCAAGGGATGGATAGAATAATTAATTTGGTTTGACCATATTTATATTAACATCACAATATATATAATATAATGGAGTTATTATTTTATAATTGAAACATCAATGAAAATGGAAGTGGAAGAAGAAATGAACTTGGAAGAGGGTGGTGAAATTATTACCTCTTCTTCGGGTTCATACTTTTGATTTGATCAAATGGGCTCTTTAATATGGAGTTATGACCTAAGGGGGCCTCTAGGATGAATTGAGGGAAGTGTAAAGGATATTTGTGCATGGGTTGGTCAATACAAAAGTCTTTGAAGGTTTGAATTAGAGAGAAGGGGGAATTCCATTTTATAAGAGGGGTGAGGATCACCTTAGAAAAAGATAGAAATATTATTTTATAATAAAATAATTTTAGGTTTTTAAGGGCTACGAAATAGATTATTTAAAGGATATGGTGGGGATGCATTGAAAACCGCCTAACCAATTGGTTTTAGACAGGTTTGGCTCACTATATTAACCATAACGTTTAGATTTAACTCTTAGTTAAATAGTTTGACATTTACCATGTTTCTTTGTATTTTTATATTATATGGTTAATAAATATACTATATACTTTCGAGAGAACCCAAAGTGGTTCATTAATGATACAATTATCAATATATATGTCATTTTTCCAAACCTTATATTTTTAGGAATAGAATATCAATTAATAATATAATATATTTTTTAAAGACACTTTAATGTCAATTTTGACACTATTTAACAATTGATTTATGTTAATGTCTTAAGAACATTATTAATTAGAAACAAATTCTTTTAAGTAATACTAACATGTCATATTAACCAATAAATCTTTTGAATGTCATCAAAAATTTCAATATATATTTATTTTTATATTTATATTACCAATTATTTTATTCATTCATTAAAAAGAAAAATACTGCATCATTATTGTGTCATAAATAAATTTAATTATTCAATGTCTAAAAATTATAAATAAAAACTCATTATATATTAAATCTTTATATATTACATATTAATATTTTTAGTCGAAAATATAACATATATAACCATATTTAAAAATTGTTTTTCTAAAAGATATATACTTATGGCATTTTTGTATTAACATTAACTTAATTAATATAAAGTGTCATTATCACTTACAAGTGGATCCATGGGGTCCCAAAATTGGATCAAATATTCCCAAGGTCGGAAATGTATCAACCAATAGGGTTAGGACACTTTTTAGGGTAATTTAATGTTATTATAATATTATTTTCGTACGCTTATTTACTTGATTTATCCTCTAACCATCGTAAAAAAAATATTTACTGAACTAATTATTCAAAATTTCAAAAAATAAAAGTTTCCAACATACACAATTTGGATCTCCTGATTCCAAATATGGAATCAATTTTTCTAAATTCAAACACAAAAGTGATATAAATTAGTTTAAAATTAATTACCGTTGTAAAAAATCGTGTTTTAATGAAATAATAACTATGAAACGATTGACACCTGTTTATGTCGAATTTAAATGTGAAATTAATTATTATGACCTATATTGTATTAAATGATAAATTTATAATATAATTATACTTCTAAAATATTATAATGCATAATTTATCACTAGTAATAATTTCGATTAAAAATGTTGTTTTTAATTAAAATTTAATAATTTTCAGTATTCATCAAAAACTGAATGGTGTAAGAAAAAATACCAAAACCTCACCCTAAGATAATTTTAATACCCAAAATCCAAAAATGAATTCCATTTTGAAATATAAAATTCATAAAATTTTAAAAAGTGGGTATTCATAATGGCTTCTTTAATTGGTCGTGGTGTGTTAGAAATATCGAAGTCGTGTACATTGCAAGCTATTGCATTATTAAAAGGGAAACGTACCATGGATTCTTGGGGCATAACATCAATAAAAGAGTAACCTTATCATTTCCCAACTAAAAAATGCAAAGCCTACTGACCCATGATATATCCATAATCAAATATATAGGATAGACATAGACAAATCGATCACACTCAAGGCCCAAGTGGAAAACCTACAACCACCACACTAAAAAAACACATTAAATAAGTCCTAAAATAATAAAAATCATGTGGTGTACTCCACACCATAATGAATTTATTAAAAACACTCAAAATCACATAAGTAATCTTGCTCATGCGGGCTATGCCCTAATAAAACTATGATAATATGCCTAAAATCAAAGACAATTCTCCACATGATTTTCATTAAAAAAAAGAACCATCGACACTGATATTTAACATTGAATAACTTTCCTCATTACATAATCAACCACATAACTACTCTCCAATCGTTCATAGAACCAATGACACATCCATTCAACAATGATCTCATTCCACTACCAAAAGTAAAACCAAAATGATCAGGGATAGGGATCTAACCAAACCTACCAACTCAAACCATCCATGAGATAAGAATAACTCTTGGTTTTCAACATCCAAACACTACTATTCCTTTTTCCTAAAAACATCATGTTTATTGGAGTCATAAATGGTGTCAAAAAGGAAAATCAACCATGCCCAACCATGTTGTTAGTTATAACAGGAACACATGACCCGTCGAATGACCCGTCAGATCACATGTAGAAATAAAAATCCACTCCCAAGAAACATGAACCTAAAAATTCATGGGAACCACCACCATAGAGAATACTGACAAATATCCAAATACCCCCATACATCATTTCCCTTATCAAGCCACCAACATTGTACTCATAGGACCCTACTGACACCCAAGGGTGTTTATCAATCCCTCGATAAAGGGAAAATATCTAAATCACTAGGGAAAATATCAGCACATGATCCACTTGAACAATCATTAGAATAAAATATAAATGTGAGGTTTAGTTTAGTATAATAACACCAAGTTCTTTTTTGGGGGAACATCATATGAGAATTTGATTACACTTTAAATAACTGAACCTCAATCATTTTTAAAACACCGCATACTGGAATCTTCAATGTGAATCATACATGTCATAAATGATGCATGAATACAAAAATATTACACATAGTCAAATATCCAAAAACAAGAATAATGAATAAATTCCAAAACCCATCAACAACATTTTTGGTCAATCACATAACTAAAAAATGAAATTCAACAAAAGGAATCCCATGATCTAAAAACATTGACTTCTTTATTGGAAACAATGTTTATGGAACATAATTCTGATATCCAACATAACTTCTAACACATTCCAAGACATCCTATTTTCTAACCCTGCAAATCATAAAACAAAAAAAAGTTTGATACCATTTTTTAAAAAAACATAATGGTTCAAACTAGAACATCACCAAATATTGCTCACCAAAAGGCCTCAAGAATTCATCCCATAATGAAAGAGAATGTCGACTGGTGTGGAGGGTCTAAATGATGATGTGAAGATACTATAACATTTGTTCATAATATAATAATAATGTAAATAACCAAAATCATACAAAAATGTATTTATCAAACATGCATAATAAATAAACTAAAAAAGAATCAGGTTAAAATAACTCAAATGTAGCATATAGTCATATAGATAAGAATGTTTAAAAATATACAACAAGTGTTCTCCCACTATTTAAACCTTATATAAAAGATAAAAAACTAAAAATAATTACAACTGGCTCTAGTACCAAAAGTGTACCCAAATATATACTCGGTCTCTGTGATGATCGAGCTACTGTAGCTCGATCTTGAGACTCCCCATTAACATATATGCTCGATCAAGAAACACAAGTACTTTTCCCCATCGGCCATGAAACATGTTCTACAACCTGAAAGAAGACATAAGGTATATACACACACCATGGTTATTCTACATAGGGTAGTAAAGAAATGGCAGAAGGCCTCTCCCATAGGTGAACATATAATATTATGTCATAAAAATTGCATGAACACTTGATATTCCAATCATTGTCAAAACTAATAACATCCTAAATTAAATAAAAACTAGATAAGATGTTCTAAAAAATAACAAAAATAGCCAACTGTGGGTTCTATCCAGACACACAAGGTAAATATACCCCCACTCAGTCACCACCCTAGAATTTAAAGCATGTGGTTCACCCCATCCACACAACAAATGGTGTGTCTTCTAGATATACTCATGAGGTCCAAGATTTATAAATAAAACATGCTTGAATTCCAAACCCCATGTTATAACTATATGCTCCCACAATTGAATAACATGCCTATTAAGACGTCAGACTCCAATATCATGACCAGAACAACTGATTGAAACATCTTTTTTGACATAACTTTAAAAATTATCAGTCTAGAAGGAAATGAGGAATTAATTAGGCTCCATCTATAAAACAAACAACGAAGGGCCATAAATAACTCCTAGAGTCCATGCATTCTAGGAGGCCTAGGATAGAAACATTATGCAAAACAGACAAAACCCACTACAAAAGGGCCTCTTCACCACGTGATATTGAATACAAAATATGTAACTCTCCAAGCTGCCACGATATGCTTCTATTTAAATAATTCAGTATGTTGGGTTTTATGTAACACCAAGACTGAGCACACCACAACCTATTAAACTGGCCGTTTAAAAATGAGGTTATTGATAGTATTTATCACATTATAAAATATTATAAATTTCATTTTTCAAAACTGACTTCATTTATAAATTGGTATTAAAAAAATTAGCTTTGGGTAATTTTTTTAAATTTTTCTGAAAACAATCAATTTTTTTGATGAAAATTGAAAAGCACTTCATTGTGGATAGAAACCAACTTTTTCATTTAAATGATTTTTTAATTATAATTATATTTTAAAGTAAAAATATATCAATAATAAATATATTAGTACAATTTAATTCATTAAAATCAGTTTTATAAAATATTTTGATATAAAAAGTCATTGATAATTTTTGACAGCTTTTTACCCTCCTTCTTGCTACATTAAAAGATTATAATTAAACATAATTACCCCAAATCAATGAATTAAATACTGGAAATAAAACATACATTTTTTTAATAAATATGAAAAAAGTTTTCTAATAGGATCAAATTATTTTGGTGAATAATAACATTTGATTTTTATTTACCATGGTAAAAATTTAATAGGGTAATTAAACATAAATAATTATTATAATAATATAAAATTATCCCAGAACATGTGCTAACCTTATGGGATTAGTAATGTATGACCAAGAAAATTCTTGGGACACATAATTGGCCCTCGGAAGCCACTTCAGTGTGATAAATACATTTATAACAATTAATTTTAAATAAAGGTATATATATCATAAATAAAACTCCTATGAAATAATCAATTTTAATATGAGGTTATATATTTAATATCATATAATATAAATAGTATTTATAAATCTTGAACAATTTCCTATATCAAAATATTTTATTTATAATTTTAATACATTAAATAAATAAATTTGTTAATGACCCAATGATGATTAAGTGATTACCTTGTATTTTAAATATAAATATAAATGTTATTATAAATATTAAAATAAATGTAATTTGCACATATATATTATCATTTGTTTGATTTCAAAGATTACTTAATGGAGATGGTAATATTTTAATGTCAAATATTTATGCGTATGTTTGACCTACCGTCTCCAGGAATGACATGTTCCATTAAATTTATCTGTTTATTTTAAATAAAATTATATTGAATATATATGATATATAAATCATTTTTCAAATTATGTAAGTATGTAAATTATGATCAATATAATCCTATATAAAATAACAAGTCGAAACACATTTGATAAAGAAAGCGATTATTACCTGAAATATTGCTTTAAGTTGAAATTATTAATAAACGTGTAATATAAAGTCATAAATGATTCATATATGATATCATAAATATGGATATGGTCTTAGTAAAATTTTATAATATTTTTTATCCATTATAAAAGAGGAAAAATCACCCTCAACTAAAGTAAAGGATATGGTAAGGGTTAATTTCATAATCTCCTTGTTATCTAAGACTCTTTATACATAGGTATCTACTGGGACAACCTTATCATCCATGTCCATGTTTCACTAAATGTATTTCAAAATATTATCAACCCTTGTTCAATAAAATGTTTACCCATTTTTTAATTATTATGAAACATTTTGAATGGAATATTTCCATCCATTTCCAAATAATGTACTTTAAAATCTTTTCAAAAAATTAAGGAAAGAATGTTTTTTAACATATATAGCGCAAGGGGATATTTTACACCGTTATGAATACATAACATTTGGAAACTTATCATACAAGAAGACAAGGTTATTTTCAATGAAAATGTTGTATTTCATAATTGTTTGGATTTAAATAATTTCAAATTATAAGGGATATTTCTCTCAATGTGTTTTAATGAATTTATTTGATTATTTTAATCTATGTCAACATCCTTTATTGGATTTTAAGATTGACTGAAGTCAATTTGTTATGATACAATCATCCAAATTGTATTGAAGGTTTTAATATATTCTTGACTAGGGATGTTATGTTTTTATATCATTCATTGTTTATGGTTAAGGTATATATATTTATTATTCTAGTTTTATTACAAATGTTTATGTCATGTTTCACCCTTTTCATTAGGGGAATGCATTTGACATAGTAAGTGTCATGTGGGGCACTCTATAGTCCCTCGATGCATCGGTATGTCTAATGAGGGAAAATAGTGTCTTGGAACAAGGCCTTGATAGAAAATTTGTATATAGTCTTGGAATGATTCCTTGACATGGTGGATATGATTTCAGACACTATAAATTAGCACATTATAAGATTAGTTATTTATTTAACATGTGATTAAAACAAGTAGAATATCCAAGAGAATGTATAAATTAAATTATTTCATTTATTGTTTCCATATTATGTTGAATATAATTTTTTAAAAGTCTTGTGTTTTAGTTTTTTACATTACCTTAAAAGTTTATATTTATTTGTGATAGCTTCTTCTATATTGTTTATCTTTATTGAGTGTATGTGCTCACCCCTTTATTATGTTTTATTCACCCAAGATGCCTTGAAGTATTTTATGATTGATATTCAGGGTTATGAAAGGGGAATAATAGAGTTCTAAAACAGTTATCTTTTCTATATTTTATGTTAGAAATTGTAATATAAATTTCTTTTATGTAATCTATTTTCCAAACCCGCTAAACCGATTGGTCCTTCAGAACTTGATTCCATGTAATAATAACAATGTATTAAAATATTTCACCGGATATTTTTAACTCGATCCGAGGAATTACATTTGGTATAAAAGGATGTTTAGCTACAACGTTGGAAATAGATTTAGAAAACATAAATTAGGGATCATAACCCTAAGATAGACATTGAGGATATGTATTGAATAGTGTCCCAAAATTTAAGTAAAATATATATTATGTGGGTATTCCTAGAAACTAAAATCCATGTCTGGAAACTATATGTGTATGTGGTTCTGGAAAATATGTACCTAGGGTTGAAAACCTTGATAAGTTTTTCTGATCATGACTTGTGGTAACTCTATACTTGACAGTGGGCCTTAATGTGCATATAATTTGACACTCTAGAGGGATATTCTTAGGATAATTAATATTTTACCTAAAAACAATTTTGAATGATTTATGAGTAAATATGTTATCAAATGAAACATATATATGATTATGGATTTTATAGGCATAAATTTTTTAATTTATGTTTTGTAATTTATTAGTTTGGTATTCTGAATAATGAATCATAACCTAATCTAGTGAATTCCATTATTTAGAAATAGTTCCTAGTGGAAGGAATGGAAATCATCTCAATGCATATAATCCATGTAGGGATTTAACTCAAATAAAAGATAATGATAGTGGTTTTGGTGACTCAATGGGTACTTAATAACTTATAACCACAGTTAGACAGATGAATCAGTTTATAAATAATAACATTACCCATATAGAGCTGCCTGATCCACAATATAAAATATCAATGTTTAACCATTTCATGAGACAACAACCTCCCACATTTTATGGGACTAAAAATAGTATTTTAGGTGAAAAATGGATAAGTTCCTTAGAGAAGATATTTCATACTTTTGGAAGTAACGAAAGGGAAAATTTCATCATGGAATTTTATTATCTCTTAGGAAATATAGATCAATGGTGGTCATTAATTCAGAAAACGGAGGAGGATGATGAAGTAGAAAATATGTAATGGAGGTAGTTTAACGATCTTTTACAAGAAAAATACTTTCCTTGTGAAAAACAAGATTATATGGAATGGAAATTTCTGATTTTGAGGGAAGGCGATGATAAGAATGTTGCTATGTATGGGGCTAAATTCACAAGGATATCTAGGCATGTTGTAGACAACATAAAAATCCAAGAATTAATATTTATCTATTCATTGATGGGTTAAAACCATTACTCTAATAGACATTGGTCTCACAATCATTCTCATCACATGAAGATATGGCCTCATGTGATTCCAAGATGGAAAAGGAATTCTCTAAGTCTTATGACATTAATGTAGAGAAAGATAAGAAAAGAATAGTGTAGCAAGAGATAGATATATCGAAAAAGGTAAAGAAGTATTTCCCCTTATGTGATAATTGTGGGATTAAACACCATGGTACTTTCCTAAAAGGAATGGGAGTCTGTTTCAAATGTTCAAAAAAAGGTCACCAGTCTTGTTATTGTATTAGAATGAAAGAAGATGAATGATGTTATTGTAACACCCCGAGATTTTATGAAAAATATTATTTTTAATTTCATTAATGTATTGTGTTGTACGCTACACCAAAAGGATCTTGCACAACACACATCCATGATTTGCCTTGAATTAAATGCAATCGCGACCTTCCTCGATAGCGTGTGTAGTACGCAATACCGAGTTTCCCTAAACAACGATATGCTATTAAAATATTATTAAAACTAGCCATTATGAATAGTAATAACCACTTTTTGAAATTTTTTAAATTTTATTTCTTCAAAATGGACTTCATTTTTGGATTCGGAATATCGAATTAGCTTAGGGTAAAATTTTGGTACATTTCGGATAACATTCATTTTCCGATGAATAGTAAAAATTACTAAATTTTAACTAAAAACAAACTTTTTAATCGAAATAATTAATAGTGATAAATTATTAATTTGAGTGGTTTTAAAGTATATTTAGAATATATTTTTACAATTTAATATAATTTTGGTCATTAGATTTAATTCTACATTTAAACCAGACATAAACAAATGCCAATCTTTTGATAGTTATTATCTCTTAAGAACACGTTATTTGTTTTGACGACAGGAATTAATTTTTAAATTAATTAATGCAACTGATATGTTTTTAATATGGTAAAATAGACATCATTTTTTAGTTCATAATATCAAATATATCTTAGGGCTAATTTTTGGTATTTTTCTGAAACTTTCATTTTTTGATTAATAGTAAAACCACTAAGTGGTAGTTAAGAAAAATGATTTTTTCATAAAACATAATTTTACCACTTCTGTGAGTGGAATTTCAAAATTCCAAGAGACACGGTTGATGTTAGTAAGTAAAATGTGGTTCAATGAGATGAAAATAATTTTTGGTGAATAGTAATGTTTTACTTTTTTTACCACGGTTAAAAGTAAATAGGGTAATTAAGTGTAAAAATGTTATTATTATTACCCTAACACATGTCCTAATTATATTGGATAAGTGTAATTCCACCAAAAACAACCTTAGGAATAAAATATGATCATTTAGGCCCACTTGGATTAGATTAGGACATTTATTATTAATTTATTTAAAGAAGAGTTAAAATAGTTAAAATCAAAGATTAATAAGTAAATCATTTTTAATATAGTGTTATACATAAGAAAAATTCGACTATAAATACTCATTAGAAAGATAAAAATATTTCCTACATAATGGTATTTTATTTTTAATTTTTAAACTTTAATAATTTAATTTATTTATGACACAAAGATGATGTAGTAATTATCTTATTAATGAAATATTGAGATAATTGATGTTATAAATACCCAAATAAATGTAATTTGAGAATTTTTATGAATTCCATTAATTTGTTTAGGTTAATATGACATGTTAGTATTTCTTTAATTAACAGTGCTCGAACTAATCATTATCTTATGATTTTCACAAAAATCAATTACTAAATAGTGTCAAAATTGACATAAAATAGTTTTCAAAACAAATATTATATTATTAATTGATATTTTATTCCTAAAAATCTAAGGTTCGGCCAAATGACTTAGATAAAAATATATATATTAATAATAAACAACTTGGGGTTCGTTTGTCTTGATATAGTAAGTTTATTAACCTTATAGTGTAAGAAAACAAGAAGACACGGTAAAAGTAAAATTATCTAACTTAAAGTTAAATATAAATGATAAGGTTAAAATAGGAACCTAAACTTTTATAAATTCTATTTGATGGGGTTATTTGGACCCATACCCACCTTATCTTTGAAATAAATCAATTTGGATCTATTTAAAACCGAAATTGGATTTATAATAAAATAATATTTTTAGTTATTCCAAAGGTGCCCCTCTCCTCCCTTATAAAAGGGCACCCCCTCCCTCTCTTCCTCACACCACTTTGAGCCTTCAATATCGGCCAACATCTGCCAACTTCTCTTCTCCACTTCCCTAGAAACACCCTAGAGGTTCTCGTCTTCCTCAAAGACCAATTATAGTGCCCTAAGAGGAGGTCTCAAAGAGACTCTTCAAAGAAGAGGTAATTTCCATTACCGATTCATTCACCTTTATTTCTTCTTCCACTTCTTCTTCTAAGGTTGTTTCATTATGAAGAAATAACATCAATATCACTCATATACTGATATGTCATTATAAGTATGAAACAACCCAATTTCGTCATCTATCCATCCTACGGAAAACGAAATCACCGCGCGTGCGTACGTACGGAATACCGTCTCCACGCCATGGTGTAATCTATTTTCCACCAACACCTTACTTGGATGAGTATAATGGTGTAAATAATAACTATATATGATTATTGTAAAGTGATATTTATTCTGTAATATTATACATACATTCCAATAAAATTCCACGATCATGGGAACGATATCATCACTCGTGCGTACGTACGAAATACTGTCTCCACGACGTGATGAGATTCATTCTCAATGATTAACCATTCATGAATGATTATAAAGTATATATAATAAGTAATCATGAAATATATAACATAATAATGATACTGGATTTATGTGTATATATATGTATGTCATCTACTTAATTCCATTCAACTCAATAAGGAAACGAAAACAGCGTTCATGCGTACGTACGACCTACCGTCTCCATGAACGGTGTATTTCTTTCCATTTAATGATTTATTATATATATGTATATTATGAATATATATTATATATATATATCATGTTTTATATTCTGGAATTAATTTATCCTGATCTAAGTAATCATATGAATAATTACAAGTCAAAACACGGATGAAAAATGAAACGATTTTACCCAAAATGCTCTTTAACATGGAATTTACAAAAGAACGGGTAATATAAAGTCATAAGTGAACCATATATGATATCATAACAATGAGTATTATTCTGGAATAAGTCAATGACATTATTTAAATCACTATATAGGAGTTTCGGACACTTAGGAAGCAAAACGGACCTAAGGTAAGAGAAATATCACAATCTCATTTTTATTTGAGATTGTTTATAGTTTAGTATTTACTGGGGTGTATTTTATCATCAGAATCCATGTTTCCACAACATGTAATACTATTTCTATCCACCTACAATTGTTTAAATCCAATTTTACCCTTCGGTGAGTTTTTAGTAGGGTATTTGAAAGGAATCTTTTCTCGTTTTTCATACGAGGTACTTTTTGACTTTTCCGAAAAAAGTACGAAGAATGTTTTTATAACTTATATGGAATGAATGTATTTTTAAAACATTATTTCCAAGAAGCTTCCTTTACAAATTTTCAAGTTTATTTTTAATCAACTTCTTTTAGTTTAAAATTTTATGACATGTTAATAAAGGAAAAAAATTTTGAAGTAGAAAGGATATTTTCCTCAAGAATGGAGTTCAAGTGTTTTATCAAAATTATATTATATCTATGATAATATAGGGTTCTATTTATATCCCTATTATTACATTTATTTGATTATGTTGTGATGGAATTGTTTTTAGGAATTCCATTATCTTATATGAATTGTTTTATGATGTCATGTTGTTTAAGAATCCCATTTTTATTACATGGGTTATGCAATGATGTATGATTTATAAATTTGTGGCACACATAAGAATCGTATCACTATGAGATGGGTGGGACCTATATCTCCCTCCAATGCATTGGGTAAAGATTTTATATCTCATGAGATAGACATGGCTTGAGCGGTAGGTTATACCGGTTCAGTGAAACAGGACTGACACGAGGAGAGAACTCGGTTCAGAAATGGACTTTGTCCACTAAGATAGTCTTGGCAATGACTCTTGACTAATAAGAAATGATTCTCTATGATTATGTGTCTATGCCACAAAGTTTCATGTTTTAAGTTATGATTATTGGGATCACTACTATGATTTATCCCATGTTATGATATTATGATCTCTTTTGTAGGTTATGATTTCCAAAATGTTAAGTTCTTATGAATATGATGTGATTGATATTTATTTTGTTTACCCTTACTGAGCATTTGAGCTCACCCTTTTATGTTTTCTTTTCCCCTGTATATAAAGAAACGTTTTAGGTAAAAAAGAAGATCTTTATGGGAGATTTTGATGATCTTTCACCACGATTAGAAGATTATTTTCCGAGTTTCCAAAGACATTAAACTATTACGGTCCTTGTGTGTGTGTTTTTGTTATGTACTAAGAATTCCGCAAAAGTAATGTAATGTCCATGTACGTCTGGCTTCGGGTCTCTACAGTTGGTATCAGAGGAAATGTTTAGTCAACCTTTGGAAAATAGGATGCGAGAACTTTAGTGAGATCCCTAGAGATATTTCTAAGGTATGTCTAGGGATGTCCCTAAGGATAAGTATACATATTGGATATAGTCCTAGAACTATGGTAATGATATTAGATTAAACCAAATATGTTAGATATTGAAGTTACTCCCCCTTTATTATGATTTTTACCTCACACACTGTTCGTTTTGGGTTTTAGACGATGGATGGAACCCGAAGGAACCGTGTTGATCAATGTAATCGACAATGCAATGATTGTCTTCCTGAACAAACAAATGTTATGGGAGATGGAGTGAAAAATCTTATTGTTATACATACACAAGCTATGAATCATTCTGGACTTCCAAATGAGCAGAGAAGGGAACAATATTCTATCGAGTCCTTCATGAGGCAACGTCCACCTTCTTTCAGTGGGTCTTCTGATCCACTTATTGCTGAACAATGGATTAGTACTACTGAAAAGATATTTTCAGTTCTTGAATGTTCTGAACATGATAAATTCATCTTAGCAGTATATCGTTTGGAAGGTGATGCTGATCAATGGTGGAATCTTATCAAGAATATGAGGCCAAGAGATGAAATTGAGTCCATGGAATGGGACGATTTCAAGAACTTATTTTTCAATAAGTACTTCCCTCGTATTCATCGAACAAAGATGGAGAAGGAGTTTTATGAACTGCAGATAAAGGATGATGAATCTGTTGGTATATACGAAGCGAATTTTACAAGGCTTGCAAGGTATGCATCTGGATTTATCATCCAACCTGAAAGTAATGTTTATCGATTCTTCAGTGGCTTAAAACCAAATCTTCGAAGGGCATTAGCTATAAGAGACTTCAGTTGCTATGAAGAAATTCTGTGTTGTGCTATCAAGGTAGAAATGGAAGTTTGTGTTACTTATCCATCACATAGTTTTGACAAGAAACGAAAGATGGAGTTCAAGGAGAAATCTCATAATAATGGTGAAAAGAAGATGAATGTTTACTTATGCTCAAAGTGTGGAAAGAAGCATGGTGGAGATTGTCTTAAAGGGACTAGAAAATGTTTTAAGTATGGAAAAGAAGGTCATCAAGCAGATGAGTGTCGAAGTAATGGAAAAAGGGTTTCTAATGATGTGAATAATGAAAAGACTGCAGAGAACGCACCACCAACACTTCAATGCTTCAAGTGCAAGTAAATGGGGTATTATGCGAATAAATTCCCTAATCCAAGGGTTAGTGATGATCGACATGAGCAACCACTTAAGGCAAAGGAAAAAAGGGAAGTCACATGCGATCACTATTGGCAGTGTTGAATATGACAACGATGTGGTGGAATGGTTAAGTTTTTATGTAATGGGATTGTAGAGACCCGAAGCCTAACGTACATGAACATTACATTACTTTTGCGGAATACTTAATACATAACAAAAATATACACACAAGGATCGTAATAGTTTAGTGTCTTTGGAAACTCGGAACGTAATCTTCTAATCCTGGTGAAAGATCTTCAAAATCTCCCACAAAGATCTTCCTTTTTTTTTACCTAAAACCTTTGTTTATATCCTGGGGAAAAGAAAACATAAAAGGGTGAGCTCAAATTCTCAGTAAGGGTAAACAAAAGAAATATTAATCACATAATTTTCATAAGAACATAACATTTTTGGAAATCTTAACCTGCAAAAGAGAGCATAATTTCATAACATGGGATAAATCATAGTAGTGAAAATGAAACCCTTACTTAAAACATTACTCATTGTGGCATACACACATAATCATAGAGAATCATTTCTTGTTAGTCAAGACTCATTGCCAAGACTATCTTAGTGGACAAAGTCCCTTTCTGAATCGAGTAATCCTCGTTTCAGTCCTGTTTCACTGAACCGGTATAACCTACCATTCCAGCCATGTCTATCTCATGAGATATGAAATCTTTACCCAATGCATTGGAGGGAGATATAGGTCCCACCCATCTCTTAATGAATCCTTTCTTATGTGTGCCACAAAATCATAAATCATACATCATTGCATAACCCATGTAATAAAAATGGGATTCTTAAACAACATGACATCATAAAACCATTCATATAAGATAAAGGAATTCATAAACATAATTTCATCACAACATAGTCAAATCAATGTAAAAATATGGATAGAAACAGAACCCTTTATTATCTTATATGGAAAATAATTTTGATAAAACACTTGAATTGAATTCTTGAGGAAAATATCCTTTCTTCTTCAAAATCAATTTCTTTTCACAAAACATCATGCAATTTTAAAAGAAAGAGATTTTATTGAAAATAGTCATTAAATCTTTTAGAGGAAGCTTCATGAAAATAAGGCTTTATAAAACAGTAGAAATCCGTTCGTGCCGTATAAGTTAAAAAAACATTCTTCGTACTTTTGTCGGAAAAGTCAAAAAGTACCTCGTATGACAAAAGATTCCTTTCATAGATATTACTAAAAACTCACCGAAGGGTAAAAATGGATTTAAACAATTGTAGGTGGATGGAAATAATATTAAATATTGATGAAACATGGATGTGGATGATAAAATACAACCCAGTAAATACTTACGAATAAACAATCTCGGATAAAAATGAGATTGTGATATTTCCCTTACCTTAGGTCCGACTTGCTTTGTAAGTGTCCGAACCTCCTGTATAATGATTTAAATCATGTTATTGACTTATTACAGAATCATATTCATTGTTATGATATCATATATGGTTCACTTATGACATTATATTACCCGTTCTTTTGTAAATTCCATGTTAAAGAAGTGTTTTGGGTAAAATCGTTTCATTTATCGTAGGTGTTTTGACTTGTTGTTCTTGACATCATTATTACTTATATCATGATTTACTTACTTACAGAATATAAAATATGATTTATATATCATATATATTCAGTATATAATAGATAGATAAATGAAATGAAAAACACCGTTCATGGAGACGGTAGTCCGTACGTACGCAAGAACGCTGTTTTCCTTTCCTTATTGTCTTGAATGGAAGTAAGTAGATGACATACATATGTATATATATACATAAATCCAGTAGCTTTATAATGTCATATATTTCATTATTATTTCTTATATATACATTATAATCATTCTTAAATGGTTAACATGGAGAATGAATCTCATCGCGTCGTGGAGACGGTAGTCCGTACGTACGCACGAGCGATGATATCATTTCTATAAATATTGAATTGAATTGAAGTGGATTATACAATATATCAGAATCAATATGATGTTGTAATAACTATGTATAGTAATTCATTACACCATTATACCCATCCATGTAAGGTGGTGGTGGAAAATAGATTACACCACGGCGTGGAGACGGTATTCCGTACGTACGCACGCGCGGTGATTTCTTTTTCCGTAGGATGGATAGATGGTGAAATAGGGTTGTTTCATACTTATAATAACATATCAGTATATGAGTGATACTGATGTTATTACTTCATAATGAAACAACCTAAGAAGAAGAAGTGGAAGAAGAAATAAAGATGAAAGAATTGGTAACGGTAATTACCTCTTCTTTGAAGTGCCTCTTTGAGACCTCCTCTTAGGGCACTAAAATTGGTCTTTGAGGAAGACCAGAACCTCTAGGATGTTGCTAGGGAGGTGTAGAGGAGAAATTGGCAGGGGTTGGCCGAGCTTGAGTGCTCAAATTGGTGTGAGGAGGAGGGGGAGGAGGTGTCCTTTTATAAGGGAGGAGAGGGGCACCTTAGGAATATCTCAAAATATTATTTTATATTAAAGTCAAAATCGGTTTATAATGGTTCCAAAGGGTCTTATTTCGAAGCTAAAGTGGGGATGGGTCGAAATCCTATCAACCAATAAGATTTAGACAAGTTTAGGGTATTATTTTAACCTTATCAATTAGATTTAACTCTAAGATAATTAATTTAACTTTTACCGTGTCTTTTTGTTTTCTTTCACTATATGGTTAATACACTTACTATAACATGCCAAACGAACCCCAAATTGTTTATTATTAATATATATATCCTTATCTAAGTCATTTGGCCGAACCTTAGATTTTTAGGAATAAAATAACAATTAATAATATAATATTTGATTTAAAAACTATTTTGTGTCAATTTTGACACTATTTGATATATGATTTTTGTGAAAGTCATATCAGAATTATATGTTCGAACCCAGTTGATTAAATCAACACTAATATATCATAGTAGCCTAGAAAATTAGTGGAATTCATAAAAAGTCTTAAATTACATTTATTGTGGTATTTATATTATCAATTATGTCAATATTTCATTAATAAGATAATTACTGCATCATCTTTGTGTCATAAATAAATTAAATTATTTAATGTCTAAAAATTACAAATAAAATACCATTATGTAGGAAATCTTTTTAGCTTTCTAATGAATATTTATAGTCTAATTTATCTTATGTATAACCCCATATTAAAAATGATTTACTTATTAAACTTTGATTTTAACTATTTTAACCCTTCTTTAAATAAATTAATAATAAATGTCCTAATCTAATCCAAGTGGGCCTAAATGGTCATATTTTATTCCTAAGTTTGTTTTTGGTCGAATTACACTTGTCCAATAGAATTAGGACATGTGTTAGGGTAATATTGATATCATATTTACCCTTAGTTACCCTATTTACTATTAACCGCGGTAAAAATAGTAAAAAGTTACTATTCACCAAAAAATTATTTTCATCTCATTGAACCAAATTTTAGTCCTTGATATTAACCGTGTCTGTCGGATTTTCGAAATTCCATTCACAGAAGTGGTAAAATTATGTTTTATGCAAAATTCAGTTTTTAACCTACCACTTAGTAGTTTCACTATTCATCCAAAATTGATGTTTTTCAGAACAATGCCAAAATTTCATCCTAAGCTATATTTCATATTCCGAATTCAAAAATCAAGTCTATGTTACCGTATTCATAACATAGATGTTTCATTAATTAATTTTATAATTAAATCCCGCTGTTAAAACAAATAGCGTGTTTTTAAGAGATAATAACTATCAAAAGATTGCACTAGTTTATAACTGGTTTAAATGTGAAATTACATCCAATGACCAACATTGTATTAAATTGTAAAAATATATTCTAAATATATTTTAAAACCACTCAAATTAATAATTTATCACTATTAATTATTTCTATTAAAAAAGTTGTTTTTAATTATAATTTAGTAATTTCCACTATTCATCAGAATATGAAAGTTATCCGAAAAGTACCAAAATTTCACCTTAGGCTAAATTCGATACTCCGAATCCAAAAATGATATCCATTTTGAAAAATAAGATTTACAGAATTTCAAAAAGTGGTTATTACTATTCATAACGGCTAGTTTTAACAATATTTTAATAGCATATCGTTGTTTAGTGAAACTCAGTATTGCGTACTACACACGCTATCGAGGAAGGTTGTGATTGCGTGTAATGCAAGGCAAGTCAATGATGCGTGTTGTGCAAGCTCCTTTTGGTTTAGCGTACAACACAAGACATTAATAAAATTAAAAAGAATATTTTTCATTAAATCTCGGGCTGTTACAGGGATTCCAAAATAATGGTGTATATAGTATCGTGGAATATTGGAATATTTATGTATAGGTCTATTGTGGTTTTAAGTAATTTTATAGTACCGGTAACCATGGAAAGTGATTGAGATATTTTTGGAAAAAAGATGATATGCGCATAATGAAGGGATAAGGAAAAAATGAAATGTTTGACAGTATTCATGAGTTCATGATTGATATAAGGACTAAGTGATATCATGGTTTGAGTGTATAGAATTTTGAGGATTTTGGTATGTGGAAAGTGTTAACTTTTAACTACATTCATGTTTTCACTAAGGTTCAATGGGTATTCAAGAGAATACATGATTTAGGCCTTTGAATGTTTGGAATGTGACCAACAAGACATTTCTCATGATATATGGGTCCAACGATGGTATTAAATCTCTGGTAATCGTTTTCACTATATTATGAGAGTGGACTGCAGTATTATGGATAAGCCTAAAGATTGGAATTGATTATGTTGGACATAAGTTAGTATTGTTTAAGGATAGAAGTTTTTTCGATATTATTGATGGGATGTTATAGTAATATAGTTTTAGAAAAAGGACAACCTGCAGGACGGGCGACAGCCCATCGCGTCGGACAAGGCCGTGGGAATCGAACCCACAACTGAAGTGTGACTGGTCTTTATCCCCTACCACTGGCCTACTGGAAGTCCCTGTTTAGTAGAAACTAGTTTTATTATATTATGTAGCATGATATATGAAGTATAAGTCCATTTTAGGAACCATATATCATTAATCTCACTATAGATGGACTTATGTATTTTTTGATAACTTTTCTAACCTTTTGTTTGAGACAGATGGAATGACCCATCATTATATCACATGATCTACTAACACATCACTAATGACAAATTCAACTTCATTTCTTTAAGATATGAAGTGGAAATTTTCCAAAGAACGACCAACGGTGAGACTATACCGAAATCACGAAAGTATTTCTTTTAATTCAAATTTCATCAACTTTAGGGAAACGATCTTGAAAACCAAAAATTTCATCCTACTGCTCTTATATCTGATGAATCAGATGGTACCTCAGATCTTCACAAATTTATGGCTTTGTGATTGTTGTCTTTTTCATAGCCATGTTCTCTACCACTCTCCATCAGAACATAATGGTTAGATTTCTCTTCCATATCCATATTTTCACCTATGTGGAAACCCAGTGATTAGTTTATTTGGGTAACTGTTACGTTTCATACATTTGTTTTTAAAGATTGGTTTTATAATTCCTTTTTACTATGTGGGTTTATATCAAAGAAACTTTTGAATAGTAAACCATTTATAATCCCGATGAATTTCGAGGGCGAAATTCATTTTAGGGGGGGTAGAATGTAAGACCACGAGATTTTATGAAAAATTTTCTTTTTAATTTCATTAATTTCTTGTGTTGTACGCTACACCAAAAGGAGCTTTCACAACACACATCCTTGAATTTCCTTGAATTAAATTCAATCGCGACCTTCCTTGATAGCGTGTGTAGTACGCAATACCGAGTTTCACTAAACAACGATATGCTATTAAAATATTATTAAAACTAGCCGTTATGATTAGTAATAACCACTTTTTGAAATTTTGTAAATTTTATTTTTCAAAATGGACTTCATTTTTGGATTCATAATATCGAAATTATCTTAGGGTGAAATTTTTGTACATTTCAGATAACTTTCATTTTCTGATGAATAGTGATAATTACTAAATTTTAATTAAAAACAACCTTTTTCATCGAAATAATTAATGGTGATAAATTATTAATTTGAGTGGTTTTAAAGTATATCTAGAATATATTTTTACAATTTAATACAATGTTGATCATTATATGTAATTCTACATTTAAACCAGACATAAACGAATGTCAATCTTTTGATAGTTATCATCTCTTAAGAACACGCTATTTGTATTTACGACGAGAATTAATTTTTAAATTAATTAATGCAACTGATATGTTTTTAATTTGGTAAAATAGAAATCATTTTTTAGTTCATAACATCAAATATAGCTTAGGCCTAATTTTTTGTATTTTTCTGGAAACTTTCATTTTTTGATGAATAGTGAAACCACTAAGTGGTAGTTAAGAAAAATAAATTTTTCATAATACTTAATTTTACTGCTTCTGTGAGTGGAATTTCAAAAATCCGAGAGACACAGTTGATGTTAGTAAGTAAAATGTGGTTCAATGAGATGAAAATAATTTTTGGTGAATAGTAACTTTTTACTTTTTTACAACGGTTAAAAGTAAATAGGGTAATTAAGGGTAAAAATGTTATTATTATTACCCTAACACATCTCATAATTCTATTTGATGAGTGTAATTCGACCAAAAACAACCTTAGGAATAAAATATGATCATTTAGGCCCACATGGATTATATTAGGACATTTATTATTAATTTATTTAAAGAAGTGTTAAAATAGTTAAAATCAAAGTTTTATAAGTAAATCATTTTTAATATAGGGTTATACATAAGATAAATTAGATTATAAATACTCACTAGAAGGATAAAAATATTTCCTACATAATGGTATTTTATTTTTAATTTGTAGACATTAAATAATTTAATTTATTTATGACACAAAGATGATGCAGTAATTATTTTATTAATGAAATATTGACATAATTGATGTTATAAATACCCAAATAAATGTAATATGAGCCTTTTTATGAATTAAAATAATTTTCTAGCCTAATATGACATTTTTTAATTGCTTTAATTATCTTTTTTAGAACTAATAATTCTGTTATAATTTTCACAAAAATCAATTACCTAATAGTGTCAAAATTGACATAAAATAGTTTTTAAAACAAATATTATATTATTAATTGTTATTTTATTCCTAAAAATATAAGGTTTGGGCAAATTACTTATTTAAGGTTATATATATTAATAATAAACTACTTGGGGTGCGTTTTCCTTTATATAGTAAGTTTATTAACCTTATAGTGTAAGAAAACAAGAAGACAAGGTAAAAGTAAAATTATCTAACTTAAAGTTAAATATAAATGATATGGTTAAAATAGGAACCTAAACTTGTCTAAATTATATTTGATGAGATTATTCCGAACCATCCCCACCTTAGCTTCGAAATAAATCAATTTGGATCTATTTAAAACCGAATTTGGCTTTATAATAATATAATAGTTTTAGTTATTCCAAAGGTGCCCCTCTCCTCCCTTATAAAAGGGCACCCCCTCCCTCTCTTCCTCACACCACATTGAGCCTTCAAGCTCGGAAAACCTATGCCAAATTCTCTTCTCCACTTCCCTAGAAACATCCTAGAGGTTCTGGGCTTCCTCAAAAACCAATTTTAGTGCCCTAAGAGGAGGTCTCAAAGAGGCTCTTCAAAGAAGAGGTAATTTCCGTTACCGATTCTTTCACCTTTATTTCTTCTTCCACTTCTTCTTCTAAGGTTCTTTCATTATGAAGTAATAACATCAGTATCACTCATATACTGATATGTTATTATAAGTATGAAACAACCCTATTTCACCATCTATCCATCCTATGGAAAATGAAATCACCGCGCGTGCGTACGTACGGAATACCATCTCCACGCCGTGGTGTAATCTATTTTCCACCACCACCTTACTTGGATGGGTATAATGGTGTAAATAATAACTATATATGATTATTGTAAGTTGATATTTATTCTGTAATAGTATACATACACTCCAATAAAATTCCACGATCATGGGAACGATATCATCACTCGTGCGTACGTACGGAATACCGTCTCCACGACGCGATGAGATTCATTCTCAATGATTAACCATTCATGAATGATTATAAAGTATATATAATAAGTAATCATGAAATATATGAAATAATAATGATTCGGGATTTATGTGTATATATATGTATTTCATCTACTTAATTCCATTCAACTCAATAAGGAAACAAAAACAGCGTTCATGCGTACGTATGGCATACCGTCTCCATGAACAGTGTATTTCTTTCCATTAACTGATTTATTATATATATGTATATTATGAATATATATTATATATAAATCATGTTTTATATTCTGGAATTAAGTAATAATGATCTATGTAATCATATGAATAATTACAAGTCAATACACGGATGACAAATGAAATGATTTTACCCAAAACGCTCTTTAACATGGAATTTACAAAAGAACGGGTAATATAAAGTCATAAGTGAACCATATATGATATCATAACAATTAGTATGATTCTGGAATAAGTCAATAAAATTATTTAAATCATTATACAGGAGGTTCAGACACTTACGAAGAAAATCAGACCTAAGGTAAGGGAAATATCACAATCTCATTTTTATCCGAGATTGTTTATACTTTAGTATTTATTGGGGTGTATTTTTCATCCACATACATGTTTCCTCAATATGTAATATAATTTCCATCCACCTACAATTTTTTAAATCCAATTTTACCCTTCGGTGAGTTTTTAGTGAAGGATATGAAATGAATCTTTTGTCGTTTTTCATACGAGGTACTTTTTGACTTTTCCGACAAAAGTACGAAGAATGTTTTTTTAACTTATACGGAATGAATGGATTTTTAAAACATTATTTCCAAGAAGCTTACTTTACAAATTTTAAAGTTTATTTTTAATCAACTTCTTTTAGTTTAAAATATTATGACTTGTTAAGAAAGGAAAGTGTTTTTGAAGTATAAAGTATATTTTTTTCAAGAATGGAGTTTGTGTGTTTTATCAAAATTATTTTCCATCTAAGAAAATATAGGGTTATATTTCTATCCCTATTATTACATTGATTTGATTATGTTGTGATGGAATTATTTTTATGAATTCTTTTATCTTATATGAATTGTTTTATGATGTCATGCTGTTTATGTATCCCATTTTTATTACATGGGTTGTGCAACGATGTATGATTTATGAATTTGTGGCACACATAAGAATGGTATCATTATGAGATGGGTGGGACCTATATCTCCCTCAAATGCACTAGGTAAAGATTTTATATCTCATGAGATAGATATGGCTGGAACGGTAGGTTATACCGGTTCAGTGAAACAGGACTGAAACGAGGAGTGAACTCGGTTCAGAAATGGACTTTGTCCACGAATATAGTCTTGGAAATGAGTCTTGACTAATAAGAAATGATTCTATATGATTATGTGTGTATGACACAAAGTTTCATGTTTTAAGTTATGATTATTGTGATTACATTTCACTACTATGATTTATCCCATGTTATGATATTATGATCTCTTTTGCAGGTTAAGATTTCCAAAATGTTATGTTCTTATGAATATGATGTGATTGATATATCTTTTTTTACCCTTACTGAGCATTTGAGCTCACCCTTTTATGTTTTCTTTTCCCCAGGATATAAATAAAGGTTTTAGGTAAAAAAGGAAGATCTTTATGGGAGATGTTGAAGATCTTTCACCATGATTAGAAGATTATTTTCTGAGTTTCCAAAGACACTAAACTATTACGGTCCTTGTGTGTGTGTTTTTGTTATGTACTAAGAATTCTGCAAAAGTAATGTAATGTCCATGTATGTCAAGCTTCGGGTCTCTACAGTTATAATGGAAATGATATGGTAAATTATGAAAATTATTGTAAAATTAATAATGGAAATATATCTCTGAAGAATAAAATAGATCATGGATAATCATATGATGTTGTACATTCGAAGTGGAATAATTAAAATATTAGGGTTTTTGATTCAAGAATTATATTATGGTTATAATTAAAATGTGACATATATAAGGATTATACTATAGTACTTTTTTTCAATAAGGTTTTAATATTATTATAGTTTTCATATATTATGTATGTGACAATAATTGAAACATTACATTGTTTGGGGAATATGGTGTTTCAATTGATTTGGGAGATTTAGAGACCTTTTTTGGGAGAGTTTGGATGGATGTATTTTGGATTACATTAAAGGTTAAAATGGATTAATTTGAATTTTTTATTGTATTGGTTAGGGTTAAAACATTCACTAATATTGTTTTGGGAATGATATAATACTATAAGAATTGAAAAATTATATCTCACAGGTTGGGCAACAACCTTTCGTGTCAGAAAGGGCATTGGGAATCAAACCCACAACCGAAGTGGGATGTGGATTTATCACATTCCATTGACCTACAGGACGTCCCTCATTATTATAACATAATTTTCATTATTTAAATTGTATATGATTATATTTGGAACCATATTCTATCAAGATAAATAAAATATTTATTAATTTTATTATCTGTTGAAAATAAAGATGGGTTTGTCGTAGGAATTAGTTAAAAGATAAAACTCTACATGTCAATTAAGTATTCTTCCTTGTGTTCTTAGTCTATTAAGTAAATTAAATCATCAACACTTTGGATAGGATGTTTAAATCACAAAATTCTATTATAGTCCTACTTCTGATGAATCAAATGGTACCTTAGATCTTCATAACTTTATAGCTTTCTATTTTCTAACTTTCTCCTGATCATGTTCTCTATCTCTCCCTATAAAAACTTTATGGAGATAGGTTTATTTCATTTCTAGGTTTTTCTACATGGAACCCCTATTATGTGTTACTTTATGTAACCTTCATACTTATCTTTTTTTTATTTTAAAAAAGTGATCTCATTAATAAATTTTTTGAAGTGGGATTTCAACCAAGATATTTTGAAATGTCAAACCCTTAGTTTTCAATCATGAGATTAAATTTCAAGGAAATAATTTATTGAAGGATTATAAAACTAAACACCCCATGCATCCATGATATGCTTCTTTTAAATAATTTAATAGCTTGCACTATATAAAACACCGAGTTCGAGAACACCACAACCTATCAAACTAGCCATTTAAAATTTAGTTATGAATAGAATTAACCACATTTTGAAATTTATCAAAAATATTATTTTTTAAAATAGATATAATTTTTGAATTGGTAATATTAAAATTAGTGTAGGGTATATTTTTGGTATTTTTATGAATGCATTAAATTTATTGATGAATAATTAAAAAACAACGTTGTGGATAGAACCCAACTTTTCCATTTAAATAATTATTTTAATTTAAATTTATTTTAAAGTAAAAATAAATAAATAATAAATATTTTAGTAAAATTTATGTCATTGAATTAATTTTTATAAAATATTTATATATAAAAAATCATTGATCAATTTTAATGTCTATTTACCCGCCTTCTAGCCACTTTAGAAGATTAGTATTAAATGTAATTTCACAGCATCCATGAACTTAATTTTGAAAATCTAATAGATATTGTTGTAATAAAGATGAAAAATTTGGTCTAATAGGATAAAAAATGGTTGAATAAAAACTTTTGAATTTTATTTATGGCAGTTAAAGGTATATAACGAAATTAAAGGCAATAATATTATTATAACTATATAGAATTATGAAAACACTTTTCCTAACCATATTGGATAAGTAATAGACGACCAAGAAAGCCATTGGGAAACATATTTGGCCATTGGAAGTCACTTGGGTGTGATTAATAACTTTATAACATTTAATTTTAAGTATAGGTAAAATAACATAAACATTACTCTTATAAATAAAACAATTTTTATATGGGGTTATATTAGTAATCTCATAGACTATAAATATTGATTAGAAAGATTATTTTTTTCTACCTCATGGTATTTTGTTTATAATTTTTATACATTAAATAAATAATTTTTTATGACACAATGATGATGCAGTTGATACATTATTTATGAAAAATTTAAATAAATGATATTATAAATATTAAAAATATAAAATTTGAAAATTTTTATATCATCAAAGAATTTTATTGATGATTATGAGATGTTGTATTTTAGTTAATTACATTTGTTCAAAATAATAAAGTAGTTATAACTATAAAAAAATTAATAATAACATCATTTTAAAATTTACATAAATGAGATTTTAAAATAAATAATATTTTATTAAATGATATAAAAATCCTAAAAATCTAGTGTTCGGTCAAATAAAAAGGATAGTGATAAAAATTTAATAAATTATCCGCTTTATGTTCACTTGGTAGTTTAATGTAACTATATTAACAATTTAGTGTCAAAATACAAGAAGACATTGTAAGAGTAAAAATATTTAACTAAGGGTCAAATCAAAAAGATAACATTATATTTGTGACCTAAACTTCCCTAAAACCTATTGGATGAGATAATTTAGACCCATAATCATAATATAATTGAATTAAATCACATTTTAGATTTTATAAACTGAAAATCAATTTATAATTAAATAATATATTCAAATCATTCAAAAGTGCTCCTCACCCATCTTATAAAAGAAAATTTATCCTTCCCTTTAATTCACACCTCCAAAACCATTTTTTGGAAAAAATTTCCCATTTACTCTCCCATAATCCATCATATCTTTCTAGAGGATACACATTGGGGAGAAAACATCCTATTTTTTCATTTTTACCAAATCAGAAGGAGACACCTGGAAAGAGATAATTATTTTATTGCCTCTTTCAAAGTTCATTACATCTTCTACATCATATTTCAATGATATTTCCTTTCTAAAACAACAAATATACAAGCTTACAAATGTTTATATGTTATGATAATTTTAGGAAAATAATATTCCTCCTTTTAACCATCCTATGAAAAACAATTTCACCATGTGCGTGTATGTACGGCTTATCGTCTCCACACCGTGGAGTAAATTGTTATTTTTGTCCATTTTATTTATATGTGTATAATGATGAATATAAGAGATTTAAATAATAAATATAATATTATATTGTTTCATTACAATTCATGTTCTTTATAATTCAATACCATTTTATCTTTAATGAAATGATATCATCACTCGTGTGTACGTACGTCTTACCGCCTCCACGATGCGGCGCAACTCGTCTTCGACGTTCACCACCCAAGAATTATTAAAAGAATAAATATTTTAAATATTTATAAAATATAAAAAATAATAATGTTACTGGGATGATATATATATATATATATATCATTCAGTTACTTCTCTTTAATAAGATGTGAAACAGAAACAACATTTATGCATACATATGGCCTATGGTCCCCAACAACGGTGGGTTCCATTTTATTTATCTATGTATTATATATATTTATATTGAAAATATATATTCTATATACATATTTTTTGACATTCTAGAAAAAATTAAATTATGATATATGTAATATGTAATATGATAAGAAATAACAAGTCAAAACACATATGATAAAGAAATAGATATTTACCAATAATGATACTTTAACATGGAAATTGTTAATAAATGTGTAATAAAAATTAATAAATGAATCATATATGATATCATAAATATTGACATGGTGTTTGTGTCAGTGTTGGTGGAATTTAATAATATTTTTTAACCATTATATTGGAGGGTGACTCACCCTTGACTAAAGGAAAGTATATGGTAAGGGTAAATTTCACCATCTATTTATTATCTGAAATTGTTTAAAAATAAGTATCAACTAGGAAAACCTCATCATCCATGTCCATGATTTATTAAATTTATTTCAAATTATTATAATTATTTGTTTAGAGATATTTTTACCATGTTTAAATTTTTATAATACATTTTTAAATGAATCTTTCCATCATATTTTAAATGATTTAATTTACTATCTTTTCAACATATTAAAGAATTTTTTTTAATATATATGGAATGAGAGGAAATTTTCCACCGTTATGATGCCTTAATATTTTTATGCTACCCATTCAAGCATAGAAAGATACATTCCAAGAGAATGTTTTATTTTATAGTTGTGCGGATTTAAAATAATTTGAATGTTAATGTTATATTTCTCTCAAAGAGTCTTAATGAATTTATTAGTGTACTTTCATTTATGTCAACATACTTTGTTGGATTTTATGCAATATTGAGGATGATTTGTTATGACAAAATCATCTATATTTTATTGAATGTTTTATGATATTTTTGAATATGGATGTGCTATTTCTTTACCTTTCTTGTTTTATGGTTTAACTATTAAAATTTTATATGGTAGTTTTAATATAAATATTTTTCTCAGGTTTCACACTTTTCATATGAGGAATTCATTGGATAAAATAAATGATGGTTTAGTCCAACAGAGCCCCTAGATGAATCGGTAGGACTCATGAGAAAAAATAGTGTCTTGGCACAAGTCCATGAAAGAATATTTCTGTGTGGTCTTGGGATGAGGCCTTGATGTAGAGGTTATGATGGCCAACATTATGCATTCCCTCATTATGAGATTAGTTGTTGATTTTACATGAGATTATTCAATGAGTATAATATCAATGAGAATGTTTAAATGGAATTATTTGACATAATCACGCAATATTATGCTGAAGATAATGTTTTAATGGCTTTTGGTTTAGTTTTTACCTAGAAATAAAAATATGTGATTATTTGTGATCACGTTTTCTATATTTTTTATCCTTACTAATCATCAGATCTCACCCCTTTATTAAGTTTTATTGTCCAATTATTCCAAGAAGTGTTTTATGATTAATATATAGGATTAATATGGGGGAATAATGTTGTTCTCAATGGATTATCTATACTGTATTTTATGTTAGAAATTATAATGTAATGTTCATGTTTGCATTCTATTTTTAGAGATTTCTAAATGGATTTCTCCTTTGAGACATGATTACATGTAATCATGCCAGTTTATTAAAATAATGCACCTACTTTGGGTAACCAGGACTGATGAATTACACACTAACCATGGTGTAACATGGAACTAGATAGAGGTTGCACTCATCCTATTCTTCCATTTGTTCTATAATCTTATCTAAACCCAACCATCCCAGAATGCGAGAACCATATCAAAACATTGGTCCAATTCACATTCCATGATATCATAAGGGTCTCCCCATAAAATAGAAGTCTTGATGAAAAAAAAATCAAACAACACAAGAAATGCATAGTCAATCATGTGATGATACAAACTCAAAACAAATTTCCAAATAGTTGAAATAGTAGCACCATTACACTCTCACCCAACAAGGCATGATGTATCTTCTAGTACCATAGATCTCATAATCTACTAGACAGACACCAAAGGATCTAAATGAACCACATTAGAGACAAACCAAACTGAAGACATCCATGATCCCTAGGTCTATAACATAAATAAATTTACTCTAAAGGACTCCATTACTACACCCATGGTATTGGGAAATTCTTATTAAATGGCATGTTCCAGACAAAATGCCATAATAAGAGTAGGGCACCCGATGATTAATTCCTATAGATCTTCCAAAATAATGGCACATGACTAGTGTAGAAATAACCCCATGAACCATTAGTGTCCTCAAAAGGATTCTCAATCATTAACCCAACCAATGGAATACAAAGAAAAATACCTCCAATAAAAGAATTCACAAAATCCCTCATAATCATCTTAAAAGATGGACCAACTTTATGCGATCCTCATGATAAAAGAATCCATTCCACATTGGTATTCTCAATAGAAGAATATAATAACCAATGATCTCTCTATTAGGAACCATCCCATATGGTAATCAGTAGGATTCCCTCATACTCTTCTAAATAGCTCAATGACACCCATTTGTGACCTTAATCCCTTGATATCATCGTATCCCAAAGGCTTCAATAGCTTCAATCCTCAAACAGACAACCTAAACATAAATTCCTATAACCCCTACAAACTGGTTCTAATATATAGGGACAAACCACTTCCACCTCAAATACACTATCTGATCCCACATTCTACGATATGTATAAATAACCTCAAAAAACACTATCCTAAAAATAAAAATCATGTATAATTATCGAGAACACAACCATTAACCTAGACTCATTGTTCAAAACCCAATCTGGTGAGGATTTTAAGACCAAGCCAAAAACAAATCCTCCTACACATTATTTCCCATATAAAACACAATCTAGATTTCCCATAAACTACAAAATGATTCCACCATTATAATCTATGTGGAAAAATTCTCAAACTGGACTATTTAGATTTCCAATAATGACTCCATGGTTAAAACATGATGAATATTCCAAGGAAGGATAACACAAATGGTGTTAAATTTGGGTAAATGGTGTGTCACCCAAAATATCTACCACATATGTGTTCCCTGATCTACTGATCATTTATTTCCCAATTTTAAATGGAATTTTTGCTCATTACATGCTGTGTAACCCCATAAGGGACCATACCATGTACCACATCCCCACTCAAAGTGTACACCAGTAGACTACAAGGCATTTACATCCCTATACAGAGTGTATACCCCATACAGTGTCACCACCAATATAACTTTCCATATACCCCCAAATGATGTTTGGCAGAGTATTATACATGGACACAACTCATGTAACATACAAGATTCTTATTCATGTACCCTATATGCCCATGCTCTCTCAACACACCCTGAGTCGACACAATATGACATGTAACCCTTTTAGACAATGTGTAGTCCTAAAACTCCAAGTTATCAAGAAAAAATGATAACACAATGCATGTTCTTTAAACCACACCACATTGAAATTTAACCTAATTTTTTAAACACATGATAACACAGGTCATCACCTATATGGTTCATTGTATTCTTGGTCCAATAATGTTTGATGAACAATTATTGAGTTTTGAATCACCAAAGAAAACATATATTAATATTATAACCAAAATGGGGAACCTGTATATATTTTGGGAAATGTCTACCAGAATAGGGAGTATTGAACTAGTGTATGGAGTCCCCATACCTCATTGACGGGATCTATATTGATCGAGGGGGCTCTATCACTAAAGATGGAGGACCAACACCCTATATCTTATGTGAGTAGCTTACTCTATCATTAAAATGGTGGAACCATAAAAATTTGTTGGTGTAATGATCATGGGAGTGACCAAACTATTATAACCAATAGATTTTTTGTTGTATTTATAGTAAAATAGTCATGAAAATCCATAATGATTTTTTATATTTTTTTAGAATGAGAAAAAGATGAAACCAAGATGTTATGCGAAGAAAGAAATTATATGTGAGGTTGAAATATGGATAATTATGTTTGTAACATGGTGACAATAATTACTTATAAATACATGGAATTAGAAATTTGTAATGTTCAATGTGATTACTAGAACAACATACAAAGTGATAGTAAAGTGGAAACTCAATGGTGGGTGATAATAGTAAACTAATGTGATGAAAAGTGTACCTTGATAGTTTTATATGTAAAAGATATATAACATGTAGTGTATTTGAAAATGATAGATCAATGATGAATTTAAGGATGGAAAATGAGGTAATAATTTCTTATTATGGCTTCTTTAAGGCATTAATGTATGAAAAAGAATATAAGGATTCACATGGAGCTAGATAGATTATATATTGTGAGGGTGATGTAACCACATAGTGGTGATGGAATTCCCACAAAAAAGGGAAGTAAAAAAATGAAAAAAAATCACTAAAGAGTAATTTTGGTGCATTTAGTGGGAATCAATGTTTGGGAGATTCCATATATACCATGGGGAAGTCTAAAATGATCGTGGTAGTATTTTTACTGCATTTGATTGAGCTAAATTATAAAATGGGATATTCAAAATAAATATTTCACAGTGCAAAAAAATTGATTATGATCAAGGAATATTAAAATTACCGAATAGAAATGCTGATCATAGATCAAAATTTGATCTGGAATGGAGAGTTAATGTTTACCACAATTTATAAAATGATGTAGTGGTCTAAAAAATTCATGTCTTTAATGGTTTGTCTAGAAACATGTGAAATGGAAGTTTAGGTGGTCTAAAAACCAGATTAACTAAAATAAGGGGTTAAATTATGACCATTTTACTATTTAATGTGTTTCATGAATCCTGATGTTTTAAGTGAACTAGGAATGGGTTCAATGTCATATATGAATCTATGAATATCAATGTTCTGAGATGACATAACATATGTCATGGTATAGAGAGTTCTTTATCATGGTGCTTCAAGACCTACAGATTTGAAATCTATATTGAATGGATTTATTGATATGTGTATTTTTGAATACCATGACCTTCATAGGTCATGAAATGATTGGGATGATAACACGCTATGGTGGATTCATGATTACACAATGGTGATTACTCGTATGTAAAAATAAAATATTTTGTATCATTCTTATTGGGAAGGATTTGGGATTATTTTTTATAGTCTGGTGTGACCTATTTGGATTAATTTTATCACACCTAATGACTGTGTAACATATAATGATCTCAGAGTATTAGAGTGATGAGAGATGATTCTGTTCAATGAATTTTGGATTGAGATATTTAATTTCACATATAAAATTATATAGTTATTATAGAGAGTGGATGAATGAAATTGAGGTATATAGTTTAGAGAAAATAAGATCTATGAATTAGCATCATTAAAAAATCATGTTTATGTAGGAAAGAAGGATATATAAATATAGAATATATCTTATTATATTTGGATTTTTGATGAAAAATAAAGAGTGAAATAAAGGTATGTCCGTTGTAGAATTATTGATAATATTGAGGAGTTCATATTCTTGTATAATAATCATGTAAATGATGTAAAATCAATCTTTCCTTGAGAAGTTTCTTTTTATATATCCTTGGAGAAGAATCATATTGATTCACATTTCATTTTAGAATTATATATGCACATAATTATGCATAGTGTATCAGTTTATTATATTTACCTTGAAGAGACCTACAATTCTATAAACTGATATCTTTACTCAATGTAGCGCATCATGAAGGGAGAACAAGTGGTGACCCTTTGGTGTGTGGTGAGAAATGACTAAATCATAATTAAGGAAGGTATCCATGGTGTATATTGACAATGAAAAACATTACATCCACTGAAAAGAAAGTATACTAGATTTTTTTGGGCAAACATATATTCAAGTGTATACTAATTGGACTAAGCCTAGTAAACATGAACCAAATAAAATAAGCATGTTATTTTATATTATACTATCTAAATATTTGATTTATATATTGTTTTTGAAATGATGAGGGAGTTTTATATATAGTGAATGAGATGATAAGGGAGTGGTAGATTGAACCATGTTATTATAATATAGGATCAATATCTAAATATGAGTGAGTGTTAAATATCTAAAATGGACAAGGGATTTTATTTTCAAAACACCATGATTACCTCCACCTAGATTTTATTGGGAAAATTTTCATAATGGGTTGGGCTCGATAAGTTGTATCAATGTTCAAGAGTTCTAACTTGGTAATTTATGTATGGGAATCAACTTTTGGATTTATCAAGAATAAGGGTTTTATAACTAATCCTTCTATTTTAATAGTGTGAAATTACATAGCTATAAATTGGTGTGTTTTTATATTTATAGGTTTTTGGTGATGATATCAATGAGTATATAATATTTTTTTACGAATTTTAAGATACATTAAAAATGTTTCATGACAGAAAGGGTAACACCCCACATATATTTTATAAATATAATAAATTTGTATAGTAATTAAATATAAATATAGTTTGGATTTTAAATATTTTTCTAAAATTTGGTTGCTACAAAAATGGTGTGTATTGTACTAGAGACCATGTCAATCGACTATGAAAATAATAAAATTTATCCAAAAAATTTAATATCATGTTATAACCCCTATACATGTGTTATAGTAATCTATTATATTATTATTAAAATATATTATATATTTAGTGATCTCATTTTAATAATTAATATTTTTTAATATTTTTATCTTGGAGTTTATTATAAAATATTTATAGTTTATTAGGTTTTATGCATATTTTTATTATTAATACTATTATATAATTAATAATATTAAATTTTTATTAAACATGGAATATGTTAAGGGTTATAATTTTAATGATTACATTTTTTTTGGAAATCGACTATAGATAAACAATAAGGTTTTACAATTTTATCTTATTATTATAATATAATTATTTTTATTGTTTAAAAAGAAAACTTATAAAATAAGGGGTAATTCCCATATTCCCCATTCCAAGCACACCACACCCCCAACTATTGGAGGCCTTTATCCTTGTTTTCTGCAGTACAGCTTTGAACTACTTTACCATTCTCCATGGGAATTAAAGTTATATTACCCTCTTATATTCCCCTATCTATGTTTCTCTTACTCCTCATATCATTATCATATCCTTCTCATGATATTACCATATCTAGAGTTCTTGGAATTTTATAGTTTCACCATGTCAAGAAACAATACCAAAATTCTTGGTGATTTTTTATATGGTGATACTGTGGAATTTTCCATGACTACTTCTGCAGGATCAATGTTTCATCCTCACCATGAGGCTTGTTGGCATGTGTTTGAACATTTATGAAATAATTTTATTATTTGGTTATTTTTATTCTAGATTTATATTTAATATTTAATGAACTATTTGATCTAAGAAGAGGGTATCTATAATTAATACTCAATGAAATTATTAATGTGGGACAAATAGGTAAGCTTCTCTATTGTATTCCTTTAATCAATAAACAATAAATTCATGATTATTTAAATCAATGTTTTCATGTAAAATATTACTATAGATGATATCTATGATGGATTTGATTTTTTTATATGTCGTTCTTATTGATTTAAAAATTAATAGGGAAAAGGATTCTTAAAAATAATACAAATGGTTTTGAATTATGAGATTCACATAATATGTTTTGATGAAATGTTCTCAATGTTTTAGTATGAATTATCTAGAATTTTTTTATGTAATGTCTTAATATTTATTATAATGATTTATAGAAATGGATTCATATGGTAATAAATGGAACAATGAAGTGTTCAAATAAATTAAAGTGCATTTATCATGTTTATCAGGTGTTTCTGAAAAATTACCATGTGATTCATAAATTCAAATATGTCACACTATTTTAATAATGATGGAATATTGGTTATAAAAGTGGGTTGTCATATCTTATTTTTTGAATTACAAAATCCATTGATATTTGTAAATTCCTTGTGAAAACACTTATTTAATTATATTTGACCCTAATACAAGTACCTCACTAGGAATACAGGGACACATGACATAGTGAATATCATTCATCAATCTATTATGGGTCCATACTGGTTCATTGTAAGACATTGTATAATGTACATTATTTAATTTTATCTAGTTCCTTTAGTAGTCCATGATGATACTCTTCCAAATATATTATATATATCACTAATCATATTATTGCATGAGAGGATCTTAGTTCTTATGTCCTTTGTTTCCCTATTCCCACTCTCATTAGGCATAGTTGGTTTCCTTAAATAATTGATTCCCATTTACATGTTCGTTAACTCTATTATATATATCTATAAAAAATTGAATTACATGTTTTATATAAATTAATTTTTTAGATGAAATATTATATAGATAATTGTTTTTTTAAAAATATGAATGATTATTTATAGTAGTTATAAAAATTAGCATGTTGTGGGATTTTTATAATGGTTATAAATAAACAATGTTGTTTAATACTACTAGTAATGTTCTATAAAACATTATATAAACATATAACTATATATAGATTGATTTACCTGAATCTGCTTTGTAGGTACTGAGAACAATTATTCATTCTATTGGGACTGAAGTAATAGCTCATATGGATCAATAAAGGTGGTGGAATGTAATGAAAATTATGTGTCTCTTGAATTTGGATATTTATTTCATGTTATTAATACACAGTCATAGATCCTTATATGGTTTGTTTAATTCTATTAATATTTTATAGAATATTAGTTGTCTTATATATAATTTTTTTTTTCAAATCATGTTGTTTTATTATTTTTGCCTCACTTATTTATCACGAGTTTTTTGGGATGAGTCATTGCCATAATTTATATATAAGGACTATAACACATGTTCCCATCCCATGGTCGTCGGTAATTCCCCTCATGTGTATGGTGGATTGACTTAAATTTCCAGATATAATGTAATGGGTTGGTTCATTAAATAATCAGATCATAGCATAAGAAAGCAATTGGGTCTATGGTAAATAGTAGCAAGATCATTAAGAACATAAGAAGAAAACCATAAACATGAATGATTATACTAATTATAGAATAATCCCAATTTACTAAGGGACTCTTGGAGTGAGTGGTTTCATTCAAGCCTCTACTAGGTTGACTCATCTTATATTTTTTTCATAGATAGGTGTCTTAAACATTTATGATTAAGGTGTATGATTCCATTTCATATTACATTTCACTAATCACACCTTTTTCTGATTGATCAGATTCCTATAGTGATATTATTTATTTTCTAAATTTTTGATATTGATAAATTGATAAAATATATTTTTCATGGTGATTTTTTTATTTTGTAATTTTTCATTTATTTTTCTATGATATTTTCATATGGTGATTTTTAATTGACATCTTGTAATATATTGACTGAAATTGATTTTTTAATTTAGTGAATATTATTTAAAATAGGTTTGTGGTAATTTTAGTGTTTAAGGTTAAAATTATACATGGTTTTTTTAATTATTTAAAAATAAACAGGGTTTTAATTCATGAAAATAAAATAAGGATTTCAAATAATGGTTCTAATTGTTTATCATTTTAATGGACTAGATTATGATTTCATAGGGATATATTTTGATATCCTTTTACATTTGATACACAACTAGTAAATTTAAATTGTCTATAATAATATTTTTTTGAATGTATTGAAAAAAAATCATTTAAATTGTTATCTATAAAATTTTTGGAATCTAATAGAATTAAAAGAATGTTATATATTTTAATCAACATTTTTCATTTCGTTCAGAAAAATTACATTTTGATTTTATTAGATTAAATATTATTCCTTTATAATATATATCCCTCAGAAGGTATTCCAATATTTTAATTTTGATTCATCATTATATTGTGTATCAGGTTTATTTTACTCAGTGTGTTTATTTATTGTATGATATTTCAACCAATGGGATGAAAGATTAAATAAATTTTATTATCACTGAATTGGTTCTATAGATAATGTTAAATGTGTTACTTTTGTGTAGGACTAATTAAAAATGTATTATCGGTTCATTCGGGGAACCAGTATACTTTATATAATACTATATTAAATAAAAAATGTTTTAATGAACATTTCTTGATAGTTATGAAATTTATTTTTTTCTTAAAATTATTTTGATTTATGGGATTCATAGAATCTGAATATTTTGTTTAAATCCATTTTATATTGGTAAAGATATCCATGTTTGTGTATTAAATCGTGTGATTTAATACAAGATATTTTATATTTAATTAAATAAAGATATTAATCATTTTATAATCTTGTTTTAAAATATAATACCACATAAAAGGAATAATTGATTTTTTTTCTTTATTTTTTTTATTCTATTTGGAAATTCATATATAATTATTTTTATCAAATTCATGTATTTTAAAATTGAAAACTAATCATGTCACATTTCATATTAAATTATATTCGAATGAAATTATATTTTATTATTTTTTCATTTATTAATATTTTTTATAACAGTATATAATTCCAAAATTTTGGAATTTTTTATAACACGTTTCATAAAATAATTGTACTATAGTTTCTTCTTATGTTAATGAACACATCATTGATCTGTGTCCTTAGATAATAATGTATTCCAATAAAAATTTCTTAATATCATCTATAATGGGATGTTTTGGATGTCTTTTTTGTTTGTTTTATTCTTTTTATTGTTTGGCATTTTTTAAGTCGGTATGTGTTTATAGATCTCATGAAAATATCCAATGTTGAAAATTTTTCACATAATGTGTCTCATTATATAAATTCTTTTTGGTGTAAGGTGTTTTCAAAATGTTTTTCATTTAATGATTTTAATTATAATGTTTTCCTTTTTAGGAATTTTTTTGATTTAATTGATGTTTGGTTTTTGTTTCGTTAATTATTCAATGATCAAATTGTTTTCAAGGTTTTAAAAATTTAAAATCCAAATATCATTGACTAGGTTATAAAAATGATTCATTTTCATGTTCAATGAATTGGAAATAATTATATAATTTTTAAATATTTTTGGTAAATAATAATTTATCATTTTGGATTCCTAATGTCTTTTATGGGTGGATATCTATTTTCAAAAGAAGACATTTTATGATCTTAGAGTTATATAAATTTCTTGTTTTGAATATTCACCTTAATTGGTGAACTGTTTGAATTCATAGTAACTGGGTTATGATTATTAAAAATTTATTTATGATATTTGGATATAAATTTTTTATTTTTATTATACGTAGCGATGTTTCAATGTTGGAGCATGTTTGGTTATTATGATTCATTTAAATGTGTTTTGAATGGGTTAATTGGTTCTGAATGGTTTTGAAATTATTAATGAGTTTAGATATAATTATTTTAATTCTAATTCAATTGATTTATGCCTAATTTATTTATTCAAGATTATTTGGTTTTAATTATTTAACTTGGAATCGAATTTTTGGCTAAAGATGTGTTTTTTTGTACGTTTTTAGGAAAAATTATTTTATAGCAATTTTTTATAATTTTTAAAGTTAAATGTGGGATGGAGTCACACATGGACTCAAAAATGATAATTCATGTATAAAAATTCCTAATATTCATAGAAAAGATGTATTCTTGTGTTTGATTAATTTTATTCATAGATCACAAAAATAACATTTTCAAAAAATGGAAAAAAATGAAATCTTTAATAGTTCATTAAAGAAAATGGATGGCATGAGAAAACCCCATCCATTATTATTTTTAAAATATTTAATTTCTATCCCAAGGGATGCATTTTGATTTTTTAATTATATTGGGAAATGTTAGTGTAAAATTAATTAAAAATGTGTGAAAATTTTCATTTTTATCACGTGCTTGGGTGTTGTATTGGTGTGGTCCATGGGTAACATTTACCTGAATAAAAAATAATGAAAAATTTCAGGTAAGGAGTAAATTTTTACTATGTATAATTTTTTATTAAATCTTTCATGATTAAAAAAAATACCACAATTAGAGGTTGTGAGTTTTACATGTAGCATGTGTGGTTCCAAGACCATGTACATTTCCCATGAAATGTTTCGAATATCTAAAGTGAAATATTAATTGAACTGAAACTTCTATAACCTCTAATATTTGATTCATTTGAACATCTTGGATCTGTGCTCTGTCAAATCAAACCTTCTATCATGATCAATGATTTATACTACAAAGGGATAACTACTTTTTCCATTTAAAAATATTTCATAAAGGACTCTAAAAATTAGTTATAAGTTAGAGATTGAAATTTTCCATATTCAAAGGAATTCTTGTAATGTGTCTATATGATCATTTTCTTTTTGTTCAACAATTTAATCATCATAAGTAGTTCATTATATAATATTATGGAATTATGAATGAAAACATATTCCTTAAATGGATTTTAAAAAATATGAGATATTTTGTATCATGTATTTCTGTTTTCATTAAAAATGGTTCACAATTTTATAACTTTTGAACTTGTGAGATCAAAAAACTATATAATGGGTCTATGATAATGAATTATTTACTATATAATGATTTATTTTTACGGGGGAATATATTTGAGTAGTAGTGTATAATTACCAATATCTATTCTATTTTTTATGTAATCTTTTTAATTATAATATTTTTGGTAATAATTATATTCTTTCATAGAATTTTTTTTAAAGAAGATATTTTTATTATTATGATATTGTTAAATGATGTTTTATTATTTACCAAAATAGATCTATTGATTTAAATAATAACACACATGTGGGGATCCTTAGTGTTATAAAGAATTATGATGTGAAGAATTTTCATACCCCATTTTTTATATTTTATATATAATAATTTCAAGTAGTAACATTACTATTAAAATTTTGAGGTTTTAATTTATTTTTATAAACCTTGGGTCCATAATGACCACTGTGTATGGTCTCTATTATCCAGAATATTGACATTTCATATCTTTAATTGGACAGGAAACCTCAAATTTCAAGTCATGAACTCCTGAAACATGTAATAAAAATCACATATATAGTAAATCTATATTTTTTGTTGTTTATTGTGTTCATGGAATTAATTCATATCCTTTAAAAGTTTAACATGTAATTCCTCAGAAAATATATATGTTTTATTGAGTATTCTGTATATTTTGGTTGCTAATATTATTAAGTAATTATTTATGTTATATTTTTTTATCAAGTGATATGGATAATGTTATCATTTGATTAATTATAATTTTTGGTGAAAATTGTATTTGGATAACATAGAAGGTTTTAATATTTTATCATATAATTATTATAATAACAATAATAATATTTAATAGGAAATGAAGTAAAAGATATGGGAAACCTCATCTTCCTAATTTCATCTTAATGGCCCTCAAAAAACGTGGTGTCCCTAATTTTGATCCCTTTTATAATAGGGGATTATTTCACCATAATCATTTTGAATCAAAGGTATTCTACTCATTTCTCCTCCACTAACTCTATATCCCTTATTTATCCTCTTTGTTAATTGTCCTTATAAGGCTCTAATTATTTATAGGTTAGTTTATTTTTGGGGGGTATCACAAGTTCAAGGAATAACAACATAAAATTATTTCGTTTTAAATCTCAATTCATAGAGTGGAACTTTCCTTGTCTACCCCACCTACATAGAAGCATCATCCTTAACAGGTTTCTTACCAGAAAAATTTCTCATTTCTTGGGATTTTTGAATCATCTCTAATTATTTGAATTTTCAATGTTTAAATTTTTATAGTTAACCTCAATTTCTGAAAAGAGGTTATTATATAATAACTAGTTGCTAAAATTATTAAATAACCCTAATGTGGTGGATGGATATATATTTTTTATTTTATTCTAGGAACCAGTAATGATAAGGGATATTGGTGATATGAGTAAAAATAATTTTGGATCTAATATAGAAATTAATCTTGAAATGAGTAGGGGCTATGAAAATCCTGAATAGAGCTTCATTATAATGGTATTATTCCATATAGGCTGCTCATATTTGGCAACTTATCTCTTTTTTCAGCCTCTCAATTCCACTTAGATATCAACCTCATTTATGGAAAAACAATATATATTCTTCAAGGACATATGTGTATTCATTTAAAGAAAAAATCTCTCTCCCAACCTATTTATTCTTATCCAGGACTCCTTAATCCGATATATTAAAAAATTCATTATGTCCGGAGGCATTATTTTGTGCTTCTCCATGTTCCATTCATGTTTTATATTACATCTTTTGTTTTCTGATGACAAAATTATTTTTTTGAATGGTTTTAGGAAATCCATTCGTGGGATCAGTTGAATACTGGAGATAAACTACAAATGGAAAGGCCAACATATCATCTAGGATAAGTGAAATATCTATATCTAAATTAAGGGTTCTGAAATATGGGTTAGATAGTTTTAGATTTTCATGAAAATGAATATAAAAAACTTCAACATTTATTTTTTTGGTGCTTTAGTTTTTTCAAGAAAAAATATAATCAAACACATTGATATGGTGGCTGAAATAATTATGGGGTGAATTAAGAATAGGAAAATCATTTCCTATCATTCATAGAAAGATTTAAAATGACGAATAATTTCATTTCATCTATTCCCATGAATTTACATTCTAACCTGAAGTATATGAAATCCATCATATACAAAATATTGAATAGTATGGACTCATTCCTATGGGATTATTAGTCAAAGGGTATGTATAATTTGGTGGCATGGTCTAGAATTGAAATGCCTTTTCCTATGGGGGGTATCATATTTAGTATAATATCTGACACAATGAATGGATTTTATGAAAAGATATTGTGGGAGGTCCTTGATGGGAATAATCATTAGGAAATATCAACAAAGAGAGGTATGAGTTTTACATAGACAAAAATCGTCGAATTATTTTTACCATAAATTTCAATATTCAGTTTCTACAAATGAATTTCTAATAGGACACCTACTTGATTTTTGGAATTGGAGTCATTAACCTAGGACAATATAACATTGTAGGAATAAGTCTTGGTTTCCAAGGATGTCCAACTATGGATATAGACATAAAAAAGCATGTTCTCATACACACTTAATCAAAACTTAAATATACATGTATAGGTGGATTATATTTGAAAAAATAGTTATTAATTTAGATATAGGGAGATGTATTTTCATAGGCACTTCCTTGGGTGTTTTTTCAACTAAAAACTTTCACAAAATTCAATCAACAACCAATGATCATGAAGAATAAGATGAATTGCTTTGGCAGATATAGGTCCCAAAAAAATAATTTTCTATTATGATCGGTTATGAACCATGAAATTCCAATTGATGAGAACATCCAGTCACTGGATGTCAGTTTTACATCAATGTGTCATTATTTTAGGGAACCCTAGGTAGAAACCACCGAGCACCTCTTTTTCTAGGTATCTTGGGTGAAGATGGCATGGAATGTGTTTTATGGATTCACTAGATTGTATCCCCAAGGGGTTTTGACTGAAACTATCCCCATTCATTGGTTCATGGGGAAGGTGAACTAATTCCATGAGAAAAAGAATAGAGAACTCGTTTTTGGAGTGAGATTATGGTTTATTAAGAAAGTGGGGAATGAATATCGACATAAGTGGTTCACATGGGTAAGAACAAACCTTATATTGAAAATAAGGAACACACTGACCAATTTTATCTACCTCTATAATGATTTCGAGGAATCCCTCTTACTAACAATATTAGTCACTTTCACTCCTACACCCAACAAAGCTCCCAATTCCATATAGGTAACACAGGATTGTTGGTACCCACAATATTCAATTATGATGATGAACTATAATGGTTCATGAAACTTGGGCATCATGCAGTGTAGAAGAGTAGTTTAATAAACCAAGGGATTTTGTTTTAGGATTTTCATACTTCATTTTGATGAGGTGATTCCCTCAAATCGTAATCCCAATATTTGCCCACCATTGTCCTATTGTGCAGTCAGAGATGTTTTCATCTCGCGGTTGTCGAAAATAATTCACGTCTGATTTTTAGTTCTCAATGGGATCTAGGATCATCATATTGTTTGATTAAATACACCATTCACTGATGTGAAGGTCTCACAAATATTTTCATGGAAGTTATTAATTCAAGGAATAAGGGAATGCATTGGCAGATTTTCTCCCTTCTAAGGTGACTCAAGATGTGCAAATTTTCATTTTTTTATCTTCAGTCATTTCCCCTGAGGGGGTAAACCTTATTCAGGAACAATCCCATGATTTTCATTTCATCAACCCCCTTTCCACAGGGTTATTCTTTCTTGGTTTCTATGTGTCTTCCTTTACACCATTTTAAAAAATAAATTATCTTATTGGTTAGTAGGAACCATGAATAATTCATTATTTAAATTAATATTTTCATCAAAAATGAAGTTATATATGGAATTAAAAATGGTTGGAGTGAATTTATATATCCTTAGTATTTATTTGAAAAAATATGGGGATGAGGTTTCTTAAAAAATTATACCATTGTTTTTTAATTATGGGATGAACAAATGGTTTTTTCTGAAATACTATTGTGGTTTTATTATAAATTTTATAAATGGTTTAATGGAATGTTTTTTAAGAATTATAATCATTTATGAAAATGGATTTATATAGGAATACATGAGATAAAGGTACATTTAACTAAATATAAATATTATCATCTTTTGTATAATGTATATTTTAAAATTTTCTTTATTATTGATAAATTTTCATGTATAACACTATTTAAGAAAAGAACAATGGTGTTTTATAAAAGTGTTGTTTCATGAGTAATTTTTTGAATTACTAAATACCTTTTTTGGTAAATTATCCATGTGATGTATTGGATTTATCAGTGGGAACCACATATACATACCACTCTAATATAATAGGTAAAATAGAAATGTTGGATTTCACTATACAACCCATTATTGGTCCACATTTTGTCATGATAAAACCATTGAAAAGGGATGCTAGTTGATTAGACCTACAACACACAATAGTGGATGATAAGACTCTAACAAGAATATTTTTGTTCATTTTAGGAGATATTATTCTATAAAAGGATCTTCTTTCACTTATAGTTTCTCGCCATTTTTTGACTCTCATATTCAATATTTGATTTATTAATGAATTATTTCGTATTTTCATGTTAATTTTTTCTCTTATACATTTCTAGTTAAATGTTTACAACAAATTGTCATTAATGTCATTTTTTCAAATAAATTATATATTGGTAATTCATTTTATTAAAACTTAATACATAATTTAGATAGTATTAGTTCAAACTATCATGTTATGGTATATTTTATAATGGTTACAAATAGATTATGTAGTGGAGTCATTTTGGGAATGTTCACACGTACCCTATATACATATATGATTATAAGTAAATTATCACACTAAGATATATTTTGTAGTTATTGATAGAAAACCAATTTTTCATAGTGATTAGACTATTCATTTATATAGAAAAATAAATGTAGTGGCATATGATGGTATTCGCACATAAGATGAAGTTAGTTCGGTCTTTCATTTTATTCATCATCTTTCATGTATCTTCATATTAGTTTTTCTTTCCTTATATTCAAATCTAGATGTATTCATTTTGGATTCCATGTAATTTTCAATTATAAATAATGTAATTTTTTAGGATTAATTTAATATATTTTTATTAGGATAAATCATTCCCAACACTTATATATGATGCTCCTTTCACTTGTTTTCATCCCTTAACAATAATGAATGCACCTCAAGTTTTCAATAGAAGAACTCAGGTTTCATGATATGATATCATTTTTGGTTAATTAAAAAAATATTAATTTTCAAATAAATTGATTTTTTTTAAAAATTATTATTTTAAAATAACACTATGTTTAATAGAGCACACAACATGAATCCCTGATCTCAAATGAACTCAAAACATAAATATTATATAAATATAATGGTTATAATGTAACTGTTATGTATGAGATTATATATACTAATAAAAAAATTGGAAATATTTATTGAAAGTATTTTTATAATAAAAATTAAAAATTTATCAATAAATATAACATTCTGAAAAAAATTCTTGGAAATTAATAAAAATAAATTTATCATTTTCTTAAAATTTAGTTTTACTCATGACTGGGTGGTATTGAATTCTGTGTATGGATATTACAATTAAGTTATTCCAAATTTATATATCGTATTTGTAAAAATGGATATCATTTTTAAAATAATTATATAATTATATTGTTACAATGATTATTTGTGATTTTTTAGAACGGTTCAGTTTTTAGTTAATTGTGAAAAAAATACAGTTTTTTTTGTAAAATTTCCATTTCTTTTCCTTAAATAGAGTAAATAAAGATTCACATTATTTAGTTAACTATTTATTAATGTAAAATAAATCTAAATTAAAAATAAATAATATAAATAAATACATTTTAGTCATCATTATACTTGATTTTATAATAAGTTCATTTTTGCATTAAAAATGAATTTTTATAAAAGCTATTTTTTGTTTTGTTTTTTGCATTTATATAAAAATTGATTTTAACCACTTTTTTATATTATATAATGAATTTAATATTCCATATTCTCAATAAATAGGTACAAATATTTTAAAAATTAACCTTTTATTTTTCGAATTATAAACTGTAACCAAGGTAAATGTTTATCGCCTTGGTAATGGGTAAACCAACTTAATTATGTTTTAAAAAAGGCGATAAATTCCCAAAAATAAACCCAATGGGTGAATTTTTTTTGTTTTATGAGATTAATAATAACATATTCATCCTAACTTCAAATATATATCTTTTTCTGGAATTTACCTTCGATAATGACACTTATATCATGTTATGTAAAGAATAGATACTCGATATCAGTTTTTTAAATCAATAATATAGTTTAATTAGGAAAAGAATTAGTTAATATTGATTATATATGGTTATTTTTAATATTAATACAATATTTTTTTGTAATATTTTTTAATTTTAAGTGATAGTATAATTACATTAATCGCTTATGCAATGTTGACTTTAGTCTAAAGAATACAACATTAAAATCAAGGTAATTGAGTTTAAAAATAGTAAAATTAATATTTATTAGATTTATTATTTCATAAAATGAATTTTATTTGTCATTAAAAACTATAATAAATTTTTAATTTATTTTTACTTGAATTCCATCACTATTACGATGGATTTGACGTCACAATAAAATAATATTCCTATAAGTGAATTAAATGATATTTAATGTTAAAAAATATTTTATAAAATTATCTAAAAGTAAAAAAAATGTTGAAATTGAAAAATTGGGATGGAAAATTGTATAAAATTTAATCAATGGACTATTGTTGTCCCATATTCCTCCATATAAGTAAATTTATAACCCTTAATGAGTGAAGAAATGTGTTCCCTTGATTAAGGTTAAAAAGGGTTAATGAATGGTTTAAACTAAAGAATAAGGTTTAAAATGATACAAAAATCGATATAAAATAGTTCCAATTATTATATTTTGACCTAATAATAAAATAATTTAAATCTATCTCTTTTAAGAATTAACTTTCTTTAGATAAAAATTAATTATATTTAAATATTTTATATACTTCCATGTGCGTCTTCTCCTAACTTTTGAAATAGAACCTCATATACTTATTTGTTCATATGGTATGTTGAATATATATAGTTAAATAAATACTGAAATACATTCATATTTTCATTAATGTCATTCTTTAGAAACTATTTTTACCCAATGGCCATCCTATGATGGCAGAAGGTGTAAACAAATAAAGGTCTCTCAAATAATAGGTAATAGTGTTACCTGACTCAATGAGTGTTTATTTCATATTATACTTACTCAAAATATATTTTACCCATAATAAAGTAATTAATATATTATAAAATATATACTTATGTTTTATGATGATTATTTTAAAATCATTTTACTCCTTGTCTCCATCCTATGTAAAATTAAGACATTACTCGTGCATATGTACGTCTTGCAGCATCCACATAGTAGGGTTATTTGTTTTTCATCACTTGTTTTTGTGTATACCTATAATGATATAATTATAGATTATATATTCTATTTATAAAATAATTTTTTTTATAAAAATTTAATATATCATCTATCTTTTTATCTTTTTATCTCTTGGAAAACAAAAATGGCGCTCATGTATAAGTGTGCACTACGGCCTCTACAGGATTTCATGATTCGTTACATATCTAAAATTTAAAAGTATGATTATAAATTTGTATATAATAGATAAAAATGATTATTATTTCATGTTTAATATTATATATATTATGAATAAATAAATAATGTGGATGGACTAGAACTACCCAACTGAATCTCGTACGGAAAACACAACATATAACATCCACATGATTATGTTAATAAATATTTTTTGATAAACCAGTGCTAGAATGTTATAATTGAGTCGTATATGTTACAATGAAATTGAATATTTTTATTTTATAGACTTTATATAATACATATATCATTTAAGGATGTCAATTCATGGTAATTATTTTTAAATTGGTGAATATACTATTATGATTTAGTGGTATATACCAATGGTAGTTTTGTATAAGGATTAAGTCAAAACATCCAAGATTCATTCTAATAAAATCCAGATTTTTGTAAAATTTATAAATAAGAATTTGGGAAACATTTATTAATAATTATCGTGAAATGTGACACAACATTTTTGGATATGTTTATTGATGAATGTATAAATGAAAATTAATTATATAATTAGAAATTATAAGATTATCATTGATGTAGTTTACTTCATTTTTTTCTATTTATTTGGGAAATTTATATTTTACAATATAATGCATATACACATTTTATAATGTATCAGTGAGAATCATTTTTTTGGATAAAAAATAGTTGAATTTTGAAGAATAATTCATTAGACATTTCAGAATTTTTTGGTTCAAATTCAATCAAGAATATTTGAGGTGTTTTAAATTTTTATTTAGTAACTATTAATACTTTTGAATTAATTTTTATTAAATGTTTATTTATATTAGTTATATTTTTATCTTGTGCTAATAAATTTATTTTTAGACATCAGGGATAAATTATAACTAATTTGTAGATATTATATTTAATTGATAGATTTTTTTAGTAATTCATTAAAGAAAACATTATTATCACAATGATACACATCAAATTATCATATCATTATTATATTATGTGAATAAATCAGGTATGTGAATTGTATTATATTTTTTAACCTAATAATAAATTAATATCTTAAACATAAATAGACTGAAGATAAATCAGATAATTTTTATGTATAAAGTAGTTTCAAACTACCAAGGAACATTTTTAGAAACTAATTTGGAATTATGAGTATAATATAGAATCATGACTCATATGTTTCTTTGTCATAAACTAGAAATTAATATTCATGATAAAATCAATGTCTTCTTTTATTATTATACTATTATGTATTTCTTTTTTTAAAAAAAATAAATAAAATTGTGAAGATGAAATTTTTATGAGGGGAGAGTTTAATACAAGGATATTTTATTTATTTTTTATTTCAAAATGAAACTATGTTTGATAGAATATACAACACACATCCTTGAGGTAAAATATACCTGGAAAAAATATTATTTTAAAATTAATACTATAAACTAACCCTTAGTTTTTCATTTTTGTATATGAATAAATGAATAATAAAATATATATATATATATATATTATTTTCATCATTCAAATAATAAATTCAATAAATAACTTTAACATCTATATGATTATTTTTCTCGAAACAAATAAGAATAATTCATTTTAGTCTTTAAAATTATTTTTTTCCCAAAATGGATTATATTTCTTTTTTTTCATGGATATTGTAATTAGATTTGATAAATTTTATTAACTAAAATTTAAATATATAAAATATTTTTTAGATAATAATAGCATTATATTATTTTGACCAATATATGAGATGTTTAGGAAAAACTTAATTTTTGTGTGAATAGTGCAGGGATACAGTTATTTGTGGAATTATCATTTCTTTTCTTTAAATCACTCGATTAAAAAATCCAATTATGTTTTGAATTTGATCATAAAGTTACATATGTCTACATTAACTAAAAATATTCTAATTATTTATATATAAATTGTCAATATATTTTATTTTGATATCTGTTCATTTTATGGCATAAACCACATTTATCTAAAAACTATTTTTCATTTTATTTTATGTAATTATATAAATATTAATTTATTATAACTATAAATATTTAATCATAAAATATTGATATGATATTTAGAATTAAAAGGATAATATTTGAGAAACATGGCCATTTTTTGATTATAATTAATAGAAACTATGGTTAAAGTCTATTGTCACAGTAAAGGGGAAAATATGGCAATTAACAGTAAAAATGTTGGATAAGATCCAAAAATTTAAACAACTAATTCATTATTTTCATTTTTTTTATTTCAATAATACCATGAAAACCCTAAATTTTAATTTATTTCATTTTTTTAAATTCCCTATTATAATGAATTTTTTTTATTTTATGTAATGGAGAAATTGAAAATGACACTCTATTTATTTTAAAGTATCTAATATATTCTCATTAGGATAAAAAGATATTAATATCAGTTATAAATTATTATTTATAATATTAATATATCATTTTTGTTATAATAAATTATTATAATGCACTTGATTTTCTATGTATTATTTTTTAAATATTTTATGGAATTATTATGAGTCCCAGCGTAGAGACGACACATCATTCTGAGGCACGATGATCCTAGAATAGTGGTTGGAACATTTTTATGTTATGTGAGTTGGCACTTGTGCGCAGTTGTGGAAGTTTTGAAATAGATGCCCGGATTAAAACTCTAAGGACCCAGTTGCATCCGAGATGATGATTTTACCTAAGAACGGGTCTAACCTCGACCGGTGCAGGTCACGGGAAAAAGATAATTTTTGACAATTTTCAGTAAAATAATAAAAATGGAAATGTTTATTTTATTTTATTTTGAAACATTCATTGTAGCGTAATGACATGGCAGCTGTTTCAATAATAAATGCCACATCATAATGAATCTGAAACAGAAACTCTGACTCATCAATGCTGCAGCGTGATGGAATCCCAATCATGTTCCCTCTTTTTAATTGGTTAATCAAACATTCCTTATTGGAAGAAGCTGGAGAGAATCTCTGGGGAAACTGTGGCGCTTTAGAGAAAAATCTCGGTGAAGAATGACGACAGATCGAAGCTGTGAATCGCTACACCAATGAAGGTGAAGAATCTCAATGACAGTAACAGAATGACCCATCATCAATGATTGAACCCTTCACGAGGTAGGGGTTTGTTATTTAAATTCTTTTCCCCATTTTTTGAATTTAAATGATGTACACGGATCAACCACGAACATGTTGATCCGTGGATTCATACGTTTTTGTAGGAGTGTTTTTGATGGGATTATTTTTGAGAAATTATTCCATGTTAAATTGTTGTTGGATTCTTCTCGGTATAATCCTACTAATGAGAGCGGATCAACATCATGACGAACGATGTCGGACGTTCGTTCTTCGATTTTCTGATTGGATTTCTTTCCACTTTTCGTTTCCTCGTTCTTTCTCCGTGTTCTTCGTGGGGCGACAAATAGAGGATCATTGAGCACCCGAAATGCAATGAAATGATCCCAAAATAGATATTTGATATCGCAACGACCATACGGTGGTGTGCCAGTCATAGTAGACGAAAAATCGACACAGATCAGAAAAGACCATACTAAAAAAAATTCTTCACGCTGGAGGATTGAAATGCATTTTAGGGGCCGATCGGAGGCCCAAAAACAATGGAGAAGACCTCAGGACATTGGGGAGACCTAGATTTCAGAGTTTCATGGAGATCGGAGGGCCAGATCGATGAACGGTCAGCACAGAAGGCACGGCGGCAGAAGTCCACGATTCTAGAAATTTCCAGAATACACGGCGTGTACTTATGAAGAACATGTTGTGTAGTACTGGAGGCATCATATTGGGTTTTGGGCATTAGGTAGGATTCATACGTGTGTTACTCAGGTCATACTACATGATGGTCCTTTCCCAAAGCACATCGTCTATCTTGGAAGGTACACGAACACGGGTTCGACTATATTGCTTCGAACACGGCGTGTACGCTTTACGCATCATGGAAGAGGCGGCTACACGGTACTCAGTCTGTATCCAGGCGATACACGGACATGAAATGGAGTACACAACTATGTATTCCACCACACGGCCAGGCGAGGCCAGTAATGCAGGTCACCCTGTGTACCCAATACATGGGTTGAGGCTATGTACGGGCACATGGCCAGTGTACACAGAGCCAAACCAAGTCACTCGGACACAGCATGTACACCGTACTACACGTCGTGTACTCACCTTTTCTACACGATCATCCTTACGACACGGGCCGTTGTACACATGCAATACCCGGGGTTAGACGACATGGAGTGTAACTTTTATATAGCACATATACTTTTGGGAAAATGGCGTGGTCCTCTTGTCCACCGTATCTTGGACATGTCTCATTTGGGTTAGTTCCTATTATTCTTGTTCCCATGAAGGTCAGCCATCGTTCCCTTATATTGGAGTATGATCCCCTCAGTAGGAAATTCTGTGATAGAGTCAAGAAACCATCCGAGAGGCCCAGATCAAGATCCCCTATCCATTCTTGACCCTAGGTAGAGTTAGGCATCGACGTGACCAAATCTACCGGGCGTTGATCCTCTAACTAGCAGGTGAATCTAAATGAGTCGCGGTATCCACTAGGGCCCTGGTAGTGATCCTAATCTTTATATCATGATATTTACCACTAACCAGTGGGTCTCCCGTTTTGAGTGAATCTTTCAATTGTGATATTCCCCACTCAAGATTGTGTCTCCCATAATGAGTGTTACTACCTCACGTGACATTTCCTGATGAACAGTATTTCTTGGATGGACGTCGTCAGAGCTACCAGACTCATGGAGTGTGTTCTCCTGGATCGGTTGCTTTGTGGAATCGTCGAACTGAATCACTAGTGGAAGTATGTAGTTGTGTGACTTTATTTCTAGACCATGGGTCTTAGTTTTTGGAATATCTAATTTTTTTCTCAAGTTATATGTTTAGTAGACATATACTATATAGAGCTGACTGTGCCATTTCATTGCATATTGCTTGGTGTTTTTCATGGTCATCTACTGAGTATTGTTATACTCACCTCTACATGGGCTCTTCCCACATGTGTTGTGTTTTTTGCAGACAAGTAGACTTTTGATAGAGTCCAAGGTGGACCGGGATAGGACTGAGCTTTTGAATTTTCCTATAGGACGAGGCGTTCCTTCGGCTATGAGCAACAGTCCCAGTACCTCTTGTGTTTACATGTTGGACTTTATAGTTTTTAGACTCTTGTTTTTGGTGGGTGTGTATTTTGACCTAGTTTACTTTCAGAACTTTAATTTCCATCGTACTCTGTTAGTTGGGTTTATTTGTATGCATGCATTTTTCTCCTTAGTGGTTTTTACATTTCAGCATTTGTGGGCTTGGAGATGTGTGCATTTGAACAAGTTTTTAGGCAATGCCTCCCATTTAGTAATATTCCTACTCGGTACTAGTCACCTTCCCCTGGCCTATTAGAGGTGTGTTTGGGGAGTCATGGTGCCCCCCTGGGGTGGGTCGTGAAAGAGTGTTATCATAGGTGTTAATTTCTACTTTAGGTCCAATAGTATGTGAGATTGGTCTGGGGATACAATGTTATGTGTTTTGAGTTCGTCTTTAAGGCCAGAGACTCTATTTTTGGTGTGGCGGCCGACGTATCAATACACCAGGACTCTGATAACCTTCTTTTCGACTCGGTACATGAAAACGCTTGTTGTAGGGGGAATAAAAGAGGGGTACATGAATAATATAGGAATGGGTTGTTTTTTTAATGTCCTTTGAGTCATCTTTCAAGATATACTCGTGGTATATCTCCTTTGTTTATAGGATTCCTCCGCGATGCATACCTGCAAGGATTCAGCAGCGTGATCACATGGATGACCCCCTCAGTGATGAATCATCGATCAGGGTCCAGTTCCCCAAGCATTTCCAGCAGGTGGTGCACCTGCTATGCAATCATTAATGGAGCATCCCATGTTACCCACAATACCGACAGACGGGGAGTGTAGGCTTATCTCACTCCATGTGTTATAGAGACAAAAACCCCTCAGGTTCTGAGGCGAGGTCGACCATCAAGCGGCTGGGGACCGGCTTGAGGTGTTGACTAGAGTTTTCCATTTAGTGAGGTCACTAGAGGACCAGATGATGATCTTAGGAGCGATCCTTCTTCAGGGTTCGGCGGGACGATTGTGGAGTCTGACCACACAAGCTCACGATGAGGAGACTCTTTCATGGGTGGAGTTTAAGTGACTCTTTAGGGAGGAGTTCATTCTAGTTACACTGAGAGAAGTGCATATCTTGGAGCTTCTTCAGCTCTAGAAAGGCATTATGAATGTACCTGACTATTCATTGAGGTTCACCAACCTCTCCAGGTACTCAATTGAAATGTTCAGAGATTAGTACTTTAGAGTTTAGACCTTTGAGTGAGGTCTGTGACAAGACATCCGAGCTAGCATTGTTCCTCTATGCATTTCAACATATGCTGGAGTGATCGATCAGGCCTTGGGGATCAAGAGATTCTTGGAGGAGAAAAGATGGCTGACGGTAGTCAGTAGTAGGCAGACAGGTGTAGAGACCCAGGCAGTATGGAGCCGATTTCAAGCATAGGGATATGCACATGGAAAATTTCATATTAGGACCCATGTGAGAGGATCGATAATACCTGGCTCTCATGCTATATCTAGTCAGCCTAGGGAGAAGCGATGTTACACCTGCGATGGTAGGGGACATCTCGCTAGAGATTGTCCGACCCGTCGAGCTGCTAATAGGGAAGCAGTGGATGGGCCATCGAGGCAGAGGCATAGAGTGGAGCAGACATGCCCGCCAGGTGGTGAACGTGGCAGAGGATCATGGAGAGCAGTGGGTGGTGGAAGGAGCTTTGACTTAATTCCACCACCACCCCCACGAGGTCCGCACCAGGCTCAGGGAGCCGGGGGATGGGGATAGGGAAAAATGCATGGAGTCAAGGCGTACGACCTAGGGATTCCAAGGATGATTCGATTTATGATCTGTGTCTTTTATACCTTATTTTTCGTACTTATAGACATAACTTCCAGTAATTCCTTCATATCCACATGTCTTGTGCGAATCCTTGAGATTCTAGTAGAATCATTGACTCGATCCTTAATCTTGGAGACACATACGGAAGGAGAATTGACGATTGAGCACCTTTGCAGACAGTGTGATCTTACCCATGGAGGTGAGAGTTTTGGTTGGAACTTCTTAGTTGTAGCGTCAAATCCTTACAACTTCATTCTCAGTATGGATTGGTAATCTTTGGTCCTTGCCCAGATTGACTGTTTTAAGAGATGAGTGTGGTGTGTCTGCAGTGATAGGACGAGGTTTTCCATTGTCAGAGAAAGGGAAACCTAGGAAGCCCAAAATGGGATCATGCATAAGAGGGTGCAACCAATCACTGATGAGTTTCCCAGCCTTACCCTCAGATCAGAAGATGTTGTGAGCTCTCAGTTCCCAGTAGTAGTGGCAGAGTACGATGACGTCTTTCCTGATGACTTTCTATGATTACCTCCCCGCCGAGAAATCGTCTTATCCATTGACATACACCCCAGGATGGCACGGATTTCCTCATTATCATATCAGATGGAACCCTCAGAGCTTCACGAGCTGATGGTGCAGTTAGAGGATTTATAGAAAATGGTTTTTGTGAGACCCAACGTTTCACCCTGTGCAGCTGCAATCTTGTTTCCCAAGAAGGCAGATAGAAGTTTGATGTTCAGCATTTATTACCGATGCCCGAATTATGTAACAGTGAAGAAAATGTATCCACTTCCAAGGATCAATGACCTCTTCAATTAGATGAGATGGGATCATTTGTTCTCAAAGGTTCACCTTCGATCAGGCTATCACCAGTTATCAGTACGGGACGTGGATATACCGAAGACATCTTTCAGATGCCACTATGGTCAGTATGAGTACTTGATGATTCTATTCGGCATGACTAATGTCCCCATAGTGTACATGGGATGGATGAACCGAATCTTCAAGAAGTACATGGTCTGGTTTGTAGTGGTATTCTTTGACAACGTCCTTGTGTACTCGATGTCAGAGGAGGAGCACACGAGACACCTGTGGATGGTTCTAGACATACTTCAGGAGCAGCAGATTTATGGGAAGCTCTCTAAGTGCCAGTTCTTGATTCAGGAGGTCCACTTTCTAGGAAATATCCTCTCATAAGATGGAGTAGCTATAGACCCAGCGAAGGTGGAGGTTGTGTTATCATGAGATCCACCTCATAGAGTGATGGAGGTGCGGAGATTCCTTTTGATGGCGGGATATTACCGGAGGTTCATTCCTGATTTCTCCTAAATATCAGCACTGATGATAGCTATGAACAGGATGGGGTAAACCTTCATGTGGATGGAGAATTTCCATCAGTCTTTCAAGCAGTTGAGACAGAGTTTGACAGGCACCCCAATCTTGAGAGTTCCGAAGGAGGGTGTCCAGTACATAGTTTTCAGCGATGCATCATGGACCGGGAATGGATGTGTCCTGATGCAAAGGAAGGTATTGATTTCTTATGGTTCACGCCAGCATATGCCACATGAGAAGACCCATGATCTCGAGTTAGTTGTAGTAGTCTTCACATTATTGAAGTGGCGACACTACCTTATGGGCGAGTGGTTAATCGTCTACTATAACCACAAGATAATCATGTACATCTTCTCACATAATGATATGAATCTAAGGAAGAGGATTTGTCTAGAGTTCCTCCAAGATTATGATTTCAAGATCATCTATACTCTTGGTAAGGGGAACAAGGTGGTGGATGATCCTAGTAGAAGGACGAGCTTGCAGCTATTGAGTGAGGCGACATAGCAGTTAGCCACGTTGCAGTTATCATACATGGATAGAGAGAATGCAGCCTACCTACAGTTGATGGATGTCAACCCTACACTTTTACAATGATTTAGGGAAGCACTTCATGGGGTTGTTGACTGTGATACTTTAGGTGCTATGTTATCCACAGGATATGCTCCTAATGGATATTCGTAAGGTTGGGAGCACATACTTCTTTTCATAGGACGCAATGTTGTACCAGTAGCCTTGCATGAGGAGGTACTAAGGGAGTTTTATACACCCCCTTGTTGTTACATCCTAGAGTGGAAAAGATGTAACAGGATCTCCGATGACAATTCTGGTGGTCAGGCATGAAGAAGGAAGCAGTAGAGTTCATTTCTCAATGTCGTACATCCCATTAGGTGAAGGCCGAGCACCAAGTTCTAGCGGGATTAGCTCACCCCCAGGATGTTCTAGAGAGAAAGTGGGATGGAATATCAATGGACTTCATGACAGGCTTACCACGGATGTCCACGGAGCATGATTCCATCTGGGTGATCATTGACCGACTCACCATGTCGGTCCACTTCCTAGCTATCATGGAGAAGAGTTCTGTAGAGAGATTGGGATGCCTCTACATGCGAGAGATATTTCGGCCTCATGGAATCACTTTGACAATAGTCTAAAACAGAGATGCTCGTTTCACATCCCGGTGGTGGAAGAGATATCAGGATGACTTTGGGACTCAGCTACGCTTGAGCACAGTGTTTCATTCCCAGACCGATGGTCAGACGGAAAGAACCATTCGGGTTTTGGAGGATATGTTGTGAGCCTATACCTTGGACTTTCGTCGCAGTTGGGAGGACCACCTACCACTGGTGGAGTTTTCGTACAATAATAGCTACCACTCCACCATTGGTATTGCACTGTTTGAGGCCATGTATGGAAGACCATGTTGGTCACCACATTACTAGACCGAACCTGGGTAGTTAGCACTCATGCATCCATATTTGGTGCGAGCTACCACCGAGATGGTGCAGATCATCTGAGAGCGGATGAAGAATTCACAGAGTCAGTAGAAGTACTATGCTAAAAGACAATAGTGACCTTTAGAGTTTGAATAGGGAGACCACATCTTCCTTCAGGTCTCACCTAGATGAGGGTTACAGAGATTTGGTCGGGGTAGAAAGCTATCTCCAATGTTCATCTGCCCTTTCTAGATACTACATAAAGTTGGTGAGGTGGCGTACTTACTATCTCTACCACCATAGTTACATCGGGTACATTATGTCTTCCATGTTTCACAGCTGAGGAGGTACGTGCATGACCAATCGCACGCCTTGTACTGGGGTGAGCTGGGCATCGAGGATGGAGTTACCATTGCTGAGTACCCAGTGCAGATTGAGGATCCACAAGAGAGGATCCTTTGTGAGAAATCGATTCCACTACTGTGCATCTTGTGGAAGTACGAGAATGATTAGGAGAGCATGTGGGAGCGGAAGGCTCAAATTCATGCCCATTACCATCATCTTTTTTTGTAGCCTTTGTTTTGGCTTTTTGGGGACGTAATGTCCCAAGGTGGGGAGAATATAATGTCTCAGATTTTCGGTGTAATATTTTTTAAATATTATTTGGAATTATTATGAGACCTGGCATAGATACGAAACATTATTCTAAGTCATGATGATCCCGGAATGGTGGTTTGAGAATTTTTTAGTTATGTGAGTTGGCAGTTGTGTGCGGCTGTTTCAGTTTCCGAACAGATGCCTGAATTAAAAATATAAGGGAACCGTTGCGTCTAAGATGATGACTTTACCTAAGGATGGGTATAACCGCGACTGGTGCGGGTCGAGGGAAAAGGTTAATTTTTAGACATTTTCAGTAAAATAAAATAAATAAAATAGAAAATTTTATTTTTTGGAAACATTTGATGCAGTGCAACGACAGGGAATCTGTTTCAATAATAAATGTCATGTTATAATGACTCTGAAACAGCAATTCTGACTCATTAAGGCCACAACGTGATGGAATCCCAATCATGTTCCATCTTTTTAATGGGTTAATCAAATGGTCCTTGTTGGAAGAAGTTGGAGAGTAACTCTGGGGAATCCGTGGAACTTTGGAGAAAACTCTCGGCGAAGAACGACGATGGATCGAAGCTGTGAATCGTTGCACCAATGAAGTTGAAGGTTTTCATCGATGACAGCAGCACAAACATTCATCATCTATCGATACATTATTAAGGTAGGGGCTTGTTATTTATATTCTTTTCCCTTTTTTAATTTAAATGACTTACACTGATCAACCTCGAACAAGTTGATCCTCAGATTCGTACATTTTTTCGGGAGGCTTTTTAATTGGATTATTTCGAGGAAATTAATCCATGTTTAATTGTTGTTGGATTCTTCTTCATTTAAGCCTACTAATGGGAGATGATCAATGCTGTGATGAATGATGGAGGAGGTTAGTTCTGCGATTTTCTGATTGGATTTCTTCCCACTTTTATTTTCCTTGTGCATTCTTTGCGTTCTTCATGGAGCGATGAACATCGGATCGTTGCACTCACATCTTCCAATGCAATGATCCCAAACTATAGATCTGATATTGCAATGACCATACGGAGGTGAAGCAGTCATAGAAGATGATGAATTAGCTATGATCAGAAAAGACCGTTCTTCTAGCTTTCTTCATGCAGGAGGATAAAAATGCATTTTCAAGGTAGATCGGAGGCCGAAAACAACAGAGAAGACCTTGGGACATTGGGGAGACCAGGATTCCAAAGTTTTGTGGAGATCGGACGGCCAGATCGATGAACAGTCGGCACAAAAGGCTCAGTTGCGGAAGTCCGCGATTCTAGAAATTTCCAGAATACACAGCCTGTACTTCGGAAGAACACATTGTGTAGTACTGGTGGTAGTGGATAGGGTTTTGGGCATCAGGTAAGAGTCATACGGTGTGTGCCCTAAGACACATGGTGTGTTGGGCCTTCCCCAAAGCTCGACGTATATCTTGGAAGGTACACGGACATGGGTTAGACTACACAGCTTCGGACACAGTGTGTACTCTCTATGCATCATGGCAGAGGTGGCTACATGGGACTTAGTGTGTATCCAGGTGATACACGGACATGGGATAGAGTATAAAACTATGTCTTCCACCACACGACCAGGAGAGGCTAGTAACGATGGTCACCCTGTGTACCCAATACATGGGTTGGCACACATGGATTGAAGCTGTATAGAAGCAAATGGCAACTGTACACAGAGCCTACCCCAGTCACTCGGACACAACATGTACATTGTACTACACGCCATGTACTCACCTTTTCTACATGATCATCCTTATGACATGGGTCGTTGTACACGGGCAGTACCCAGGGTTAGACGACATGGTGTGTAACTTTTATACACGCCGTGTACTTTTTGGAAAATTTCATGGTCCTATTGTCCACCGCATATTGGACATGTCTCATTTGGTTTAGTTCACCTTCTTCTTGTTCCCCTAAAGGTCAAGAATCGTTTCATTCTATATGAGTATGATCAATTCAGTAGGTCTTTCTATAAAAGAGTTAGGCATCAATCTGAGAGGCCCAGATCGATATCCCCTATCCATTATTGACCCTAGGTAGAGTTAGGCATTGACATGACAAAATCTACTGAGCATTGATCCTCTACCTAGAAGGTGAATCCAGATGAGTCTCGGTATTCACAATGGCCCTGGTAGCGATCCTCATCTGTGTATCGTGATCTTTCCCACTCATGATTATCTCTCCCATAATGAGTACATCTATCTATCGTGGTCTTCCCCACATAGGAGTGTGTCTTTCGTAATGAGAGTAACTACCTCTCGTGACATTTCCGGACAAACAGTACTTCTCAGATGGATGTAATTAGAGCTACAAGACTCGTGGAGTGCATTCTCCCAGAATTATTGCTTCTTGGAATCATCGAACTCAATCCCTAGAAGAGGTATACGGTGGTGTGACTTATTTCTAGACCATAGGTCATAGTTTTGGGAATATCTGGATTGTTTTCTCATGTTATATGATCAGTAGACATATACTATGTAGAGCTAACTATGCCATTTCTTTGCATATTGCTTTGTTTTTTTCAGGTTCCTCTATTGAGAATTGTTATACTCACCCCAGCACGGGCTCTTCCCATATGTGTCGTGTCATGGGAAAACATGTATCCTTTTTATAGAGTCCAGGGTGGACCGGGACATGATCGAGCTTTCTATTTTCCCTACAGGTTGAGGCATTCCTTTGACTACGAGATGTAGTCCCAGTACATCTTGTGTTTACAGGTTGGACATTGCAGTTTTTAGACTCTTGTTGTTGGTGGGCGTGTATTCTAGCCTAGTTTACTTTAAGTACTTTTCATTCTGTCATACTGAGTTGGTTGGGTTTAGTTTAATGCATGCAATTTTGTCCTTAGTGGTTTTTACATTTCATCAATGGTGGGTTTGGAGATGTGTTCGTGTGTACGAGTTTATAGGAAATTCCTCCTATGTAGTAATATGCCTACTCGGTACTTGTCACCTGCCCCTGACCTATTGGAGGTGGGTTTGTGGAGTCATGGTGTGGGTCCCATTGGGATGGGTCATGAAAGATTGTTATCAGAGGCGGTGGGTTCTACCTTAGGATCGAGAGTCTGTGAGATTGGTTTGGGGAAACGGTGATAAGTGTTTCGAATTCAGCTTTCTGGCCAGAGACTGCATTGTTTGTGCGGTGGCCGATGTATCAATACACCAGGATTATGATAACCTGTTTTTAGACTCAGTACTAGAAAATTATTGTTGTAGGGGTAATAAAGAAAAGGTACATGAATCCTATAGGAATGGGTTGTGTTTTCCATTTCCTTCAAGTCATATTTCTAGATATACTCATGGTATATCTTGTTTCTTTACAGGATTCCTCTGTGATGCATACCCACTAGAATTCAGCAGCGTGATCCCGAGGATAACCCCCTCAATGATGAAGCATCGATAATGGATCAGTTCCCCAGGAATTTCCAATAGGTGGTGCACCTGCTATGCCACCACCAATGGAGCATCCCATGGTACACACAGTACCGACCGACGAGGAGCACAAGCTTAGCATGCTCCATGAGTTCCAGAGACAGAGACCCCTTAGGTTCTGAGGCAAGCCTGACCCTCAGGTAGCTGAGGACTAGCTTGAGGCGGTGACCAGAGTTTTCCGTCTAATGAGGACACCAGCGGACGAGATGGCTATCCTTGGAGAGATCCTTCTTCAGGATTTAACTAGATGATTGTGGAGTCTAAACACAGAAACTCATGATGAGGAGACTCTTTCATGGAAGGATTTTGAGCGACTCTTCAGGGATGTGTTCTCACCAGTTACACTGAGAGCAGTGCGCATCCAGGTTCTACTTCAGCTCTAGCAGGGCATTTTTACTGTACTTGACTATTCATCGAGGTTCACCAACCTCACCAGGTACTCGGTGGATATGTTCAAGGATAAGTAATTTAGAGTTCAAAACATCAAGCGAGGTCTCTGACCAGATATCCGAGAATGTGTCCTGCCTCTATGAATTTCGACATATACTAGAGTGCTCGATCAGGGATTGGTGATCGAGAGCTTCTTGGCAGTGCAGAGACAATCGACGGCAGTCAGCAGTATGCAGACAGGTGCGGAGACCTAGGAAGTAGGGAGCCGACGTCAGGAACATGGATATGCAAGTGGGAAACATCGTAAGAGGAACAATGACAGAGGATCGATTGTCCAGCGCACTCAGGGTGTATCCAATCAGCCTAAGGAGAAGCAATGTTATGCGGGCGATGGTTGGGGACATCTCGCTAGAGATAGTCTGACCCATCGAGATGCTAATAGGGAAGTAGTGGATGGACAAACGAGGTAGAGGTAGAGAGTGGGTTATATAGACATGATAGAAGGTGAACATGGAAGAGGTGCAGGGAGAGCTGTGGGTGGTGGCAGGAGCTTCGACATACTTCCACCACCACCCCCAGGAGGTCCGCACCAGGCTCAGGGAGCTGGGGGATGAGGACGGCCACTATTACATGCAATCGAGGCGTATGACCTAGGGACTCCATGGATGATTCACTTTATGATCTATGTCTTTTCTACCTTATATTTCATACTTATAGAAATAGATTCCATTTATTCCTTTATATCCACATATATTGTTCGAAACCTTGGTATTCTATTAGAACCATTGACTCGATCCTTATGCATAGAGAAACATACGGAAGGATACTCAAAGATCACGCACCTTTGAAGACATTTTGATATTACCCATGGAGGTGAGAGTTTCGGTTGTAACCTCATGGTTGTAGCATCGAGGCCTTAAAAATTCATTCTTGGTATGAATTGGTTATCATCCATCCATGCCTATATAGATTTATTTAGGAGATGGCTGCATTGTGTATGCAGTGATGGGATGAGGTTTTTTTATGTTGGAGAAAGGGAAACCCAGGAAGCATAGAATGATCTTATGCATAGGATGTTGTAGCCAATAACTCATGAGTTGGATAGCCTAACCCTCAGAGCAGTAGATGTTTTGATCCCTCAGTTCCCAGTAGTAGTGGCAGAGTACGAGGACATCTTTCCTGAAGATTTTCCATGATTACCTCCCTGCCAGGAAATCGACTTCTGCATCGACTTACACCCCGGGATGACACCAATTTCCTCATCAGCAAGTCATATGGTACCCCCAGAGCTTCACGACCAGAGGGTTCAATTGGAGGATTTGAAGATCAAGGGTTTTTTGAGACCCAGTGTTTCACCCTGGGTGGCCACAATATTGTTTTCCAAGAAGGCAGACCGAATTTTGAGGTTGTGCATGGAATACTGGCACCTGAATCAGGTAAAAGTGAAGAAAAAATATCCCCTACCAAGGATCGATGACCGATTCGATCACCTGATAGGGGAACATTGGATCTCAAAGGTTCACATTTATTCAGGCTATCACAAGTTATGAGTATGTGATGTGGATATAACGAAGATGGATTTCAGATGCTGCTATGGTCACGATGAGTACATGGTGATTTCATTCGGTGTAACAAATGCCCCCACAGTGTACATGGGACTGATGAACCAGATCATCCAGCCGTACATGGACCGGTTTGTAGTTTTATTCATTGATGAAATACTTGTGTACTTGGCGTGAGATGAGGAGCATGCAAGACACCTGCGGATTATTCTAGACGTACTGAAGGAGCACCAGATTTATGGGAAGCTCTCAAGGTGCCAGTTCTGGATTCAGGAGGTCCACATTCTTGGAAATGTCATCTCAGTAGATGTAGTAGTTGTAGACCGCGCGAAAGAGGAAGTTGTGTTAGCATGGGAGCCACATCAGAGCATGACTAAGGTGCATAGCTTCCTTGTGTTGGTAGGATATTACCGGAGGTTAATTCCTGATTTCTCCTGAATATCATCACTCATGATAGCCTTGAACAAGAAGGGGTAAACCTTCGTGTGGATGGAGAAGTTCCAGCAGGCTTTCGAGCTGTTGAGAGAAAGTTTCACAAGCACCCCATTCTTGAGATTACCGTAGGAAGGTGTCAAGTACATTGTTTTCAGCGACGCATCATGGACTGGGCTTGGATGTGTCCTAATGCAAAGGAAGTTAGTTATTGCTTATGGTTCACACTAGCTTAGGCCATAAGAGAAGAACTATGCGACCCATGATCTTGAGTGGGTTGTAGTAGTCTTCGCATTGAAGAGGTGAAGACACTACCTTATTGGAGAGCGGTTCTTCATCTACTATGACCAAAAGAGCATCAAGTACATCTTCGCACAAAAGGATCTGAATCTGAGCCAAAGGGATTGTCTAGAGTTCCTCTTGGATTATGATTTAGAGATCATCTATACTCATGGGAAGGGGAACAGGGTGGCATATTCTCTTAGAAGAAGGTCGATCTTGAAACTATTGAGTGAGGAAATAGAGCAGTTAGCCATGTTGTAGTTATCCTACATAGATGGAGAGGATGCAACATACCTGAAGTTGATGGCTGTCACCCATACACTATTACAACAAGTTAGGTAAGTGCAACATGGGGATGTCGACTGTGAGACATTCCGTGCTCAGTTATCTACAAGAAATGATCCTAATGGATATTCTCAAGGTGGGGAGCACATACTTCTTTTTATAGGACGCACTATTATACTAGTAGCGTTTCATGAGGAGGTCCGAAGGGAGTTTCATACACCCCCTTGTTGGTATATCCTAGAGTGGAAATGTTATACAAGGATCTTTGATGAAAATTCTGGTGGTCAGGCCTGTTTCACTGAACCGGTATAACCTACCATTCCAGCCATGTCTATCTCATGAGATATAAAATCTTTACCCAATGCATTGGAGGGAGATATAGGTTCCATCCATCTTATAATGATACCATTCTTATGTGTGCCACAAAATCATATACTATACATCATAGCATAACCCATGTAATAAAAATGGGATTCTTAAACAACATGACATCATAAAAAAATTCGTATAAGATAAAGGAATTCATAAAAATAATTCCTTCACAACATAATAAAATCAATGTAATAATAGGGATAGGAACAGAACCCTATATTATCTTAGATGGAAAATAATTTTGATAAAACACTTGAACTCCATTCTTGAGGAAAATATCCTTTCTATTTCAAAAACATTTCCCTTTATTAACATGGCATACAATTTTAAACTAAAAGAAGTTGATTAAAAATAAACATGAAAACTTGTAAAGGAAGATTCTTTGAAATAATGTTTTAGAAATCCATTCATGCCGTATAAGTTAAAAAAACATTTTTCGTACTTTTTTCGGAAAAGTAAAAAAGTACCTCGTACGAAAAACGACAAAAGATTCTTTTCATATCCTTTACTAAAAACTCACCGAAGGGTAAAATTGGATTTAAAAAATTGTAGGTGGATGTAAATAATATTATATATTGAGGAAACTTGGATGTGGATTATAAAATACACCCTAGTAAATTTCAAAGTATAAACAATCTCGGATAAAAATGAGATTGTGATATTTTCCCTTACCTTATGTCCGATTTTCTTCGTATGTGTCTGAACCTCCTGTATAATGATTTAAATAATGTCATTGACTTATTCCAGAATCAAACGCATTGTTATTATATCATATATGGTTCACTTACGGCTTTATATTACCCGTTCTTTTTTAAATTCTATGTTAAAGAGCGTTTTGGGTAAAATCGTTTCATTTGTCGTCCGTGTTTTGACTTGTAATTATTCATATGATAACTTAGATCATGATTAATTAAACCCAGAATATAAAACATGATTTATATATAATTTATATTCAGAATATATATATATATATATAATAGATCACTAAATGGAAATAAATACACTGTTCATGGAGACGGTAGACCGTACGTACGCATGAACACTGTTTTCTTTTCCTTATTGAGTTGAATGGAATTAAGTAGATGAAATACATATATATAAAAATAAATATAGAATCATTATTATGTCATATATTTCATTATTAATTATTATATATACTTTATAATCATTAATGAATGGTTAATGTGGAGAATGAATCGCATCGCGTCGTGGAGACGGTAGTCTGTACGTATGCACGAGCGAGGATATCATTCTCATGATCTTTGAATTGTTTTGGAGTGTATGTATACTATTTCAGAATCAATAACACTTTAAAATAGTCATATATTGTGATTATTTACACCATTATACCCATCCAAGTAAGGTGGTGGTGGAAAATAGATTACACCACGGCGTGGAGACGATATTCTGTACGTACGCACGCGCGGTGATTTCGTTTTTAGTAGGATGGATAGATGGTGAAATAAGGTTGTTTTATAGTTATAATAACATATCAATATATGAGTGATACTTATGTTATTACTTCATAATGAAACAACTAAATAAGAAGAAGTGGAAGAAGAAAGAAAGTTGAAAGAATCGGTAACGGACATTACCTCTTCATTGAAGCGCCTCTTTGAGATCTCAATTTAGGTCACTAAAATTGGTCTTTGAGGAAGACCAGAACCTCTAGGTTGTTTCTAGGGAAGTGGAGAAGGGAATTTGGCAGGGGTTTTCCAAGCTTGAAGGCTCAAAGTTGTGTGAGGAAGAGAGGGAGGAGGTTCCCTTTTATAAGGGAGGAGAGGGGCACCTTTGAAATAACTAAAACTATTATTTTATTATAAAGTCAAATTCGGTTTTAAATCGCTCCAAATTGATTCATTTCGAAGATAAGGTTGGTATGGGTCAAAATACTCTCATAAAATAGAAATTAGACAAGTTTAGGTTCCTATTTTAACCTCATCATTTAGATTTAACATTAAGTAAAATAATTTTACTTTTACCGTGTCTTCTTGTGTTCTTATACTATAAGGTTAATAAACTTACTATAAGAAGCCAAACGAACCCCAAATTGTTTATTATTAATTTATATAACTTTATCTAAGTCATTTTACCAAACCATAGATTTTCAGGAATAAAATAACAATTAATAATATAATATTTGTTTTAAAAACAATTTTATGTCAAATTTGACACTATTTGTAATTGATTTTTGTGAAACTCATAACAGAATGATTAGTTCGAAAAAAGTAAATTAAATCACTAATATCATGTCATATTAACCTATAAAATTAGTTTATTTTATAAAAATTATGAAATTACATTTATTTTGGTATTTATAACATCAATTATGTCAATATTTCATTTATAAGATAATTACTGCAACATCTTTGTGTCATAAATAAATTAAATTATTTAAGTTCTAAAAATTAAAAATAAAATACCATTATGTAGGAAATATTTTTAGATTTCTAATGACTATTTATAGTCGAATTTATTTTATTTATAACCCTATATTAAAAATTATTTACTTGTTAAACATTGATTTTAACTATTTTAACCCTTCTTTAAATAAATTAATAACAAATGTCCTAATCTAATCCAAGTGGTTCTAAATTGTCATATTTTATTCCTAAGGTTTTTTTTGGTCGAATTAAACTTATCCAATAGAATTATGACATGTGTTAGGGTAATAATAATATCATTTGTACCCTTAATTACCCTATTTACTTTTAACCGTGGTAAAAAAAAGTTAAAAGTTACTATTCACCAAAAATTATTTTCATCTCATTTAACCACATTTTACTTCCTGACATCAACCATGTCTCTCGGATTTTTGAAATTCCACTCACAGAAGCGGTAAAATTAAGTTTTATGAAAAATTCATTTTTTCTTAACTACCACTTAGTGGTTTCACTATTCATCATAAAATGAAAGTTTCCAGAAAAATAAAAAAAATTAGGCCTAAGCTATATTTGATATTATGAACTCAAAAATGATGTCGATTTTACCAAATTCAAAACATATCAGTTTCATTAATTAATTTTAAAATTAATTCCCATCGTCAAAACAAATAGCGTGTTCTTAAGAGATAATAACTATCGAAAGATTGACACTTGTTTATGTCTGGTTTAAATGTGAAATTATATCCAATGAACAACATTGTATTAAATTTTAAAAATATATTATAAATATTCTTTAAAACCACTCAAATTAGGAATTTGTCACTATTAATTATTTCGATTAAAAAGGTTGTTTTTAATTAAAATTTAGTAATTTTCACTATTCATTAGAAAATGAAAGTTATCCGAAAAGTGCCAAAATTTCACCCTAAGCTAATTTAGATATTACGAATCCAAAAATGAATTCCATTTTGAAAAATAAAATTTACAACATTTCAAAAAGTGGTTATTAATATTCATAACGGCTAGTTTTAATAATATTTTAATAGCGTATTGTTGTTTAGTGAAACTCGTTATTGCGTACTACACACGCTATCGAGGAAGGTCGTGATTGCGTGTAATGCAAGGCAAATCAAGGATGCGTATTGTGCAAGCTCCTTTTGGTGTAGCGTACAACACAAGACATTAATGAAATTAAAAAAAATATTTTTCATAAAATCTCAGGCTGTTACATTTTACCCCCCTTTAAATGAATTTCTCCCTTGAAATTCGTCGGGGGTTATAAATGGTTTAGTATTCGAATGTATCTTTAATGAAACCCACATCGTAAAAAGTAATACCAAAACCAATCTTTAAAAACAAAATTATTAAATGTAATGGTTACCCAAATAAACTAATCATTGGGTTTCCACATAGGTGAAAATATGGATATGGAAGAGAAATATAACCATCATGTTCTGATGGAGAGTGGTAGAGAACAAGGCTATAGAAAATCCAGAAATCACAAAGATATAAATTTTTGACGATCTAAGGTACCATCTGATTCATCAGATATAAAGCACTAGGACAACATTTTTGGCTTTCAAGATCATTTTCCTAAAGTTGATGAAATTGGAATTAGAAGAAATAATTTCGTGATTTTGGTATAGTCTCACCGTTTGTCATTCTTTGGACAATTTCCCCTTCATCTCTTAAAGAAATGAAGTTGAATTTGTCATTCGTGATGTGTTAGCAGATCATGTGATAGAATGATGGGTCATTCCATCTATCTCAAACAAAAGGTTAGAAAAGTTATCAAAAAATACATAAGTCCATCTATAGTGAGATTAATCATATACGGTTCCAAAAATAGACTTATAATTCATATATCATTCTGCTTAATATAATAAAACTAGTTTCTACTAAACAGGGACTTCATGTAGGATAGTGGTATGTGATAAAGGCCAGTCGCACTTCGGTTGTGGGTTCGATTCCAACAGCCTTGTCCAACGCGATGGGTTGTCGCCTGTCCTGCATGTTGTCCTTTTTCTAAAGCTATATTACTATAACATCCCATCAACAATATCAAAAAAGTTTTATCCTTAAACAATACTAACTTATGTCCCACATAATCCGTTCCAATCTTTAGGCTTATCTAAAATACTTCGGTCCAAGCTCATAGTATAAAGAAAATGATCACGTGAATGCCATCATTTATCCCCCATATATCATAAGATATATCTTTTTGGTCAAATTACAAATATGTGAATACCTTAATCATGTATTCTCTTAAAGAATGAATATCCATTGAACCTTAGTGAAAACATGAATGCAGTTAAAAGTTAACACTTTCCACATACCAAAATCCCCAAAATACTATATCCGCAATCCTTAATATCACTTAGTCCTTATATTAATCATGAGCTCATGAATACAATCAAACATCTCATTATCTTCTTATCCCATCATTATGCGCATATCATCTGTTTACCAAAAATGTCTCAATCACTTTTCATGTATACCGATACCATAAAATTATTTAAAACCACAATAGACCAAAACATAAATATTCCAATATTCCACGATACTATATACAACATTATTTTGGAATCCAATTACATAAACACTTAATCATTCCACCACATCATTGTCATATTCAACATCACCAATAGTGATCGCATGTGACTTCCCTTTGTCCTTTGTCTTAAGTGGTTGCTCATGTCAATCATCACTAACTCTTGGATTAGGGAATCTATTAGCATAATGCCCCATTTCCTTTCACTTGAAGCATTGAAGTGTTGGTGGTGCGTTCTCTGCAGTCTTTTCTTTATTCACATCATTAGAAACCCTTTTTCCATTACTTCGACACTCAGCTGCTTGATGACCTTATTTTCCACACGTAAAACATTTTCTAGTCTCTTTAAGACAATCTACACCATGCTTCATTCCACACTTTGAGCATAAGGAAACATTCATCTTCTTTTCACCATTATTCTGAGATTTCTCCTTGAACTCCATCTTTCATTTTTTGTCAAAACTATGAGATGGATAAGTAACACCAACTTCCATTTCTACCTTGATAGCACAACGCACAATTTCTTCATAGCTACTGAAGTCTCTTATAGATAATTTCCTTTGAAGATTTGGTTTTAGGCCACTTAAGAATTGGTCAACTTTACTTTCAGGTTGGTTGATAAATCCAGATGCATACCTTGCAAGCCTTGTAAAATTCGCTTCCTATATACCAACAAGTTTATAATCCTTTTGATTTAGTTCAAGAAACTCCTTCTCCATATTTGTTCGAAGAATACGAGGGAAGTACTTATTGAAAAATATGTTCTTGAACTCATCTCATTCCATGGACTCAATTTCATCTCTTTGCCTCATATTCTTGATAAGATTACACCATTGATCAGCTTCACCATCCAAACGATATACTGCTAATATGACTTTATCATGTTCAGAACATTGAAGAACTGAAAATATCTTTTCAGTAGTACTGATCCATTGTTCAGCAACAAGTGGATCAGAAGACCCACTGAAAGAAGGTGGACGTTGCCTCATGAAGGACTCAATAGAATATTGTTCCCTTCTCTGCTCATTTGGAAGTACAGAATGATTCATTGCTTGTGTAAGTATAGCAATAATATTTTGCACTCCATCTCCCATAACATTTGTTTGTTCATGAGGAAAATCTTTGCATTGATCAACACGGTTTCTTCGGGTTCCAGACATCGTCTAAAACCCAAAAAGAATAGTGTGAGAGGCAAAAATCATGATAGGGAAAACAACATAATAAAGGGGGAGTTTCCTCAATATCTAACATCTTAGGTTAAATTCTATGATCGTTACTGTAGTTCTATGACTGTATCCTATACGTATACTTATCCTTAAGGACATCCCTAGACATACCTTAGACATATCTCTAGGGATCTCACTAACGTTTTCGCATCCTAGTTTCCAAAGGTTGACTAAACATTTCCTATGATACCAACTATAGAGACCCGAAGACTGATATACATGGACATTAAATTACTTTTTCGGAATACTTAGTACATAAAAAATAGACACACAAGGACCGTAATAGTTTAGTGTCTTTGAAAATTCGGAATATAATCTTCTAATCGTGGTGAAAGATCTTCAACATCTCCCATAAAGATCTTCTTTTTTTAAAACCTAAATCCTTTCTTTATGTCCTGGGGAGAAGAAAACATAAAAGGGTGGGCTCAAATGCTCATTAAGGGTAAACAAAGAAAATATCAATCACGTCATATTCATAAGAACATATCTTTTGGAAATCATAACCTGCAAAAGAGATCATAATTTCATAACATGGGATAAATCATAGTAGTGAAATGTAATCCCAATAATCATAATTTAAAACATGAAACTTTATGGCATACACACATAATCATAGAGAATCATTTCTTATTAGTCAAGACTCATTGCCAAGACTATCTTAGTGTACAAAGTCCCTTTCTGAACCGAGTTCACTCCTCGTTTCAGTCCTATTTCACAGAACCGATATAACCTACCATTCCAGCCATGTCTATCTCGTGAGATATAAAATCTTTACCCAATGCATTGGAGGGAGATATAGGTCCCACCCATCTCATAATGATACCATTCTTATGTGTGCCACAAAATCATAAACCATACATCATAGCATAACCCACGTAATAAAAATGGGATTCTTAAACAACATGACATCATAAAACAATTCATATAAGATAAAGGAATTCATAAAAAAAATTCCATCACAACATAATAAAATCAATGTAATAATAGGTATAGGAACAAAACCCTATATTATCTTAGATGAAAATAATTTTGATAAAACACTTGAACTCCATTCTTGAGGAAAATATCCTTTCTATTTCAAAAACATTTTCCTTTCTTAACATGGCATAAAATTTTAAACTAAAAGAAGTAGATTAAAAATAAACTTGAAAACTTGTAAAGGAAGATTCTTGGAAATAATGTTTTAAAAATCCATTCATGCCGTATAAGTTAAAAAACCATTCTTCGTACTTTTTTCAGAAAAGTAAAAAAGTACATCGTACGAAAAACGACAAAAGAATCCTTTCATATCCGTTACTAAAAACTCACCGTAGGGTAAATTTGGATTTAAAAAATTGTAGGTGGATAGAAATAATATTAGATATTGAGGAAACATGGATGTGGATGATAAAATACACCCCAGTAAATTTCAAAGTATAAACAATCTCGGATAAAAATGAGATTGTGATATTTTCCCTTACCTTATGTCCGATTTGCTTCGTATGTGTCCGAACCTCCTGTATAATGATTTAAATAATGTCATTGACTTATTGAAGAATCATACTCATTGTTATGATATCATATATGGTTCACTTATGGCTTTATATTACCCGTTCTTTTGTAAATTTCAGGTTAAAGAGCGTTTTGGGTAAAATCGTTTCATTTGTCATCCGTGTTTTGACTTGTAATTATTCATATGATTACTTAGATAATGATTAATTAATTCCAGAATATACAACATGATTTATATATAATATATATTCAGAATATATATATATAATAGATCAGTTAATGGAAATAAATACACCATTCATAGAGACGGTAGACCGTACGTACGCATGAACGATGTTTTCTTTTCCTTATTGAGTTGAATGGAATTAAGTAGATGACATACATATATATACACATAAATCCAGAATCATTATTATGTCATATATTTCATTATTAATTATTATATATACATTATAATCATTCATGAATGGTTAACGTGGAAAATGAATCTCATCGCGTCGTGGAGACGGTAGTCCGTACATACGCACGAGCGATGATATCATTTTCATGATCGTTGAATTATATTGGAGTGTATGTATACTATTTAATAATCAATACCACTTTACAATAGTCATATATAGTCATTATTTACACCATTATACCCATCCAAGTAAGGTGGTGGTGGAAAATAAATTACACCACGACGTGGAGACGGTATTCCGTACGTACGCATGCGCGGTGATTTCGTTTTCCGTAGGATGGATAGTTGGTGAAATAGGGTTGTTTCATAATTATAATAACATATCAGTATATTAGTGATATAGATGTTATTACTTCATAATGAAACAACTAAAGAAGAAGTGGAATAAGAAATAAAGTTGAAAGAATCGGTAACGGACATTACCTGTTCTTTGAAGCGCCTCTTTGAGATGTCCTTTTAGGGCACTACAATTTGTCTTTGAGGAAGACCAGAACCTCTAGGATGTTGCTAGGGAAGTGAAGAAGGGTATTTTTCTGGGTTTGGCCGAGCTTGAAGGCTCAATGTGGTGTGAGGAAGAGAGGGAGGAGGTGCCCTATTATAAGGGAGGAGAGGGGCACCTTTGGAATAACTAAAACTATTATTTTATTATAAAGTCAAATTCGGTTTTAAATATCTCCAAATTGATTCATTTAGAAGATAAGGTGGGGATGTGTCTAAATAATCTCATCCAATTGAATTTAGACAAGTTTAGGTTCCTATTTTAACCATATAATTTAGATTTAACATTAAGTAAAATAATTTTACTTTTACCGTGTCTTCTTGTGTTCTTATACTATAAGGTTAATAAACTTACTATAAGAAGCCAAAAGAACCCCATGTTGTTTATTATTAATATATATAACCTTATCTAAGTCATTTGGCCGAAACTTAGATTTTTTAAAATAAAATAACAATTAATAATATAATATTTGTTTTAAAAACTATTTTATGTCAATTTTGACACTATTTGTAATTGATTTTTGTGAAACTCATAACAGAATGATTAGTTCTAAAAAAGTAATTTAAATCAATAATAACATGTCATATTAACCTATAAAATTACTTGATTTCATAAAAAGTCTGAAATTACATTTATTTGGGTATTTATAACATCAATTATGTCAATATTTCATTAATAATATAATTACTGCATCATCTTTGTGTCATAAATAAATTAAATTATTTAATGTCTAAAAATTACAAATAAAATACCATTATGTGGGAAATATTTTTATCTTTGTAATCACTATTTATAGTCGAATTTATCTTATTTATAACCCTATATTAAAAATGATTTACTTATTAAACATTGATTTTAACTATTTTAACCCTTCTTTAAATAAATTAATAAAAAATGTCCTAATCTAATCCAAGTGCGCCTAAATGGTCATATTTTATTCCTAAGGTTGTTTTTGGTCAGATTAAACTTATCCAATAGAATTATGATATGTGTTAGGGTAATAATAATATCATTTGTACCCTTAATTACCCTATTTACTTTTAACCGTGGTAAAAAAAAGTAAAAAGTTACTATTCACCAAAAATTATTTTCATCTCATTGAACCATATTTTACTTACTGACATCAACCATGTCTCTTGGATTTTTTAAATTCCACTCACAGAAGCGGTAAAATTATGTTTTATGAAAAAATCATTTTTTCATAACTACCACTTAGTGGTTTCACTATTCATCAAAAAATGATAGTTTCCAGAAAAATACTGAAAATTAGGCGTAAGCTATATTTGATATTATGAACTCAAAAATGATGTCTATTTTACCAAATTTAAAACATATCAGTTGCATTAATTAATTTAAAAATTAATTCCCGTCGTCAAAACAAATAGCGTGTTCTTAAGAGATAATAACTATCAAAATATTGACACTTGTTTATGTCTGGTTTAAATGTGAAATTACATCCAATGAACAACATTGTATTAAATTTTAAAAATATATTCTAAATATACATTAAAACCACTCAAATTAATAATTTTTCACTATTAATTATTTCGATTAAAAAGGTTGTTTTTAATTAAAATTTAGTAATTTTCACTATTCATCAGAAAATGAAAGTTATCCGAAAAGTACCAAAATTTCACCCTAAGCTAATTTCGATATTACGAATCCAAAAATGAATTCCATTTTGAAAAATAAAATTTACAAAATTTCAAAAAGTGGTTATTACTATTCATAACGGCTAGTTTTAATAATATTTTAATAGCATATTGTTGTTTAGTGAAACTCGTTTTTGCGTACTACACACGCTATCGAGGAAGGTCACGATTGCGTGTAATGCAAGGAAAGTCAAGGATGCGTGTTGTGCAAGATCCTTTTGGTGTAGCGTACAACACAAGAGATAAATTAAATTAAAAAGAATATTTTTTATAAAATCTCGGGTTGTTACATTGTTTTGATTATATTCAATATGGATTAAATCTGAACTCATGTTGTTGACTAAAATGGCATGTTTTTTATTACCCACTCTACCATATTGATTACGCCATATCTAATAATGATATCTTATATTTCATTATTTCCCTAAATGAGAATATTAATTAACACATTATTTTGTTTTCAATTCTCCATGATATAAAGAATAAATATTTGAATGAAATTTTAATGATATAATAAAGTGTCCCATGGAATGAAATATTATTAGAACATAATATAAAAATAATTTTTTGTCTAATCAGTGAAGAAGGATTAAATGATCGATCCATCATAAAAGGATCACATGAAATTTGTACTATTGTAAAAGAAGAAGTTTTTATGGGTTTTTGGAGTTGAGGTGTTATAAAAAGGATCTTATTTAGTTTAAAACTGATTTTATAATCAAGAAAATGTATCATTTTGGTGCTTTTTTTAGTTATAGAAAAAATTAAATGAAATATATTGAGAATGTTTAAAGAATTAATTTTTTTTGACTCACTCTACATGAGTTAATGATAAATAAATATAATATGATATTTTTTGGAGAAATATTGATCAAATTATCTTATACCAAAATGTAAGAATAAGGGGGGAAATAATTAGAATAATTACAAGAAGTTGAATAAACCAATCAAGGCTATTGTTTCTGATTCCACTAATATATTTAAAAATAAAACAATTTCTATATTCCTTATACATATGGAGGTATAATTTACTCATAAAGTTTGAAAATTATGATTATTTCCTGAAATAAAATGCAATGAAATCGATTTTATAATTTAATTAGTGTTCTTACAACAATCATGGTTGATTAAATACTTGTAAGAAAATGTGGTTCAATTGAGAATCAACCTGGAAGTGGATCATAATTTCATAGAATAATTATCCTTATAGAACAAGAGATTGATTTAATAGGTATTGGACTTAAAATTATATATTTCTAGGATGGGTGAAAAGATGGATTATCAAGGTGATTTAATTATATATCATTATAATGATGTCTAGGAACATGCTAAAAAAGTGATGAAACATAAATCCAATATGGTTTTTTTCAAAAAAGGGAAGAGAATAAAAAATTCAAAAAATACTCATCCTTGTGAATAAAGAACATGGATTACCAATTGAAGGATAACAATTAAAAGATGAAAATGGTTAAAATAAATATGGAATCCTTAACGGTAAAGGTGAATTTAGATATCTCATTTTGGTATAACACTACCACAAAAACAGTTTTTCGCAGCGCCCCCCTTTATCAGCGCTTGTTTAGTAGCGCTGATAAAGGGTCGGCTTCAAAAAAAATTTAAAAATATATTAATATATATATATAGTTATATTGATCTATAAATATAATATATAATTTTTAAAAATAATTTAGATAACTATAAATGTATATTTACATTATTATACATAATATATAAGATATTTAGTGAAAATGGCTTCTTAAAAAATTAGAAAAATATTTTTAATTAATAATTTGCTAATCATTATGGAGTAATAGTCATTTAATAACAATTTGAAGATTAAAAATTAAAAAAATTAAAAAACGTTCCAAAATATGTTGAAAACGCAACTCAAACTTCAAACGGCCATAACTTTTGATCTGGGTGTCCATTTGATCTCTACCACATATCAAATCGAATCATGCGACGATCTCTACATCTCTATGACCGCGGGGAACCCCGGTCAAGGGATTTTCGATGTCAAAAAAGGCCCAGAAGGCCTCCAAAACTGAGTTTTTAGTCGGGGTACCCCGATTTTTTAACATTTTGTGGATTTTCACCCTCGTTTAAGGGGGTATTATTGGATTTTTTTTGGTGGGGTATGAATTTATTCCAAGGTATTACATTCATATTGATATTATTTCTTAGAAATTTTATCATTTTTTATAATGCACTGCTATTTATAATCAAATATATAACAATATATTCATATTTTTTAAATATTCACACCTAAAAATTTAATTATAAATATAAATAATAAAATATATTTACATATAAAATATATTAGCTTTATCTAAATAATAACTAACATCCATTTTATTTAAAATACAATGAATATTTATATACCTATATATTTATCTAACTATATATATATATATATATTAATCTAACTATATATATATTAATCTAATAACTATATATATATTAATATAACTACATATATATATATATATATATATATATATTAGTATTACTATAAATATATATATTAATGTCATCATAAATATATATATTAATATGAATATATATATATTAATATAACTATATAAATATATATTCATATAACTATATAAATATATATTCATATAACTATATATATGTTAATATAACTACATATATATATTAATATAAATATATATTACTATATGAATAAATATAACTAGATATATATATATATAGATATAGATATATATTAATACCACTATATATATATATTAATATTACTATATATATTATAATATAACTATATATATATATATTATAATATAACTATATATATATTAATATAAATATATATTACTATACTAATAAATATAACTAAATATATAAATATATATATATATATAAAGATATCATGAATTGGAAAGAAAATCAAAATAGAGTAGTGGTAAGGGCTTAGGCGGGCAGGGGGGAGGTCTCGAGTTCAAATCTTGGTGGAGGCAGGGGTGCGCGCGCATGGGGAATATTGGAGCAAGCGCTGTTAAAGGGTGGAGGGGGTGCGTGGGGTGCGTGGGGTGCTTTATAGGGGCCAAAAGCGCTATTAAAGGGGGGTGGGGGTTCAAGCGCTATAAATGCACCCCCGATTGGCAGTATTTTTTAATTAGTTTTAAAAAAAAATTAAATTTTTTTAATTTTTTTTAACTTTTATCAGTGCTTTTTTAAAAGCGCTGATAAAAGGGTCCTTTTTCAGCACTAAAACAAAAGCGCTAATAAAGGAAGCGCTGATAAAGGGGACCCCCCCCCCTTTATCTACGTTGGCTTTATCAGCGCTTTTCTAGCGCTGATAAAGGCCATTTTTAGCGCTGATACAGGTCGTGTTTGTAGTAGTGATGTGAAGCCTTAAAACTAAAAATATATAATTTTCATGTGTGTTGATGGTTATTAAAAAATCAAGAAGGAATGATATTCCAATATAGGTGGAATTCAAATTATTGTGTTGTGTAATTATTGTTCACGCTGTTGATATGTGTGAAAAATCCAAATAGCTCAACAATAGAAGAAAATCTACAAACCCAGCTCAACAAAATAAAAAATATACATTGTTTGATTTTATTAGGAGACTTTTTATATGTTATTATAATAGATATATGTAAATATAGTAAAAATTTATGTTGGTTGATATTAGAATAATAAAATCCTCATTTTCGTGTTTTGGTATGTGAAATTATAGAAGGATTATAAACAATTACTATAAAATTTAGATTTATGGTGATGGATAATTATGATGATAGAAGAAAATAGAATGTGAACCAAGAATATAAGTTTTATTATTAAAATAATATATCATGTATGGATATAAAAATATGCGAATAATAAATAATTAATCTATTGGTCTGTGTAAAGATGAAAACAGAGGGGTGAATTTCCAATAAAAAAATTATAAATTAAAACTAAATTAGTTGAAATTAGATTTAATTAATAATACACAATAATTAAAGGAGTTAATTACGGTTTAAATATAATTTTATAATACAATGAAAATATTTTAATAAATTATATCAAAAATAATACAAAAAATAATCCCTATGTATTCTCCTCTCTATTAGTTATGAGTTCTCATTACCCATTGGGTTCAATGAAAGCTGAGAAACCCTTTTATAAGAAATAGAAAACAATTATTTTCCTATTTTAGATCAGGGAACCTCCTATAATTATAGTGGTTGTGTCTAGAATTATATTAATTACATCATTAAAGTTATTTTCACCAACCCTCTGATACTTAATAGTAGTGAGATTGAAAACACTCATAATATATGATAGTAATAACACAAGAATGTAACAATTTGTTTTATTATACTAATCAATTTAATCAGACTAAAAATCCACTAATAATTATTTATAATAATATAGATATGGAGGATGTGAGATTGTTATAATATTGGAAGATAAAATGGATAAAAATAAAACAATAAATCACGATAATTATCTTTAAGTCAACTTGTTCCATCTAAAGACACATAGGGGTTTATTGATAACCCTTAATGAATTTAGGAATGTTCTCGAGAATTTCAGTTTCATAGAGAAACATTGGATAGAAAATTAATTCATCATGTTCCATCTACAAATGGATAGATTTGGAGTATTTTTTGGATGACATTGGATATCTAGTGGGTGTCACTATCTCACTGGTGGCACTATGAAAAACCACAGGTTCTGTCTATATACACTGGGTAGCCATAGGGACCTACAGGTGTAGGACTCCAAAAAAACCCCTCTATGATCATCTTAAGACATAAATTAGGTTTAAAACCTCTATACTCATATTTATATAATAAAAATGTCAAAATTCACAAACTAAAAATGTTAGAAACACAATTTTGTGTATTGGATCATTAAAACTACATAAGAGATTGAGGTACAACATTCACTCCATTTTTTATGATGATGAACATTTAACCAATTATCAATACAATTATTGGAAAGATAAATTTTTCATGATTATAACTAAAATAGATCTCAATATTTTAAAAACAACCCCATCCATGATTTTATGAATATATTAAAAAAATTTGATAACAATTTTTATTTTCATATAAAAATTAAATAAATTTCCCAATTTGAAAATTTGGATCCCAATTTTACTTCCCAATTTCAAAACATATTTCACAATTTTCCTAGTTTTCAATACATAACAAATTAATATAAATTAATTATATTCTTGAGATATTATTTCCATTTTTATTATAAAAAATTCATAGCTTCAAAAAAGAAAAACTTATCTAAAATTGATTATGAATCATAATTTTTCATAAAAAATTGAAATAATTAATAAATATATAATGGAAACAATATATATTTTTTGATAAAAATACATTTAATATCATCAATGTAAAATATCACATTGAGATTATAAGGATTATCCCGGAGAAGGGTTAATAAATTGAGGTTATTACATTCCCTAAAAGAAATCTCCATATGAAAAAAATATATCATTTGATTCATATTAAGACAATTAATAACATTATTTTTATAGAAAAAATATAATATTTATTTAGAAGTATAAAAATAATATTTTAATAAAATAATATTTTAAAAACAAAATTAAAGACTTGAACATTTTCAAAATTTAAAATAAAAGTTTAAAATCCATAAAAATCACACCACATGCTCATTTTATAAAAGACAGATATTTATAATTCAAAAAAAATCCAAAAACTAATTTTAAATAAATCATATCACTTAGAAAATTTTATATTTTAATTTTCTTTTCTCTACCTTATATTATGCATACTTTTTTGTGTATAAGGGTATAACAAATAATAGTTAAATCAATAGTTAAATAAATAAAGGGAAACACAGAAAAGAGAGTGGGTGAGGTAGATCAATAAATTAAATATATTAATTAAGGGGATAAAATTATTAATTTCGACAATATTAATTAAAATTTTATTAAATTTTAATATTTAATGTTAATAAATAATATAATAAATATCATGTTTAAATTTAAAGGAAAATCCTTACACATTCCAAATGTGAATGAAGTAAATAATTGAATTTCATTCTTAATTCCCTCTTAATAAAATCAAAATGATTTACCATAAGTGGTTTAGAGAAGATATATGCTAATTGAATAATATTGAAAGAAAAATCGTACAATATTTCAAATTTTTGACATGGAATCTATGAAAGTGGTGCATAAGGTCCATGGGTTTTGTGAAATACGGTTGAATTGTATTTTAATTAAAATAAAAATTGTTCTTGTGTAGCCATACCGAATTGAAAAATGATAAATAATTTAATATCTACACTAGAAGAGAATATTTTAACCAATATATTTTCTTCAAATAAATCCTTATAAAAATATATTCCTTTTTTTCTATAGAAAGAGAAATTACATTTGGGTTCATTCTACTCTCATAGATAAGTCATTTTCTATGTTTGCGTAAAGTCATACATGTACTTTTATTATCTATTTTTCACCCTCTAAAATACATATCTGAAAAACATATAAGTATAAATGTGTTTCCAATTAGATAAAAGACTATTTTATCTTATTAAATAATTAAAAATTATTTTTATATCTTTTAATTAGATACCTTTTCAATATCTAAAAATGGACAACAATACATACAATAAAAATGATTTTTATTTGTGTGGTGACAAAATAGATATGAAACACATTATTACCAATATACAACTTATTATCTAATGGTTTACAATATTCATCTAATGTATGACTATAATTACTCATTGTAGTATCTTCACCTAAACATGGCCAATGCCAAAATGCATTAATATGTCTATTTTGAATTTTATTTTCCAATGAAATGTTCCATTAAATTTCTGAGAAATTTGAATACTTTGGAAAGTATTTATTTATCCAATAAAAATAATTTTATATTATTTACTCATTAAATATTAAAAATAATTACAAATGGAAAGTTTATTTGAAACAAAAATTCCATCTTTAATATAAATTGGAACAATAAAAAGGTCATTTGAAATGTGTTTTTAAAATAAACTAGAATTATCATTACCCATATTAAAATCATTTCATAATAAAATTGTTTCTAACCTCTCTAACTAATCACAAGGGCCTCGTTTAAATCCATAAATTTATTTGGGAAATGATAAAACGTGATCCGAAAAGTGTAATTCCTTAAAATGGGGTGCAGTTTCTAGGAAAACATTTTTAGAAACAAACCCATTTTAAATTAACTTTTAATATCCATTTTTTGAAAGATTAAAAATCAAAATATTAGTGGATTAAAACAAATTCTTGTGGATTCTTGAAAAGTGAATGAGAAAAATGTCTCACCCAAATTAGTTCCTTCCCTTTAATTATAGATTTTAACCAGATGTCAATACTTATTAAGGGTTATATTACCTTTCCTATATAATTTAATTATAAATATCCATTTTTTTGGAAATAATGGATTGATCGTTGGCCCTTTATAATGGATTCCAAACATTGGTTTAGTTAAATTGGTTAAATTACACCCACTTTAGAAGAAAATTATCTTTAATGGAATCAAGATTTTGGGTCTGTATCTGTGACACAAAAATATGACATTATACATCATTTAATATGGATCTCATAGTACAAATACAAGCTTGAAAATAATAGATAACATTTTCAAGTGGTTTGTCTTTAGATTTTCCCTATTCATTAGGTAAACGAAAATATTAATTTTCATTGATAATTTATTAAAGAGGTTGATGTTCATTTAAATTCAACTTATCCATGTATACTTTAATATCATCAATCTGTGGATTAGGTTCAAGAAAAATCTCTATAAATTTTCTTTTAGTGTATTTATTATCTAGCTTGGACCCTTTATAGAATACTTTGTAAGCTTTAGATGAGTTAGAATAACAATAAATGATACCTTGAACCAATTTAGTTTTAAATTTTCCAAATTTGTATATGTTGTTATAAATAAAACACTTACCACCAAACATCATAAAATAACCAAATTCTGGTAATTTACCATTCCAAAAATCATAAGGGGTCTTTTTAACAGCGGTTCTTATGAGTAAACTTTTAATGGTATATCTTGAAGTATTAACCACATCATCCCAAAAATATTTAGGTAACATGATATTATGGAGGATATTTCTTGAAATTTATATGAATGTTTCATTATTTCAATTAACAACCTCATTTTTTTGAGGTATTCTAGGTGTAGAAAAATAATGGTTATAGAAATTTAAAATAGAAAAATCATAAAATTCATTTTTTTTCTAAACTCTCCCTCATGGTCATTGTAATGGTAAATGATCATACACCCTTTTTAATTTTCATCCAAATGGTATATTTAATAAATAGTTTACAAGAAACATTTTTTTTCATGAAATAAACCTATATAAATATTATATAATCATCAAAAATAATAATTGAATAATATTTACCTCATACACTTGCCACATGGGTCATTAAAAAAATATCTTGGTTTATAATTTCCGAGGACTTTTAGGTTGACACGTCTTTCTTGTATTTAATATCTTGAACCAAACCAGAGAATCTTTTTAAATTTTATTTGAGCTGGAATTAACATAAACCAAAGGGTGTTCTTGATCCCTAATGTTTGACAAAACCGGCCATCACATAATTTAATGTTATGTGGTAATTATTTTGTTAAAGGAATTAAAATATAAAAATATCAAAGGATAAAACAGTATATATATAAAACAGTCCATATGAGAAAAGGTTCCACAAAAACATGATATAAGTCTAGAAAATGATAAGATAACCTAACACCACTGGGGTTAACAATCTCAATCTTGTGATGTAACTCCAAATGTTACCATATGAATAGTACACCGTCAATCTATAAGTTATGCCTTTCCTTTACTAAATATATAATAATGAAATCTAAAAATTCCTGATGGTAAATATACTATGTGATCTACAATCCCATTATGATTTCACCAATATTTTTATCGGGATTTTATATTAGATAAACCATTTATTCTTAATTTATACAAAGAAAATATTTTATATATTTCTATATTTTATATCAAAACATGCATTTAGAATCATTTCTAATGACAATTGAAAATTTGGTACAATAGATATTCCATCAAAGCATAAATAATTGAGAATCAGTATCAAATAGGAACGAAGAAAACATATATAAAAAGAGATAGTGAAATGTAATTTACCATAAATATATCATGGGTAAAAAATATATATATTAAGGAATGAAAATTCATTTCAGAGAATAGAACCATGGTTAAGAGTCCAATGGTTAGTATGTCCAAGTATTGTCACACATATTGGTGAAATAGAGCTTCCAACATACACAAGGAACACCCCTATGGATGAAAAAGAATAATATATTTAAGGACTAAATTTCATGCCATTATATAGTCTATCTTCATTTCTCATCAATAATCCATTTACTCGTAGAGCTAATACATGCTCATCATGTTTTCATATTGATCGACTAAATAGTCTTAGATCTTATTTAGTGTAAAAAAATAATTTACAAGGGGATAATATTTGTTCTAAAATCATTTCATCAATCATTTCATTTTACTCTAATTTTAAAAATTATTCCCTTCCTTTCAAAAACAAACTTCCAATGGTTTTATTGAAAAATTATTTTATTTTATTCAAATACCATTATCAAATTGATTCAATCATAATTCATTCCATTATTTTTCAAAACTAGCATTAAATAGTTTCCATAAAAATGTCAAATTTTAATTCATAATCCTATTGTCCAATTTTTTTTTCGAAAACCCTTTTGATAGTAAAAAAATTCCAATTCATCCATAGTTTTATTCAAAATCATTAATCATTTACTGAAAATGATTTTTTATGACACACCATTCCATTTAAATGTACATTTATGAAAAATAAGACATAAAAATTAAATATTAGTTGTAAAAAAATAAATTTTATAACTAATAATGTTTTATAATAATAAAAATAGGATTTAAAATCACCAACCATTATAACAATGAAACAAGAACCTGACGAGGAAAACATATTAAAATAGGTAAGGCTCCTTGCTACAAACCATAATGGATTAGGTTGGAATACCACAACATATTTGGGCACTAAAATAGACCGTTGTGACACACATTTGAACATTTTTCATAAAAATGTACTGGAAAAAAACCTATGCAAAAACACAAGTTCAATAGTGTGGAATCCGAAATGTAAGAGACCTTTAATGCTTCGGAACCCCCCCCCCCCCCCCCCCCCGAGTGAAAGGAGTGAAAATTATTTACACGGATTAGATGGATGTTATAAAACTGATCATAAAATCCCCTAAAATCTATAACAAACTCAATGAATTTTTACCACAACAAGATACGATAATAATATTTTGTAATGAGATTTTAAATTTGAAGAACCCATACAGACAACAAATTAGTAATTGTATGAAACTTAATTAAAAAAATTCTTAAATCATGGTCCATGACACCTCATTGTAGATCATCTAAAAAACTCATCCATGGAGAAGTCTATGGCATTGTCTCCATAGTTTGGGGTCATTACAACAGAACAAGTCTATCATTAGCCAGACCTTAACCACTCAAATACCAAAAATGATGAGCCACTAACATCAATACACAAGTAACTCACTCTACATCATTTTCATTGGTGTTGAAGCATGGTACGACATGATTTGGTAGAATATTTTAAGAAACCTATATTAAATCTTTCACATTATTTTCAAGGCATATATACCCCTATAATTACATCGAAAAACTCAAAACCAAAGAGGATATTAATAATAAAAATTAATAATCAGAGGACACTCTAGAAAGAAAAAGTTTAGATATTATTATTTTCCCCATTATAAATGATTTATTCCCCAAAAAACCTATTAAGGAGACACAACATCAAAGAAATAATTCCACTATTCACTCATCAATGACTCTTTCTCACATGTTTTATGTGAATTAGAACTATTCTTTCACAATAACAAAATCAAGGGTATTTATTTTCCATGAAGAAACATTACCAATGAATTAAAAATCCAAGCTGGTTTCTTAATCATTGATATATTAAGTTCTATATCCATATTCTCCCATATCAATACATAACATGGATTTAATAATTATTGTTCAATATATTTCACTTTAGACACATTGAGGGTAAATATTAGCTGTGGTGAAAAATCTAAATGGTAGGCCACCTTACCAACCCATTCTATAAACTCATATAGTCCCATCTATCATGGGGCCAACTGTCTAATTCCCAATCCATAGGTAACCTAGAAATAGCATTTTACTCATAAAAACTATATCATATATTCCAACATCAAAAAGAAATTGATCATAATTATCATAGGATTTATAAGGACTCCCTGCCATTACCATTCTCAAAAGAATCATCTAAATCATCATTTTCATATATGGGTCCAAAAAACGTTCAAATCAGGAATCATCATCACTAACATAAAATAACGAGGTGACTTGCATAGTCTTTCATATAAACTCAAAATGGATTCCATCTTGATGGATGACTAGAAACTATTATAATTGGAAAAGTCAAGCAAGACCAAATGGTTATCCCAAGGTTCTCCAAAATCATGGATATAAGTACATAGTTTTTCATCTAGAATTTGAATTTCCATTTCATTGTGGCCATCTATTTTAGGATGTTATATCAGGGTTAACTTCACATGGGATCTTATTTAAACATGGAGGCCCTTCCAAAAGTGTGTTGTAAACCAAGGACACATTTACGAAAAAAAATTGTAAAATAACCACCATAAAATATTATCATTTCATTGTTATATAAATATCACATTTCCTCACCCTTGGTAGTATCAGGAAATGAAATGAAGCGAGTTTATTTGGTCAATTGGAAAATCACCACCCATATTGAATTATTACCTTGGCATGTTTGTGGAAATAAAATAGTAAAGTATATAGATTTATCATCCTACTTTCATATAGTAACTACAAAGAGATAAAGAAAACCTGAAGACTATTGATTCATGGTATTAACATATTGACAAGAATAATAATGGGAAATAAAATTAGTAAATTCACATTTCATACATTGTCTCAAGAAACATATCACTATATTCGATAACATATATTTTCTTCCAGGGGTAATTTCCCAATAGCATTAATGAAAATATTATATCACATCCATTTTCATTGTAAAAAATATGATGAAATAATTCTAAATTTAAATAATTCCATATAATGATAAAGGCCACTAATCGATGGTCTCCCCACTATAAAAAGAATCCTCAATACCAGTGAAATGATATTTGATTTATTTTATGAATAATAATCTAATGTTGTGTGGATGTAAACTGACCATCCAATAATGTAATACTAGTCCCAACCTCTTGGACTCCCAAATTCAATGAGAAAATAGGTCCATCAATATCCACTATTTATAATATTATATTGAATCCTGGGGTGTTTTTTTACAACTTGATGAATTTCTAATAAAATATCTCTTACTGAGAGTATAGGTAAATTTGAAATTAAAATATTGTAGGTACTCAACCCACATTCTCCATCGAATGATCAAATCGATTTACAAAAAATATATCTCATGATTTTTTGATCGTAGTATATGGTAAAAAATTGTTCAAAAACTAATTTATCCAAATCATTATAGAATGTATCATGGCTATGCTTTCAAGATCATTTATTGGATAGTTATTTTCATGATCCCATATTTGTAGAGAACTATATTCAGTTATACAATCACACTATCTAAAATAAAATCCTGAAACTAAACATGACATATCACATATGACCACATATCAATTACTACATCCTAAACTATTCGATAAATTTGTTAAAAAAATATAAACATCAACTCATGAAAAGAAACTAGGAATTTTTCATCCCAATGTAACATTACTCCCTTCTCAGTGATATCGCTCATCAGAGAAGAAAACATAAAAAAATTATTTGTAAAATTATGATAATAAACTAAAAATATCATAAAGATCCAAATATTGATGACATTTTGTGGTTCCTACATGGTCATAATAGCTTTGACCCAATCAGGATCATCTAAAACACAACAATTTGAAACTGCATACCCCAAGAACATTAAATCATGTATCCATAATATAAATTTATAAATCATGGGCTACATTTTCTGTTTTCTAAAAATACCAAATATATTTTTAAGATAACTTACATTTATCCTCTCAGTATTATAGTAAATCAATATTTTTCATGATAAACCACAAAGAAAACAAGGTAATCATGGAAAATATCATTCATCAATAACATGAAAACTAAAAAATTATTTAATAGACCAAATTGAATAATAATATACTCATACTAGACATAATATCCTCTAAAGAAAATCATGGGAACATAGTATATTCTAATCCTAAGCTGGTGATAATGATACCAATGATCAAAAATTTACAAACACTTCATTCTTTTCAAGTGGTCAAATAAATCATCAATATGAGGTATTGGATATTTATTCTTGATTATGACCTGATTGATATTTTTATATTCAATACAATAGATATGGTTAAAATAATCACTTTTATAAAAAAAATAAGTGGTTTTAACCAAGAAGAAACACATTGTTAGATGATGCCTTTAGAAAACACATCATCCAACTTATTTTCCAACTCCTTTATTTCTAATAGTTCTATACAGTAAGAGGTTCTAACAACCTTATGTTTATAAATGATATGTGTTTTTCATGAAATGAAAGTGTATTATATTATATGATATAATATAAAAAACATACAATATTTATGTAAAAAACAACATATTTTTCATTAATGAAAATTGTTAGATTATTCAATGAATAACCCCATTAAAATGAAAATTTTTAGATGTGGACAAAAAATAGAAAATAGATAAAATACAAATGGAAAATATCGATCACCCCAATCAGAAAAAATCATCCCTCCCATCAATAACAAAATAAAAAATTATTAACAAACAAATCTAAATTATAGAAAATAGTCATAGAAAACGTTGATAGTAATTGAGTAAAATAATGAATGAATGAATTTAGTGGTATTTATATAAGGTAATGGGACCATTCGAATAGTAATGTTACCATTGGAATGGATGCCTAACTATTTAGAATGGTAAGAAGAAAATTGGTAATAGTCACCTAACCATTGTAAAAGTAATTTTATATCCAAAGACTAAATTGAAATACAAAAAAAATTGTCATGAATATTTTAATTAAATACATTTATTATAATTATAAAAAAATAAATATCATATTTACAAAACTCAAAGAATATTTAATCCCATTTTTAATTAACTATATTTTAAGGTATTTTATAAAAATAATAATTTTTATAATAGATATTAAAACTAAAAGTTTTAAATTTTTTGTATAATATTAAATTTATTTTTTAAATATTAATGTATAAATTTTCCAAGGGTGATTTTTTTGGCAATTTTCTAAAATACTTTAGTTTTCATGTGAATAGTCAAGAATAATGTTTTTATCATAACCAGTGTATCTCAAACAACATAATTCATTATTTAATTTTGAAATAAAAATTTCTATAAATTATTTTTCAGTAAAAATATATTTAATTTCTAAAATGTGTAATTAAAATACAATATAATCAATTTAAAATCCTAAAAACAATTTTCCAAAACATTAAATCAAAAGTATTCCCATTAAATAATAATTTTACCATTTCAACATAATATTTAAATAAACTATTTGAATTATAGTTTTAAATAGTTTTAAAGTCTAAACAATATTATATTATATATATATATATATTTTTATAAAAATTCACTATTAAAAGTTTATCTTATGTTATAATATTTTATTCTAATAATACACCTCTCCATTACCATGGAAAACCACTCCTCCATCACAATACAAATCAAAAAATCTAACTATATACTCTCTATTAATTCACTTATAAAATATATTTATTTTCTAGATTAAAAAAACTCCAAATATTAATTGAGTTTTAACATCTTAGAAGAGAGGCTACACTGAGGAAAGAGTAAGTTCATATCAATTGTTCACTTTTTTCACCTTCTCATCCTTTTTCCCAGTTCATTTCAAAGATAATTCTTCAAAAATTAATTATTATGAATGTTAAAACTATATTAATGATGTTTACATACATTAATCATCATTAATATTCCATATATAAATTTAAAACATCACTTTTCTATTCATTTGACAATGTCCTATCAATGGTCGGTTAATTTATAATAAGGACAATGTGAATCATATTCTAATCAGTAAACCAATGTTTAATAATAATAAAATAATCTTGATATATAAATGTACAAATATATTTATTATATGATTCGTTTTTTAATTATACCCATGTATAAATGACCACTAACAAAAATTGTAGCATTAAAACAAAAGGGGAAAAATTAATTGGAAAATAATATCAAAACAATTCAAATTTTTAAAAATTAATATAAATTAGAATATATTAATTATATTGGATAAATTATGAAAAAATCCTAATTATCCCTTATATATGTGATTTGATAATCCTATTTTTACTATACAGGATGTGGAAAAGAAATTAAATATAGCGGGATTTAAGGTAAGGTGATTCCCAAGCCCAATTCCTTTACATTGGTTCACCACTCTTTCACGAAATATTTTGTATGGGTGTTAATTTATGGTTTTGTAATATCTAATTTCATTATTTTCCCATTTTCATTATGGGATATACATGCTTCCAATATTAATTTTAATCAAAATACATATATTTGTTAAAAAAAACTTCTCATTCCAAAACACTTCTTTTAATCATGTTGAGTAGTTTCTTCCCCACTCAATAATGTTAGTGTTTATATCGATATAAATTTTCCCCTTTTCATTTGGGAACTATATAGTTTATTCATGAAATACTTATGAAACCAATTCCTTTTAATGGGTTATATCATGACTATGATTGTTATATGTTCAATGTGGCATGCTTGATTTTGTAAATATTATGATATGACACGTTGACCTAAAATTATGTATCCCTCTATAATATTGGTTAATGCTATGTATATCATGAGATTTTTTATTAAACATTCACATGATTATATCTTTGTTAATAATGATATTAGTTTTCATTCACTTGTGTTATGTGTGAACATGATGCTAGCAATGTTCAGAACTATGTGTGGTATATGACCACTATGGCATGATGCTTAATTTTTATGCATCACCACATTTCATGGAATTATATAATGTCTCACTCATGTTTATGATGATGATCATATTCATATGATTTGATGATTATGATTATTTTCTACCCTGTTATATTGAATGATGTCCCCTACTTCTCCTCTTATAGTGATTTTAGCTTCCCCCCTTCATTAATGTATATACATAGGTGAAAATATATACAAAAAGTACATGATATTTGGGAAGGATAAATAAAATGTATTTAAATAAATAATTATGATTATTATTTAATATTTAAATATTATCTTAATTTTCCAAATATACTAATCCTTTTGATCCACAAATGTAAGACTATTTTTCTATTTTTATTTAAAATTATTTAATAGTCTTGTATAAAAATAAAGTATTACTATAGTCTATATCAAAAGTAAAATTTAATTAATTTGAATAATAATATTTAAAAAAAATAGTTACAACCCTTAGGATGTGTCTAATTATAGGAAAACATAAAAGATCCATCTTTTTAGAAAATGGATAAACAAATGAATTCCATAATATATGTATTGAGAGATAATTGTGAAAAAATAATAAATTATTTATTCCGGATTTTATTTCTAATGTTTCTTAAAATAATTTTATATCTTTTAAAATTATGATAATAAGGAGAAATCTGCCCAAATTCCATGTGAGGGACAATGAAATGATTTTCCAATAGATACCACCATTTCAATCAGATTTCGAGTTCAAAACATTATGGAAATATTATCCCAGCTATTTCATACTATGAATTATAACATAACAATGTTGAACATCCATCTTCACCCAATAAAGAGTCATTATACATTGGAACTTTATATATAAAGAACCACCAATATATAATGGATCTTCAAATCACTTATCATGGAATAGTGGGTCAATTCAATGAAGATGATCTTTTCTATTCACCAATGTTCTACGAATGAGAAGGTGATTGTATTTATCTATTTGTAAGAACAATGTGACAATCAATGTTGTGCATTGATAAATAACACTTATATAATGGATGAAATAGAAGAGATGAAGAAGTAATACTTTAATAAAATATTTCATAGTAATCATATATTATGAACTCTTCAAACAAGTATTGATAGAAAATTTATTGAGCGGACGAAAAATGAAGAAGAAACTATCATCGATTAAAATTAAAACATAAAAAGGTTTGAAATATATGTATCAATATTTTCAATAAATAATTGCAGTAAAATAAATATATTAATTAGTTGTTCAAACCCCCATCTTCAAAATGCTATACCTATCTGAGACATTAGGTGTTGCGAAGAAGGATTTCGATGTGCTATCATAGAAGTAATGGTGTTTAGGGAATAGAAACATGGTTATAGATATAAGAATAGTATAATGTTGTTTTAATATGGTGGATCAATTGCAAAAATAAGGAATGAGAATCCAACCACCCACACATCAAATATGTGGGACGAAACATCATGGGAATTACCTCAATGGAATGGGTAAATGTATCAAGTGTGGGAGTGAGAAGGACACTGAGCTCATGAATTTATAATATACATGAAGTAGCAAGAAAACATGATGGAAGAAAGTAATTCACCTCTTTTTGATCCATATAGGCTACAATTCTTCAATATTAGGTATAAATGGAACTATAAAATCCATTTCACCAAAACATGTATCCTTCAGGGTAATTAGTATGAGCAACCACCAAGGACAATGAAGTAATAAAAATCATATTTAATTACTACAATTGAAGTGGATTCCGAAAATGAAGCCATAATAGTAAAATAACTATAAAATCATGAATTTAAAAGGTTTTATTTTATTCTAGTTCTACACATTCCATTATATCCAATATTCTTTCTAGAATATTTGAATCAAATCCCCAATAACATGATGTTTAAATATCGTTAAAACACCTTTGGGTGGAATCATTTTCACCCAATTGTTAGACTCTTATCTAATTAGCATATGTGGAATTATTCTTCAAGAAAATATTGTAATCCTTCACATGTTTAAATTAGACACTATAATGGGTATGGGTTGGAACTCATTATTTATAGAACATATAAATTGTTGGGAAATTGAAATCTCTCTTTATAATCCAATCCATCATATGATCCTCCACAAATTCAAGTGCGTTCATTAATCTCCTATGGAATATCCCTTAATATTGGGGTTACTGATACCATTTCAATAAACATGCCTTTCTCAAATGGATGTGTCAAAGGAAGGTCTCAACCTAGAGAAAATTAAAATTTTTTAGTAATACAATGATGTATTTCTCAATGAGTTACTCAATATTCTCCCAGATAATGATGTAGACTTATAAATATTACATATTCATATATCCACACTTATCTCTAAATTACCCAAAAAGATGTCCACAAATGAATAAAATGAGTTAATGAAGACTCTACAATAGCATTTAGAAAGAGGGTTAATATACCGTAGTGTATCTATATTAGGTGTGATAGTTCTCTTTATTACAAATAATGATGGATCAATGAGGTTGTGTATTGATTACATGGTTCATAACAAGATCACAATAAGTAACATGTATACCCTACCAAGGAAAGATAACTTGTTCAATCAACTACAAGGAACTCAATACTTCTCAAACGTGGATCTTTTTTCTGAATATCATCAACTAAAGGTAAAAAGGTTATTATTACTATCAATTCATTACATACATGATATAGACACTATTAGTACATAGTAATTCACATTGGACATACTATTTACCCAAAAAATGTCATATAATTGAAAAATTAATTCTTCATAGACTACCTTGACAAATTTAGAGTGGTATTTATCTATGATATTCTAATTTAATTCTAAACTAATGAGGTACACTAAGAATATTTAAGGGATTGATCAAGATAAATTAAGGAAAGATAAAATGTGTTCTATGTTATGTGAGTTGGACTTTTGGATGTATTACGTTGCATTCATGGTGCATGTGATCACAAGTAATTGGATTGTTTTGGACCCTTTAAAGAAAAATATTATTATGCAATGTCACAAACCCTCTTATGTTAGGTAAATATGTTGTTTTATTGTAATTGTGAAGTATAACCAACATTTTGTGAGATCATTCTCATGATTTTTTAACCACCTAAATAATTTAACAAAAAATGGGTTAATGTATTTCTAAATAGAAGATTGTGAGTAAATCCTTGAAGAGCTCATGAAGATATTAATTATTGCACATGTACTCACACGAACAATAATTAGAGAAGTTATTATGATATACATAAATTCATTTACTAAATTATTGGTTTTTGTACTCATGAGAAATGAAAAATTGATATCATATTCCCTACTATAATTGAAGATCCCTGAGAAAGGTTACACAAATCTTTATCTAGAGTATGTAGTTTTAATTTTTTCTTTAAATATTTTGTTGAACTACCTATATGGTGAGAAGTGTAAACTATATACAAATAATTGGATTCTAATTATATATTCACATAATAGGAGTTTATCATGCATCAAATAAGATGGTATGATTCAATAATGGACTATGATAGTTCTATTTACTAACAAAAAGTAATGGAAACCAAGGTAGTTGATGATATTGAAAAAAATAACTTTTTTACTTTAGACATGATTTGGGTTGATAAAGACCATGTCTTCTTTTAAATCCAATGTATAGATCTAGAAATCATAATGGTAGAAAGTACATCATAACATGCTCAAATTATTTTCCAACCATATATCCATTAGAATATGAAGGAGGAAAAATTGGATGTTCTAGAGCTTCAAAATAAAATGAAATTATTAAAGGAATAGAAGAAAAATTTGTTCCACATCGATGATGATTGTTTAAATTGATTTGGTAAAAGAATTTCTGTACCTAATTCACCTAAAACAAAGATGGATATATTGGATAATGTGTACGGCACATCTTACAATATCTATCTTACAGGTACCAAAATTTATCAGGATCATCGAGTGAACATATGGTGTTACTAGAAGTCAAAGTTGATTACAGTTTATATCTCATGGTGTTTGGTATATCATAATGTTAAATAATATAAAAATATGTACAATGGTATGATCAAAACATTGGCTACACTCACATGGAAATGGGGGAATGTCACTATAGACATTGTCACAGGTCTCTTAAATACATCCAACGGAAACAATGTGAAATGGGTTGTGTTGGATCGACTCAACAAGACTACAAGATTCATCTATATTTGGAATTATTCCCCATTTGGTCTACTTTACATTATATATGTAAAGGATCTGGTCATGATACATGGGATTTCACATTCGATAATCTTTTATCATGATCTAAGTTTTAACTTTAAATTTTTGAGAAGTATTAATCATGATTTGAGTACTTAATTGAATTTTAACACATCCTATAACCTCAAATATAATAGATAATATGAAAGGAATATTCATATACATGTGTATATCTATGATACTACTCAATGAAAATTAAATAGGGATGGGATCAACATCTCTCAATAGTTCATTTCATAAACAAAAACATCTTCCACTAATGTATTCAAATTCCTCAGTATGAATCTCTATATGGGAATCGATTTAGAACTCCAAATTGTTTGGAAGAAGATGGGGAATATATTCTACATGGAATTAATCTTGTGAATGAGATGACAGACAAAGTTCCAGGAATCCCAAAACTATATAAATGTTACATAGTGTCGAATGAAGCGATATACTTAGAAATGAATATAGGATGTATATTTTGATATTTAGAATAATGTGTTCGATTGAATATCACCATGAAAGAGAGTCATGTAGTTTTTAATGAAATGGAAGATTAACAATTGGTACATTGGCCTTTTTGAGATCTTTGATCACATAGGATTAGAGGCCTATCAAATTTCACTTCCACCAAATATACCTCTTGTTCATGATGAGTCTCATTATCTATACTAATAATGTACATACCTAATCCCTCACATATACTGAATATAATGGTTGTACAGTTGGAAAATTAAATCCCTTCTTAGGAGTAGATTTTGACGATCTAAGACAATGGAGACAAATTTATACCCAACAAGAAAACTCATATTTCCAAAGAACATTGGAGGAACCATAAGTATGAAGTGGTGACCTCAGAACCGATGGAAACAATGCCAAATGATTACACATAATTATTCTTAACTAAGAATACAATTTGATGTTTTGGGCTTGAAAATTCTAATGGGGGATGAATTTAACAACACATTGTTTATAAATTATAATTTTATTACAAATAAATGTACATTATATCTTATTATACAATATTATTCACATACAAAACATATTGGAACCATCAAAACATTATTCCATTAATGAGTATCAAGCCTTGTATCTAGTACACTTGGCCTTGGGCCTTGATGCTATGTAATAGGTCTCCCACTACCCAGCCTAAAGAGGTCTTTACTATAATAATAAATTGAGGCTTTGGCTCTAACCTTTTAAAAAAAATAATTAATGAAAAATTGTAATATTAGTTAATTAATAAACCCCTTAAAATTCCATTATTACAAGGGGACAAAATATGGAAAATATAAAATCAATAATTTGAGAATATGGATCTCTCCCATATACTAGAATCAACCCTCTCGTGAACAATAATATATAGAAGTAACAAAATATTACTATACAAATAAAAATTTTAGAAATTGGAAATATAGAACCTTTAGAGGAATTGAGTTTAATAATTAATGAAGGAATTTATTCGTATTTATAAAATGTAATGGGATATTTTGAATGGTAACATGACCACTAGAATTTGTAACCAGACCCATGGGAATATTAACATGATCGTTGAAAATGTAATTTGACCTCAAAATAATAAATTGTGATATAAATAATATTTATCATTATGAATTTAATTAAATATAAATATAATAATTCTGAAAAATAAATATTATGATTAAAAAACTCAAATATAATATAACCATAGTTTCAGTAGACTATACATTAATATATTTTGTATATATCAGACATTTTATTCTAAAAATTAGCTTTATCTTATTTAAGATATTTTTGGTAAAATTAATATAATTGTTAAATCATGATTTTTTAATTTTCCCAGGGTTATTTTTTTAAATTTTTTGATATACTTCAATTTTTAAGTGAATAGTTAAAATATAGTTTTTATCATAATTTATGGATCATAAATTACATTGTTTCTGATGTAATAATGAAATAATAGTTTCTATAACAAGAGGTTTAAAAAAATTTAATTTAATAAGTGTTTCATTAAATTTCAATAAATTAAATTTACAAACTGAAAAAACATTTTAGAAAATATAAAGAAATAAAATTTTCCCTTAAGATAACAAATTTCCCTTTTCCACATTCCTTTTTAACACAATATTTAGTATTTTGTTCTAAAAAAACCCTTATGCCTCCCCTTTTAATGGTACTCATCACTCACTTTACAAAGGAAAAATTTTGACCATGTCCTCCCTATCAATCCACTTAGAATACATAGTGACACTATGGAGTAAAAAAACTCTAAACATATAAGGATTTTTACCACCCAAAAAGGGATGTTACACTAAGGAAAGAGTATATTTCCCTCAACTATTCTATTTTTTATTCATGTCTTTATTTTTGCATATTATTTCAAAAAACAATATTATAAAATTAATTAGGTAGTATGTTAATATTATATTAATTATGTTATCTCTCTATATTTATCATAATTAAGACATATAAAATTTTTAAACATCTCTTTTCAGATATTTCGACAATATCCCATCAATAGTCTGTTAATCGCCAATAAAGAAATTTCCAATAATTTTCTTATCACTATAGATATGGTAGGATAAAATAAATTATTTGTGATATATAAATTTATAAATACATGAATTTTAAGATTTATTAATTAATTATTCTATTTTATAAATGACCTCAAATAAAAATAATTCATTTAATCAATCTAGAAAATTTAATGAAAAGATGATATCAAAACCATTCAAATTGTATAAAGAGTGTTTTAAATTAGAATCCAATAATAATAATGTATAAATTGTCAAAAATGAACATAATTCACTTTTTTAAATAAATTTTAATAATCTTATGTAAATTATTTGTGAGGAGGAAAAGAAGGAAAATAATGTGGAATTGAATATAAGGGGATTCTCGAACCCAATTCCTTTTATGTGTGGTATCCCTATTTCAAGACATATTTGTTATGGATATTCCCACAATGTTAATTATATTTGATTTTATTAATATTAATTTTTTATTTCTAGAATATACATGCTTACACTTTTATTTTTTATACAAATACATAAATTTTCCAAAATGTATTTTCCATCCAAAACAAATATCTGACTCCAATTGAGTGGTTTCATATCCACACAATAATGATGATATTTTTTACAGATATGGTTTCGCTCATTTATTTGGTATTCCCAAGGTTTTTTATTGAATGTATTATTTATGAAATCCTTGTGAAACCTATTTTTTCCATGGGTTATTTCATGACTATGATTGATAAATATTCTATGTCTAATGCAATATTATGTAAGTATTATAATGTGATAGGTGGGGTAAAAATTATATATCCCTATAATTCATTGGATAATGTGATTTATCTCATGAGAAAATATTAATTATGTTTGAACATTATTCTATATTTGATCACAATTATTTTAATATTTATTCAAATAGTTTATGCATGGAAATGATGATATCTTTTTTCTCATCAATGTGTGGTATTTGACCACTATGACATTATGTTTTGTTTTTTTAATATCTAAATTACATGTCTTTATCAAACATTTACCTAATGATTTGATTGTGATCCTAGTCTTATGATTTGATGATGATGATTTTTCTCACCCATGATATATTTATTTATGTCTTCTATTGATTCTCATACAATGCTATTAGGTCACCCCTTTCACTGATATATATCCTCAGGTGAATACATATACAAAAGAGAATGTGAGATTTTAAAATGATAAAAAATAATTCATTAAATAATTTTTTATGATAATTATGTAATTGTGAAATACGATCCTAATTTTCCCTTGATAATAAACATTTTTATAATAAAATTTATAACAATTAGTTTTTTTTCTTTAAAATGATGTATTATTCATGTACGAATATGTAGGGTAACTATCGAGGGAATTGAGATAGGCTGGGTACCTCGTACTAAGAAGTTTAAAAATTATACCTCTCTTACTAGTGGAAAACTATAGAAATAAATTATAAAAATATCATGAAACTCAAAAAATAAAGAAGGAATTACACCATAAAGTTATTTTTGCTATTGTTCAAGGAAAATTATGATATCTACTTACCCAAATATGGGAGAGGATTTCCATCTCGATTCAACCTCTGGTATCATTCTCTGTGAAATACATAATTTACTTCACCATTGCTAGTAATGAAAACCAATTGATGATAGAAGTCTCTTTGAGATTTAGTGAAAATCAAAAAAAATTATCCTAAGAATTTAACAAAGAGGATTCATATAATGAAACTAAAAATAACAAAGAAATGTTGACTTTTGATAAAGTAGAATCACAAGAATGGATTCTGAAACATTTTTTTTCATTTTGATTTGTTTAGAAGTCTCCATAAATTAATTCAATACCTATATAGTAATATTTAACAATTACATGATATGGGTGGATAAAAATGAATGAGAGGAACCTGTATCATATAGAGAAGATTCTAAATATTAATGAAATGGTATTTTTACCGCTCAATATCAAAATACTTGTATCATCTACCATGTGAGATTTTTTCCCTGCATTAAAAGGATTATTCCTAATTTTTATGGTTGGAACCCATTTTCTCTTGATGTACCTGAATCTAACAATGTTCTCCTTAGAACTAATGATCCTACAACACTACAAGAAGTTTTAAAACTATAAAAAACTTTTGTAGATGTAGTGATCACCCAATGCAGATGTTGTTAAGTGGATTTTATATGGAAAAACAATTTGTGTTCCCAAATTACACCATTATTAATATGTAATAGGGACTATAATGAACAACATATATAATTTAGAGGAATCGTAAAGTGATATACACCACCCTAGATTTTATCATGAGACCAATCTCCCTTCTTATTACCATTAAAGGAAATACTGAAAACATCTATAGGTGTAGGATAAACTCCAATATCACTTGACTTTAAAATCAATTTTAGATCTACTATCAAAACTCAATGAAAAAATAATAGTATAAGATACATGTTTCTATATAAAATCATGATGTAAATTATATGTTCATAGACCCTTCTCTAATATCTTGTATTTAAACATCTCCTCTAATACCATGTTATCAATGAAGTGAACATGATTGATAAAGTGATTAGTATACTAAGTTTTAGAACTACTTCCATCCTTGAGTTTACAGAACTCCCTCAATTTATCTGACAACATTTAATGAATATAAAAAAATTATGGAATGTTACGTAATGTAATTAATCCTAAAGACCACATTATTCTATATATTATTAATCAAGTCCCACCACATTATATTATTCTCTTAATGTTTGATATAATCCCATTTCTCCTTAATATAAATTTTCATATCCAATAACCCAAGGATCATGTTTATTGTTTTAAAAATTCTTCCACATCTGGAGGATAATTGGTGCCCTAAAATATGGAGTTTTGAGACGATGAAACTCATTGGTATGAATTATAATATCAACTCTCTAGTTTAAAATCTATTAATCATTATTAGGAATATTTTTCACCACTATTCACAAATATTTGATCTCATTCACTACAACATCAATAATATTATAATCAGCTGGGTGGATTTCTTGTTGTGGTTCATCAGAAACATCCTTTTGAGGTGTGTTTAAATGCCTTATTGGGTTGGTACTTCTCAATATAAATTAAAAATACTATTCAATAGACATAAGATCATCAACTCTAACAATAATAATTCAACAAGGTTACATAAACTAAAATAAAATCTTCTTAAAATCGTAGAATTATAATAATTAATATTTCCTCAAAGAAACTTTCCCCAATAACCCATACTAATAGATGTATACTTTTGTTGATATGTTAGTAGGTAATCACAAATTAAATTCCTCTTATGTCCTACAAAACCTCTCTCAGAATTCATACTGTCATCAATGATTAGGATCAACCAGACCTTTGATGAATATTTTTTATAAACCAACATGAATAACTAGACTAAATAGTACTCAATAAATTCCTAAATCGACTAGAAGGGTTTTCCACATCCTCATCGGTTGATAAAAAGTTCTGTGGAATCAATGAATATAATGAGGGATAAATTTCACCATAATAGTTACAAGATAGAATAGAGTAGTGCATAAAACAGTCCGTATTAAAAAAAATCTATATGAGAAAAGGCTCCACAAGAACCTAATATAACTATATTAAAAGACAACTCAACACAACTTGGGATCAGAATCACTGTCAAGTCAAGTTAATCTGGAATTCCCTGTATAGTAGGTACACCCTATATATTTGAGTGGTTCCTTCCATTTACCTAGACTTTTCTTAAGTAGATCTCCAAATGTACAAAGGAAAAAGGATGGTTGTGATATATATTACAAGTAATATTTCGAAAATCAATTACTAAGAATTAAATTTTATGTAAATAATATATGATTAATGAAAATAAAACATGTCATTGAAAAAGTTTCATAGTTCATATCAAAAAATTCTTTTTTAAACATTTGAAATGTCTATTTGGATATTGGTACAACATTTTTTCCATCAAAGGAATCATAATCAAGAGTCTTTTACAAAATATTCTTGTAAAAAAACTAATAAAATGAATAATGAATAATAATTTACATCAAATATTACTTGGGTGAAACAATTATATCATTATGCACAAAAAGTCATTTCCATTAATAGAACTAGGGTTAAGTGTCACAGATGTTGGATTTTGAAGGACCATCACCCATATTGGTGAAATATGGATTCCAAAATCCATAAGGAACACCCCTAATAATGAATAGTATACAATACCTAATGACTAATATCCATTATCATATGTAGTTTAGTAGTGATTATCATGATCAATACATTTCCTAATATAGCTAATAAATGTCTATAATTTTTTTCTTGATAAATTTCCCAGTATCCATTGTGCTTCAAGGTAAAAAAATATTTTATAAGGGAATATAATTGGTTCAAAAACCATTCTGAATAAAATTTTATTGGGAACCTAATTTAAAAAATCACAACATTAATTTAAAAATCCATCATCAAATTGTTTTAAAGAAAACACATTCTATTATTTTAAAAAATCAATATCGAATGGTTTTCCTAAAAAATACTTCTATTGATTTTAAAAACCCAAAATCAAATAATTTTCATACAAATTCATGTAAAATATCAAATTTCAAGTCATAAATATACCATGCCTTATGTTTTCACAAAAACCCTATCGATGGCCAAAATTTAATATTCAAGATCATTTTTCCTAAAAATCGTTAACCTATTACATTGATACTATTTACATTATATCCCATTAAATTTCAAGTTCCATTTATAAAAACATAACTCAAAATATAAAAGATAATTCGAAAGAAATTTAATGCATATTTAATAAGGATTCCAAATAATCAAAACTTTTATTTACCCTGCCTACCTTGATAATAATAGAACAAGACCCTAATGGGTGGAAACCAGTGGAAATATTAGTGAATCCAAATTGAAATACAAGAAGACATTTGGTGGAACACCATGGTACAATGGTGTATAGAATTATACATCTAGAGTGTATATAGGGTGATTCTCACTTGGACGCACAGTAGAACAAAACCGCTAGGTCCTATCATGAGTATTATGGTATGGAATCAGCTCTACCACATTACATAGGAGAATTTAAACCCCACTAAGTGACAAGAATGACTAATTATTTCTCTGGGATTGATTTCCATTTAAAAACCCACATAATACCTTCTAAAATAAGATTGAAGTCACTGAATTAATACCAAAATAGATTCCTGAATATATTTTTGTAACTAAATATAAAAAGAGTATAACCATTGATGACTGAATGGTTTTAAATGGGTGAAATGAATATTTTATAGATCTTATGATATGGTCCAAGACACTATGGTGAAAAACTTCTAAAAAATTCCTCTATAGTAAATGCTACGACATGCACTCTCTAGGTCCGGGTAACTATAACATAGTAATTATCCCTATATAATTACCATAAATCATAAAATACAACTGTGGTTTGTGCATTGACTATACAGTGCAACTAAATCCTTCATCAATGTGGTCTATACTGATGTGGTGTGCTACGATATGATTTAGTAAAAACTCTAAAACACCATATTTTATATTTCATAAGGTTATCAGATTCCATATTCTCTTGCACAAAAATGGATAAACTAAAAGTAATAAGAGAAGAAGAATTTTTTTTGGATATATAGGACTCACCTAAAAGAAAATTATAATGTTTGGATTGTGTTGTTTTCCAAGATGTCATGGCTTATACAAAATGACATTTTATGAATACAATTATTATAAATGAACTTATAAATGATTCAGTTTTTATTGCCGAATTTAGTGTGTGATAAAATATCCAGGGAGTTTATTCCGTATCCATGATTAACTATCTTGTGTACTCAAACATTCATCATTTTTTATTTCAATATATTTTTAATTAATATAAAAACACTTTTATATCTATAATTGGAAAATAAAATCTATCACTGAGAATCGAAAACATTAAAAGATTCATTTTTATATGGAGATTTAAAACAAAAATGACATAATTGAATAATTATATGAAAATTATTCTTTAATTATTTAACATATAAACGTTTTAAATAAGATTTGATTTTAATAAATTAATGGTACTTATATTGATTATCTTATTCATTAATTTTTCAACCAAAGTGACATATGCACCATCAATCCTCTCAAGATGGTTGAACGTTGTGTATTCACTGATGATATGCCTAAATAAAACATTATCCATGATCCATGTAGCCCCTCCAAAATTCCACTTGTGGAATTTTTTATATAATTGAATTAGAAGAAAAATCATTTTGGTACCCAAACATTTGTTCAATAAATTTTATCGAAAAGAGAATTTGGAAAAAATAATTTCATTGTTTATTTTAGAATAATCTTTTTAAAACCCATGAATGGATTTGGACCTACATTAATGATAATATTTGTAATTTCATTCCAAAACCTAATTTATTTTCAATCTAGGATAATTAAAAAATTTATATTGACAGAAAGCATTTTAAAAATTTGTATTATTGGAATTTATAGAGCTATTTTCATGATTTGAGTAACCTTGAATGTCAGTACCTTTCCCATGCCATTGGTAACCCAATATAAAATTTCAAATATTCTCACCTTTGTATAAATTTTCATTATATTTCTTAAGATCAATAATTATATTTTCCAATTTTTCAACATTGGGTTTCTTCTTTAAAATAACACTTTTATTTTAGACATTATTTAATTCATTTTTCAAACATTAATTTTTCTCCATTAATAACACAAATCTTATTTCTTGATTTTCATCATTTTTTGTGAGAAAATAATTTTATTTTTCATTATCCTCAATTAGTTTTTATTTTTCTTTGAAAATTTTATCTTTTTTTAATAAAACTAGAATCTATTAATTTTGTTGTTTGTGGAATTTTTTTAAAATTTCACAAAAAGAACCATGTAATTAATCTCTATCATATAATTGATATTTTTAATTTAAATTTTTAAACATTCAATAAAAATTAGAAAGCTTTACCTCTTGACCCACCTCAATGTGAGCCATATGAAACATGGTTCTTCAATCACATTTTTTTGATGAGGAGAGGGATTCATCAATTAAACTACACATTAACACCTTAAAACACTTATTATTTTCCTTATTATCCTTTTACTTTTTTTAATAGTCATACACTCAAATTTTGTGTTACATATTTCTCACTTGTATCATTATTCCAATGATTTACTTTGTTTATTGTCCAACGTATGATGTTCGTAATCCTTATTCTACTTGAATAATACTCCCATATTCCTAGAATGATATGTAATATCCTACTAAAAATTTGAAGATTTATTATTATTGGGTTCTATTGAGATTATATTCTTCTTCATGAACTCATCAGATTATTTCTTGGATTTACTCTTCATTGTAATCATATAAGTCATTATAGACCCCCTGATCTCTTCAAACAAAACTTTTTTTATGTAAATAAATAATTTTATTTACAACAAATTTTTTTCCCATGAACTCACCACGAATAAATTGATATTCATAACATTTTTATTTTTGGTAATCACAACACATAAATGCTACCTTACGTTAAAAAAATTAATGAAATGAATGACTATTAAAATAATATTCATTAGAATTCATACTGATTCTTTCAAAATCGTGGAGAAACATATCAGACCATGAATCTTTTACATTACTGGTTCCTTCATGAAAACTTCTAGTCATTTATAATATTACTGTGTACTTCGACACATGAAAAAATCAATAAATACATCCATATCTAACTCATAATGTAGATCATTCATGCCTTTTCTGTCATAAAATAGACATTGTATCATTGGGGGCCAATTTTTTATCATTTTATTTTTTTATGAGTATAAAAACCCAGAATTTTTATACAATGAAACTATATAATTTTTTAAATATTATTATCATTACATAATTATCATCACCAGAACTATAAGAGATTATTTCTATTGGAAACCCGAAAACATAAAAACTGGTCCATAAGTGAGCTATTTCATCTTCTACTATTATATTTATAACTACCACCCTTCTTATACATATCATATGTAATACATATCATCATAAAATAAGTAAAATAAAAATATGAAAGGGTGAAATTAGATTCACATGAAGGTTAAACAATAGAGATCAATATGCAGAATATGAACATATTTGTTTCAGATAATGATCATAAAATTTAAAAATATTACCCTACATTTTGATTATCATAGTCATGATTCGTGGAATAATGACTCTAATACCATAATACATGACTAAAATGTAATCAAATAACATGGCCCATGTGAGTATTTTTCATGGTATTTGGGGATACACATTATCATATAAAATCATTTCCATATTTGCAAATTCCCTCTTCCAATACCATTATTGCGAGTTAAGACATTTATTGAACTATGGTCACTCCTCATTCTAGACCTATATAAATAAAAAGGGTTCACTTCCCATTCCATCTAGGAATTATGAAACCAATTTCATTCCCCGTTACAAACTTGGATATCTTATGATATATATATCTTCAACCAACAAATTGGAGGAAGATATAGGTACAACCCATCATAGAATGAAATCAAACATATGTGTTACACAAGATCATACATAGTAATCATATCATAACACATGTAATGAAATATTTATCCTTATCCTTTAATGATATTATAACTTATGGAGAATAGATATATTTTATGATCATTTCATCACATCATAACACATGAAAAAGAAGTGGGTATCATAATCTGTTCCAAATCGTATAACCTATTTAAGAGAAAAGGATTTCATAAAAATCAATAAATCACAACATAAACCATTAATAGAAATAATATTAATGTTTTCCAAAGGTAATATTATTAGTAAGGAATAGGTTTTAGCCAAAAATTTCATCTTATATGGAAAATTATTTTTAATGATTGTTTAATAAATTTCATACATAAATTATAATTCCCCCTTGTAAAATCTATTTTTGAGACATAAAAAATATTAAAAACTTTTTTTTTAATTTGAAATATATAAACTATAAATTAATATTAGAGGAAAATTATTTTTCATTGTTTTAGAAAATTCTATTCATATCGTACACATAAAAACAATGGTTACATTGACATTTGCAATAAAATCAAAACGAGTAGTGCTTTTAAAATATACCTGAAGATTGAAATCAAAATATTTTTATAAAAAAATAAAAATGATTAAAAATTTATTTTAAGAAACATTATATATAAATTATAAATTATTTAAAACATTTTTATCCAACATGTCATTGGAGGAAAATATTTGTTTCTACAAAATAGTCAATTAATGCAATATTTTCATACAAAAATTTCTTACTTGTGTTAAGTACATAAGAGTTGAAAATTCCACCATTACAAGAAGATATAATTAATAATAAGATGATAAAAAACTAATGATAATTATTTGTAGGTATATAATGATATTACAACATTGGAGACTTGTTCATAAATAATCCCAATAAAATATTATATCATAATATAAAATATTTATCACTTTGTTAACATTGATTCATTAGCAGAATAAAGGAATCACATACAATGAATTATAAAATATAATAATAAAAAAATTAATGTCATTGAATTTACATGGGAATTTATATAAACCTCATTATAGAATATTGGTGCATAACATAATGTATGTCTCAACAAAAGAAAAATGACACAAAATTCCATTACATTATGAATTGACATAAATAATTCCCATTAAAACCACATATATAATAAATATAAGTCTATTAAAATCTATCACTGAAACATATTTATATATATAATTAAATATATGATTTTCTTATGACTTTATATTACCTTTTGTTAGCAATTTTGTGTTAAAGATATGTATTATGAAATATCCACTTTGTTTTTTGTATATGTTTTGACTTTTTATTCATATTCCAATTACATATGTCATGATTACATAATATAAATTACATAATCCATGAAATAAATATAATATAAATTATGTGTAAATATATTTATAATAATCCCAAAAAAAATTTATAGGACATGAAATACACTCTTCATAGAGATGGTAGGTCATATGTATGCTTGAAGGTTGTTTTTCATTCTCATATAGGTATGAAATAAAGAAAAATAAATGATATATTATAATTATATATTCTTTTTTATTTAATATATATCACATATTTTTAATAAACTCATCTATAATACATTCTATTCAATGTATGAATGAATCACATCATTCACGAGTCAATAGTCCTTCATACACATGAACAATGCTATCATATTCCCATAAAATGGAAAGCATGATGTTTTGTTTGATATAAAAATTAAATAATAATAATAATAAAGTCGGTATCATAAATATCTTATTGATACATTATTTCCATCACTATTACTGACCTTTAGAGGTGATTGAAGTTTGTGTTGATGTAGTTGGTGACCATAATATAAAAATATATATATCTGTGTGTAATATAAATATTACATTACATTATCATAATATAAAAATAATTTATGAGTTTTGTGGAAGTAATAAAACAAAAATGTTCGTTGTTGATTGTTAACTCTATAGTAAGTATCTTCTTTGGTTGGCACCTAACAGCATACTTGATTGAATTTGTGATCAAATGATGGATTATATTATTAGGAGAAGGAATTATAAAGGTTTTCTGGTAATTTCATGGGCTAACCAAGATGGTTGTTAAGGTGTGAAGGTAGAGGGAATGGGGGTGGCCTTTTAAAAGAGAGGTGAGTGGCACTATAGATTTTTTTTTTCAAAAACAGAATTCCACACATGTTTTTTCCAATAAAGAAGATCCAATAAGGAAAAATATCAATAAAAGAATATATGTGGTCTCAATATGTCCATAAAATAAGTTTTTAATATTTTTTGGATCGTTTTTACACCATATATTCTATTATTAACCAATAAGTAATCTTTTTTTACCTTAATCAGAGTAATTAGTTTTATTTAATTTTAGTAATCACATTGGTATAAATTAAATTAAATTTATAATAAATTATAAATTATTAGGATTAAAAATATAGAATCAGTTTTTCCTATTTAAATTCATATAAGCGGAATTAATTAATTTAAAATTAATCCCATAGTCTTATCAGAAACAAAAATTTCTAATGTGAAAAAAGAGAAAACGTTTACAACGTTTTTATACTCAATATCACTATGAAATTGACTGAAATTACCTAAATTGGATTTATATATTTATAATTTAACTACATATACATTAAAAATAATTTATAAAATAATTTAACTATATAAATAATTGTTATGAAAAGTATGTTTTAAATTAAAATTTAGCACTTTTGACTATTCATCCAAAATGAATCATTTAAAAAATCCAGAAAATTATCCCTAAGAAAATTATGTAATTATGAATTCAAAAATGATTTTTATTTTATCAAATTAAATTTCCTAAACATTAATATATTAATTTTATTCTTGATTAGAAAAGATTTAAAAAAATTGAACATATTTTTTTGTCATAACATATAATGACTTTATTAAAATATATTGATTTCATTTTCAAATGTTTTCCTTTATTTAAAGAAACTATACATAATATTTAAAAACTTTTTGTTAAATTCCACATTTATATGTCTAATAACTAGGTTATAATTGTAATATTTAAATAACTATACTAATAATATATCATTATTTTCATAAAACTATCTTCCAGGTGTAACACGCGCTGAGAATATGTTACATATAGAGTATGAATAACACGGTTTAGTTTGAAATGAAATCCATAATATAAAATTAATTTATTAAAAATGGAAAATAAAAACACAGGTTGTCAGGTTCTACTCCCCTTAAAATGAATTTCTACCAAATAAATTCATCACATTGATAGAAAAAAATAAAGATACTTGAACCTCGTCACATCATCTAGTTCCCACAATGATTCTCATATTGGTGGGTTGACCACAAAACATTTACCTTGTGAGAATTAATTTTTTCTAAAACAATCACTATATGTTCTATAATATCCACTAATTTTCATCATAAGAAAATTCATGAACTATAGGTATGGATTTTGATTTTAGTACATGTGAAGGGCCTGGTATGTACATACTCAAGAGAGATACCTGGAGAATATCACCGAATTTAGGTGGATTTTTTGGAAGAACCATGAAATAGGTGATAATGATAATATGATTAATAATTTCGATGGGACTGATTCACATAAGTCATAGATTCAATTTTTATGATATATCATATCCTTCTTCCATGGGGGAATTCTTAGAAACACATTATCACGAACTTTAAATTCTATAACGCATCGATGATTATCATAAAATATTATTCTACCAAATTATATATTCAATATTATAATACTAAATTGATCAAACCGTCTCATTCATTTGTTTTACTATCTCATGTTCCAATATCATTCTTCCTCCCACATAATTCTAGGACATTGGAGATCTAAATTTAATCTCATTGAGGAATTCATAAAGATCTAAATGAATTCTATATTGAATGTTATTTTTGTAAGAAAAATAATGTAGAGGATGGTGATGTTCTCAACCACCTTTGATATAAAATGAAAGATAACAATAGCTTATCCACAAGGGTTTGAATTGTTCTTTCAGATAGACCGTCTATTTGAGGATGATAAACAATGCTTAAATTCAAATCTATCTCAATGACATAATGGATAATTTTCAATAACATTGAAGTGAACCTAATATCCCTATTAGATATAATGGAATTTGGTATTCTATAAAACCATACTGGTTGATTAATTTATATCCTGATATTCAAATCCAGATGTAATTATTATTTGATAGAAATTAAGCGTACAGACATAGTAAGGTGATTGGCTACAATCCTTAGTGTAATTATCCCATCAGATGTTTTGAGGAGTCTAATTGAAAATTCATTGTGATTTTCACCCATTTAAATTATTTTATGAGTAATAAAAGTAATAACCCCCTAGACGTTTTCCTTTCATCCTCAACTTGTATTCATACCAAGAACAAAGTTAAAAAATCTATCATATCCCACTTTATTCATCCCATTAGAGTTAATCATTCAAATAATTATACATCTTTATACATTCAAGATGAATATAGAATGAAGAACTAGTTGAATCTTCTAACAAATCCTTTTACAAATCTGTTATGGATTGAATTTATAAACTATTCATGAACATTATCATTCTATCATGGTCAAGTTTAAACTCACGAACCTTTCTAATCCTCTTTTTCAACACTATAATTTCTTTCATACACATTTTAATCATCATGGGGATAGATGGTTGAACATTCCATTGAGAGAGATAAAGATTCCCCATAATTTTGGATTTTTGGATCCACACTTTAAAAATCTAGAAATATCAAATATAGTGTGATCCATATCATGGATAATCTATCCTGTTACATTTGACTTGAAGTGTCGGCCACCTATTCAATTTCCAAGGGTGGTAATGTATTGGGAAATCACAATCCTTAATAAACTCTAACAATCCTCTCTGGCTAAAGTTCAACTCCTTTTAAGTGAATATATTCTAAAAAATATATGATTGGTATATATGTCACACATTTCTGCATATATATAAATTTTCAATGTCTTTAATGAAAAAATTAATGTAGTTAACTCCAAAGCATGTGATAGTTTATTTTTCTCATGAATCATCATTTTTAAGAGTCATAGGCTATAAAAATGTTATTATATATAATGAAAAATCCAAATACTTTATTATATATATCACTATAGATTAGAAACCCTTATACATTATAGGGTAATGTAAGCACATGTGTGATGAATAGCCTTCTGTGAAATTCCTTGAAATTTTACTATCCAGGTGAACATACGACCCTTTCAAGTTAACATGGTCATAGGTTTAGATATTACGGAGGAATAATCCATATACCATTAATATTTTCCATCTAAACTGTGTAATCTATTGATCTCACTCACCATGGCTGGTATGGTCCAACATTAAATGGCCTTCATCTTTGATGCATTGACTAATATAACCTCTACTAAAACAATTGGAACATTAAATAATTTATAAAAACACATGAGATGTTTTACTAAAACAATTTTTACATGGGGTTATACAAGTCCGATTTTTGACCATAAATATTCATTAGAAATTTAAAAATATTTTCTACATCATGATAGTTTTTTTATAATTTTTAGACATTAAATAAGTTAAATTATTTATGACATCATGATGATGCAGTGATGACCTCATTATTTAACGATTTAAATAAAATGGAAAGATAATGTAAAATATAAGATCTACACATGTCCAAAACCCATTGGATGGGTTGATTTCAAACCCTTATCACCTTATCCTCAAAACACATAAATTTGGGACCATTAAAATCTGAAACGCATTCTAAAATAAAGTAACATTTCCTTACATTCCAAGATTTCCCCTCCTCTCCCCTTATAAAAGGCCCCCACCTCTACCTCCTTACCCACACTTCCGAAGCTTTTGGCTCGGCCAACCCTGGACCATGTTGTCTCTACACATCCCTATCTAACTTCTTGAAGCCTCACATTGGGCAGAAGTCTTCCCAAGGAAGCCTTTGAGCTCAAACCAAAGGGAGTTACCCGATTTTAAGGTAATGTCTTCACTTGTGTTCTTTTGTTTCATTTTGCTTCTCCAACCCCCTAAACTCTTTTTATTAATTTTTTTGTAACAAATCCAGTATCTCCAATATACTAGTATTTTTTTATAAGAAGCATTAGAGCTACACTAACACACACCTACATCAAATGGTTAAAGAACATACTGTTTCTGTGGATGGTGAATTTCTGCCTCACGAAACGATGATTATTCAACACTCATATAACACCTTAAAAGGTGGCCATTAAGATGTCAATATATTTATATATGATATATAATATGTGTAAGTTTTACTTAAGCTTCTGTATTTTTCTTTTTTGGCATACCATTATGGTTTCCATTGTGGGTAAACACGAAAATTTCATTTTACGAAGTGCGGACTACCACCCCCTCAAAGTGATTTGATTCGTTAATGCCATATGTGGGATGTATAAAGGATGTATTTAAAGTTATTATATATGATTTATGTTACATATAAATGATGAATATAATTCTGGAATTAAAATATACATACCTCTCATTTAGTTTTAATTCCATTAATATGACATAGAAATTAAAGTAGCATTCATGCGTACGTACGGCTTACCGTCTCCATGAACGGTGCATTTCATTTCTTACATCTAAATGATTATGTAATATTATAAATACATGTATATTATGGATATATATTATATATATGATATACAAATCATGAATATCATTCTGGATATAATGAACCTTTGACCACACGAACAACATGTAATAGTAAGAAGTCCACTTTCGACTTAAGAACCAAATATCGACAAAACAAACATTATTAACTTAAATGATTACATAATGTTTATAACATGGAAATAAGTAATATAAAAGGAATAATTAAATTGAAAAAGGTTCTTAAGAAAGTATAAATTAACTCAAGTTTATTATTAAGGATGTTAAAGAACGATCGAGTCAAGTCGGACCCGAGGTAAGGGATCCTACCCCACTCTTTCTTTTTAAGTACACTCTTTTATGTCATTTCTTCTAAGCTCAGATTTATTATGTTTGGGGATGTTATTTTATATTTCTAATACTTTAATTTTTATGTTCATATTATGAGAGACCCTATTTGATCTCATAAATCCATTTTTGGAAATTTTAAGTGGTGCTGTTAGGCTGCCGAGTTTCCGTAAGGGATTTTTCATATCACTTTTATTCTCGTGACATTTATGCTATGTTTGCCACTATTTCCTTTTAGTTCTGTATGTAATTCCCATTATTATACACTTTTTTTAGTATAATTTCATTTATGGGTATTTACATCTTCATTTTATGACCCTTCTTCCATGGGGTGTACGTTTCGAAAGTTACCTAACTCGGTAAGTGGACCATTCACCCTCCTCTTTTTAAAAGACTTATTTTGTTTTGTCTTTTAATTAACATAATATTATGTTGGGATATGTTCTTCTATATCCTTATTTATGTAAATTTTATTTCCAAGTTATGAGATACGATTTTCTCTCTCATCAACTCATTTTCTGAAATTTAAAGTGACATCGTTAGGCTGTCGGATTTCTGTAAGGGAACTTCTTAACCCACTTTCAATTCATTGGGTTACACCTCTAATTCTTGATTTTATTAGGCCAAGATTATGTGTGGAATCTCTATGTTGTAATTTACACAAAACTATTTGTGGATATTGTATTTCTACACATAAGCATCTCATTGAAAATTTCTTACGAACTTGTATGGGAAATTATAACTCAATCTCATTTCATTGAGTTAAATATCTATGTCCTTGGTTTTGTTTTTACAAGATTATGTTTTAATCACCTATGATTGTTTCACACATAATATCCACTTATATTGGGTGTATTTATATTTCTCACACATAATTATGTGATAGATTTATCCTTAATTTAACGATACCATCTTTATAATGGATTTCATCTGAATTTACATTTCCATTGAGACTTTATTTTTGTTATGCACCAATTCACTCTTATATGGTGTGTATACTATCCTTTGACATATTATATCATGAATCCTTTTATTCTCATGATATTATAAAGCTCGGATTACATGTTATTCCACAATTATTTTTATTCAAGAATCTCTCATTTTGTTAAAAACTCTTTAACAAAAATATCATATTAAATGTTTTAAAGATTCATTATTCTAAATATTTATCTTTAATGTCCATGTTTTCAAAATGGTTTTCAGTATTTATTTATATGGACATTAATGTTTTAAAATTATAATTCCAGTAAAAGCTTCAAAGTGGTCTAGGACACTTTGATTAAAAAATCACTTTTAAATGATTTTTGAAAATGGATTGATTAATTCAATATCTTGGAATTACTTATTTTGATTGAAAATGAAATGTTGTTATTGAAATGATTGTATTTTCAATATTTTATGTGTAATGATGGTACTTAGACAATTTTCGAGTGGTTACGTGATAAACCATATGACGGGTGGTGCCGTGAATACCAGGACGGGTGGTTACGTTATAACCTCAAATGCATTGGGTATGGAAGTCGTCCGTAGGGCTATTACATTAAGTGATATGTGTGGAAGTCGACCATATGATTATTCCATTTAAGTATGTTTATTTCCCAAGTTACCTTTATATGTTATGTGTTCTTTATATGGGTTTTATGGTAATATTTTGGTTACAAAAGGGTAATTAATGGTCTTTTATTCAGTGAAGATTTTTTTACTACTTCATAAAGGTGAAAAGTATTACTTTGATAAAGTATTCATGGTTTACTGGTTGTTTTGAAAAAACTAATAGTTTTCCTTCTTTGTGTATCCTTTACTGAGCTTTTTATGCTCACCACATGTTTTTTAAATATTTTTCACATGACTTAAAGTTGAATAGGGTCAAGGATGGGATCAAGGAAAAGTCATGCTATCTAAAACATGGAACTAGACATGTTTCTTTTTAAGAGTTTTTATTTTATGGAAATTTAGTAGAAGTGACTACTTTGTAATCTTTTGAGATGTAATAGTTATGTACTAATTATCTATAACTCTAAATCTGAAAAGATCCTCGAGGTGAATTATTCATTTAATTCAATATTAAGTAAGTTTTAAGGCTGGGGCCTTATAGTTGGTATGAGAGGTCGGTTTATATAACTTTAGAGGTTAGGGTATTCTTTAAGAATAAGTGACATTACCATAATGGTTAGGATTTCAGAAAGAGACCTAGTTTTAGATAAAGTGAATGAGTAAGTATATCTTAGTGTTTACCTTCATCATTAGTACATGATGGTTTCGTTGATATACTCACACTGACATTTCTGTTTTTAGTGAATGGATGGATCTAGTAGGCACCAAAGAGAAAACAGGTTTGAAGGAAACTATGGTGGTTCTCTGATTAAGATACTGGATGAAATGGGGTATTCAATGAGGAAACTCATGGTTGTTCTAAACCAACTATCAAGGAGTCATGATCAACCACTTGAACCTTGGTATGTTCTATAATGCATCATGTACGAGATGACCAATCGATGTGGAAGTTCAGGTAATAATTATAAAGGTAACCATTAGAGTTTATTTGATCCTTACTCTCAAGGTAATTATGGGTTATTATATGTTATAATGGAAAATGAATTTCATGAGATAAACTTGAGGTTAAAATATGTTATGATCATTTTTGAAGATTTTATCTCGTTTTGGGGAATGTTTTAAGAATTATATAGTTTTGGAAAAAGGACAAGACGCAGACCGTGTGACAACATGTCGTGTCGGACAAAGCTGCGGGAATCGAACCCACAACCAAAGTGCGACTGGTATTTATCACCTACCACTAGACTACGTGATGTCCCTGGTTAGTTTGACTGATAATTTTTAGTTAGATGATTTTATGAATCAAGAGTAAGTTTATTTTGGGTTATCTTTGGAAATGATTAACCTATCATCAAGGATATGAGATTAGGTTAATTACTTTTCAATATGAGAATTTAAGAGAATCTGATGTTATTTGGAGATAAAAGTTAATTTGTACATTGGAAGACTATGTGACTAAATCCTTCAAATATTTGGGTTTCCATCTTAGTTTGGTTTACTTTGAATAATTTTATAGACAAATTGTTTATCAAATGGTCCCCGTTGATTATTGGGTTTTGTTGGACAAATTTTAGAGATTAAGAATATATTTTCTTTTTATTAAGGTTTATCATTTTCTGGATTATCTGATCTTGTACTAACCATTTTGGTTTTGGTTTTGGTTTCGGTTTTGGTTTTGGACGAAGTCTAAAGACATGGGAAGTATATAGTTCTCTTTTTTGGATTAGGTGATTCTCTAGAAGTTGATTATAGTGAACAAGTCTTCTTAAATGCTTGTCTTTTGGAGAAAATATGAGTTTGTGTAAGATATCTAATAAATGTAGAAAGTCAACATGATAAGTAATTATGTTTCCTTTTGAATAAATTCCTCAATAAAAAAACAAAAATGTTGTCTATTAACTTTTCCTACTGGGGAATCGAATACCGTTTAACCCATCACATGTTTGTTATTTTCTTGTGGTTAACTTTCTCCTAAACATGTTTTCTATCACACTCCATCAGAACATGACCTTATGTTTTCTCCTCCATCTCAATGTTTTCCTACATGGAATCCTAGTTTGGGTTAACTCGGGTGACCTTTGTTCTTCTCTTTCTTTCTTTCAAAGTTGTTGTTTTACCGACTCTTGTTCGGATGTGGGACTTTCAAGGATGTTTCCGAGCCCAATTTTAAAATTATGAGGACGCAATTCCCAAAAGGTGGGAAGGATGAACACCCCTGGTAAATAATGAATATGAAATTTTTATATTTATCCATATTTTTGAATAAAATATTAATATTACTTTAAAGAGGACGCTATACTCGATGGCGTACCCAATATGCAACAACGAGTTTCTTGGGAATCTTACGTTGCACTCTAATAATAAAATAATATTATTTTAAATAGTAGTTAACGCCTAGCCGTTGTAATGGCGGTAATGAATAGAACATACTACAAAATGATTATATATGTTTGTCAAATATTTTTACTTTTTACAATAAATGTTAGAGGATTAAAAATGCGAATGAATCCTATTTTAAGCGTAAACATTCTAATATTCTTTAAAAGGTCAATTAACCGCCTTTTGATGGAGAACTTCTTTTAAATCCACTTTTTGACATTTTTATGTGTTATATTTGACAAAATAAAATTAATCTTTAGAATCGGGACATCAAAATTCACATTGTGTAAATTTTTGGTATTTTTCCGAAAAAGTTAAATTTTTAATGAATAGTGAAAATTGTTGTATTTTAATTCAAAACCTCTTTTTAATCTAATTTATTTATATGATTAGATTATCTTTTTAATTCGTTTTAAAGTTAAATTATATTATATTTTTACCATTTAATCCAATAGTGGTCGTTGGAATTAATTTCACTTTGAAATCGGACTTAAACTAGTGTCAATATTTTGATACATTTTGTTTCATAAAAACACGCTATTTGTTTTGACATCGGGAATTAATTATTAAATTAATTAATGAAACTTATATGTTTTTAATTTCTTAAAATTGATATCATTTTTGAATTCGGAATATCAAATATAGCTTAGGGTGAATTTTTGGTAATTTTCTGAAAAACTTCAATTTTTGATGAATAGGGAAACCACTAAGTGGTACTTATAAAAACTGATTTTCCGTTTAAATGAAATTTTTCCACCTTTGTGTTTTGAATTTAAAAAATCCAACATACATAGTTTTCATTAAGAAGTAAAATTTGGTTCAATGGGATTAAAATAATTTTTTGGTGAATAGTAACTTATTATGTTTTTAATCGCGATTAGAGGTAATTAGTGTAGTTTAAGGTCAGAATAATGTTTTAATAAAATTAAATGACCTAGACACATGTCCTACCCACATTGTATGTGTCATGGTCGACCAAGAAAATCCATGGGTCAACTTTGGGACCCCATGGAGCCACTTTGGTTGTAAAATGACATAAATACCATTTTATTTAATGTTAAAGTAAAAATGACACACACATGAGATGTTTTACTAAAACACTTTTTACATGGGGTTATACAAGTCATATTTTTGACTATAAATATTAATTAAAAATCTAAAACAATTTCCTACATCATGTTATTTTTTTTATAATTTTAGAGATTATATAAATTAAATTATTTATGACATCATGATGATGCAGTGATGACCTCAATATTTAACGATTTAAATAAAATGGAAAGATAATGTAAAATATAAGACCTACACATGTACAAAACCTATTGTATGGGTGGAGTTCTAACCCTTATCACCTTATCCTCAAAACGCATCAATGTGAGACCATTAAAATCCGAAACTCATTCTAAAATAAAGTAACATTTCCTTACTTTCCAAGTGTGCCCCTCCTCTCCTCTTATAAAAGGCCCCCACCTCTACCTCCTTTCCCACACATCAAAACCCTTTGGCTCAGATAAACCATGCCTATTTTGTCTTTCCCCATCCCTCTCTAACTACTTGAAGCCTCACTTTGGGCATAAGTCTTCCCAAGGAAGCTTTTGAGATCAAACCAAAGGGAGTTACCTGATTTTACGGTAATGTCTTCACTTTTGTTCTTTTGTTTCATTTTGCTTCTCCAACCCACTAAACTCTTTTTATTCATTTATTTTGTAACAACTAAAGTATCTTCAATATACTAGGATTTTTTTATAATAATAATTCGAGATACACTTACACACACCAACAACAAATTGTTAAAGAACATACAGTTTCTGTGGATGGCGAATTTCTGCCTCACGAAACGATGATTGTTCAACACTCATATAACACCTTAAAAGGTGTCCATTAAGATGTCACTATATTTATATATGATATATAATATGTTTATGTTTTACTTAAGCTTTTTTATTTTTCCTTTTTTTCATACCTTTATGGTTTCCATTGTGGTTAAACACAATAATTTCATTTTAGGAAGTGTGGACTATCGCCCCCTCAAAGTGATTTGATTCGTTAATGCCATATGTGGGATGTATAAAGGATGTATTGAAAGTTATTATATATGATTTATGTTACATATAAATTATGAATATACTTCTGGAATTGAAATATACATACCTCTCATTTATTTTTAATTCCATTAAAATGGCATAGAAATGAATGTAGCGTTCATGAGTACGTACGGCTTACCGTCTCCATGAACAGTGCATTTCATTTCATACCTCTAAATGATTATGTAATATTATAAATACATGTATATTATGGATATATATGATATATATTATATCCAAATAATGAATATCATTCTGGATATAATGAACTTTTGACCACACGAACAACATGTAATTGTAAGAAGTCCACTTTCAACGTAAGAACCAAATATCGACAAAACAAACATTATTAATTTAAATGGATACATAATGTTTATAACATGGAAATAAGTGATATACCAGGATTAATGAACTTTAAAAACTTTATTAAGAAAGTATAAATTAACTCAAGTTTATTATTCAGGACGTTAAAGAACGATCGAGTCAAGTCAGACCCGAGGTAAGGGATCCTACCCCTCTCTTTCTTTTTAAGTACACTCTTTTATGTCATTTATTTTTTGATCATCTTTATTAAGTTTTGGGATGTTATTTTATATTCATAAAACTTTAATTTTTATGTTCATATTATGAGATACCCTATTTGATCTCATAAATCCATTTTTGGAAGTTTTAAGTGGCGTCGTTAGGCTGTCGAGTTTCCATAAGGGATTTTGCATCTCACTTTTATTCCCGTGATATTTATGCTACATTTGCCACTATTTCTTTTGAGTGGTGTATGTAATTCACATTATTATACACTTTTTTTAGTATAATTTCATTTATAGGTATTTACATCTTCATTGTATGACCCTTCTTCCATGGGGTGTACGTTTCGAAAGTTACCCAACTCGGTAAGGGGACCTTTCACCCTCCTCTTTTTAAAAGACATCTTTTGTTATGTATTTTAATTAACAAACAATTATTTTGGGATATTTTCTTATATATCCTTATTTTTGTAAATTTTATGTCCAAGTGATGAGATACCATTTTCTCTCTCATCAACTCATTTTCTGAATTTTAAAGTGACGCCGTTAGAATGTCGGATTTCTGTAAGGGAACTTCTTAACCCACTTTCAATTCTTTGGGTTAAACCTCTACTTATTGATTTTATTATGCCAATATTATGTGTGGAATCTCTATTTTGTAATTTCCACAAACCTTTTTGTGGATATATTATTTCTAAACATAATCATCTCATTGATAAATTCTTATGAACTTGTATGGGAAATCATAACTCAATCTCATTTCATTGAGTTAAATATCTATGTCATTGGTTTTGTTTTTACAAGATTATGTGTGAATGACCTCTGATTGTTTCACACATAATATCCACTTATATTGGGTGTATTTATATTTCTCACACATAATTATGTGATAGATTTATCCTTTATTTAAGGATACCATCTTTGTAATGGATTTCATCTCAATTTACATTTCCCTTGAGACTTCATTTTTGTTATGCACCAATTCACTCTTATATGGTGTGTATACTGTCCTTTGTCATATTATATCATGAATACCTTTATTCTCATTATATTATAAATCTCGGATTACATGTTATTCCGCCATTATTTGTATTCAAGAGTCTCTCATTTAGTTAAAAACACTTTAACAAAAATATCGTTTTAAATGTTTTAAAGATTCATTATTCTAAATATTAATCTTTAATGTCCATGTTTTCAAAATGGTTTTCCGTATTTATTTATATGGACATTAATGTTTTAAAATTATAATTCCAATAAAAGCTTCAAAGTGGTGTGTGACACTTTGATTAAAAAATCTCTTTTAAATGATTTTTGAAAATGGATTGATTAATTCAATATCTTGGAATTACTTATTTTTATTGAAAATGAAATGTTGTTATTGAAATGATTACATTTTCAATATTTTATGTGTAATGATGGTACTTGGACATTTTTCGGGTGGTTACGTGATAAACCATATGACAGGTGGTGTCGTGAATACCAGGACTTGTGGTTACGTTATAACCTCCAATGCATTGGGTATGGAAGTCGGCCGTATGGCTATTACATTAAGTGATATGTGTGGAAGTTGACCATATGGTTATTTCATTTAAGTATGTTTATGTCCCAAGTTACCATTATATGTTATGTGTTCTTTATATTGGTTTTATGGTAATATTTTGTTTACAAAAGGGTAAGTAATGGTCTTTTATTTAGTGAATATTTTTTTACTACTTCATAAAGGAGAAAAGTATTACTTTGATAAAGTATTCATGGTTTACTGGTTGTTTTGAAAAAACTACTAGTTTTCCTTCTTTGTGTATCCTTTACTGAGATTTTTATGCTCACCACAAGTTTTTGAAATGTTTTTCAAAGGACTTAAAGTGGAATAGGGTCAAGGATGGGATCAAGCAAAATTCATGCTATCTAAAACATGGAACTAGACATGTTTCATTTTAAGAGATTTTATTTTATGGAAATTTAGTAGAAGTGACTACATTGTAATCTTTTGTGATGTAATAGTTATGTACTAATTCTATAAAAACTATAAACCTGAAAAGATCCTCGATGTGAATTATTCAGTTAATTCAATATTAAGTAAGGTTTAAGGTTGGGGCCTTATAGTTGGTATCAGAGGTCAGTTTAGATAACTTTAGAGGTTAGGGTATTCTTTAAGCATAAGTGACATTACCATAATGGTTAGTATTTCAAAAAGAGTCCTAGTTTTAGATAAATTGAATGAGTAAGTATATCTTAGTGTTTACCTTCCTCATTAGTTCATGATGGTTTCGTTTATATACTCACACTGACATTTCTATTTTTATTGAATGGATGGATCTAGCAGGCACCAAAGAGACAACAGGTTTGAAGGAAACTGTTGTTGTTCTCTGATTAAGAGACTGGATAAAATGGGGTATTCAATGTGGAAACTCGTGGTTGTTCTAAACCAACTATCAAGAAGTCATTATCAACCACTTGAACCTTGGTATGTTCTGTAATGCATCATGTACGAGATGACCAATCGATGTGGAAGTTCATGTAATAATTATAAAGGTAACCATTAGAGTTTATATGATCCTTACATTCGAGGTAATTATGGGTTATTATATGTTATTATGGAAAATGAATGGCATGAGATAAACTTGAGGTTAAAATATGTTATGATCATTTTTGAAGATTTTATCTCGTTTTGGGGAATGTTTTAAGAATTAAATAGTTTTGGAAAAAGGATAACACGCAGACCGTGTGACAACCCATCGCGTCGGACAATGCTGCGGGAATCGAACCCACATCCAAAGTACGACTGGTATTTATCGCCTACCACTGGACTACGTGAAGTCCCTGGTTATTTTGACTGATTCTTTTTAGTTAGATGATTTTATGAATCAAGAGTAAGTTTATTTTGGGTTATCTATGGAAATGATTAACCTATCATCGAGGATATGTGATTAGGTTAATTACTTTTCAATATGAGAATTTAAGAGCAACTGATGTTATTTGGAGATAAAAGTTAATTTGTACCTTGGAAGAATATGTGACTAAATCCTTAAAATATTTGGGTTTTCATCTTAGTTTGGTTTACTTTGAAGAATTTTATGGACAAATTTTTTATCAAATGGTCCTCGTTGAACTTTTGGTTTTTTTTGACAAATTTTGGAGATTAAGAATAGATTTTGTTTTTATAAAGGTTTATCATTTTCTGGATTATCTGATCTTGTACTAACCATTTTGGTTTTGGTTTTGGTTTTGGTTTTGGTTTTGGTTTTGGTTTTGGTTTTGGTTTTGGTTGAAGTCTAAAGACATGGGAAGTATATAGTTCTCTTTTCTGGATTTGGTGATTCTCTAGAAGTTTATTATAGTGAACAAGTCTTCCTAAATGCTTGTCTTTTGGAGAAAATATTATTTTGTGTAAGATATATAATAAAAGTTCAAAGTCAACATGATAAGTAATTATGTTTCCTTATGAATAAATTCCTCAATAATAAAACAAAAATGTTGTCTGTTAACTTTTCCTACTGGGGAATCGAATGTCGTTTAACCCATCACATGTTTGTGATTTTCATGTGGTTAACTTTCTCCTAAACATGTTTTCTATCACTCTCCATCAGAACATGACCCTTTGTTTTCTCCTCCATGTACATGTTTTCTTACATGGAATCCTAGTGTGGGTTAACTTGGGTGACCTCTGTAGTTCTTTTTCTTTCTTTTAAAGTTATTGTTTTACCGACTCTTGTTCCGATGTGGGACATTCAAGGATGTTTCCGAGCCCAATTTTAAAATTGCGAGGACGCAATTCCCAAAAGGGGGGAAGGATGTAACACCCCTGGTAAATAAAGAATATGAAATTTTTATATTTATCCATATTTGTTAATAAAATATTAATATTACTTTAAAGGGGATGTTATGCTCGATGGCGTACCCAATATGCAACAACGAGTTTCCTGGGAATCTTACGTTGCACTCTAATAATAAAATAATATTATTATAAATAGTAGTTAACGCCTAGCCATTGTTATGGCGGGAATGAACAGAACTAACTACAAAATAATTATATATGTTTGCGAAATATTTTAACATTTTACAATAAATGTTAGAGGATCAAAAATGCGAATGAATCCTATTTTAAGCGTAAACATTCTAATATTCTTTAAAAGGTCGATTAACCGCCTTTTGATGGAGAACCTCTTTTAAATCCAGTTTTTGACATTTTAATGTGTTATATTTGACAAAATAAAATTAATCTTTAGAATCGGGACATCAAAATTTACTTTGTGTAAATTTTTGGTATTTTTCCGAAAAAGTTCAATTTTTAATGAATAGTGAAAAATGTTGTATTTTAATTCAAAACCACTTTTTAATATAATTTATATATATTATTAGATTTTATTTTGAATTGGATTTAAAGTGATATTAGAATATATTTTTACCATTTAATCAAATAGTGGTCGTTGGAATTAATTTCACTTTGAAATCAGACTTAAACTAGTGTCAATATTTTGATACATTTGGTTTCTTAAAAACACACTATTTGTTTTGACAACGGGAATTAATTATTAAATTAATTAATGAAACTTATATGTTTTGAATTTTGTAAAATATACATAATTTTTGAATTTGTAATATCAAATATAGCTTAGGGTAAATATTTGGTAATTTTCTGAAAAACTTCAATTTTTGATGAATAGTGAAACCACTAAGTGGTACTTATAAAAACTGATTTTCCATTTAAATGAAATTTTGCAACCTTGGTGTTTTCAATTTCAAAAATCCAACATACATAGTTGTCATTAAGAAGTAAAATGTGGTTCAATGGGATTAAAATAATTTTTTGGTGAATAGTAACTTATTATGTTTTTAATCGTGATTAGAGGTAATTAGTGTAGTTTAAGGTAAGAATACTGTTTTAAAAAAATGAAATGACCTAGACACATGTCCTACCCACATTTGATGTGTCATGGACGACCAAGAAAATCCATGGGTCAACTTGGTGACCCCATGGAGTCACTTTGGTTGGAAAATGACATAAATACCTTTTTATTTAATGTTAAAGTAAAAATGACACACACATGAGATGTTTTACTAAAACAATTTTTACATGGGGTTATACAGGTCATATTTTTTACTATAAATATTCATTAGAAATATAAAAATATTTCCTACATCATGATATTTTTTTTATAATTTTTATACATTATATAAATTAAATTATTTATGACATCATGATGATGCAGTGATGACATCATTATTTAACGATTTAAATAAAATGGAAAGATAATGTAAAATATAAGACCTACACATGTCCAAAACCTATTTTATGGGTGGAGTTCGAACCATTATCACCTTATCCTCAAACCACATCAATGTGGGACCATTAAAATCCGAAACGCATTCTAAAATAAAGTAACATTTCCTTACTTTCCAAGAGTGCCCCTCCTCTCCTCTTATAAAAGGCCCCCACCTCTACCTCCTTACCCACACATCCAAAGCATTTGGATCGGCCTAAACCTGCCCATTTTGTCTCTACCCATCCCTCTCTAACTCCTTGAAGCCTCACATTGGGCAGAAGTCTTCCTAATTAAGCTTTTGAGCTCAAACCAAAGGGAGTTACCCGATTTTAAGGTAACGTCTTCACTTGTGTTCTTTTGTTTCATTTTGCTTCTCCAACCCCCTAAACTATTTTTATTCATTTCTTTTGTAACAACTACAATATATTAAATATACTAGGATTTTTTTATAAGAATAATTAGAGCTACACTTACACACACCTACATCAAATGGTTAAAAAACATAATGTTTCTGTGGATGGTGAATTTCTGCCTCACGAAACGATGATTGTTCAACACTCATATAACACCTTAAAAGGTGGCCATTAAGATGTCACTATATTTATATATGATATATAATATGTTTATGTTTTACTTAAGCTTCTGTATTTTTCTTTTTTGGCATACCTTTATGGTTTCCATTGTGGGTAAACACGATAATTTCATTTTAGGAAGTGCGGACTACCGCCCCCTCAAAGTGATTTGATTCGTTAATGCGATATGTGGGATGTATAAAGGATGTATTTAAAGTTATTATATATGATGTATGTTACATATAAATGATGAATATAATTATGTAATTAAAATATACATACCTCTCATTTAGTTTTAATTCCATTAATATGACATAGAAATGAAAGAAGCGTTCATGCGTACGTACGGCTTACCGTCTCCATGAACGGTGCATTTCATTTCATACCTCTAAATGATTATGTAATATTATAAATACATTTATATTATGGATATATATATATGATATATATGATATCCAAATCATGTGAAGTGCACTATGTTGCATTTGTTGTCAATGAGGTATGTTGTTATCAAGGAATGGATGGATGTCAAGGAGTTTCAATATGTGAATGACAAAGGATGTGATGGTATTGGTGATGAATGGAGGATGGCCATTGTGTTAAGATGAATTTCACTTAGGAGATTAACTAAGTGGCATAAGTGTTTATGGTTGAAACATTCATCCATGTTCATATCAGACGATTGTAGAGCTGATCTTAATGCTTCAATACTTGTATCAAGATGATACTAAGTTACACCACTTGAAGAATGGATGATGATGGAGCATCATCATTATATCTGACGATTGTTGAACTAGTATTTAAGTTCAAAGAACTTGTATCACGTGGATACAATGTCACAACAATGTTAGAAGACCATGCATTGTCTTCACAATGCATGGGGAGTTGAAGATGATCCATCCACAAGTTCTAAGTGGATGAAGTGGTTTAATGAAGTCCATGCACTATCACTGAGTGCATGTGAATTAGAAGATGATCCAACTTAATCTCTGATTGGATCAATGAAGAACATGTTGCAGAATTATTTGATTCAGGAGCTTCGGTTGAAGATGAACCTTCGAGAATGTCACTCCTAAGTGAAGATTAAATATTTGAGAGGAATGGAGGAATTCTTAAGAAGAAGAGAAGAGAAGAAATGAAGAAGGGAGAATGGATTAGAGGAAGATGTGGCATTTGGAATTTGAACTTGGTCACTTTGTTTTTAAACAAAGGACTTGTTCTATACTCAGACAAAAAATTAGCCACCAAGGGTCAGCCTTAAGGGTTCAACCCCAAGGCACATGTGGGACTCGAGGTCGCCACGCCCAAGGGGGATCCCATGGGGCCAGCCCGAGAGGCCGCAGCCGGGTGTAAGCTGGGGCCACGCAGAGGGTCAAGCCTGCGCAGCCGGGGCTCCAGAGCGTGTGCCCGTGTGTGCATAGTGGGCGCCAGTGGCGCGCCCGAGTGGCAGGGGTGGGTGCAAGAGCGCGCCCGCAGAGAGAACTCGGTGCGGGGCGGCACCGAGAGGGGAGAAGTTCAATTGCGGTGAAGGGGGGAGCGCTTGGGTGACAAACCATGGAAAAACCGGCCTCCGTTTCGATGTGGGACGCGGGATTTTGCCGCGGAGCGAATCCTGGCCGCTCGATCGATCGCGCGCCAGATCTCGACCGCACGATCGATCTCGTGCGAGATCTTCTGATCGCGGCCGTCCGATGTCTTTCATTCGCCCGATCCAACGGCCCGCAAGTTATCCTCTACCTCGAGCTCGGCCGAGGCACCTCCTGCAACGCCGCCTGAACCAGTGGCCCTCCGATGATGAATCTCGAGTTCCCGGCCACCGTTGTTCGAGCTGAAGGATCCATTGGGTTCGTCTCTACGTAACGAACATGATCATGCAAGAAAATGGGCATGCATGCAATGTTTGGAAGATTTCGAAAAATGCCGAGGAAAACGAAGTTTCCGAGGCTTCATGTGTTCGTGTTTTGCATGGTTTGGATTTTAATAAAGCCATGCATGCGTTCTAAGTCGCATGCACGTGAAGAAGATAAAAAATAATGAACCCGCGTTGAAACAGAGAAGAAATCAATATTTGAAGGAAATATTGAATTCCCGAAATCTTCAGGAGATTAAAAATATCTCACGTGGATGAACCGCCTCTCTCTTGCCTATAAAAAGAGAGGTCGAACCCTCGGTGAATTTTGCTGAAAACTTGAAAGAAGTCCCGTGAGAGTGCCTCTGTGCCTCACGAAGTTTGCTGCCCCGCGCAACCCACTTGTGTGGCTGATGTTCTCGGGGACACCCGAGGTCCCGAAGGAGTCCCATGTGCGCTTCACTTGCGCATCAGGAAGAGCTCTCTCTGCCCGCATACTTGCGCGGCAGGAGTATCTTGCGCGCCCGAGGTGCTCTTGCACTCTTGAGGCTTGCACGACCCGAGGCCGCATCACTTGCGCACCCCGCGGTTGGTTGAGCCTTGCACGGCTGCCTTGCACCCGAGGCCTTGCACGGCTCTTGTGCCTTGTGCACCTGCGCGACAATGGAGTAGAGGAGAGGCCGCACCAAGAACTTGCGCGCCTTCATATTGGCAGTGTGTTTGCAAAGTGAAGGAGGAAGGCCGAGACATTTTTTGTGTGTGCATGCTTGAAGAAACAAGTTGGGCCAGGCTTAGTATTTGTGTGTGCAAGAATAAGAAGGCCACAACACACCCCGTGTGTGTGCAAAGTGGGAGAACACCCTACGGGCAGTGGGTGTGCAAAGTGGAGGAAGGTCGGGCCTTAGTGCCTTGTGTGCAAAGTGAAGACCTCACATTGTGTGTGTTTAAGAATTGGAGAAGGTCGTATCCTTGGGTGTGTGAAAAATGAGGAAGGCTTGCACCTTGTGTATGCAATTTGAAGAACACCCTTAAGAAGAGGAGAGTGGCCAAATCAAGTGTGTGCAAAGTGAAGAAGTTGTGTGTGCAAAGTGAAGAGGCCGAACCTAGGTGTGTGCAAAGTGTATACACTTAGAATATGTGGAAGACTCTCACACTAAAGAACAACACACATTTATGTGTGTAAACAAATTGAACAAAGTGTGTGAGTGAGAAGGTGTGTGTGCTCAAGGTAATTACACCCTTTGTGGGTTTACTGCACCAAGAGAAGAAGAAGGGGAGTGCATGCTTTCATGCATGCACGTGCACACGTGAACAAAGATAAATCAGTGGTGTGCATTTGAGTTGTTCAAGACCAGGAGTTCTTGAAGTGTTTTGAGAAGCCATGCAATCGGTGCATGAGGAATCAGAGTTGCCATGCACTCAGTGCATGAAGTTGAATTGAAGTGAGACTGAGCCAGACTAAAGTTAAAGAGATTAGTTATCTGAGTTTTCAGTAGATTGAGAAGAGCATGATCAATAGAAGTGATCAGAAGTGCTGAGAAAGACCAACAGACCTTATCTAAGGCTGTTGAAGATTCTTGAAGAGAGAGGCCAGGTCATCCTGAGAAGAAGGAGATAAATCCTGAGCAAGACGAGAAGACCTGATCAAGTGATCAGAAGTGAAGAGCAATGCCAACAGCCTTTATCCTAGGCTGCTGACGATACTTGAAGAAGCTTGAAGTGAAGAAGAGCTACTCGTGTGACTCGAGGAGCCAGGAGAAGCCCCCTGTGAGACTCAGGGTGGAAGAAGTCTTCAGTGGGATTCTGGAGCAGGCCAGTGGGACTCTGGTAACATTGTGGGACGCAGTATAAAGACCCTCCTGTGGGACTCAGGAGAGATACAGTGGGACTCTGTATCAACCATTGTAATTCTAACAAGTTATAATGGAGAAACCATGTTGGGCGTATAACCAACATGGCAAGGACGTAGGCCTTTGGTGCCGAACCTTGTAAATCCTTGTGTCCTGTGCCTTTACATTTACCGTATCACTCGAGGAAAGGCTAAGAGACACAATAAGAGTGGATCGAGGCCTTAACAATCCATAGAGGTTTAATTGATAAAGAATCAATTAGTAAAAAGTTTTAAAGGATCACTGATTCACCCCCCTCCCCCTCTCAGTGATCACACTGATCTGGGCACTTCAATTGGTATCAGAGCGAGGTTCCCTCTAAAAGATCCAAGGGAGTCTATATGGAGTGCAGATTTGAGGAAATGAAAGAACAGCCACAAATGGAGATATCTACCAAGACTCTGAAGAACAGAATGAAGAAACAGGAAAAGAAGATGAGGAAGAAGGTTGTTGCAATCAGAGAAACTCCTTCTATGGAATGAAATGTGAATGTCACATCAGATGAAAATTCCTTTTATCATTCTTCTGATGAAGCCTGCTCTAGCTGTGATGAAGATGGAAGAAACAATGGTCTTCTAAATGCAATCAAATATCTTCAGAATACAGTCCCCATGTATGTGGCAATGTGTATAGATACAGACGTTCTTGATCTTCAAGAAGAAAAATTACAGCTAGAAGATGAAGCCAATTCTCTGGAAGTCCAATTGGCAAAAAGGGTTGGCATAACCAACACTCTCAGAAAGCTGGTGAAGGATAAAGATGAAACACTATCGCTTTGCAATGAAAGATATGAAGAAACTACTGAAGAATTGCAAACAAGCCTTTCTGAGAAAGAATTCTTTAAGACTATGGTCAAAGATGTTTTCCATGCACTGTAAAAGAGGCACAAAGTTTCAATGAATGTCAGAGATTCTCAACTTGAAGAAAAAGTAAACAGGGTGAAGGAGCTTGACAACTCATTGCTAGAAATGAAGAAGGTGCATGATGACCAGATGAAACTGCTGGTAGAAAATTGGGAAGGAAGGCTAAGAACTATTGAGGATGAGAAGAACTCCCTCAATATGAAATTCTTAGAACTAGAGGTGATATTGAAAACTCAGCAATCACCCAAAGCCAAAGCCTCCCAGTCAGCAGAAAGGAGAAATGTTTCTACTCAAGTATGCATTGAGCAGGATGATTCTAAAAGAAAGACATCCTCTAATAAAAGGGCAACAACTTCTAAAAAGAAGGTACCATCCATTTCATCTTGTACTAATTCTTCTAATTGTGTTTCCACAAAAAGTGCAGGATGGAAGAATAATTCCAAACAAGTATGGATGAAGACAATGAAGAAAGAAATCTCTCCTGAAGCAGCACAACAATTCAAGACAAGTACCCTACAATCAGAAGGAATCAAAAAGTCAAGATTTGTGGGTCAATGATGGTGTTGTAACAAGTATGGGAATTGTGCAAAGGATTATTGGTAAAATCCACTGAATTCCAAAGCACAGAGGAAGCCCATGCCTAGGGGGAGCAAGCCAGAAGGAAAGAAGCAACATCCACAGGTCCAGAGACATCTATTTACTGCTAACAGATTTGGATTGCTTGATAACATCTGGGATGTTTGCAAAAGTGGTCAAAAAGATACATGTCAATCTCCAACTGTATCCATAGCTAAAAAGAAGAAAATATCACAGAACCTGGCTCAGAAAGAATCCTTGGGAAGCAAGCATAAGAAAAGGGAAGATTCTCCCAAGAAGATTATGAAAAAGGAATAGAAGACCTTGGAGTCTAAATCCAAGAAGGGTGATGCATCCAGAAGGACCACCAAGACAACATGATTCTACTATGGAAAGAAAGGACATATCATGGATCTTTGTAAACAAGCCATGAAATTCAATAGAGGCAGACTGGACTCAAACAGACAATCAATCCAGATGAACCAGAAGGGATTGGTTGAAAACAAGTTGCCTAAGAAAGGTAGCTTGAAAGCATCGAAGGAACCATGTGGAACTTCCAGAACTGAGGCCACACTTCCAAGTGACTTACTAGTCATATGGCCTAATCAGTTGCAACTTGCCAGAGAGCTGAAGATAAAGCACTGGAAATAGCTAAGACAAAACAAAAGAAAAATATTTCACATGAAGATCAAGTTCTGTGTGTGAGTTGTAATCAAGCTGGACATACTAGTGATAAATGCATGATATTCATTCCAGCTCAGAAGGGATTCTTCAAAAGAATGAAGATTGCACCAGGAGACTCTAGTGCTCAGAAGGAACCTAGAAATAGAGGAGTCACACACAAAGAAGTTGAAGAGGTGTTGAGATCCACACCAGCACAAACATCATTGAAGATCAAATGTGCAAGTGTGAAGAATGGTGAAAATGGGACATCTCGGTTGAGAGAATATTCTCAACCTTGTTGTTCACATTGATGAACCAAGGAGGTTCCATCTTATTCCATTATACTTCTGGTATTTACATGTGCTAACATTGCAGGGAATTGAAGATGATGACCATTCTCATCTGGAGAGTGGTTTGGACAGAATGGAGTGCACCCCTTGAGGGGGATCCAATCTGTAGAAGATGGGATTCTGAGATTTAATACCATCTTGAGAAAAGTGAAGGTATTCCAATCATACTTTCATCCCTTGTTTCTTAATTTTATTCATCATGACAATTAAGGGGGAGTATTGATTGAAGGAAAATGGATGAAAGGGGAGCTTTATCTTTGCACTGAACTTTCTAATGAGTTTTGTGAAGTATGTGCAGGATTTAGCAATTTATTGTTATTTCTGAAAAATTTCAAACCCCTGGAAGCTAAGAATGATCTCACATGTATAGTGAAATGTGGACAGCATTGAAAAATCTTGGTTACATCACTCTTGTTTTCTACACCGGGTTTTCCCAAGTAGACTTAGAGTTGATTTACTAATGGTTCTTTGCTAAAGTGTACATGTGACATCATCCCTCTCTTAGAAATTTTCAAGAAGATTCTATTCAAAGGGAGGAAGAAATATTTTGAAGAGAACCACACCATACCTTTGCATTTGATTTCCAATAAGGGGGAGAAAATATTGGCACACATATTGGCACATTCATATGTGCAGGAATAGTGTATTGACAACAAATACAAAGGGGGAGATTGAAGTGCACTATGTTGCATTTGTTGTCAATGAGGTATGTTGTTGTCAAGGAATGGATGGATGTCAAGGAGTTTCAATATGTGAATGAAAAAGGATGTGATGGTGTTGGTGATGAATGGAGGATGGTCATTTTGTTAAGATGAATGTCACTTAGGAGATTCACTAAGTGGCATAAGTGTTTATGGTTGAAACATTCATCCATGTTCATATCAGACGATTGTAGAGCTGATCTTAATGCTTCAATACTTGTATCAAGATGATACTAAGTTACACCACTTGAAGAATGGATGATGATGGGGCATCATCATTATATCTGACGATTGTTGAACTGGTCTTTAAGTTCAAAGAACTTGTATCACGTGGATACAATGTCACAACAATGTTAGAAGACCATGCATTGTCTTCACAATGCATGAGGAGTTGAAGATGATCCATCCACAAGTTCTAAGTGGATGAAGTGGTTTAATGAAGTCCATGCACTATCACTGAGTGCATGTGAATTAGAAGATGATCCAACTTAATCTCTGATTGGATTAATGAAGAACATGTTGAAGAATTATTTGATTCAGGAGCTTCGGTTGAAGATGAACCTTCGGGAATGTCACTCCTAAGTGAAGATTAAATATTTGAGAGGAATGGAGGAATTCTTAAGAAGAAGAGAAGAGAAGAAATGAAGAAGGGAGAATGGATTATAGGAAGATGTGGCATTTGGCATTTGAACTTGGTCACTTTGTTTTTAAATAAAGGACTTGTTCTATACTCAGGAAAAAAATTAGCCACCAAGGGCCAGCCTTAAGGGTTCAACCCCAAGGCACATGTGGGACTCGAGATCGCCACGCCCAAGGGGGATCCCATGGGGCCAGCCCGAGAGGCCGCGGCCGTGTGTAAGACGGGGCCACGCAGAGGGTCAAGCATGCGCAGCCAGGGCGCTAGAGCGCGTGCCCGTGTGTGCATAGTGGGCGCCAGTGGCGCGCCTGAGGGGTAGGGGTGGGCACAAGAGCGCACCCGCAGAGAGAACTCGGTGCGGGGCGGCACCGAGAGGGGATAAGTTCAATTGCGGTGAAGGGGGGAGCGCTTGGGTGATAAACCGTGGAAAAACCGGCCTCCGTTTCGATGTGGGACGCGGGATTTTTCTGCGGAGCGAATCCCGGCCGCTCGATCGATCGAGCGCCAGATCTCGACTGCACGATCGATCCCGCGCGAGATCTTCTGATCGCGGCCGTCTGATGTCTTTCATTCGCCCGATCCAACGGCCCGCAAGTTATCCTCTACCTCGAGCTCAGCCGAGGAACCTCCCGCAACGCTGCCTGAACCAGTGGCCCTCCAAAGATGAATCTAGAGTTCTCGGCCACCGTTGTTCGAGCTGAAGGATCCATTGGGTTCATCTCTACGTAACGAACATGATCATGCAAGAAAATGGGCATGCATGCAAAGTTTGGAAGATTTCGAAGAATGACGAGGAAAACGAAGTTGCTGAGGCTTCATGTGTTCGTGTTTTTCATGGTTTGGATTTTAATAAATCCATGCATGCGTTCTAAGTCGCATGCACGTGAAGAAGATAAAAAACAAAGAACCCGCGTTGAAACAGAGAAGAAATCAAGATTTGAAGGAAATATTGAATTCCCGAAATCTTCAGGAGATTAAAAATATCTCACGTGGATGAACCGCCTCTCCCTTTCCTATATAAAGAGAGGTCGAGCCCTCGGTGAAGTTTGCTGAAAACTTGAAAGAAGTCCCGTGAGAGTGCCTTCGTGACTCAAGAAGTTTGGTGCCCCGCGCAACCCACTTGTGCGGCTGAAGTTCTCGGGGACACCCGAGGTCCCGAAGGAGTCCCCTGTGCGCTTAACTTGCGCATCAGGAAGAGCTCTCTCTGCCCGCATACTTGCGTGGCAGGAGTAGCTTGCGCGCCCGAGGTGCTATTGCACTCTTGAGGCTTGCACGACCCGAGGCCGCATCACTTGCGCACCCCGCGATTGGTTGAGCCTTGCACGGCTGCCTTGCACCCGAGGCCTTGCACGGCTCTTGTGCCTTGTGCACTTGCGCGACAATGGAGTAGAGGAGAGGCCGCACCAAGCACTTGCGCGCCTTCATATTGGCAGTGTGTGTGTAAAGTGAAGGAGGAAGGACGAGAAATTTTTTGTGTGTGCATTCTTGAAGAAACAAGTTGGGTCAGGCTTAGTATTTGTGTGTGCAAGAATAAGAAGGCCACAACACACCCCGTGTGTGTGCAAAGTGGGAGAACACCCTACGGGCAGTGGGTGTGCAAAGTGGAGGAAGGTCGGGCCTTAGTGCCTTGTGTGCAAAGTGAAGACCTCACATTGTGTGTGTTTAAGAATTGGAGAAGGCCGTATCCTTGGGTGTGTGAAAAATGAGGAAGGCTTGCACCTTGTGTATGCAATTTGAAGAACACCCTTAAGAAGAGGAGAGAGGCCAAATCAAGTGTGTGCAAAGTGAAGAAGTTGTGTGTGCAAAGTGAAGAGGCCGAACCTAGGTGTGTCCAAAGTGTATACACTTAGAAGATGTGGAAGACTCTCACACTAAAGAACAACACACATTTATGTGTGTAAAAAAATTGAACAAAGTGTGTGAGTGAGAAGGTGTGTGTGCTCAAGGTAATTACACCCTTTGTGGGTTTACTACACCAAGAGAAGAAGAAGGGGAGTGCATGCTTGCATGCATGAACGTGCACATGTGAACAAAGATAAATCAGTGGTGTGCATTTTAGTTGTTCAAGACCAGGAGTTCTTGAAGAGTTTTGAGAATCCATGCAATCGGTGCATGAGGAATCAAAGTTGCCATGCACTCAGTGCATGAAGTTGAATTGAAGTGAGACTGAGCCAGACTAAAGTTAAAGAGATTAGTTGTCTGAGTTTTCTGTAGATTGAGAAGATCTTGATCAATAGAAGTGATCAGAAGTGCTGAGCAAGAACAACAGACCTTATCAGAGGCTGTTGAAGATTCTTGAAGAGAGAGGCCAGGTCATCCTGAGAAGAAGGAGATAAATCCTGAGCAAGACGAGAAGACCTGATCAAGTGATCAGAAGTGAAGAGCAAGTCCAACAGCCTTTATCCCAGGCTGCTGAAGATACTTGAAGAAGCTTTAAGTGAAGAAGAGCTACTCGTGTGACTCAAGGAGCCAGGAGAAGCCCCCTGTGAGACTCAGGGTGGAAGAAGTCTTCAGTGGGATTCTAGAGCAGGCCAGTGGGACTCTGGTAACACTGTGGGACGCAGTATAAAGACCCTCCTGTGGGACTCAGGAGAGATACAGTGGGACTCTGTATCGACCATTGTAATTCTAACAAGTTATAATGGAGAAACCATGTTGGGGCGTATAACCAACCTGGCAAGGACGTAGGCCTTTGGTGCCGAACCTTGTAAATCCTTGTGTCATGTGTCTTTACATTTACCGCATCAATTGAGGAAAGGCTAAGAGATACAAGAAGAGTGGATCGAGGCCTTAACAAGCCATAGAGGTTTAATTGATAAAGAATCAATTAGTAAAAAGTTTTAAAGGATCACTGATTCACCCCCTCCCCCTCTCAGTGATCACACTGATCCGGGCACTTCATCATGAATATCATTCTGGATATAATGAACCTTTGACCACACGAACAACATGCAATTGTAAGAAGTCCACTTTCGACTTAAGAACCAAATATCGACAAAACAAACATTATTAACTTAAATGGTTACATAATGTTTATAACATGGAAATAAGTGATATAAAAAGAATAATTAACTCGAAAAAGGTTCTTAAGAAAGTATAAATTAACTCAAGTTTATTATTCAGGACGTTAAATAACGATCGAGTCAAGTCGGACCCGAGGTAAGGGATCCTACCCCTCTCTTTCTTTTTAAGTACACTCTTTTATGTCATTTCATTTAAGATCATCTTTATTAAGTTTTGGGATGTTATTTTATATTCCTCATACTGTAATTTTTATGTTCATATTATGAGATACCCTATTTGATCTCATAAATCCATTTTTGGATGTTTTACGTGGCGTTGTTAGGATGTCGAGTTTCCATAAGGGATTTTTCAGCTCACTTTTATTCCCGTGACATTTATGCTATGTTTGCCACTATTTCCATTGAGTGGTGTATGTAATGCCAATTATTATACACTTTTTTTAGTATAATTTCATTAATGGGTATTGAAATCTTTATTGTATGACCCTTATTCCATGGGGTGTGCGTTTCGAAAGTTACCCAACTCGGTAAGGGGTCCTTTCACCCTCCTCTTTTTAAAAGACTTCTTTTGTTATGTCTTTTAATTAACATACTATTATGTTGGGATATGTTCTTATATATCCTTATTTATGTAAATTTTATGTCCAAGTGATGAGATACCATTTCTCTCTCATCCACTCATTTTCTTAATTTTAAAGTGACGTCGTTAGGCTGTCAGATTTATGTAAGGGAACTTCTTAACCCACTTTCTATTCTTTGGGTTAAACCTCTACTTCATGATTTTATTATGCCAAGATTATGTGTGAAATCTCTATGTTGAAATATCCACAAACATTTTTGTGGATATATTATTTCTACACATAATCTTCTCATTGATAAATTCTTACGAACTTGTATGGGAAATCATAACTCAATCTCATTTCATTGAGTTAAATATCTATGTCATTGGTTTTGTTTTCACAAGATTATGTGTGAATGACCTCTGATTTTTTCACACTTAATATCCACTTATATTGGGTGTATTTATATTTCTCACACATAATTATGTGATATATTTATCCTTAATTTAAGGATACCATCTTTATAATGGATTTCATCTCAATTTACATTTCCATTGAGACATCATTGTTGTTATGCACGAATTCACTCTTTTATGGTGTGTATACTGTCCTTTGACATATTATATCATGAATCCATTTAATCTAATGATATTATAAATCTCGGATTACATGTTATTCCACAATTATTGGTATTCAAGAGTCTCTCATTTTGTTAAAAACTCTTTAACAAAAATATCATTTTAAATGTTTTAAAGATTCATTATTCAAAATATTTATCTTTAATGTCCATTTTTTCAAAATGGTTTAAAGTATTTATTTATATGGAAATTAATGTTTTAAAATTACAATTCTAATAAAAGCTTCAAAGTGGTATGGGACACTTTGATTCAAAAATCCCTTTTAAATGATTTTTGAAAATGGATTGATTAATTCAATATCTTGGAATTACTTATTTTGATTGAAAATGAAATGTTGTTATTGAAATGATTATATTTTCAATATTTTATGTGTAATGATGGTACTTGGACATTTTTCAGGTGGTTACGTGATAAACCATATGACGGGTGGTGCTGTGAATACCAGGACGGGTGGTTACGTTATAACTTCCAATGCATTGGGTATGGAAGTCGGACGTATGGCTATTCCATTAAGTGATATGTGTGGAAGTCAACGGTATGGTTATTCCATTTAAGTATGTTTATGTCCCAAGTTACTTTTATATGTTATGTGTTCTTTATATGGGATTTATGGTAATATTTTGGTTACAAAAGGGTAAGTAATGGTCTTTTATTCAGTGAAGATTTTTTTACTACTTCATAAAGGTGAAAAGTATTACTTTGATAATGTATTCATGGTTTACTGGTAGTTTTGAAAAAACTAACAGTTTTACTTCATTGTGTATCCTTTACTAATCTTTTTATGCTCAACCCAAGTTTTTGAAATGTTTTTCACAGGACTTAAAGTGGAATAGGGTCAGGGATGGGATCAAGGAAAAGTCATGCTATCTAAAACATGGAACTAGACATGTTTCTTTTAAAGAGTTTTTATTTTATGGAAATTTAGTAGAAGTTACTACTTTGTAATCATTTGAGTTGTAATAGTTATGTACCAATTCTCTAAAACTCTAAACCTGAAAAGATCCTTGATGTGAATTATTCATTTAACTCAATATTAAGTAATGTTTAAGGATGGGGCCTTATAAATTATGTGGGAGACATAGAATCAACTCTATCATTGAGAATTTGATAATACCTTACCTAGGAGAAGTGATAGATCATGGTGGATTTCATTGGAGAATAATAACTACCATTGATGATGCACAATGTATTAGTTTCATATCATGATCTTTGAGTAAAAAATTTATATAAACTGAAATCTATCCCCAAAGTTATGGATAGAGAGGTAATCAAAGGAACTATCTCATGGGAGAGGAATGAGAAATCATGATATAATTATAAAGGTAGTTTTCTTTATGATATACTAACCATAATATAAATTTGTATCCACTGATCAATGCATATATTGGATTTTGGTGCATCATCACATCACTATGTATATAATCCTTCAAAATATCATGTCCAAGTGAATAAATTAAAGTCATTTTATTTTTGTGTGATTTACATTCATTAATTTAATTGGATATTCATCATTAATAAAAATTATATAGTGCTTGATAGAGCATGTCTCTTCACACATGGATAAAAAATGTTTTGATATGCGAGGGTTAAATATTTAATGTGAATTAATATTTTTATTCTAATAGAACCCTAATTCAAATCCCTCTTAGAGTACCACATGCTTCTGGCTATAGCATTATAGTCTAAAAAATAACTTATCTTAGATAGATGACTCGAAAGAACCCAGTTATTAAACCAAGAATAGATAATTTAAAACATGATCTTAATCTTTATATTAGACATAATTCGGATGCATAATAAGGTAATATAGGTTTGTGGGGGTTCAGATCTTGTTTGAAGATCAGAACCCTGTATAGTGCAGAAAATCACTTGGACACATGGTTATTTTAAACCATGTGTCATATCCCACATGGGTCATTCTAACTGTGCGGGATTAGACAATCGGGTGAATCCGGGTGAACGATTTTTTCCTAACTATGTACTAGGGGACACATGCTTGTGAAAAAGCTGTAGAGATTTTTTGAGATGTTTTTTCATGGTTGTCACATGGTTTCCCTAATTATGTTTCCCAGCCTTGCTATATTCCCCTTCCTCTAACAGATGGCACATGGTTGGTGTACGATTTGTCCAACCATACAATCCAACCATGTTACCACTATTTTTTGGTGAAATTAAGAAAATACCCTTAATGAATTTTTATTTCATTATTCCTCTTCTTTTTCCCTCCAGCAGATAGCCACCCCTTATTTCCATTTTTTGGATATTTAAATCCCCTATTATATATAAATTTATCAAGAGATCAGATATGAACTCCATTTCAATCCTCATTAGTTTAATTGTATGTGTATCAGTATGATCTCGATTCCTTTTAAGTTGTTCATCATTTTTATTTCTATCGCTGATGGTATTTAGATGTATGCTCATCTCCACAATTTTCAAGGTATTTATCCATTATTTATATTCATTTTATTATTGGCCAAACTTGAGGTTGATATTCGATAACCACTATCATATGATTACAAGGTGTGTGGACTATATGTCATCCCCATGTTTCATCATTTTATAAATTTTCATTATTCACCCACACTGATTTCATCATATGGTCCCTATTTAATTTAATTTATTTTATTTTATAAATTATTAAAATGTCATAGAGCTTGTTTAAAAAGTGTTATCTATGAAATTGGATGTTACAAAGTTACTGTTATTGATCTCATATTGGATGTTTCCATATTTATTACTTTAGTGGTTGGACATGTTGGTTTCCGCTGCCGTTCTGGTGTTAATTGGTTAAAACCTTCTAATTTTAATCCCTTCATTTATTAAATTATCATATAATTGGTTTTTGACTATCCCTTGAGTATGTTTGTTTCACTTGACCCCTCTAAGCTATGTTCTTGAAATTAATAAATTGGTCTTTAAATGGTAACTGGAAAGTATATTATTGGTGTCACATATACAAGTATACTATAAATTAATGTCACATTATTTCTATTACATAGCCTACATTTTTAGTTTTATGAAACGTAATGGAGAGAAGCAAGTAAGTAAGTACAAAATCATATCAACAGTTCCATTCATATTTAGCCTAATCACATAAATGAAAGGAAATACTTTGAACAAAATTAATTTTTAAATGTCATCATTACAACATGGTATATTTTATTAAAAGAATTTATTATATAGTACCTATTTCATATGTTAATAACCAATATTGATGTAGTGTTTATACATAATCATTCCTTGGATTCCTGAGGGGATTTCTTAAGTAATAGTGGAATTTATTCCGATTCAAGGATGCAGGTTACCAGAGGTTGGATCCACCATTAAACCCAGTATTCATATATATATATATGGATTCGAAATATGAAATCATAGTATCCATCCATTATAATTTAGCTATTATGATTCCTTGGATATACTCCCTATATTCAGTTTGATGTCGATGGACATGAGGATCCAGAGTTACACCCATCGATCCAAGTTATTTCATACCCATTTAACCGTGGATGAAATCTGTGGACTCAAATAGATTTTAATATGGAGGGATTCATTGGATGATGACCCTTGTAGTACACTCTTACACATATATGTACGTCATTGGTAACTACTAATTTGGAATGACCCTGGATTTCAAGGATGAATTTCTTATTACCTTGGATCCATATCATTATTATCATTATTACAAGATGCCTTGTTATATCTTGGATTCTTCAGTAATATTATTATCATGTTATAATGTATATGTGGGTTTTATGTCACACGAATTAGGAATATAAATAGGAACTTAATTAATAAATGGAATGGATATATAATCAAACACCAGCTGGTGCTACAACATATTCTTGGGTATTTATATTGTAGTAATGTTTTAATTTTGTATATGAATGATTTTACCATGTGTTATTTTATATTACAAAGATTAGATATTATAGGAAAAAAAAATTGTAGAATAATAATTGTTTTCTCACACCCTATGAAAGACACCATTGTTACCCAGGCAGATTACATTTATACAGGTGTTTACAAATGGAAGTCTCCTGATTAGAACACTTGATTCTTTCTTATTTATGAAGGATCTTGGTAGCAGATGACTGATATGGATCTTGGGATGCTGGATAGTTTTTTTTATTTTTTGTTATTTTCTATAGAATTTTATGCATATTTCATTCAATCCATGTTTTATAGTTATATAGATACATGAAATGTATCATAAACCATTGTTTTTTATTATCAATGGTTTCAGTTGTTTAAAAGTCTAGTCTGATTCAACTTTTCCATCTGTTCATATTATTCTATTACTATTTACCTATTATTATGTCATCTGGTGAGTTCCCCATTGGTAATGAAGTCACAATCTCCCTAAAGACTCAACCAAGTCCCTCACTAGTATTCAACAGCGTCTCATGTTTAAAGATATGTGCTTGACGCCATGTGGAACACCAGGGTCAGGGAGCATTAAAGTGGAATCTAGGATCAGGGCCTCAAAAAGTTGTATTAAAGCATTCATTTCTATCATTACAGTTTGGAGACAATAGAAATAAGATATACTAACTTTTATGAAATTTGTTATATGTTGTTATTGGGTGTATCAAACCAATGTTTATGGTAACTGTCGGGTTTCCAGAAATATAATAATTGTTCTAATTTTTCTTATTATAGTTCATATCATTTCATTATTTGGTGATCCACATGATATGTGATGATTATTATAATTTTTGTGATTGAGGGAATTATTTCATCTTTGGCCCGATGATATGTGGGGAAGGATCATTATTTCATGCATCATCATAGGCACCTATAATTCACATTCCATGCATTTTCATTCTATATAGGTGTGTTTTAATTCTTGAAATTTCATTTTTAAATGTTATTTTTGGGTGATACTAGTTTATATATATGCATGTGCTTCAATTTTTCATTGATTGAGTGATTTATATTTTCATTTCATGAGGAAAATGGGTTCTCGTGGGATTATATGAGTAAATTTATGAGTTGATCTGTTAGAAATGAATTAAATGGTTGTCAATTTCAAAAATGTGTGGTATGAGACTAGATTCACTATGAATAGTGATTCATTTATAATGAAAAATTATGTAGGTAAATAAAAAATTGTAACAAAAAATCATCAATTAATAACGTTAAATGCTTTACAGTAAGTGATCGGGCATGGTTCTATTTAATTTTCATCTATTGGAACCCTCATAATTAATACTTGATCAGTAATAGATTACAAGACATATAAAAAAGTTATTGGGGTAGTATACAATGGGTATTGAGCCCTTTACTTAAGTTCTTCTTCTTTTATTTGTAGATGTATGCTTCAAATAATGTTCTGAGACATGTTTGGGGAATTTTGAGACTATTTATTTCATGGTGTCCCCATGTCATGTTCCTTGAGTGTGGTTTTGACAAAGCTCTATATATGCTAGTATCTAAGATTCCAGTCTTACATTCCAATAGTGACACATGTGGAACCACATGTTTGCTTGATTTGGTCATAGACACTCATCTTTCTGTGAGTTTCCTATATCTAATTCAATCCATGAAAGGTGATCCTTGATATAAACCTATGATGGTGGATCTTACACATGAGTTCTAGTAGCAGCATCCTACAACCTTCTTAGGGGATAGGTGTTCCCATAATGCAGAGTCTTGGCTAGAGGGAACCCTTTTAACTTTGAGAATCTTGGGATTCCACCAGACTGGTGGGTGAATCATTATACATATATGCTTCATTATTAAACCAATCAATGGTGTAATGTAATTACCCAAACTGGACACTATCAGGGCTTGTAATAGAAAGATTTTCAAATTGAATTCTATGATCAATTCATTCCTCAGGCACTGAGGGATAACTAATCAAGATAGTTCATGCTTTTAGAGTAGGGTGTTATGTTATTCATGGAGTTTTCTAAGTTTTTCAATAATTTGTACTGATTTTTACCAATTCATGTTAGTGATGAGACATTTCATGGTAGATGATTCCAAGATAGGCTCCACTATGCCATACATACATATGTGAATGTCTATATACTACTTATTTTTCCTGAGATATCCAATTAGGATCTTATAACTGAGTTAAAATTGAGCGAAGAAAACAGTACTTGGAATAGAGGGTCAGTGTGGTGGTAGTCCATTAGTTCTTCCACTAGAAGGATGTGATCCATCATATTTTTTCATCAGGGTACTGGCAATTAGAGTAATCATTCTATTATCTTTGTGGTGTATCGTCAATGTTGATGGATGGTGAATATGAAGCCTTAGAGTGATAGAGACTCTAGGGAATATTGTTCTTGTGGCCTTATAGGGAACCTTCATGGAATATGTTGGACCATTATATAATCTTTGAGTGGTGGAGGATCTACACCAGCTCCACCATCAGGGTATGGTTCTTCTCTTATGCATCAGACAGGGTGTTGGATTACCACCAATAGGATTGGATGAGGATGAGGTTAAAGCCACAATATCATGACATCTGATTTTCAGTAGTTTTGATGGAGCTGTCATGATCGTGGTATTTCTGCAACAACACGAGGTCATGGATTAGGTTAGTTGCATGAATTATAATCGATACTCAAGGATTAGAGTACAAGACTATCTATTGTACATGGTACTATTTTAGTATTATTTATTATAGAATCTACATTATTTCATATAGGTTCTTGACACTTTTTCATCTCTTTATCTATCACATAAATTCTTGGACTATAAATACATATAACATTGGTGTAATGAACCTGGATATACTGATGGCAGTATGGTTAGAGTGTATACACCATTGTAGGGACTACCACCATAAGGTAGGAATTTTATCTTTATTATGAGACCTCTATGTTCTCATGGTTATGGGATTATATTTCATTCATGGGATATGTTGGTTGGTCCCATATCATTCCTTTTATTATTTTTATCACCGCAGGGAATTTGTTATGTCTTTATAGGGAAGCAATTATCTACATAAGGATGAGTTGGATTTCTATTTCAGTAGAGCTAGACCAAATCATCATGGTCTACGTTGAGTGGATGCCAAAATTTCTAATCTTATCATGGAGGAGAAAGGTTTAGATAAGTATTAAATCAATATCGAAATATATCATTTCAAGGATGTCTTTCATGACAATTATAATGGCTTACATCCTAATAGATATGTAGAATTGATGATTTAGCTCAGTATTGTAGGAGCTCTAGAGTCCATTTCTCTATAAATAATGACACCTACCAAGATCCCAGAGCTCATGTAGGAGTTGTGGGATTTTGAGCCTAAAGGTTTAATATGACCTACCACATATTTTGGGGGTAACATTGGGATGTTCTCGTAGAATTTTTATAGGACCCTTAGCTTTTTTATGGAATAAATACAGTTGAATAATCTTATCATCATGAACTAGTATCTACATCCTTATATTGATTATCTCATTGACCAGCTCTGAGGAGCTAGGGGGTTTTCAATGATCAACCTGAGATCTGTATGTCATCAGGTGTGAGTGAGGACATCATACATGTATCATTAGCATTTCATAAAATTTATGGTTTAAATTAGTATCTTGTTATGTCGTAATATCTTATGAATGCACCTAATAATTTCATGTATTTTATTATTAGGGTTTTCCACTCATATATTGATTATTTTTCCATAGTGTTTGTGGATAAAATATTGGTGTGGTATCAAAATCATATAGACCATGCGAATCATCTTGAGATCAATCTATGTACACTGATAGAGAACCATATTTTTTGAAATATGTCTATGTTCCACTTATAGATTGAAAATTTTAATTTATTTCTTTATATAATCTCATAAACTGGAGTATCTCTAGACCCCTAGAAGGTTTTTTATAAATTTTCCTAGGAGAAACCCATGAATTTGTTTGATATGTAAAGGTCCTTGGGGATGTATGGATATTAAAATAATTTTATACAGGACATACCAAACCTAGTTTCACTGCTTAATAGGCTTAAATAGAATGTTGTTACGTTTTCGTGGTTGAAAGCGTGAGATAAACCTTTTCAAGAGATGAAACATGGACTTTTATTGGCACCAATTCTGATTATACTAGTTTTTGGATTAGGTTATATAAGGTTTTTTTGATTCATCAAGATTCAACCTATGAGTAGTGAAGATGTGCAGTGATAGATTCAATGTTTTCATATTTATAAATTTGAGGCCTTATGAGATAAATTACTCGATGGACAACCTCGATATTGAAGCAGTTGTCCATGACATCATACATTATTGGGGACACTATCTATTGGGTGAGTTCTTTTGGTGTATATGGGCCACAAGATCCTCCCCTATATATATAAACAATGAAATATGAATATTGGACACAAAATAATGGTCAAACATCTTCAGTAAATTGATTTTGAGGTTTCCTATATTCATGGAAAAGGAAATCTGGCAGCAGATTCACTAATTCAGAAGACTCAGGAAAATTATATACATGAAGCTAGTGGTGAATGTAAATTGATGGCCCCCTCATACGAGTTGAATATGTAGTTTAATGACATTCACAAGAATTATTACCCCTCATTAATGATAGTCACTACTTCCCTACATGAGGAGGTGATGAGTATGGAATTTTCTAGTCCTGATGGATTGGCTCTTTGTGAGAGTATTTCATATGCTGAGCTACCTCCAGATTGGTCTAGGGATATAGAAAATGCTTTCTATATACATGGACATGTCCGCATTCCTATTTATATGGGAGAGGAATTGATGTGTGTGTCCTATGGTTCTTAGTGGGTAGATCATCCAAGCAACACCAAGATGTATTGAGACATGTGAATCAAGTATTGGTGTCCATGGATGAAATGCCAGATATCATTCTTAACCCGTTGGTGTTCCACCAATAAGAAGGTGGAGTTGAATAACCAGTGACCTACAGGCTTTTTTACAGCCACTTCCAATCCCATAATGGAAATATGATGTTGTTTCCATGAACATTATAGTCGGTTTACCAAGGTCAGCTAGAAGTAGTGATGTCATATGGTTTTTCATTAATATACTGATGAAGCAGGTCCACTTCCTTCATATTAAGTATACATTTTTAATTAATGATCTATAGATATTTTATGTCTATGATATCATTAGAAAACATGGGTTATCATGTGCTATCTATTTAGATAGGGATGCTCATTTTACATCAAGGTTCTAGTAGGATATACAGAATGATAAGGGCACACAGTTGGTTCTTAGAAATGATTCTCACCCTCAGATAGATGGACTGTCGAAACGGGTGGAACATGTTCTATATGAAAAGCATCAAGAATGGGTTTATATTTTAGAGGTTCTTGGGAGAATCATATGCCTCTCATAGAGTTATACTATAAAAATATCTTCTAGGAATCAGTTCAGGGGATCCCTTTGAGGCCTTGTACGGTTGGTCATTCCATTCACACATGTGTTGGTGAGAGTAAAAAGAGGAATCCCTACTAAGTCCTTGTATTGTGTAAGAGAATGCATATAATGACACATACATTACATATATTGTTAGTACTTCAAAATTTAAGTACACTTATTACAATATATTACAAAACCATGAATGGACTGTATAGGTATAGTGTTTTTAGAAACTAGGAATCATAAACAACTGGTTCATAAAGCGTCTACACTATCTCCCATTTATTTCATCATATCTATAGTCCCTTTTGGAATATCTTACTTAATAACCTTCTTCCTGACTTGGGGAAAGAAAACATACAAAAGGGTGAGCTCAAATGCTCAGTAAGGGTAAACAAAATAAATATCAATCACATCATATTCATAAGAACATAACATTTTGAAAATCCTACCCTTCAAAAGAGATCATAATTTCATAACATGGGGTAAATCATGGAAGTGAAATGTAATCACAATAATCATAAAATAAATCATGAAGATTTGTGGCATAAACACATAATCATATAGAATCATTTCTTATTAGTCAAGACTCATTTCCAATACTATCTTAGTGGACAAAGTCCATTTATGAACCGAGTTCATTCCTTGTTTCAGTCCTGTTTCACTGAACCTGTTTAACCTGCGTTCCAGCCATATCTATCTCATGAGATATATAATATTTACCCAATGAATTGGAGGGAGATATAGGTCCCACCCATCTCATAATTATACCATTCTTATTTGTGCTAAAAAATCATAAACCATACACCATAGCATAACCCATGTAATAAAAATGAGATTCTTAAACATCGTCACATCATAAAACAATTTATATAAGATAAAGGAATTCATAAAAATAATTCCATCACTACATAATCAAATCAATGTAATAATAGGGATATAAACAGAACACTTTATTATCTTAGATGGAAAATAATTTTGATAAAACACTTGAACTCCATTATTTAGGAAAATATCTTTTCTATATCAAAAAAACATTTCCTTTCTTAACATGTCGTACAATTATAAACTAAAAGAAGTTGATTAAAAATGAACTTGGAAACTTGTAAAGTATGATTTTTGGAAATAATGTTTTAAAAATACATTCATGGAGTACAAGTTAAAAAACATTCTTCTCGTACTTTTGTCGGAAAAGTCAAAAAGTACCTCATACGAAAAACGATAAAAGATTCCTTTCATATCTTTTACTAAAAACTCACCGAAGGTTAAAATTGGATTTAACCAATTGTATGTGGATGGAAATAATATTACATATTGAAGAAACATGGATGTGGATTATAAAATACACCATAGTAAATTCCAGAGTATAAACAATCTCGGATAAAAATGAGATTGTGATATTTCCTTTACCTTAGGTCTGATTTGCTTCGTAAGTGTCCGAAAATCCTGTATAATGATTTAAATAATGAAATTGACTTAATACAGAATCATAATCATTGTTATGATATCATATATGTTCATATTCTTAGCTTATTATTAGTAATATTTCATTGCTACTTGTTATTCGGGTGTTTATTACTTCTGGTTCTTATGCGTGTTTTGTCGAATAAATTCATATTCGTATTTTTAGGTTATAGATACCTCATTTCCAGAATGGTATTAGTGTAATATATATCATATTTATTCACTCAATTCATTTATGTAATCATTATTAAATGAAAATCATGTAGAATGAGTCACATCACATCGTGGAGATGGTATTTCGCATGTACACACGAGCGATGATATCATTCCCATGATCGTGTAATTGTATTGGAGTGTATGTATTCTATTTCATAATCAATATAACATTACAATAATCATATATATTCATTATTTACTCCATTATACCCATCCAAGTAAGGTGGTGGTGGAAAATAGTTTACACCACGGCGTGGAGACGGTATTTCGTACGTACGCGCGCGCGGTGATTTTGTTTTCCGTAGGATGGATAGATGGTGAAATAGGGTTGTTTAATACATATAATAACATATCCGTATATGAGTGATACTAATGTTATTAATTCATAATGAAACAACTAAAGAAGAATAAGTGGAAGAAGAAATAAAGTTGAAAGAATCGGTAACGGACATTACCTCTTCTTTGAAGTGCCTCTTTGAGACCACCTCTTAGGGCACTAAAATATGTCTTTGAAGAAGACCATGACCTCTAGGATGTTTCTAGGGAAGAGGAGAAGAGATTTTGGAAGAGTTTTTCCGGGCATGAAGGCTCAAGGTGGTGTGAGGATGGGAGGGAGGAGGTGCCCTTTTATAAGGGAGGAGAGGGGCTCCTTTGGAAAAACAAAAAGTATTATTTTATTATAAATCCATATTAGGTTTTAAAAAGCTCCAAATTGATTTATTTCGATTCTAAGGTGGGTATGGGTCTAAATCCTCTCATCCAATAGAATTTGGACAAGTTTTGTTTACTATTTCTAACCTTATCATTTAGATTTAACTTTAAGTTAGACAATTCTACATTTACCGTGTCTTTTTGTGTTCTTACACTATAAGGTTAATAAACTTACTATAACAAGCCAAAAGAACCCCAAGTTTTTTATTATTAATATATATAACCTTATGTAAGTCATTTGGCCGAAGCTTTGATTTTTAAAAATAAAATAAGAATTAATAAAAAAATATTTGTTTTAAAAACTATTTTATGTCAATTTGACACTATTTAGTAATTTATTTTTGTTAAACTCATAGAATAATGATTCATTCAAAAAAAGTTAATTAAATAAATACTAACATTCCATATAAACCTATAAAATTAGTGTAATTCCTAAAAAGTCTCAAATTACATGTATTTGGGTATTTATAACATCAATTATGTCAATATTTCATTAATAAGATAATTACTGCATCATCTTTGTGTCATAAATAAATTAAATTATTTAATGTCTAAAAATTAAAAATAAAATACTGTTAGGTGTTAAATAGTTTTATCTTTCTAATGAATATTTATAGTAGAATTTATCTCATGTATAACCCTATATAAAAAATTATATACTTATTAAACTTTGATTTTAACTATTTTACCCCTTCTTTAAATAAATTAATAATAAATGTCCTAATCTAATACAAGTGGGACTAAATGGTCATATGTTATTCCTAAGGTTTTTTATGGTCGAATTGCACTTATCCAATATAATTAGGACATGTTTTAGGGTAATAATAATATCATTTTTACTCTTAATTACCATATTTACTTTTAACCATGGTAAATAAAAGTAAACAGTGACTATTCACCAAAAATTATTTTCATCTCATTGAACCACATTTTACTTATTGAAATCAACTGTGTCTCTTGGATTTTTGAAATTCCACTCATAGAAGCAGTAAAATTATGTTTTATGTAAATTTGCAAATTCTCCTAGGAGGTGGGTAAAAGATGGTGAAAAGTTCAATAAAATTTTTATATATCTAAAATTATTATAAAATTACTCCAATGAGTTACATTGAACTTATATAGGTATTATGTATCTATTTGGACTTAAAATAAATTTAAATAAAATAAATAATTATTTAAATAAGAAGTTGGTTTTTAAATAGTAACCAATTGTTTTCACTATTCATCAAAAATTGAAAGTTTCAGGAAAAATAATAAAATTTCACCCTAGGCTAATTTCGATATTCCGAACCCAAAAATGAAGTCCATTTTGAAAAATAAAATTTACAAAATTTCATAAAGTTGTTATTACTGTTCATAATGGCTAGTTTTAATAATATTTTAATAGCTTATCGTTGTTTAGTGAAACTCGGTATTGCGTACGACGCAAGCTACCAAGGAAGGTTGTGATTGCGTGTAAAACAAGCCAAGCTAGTGTTGTGTGTAGTGAAAGATTCCATTGATTATTTATATAAAATAAAAACAAAATATTTCTTATAAAAGTCTTGGGTGTTACATTCTACCCCCCTTAAAATGAATTTCACCCTCGAAATTCGTCACTTGTAACAAACAAAAGAGGAAACCTCTCCCTCATTGTATCCTCAATCTCCCATGTACCTTCTTCTAATTGGTGGTTCCTCCATAAAACCTTCACCAAGCGAGTGGTCTTGTTCTGTAGGACTTTTTCCCTACGATCTAGACTCTCTATCGGCTGTTCTTTATAAGAAATATCTTGTTCCAGCAGTACAAATTCTGAGCTGAGTACATGTGAAAGATCAGGTATGTACTTTCTCAGGAAAGATACATGGAACACATCCTGAACTTGAGAGAGATTTGGTGGAAGTGCCAATCAGTAAGCTACCTTCCCAACAAGATCCAGTATTTTGATAGGACCGATATACCTGGGGCTCAGCTTTCCCTTCTTTCAAAATATCATTACTCTCTTCCAAGGAGATATTCTTAAGAACACTTTATCACCCACTTCAAACTCTAAGTCATTTCATCGGTTGTCAGAATATATTTTTTGTTGACTCTGAGCTGCTCTTATGCGTTGTTGAATAGATCTGACCTTTTCTGCCATCTCATCAACAAGATCAGTTCCTAATAGCTTTCTTTCCCCATCTTCATCCCAACAACTTGGAGTCCTGCATTCCTTTCCATAGAGAGATTCATAAGGAGCCATCTGAATACTGGAGTGAAAGCTATTATTATAAGAAAATTCCACCAAAGGTAGGTGTTGATCCCAACCACCTTTGAAATCCATAGAGAAAGCTCTCAACATATCTTCTAGAGTTTGAATTGTCCTCTTAGACTGACCGTCTGTCTGAGGATGATAAGCAGTTCTAAAACTCAACTCTGTATCCAGAGTATAATGAAGACTTCGCCAGAACTTTGAGGTAAACCTCATATCCTGATCAGATATAATATAAAGTGGTACTCCATGTAATCTTACCACTTCCTTTACACATATCCTATCAAGATGATCCAGAGAGAAATCCTCTGTAGTATTAATGAAGTGTGCGAACTTTGTAAGATGATCAGCTAAGACCCAGATAGAATTATTGCCTTTGGATGTTTTAGGAAGTCCTATGACAAAGTCCATGGTGATGTTTTCCCATTTCCATTCGTGTATTGGTAATGGTTGTAACATCCCTATAGACTTCTGTCTCTCAGCTTTAACTTGCTGACAAACCATGCATGGAGAGACATATTCAACAACATCTCTTTTCATGCCATCCCACTAGAAGTACTCTTTCAGGTCCCTATACATCTTCGTGCTCCAGGATGAATTGAGAATGAAGAACTGTGAGCCTCATCCAGTAGCTCCTTCTTTAATTCGGGTATGGGAGGAACACAAACCCGATTCCTGAAATGTATTATCCCATCACAATCAATGTTGAATTTGGGAACATTTCTCACCTTCTTTTGTAACTCTACATATTATTTTTGTGCCTCTTTAATCATAACAAGTATAGATGGTTGAACATTCATCTAAGAAAGATACGATTTTCCCCTTTCATTATAATTCCAAGATCCATTCTTTGTAAATCCAAAAATATTGGATATTTTGTGATCCTCGTCATGGATAAACTGGCATGGTCTTATCGACTTAATGCATCTTCCACCTTGGTTTCTTTCCCAGGGTGGTAATGAACTGAGCAGTCGTAATCCTTAATCATCTCCAACCATCTTCTTTTTATCATATTCAGCTCCTTTTGTGTGAAAATATACTTTAAACTTTTATGATTAGTATAAATATCACACCTTTCTCTATAAAGATAGTTCCTCCAAATATTTAATGCAATGATTACCACAGCTAACTCCAAATCATGAATTGGTTAATTTTGCTCATGGATTTTCAACTTTCGTGAGGCATAAGCTATCACCATGTCATTTTGCATAAGAAAACACCCCAATCCCTTCTTGGATGCATCACTGTAGATCACAAACCATTCTCCACTACAAGGCAGTGTGAGCACAGGTGCACTGGATAACCTTCTTTTCAACTCCTTGAAATTCTCTTCACATTCCTCCATCAAAACAAACTTAACTCCTTTGCGAGTCAACTTGGTGAGTGGATTAGATAATAGTGAAAAATATTTCACAAAACATCGATAATATCCAACCAAACTAAGAAAACATTGGATCTTAGTTACTGTTGTAGGTAACGACAATCTTTCGATAACCTCTATTTTTCTGGATCCACAGATATCCCCTTTTTAGAAATTATGTGACCCAAAAATGCAACTTTTTGAATCCAAAATTCACACTTGGTAAATTTGGCATAAATATTCTCCTTTATTAGGGTCTTCAATATAATTCTCAAGTGATCTTCATGTTCTTCCTTGCTCTTTGAATATACAAGAATATCGTCTATAAAGACTACCACAAACTGATCTAGATAGTCCATAAAGACTATATTCATTAGATCCATGAAGATAGAAGGGGAATTAGTAAGACCAAATGGCATCACTATAAATTCATAGTGTCCATACCTTGTACGGAAAGTCGTATCTGGTATATCCTCCCTTTTGACCCTTAATTGATGAAACCCTGAACAAAGATCAATCTTGGAAAAGTATTGAGCTCTGCGTAGTTGGTCAAATAAATCATCAATGCGCGGGAGAGGATATTTGTTCTTGATAGTGATCTTGTTAATTTCTCGATAACCAATGCAGAGTCTCATTGATCCATCTTTCTTTTTAACAAACAGAACAGGTTCTCCCCAATGTGACACACTAGGGCCTATAAACCCCTTATCAAGATTCTCTTGGATTTGCTTCTTAAAATCCTATAACTCAATTGGGGACATTCAATAGGGTGTCTTTGAAATAGGTAAATCACCCGGTACAAGTTCTATTGAAAACTCAACTTCACGATTTGGTGGAAGACCTGGTAATTCCTCTGGAAATACATCATAAAACTCCTGTACAATGGGAATATTCTTAATCGTGAGTTTCTATCCAACCATTTGAGATAAATAACCTTCATTTAGTGGAATCAAGACCCATAAGATGGAATAAATTTACACTAGAAGGTTATGTTTATCCTCACATCGATAGACGATCAAAGATTGATCTGGAATATGAAATGTGACTTCCCTTATTTGGAAACTGATATGAGCTCCATATAGAGAAATCCAATCCATTCTAGGAATTACATCCAATTCCACTATAGGAAGGATCACAAGATTTGATGGAATCACTTTCCCACAAACTTCAATCAGAGAAGAATTATAAACTTTTGATGCGACTATTGTTCCATTATGGGTTGTCACAGCTAACTCAACATCTAATTGTTGAGGTAATACTGTGATACCCTTATAAAATTCCTAAGAAATAAAAGAGTGGGTGGATCCAGAATCAAATAAAACATTTACTACTTTAAAGTGGATGGTAAGTGTACCTTTCACCATTTCGTTATTGTACTCCACATCGCTGATAGAAATTGCATGCGACATTCCTTTGTCTTTAGCCTTAAGAGTTTGTTGACGTCGACCATCATCATCAACCCTTGGATTTGGGAATTGATTGGCATAATTCCCCATATCCTTGAAATTGAAACATTGAAGTATAGGGGGTGCACTCTGTGTAGCATTTTCATTGTTCTCATCACTAGACATCTTTTTCCCATCATTGCGGAATTCAAATTCCTGATGACCTTCCTTTCCACATTTGAAACATTTACTTGTCCCTTTAAGACAGATCCCTCCATGTTTCTTTCCACACTTTGAGCATAAAGAAAAACTCATCTTCTTTTCAGTGTGCTCTTTAGATTTTCCTTTGAATTCCATTTTCCTCTTCTTATCAAACCCATATGACTGATGGGTTACTCCAATCTCCCTCTCAACCTTGATAGCACATCGAAAAATTTCCTCGTAACTATTGAAGTCCCTTATGGCTAACACCCTTCGAAGACTTGGTTTTAAGCCACTAAAGAATCGATCGATCTTACTCTCAGGTTGGATAATAATACCAGAAGTGTCCCTTGCAAGTCTTGTAAAATTTTCTTTATAGGTACCAACAGATTCATCACCCTTTTGATTTAGTTCAAGAAACTCCTTCTACATCTTTGTTTGAAGAATACGAGGGAAGTACTTATTGAAAAATAATTTCTTGAACTCGTCTCATTCCATGGACTCAATTTAATCTCTTGGCCTCGTATTCTTGATAAGATTCCACCATTGATCAGCATCACTTTCTAAATGATACACGGCTAAGATGAAATTATCATGTTCAGAACATTGAGGAACTGAAAATATCTTTTTAGTTGTACTGATCCATTGTTCAGCAACTAATGGATCAGTAGACTCGATGAATGAAGGTGGATGCTGTCTCATGAAGGATTCAACAGAATGTTGCTCCTTCCTTTGCTCGTTTGGAAGTGTTGCAGGATTCATAGCTTGAGAAAGTTATGTGAGCATGGCTATAAGATTTTTCATTGCAGCTCCTATAACGTTTGGTTTCTCAGGGGGACAATCATTGCATTGCCCGTCGCATTCCGCATTAACACGGTTCCTTCAGGTTCTAGCCATTGACTAAAACCAAGAATAATTGTGTGAGAAACACTAATTATAATAGGAAAACCACATAATGGAGAATAAAACTTCACACATAAGGTCTCATCCTAGGTTATTCATGGCCAATTCTAAAACACTAAGATTGTGTTCTATGCTTAGACTTATCCTTAGGATTCTTAAAAAGGCTTTCACATCCTAGTTCCCAAAGTTGACTATACCTTTCCTCTGATACCAACTATAACGACCCATACATTACATACATTTTTAGTACTTCGAAATTGAATTACACTTATTACATCATATAACAAAACCATGAAAGGACCGTATAGGTATAGTGTCTTTAGAAACTGTGAAACATAAACAACTGGTTCATAAAGAGTCTACACTGTCTCTCATTTATTTCATCATATCTGTAGACCCTTTTGGCATATCTTACTTAATAACCTTATTCTTGACCTGGGGAAAGAAAACAAACAAAAGGGTGAGCTCAAATGCTCAGTAAGCGTAAACAAAAGAAATATCAATCACATCATATTCATAAGTCCAAAACATTTTAGAAATCTTACCTTGCAAAAATGATCATAATTTCATAACATGGGGTAAATCATGGTAGTGAAATGTAATCACAATAATCATAACTTAAAACATGAATCCTTGTGTCATACACACATAATCATAGAGAATCATTTCTTATTAGTCAAGACTCATTTCCAAGACTATCATAGTGGACAAATTCCATTTCTGAACCGAGTTCATTCCTCGTTTCAGTCCTGTTTCACTAAACCGATTTAACCTGCCGTTTCAGCTATGTCTATCTCATGAGATATAAAATATTTACCCAATTCATTGGAGGGAGATATAGGTCCCACCCATCTCATAATGATTCCATTCTTATGTGTGCCACAAAATCATAAACCATACATCATAGTATAACCCATGTAATAAAAATTGGATTCTTAAACATCATGAAATCATAAAATAATTCATATAAGATAAAGGAATTCATAAAAATAATTACATGACAACATAATAAAATCAATTTAATAATAGGGATAGAAACAGAACCCATTATTATCTTAGATGGAAAATAATTTTGATAAAACACTTGAACTCTATTCTTGAGGAAAATATTTTTTCTACTTCAAAAACACTTTTCCATTCTTAACATGTCATAAAATTCTAAACTAAAAGTAGTTGATTAAAAATAAAATTGAAAACATGTAAAGGAATATTCTTGGAAATAATGTTTTAAAAATCCATTCATGCCGTATATGTTAAAAAAACATTCTTCTCGTACTTTTGTCAGAAAAGTAAAAAGTACCTCGTACGAAAAAATGACAAAAGATTCCTTTCATATCTTTTAATAAAATCTCACCAAAGGGTAAAATTGGATTTAAACTGTTGTAGGTGGATGTAAATAATATTACATATTGATGAATCATGGATGTGGATGATAAAATACACCCCAGTAAATTCCAAATTATAAACAATCTCGGATAAAAATGAGATTGTGATATTTCCCTTACCTTAGGTCCGCTTTGTTTCGTAAGTGTCTGAACCTCCTGTATAATGATTTAAATAATGTCATTGACTTATTCCATAATCATACTCATTGTTATGATATCTTATATGGTCATATTCTTAGCTTATTATTATTAATACTTCATTGCAACTTGTTATTCGGGTGTTTATTAATTTTTGTTCTTATGCGTGTTTTGTCAAATAAATTTTTATACTTCTTTTTAGGTTATAGATACCTCATTTCCATAATGGTATTAGTGTAATATATATCATATTTTTTCACTCGATTCATTTATGTAATCATTATGAAATGAAAATCATGTAGAACGAGTCGCATCACATCGTGGAGACGGTATTCCGTACGTACGCACGAGCGATGATATCGTTCCCATGATTGTGTAATTGTATTGGAGTGTATGTATACTATTTAAGAATAAATATAACTTTAAAATAAACATATATATTCATTATTTACACCATTATACCCATCCAAGTAAGGTGGTGGTAGAAAATAGATTACACCACGGCGTGGAGATGGTATTCCGTACGTACACACGTGCGGTGATTTCGTTTTCTGTAGGATGGATAGATCGTGAAATAGGGTTGTTTCATACATATAATAACATATCAGTATATTATTGATACATATGTTATTACTTCATAATTAAACTAATAAATAAGAAGAAGTGGAAGAAGAAATTAAGTTGAAAGAATCAGTAACGGACATTAGCACTTCTTTGAAGTGCCTCTTTGAGACCTCCCCTTAGGGCGCTAGAATTGGTCTTTGAAGAAGACCAGGACCTCTAGGATATTTCTAGGGAAGTGGAAAAGAGAATTTTTCAGGGGTTTTCCGAGCATGAAGGCTCAAAGTGGTGTGAGGAAGAGAGGGAGTAGGTGCCCTTTTATAATGGAGGAGAGGGGCTCCTTTGGAAAAACTAAAAATATTATTTTATTATAAAGACATATTTGGCTTTAAATAGATCCAAATTGATTTATTTAGAAGCTAAGGTGGGGATGGGTCAAAATACTCTCATAAAATAGAATTTGGACAAGTTTATCTTACAATTTTAACCTTATCATTTAGATTTAACTTTAAGTTAGATAATTTTACTTTTACCGTGTCTTTTTGTGTTCTTACACTATAAGGTTAATAAACTTACTATAAAAAGCCAAAAGAACCCCAAGATGTTTATTATTAATATATATAACCTTATATAAGTCATTTTTCCGATCCTTAGATTTTTAGTAATAAAAAAAATTAATAAAAAAATATTTGTTTTAAAAACTATTTTATGTCAGTTTTGACACTATTTAGTAATTGATTTTTGTGAAAATAATAAAAGAATTATTAATTCTAAAAAAGTAAATTAATTAAATAAAACTTGTTATATTATCCTGGAAAAGTAGTGGAATTCATAAAAAGGCTCAAATTACATTTATTTGGGTATTTTTAACATCACGTTTGTCAATATTTCATAATAAAATAATTACTGCATCATCTTTGTGTCATACATAAATTAATTTATTTAAGGTCTAAAAATTAAAAATAAAATACCATTATGTAGGAAATATTTTTATATTTATAATTAATATTTATAGTTGAATTTATCTCATGTATAACCCTATATTAAAAATTATTTACTTATTAAACTTTGATTTTAACTATTTTAACCCTTCTTTAAATAAATTAATAATAAATGTCCTAATCTAATCCATGTGGGCCTAAATGGTCATATTTTATTCCTAAGGTTGTTTTTGATCGAATTACACTTATCCAATAGAATTAGGACATTTTTTAGGTTAATAATAATATCATTTTTACTCTTAATTACCCTATTTACTTTTAACCATGGTAAATAAAAGTAAAAAGTTTCTATTCACTAAAAATTCTTTTTATCTCATTGAACCACATTTTTAATTACTGACATAAAACGTGTCTCTTGGATTTTTTAAACACCACTCATAGAAGCGGTAAAATTATGTTTTATGTAAATTTGCAAATTCTCCTAGGAGGTGGGTAAAAGACGGTGAAAAGTTCAATAAAATTTTCATATATAAAAAATTATTATAAAATTACTCCAATTAATTACATTGAACTTATATAGGTATTATTTATCAAGATTTTCCTAAAATAAATTTAAATAAATTAAATAATTATTTAAATAAAAATTCGGTTTTTAAATAGTAACCTAGTGTTTTCACTATTCATCAAAAATTGAAAGTTTCCAGAGAAATACCAAAATTTCACCCTAGGCTAATTTCGATATTCGGAATCCAAAAATGAAGTCCATTTTGAAAAATTATATTTAAAAAATTTCAAAAGGTGGTTATTACTATTCATAGCGGCTAGTTTTAAAAATATTTTAATAGCATATCGTTGTTTAGTGAAACTCGGTATTGCATACGACGCAAGCTACCAAGGAACGTCGAGATTGTGTGTAAAGAAATCCAATCTAGTGTTGTGTGTAGTGGAAGATTCCTTTAATGATTTATATAAAATAAAAACAAAATATTTCTTATAAAACACTCGGGTGTTACACTACATAGTAGGATTAGCTGATTTGGAAGACTATTTATACTATTCAGTCTAGAGAGATATATTATCTGAGTCAACATTAATGAACTCTACTGGTTGATGTTAAGGATCGTGTATTTCTACATCAATCACCCATGATTTTTTGTATATGGATATAAAGGTAAGGCAGGTATTCGCCTCCTTATTATTTGTTATTTCATATTCCAGAGAGAGTTAGCCCGGTATCTTATTAGTTGTTAGCACCCCTATGGTACCATGTCTGTCCGGAATTCAACCATAGTTAACCTCTTCGATGGTATCATGAAGACATATCTTATACTTTTGATCCAAAGGAGGGTGAGTTAGATGTTGATTCCTCATTTGATTAGTATCCTATATGCATTATTTACAGGATAATGAAGTATCTATGTGGGATGTTTGTCCATCTAGCATGGGTTATATGGTCTCACGTCTATGAATAAGATATGACGTGGGTGTGGTAATATAATGTACCTTGACAGTATCTAGATTTGTTCCGAGATAGTGTTTTTCTTCCATTTGAAGGTGATGTCAAGGATGAGTTCTTTCACGGGGGGAAGACTGTAAGAACCAAGTTTTTCACTCAATTATGGGTCCTTTTATATTAGGTCAAATTCATTATTTTGGACAAAATTTAGATTCCAAATTATGTTATATTGGATTCATGTGTGTCTAAATATTTTCGGATCTCAGAACCTCGAATAGTGGAGAAAATCACAATGCCACAAGTTTAGTACAAACCATGTGACCCAGCCAATATGTTCACTTCTATATGTGTGGGTTAGGATAGTGAGGTGAAGCAGGGTGTACAGGTTTCCCTAATCATGCATCATGGGATGAAAGCCAATTTTGAAACCATATATATTATTGTAGATGTTTTTTATGGTTCATGAATTGGTTCCCTAACCATGTATCCTAATCATTAAAAGGTCTCATCCTTACAATAGGTTGTCCATGGTTGCTGCATGGTTTGTCCAACCATACAACCCAACCATGTTACACCTTATTTGGGTGAAATTATAAAAATTACCTTATTGAATTTTTTTTCTTTCTTACTATTTCTGTTATAATCTCTAGAAGAAAAACACCCATTCTATACCTTTTTAGATCTTAAAAACACATCTTTGATATAATTTGATCCTATGCTCTGAACTGAACACCAATTATACCCCCATTCATGATGTAGGTTTTGAATCAGTAATTACTTTATTCCTTTTTTACCTGTTCATCATTATTTGTTTAGTCAAAGATGTTATTGAGATACATGCCCATATGCTCTATTTTCATGGAGTTGATAAATTAATCATATATCTTCTAACCCATTATAAACTATAGGATGACATTGGACAAGTAGAGTTATATGATTATTAGTTAGGTGGTTAATAACATATCCCCCGTGTTTCATCATTTAATAAATTGTAACTGATGAAAATTCATAGATTTCAACCTGTGTAGCCAAATTAATTCACTTTATTTTCTTATATATGTTATTCTCTTGTTCTATATCATTTTTACCAAGTGTCCTATATGTCTTTAGAGGTTATGACCTCAACTCTATCCATCCTATCTAGGACATTTCCATATTTATGCCTTTAGTGGTTTGACAGGTTTTTCTGAGCCACTATTTAGGTGTGGTTTGGTTGGACCATTCTAATCATAAGACCATCCTCAGTTAAATGAATAATAAATTGGGTTTACAGTGTGTCATGAACACGTTAGTGTTAATTGACCCTTTTAATGTATGCTCATAAAATTAATCAATATATCATTTAATGGGAATTGGAAAGTATATTATTGATATCACTTTTCCTATTTTAATGTAAATAACTTGAAATTGTTTATAATCTATTGAAATCCCTTTCCGGTTTATGACATATAAATGGGAGAACATGTAATTAAATAAGAAATTATATCAATGGTTAAATGACCATATAGCCTAGTCACACTGATGAGAGGAAATGATTAAAACAAATGAATTATTAAATGATATGATTATTTCAAGGAAAATTTTCTAAAATGAATTGATTATATAGTTCCTACTCCATATGGAACTAATAATTTTTATAGGAGTTTCCATGATTTAGCATGCCATTTATTCTTGAGGAAATTCCTAGAGCACTCAAGAATACCATTCTGATTTGAGGAAGTCATTTGATAAGGGTGACAACCACATTTGAACCTAATATTTGTCTGCATGTGGATGGATCTTATGGTGATGTCGGATTCCTCCACCGTCATTTAGATATTATAATGACATTGATACATTCCATGGATACAATGAGACATCTTCAGACATGTGGTGTCATGGATACACCCATCAGGCACAGTCAACGCTTACAATTCTTACCTTGGATGATATCATTGGACATGGATATTTTTTATTATTATTTAATTCCTAGGGTGATCCCCCTTTGATTACACTCTTTCCCATATTTCTTGGATACATTTTAATACTATGATGGATTGAACCTTGAGGTCATGGATCCCTAGGTTATTACCTTGGATCCCTTTCATTATTAACATTATTACAAGATTACTTGTAATTTTTGGAACCTTTTTTAATATTATTATCATGTTAGTATTCCATTGAGGGTTATAACTAATGTTAATTAAATATTTAAAATAGTACATACTTAATAAATGAAATGGTGTCATTTTCAGACACCAAATTAAGAGAAGCAAGTACTTTTGAATTTTCAATGTTGTACTGTATTACTTTTTAAATATGCTTGACTAAAAACTATTTCTATTTATATTACATGGACTAGATGTTATAGAATACATTGGTGGTGGGATACTGATATTTTTTTCACACACTATCTGGTCTGATATTCGTACACAATAATATTATATTTTTTTAGGTGATTACATAAGGAAGCATCCCACTTTGGACACTCGATTTATTGCTTCCTTATGAGAGTTCTTGGTAGTAAAAAACTGAGCAAGATCTCATGATTCTTGATAGTTTTTTATTTTTTTAATTTTTGTAATGTTATAACAACTACATTGCATCCATAATTCATAGTTTCATAGTACATGACTTGTATCTTCAACTTATTTATATGATTATCAGTTTATTTGGTAGTTTATTATTCGTGTATGGTTCTATTGTGACATTTTTTCATATTTTCATCAGATATTTACCGGATATTATGTCATCATCTATATTTCACTCTTATAATGATGGAATAATATCCAAAAACATACCCAATGTCATCGCTTCTAATCAGAATCTTCTAACATTTTTATAGATGCACTTGAGGCGATGTGGAAAATCGTGATAGGGGAACCTCTAAGTGTAAACCACATTCTGGATATCATGGGACCTTAATTACAAACACTTGGTAAGTACCAAACTTTATCAAATGTATATGTGATTCACACCTTTCAAATGATAAGTAGATCAACAGAGTACCAAACATTGGGCCTATTCTTAATATAGTGTCCTTCTTTGATAATTAAAGTGAGTCAAAAGAAAAAAGATACTAATTTCTCAAACATAGTCTTCAATATCAACCTCTATCAATGGTTGAGGAATGAAGTTATTCTCGAAGGTTATCCTCTATCTCTGACCAAGGTTATTGGGTGAGTATAACTATAAATGATGCACTGCAAAATCATGATTGGTAATTGTCATCCACAATGCTATATCACACATATCCTTAGTGCTTCGTCACATATAATTAGAGTTACATCACACATTATAATTATGTATCTCATACACAAGAAATCACATCACAAAAATCAATGATCCACATTTCAATCATACATGAATTTCCATATAATATGATAGATCTACTTCATTATCCTCAATAATCTCTTTCTCTTTACTCAATGAATGATAATAATAATTCAAAAATAGATAATTTTATTTATGGAATTATTTTGTTAACCACATCATAAATTTTTTGATATTCTTATCCTTATTGGTTTTATGAAGTATCATCACATTGTTTCCCAACACTCAAATAATTTATCTAAATATAAGTCTGGAATATTACAATATTTAAATTAACCTATTTCTTTTCATTAATATTTAATTCCATCTCACTAGTCATCTCCTTATAGTTATTGAAAATTATTCACATAAAATTTATTTGATCATAATAAATGTTAGAACCAACTTTAATATTGTCAAATTATTAACAAATAAGTCATTAACTAATTTTGAGGATTTATTTCCAATATTATGATGGAAATTTTACAATCTCATCATAATATTTTAGACTAATAAAATAAATTTTCCCATTAACCATGAGTATTGTATTCCCATTTCAATATTTAGAAAATTATTAATTTATTTTAGTGCATAGAGATACCATGAAATGAATGTCATTTGTGTTTTAATGATTATCCATTTATATAAAATTTTTATTTAATATCTATCATATCATCTATTTTATATAATTACATAACATCCACATTGATTTATTCATCAATATATTAACTACTTTTCACTATAATTATTTTAATCTTCTTACATATAATACATAAAAATAATAAATTTTACAACCTTAATGTCATCATATAATATTTTTATTATTCCAAAATTATGTTTTACACAATTATATAAATCATAACATTATAATATTTTTGTTTGGATGTAATGTTACACACATAATTATGTTAAGAAATATTAATGATAATTGGCATTATTTTAATAGTATTTATTTTTATAATTATTTAACATCATTTTCTTAACTAATCTTTCAAACATCAACATAATCATCCAAATAAGATATTATTGTGGTCTACACGGAAAAATGAATAAAATGTTATATTTATTTTCCCATAGTGGATTCCCGATGATAATTATATATTTAATAAAAAATGAAACTAAAAAATTTAAATTTACAAAACGATCAATGTTGGACCCAGAGAAGGGGGTGAATATGCTGTTGAATACATATTACCTATTTCAAAAAATATCTTAAAACTCCTATAGAATTTAACTTTTGTATCTAGATAGTGAATATATATATATATATTATTTTTAATCTATAAATCATTATCTATATGAAATAAAAATTTAGAAATAAATTTACACGTGGTATTTTTATATGCTTTGGTGCTTAAACCCACTCCTTTCCTTGATTAGTTACTACCTGAAATCAAGTATTCACTACTATAATCAATATGTCTACAATGGGATTAGAATTTCTCACACCATTTCATCCATATTCTCACTAGACCGACAAATTTATGTTCCTCGTAGGAAATATTCTAAAAAATTCAATTCTTCATCAAAGAATCAAACTATAATCGCCTAACATAACATAATTCACATAGGTTCTATGGAATCCAGCCACACATATTCAAGTGATCCTTCAATGTTTTTTCTTGTAATTAGATCTGTTTATCTGTAGGAAATATGTAAAACATAATAATTTATATCTCTTTATTCTCAAAATAAGATTCATAAAATTCTAATATGTCTTCAATAATACTCTACAAATCTTCTACTACGCACAACATAGCTTCACATCACATAATCTAAACCTTGAATCTTGGTCATCTCACACAATGATTTGTAATGATCTTAAAAATCAATGGTCCCTTGGTATTCCTTAACATATTACACAACAATAGGTAAAACAATACATAGATGAATTGACTTGTTATATTTTTATAATTTTCAAAATACTGAAGGCATGGATATCACATAGAACACTTAATATCCTTATATAATTGATACCAAGATGATATTTTACTTATGTAAAAGCTTAAGGTATACTTATTTTTTTCAATTATAGATATAGATAATTTTCTAATATTCATAGACTAGAATGAAATCAAGAACATTTTGATCCTCTCTCCTTTTTTCCTTTTAAACATATGTCACTAGGAAATTATGGCTCCAATTTTGAAATATAAAATGTCATGATAATCAAATATCCATCTAATTTTTCTAATTTATTCTCTCAATGGAAGCATTAACTACAATTCATATAAATTTCTAAACCTTTTCATATGTTCGATCCCCCAATGATCTTTATATTATTTTTTCCTCCTCCACCATTGTCTACATTTTATTTACAATTGTTCCATTAACGTTTCCTTTATCATTTAATTATTACCTTTCTCTCAGTAAAATATAATATATTCTTGAAAGTTATAGAAATCTAAATCATTATTAATATTATATTCTCAAAACGAAAAAGATCACAAATAAACTATATATTTTGAAACATTTTTTGTGGATGTAGATAAATCATAAAATAAATAGTGATGACGTTTTGTCTACTATTCACTATTAGAAAAACATATTTGTTATTCCATAGAACTCACCATCTTCATTCTCAGTACATTATCTAGAGGACACAATCTTCAACCTATAAAAATAGTATACTATTCAAATCATCAATGTTATTTGACATTCCATAAAAACTAGATCAATAATCTCTTTATTCTTTAAATATATAACTATAAATCAATTTCTAATGTTACACACAATTATATGATGTATAAAATAACTTAGATTAATCATGGATCATTTCGTTCCATCATTAAGGCTCTTGATTATAATAAATAAAAATATTAAATTAATTTTCACATTTAGATTTGAGCTCAACATCATGTATAATCTTCAACTCCTTAATGAAACAAAAAGAAATTTTTACTAGTAATAAAATATAAAATATATAAATAATATTTATATAACATCTCATTTATAGTTTTCATAAAAATATAGAAGAAAAATATCATAATTAATTTATTCCTCCTAAAATTATCAAGAACATTGATTCACTTCAACTAAAAATGTAATACAACACTAGATAGAATCAAGATATTCAAAACATGTTGGAATCGTTCTAGTATCAATATATATGATTTCCACTAAATTCAATAGTTTCACAATAAAAAATAATTTAAAATTCCCTAGAATATCTCATAGTACAATATATCTTAATTATCCTTGAATATAAACATATATCAATTGAAATATTTTATAAGAATTATTATGTTATATTTTCATCACAGAAAACTAAATGAAACATTAACATTTAATTTATTTTTAATATAGAACATCTAGAATTTCATCTATTTTTCATTCCCAAATATCCTCTAAATTTTATCTATGTATCTGATCAAGATAATATTGAGGTAAAAATTATCAGGGATTGTTTGAATGTATGAAAAACATGTCAACCAAAAAAATAACATGGATAAATCTATTGAATATGAGTATTTACTTCACAATCTCTCTACAAACCATGAGGTTGATTATGACAATTGATCTTGGATTTTTATTGGTCACTAATATAAAGTAATTACCGTGTCGATTTAACATAGTTCTATGGATTGAACAGATGGATATTTGACTTTTTGGTTAGTAGACTGATTATATTTCCAAACATCATCTAAATTTCAGTTTATGAATTGACCACATGACGTAAAGTATAAAATATTTGAAAATGTAACTAAATTGTTATTGGATCGACCATTATGTCCAAGACTTATCCATATTCCACACTTCTAAATCCATGTATGCAACTTTTTATTTTGAGAATAGCTATTATAAAACTACCCCCATCCATTCTCAAATTGACATTAATAATTTAGGAAACTTTATTAAAATCGTTATCTTCATTCCTAAGTACATATATTCCACATATAATCATCATTCAGTATTAACTAAATTCCACTGCAATTCAATGTATAGAATTATACCATTGACATAGGAATGGTATTCACCCATCACATGTCTCTTAAAAACCTATGATTAATTAGTCATTAAACACTAAATATAATATCACGTCATGTTTTACACTACAACGGTCACTTAACATCATATGAAGAAATTATAGATATAAATAGATTCAATACATCAACACATGTCTTGATTCAATGAAGATCATTTTATATATGTGTAGTATATATTAGTTTCTACTCTTGGCTGTAAAACCAGGTTCTTATAAAGAAACAACCCACTATTGAAAAATAGGTCCATACATATGTATTTATACCAATTTTTTATAAACAAACATGGGTATATGTGATATACTATGATTCATTCCTATGATTTTATTAAAATAGTGGGTATACATTTCCATGATTTCACCCTCCATTGGGTTTCCCCTCCGTATTTTTCATCTCTATTAGGCTCCCCCAACATGAACCCTCTCATCCCCTCCCCAACATGACCCTCTTTGCCTCTGTTACCCTCCCCAACCATTACCTCCCGACCTCCACCTCTGCCTCAACATCTCAGCCTCTGTTTCCCTTCCCACATCTCCTCTCGAATCTATCTCATCTTTTTATGCTCGAATCCCTTTATTACTATGACCCCCCGCCCTCTCCCCACTCAAATCCCTCTCCCCTAGTGATATCTACCACCCTTCTCAGCTACCTCTCCTCCGGTGACGTCCCCCAGCACTCTTATCCTCTCCAGTGGTTCCTGAGACCCCCCCCCCCCCCCCACGGCTGAACACCATATACAACATCCCCTCCTCTCAGGTCCCACTCTTCCTAATATTTCTCCTAAATTTCTAGTGGGTTTTTGGCCTGCATATCAACGTAAGAATTTGTCTTCTTTAATTATTAAATTTCATAGAGTTTTCATCTATCCAGTTTCCCAAAATAATTTGGCTGACCCCTTAGGTTTCTAGATTCTAAATTTGATCCTTGTTTCCAGGGAATATCATTGTTATCATGGGGTTTTCATTAGGCTTGTTTTGGCATCCACTTATGAATAAAAGGGGTTTGGATCATCTTCATCACTAGTTATACCTCCTTTTCCAAACCACTAATTTGTTAAATTAGAATATCTTTTCATTTTTATTCAGTCTCCTCCCATGATCACCCCATTAGCCTCCATTTCAACATTATTCTCAATTGTATATGAAATTAGGAGGTGTTATTTATTTTATTATTAGTCTTCAAAAATATGTTCAATGTGAAAAATATATATATGAATTTTTTTATTATGATTTACAAATTCTATGGAGTTAATTTTTATTGAATACCTTATGATTAATATTTTCATTTAATTGATATTCCCTTTCGAGATATTAGAAATTATCTATTAAAATTGATATATTTAAATCAAATATATTATTCGTATTGTAAATAGTATGATTTTTTACACATTAAAATATCCTATTGCAAACAAAATTTGATTAAGATAGAGTGGATGCAAGAGCTCCATGAGGATGAATATATTCATTATTGAATTCATGATTGAATATAATTAAATGTAAGTATTATTATAGGCACATATATGATTATAATTGAACTAAAATTATTTCATTCTATAAAATATTGGTTAATATATAGTCCAAATAGAAATTTTACAACTTTAATCAGTGGATATTGATTGTTTACATATGAATGCTCCCCAAAAAAGCATATTATATAGGGATTAATTCATACTTCTTAGGATAATTTTTTTCAAATTTTCATTTAGTTAAAATTAATTTTCTCATTTTGTGTTTTGAATGTATAATGTTTGTTTTAATTTGTTGATTTATGTATGATTCACATTAAAATATTAATATATGATTCCCATTCTATATAATTAGAAAATATATTATATTAATTTTATTACATTAATCATTTGGTTTAATATTAAATAAGATATTCCTATGATTTTTTGCAATGTATTCCTTAGGTTCATTGATTTATTTTGTTGAAATATGTTTTACTTTTGATATTAATATTGAATTTAATTTATATTTTGAACACAACCAAGATATATTTATGTGATTAAGTAGTTGTTTTGATTCATGTTCATACGAAATATTATTTTAGTATTTAAAATTAATTACTGTACATGTCAATTTAATGGTTACCATGTTCATGAAGATTGAATGTAAATACTTTTCCCCGGGTACCACGTACCATTTTTTCATTTACATCATATATTGAATTACATCAACTCTTGGTCCATTATAATGATGATATACTTTTATTAAATTATTAAACTCTATTATTATTATTATTTAATTATTTTCATGAATTAGTAAACTTATATTCCAGTTTTGATATTTTAAATTTTATCTTTTTTTTATTTTCAGGAAATGGAATGATATTAGACCAAATGTAAAATAAATAAGGTTTAGGACCATGTCCACAACTCACATGGATTTTATATAGTGTTTTACATAAGAAGAGTATTTGAATCAATTATATAATACATGATATGTTGATGCATGTGATTTGATTTTAAATTCAACAAAAACACATAAATTTAAAATTTACATTAAATAAGCTATCGAAGGAACGTGAAAGTCATAACCATGATCATAGAATAGTATGAATGTGGTATATTTCATTGTGATAGATTCAACTCATGTTATCATCTTATGGGATGTGAGATCAACACTTAATTATCCTGTTATTTCCTTTAATTTTTTGTAGAATTCTCCTTATCAAATAATTTGTAAGTGCATCTTATTAATTATATTATATTATTTTTTTATATTGAATTAGATGTTTTTTAATAATTTTATATCATATGAAAACAGGTGGAAGGATTCCTGTTATAGTGAATGATATAACTTCCATGGTTTGAGTCTGAGAATGAAGATGTAGGAATTAACACTTTTACAATACATTCTAAAGTATAATTATAAAAAGGTGGTAGATGGAGGCTTAAAATATGTTCTTAGATTCCAATTAAATGTTTTGGAACACCCACATTCAGACCATAAAGTGGAACCAGTTCCAAACCATGGGTATTACAGAAATATCAAAGGCTATTCCCACAGTGGGTATAGCAATATACTAATACCTCGGTAGACCATGGATTATTGAACCACGGGTCTAGCCTATATCATGTTTTTAGGGGATATACCCATATTTTGAAACCATGTGCATAGATGAATTTTTCATTACATACTCTAATTCCATTACACAATATGTTTATGAAACACCTTATTCATATATTGAGTTGATACATCAATCCATTAGCTAAATCATCACCTTTATATCATGATATTTATAGCAAAAACCCGACCATGTGAAAAAATACAATTATCAATCCAAGGTAACCTCAGTATCTCATATTGGATATGAATTTGATTCCAAATATACTCAGACAATCAGTGACATTCTTCTCCCCCGAATTGAAAATTAATTATAAGGTAGGGAAAACTTTTACATATTAATATAAGGGTGATCTCAACCACTTTAGATTCTACATTTTCTTCCATAGATCATCCAATACTATCAAATATGGTATGAAACATATAATTCATAGAATTTATCTATCTATAAATATCAAAAATTATACATTGAAAAACCCCATGTAGAATAAACATACCATAACCTAGAAACCAATTTTTCCATTAAATTTCGCAATATAGTTCAAAATAAAATATTCAATTCTTCGGATTTGGATAAAAAAATATGAAATAAACATTTATATTACCACCAATATCTTAAAAAATATTCAATAAGTTTGTATTCATGTAAAAAAATATCACCATTTTTTTGTTATAAAATCATCCATTTATATATAAAAAAATTATCAACCGTAAATAAGAAGGGTGTATAAATATCACACCTCATTCTTTATTAGTGTTGGATTTATCTAGATTTCCATTTTTATGAATATAATTAATATATGAAAGCCTTTTCTTATCCAATAACTCATACTGAAGGGATTATTCCAATATTTTTTCAGTATGATTATGTTATTCTACAGATAAGATTCATAAAATTATAATAAGAGATAAAATTGATAAAAATTGTAAATGAATGGAAATTGATTTTTTAAACTATTTTGGTATTATTTTTTTATATCATTCTATAAATAAAATATTTAATGAGGAATCCTTAGAATGTGGTAATGAGGTGGACATTATCACTCAATCAGTTGTAGAACTGGGTTTGAGACTTCTTTCTGAACAATGATTTATTTTTCATTGTATCTATGAAATTTATGAACATTTTCAATCTTATATCCCCTTTGTGTTTGCATATTTTTTCCACATTGAGTAGCATGGACTTCTATACAATCATAACTTTCCTTATATCTGGAGCACCATTTATGTCTGAATCAAACATAACAATTTCATATTTTGAAACATTATATATCCTCCATTCTTCATCAGAGTATAGTGAAATATGGTCAATATATCATTCTGTTGAAGAACATATATTCTTTTCTGTGTAGAGTAGTTCCTTATTATGAATACCTAGACTCCAATAGTTCAACGTCGAGGTCTTACATTTATACATTAGCATAGATACCAGATTCAAAGCCCAATGGGCCGATCGGTTAGTAGTATTAAATAACTATATACATTCATGGTAACCTTTTCACATTGATAATATAATATAAAATATAACAATAGAAAGTAATTACATACATGAAATTATTTGATACTTCCATATTCATAACTAGATGAAAGGGGAATAATAAATTGGTGAGATCAAATACTCTAAAAGGGTTATATACAGCGGAAGATCTCATGAATAAATAAAAATTGAAACATAATCAATATGGAGAGGTATATAAAAATAAAATAAAATATATTTAATGATAAAATTTCCCATCATGAATAGATAAGATGTAATCATTATGGAATTTTGAATGGTTAAAAAAATTCCTTCTAATCGATAACTAAATCACAATATGAATCCTTGGATAATATCGTAGTGAAAATATAATGAATAATAATTAATGAAAATTTAATGAAGGAAATTCATATTAAGTTGGACACCATGATCATAGGAATCATGGTACCTCTACTATCAAGAACATTTATAATATTTTTTAATCATTATTGGTAAAAACCCATTTAATTTTTTCACCATTGCCATCAAATGAGACTACTAATGCATTGAGGGGATATCTATAATTGGGTCCACATAATTTTAATGTAAATAGTATTCCTAAAACATCAAAATGATATATTTAATTCCTGAATGAAAATCAATTATCAAAAAATATCCATATTGAGTAAAACATGAGGACATTATATTATTTATTTAGTCAATAAAATAACATTCAAAGTAAACACCTGATGAAAAATTGGAATAATGATTAGGAAAAATCATTTCCATGATATAAGAAAAATATATTTTTAATAAAATATTAAATGAATTACTATCATAAATAAAATGGTTAGTATATAGACCATATAAAATAAAATAGTTTCATAACATAAGAAATTGTCCTCAATGAAATATAATTGAGATGATGTCCCTTATAAGGATCATATCATTAATTAAATGAATAAATTATGTGTATTCACTATAAATCAATATATATTTTTTTATATAAAATAAATACGATCAAATTTATATTTACACATAAACATATCATTACGTAATTAATTAAATATAAATTTAACCAAAATAATGAAAATTGAGTTAAAAAATACCCTACCACATTATGATCAGTAGAAAAGTATGGATCAAAAAATTAATAATTAGAAAATGAAACATTTATTACTATGAATATAAATAGATTAATGATATTATATATCAGTGGAAAATATATATACACCACACACAATAAATAAGAGGTGAATAAGATATATATCTCACAAAAGTAAATGTGAGATAAGAAAACCTTTCAACATTGTAATCAGTCAAATCATATACCCCATTAAAGTAATAATTACCATATTAAGAATTGAATAAATAAATATGTTTAGATAAATGATATAATATATCTTATTAATGTATACATAAACCACAAAAAAGAAATAATTTGTGAATAATTCATATCTCATAGAAATATGATTTAGATAAGAAACCCCTTATCATATGTTTGTATGTATTCTCCACTTGAATTAACGTCATTAATAATCATAATAGATTAATTAATTAATTAATTCATAAATTATTAAAAATATATTTGATTTATTATAATTTTATTATGTTAATTTATTTAAATTTTGATGAGTTATAATGTTTAATTTCATCCTTCTTGGAGCATTTGTTTCATTGTTTAATGATTGGTTCGCTTATGTATAATGTTCTTATCAAATTGGAATATTTCTTTAGAAGTAGAAAGCTAATGTATTAATATGCATACACGATTTAATGTGTTCACAAATATAATTTTTTTGAAACGATTCTGATTCATTGGATAAAAATTTATTTTAAAATGATTAAATTATATTTACATTTTTTACAACCATCACAAAATTCAGTCATTTTAGAAAATATTAGATTTATATAATTTTTATAAGAAATTAAATAAGTTGTAATATATATATATTATAATATTTTATACCATAATTTTAATATGACCATCTTTGAAGGTGGAAATAAAAAATGAAAACCTGTCATCCATGAAGGCGGTGAATCGACGCCTCACAAATGATTATTTCATTTTTAGAATTAAAATGATAGGAGAAGATATTCGAGGATGGATATTACATTGACATAATAATATTACATTATATATATCATAAAATATTTACAATGAAAATTTTTATAGGAGAGGTTAGGATAGTATAAGAAAATAAGATAAATTAAAAGATATATAATAACAATTTTACCTCTTGAATATTGTCCCATTGGGAACCACATTAAGAAAATTGGATTTGGTATTTTGGTAATATCAGAAGTTATTTGAAATTGGAAAAAGTAATTTAAAGTAATTTTCATAGAATTTAGTCATAATTAATATCTTATAATGTCTATGGAGAAGTGGTAATGAGGGGTTGTAATTATTGGGAGAGGAGTGGGGTGTTTTAGAATATTTTATTCATTTGATTATCATTTTTGGATCAATAAAATCAATAGTGATGAATAATGTGACTAATTATAGTTGCTATTACTTGTGATTTATATATAATGGGTTATTACTTCATCCATACATCACCCATGATTCAATAATACATGTATTTTTTAAATACTGTAAATTACCGTATTTCACTATTCACCAAAAATTCTATTATTTCTAAAAAATCTCCATAATTCACCATTTAAATTTTTTTCAAATGTATAATTAAAAATGGACTCCATTTTATGAGAATAATTTTATAAATATGAAAATTTTAATATTAAAATAGAATAATAATTTAGTCATAATACAATTATTTTAACATTATAACTGATTTTTCAAAGCATTGAATACTTAATTATTATCTCATGAAATTATCATGTAATTATAACACAATAAATTATTTATTAATGAAAATATTTCATTAATATATATTTTCTTTTGAATAAATATATTAATTTTAAAATTGTTAATAAACTTTTACATGTCACTAAAATACCCAAACACAATTTATCAATTTTAAAACATTTATTTAACTATTATATGATATATATATATATATATCTTATTTTCATTGATGATATATTTAAATTGTATTTATACTCTCATAGGTGATGTTATTATACTAAATTCCAGAGTACTATTCAGAACGTCACATTATTAATCCAACGGTCATGGAAATATTTAGTTGTATATCATAGTTAATTTAAGATCAGTGTTGCATGCAATATAAGATATAAAATAATTTTTATTTATTTAAGAAGACATATATTGTAAAATATTTGGGTGTAATATTCCACACACCTTTAAAACATTCATCCTCAAAATTATTCTTGAATATTACCTTGTAAAAATATGTTGGTGTTTTTTCTCGATAACATCCTCAAGTTCAGATGTTGTTTCTTCCATATTATTTTTTCCCCAAAGAACCTTCACTAATAATTTTTCTTTATTTCTCAACACAATCTATATAGTGTCATAAATAACAATTGGCTCTTCACAATAAGACAAATCATGTTCTAGTTCAATTTTTTCAGAGGTGAGTACATGTGTTGGGTCTGAAATGCACTTCCATTAAAATGATATGAGGAAAAAAATATAAAATTTTGAGATACATGGTGTCATGCATAATTAGTATGTTATAGCTCTAATTATTTATAGAATTTAGAATGGTTCGACATACTTGGGGATCGTTTACCTTTCATACCAAACCTTATGACACCCATTCTTTGGTTCTCAACATAACTCTTTTTCCAACAGTGAGACACTTTAATATGAACCTAAATAGTCATTACCTTTTTCATTAAATCATCAATAAGTTATGGGCCTATATGATTAATTTAAAAAAATATACCTTAACAAGTTAGAGTATGAAATCTCTTCCTATATAATTCTTCATTTGTTTCCATTTTAATACATGAAGGGAAACTAATTTTGTAGGAAAATTATACCAAAGGAAAATACAAATCCTACATACCTTGAAATAGATGCGAGAATGATCTTAACATGTCATACAATGTTTGAATAGTCCTTTCAAGTTGTCCTTATGTTTTAGGATGGTAGGAAATGTTAAAATGAATCATTGAATCTAGATCCATATAAAGAAACATCCAAAATATTTTTTTAAACTAGAGATCTCAATCAGACAACATCAATAGAGGTGAAACATGATGTCTTACAAATTCATCAATATTGATTCCTTCTATGATCTCATGAGGTAAATCTTAAATTATAGTATGAAAGTTTACCTATTTTGTATGAAGTTCTATAATAACCTATACTGAATCATCATGTCTTGGATTCCTTGGTTTTCCAATCCAAAATCCCATCATTATTTCATCCCACGTCTAAATAGGAATAGGTAGAGGTCACATAACTCATCCAGGATGTTCTCCCTTAGCCATTACGTGTTAACAAACTAGTCAATTTACACATAATAATAAAAATTTCGTCATATTATCTAACAAAAAATGTTACTTAAGATCCCAATACATATTAGTACTACCAGGTATTATAGAGAAATTTGATCTATGAGAAGAAAATAACAGTAACCCTTTTATTTGTGTTATTGTTGAAACACATTACCTCTTTCTGGGTTTTATAATTCGATCCTTGTACACAAATTTTTCCATTTCTTATATCTTTAATGGATTTAATGTTCTTTTGGAAATTCTCATCTTCATATTGTGAATTTTTTATCCTCTCTAGAAAATATTGTTCAAAAATAATTTTAATAAGAGTAATGTTTCCCATTATTAATCAATTCCCATATCCATATTTACTAAATCCATGAGGACTATATATTTATAAATCCTTATCTTGGTCATATCTCTATTATCATTCTTACTCAATTCATCAGCTACCTTATTTTTTTAGGATGGTAGTGTATTGATAAATAATATTGTTTGAGTATATAAATGAACTTTATTTTCCTCGTGTTGAGTTCTTTCAATGTAATGATTTATTTCAAACTCTTGTGATCCATATATATCTCACATCATTTAACATAGAGATATTGTCTTTATATCTTTATAGAAAATATTAATACTGGAAACTCAAGATCATGAGTTTGATAATTATTTTCATGATTATTCAACTACCTTGATGCATATACATTAATTTTATCATTTTTCATATGGAGAAAAACAAATACTTTCATTGACGCATCAATTTATATTAAAACCCATTAATATCTTGATAGTAGTGTCAAAATATGAAAATTGAATTATCTTTTATTAAATTCTACAAAACATTTTGCACATTCTTTTTTCCACACGAACATAATTCCTTTACTTGTGAGCTTCATTGATTGTCAATCCAATCAAAAAACATTATAAATTATATTTTGACAGTAATATACAAGACTAATAATACTATATAACTTGGTTTTTTAGGCCATTCTAAAAATGTATTTATCTGTACAAGATCAACTGTGATTCCATCCTTATAGAAAATATATCCATGAAATGAAATTTCTATAAGGCAGGATTCACACTTGCTAAATTTATGATTTATCTCTTGCCTCATGAGAGTCTAAAAATTTATCCTTAAGTTATTTTGATGGTCTTTATATGTTGTATAATATATCAGAATATCATCAATTAATACCACAAAAAATTCATCAAGGTATTCCTTGAATAATCAATTCATCAGATCCATCAATACAGAGGGTGAATTTATCAATCCAAATGGAATTATTATAAACTCATAATGTTGTTACCTCAAATAAAAAGTGTTCCTTCAAATTTATTTATTATCTACTCATAATTATTTTTTTGTTTAGAATTAAGTTCAATATTTGAAAAATATTGATATCTATAAAGTTGATCAAATCAATCACCAACACGAGGAAGTAGATTCTTTTTATATTAATTGCTGTTATTACTCTATAATCAATGAAGAACATAATCGATCCATATTTTTTATCAACAAAGTGGAAATATTATTTCCATATAGAAACACTATGTAGAATAAATCACTTATTACTAAACTCCTCTATTTTTTATTCATCTCTACAAATTCTACACTGGACATTCTATATGGAGTCTTTCTTATTTGTTTTATACCAGGGATTAAATCAATGGAAAAATCAACCTCACGCTTGGGGGGGTCTATGTAATTCCTTGGGAAATATATCAATATAATCTTATAAAATAGGTAAATACAACATTTTAAAATTCCATTATTTATCATTATATGTAGTTTTTGTCTTCCACCCCAAGAATTTAATTTAGTAGATATACTTAGGGTGTATCTAGATAAGAGTTATATGATAAATTATCCTCTCTAAATATAATGAATTGTACATCTTCCTCACAAATTGCAATTTCCTTCTTATTTTAATAGAATTTCAATTCATATTTTGTTTGAAATTTGCATTCCAAGGATAATATCAAATTTTACCATAAGTTTGATGATAATATTTGAAAATAAGTATGTTTAATTTACCATTATGGAGAATTCCTGACATAACTAAGTTAAAATGAGACATTCCTTTATGAATTTTACCCAAAACTCCCTTATTAAATAAAAAGGGAAACACATATGATTATTGAAAAAATGCGTAGATATAAAAGAGTAAAATGATATAGAATCAAATAAATCATCAACTAAAATTGAAAATAGGATTAATTTACCTTTTGCTACATCATTGGGTACTTCAGCCTGAGTTTTAGTGATTGCATAAACTTTCCCATCTCCCATTGGCCTCTTCTACAGTAGATTCCCCTGGTTTTTAGGAAAATTGTTTAAATATTGCCACATTTTTTTGCAGCTGAAGTACTATATATCATTATTTTTCCCCTTAATATCATGAAACAAATGACCATTTTCTATTCACTTATAACACCCTCATATGCCTTTATGATATTTTTTGAAATGTTTTTTACACAATTTTCACATTATTGAAAACACATCATTCCATTGTAATTCATTGGGTTTTTACCTTTCTAAAGGTTCTATGTCAACCCCTTTTTCTCGAAATTTCATTTGAATATAAAATATATATATAATTTATTCTCTATTCTAATGGAACAAATTAATATTTTAGCATCTGATTAAAATGTTGTAGAATGCAAACCTTGTCAGAGACATTGCTTACGAACTTCAACGAAATGATGAATCTTATTTTCCGAATCAATAATGTAATATTTAATATATATGGATAGTATTTTGAAGGTATCCTCAAAATATAAAATAATCTATTATTCATTTTTCATTATGTTAAGTAATTTTATCTTTATTTAAATTCATTTCACATGAGGTAAATATTAATCAAATTATTGTTATTTAAAATCTCACCATTACATGTATTTGATTTCATGTTCCTCAGTTGTATTATATATAAATGACAATGATTGATTGTCATCACCATTGAGGAAACATAACATTTGTATTATTGTCTACCATTCATCACATTCCAATTCTAGAAATATATTTTTATGTTACTTATTCCATTTCCCTTCTACCTTGGGATTCATAGTCATACAAAATGATGGGGTCTTCTTCAGAATGAAACGATCCAAGATAGGTGTTATATGGTTATTTTCTATAACCTGAGTAAGATATCATAATATGGTCATGCTTCACTCAGATCCAACAAAAAATTTGTTGAATTTCATAGGGGGGGAATCACTCCATTTTTCATTATAATTAATTAAATTCCATCCATTAGGTTCCATCACTATATAATAAAACACAATAATTTTTCCCATAATCATCCTGAGTATTGGGAAACAAAATAAAAATTCCTATAATGGAAAATATTATTATATATTTTAAGGAATTATTATATTTTTCACATTATATATTTTTGTTTTAAAATGTTATTACCAAGGTCTCAACTAAACATTCCAATGAATCCACCTACGAAGACACATACCACAGTATCTCAGAGTCAAAGCCTTAATTTATTACATTGGTACAAAGAGAAGTTTCAAATATCAATAGACCAATCAGTCTAGTATTCTTGAAGATCTTTATACATAAATGGTACTCTTATTAAATTGGTAATCAATTATAAAACATAAAATATGAATTTAATTACAGATTTTCCATATTCAATAATTTAATCATCATAACATGGGTTAATGAGAATGAATAATAGTTTGATGAAAATGATCAGTAAGGGATATATAAAATAGAATAAATCAGTAATGAATAAAAAATTAATCATAATAAATATGTAAATTTATGTATAACTGATATACATTCCATTTAATAAATAAATTTTAACTCATGAGAGGATAAGACATAATAATTATTTAAATGTAAATGATTGGAAACAAATTCCATTTAATAAACAACATGAGCACAATCTGAATCCCCAGATAATATCATAGTGAAATCCTCATGGTTAATAATGACTAAAATATCATGGTAGTTAATTCTTAATAAATTGGAAACCATGATATCTAGAATCACGGTGCCTCTATGGGAAATACCTTTCAAAATAAATTTTAATCAGTATGGATAAAAATCTATATAATTTGGCCAATATTATTGTATCATGAGACTACCGATTCATTGAGGGGATATCTATAATCAATAACCACTTATGTTTTCATATCCATATAATTCGTCCAAAATAATAATTTTAGATTTAATTCATCAAAAAATAAATATAAAAAAATATAAATATTGAGTAAAAGATGTGGACATAAAATTATTCCAACATTTAAACAAATAACATTCAATGTAAACACAGCATTAAAAATTGGTATATACATAATAAAAAATCATTAGCATGATATAATAATTATTTATAATTATTTAATTTTTTGATGAATGATGATTAGAATGATAAGAATAATTATATACTACATAGAAAATAAAATAGGTGCATAACATAAAAAGTATTCCTCGACGAAATAAACATGAGACAAGTCCATTATAAGGATAATATCTTTAATAAAATGAATAGATTATGTGTATTCATTGTAAATATATATAAAAAAGATGAAATATAGGATATATAATAAAAAATTAATTTTACACATAAACCTATAATGACTTAATCAATGAAATAAAATTTTAAACCAAGGAATGAAAATTGAGTTTACAAATCCCATATCTGTTTGTAATCAGTCAGATTGTATGCCTCTTAAAAGAAATAATTATCAATTGAAACATTTAATAATGAGAATATAATATTATTAATCATATTTAATATAAATGGGATTTATTCACACACCACACACAGTAAATTAGAGGTATATAAATCATATATCTCAGAAAAGTAAAAGTGAGGCAAGAAAACCGTGCAACATTTTAATAAGTTGAATTGTATGCCACTTAAAATAATAATTATTACATGAATCATTTACTAACATAATGATAATGATATTCATGATATTATATGTCAAAGGTTAGTATAAATACACCACACACATGAAATATGTGGCGAATAAGTCATATCTCAAAAAAATAAAATTGTGACAGGAAACCAATTATCTTATGCCTCAAAATTTTATGCACTTATAAGAAATGTCATATATAATAAAATTAGATTAATTAATTTTTAAATTAATAACCTTTTAAAAATAAATTTTATTTATAACTATTTTATTATGTCCATTTATTTAAATTTTGATGACTTATAATGATTAATTCAATTGCTCTGGGAGGGTTTGTTTCATGTTTTAGGATCGGTTTTCTTGTGTATATTTAGTGAAGTACTTGTCAAATTATAAAAATCATATAGAAGTTTAAAAAATGGTACTAAAATACTTATTTAATTTTAAAATGTCACATATATAATTTTTTTAAATGAGGATTAATCATTATATAAAACATTAATGATAAATGATTTGTTTTTTTAGTTGTTTCAATGACCATAACGAACAAGTATCGTTTTATTTGATATTATGTTTATATACTAGATATATAATAAATATGATTTAATAAATATATTAGAACCTTTTTTACTATAAATAAATATTTTAGTTTTGGATGGGTTAATGAAAAACCGAATCCCGTCACCCATGAAGGGGGTTAATGGAAATATCACAAAAGATACTTTCATTTTTAGAATTAAAATGAGTGGACAATATTTTTTTCAATTGATATAAAATTAAAAAAATATAATTACAATATATATATCAAACAATATTTTCCATTCAACTTTCGTTAGGAGATGTGGGGAGATAATAATTGAAAAATAAATTAAAAGAGTGGTAGAGAGGATTTTACCTCTCGAATATCTTCTACTTGGGAATATCCACAATACACATGGATTTGGTATTTTTGGTAACATCATAAGGTCTTTGAAGTGGGTAACATGATTTTTAAGGGATTTTGGAACAATTTAAACAATATTAAATGTTTAAAAGGTATCAGAATAAGGGCTGGTGAGGGTTGGTATTTATAGAGAGAGGATATGGGTGTTTTTAATTATATTATTTATTAGATCATTATTTTCACTCAACACTTTCAATTGTGTTAATTAATGTGAATATGTATAGTAAAGGGTTAATTTAAGTTTGAACTAATGGGTTCTTACCGCATCCATACATCATCTATGACATAATAATTCATTTATTTTTTAAATACAATATATTTTTGTATTTCTCTATTAAACAAAGAATCAATTATTTTATAAAAATCCCAAAAATTAACTATAAATATATTTTTTATTTGTAGAATTGAAAAATTGAGTACATTTTATTATAATAATATAAAAATATGAGAAATTAAATTTTCAAATAAAATCATTATTTATTTAATAAATATTTACTTTAATATTATATCTTATTTGAGGATGCCTTGAAAATTTATTTATGGTCTAATAAAATTATCATATAAGTATAATGTAATAAACTTTTAATTTGAGAATGAAATTTATGAAAATAAAATTTATTTTATATCATTGTATTAATTATAAAATTGTAATTAAAATTTTATATTTCAGAAAAGTACCTACATTTAAGATATCATTTAAAAACATTGTTTACATATTACATTTTATAAATATATCATATTTCTATTTATGAGATACCTAAATTTAATTTATACATTAATAAGCAAGCTTATTATGCTAATGGACACATTACTATTCTTAATGGTCACTTTTCTATTCCAACGGTCATGTTAATATTTAATAGCATATCATGGATCATTTAAGCTAGATGTTTCATTTAATGTCATCATTTAAATAAATTAAATTTATTTAAGAAGAAACATATCATAAAATCTTGGGATGTTAAATTTAGGGAAATAGATTTAGAAATATTATGCCTTGGTACTTCCCTTTTTAATCTTCATAATAATAATGAATATGAAATTTTGTTATACAATTAATTGGGGTGTTTCCAGGAATGTTTAAACTTATATACATACTTATAATCATTTAGTCACTACTCATGGGAAACATCTTTGAAGTATTCATCTACTTATCAAGCATCTCAGTATTATTCCCCATTATTGATTAATTGAATTTTAATGGAGTCACTATGAACTCATAGTTTTGATACTTCTTTGAGAAGGAATTTTTAGATTGTCTTCCTTCTTGACATTTAATTGTTGATATCTTGATTGGAGGTCCAACATAGAGAAATACTTTCCCATACATTGTTTATTTAAAAAGTAATCTATCTATGTTAGGGGAAACCACTTATTTATCATGTTTTTTTGACTTCATGATAATCAATGTAGATCTGAATTGATCGATCATTCTTCTTGATGAAGAGGATTGGTGCACCCCTTGGTGAATAACTTGGGCATATAAAAACGTTGTAAAAATTTTCTTGTAATAACTTTTTCACTTTTTCCAACACAATTATGGCCATTCTATGAGGGGTATTTGATATAGGTAGAGATATTGAAAAACTATAAATTGAGAACTCAACCTCTTAGTCCTAAGGAATACCAGGAAATTATTTAGAAAAAACATATTTGTGGTCCCTCACAATTGGAATTTCTTCGAGAATGATTCTCTACATTGTATCAGTAATTTGATCTATGTATGCTTACCCATAAGTCAATAATATTCACAATTGATATGATGATTATGACATAGATTATTTATCATCCTTACACTTGTAAATAATTAGGTTATTCCTTTGGATGTGAAGAGTGATCAAGCATTTGTGACTATTGATGTGTGATTTGTATAAACATTTCCAATTCATGAAAAAAATAACACCAAACTCCAACAAAAAATAAGATGAGATTTTAGGGGATGTTCATTCAATGAAAATTAATATGGAAGAAATCATATAAAATTGATGTAATAATTTCCCCATTTTATAGTCTCGCATTTAACTCAACCTTCATATATTAAGGTGGTTTTTGAATAGATCAGCTGAACATTAACGATATAAAATATTGCATAAAACTAGAATTAAATAGAAGGTTCACTATCCATGAATTAATAACTAGAATATCTATATCCACATCATTAATCATATCCACCATAGTAGAAGTGATAGAATATTCCCTTCCATACTTCCATTGAGGTTGTTGTTGTTGATTGCATTTCAATACCTTTGGCTTAGGTCATTGGCTCACATAATTCCCATGTTTCTTGTAGTTGAAACGGTTCACTACATGCTTAGTTTTGATTAGAGCATTCCATTCATCATCAAAATTAGTGGGATTATCTAAATCCCTTCTGTTAACGTTAGATAAATTACCCTCGATCACACATTTTCTGCATCTTATATATAATTATAGACCATTCATTGAATACTTTGCCCCCAGAATATCAACATATGGGATGTGTAGTTATAATTACATCATCGGAATTTTTTGATCCTATCATATCAGACTCAATTTTTTTATTTTTATCTCTAGGTCCGTGAGACCACAGATATTCACCAATCCAAATTACAACCTTACAGGAACATCAAACAATATCCTCTTAGTTTTCAATGTCTTGAATTACTATGTATTTTTATATACTAAAAAATAACCTACTAAAGTTGTGATCAAACATATATTAAATGGTCATAAAAAGATAGAGGAATATCTTGAAAGCATTGAATTTTTTTCTTTATGCTCCCTAATAGATTCATCTTCTATTTTCTTCAATCATAGGAAGTCCCACACCATATTAAGATGGAGATTTTAGGGAAAATATTTATTGAAACATATGTTACATAATCCTTCCTAATACATGATATATATTTCATTCTTATAATTTATAATTTTCTTCAGTTTAGACCACTGATCATCTTCCCCAATCAAAATGATATATATCTAGTATGACATTATGTTAATCTATGAATTGGAGTATAAGGAATATCTTCTCAATTGAGGTAATCCTTTGTTTTGTAATAAAGGGATGATAATATATAGTAAAGATAAGAGGCCTTTTTCACATAATGTGATTTAAAAATAGTATATTTATTAAGAGAAGGAGTTAATTTTTACATGATTCATGTTGTTATTTAAAACATGATCCAGCTGATTTAGTACTTTCATGATGTCGTGGGATCTCGTACCCAACATATTTGTCATCTCATTAGGGAAATCCTCACATTACCTATCACATTGATTTTTTTGAATGGTTTATCTTATTTCCCTGAATTATTAATGAAATAAATTAAATAAAATTGGGGTTCTTGAATACGTACCAAATGATCATAAAAAATTAAACTATGAAAATATAACTAATAACATAAAAATTATAATTATATCATAACATGTGATTCCTTAGGTATCAAAATAGGTCATTCAAGGTGATAGAGTTATCCCAAGGGTCCGTATTAATTATTTCTAGTCTTAATCCCAACAAATAACTAGACTATCCTCTAATTCAAATTATATAAAACCTATCCTTTTCAAAAATATAACATGATTTCAAGGTTAATTATACATCAAATATAATCCAACGATCGTAAATTCTAGTGTCTTTGTAATACTAGGTAAATAATAGTAATAACATGGAACTATAATTAACAATATATTTTTTAATATTATATAATGAGAACATAATTTCTATAGAGCTCCATCATATACAAAGGATAACATGGGGAATACATAAAAAAATGGACGATCTAAAAAACACATTATGATAATAAACAAGGGAATCAATGAAAACACATGAGTTGGGAGGTATAAAATGATATAATAAAAGTTATAGATCAAGATTAATAATATAGGATAATGAAATATGGATCGTGGAATATTATTATAATCGGAATTTTTGAATATGGAATCAAAATATAACATAACATAAACATGATTCCTTGAAAATAGCTAAGATTACATTACATGGTGGACAATGTCCCAAAATGAATTAGGTGTACTCCTTAATCTCAATCATGATGTCTCATGAGGCTAAAATTTTCCGAATGAATTAAGATTCAATATAGGTGTACCTATAATACACTTTTCGTGAATATTTTGACCACCTGAATAGTCATGTATTAGTAATAAACATGAGGATTACCCATGGAATGAAATGGGAATTGTAATCATGTCGAAAGGAATAACCAAAGTGTGTATCATAATTGTATCCATAAAATAAGGTATCAAATAATTTTTAGATAGTCATAAAATAAAAATAAGAATATATCATGAATAATTATGTCCAATATAATTTAAGACATGAAAAATAGTGTTCAATAAACATTATAAATGAGCCACATTTGTGCGGTTTAATGGAAAATATAAAAAAAATTAAAAGATGAAAAATAAATAATTGTATTTGTAGAAAAAAAATAACTAATTTAGTTTTTCATGATAAAATGAGTGAGTTTTCACAATTGATGGTGGATTAAATTATTTTATGATGTCTACATTAAAATGGGTGGCAAATGGGATGTTCCCTTTAATCAAGATTCATTGTTGGGAGGAATAGAGAATGGTACATTTTAAAATTTTATTTTCCCTATAAAATAAAGAATAATTGAGATACACAAATATTTTACAAACATAAAAAAATATTACTATAGAATTATATTAGAATAATAAATAACTACAATGGGGAATATATATATAAAGTATAACCCAAAGCTAATTTGGATGTTCAGTTAGATCCATTACATTACATATGAATGCGTTCTTCAAATGAACTTAATAACCTAAAAAATCAAATTTAATTCAACATTTAAAAAATTAATAAACTAAAAAACATGTAATTTATTTATTTATTATTTTATTATGTTCATTTATGACCATTTTAATTAGTTGCATTGTTCAATTTCATTGTTCTAAGAGCATTCATTTCACGGTTTAATGGTGGTTCCACTTGTCTAATTTACGAATGTTCTTAAAGAATGTGAATGATTATTAAAAACTTAACTTATATTAAATTAATTCACTTCTATAATATTAAATTTTCCCATATATCCTTTTGTTTTCTAGTTTGAGGACGATTAATTTGAAAAATTGTTAATGAAAAATAATTGGTTTATTTTGCAGTTTTTAGCAGCCATCACGAACTAGTTTCATTCTATGAAATATTTTGTTTATATATTAGTTTCAGAATATGAATCAATTTATAATATAAATATTGAAATCTTGTATAACCATAATAATATTTTTTTGACTAGCCATGAACGAGGTAATGGAAAATAAATACTCATTGTAAATGAAGGCGGTGAAGGGACATATCACAGATAATGTTTTCATTATTAAAATAATGGTTGAAGAAAAGAGATGTGATGATGAACATTCAATTAAATAACTAAAATTATAGTATACATATGATAATGGATTTATCATAACACATTGAATAGGTTATTTGTGGATATGATAAAAAAATAAAATAAATTTAAATAGAAGGATTGAGGATCTTACTGTTTCTATATTCTATCCTTTAGAACCTCTTTAAGGGACATGGGTTTGATCATTTGTAAAAACCAAAAGAACTATTATTTAAGGAACATGTTTCGGAATTTAATTGGATATAATATTTATAAGTAACATGGATTAGAAGTTGTGAGTATAAGGGGTGGTGAGGGGTGGTATTTATAAATAGAGGATATGGGTGTTTATGAATATTTTTTTTCATTTGATTTTTATTTTGGCTCAAGACTATCAATAGTGTTGATTCTAATGAAAAAATATAGTTACTAGTGTTAAAAATTCTAAATAATTGATATTTAAATAATCCATGACACATCTATTTCTATAAAATTCTTGTAATTAGCTTATAATGTTAAATACTGAAAATTAATGAATTTTTCTGTTCCACAAATGTTCAACTGTTATAGAAAAATTTCAAAAATTTACCCTAACAATTTTAAAACATGTAGATATTAAAATGGAATCAATTTTATGAAGAATTATATATAAATATGATATATTTATTATTAGAATATAACAATAATTTATTCAAAAATATCTATTTTAATGTTATAATCATGTTTATGACCCTTTGAAAAATTAATTAAGGTCTCATAAAATTAAAATATAATTATAATACAACAGAATACTAATTAATAAATATATTTCATGAAAATTTATATTCTTTCAAATAATTATATTAATTTTAATTTTTTTAAAAAAAAATTATTTACAAAAATACCAACTCTTTTTTTAGCATATTTAAAACATTTACTTACTAAAACAATGATATCAATATTTCATATTTTAATTTATAGGTAACATAATTATTATTTATACTTTTATAGCCTATTTTATTATTTTAATGGCTAGATTATATTTTCTAATGGCTAGAATACTGTTCCAATGGCCACGTTAATTTTCCAATGATATAGGTTCCTTAATTTATCTAAATATCCCTTATTTCATTAATTATTCTATTTTTTCTCAAGGTAATATAAATATAGATTTAAAATGAATATTTTATTATTAAAATTATGTTTTTTTCTACTACATGTTCATGAGTACAGTCATTTATGTGGATTGATCAGATCCAAATTCTCCCATTATTATTATCTTATTTTCTTTTTAATATCCTAGTGTAATAATTGGAATTATTTATGGTTTATTTTATGAATAATGTATCACAATTAATTTATTATAGTAATTTTTTAATTGTTTCTACATGTTATGTATGTGTTTTATGAATTAATTTCAGGATTAGAAATTTCAATGAATATTTTCGGGGTCATTACATTTTGCCCCCCTTATGAAATATTACACTTAAAATATTTTTTTACATACTACGATGAAAATAATTGTGGGTACTTTTCGTTCATTTCATTCTCTAGTTCACATGTAACATATACATACATATACTTTCTCCCTATTACCTTGATTAGATGAGTGGTTTCGTTATGTAGAACCTTGTCTCTATATTTTGAAATCGTCACCGGTTGCTCCTCATAAGAGAGATTGTTTTCCAACTATCACAACTTTGAGTTCAGTTCATGTGACGGATCTAGTATGTACTTCCTCAGGAGGGATATGTGTAATATATCATATACCTGAGAAATATTTGGGAGATGCTCTAGTCGATAGGCCTCAACTTTGACACTATCATGAATCTCGAAGGGTCCGATGTACCAAAAAGTTTTCTTTCCTTTCATCCAAAATCTCATGAATCTATTTCCTGGTGATATGTAACGGAGAAACCTATCAAGAAGATAAAAATATATTTCCAACTGTTGATTATCCATATAGATATTCATTTAACTTTTGTTATGAATGATATGTTGTTGAATATTTCTTAAATTTTCTTCCATTTCCTCGACCATTTTAGTGCCAAGAATCTTATGATTTCTAACTTCATCACATCATGGAAGTGTTCTATAACTCTTCCCATAAAGGGATTTATATCATGCCATTTTTATGATTGAGTGGATGCTATTTTTTTAGATGAACTTGCCCCGTGGAATTTGTTGATCCCATCCTCATTTGAAGATCAATGAGCATTCTTTCAACAAGAATTTTAGCGTTAGAATAGTCCCTTTAGCTTGTAAATTTGTTTGGGGTGATTATTTATAATGAATTTTATCTTATTATTTAGATAATGAACGATACTTTTCCATAACACGTAGGTAAATCATGGATAACAACTAGATATAATAGATAATGGTACTCCATAAAACATTATATCTTCTCTGATATGTGTATATTGAATTTTATAGAGTGATAAGTCCTCCTGAATAATAATAAAGCGAGCAGTGTTTTTTAAGATGATACAAAATGGTCCATAGAGCATGATTTCCTCTAAGTGTATTAAAAATTATAGTGACAATGTTGATAGTGATTTTTTCATATTTCCATGATGGTATTGGTAATGGTTTCATCATCCCATTATAATATTTACATTTACCCTTTACATGCTGATATATCAAACAATATGATGTATATTTACTGATCTCATAATTTATATTGTGCTATTAATAGTTCTGTCAAATACTTAAAAACATCATTGGGATCCATAGTTGAATAGAGAAAGTTGGGCTCTATGAATAACTTAGAGAACATCATTTCTCTCAGGATAGGATTGTATTCATAGTCATGACCCATATCTTATGAATCATGCTTCATTAATTTTTAGCTCTAATTATATCCCAATTTTGATAGATACCACCTTCTTATAAAAATCCACATTATCTCATTGTGCATACTTTATCTAATATAAAAGGGATGGTTGAAAAATAATCTGCAAAAGAATTGATTTTGTTTCTTACTTTATGATTTCCAAATAAATTCATAGAAATTATTATAATAGTATATCCTTTTCAATTATCATCATTTATAAAGTTGTAGGATATTTTCTTCAAAGTAAATTTTTTGCTTCATTTTCCTTACTTGGATTGTAAGGGATTCAGTAGTCATAATTTGTGATGAGATCTAACAATCCTCATTGGAACATATTAAAAACTTTAAATGTGAATTTATATTTGAAGATCTTATAAATAGTATATGTCCCGCAATTATCCCCATTGTGATAATTCATCCAAATATTCAATTCAAAGAACAAAACTATGAAATCTAGATCATATGTGGTGTAGTTTATAGCATAAAAATTCTATATTCTTGAGGTGTATGGTATCACTTTATTAATTTACATCAGTACATAGATTAATCATTTCTTTGAATTATCACTATATAACAAAAAGATCTCCTCTATTAACATTTGGGTATTTTTTAGGGATTTGATAATATAATTTTTTATCATTTTGAAGCAATATTCACATTCACTAGTCTAGAAAATACTTTCCCCATTCTATGTTAACATGGATAGTGGGGTTGAAAATCATGGTAAGATTCTCACAGAATATTGCTAATACTAATCTAGACTAAGGAAACTACTAATTCCTATTACATATACTGGTCTGGGCCCTTCCTCAATTTCCTTTGTCTTATAAGGGATCCGAGATAGTCATTATATAGTGATAACATAACCCAAAAATGATACTTCCATAACTTGAATTTATTATCCTCTTCATATAGTTTCTCCCAATGAAATTTATTTATCATAGTATTCCAATTTTCCAAGTGTTTCTCCTTGTAAATATAGTATATTAGAATATAATCTATAAATATTAGAAAATTTTTTAATTGTAATCTTTGAATAATCTATTTATTATGTCCAAGAAAATTGTTCGGTATTTAGGGAGTCTGAATGGAATCACTATGAACTCATAAAATCTATACATCACTTGAAATGATGGGTTAGAAATATATTTATTCTCAACATTAGTTGGAACTATCTAGGATCAAGGATCACCATAGATAAAAAAATTCCCCACATAGTTGTTCGACCAAGTCATCTATCCTTGTAAGTGGATACTTGTTCTTTATATTTATTTTTTAGTTCATGATAATAAATTTAGAGTTGCATTTATCTAAACTTATTATAATTGAAAGAAAATGGAACACCACACAGTGAAGCAATGAAGTGTATAAAACCCTTTTTCAAATTTTATTGCAATTTATTCATCAGTTCCGACAACTCAATTGTGGCTATTCCGTAAGGATTCCATGATATAGGAATAGGACATTGTATAAGATAAATTGAGAAATCAACCTCTTAGCAAGTAATAAGATCTGAAAATTCTTCAGGGAACACATCAATGTAGTCCCTCAAAATGAGAAATTATAAATCCATGATCCTATCCTTTTTACCAATAATTTGGGCTATATATGATTTATCAAAAGGTAATAATATCACTAATTGAGATAATGATTCTAAATTAGTTTTATCCCCCTCATTAGTCTTGTAAAAAATATAGGGATACCTAAGGGATATGAAGGGTGTTCTTCCTTCCAGGACAGTTGATGTTAGATTTGTATAAAGATATCCAATACATGCCCATTTTCACAGGAAACACCACCAGTGGATGTTAGATGAAATTTTCTAGGAGTTTTAGTCCATGCACATTGACTGGGGACAAGTTATATTCTTTTAATGAAATAATTTCCCAATTTTCATTTCTCATAGATAAGTCAACCTTTATATTTTGATGTTTTGTTTAAATAGTTTTACTAAATTGGAAAGGTAAGAAAGAATGCATAGATCATGAATAAATATATACATTTTCTATTATTGAATAATTAACTATCATAATTTTCACCACATCAATAAAGGTCTCAACTCACTAAGAATGATATAATATTCTATTCCTTGTTGGCATAATGGTTTTTTTTGCGGATTTCCTATCAAAACCATTGGCATATTTCTTCGGCTCGCATAATGATCATGTTCCTTATAGGTGAAAGACCATACAATATGAAGAGACATGATTTAAACCTTACATTCTTATTCAACCTTAGTAGTATTCTTCAAAACCCTTTGGAAATAATTATCATGAATCACCTCTATTACACATTTTATACATCTCTTAGTTATTTTTAAAAATTTCATCAGATTATTATTCTCACACTTTTGGCATTTGGGTTGTTGGGTTTTCATTTATTCATGGGATTTATCTATTGATCCTCATATATTAAACGATATTTTAATATTTTTCTCTCCAATCCCATGATAACAATATGATTTACCAATATACATCTCAACCATTAGAAAATATTGAAAAATATACCCATAGTTTTCAATGTATAAAATCTCCAATTATTTTTGTATACACATATTTAATCCACTAAATAATATATTAACCCTACATTCAGTGTTCATGATAATGTCGAAGGCATATTTTCCATACATTTTAATGTTTTTTGCATACTCCCTGATGGATTCATCTTCCTTTTACTTTAGCCTGAGGGACTCCCTATCTATTTAATGATGAAGAGTTCAGAGAAATTATTTATTAAAAAAATTCATGAATCCTTCCCAGTCAATAGAATCAATGTACTACTTATAATTTAAAATTTTAATCAGTTTACACTAATGATTATATTCCCCCATCATAGTTATAGACTACCATTATTATATTCTCTTCTTATGAGGACATGAGGATATAAAATATCTTTTCAAAAGAATTAATCAATTATTCATTGATGATAAGATCATAAGATCCACTATTTATAGGATTACATTTTGATACAAATGATTTTATTGAAACATTATCTTTTTTATGAGAAAGATGTAGTTCCACTTAATTCATGTTATTATTCATAAAATAATTCTATTGATCTAGTACAATCATGAAGTTCTGGGCACCCATTTCCATTAAATTTAAAATCTCATTAGGGAAATCATCACATTGCCTCTAAAATTTATTGTTGGCACGAGTTCTCTTTTTTCCATCTTTTATATATGAAAAATAAAAAAAATACAATTAGTGGGAATCAATACATAGATAATGAGAATATAATAAATAACCTATATACATTTAATGAATAATATATAAATGAAATTTATATACTATATTATGATTCTCTATGATTCAACATAGTCAAATCTTGATGATATAAGTATCCCTTGGGTTCTTACTAATGTTTTCTAGCACTATTACCAAAAAATAACAAAACCTTACTCTAATAAAAACTATATTGACCTTATCCTTTACACATATTATTACATGATTTAAATCATATTTATCCACAAAATACATACCAAGGACTATTAATCCAAGTGTATTTAAAATATTGGGTACATGAAATTAAAATAAGGGAATTATAAAAAATCATGTCTTTGTTAATCTTCTATAATGTTGTCATAAATTCCATTAACCTCATACATAATCAATTTATAGCATAGGGATTACATAAAAATAATGTATCATCTAAAAACACCAATAAGTGAATAAACATGGGAATGAATCATGGAGTATGATTTAAAAGGAATAAAAATATAGAATAAAATGCATGGGTAATGTGTAAACATATATAATACCAAAATATGGAAGATATAATCAAATGATCATTAAAATATTGGAATGTAGAGGTAACATATAACATGAAAAAAAAACATTAGTCAAAGCTAAATATTGTGAGTGTATCACATGGTGATCAAAATTCCAGTATGGATTAGGTTTACTCCCTAATCCCATGCATGACGTCTCATGATACATAACATTACCCAATACATTACTTTGCTATTTGGTAAAACACATCATAACATGTCCATCCATTTTTTCACAAGAAGAATCAAACCTAAGTGAAAAATATAATAGTTACTCATTGAAAGAAATTGTTATCGTAATCATGTTATAAGGAATAGCTAATAGGATTATCATAATTGAATCCATAAAATAAGGTATTAAATAATTTATACACAATCATAAAATAAAAATATTAACATATCATGAAAAATTATCTCCAACTGAATTGGATATATAACAAATTTTGTTTAATAAACATTAAAAGTCATACACTCTTGTTTGATTTAAGTGGAAATATTAATGAGACAGTAAAAATTGCATAGGTATAATTTATTGTATAAATTTAGAAATGATATATTATATAATTTCATGTAAATAAATTTATTTTAAAAAATAATGTTGGATTATAAAATTTAATAAGGTGTACTTTAAAATGGATTAAAAAGGGGAAATTTCCCTTTTAACCAGTCTTGCTTATTAGGTGGAATTGAAAATGAAACCTTTTAAAATGTGTAATTATCCATAAAATAAATATGAATTGAGATAGATACATATTTTTAGTCAATAAAAGAATAGTATTTGAGAATTATATAAGAATAGTGAATAACCACGTTTTGGAAAATATAAATAATGTGCAACACAAGGGTAATTTGGAGGATTTAAGATATCTCTTAACTTATGCCTGAATGTGTTTTGTACATTCACATAATAACATAGATATTAATATAAAATTAACTTATTACATAATTTAAAACCACTTATAAATTTTTTTGATTTATTTTCATTCAATTTATTAAATTTATGACAAATTCAATTAATTATTGTGTTCAATTTTACCATTCTAAGAGTGTTAATTTCATGTTTTCATGGTAATTTCACTTTTTTAGAGTTATGGATGTTCTTTAAAAATGTGTATAATTATGTAGAAGAAAAATAAATTATATTATTGGAATTTAATAATTCTAGAATTGCACATTTATCATTTTTTGGTATGAGGATTATCTATTTGATAAAATGTTGATGAAAAATGTTTGGTATGTTTTGGTGTTTATTTACATTCATCACAAACTAGTTTATTTTAATTAGATATTATGATTATATATTATTACCAAAATATTAAAAATGATATAATATACATATAAAAATATTCTTTATCCATAATAATGGTTTTATGATCATACTTGAATGTCGAAATGGAAAATGAAGACTCATTGTCCATGATGGCAGTAGACCGACATATCACAGGCGAGGTTTTTATTTTTAAAATAAATGGGGAAGAAAATGGATTTGATTATAAATATTACATTATAATAATAAAACTCCAATTTTTATATTATATTTTAATTATCATGCTACTTTGGATAGTGTATTTGTGGATTATATAAGCAAAAAAGGAAATTATAAGATAATGATTGAGGATTTTACCTCTTTAATGTACACACCTTGAGGATCTACTTAAGAAACCTATGTTTGGTAAATTGTTGAGATCAAAACACCGTAGAGATGGAATAGAGTATTGGGATGGTAATTGTGTATAACATTGAATGAGTACATGCCTTAGATGTGGTGTGGAGAATGAGTGGTGAGGGGTGGTATTTATAGGGAGAGGAGAGGAGTGTTTATTATTGTTATATTTATATGTTTATTATTTTAGCTTATGAGTATCAATAATATATATTCATATGAATAAAAAAGTAACTAATGTAATTTATTTGGAGATAATGGGTACATAAATCATCCATGACTCAACCATGACTCAAATATTAATGTATTTAGCTTATAATGTTAAATATCTAAAATTAACATATTTCACCATTCACCAAAAATTAAACTATTTTAGAAAAAACCTAAAAAATCACCCAATCCATTTCTGTAGATGTATTTTTATAAAACGATATTTAAAATTTTTTAAAAAATTTATAAATATTATAAATATAATTTTTATATAAAATCATCATTTACTCAAAAATATTATTTTAATGTTATTAAAAAATTTATAGTCCATTGAAAATTTATATCAAGTTCTCATAAATTATATTATAATTATAATACAACATAATATTAATTTATGAATCTATTTCATGAAAATAAATTTTATATTAAATCATTATATTAATTATAAAATTAAATAAAAACATTTTCATTTGACAACAAATATTACAGTAAATTTATCATTTGAAAACATTTATTTACTTATTCTATTATATAAATATATCACATTTTGTTATATATGTTTTAAACATTTTATTTATACTTTAATAGGTGAGGATATTATTCTAAAGTCCATATTAGTTTTCCTAATGGTCATACTACTATTCCTACAGTCATGTTACTATTTCAATGATTTAGGATCCTAAATTTCTATAAATACCTCTAATTTAATTAATTATTATATTTTATCTCAGGGTAAAATACCTTTATCGCCACTATTAATATTTTATTATTAATAGTATATTTAATTTCTATATCTTATTTCATGAGTATGATCATTCTATTAGATCAGGAATATCCAAAACTCTCCCTTATTTTTATCTTATTTTCTAAATATATTCTTGATATAATATTTTATAATAAAATGGTTTTATTTTATAAATAATGTATCCCACTTAATTTATGAGAATATTATTTTTATTGGTTTCTGTATGTGATGCTTCTGTTTTATAACTTAGTTATATGAAGGTAAATTCCATTGATGAAATTGGGGTTCGTTACAGGAAGGAATGGACAGGATTAGAGAACAAATTTATTGATGTTGGGTTGTGGTAGTGGAAAATTAGTGGGATAGTTTATATGGGGAACCTTACCCAATTTCAATATAATATTATTTTACTACAATGTGTGTGTTATTTGGTGAGTAACATTTAACATTGTTGGTATGGTCATCCATCCTATTTAGGTGTGTGTTAGTTTTGTTATTTATCCACTAGTGAATTTGTTTGATATTTTAAAATTTTCATGAGAATCCATGGGAATGATCGTAATGAGTGTATTTTTTCTGTTAACCATACATATATATAAAATATTTTTCATATTGTATAGAGATATACTAAGACCTGTCGAGGAATTACTATCTTAGATATTATAGATAATGTAGATTCATAACCATATCTTTTTATTTTGTATTTCATTTGAAGATTTTTATTTGTATTTATTGATAATAATTTAAGGATGACAATTATTTTATATATATTTCACAGTGATTCATTTGATTTCTTATCTTCTATTCCTACTAAAATTGGTGTGATGACACTCACTATGTTTTTTATACCCTCTATGGTAGTCACTAACATGAATCCTATTAGTGGAAGGCTTTAGTGGTCACTCTTCACTACCAACCAATAAGGTGAACTAGTTTGGGGGGGGGGGGTTGACACGAACATATAATTTAAAATGACAATATTCTATTAAATAGTATTACATCAGTGGATCAATTTGTCATCAAGAATCATATCATTTAAGAAATTTAATGGTCTGATTCCATATATACAGATAGAAGGATCTTTCTAATATAGTCTTCCACTATATTCATTAATCTTTTCTTATACCAAATTTCTATATTAAAATTATAAATTAGGATCACACAGTGAATGATATTTGGTTTTGATTTTATTTTTATAAAAATATATTGGAGGGTTTTATGGTCAGAATACACAATAAAATTTTATGTTAGAAGTTATAAATTTAATTTATCAAAAGAGAACACAATTTCAAGATTTCAATTATTAGTTGTGTTGTATCTCTCCAAGGAATGTTCTAGTGTGTTTGAGTCATATTCAAATACCTGTGGTGATCAATTGAAATGTTACGATAGAAAATCTCTAACTACATAGTTGGATGTATCATACATGATATGAAATAGAAAACCAAATTGATGTTGTTCAATTACAAAGGTGTTTGGATCCCCCATTTAGATTTATTAAATGAGTTATCAAATATTTAATTAAACAAAAACTATTTATAATATTAATGTAATTGGGATTGGATAAGATGAATCTTACTAATGTAATAAATTCTATAGTGATATAATCTCATGTGACATAATAAATTAAGTGTACCATCAATATTTCTAGGGATTAGAGGATAACAAATCACATTGATGTTTTCTTTATATACACGAATACCTTATAGAGGAATTACAAGTCCATGTATAATACATTAATTAAGCACGGAATAATTTTTAAAATATTTTAATATGTGATTATTTTCAATTATATAATGAAGGAAAACAATTATAATAACTAGAATCTTAACAAAAGAGGCCCTGTAGACTAAGAAATGTTCAATGAATACAACCATAAAATTATCTTGATAATATAAAAAAATAGAAACCATGACTTTTCAGAATGTACATGGTAAATTACATACATAAAATTATTCTTCTAATATGAAAATGTGTTTATGGTACAAGTGATCGTTTCTCTTTACAGATACTTGGGGGAAATGCATCTAAAAATATATAGAATACCAATTATGGAAATAGTAGTGGGACATCCCCACTAACCTCTATATCTTATAGTTAATGATTGAAAATTATAAATCGTCCTTCTTAGAATGTTATTTTGTTAAATAATATTTTACAAAGTCTTACTAACCTCTCTTTACTCACTATGTTTCATCATTTTTTAATAATATAAAATATATTATAATTTTGGGGATACTATTAGAATTTATAGAAACGATTCATCCCAAAAATATTTTAAATTCCCCTAAATGGTCATGCAATAATAATTTATTCTCTAGTGGTTGTGAACTTCCAATGAACATTGGAAACTTGTGTTATTTTCAAGATATGATTAATTTAATTATTCGTGTTATCGTTTTAAGTTACAATTATAATGTATTTTTTATTTATTGTACATAAAGAGGATTTTAGAGGTTTGTGATATCATTTATTAACGAAATGGTGAAATCTATGTGTGAGGAATATAATTTTGTAGGCTGAGTAGAATAAAATATAGTCATTTATCATATACTTCCTCATAAATCACCAATTAAAAATAATGAATTATATTTTTTTCAAACCATTACAATATTCATTAAATGAATCATTTCATTATATGTATATCAATAAAGAAAACATAGGAAGTGGTTAGGTGAAGGAAGATAAGTTTATATGGGGGTAAGAAATGTATTAATTAAATGAGTGAAGTGAGAGGAATTTTATTCTAATGGTTGATTCGTGAAATTAAGGTAGTTAAAGTGAACAATGTTGCCACCAAACTCCAAAATTTATGTAGTTTGGCAGTGTTATCATGTCAGGTAAAATTAATTATGTTCTAAAAGAGTATATAGAATATAGAGAAAAATATAGACTATCTATAAATGTGAATTGAAGTTATATATTATATAGTTTTAAATATTTTTTTGATGTAAAATAAAAAAAATCATGTTTTTGAGAAAATAATTAATTAAATTCTATTAAAAATAGTTACGAGTAAGGTTTTCACATATCATGATATGTTCAATATATTTATAAAATCATTTGATTTCCTGAAATTCCATACTGGATTTCAAACAAAAACACTACTATCCTCTAACTCATTAAATTGATTTAAACTCAAATAGATATTTTTGTATCAATAGTATATAAAAAATCTAGCCTTTGTGCATGGTCAATTGTATTTCAAGGTACACAATGTGTAACACCACAAAATTTATATATTGAAATTCTCTATTTGAATGCATACATGTGTCATAAAAGGTAATATAGATTATTAGAATTAAATTAACAATACAATTAATTTGGAACATAATATATTTATTATATAAATCTTACTTATAGAACAATAATAATAAAGATATATTTTTGGTGTAAAAATATTTTTCAAAATAAATATTTTCATAGGAAATTTTATTGCAAAATAATTTTTATCACATATATAATTTCAAAATAATTTAGTGAACAGATAAAAAAATTGTAAATTATATTAGGATTGTATTTTGGGTTTTTTCTTATATAGTTGAAAATCACGGTGAATAAGAAAAATTATTTTCTTCGAGAAAATTATAAAATCTTATGAAAATCATGGATTTTATAATTATAAAAACACATTATTTATTTAAGGAATAAAACTATATGATTTTTTAAATAGAATTTTTAACATTAATATCATACTTCAGTAATATTTTAATTCTAATAATTTTTATTTGTTTAATTTATTTAATTTAAAATAATATTCGTAAAATTTGGGTTTGGTTTTTTTTAAAATATGCTAATAATTTATTTAATTAATGGTAAAAAAGTAGTTGTTCAAAATCTAAAACATTAATAATTTTATCTTACACATAAATTTTGATCTTAAAATGAACTTTTTTAAGAAACCGCATAATGTTTTATGTACAATAAAAAAATTTAATTTTTATAAAAATTAGAAATTTTGTAAAAAAATATATTTAAATATTTCAAATTATAATTCTAAAATTTTAAATAATTTTAATTTAAAATTTTAATTAAAATTCCTAATAATGTGTGGAAGTGGAGTTACCGCAGGTCGGGTAAATTTTGGAAAATTCGCTTTAACAATGACAAAAAGGATTCAACATTTGAATAACATTAATTAAATTCTATAGAGGAGGTATTCCCAACTTTATCTCTTTCCCCAAACTATTATTAGAAATTTTTTGATTTTTTTTCCTTGAATAATGTAATGAAATTATTAGAAAGTAATGATATTTTATAAAATTTTCACACACTTTCTATAAAATAAGCTCACCTCCTTCTCATTTTTCCACCCATTGAAAATATTTAGTAATAAAACAATCATTTTTTCTCCTCAACACCCTACCAATTCCCATAATGTCTTGGTCTCACCCTAATACCCATCTAAGGAAACATACGATGTTACCCAAGTGGGGACATCCAAGGGAGACTTTATACTCTCAACCCAACATTTCTAGTTTTTTCTTCTTTTAAACCCCTCAAGTACCATCCATCCATAAATGTATTATAAAAAAATAAATATTAGTATGATGATGTTTTATAATTATAATATAATATCAGTTTAATACCATCTTCCATGATCATTATGAAAAATGAAAATTTCATATTACATATGTTAGGACTACCGCCTACATGAACAACGTGATCAATTTTTCATAACCACCTTTAATAGTAGTATCAAAAAGGTTATTTATATAAGAATAATGATATTTATAATATTTTTTTAATTATTAAATTATAATTATTATTTTTCCTACCCCCTTCATTTCTCAGTAAAAATGAAATTCCATTTGTGCATACGTCAGACTACAACAACACTGAAACAACAGTTTTATTTTTCATATCCACCTATCAAAACCTAATTTAAGATTTATTTTATTTTTTTCAAATAATATTTGTGAGATCATTAATATTCATAATTAATTATATTGGGAATTATATTAGTTTTATTAAAAATAAACGATGTTAGTAAATTTAACCACCTTAAATAGACTTATCAAGGAACATTTATTAATTTGGGTCTATCTTGAGAGAACCTATGATATTATATATGTACTATTATAATGGAATAATAAATTATATAAATATAGAATTTGTATATATTATGAAGACGTATTAAAACACCTTTATCTATGTTCAGAAAACTGAATTGATATAGTTAATCTAAGCGAATAGCCCTGGGTAAATGACATAAATAAAAACTGTCTTAAAAATCAATAAATAAAGAAAATAAATGGCCCTTTTAAAATTAAATATACATGAATAAATTTATATTTCATGTATTTAATGTACTTATTTTAGTAATTTAGTAATTTAAGTGATAATAGAGTTTGAATTTGTGAACGTTGTAAGGGATCTTTTGTAACACCCTTCATACATTCCGACAATTTTTTTATTTTTCTCCATTCTATATAATATTAATATTTTTTTATTTTTTTATTTTTTATTAATTTCAATTATATATACCTAGTAAAATATAATTTTCAATTATAGAACTATATATCTTTTTATTTCCCTTGGAAATTCCCATATTAATTTAAACCCGATTTTAGGGGATATTACAATTATTTGTCTCATACAACGATTTACAAGAATAAAATGGTTTTTATACAATGAATATATTCTAAAATAATTCATAATTTTAGAGAGTACCCACTAGGTTCAATTCTTGTTTTTATATATTTAAATAATCTCTTTAATTCATTAAAAACATTATTTAATTATTTTATAAACGGTCACCAATGTACTTCATCTTTTTTTTCTTCTTCTCTGGACACTTCTTGTGAATTATCTACATTGCAAATACATTATAATGATTACTTTTCCTTTACCTATTATTAAAGTATAGAAAAATATAATTCAACCTTTTTTTATAATCCTAGTGATTTAGACTCTGGTTATGTATTGTATTAGAATTATGAAACCCATTATATTCAAATAGGCTTGATAATGATTTTAATTTATTATGGTTTATTTTCCTCATATATCACACCTATGTATAATTTTCATAATTTTATGGGGGTATTGAATTACATATATCTCCAATTAATTTTTTAATGGTTTATATCTAGTGATATTTTACGTAATGTTTATGGGAGTGAACAAAATAAACCATGGTACTTTTTTCTCTTTATAATGATGGTCTTTGGAGTGACCCTTTAATTATTCTTATGAATTCATGTATAATGTTGTTGAAAAATGTTTATAATTCCATGATATATTGATATAATTCCTTTTTCCATGTTTACATGCATATTATCATTCTCTTTAGGATATCACATTTTGCTTATGGACACTCATGTTATGCTTTATTGGAATATTTATTCCCTTATAGGGTTTTCTTGATCACTATTTTCTTGATGTATTTTACCAATGGGGTATTTTGTATATTTTGAATATCTATGGGTGTTTGGATGAATGTGGTTAAATTTAAATAAATATTTTTTTTATGTTTAATATGATGTATTTATGTGAATAATCTTTTAAAGACACTAGATCTCAAGATCCTTTGAAAAAGTAATTTAGTGAAATATTTAGCAATAATATTAATAATAAGATATCATTCTGTTGATTTGAAAAAGTATTAATTTTGTGATATTACTAGAAATTATATCTCTAAATATATAATATAAGTGCATATAGGATATAACAGAAATTTTCTTATGGTTTATAATCATGAAAAGGTTGGATTGGGTATTAAATCAAATATCCCCTAGTGCGTGATAAATAGGATTTATTACACACTAAATTTGTGACTGTAAGGGGGTATGCATTGGATAATTCATATGATCATAACAAAAAATTATAAATGATTTTAATATAATTATAGGTTGGATAACATTATAGAAAATATACCGATAATAAACAATATGGAAAAATAGAGACTAATATGTAAGGATATATATTTAATTCATAATAATTTCCTTATATGTTCATAGTTCCCTTATTACATACTTATTAGTCTGGATAATCTAATTCTTGAGTTTATTTGGGATATTGTAAATAACTAATAGTAGAAAAAAATACTGAAAGGTTATATAATTGTATATTTTGAACATAAAATTCCCTATTTTATTAATTTTATATTCATTATTTCATATCATAAATGTTTACTATAACTATTCAAAACCCACTGCAAAATGTGAAGTTTAAGATATTGGTAAAAATTAACAGTTTAAAAATAGTTTCATATCAATTACATAACTCGTTCATGGTTAATATATATGGGAATATTATACCAATGAACCTTTTAATAATCCATTTATTATAATTTTATGTTATACTGGTAATAGAATTGCAATCTATTCATAAATCCCAAATTAAATCTGGGAGAAAGAAATAACTTTATATATCCTAATTACCCTTTGGTTCGATATTATTGTTAGGGGTGGGATGAAACTCCTTTAGAAACATCTTAAAATACATAGATATTTTTTCCATAAAATATTTAATATTTATCTCATATGATTGAAATAATGGAGAAGGCCTCTTTTGAAAATATTCCCATTGTATCATATTTCACTAATTGTTTTCCTCGAGTATTTCTCAGTCTCCCTACATTGTGAGATGTTTAGTTCTTAGTGTAACATATTTTTGGATATTTTTTAATATCCTTGACACTATATACAATTTCCTATAATTAATTGGATATATTGAATAATAAATTACAGGAAAATATGGATTTGGGTATCATATGTTCAAGTGATTCACCAAAAGGTGAACCAGGTATCCTTTTCAAGAATAAAGATGGGTTGATTAGTCTATATATTGTTTATAATGAGCATAACAAGCTCATTATTAAGAACAATAATCTCCATCAATGTATTGATGACTTGTTAAAAAAGGCCCCAGACATAGAACATTATATAATCTAGAGATAAGTCAATAATTGGACATTAATTCACATCTATGATTTTTTAGGTTTATTTTTTAAATAATTAGACCATTATTGTTACATTACATATCAAATATTAAAATTAAACACTTATACTCTTCCCAATTTTTTCCAAAATAATAAAAATACTTATATAAAATAAGAATTATTTTCATGATCAAAATCTTCTTGAATTATTCTTTTCTATAACCATTTCTTATACCATGTTAAAAACATTTCAAAAACATGGTATGAGGATAAAAATAGTAGTAAGGGATATAAAATAATGAGAAAAACATTAGTTTGTGAATATATACAAATCAATGAAGTCATAATTATCAATAAAAAAACCTAAACTCTTTAAAATACATAATGAAATCATAATATTTATGAATAACTCATAGAAATCTTAAATCATAATGGTAACTTCTGGAATCCATAACATACTTACATTTTAGCTTTCACAGCTACTTAAAGGGTAACCATCATGGTAACATTTTGAAAACCCATAACCGTATATTCCTTAAATATATTAGGAGAAACTGTAATGTTTACCTTCATCACATTACCCAATGCATTGGAGATCTATAATGGGCTCACCAGCACTTAGTTTATTTTGGAAAATCCCGTATACATATAGAATAGAGAATAACCATAAAATAATCATTACACATAAGAAAATAATAAAGAAAAATAATATCATTTCCAAATTGCTATCATAAAAAATCATTTCAAGATATTGATATAATCAATCCATTCTCAAAACCATTTTCAATACCAAAATACCTAAAAAGGAATATGGTATTTACTTTTCTGTTTTAAAAATCATTACGGCTTGTAGAGGAATCCAAATATTAAATAATGCTCGTGGCTATGGAATGGTCATTGTCGCCATGTATAATAAAAAGAAACAATCCATTTTTCATTTAGTAAAAAGACTAAAAAAATATTCATTCTGAAAAATGTTGAAGGAAATTAAAAATCAAATGGGATTTTTATAGAGTATATAAAATAAGGTGGTATATAAATCAAAATATGGCTCAATGAAAAGATATTTTGACCAATTCTCTTGCAACGATTATTTAATTAGATTAAGGATAAATAAATTACATAAATATGTGTAACAAATAGGAATACACCCAATATAAGTGGATATTTTGTGTAATAAAATCATAGGTCATTCGTGCAAATTCATGGAAAAACAAAACCAATGACATGGATATTTAACTCAATAAATGATTATTCAGTTAATATTTCCCTTACTAAGATCATTTTATTAATAAAATAGGTAAATTATGTGTATTCACTATAAGTATGCATAGGTAAAATATAAATAAATGAGAGGATATCAAAATTTATTTCTCACATAATCATATCTCGACATAATCATGATGTAGATGACTAACCCAATGAATGGAAATTGGGATAAGAAGTTCCATTACCTTGAGTCTGAATTATGTTGTTCATTTTTTATATTAAATAATAATAAAAATAGGATAACTTTTATTTTTTTCAGATTATTTTCATGATTATTATTATCATTACATCACTTAGGACCCTATTATTATAATTATAAAATATATTTGAGTTCATGTAAGGCGTTTTGTCGATAATCGGTTTTTGAGTCGAAAATGAACATTGTACGATGTCAGTAGTCCATGTGGTAAAATTTAAATTATTTGAATAATAGTATACATGTAATATTAAAAACATTTAAAAAATCATATTTTTTAATTTTAACCATTAAAAATTGTTATGAAAAATGAACAACGTTATAATCATAGAGACGGTTGGTCGTCCATACGCATGAGTAACATTTCCATTTTTCAATTTTCATTATGGAAATCAGTTAATTAAAATTTTTTATTAAAATAATATCATTTTTTTATTAAAATAATCATTATCCTTTTCATATAAATATATATATCATACATGTAATATAATGAATAAAAATAAGTCACCCCTTTCATAGAGGGGAAAGTTTATACGTACACACAAACAGCGTAATCATTTTTATTCATATAGAAGTAAGAATTTATTTGATATATTATAATAATATAATTATTAATATTTCATCGATATCACATATTAATATTAATTACATCATTATAAATAATATTAATAAACAGTAATGGAATAAAAACTAAATCGGTTCTTCGAGGGGATAATTCAGACATACACATGAACGATTATTTATGTTCCCATTTGATAGAAGTAGAGACATATTTAGGGGATGATATTAATGTAATAACATATCAATATTTTCAGGATACTATAATTATTATCTCACCCTGGTTGGATTATATTTGATGAAGTCGAAGAAGAAACAAAATATAAATAAATACATAAAATGACTCTTCTTTTTCTGTTGAACATCTTGGAAGAACACCTAAACACCTCATGGATGGGTTTCCTGCATAATAAAAGGCATCAATAACGTGGGTAGGGACTCAAGGAAGATTATTGGACAATGATTGGATGAAATAAAATGATTTATAATGTTCATAAATAGAGAGTTATGGGTGCCTTTATAGGATAGGGGAGGGAAACCCTTGTAAATGATTATAATATTAAATTAATATAAATTATTTATTTAATCCAAGTGGCTCCAATTTGAGATATGGTGCGATAATATTATTATAGATCAAAATAAACTCATCAATTAGATTTTATTTACATATAGATTATATTTTAAAACATAAAATTTTCAGTTTACATTTTATTATTCTCTTTTAGTTTTAAAAGTGGTAACCAATTTCTGATTTTTTAGATGCAATTACTTTTACTTATATGAGGTAAATTTACCATAAATGGAAAATTAATTAACATATAGAATATATCATAATAACAGTGGGATTTTAATGGTTTTTTTTATTTTTAAATAATTTATTATTTATTATTTTTATAAAACATGAGTTCTATCAATTTTTAAACTTTACACTTTACAGAATTTAAATAAATTTCAAAAGGAGATATAAATTCTAAAAAATAAATTTAATAATATAATAATATGCCATATTCATGTATAATATTATTGGATGACTTAAATTATGTAATTAATATTTATTTTAATATTTACAATATTATTTATTTGAATCCTTTATTAATGAAACAATCACTCCAACATCATTCTATCATTACTAATTATTTTATTTAATCTCCAAAAATTATAAATAAACTTATCTTATGTATTTAATCATTTTATAATTATAATTAATATTTATTGTCTTAGATATTCGTTATGGAACACCACCTTAAAAAATATTTAGTAAAAGGATACATGTTTATGTTATGTTTCGTGTAACTTTAAATTAGTTATTCTAACATGTCATTTTCACACCAAAGTGGATCGCAAATACAAAAAGTTTATCCTAAGGATTGTTTTGGTTTCTCATGACTTTTAAAACAATATTATAATATTTTTTTGTGTAGTTTTATATTATTACAATATTAATTGTATCCTTATTTACCTAATATACCATTTAACCGTGGTAAATAAAAATAATTACTAAAGTTACAATTCATAATATCCAAAAATGAAAGGTACCTATTTATATAATTTGAAGCTTATGATTCCAAATATGGAATCCATTATTCCAAATTTAAAACATTGTTTCTATATTGATTAATTTAAAATTTATTCTCGTTGTTTAAACTATAAATCTGTTTTTTAAGAAATAAAAACTTTCAAAAGATTCAAATGTGTTTATATCCAATAAAATTGTGAAATCACTAATTATGACCAAATTTGGATTAAATGTTAAAAACATAATCCAATTACACATTAAAAACAATTAAAAGGTAAATCTAACTAAATAAATAAATTTGATTAAAATGCGGGTTTCAATTAAAATGATGTATTTTTTATCTATTCATAAAAATATGGATTTTATCTGGTTAATATAAAAACATAACATGAAGAAATTTTTTATGTACCTTTTGTAAAGAAAAAGTTTATTTTATCAGAAACAACATATAAATGTTATAGAAGCTATTTTTAAAATGGTTCTTCATTAAAAATCGGTCAAATGAACTTTTAAAAATATTAGATTATTTTATACGTAAAATTTGATTCATTATCATTTTAAGACATTAAATTTAATTGAATAAATGTATAAATATTTAACAAATATTAAAAATAATAATATAGTAAATTATATTCATTCCCAAAAATAAATCGTCTAGGCATTAACTAACATTTAAAATACATATATTGTTGATGTAATATTTTCAATATAACATAGTGTTGTGTGTAATATAATATTTCATAGAAACTCATTTTTTTGTCATGTATACTATCGTAGATAGTGAACCATTTAAACTAAAATTAAGATTAAATTTAAAAAAATTAATAGATATGAAAATTTATTATTCTATAAATACTTGGAATGTTACATCATTCCCCTTTTTGGAAATTGTGTCCTCACAATTTTAAAATTGGGCTCAGAAACTTCATTAAAAATCACACACAATAATAAATTTCAATACAACTCTCACTTAAAAAGAATGAAATTGAAGTAAAAAATGTTAACCGAGATAATTCATGCTGAGATTCCATGTGGTAAAACATTGATTTGGAAGAGAAAATAACCTTCTTGTTCTGATGGAGAGTGATATAAATCATGATTAAGAGAATGTTGACAACCAGAAAACTACGAACTTGTGAAGGGTTAAAAAGTGTTTGATTTCATAATAGGGGATGTCATTGGGAAACTTTTTTTCAAAGTTCCTTTTCATAATTTTGGTGAATTTATTTATGTTCTTGTGTAAGAACATAGGGAAATATACTTACTTCTCAATTATAATTTAATCCTTTAATGAAATTCTACAAAAAACTATTATTCTATCTAAAAAAGTGTATTCAAGATGACTTAGTCACACATGAAGCACTAGAATCTAATTCTATAAAATCACATAATCAACAAAATATTAACTATATATTCATCTTTTCTAGAGACATTTATTAGAACCAAAATGGTTAGGATAAGATATGATTATTTCCCAAAAAGAATAATCATTTATAAGAAAAAGGAGTATATTTAATATCCAAAATTAAATAGTAATACCCAATGTCAAACATTGACCATTTTAAAAATAATTTTCCATAAAATTACTCAAAATAATACAAATAAGTATTGAAAAAAAACAGAATGATTTAATCACATAATCATCCAAGATAAATTTTAACCGTTGTCTACAAATAACAAAAATCACACATAATAACTCATATTAAAATTTAATTATCCTAATCCCATATTCTTAAATATAGGTTAATCATATAATGAAATACACTAATTACCCATAAGGATAAAATAAAAATCATAGATTATTCCCAAAATATAATTCAACCATTATTCCTTTGTTAAATCCCATAGTATTCTACTACCTTAATCTTATAAATTTCATGAAAGAGAAAATGTCCTCCAAAATAACATTTGTCACATAATCCCCAAATCACTTTTTCAATACCAATTATATCCATTTGATAAAACTTATCTTCCAAAAATCATGTTATTTTTATTTCATAAACTAATTACACTAAAAAAGTAAAATTCATACTGACTAGGGACTTCACGCAGGCCACTAGTAGGCAATAAAGCCTTGTCTCACTTTGGTTATGAGTTTGATTCCCACATCCATGTCTGAAGCAATGGGTTTTCACCCATCATATGGGTTATCCATTTTAATAAACTATATAATTATTAAAACATTCCTAAAATAAGATAAATTCATCCAAAAAACCATAACATAATTTAACCTCGATTTTATCTCATGCCTTTCACTTTGAATCTCAAAATGTAATGAACCATAATTACCTCAAATTCAAGGATCATATAAACCCTAAATATTATTTTTAATTACATACACAAAAGGAAAAGGTAATTATTCATGAAATATAATTTTCACATAAAAATACTTCAGAGTTAAACATACAAGATAAATTTCTTCCAAAGTAACCCTATCTACAAAAGAGCATTAATACGATTGAATATTTCACCACTCATAGTCCTAACGTAACTCTCATGTTCCTAAAATGTTATCATCATAAAAATCCATAATTTTTCATAACCCTTAACCATGTTTTTTCAAATTATTATGTAATACTAATTTCCTAAAAAAATCATTAATCATGTCATATGATTAAATAATGTCAAAATAAGAGCTAAGAAAAAATGCATACCATTCCTAGATCATTTTCAGTTTCCTCATCCTCAAATAGAATGATGTTAGGAATTGGTAAATATATATTTTAAGGGACCTATTGATCTGATTCCCAAACCTTCTTCATAGGAAATATATTTGCATATTGACCACGCACACCACATTTAAAACATTCAATTTATCATTCAGAAGGAACATATTTCCCTTCCCTAGAGTCAAATGAACACTTCCATTTTCCATGGAAGGTTATTTATTTATGGAATTAATTACCGCATCTATAAAATATTCCCATCAATTTAAAACATTTCCATAGTTTTTCTTTCTATATACTTGACACATAGTTTACTGAGTATACATACCTTTATGATTATTACCTGAACATCCATGGGGATTTTTTTTCACATATATGATTTCTTAGAAAAATCACCTAGGTTCAAGTGGTCGATCATTAATTCATATAGTTGGTTAAAATTTAACATAATTTTCATTATTTTAGCTAAAATTTCATTAATTTTCTTGTACATAAAACCACCATAGTTTCCTCTACATCCATTGTTAATTTTGTGCCTACTAGATCCAACCATATACTATAACCAAAAAAGTCAGTGTCAGTATATCAGTGAAAGAAATATAAAATATCTTATGGGGAGGATAAGAACTATGATATAATTATTCATTTTATCTTAATCTAACTCAATTTATCTAAAATAAAAATTACTCTCTCAAATATTCTAACCAGTTTTGTTTTATAAAATATGTCACTCATGCTTAATTGAGACCATAACCTCTAAATTAATATAAACCGACCTATGATACAAACTATAAGGTCCATCCCTAAAAAATTATATAATATTGAGATAATTAAATAATTTTAACTTATTAACATAGATGATCCCTTCATGTTTATATTTTAAAGAATTTTTCCATTATTAATACATTACATCTCAAATATTACTTAGTAGACACTTCTACTCTGTCCAATTTTTTCCACAATATTGAAACTCCGTAGATTAAAAAATAATTATTTTTTAGATGAAAATATTATTTAATTATTCCATTCTAATACCGTTCCTTATACCTAATGAAAAAACATATAAAAACATGATATGAGAATAAAAAGCGCAATAAGGTATATAAAACAAGAAATGAAAAAAAATTAGTTCATGAATACATATAAATCAATGAAATCATACTTTTCAATCATAAAACTTAATATCATTAATATAAATCATGAAATAATAAAATCTATGAATAACTCATAGAAATTATAAATCATAAAGGTAACTTTTGGCATCCATAACATACATACATTGTATCTCTCATAACTAGAAAGGGAGAAACCTTCAGGATTACGTTTGGAATACCCATCAAAGTATATTACCTAAATATCATTGGAAGAACCTTAACATTTACCTCCATCATTTTACCCAATTCATTGGACAGTTATCACATGTTCACCTTACCTCTCTTTATCATGGAACAACAAGTATACATTATAAATTCCAATGAACCATAACATAATCATAACACATAAAAAATAATAATTGAAATATAACATTTCCACATTTCTATAATAAGATGTCATTTATCGATATTTATATAATCAATAAATTATCAAAACCATTTTCAATACCAAAATACATAAAAATGTATATGGTATTTACTTTTCATTTTAAAAACCACTACAACTTATAGGGGTAGCCCATTATCAAACATTTTTTGCAGTAGTGGAATAGTTGTTGTAACCACATACATTAAAAAGAAACATTACATATTTCATTTAATAAAACACTTCAAAAAATGATTCCTTTTGAAAACTGTTTAATTAAATTAATAGTAAATGGTGTTGATTATACACCAAAAAATAGAAGTTTATATATAAATCAAAACATTCCTAAATGAACAGAGATTTGGACAATGTCCTTAGAAAGATAATTTCATTAGGATAAGGATAAATAAATGACATAAAAATGAGGGAAAAATATAAATACACCCTATATAAGTGGATATTCATTGTAAAAAAATCACAGTTCATTCACACTGGATCTTGTAAAAAATAAACCTTATGACATGTATATTTATCTCAATGAATGTAGATTGTGTTAAGATTTCCCTTAAAAATATTATTTTTTTAATAATATAGGTTGATTAAGTGTATTAAATATGAATAAACATAATGAAAGTTTATATACATGATAAGATATCAAAATTTATTACTTACATAATCGTAGTAGTACAAAATCAAGAAGCAGGAGATTAACACAAATAATGGAAACTGGTTTAATAAGTTCCCTTACCTTGAGTCTGACTTTTCTGGTTCATTCATTATCTTCCTAAATAATAAACAGAGGTTAATTTAAACTTTCTTAAGAACCATTTTAATTTTTATTATTCCCATTATATCACTTATGACCATGTTATAATAGTTATTTAATTATTTTTGTTCATGTCGAACGTTTTGTCGATATTCAGTTCATGAGTCGAAAGTGAACATGTTATGATGTCATGAGTCCATGTTTTCATAAGAGAATAATCTCCTAAATACTATTAATAACATATTCTAAATTTTTAGAAATAACCCATATTTTTTTATTTAACTTTTTATATATGGTTATGAAAAATGAATAAAGTTATAATCATGGAAACTGCAGTTCGTACGTATGCATGAGTAACATTTACATTTTTCATTGATCATTATGTAAATAAGTTAATTAATATATTATCATTCCATAATGATCATGAAATATATAAAATCCTCATAAAAATTTTCATATACTTATATTTATCTTATGTGATATAATGCGTAAAAATTAGTCGCACCGCTTTGTGGAGATGATAGTTTACACGTACATACGAACGATGTTATCATTTTTATGCACATAGAAGTTATAATTTAAAAGATATATTATTATATTATAATTATTAATATTTCATTAATATTACTTATGAATTTTAATTCCATTATTATAAACAATATGAATAGATGGTTGTGGAAAATTATCTAAATCAGTTCATGGAGGTGATAATTCACACATACGCACGAACAATTCATTCCTTTCCCATTTGATGGATGTAGAGATGGATTTAGGGGATATTATTAACATAATAACTTCTCTATATATTTAGGACACAATAATTATTTTCTCAACAAGTTTTGATGATATTTTATGATGAGGAAGAAGAAACAAAATAGAAACACTCATCGAAATTGACACTTCTTCTTCGGTTGATCACGTTTGAAGAACACCTATACACCTCTAAAAGGGAGTTATTACAAAAATAAGGCATCAATAATGTAGATAGATATTCTAGTAAGTGTCTTGGACTGATCATGGAAGAACTATAACTCATTGTATGATTGAGTAATAGAGAGGGATGGGTGCCATTTTATAGGATATTGGAGGGGCACCCTTAAAAAGTATTAAACATTAAATTTAATATAAATTATTTTCATAATGAAAGTGGACCCAATTTGAGATATGGATAATATATGATGATTATAGAAATAAATCCCCTAAATGCATTGTTTTAAACACATATTGAGTACATTTTAAACCATGTCATTTCTGTTTACCCTTAATTATTCTCTTTTAATTTTAAAATTGGTTATATAATTTTAGTTGTTAGGAAGCTAATAATTTTATTTATATGGGGTACATTTCAAATAATTGGACACCTAATGATATTTTATACCTAATGATAATAACTTTTATGTTTGAAAATGTATTTAGTATTTTTAAATTATTTAATAAATTATTATTTTTATAAAACATCATTTATGTCAATATTTACACTATTAACATTTTTGAATTTAAATAAAATAAAAACCAAGATATAGAATCGAACCAAACAATTTAATAGTCTAATAAATTGTCATATTAATCCATTGAAATCATGGATGTCATATATTATGTCATAAAATATTTATTTTAATATATGTAATATCATTTATGTAAATCCTTTATTAATGAGGCAATCACCACATCATCATTGTGTCATCATTAAATTTATTTATTTAAAATATATATATTTTATAAATAAACTACCATGATATAGGAAAATATATTATCTATATAGATTCTATTTATAGTTGAATATATCACTTATATTATGCCACCATTATATTATTTTATTAATAAGTTACATGTTTATGTTATATTTCCCTTTAATTTAAATTAATTATTATAACATGTCATTTCCACACGCAATGGTTCCCAAATGCCAAATTTTAATCCAATTTCTTGTTTCGGTTATCCATGGATAATAAAATAACCTTATTAAACAATTTAGGATAGTTTATATTATTATAATATTTCTTTACCCTTATTTACTAAATTTATCCATTAACTTTGGAAAATAAAAATAATTACTAAAGTTACTATACATAATATAAAAAAATAAATGGTACTTATTTACCTAATTTGGTATTATGAATCCAAATATGGATTCCAAATTTCCCAATTTTAAAACATCAAAGTTGCATTAATTAATTTAAAATTCATTCCTCTTGTCAAATCTAAAAAGCAGGTTTTTATGAAATAAAAAATATCAAAATATTGATATGTGTTTATGTTCAATTTAAATGTAAAAATACATCCAATGGAAAAAAAATTCTTATATGATAAAAACTGAATCCTATTACAGTTTAAAAAAATTAAAAAGATAATCAAACTATATAAAAAAATTCAATAGAAACGCAGTTTTGAATTAAAATGTATTATTTTTTCATTATTCATAAAAATATAGATTTTATCAGAAAATTTTAAAAATTTCAATCGAAGTAATTATGAATGAACCACTTTTAAAGAAGAATTTTATTTTATCAAATAGAATAAATAAAAGTCAAAAAAAGTATTTTTTAAAAGTGGTAGCAATCAAATGGTGGTAAAACAACCTTTTAACTATATTAGAGTGTTTTATATTTAAAATTCAATTCATTATCATTTTTAACATTTAATATTAATTACAAATTGTATAAACAATTAAAAATTATGGAAAATCATAATATAGTTAATTATTTTCATTCCCTCCAATAAAATGTCTAGGAAGTATCTACCATTTAAAATAATAATATTATTGTTGTATTTTTTTCTATATAACTCGGTGTTGTGTGAATCCTAAGATTTAAACGATACCCATTGTTGTGTTTCAGGTACAATATCTTGCATAGTGTCCATATAAAATGTTATTAATATATAATTAAAAAAAATTAATAGATTTGAAAATTTATTATTCTATAAATACTTATGATGTTACTTGTTCAATAAATTACATGGATATCAATACTTCCCTAAAGTGCACCATTTACTTGGATATCAATTGTTAAAAGCATGGAAGGAGTATAATTCCAAGAATTCCTATCACACAATGTAATGGTACTATGAGTTCATTGTATTCAAATTTGGACTCATGAATGTTTTCATGGTATTCTTGTAATAAATAAATAGAGTGTTTAGTGATTACCTAGAAATTTTTTGGGACTCTTTAGAAAAGATATTCTTATACAATCCAAAATAAAGAATAAACATGCTGAAAATTTAGGTACTGAGTTTAAGACATTTAGGAATCATTATTTGTATATAAAATACAGTAAATGTGAGTTTTAAATGGTTTATGAATTATTATTGAAGAATATTATAAAAAATAAAGAGATATTTATGGTTCCATTAATGAATGAATTGATTGATGAATGGCCTAGAGAATAATATGTTACAAGGATCAATAATTTTCTTAGATTAACTTGGTATTATAAATAATTTCTAAGAAACAAATCTAGATTATCAATCCCACTTACCTAGATAACTATGAAGGGAGTGACGTATATATGGACATATAAATGTGAAGATGTCTTCATGGGGTTGAAAAAGGTTCTATATAAGTCACCATTACTCACACTACCCACAAGGGGGAAGGATTTCTGATTTATAATGATTACTCAAAAAATATTTTGGTTTCAATACTCATTAAAAATGATAATGAAATAGAACATGGTTCATGACAATTGAAGGTGCAAGATAAAAAGTATCGAACACATTATCTAGAGTTGGTTGCAGTAATTCTTACATTGATGATATGGATTCTGTAAGAACCTGGATCTTCATTTAAGGTATGGATCTTAATTTTGGGTTGTTTTGAGGGAAAAGTTAGAATTATGAAATTTTCGATGCACACACCATGTAATTTTGGTTACACACAGTTTACCTTATTGGCATGTATAGTCGTGTACTAGTAGTGTAATTACAATGTAGATGGCTATGTAGGTGACCGGGAAGACAACCAAATGTGGGTTCCAGTTGTGGCTAATACAAGGAGTGTACAATAAATGAACACACCATGTAATTTTTAATTTATACGATATATCATAGTGGGATCACATATCATATGTAAAAAATTCTTCTTCTCCCCATGGTTCATACAAGACATTTCGAGAATCAATGAAGATTTGAGCCCCTCTCGATTCTTCATCCAACCTCTGTTTGGGATGCTTTCAGGTGCATTGGATTTCCACCGGTGATTTATCTCTTCCCCTAGATCCATTCTTCCTAATTCCTCTTCTCTCAGGAGTATTTCAATGAATATTCGTTTTACTATTTTCTATAGATCCACATCATTCAAGGCTGATTCAATGGTTTATGATCATGAGTGTTGATCATGCCACATAAAGTTAGGTGGATTGTGGATTTTGTTTATTTTATTTGGATTATATATGCTAAATGTGTCGTATACCCATGTTTGGGGTTTTTTTTTGTTTCTAATTAGTCCCTGGTTATTACATGTTATGGTTTGGAAGATTGATAAAAGGGTAATATCTTATGCATTTGTTTTTTAGATTTATTATGGGTACATTTCCCTTAATTGATTGATTATGACCATTTGGTGTATAAGTTCTTTTAGGCATTCCATTTTTTTCATGCCTGATGATTTTAGAATAAAGTTATTGATTATATGAGATGCATGTGATTCACCTTGTGAATGTTTGACCAAGGAGAATTTTACTATGATTGGTTCAAAAAGTATGATATTTATATATGAATTATTGTTATATTGACCTAGAGGTATTGACATTGACATCATCTGGGAGGTCATAGAACATATGGGTTAGACACTGAGAGCTACCTAGAGGGTTATTTTTAAATGATTAGATGCTATATTGACCAAGGGGTATTGAACATGTGAGCAGCCCATGTGGTCATTTTTTAATTTTTAGTGCTAATGTAGACCAAAGTGGTTGGACCGTGAGAGCAACCCAGATGGTCTTTATTAAATGAGTTTTAGTATGTTGGACCCGGGGGATTATTGTGTTAGAACTTTACCATAGTGTCGTTATTGAAAGATTGAATGATTGTGATGAGTTTTCCAAGTCAAAGAACAAGAATGGACCCCATTGTATATTATTGTTTAGATGATCTTCTGAGATTTCTCTTGGTTACTATTATGTAGGAGATACATAGTATAGGAAAGATCCCAAGGTTTTTCAAAATTCAACTAATGAATAATAAAAGTAAATGATTGAAATTGAAAACCGTATGATTGTTTCATTTGACTATTTCTTAGTTAATTACTTTATTTCATCATATTAGTTGCTATATATATGATTACGGACTATTGGGAATAGAGTGTTTCTTGTTTATCTACTAGGATTTATGTCACACCTTATTTGGGTATTGCTTTTGGACCCAAATATATTATATAGTTACAACTATAGATCAGGGAAAGCACCCTTCTCCATCAGGCAGTTGATTATTGTTGGTGCTGGAGAGCATGGGACCATGATGAGGCTTGCAATGCTGTTGGAGTTTACTACATTTTCTTAATTTGTATTCAATGTTGTATTTCATTCATTGTAACTTGTTTGGATGTTTTCCTTGATACAAGTTACATGCATCATTTATATATTCTCCAGTTTCAATATTAATATCAGTATTCTGTTGTTTACTTTTGTTGTATGGTATCACTGCTTCCACTTTTGTTTATTATTTTTTATTCCACTATCTGTACTCTTCCAATGAGGAAATAGTTTCAGCATTTTTAGAACATGGACCTTGATGATAATCGGTAGCCTCTAGAATTTGGGGAAATGTGCTTGAGGTCATATGACCAACTGGGTACGAGACACCTTTGTGCGACACCTAGAACTGGTACATTACAAACTTGTATCAAAGAGGTTTCATTACTACTTTTTCTTACTATTTGAATCATATAGAATGGAATAAAATGTAACTTGTAGTTGGTAATAAGTTTTTCCTGAGAGTATATTACCAATGTATAGGGAAAAGCCATGTTACCTTGAATATTGAAATTTTTTATTGTTTTCAATTGTTATAGTTGATTTTATTTCACTATTGGTTTGTGCTAGAGATCACAAGTCATGCATTCTTGTCATGCCATTTAGGGTGCATTACTGTTTTCATACTATTGTAAAAGATGTTGTGATAGATATACATGTTGTTGTGATATATTCTTTGATATAAATACAATATATATTGATAGGGTATTGGAATATTTAATGTTTTATTTAGATGGATGACAAAAATTGGTCCCTTAGTTATTATGGTCCATATTGAATCAGAATTTGATGGATCATGTTTGAACAATAGTTGAATTTTTTCAAGTTATGTTGTGAAAAAAGATTTCAAAAATTGATTCGTGGGGGAGTATGGGCTCTTACAGGTCAGCATTTTTCTTTCCTTGGAAAAGAAGTTATATTTTTTTAAGGGTTCTGGAGAAGTTTCACTGGCTCACTATCTAGAAATCCAGACCGCATAGCGTGTGATGATATGAACACATGCCATGTGTTATTCTATTTTGAGGAAAAAACATTACCTAGGTACATGGCGTGTAACGTATATACATGTCGTGTAGTCGATAACTATGTGACTGGTTGTGTGAGTAGAGACACAGGGTGGATAAATAATTTGTAGAAAACATCTTGTATTAGAAGTACACACAGTTTTGTTGGGACCATGTATCCGGACGTGTGACAAACAACAACAGTGGATGAAATTTAGATGGTAGACTACAAGTCTAGATTGTACACTCCGTATATTGATTGACTATTTATCCGACCATGCGACTAATTACATTAGTAGATAAAACTTATGTAGTGCATGTAATGTCAGGGGTGAACACACTATGTAGTGTTATAGAAGGATAGAATCGTGTAGTTCTTTCCATGTAGAAGAAATTAGATAGGAAGGAAAAATTCATGTTCAAATCATTTCTCAAGAAGAACATGTCGTGTGTATGGGGTGTTACATGACCAGGTTGGAAGAGGTACATGACTATATTAAAACATAATGGAACACGTCATGTAGTGGTTCTACATTCTGTGGAACCCTCTCTTGTAAAACATTAATTCTTTCTTCTCATGTTCCTTTCATGCACTTTTATGTTGTTTTCCTTGATAAACATGAACTGAGGTGTGTGATTGACCTTGTAGGTTTATTCCACAAAAAATTCTTCCAATTGTATGCTAGGTATAGGGTGAGGATCAGACACTAGAATTGGTAGACTAGGGACTACATGTAGATCCTCTCATCATGCACATCCTAGCACCAACTATTACACTAAAGACATATGTTGATGCAGTGTTATGTGAAGTATTTTTGAGGATGTTACAGACATTCCAGGAAGAACTGTATCATACACCGATTATGGTGGGGTTGACTATGGTGTTCTAGTTTCATCATCATCCCACGTTTTCAATTGATGGAGGACCGCATGCTCCCGAGTAATGGTTTGAGGTCATGCATGCTATCTTTAAGCATCTGGAGACGCCTCCAGAGAGGATAGTGATGCTTTTGACATACATGATACATGAATCCACCAAGGGATGGTGGGATGTTATCTCACGGGTAGGAAACCATCAGGATATGTATTGGAAAGTGTTTCATAGAACCTTTTATGATTATTTCTATAATGAGACATTAAGAGACGATCAATCCCAAGAGTTCATGAATTTGGAGCAGGGCGCTCATTCATTGATGGATTACTCAACATGGTTCACATAGCTTTAGAGGTTCTTACCTGTATGGGAAGGTGATGAGTTATATTTGGCGAGGAGATTTTAGGATGGTCTTAGGTATAACATATCATCACAAGTGAATTAATTCAGCTTGACATTGGTGAAATAAATATTGAACTATGCGTTGATTACAAAGCATAATCAATGGGAGTGGGGAGCTATGAGCCAGGGTGGATCATTATCATGATCTAGTAGTCCATCAATAGATAGAAGGTAGTTCCAGAGGGATCCTTCACATGATTTTTTGTCAGGTATAGAGGTTGTATGCTACCTATGTGGGAAGAGTGTCCATATGAGACCACATATCCCCAAGGACCCAATTGAGTAAAGATCAAGTTGACTAGATGTGGTATCTATATATTGTTTCTTAAGTTTATCACCAGCATCAAGTGATAGGGGTTCTGTTATGAATCCACATTTAGGAGGAGGATCACCAGTTTTTCATCAGTCAGGGAGATGGAGTTCATCTGGTAGTTCAGCCTGAGGAGGAGGTCATGGTTGTGGTATCCAGATGACTAATTTTTAAATACATTAGGGTGGATCAGCTCAAGATAGTCGTTCAAGGTCATCGGGTTGCAGTACAGGTTAATCTTTTGTGATGCATCATACCCTTTAGGATCAGGATACTGGAGCCTCTACAGTTAGAGATATGATTCTAGATTCCACAGTTTAATCTATTGCACCTTTTGATACATGGTCTTCCCATAGTTTTATATCTATTTCCATAGAGGAGATCATTGGGCTCTGTATCTATACATCTAAGGTTGTTATGATGCTAGACACACCGTTATGGATTAGGATGGCTACTATACTTCAGTGTGAGGAGTTCCATCTGAAGTTTTGTCAGTTTCACTTTATATGGGACCTTTATGTCTTAGAAATGACATTATTCGATGCCCTTATCTGATTAGAATGGTTGGTATCCTTCCTGGACACTGTTGACAACTATTTCCATTGGATGAGGTTCATTTCACTAGATGGTGGGTATTTTCTACAAAAGGGTGAATGGGATGTCCAAGAGAGTATATCAAGACCTAGGTAACATCAGTTGAGAGGAATTCCCACCCCTATTGCAAGTTTATATCTGGATAATCAGGGGACTTCACAGAAGTACTCTCCAACAATTGTTGATTGTTTCATAGATGTATTTGTTGATGAATTTTTTGGTTTACCTCTAGAGGGAGAGGTAGATTTCTCTATTGAGCTTGTGCTAGGAAAGTCACTAGTGTAAATTCCTCTTATAGGATAGCTACACCATAGTTAATGGAGATCAATAAAAGGTAAGAGGAGTTTTAGGAAAATGGTTTTATCAAACCCAATACTTCTTCTTGGGTTTTGCATGCCCTTTTTTAGAAGAAGGGGGATGGTACACTCAGTCTTTGCATGGATTATTAAAAGATGAACCAGTTGACGATCATGAAAAAAATATCCCATGATGATGATTGATGATCTCTTTGATAAACTTCAAGGAACCCGAGTGTTGTAGAAGATTTATTTGATATTCGGTTATGATCAATTTCACATTATAGAATTAGATATATTGCATACATCCTTTTGTAGTAGGTATGGTCTATATGTGTATTTGGTTGTGTTGTTCTATCTCAATAACATGATGATAGATTTCATGGGACTGATTAACCATGTGTACTATCTTTACTTGGATTCCTTTTTGGTATTCTTCATGGATAATATATTGGTGTACTCTTAGAGACAACATGATCATTCCACCCATCATAAGATTTTACTATGTACACTGAGAGAGAATCAATTATATACTAATATCTCAATGTTCTACTTTTGGATAGACCAGATTCAATTCATGGGTCATGTCACATCAGAGATATGATTATTAGTAGACCCAGAGAAAGTGGAATCAGTAGTTTATAGGGAGGTGTCGAAGAACTTCTTTGATGTATTGAGTTTTCTAGGGCTTTATTGTTACTACATATGATTTATACATTACTTTTCATGCATAGAAGCTCTATTGACGGGCCTGAATAAAAAGTATGTGATGTACTTGTGGATATATTTCTATGATTTATCCTTTCATGAGATGAAATGGAAATTTACTACAACCCAAATATTGATTTTTATAGAGCAGAGAAAGAGTTAAACAGTTTACTATGATGCATTAGGATTTGGGATGGGAGCAGTTCTTATGAAGGTGGAAGGATCTGTTATGTTTGTGTCTTGGAAATTCATGCCACATTAGAATAATTACATGACACATGTTCTCATGTTGGCTATAGTTGCACATGATTTGAGCTATTGGAGAGATTATCATTAGGGATAGAATTTTGTGGTATACTCTGACCAAAAAAGTCTCAAGTATATCTTTACTCAGTGTGAACTGAATTTGAGAAATAATGGGTTGGTTGAGTATCTTTTGTAATTTGACCTTGAGATTACCAACACACCTGGGAATGAAAATGAATTGGTTAATGCATTGATCAGTAGAACTAAAAAACATGCAGATTAGGAGGCCATTAGGGATTAGAATCTTATGGATTTATTCTCTGAGATTCCTTTGGATGTGTAGAAAAAATAGGTTCAGATGTTTCTTTCTTCTATAGGTGTTATCTCTACTCTACTGGATCGAGTGTACATAAGGTAGCTATCATATTCTAATGGCCTAGTACTATGGGAGAGTGTATCTGGAAAGGACCCTACTCTTGGTTTGACCATAGGAGATGATGATGTCTTTTGTTTTCATAGACACGTATGGGTTCCAATATAAATACATGAGGATATGTAATGAGATTTGTATACATCCACCTGGGTTGTGTATCCTGGTGTAACCAAGGTTAATTGAGATTGACACTGTCTATATTGGTGGCCATGCATGATGGGGATATTGCCAGTTTTGTTATGAGATGTTCCACATGGCAGTAGGTGAAGCTGCAGTATTACCGACTAGAAGGTATTTTAATATATTTTCCCATTCTTGAGTGGCATTTGATTAATGTATCAATGGATTTTGTGAAAGTGTGACCAAGTTATCCTCGATTGAATGATGTAGTTTTGGTTATTATCGACATGCTAACAAATGATTCACACTTCATGTCTATTAAGGAAACCTTTGATGTTGATGAGTTGGGGAGGTTTTACATCCGAGAGATTGTGCGTTTTCATGGAGTTCTGAACTTTATTGTTTCAGACAGGGATGCATGGTTTCCTTATCATGTTTGGAAGGGACTACATAGGGATTTAGGTACAAAAGAAATTTTTAAGAAAGCTTTCCCCCTCAAATAGATGGCTAGTCTGAGCGAACGATTCATGTTTTAGAGGACATGATATCACCACGCTTCTGGGATTTTGGGGGCTCTTGGGAGAGACACATACCCCTAATGGAGTTTTACTACAATAATAGTTTTTAGGAAGTGATTTAGATGGAACCATATGATGCTTCTTATGGTAGGTAATGTCGATAACACCTATGTTAGATGGAGTTAGGAGAGGCATCTATACTGGGACATCGTCGAGACTAGAAGACCACTGAGAAGGTGGTTTTGATTTGGAAGAGGATGGAAATTACACAGTCTCATCATAAATCTTATTTTGATCGATGGAGATGACCTATAGAGTTCAAATATAGAGATCATTTTTTTCTTACATGTCACACTAATGATAGGATATATGGTGATTATGGGATGGGAAAGCTTTCACAAATATACGTCAGACTGTTTGAGGTTTTGGAGACAGTCAGGCCAGTTGCCTATCAGTTGTAGTTACCTCAGAGGTATCGGGCTATGCATGACGTCTTTCAAGTTTATCAGCAATGAAATTACTTTTTAGACTCGTCTCATGTTTTTAAATCTGAGGAGGTTAAGTTAGAGGGGGATGCATCCTTTGAGGATCAACCTATTTGGATTGTGGATCGCATACCAATGGTTCTCTATGGCCAGTCTATTCCCCTGTTACAGGTGCGCTGGCAGCACGTTCATGTACATGGCGATACTTGGGAGACTGTGGCCGACGTACGATCCCAGTGGTCAGTGTTGGTTGATGTTTCATATACACCACCTTTGGAAGGAAAATTTAATGTAGTAGTTGGTTTAAGTGGGTATTTTTTATGAACCATGATCTACATTTTAGGTATGTATCCTTATTTCAGGTTGGTTTTGAGGAAAATGAAAAAAATGTAAAATTTTCTATGTTTTGGTCATGTACATTTGTAAACACATCATGTACCCATTTTCTGAGTATTTCCGTGTACTGGGAGTGTAACATCCGAGTACATAGTCATGTAGGTGACCAGAAATACCACCTAAAGTTGGGTCTGGTTGAGGATAATAAATGGTGTGTATATTTAATTAGCATGCCATGTAATTTTCTTTTTATTTGATATATCCGAGCGGGGTCACAAATCATGTCCAAAGTTGTCTTCATATCCCCATGGTTCGTACAGGAGAGCGACAAAATGATTGCCGACTTCAAAACCATCTCAATTAACTGTCGGACATTTGTTTGAGACGTCATTGGGTGAATTAGATTTCCACCAGTTGTTTTATCTTCCCCTATAATTTTTCTCCCTGATTCCACCTCTCTTGTGAGTATTTCAAGGATGATCGTTTTTATCTTTTTTGTAGAACAACATCATTCTAGGCTGATTCAATGGCTGACGTTCAATACTATAGATCGTGAGACATAAGGTAGATTTTTTGTGCATTTAATTGATTTTATTTGGATTATATAAGCTAATAGTGTTGAATTCCCATGTTTGGGGTTTTGAATGTTTGGAATTAGAACCTTTATATTACCTATTAGGTTTTGGTAGATTGATAAAATGGTAATTGTTTATGCATAAGTTTTTATACACTTATTATTGGTGTAATTATTCTTTTGATTGATTATGTGTGTATGGTAATGAATTAACATTTTTCTTATGTTGTTTTCAGGCCTCATGATGTTAGGTTGGAGTTACTGATTATATGAGATGGATGTGATTCTCATTTTGAATGATTGACCAATGAGAATTTGAATGTGAGAGATAACGAAATTATGGGATTTTATATATGAATTGTTGTTATATTTTTCTAGAGGTATTGACTATGAGAGATACCAAGTGGTTATATACCAGAGGGGTTATGCTGGGAGAGCTACCCAAAGGGTCGTTATTAAATGAATTAATGCTATATTGACCAAGGGGTACATACCATGTGATCTTTTCTGGTTTTTGTTAGTAAATGTTTAGGGATAATATAGAAGAAATGGGTTAGATAGTGAGAGTAAACTAGTGGGATTTTATGAAATGATTTTTTTTCAAGTTAAACTAGGGGTTAGACATTGGGAAAATTCCCATATGGTCATTATTGAATGGTTGAATGATATTTATGTGTCTGTCAAGCTAAAGAATAATCTTGGACTTCTTAGTAATTGATTATTTAGATGGTCTTCTGTTATGTCGGTCTGTTACTATTACATAGGGGATATAGAGCTTTGGATAGATCCAATGGTTTATGTGATTCAACTAATGAATAATTAAAGTAAATGTGGGTAATTGAAAACTATAATATTGTTATGTTTGATTATTTCCTAGTTTACTAATTCAATTCCTTCATATTACCTACTATGTATATGTTCATTGACAGTTAGGCATTGATATTTTGGTGGTTGCCTACATGTATTCATCTAACACTCTATTTGGGTCATTCTTTTGTACCCAAAAATATTTTATAGTCTTATGTATAGATAAGGGAAATCACCATTCCCTAATAGGTACATGATTGACGTTGGAGCTGAAGAGCATGATAGCAAGCTGAGGCATGCAATGCTTTTGAAGTTTACTACTTTCTGTACTTTTGTTTCAGTATTTGATTTCTTTCATTGTGAATTGTTTGGATACTTTACTAGACACATGTGACATGAATCATTTATATATGCCCTAGTTTTTATATTACTACCAGTCTTCTACTGTTTACTTTTTTTGTATGGTATTACTATTTCTGTTTTTTTACTATTTGTTCTTCCATTGTGCATACTCATCCAATGATGGAATAATTTCTCCATTAATAGACCTTGTTCCTCACTACTAGTCAGTAGATTCTAGAATTTGGGTAAATGTTCTTGATATCAGGTGACCAACCGGGTACGTGACACCTTTGGGTTGAACCCAAAACCAGGATGTTACAGACTTATTTCCACTCAAGTGATAATTGTGATACATTTCCAAACCATAAGATCCTAAAATATATATTCCCATATAAGGATATTAATTTAAACCTACCATTATAGTTATAGGTAATAAAATATTATTTCTACTCAATCCACTACATTCTAGGGTAGGTGATCATAGTAAGAGTTTATGTTTGTAGAAATGATCATGTAAACTCTTTAATGATGAGGTTGGAGTTGGATCTGATCTTATTTCACATCAAAAGGATGAACATCAAAATCATGAAGGAATTAACATCATCCAACTTTTCTCAAATGATTAATCGTCCAACACTAGGTTAGAATATTAAAAAAGATAAAAAAGATGATTTAGAGATAAAGGTTAGGGTGGATGTTATAATAAAGGGAAAATCATTTTAGATAGATATTAAGGATGCATTGGTCGTGATAATAATGATCATGTAACCTAGAAGGATGTTGTATGCCGATTTGATATCTTCAAGTTTCAAGAGGCAATGAATTCTGAAATAAATTCTATATACCAAAACCTAGTGTATTTTATTAAATCCTCCGATTAATTTAATTGCTTTGGGTTGTAACTAGGTATTACATATAAACTGGACATGGATAGATAATTCAATACATATAAGGCATTACAAATTCAAAAAGGTTTTATATAACATCATCCATGACAAAAACAATTTACAAATATGTATTTAAAAATCAATCATAATTATACTTTACATTATTAATTATCATGGATATGTTATTTTTAAAATAGATTTAAAAATTTCCTTCAATTATTGGATCCTTTAGGAAGATGCCTACAGGGAACAATCTAAAGGGTTGTGACTCCGAAGTATTCCAACAAGGTAAGAAAATTCCAAAATAATTTTTTATATATTAAAGAAATTTCCCAAGACATGAAAAAAGAGGTTTGATGAAGCCATAATAAAATTAGGTTCTATAATGAAATAATGAGAGTGTTGTTTTTATAAATAGTTTAGTGTGGGTGTTATCTTTTTCTTAATGGCATATTTTAATGAAATAATTCTTATTGAAAATGAAATACCTATCATATTATATATTAAATACTAGTTGAATAAATATATATCCATAATGTACTTAGGTGATGAAATTTATATTCTTGAGATAAGATCCATCGAGATATACCCATGATACTACATGACCTATGTCACAGTTTATATATTGAAAATATAATGAAGAGAGTTATTATGGAATTAACTATGCGGGGGGGGGGGGGGGTTCTAATGTCACTTATCATTAATCTTTCTATGAAAATGTGACCTCTAGAAGATGAGGAAAAGAAAGGGAAGGGTAATATTCCATACACATTAGTAGTTGGGTATTTCATGTATGTTATTTTATTTATTATTCTAGATGTTTAATATTCCATAAGTATGGTAGGAAGATATAATGATTCCCTAGGATACCACAATTTTATGGTGGTCAAGATAATACCTATGTTTTTAGGCATTATAATGAAATGTTCATCATATATGGAGAATATGAGAAACTAGTCCTCATAGGATTTATAGATGATGGTTTCAAAAATGATATAAAAGATATATAATCATGGATGGGATACATCATCACTCTGAATGGAGGTGTTGTGAGATATAACATATCAATGAATGTTGTGGTACTAGATTCTACTATAGAGTCCATGTAGATTATGGTATCTAAGGTAGCTAAAGAATATGTTTGGATATATAATATCATCCAAGTGATTTACATGGTACCCAAAGTAATTCCCTTGTCATACTTTATTGTAATAATACTATAGTGGGGGACCTTCTTAAGGATCCAAGGTCAGATTAAAAGACAATCCAAATACATCAAAATTAATTTCTCTTAATGGATTTTTCTCAGAGAGGTGAATTTGAAATGAGAATAATGTCTGGAGAAGATAATGTGGTCGGAACCTTTAACAAATCCTCTACTTAATAGAAACACGGTAATCCAATGAGGTGTAATAGCCTAAATGTGATCGGCTATTGGATCTAATCTGGGTGGGAATATGATGGAGTTGGTATTCTAGAACAAAATGTTTGTAATTTTATTACATGTATATCAAGATATTTTAATATTTATAAAACCTCTGATTAAATATTGTTCATTGTACTACATAACTTTTATGTAATACTTTTCTAGATCATATGTCAAATTTATAAGGTTATAGAAGTTCCCTGAGATAATGATAATGTTGAAATGGAATTAAAATATAATTAAATATAGTTCTCTTTTTGGATAACATTTAATGATGGGAAACTATTATGTAGACTATCAGGCTTGAGTAATTATAAGTGGAAGAGTCTAAATCTCATGATGTTCAATCTTGGTAATCTCCAAGATGAGAGATTATCAAAATAGACCTCACAGTTGGAATTCCATATGATTATTTGTCATATTATTTTCCTATTTGGGAGCATGTGTAATGATCATTAGACTTTAAAAATTACATTAATTCATTTCATGACCCATGCCCTTAGATTTATTAAATTAAGACTATGATTCATATGTTTGTAGAATGTAGAGTGTGTTGGGTGCATTAAAAAAACATATTATTAATGGATATTTCAAGGAAGTATTTTTCCTTAACATATTTATAGAATTCTATATCATAGAACATTGATTGAAATTTAAATATCAAACCAAATTCCATGGTCCTCGTTTAATGATGCATTTATATGAGATAATCAATTATATATATATATCAAGAATATAGTTTGTTGACAAATACTTGAAACCTACAAGATTAGATATTGTAACAATGAGAATATATTACTCAAAAGAGTTTTTTTAAATAATTTTTTTGAATTTTTTTTTAAAAACAACTCATTTAAATATATTTTTAAAAATATTCACAAATAGAGGCATCACCGATGCCGCCATTAGTCATCAGGTGAAAGGCAGCATCGAATATTCCTCTATTCAACAAAAATCAAAAAATATATTATTTTTTAATAATATCCCTTTATTTCTTTGTTTGGTTTATTTATATATATATATACATATATATTAACAAAAATAATTAGAATAAAAAAAAATCAGCATATTTTTTCTGCAATTTAAAATCTAGCAGTAATGTTATTACAATAGTATAGATCTTAACAGACACACTCACCCAGGGCTCCCTTTTATAAGAGAACATATCTTGAAAATCATTCTGCATTTCCGATGTATGATTCTGGTTCGCCCATTCCTATACAGTACATTCTATATTTTCAATGTGGGATTTTGTTTCGAGGATGTGTCTTTGAAATTTTATAAAATGTAAACTATAAGGCCAATTTAAATGAAACATAAAACATGGATTAAAAATATAAAGAATTCGTGAAAATAAAAAAAAATCATAAAAAATGTTGATGGAAAATAATTTATATGGTTTCAAAGACACCTACATGAAACATAAAAATGTTTCAAGTATGTGACTTTGAGATAATATAAAATATATACTATAAGACCAAAATAAATGAAACTTAAAACATGTATTAAATATATAAAAAATTGTCGAAAATAAAAAAAATTCATAAACAATCTTGATATAAAATAATTTATATTTTTTCAAAGACACCTACTTGAAACTTAAAGATGTTTCATGTATGTGACGTTGAAAGTATATAAAATATAAACTATAAGACCAAAATTAATGAAACATAAAGCATATATTAATAATATAACAAATAGATGAAAATTAAAAAAAATCAAGAAATTTTTTGATGAATAATTATTTATAAGCATTCAATGTCACCTACTTGAAACATGAAATTGTTTCATATACGTGCCTTTGAAAGCTTATAAATTATAAACTATAGGACCAATATAATTGAAAATTAAATCTTGGATTAAACATGTAAAAAATTATTTAATTAGTTAATTAATCTTATAAATTATTAATTATATAATAATTAATTAGTTAATTAATAATTATAAATAATTAATTATATAATAATTTACTAATTAATTAGTATCGAATAATTTTAAATAATTACAATTTTATAATTATAATGAAAAATAATAATTTATTATTATATTACATATTCATGAATTAATAATTAAATAATTAATAATTATATTAATAATTAACTAATTAATTATTATATAATAATTATTAATAAATACTATATAATAATTATTTTGAATAATTATAATTTATATTTATATTGGTAGTTAACTAATAATAAAGGGGCCTCCACTCTAACTTCTCATAAAATTAACTAATTAACTATTATATAATTAATAATTATATTACTAATTAAATAATTAATTATAATATAGCAAATGATTTATAATTACAGGTTGACAAATTACTAATTATATAATAAATAATTATATTACGAATTAGCTAATTTATTATTATATAATTCATAATTATATCACTATGTATGTAATTAATTAATTAATAATTAATAGTTATATTATTAATTAATGAATTAATTACTATATAATTTATTATTAATAATTACTAATTAACTAGCTAATTATTATACATTTAATAATTATATTATTAATAATAATTATTTATAATAAATAATTATAATGTTTAATTATAATAAATAATTATAATGAATAATAATAAAGAGTAATTAGAATGGAAAATTATATTACTAATAAACTAATTTATTATTTTATAATAATTTTTAATAATTACAAATTAATAATTATAACGAATAATTATATAACAAATTAACTATTTAACTATTATATAATTAATAATTATATTACCAATTAACCAATTAATTATTATATAATACTTTTTTCTAAATAGTAATAAATAGTTATAATAATAAAAAATAATTTATAATTATATTACTCATTAACTTATAATAAAAAGGGGCTTGGCTATATAATTCTCGAAAAAATAATTATTTAACTATTACCTAATAAATAATTATTTTATTAATTAACTAATTAATTATTATTAATTACTAATAAAATAATTTCTAATTATATAATTAATAATTACATTAAAAATTAAATAATTAATTATTATGAAACCTATAATTACTTCATAGTGCTATTAATTAACTATTAAATAATTAACAATTATATTAATAATTAACAATGTAATTATTTTCTCATTAATTATTAATAATTACTAACTAACTAACTAATTATTATTCGATTAATAATTATATAATTGATAATTATATTACTAATTATCTAATTAATTATTATATAATAATTTCTAATAATTACTAATTAATAATTATAATTAATAATTATATTACTAATTTACTAACTAACTATTATATAATTAATAATTATATTACCATTTGACTAATTAATTATTTTATAATATTTTTTTATAATTATTAATTATTAATTATTTTGAATAAATATAATTTATAATTATATTACTAATTAACTAATTAACTAGTATTTACTTAATAATTATGTTACAAATTATCTAATTAGTTATTATATAATGAATTATTAAATATTACTAGTTAACAAATTAATTACTATATCATTAATTATTAATAATACTAATTAACTAATTAAATAATTTATTATAAGATTAATTCGTGTTTTAAATTTTACATATATTGGTCTTATAGTAAATATTTTAAAGGCTTTAAAAGGCACATACTTGAAAGATTTTTAAGTTTCAAGTTTGTGTCGTTAAAGTCTTATAAACAAATTTTCATCAATAATTTTTATGAAATTCTTTTTTTCACATATTTGTTATGTGTTTAATCCCTTTTTTAAGTTTCATTTATGTGGGTAGTATAGTTTATATTTTATAGACATTCAATGTAACATAATTGATACATTTTTATGTTTCAAGTAGGTGACTTTGAAAACATATAAATTATTTTCCATCAAATTTTTTTTACAAAAGGCCATTTATTATCAACTATTTTTAACATGTTTAATCTATGTTTTTTGTTTCATTTATGATAGTATTATAGTGTATATTTTTTTTGGATTTCAAAGCCACATACTTGAAACACATTTAAGTTTCGTGTAAGTGTCTTTGAAACCTTATAAATTATTTTCCACAAATAATTTTAATGAAATTATTTTGTTTTCAACTATTTATTATATGATTATTCAATGTTTTAAGTTTCATTTATATTTTTATTATAGTTTATATTTTATATTCTTTCGAAGCCTCGTACATGAAACAGAATCCCACATAGGAAATACAGAATGTTCTATCCATGAATTATGGAACCAGAATCCCACATCAGAAATGAAGAATGAAATTCCAGGGTATTCCCTCTTATAAAAAGAATTCATGGGTGAGCGATTTTATCAGAATCTAGGATCTTGTAATGGCAGTACTGGTGGATTTTAAATAGATGATAAAATCTACTGAAAATTTTATTTTTTTTATTTTTGTTTTGTCTTGTCTATATATATAACCAAAGGAGAAAATAAAAATAAACAGTTTAAAAAATTAATTGTTATTATTATTTTTGTTTTAGTGGAAATGTGGCATCACTGATACCACCTGTGGGGGTTGTTTTTTAAAATATTTTTATCCAAACCATTTTTTAAAAAATATTTTTTAAAAAAACATATTAAAAAATTATTTTGTGGTTGTTAGCATTATGATATTATGTTATTTGTATTGGGTACATTTATTTTTTACTGGATAGTAATCATGGACTCTGTGAAATCGTTTCTAATTAAAATGATAATGATTCATTGAGGGTAACACTCTACATATTTCATTCGATCTCAATTATATTTTGTTTATATTAGATTAATAGAATAAAATTATTTAATAGATTATGGAATAATTTCTATCATGTTTTATCGATTGAAAATATTAATTGAATTTTTAATAAATATTTATTGAATGGTTTATATATAAAGATTCTATTTATGAATTGAATAATTATTTGTGTATTCCATACATTTTAGAAGTTATATCTAACAAATATCATGTCTGCTGATGAATATTAATTATAAAAGTTGGTTAAATGTTATTTATTAATGAATAAGTTAGAAAAATCTATAAAATAATATTATTATAATTATAATTATTATATATATTTGCATTTGATAATGATTATTATATTATTTAGGGGTTAGTGATAAGGTAAATATTATTTTAATCTCAAGTAGCTATATAAATAGACGTTAATGTCTATTGTGTAGGGTTAATAGTGATCTAAGAATTGGTGCACACAACAGACTTCACTCTACATTTATCAAAATTTATTCCACTCAATAGTAAGAAGTGATACATAGAATCATTCAAGTCTGATATAAATAAATGTAATTAGAATAAACAACCCAAGATAATAGATCTATTATAGTAGAACCCTATTTTCCATCTGTGTGGTTTAAAGATCAAAAGAAAATGTATGGATCACCACTATAGGTATACTACTATTGGATCTCACTAGCATAATGATGGTAAAATGAAATATATTATTTTGATGATCTACAAAGTCATTATATGAGAATGATCCTCAGACCATGTATTGTTTCTTCATATCTATTATAAATTTATTATAAATTTGATATGAAAATATTCAATTTGGATTTCAGACATTTCATATGTCAATATTCAATGAAAAAATTATTTTTTTTCAGAAATTTAAATATTTCATAATTGGAAAATGATATATTAATTCTAAAAATAATTAAGTTTATTTCAACCACCATGTGCATCGAAAGTTCCTAGAACCTTCAATGACTCCCCTTTTTGGACAATCGGGTCCTTGAAAATGTCCTCTTAACAAATTATTCTCTCTATTAGACCTCAAGATATGTTTGAATAATAAATAGGGTGCCATATTATTGGGTAAATAAATGAAAATCTTCCTTGTAATAACTCACCTTGATATCCTAATTTGGAAACAAGTTCGGAGAATATCAAAAAAGGATCCTAAGATAGATCCAAAACACCTATATATTGTAGCTCCACTATCAATGGGTAAGAAACTTCTAGTGGCGTACCCCATTTATGGTTAACGAAACTCACACTAGTAAAAACAAGTCTCATAACTACTCCCGTGAGATATATTATTCCAAATTATCCCTGTGAACTAAAAACTAACATTAATTTGATTCTCCTAAAAGAATATTCACCACTAAAAAAACCCATAAATCCTTCAAAGAACAGATACAACTGAAGTCTATATCCATCAAGACCAACTATTATTTTATTACTAATTTCAAAAAAATCCCTCACACGTCTATAGACTCTAGAGAATAAACTCATAGGGTTTCTGCCTCCATATTACATTGTTGTTTTCCACTACCACATGGAAATCTACAGACACATCTTGTTGAAATTATTCAGCATGAACCTACTGAGGACATCATCTTAGAGTGATAACTGTAAAAGAAAAAATGGTTCAGAAATTGTAACCATATAATAATAAATAATTATGAATAATTATTTAATTAAGGTTAAACCTGAACTCAACAGCTACACATGTCATAAATATGTGTATAGAATAATGATGTATAATCTTTTCCTAGGTTTCTACCTCACAACCAGTATTACATTGATTAGTAGGCCTAGTAAATATATATTTTCATCCATAATATCATGGGGGGCCAAAATACTTGTTTCATGGTCATTCTCTCTTATTTACATTAATTATTAGGTTCATATAATAACATTTTTAAAAAACCCCATGAAGTCCTCACTAATTTATACCTCTAAACACCAGCATATCCCTCATACTAAATCCTTTATATCTCTATATCATGATCCCATCCACCAAATAGTACCCCTCCAAGGATGACAGACAGAGAATGAAGATAATGACACCTGAAGCCTACATCCAATAAGACACATGTCAATGATATGCCATCATGGTATATCATATACACATATTGGAGGCATTAACCCTTAATAAAATCATGAGGAAAGAGAGATAATTAAAATAGACCAAAAATTTCTTATTCAGGATATATAAATGATCCCAAACATATGAATTTAATTTTATAAAAACGAAAACAACTCAAAAATAGACTAGAACTACAAAAAGTAAATACTATGTAGTGACCTTAAAGATTAAATAGAACCTAAACAACACTGAAAGCATGTAATTTTCATACATATCCCCAAACATCTCCTAAAATCATAAAAATAGTTTTTATATATAAAGGGTGAGTATAACATGTATACTCAGTAAGGTACTCAGTGTAGACTCTCATGTAAAAGATAATGAAACCACACTAAATCCCACTGAAAAATAAGTGAAGCTAACTCGTCACCTAATCAGGTACACTATGTTCCTGTCCAAACAATGACTATCTGTACATGTAAACAAACAAGTATTATTTTTTTAAATAAACGAATATAAAATAAGGTACCATTCTACCACTTCATTTCATGTTTTTCCACTCAACCCCAATGTCACACTTTCTATGATATATCTCTTTAGAAGTAGTTATTTACAATAACACTTGGGAATGTGTATCATGCCCTTCTTTTTTTGAATTATAACATTTCCACATAACCAAATATCATTAACCCTATGAATCACATCATCTGTATCTCTATATTTTAACTGATTAGTTTATAGGATCCATTGTAGACCATGCATCATTTATTATACATCAGTCGATAATATCCCATACATAATATACGTATAACAATCATGAGGTTACTATATCTAGATATACAGGTGTTTGAAATTACCATAAGGCCTTAAATCACTGTACACAAATATATATGTGAAGGATAATCAATATACTTACCATCACATTAGGATAAGAGAGCAGGGAAAAAAGGGTTGGACCACCATCCATTCCTCACCAACAAGAATATTAGGGAAATAACATCCCATGGTCCAATGCATGTCTCCCACCCAACTTAAATGGGTAAGGTATTGTATGAAATCAAATAAAAAAGAAATATACATATTTCTCACAACCATGTTGTGGGAAACTACTAAGAGTTAATACAAACTTCAACTATCATCTCTGAGACACCCATCCTCTATTAACAAAGAATACAAGTCATAAAACCATACAAGAATTAAAAAAAATCAGTAAATTTAATTTTTCATTTAAAAATATCTGATGACATTAATTCCTAACCGATTACATTACATCAAAAAAACCAACCAATTCCATAGTTTCCCAAGAGTTATCATTATTTATCACTACATTCAAGAACCATGCTCATGGGCTAAAACATTTAACTATCATTATCATTACATAATTTTAAGTACTCTATGTCTCATACAAAGAAGACATAAAAGTGAAGAATAAACCATGCATGGCCTGATACATCAAACTATTGGGAAAGAAAGTATGAAAAAATTAACATGACCATCTAACGATTACGTTTAATTCATTATCAAGAGATAATCTAATTATTCATCACAACAATGAAAAATTACAACCTCATTGTTGACTATCCTTTATGTCACAGAGTCTAATGACTTAAAAAGGGGAATACCTTAAAACAAAGTGATTCATCCTTTAAAAAAACATAAAAATTTGACAAAGGCTTGAAGAAGGATTAGGTTATGATTGGGTCACACAGGTTTCATCATGGTCGCGCCGTTATACCTGGGTGCCACATTTTGGGAATGCAAGTGACCTGCACACCCTATCTAATTTTCGTCCAAGGCTTTCAGCAGCCTATAAATACCCCTTGTGGGCCCCCCATTTTAAAGGAAGAAAAATCCATAAACTCATATTTGAGCTCTCAGTGCCCTAGTCTCTTCTAAAAGCCTTCTGAACACTTCTAAGGTAATTTCATACCTAGAACGGAAGACTTAAATAGTGGGAACAAGGCATAAGTGTTGAAATTCACCAACACCTATGCGCCTAAGTGTCTAACCCTTCATGGAAATGAAGACTCTTGAACGCCACCTTATTTCCTTCAATAGAACCTTCATGCCACTCATTTAAAATTTTTTAGGGATAATACTAAGGGCTTGAGCCAAAAATCGACCAAGTATTTCTCTATGGGTTGACCGTCACGTATGTATCTATGTGTCACACAGGTATACCTACACGACTAGTACCTGAGCTCCCCAACAGGTCATGTGCAACTACTTCTTTTTGGGTGCCCCTAATTCCTATTCAATTTTCTTCTACATTTCCACCTCTCCTATTTAAGATTCAGCCATCAAAACACTCTTTAAAACCATTTTTTTCATGGTTTATTTGTTCGCTTCCTTATCTAATATGATTTCTATGTAACATCTATTAAAATGAAGTGATTTACATATCATTATGTCACTAAGGTTGTAGATTTCAATCATTCAACCTCATCCTTCAAGATAAGAGGATCTTTAACTTGGGCCTCTTTTTCAGGTATAAGCCTCATTCTTCATGTTCCCAAATATGGGCCTCCTCCTTAGGAGTAATCCCTGGTCTTCAAGTTCCCAAATATGGTCCTCCTTTTCATAAGAAATCCCCAGTCTTAATTTCATTAAATTTGGTCATCCTCCTTAGGAGTAAGCCGCGAGACCTCTATCCATGGGCCTCCTTTTTAGAAGTAATCCCCGATCTTAATTTCATTAAATTTTGGAATCCTCCTTATGAGTAAGCCCTAAGTCCCCTATTCCTGGGCCTCCTTCTCTAGAATAAGACCCACTCATAAAATTCATTAATTTGGGCCTCCATTTTAGGAGTATGCCCTAAATTCCAAGACCCCTAACCTGGGCCTCCTTTCCAAGAGTAAGCCCTAGTCTTCAAATTCCCTTAATTTTGGGCATCCTCTTGAGGAGTATGCCCCATGTTCCAAATTTCCCTTAAATTGGGCCTCCTTCTCGGGAGTAAGACCCAGTTCTCAATTCCCTTTTACCTAGGCATCCTCCTTAGGATTAAGCCCCAGTCATAATTTCTCCAAAACAGTCTTGATCTACTTTTGATTTGGGCTTATTTCTCAGGGGTATGACTCAATCATAAGTCCTCTCTAATTTAGGCATCCTTCTCAAGAGTAAGCCATAAGTTAAGTATACAAATCTCCATAAATCACAGATACCTTTATGGACTTTGTTCCCAGGTTTCTTCTCTGAAGTAATTCCCAATCCTCATCTATCTAGGAAGTCATACATACGCAAGACACACATTATTTCCTATGATCACATAGTTCATGGAACAATTTTCAAGGTTTTCCAATACCTCTTGTTTCTCACACCGAACATGAATCACGTGAGTTTAGAGCGTAAAAGAGATTATGACATCTTTCATTGAGTCACCAAACATGCATAAAACTCATACTTCATTACTCAAACTACGTGGGTTTTGATTCCTTTTATAAACAAGGATAGGTAGGTATCCCATCTGTGGGTATGATCCTAACTCTAAAATAATTCATGTCGTTCTGAATGAAAATAAACTTCAAGTGCCCCGCTGAGTGGCATTAAAACAAGTATGGTTGTCATAATGACCAAGAGATTTATATATAATGTGTTGGCAGATTCCATTTTCTAAGAATATCTAACAAATACAGATTATTCCTAGTCAATAATGAACCTCGAATACAGATAAAAGATTCTCTAAATTTCATACATACTAATCATTAATTTTCAAATCTAAAGGAAATCTCATTTTCATACTTGGTAATTTAATAAGGATTCCCAAACATAACTTAAATTCATAAAGAGAGTCCTGAAGTAGACAATAATTCACCCCCAAAAAGAGTGATGAGTCTGACCTCCCATCCTCTCAACCATTTCAAATTTAAAGCCTCATCAGTTCATAACTATTGAGCACCTACCTTGGTATAGTAGGTCCAAATGGATATAGAATCATTGGATGTTTCCAGTTCTACGAACAAACACGTTAGAAACCGATTGGGATGTTTGAACCTTAAACAAACAAGGTCATCCCCAATTCCAGCATGAAATAAAAAATGGTGAACTCGATGTGAATCCTTAACCATGTTAAAATGTTGTTTTACTTATTTGTTAGGCCCTTATTTAATCTCAGTGACAGGGCCAAGAAAACAATCAATAAAATATGTGCTTATCAAACAGATGTAGTGTCTGAACTTATCTTGATTATGTCTGTTATATCAAACATGCACTCTTTTCAAAGATCTTCTGCCTTACAGAAATGGATTCTCTTACATTCACACCTGTGAATACCTCTGTTGTGAATGCCTCTGCTGCTACTCCTGCTGGATAGTCATCTGCTCTGAGGATGACATCACCTACTCAGCATCTTCAATTCTGGGTATCAAATGCACTGGTTAATTAATACCATCAACACGGCACCATTCTGACTTTGGAGGCCTCTCGACAAGCTCTCCAAGTCAATAATTCACCCTGGTCGTATGGACGGTGACGACCAGCAATCAAGAAACAGGTGGTACCAACCACCGTTTACAACTATTTCAGGTCGTTATACCCAGAACACAATCACCAGTACCTCCCATATTCTGGGGAGGTGAATGAGAAGGTCACTAAAGGCCTTAATTCACAGAGAAAGGAGTCCCTCCCGAGGTCTCCCACCAACAATCGCTTCCAGACTTGTGTGGCAGTGCGCCCTCAACATAATGTGGGTTTCATCTCCAAGAATTCGGCTTAGGTTCCTCAAACCTGAGTAGGATAGAAGAACCACTTGAGGTGATGACCAGTCAATAGTGAGAATATTATTATTTATTCCATTTCTAGAGAAGTTCCCCAACATAACTTTGTGGAAAGTAAAGAGTGGGCACACACACCCGTCCGTTTAATTCCTCTATCCAACATACTCGTTTGGCAGCAACATTCCATTCCCTCCAGGTAATTCCGGCGGAGTACTATATACATGAACATACACCTGTTTATAAATTATCAGCTAGTCAGCAGGCACGTCTGACTATATACGATGAAGCCCATCAACCCAATGTGTTGACAACTGGTAAACAGGCACATACACCTGCATACACTCATCAATCCTGTCAGTAATCGCGTCTGCCAGTACTGAAGGAAGTTCGTCAACCACATTCAGAAGAGTGAAATCAGCAAGCACATACACATGCTTATATTGATCACGTCTACCAACAGTCTCTTTTGGAAGCACCTGGAGAAGTAAATTGGAAATCCCCAATGACAAATAGGAGGCAGACTTAACTCTCTGCCCCCACACATGAGTACTTCCAGAATTCCCTGACAAGAAAAGGAGTACAAGAGTAGGCACATACACCTACTCCAGACACGAAATGGACATATATCCCCATTCCAGCAGCTGAAGTCACCAAGCATATTCTTTCAATGTTGAAAGAGCAGAAGAAAATTCCTGCTCATATTTTGTATGCCTGTCAAAATATTATAACAGCTTCAGCAGTATCACAGGGAAATAAATGAAAATCTATCCCTACTAGTGGAGTGACACATCAACATATCACTCTAGAATATACACACACCTCTGTTCTAGTCCAAGAGGGTGGTTGGGCATACTCCACCATATCATACGGATAACCAAGTCAGACACATAAACCTGATTTGAGTGGAGATAATCAGTCTAACCTGACTACTTCTCCTGAGTAGGAACATACACCTTCCCATAATAACCACTTTCATCAAAAAGTGGTTCCCAAAGTGAGTAATAAGGCATTTATTAAGAAGACCCGCCAAGCACAGTCATGAAATCAAGAGCCAATTTGTAATAAGACCTTACATGATGCTGGAGTTCTTGAATCCCTAAGACAATTATCAGTTGGAATTAAATATTCTACTCTCTCATTTTCTAATAGTGGGAACATTAAATCCGAAGTTCTTCAGCGGACACTTCCTCATGAAGGCTTGCTTCTTTACAATTTGATCGATCTTGAAGTTTCATCTTTAGATGAGAGCCACAAGAACCCACTGTGTGTCCATAAGATCAAGGATCAAAATGACTCATCTTTTGATGTAACCCACCATGGTGGTTCTCACCAAGGTGATGATTTTATCAGGGAAAGTCCTCTCCGCAGTAATAATTCACATTGCCTGGAAAATACTTCAATGGAAAATGTATTGATGAGAATGCTCTCTTATGTTAAGGCACGTGAAAATGTGAATCTAGTCAGGTATGATGATTTACCATTAGCAGGTGAAATAATATCTTAATCAGAATAAGTAGAGGGCTTCCTTTCTAAGGAAGACAGAGGTTCCAACTACCTTGAAGTTGAGGGCTTGTGGGGATTTCAAGGCAGAGATTCCGATCTTCGTATCGAGGGCTTACCCTTATGTGGGTAAGATAGACTTTCTTGAAAGTATAAATCGAGGGACCTTTATCCTAGGTTGTTGGATACCCTTCTCATTGGGTTAAAAGACTTATAACTTGTTACTTGTAGATTAACTACTTGATTTTTTCTGATGCATATTGTATTTGTAAGGAAATTATAAAATTCTTATATTTCCCTACAGTTTTACTCTAATAAGTTTAGATTCTATACGCTTTAAGTTATAATCTCATATTGTAAACCTTAGTTCCAATTCTCCAATTGGTGTTAAAGGTGTTGTGAATTTTCTATGTTTAGCTTTGTTAAACATAGAACTTTCCTTGTCTAAGGAAAACATAGTTATCTGTAACCAACTTTAAAGGTTCCAAAGGAATTTTTAAAGTGTACAATTCACCACCCCCCCCCCTCTTTTATATTGAGCATCTACATAGTTATTTCGATCCTACAATTGGTATCAGAGGTTGGAAACCTCATACTCTATGCCAATCCTACAGTTGGTATCAGAGGAGGTCTCTGAAATACTCGTACTCACGTATCAGTTTTTCTTGCTCATTTTTCTATTGTTCTTCATCCTCGATTCCAAACTTTATCATTCTGAACATTGTCATTCCAAACTTTGTCATTCCAAACTTTATCATTCTGAAGTTTTTCATTCTGAACTATGTGGTTATGAAATTTTTCTGCTAACAAGTTCGGTTGCCAAGTTTTTTAAGAATGGCAGGAGTCAATGTTGTTTCTATTGAAAATCTAATTCCTACAAGACCACCAGTCTTTGATGGTAATGACTATGAGTACTGGAGAGACCGAATGAAGACTTTTGTTATCAATACTATAGTGGATAACTTCATTATGATTACTGGGAATTATAAAATTCCTGATAAGGAAGTTAGAACTTTCACTAACCAAGAAAAGCAAGAGTATCAACTCAATTATAAGGCACGCAATACTTTACTATGTTCAATGAATAGAAATATATATAGACAAATTTATTCTTGTGAAGAATCTAATTGTGTCAGGAAGAAGTTATAAGTTACACACTTTGGTACTTCTAAAGTGATTGAAACTAGAAGATATATGCTTAGAGCTGAATACCATGGATTCAATTTTCTGTACGGAGAACCAATATGTAATGTTCAATAGAGGTTTATGACTATAGTCAATGGCTTACAGTCTATGGGAGAAAAAGAGTTAGATGAAGAAGCCCTTGTGGATAAGATAATTGATATTATTCCCAATGAGTGTGAATAAAAGAGAAAAACTATAGATGAGAACAAGAAAGTCACTCAAATTTCTCTTGATGAGCTATTTGGAACTCTTCTCCAACATGAAACAAGAATGAAGAGAGATGCGGACAACATCAAAAAGAAAAATGGGAATAGTACTGTCGCTTTTATAAAAACATAAACTCATATGAAAACTAAGACTCCTGAGAGAGTAACCAGATCCAAGTATAATAAGGTGGTTATTCAATCTGATTCTAGTAAAAGTGATGTCTCAGAAAATGAGTTAGCAAATCTTGCTCAAAGAATGAACAAGATAGCTGGCCAGAGAAATTTCCAATCTAAGTATAAGAAAAAGGAAAGGAAAGATAAGAAAGATGGAGAAGTTACATGTTATGAATGCAAGAGAGCTTAACATATTAGACCAGATTACCCTTTTCTCAAAAAGAAAGAAAGTAAATAATGGAATTCTGAAAGAAACAGAAATAAGTATTACAAAACCAAAGCTAAGAATGTTCTGAAAGAAAATGACACCTGGAGTGCTAGTTGTGGTGACTCTTCAGATGAATCTTCTAATTATGAATCTTTAGGATAGATGAATCTTGGTCTTATAGCCAAATTAACCATTGAAAATCATTGCTTTATGGCTAAGGTATGAAATTTTGAATCATTGACCAATGTTTCTTTAAGTTCTAATGATAGTAAGTATTATAACTCTTCATATAAAGAATCCTCTTCTGATGAAGAAAATACTTCACCTACTTATGAAGAAGTTTCTAGGTTTGCTTAAAGTAATGAAATTGAGAATTATAAACTCAATAAAAAACATGATAAGGTAAACTCTAGGAATTCTATTCTTAAATAAGAAATATCAGATCATTCTAAAGATATTGATAGGAAAAATGCTGATTTTGTAAATATTTCAAAAAATCATGAGGAAATAAGTTCTGAAATGAACAAACTTTCTAAATAGTTAGAAAAGGTAATTTCTAAGAAAAGTATCTTAGAGCCTAGATCTAGTTCTAAATCTAATGATTTTGAAGATAAAAACATGGTTATAAAACTCAAGTCTGAAATTTTTTCCTTAATGAAGTGTTTACCAAACTTTACCCATGGTAATGAAAATTTTGATAAAATGTATTCTCAAATATGACCTTTAAGAAACAAATCCGGATTTGGTTATACACATGCAAAAAAAACATTTAGTAACAACTACTTTGTTCCACAAAGTTCCCCATTTTGTACAAAGTGTCAATGTGGTAGTCACTGGGCGAAGAATTGTTCTTTAAATAAAACCCAATCTCTAGGTTTTCATAAAGCCTATTTTTCTAAGAAAGTGTGGGTTCTGAAAATTTTGTTGTCTGGAAATCCTGGATCCAAGAAAGTTTGGATTAAAAAGTCTAATTCCTTTCTTGTTTTCAAGACTATAGAGGATGTACCAACAAAAATACATAGTACATGGATAGTGTATGTTCCCCGCACATGACTGGTAACAAAATCTATTTTGAAAATATTATCAAAACGAAAAGAGGAAAGGTTACTTTTGGAGATAATGCATAGGGAGAAATTTTTGATATTGGTAATATTGTTCTTCTAGGTAAAACTTTGATTTCAAATGTTTTATTTGTTAAGGGTCTTAAGCACAACCTCATTAGCATAAGTCAGTTATGTGATGAAGGGTACCTTGTGAATTTTAAGAATGATAAGTTATTAGTACACAATTCCAAGGAAGAATTTATACTCTCTGCCAATAGGCAAGAGAATATTTACACTTTGAACTTAGAAGACCTCAGGAGCCAAGATTTACCTTGCCTAAGTGCAATGGAAGATCATTCCTGTTTATGGCATAGATTATTAGGTCATTGTAACCTTAGAAACTTATGTAAACTCTCTAAGAAGAAACTATTTAAGGATCTACCAGAGCTTAGATTTGATTCTTCTAAAGTTTTTGATCCTTGTCAATATGAAAAGCATCATAAATCTAGTTTTAAATCAATTGGAGAAGTCTCAACGACTGATGCATTATAGTTAGTGCCCATGGTTCTTTTTGGTCCAACACAAACTGGATGTATTGGAGGAAAATACTATGTGTTTGTTCTAGTTGATGATTACACCAGATTTACTTGGGTCTATTTTCTCGAAAATAAGTCTGAAGATTTTTCTTATTTAAAAATTTCTAGAGAAGAAGTTAAAAATGAGAAAAATATTCCATTTAAAACTATTCATAGTGATCATGGAGCAGAATTTCAAAATTCTAATTTTGAAACTTTTTGTAGTAGAAAAGGTATTACTCACAATTTTTCAGAACCTAGAACTCCTCAACAAAATGGTGTTGTAGAAAGAAGAAATAGAATTCTTCAAGAAATAACTAGAACCATGTTGAGTGAATATTCTAAAACTAGGCATTTCTGGTCTGAAGCTATAAGTACTGCTTGTTAGACTATAAATCGAGTTTTGATTAGACCTTTTCTTAATAAAACTCCTTATGAATTATGGAATGGTAGAAAACTAAGAATTTCTTTTTTCAAGGTTTTTGGTTGCAATGTATTCATTCTGAATACTAAATTTAATCTACATAAATTTTCACCAAGATCTGATGAAGGAATTTTCTTAGGCTACTCTACAACTTCTAAGACATATAGGGTTTTCAATAAAAATACTTGTACTGTTGAAGAAACAGTGCATGTAAAATTTGATGAGTCTGATCCTTTTATTTTCAAACTATCCCAATCTACATCCCCGTATGTGATTTCAAAAATTGATTTTCAACCTTTGATAGAAGACCCTTTTGATAAGGAAAATGATCAAGAAGATACTTCTGAAACATTTACCCCAGAAAACTTTCTACCCTATGTTGATGAACAGACTTTACAAAACCAAAATCAGGTGTTTCTTAAGAATTGTCCCAGTGATAGCATCATTGGTGATGTAAATCAACCTGTAAGGACTAGATGTTTTTTAAGAAATGAAGTAGAACATCTAGCATTTCTTTCCCAATTAGATCCAAAAAGCACTAATGAAGCTTTAGGGGATGATGATTGGATCAATGCTATGCAAGATGAACTAAATGAATTTGAAAGGAACAAAGACTGGACCTTGGTTGAAAGACCAAAGGAAACTTCTGTTATTGGAGTTAAATGGGTCTTCAGAAACAAGTGTGATGAAAATGGAGTCATAGTAAGGAATAAAGATAGACTCGTTGCTAAAGTCTATAATCAGCAAGAGGGAATAGACTATGAAGAAACCTATTCTCCAGTAGCTAGACTTAAATATATTCATATTCTACTTGACTTTGCAGCATTCTTCAATTATACACTTTTTCAAATGGATGTGAAATGTTATTTTCTTAACAATTATGTTCAAGAGGAAGTGTTTGTTGAACAACCTCCTGGATTTGAAGATAAAAAACATCTTGATCATGTTTTTAGACTTACCAAAGCTTTGTATGGTCTTAAGCAAGCCCCACAAGCCTGGTATGATAAACACACTGGATTTTTTCTTCAAAATAACTATGTTATGGGAAATGAAGATCCAACCCTTTTATAAATAAAGATAAAAAATGTTTTATTTGTTCAAATTTATGTTGATGACATCATATTTGGTTCAACTCAGCAATCATTAACTAATTCTTTTGCAGGTCTAATGAAATCTGAGTTTGAAATGAGTATGATGGGTGAGGTAACTTTTTTCCTTGGTTTTCAAATTTCTCAAAAACTAGAAGGAACCTATATATCTCAACATAAGTATATTAAATATCTTCTCAAAAAGTATGGCTATGAAAGCACTTAGAGTATAAGTACTCCCATTGGTACCTCAAACTCTTTAGATCTTGATGAAGCTTGGAAACCAGTAGATCAAACATCTTTTAGAGGTATGATGCGAAGTCTACTTTACATAATAGCTAGTCGACCATATATAATGTTCTCAGTATGCTTATGTGCAATATATCTGTCAAATCCTAAGGAATCTCACTTAAAGGCAGTAAAAATAATTTTTCGCTAACTAAAGGGAACCATGGATCTAGGATTATTTTATTCTTAGGGAAATGATTTTGTTCTAAAAAGCTTTTCTGATGCTGACTTTGGTGGATTTAGGATAGATAGAAAGAGTACATCTGGAACTTGTCATTTATTAAGAGATTCGTTAGTTTCTTGGTCGTGCAAGAAGCAACATTCTGTAGCACTTTCCACTGCTGATGCAGAATATGTAGTAGCTGGAAGTTGTTGTGCTCAAGTGTTGTGGATGCAACACACACTCACAGATTATGGCCTGAGTTTTACTAAGACTCAAATTTTGTGTGACAACACAAGTTCCATTGCCCTAAGTAAGAACCCTGCACATCACTCTCGTGTAAAACACATAGACATTAGGAATCACTTTCTTAGGGATCACACACTTAAAAGAGATAGCATTCTTCATTTTATCATAATGCAAGATCAACTTGCTGGTATTCTCACAAAATCGTTACCCTTCGATATATTTGAATACATTAAACAAAAGTTAGGAATGATAACTGGAAGGTAATCATTCTTCATTAACTTCTTGTTAAACAATTCCCTCTAATAGTAATAATATCCTTCTCATAGGGGGAGTACATTTGAATGTTAGTGTAACTACAATTTTTTAGAATCTATTTTTCAAAATTAGTATAACTAAAATTTTTCATAGTTAGTTTTTCAAACCTTTGGGAATTGATGTTTTCAGAATGGAAATTTATGAAACTAAAATTTCTGGAATGGGAATTTCTGGGACTGTAATTTTCAGGATTGAAATTCTCGAAATAAGATCTTCTGGAATGGATTATTTTTTCCGTACTGGAACTTCGGGAATGGAGATTTTCGAACTGGAGTTTTCTTAACGAGATTTTCGTAATGGAACTTTCGTAATGAAATTGTTTTTAAATTTATTTTTCTACAAGAAGAACATTATCAATTATGAACAATGTTTCTAGCCAATCCGAGAGTTGTGATTTCCTTACTTATAGTTTCGTAATCATATTTTGCTTGCTGGTATTTTCCTACGTTTTTAAAAGATCGGATTCTAGTTTTCTTCAAATCCGAATGTTTTCTTTAAAAACCTCAAAATATCAAAGCCTAATTTTTCTTGCGGGATTGTTCTCAACCGTCAGATTAGATCAAAGCTTTTTCAACCATTAGACGGCTTTTGGAAGACCAATGATCACATCCATTTCCTATATAAAGGGGACCCCGAGACTCTTCCCACATCGGGTTTTCATGATTTTGCATCTCAGAGCCATGCTGCTCTTCTTACGGCCGGTTCCAAACTTTGCAAATCCGATCCAAATCTTTCATATTTATTCACTCTGAAAGTCTGTTGAAGCAACATCTCAAGATATGTCAACTGCAAAACCAATCTCTAAGTGGTTAGTCTTTAGGGAAAGGTTAGTTCATCTAGATTTCTATAAGCTTGATTCCCTTATTTCAAAGAATATAAAGCTGAATGGATGGGAATATGTCTACGTAGAAAAGTCAGATAAACATGATCTGGTTTATACTGATTTGTTGATCGATTTCTACGAGTCTGTTTCTTTCCTGATGGAAGATGGCAGAGAATGGTTTTCATTAAATTCTTATGGGAAGACTTATAAGCTTTTCTACACCAAGGCCGCGAGCTTGGTTGGTTTTTCATATAATGGAGAAGCTGAATTCTACTCACACAAACTTCCCGATGTGCAAGGAAGTTTCAACAAGGAGAATGCACTAATGTGTCTTGGTCTTAAGGATGATTCATCTATCAAGATTTCTCATCTCACTCCAAACAATAGAATTATTTAGCTTTGGGTACAAAGCTTTCTGGTTCCAAGAAGAGGTGATAAAGACAATCTTAAGAAAAGTGATATATATGTCTTAGATTTTTTGGTAAATATAAGAAAGATAAATCTGATGAGGCATGTCTTGGTTACGATCAAGAATATCAAAGAAGGCAATTTGAGAGCTTAGATGATCATGTTTCCTACCTTACTATCTAAGCTGATAGTTTTGTGCTTAGAATCCTTTAAGGTTGCCAGAAAATCAATGATCTGGAATTGCACGCTCATGCTAGTCATTAATGATACTCTCAAGAGGATAAAGATGGGTTTTTCCAGTGAATCTGGAGAATTTTACCCTCTATTTGTGGAAGAGTTTGAAGTATCTCAAAAAGAAACACACTCTCCAAAACCATCCAAAAAGAAAAGGAGGAAGATAAAGGTTATGGAAGTCATTTCTGATGAAGAAATTCCTCAGATTAAGGAAACTCAATCTGCTCCCCCAAGCCGAAAAAGCATAAAACATATACGGATGAAGTGGAAGCCATGTGGAGGGAATATAATGAAATAAGAAAGGAAGGGGATCCTCAATTCAGATTGGACCCTGCCGAGGCTAAGGCCTTAAAAGAAAAAGCCGCGGAGGAGATAGAGAAACAAGTGAAGGAGAAGAAAATGAAAAAGAAGATGTCTGAAGCTGAAGTGGTCCAATCTTTTCTAAAAGCTACAGAGTTGGCTTCCGGAATGCTTCCTGTTCCGGAAACTTTTGGTGTTGAACCTTCTTTACCAGAAACTCCAGCCAAGAACTATGTCTCTATGGATAGATCCAAGGGATAAGAAATAGTTGAAGAGGCTGAGATAGAAGTTGCTGAAGAATTAGAAGAATAAGTTGAAGAAGAAGAAGAAGAATAAGTGGAAAGTGAATATTTGGATACCCTGATCAAGCAAGTACAAGACTACAAAGATAAGACTGAATCCGCAAAGTTAGTAACTCCAGGAAAGGCAGATGAGAAAGCTAGTAATAATGTTGACAACCAATAGAAATAAAAAGATGAAGAAAATGTCTTGTATGATGAGGAATAATCCTATGAGAGGAATTTCCTTGAGGAAGGTCAAGAAAAACATAAACCAGATGAAGACCATGTTGTTCAAGTATCTGAATCCGAGGAAGTATCCCTAAATAAAGAACCTATTCCGAGAGCTGATAAGGGGAAGAAAACTCTCATGGAGACACCTATAAAAGATGTCATCAGGAAGAAAGAGGTTGGTGGAACCTCTAGAAGAAAGTTGGTGCAAGCAGAAGAAGATCAGTCTCCAAGAAAAGTTTCTGATTCGGAATCATCCTCTCATGGGCATGATTTTGTGTTTTAGTCTCTGAGGAAGTTGGTGGACACAATTCTGATTCTTCGAACAATAGATTATAGATGCCAGATACTACAACAAACTATGAATCAGAAACCGGATTCTTTATCCATGGCCACGGATATGTTTGTGAAGATGGAAGCTGAACAGAAATGTTTTCTTATCGATTATGATGTGCATAGGAAGTCCTGCAGTAAGGTAACCATGTGGTCGAAGAGAGTTGATAAAGATTTAGTTCACTTTGATAATTTTCAGGCTGATGTTCAAAATGCTTTTTAAATGGAGGATAAAAAGGTTAACGAGATTTATGAAAAGCAGACCCAAGAGAAAAATTCTCGGAATCAATAGGTCAGGGACCTGAATGGGATGCTTAACTCAGTATCTCAGAATTGGAAAACTAAAAGAGATTTCCGGATTGAGATTCAACAGAAGATGGAAAAGAAAGATGAGATAATAAAGTTGTAGAAAGAAGCATTGGAGGCTCAGGAAGAAACTTTAAAAGTCCAAGAAGAAAAGGTACCAGCCTTGGAGAGGCAGTGTGAGGAAGACCAAAGAGACTTAAAGAAACTCAAAACCCTGTCAAAGAAACTAATTCTGAAGGAAAAGGAAGACAAATGAACTCACTCTGATCTTTTTTTGTAATTGTCTTTCTTTGAAAAAATTTCCATCTCTAATGAAATGATTATTTGGATGGTTGTATCTTGTCATATACAAATGTTTTAGGTACCATATTTTGTTTTTCATCCCCTTCAATTATTTTTGAAAATCACAAAGGGGTAAAAGGAAAAAGAAAAATACCCAAAGGAGGAGAAAGGAAAATTTATAAGAGAAATATTCTTAAAGAAAGGGGGAGTTTCCCACTACGAAGTTTTTCATTCTTAAAATAATGAAAACTCCACTCCGGAAACTCAGAATACAATCCTTAGAGTTTCAATGCCTAAGGGGAAGTTAGTTGAATTCACTTTCATCCATGAACAAATGGAGATAAGTGTTTAATTTCAAAGTCTAATGAAATTTTTTCAAATTCCTTATTTTCTTTTTTGTAAGGATGTTTGTGCTTTCCAAAATGGGGGAGATTGTTGAGTCAATAAGGTTTTCCTTATGACTTTTCCATTCCTTCTTTTTTTGAAAATCAAAAACACCTTATACATAAGGAAATATAAATTTTACCTTCATAAGGAAAATTTACTTCTTCATGGAAATCTACCCTAACCTAGATTTTCTTATACATAGCCATATTTTTTTTAAGTAAAAAAAGGATTCATAACCAAAATCCCGGAGCAATATAATGTAGAGATTTGGAGAATTATATTTTTAGGATCCAAATTCTTGATGTAAACTGTAATGCAGTTCCAATCCGAATTCTGGACTCCGAACTCTTAAACAGTTCGACTCCGAACTCTTATGACGTTCAACTACGAACTCTTAGGCAGTTCGACTCCGAACTCTTAAGCAGTTCGACTCCGAACTCTTATGAAGTTTGACTCGGAACTCTTATGAAGTTCAACACCGAACTCTCAAACAGTTTGACTATGAACTCTTATGAAGTTTGACTCCGAACTCTTAAGCAGTTCGACTCTGAACTCTTAAGCAGTTCGACTTCTAACTCTTAAGTAGTTCGACTCTGAACTCAGTAAGTTCAGATTCCGATATCTGGTGAAACCAGACTCCGAATTCCTATAAAACAGAATCCAAACATTTCTTAACATAGACTCCAAATTTAATTTTGGTTAGACTCCGAACTTTTGACTTTCTTACACTCTAAAATATTTATTATCTTTTACTTACATATGCTTCATTTCAAAATGATGTCGTGCATTCAGTTATACGTGGTTTATTATAAAACGGTGTCATCTATTCTTTTTCTAATTAACCATTGGTTGAGTTACACGTGTACAGGTCCCTTCGAATTTCATGGGAAATATGAATTTTGGAATAGGGAGACGATCGTCGGATGTTTTCCTATAAATATGAGCTCATTCGAAAGATCTCAATAAGAAGTTGATCGATATAGAGACCACACGATGTTCAGGTGATTTCTAGAGAGAGAATCTTTTCATACCTTGTGCGTACTGAACTGCTCGTTCAGATTGCTTTGTGTGACTCCGAATGTTGGTGATTACATTCGAGGATTTCCGGGGATAGGAAGACAGAGGTGCTGACTACCTTGAAGTTCGAGGGCTTCCATTCTGAGTAAGATAGAGGTTCCAACTACCTTGAAGTTAAGGGCTTGTGGGGATAGCAAGATAAGGATTCCAATCTTCGTATCAAGGGTTTATCCTGGTGTGGGTAAGATAGACTTTCTTGAATGTATAAGTCAAGGGACCTTTATCCTAGGTTGTTGGATACCCTTCTCTTTGGGTTAAAAGACTTATATCTTGTTACTTGTAGTTTTACTACTTGTTTGTTTCCGCTACATAATGTATTGTAAGGAAATTATAAACTTCTTATATTTCCTTACACTTTTACTCTGATAAGTTTAGATTCTATATTCTTTAAGGTAGAATCTCATATTGTAAACCCTAGTTCCAATTCTCTAATTGGTGTTAAAGGTGTTGTGAATTTTCTTAGTTTAACTTTGTTAAACATAGAACTTACCTTGTCTAAGGAAAACATAGTTATCCGTAACCAACTTCAAAGGATCCAAATAAATTTTTAAAGTGTACAATTCACCCCCCCCCCCTTTGTATATTGAGCATCTACATCGTTATTTCGATCCTACAATTTGATGAACCTCCCCTGGGTCGTTAATCTTCAAGTTTGATTCATGAATTCTCTACCAATCTTGTTGAATCTGATGAGGCAACAAGGAAGCACCAACTCTGGTCTAATCAGGTATAAGAATATTTATAGAATGATAATAAGGACGTGCATAATATGAGAAAACAAATTGAGAAAGGTGAAGTGCTCGTCATGTTTTTTCCTTTGGCTGACTCTCGTTATGACATTCCAGAAATGTTGACGGAAGATTGTATTCAAGATATTCGTCACAACATGTGGAAAAACATTCTCAATTGAAAAAGAAAATATTATCTTATGATGAATATGAAAATAATGTCAAGATAATAGAAGGGCTACAATGCCAAATTGATTTGGCCTCTCTCCCAGTTTCTCAATATCCAAAGGCTTAAAAGCAGCAGAGATCCCTTCAGCATTCATGCCTTGGCACACTAAGATGATTTCGACAGTTAATTGACAATGCCCCAACTATTATTCATATCATAAGATGGGTTGTTCATGGAGCACTGCATTTCACTGTACTCTCCAGTCAACAAAGCTAGCTTAAAATGGTCTCGTTCAATGTTATTGACCATGGTCAGCCATAACCAATTGGCTTTGTCTATAATCAAAGGATTTCTGAGGAAAAAGCATCAACTATATATTCTCATAGTTAGGGATAGAAAGAAAAAATTGTCGAATTACTCTTGCATTAGGAAAACGATAATATGGAACATGATTATCATTTAGACTGTGCACATCATCAAGTGAAAGAAGTGTCAGAAATCTTCCAGCATTCGTTTGAGCCAGGTGATTTGAGTGGATGCAGGTTGATGCATCCAGCCAATTTCCAGACTAATGTCTGCAAGATCAAGACAGCTACTAAGAAAGTTTTAGATATAGAAGCTCAAGAACCTCCCCAGATTTCCAAAATGGGGACTCTTTTAACCCAACCATCAGAATCAACAAATAGGATTCGAGGAGTTGAGCAGGAACAACGCTAGTCCACCGGACTGGCGACTTTTTCAAATCCTCAGTCTCTTTCTTAGAGAAATTAAGTCTTCTCTCTATTAGGGAAGAATCCACAAGAGGAACGTAGAGCCGAATTATCAGGAGGTTCCCTCCAAATTATAGTTCATCAAGAAGTTCCTAAGGGCTCATATCAACAAAAGGTAGTGTCTCATCAAGGACATGGAAGAAGACAGTATTGCAGAAATGTTGATAGAAGGGATGCAATGCGTTATGAATCAATTAATGTCATCAATTCTGTTGTTACAGATCACCCATATGAGTCTCTCTTAGAGGGATCAGATGATGATGTTCCTTCTCTAGAATTTGTACGCATAGACACAAATGATGCAGGTGTGTGTACATGAAATCAAAGGGTTACCCAGAATCTAGTTATTCCTCCATGTAACCAACTTCCCCCTCTCCAAAAGGCATCCAACAAGGGGAAAGGAAAGAATCAGGTTCCATACCCTTCCTCAATAGAAGGCCAATCACTCTCACTAGAGCAATGATTTTCACAACAAGAGGAAGAAATGAGGGAATTAAAGAGGCTGAATGCATAACTACTTCATGGTAGTCATCCTCCTAAGCGTGTTGGAGTCAGTCAGCCAAAGGAATTTGTTTTAGCTACTGAGATGGATCAAGAATATCCTCTTTTATTAGTACACCATCACAGGTCTAATCCTATGATTCATATGCAAGAACAATCGGCGGTGCTACCATCAATTGCAGTACCAGCCACCACATCTTTCCAACCTCTAGTTATTGCACCTGATCAGGTCCAAGCTCAACCAGATGTTTCTCAGAGGTTAAAAACTACTATTGAGTCATTAATAGCTCGATTGGATGTTATGGAGGTAAAATGTGATCAGATTCAACCAAAAAAGAGAGAATACCATGAATGGTTTGATGTAATTCCTCCCCCATGAAATTTTTCAAGTACCACATTCCCAATCATTAATGGTTCGGGAGACCCAGAGCAACACATAACACATTTTGTTTCTTTTTGTGATCCTATGATGGGAACCCCTCATAAATAGGAATCATTTAAGCTCAGGCATTTTGTATAGTCATTACAAGGGCCTGCTTTTTTATGATATACAATCTTTCAATCCGGGTCAATTACTGAATGGGAGGATCTCCGCAAAAGATTCTTTCTTCAATTCATCTCATTGTTTCCAAAGACCACAATTTTTGAGCTAACAAATTGTAAGTAAAGGGAGAATTAAAGGGTTTCAGATTTCATTTCTTGCTGGAAGGGATTAACATATTCCATATGTTTAGCACTCCCTCAAGAAGAATTGTTTCCAATATGTGTGGAAAATTTTTGTGATGAGTTGCACACACCATTGATCCCTGTGAAATACACAGGTGGGTTTCGATATCTTACTCTAATCACTTATCAGATCAAGGACTCTCTTACAAATCCTAAGGATAAAACTCGTGTAATTCCATCAGCTCCAGGAAGGAGAATGGGTAGATCAGAGAGGTCTACAGTTATCCATAAACAAGCACATGTACCTGTTTCAACTTCAAAACCATCATCTTATAGAAGAGATCCACCTCCTGAGCATTAAAAACAGAGGGTGTTTTTTCAAGATGATCAAAGAGATGAAAGACGGATACAATTTGAGGATCTGAAGAGAAATGTTTATTCTTTCCAAAATGAACAAGTTCTTGGTTACTTCATTTCGGCTCTAGAAAATAATTTGGTTCAATTTCCAAGGCCCAAAATGCTGAACATGGAAGGGGATGAAGACTGTCCCATCTATTACCCATTTCATCAGATGTTCGGGCACCTCATTCAAGAGTGTTTTGACTTTATGGACCTCCTGCAAAAAATGGTCGATTCGGGACCAGTAAAATTGAAAGGTTATTCAGATTAGGTAGCATGTGTTATGGATATAGATCCAGAGGAAGAAGGTGAGTGGCAAGAAGTCAAAAGAAAAAATGCATAGAAAAATGATGATAGGATGGTCAGATAAATGATCAACTGAACTCATGCCATTTTTTCAATGCAATTGATGAAACCAATTGAGTCTTCTACTATGAATTCCATAGAAAAGACCCCTTCATCAAAGGGAAAATCCTCAAATAAATGGAATAATTTAAAGAAAGAGGAACAATCATAAGAAGGTGAAATTGTGTCAAATCCCAAGCTGTCTTTGACTCTGGATGATTTTATGCCCTTTAATCTGATTCCATGGTCACCGCCCCACCAAATGGCACAGCCTAAACTGGCTAATCAGGTAGAGTCTTCATCAAACGAAGAGTTGATCTTTTGTTCTGTTAACATGATTAACTTAGCAGATCCTTATGCCAGTCATAGTTTTGATTATGATGAGCCTGAATTCCCAGTATTAAACAGAGGAATTAGAGGAAATTCTAGAGGTCTGGGATACAAAGGAAGATGTGGATATCCCCAAATCCACTATTCTAATTCTACTCCTTCTAGAACTATGTACGCTATAGAAACACGTCGCAGAGCCCTTCAATTAGCTCAACAAGAACAAGCAAGTTCTTCCAAACATGGCGGATTCAGTCCTGGATCAATCATTCTGGAGGATCGGTTGGAGGTTACACCTTCTTTCTCTCAGCAGATAAATAGAGCTATTCAGTCTAATCTTCCAATGCTAGGAATATTTTCGACTCCTACCCCGATACAAGATGCATCTACTTCCAAAGAATCAACTTCTGAGACACATGAAAAACCACATGTTCCTGTTGGGAAACACAGACCATTGGATAAAAATATAATGTCTTGAAACATTTTTCCCATGTAACAGACATGTTATCAATTTTGGATGATTTAAATCTATAACAGGATCCTCGGGAGGCACTCATCGAGGATTTGTCGAGTCCTTAAGAATTCAAAACTGAAATTGTTGCGGCCGAAGTCTACCATGAAGAGAATAATCATTCAGAATGTCATGTAGTGACATCTTTCACAAATGAAGATGAAGATGATGTTGTTCACCGACATATTAGACATTTGTACTTATCTTGAAAGTTCAAAGATGTAGACAACCGAATAGCTTTCATTGATAATGATTCAGGAGTCAACATCATCCCCATTCGTACACTTCTTCGATTGGGCCTCACTGAATCTGACTTATCTTATTCTACTCTGATGTTTCAAGAATAATATGAAAATGAAAAAGAACCTCTAGGCGAGATCACACTCAGAACTCAGTTTGGAGATCTTGTATCCAATTCAGATTTCATGTTTGTTCGTCATGACATAGCTTTCAACATTTTTCTTGGATGACCAGGGCTACATCAACATGCGGCTATCCCTTCATCATACCTTCATTGTCTCAAATTTTGTTTCAATGGAAAAATTTGGACATTGTATGGTGATAAATCCTCATTCAAAACATTTGAATCTCAATACATTGAGGTGGAAATCTATCACATGGAAGAAAGGAGAAATCTACAATAATAGAGGTTTCCAAAGTTAATGCTCCATATGGTTGGGAAAAAATTCCAATAAACCCATTCATTCATGTGAGTACAGATTATATGTTGAATACCATTCAAATTGAAAGGATAGACCCAAATCAAAATACTCTTATGAAAACTTCTATAATGTAAATTTCAGCAAATAAGCCAGAAAACATGGGTGAAATCAGTGATTCACTAGGAAATGAGGAAAGTTCAAATGGAGATGTCTTCATTTCATCCGCTGAAATCCAGCAAGTCTATACTTCTACAACCAGGTCAGAAGAAGTTATTGCAATGTCAGAGGTGAAAGATGATGTCGATCCTCAATACATTATCTCCTTTTTATTACCCAAGGAAGACCCTTCATTATCAATAGGGTCAGAAATGGATGCTAATTCTTCAAGATGTTCAAATTTTAACATCTCTCTTCATCATGGAAATTATGCTTCATCGTCTACTAAGCATGTAAAAACAGAAAAAATTACACATGTTGAAGAAGAAGAGGAAGATATCAGGGATGCTCCTCTCGCTTTTGAAGAGGGTATCTCTACCACTGTGGATGAACTCAGAGATGTATATCTGGGTATAAATGAAGATCCATGCCCAACTTCAATTAGTGCGGCCATGAATCTTGAAGAGAAGGAAATGTATATTTCATTTTTGAATTAAAATCGAGATATATTTTCTTGGAACTATATATAAATTCTCGAGCATGATCCTGATGTTGCTACTCATCATTTGGTTTTTCCAGAAGAACATCGAGGATTTAAGAAAGCCGCAAGAAGAACACACCCAACTTATGCTTCTAAAATTAAATCTGAAGTGGATATGCTTATCAAATATATCTTCATCAGAGAAGTTCAATATCCCAAGTAGTTGGATAATATTGTCCATGTGAAAAAGAAGAATTGAAAAATTAGAGTTTTCATTGATTTCAAGGATATTAATCGGCATTATCACAAGGATTATTTTCCAGTTCCAATCACATGGATCTTAATTCATGTGACAGCTGGCTATGAAGAAATTTTCTAAATTGATGGATATTCCAAGAATAATCAAATATGAATAGCTCCATAAGATGATGAATCTATAGCCTTCAAATACCCTCAAGGTGTGTTTTTCTATCAGGTAATGCCCTTTGGCCTAAAAAATACAGGTGCAACATATTAGCGTGCCATGCACCATATCTTCAAACCCTTTTTAGGGATGTTTTTTGAATGTTATATGGATGATTTAGTGGTTAAATATAGGCAACGTTCTAATCACTTGGGTGATTTTGAAGTCATATTCCACAAACTTCGACAAAACAATTTGAAGATGAACCCCTTAAAATGTGCTTTTGGGGTAACCTCAGGAAAATTTCTCTACTTTTTTGTACGTCGTCATGGCATAAAATTTGATCATGAGAAGACAAAGTCTATCCTTGGTATGTCACCTCCTCAAAATTTAAAATAATTGAGAGGAAATCAAGAGAATTTGGCCTATATTCGTAGTTTCATCGCCAGTTTGGAAGGAAAAAGTTTACCCTTCACCAAATTGATGAAGAAGGCAGTCACTTAACAGTGGACTGAAGAATGTCAAGAAGCATTCAATATTCTCAAGCAATATCTCTTGAGTCCACCAGTATTAATTCTACATGTTGAAGGAAGGCCACTTATTCTGTATTTGACATATTTAGAGCGATCATTGGGTGATTTCCTTTCCCATAATAATGATGCTGGGAATGAAAACAACCTCTACTATCTTAGTCGGACAATACTTGAAGTAGAAACCTGATATTCAAGTATTGAGAAGTGCTACCTAGCATTAATCTTTGTAGTTGAGAAGTTGAGACACTACTTGAAACATCAGGAGGTCCAATTGGTATCTTTTAATAACTGTCTCATATTCATCCTTAGTCGTCCAATGCTTACAGGACGTCTGAGAAGGTGGGAAGGTATTTTGCAGCAATTTGATATCCCGTATGTATCTCAAAAGGCAATAATGTGCCATGACCTGGCTAATTTCCTTCCTGAACACCCATTAGTAGAAGATACATCTTTAGATATTGATCATCTTGATGAAGAATTATTTTTATTCAAGATAATCTTTAACCATGGGAAATGTACTTTGATGGTGCTTTCAGAAGTCCAATATGGAAGAAAATGGAAGATCCTAAATTCAACCAAGTTGGGTAATAAATTGTGATTATTCCTCCAGAAAAGGTAGTGCTACCATATTCCTTATTACTGTGGGAAGGCGGTACAAATAATGAAGTAGAATACCAAGCTTTCATCGCAGGATTGGAGTTGGCACTTCAAGAACAAGTGAATCACATAAAGGGGAAAGGTGATTCAGACATGGTAATCAAACAAGTCAATGGGGATTATGCCATCAGAAAAAATGAGTTAATACCTTTGTATGATTACGTTAGAGAGTTAATGGTGGAATTTCCTTTAGAATCGAAATTTTCATATGTCCCACGATCTCAAAATTCCCTAGCTGATGCACTGGCTAATATAGCCACAGCCCTGGAATATCCAAATTGGGATGAGACAATCATCAGTATTGCCCACCGCCGTACAATTTCACTTTATGTTCAAATCAGAATAGAATAAATTAATGAAATTAGTCCCATTCCTGAACCATTGGGTCATACTACAGGATGGACGACACCTATCGGGGAATACCTTCAAAATGGAACACTTAAACCAGATAGAGCAGGGAAAGAACAAACCTGGCAACATGTGGTCAATTTTACTTTTTAGGATAGCCCTGGTCACCTAGAAAAAAACCCCTACAAAATAGGTTTTGATGGAGTTATATACATATTAATTTATAGTGAAGAGAAAATGGATGTCATGAAAGAAGTACATGGAGGATTTTGTGGTGCCCACCAGTCTTGACTTAGACTATCTGATCAAATTCGAAGGATTGGATACTTATGGCCTTCAATGATACAAGATTGTGTTGATTTCACAAAAAAGTGTCATTCATTCTATGTATGTGCCAACTTCATTCATCAAACCCCAAAATTTCTTCATTCAGCTAAATAATTGTGACCATTTTCCACATGTGGAATGGATGTGGTGGGACCTTACCCTTCAACTACATCCAAGTAGTTTAAGTATATTCTTACTACTACTAACATCTTTTCCAAATTGGCAGAGGCAATACCACTCAAATACCTTAGTTTGAAATTCATTTTTAGCATCAGAATGTCTAACATCATAACCTGATTTGGTGTCCCTCATACCATATTGACGGACAATGGAACCAACTTCTATTCATCCGAGGTGAGGAAGTTGTATCATTAATACAACATCAAATCCAACCATTCATCTCGGTATCATGAAGCATCCAATGGCTAGATAAAAGCCTTCAATAACACTTTTTAAAATATAATGCAAAAGATGATGGATATATATAAGAATTCATGGACTGATAAACTCTTTCATGCTTTATGGGATTATCGAACCACCACCCGCACTGCAACACGGTCAACTCCATATTCATTGGTATATGGAACGGGGGCATTCTTGCCCATTGAGGTTTAATTAACTTCACTCAGAGTAGCCATTTGTGATCAGTCATCTACAGATGAACAATCATAAAAGTGATTGGATGAATTGGAACGATTAGATGAGAAAAGATTGTACCCCATGCTTCACTTGGATGTATATCAGAATGAAATATCAAGATATTTCAACAAAAAAGTTCTTCTTTATTCATTCATTCAAGGAGAATTGGTATTGTTTCTTAGAACTCCAATGATACCAAGAAAGAAACCTCCCATGCTTGAGCCAGAGTGGGAAGGACCTTACTTAATACATAAGGTCTACTCAAATAATGCTTATTCGTTAATCGCAACAGGACTTCAAAATGTACATCTTCTCGTCCAATATGAAGTTAAACTACATAACCATCATCCTAGATATACGAAGTTAAACTATGTACCACTTCTTCCTACATGACGTTAAACTGTAAAAGTCCCATTCTTGTCCAATATGACATTAAACTGTACTCTCATCTTACATGACGTTAAACTGAAGAAAAAGTCATCAATTATGTCCTAGATACATGACACTAAACTATAAAACACCCCCTCATCCAAAATGACATTAAACTGTATTGTCCCTAATACGTCCAACATGACATTAAACTAGGTCCCCATAATCCTCACTGCAAGAAACAAAACTATATATCCATACATCTTAGCTAAATGATTCTAAACTATACATTACCTCTTTTATACTTACTACATGACATTAAAATGTATAGCACCCCCCCCCCCCAAGTCCTTACTGCATGACATTAAACTGCACAGACCCTCATATGACCTACATGACATTAAACTGTACATCGTTAGGGTTGTTGCTACCTCATGTTTCTCATACCGATTATGACTCATGTGAGAGTAGAGTAAAACTTCAATCATTACACCCTTTCTAGGCCACTAACCATGTGTAAGCCTCAACCCCATTTTTTAGGTCATTGTCCTCAAAGAACAACTTGATCACCAATTAATTCATCAATTGAACTATGCGGACTTTGATCCTTGCCTTCTAGGTTGGGTAAGTAGGAAACCTTATGAGGTTCATGCCCAAAACCAATCTCTTAACATCGGTTTACCTCCGTCTAAGACAATGGTGATTCGTGAAGACACCCCCAGAATCAATATCTTCATATCGGTTCTCCTTGGTCCTTGTTATATGACATTAAATTGTACATCACTTTTGTCCTGTATGAAAATAAACTACAACATTCATTGACACCCTCACCTATTAGGGAATCATTATTTACATTGATATCCAATAATTTTATATTCTAAAGACTACATGTATACATGGGAAAGCCTGAACCTATTATCTTGGGTCAATCCATCATTGCACTAAAGTTACCCTTTCACCCTTCACTTGTACACACCAAATCTGTATAGAGGGTAATTCAATAAATGTTTGTGGTTTGATTCCCATATTTATGGTATATGTCGGAACTTTCATGAATCCCTTGAATCCATCACCAAGTCTTTGTGCCTAACCCCAAATTTTACTTTCAGTCCCTTGGTTGAGAAGTCCCCTTGTGAAAACATGAATGTGGTATGAAAACGCTGGTCATCATTCACATCAGGTTTATAACAAACACACACTATGTATTCCATATAATGGTCTGAGAACTATGACCCTAAAATAATATCTACTACACTCTCGTCCCACATGACATTAAAACTGTATTTCAAGAACTACATTTGCCTTGATTCTCATTCTAATGAGATATGAAGTGAAGTCCAACATCTCAACTCAAGACCCAACCACAACATGATTATGGTAAGCATTAGTGTGTGTATCTTTACATATGTTGGACAATGCCTATTTTGATGTGTAATATTCCTAACATTAAATACATCTAGATCTACATAACCCTTTTCTTGACTTCTGGTCATAAAATGTCCAATTTCTGAGAGTTCTTTTACCTGACTATGCTGAATGTGCCCTTAGGCGGCCTTGCATAAACAGTCTACATAGGAGATCTGTCAGCAAAAAGATGCTATTATTTGACTATGCAGCCAATTCCCTTAGGTGTCCCTATATAATTAAACCCCCTAATGGGTTTTTTAAATAATGGTAACTTCATTCTTGGGAAGAAAAACTCTTTTGTCCCTAGTTATCTAAAAGAAAATATATAGGGATCCACAAAAATAGTCATCCTTCACATATTTTTCCCATAGTATTTTTCTTGATCTGAAATAATTCATGTCTATGGTTTATATTTCCCATCAATATGTTTGGAATAGACCTTCATAGGAGTGACATTCATCCAATTCATAGACAATCTTGATTGAAAATATCCTCTCCATATTCAAGTACATTTCTCCATATAGAAAACTCTATGATTTGGAAAATTTGAATCCCCATTAACTTTCACTGGATTTTTAGCAGTAGAAATTTAAATTTCTAAGAGTTTTTTGTCTGATTATGCAGCATGTGCCCTTATGAGGCCTTGCATATGTAGTCTACATAACAGAACTATCAGCCAAAAGATGCTATTATTTGAAAATGCATCCAATGCCGTTAAGTGGCCCTGCATAATTCAACCCCCTAACAAGTTTGTTAAATAGTGGTAACTTCATTCTTTGGAAATACTTCTTCTAATGCCTTTAGCCCTTTTTTGTATCATTCCTTAGATTCAAAATTTCTTAAGTCATAGTTTACATTTTTTCCACATAATTGAGCGTGGTAATATGTTTTCAGATAAATTATCAAGGAATTGCGTCAATTTTAATCCATTCCGTCAAATCTATTTCTATAACGCCCCGACCCCAGCTACCCAGAGTCGGTGCATTACTTCGTAACATCGGCATGATCACAAAAGATCATGTCTCGAAAGACCGATTAGTTTAGTATCCTTGGAAACACTAGATACATTCATAAATGTTACATTACAACATAAGGTGAAAAACTACAATAACAAAGTCTTCATAGTCCACACTCATATCCTCTTCTGACTATCCCTGCTGGTCATTCCTAAAATACTTCTTCACATCCTGGAAAATATTAAAACATTGAAAGAGGTGAGCTCAGATGCTCAGTAAGGATAACAATATTGTAGATGCTTTCATAAATATACATAAACATTTAAGGAAATGTATAAGTAAAACAAAAACCTTTTAAACATGAACATCAACAAAATATGGAAAAAGTAAAATGAGATAATTCCATTTACTTCTTCATATGGATATTCTACTGGTTGAATAATCACATGAAATATCATTAACCACTTTCATAATGATGGAATGCATAATTCCAGACTATCATAACCACGTAGCCAAGGCCTCGTGCCAAGACCACAAATATGATTTTGTCAAGGCCTCGTGCCAAGACACTAGTTTGTCTCATGAGACCTGCCGATGCATCGAGGAGCTGTAGTGGGCTCCACCCGTCACTTATTAAGTCCAATGCATTCCTCATATGAATAGGTTTAAAAATATCATAAATCATAACATAATCGTATCACATAAAACATGCGTAAAGGAAACATAACATTTCCACATTTCAATCACAAGATATCAATAAAAAAAATTGATATAATAAAAATGCTTTCAAAACCATTTTCAATACCAAAATAAGTGAAAGTTAAAACTTTGTATTTATTTTTCATTAAAAAAATGATGGCTTGTAGAGGAAGCCGAAACTCAAATAATGGTCACGGTGGCAGAGAAGTCGTTGTCGCCGCATAAGTACGGAAAGAAAAACATTCCCTTTTTGTCGTTTAGTAAAACGCTTCGTATAAAAAAGATTCCTTTTGAATAAACGTAAAAGTAAAAGGGGTTTATACACCGTATAAAAGAAAGTTGTGTATAAAACCAAATATGCCTCAATGAAAGGGGATTGAGACGAAGTCCTTAAAAAGATCATTTTTTTAAATAAAGTACATCTATATTGTGTATTCACTATAAGTACACATAAATAATGTACAAATACAAGATAGGACATAATAATATCATGACATAATTTGAAAGTAGGAGATTAACCCAAAGAATAGAAATTGGGTTAAGAAGTTCCCTTACCTTGCGTCCTGTCCTGACTCGACTGTTCTTTAACCTCCTGAATAATAAACCAGAGTTAATTTCTATTTACATAAGAACATTTTTCAGGTTCATTATTCCTTTTATATCCCTTATTACCATGTTATGAACATTATGTAATTATTTAAGTTTATAACGGTCGTTTTGTCGATCTTAGGTACTTGAGTCAAAAATAAAATTCTTATTATTACAAGTTGTTCATGTGGTGATATATCCATTATATCCAGAATTATGTTCATGATGTAGATATCATATATATAATATATATCCAGTATATACATTCATTTATAATATTACATAACATTTAGAGGTAAGAAATGAAATTCACTGTTCATGGAGACGGTAAGTCGTACGTACGCATGAACGCTACTTTCATTTCTATTTCGTATTTAATGGAATGAAATCATAATTATATAAAGGTATAATATGGTTCCAGTATAATATCATATATAATATCATTTAATCAATCCTTTATACATCCCACATATGGCATTAACGATTCACATCACTTTGAGGGGGCGGTAGTCCGCACTTCCTAAAATGAAATTATCGCGTTTACCCATAATGGAAATCATAAAGTATGCCATAAATGAGAAATACAGAAGAATAAGTAAAACATAAACATATCATATATCATATATAAATATAGTGACATCTTAATGGCTACCTTTGAAGGTTTTATATGAGTGTTGAACAATCATCGTTTCGTGAGGCAGAAATTCGCCATCCACAGAAACCGTATGTTCTTTAACCATTAGATGTAGGTGTGTGTAAGTGTAGCTCGAATACTTATTATAACAAAATCCTAGTATATTGAGGATACTGGTGTTGTTAAGAAAGAAATGAATAAAAAGATTTAAGGGGTTGGAGAAGAAAAATAAAACAAAACAACATTAGAGAGGACATTACCTCAAAATCGGGTAACACTTTTTGATTTGAGCCAAAGGCTTCCTTGGGAAGAGTTATGCCCAAAGTGAGGCTTCTTGGAGTAAGAGGGGGAAGTTGGAAGAGTATTTGGGTAGAGTTTGGCCGAGCCAAATGGCTTGAAAGTGTGAATGAGGTGGTAGAGGTGGGGGCCTTTTATAAGAGGAGAGGAGGGGCACTCTTGGAAAGTAAGGAAAGTTTACATTATTATACAATTATTTTCGGATTCTAAAGGTCCCACACTTATATAATTCGTGGATAAAGTGATAAGGGTTATAAATATACCCATCCAATAGTCTTTGGACAAGTTTAAGCCTTGGATTGTACATTATCTTTTCATTTTATTAAAATCGTTAAATAATGAGGTCATCGCTGCATCATCATGATGTCATAAATACTTTAATTTATTTAATGTCTAAAAATTATAAAAAAAATACTATAATGTATGAAATCTTTTTAGCTTTCCAATGAAAATTTATAGTCAAAAATATGACTTGTATAACCCCATGTAAAAATTGTTTTAGTAAAACATTTCATGTTTGTGTCATTTTTTACTTTAACATTAAATAAAAGGTATTTATGTCATTTTCCAACTAAAGTGGCTCCATGGAGTCCCCAAGTTGACCCATGGATTTTATTGGTCGGCCATGACACATACAATGAGGTTAGGACATGTTTCAAGCTCATCTTATTTTATTAAAACATTATTTTTACCTTAAACTACACTAATTACCTCTAATCGCGATTAAGAACTTAAAAGTTACTATTCACCAAAAATTATTTTAATCTCATTGAACCACATTTTACTTCTTAATGACAACCATGTATGTCAGATTTTTGAAAATCAAAACACAGAAGTGGTAATATTTCATTTAAACGAAAAATCAGTTATTTAACTACCACTTAGTGGTTTCACTATTCATCAAAAATTGAAGTTTTTCAGAACAATGCCAAAATTTCACCCTAAGCTATAATTGATATTCCAAATTCAAAAATGATGTCTATTTTAAAAAATTCCATACATATAAGTTGGATTAATTAATTTTATAATTAATTCCCGTCGTCACAACAAATAGCATGTTTTTAAGAAACAATTTATATCAAAAGATTGGCAATTGTTTATGTCCAATTTCAATGTTAAATTAATTCTAATGACCACCATTGGATAAAATGGTAAAAATATATTCTAATTATACTTTAAAACCACTCAATAGTATAACTTATCAGTATAAATTATTTTGATTAAAAAAGTTGTTTTAAGTATTTTTCACTATTCATAAAAATTTGGAAGTTCTCAGAAAATTACAAAAAATTCAACATAAGATAATTTCAATATTAGGAATACAAAAATGAAGTCCATTTTGAAATATAAAATTTCTATAAATTTAAAAAGTGGTTATTACTATTCATAACAGCTACATTGATTAGTTGCGGTGTGTTAGAACTCGAAGTTGCGTACAACGAAAGCTATTGCATTATTGAATGAGAAGCGTATCATGGAAGCTCGGGGTGTTACATTCTCCCCTCCTTCAATAAATTGCGTCCTCGCAATTTGAAATTTTTCTTGGAAAATAAAAGGTTGAAAATAGAAAATACCTTTGTGGAAAACCCACATCGGAAATAAGGTTAATAAAATTTAGTCTTAATAAGAGGGAAATGGAAATAAGAAAGTCACCACCAAATTATGATCTCGATAAGGAGAACATTGGTGGCAATTAGAGACATATAATTGGAGGAAAAACGTAAATATTTGTAGGGAGTGATTGAGGTCATCATTCACAATCAACTGTCAAATTGAGGGCCTCAAAGCCTTCAATCTATGTTGATTTAAAATATCATCAGTTCAACAAGACATAAGGTATTAGGATAACACATTTTTTGTTTTAATATCCCTTTAATAAAGTTTAAGAATTAATTTATTAATTGAATAAGAGATAGGTATATATATATTTATTCTTGACAATTAGAGTTTCAACCTTCAACTCATATTTCACTCAAAAAGATAATAGAACTCAAAAATATTATACTTATCCAAATTGTATAATGTTCCAAATTTTAACACATACCATTTAGATTAGTAAAATTATTTTGTAATAACCAAGGACTTCCTGTAGGCTAGTGGTAGGAAATAAAGTCCTGTCGCACTATGATTGTGGGTTCGATTCCTGCAGATTTGTCCGACGCGACGGGTTATGCCCCACCCTGCAGGTTGTCCTTTTCCTAAAACTATAGTATTATAATATTCAAAAATAATCTTCATAAATTTTTTAACCTTAAACAATACTATCCAAAGATCAACTTAATCCACTCCAACCTTTATAGTTATCCAAAATACCTCTGTCCAGACATTCTCTAAAAGGTCTCTTAATTCCAAAATCAATTTATCAGATTCCCCAAACAAAGTAACGTTTCTCTTATTGTAACATACTAAAAATATAATTACCTTAATCATATTAAAACCTTACTGAAATCAACAAGTACTTCAGTACAATACTTATATATATATATCACATTATTCTAATAACCAGAATATAATCCATGAGTCCAAAAGCACCAATACATTAGTTATTCTGCTTCAACTGTAGTAACAGTATAAGATTGTCCTTGATCCCTTGGCCTTTTCTGAGGTAATTTTCCCTGATGCTTAGGACATTCATTTGCATAATGCCCCATTTCCCTACAATTGTAGCATTCAACATTGATAGCCTCTTTCTTTCCCTTTCAATCACGCGCCTGGTGACCTTTTTCCCCACATTTATAACAAACTCCCATTCCTTTTAGGAAAGTACCAGGGTGATTCTTCCCACAATTATCACATAATGGAAAATCCTTCTTTCCCTTTTTCCATTTATCTGTCTCTTGTTCCATAGTTCTCTTCTTCTCTTGCTTTACTTTGTTGTCATAAGACTTAGAGAATTCCTTTTCTATCTTGATAGAACACGAGACAATATCTTCGTATGACGAGAAGGTTTGTGAGACTAATGCTTGACAAAGATATGGTTTTAACCCATCAAAGAAACGATCAATCTTACTTCTTGGGTTACGTATATAATCTGCAGCATGCCTCGCTAACCTTGTAAAGTTGGCCTCATACTTTGCGACATTCTCATCCTCCTTTTGTCTCAGACTCAAAAATTGTCTTTCCATATCTGCTCGATGGTCACAAGGATAGTATTTTTCTAGGAAAAGCTCCTTGAACTCCCTCCCTTCCATATTCGATACGTCATAATCTTCCTTTGTGTTTTGAATCAGCGACCATCACTGATCGGCATCTTCAGTGAGGCGGTAAAATGACATGACAACCTTCTCCCTTTCGCTACTCCCCAAGGCATGGAATATTTTCTCTAAGGAGTTTATCCATTGCTCAGCTACTAATGGATATGTACCCCCATTAAAAGTTGGCGGTTGTTGCCTCATGAAGCGGTCTAACATTGATCCTCCACGTTGCGGATCAGGGTGATCCATACGAGTAAGGTTATTATTCATAACTTGAGTGAGTTGTCCCAGTATGGTAATAAGTTGATCAGCACCAGTTTTATCTCCAGATCCACAATAATTATCTTGAGCAGGAGGGCAATCCCTACACGGAGTGCGTGCATTGATACGGTTTCCATTCCTTCCACTAGGCGCCATTTCTATACAATGGAATAAACTAGATTAGTTTATGAATTAAAATACATAATTCCATATTTGTAAAACACTTTACATAAATTGAACTATTTATGGATATAATCCATAATCATAAAAAGGAATGTTTTCTTTGAGGAAGTATATAATCATAACCCTTCATAGTGGTTTGTAAAGAAAATGAGAATTGTCCTAAGCATATCCCCCGGGAGTGTCGTAACCAAGAGTGCAGCAAGGCCCGTTGTCGTGCACCAGTTCCCGTTCGAGTCTAGCTCAAAGCGGTGTTTTCGGGTTTTACCCCTAGGTACATCTGTTCTAGAGCCGCCTCTACCTGCTCGTATCCAGACAGGGATGTATTGCTCGGAAAACTCACAAAATCTCTATAATACCAAAATTCTAGGAAGTTTTTCTATACTAATCCTCAAAGTCTATCTTCGGGATATGTGCTCTAATCAGAGTTTATCTAAATCTAGCTTCCAAGGTTAGTACTAAACTACCTCTGATACCAACTGTAACACCCCGACCCCAGCTACCCAGATTCGGTGCATTACTTCATAACATTGGAATGATCACAAAAGATCAAGTCTCGAAAGACCGATTAGTTTAGTAGCCTTGGAAACACTAGATGCATTCATAAATGTTACATTACAACATAAGGTGAAAAACTACAATAACAAAGTCTTCATAGTCCAGACTCATATCCTCTTCTGACTATCCCTGCAGGTCATTCCTAAAATACTTCTTCACATCCTGGAAAATATTAAAACATTGAAAGGGATGAGCTCAAATGCTCAGTAAGGATAACAATATTGCGGAAGATTTCATAAATAGACATAAACATTTAAGGAAATGTATAACTAAAACAAAAGCCTTTTAAACATGAACATCAACATAATATGGCAAAAGTAAAATTAGATAATGCCATTTACTTCTTCACATGGATATTATACTGGTCGAATAATCACATGAAATATCATTAACCACTTTCATAATGAAAGAATTCATAATTCCAGACTATCATAACCACGTAGCCAAGGCCTCGTGCCAAGACCACAAATAAGATTTTGTCAAGGCCTCGTGCCAAGACACTAGTTTGTCTCATGAGACCTGCCGATGCATCGAGGAGCTGTAGCGGGCTCCACCCGTCACTTATTAAGTTCAATGCATTCCTCATATGAATAGGTTTAAACATATCATAAACCATAACATAATCGTATCACATAAAACATGCATAAAGGAAACATAATATTTCCACATTACAATCACAAGATATTAATACAACACATTGATATAATAAAAACGCTTTCAAAACCATTTTCAATACCAAAATAAAAGAAAGTTAAAACTTTGTATTTATTTTTCATTTAAAAAATGATGGCTTGTAGAGGAAGCCGAAACTCAAATAATGGTCACGGCGGCGGAGAAGTCATTGTTGCCGCATAAGTACAGAAAGAAAAACATTCCCTTTTTGTCATTTAGAAAAACGCTTCGTATAAAAAATATTCCTTTTGAATAAACGTAAAAGTCAAAGGGGTTTATACACCGTATAAAATAAAGTTGTGTATAAAACCAAATATGCCTCAATGAAAGGGGATTGAGACGAAGTCCTTAAAAAGATCATTTTTTTTAAATAAAGTACATCTATAATGTGTATTCACAATAAGTACACATAAATAATGTACAAATACAAGATAGGACATAATAATATCATGACATAATTTGAAAGTAAGAGGTTTAACCCAAAGAATAGAAATTGGGTTAAGAAGTTCCCTTACCTTGCGTCTTGTCCTGACTCGACCGTTCTTTAACCTCTTGAATAATAAACCAGAGTTAATTTCTATTTACTTAAGAACCTTTTTCATGTTCATTATTCCTTTTATATCCCTTATTACCATGTTATGAACATTATGTAATTATTTAAGTTTATAACGGTCATTTTGTCGATCTTAGGTACTTGAGTCAAAAATAAAATTCTTATAATTACAAGTTGTTCATGTGGTGATATATCCATTATATCCAGAATTATTTTCATGATGTAGATATCATATATATCATATATATCCTGTATATACATGCATTTATAATATTACATAACATTTAGAGGTAAGAAATGAAATTCACCGTTCATGGAGACGGTAAGTCGTACGTACGCATGAACGCTACTTTCATTTCTATTTCATATTTAATGGAATGAAATCATAATTATATAAAGTTATAATATATTTCCAGTATAATATAATATATAAAATCATTTACTCCATCCTTTACACGTCCCACATATGGCATTAACGATTCACATCACTTTGAGGGGGCGGTAGTCCGCACTTCCTAAAATGAAATTATCGCGTTTACCCATAATGGAAATCATAAAGTATGCCATAAATAAAAAATACAGAAGCATAAGTAAAATGTAAACATATTATATATCATATATAAATATATTTACATCTTAATGGCCACCTTTGAATGTGTTATATGAGTTTTGAACAATCATCGTTTCGTGAGGCAGAAATTCGCCATCCACAGAAATTGTATGTTCTTTAACCATTAGATGTAGGTGTGTGTAAGTGTAGCTATAATACTTATTATAAAAACATCCTAGTATATTGACGATACTAGTGTTGTTACAAAAGAAATGAATAAAAATAGTTTAGGGTGTTGGAGAAGAAAAATAAAACAAAACAACATTAGAGAAGACATTACCTCAAAATCGGGTAACACTTTTTGATTTGAGAAAAAGGATTCCTTGGGAGAGGTTCTGCCCAAAGTGAGGCTTCTAGGAGTAATAGGGGGAAGTTGGGAGAGTATTTGGGCAGAGGTTGGCCGAGCCAAATGGCTTGAAAGTGTGAATGAGGTGGTAGAGTTGGGGGCCTTTTATAAGAGGAGAGGAGGGGCACTCTTGGAAATTAAGGAAATTTTACATTATTATACAATGATTTTCGGATTCTAAAGGTCTAAAACTTATATAATTCGTGTCTAAGGTGATAATGTTTCGAAACCTACCCATCCAATAGTCTTTGGACAAGTTTATGCCTTGAGTTGTACATTATCTTTTCATTTTATTAAAATCGTTAAATAATGAGGTCATCGCTGCATCATCATGATGTCATAAATAATTTAATTTATTTAATGTCTAAAAATTATAAAAAAAATACTATAATGTAGGAAATCGTTTTATCTTTCCAATGACTATTTATAGTCAAAAATATGACTTGTATAACCCCATGTAAAAATTGTTTTAGTAAAACATTTCATGTTTGCGTCATTTTTTACTTTAACATTAAATAAAAGGTATTTATGTCATTTTCCAACTAAAGTGGCTCCATGGGGTCCCCATGTTGACCCATGGATTGTCTTGGTCGGCCATGACACATCCAATGAGGTTAGGACATGTGTCAAGCTCATCTCATTTTATTAAAACATTATTTTTACCTTAAACTACACTAATTACCTCTAATCGCGATTAAGAACTTAAAAGTTACTATTCACCAAAAAATATTTTAATCTCATTGAACAACATTTTACTTCTTAATGACAACCATGTATGTCGGATTTTTGAAAATCAAAACACAAAAGTTGTAATATTTCATTTAAACGAAAAATCAGTTATTTAACTACCACTTAGTGGTTTCACTATTCATCAAAAATTGAAGTTTTTCAGAATAATGCCAAAATTTCACCCTAAGCTATAATTGATATTCTGAATTCAAAAATGATGTCTATTTTACAAAATTCCATACATATAAGTTGCATTAATTAATTTTATAATTAATTCCCGCCGTCACAACAAATAGCATGTTTTTAAGAAACAATTTATATCAAAAGATTGGCAATTGTTTATGTCCAATTTCAATGTTAAATTAATTCTAATGACCACCATTGGATAAAATGGTAAAAATATATTCTAATTATAATTTAAAACCACTCAATAGTATAACTTATCACTATAAATTATTTTTATTAAAAAAGATGTTTTAAGTAATTTTCACTATTCATAAAAATTTGGAAGTTCACAGAAAATTACAAAAAATTCAACATAGGCTAATTTCAATATTAGGAATACAAAAATGAAGTCCATTTTGAAATATAAAATTTCTATAAATTTAAAAAGTGGTTATTACAATTCATAACGACTACTTTGATTAGTTGCGGTGTGTTAGAAGTCGAAGTTGCGTACAATGCAAGCTATTGCATTATTGAATGAGAAGCGTATCATGGAAGCTCGGGGTGTTACAATTTCGACCTTAAACATTAGCCTTTTTGTGTCCGACGTGCATGAATTTAGACTACCCACAAAAGATAAGGGAACTCTGAACAGATGTTAAGTCCCAACTCACTAAACATTCATTTCGTATGATTTAGGTAATATTGAGCAATTAAAGATTCAATGTTTTTAGGGTTATTTGTAATAATCCTAGAAAAAATCAAACTATGCTTACCAGGACCATTGGATTAGGTAAAAATTTAAAGTAGGTAGCAAAAGAATGCATGCACAAATGATTGAAGATGAATGTCTTTTTCATTTGATGCACAAATGATAGAAGGACATCCACATACTGGATTCTCTTCTCTTTTCGAAGAATTTAAAAAGGCTAACAACATAACACTTCATTTGATTTACGTAATATTGAGATTTATTAGCAAAAACCTGGAATTCCTTCATTCAACTGGATACAATAAAATATGTAGTGATACCAGCTCATCTTGGAACAATTGAAAAAAGAATGTTCTTGAGTGTGGTTTGAGAAATTTTCTGCATATCAAACAGTGACTCTGTTTCTAACCAAGAGACATGGAAGATGGATTCATGGATTTGAGAATGGAGAATTAAAAGTAAAGAGACATTTGGAAAGAGTAATCTTTTCAAATATTGTTTCTAATGTCATGATATCCTGCCCTCCATCAACCGGCAACATAAAACCTATCAGCCCATGGTTTTCAATTTTCATCTCTCCAAGGAAATGGCATGGAGGAAAATTTTGGAAGTAACACCATTGTTGCTACTCTTAATGCACAACATAACCAAAATAGAGGGGTAGTAGTGTGGCTACATCTAGGGAATGTAGTTCTTTGGATCTGGAATGTTGACATCTTGCATATGACCATTCCCATACAGAGTCAAGTAGATGCTCTGTGGAAAATTAAGATCATACTTCTTCAAGTACTTGGCCAAAACTGGGAGAGTGTTGTCGCAGATATCATAGTAATCTTGTCCAAAAATGTTCATCATATCATCAAAGCTCTTGCTATCTAGTTCATCAGCCATTCCAATTCATCTAGGAGCCATTGAATCTGCACAAAGGTTGAATAAATTAACTCTTAAGTAATTTCATTTTTCATAAAATTTGTGCAAAAAATTCGAAAAAATGGATAAGGCATTAAGGCATGCAAGTCCATAGTTGGCGCATAGGTGTAACTCTGTCACACAGGTTTGGTCACATAGGTATCACCACACAGGTCAAAATACCTCTATAGTATCGCAATAGATAAAAGAAGCAATGAAACCACGGAAAATCGGCAACCTGTGCGACGAAAGCAACCTGCGCGGCGAGAGAAGAAATGTTTGAAACCCGAGTGCTTGGCGTGATAATGAGGCACATTTTTATAGGCCAGGATGCACCCCTGCGCACCGAAGCCTATGTGCCTCTCACCTACGTGCCGATATCTGTGTGCACCGAACCTGCAAGCTGTAGTTCCTAGTTTTCTTCAGTACCTCAGAGTCACATCCTCATTTTTTTCAGATCCAACTCTGAGGGGGGACATTTGTTAATGCTCCTTTCCGTCACATAGTCTAAAAATAGAAAAAGGAAAATACCTTAACACAAATTGATTCATCCTTTGAAGAAACATCAATATTGACAAAGGCATGAAAAAAGGATTGGTTAATATTGGGCCGCACATGTTTCATCATAGTCGCGCAGGTATACCTACGCGCCACATATTAGGCGCACAGGTGACCTGTGCGCCCTATGAGATTTTAGCCCAAGGCCTTTAGAAGCCTATAAATACCCCTTGTGGGCCCCCCATTTTAAAGGATGAAAAATCCAAAAACTCAGATTTGAGCTCTTGGTGCCCTAGTCTCTTCTCAAAGCACTTTGAACACTTCAAATGTAATTTATTGCCTATAATGGAAGATCTAAAGAGGGGAACAAGGGATAAGTGTTGAAATTAACCAACACCTATGTGCCTATGTGTCTAAACCATTAGGGAAATGAAGACACTTGTGCTCCGCCTTATTTCCTTCAATAGAACCTATGCGCCACTCATTTAAAAATCATTAGGGATAATACTAAGGGCTTGATCCAAGCCTCGCCCAATTATTACCCTATGGGTTGACCATCGTGCAGGTACCTATGTGTCGAGCAGGTATACCTGTGTGACCAGTACCTGCGTGTCCCAACAGGTCCTGCATGCCTACTTCTTTTTGGGGGACCCTACTTCATATTAAACTTTCTTCTCCAGTTACATCTCTCATATTCAAGATTCAGCCTTTAGAACCCTCTTCAAAGCCATTTTTGGCATGGTTCCTTTGTTTTCTTCCTTATCTGAAAGGAATTATGTGGAACATCTCTTAAATCCTAGTGATTTACCTATCATTATGTCACTAGGGTTTGAGATTTGTTCATTCAACCTCATCCTTTAAGATGAGAGGATCTTTAACTTGGGCCTCCTTTTCATGAATAAGCCCCAGTCTTGAGGTTTCCAAATATGGGCCTCCACCTTTGGAATAATCCCCAGACTTCAAATTCCCAAATATGGGCCACCTTTTCAAGAGTAATCCCTCGTTATAATTTCATTAAAATTAGGAACCCTCCCTACGAGTAAGCCCCATGTCCTTTATTCAGGGGGCTCATTTTCAAGAGTAATCCCCAGACTTAATTTCTTTAAATTTGGGAATCCTCCTTAGTAGTATTCCCCATGTCCCCTATTCCAGGGTCTCCTTCTCATGAATAATCCCCAATCATATGATTCTTTAATTTGGGTCTCATTTTCAGAAGTAATCCTCAAATTCCAAGACCCCTAACCTAGCCCTCCTTTTTAGGAGTATGCCCGAGTCTTCAAATTCCCTTAATTTTGGGTATCCTCTTGAGAAGTAAGCCCCATGTTCCAAATTTCCCTTAACCTGGGCCTCCTTCTTAGGAGTAATCCCTACTTCTCAATTCCATTTAACCTGTACATCCTCCACAAGATTAAGCCCCAATCATAATTTCTTATAACCAGTCTTTATTTACATTTGATTCAGGCTTCCTTCTCAGAAGTAAGACTCAATCAAAATTCCTCTATAATTTGGGAATCCTTCTCAAGAGTATGCCCTAAGTTAAGTATCCAAATCACCATAATGCACATATACTTTTATGGACATTGTTCCCAGGTTTCTTCTCTTATGTAAATCCCAATCCTCATTTATCTGGGCAGTCATACATACATAAGCCCCATATTATTTCTTATGATAACATCTTTTGTGTCACAATTGTCAGGTTTTACCAATACCTATTGTTTCTCACACCAAGCATGACTCACGTGAGATTAGAGCGTAAAAGTAATTATGACATCTTTCTTTGATCCATCAACCATTCATAATCCTCATACTTCTTTACTTGAACTATGTGGGTTCTGATTCCTTTTATAAAAAAGGATACGTAGTTCGCCCATCTGTGGGTACGATCCCAGCTCTGAAATATTTCATGTCCTTCTGAATGATAATAAACATCAAGTGCCCCGCTGTGTGGCTTTAAAACCAATATAGTTATCATAATGTCCAAGTGATTTCTATATAATGTGTTGAAGGATACCATTGACTAAGAATCTCTAACAAATACAGATGATTATCTATTTATGAAGAACCTTGAATACATATAAAATATTCTCTAAATTTTATAAATACTAATCATTTATTGTCAAATATAAAGGAAAGCTAATTTATATAATTGGTAATTTAATAAGGATTCATGAACATAACTTCAATCTATAAAGAGAGTCTCAAAGTAGACAATAATTCCCCCCAAAAAGGTGTGATGAGACCGACCTCCCATCCTCTCGACAAATGAAAATCCTTAATCCTCATCGGTTCTTAACTAATGAGTACCTACCTTTGGAAAGTAAGTCCAAATGGTTATAGAATCATTGTATGTTTCTAGTTCTACAAAAAAACCAGTTATAAACCGATTGGAATGTTTGAACCCTAAACAAATATGGAAATCCCCAATTCCAGCGCGAAACACTCATCCAATTCCATCAATATATATTCCATCACAGACACCATCTTGTATATCATCATCAATCCTTCAATCACATGAATCAATTACTACCTCAAACCATAGGGACCCAACATATATTTAACAAAACCATCATGATTCCAAAGCTCAAATCATAACATAATGTACACATCCTCATCCTTAGAAAAATCATTAGAGAGAAAGGAAATGAAAAATAGCCAACATGAAATATAATCCTAAAAAACTAAGACATATTTACTTTATAAAAAAAAAGGGATCACTCATACCCGTATATTAATTTTATAAATAAAACTACTTCATTACCATCTTGAATTAACATATTTTTTATCATAGGATACAACCATAGGATACCTAAGGCATTAACTATCAAGAGCTATATAAATTATATAAACATGATTTCATACATTAATACATGTTTTCAAAAACTATAAATAATAAAGAATTTAGTTATCATAACTCTTTATTATTTATCAAAGAAACATTTTTGGCTTCTTTGATATTTACACTACAAGCTTCTCTAGATTAAATTTTATTTATCCATAAAAAATAACCAGTTTTACATTACTTATCCATCTTCATTCATATAATTATTCTAAAGAATAACATGAATATAGATAGCACATTATCTATAAAAACCCATAAGTAAAAAATAATTGTGATGGAAAAATAATTTTATCTCAATAAAAAACCAAGGCTCAATATTTATTATGGTATACTCTTTATTGAGTATAATTACACTGGTACCCAAAGAAAAAAATATTTAAATTTTTATTATTTCACATAAAAATGAAGCAATGAATCCCAATATTTTATATGAATCTCCCAAACACACTAACCTTAAAATACGTGACATAGAATATGATGATGTAACCATCTGTATGTATCATAGATAATTGATTTCATAACCATTATATTTTTTTCAGAATATGGAAAAAGATGGTTAAATAAACAAATACTTCAAGCGTGACTCACTACTATAGAAATATAGAGTGTAGACTAAACTATTGAACATTACCAAAAAAATGAATAAGGTGGATCCCATGGATACATATGACACCTCAATGTCTAAAAATATGTTTTAATTAATCAATACATGTTGAAAATAAGGCAATATTTGAAAAAAACAAATATATTTATTTTAAAATTAAATACATGGGACCATATATATTTCAAATTGATCCAACAGTAATTAAACATTAACAGAGAACCCATTTTATTCACTAAAAAAGATCCATATTCAAAGCTTAATACTTTTACAAAAAAATTGATATAAATATCCTATTTGAAAAACATATTAATTCCCCATATTTAAGGATTTAAAACCATATATAAGAGAAAAATTAATTTTTCAACATTCAATTGAATACTATGAATTTTGAAAAATTCGACTGTGAGGCCAACCTACAACTATGAGACTAACTGTATAGAATTATAACAACCTCCTATAATGAAATTGACCTACTACCTTGAACCACCTGTTACCATGATCCAACATACTACAGTGACATCAACTTACTGTGGTGACACAACCCTACTTCCATAAGACCAACTAGATACCGTGTAAACAATCATCTACCATGATCACACCTGTTACCTTATGCCCACTTTCAACCATGAGAACAACCAACATATATGTTCCCACTTACTACCATGACCCATCCTTCAACATTGAGACAAACCTACTACCGTGAGACCAACCTACTACTGTGATACCTACATCCTTCCATGACCCCAATTACTATCGTGATACCACCTTCTACTATGATCCAACTCTATACCATCAGAACAACCTACTACTATGAGATCAACCATTAACCATGATTGAAAATCCAAAAATTATAATTTGAAGGATAATAATACCACATACACCCCCATGAAACTCTTAGGACTACATAATACACAATGGAATGTTTTTATAAACCGATTCATTATGATATTTATTATGTGTTATCAAGGGACATAATATAATGTAAAATATTATAAATTATTATAAAATAAGTGTTTGATAAGAAGAATATTTTTATAAAATTGATTACAAATGATACATCACAAGGATTTTTTAGTATCACAAATCACTTTTGAGGGAAAATAAATTAGAAATGGAGTTATAAAAGGGATTAAAAAACTTGTTTATTTACAAAATATTTCTATTATGATATAAATTTTTTACATTGGACATAAATTGAAAATTATAAAATTATTGAACTATCTTATCGTTTTCAACCACCATCACAAACCACTTTACTAATTGAATTATAAAATACCTAACAAATTATAACATCTTCTATTTCTTCCCCCAACACTGTTATAAAAATCCACAATGGTGTATATAGATATGGGTGACTGTGAACATACAAAGTAGGTTCTTCCTTCGAAAATGTAAATGTTTAAATTTTATTTCTTCATAATTATATATGTGAATGAATTAAAGAATGATGTATATAAATGTTTGTGTGTTATATATGATGTTTTTTTTTCAATACAATTTTAAATTTATTTAAGTATTTATACATACTTACAAGGGAAAAAATATTTTAAAATTAAATTCTTAAAGACATAAAATATGTAATAAATTTTAATAAAATATATTACATATTGTTAAAATATATTTTTATATTTAAAAACATTAAAATTTAAAAAAAATCATTATTAACAACTAATTTATAATTGTATGTTTTTATATTTTTAAAATAAATTTTTATATACACAAATCATTACTAATATTTAATTTTTTTTATTTCAGTTCACATTTTTATTTTTTATTGTTATTTAAAAATAATTTCTAATGAATAAATAATAGAATTCTTTAGAACATAACACAAATTTTTAGTAAATGTTATGTTCTATTTATTTTTAATAGATTTCATGATTATTAACTTTTAACATTAATTTTTTCTATATGTTTTCTAAATAAATATTTAAAAATATAAAAATATAGAATTATATTTTTATTTTTATTTTTATATTTTAGATTCTTTAATGATCCTTTTGAAAATCATTAGTTCAAACACAATTAATAAAAACATATTTAAATATCATTTTTCAATTATAAATAATTTCAAAATTCAAATTTATTTATTAATATTTCAAAATTATATTAATTTATATAAACAAAAATCATATTATAAAATAGTTTTTAAAAAATAAAATCATTGTGTTTTCAGTTTTTGATAAAACAATTATTTGAAAAAAAATTAATTTTGGTAATAATCAAACATTTTTCTAAAATAGGTACACCATTTAATATTTAAAAATACTTAAATTATTTGATGGCTTAATTACAATTTATTTTTAGTAAAAAATATTATTATATGATATATTACACTTAAAATATTAAAAAATACTCTATATAGAAGGATTATTATCATGGTTAAATGGGATTGATTGTAACCTACTTAACACTCACCACTTTATTCTTTATTCAGTTACTAAGAAGAATGAAGAATGAACCATTAATCTAATTCAACAATATTTATCTGTGTTCTAAGGCAAAAATACATGAAAAAAATGGGATCCATCCTCACATCACATCATCACATTTTCAATGGAATTAGAGAAATACATTGGAATATTTTTCATTATGTTTTTTCACCAATTAAATACTCATCAATGAGAATCTCCAATACCTCTATTAATGATTATGGTGATCATAAAGAATAATTCCAATCAATCCCAGCCATTTTATAACTATTTAGTCAATTATACAACAAGATTCATAATATAATGAATATAAAGATGAACTATAAATGATTGATATTTGATGAAATTATTGGATTAAATAATTGGAACATGAAATAAAAAGAGTTTGATAATAATTCAAGGAAATTACTTAAAACACTCATCATTTTTTACAAGTACTATTACACATGTATTTATTGATAATATATGAACAATATTGGTTTTAAAAAAAGAAATAAAAGACTATATTTAACAGTTCCCATTAATTGTTAATACCCCTGATACCTTCCAAAAAATTGATCAAAATTTTATTATAGCATTTTCCTATTGGGATAATTTCATATATATATATATATAATGATATTTTATTTCAATGTTTATTCCATCATTTATCATGGAAGGAGATTCTATAGTAATATATCTAACACAAAAATATATTAAACTATAGGCATTGTAAAATATATTATATTTCATTATAATAAGAACATTTCATTTTTAGTGATAGTTACTTCAGTCTCGAAAAAAAAAATTTGGAGTGGTAAATAGAACTACAGATGACTGATTATAAGACCAAAATAATGTTTGATAGGGGAGGGAGAAATAGTAGTACATTTGGTGTTATATGAAAAATAATTCCAGTCACACAATTCATTTAATTCAAATTCGAAACCTTAACCCAAGAAACCCCAAAGACATCTATTTTTAGTGTTTATCTCGTATCTAGTAGAATATCATTTGTTTTCATATATATGTGGGAAATCATATTTGAATAAATATTACTGAATATTATTTCAATATTATGTTCATAAGAGTTGCATTTGTTGTCAATGAGAAGTCAATAAGTGAATAAAAGGTATTAAGGAAGAAGTTGGTGAATTCTTGGAGAATTATTGTTGATTCAAAGCATTGAATGCTACACTTGATCAAAACTCCAAGAGAATAAAACTCTGACGATTTTTGAACTGGTCTTAAGTTTCATGAATTTTATCAAATTGATAAAATGTTACAGCACATGAAAAAGTACATGGAATACTCAATTACATGAGTAAAGAAGTGAAATAAATCAATAGCCACTAAGTAGATGAAGTGTTGAAGTCCATGCATTATGTTTTAATACATGAGTAATGAATACATTATCCACACATTATCCATGGTTAGATTAAAGAAACTTTTAAGATGTTAGAGTAGTCATTTCAGAAAGAAAGGAATTGATGATGTTAGAAGATGAACAAGAGTTAAGAATGGGATTTGAATGAAGAAGTATGGTTTGGAATTTTATGGAGAAATTAAAACTTGTTTACTTAGTATATATACTCAGTACATAGACTATGCCATTACCAAAAATTGATCTAACCATTGAGGGCCAGCCAAGGTCCTCACCTCAGGCACATGCATGACCCAAAGTTCAACCGCGCTCGAAGGAATCCCTCGAGGCCAGCCTCGCATGAGGCCTGAGTGTGAGCCATGTTTAAGCCCTTGGTTTCCACACCGTGATGAACCTGTGTAGCATGTACAGCAAGATGCACACCCGAAGAATCATAGTGGGAGATAGAGAATGCCTGTAGGAGAACCGGTGTGGGGATACACCAGATGGGGGAGTGGAGTAATCTAGCGTCAAACTGGCGGGAGTTGTTTGTTAAACCACGTGAAAACCATATTTCGTTTCGATGTGGGAATTCATTTTAACAATGCAGAACTAATCCTTGTCATCCCTATGATCCTGCACCCGATCAAATCCACACAATCCGTCCCGCATCTCACAATCTAATCCCCACTGTCAGTGATTAATCTGAGGTGATCGAAAAGACAAAGAGAGGCACCGATGTTTTCATCGTCCTTCAGACACCCGAGTGCCACCCGACGCCACTACTCAATGCAGATGAAACCGATCCACCTATATCGATCTCCCGACCATCATAGAAGCTCAATGTTTTCGCATGATGATTTTTCGGACGAAACAAAACCATGCCTGCATTTGATGTTGCATGCATGCGATTGAAATGTTGAATTCATGAAGGCCGAAGCAACTGAAGGTGCGAGGCCACATCTGAAGCTCGATGAGTTCGGAAAGAAGCTTCGCAAGCATTATCAAATGCATACAAGTGGTGTTATCATTCAAGGATAATAATCACCAAGAATTAAGGATCTCACATTAAAAACAAAAAGAAACTATCGTGATTTGTGGGATATCTCATCCGTGTTTAAATATATTCAAAGTATAAGATTTCAGACATTTAAAGATATGGATATCATGGAATCCCACGTGGATTTTAATGATATTCCTCATCTATAAATACAGTTCCTTCTACCGAGGCTCTATTGTTGAAATCATTGAGAAAAAACTCTTATTCTTGAAGGAACAGTGCACCGTGAAATAGAAGGTTTCCGCCCAAATTTTCTACACAAAGAAGTGGTGTCTCATGCATCCCTTGCATGAAGGATCCCTGCACAAGTCTTGTGCAGAGGAGAATCATGATACACTGTGGTTTGTGAAAGAATCCAAACACATGATAGGTTCTTTGAACCCTCTTCATGCTTCGTGCGTGAAGAAGAAAACACAAGTACTAAATAGGTTCATGCACCCTTGTTATACAATTTGATGTTTCCATAGTTGAGGATTCTTCCCTTCTTTCACAAAGGAGAATAAAAAAAGCATACACCATTCACATATCATTTCTGGTTGTGAGTGAAGTATTTAAATTGGAAGAAACTCGTATCCCTTAGAGAAGAAAATGAATCATTCCCTCCTATTTTGCATGAATGAGAAGAACCCAAGGCCTATTGTTCTTCACAAAAGGAACACATGCATGAGTCCAATGATATGATAATCTCATGATATAGGGTGGGAAAGAAGAATAAGAAGGTATTGTGTGTGCAAAGATAAGTGGTGAATCCATGAATTATGGACGTGCATGCATATACAGGAGTTGCCACACTCAAGTGTCCAAGAACAAGGTGAACTGTGGGAAACACTAATTTGGGCTTGAAAAAGACCCATGAATACACATATAAGATTGAATAAATTAAATAAGGCATGTCTTTGAGTAATATGACCCAAAATAAGAATATAAGGATAAGAATAGAAAGAGATAATTTGTAAAAATAAGAGATTGTGTGTGTTCTCAAAGTGTTACACCAATTGGTTTTTTCACATATGAAAGTAGAATAATTTTTGCATGCATGCATAGAAGAACACATGCACATATATCAATTCAGATGATACCAGGTGATCTAATCATCAGTGTTTGAAGAATTACACAAGTGTATGTGATTATTTTCAATCAAACAAGGAGATTTTTTAGTTCATTCTGTTATTACACTAAATAGGAAGAGTTTGAGATACCCATGCAGTACATGCATGATGTGAATGAGAACTGATACAGAAGTCAAACTGATTTAAAGAATTTCTTCGTATAATAGTGTTTAGTAATTGAGAATTAAAGAAGAGAGAAAGTTCTGATATTATGCAATATAATTATTTCATATTATATTCTTGAAGAAGTTGTGTGCACCAATGGCACACATCTCAGTGAGGCCAGGTCCTCATCAGAAGAAGAAATAATTTCCTGATCTTTGTTGACACTGAGAACAGAACAAATCAGGTGATCATAATTATTATGCAAGTCCAACAGAACTTATCCATGGTTATTGATGATCCTTGAACATATTCATAAAAAAGTGTGATTCAGAAAGCCTATTTGAAGATATCAGAAGATCATCTATAGTGAATCAAAGAAGAACATAAAGAATCAAGCTGCTCGTGTGACTCTAGAGCTAGAAGAACCCTGTGGGATTCAAGAAGGATAAAAAGACATTACTGAGACTCTAGAGCCAACCAGTGAGACTCTGGTAACACTGTGTGAAGTATTATAAAGAACCTCTTGTTGGACTCGGGAGAGATACAATGTGACCTTGTATCGACCATTGTTTTTAATAACTGAATTTTAGTGGAGAATCTGTTTTGGGGAGAATAACCAACACAACAAGGAGTAGGTCTTGGAACCGAACCTTGTAAATTCTTTTGCTCAGTGCATTTATATTTACAACATCATTCAAGGTAAGGCTAAGTGACACATGAAGAGTGTATCAAGGCTTTAACCATCCATAGAGGTTTAATTGAAAAGAAAAAATTTGTAAAAATATTTAAAAGTTACCCTTCATTCACCCCTCCCCCTCTAAGTGAATCACACTGATCTAGGCACTACACAAGATATGGATTCATGTGATGAGATATAAAGATCAAATTCATTATAAATGTAATGTTTTCATTTAATTCAAAAAATAATTAATTTGAATTAAACATGGTTTTGTTTATATTTTCATTATGATAATGATCGTATATGTAATTCATATATATTTTTGTTTGAACTCTAGGGTATAAACACATTTTCTAGTACATTTTGGAAAACATATCTCAAAAACCATATATAGACCACATTTTTAAATCAAACTAATCGGGGAAATATATACATGGAATGAGAATTTAGACATTTATCAAGATATGAAGCCGGATGAAAAAAAAATGTTAGGGAATGATTACACCATTGGTTTTTTATAAGGTAATGTTTTAGTTGAACCACAAGAAGATACTAAATAACAACACAATATATTCTTATTGGAATACCAATGTAAAAAAGTAGTTTTTATATACAACTTTTATGTTTTCATTATATCACATATAAAATATAAAAAAAATCATAAGAAAAAATTTTGGAGTTAAACGCTCTATATAGAGATAATAAATTATTTATTGAGAGGCCAGTATAAGTCATGGTTATTTTTTATTAAATAATATATTGTCTTTTTATTGAATTGATATCATAATTAAAGGAAAAAATCAATATTAATGAATTTTTATTTACAGAAAAATCAGCATTATAACATTATGATATCATAGTAATGTTAGGATAATCAATCTTGTGGAAAAAATACACTATATAAGTTTCTATAAGAGAGATAATTTATCCCCAATCAGCTAGCCTGGTTCCCCTAATGAATATTTATTATTTGAATAAATATTATCTGAGATATAAAATGTAAAATCAATCATGTCAATGAAAAGTCATATTTAATGTTGTATCAGAACAAGAAGGGGAAAATATAAATTATATAAAAGTTAATTTATTAAATCATAATCATGGTATTAGGAGGGTGATAATTTATACCACAATTTGAGATAACTAACCAAAATTATTTAACTAGATAGAATAATATTTTCCTTTATATTTTAATTTTAAACCAATTGAATATTTTTTAATATTGTTTCATCTTACTCAATATATTTATGGAAATTCATTACGATACTCTATTTTATTTTACCATGTGGTATTAAATTATACTAATTTATATATTTTGGTTTCATAAAAATAAATATATTCAATAAAGTAGTTTTTAATTGTGATTTTACATGGAGAAGAAAAAAATTAGTGTTAAAGGACATATATGCAACGTAAAAGTGTTAAAACTAATACATTACATATTTGTATATAATCAATCATTGTACACCAAACCCTTTAAATATATACAATTTAATATCATGGATCATATACAACTAATCTCAAATGTAACGAATAAAAATAAAATCATACTGCTTTCATTCATAAAATGATATATTGATTCGCTCATCAATGAAATTATATAGCTCAATGGATCCATGTGAGGACTCATATAGAACGTCCATTTATAAAAAAACAAGTTTTATTATAATATGGTCTTAGTGTGCTATCAAGAATTAATAATTTGATTTATGATGAACGTCTAATCATGAGAAGAATACTAACTCTTTTTGAGAATGAGATATCAATCTTATCTTGTTATTCATTTGGGTATTCTCTATATAATTTGATTGATAAGGGGAGAGCACTCTAATTCATTTAATAGGTTTTTATGGATAAATTTAGGTCTAAAATGACCTTTTATACCAAATTTAACACTTTTATATATCATTTGTTTACTTATGAATTAAAAACAACTAAATGGATCCAAAAACACCACTATCGACCAATTTAACATACATAAAATTTCAAAAATAATCCACAACTCTCATGGATCACTATAACATGTCTTGTGACAAAATATAAGAAATTCAATATCTGAATTCATCCCAAAAAAGTTTAATGAACCTTGGAAAAATAATATTCATTTGTAAACCTCTTTTATTATATTCATTTTTTATATATAAATAATATTAGAATACCCCGATAAATATATTAAATTATTATTTTGATGGACATTAGTAATAAATATTTAAAATTATATATTCATTTACTTGTATATCTTAACACTTTAACATTCAGTAACCCACACATGTGGGGCCCCCATATTCTTAAACTCTTATTCACATGAGTTGGTGGAACTTATGGATTCACAATGTATGTAACACTCTAACATATTAACAATATATATATGTGAGTGAAAGACATGTATGAAGAGTAGTTTCTCAAAGCACATCGTAGCCCTTATGGAGATAACGATAAGTTATAACTACAAAACCCGCAACAAACACTTACATTGTAATGTAATATCTTTATATAAGGGTATCTTATATATTAAGATACATTCTATATATCATAATAATTTAATTATTCATTTATTATTTATTGACTATAATGGATTGAATTTCTTTCTTCTAACATGGACATAGATGTAGTCAATGTTAGATAATAATAATAAAGTAGAAAAATATATCCTCTACTAATATTGTGAATTTAAAAATAATTTCCAAATCATTAAATTAATTTTATACAACCAATGACACACCTAATGAAATCTACCTCAACAAAAATATAAACTACTATTGTTTTGTCATGTATTAATGTATAATATTAAATTATATACATTAATAATGTTCTCAAATAAAGAGACCAATACTGATGCTCATATATAGGAACATCCAATGAAAAGAAAAATTGGTGTTCTTACCAAGGGTTATTCTTTAGGATCCCCTCTACATTAAATCACTATCTGTGAAATTCAGGAGATGAAGTGTCAATTATAAGGACCCCACAACACCTTGATAGCTAAATATTATTTTGGTCTGATCATAGTGATTTATTTAAACCCCATGATTTATTTTTACAATTTCTTTCATAGCATCTCAAGGTTCTAATTGTAGTTTAAAACCTCTATTAGCATTAGATTTAATAAATCATATAAGGAAATTACCATTTATAGAGTGTTCAAAGATGTAAGAACACTGTTATGGTTAAAAAATGATCCATAACTCTTTATATTAATGATGTAGTAATTGTAATGTAAAACATATATTTTGTATAGGAAATCTGTAGTCACACGAAACACACTCACACAAGAGCTAAAATGATAATCATCCAACTATTATATCTGACATGAAAAAACAATCTTATATTGAGTTATGGATTTAATAATATGGATATCAATGTATTTCTTCATTAATGTTGTATTAACTATGAATTTACATCCTTGAGTAAAACCCGTAAGAGATTATTACCTCAAACTAGGTACTTTATTTCCATTGTAACCATTACATCTTGGCTAGTACCACTACTATAATATAATTAGAATATATATTGTGGTAATACTGTACTTTCCTTGTATAATCCAATGATCTGTAACAAAGAAATTCCTATTATAAACTATTTATTTAGTTACATGAAAAGGTGTAACATACTTGGTATTGTTATATGTGTATACCAATGGAGTTAATGAGTTATTCTTTCTTATTTCAACTAAAAAAATATGACGCTATATCAAATTGAACTATATGAAATATATTTTGGGGTCCCTTTTATATGTAATGATCTTCCTTCTCTAAGTGCTGGAAATATATTACTTTAGGTTTATTATGTACTATTACATATGTTCATGTATTTCTCTCATTATCTTTCCTAGATCAAATTAATTTATTTCCATTAAATTATTATATATAAAATATTATATACAAAATATACCATAGAATATTTTATAAGCACCATCACTAAAGTGGGTGGATGACTACGTATAATATTAATAACCTCTTATGTCTTAACCACATCTTCTTGGATAGATTTATGCAATGTGATATACACCCCAATTCCATCATAAATTATTTAATCTTGTATTTTTTCACACCATTTCAATAAATATAAATTGAGTTGAATTAATATACTCATATTTCAAAAATATTTATAGCTTATTCATTTGTAATTGGATCAATACTTTAATTAATTAATTATAGAATTATTTTCACTAATTCTTAAAAAAAATAAGGCTGGAATCTATTTTCAATTTTCTGTCATCATATTTCACTAATAATACTATAAAACATCCACAAAACTCTAATAAAAGCATTGAATATAATCAAATTATGATTTAATTCCAAATTTTATCAATGATTGAACATTTTAGCATTTATATAATTATCATGTATTTATAATTATTATAAAATAAATTTAAATGGATTTTAACATATATATTAGTGTAATGATTTTAAAAAAGACAACATCTTGATTGATATTAAACCTTTAACAACATTTTTTTTATTTGTATTCGTCTATAATTGTTTCATGGACATCCATTTTGTCCTTGAGGGTTTTACATTTATTGAAAATACATCCAAATTATCAGCTTGATTTTTGTTAACAAAATATAATGTTGAATTCATATATTACATCCATTTTATAGATTATTTTCATTTATTGATTTGTTCTAGGATAATGATTTATTATTAAAAATTAATAATATATAACCTAACTCAATGATTTTAAAAACCTTATATATTTGGTTTCATAATTTCCTACATTTTATATGTCTCTGAACCGTTATTTTCCATGAATCCTTAGAGAAATATTTCATATATAAACTATATAGAAATATTGAGACTTGAAATTATCAAAGTATATGTTGCACGAAGTATATCAAATAGATATATTCACCCCCTCATATAAATATATTCTTTGACCTAAAAATTATTTTTCTATATTAGGGATTGTATATAAAATTATCCTATGTAACGTTAATATAATTCACATAGATTCACCTTGTGTCTCTGGATATATTTTTGGTACTAGACATATCATTAACTTTAACATTGCATCAAAATAAATATATTTGTGTCTTAATGGATTTATTTCCTATTTATATCTTAAATGATATTATATTTTCATTATTTTTTGGAATAAGGTTAAGTTGTGATACCATTATTTGTGAATCCTTTCTTTAATGGATAATGGAAGAACTAGAAATACATAAAAGACTCATTGTCGATCTCACCGTGATAATAATGTTGAATATCATCTTTCTACTATCATTGTGAATTTGATGTGTGTAAGAAAATATGTTCTTAAGAACAATTTATAGTTTGTAATCAATTATCGATGGGTGAATAGTTATGATATTCTCTATCTTACAAACATGAATAATTTATTAACTTCTTACTCATATCTTATATACTTTTTAATACATTCCTTAATCCTCTAAAAGTCATTTTGTAAAGTATATGAATCTACTTGTATATTCTAATTGAAATTGTTAACATGTATCCTTATAACCTAATTATATATTATGTTTGTCTTTATCTCCATTAACATAAAAATGATTTATTAGTCATTATACGATATGTGAAATCATGTAAAATAGTTAATAGTATAAGTTCAAACAATTGTAAACAGACTTCTTGGTATAACTATGATTTTTTATCATGTTTTACTTGACCCTGTATTATTTTTCCATAACTAGTTGTTATTAATGTATTATGTTTTATATTCATCACTAATTGCACACATAGGGTGTGTAATATTGATTTATAATTAAAATCTTCATTAATTATGGTATACTATAAAACATCTTATATAAAATATGATCTAAAATTTTATTGTTCCTGAACAATACACTGAGATTATGTATTGGTAACACTCAATACATAAAAATACTTTGAAATTCCAGAATCATTACACTATGAAAATGTATTGTTATGATCATATCCAAATGACATAAGAATCGATATTAATATGTAAACTGATAATCTATTTAAATCGTGTTATATTTTGGAACATCCTTGGTTCCTATATTTGGATACAAATGTGTAAGTCACAAATTCTATATAAAATAAATTAAGTAAAATAGTTATAATAAAATAAATGATAAATATGCCTAAAATAGTTAATTTTTGTTTATTAAACTTAAATTCATTGAATTATATCTTATAGTGACCTTATTTAAACATGTAAATAAAATGGACTCCCATTTAATGATCTTCTTCTTTATATTTGGTTTATTAAGGGGATATTTAAAAAGTGATTTTGGGATAACAGATTCCATTTAACCTTTTTACTAATAACTATTGTTGTTAACCATAATAAATAAATATATTTCATTCATTATATCATCATAAAATTGGTGAACATTATCCAAAAGATAATTATGTGACTTATTTATACTATTTATTTTATAATTCTTAACTCAACTATAGTAACTAGGTGATAAAGATAATATAATGAGATGTTTTGAATATTACACATAAAAATATATTAGAAATCTGTTAATTGGTCATTGTATGATCATATTTAGTGAATCAGGACAATCATGGATCCCATATTCAAATTTAAATTTGTTTAGTGTGATAATAATCTCATTTCATACTTTCTTCACTTTATCCTAATAAAAATTCTCATATATGAGAAAAAATGGTGTAACTATACATGTCATCTTGTTTGATTTATAATTCCTTAGAAATTGATGATAATATTATGACTTAAATTTGGAATAAATTATTCATTTGGTTCTAATAATCACTTTTTTTCACTGCCACATATTTCTTGAGGCGGATCACTAGGTCGTGAGGACTCCAATACATAAATTTTTTTTATGTTATATTATAATGCATAATTTCCTATATCACTCTTATAAATTAACATTGGTTTGGAAATTTTATTTTCTAATATTGATCATAGTGAATCTATTATACAACATTACAATTTATATGAAATTAAATTTCTTAAAATAATACATTTATTTTCATTACCGATTGTTCATGAAATTTATATTTATTAATAATAATTTTTTCCACTATTTTATTTAAATCCAAATATATCACTACTATAAGATTCAGAATAATTTTTCATGTGAATATTATAGTATGAAATGATCGTTAAACATCTCCTCATAGTCCAAAATATTTCTATAATAATACATAGAGAGATTTAAGGTAGGATTTTGGCTAGATAATAATATTATATCAGGGATGTTTGATCTTTTGAGTGGATTCTCTTCATCAATGAATCATGAACATTGATCATAAAATCCCTATGGATAAAAAATTGAATTGATCTCACTATGAATTAATTTTCATGATAATTTGAGTTATTTCAACCAACAAAAATAATTATAAATACCCAATAGATGTAGTAACCATCAACTATTTGATGAATATCACCTACGAAAAAGTTTTTATCCTAACATAATTGATGGAATAAATTTATGATTTATTATTCACATTGACTGAAATAAAATTCCTATTATTTAAATTCAACATGAAAAATTAATCTCTTTATCACGATTATAACTATGTGATATCAATTATAACATTAACCATGCAAGAATATAAAAAATTCACCACACTCAATTAATTATATATATATCTTAGTGTGTGTTTGTGATTAATTGTTTTTTGTGGTTGTACATAAATCATAAATTAAAAATATAATAAACCATGGATAAAAAATACAAGATATTGATATTTTTTTAAATGTTTGATCTAATGAGTAGATGGTGGATCAAAAAAATTCATTAGGGGAATTCAATTGGTAATAAAATTACTTTAATTACAATAACCCATCATTCTTCTTTTCCTTTACTTTTATTTGGTTCCTGACAGATCTCTTATCAATAAACATCATTATGAATTCCTCCATTTATTGCATTATATAATCACACACATGTGTCAGATACATCAAATACATGAATTAAGTATTATATCTCAAATTTAGACATAGTGGATCTTATAAAATTAAATATGGAGGGATGATTCCCAAATCATAGATTATTTAATTTAAATAAATAATTATCATATTTTTAATAATAAACTCAATAACTACATTAAATAAATTTTCACTGAATCAGGAACAATTTTGTCTCTACTCTTGATCAATAATATTTCATTATAATTATATAATAAAATTTACTTCTATTCAAATTATACTCAATAGTAATTTAAATTTATTAAAATTATATTAAAATATTTTTAATTATTTGTCAATATGTCTTTTGTATCAAATTTATTTATTAAATTATGTATTTCTAAAAAATAATTTAGAATTTGTTTTATAATTTTTATGATATGTTGGACTTTAAAAACACTGATATGATTTAATAGGCTATGCTAAGTCAAGATAGGTTGGGTGGGTGGGCATGGTTTGATGTGACCCATCTAGCATCAGTGGTTTCTGGTTCACTGAAATGAACATTGTGTATAGGAAATGGGGTACCGTAAGTAGGGGTAGTGCTCCCCAATAATTCACCATTACAATTTATAAAATATATATAAATGAGTTCTATATATATCATTAATATTTGTAATGAGAAAAACAACATGAATCAATAGTGTGATCATGTTTTTTGGGGTTGGTCTTGCAACCACATGTTGAAAATAAATTTCTATTGATATTTTCTCATTATAAAAATAATGTTATTCTCATACCGCTACCCTCTTTAGCACACATAGTTTTCAGATACATGACCTTCTCCATTATTGTTTTGTCTTTTTGATACCTATAAATAAATATTTCATTGAATTAGAATTTCTCAGACATCAATAATCTAATTGAAAAACCATTTATATCATTGGGACTATATCAAGGACCTCTACTATAATTCTTGCATATTGAATAAAAATTTTACCTTAAAAATTTAAATGATCACTCTAATACCCCATAATGGGACCATGTGCATGAAAAAAGTGAATAATTAGTATTTTAAATTTTTGGAACATACAAATAATAATACCATTGATCTGAAATGGAAGTACCCATTCCACGTCAAATACCATGTGAAATTTTATTTTATGTATGAAGACCACAAATGTATCTTTAACTCATTCATTTATGAAATGATTTTTTTATCAGTTGATAATATATATTATATCCAAGGATCTAAGTGAGGATAACTCTAGATCATCTCCACAAATAGTGAAACTCCCAATTCAATATTATTTGATCCTCACATACTAGTATAAAAGAATAAACTCCTTTATGATGGAACTCAATCACGAAAGGAATAGAAACTCAATATGAGATGGAAGGATCAATCTGATCTTGTTTATATTTTGATATCTCTCCCAAAAACGTGAAATATAAGGCCAAAGTTCTAAAATTCACACAATAGGATTATATTTATGAGTTTTTCCCACATAATATCCATTTATACCTTGGATAAAACTTTTATAAATTTTATTTTATCCCTATGTAAATTTAATATAAATAATAGAACCAAAAAACTAAAAATGACCACTTAAAATTTTTATTATTTTCATTAATATTTCATAACACACGTTTGAAAACCTAAGAGCTCATATAATGAGATACAATATTTCCACTCAACTCTTTCCCCATGAACATGTTTAATGAACCTTGAATAAATAATTTTCATTCTAAAAAATAATTCACTCAACTTCATAATTGATAACTAAAAAACTCTTATAAACCTTAATAAATATATTCATATATAATTATTCTAATAAAAAATAATACAAAATTGGTTTTATTAGATAACTTACATTTGATAATTCACATTTAGACATTCAGGGATTGACACACAAAGGGTCCCCATTATCCCAAACATTGATTCATTCAAATTGGTTGAAATTATTGATACACATTATGTCTGACCCTATAAGACCTTATCTAAATAATATTGAGTCATTTATATAGTAAAATATTGGTATATAGAAGCACATAACATCTCCTAATGAGATAAGTCTATATAGTAGTTGTGAAAAAGTTACTACGAGCACTTATTTAGTAATATAATATTTTTTTCTTATGATATATAATAAATAAAAAATAATTATATATTTTATCATTATTTAATACATTATTTATTTAATATTGACCATATTAGATGGATTTTAATTTATCCACCAAGGCCTCGGATTTATTCATGAATCTATGATCTCATAAAAGTGTCCAAATATTTCTTATTTCAATATTTTGTATAACAAATCCAATATTGATCATTCAATCAATAACATACCACTATTATACCTGATGTACACTAACTCACCACATACTAATTTTCATGATTTTCGATATCATGATCCATCACCATTGATACCCCTCTTTGGTAAGTAGTAAAAATAAAACTTATCCCTATTGTCCACCTATGATAGGCCATAATTTTGAGACTATCACCAATGTTTTAGAACACACACATATGTGAGATATTATACTAAAAATTATTTGGAATTGATAAAGAACCCAAAACTCAAATCCCTCATAAACAAAATGAATCCTAATGCGTGTAATTTCATAAAAAGTAAGACTAAAAAGTTATCTTCCCTGAGTAACTCCTTCTGTAGTGGAACACGAATAGAAGAAAACATCAAATAACCTCCATGAGCTAGTAAAAAACTACATGAGAACCTACACCCCACTATGAACCCAAAAAATGTTATATATATAAATATATATATCTGTGTGTGTTTGTGTGTCTATGTGTGTCTATGTGTGGTTGGGTGGGAATCCATGTATCCCTAGTAGGATCGTCCCTAAAAACTCTCATGAATATTTGAACAAGACATAATAAAGCCGAAGTGAATAAGAATTGAACACAATTTGTAACCAAAATTATGGAATCCATCTTTCCAGCCTCACTAAGGATCACTCACCAAATATCACATAGAAGGTAACGCAATATCAAAAAAATTTAAAAATAAAGGTACCCCACATCATCTATCCCATTAAAACAGTCACCAAAAACCATAATATCAAATTTATAGATGCTACCATCCCTTCCATAAGATATACCACACTTTATTGAATACACATCATAACCACATCCATATAATCACATCCATAACCAAATAATAAAACCACATCACCATCACATCCACATAATCACATGGTAAAACATAGTGTAATTAAAACTCTTGTAAATAAACACTATTCATTAATCCATTATAACCAATCTATAGATACCCGTGTAAAAAATTAATTCATTACGTCATGGATACATGTATGCACTATATCCATAAACTAACACTACATATATATACATGTATATCCTTAACATGGTCCACTATAACTTGTATGAGTACAAATAATATAATTGTAATCCATCATGTCCTGAATATACCTATATTAAATACTAATTATGAAAAAGTTATGGGGTTTGGGGATTAGTCGTCAATATTTATCAATGGAAACCAACATTTTTATATGGAACATTTAATATAATTCCATCTATTTGAATCATTTAGGTTATCTAACTCAAGTGGTAGAGCATAGGAAATAAAAAACTATATAATATATATATTTATATATCATCACACATCCATTATAAGAGAAATAATACAATCTAATACATGAACTATATCTAATATTATTCCTGATGATAACTCTAACAACATTAACAACGTGGATTAATGTACTCTCATATGCACACAATAAGATAAAAGTTCATCACAATTAGTTATCGTGTATTATACACCAATTACCAACCATTTATAATATCACATCGTCAATTATAGATTAATATTCATAGTAAGAATCCATATCCATGGGTTTTCACTTCAACATTAAAATACTATCCCATTAAACAATTTACTAGATCATCATTAAACCATCGTGACACCTCCTCATTTACTAACTCATTTGTTATTTTACCCTTCCATCATTTTGGATAATAATATACAACTACTTTGACACAAATGAAAGTAACACCATAGATTATACAAGAAACTAGTATCATGAAAACAAGATAATAATAAATATTAACCACCTCTTTCACGTTCCAACCTCTAAAACTTCATTAAAAAAATTATCTACATCAACTACACCATCCAATAATCAACCATCTTAACCACAACCCCCAAAATATTACAAACACCCCAACCACTATATTTTAATCTTTCCATACCATATTGCAAATTAAAATCACCAAATGGGAACACGTATGATATATATATATATATACATACTACACTAGGAAAAAAATTCCCCAAAAATTAACTAATACCAACACACTCCAAACAAAAATTCAATAAAACACAAAATTCATAAATTAGGCAAGGAACAATACTGATTGGATACCATTATAAATTATAAAAAATAATAACATTTTCTTACAATATTAATTAATTTAATCCATTATAAGAAGGTTTCATCAAGAATAATAGATAATATATCAAAAACTAATAGCAAAATAAAACATCATTGAATATAAACAATGAAATTCCTTATCATAATAAGAAACTACATAAAAGAATGAGAACTTTGATAAATACCTTACACAATAAACTCATTAAATTAGAATATTTCAGTTGGTTAATATGTTTTTTGAGTGAAATATATGTTGAGGTAACATTGAAATCATAATAACAAGTTATCAAAATAAATACAAAATATCCTGAGTCAAGAGAGAAATAAAATAAAAAATCACACGTGAAGAAATATAATCATCCATTCAAATTCCATTAATTTTTAGCTTATTTTCTACATTAAATTGATTCCATATATTATGAATATTTCACTTAATCAAGTTAGACCCACACATATAAATAAATAAAATGAGAAGCCTTGAATCCCTTTTCTTGATTAAATCTTCTTGGAACACTTCACATCGTAGGAATAATCCAAGGATTAAAATCCACAATACCTTAACGGATCTACCACATGATCAATAGATAATTAACATTCATCATAAAACAACCAAACTAATAGAATTTAATATTTATAACCTATAAATAAAGAATAATGAAATATAATAAGATGAAATAGACGATAAGAGATAACTGTGTACCTCAAATTAATACTAATCAATCCGTATGAATAAATTATTTTAAATCATAAATAAAGATGACCCGAGGCCTCTAAGAATGGTATCCGGTTGGGTAGAGTTAAAGGGACTATAATCAAAGTTATATAAAATTATATTCTGATCCCTATTTATCTAAAAATTTAGAAATAATCCCACAAAATTTTAGTGAATTGAAAATAAGGACAACGTGGGATTATGTAATGATAAATCCAAAATATATATCATTAAAACGATAGAAACCACCATATTATTGTCTGTTTCAACCATTTAAAAATGGGTGTAACTACTAATGCATCACCTTGGTAGCCAAATATGGTTATAAAATCTTTCAATCCTAACACCTACAAAGAACAACAATAGTGTTGAAAAATTTAACTTTCCTTGTTAAACATACCAGTAAAAAATAGACCATAATAATGGAAACTCGGTACGATGACATAACACAACAAATGGTCCTAAAATGGGAATTTCTATCTTATTTGTTTCTTATAGGGATTTCACTATAACCCTCTAGGTTTGACCATATTCAGAATGACCATTACCATAGAGTGGTGAGATCATCATGTAAGCATGGATTCTAGAGGCCCAACCCTTGTGTGGTATTAAATTAAAACCCATGTAGAAATAAATTTAAAACATGTATGATTATTGAATCCACTCATGATGCAACTGATATCAACATAGCATAGATCCTCTACAACTACATAAAATAGAATTAATCCCCTCCCTATTTTATAATGTGACTTTACCAAAATATCCCCATTTTCCACATCCTTTAAAAGGGGTCCCCTCAAAGAAAAATGGTTGTTTCTGATCCAGTCTCTCGCAAAAGGGTAAAAAAACTTCAAAATAAACATTTTACACAATGGTTACTCTATGAATCAACACAACCAATTCTACATGGTTACAAACCTAAAACATTCTCTACCATGGGCTCCAATACATGTGTTTTTGATATCAAAGTCCCCAAACTCGATACTCTCCTTCTTTTCCTCCTTTAAAAATTATATGGTCACCTCAAAATCCAATGAAAACGAAAAATAATAGTTTGGAAAAAATTTATGTGATTATATACCTTTTATAAAATTATCATCTTAAACCATAAAAATCAAAACTAGATAGAAAAAATTTAACACACCCCATAAATACCTCTCGATGAATAATCCTTGTGTAATAATAGCTTAATCAACAAAACACAAGTTAATGGTAAAAAAATAGAAAACATCACCATCATTTAACCAATCAACAAAACGCTACACATATCATTTAAAATATTGATTATAAAATAACATGTGATATTTAGTACACATCTATGAATCATATTACCAAGTACATTATACTAAAAAAATTCACAAAAACACATAAAACAAATGAATAAAAAACCCATTAAACATATTCTCTTGGAATTCATGAATGTCAACTGATTTCACCATGAATATCGTACCATCTGAAAAAAAAAATTCACCCCAATCTCTGGCATGGGATTAATCATTGAGATAAGAAATAATATATAATAAATTAGAGATCTTATGGCTCTGATATATTTATGGTTTATATTTTAATCAATGTAAAACATCTCTAACAAATTCCAACACCTCAAAAGATCTAAAAAATTATAGAGAAATATTACTTTCAAGATCAGACCATCGCATACCAAGATAAAAAAGATACCATAAATAATAAATAATATCTAACATTGAACATGATAGGTCTCCTCATATAATCATAACTGTAATTGTGATGATCATGATCATTCTTAAATCACTCATAAACCAATTATACCTTCTCTATCATGATCTGCACAAAATTATATTTATAGAATTATGAACACATTGAAATTGATCCATCACATGGATGTTTTGAAATGTATTCCATACAACAGTTCCAAAAAACCATCAACAATAGTTTATTTATTTTTATTATTTTACGGAAACTCCTCAAATTGTGGGTGATTTACCGAGGCACCTTTGAAATCCGGAATACATGAATGAAACCAGCCTTCTATGCTCCTAATAGTCTCTTTTGTTTGATCATCCATATGTGGATGAAAGGATGTGTTGATGAAAAATGTATAGGCAACATAATATTGGAAACTTGTTTATACTTGGAAAGTATACTGAGGATCATGTTTATATATTATCATCTTTTAAACTCCACATATTCTTATAATATCCTTCAAATACTACATCGATAGGACATCCACTATGTGTGACTCCTTCATCAAAAAATTGATTCGGATTCATCTAATGGTCAAAAATCACCATGATGTCATCATATCTACCATACATTCAAAGAAAAAAAATAAACATTATATATCAAATCATCCTCCCACTTCCACTGTGGGGTGTCGATCGGTCCACGAAACCCACTAGGAAACCAATGTTTGGCATTACCATTTGGGATGACTAATCAATAGGATAAAAAAGTTTACGACTGACCTCTACATCCCAATCCACTAAAAATTGCTCCTCATGGAATTAAAAAAATATCCATGTCAGGATTCACTGTCATGGTAAACATATGACACTTTTATAGAACCAACCCATACAATTCCAAGGTAACAAAATTAATTGACTAGAATAACACTTTTTGCTAACCATCCTCAGACAATCCATTAAGGTTGTCCTAAAAAAAATTGGTCTCACTAAAATCCCACCAAAGAATCTTCCAAATTTGATTCTACTAACTACTAAACTAAGGATTTATTCACTAAAATATTTTATAGACACCCTCTATGACCAAATTCTCACATATTAAGAGGAAACACTATGAGATTCTCTATCACTCTACATGCATCCCAAGACTCAAGAAAAACATATCCATGTGACTTCATACTCAACACATAATCTAAAAAATTCGCATTTTACATTATATAAGAAATCATGAATTCATAATCCGTCAATAATTTCATTCACCACTATTTTAAAAAATGAAAATAACATTGGTGAGAGATATATCTTGAAATATTATGATCCATGAAGACAAAATATTAATCACTAATGAGATAGCATCACCAAAACATTAAAGAAAACACTATTTTAGTAAGTTTGAGATCATGGGTAACTTAGTTATATTCCTGGGATAATAAATATTGTGACCCATGGGAGATAAATTCCATTTAATGGACTATATCACAACACATTCCATGTCATGAAGCATTGTAAAAAACCTAAAACTAGATTTCGTCCTCTAGAAAAAAGAGATGTGGATAAATGAAATGATTATCCATTATATATTGAAAAGAAGCATTAAAATCTTTGGAACACATAAATTTTTTATCTTTATGATTAACTATATTATAGGATCCAACATCTAGTAATTATTACACACATACCACTTATAATATCTTATATTGCATAAAAAACTCGAAAACTCTGTAAAATTATTGGTCTCCACCTAAGAACCTACCATATAAATTATTAAAGGATCACAAAACAATCCTTTATAAGATATAACAAGTATCAAGAAGTGTACTACATGTTTCCAAAAAATAAACCTAGAAAACATTCCAAACATAAGATGATGTTAAATAATATATAATATATCTCAAATATTCTATATATGATGTTCCTCATATTTGGAATACAAAAGGATGTTGTTAGTGAACACCACAAAAAATTGGGCTAGTAACCCACAAAACACAGAGTTCTTAAATCCCATGAACATGGATGGTGTATACAGGAATCCAAAATTCGTTATAAAAATGTATTGTATTCATAATGAAATTTTATCGATTTTATGGACTATCATAGTTTTTCACAAACATCTAATGATACTATGGAAAAAATTGATCTATGAGAATTTGCTATCTCCCTTTAGCTGATCTAATATATCATAAATCGATGGAATAGGAAAATGGTTATTATCTATCTCTAAATTAATGTGAGGATAATTAATACATATCTAAAAACAATTATCTACATTCTTTCTGAACAACACAGTTTCACCCTATGGGGATATAATTGGATAAATAAAACCATTTTTTGTAAGATCACTAATTTGAATTAATTTCACTCATAACTTAGAACGAGAAATTGTAAATAGATAAATAAGAAATCATAGAATCAATATATTATAATTATATAACAAATAAGATTCTTTAGAAAGTCGGTAGTGTTAAAATATCTTCATGAAAAACATGTGGGTACACTTTTACAACCCACAAGAGAACAATAAAATATTATAATGCAAAACTCAACACTAGATAAATCATCATGGATGATAATGTCTTGACACATCTATAGACCGTCTATGATCTCATGCACTAATGAACATGACATGCTCACTATCAACATTAATGAATATAAATATCCTAATAAAGAAATAAAAAAAGTTAAACCTGAATAAAATCAGTCCATGTTGAAAATGATATCCTATATCTATATAAAAAATATATGAAATATCATGGTGTTTTATTATTTTCTAAATTCATCTCATGATCTTTACATACATCATACAAGCCAACTAGACATTGAACTAGAATAGTAAACACAAAGGGACCAAGAATTATCACCAACTCCTATCATAAAACCTAGACTAAGGTGATCTTAATGAAGGATTTTATATATACAAAATGAACTAAGATTATTCCCTGATTAAAAATAGATAGATAGTACATCTCAAAATATTGGTCTCACCTGTATTTTTCAACCATGTCATGTTCATTTAACAATTCTTTGATCAACATACTCACCATACTCGATATCAATTATTTCCATGGACGCACTTTTCCTTATGTCTGAAACATGTGGGGATTCTGGGTGTTTTCCACTTCCAACCACTTCACCTCTCTATTGAACAAATCCCAAATAAACCTACTAGTGTTGCATCCTCAAAGGATATCATTGTAATAGATAATCCTAATATGGGATGCCAACTCCACACTACATTTTGAGGAAGGGTTGTTATTAATTATTTATATATAAAAAACTACTATATTTAAATTAAATAACATTCCACACATTCATTAGGATGGTATCACCTACATTCATTAAAATAAATTGAGTTAGATATAGATAAATCCATGTTGTACAAAACAAAAACAAACCACGAGACTAATAACATTTAATCATAGTTATAACCCTCTAGAATTTTTTATTATTTCACTACAATGAAGATACATTCTGAGACTAAATCTTTTAGATAACTTCTTATTTCACCAACTCCTCAATGACATTCAGTAATATAAATTATACAACTAGATATCAGATTTATGGACACAACACCAGCTTTAAATACCTTTCTATAGCTTGTATATCAGGTAAGAGGTCAAATGTAATATGATAGATGTTATATAAAAAAATTAAATATTAATTTATGTTATATATTCCTTGAAGAAGTTAAATAATCTCCCCATGGAATACCACATTTATTATTAAATAAAGGAACTCATCTAAGAATTGACCATAAAACATATATAGTAAAGCATTGGACTCCTTGTAATCAGCACTGAGTAAAATCTACCACTAACGAGTATCTCCCCAGAAAATAATAATATCCAACAGAATATATTTCTCATTCATTATTTATATTGAGTTAAATGTGATCTTCTCCACCTTTAAACTAGACTCGAACTCTTAATCATGAAACAGTTCCACCATAAATCTATAGTATCTATTTTTAGAACCCATGAAGCATCATCTCTGAAGAATCCTCCTCATCAATATAAAATCTCTAGTTTTCTTCTAGTACATCCAACTGTACATCACCAAATAATTCTTAGTGAAGAAATCATATAAAAATAATCCTAATAAAATAAAAAAACATTACATACTTATTGAACCCATAATAGAAAATATTTATGATTTTTAAATCGATAATGATTTTGATTCCAAGCATCCACAAAATTTAATCATAGGAATAAAAAATTTTGATTCATTATCATTACCAAGGGGACAACAAAAAAACTAGCATCACTTCAACTATTATATTTATTAAAATTATGTTCATTTCTTTAAAGAATATGACACCTTGGTTTTATGTTCTCTAGTTGATTCCCTTGATTTTATGACATATTAATTTCAACTGATATGAAATCTTAACCATTTATTATCCCTAATCTCAATCATGTATCTCAACTAAAAGCATTAATACCCATCTTTCATGACCCTCCATTTTTTTACCCCTTAGAATATGGTAGTGAACATTTAAATCACCCCTGATGCTCATAATAAGTAGGACACATCTTGGAGATTATCTTTGAAGGTAAATAAAACCCATATATGGGTGGAAATAAACTAGAAATTCATAGAAAAATAAAAATAATCCACTAATCCATGATACAATAAAAATAAACCAATATCAGTGCATGTAATGTCACATAATGAAATTATAAAATAAGAATTATCATGATAAAGTCTTATGACATAGACACGTGAACACAAAAAAACCTTGTAAAACGAAAATGTTCTTATAAGGACTAGCTTGATCACCAAATCCCACTCTCAAATCTAAAACACACACACATTTATATTGCGGTGGGAATAAAATTATAATATTTATGATCCTCCCTAAAACATGTCATGAACATATTGATGAATCATACTAAATCCATGGTGAATTATTAGTGAAAACAACATGTTAGCCAAAGAGGGACATCAGAGTTTCCCATCTCACCAAGGTTCACTCACCAAATATCACACAAAATTAGGTAAAACAAAACTGAAGAAAAATATAAATAAAGGTACCATGAACTATATTATACACTATACTAGTCACCCTAACTTCCAATATCACACATATCAGATCACCCATCCCCTCCACCAGTCATACCACTCTTCTATATAATCACATCATCTTCATATACATGTAATCGAATCTAAAACCACACTTTACAACCACATCACCATCATATATCCATAATCATATTTTAAACTGAAGTTCCATTACAACCCATGAAAATACACGAAATACCGTAATCTATTATAGTCCATGTATAAATAAACATTTATGAAATGTAAGCCATCACTGCTTGGATAAATGTATACCCTAAATATTTAAACAGTAATTGTCTGTGTATACATGTATATCATAACTGTGATCCAGTAAATTTAATATGTGTAAATATTATATAATGACAATAATTTATATCCCATATATACCCACATATCACTCTACATCTAGATGAGGGAGAGAGAGAGTGGTGTTGCGGGAGTTTCCACCCCCCATTATCCTCGAAAACCAAGATATTAGGATAATAACCAAAGAATAACATAATGTATGGGTGTTCTTCATTTTATCTGACTCAGGTTGTAGAGCATAAAATATGAAAAAAAAACTTTAAAAATGTATATATTATCAATCAAGCATTCTAAGAGAAATCATCGAATATATGAATCAAAATATAATTAATATCTCGCATCACAACCCATCTACCAGCACTAACATCTGGGAAGCTACTAATATCTTATGAACAAAACAAGAAACGTGTTCATCACCATTAGTCATCATGTATTATTAACCCATTAAAAACAATTTAAAATATCCCCTATTCTATTCTAAATTAATATTCATGTTGATAATCAAAATACATGGTGTGTTTCATCAATATTCTAAACATATTACACTTATTAATCAACTATGTCTTTGTTAAACCATCATAAATGATCCCCATTAATAATCTTTGATGGTATTTTACCATTAGAAAATTTTGGGTGCAAATACACAACTACCATGACATAAGTATAAGTATTTCCATTGATTGTGAAAGAAAATAACATCAATAAAATTAGTAATGAATTTATAATCAAAACCTCTATCTCAATACATAACAAATAAAATTTATTCATCACAAGTTCAAATTAACCACGCCACCCCACAATCAACCACCCCATCTATAACCTCTAAAACATCAAAAACAGTCCAAAACATGGAATATAATCTAACCACACCAAGCCAAAATTAAAAATCATAGAAACAGAACAAGTAATATATATATATATATATATTGTATGAAGAACTAATCATATGAGTAAAATATGAGTATCAATAATCATTATGCATAGCTTCATCAAAACCCCACAAGCCTACATCAAAAAATCACTGAACATAGTCAATCACCATTATTATATAAATAAAACATCATATTTTCATACAATGTTAATTAATTAAATTTTTTTAATAGGTTTTAGAAAATAAAAAATACCAAATATAACAACAACTAATAAAAACATTAAGAATCAAATATTATTCAAAATGTAATTCCCTTTCATATAATGTAATCTAATGAAGGAATTACTATTATAATAAATTATTTTTGATTGATCCCCTTGTCTTAACATATTTTAGTTGTTTATATGTTTCATAGAATAAATATATGTAAAGGAACTATTTAAACTACAACAATAGGCATTTACACTAGCAAAAAAATTTCATGAGGCAATAATTGAAATAAAATCAAAAATTCAGATCAATTTATACAACCATCCTACCCAATTCGATGAATTTTTTGTTCATTATCTTTGTCATGTAGATTACGACTAATAACCCATTGAACACTAAATTATGTTAATACCGCACTTATGCATATTATAAATGGATAATTATAGAATCCCTTAACATCATCAATTCTTCAAGAAATACAGTGAAATTATGGAAGAATCCAATTATCAAAATAAAACAAATATAAAATAATCAACAAGATGATATATTAACTATATTTCCTAGTTAAAATATAAACAAAACTGAAGAAACATAAATTATATAATTTCCAATGGAAGAAGAATGTAATATAAGAATAAATAATATATAATGGGATATAAGAGGGTACTATTGATCATAAAATACAAATACCCAAGAATAAATTGGTTTAAATCCTTTTTAGAGATTTATAGTGGTCACGAAGAATGGTCTAAGGTTGAAAAGAGTTTACCTGAGAAGACTAAAAGGCTAACAAAAGAAAATCCTAACCCCTTTTTATATAGAAAATATGACTAACACCTACCATGGCATGTACACTTCAAAATAAGATATGATGGTCCTAGCAAAAGACAGATTCAAAACTCTAGATTTTCAAAATGACACATCCCACCCTATCAGCATCTATTTTGAAAATTTAAAACATGTGTGATGTATCAAATTTCATATTGGTTATTGAAACTACTATTATAGCCATTGATGTTAGAAACTGTGAAGAACAATTATATCATATAGTAACTATCCTCACTATTTTTAATAAACATAGAAAAACCCAATATTAAAAAAGAAAATATAAAACTAAAGATTAACACCAATAAAACTACTAAAATCATTGTTTCTCTCTTTACTATTTCCTAGGGGTATTTTATATTAAACTATCAGGAACCCCACACAATAAAATGACCATCACTATGAGGTTTTAAGATCCTCAAATAATATTACAATATGAAAAATTGATTATTATTTTAGAATAAATTAAAAATCATGTAAGATTAAACTATATATGATAAAATTAAAACCATTTAAGATTATTCCATCTTCACAAAATTCATAGAATATCACCATGAAGTTTCCCCACCACTCCCGTCTATAAAAATTTTACACACCACCCAATTTTACATTGGGACTTCACGAAAATTTCTTATAAAACTTCACCCTTTACTATAGATCTCCCAAAATGAATATGGTAATTTAGAATACTAGCACACCCAAAATGGCCAAAATCTCACAAAATGGGATGTCTACACCTTGGTTACAACATGTATAAAAATAATCAACACTACATGGCTTTAACATTGAAATTAATTATACTACAACATCCCAAATTGAAATTTTCATCCTTATAGGTCCAATACACAACTTTATACATCCATTACTCCTTAAAACATCCTATTATTATCATTAAAGCCTAGGAAAACACAACATAAAGTACTATAAAATTAGATGATGCAATATGTATCATTGATAAATGTACATTATTAATTTATATACATTAATAATAATCTCTAATTGAGATAAAAATATACATACTCATATATCAGATGATATAGTGTCACCAGGAAAAAAAGTTATTCCAATTGATATGTATGTTGTAAAGGTACAGAAATTTCTGATCTAACAATTTCGCGTTTTGGTAATTTTTTCCATAAGGATTAAAATGTTATTTTGACCTAGTAAAAGAAACTAGAAAAATATTATAATTGTTTTTATGATCTTAGAATGGGATTTTTACCCTTGGATTGATTGTTAGAATATATAAAAACTGTTTTGTTCCTTGGAACAATCAATAATGTAAATATTATTTATTTAAAACTCCACACAAATGTTTTTATGATTTTAATTAAGATATTTATTATGCATAAGAATTAAATCCAATAAAATTACATTATCCCATCATTTTTCTCAAAATTAATCATTTAACATAGTGTTTATGTTTAGTAATATTCGAAGGATTTTTAATTTCATTGAAAAATATTAGAAATAATTAATAAATATAAAAATAAATTATGTGTCATACATTATGATTTTACTCTATTGAACTGCTACAAGGAATTACATTCAATCTATTATATAATTCTCAAGATGTTATAATTAATTTAACACTGGTATAATTTTATATGTGGCATTAGGATCAATATGGACATAAAGTACACTGTTGATCATGTAGTCACTCTCAGAGTGGTGGGGAGGAAAATGCATGGCCTTTTTCACTAGATTCTTCTCTCTATTATTTTATATTCCTAAAATTAAAACCTATGTAATGGTTAATATGTATGTATATGATTTTTCATTCCAAAAATACACCATTATGTCAAAACCATAAATAGAAAAAAGATAACAATGAAAACTATTCTTTCAAAGTTAGATCCTAATATGTTTGTTTACATATTTTTGTGTTTAGATTGAATATGAGAGATCAATTCTTAGTAATTAATTATAATTTTTATAACAAGATGTAAATTTTACATACAAGAATAAACACTCATAATGTATTGAATGGAATGACCCATAACCCATGTACGAAGGTATCATCCTTGACCTAAATATATCTATTCATATCATGTGGTCTCTCAATAACAATCTATATCTAGAAATGTTACTTTAATCAAGATCTTTCCAACATATATTTTTTATCCAACTTCCTCTATAGATTAAGATCATCAACATACTCATGGATTTTGATTCTTCATTAATGACAGATATTCTTCCTTAGTAACATGTCCTTTACGAAAAATATGTCTTCTAATATAGAAAAATACACATTATTGTTGTTGTATTAACTCCAACTCATAATGATTATTGAAAATATTCATGAAAATAAATCATGTTGTCTACTCCCACATTAATCTGGATCATCAACATACTAAATATATACATCAATGAATAAAATACATTGATAATTACTTATATAAATTATACTTAAAAATCATATTCTCTATTATAGGGATCTCATAAGACAATTGATCAGCAAGTCTTCTCTTTATTTTTCTTTGCTCATTAATCCTATTTGATAGAAATGATCTTCTCATTATAATATCATTGGATTATCTCTCTTTGTTACATAGTGTATGAATGCAATATCAATTTCCCTAAACATCACAGTTTTTTATCTTCTTTGTTTTATACTCAAATTAAAATGGATATATTTCCAATATTTGTGTATGGAAAACTCCTTCAATCTCAACCACGTGATATTATAATTTGAACTAGTCAATAATATTCTCAATAAACCCTCCAGATCTATATTCTCATTCAATACCATTGAAATATGTATTCATTTAATACTTTAAGAGACTAAAATTTCCTTCTTCAAAATTTCCTCACAATCAACAAGAATTCAATCCCACATCTACATGATAACATACAAATAACATTTTTGTTCATCATATCCTTTATACAATAAGTGAAATCTCACTTTTACCTTGATCATAGTGGGTTTACATGGATTATCCCATCAAAACATGAATTTGACTAATGATTCATATCCCAGTACTGTACCATAATTTCTTGAAATCTCATTATAGTGTGAAGATATCGTAAAATACTCTCTTAATCATGCATTATATCATGAATATTTCTTTACTGAATGGAATCCCACAACACAGGATAACCTTATTAATCAATTTTTATCTCCATTAATTATCCTAAAGTATTATCTTTAATCAGGACTTGAAAAAAACATAATGATATTTAATACATTAATTTCAATAAATCATCATCATATTTTAATCTCTAGTAAACATTATTTTTCACTAACCTTTTACACTTACATACAAATTTGTTATATTTAAATATCACATAAGCGATTTCCTTTTTATTTTTTTCTTAAATGATTTCCCTTGTATAATATTTAAAATATCCTTATGTATTATGAATGTATTTAAATTTTTCATTACACTCACATATTTTCTCCAACTAGTGTTTCTTACTTGAGTATTTTGTTACTCTTATGTATCATGTATGGATTTTATGTATAATTTTACATATCACAATTTGTTTTTCTGAAAACCATTTTATTTTAAATATAATTTTCTTAATTTTTAAATTTTATTCCTCTACAACCTGTAAGAATCCTTATATATAAATAAGAGGGACCATTACATAATTTTTTACCTTAAAAATTTCTTTAAAATTTTTAACATAAATAACTTATCTTAAAGATTTTCAACTCAACATAAAATATTTTTAGGATGTTTCCATCCACCATAGATTATCTAAAAATACCATATATGTATTTAGGAATTTATTAGAATTTACTGAAATATATTGAACCTAATTTACAAAACCATGTAGAATTTGATTACTCAATTTTAGTCTTTCCATGAAATATCATTTCCTCAACCACATATTTCATTTAGGACACAATAATTCTTTAAAAATAATTATTACATCATATATAAATATGTATAACACCTTTCTTATCAAATATAATCTATATTAGTTTAATCCAATCATCATCTATGTCGATTCCCATATATTGTGGTTGGATTAATACTTGATAATCCATGGATGGATTCCCATATTTCTAGAAAGACTTAGTGAATTTCTCAATAAACCAACTCTAGAATAAAACCTCTTAGCTTCATCACGTTTCATATGATAGATATATCTCCATTATTCCGTCAATAATTTTAATTGATTCATTATTTTATAACATCTACAATCATCAGATGTGTGATGTACGAATCCTCACAAATGTTTCTCTCAACATATTCCTCTAGTAATTACTTCTAACATAATTCTATTTCCAAACAAAAAAAATTGTATTTGATAGTGATCCAGTCATCAACCATTCATAACATGTCATGAATATACAAAGATATCACTAAAACAATCATTAGATATTCATGAAGGTTCTCTTACCTCATTGAATTTATCATAGGAGCACTCATTCTTTCACATTATATAGAGAGAAAAATTCTTCAACATTATGGGAATCATAATAATGGAACCTCTAAATCATGTATAATGGTAGATATTAATTAACACATCTCATAGAAAATCTATTTGTAACTCAAATGTATTCACACAATTGTGTTCTTAATCCATCACCCACTACATTGTGATAGTAAAATTTTTCATGAAAACAAATAAAATCATCAACATACACCAAACTCTTAAACAAACCCTATTATATTTTTGTTTAATAACCTTTACTACCTCACATAAAGAAATATATATATTTATTAAGTAGTTATCCTTTTCTCTCCCTTTATTGAAAATATATAATGAGACTAAATAATAAGGGAAGTCTATACTCATTTCATATTTCATATTTTTACTAAAATATCATCTTCTCATAATTTTTGAAGGTAAAATATGTATCAATTGATTGAAGGGTGGAATCAAACTTCTATTAATAAATATTACTTAAATTAAACAACTATATGTCTATATAAGAAATTATCAATGTATAAAATGGGGGTAATTAACTAAAAAATCATGGCCATCCTAAACTCTTCAGTATGTGATACAAACTAAGATTTCTCTACATAGATATTGTTCATATAGATTTACAAATAAACATCAACAATCAAATTAAAAAAACATTTAAATGATTCGGTTGTGATAATTTTTATGCTTCTTTTGTTAATTTTGGAACTATAAGTAATTTATTCATGTTTTTAATTTCAAATATATTTTTTGAGAGTCTAGAGAATGAATTTAAATAAATTTTAGAAATATAAATTTGGTTCTAAAGCATGGATGTTATTTTTTAGTGTTCTTGAAATATAAATATTATTCCATTCCATAGGGATACTGACCACATAATGGTTATGTTTAATGAGTTTAAAAATGGGAATAGCCTAAGGCTAGCTTACTGAAGTAATAGAGGCCCAAAGTCAAGAGGCGAAGACTTTTAGTGCATTAGGAATTGAAGAAGAGAAGCAAGGATCTCATCATGGGTTCGGTGAAATAAAGAACAACAATGAAGGTTTTCATCCTGGAGAAATGTATTTTTTTGGGGTAGTTCTTGTGAGCGGGCATGGTACATGATGGTATTAGAGGATATATTATGATGAAATTATTGAATATATGATATTGAATGGTGATGAGTGATAATATTAAAGACCATTTAAGATAAATATGGAATAAAAATATTGTTTAACTTGGATTTGATAATTCTAGATGTTATAATTAGATAATCAAGTAGAAAGCCTATTTTTAATTTATGTTATTTAACTTTGATTGTATCTTTAAAGAGTGACCTATGAGTCAATTTCATAATTATATACCTATTGAATGGATTGAGTGAAAGAGAGGAATAGGTCTTGGACCTTTTTGGGGAAGTTAACTCTTTCTAATGTTGTAATACATAAAACTAAAGTACTAAAAAATCAAAAGATAAACACATCGTTAATAATTTTAAATTGGAATAGTCTTTTATAAAAGAATCAAGTAAAAATAGAGTTTTATTTCTATTTATATTTTTATATTTAATTGTGATTAAATATCATTTTCATTCTATATATGGTGAATGAATACAGGATCCAATTATATCTAAAGATAAATAGTAATTTTATCTCACTAATTCACCCTCCCTCAATTGGGTATAGAGTGGGACCATGGTAGAATAATTGGTTAAATATATAGTATTTATTTATTGAATTTATTGATACATTAATTCAGTTATGGGGAACACAGTGAACATATATGTAGTTCCATTATTTGTTACAGGAAATTAATATATATACAAGAATAGGATAATATCTCATCTATGGTATCTTAGGATAAATTTTTATTCAATTAAAGTTTATCAGATACAAGTATGTGATCCCATAAAAATAACAATAATAAAAAATGACAAAATTTTGGTGAATTATGATTATAATTCTCAAAATATATGGTTTACAGAAGAATCTACAGTTTAGGAAATATTTGGACAATGTTTTGAAATAAATCAAATATTTAGTTACAAGATCATTTAATGAAATTCTTAATGGCCAATTCCAAATATAATAGGTATAATTGTTGTTGGTTGTGATTTTTAAACCACAAACACATGTTATAGGAATAAGAATATAATTGTGATGAAAAATAATGAATGAAACTATTAAAAACTATGAAATGTTCCACAACCGAGGAATTATACAAATATTAGGGATATATGGAGAGGAGAAAACAATTCTATTGGACTCAAAAAAAAAATATTTGGAAAAAAATATTCATTTTAGGGGGAATTATTTATTTTATTATTGCACTAATTTATCAAACATGTATATAATGAAAAAAATTATGTAAAGTGAAGAGAAAGAGAATCTTATTAAAGAAAATGGAAATATTATACATGAAAATTTAATTTAATGTAATTAATAAATTATTATATCCTCTTGAAGAAGAAGAAGGATTTAAACTCATGGATTATAATGAAAAAAATCTTATGTGACCATCAAAAGTCTTGAATCATTTGGGATTCTCATTGATGGAAGATAAGATGACTGAGAACAGTGCTTTTTATAATATTTTATTATAATTAATAAAAAATATTTCTACCTGGATTCTAAATAGGGGGTTTTTGTGTCATAATATAAGTTATGGGAATTTTTGGAAATTATTATCTAGTGATTCTGTTGAATATTTTTTTTAAATAATAGAACTTAAAGATTAAAATAAGTTTACAGACTCAATTTTTGTGTTATGAAATGAAGAATATGGATATTCATTTTACTAAAGGACTAAATAATAATTCATTGAGAATATGTAGGCTTTAAGACTCAATATTTTATGTCACATTTTAATTGATAAACATAGAATTAAAATATATTAAATATTTTATGAGATCATGGAGAACTAATGGTAATTTATATCAGGTTTATATCCTGAAAAATACATTTCTATTATAAGTGTGAGAAACAAATAGATTATGGAATCAATAACTATTCCATGTAAACCAATAAATCATAGATAAAATTCAAAAATCTAGATTAGTAGTGGATTTTTTTAATGTAAATGTATCTCATGTAAATATTTGTGAAGCCTATATTTGAATAAATACGGTTCGAAATCCACATCCTACATAGAAGAAGATAGAATTATTTTTACTGATTTTTAGTCACACTTATGTGGGTAGTATAATTGGTAAAGTAAGAACCTAGGGTTAGAGGGTTATCAACCTTTTTTGGATAATTATATTGGGATAGATAATGAGGTATTTATAAATTCTAAAATTGATGTGTGGGATTAAATAAAAATGATTCAAAGAAGGGAACAATGAAACTGGGAGAAATATGAAAATTGAGAGATAAGGCAACAGAATGTAGTACACATCTAATGAGGTTGAAATTTTTTGAAAATCATGGTCTTAAAATATAATTGCCTCTATTGATAACCCCTCAATGTGTTGAGGTTTTATATATAATAAATCACATTTTTGTTAGTATAGAAACAATTGTGTCGATAGATAGTGTCATCTCACACCACTACTACAATGAAGCAGTTCAAGTGGGAATTTATACTCAATAAAGATAATTATATAGTTTATGGGTAGATAATATTCCATAATAGAGGTCTTATATAAGGAAACCATATTTCAAAAATAATAGGTTATTTTGAAGAATGTGTTTCAACACTTGTAATGAAGGAAATGACAGGACACATATTTATATGGAAAATGAAAGCATCGGCTTAGTATACGTAATAAATAGAAAGAAATACATATTTAAATAAACTTATAAAAAAATATTTATTATAGTGATGTAAAATTGGTAGAGAAATTTGAAAAATATGATTCTATAATTTTTGTTTCCATGGAAGTCTTTGAATAAGGATAAAGAACTAATATATATTTGGTAAAACAATCAAGATGTTCATGTTGATGATGATTCATATATTAAAATTACTTATCAATAATATGAATTAGTTAGTCAAAATCTCACTCAATTGATAAATAAGACATATTGAGTAAATACATGTAATATTATTAAAGCCAAATATACTTGATAATCTTCATTAAAATGAAAAAATATAGTAAATTTCTATATTATTTAAGATTGAAATAACATTATTTGAGGATGTAATATAGGAGGAACCATGGGTTAACTGCATAAATGAGTAATTAGATAAAATTTATAAAAATTGGATTTTAATGATTATGGGGAGATGATAAAACTATAATGTGATTAGTTAAAAGTCAATCTTTAATAATATATTGTATTAAAATTGAGATGTATTTTTTAATAAGGAAAGAGTGGTGTGAAAGGGATATTAATATGTTTACGATATTAATATTTAAAAGTCTTCTTCAATGGTCATGAGAATTAAATAAGTTATATTATACCAATTAGGGTCTATCTATAAAATGTTCAATGTATTTTAGATGGATCTAATGATCAAATTTCACAATATTATCTTGAATAAAGTGGTATATATCAATGAAATTGTACTATATTTTAATAGAAATTATGATTCAAAAGTTAGAATGATTAGATGATAATTGTATTCCCTAAATAAAGAACCTCATTTCTAGTATGAAAATATTGATACATTCATAAGGTTTGTGGTGTTAATAATAGGAGGGGTTGATCAAAATACAAATATGACATTATATGAAGAAGGCTAGTTAAATGTATTGGCTATTTTATATGATATTATATTTGGGGAAAATATGAAAAATTATGTTGAAAATATTTCAAAATTGTTGTTTTTTAGTTTAATTTACAATGATGAAAAAATTGACACATATTCTTGGGAAATAAGTTTATAAAGATTATGGGATGTCATTTATTTTATAGTTTATATATGTAAATCATGTCTTACATAAATTTAAAAGGTATGAGTTCAATCTTGTCTCCACACCGATAATATTTGGAATAAAACGTTGTAATAATGAGTATTTTGGAGTGTGGATTCCATGTTATATATAAGAATCATTAGTATTTGTCTCTATTTTACTACAAAATTAATTTTTTGTCATATTATAATATTGATTGGGATGTTGACAGTGAGAAATAAATTTCAAAAATAGGTGGAGCTTTTTTTATTGGAAATAATTGTTTTAGTTTTCTATGTAATGATAATTATTTTTTTTCATTAATAATAGTTGAGAAATAACAAATTTTAGTCACTAAAAAATATACACTTGTTTATTTCGGATGAAGTTTTTTATGAAATTAGTGAATAAGTGTGACAACCAAGAGTGATTCCATGTGAATATTTAATATAAGAATAAATTACATTCAGAAATAGACCACAAATAATATATAAATTAGGTATCATTTTATAATGTATTAGGTTGAAAAAACTATTTTGAAGATGAAATTTTTTTATCCCAAAAAAAATTGGATGATATTTTTCCAAATCTTTTAGCCTGTTATTTGTATATGAGGCATATGATGAACCTCACAGTTAAACCAATCTATTTAAACCAAAGTGGTTTGAATTTCCCTTTTTCCCATTTTAATTATTTATATATTAGGATTTTTTCTAGATTTATACATTTTATTTGGTGTAAAATATTTAGGGATATACTATCCATGTGGTTTTTACAATGGTAAAAGAATAATCTGAGAATCATTGATAATGTTTTTTCATGTAATACCTAATCTTGATTTCTACACCAATGTTTCTCTCATGTGGGATAGGGGATATTATTTATCTTTGGTTTATTTGTTTATAAATCATTTTAAGTTTTTATAAACAGATAAATTATATTATTATAGGAGTCGTGAGTATCAAGAACCAATTATCTAAACACGAGTATTATAGAATTTTGGAATGGTGTTTTTGTAAAGTGTGTATTTAAAAAAATGATAAGGGGGAGAATGAAAGAACAAAATGTATTTGGTGATTTGACTATTTATCTATTCATATTTGTTTAGTTGTATTTTGAATGACATTGAAGAATGCTTGTTGATTTTAATGTTTTTTCTGAGACATGGATTATAAATTCCAAATTCCTAGAAATGGGATGAGGATTACAAACAATCGTAACACTAACCACACTATGGTTATGTTTTGAGAGTAAAAAAGGGTTGATTCCAATTCTATCACACTGAAGAATCTAATTAAATGGATAACATCAGCAAATATTGATAGTGGTTTGGCTAGGGTAGTAAAGAAGTATGAATACCATCATGGGTCAGTTCTATGTGATAATACGATCCATAGTTATGAGATGCATCATGTAGTAGTGTGCCAGTGAGGATATACATCAGTGAGGGAGACATAGTTTGGATTGTTACCTCAATGAGACAGTGGGAGGTGATAGCACATTGAGAGTATTAAATGAGATTTCTCACAAAGCCATGTCTAATTTGGTATTCAGCTAAAATAGGTTACACCACAAGATTGGTGGTTATGTCCTATAGGTTATCAATCTATTTTTCATATCACTAGGTTTTTGAGGGTTCACACATCATAGAGATTATAGTTCACGATAATTAGATAAATGATCAAAGGTAAGTGATGAATATAATATCCTATAATTTTCCCTTCAATGTGAAGTGTTTTTTTTTCAAAGTGTCAAGGAATGATATATTTAGAGTCTGAAGAAATCCACATTTTTTGTTGTAGGCAATACCCAATATATAGTGGAATGAATTTCATCCACAATGTAGAATTAATTTGTTTTGTAGACAGTTTATTTATGGTAGTGTGATTGTAGGGGTTTTTACAGAGTCTATAAGACATTGTATCATCACAGTTTCTTACACACCCAAACATGTATTGAAGATGAAAAATAGTTATTCATAACTAAAACATGACACCTTAGAGAAGGATGTATTGTTGTGATTTATGGTTTCTAAAGGATTAAAATTAAAATGATGATATGATTATATCTTGGGGATATGTGGGATATATAAAAAACATAAATAAACAAATACAAATTCTATTGTGTATATTCATCTAGAATGAAATACAATGGTAGGATTTAAAAAAAGAATCTAATTGAACATTTAATTTAAAATTTGAAATTGAAACATTATTAATAAAAAAAATTGGTCATTAAATAATAGAGTATCACACACCGAATATAGAAAAGTGTGACATTGAAGATCAGTGATCAGAAGATCTATTATAACGAAATTACTAAATATTTTAAATTTATTGATAATTATTGAGAATATTGAACTCAAATGAATATTACAATTGAAATAATATTATATTGTTAATATCTCTAATAAATTAAGAAAATAATAATTGATCATCATGGATAACATCCATATTTTGTCCCATTATTTATTTATGATTAAAATATTTTAAGACTAGACTATGTGTTAATTTCCTCATTATATCACTCTTGAATCTATTTATCATGTGAGAGGAACACGTTGTGGAGTATGGGGTAGAAATAAGCTCTTCCTAATGTTATAATCACATACTAGTGATGTAGTGTTTATGTCACATGTCAACTCATTTTTGATATGTGACACATATATTATATTTATTGATGTGAACCATTTAAAAATATTGTGTTATTTCTCTTTATAATTTAATTTCTAGTGACTAAAAATTAGATTCAAGTTTCAATTTCCAACACAATGGAAAAAATAAAACTTAATCTAAAGTGAATAATAGTTTCTTCACCCTAATACACCCCAATCATAGGGTATACAGTGGTACTAGTGTACAATAAATACCATTCAGATCTATTATTTCCTCCTTAATAATCAAATTTGATTCAATAAAAAAGGGATAGGAACATGTTTATCATACCATAACCACATTTTTAATGTATTTATAGATATTTAGATTTATATAAAAAATAATTCATTCTGGATGTAATCTCACCTCATCTCCCCATCACAAGATATATTCTATCCTTATTCATTCTGTATAGTTTCCATTATAATATACTCCAGTCATATCCTCTATGATGTATCATGAAATTTTTCAAGGATTCATTAGTTAAATCATTCTCTAGAGGACTAGTAATCTAGATATAATGTATTCACAACTTTTATCATACTCTAATTACACGTGAATATCCTAATAATTTCCATCATGAAAATTCTAAAACAACTAAAATGAGATTATGGTGTGAGTACCTTTTATTCTTAATAACATAATAATGTCTAAGTATGATTTCCCATACAACAAAAATCATTTTTTCTCAACTCCATTTTTTATAAATCATCCTTCTTGCACCACCTTTTATTTTCTAGACGTGAATTTCATAAGGAAACACGATATTGTTTAGTCTTTTTTATAATGAAAAGAATTTTTTACCTTAAATAGTTAATAAATTTCACCACTTTTGAATAATACATTTTATTCCCCCCCCCCATCCAACAGTTCAATAAATATGATCATATAGTCCTTAGTAACATGCCCATCATTATCATTATGTAAATACTCATATTTTGTGATAGTATTCTTGGAAATTAGAATCATGGTTGATTTTTCTTTATTTCACAAAAACTATTTCTATCCTGATATACATATTATGAATGTTTTAGGTGTATGAACACATTATTTTTACATTATAGATAGCTTCTCAAGAATCCTTATATAACCCTTCTATGGAATCCTCTAATGAAATTCAGATTATTCATTATATATATCTTCCACCAATCATATCCAATTATTCTTTTATAGTTTTGATTCTCCTTCATTTTTATGCTTTTCTCATTTTCAATTAATCTTCATGTATTTCATGAAATGGTTGACATTGTAATTTAAAGGAGGGCTCTCAAATAAGATGTATAAATCGTTACTAATCTCTTTAAAATTTATATATCATATTAAATCCTATAAACATGTTCTATCCATTATAAACTGATAAATATAGTATCGTAAATATATTTATATTTCATTCTAATGAATTTTAAACAATTTAAACCCTCTTCTCAATCAAATGGGAGATGAAATTATCGTTTGTGGGTACTTGTGGACTACCGCCTCCTTATAGAAAAATGAATTATTTACCATTACCATAATTAATGGATGGTTATTATATTATATGTAATGTATATTCATGATTTTTAAGATATAATAATGGTTTTTAATGGTAAATTATTGTTTACAATTTATTCATTGTCTCTATTAAAAATTAGAATCAACACTTGTGTGTATGGACAGACTGCAATATCCACATAGTGATGTAATTCATTTTCATCACCACTTTATGTGAGTGGATTTAAATATCTATGTAATTAATATATATTATATGTATATCATTATTAACATAATTGATATTAAGGATCCATAATAAAAAAATTATGACCATAACCACTGTACAAAATGTTATAATAAAAATGAAGTATTTAATACCGGGAATGATAATGATAATGAGAGATTGTTAATGAACAGGTAATAAGATATTTTAATTAAACCATTAACACTACTATAGATAGTAAAATGGTTTTGTAATAGATTGATAAAAAATCTAATATACATGATCAAAGAGTGCTTATGAATCAAGATGGACTTGAGGTTTGGGTTTAATGTTACAATCCAATTTTTAACAATATTGTTTATGATCAATTTTATAATGATGAATTTATATGATATCTCTCTCCCAAATATTATGTATTTAATTCTAAAATTCTTATATATATATATTATATTTTTTTCCATTCATTTTCCTATATGTAATTATTCAAAATACCAAAAGGATATTTTTATGGAAAATAGAAAACATTTCTCTCTTAAATCAAAAATACATTCTTCCATATTCATATTTTTATTAAAAATATTTAAATATTGTTTTTAATATGATAAAATAATTTTTTAAATTCATTTATTAGAATTTTTTTCTTTATAAAAAAAAGTAGATGTATATTCTTATCATTTTCTTAAATGAGGATCTTTTGAAATTTTACCAAAAATTAAAAACTATTTATTGTTTTATCAAGACAAGAATGAACAAATTTCCCTCCCATTAGGACTAATCATTTTGTAGATATATTTTTAAAAGTTTAAATGTTCGTTTTCAAAGAAAACTTTTTCTTAAATATTTTTTGAAATTTTTCAGATTTTAAATAATTGATTTCAAAATGAAATTGTGATTTTCCTCAATAAATGTTTTAGTAATATATTAAATTTATTTTCATATACAACAACCCCCTTTGATTACAATTATTAATTAAAATGGATATTATCCAATGTTATGATATTTATTATTTATTTAGATATTTTATGATTAAAATGATGAAATTAATATGAAACACATATCTTTTCTACAAGATATTATATGAGGATATGGTTAATGATTTATGATCATACAACACACATATATTTTATTTTCATTATGTGATATGTGGGTCGAGAATTATATATCCCTTCAATTCATTGGGAAAGGATAGATATCTCATTAGATAATAAATACCAGAATAGTGAGTGAATCTAGATTATTTGGGGATTTTATCCCATAATATATTCAATGGAGTGAACCATGAATAAGGAAATGTCAGAATGGGGAGTGAAACCAATCCAATATTATAATCATATTAGTGAGACCAAAGGAATGTAATGATTTAATATGATTATTTTTAATCAAAAAACTTATTCATTATTTTTATATTATTTTCTCTTGTATTATTATAGAATATTGATGATTTAATACTCTTGTGTATTATATTTGTTTTGAAAAAACAATCACCATGTTTCTTGATTTAATATATTTGACTGATTAGGTATGCTTACTATACGTCATGATCATCTTCTCATACCATTATTATTTTCATATACTCTAACATTACCATTATTTGATACTTCTTATTCTTAACCTTTTCGAACATTTATGATCACCCATTCTTATGTTTCCCTACCTTGATTATAAATAAAGTATCTATGTATGATATGTCTAATAGGGGTGTTAGTTGTGATTAACATAATGTGAAATGATAATGATATTTTATATACTGGTATTTTATTTTTCCTTGTTACCAAAGTCATTAAAAATTTATTATCTTATCATCGATCATGTGTATATGTAATGAATACCCATCTAGTAATATTTAATATTTATGTATGTATATTTGGGATGATGTAGTTGGTATCAAAGCATGGGTCGGTTATTTTTTTAAATATGAATAGAAAATATTAGTATAAACCATTATGATAAAAATAAGTATATGAGAACATCAAAATTTATTGTAAACAATGTATTGTGGTTTTACATCTATTAAATCCATTTCAAAATATTATAAGTACATATGGTTTTTGAAAAGATGCATATAGGGGTAATCACACCGAATGTATTGGTTGAGTATATCTGGACAATCATTTTGGTGAAAAATGAATGGGCCCTTATAACACACCTGGTTATACATTCTCTAGGGATATTATAGGATTAATTAATATTTTCATCATGATACCTTAGGAAGGATTTCAGTGGTGACTATGGAAAACCTAGATTAATCTGAAGGTATAATAAATTGAAAACAAGGTGTATATATTTAGACACCATAGGAATGATTTTTTATAGATATTTTATTTCCGATTAGGTTGATTGTTTCTCACACTATTATATTTTGTTTTAATAAATGGAAGGAATAATGATGAATCATTTCGATGATGAATGTTTTTTAAAATGTAATGATTGTTATTATGAATAGAAAAAATTTGAGATCGTTTGTGAAATCTGGTGATCCTTCCTCTGAAGGAATTATTTCATCCAATTGAATATTAATTAGATGAATATATTTTTTATGACAATAACATAGATATATATATTAAAATCTTCATTGATTATTGAGAACATAATAATATAGAAATCAATAATAAGTATCATCTACCGTAAATTAATGAATTTTAATCAATTATAGGGAGATAAATATTTTTCCAAGATTTATCATAGTTCTGGATACTATCGGTAAAGGTTAAAAATTCAAGACATAACCAATATTGTTTTTTATATGAGGTATGGACACTATGAATTTATAGTAATCTAATTTAGTCTTAATAATATTTCCACTAAATCTATGGATTTAATGAATATATACTTTAGATATTATATTGACCAGTTAGTGGTACTCTTTATATATGGTATTATTATATATTATATGATAATGGAAGATAATGAATATCCCTTGATGATTTTACTAAATACCCTAATGAGATAATTTATATTAAATTTAACAATTTAAAAGTTTGGATGCAAAAATATTCAATAATGGGTCACATAATATGAAGTGAGGTAATATAGGTGGATCCATCAATGATGGATCTTATTTAACAATTCACCATACCAACAACTATGGCTATGATCTATTGTTTTCGTGGATTTTTTGGATATTATTGGATATTTTTTAATTATTTATAATGGATATCTAATTTACTCTCCACGTAATCTTGAAAGGGTGTTAAGTTTATTTGGACTAATTAATTTAATATTGACTCAAGGAACTAAATTCATTGTTGGTCATTTCACCAGTGATGACACTACCCTTCAGTGGGGAAAGGTTTATGACTTATATTAATGCATCAAAGAAGATTTTGGGATTTTTTATTATGAAAATATATATAGTGATATGTTATTCCTCAAACTAATTAATCATTCTTGAGTAAAATTTATCGACGGATGATTTGGAGTTAACATAGATAATATTTTCATTAATGTTATAAATGAATTATATTTATAGATATAGGTGTGTCATATGTATTGATCATAAAATATTAAATTATATATTCACCTATAAAGAGTATAATATTCACAAGAAAATATTGTTGGAGTTGATTCCGGATTATGAATGATCAATAGATTAAATACATTGGAAATAGGTCAAGGTGGAAAATGCTGTAAGGGAAAAATGATCATGCAAGATTATTAAATATATGGATAATAAAAGATCTAATGTTTATATATTTTAAAAAGTATAGACCTTGAAAGATAGATGTATGGGAGAAATATTATCATTATAAAATTAGTGTTCAACCATCTAACCATGTAAAGATTAAAGAACTGTAAAAAGGATGATGTAGAGATACACTATAAGGTGAGAAATGTTCTAGATTGAACCTTGATTATAATGGAATGATAAGGATCAAGATCCATGTTTTTGAACCATCCGTATCATATTTTACAAAATAGATATTCAAATAATCTCATGGATCATTATTCTTTATGCATACAAGAAGTATGGGGATGTATTGAGATCTTAAAGAGTATTGTTGGTGGGGGATATAGAAGATAGATAATGCACCCGATGTATATTGGTACATGGTATAATAAAATTTTAAGGTTGAGAGATAATGTTCTAACTTAATTTAACAACCATTACTCATACCAAAATGAAAATTAGAACACATCACAACAGATTTCATCATCTGACTCTGCAAAATTAAGAAAGGATATAATGTTATTGGGTTATATTCAATAACCATACAATGTATGAAAAAGTCATTACTATTATATAAGAATTTCCCATTAATTTAAATTTTATGATATACATTAAAAAATTTGTATGGCTTCATATAGTATCATGTTTTATTTTATCAGATTGAGATCCTAGGTTTATCTTTATGTTGTAGAAGGTTATTTAGCAAGAACAAGGTAAATAGTTGTGTTGTAGTAATTCTTTTCCTCCTTATAAATATGGTTTGACTGATAGGATAATTCAAACCATGGAGGATATTTTGAGATAGTATTTTCAATATTATAAATCTTTTTAGTAACAACACCTTCCTCTAGTAGAATTCTCTTAAAACAATAGATTTCAATCAATCATTTATATGGATACTTTTAAATCTATAAAAGCAATGAAGTGAAAAAAAATAACATTCTGGTATAAAGATGGATAAATAAATCTATTGGGACCTAATCAAGATGATTAAATTGTAGATAATTTTAGATTCATTCAGCAACTTCTTATTTATTCTTATGTTATACATGGGATTTATGCTAGAAACTATAGTTATGATATGGAATTCGATGTTTGGGGGTGGATATTTATATAAATATATCTATGAAACAAGTTAATGAGATTCAAAAACATGGGAAATATGATCTATAGGTGTATTTCTCCATTCAAGATTTTTTTATCATGTAGTAACCATAACTTATTCCTTGGCACTCACACTAATCTTTTTTCAAGTTCTTGATGTATTCCATGTATCACTATTTAAGACATACATACATGATCCTTCCTATATACTGAACATAGATGTTGTACTATAATAACAAGATCATTCTTATGAAGAAAAATCTTTAGATATATTTTATCATAGATATAAATTTCAATGGAAAAAAGACTACTTATCTTGTCCATGTTCTTTGGAAGAATTATATATTCGAATAATCTACATAGGAAAATATGGATATGATAAAGGAGATATATCATCATTTCATTACATCATAGTGATGGAATTTTTAGGGATAAATTAATTTTAAGAAGGGTAGATTGTAACAACTCGGGATTTTATATGTATTTCCATTGAAATAATCTTTAAGTATTCGATATCTTCATTACACTCAACCCAGGGTCCAAATGATTCAAAGAAAAGTGATAATTTTTAACATATTCATTAAATTGAAAATTTTTCCACACTATTATATATATATATGTATATATGTTTTAAATAATTAAAATGTATTTATTAATTCATAATAAATAATTATTAATTTTTTGATAAGTTATTATATCCTTGAAAAATATATTTTCTTGAAAAATAGTTTTTATTTCAATTTTCACATTCAAGTTATAATTTATTTATTCTATTTTAATATATTTTTTGGTGGAAATTAATATAATTTTTTAAATTCTAACTTCAATATTATCATAGGATGAATTTCTCTAGATTTTTAAAATTGATTTATTTTTCAATGAAATGTGAAAATATAGTTTTTTGTAAAGGAATGTAATTAATTTTCAAGTAAAATTCATATTATACATTCAATTTTATATAAATTAACTTAAATTATAATTAATTATAAATAATATAATTAATTACATAGGAATCATCATTGTTCAAAAAAAATCTATGTTAATTTTTAGCATGGAAAAACATTTTTCTAAAAATTGTTTTTAAATGCGCAATATGTTTTTGTCATAATAAATTAAATTAATAAATATTTTTTAAGGTTTTAAGGAAATTTATAGATTATATATTAAATTATATATTTTACTTATCATTTTATGGATTTTAGATTGTGGGTAACGGATGTAAATTCAATTTTATGTTTAAAAATGTATTTTTTTTAAATGGGTTTTTGTTTCATTTTGAATGATTATTTAAAATTAAATTATACCAACTATATAAATTTTATATAGTATATATAATTTATCATTTCAAATTATCATAATTAATATAAAATAATACGTTCAAGTATTTTTTTTTCATTGTAAAAAGTAAAAATAGTTCAATTTGCATGCCACAACTACACTTAAAACTAGTTTATTGGAAAGATAAACCAAAATATAAGGGTATGATGGTAACCAAAAGTTGAATAATTATTACATATTAAATATTTTTGAATAATATATTATACATACTTATAGGTAATTCCCAATTTTATCCACCTTCACATGAGAGTGACCTTATATCGATGAAATATTTTTTGAAATTCTATGTGTGTCTCTCCCCTCACATATAAAAGGTATCCTCTTATCCTTCATTATACACACAAAATTATCCATATTTACCAGATAATAACTACCAAAAAACAATACAATATTACTTCAATTAGTTATAGGGCTTCTAGTCTTCTCTTAATAATAAATTTTCATGGAAAAAGGTGTAATCCAAAGGTAGCCCCTCAATGAAGAGGTATAAATCTTAACTGAGATCATTCAATTTTATTTTATCCAATACATTATCTAAAAATGATTTATCACTCGTAACATGATTAAGACAATATAATACATATATCTATATGTTATTATTATTATGTTTCAACCATTTTCAACCTTTTCTCTATCAAATGTGACAATAAAGTATCACTCATGCATACGTGTGGACTACCACTACCATATAGCTATCTGATTCATTTTAAATATCATTATTTTATGGTTATTTTATATTTTATATTTAATTATTTGTATTATATTTATGATATGATAATATCTCATTACATTTTAATGACTATTTACTTTCCTTTCATTTCATCGCTTGAAAAATGGGAAACCTCACTTATGCGTATGAACGGACTATCGTCTCCACATTGTGACCTAATTAAATTTTCATAACCACTTTATATCAATATATAAAAATATGTATATTGTGAATATATATGATATTTATATGATTATTAACATTATGGAGATTAATTACCCATGATTAATGTGAATGTGGATGGTTCTAGGCGCAGCGGAAGCACCGTTGGTGGTGGGAAATAAATTTAAATGTCTTTTCATTTAGAGTTTCCCTGAACCCCAATAGAGAAAATTACATGTGAAATTTTCAATTACATTATTTATATCCATAGAAATTATCACCTCATAATATTATCCTTTATTTTATGATGATATTGATCTCTTGAAAAAAATCATTTTGGATTACCTTCCTTGTGCAGTAAGGATTCAAGTGTAGAATCCCTCTAGTTGTGATCCATGTGTGATCCTTCAATATTCAAGAAAAACTAATTTATTCTATGGTTATAGAATAGAAAATAAATTTTATTATAATTTTCTTTTTGATCACTTTCTTATAATTTCTTATGAAGGATGTAATCTTGTTCATGAGAAGAAAAGTTTGAAGAATTAAACCGAGAGATAAGAAGAATTTTATTATGTGTAATGATTCTAAATACTCAATTTATGATCCACCCTATAAAATACACATAACCATATATTTATAGAGCATGGGTTAGGTGAAATAATATTTAATGATGTAATGACACTTAAATAAAATTATATTTTTTATTTAACCCCCTGAAAATTATTAATATTAATATTATTGTTATGTTATGATGTGCATTCTAACTTTTGAAATAACAAATATTATTCTACCAGCTAGTAAATTTATAGTTATCAATGGATATTGTCCTGATCTACTCATACTTCTCTGGATTTATTTAATACACAAATAAGTATTTAATTAAGAATTTCATTTGTCAATAAATATTTGGTACCGATAGAACAATAATAAAATTATTCCTCAGTCTTGATAATAATATTTATTCTAATAATTAATTTAAAATAGAATTTAATTGAGATCAATAGAACCACATACTATGTAACACTCTATGATTCTTTCTCATGAAAATTTTCTAAGATTTTCTAATGTATAATATTTCTGTATAGCAACGGGTCACTACACCAAAAAGAAATTATTAATTTCTCAATGTTAACAACCACATATGAACACTCAGTATGTAATATAGTCCCATTTTTTCAATATCTCATCAAGTATGTTTCAAATCATTGTAATTAACCTATATTCATGTTATGTATTAATTTTAATATCGAAAATAAATGAAACATTAATATATGTTGATATTATTTAATGAGATAGTTATATTCCAATTAAAAGGATGAGATATAAGCTTCCATAGTGATGGAAAGAAAAAACCACGCCTCGAATTATCCATTAATATCATGTCATTCATGATGCACCCAACATACCCTACTTCCCACTACCATTTTTCATGATTGATTTGGTTAGTATGTATATATTAATGAGTCATGATATGTATCAATTATAAAATTAAAGTCAAAATATGACTACACAGACTCGCATATAAGAATTTTAATGAGACAAAAACATTCAGAAATATTACAGGTGGGAATGTTCTGATAATATAATGATTGGGATATTACCAAGTGAATACTTCATGATATTAATCCCCATATTCTTACTATAACTCTTACAATATATTATATATATTTTTTGACCTATCAGATTACATTATTGAACTATAGAACTATATTTATGAGAAAATTTTTAGCACTTCACAGATATCATCATAGTAGGGAACTTTTATGAACATATTAATGGGATAGATACCGTAGTAATTTTTTACATTAAGTGTTTGATAAATAATTAACAATATGGGATTATTTTTTTAATATATACTTCAATTAACGTAATTGTAATTAAGATACAATAAGTTTTTCCTTGGACATTAACACCAACAAACTCACATTGGGTCTAGAGAGAACAACCTATGACTTTTAGCCCCCTAGACCTCACATGATAATCATGTTTCCACTGATTTGTTTAAATAATCAAGTTCTCTAACTAGTTTTATTCTATAAATTTACTACTCATTATAACCTCACAAATGTGAAAAAAATCACTAAAGAGATGATATTTATGAAGTATATTTTTTTCCACTGATGTGACATTGGATCCTTGTAAAGGGCCACAACTGCAGAATTATCATAATATATTTTATTAGGATCTTTACTGCTATGAAAAACAAAAATCTCTTGGATTAATTTTCATATACAAACTATTTCTTCATCTGCCTCAAAGGCCACAATATATTCAGACACTAATATAAAATCTGCACCCACATCCTTGTTTGAGATCTTCCATCACTTAATCCCTCTATTTAAAGTGAATATGTATCTTTTCAACAATTTTATATCGTATTGATCTATTCGGAACATAGAGTATTTATATCCTCAGAGGACAAGTTCACTATATCCTATAAATATCATGAACATATACTTATTATGGCACAAATACTTAAGGATATTTTTGACTACCATCCAATGGAAATCACCTTGGTCAGCTTGATGTCTTCGTAACATACATTAACGAATAAGTGATATCTATCATAGTATATAAAATATAATACATGAATTATCCCATCACTAATATATATGGAATACTTTCAATTATTTTTGTTTCCACATTTTTTTTTTGCATACACCTTTTCTTGGAATGATGTCTGTTATGTGACATTGGCAACAATACCCTCTTGGATTGTTCTATACTGAATCTCTCAAGTATCGTGACAGTATATGTAACTTGAATTAGGGTGATCAATTTTTTGGATATATCATGATGTATGTTGATCCAAATAAAGCATGTTTCCTTGCCTAAGTCCTTCGTAGGTAACTATTTATTCAATCAAGATAGAATAGACTAAAAAATAGGAATTTTTTGTAATAAATAATATATCATCGACATATACAATTATGTAAATAATTATACTCCCAATAAAAATTTTATAAACCCAAGGCTCTCATACATTATTTATGTAACCAAATTCCATTATTACCTCATCAAATTAAAATTTCTATGACCTAGACACTTACATAAATATGTAAATGGATTTTTTCCACTAGTCATATCTTATTGGAATATTAGAGAGTTACAAAACCTTCAGGTTGTGTGATATATAAATATTCTAAAATCATCACATTATGGATGGCTGTTTTAAAATCCATTGTTCATATCTCATAGTCATGGAATTTCATAACAACAAGTAGAATTCTAATGTATTATATCATCAAAACATGTAAAAATGGTTTATATTAGTCTATTACTTGATAATTGTTAATCACTTTTTTAGCCACTAACACCTTATAGGTAATTAATTGTCCATCCATGTCTAGTTTATTCTTTAATATTCTTTTATAACAAATGGTCATAACATCCAATTGATGATATAAAAAGAATTCAGACTTGGTTTTGGTATATGGTATACATTTCAAAATTCACCACTTCTTACTAAATGGAATTATCTTTTCTTCTTAATAAATACTTGTAGGTTAGATTTTCACTATTATCAATTAATAATAAGTCGCCATCATTTGGGTCTAGAAAAACATATTGATCTGGTTCTCTATCCACTTTTATATACCTATACAATACTTTTTTTGGAACATCATCTTCCTCTTCCACATGGCATTGTGTAAACTATTCACATGCCAAATCATGTATAAAATGAACCTTGAATTAATAAAATAATATCTCAATCCACATATATCTTTTAAATATGTTATCACTCTCAAGAAATATGGTGTGTCTTTCCACAATTACTTTTTTTATGAGGGGTTTTATTGGTAATTTCCCCTCATTTCTTGGGGTAACCTATAAAGGAAAACATAGTTCATTGGAGTGAATTTTTGTTACAAGAATATGACTTAACAAATTGTTAGAAACCCCACATATATTATTAGGACAACACTAGTTTCATTCCATTTCATAATTGGTATAGGATACCATATATCACCTTAGTTGTCACATTGTTTAGTATTTTTCCTTCTCCATGTAACATGTATCCCAAAAGGATTATTTAAGACTCACATAAATGATCATTGATATCACCATGTATATAAGGTGTGGTTCCTCCTTCCATTTACACCACCCTTTTGGGGTGTGAAAGGACATGTGAGTTGGGATAGGATTTCATATTCTCATAAATAATCATGAAAGTCTTTATTATGATTCTCTCAACCATGGTATGAGAAGAGATTTTTAATTTTCCTGTCAAGATGGTTCTTATCTTTATTATTGTATTTATTAAATCTCTGAAAGGAACATGAATTATACATAATCATGTAAAAATATCCATATCCACTAAAATCATTAGTAAATGTTATTATGTATGAGTACACGCCCCTTGCCTAAACATGAAATGTTCCATAGACATTGATATGAACTAATTCAATAATATATTTTCTCGTTTCACATTATACACTAAACAGGACTTTTTTTCATTTTACCTTGAAGACATGTGGGACATACACCATGCGGTTGGAGTTATAAACAATTTAAATATCCGTATTGAAGTAATTTATTAAAATTCGTTTCATTTCCATGGAATAGATAGTGATTAAAATGTTGGGTGTGGTATGTGTCATGTGAATTACATTTTTTATCAATTTCTATTACATGGTTTGTGAAATCCAACACATAAAGACCATTATTTAAGTGTTAAACACAATAACAATGAAATATTTAAAAAATGATAATAATTTATTATCATACATGAAAATATATCTATATTGATCATGTATGGATACATAAATATTATTCTTGGTAAAATATGTCACAAAAAAATAATCCTTCAAAAACAAAATCATTCTTATTGTCAATGTGTAGTGGATGTACCCTTTATCCATAAAAAATAGATAAATTTCACTCTATATATTACACCTTATAAACGCATCTGAAGAATCCACATGATTCTTTAATTGGTTATAGTTTTTATTTAAGTGGAACTTCTATGCACATGAAGATAAATTTCATCATGTCACCTACCATTACTCTTTATCTTCCTCTTCTATGATGATTGTTGTGTATAATATTTGTGCTTTGTTATCTATTATTGACGTTTCAATTTATTCAACACAAGGACTGATGGATTTTCATGATTCATCACATTATGGACATGGAAAATAGAGGAATAATAATTGGGAGAGGCATCTCAATTTTTTATCTTAAAATTATAAAAAATAGTAGAATATATGAATGAGTGATACAAGAATGAGATCGGTAAATTATCCACTATTGAGTTTACACCCTTGAACTTTCAGAAACTCAATGCTGCCAATGTTTTTTACTTCTTGAGTCACAACTGGTTCTCTATCATCATATATAATATGAACTATTACCTTGGATATCTCAAATTGTTCATTTCTATCTATACCATAGTATAGACCACATATATGCTTGATCATGTTAAAATAATACATGCCCTTTTTATACTTCATGAGTTCACTAGACATAGAAGAAAGAATAAAAAATTGAATTTCTACTTTATCATTCATTTTTTATTAATAGATAATTAAATCTTCATCACTCACCTACTTATCATGTGGATTAAGAAGTGATATTTATAATACGTATGATTTCTGCTCATGGTGCAATAAAACCAGAAGTACTATTAACCTCTCTTGAATGTTATTTCTAATTTGGTGATGGTTTTTATCTAATATAGATCATTGGGATAGTGTGTTTGAGAAACATTTCTATTATAAAAATTATAAAACAGTAGATTATTTTTACATTTCCTAATTACAATAATTTGAGAAATAATAAAATTAATTTTATTAAATCTCTAACTATTTTATCCAGTCCCATTAACCCCTAACCTTTGAACTCAAAATATCTAGTTTCTAGGTTATTATTGTCAAAAGGATAATAATTAACACTCATGTAACCCAAAAGAGTTTTGGTCACAATATTAGAAGGTATTTAAGTAAGAATCTATTTTTCAACGGGGGGCTTCTTTTGAGTGGACTCTCCAACCTAGAAATCCCATATTAGATTTTCTCAACACTTTCCACCAAGATAAATCAAGTCTACAGAAGGCTAATTTTATTGAGTTAAAATTGTTATGTCAACACATAAACATCATAAGAACTCATTGTAAATGTAATGATACAAATGAGGGCTGGTCGAACACTTAGTTATATTGATTTAATTCTTAATCAAGTAGTTTAAGGTCAATTTTCAAATAATATTTTTTTAGTGATTTTATTTTTTATGAATAAATTTTATCTTACTTTACCCTTTACATAACTTGTTAATATTAAGTATATTTTACTTAATTAATTAACCATGTTGGATAAATCCTTTACATGTAATCCATTTATTTAAATTTCCTCCTTCCATATTATTTCATTTATTTATGTGACCACTGTAGTTGATCCCAAAATTAAATTATGTATAGACATAAATAAATCAATCAATCAATAATGAGCTTATGTAATTGTTGAAATTTCGAGTGGGCAATTAATTAACTTATGGGATAGCAGAATAATTAATGGTGTTGGTCTTGGAATGTCTATTACAATTACACTAGTCTGCATGTGTATCACCAGGGTTGGAATAACTATGGTTCCATCTTTAATCGCATCTATGTGATATGGGATACTCTATTAATTAAATGTATTTATAACTCACATGTATGTGAGGGGAAATAATGTATTTTTTAAGATAAATTTCTTAAATAACATTGGACACATATTTCTTATATAACAATAAATGGAGGGATGACTTGTAGGCTATAAAATTGAATTTAATAATTAATAATAACAAACCTATGTAATAAATTAAATTAAAAAAATCAAAACATACATAAGTCTTGTTCAAGCTCATTAATGGTAATACATCCAATGAATAAAATAAAATAAAATTGATTAACATTAATTTATTATGTGTTATTTAAATTAAGATAAACACACTTTCATTAACTAGATAATTAATTAATTAATTCCTGTTCATTCTAATGACCACCTGAATTATCATGGAGATACCGATAATAAATTATTGACTAAAAATTAACTTCTTATTAAAAGAAGTGGGAACCTAGAAAACAAGTACATAGAGGTGGTAAATGGTGAAGGCCATGAGAATCACCCCTAAAAATGAGCTTTAAATTATTTGGGAGGGAACCAAAACAAAGATTCGGAATAGTGGATTTATTTGGGTCCACTTTTCTATTAAACTCATCTATAGTAAAATTATCTTCTCTTCATGATTGTTTGACCATAATGTCGTATTTCAATAATGTCCAACAATTATTTATGAAAAAGGTTAGGTTACAAGGAGATTCTGGTTTTCAATACAGAATACCAATAGGATCTTTAGAGTCCAACTCCACATCCAAAACATTGAAATTCAAGTTAATAGACAAAGATAGTCCACTCACCATGGCCCTTTATACTACTCCCAAAGAGTTACATCAACCATAAAAGGAGATAAATCTAAAAAGATAATAACCTCCTGCATCCCCCATTAGGCCAGCAGCCCTCATTTACCCATCCAGGCATAACCTATCCACATTGAGCTTCTAAACAATCATAGGAGGGTTCCATTTAATACACACTCTCATATTATTCCTTTTATAGACCTCCATATTTATCACAACACTAGGGATTCTTTTCCAAAATGATTGTGAAAAACTCCCACCCGGAATAAGTTCCATTTGCTCTACAACCAATGTTTTATCCCGCATTTTCCTAAAACATGGAGATTGTGCATGTACTTCTCAAGAAGTATCATTTCCCTCCTAAATAGTCTTGTATCCCGTAGTGAAAACAATTCAATGACCCTTAATCTCATCTCTATTCAGATTATTTCTCTAGAACTAGTTCTTAAGAAGATCCTAAATCAGATTCCCACTTACTGTTATTCACATGCATCGAGTAAGGAAACTCCATATACATATAGCCCAGACCCCTTTGAAGATGATATTTCCAATTGTCTCATAATTAAGAGAGATATTACATTAGTAATGAGAATCCAAGCACACACCCTTCATCTGAATGTTTTTTTGATGGTAGGCAGGGCTCTATACCTTAGAATTTTTTTTCAATGGAATCTCATTATACGATAGCTTTGAATTCCATTTTTCATGGCCATAACTAATATGAACCATCCCTCTAAAGACATTGATTTTAATGTTACCTGAAGAATATACTAACAAACACATCTATCAGGCATGTTAATTTGTGGAATATAATCAAATAGGATGATTTTTTAAGGTAAAGGGTTTCACTGATGAATGTGTTGGAAAAGATTACTTATTTGAAACAAATACACGGGATTGGAAAATTTTTTAAGAAATTAGTCACACAAACCTAGATCACCTTCAAGTAATTGATGTCCCTAGAACCCATCACCAATCTGAACTCATTTTAAAAAACATCTTGGTGTCCAATTATGTTCATTTACTATAAGAAACTCTCTTATAGCTTACATCCCACTCTCTATAGTCTCCTTCATAAACATATCCCAAATCTATGTTTGTTTTGTGATATTCCACTTTAATTTAGATTTCATGCCTTACATGGATTAAGCCACATTGCATAAATTAATAACAACATCCGCAATGGGATTCACCATCCTCCACTAGTAGGCCTAGAGGAATTTACATTTCTAGTTATCATCCCAAATAAAACCTATCAAGGTTCATTCTGTATTCTCTATAGTCCTTTTAAGAGTCTTGATAATTGAAAATATATACATCAGAATCTAGGGTAATACACTATTTAATAGCATAATACATCCACCAAAAGAAAATAATTTGTTCTTCTAGATAATAATGTGTCATGTAATGTGGTTCAAAATTCCTTTAATCAATTACTTCCTAATTTTTCTTTTGGAAATAGTATCCCCATGTAAACCATATAGAGATCACATCCTTTAATTCCATGTCTATTTTGAAAAATTCAAGGAAATACGTTCGATTATTATATGGAGATATAAACATTTTTTTCATTATTAATTATATTTCCACAGAAATTGCATATGTATCCATGAGACTATTTGACTCACCAATGGACCATTTTTTGTTGTTCAATAAGAAGAGTATGGCATCAGCAAACATCAAATGAAAAATAATGTTATAACCATATTTGTCTTATTAAGGATTAATACTTCCCTCCTCTAGGATATAATTGAAATTGCATATAAGTGCCTCTTAATACTAGATAAACAAATTAAGTGACATAATGTCACATTTTCTAAGGCCATCCACCGACTTGAAGAAACAAAAACCATTCCCCAAGAGTGATATGGAAATTAATGGAGAAGGGTTACATCTTAAGAGAAAGTCATTAACCCATTAATTGAATCCAAACTTCCATATAACTTTTATGATGAAACTCCATTCATATTTGTTATATACATTTTAAGTATTTCCATTGTCAATAATATTATAACCAATGGCCTTTTCTAATATCCTCTACCATTTCTAACGAAATTCCAACTACACCATTGATATTACATTCATTAATGAAACATTATTGCACCTCTGAGATGAGTCTTGGAATGATAAAAATAAGTCACTTTTTAATGATAATGGATATGATTTTACGGACATCTTTACATAATCATTTAGTTGAGTACTGATCTATTATCATGGGCTATTGAACCATTGGGACAAGTACCACTCTTGAAGCGCTGACCACCCAAGGGATAGACCCACCTCTAAATAAGTTTAAAATTACTTCATCATTTTTTCTTTATTATACTCCATATATCCATGAATAAAGTACTCAGGAAACCATCATGTCCTGACACACAATATCTCTTCATGAAGAAATTAATCTATTTGATCTCCTCTTCTCCTAGAATTTTAAAATGTTATTTTTCGGTCATAGGATAAACCTTTTATGGTATATTTTTAAAAAAATTATACTCTTCCTTCACCACACATATCTAGTCATTTATTTTCAATATACTCTCCAACAACCCATCAAAATGATGAAGTCCCATTATCTATACAACATCAATTTCATTCATGAAGGATCGGCCTTGAAGTTTCATGTTGATTCTATTTGAGTCCATATTTTTATTTATAAATGCATAGATGTATATTGTGATTCAATCATCTTATTTAATTCATAATTCTTGTGATCTCTATATATATGTCCTTTAAATCTCTAGTATCTATTTAGCCACTGTAATTTGTTTCTCAGACAATGTAATGAAGGAGTCATCACCCCATGATTATAAAAGTCTGTCTTCAAGGGTATTAACTTCCTTTTGAATTTAATCTATGATGTTACAAGTATCATTCCTACTCGATACCCCCTCTTACATGTCACTTTGAAACCACATAATTTTAATCATCAATCCCACCCTTGAGATCATAAATAATGCATGGTCTTCTAGGATCAATAAATGATCTATAATAACCCCTCCATCCTCTCCTAATTTTATGAGAATATAAAAACCTCTAGTCTTTAATTATTTTTGGATATTCACCACTAACACTACTTGATTTTATTGGGTCCAAATGATATGAGATATGGAGGAAAGAGGAAAAAATAAAAAAACTTTTAGGTTGAATAAACACCTATCTACACTATGTTTATCGGCAACCTTAGTTTTTGTTCCACCTAGTGTATCTAATACCAGATAATCCATTGTCTATTAGGCTAATATCAACTAAGATGTATCTAATTTTTTTCATGGAACATTGAAAAGGATCCACCCTCCCTTGTTCTCAATAATATCCTCTACTATGATTATGTCAATGTCAATAAACCACACATGTCATCCAACATTGATGGTGGATAGGGTCATCCATAATGAATAGTGCAATGAAATATCACATTTAGCATAGATAAATGTAAAATTTGTTGACAGACCACCCGAATAAACCCTTTTAGTATTGTGTTGTTAAAAATAATCCTAATACTATAATAATACAATTCATTTCCAGATAAAAAAAGTGAAATCATGGAATGTATTGGCATGCATGAATTCTGGAAAAGTCAATCATATCGAATGTGTAGCTAGGTGATTCACCCATTGTTTTTGTTTCTGGAATCGAAATCACATAACCCTACTAACAACGATACTTGATAAAAATATACACCCTTTTCCCGCAACATCCCATACCTTTGGCATTCCATGTCGTCATATTGATCATTAAAAAATAACAAAACTGACCTCAAGTTGGAATTACCCACTAATCAATGTATCATAGGATATTAGGGGGAAAAGGGGATCCCTAGAAGAATCACCAAAACTGATGAAAGTCTAGATTAATAGCCAAGGTTTGAGTCCCATGACCATATTGTCAGCATGAACCACCTAAAACTACAATGATGGATCTCGCTAGACCTGACCTGAATGATATAATTTCATTAGGAGAGTTGGATTCAATAACTATATTTGTAGAGGACTGACACTACATCATACCGTTCATACCCCCACAAATCCAAAGAATTCCAGAATAATAAAATATGAGGTTTAACATTCCAAAATCTGACAACCAAGGAATATGAAAATTTTCTAACTTAGAGAGCTAATAGACTAAAAAGAAAATTGTCGGGTATCCATTCACTTGATCCTCATACCTAGGTGAAATAAATTTAAGAGGAATGTATGTCATTCTAAGATTTTCTAGCTCAGGAAACCAAGATAACACATCTTTGAAGGATCGTTTGGTAGTAGTCCCCTCCAATGTATTCGGACTAGTAAGACCTGCTAGGGGACCCTTGGTTGACTGATTTTCTTCATCGGGAATGAAAAATGACGATATTTCCACTACAATGGCCATCATGGTGGATCCCATATGTAATTGAAGTGGCATAAGAAAAATTAGTTTGATTCCATCCGTTAATCGACTAGAAAATAATTTCCACATAACCCCCATCCTAAATTCATTAACGAAAAATAAGTTTGAGAGCCACAAATACCATATCAGTATAGTAACTTATTTTTCATTTAAAATTATTTAAAAACATTATTAAATATTCAAACGTAATATGTTTCAATCAATATAATATGGTTTTATTTCTAAAATTATCAATTTTATATAATTTTAATTCCATCATATAAATGGATTCTGTATGGAATTTACTATCTACTTACATGTCATGTATGTCAGATTCCGTGTATCCAAGGTACATACCTTGGAATTCGACATGTTTCTTGGATGAAATAGATGATTTTTTCTAACCAAACACACACTCTGTGTTCTAATTTTTCTGTGTCTATGAAACAAAATGAAAAATATAGCATGTTCATCAGACACAAGACTGCACAACATGTCCAATACAGCTACATGTCGAGTATCTCACATGCCGTGTGTCTACATAACACATTAATGAACTCGTTGTGTATTTCAGACATGAAAATTAATTAAAAAAAATAATTTACTTCGAATACACGTTGTTTACTTCATTAATGGTCCTTTTTGTTAGTGTCACATGGTTTTGACCATGGAATTGGCAACCAGGTTTGAGTGAATTTCGACACTAAACAATGTATACTAAACAACATTTATTCCATATAAATGCTATACAATCCAACATTTCATTCTTAAAGTTAGCATAGTCTATACATTGTGGGAAATAAATTCACTTTGTGTAATTATTTCTTGACATTTCATGTATATTTTGACACAGGCAGTATAAGATACTTTTGTAAAAAGTGTTTACTCTAGCTACACGTCGTGTAATATCATGCTATCCGGAAAGATTTGTCGACACATCCTGATGTCATATCTTATCATTCATCATTATTTCATGGTGTTATGAAATTTGGAAACTTGAAAAACTAAATTTAAATGTAAAAGGATTGTTAATTTAATCAATCAAATTAAATAATGAAAAAATCATGAAATAAAAATATAATAACTATTTTACATATAGATCAAAAATTATATAATTAATTATAAAATTTAATATATGGATGTTATAATAAAACATTATGGTTACAGTAATAGAAGAATCACCTTTATTTGGCAATAATTTATTTATTTTTCATTTAGAGTTTCCTGAAACCCCAATAGAAAATTTGATATATAAAATTTATAATTAATTTATTTATATCTATATAAATTTTTTCCTCATATTAATAACCTTTATTTTATTATATTGATGATCTTTAAAAACCTCTATGGAATACCTTATTTTTTCTGTAAGGATTCAAGTGTAAAATTCCTCTAGTAGTGATCCACATGTGCTTCCTTGAACTCTAAGAAACCCCAATTGATTTCTAGGTGCTAGCATAATGAACCAGTTCTCTTGTATTGTTTTTCTTGATCACTCTAACATCCTTCGGGATAGAAATAGTTATTAACATTCTAAAGAGGAATTGGGGAGGAATTTTAGAAAGAGATAGAGTTATATTGTGTGAAACGATTATTTAAGATCAGTTTTTGTTTAACCCTACACAATAGATATATTCATCAATTTATAGAGCTAGGGTTTAGGATAAAATATTATTTAATTACATAAGATCCATTTAATAATATTATAATATCTATTTAACATCATTTCACATAATAATAATATTTTTATTATTACTTTATGGAGCACATGCTATCATGCATGATAGATAATATTATTTTACGACCTTGTAAATTAATATTTATCACTGTATGTGGTCTCGGTTTCTTCAAACATGTAATAAACCATGATTTTATCATTTCATTTTTTTATAATTATGCCATGTATCATAAATCACATTCATCACATAAGAAAACCCAGAAAACATTATTACCATAAATTAAGAATGATAAATTAGTTAGAACATAAAAAATAGTAATGGAAAATATTATATCAAGAAATAAAAATAGAAACTAATATGTTAAGAATGGGATAATTTGGATCAATTGGATCCTCCAAAATGATCGTACTCATAAACCAAGATCAATAAATAAAACCCAAGGTCAATAAAAAAATATTTAATTTGAAAATGAAATCCTATAAAAACACAAGCGGAAATATAATTGATTAATGAATGAATGAAATAAGTGGTATTCATAATAATCAGTAAAGCCATATGACTATTACAAATCACATCATTGGAATTGTAATCTTTCTAGTGGAATATTAACCTGGCAGTTGGAATAGTAATATGAACGTTATGAATATTAATATCTCCATTAAACTAAGAAAATGTAAATTAATATTAATTTATCTTATTAAATGAAAATATAATATATTTACATCATGGTTCATGTAAATAAATGTTTTAAAAATGGTAAATTATGTATTGGTAATTTTTTAAACATAACTTTTTTATTTGAAATTTTATAATGAATAAAATGATTTAAATGAAAATTTACTTTCATAAAATGGATTCATAAACTAATATTATATTGTATTATAATTATAATATTATTTTATGTGACCATAAGTAATATTTTGAAGGGCCATAATATATATTATAATATAAAAATTAGTATTATTTGAATAGATGGGGATTTTAATTAAAAATAATAATTTTTTAAAATTTATAAATTTAGTTTAATTCAATTTTATCTATTTTTAAATATATATTTTTAAAAAAATTTGTGGTTAATTTTGTAAATTTTTCTAAAACATTTGAATTTTGGGAGAATAATGAAATGAAATATTTACCATTATAACCCAAAGACATGAATTTTTTAGTCATGGATAATGTAAGAACACATTAGTTCAAACTCAAATGAATCATTTAATTTATATAGTCCAAATACTTAGAACTTTTGATATTATTGAACTAAACGAATAAAATAATGAATAAAATAACAAAATGAGACCCCTATCATCACATTATAAATACCACCCCTAACAACACCTTCTCTTCACACCTTATAGTCCATAAACCATTCCAAATATCTTCCAAACCCTCTCATGCCCACCAATAATCATGGAACAATAGATTAACTCCATTTAGAAGATATTATTTTAGCTTCATTTCTCAGAAGAAGATAATAACATGATGGAGGTATATCATTTATATAGGGAAGCTTATTACTAGTGGAAACGGACCGAGAACATGAAACCTAAAGAGGAAATTTATTCCATCGAATGGTAAGGATTCAAGAAAATATTTTTTAATAAATATTTTCCACCAAATAATTATTTTAATATAGAGAGGTTGTTCCTTAAACTAAATAAAAATGATAATGAGTTTAGTTAGGCATACAATGAAAACGTCACATGTCTTACATGATATGCCTCTAGGTTTTTCAAGAACACCGAATAGAAGGTGGATCACTTATTTAGTGGATTATAGATGAGTCTATAAAAATCCTTATTTATTTGATACATTGATAGTTATGAGGAGATATTATATTGTTTTTTTTTAGGTTGTAATGGAGATTGGGGACTCTCAATGGTCTCATGTTCTTGATCAAAAAAATATGGAAAATTGGAGATTAATATAGGACGATCAACAGATAAATTCCACAGAGGAAGGAAAAATTAAAATCCATTTTGTAAAAAGTGTAATAATTATCATCCCTAGAACTATTTAAATATAATATAGATATTATTCAAATGTGTAAAAATGGTCATCTATATAATCATAAATGATTGGATATGAATAATCCCACTAATGTTGAAGAAGAAAGGACGATTCAGCTCCATGCTCAATCTATAATACAATACATCAACTATAATGTGCTTAGAAATCATGTAATCCAATTACCTAATCTAAGGGTTGTCAAAGAAAATCAATGGAAATAACCCCCAAGGTAGAAAGGGAATATGATATCACTACTACTGGGGTGGATCATGACACTAATGTGGTGACAAGTACGATGATTATTCATTCTAGAATAGAAAATACACTTTTCTTTTCTAGTTCTAAAACTAATGAGTATGTAGTAGTAGGATTTGGGTATTGAATATGTGTACCATCAAATCATGGGAAAAATAAAGAGATTTTGAATTATGCACATTGATCATCCAACTCCATCCACCTAAGGATCACAAATATGTATCAAGATCAGAAAGAGCACTAGTGGTGGGACAATATAAGGGATATCACTAAATATATATAAAATTAACTATTATCATAGTGAGTGAATGATAAAATTAAAAATTATAAGGGGATATTGAAACAATTTCCTATAACTATATGAAATGGTAAAACATCACCAGGTAATTTATCACTGGAATATCAAATAAATCGAGTGGAAACAATTTTATATGGGTTATTGTAGATGAAATTCAAAAGACTCTTCACATTATTTCAATTTTAGGGGACCTATCACTCGATAAACTTGCATGAATATACATAAGAGATGTGTTCAGGATACATTTATAACCATTATCAATTTTATCTAATTGAGATCATAGATTAACATCCATTTTATGGGAAAGTATCAACCATGACCTAAACATTGAGTTAAACATCAATGTGTATTTTTATCCCCATAATGATAGCCATTCCATTCATACAATTCATTCATTGGAAGATATGGTCAGAGAATGCTTGATGGACTCCAAGGATTATGGGACTAACATCTTCCCCTGGATAAAATCCCGTAGAACAATAGTTTCCAATCATGCATCCAAATGGATCTATAGGAATTTCCTTATGGGAAAATGCAGAACAACAACATTCTAGGATGATGTTGGTGTGTGTAAGCTTTTGGGATGTAATATTGATAAGGAATTAGTAGAAAAGGTGAAAACAATTCTGCATCACATCAATATGACCCAATATAGATAGAATAGCTACGTAGGTAATATTCGATGGGACATAGAGTTTGAGGTTCGATATAAGATATTCCTCCACATATCCTAATGGAAGAGAGTCATGATATTTTTGGAAGAAGGCAATGCCATATCCTAGGTACATTGACCCCTTTGATATTATTAATCACATCGAAGTCATGGCCTAATGACTAGCATTTCCACCAACCATGTCTAAATTACATGATGTTTTCCACATATCCATCTTGAAGAAGAATTTACTAGATCCCTAATATTTTTTGAATTCAGAGGTGGTATAGCTAGAAAAAAATCTCAATTATTAGGAGTAGCCGTTAAGGATATTGTACCATAGTTATTATGTTCAACATAAGAATATTACTCACCTTAACAATGTACTATGGAAAAACCATAAATAAAAAGTGGCAATATAGGAAACTGAGGAAGTGGTGGAGGATAAGTACCATCAACAATTTTCACTAAAGAATGTAAAAACATTTAGAGGGAGAAATTTAATAATGGTGGAAGAATGTAGTAACCCATAATTTTATTAACAGAATTTTACTTTTTGTAAATATTTCTTGTGGAATAATGTGAATAGAACATATAAGGAAACCAAAAAAACAATTTACTCAAAAATGAAAAATGATACATTAGTCAAAAAATAAGTGAATAATATTACAAAATATTATATCAGGATAATAAATAGAAAATATGATATTAAGAGTAATATATTTTGGATCTTATCGATCAACCAGAATGACAGCACTCACGAAGTAAGCTGCAGAAATAAAACACAATGTTAACAGTAAAATATTCATTTCAAATATGAATTTATATAAAAACATGATAGCATGTAGAATTAAATAAAAAAAATTAATAATAGGTATTAGAAAAATTAGTGAATCCAAATGACCATTTAGAATCTGGCCAATAGAATAGTAATGTTGTATTTGGAATTATTACTTGACAGTTTAAATATTAATCTGGATGTTAAGAATTGTGATCTAAATAGTATAATAGTAGCTTCACCCATGGAAATGTAAAAAAATATTTTATTGTCTTATAAAATGAAAATATGATATATTTATATTGTTTTATAATTACAGAATTGCTTCAGGATGATAAGTTATGTATTGTTATTTCTGTAAACATAACTGTTTCATTTTCATTTTTTAATGAATAAAATAATTTAATAGATATTTTATTTTCATAAAATGGATTCATAAATTATTATTATGTTTTATTTTAATTATAAATTCTTTTATTAGATTATATATAATTTTTCAAAGGGTCATAAAATCGATTATAATATTAAGATCAATATTTTTATCATAAATGTGTCCGTTTAAATCAATTTAAATTTCTCTGTTTTTTGAAATTATTTTAATAAAATGAATTCTATTTTCTACATATAAATTTTAGAATATTTTTAGGGTTATTTCATTATATTTTTCTAAAATAGTTGAATTTTGGATGAATAGTGAAATAAAATAATATACGCTATATAACATTATTTGAAAAATACATGAATTTCTGAGCCATGGATAATGTGAGAACCCATTAGTTTCAACTCAAATGCATAATTTACTGTATATATTCACATGAATCAATAATATTCCTATTCTAGAGAAAATATAATAAATTAATGAATAAAGTAATAAAAACCCCTCTCCATCCCTTATTAACACCACCTCTCACGACCCCTTATCCACACAACTTTTTAGAATTGAATCTTTCCAAATCTAGGAAAACAAAACTTTTACCCACTATTTATATATCAAAGATATTATAGTATCAACAAAAATCCAATAAATAGTTTCATAAGTGCTCCTTCAAGAATGTGACTACCAAGAGGTTCCAAGCTAAATCTACCTCGTTTAATTTCTTTTCTTCTTCTACCTTCTCCTCGCCTCATTCATATATAAAATAACATTACCTCTAGTAAAATAAATATACTATTATTTTATATTTATAATTTAATATGTTTTATCCAGACCTTTTTTCATATCCTCTTACTGAAATAAACCGAACCATTGGCTAAATTATGGGGTCTATCACCTCCATGGATAATTAGTTTTCGTTTTTTATTATCGCCTTCAAGGAAGGTCATAAAAATGATTTTATGGTTAAATATGAGTTTATATATTATAATTCATTTAATTTTCTAGAACATATTTATGAATAATATTAAATCGAATGAAACTAGTTCGTGATGGTAAGTAAAATCAACTAAATGAACTAACCACATAACAATAACATTTTTACTTAATGAAAAATAAAGATGTCATAGAAAATGATACATAGAGCCATTTAAACATATGTAATCCATGGAAGTCATTTAAATTATCTTCAAGAGTTTTATTTACATTTTAAATGAATTTATTTAAATATGCGCAAATGTACCGACAATGAAACCATGAAATGAACAATCTCCGTACAACGAAATAGAATTATATAACTCATATAAATAACCATAAATTAAAATTATATAATTATAATAATTCAAATATAGGTGTAATAGAGTATAAATTTTTTAATTAATGAAACGTATTTTATTTTGATAGATACTATGTGCATTTTTAGAACGCATTCAAACACAAGGTAAGGGACTTCTCAGAAAAATCATATTTTCTTTGTGTAACGCTTTATAAAAATTTTCCTTAATTTATCTCTTCATTATTACTATAAAATTATCTTATATTAAATATATATATTCCATATATATATATTCCATATATATATATATCAATTCATAGTTTTTATCGGTAAATACATGTTTTAGATGGTTAAATTCATAATTTTTTTCAATAGGAAAACCCGATTAAACTGAACATCACTGTTTCATACCCCTTTTTCAGTACCAATATAAAATATTTTAAGGATCCAATATAATATTTAACACTAATTATATCATGAAAAAACATTTTATTTAAATTCTACTTTTATTGAAATAATCTTGCATTGTCTTCCTTAAGGACTCTTTAATCATTTCCCTTAAACTGCTCTATAGTTGCACATTTCTTAAGGTACCTACAAACATTGTTCATCTTTTAACATCAAATATACATAATTATTCAATATTTCTTATTTTTACATTATTATTGTCTAATAATTATTCAATCCCTTATTTTATGGATACTACTATGATTCACCCTTTGGTTATGCCTTATGACATGATTATGAAACCGATTTCATTCAATGGGTAACCCTTATGTTTGTTCCTAATGTTTTATTTAATAATGTGTTAAAAATATAAATTTACATGTTATGTTGTGCATATAGTTATCCAATTAATTAGACATTTATTTGTATCATGGGATGTTATGTATGGTATTAAGGAATAAACATAATCCATTATGGGACATTTCCAACCATGTGATATTGTCATCGCATTTAGCCTTGACATATAATTTTGTCATGATATATAATTATTACACATTCATATATTACCATGATCATATGATTCTATGTTTTATATGTTATGAGTCAATATTTTTTCTCATGACCCATGCCTTTTATGTTATCATGTTATCCCTTCTGAATCATGGGTTATGCTTCTTTTCATTGTTTATTCCCTAACTAAGATTTTAGCTAATCTATTTTGTCTATGTAATTATCCAGGTTATCCCATGATGTTATAGAAGGAAAAAGGGATTTGGGATCTCATTAAGAAGATTAATGAAAATATTTTTTATTCTATTCTTGGGTTTTCTAATTATGTTCCTATTCTACAAAATACATTATGCTTTTCGATACTTGGTTTTTACATTATGGATAATTATGCTTAAAATCATGTAATAATATGATAAAACATATTGGGTCACTATAAATCTCCTCATAATTTATTGAAAACCCTAATAAATATTTAATTAAATATATCATTCCTTAATAATGTTTTTCAATCGGTAAAACAACAATAATGGTATTCCTCAGTCATGAGATTAAAAATTATTATAATAATTAAATTTAAATAAAGTTGAATTAGGATAAATAGAAAAACATAGTGTGTGACCCTATAGGGATCGTTATAATTATAATTAGAAGAATTTATTGAATTCTATTATTACTATTGCGCAATGGTTCAAGGAACCTAATAGAATAAAGTAGTTAACACCAAAAAGGTCGAACCAAAATTTACATGAAAACATAAATGAGATATTGAAGCTGTTAAAACCATAAAGTCTAAAACATTAACACATAAAGTAAAAAAATTAAGAAGTAAAAACCTGAATTTAAAAAAAAATAATGCTCTAATGTCCATGATATTGTAAAAACAAAACATGGGTGAAAATGAAGTAGTTAGAACATAAAATTATAATGATGATAAAGGTTGTTAATGAATGGGTGATAAGATGTTTTAAGTAAATAATAAACATATTAATGATACAAATGTGGTCATATTATAGAATTATAATAAATTTAAATGTATTATTTAGGATATTATACAATTGATGAAGCAAGATAGACTTGATGTATGGGTTTTATGTTACAGTTTCATTTTTTATGGAGTCGTTTGTACTTAATTTTATGATATTGAAATTATATGATGTATCTCTCAAACATCATATATATTTTCTTAAATTATGCTTATTTATATATATTACATTCTACTATTTTTCATTTTCCTTTATTTAGGTACTCAAAATAGAGGATGAATATTTCTTTGGAAAACTAACTTCATTTGCCTCTCTGATCATGAATCTTTTCTTCAATATATATATTTACATTAAACAGATTTTAGATTGTATTTAATACTATACAATATATTAAATTAGTTTTTATCCATGTTTTAATTTAAATAAATTTTATTTAGAGAAATAATCTTTTTTGTATTTTCAAAAGATTTAATTTTTTGTTTTTAAATAAAATGTGAATGGAAGTTTTTTAATGAACACCACATGAAAAGAGTTATCCAAAATCATGAAAACTCATTTATTTTGTGATTCCACTATAATTTTCACAGGTTATGTTGTAAAAAAATGTTTTCCTTATTATTAAAAAAATAATTTTTGATAGGTGAATTTAAAATAATAAGTGTTTTTTTCTTTTGATATGTTATAGTGATAATTTAATAAAATTCATCTATGAAAAAATATTTTAATGTTAATTATTATTTAATAAGGATGTGAAATAATTTTATCATACAATTTTTTCCCAAGATATATTAGTGTTATTATGATAAAATAGCTATGAAACTCATACCTTTTATATGAGATATGATATGATGATGTGATGAATGGTTCATGATCTTGAGTCACACGTATATGTGGTTTTAATTATGTGATAGGTGAGATAATAACTATATAACCCTCTAAACATTATGTAAATATGGATATAGAATGAGATAATAATTACTTGAATTAGGAGTAAACCTACTTCAGTAAGGGACTTTGCCCAACTAGATAGTCTCTAGAGTGAATATTGACTAAGGAAATGATGTAATGGGGAGTGAAACTAAAATACTATGATATTCCTAGAAATTATACATGAATAAGGAATTGATTTTCTATTCATATGAGTATTCCAAAAAAATATGCCTTATTCTTATGTTATGCTCTTAGGGTTTATGATGCATTATTAATTATTATGCACTCTATTGTCTTATATATTTTATTTAACCAAACCTTACTGCATCATTCGTGATTAATTATGTTTGAGTAATTGGTTATTATTACTGTAATTCATGATCGTGTTCTAAATAACAAATTATTAACTAGTAGAAAACTAATCTATACCCACAGAATATTACCTATAGTTTTAAAAAAAATCATCGGTATATATTGTCTTATTCCAACGGTTCAGCATAACCATGGGTATAGTAATTTTTACAATTGATTATACCAATGGTGTTTTAAAAATATTGGGATAGATATTTATATACCATGGATTTTTTAAAAACATTGGTGTTTATATTTTTATACCAACAGTTTTATAAAACTATTGTCAAAATATTTCTACATCTTCACAACCCACATAGTATCCCCTCCTCCCATCTCATTCCCATCTAGACCACCCTTTCACTATTTTTCATTCCATTTTCTTCCCTATCCATGGTGATATATCCAATGTTAATATTTTAATACCATTATTATTCAATATCAAATTATGTGACTTCTAAATCATTCATCTCATATATAAACTATTAATTTCATTTTTATTCTTGGTTTAAAACACAACATTAGATTATTATTTTTTGTATAGATTTACATTATTTTGAAATGTCCAAATTTTCTTTGTAAAATTGAATTAAGGGTTTTATATACATATACTAAAGGAGAATTTGTTAATTTTATAGTTGTTTATTATTTATTTCTCTTGTTTTTTATATATAATATTTTGATCTATATAATATTATTTTATTACTGGATTATTTTAATAGATCATTATTTCAAGGGGAATTATTTAGTGATGGGTTTATCACTATAATTATCAACCTTGAGTTGTTTATATGTGGATCCTAATTTGAATCTTTTGGGATATATTTTTACTTATCATTTTTTATTTTCAGTTTTTAACAGACATGTTCTATATTATAAAATCTATCATTCAAACAATCTACTTTTTTTATTGAATAATAAATTGACATGATAACAAATACAGCACTAGTTAGTCAAACTATAGTAATTTCAAGTAAAAATATGAAAATATATATGACATTAAAAGTATATTAAATACTAATTACCAGTTTCTTTTTTTTTGGAAAATAGTTTGGCTAGCAAGTGATTGGTTGATGACACTTGATGGAAATCCCTAAAACTATTAAAGAGGCTAGGTTATATTATAATAAAGTATTATGTTGGAGAAAAAATTTCAACCATTCCAAATCAAATATATACCCATTAAAATAACTTAATTTAATTAAATCTGGTTTTGGTTAATGCTTTCACTTTCACACTATTTTATCTCATACATCTAGTGTTGAAACTTTAGAATTTGTTCCCTTACTTTGCATTGGAAATTTTTTTATATTTTTTCCCATCATTTTTCACATATCCTCTTTTTATGATAACTATTACACATTCACTCAACATTTTCCACACTTACTTGAATATTTTATGTTATTATAATTATCCTTAATCCCACTTACACTTTCAATTTTTCAATTTATGTTATAAAAACGTATCTGATACTATATGGGAAAAAATCATAGTTAAAAGTACGCTTATTCAAACTAATCATTACAAATACTATTGATTTTATACTTTAATGATGAAATCATATTGAAACTACATATTAAAACTACATATTAGTGTTATTGAACTATAAAATTATAGTATGACTAAAAATATATTTGTACATAAATTGGTTGTTATAAATATCATAGTACCATAGGAATTGAATACAAAAGATAATGAATTTAATATAATGGGGGTTTATACCAAAGTCTAGATATCAAAAACATCTGTCACAGGGATGATTAGTAAATCTTAGAAGGAATCACATTAACATACCTCAGTGGAAGAAACCACTCATTATGGATTTATCGAAACAAAATTCATAATTTAAGAGTACTATATAGTAATATTACCTATATATTTAAATATTTTATATATGAATTTACAAAATCAGAATAGCATAAGTACACATGTAAATTAAATATAAGAGAAAAAAAATTATGAACAAAATTTTGTGTAGTATTATGTATATTTATTAATAATTGATATAATGGAAATAAATATCATGATTTTATATTTATAGTATTTTGTTATATATATAATATTTTTTTCATTTATATTATTATTATTATATTAAGTACTATGTAAGTTATGAATTTATTTATGGTAACTAATTCTCATTTCCTTAAATATATTTTCAATTTAACATCAAAATTATTTCATTTATTTTATGAAATTACATAAAATATTTAATATAGAATGGATTGATGTTGGATGTACGGAACGGATCGAATCTCAATCAATTTTTAAAACAAGTTGGAGGGATTGTATGATTTTTAATTTAACAATGCATCTGATAGTGGTAATATACACGTCCCATGTTTTAATTATTTTGAAGAACTTGGTTACATTAGAATGAATTTATCTATAATATAACCATGTATGGGTTTACAAAAAAATTATCTCTTGTATCACAATGGGGATAAAATGCATTCTTAAAATGTTCATGATCGGAATGAGAGGGAATTATTAAAGAATTTATTATATGACTATTTTTTGTTTGTATATCATCATAAGAAATAAGGGATTCCACCCAATGGGAATTCAATATGAGAACACGTGATGCATGAAATGAAAATCATGATGTTGATATGGTGAAAAAATTGAATGATGTTGTTGAGACTCCAATATATCATCAAAATGGAAAAATGAATGTGTTTGAAATTTTAATCTAACTGTTTAAAGGGAAACCATGTATTTTATTTCTAATACAACCATTGATTATATTCTTAAATTTTTAATGTAATTACTTCCAGAAAATGAAAATATTACCTTAAACAATTATATGGCATGAAAATTAATAGAAAAAAATAATTTTTCTAAAACAAATTATTTTTTCATGAAAGAGTGTATCTTTTATGGGAGGATACTCTTAAACAAAATAATTCTATAAAACCTGCCACATCCATATGTAATCCAATTACTAATTAAACACCATATCATGTTCCAAAAAAGGAAATTTGGAATATTTCATTTATTCATAGACAGTATAATATTTTCTTGTCTGATGAAATATCAATAAATGTGTGAGATAATAATACCAAGAGAAATAAGGATAATGATTAGTTGATTCATCCAAGATATGGATTGGCATGGTGTAAATTGAGTGTTGAATATCTTGATTTTTCAGTTAGTATGTGTAATGTGTGGTTTGGCCTATCATGTAATAGTTTAAATCAGTTTAGGCATATGCTTACTTTGCAAAGAACATGATTGATTTTCATACACCTTTATAACCATTCTCCAAGTATGTATATAAAAATAATTTCAATTTAATTAGTATATGCATACTTAGGCCTTCTGATCTTATCAATTATGTAGATTAATACATGAAAGCATTAAAAAAGAGTTTAAGCATCTTTGGAATGTGGGTGTTCACACATAATATGCATATTTGAAAGACATATTTCCGATGTGTGATGCACATATGTGAATGATAAATGATTTTCCATATAATTTAATGATGTTTTGTAGGAGAAAAAAGTAACAACATTCATATACTATTTTAATGAATAATACATGATTCAATTGAATTTAATATCCTCTTATTATTAATTTTTTGGGACAACAATGATTCCTTCATATGGATCATCCACAAGGGAATAATATTTTAATGTTTGAAAAAATCATGGTGGATGAAAATCCACCATAGCATATCCGAGGAACTGATTTTCATAATGATAATCTAGATGAAAATTTTATTTTGGGAATGGTCTGATGAATGATAGAAAGAGGAAAAATGTTTCCATTGAAACCAATTAAAATTGGAAGAAGATAAGTATCTTCTTGGAGTTTCTTATTGGAAAACCTATTCTTTACATCATTTCATAGACGTAATGGAAATTAAAATATAAATATATATATTTATATATATGAAAATTTACCATAAATTATTATAAATGTCAATGTAATGAAAAAATATTATTTAGGATCTGGCCATGACTTAAGGGATTTGTGAATCATAGCATAATTTCAATAGGTGTGTATCCGTGAAAATAAATTTAATGTTTCATTTGATTTTATGTGATTACCCATAAAAATCAATATCTATAAATTCAAAAGGAAATTCATGATTATAATGGTTATTCAAGAAACATATCAGAATGGTTCAAAAGGAGAGTTAATGTTAAAATTTATGAAGACTCGTGATTAACACATCCTTTTGCATGAGTTGATTCCAATAGAAATTCAAATTATATTATTCCATAATGTAAGGGTGGAAATGATTAAGATGTGAAATTTTTATAGATATATTTTTTCTAATAAGTTTCCCATCTATTTCTTTCAAAATATGTTGGAATATGCACTATTAATTTTATAATATTTAACAAAAATGTTTCCTCTAACTTTTTTCAAATGCATGTTGCATCTATTTTTTCATCTTCCAACCAAAAGGATACTTGTAGGACATGTTTAATTTTAGTTCATGTATCCACATGAAATAAATATGTGTAAATTGATTTCTGTTCAATGGATTTTTCTGATGTGACTACCAGATAGAACCAGACAATTAGAAATAAAAAAGGGATGAATGAGTAAATTGAACCCATTTTTCATTAATTCAACAAATAAGGGGAATTCCTAGATCATATAAAATTACTATATTAATACTTGAAGAGATGGATATGTTAAATCAAATAGTTTTTCTTAAATATGAATAGTTTTATGACCATGTAAAGTATGTAAACTAAACATCTATATGTTAAAACATTTCATGTAATTGAACATATTTGTAAAAATATTTCTATTTTTTAGATATGGTACATAAACAAATTATGAATATAAATCGCCATTAGTTTTAATTGATAAGGAGATATATTTTCCATGGAAATGGGTTTTCTTCCTTGTTGAAATTTATTTTAGAATTATTACTATAAAAATTTAATAAAAATTATATTATGCTAATTTTAATATTCTTATATATTTTACGTATTGTTTTTTTCTAAATCAGTCTCTGAATAACTAATAAATTTTTATTTTGGTCTTAATTATATGGTTTAGGAATGAAAATAAATTTTAATAAGTGGGTGAAAATATATTATCACTAAATGAGAAATGAACATGACACCACAACATGATGGTGTTATATTAACTTGCACAGCAGACTGTTATGGAAGTTCATCAGGTAATAAACCATTATTGGAAAATATATTTTATTATTAAGTAATTAATAAAATAATATTATGGGATTATTAGTCTCATTAAATGTCATTGTGATGATATTAAAGTGGTTTTCTTCGATGTTGAGGCATGTAAAATTTTTTGATTTTTGAGGATTTTGAGATGTTTCCAGGACTTTCACTCTTGTACTGATGATCCATACATATTGGCATTATTGGGGAAACATGTATTTTGGGTGAAAACTCATATGAGACCAAAATTTGGGGTCATTATTAAAGTAAAAACAAGATATGTTTTTGATGATGGTGATGATGAATTTGACTCCCTCACATCCCCCATTATCCTCAATATTTTTATTACTTATGATAATTCAAATTGTTTAATTGTGGGTGTTTATTATAAAAATCAATTTATAATATGAAATAAATTGAATCATCAAATGTTTTATTAGGGATTTTTGTTTAGCATGACTACTGTTGTTATAGTTGGTACTATTAATGTTTCATTACAATTTCTTAAAATATTTTGTATGAAACTTCTCCTTCATATTCATTTTCAATATACACTAGTTGTGATTTTATTTGAGTTTCATTTTCTAATATTTATTTTAATTCTATTAGAAAATAAAAATTAATAAAAATTTATCCAATTAAATTAATAAAACAAAATGAATTCAATTAAAACATATTAAACAATTAGAATTAAAATCAAAACCAATGAAAAGAATGAAATTAACGAAAAATTTAAAAAGAAACTAGCCCAAAATATAAAAAAATAATTTATCCAAAAAGTAGTCAATGAACTAATCAATTTTACATAATAAAATACATTAAATAACTAAAACTAACTTGGATTAAATTTAAAATAGAATAAAACCATGTCATACCCATGATAAATATTCTAATTTGAACGTATTCATTTTTCTATGACACATATTTTATATTTTTATATTCTTCCCCCCAAATATAATATGAATTTTTTAAAATAATTTAAGTGATAAATATGATGCAAATTACAAAAAATAATCATTACATGAGAGATATGGTGTTCATTATATGGTGCATGATGTGAGTATTTTATTCAAATATCAAAAAATTATAATGTCATGTGATAAATATTGTTTTTAACTTTTAATTTGGATCCACCACCCTGGAGACAATTATTCTCTGAAATACCTAGAGGTAGTTATGCTCATCCAAATGATAAAAGTGGTGGTTCTATAGAAACCTACAACACTAATCATACATGATCACACGTTTCCCTTCATCAGATATACCATCTAGCACACTTTCTAATCCTATAGTGTATGTAGACAAACATGAGATATTTTGGCCTCCTATATTTTAATTTCCAACTACATCTGATCAACATTTTCTTTCATTCCCATAACCAATGATGTATCATACTACCCATCTATATTTATATGTCCTACAGACATTTATTCTTACTTCCTTTCTATAAATGTCTTTCTCTATTTGATTCTATGTTCATACTTCTTCGACATCTACTCTAACACATTTTGAGCCTCATTAGCATAAATTGGATCTGACACCTACTATATAGTTTGACGATACATCAAATCCTAGGAATCTAGTAGTACCCATTGATCATACCGGATCATATATATTTATAGAACCCTAGTAAATTTTTTAACAAATTTTATTTTTATTTTAAAATGTATTGATATAATAATTGTTTTTTTTTTCACAACTATTCCTTCCTCTATGAGGAATGGGTGTGCATTCTTTCATGAGGTGCATAATTGTTTCACACAACTGATGGATGAGTACACTTACCATAATCAAATGATTGAAAATACTGGGTGGGAATATATGAGTTTCATGGACAACATTTTCCAATAATATAACATCATTCTTGTCAAGACATTCTCCTGGAGACACCTTCAATATTTACTATGGATAATTCTATCGCACAAATATGGGTAAGATAATTCATTACACTTAAGGTTATGTTATTATTTAATTTATCTAAATTAATATTTTGGATCCAACTTCATTATAATTTTCTTGATGTTGGGGTTTTGACGATTGTATGACCCATGGAATTAAGGGATCTATGGAGATCCTATAATCATGAGTTGTATAATACATGTATTTCTAGAGTTTTAATGTATTTATAAGTCATAAAAATTATGAATGGGTGTCGAGTAACTAATTTTTGCAGAATTATTACTCATTGGAAGAGTGTTGAGTTTTAGGTATTAATCAAATTTTGTTTCTTAATGAAAATTATGATGATTTTCATTAATATTTATTTTTAATTATTGAAAATATTTTTTAGGAACAATCACCAAGAAATAAAAAATGAGTCTATAAAATACCACCACCCTTTATGATAAAATATGATGCCATAAAATTTGAGAAAGAAGTTACGGCACATATATATAATTTTTTTATTTAAATAAATTCAGGAAATAAAATTTCTTCTCTTTTAAATTATATAGAATCATTATATTTTTTTAGAAAAACTATAATAATATATCTGTGAATTTATAAATAGTACAATATATTAATGAGAAAAAACATATTAATGATTTTTTAGGACATGACTTAATAATTTGGATTAATATTTAAATGTATTTAAAATATAAATATTTCACACATAGAATCAATAACCGAGTATAAAAAATTTTCATGTATATATAGAACCTATATTATTAATGGGATAAAACAATACTGAGAAGGAAAAACAATCTATTCATTTTGATTTTGATGAAAAACAAACCTTTCGTAATAAATAATTAAGAAGAACATGTTTATTGAGTATTCTTAAGTGGATGCTTCTTTAAAATAATCAAGTCAATAAGATGATCGAATATCTAATATTAAGGATGAAGTGAGAGATCAAGTGGTGAGGAATTATTAGAAACATTACAAGGTATAAAAAATGTATAGAATATTTTATATTGATATCAATATCTCTTGGAATAAGTTTCAAGAAAACTGTATATAACTACAAATAATCTAATGTATCTTTATTACAATGAAAGAAAAATATATAAAATTTTAATATCCATATAAATTTTGAAAAGGTATAGATCTACATAAGAATTTTCTAGTACTGGGTTTGAATTATATTATTTTCCCATTTAAGGATGATTCCTTAACCTATATAAAAACAATTTCAACATCAAGATTTTCAAATAATGGAAAAGTGTTTGCTGGGTAAGAATCATCATGCTGCTACAAAAGCATCGTCTAGTTTTTTGTACACATGATGTATACTTTGTGTAGACGTACTTCATTTTTTAGTCCTTATTCTCAAATTTTATAAGGGTTATCATACATGGTAAGAATTAATATCATGGATTTTTATAAACATCATCTATTCTATTAGTATGAACTATTGAACCTATGTAAGCATGAATCAAGAGTTGGGTTTAAAAAAAATTATCTTAAGGATGAATGTTATCTTCATAAACATATTGAAAGAGTTAAAATATGAATATTAAATAGACATAAATTTATATATATAGATTTAATATATATATATATATATATATAATATCTACTATGATTATGATATATCCAATCATATTTATTGTAAAATCTAAAACACCAAAAGAATTTTTGATTGAATCTATAAGATAATGAGATTTGATATTCATGTTATACAAGTGAATATCAATGTAATAATAATGTTTTATTTACACTTTAATGAATGAAATTCTATGTATCTATAATTTTTAGTTCGAATGAAAAATAAATTTGATGTTGTTAGATATTAGATTCATGTTCAAATATCATGATGCAATTGTTATACAAGATTCAAGGCTGATTTGAGGAAGATTGAGTGGATATAATTATTTTTATGATAGAGATAATGGAGATCATGACTGAGAGAAGTTATTTAATTTAAATTTTTTATTTTAATTTTTTTTTTAAATCAGATATTTTTATGTGAAATCCTGACTTGTCCACTATAAGTTAAAACATTATAATTTAATCTATGTGAGTGAGTTAGTGATCTTTATGAGGGAGTTAATGGATATCACATTATAAAGTAACTTATTTTTATAGTTTCAATATAAATATGTACTTCTTTCTTGAAGAAGAACGGATGCTCAAAATAAGAATCTATACTCAATGTCTTGTTTATTGTTAATATTTTATACAACTTCAATGCGTTAATTTTTTCATCTTTTGTGAGTTTATTTTGATGAGGAAAAAAATTATCTTGTTGAGGAACATAATAATTTATAATCTATGGGATAAAAATGTGAACATAAATAAATAAGATCAGTTTTTTTAATACTCTTTATGTATAGAAAAATAAAACCTGAGTAATTGTACTATGTGAAGGAGTTGGTGGGTATCACATGCATAATAGTGTGGAATGATAAATCATATAATCCCAACATTGTTAATCTATATTTTTTATTTTATATGATTACTTAAATTGTTTCCATGTTATATATATAAATATGATAATACTGATGGGAGTGATTTAATGCTCAAAGTTGGTGAGTTTTTAAAAAAATCCGTGGCTATTTAAAATTATAATGAGTGGGAAGAATATCAAATAAGCAGTATACATAGAGAATTTTTTTTGCACGACTTGTACTAGTGAACAATAGGATAATAATAACACTCTAAATAAAGAGGAGGGGAATCCAATACAAATCTAGAGAATCATATAACTATTATTGACGAATAATAAGTAGAAGGATGACTGGATTACATATTTCTAACAGTTAGTACCATAATTTGGAAGCGGTGAGAAAGAAAGTTAAAGAATAAGAAGTTATGTTTATAAAGTTTTAACATGCATGATGTCCTATATATTTAAACATATCTATTATAAAACATGATTATCTATTGAGATTATTTAGTGATATGACTGTAGTTATAATCTAAAAATTCATATAAAATAATGTCCAATGTTCTTGTCTCTAGGAAACATTAATTTCAATCAATCCCCTTTAAATTAGGTCTATAAAATCCTCAAATCATTAACAAATAATATTTGTAACTCAAAGATATAACTAAGGAATTTGTATAAGATTATAGAATGCAATCCCTTACATTACAACATTGAACATTGAAGAAATTTCCATATTAATCCTATATTTAAATGAATTATTATTCCCATTTAATTACTCACTATCACCCTAAAAACTCACACATAATTTAGTCACATATACCACTTTTAATATCATGTTTTAATTAAATTCCCATATAACACACAAGGTATTCAACCCAAATAAGAAATTAAATTATGTAAAATACATTTTACATGTCAACATACAACTTGATGATTTTAAAAAATCATTATAGAAAAATATTTATCACTCACCACAAAAATAAATATTAAAATAATCAAACACATCAATATGATTTATTGTTATTAATTCAAAAATGTACACCTCAATCATTTTTAAATATTATCCAAACAATTTTTCAATTTAAATCACATTGAATGATTATTAAATATCATATAATTAATTATTGACTTGAAAAATTTAATAAAATAAAACATTATAAAAAATTTATTCCTCTTACAGTATTTATTAAATCACAAAACTCGTTTATTCCATTAAAAACACAATTACCTAAAATATTATGTGATAAACATGAAATTAATTCTCATGTGTTCTCATTATAAATCTATAAAAATAATGTTTTGACATACCTATGTTAATTATTATCCACTGTCATATCAAACAATTTTTTATGATGATGTTTAGAAAGAACTAGAATCTTGTATGGATGAGTAAGGCATAATAGTATTCCAATGATAAAAAAATGGTGAAATTATAGGGGATATCTACCTTCAAATTAGAAAATAATGTTCATTAAATTTGTAATGGAATAAAAAAATAATCATCACATTGAATTCAGTTAGATTCCATGGAAGTGAATCATTATTTTTTACATGTTGGAGGACTTAATTCATAGTTTTCACTGTTGTTTAACGGACCCTCAATTTGAATTTTTGGTATTTTTTAGTATAACAGTGTTTCATTCATTCACAATTTCATTGTGTCTTGAGATAGGATTATTTTTTACATTTAGTATTTTTGAATGTTTTCCCTTTACCATTCACCTAGGTCAATGAAAACTACTTTCAGGTAAGCTATCTTTCACATCATATATGGGGAGTGTCATTCGGTTTGGGATTATCTTCTGCTATTGTTTTCTGGTTTTGGTAGTAGGACAGGGGAGCGAATAGCCCATATTATCATTCTGGTCTCCATCTGTTGGAAAATATGGGAGGCTCGCAATCAGGTGCGGTTGGGTTACAGGAGGCCTTTGTTAACTCTCCAGGTCCGGATGAGATGTATCATTGTTGAACTATCCTCTCTTTTCCAGAACGGAGTACATTCATTTATGCTAGGGAACCTCGGTCACAGACGCATCTAGAATTTAGACAGAGGACGGTGGGTAAGGTAGGAGCCTCCAGCTATTGGGCTGAAGCTGAATGTGGATGGTTCATGCTTGGGAGGAATCATGAGGGGTGGTGGTTTGCTTCGGGATTGTTGGGGTTCAGTTCTTATTTCTTTCGATGCTTATTATGGACATGGTAACTCTATGGGTGTATAGTTTAGAGCTCTTCTATTAGGTCTGATTGTTTTCAGTAGGAAAGGCCTTCCGGTGATGGAAGTGGAATCAGATTCAGAGGTTCTAGATAGATCTCTGCAGTTAAATCACGACATCTCTTGGGATTTGGTGTATTTTATCGTAGGTGCAATGCGGAGACTAACTAGGGAAGGATGGTTCATCATAGTCTGAGGTAGTCCAACTTTGCAGCTGACACATTGGCTCGTTGTGGCAGACTAGAGGAGACTCTGGTGGTTTATGATAGTCTCAATTCTCTTCCTGTGGAATGTGTTAATGTGGTTCGGAAGGACTCACTTGGCCTGCATTATTTTCGTCCTCCGTGAAGTGTAACCCTGGTTTTTAAGGTAATAAAAAAAATAACTTTCATTCAAATAATATACATGGATAAAAAACTATTTTGGATTATATTCTGGATGACTTTTTGTTCATGAATCAATGATGATGTTCTGAATGTATATTTTTCATATCTAGACTCAGATGGTTATTTGATCATCTGAGTTAGTCTTGTTTTAAATTTCCATTTCTTTATGTTAGTTTTTTCTTGGTTAAATGAATTTTTTTTAGATTGCATATAATCATATGATGGCTCTATTATTGAATGATTAGTAATAATTTTTAGGCATTTGGAATCATGATATATTTTTATAAGGACATTCCCATCGAATACTTCAGTTAATTTTTTTATGATACAATTATTTAATATTTCTGGTTCATATAGTCCCGCACAGTTGAATTTTCATCTCACGAACATGGACAACATGTTGGACAATGCATATTCTCTTGATTTTCAAGCTATTCAGGAAGAATATGTTGGTTTTTTTTGATGTAGTAATACTATGATGAATATGTAAGATTGAAAAAGGTGGTTACTTCTTCATGACTTTTTTATCCTTTCATGGGTTCCTAGCTTAAACAGTGACTCATTTCATTCCTTAGACGATGTTTTATTTTATGTCATTTTTGTTTCCTCCTTACACTTATGGAATGTGTAATATAACTAAACCATATGTCTTCACTATATTTTGAACATTCTTTAATAATTTTTTACAGTGGTATGGGTTTGGAAACCAACTCAAACCTTACTCATCCCTCATATCAGAAAATCATGAAACAAATAAATTCATTTTTCATATTAACCATAATACAATATAGTATTGAATTATAATATCAAATATTTTCAAAACCTCTAAATCATGTTATGTTAGAATTCCTCATAATGATTAAAATCATCATTCTCACTAAAATTACAAAATATCAATAATCAACTATGAAATAATAGAAAAAATATAATTAAAACATAAAATAATCTAAACTAATTTTCAAGTTACCTAAACCACAAGGAAAACAATACTCACTCTATCCCAGTTTCAACACAAAAAATAGATATTTAATCTTCATAGATCATAAAATTTTAATTTTATATATTTTCATTCTAACTATACATTAATATTCTTTAACCATGTAAAAAATAAATCCAATTCTGTAATGTGTTTTTTATCAAATACAAACACCAATACCATTTATCATCATTATCTAAAAAACAATTAAATTTTTTATCATGTAAATAAAGCAATTGACATAAGAAATAGTTCCCCATTGTAACTTTTTTATTCATAATAAACATATAATTCTATAAAAAAATTCATTTGGTTAATTCCAATCCAATTTAAACATGCTTTATAAATCCATTAATCAACTCAACTTTAAACTATCATTAACAAACTATTTTTTGACCAAACAAAAAATAAATGGAATTCAATTTCAAACAACTCAAAATATAAAACATGAAATTTATATGTTCTATATTCATTCATCAATATACAACAATGAAAAATTTACCTTTGTTTTCCCTATTTTCACCACATTCAAATATTATAATAAAAACATGGAAAAAAACAAATAATTACACTTATAGCTTACATTTCACCTTACCATTTTACCATACTATACAATTAATTAGTATGGAATTTTATATTTTAAAAAAGACATTCATTTTCCATTATTCTCTCGTTACTTTACCGATATATTCATCGAAGCAATATATTCAAACAAGAATTCATAAATTCTACGTTAACATTATTTTTCAAGTTAGTATTTAATAATATTAAAAACAATCCCAATTGATTGTATATAATTTCTTTTGTAATACAGCTAATATCATACTAGTACAATGTAATGAATCATTATAAAAAATCATATTTCATGATCAAGTATATCCATTAAATTTTTGTTATGAAATTATTTTTTAATTACCTATTCTAAATAATGGTTATATATATTCAAATTCATTGGTGTGGGAGGTTTTGAATATTGATGGATGGGTGCCTTGAGAAAAAATGTTTTTTTAAAGAAGAAATTAGAAACATAGAAGTGTAATAAAAGAACATAAAAAATGATATATTGTAAGTTTTTCATTATTGATTTTATATTTTAATATCTATTTTGTAACTATGTAGTTCATTTATATTTGTAACAATGTACTTTGGAGGCCCTTGATGAGAATGAAGATGCACATTATGGGATTAATTATTATTTACATTAAGTATTACGAGAATATCATCATGGTATAGTATGTTGTTGATCATGGAAGAGTGTTATCCCTAATAGGTATTAGTCTACTTCTGGTGTGATTTCATATTGCACCATGTTAGAAATAGCTTGTACAGAGGTAGTGCAAGAGCCAACTAAGGCAGAGTAGGCCAAAAAGTGGACATCAAGGAGAATGAATGGAAAAAAAGTCCATTGATGAATTTATGAAGTTTATCACATCCTTATTCCACTCACATACACTAGATACCACCACGGATTATGATACATATATATCAAAAATTTATATTGTATATACTGCACTGGTTGATGGTCTATGTGGTGGTCGGGATGATGATGTCCCCAGCGATGGTGATGGAGATGGAGATGGTGATGGAAATGGTGATGGAGATATTGATATTAATTATTATGGATAGGATGATGATTATGATGGTGAATATGGTGGTGATATTGGTTGTGTTGAGAGAGAGATTGATTCTTTACATTATTTACTAATATTTATGACACATAATAATTATTATTTGTTGTGAATGAATATACATGATGTTTTAAATGTGTGTTATCATTGCTTGAATGATTTAATTATTTTATCATGTTACAATTGTTTGTATATTGGTTGTTGATGTTTTTTGTTATTGTTTGGTGATTTCATCATCTAATTGTCCCTAGTGGGGGTATTTTTTCCAGGAATGATATAGCTAGTCTATAGCAATGGTTTCAAAATAGTTGGTATAGACATAAATAAGGTTTCCATACTATATTTGGTAATATTGGTATCATGAAAGTCTGTTCCAATGGTTTGTAAACCCTTGGTATAGGAATTTAATAACAATTTACTAAACAATTTGTAATGACCTATAACAACTGTTTCATCAGAACCATTGGTAAAATGAATCCCTATAAGGATTATAAAAAATATTTAGAGTAAAACATTTGTATAGGAATATAAACATGTTATTATAACCAATTTTTTGAAAAATTGTTTCTATAGGAAATACCAATGGTTTTCCAGCCAATACTTATCGCTTAAAACCGTTGTTATATACCAATTTTCCAGTAGTTCTTATATCATGTTCACTCATGATCATTGATTATTATCTATTATATTTACCCTTACTATGAATATGATTTCATCTTTTATTATGTGACCCTTTAGCATTTTTTAAAGAATAGATTTATGTGTTATTGTCTAAGAGGTGTGCTAGTTATCAATAACTATAAAGACCCGTCCCGGAAGCCACTACATGGTGCTCTGAGCCGGTTCTCCATAAGGCCTCATGTGAGCCTCTATATATGCCAGAGGTTGCCGACTAGTAGTGAAGGCATATTCTGTGATAGTGGGGAGACTATTCCCCCATACCAATGTAAGAAACAGTAGAAATAACTATGTATCATACACAACAAAAAGTAAACCGAGTATGAAAAACAATAAATAACTGGAATAGCTCAAGCTGAAATAATGAAATGTTGTAAAATCCCAAAAAACTACAAAATAAAATATAACATTGGTCACCCACCGGGCCGACCATACAGTTACAAGTAAAAAATGAAACTGAAAGTAAAATTAAAGGGATAAACTACTAACATCAAGCCAATCCACATACTTGATCTCTAGACAATGTAGAAATGTAGCAACCTGATCAGTAGAACAACTCGAGTAGCATTGCTCGATCATGCAACACTGGGCCTCATCCCTGTCCACCATGAAACTTGTGATCAACATGAAAAGAAGTCATAAGGTCTACACGTACACTGAGTTGTACATGCAGGGGTGAGAAATAATCTCAGTAGGTCACCCCGACAAGCAAGATATAACTATGATGCTAAAGTGTATGCAACAGCAATGTGCTCAGCCTAGCTGGAACACAACAAAAGGAAGTAAACCAAACATGCAACCATAGTCAAAATTTCGGTATGGAATCCTTGTCAACTGGGAAAGTTCCACCATGGATATCCATATCTATATACATACACAAGAAATATCCCAAACCTATACACATATACATAAATATAAATAATCATGATTAGGTGAAACAAATAATGAGAAACCACATCAGCAGTCGATCATTGGGTGCATAAGCCCTATCTATTTGACAACTTGTGCAAGGTTATTGAGCTGGATTCTATGCCACTCATGCCATGTATCATTAAGTCAATCTTTGGGTCTGCGATCCCATCAATAAATACATACTTTGGCCAAAGATGGAATTATATCTCTGAAAAAGCTAAACAAATACAAGTAAACCTCTGGAAAGTACTCACAGCCTATCCCTTCTAGTTCAACCAATCAAACACAAGCAACCCTCTGGAAAGTACTCATAGCCTAACCCCTCTATTTCTACCAATAAAACACAAGAAACCCTATGGGAAGTACTCACAGCCTAACCCCTCTAGTTTTAACATTCACACACAAGAAACCCTTTGGAATGTACTCATAGTTTATCCCATATGGTTCATCATTAGAAAAGAACCTCTGATGAAGAACTCACTATCAATTCTCCCTATAGTCTCATATCAGTAACTCAAAGGCACTCTGAGGAATCACTCAATGTCGAATTACCCATGTGGCATGCATCGAGGAACTATAGACACTCTGAGGGAGCACTCAATATCCATCCCCCATAATGTCTCCCAACCTAAAAGTAAACAGAAACTCTGGAGGATCCCCCATTGTCCATTCTCCCTTTGGGCTACTACACATGGTTCTCATAGTCCTATGTAAGGAAATCGGTCACAATGATATTTGGAAGCCAATGTAAACATCAAGAACTACTTGGCTAACAGTCTACAACACTTCACATCATGTCAGATAAAAACATTGTATCCTAAAAAAACTAGTCATTGAAAAAAAAAGCAGCCTAACAGGAAAATCTATACAAAAACTGTCAATATCAAAAAAACATGGGATAACACATCCATAGTAAGGTAAATAACCCTATTCACGATCAAACCACCTCTACTCAGGAACACATGCAAATTAGGCGTCCCAAAAAATGAGAAAGACACCTCACGTCAGGCTCAATAGCCACCAACCTGGAAGCACCTCTGGTAACAACTACTGCATCAGAAAACCAAATCAGATATAATAAAATGTGTGTGGGTGGGCCGAATGCCCAACACATTAATACATCCAATGCCACAAGGGGTTACCAATTTTTCACTGGTTCAAGGTGTCACCCGAACACCATCTCTACCCCACCCTGATGTAACAATACTGTGTTGGTCAAAAAACAGGCACCCACTGGGTCCCTCATATCAGACACAGAGGAGGAATCATACTCAGGATCCTCCGGGTAAACACAAATGAAGGAATCCTACTCGGGATCCTTAATTAGGAGTAAGTGAGGAATCCTACACAAGATCCTCAAATTAAGTACAATATAAAAATTCCATAACATGGGTCCTCTCAAAGGAAACACAAGAGAGTTGTCCTACAAAGGACTCCCTAGTCTACAAACAAGTAAAGGCATCCCTTAGGGGATATTTGGAAGTGCCTGGTATCACGACCTCGTAGCCCAGAAAGGAATGTCTCACAAGGGGAAAATCCTATGTAGCATCAGTTATATGAGAAGGATCACAACTCATCTCATATTAAAGGTATTAACTATGTTGGTCCAAAGAACCATCCCATCATTCACACCAAGTCTCACTCTCAGGTGTCAACTAAACTTGATAACTGGAGGAAGAACCTCAAAATTTAGATAAAAACCACCAAAACATCATTTAGATGACCTCTAAATGTCAAAAGGATTCCACATTTCTTTCTACATGTAACAAAACTCAGAATGGATTAATCAGACGCCCAATTCTGACTTCTAGGGAATAAGTAATCCTAAAAATAATAAAGTGAAGTAGTACATGGCTAGAACACATGGCCATACCCATGGGGTCTACCTATGTAATAGTGCATGGCTTGTACTTTACTGTACACGGCATGTACTATTCACAAAGAGTCACTCCATGTGTGTTTTCACCCAAACACATGCCCATGTACCACTACACGGAATGTACATTACTTTACATGGCGTGTACTATTCACAAAAAGTCACTCGTTGTGATTTTTCACCCAAACACATGCCCATGTACCACTACACAGCGTGTACTTATAGTACACTGTGTGTACTCTTTAAAAACCACAATTCTGTGTTCTATTTCACACGGCCGATCATAGGGCCACCCACTAGATGGCATGTACTCAAAGTAAAAAGAATTTACATAACAAAACATCATCTTCCCCGAATGAGAAGAACACATGGTGTGTCCCCTGGAACGCAGGTTGTGTATTCTGGGTTGTCTGATGGGAAATCCCTCAAAACGCCTAAAACGCCCATTTTTACCCACGAAAAAATAGATCCATCCTCAAGGGGCCCCATGCAAGTAATATAAGGTTTTGAAGACATAAAACCACATGTTTAAAGGGTATATATAGCAAAAACATAAACTACCCTACCTTTGGGCTGAAGAATTCGAAGCTTCAGTTGATTTCACGGCTCACTATTGCCGCACACCAACTCAGTGCGCCGAGAGCTTCGAATCAGTACCCCTCTTGCCTCCCAACACTCTCTATTTCTCAATCTCCAATTTCTCCCATAGTTCATGGACAAATAATAATAATAGGAGACATGAACACGGATGAGGGTGAAAGAAGATAAGGAAGAAAAGAAAAGAAAAGGATACGAAGAAAAAGGGACCAGGGCCGGCCCTGGTGCCTGACGTGAATTTATGAATTCCCTTGGCTAAAATCCACATTTCAGACTCAATGTCAGAGATTGAATCTCAAAATGATGATCTGTTTAAAATTTATTTCCAAAAAAACTTGAGAAAATAAATTAATATTTAATTTAATAATATTAAATATTAAATATTCCACGAAAATATGAACAGCTCAAATTTCCACCAAACTCTTGTACTAGGGTAAACTCCCTATTCCAAGACCAACGGAGTAGTCTGAAAAAATATCTGAGATTAGATGGTAGGGTAAAATTAAAATTTAACTCCTCATGATCATCCAACAGCAATAATTCAAATTTCTTCTCAAAACAACAGTCCGAAAAATCACAGGTTCTTACAAACATCCCACCATAAACCTTCGCGCCCCCGAGAAGCATAGTGAAAGGACCACCAACCATGCTCCCAACCCAAGCATCTACACAACCACGATATCTGGACCATAAAATGACCATCCTTATAGCATTAACAACCACCTTATACACATAAGATATCCATCTACGACCAAACGGGTACACCCCACCATAGGAATACCTTAGTTGTCATCTTAAAAAAACTATGAGCTTAAAAGCTTCTAGAAAACACTGAATTTTAACCTAAACAAGAAAAACGGCCCTCAAAGGGACAATAGTTTACTCTCTACCATATTGATTTCCCTACACCACTCCGAGAGCACCAACAGATCAATTTCCATCCCCAAAACAGATGAACATTAATAAAGAAAAAGGAGATTGATGTAGGGTTTAATCTCTCTCAGCATACTAAAGACGAATCAAGATAGCACATGATCATCTCTTACAAGAGTACAATATGTCTTCACCGAAGGTGTTTCCATCTCCCTCCATGCCTCACTAACATCCTTCCAAAACCTGACCAGGATTCAATCACAGGTCAAGCATTTCATGGTAACCCGACATTTCAAAATGTCACTTCTACAACATAAGGACATGCTAGGATCTGAGCCCACGGAAAGTCTTGAAACCGCGGTCCCCAGATCACACCCGGCCACTCACAGATTTAGATTCAGATGATGCCACCCATAATAGAAACATTAGAAACACTAGTCGACTAGGCCAGAAACCCAAACAATCCTTCCCATCGAAACCAGTCATGAAAAACAAGCACCTCCCAAAGGAATTGGAAAACACAGGCCAACAATTCTCACACAAGAATCCCTAGAATAGAACAGACATTGACCTACAAGTGTTCGAGTCAAAACCAAGGGTCATTAGGTCTTCCACTTATCCCTACATAAAAATCCTTACAATTGGGTCACAAGGTCTAACCTCCTTGCCAAAAAAAACTCAAACCTCTTTGAAGACGGTAATTATCACAATGACCGAAGAAAGTCAAAACCAAAACACAACCTACATGGGCCCTGATCCTCTCCGAGCATCCTCAAAAGGAACTACTCCCAGGATTTCACAACCCAAGTAGTAGAGAAACCGAACTAACACTCAAGGGGTGTCCGTATATGGAATTACCACTTGGAGGTCCATTTCACATGAAATGCCTTGGTATCTATGGACATCATACTCAAGGATTGGACTGGATAACCATAGACCTAAGAAACAACCCTCAATAAGGGGTTAGACAGAAAGGCATCACGTTCCACATAGACCAACTGGGGTCACTACACCACCAGTGCACGAGGAATGAGTTATCAGCCTCAAAAAAAATTCCTCAACGTAGCTCCATGTAACATGCCATCAGAGTGACAAGTAAGTTTTAAGCAGAACAAAAGGTCTTAGTGGTCAGTTAAACACACACTCGCATACCTATTTGATGTGAATCCTATGTGCCTTGTATGATGAAGGAGATTCCTCTTTCCTTTTTCATCCAAGAGTTAAAATCTGTCTCTGGCCTCTTACCAATGGACATGATCCAGAGATCCATAGTAAATCAAAACACCATGCAACATGTGCATTACTCAAAGAGAAAATCATATACAATTGTAACATCGTAAAATCAGAACAGTAATCCCAAACCCTGACAACATGGATTTATTACCATAAAAAGTGTTCATGATGCACTAGTCTGATATCCATCACAGGTTCCGACACATTTATAATACTCTTATCTACTATATCCCAAATAGTAAATACTTGGAAAAGAAAACAACTCTGATACCACTTTGTAATGACCCCTCAAAAAAGATCTTAATAGGTCCTCCGAGTCGGTTCTCCACAAGGCCTCAAACGTGGATCCCTGTATGCTGGTGGCTGCAGAATATCAGCGAGGGCCTATAGTGTGAGAGTGGGGAGACTATTCCCTCATATCAGAGTATGGAACAGGTGAAATAACAAAGTATCATACACATAGGATAGTAAACAGAGTACATAATCAATAGAAAACTAAAACAGAACAAGATAATATTGTGAAATGTTGTCAAATCCCAAACAGCTATGCAATACAATACCACACTGGTCACCAACCGGGCCAACCATACAGATACAGGTACAAATGAAACTGAAATTAAATTTAAAGGGCTCAACTACAAACTCCAAGCCAATCCACGTACCTGATCACCATAAATTGTCGAACGGTAGCAGCCCGATCAGTAGAACCACTCAAGTAGCTCCGCTCGATCATGAAACATGGGGCCTCAGCTCTATCCACCATGCAACTCGTGCTCAACCTCAAAAGCAGACATTAGGTCTACACGTACACCAAGGTGCACATGTAGGGGTGAGAAATAATCTTAGCAGGGCACCCTGACAAGCAACCTATAACTGTGTTGCTAACGTGTATTTAATAAAAATGTGCTCAGTCTAGATGGATGACAACAAAAAAAGCAAACCAAAAGTGCTACCACAGTCGAACTCAGGGTATGTAATCCATGTCAACTGGGAAAGTGCCATCTTGGATATCCATATCTATATATGTACACATGTATAGTCCCATACCTATACCCATATAAATATATATGACTATTCATGATTTGGTAAAAAATAATGAGATTCCACATCACTATTCGATCCTAGGCACCGTAAGCCCGATATCCAAGATATCCTGGGCAAGGGCATTGAGATAGACGTTGTGCCACTCATGCCCTGTATCATTAAGTCAATCTAAGGGTATATAATCCCATCGAAATGTACCTACATCGGCCAATGCTGGAATTATATCTCTAAAGAATCTATACAAATACAAGTAACCCTCTGGAAAGTACTCACAACATGTCCCTTTTGGTTCAACCAATCAATCACAAGAAACCCTCTCGGATGTACTCACAACCTTACCCCTATAGTTCAACCAATAAAACACAAGAAACCCTCTGTGAAGTACTCACAGCCTAACCCCTTTGGTTTAACCAATCAAACACAAGAAAACCTCTATAAAATACTCACAGTTTATCCCCTCTGGTTCAGCTTTAGAAAATAATCTCTTAGGAAGAACTCACTGTTAATTCCCCCAATAGTCTCGTATTGGTAACTAAAAGTCACTCTGGGGAAGAACTCAAAGTCTAATTCCTCCTATGGCCTACATCGAGGAACTACAGACACTCTAAGGGAACACTCAACGTCCATCCCCCCTATGGTCTCGCTATGTAAAAGTAAAGAAACACTCTAGAGAATCCCTCAATGTCCATTCTACCTATGTTCTACTACACCAAGTTCTCAAAGAAATGTGTAAGTCAATTATGTACAACGATATATGGAATCCAATGTAAACCTCAAGAACTACATGGATAATAGTCTACATCATATCACAACATGTTTGATAAAACAACTTCATCCTAACTATACAAGGCATGGAAAACAAAGCAGCCTAACAAGAAAAGCTTGACCAAACTGGCAATATCAATCAACATGGGAAAACACATCAACAATAAGGTAAATAACCCAACTCACAATCAAACCACCTCTAATCAAGAACACATGCCTTGTAGGAATCCCAAAAAATGAGAAATACGACTTTCATAAAGCTCAACATCCACCAAATAGGATGCACTTTTGGTAACCACTACAGTATTAGAAAACCAAGTTAGATATAAACAAACGAGTGAGGGTGGACCGAACGCCCAACCTAAAAATACATCCAAAGACCAAAGGGATTACCAGTTTGGCATGGGTTTTATGTGAATGCATAACACCATCTCTACCCAAACCTGACATAATAACTCAAGGTCGGCCAAACAAAGGGAACACACTGGGTCCCACAAGTCAAACACGAAGGAGGTATCATACTTGGGATCCTATAGGTTAACACGAGCGAAGGCATCCTACATGAGATACAAAGTGAAGAGTAAGGGAGGAATCCTAAAAGGGATCCTTAAATGAAGGAAAGTATATGAATTCCATAACATGGGTCCTCTCAAAGAATAAACATGAGAGAGATCCCACAAAGGACTCCCTAGGTCAGCACCCTAGTAAAGGAATCCCTCAGGGGATCTTTGGAAGTTCCATGTCTCACAGCCTCATAGGCCAGAAGGGAACATATCACAAGGGAAATTTACTCTGTAGAATTGGATACATGAGATATCTCACAACTGATCTCATATTAAAGGTCTCAACTAAATTGGTCTGAACACATAACCCATCATCCACGCTAAGTCACACTCTCAGGTGTCAACTTAACTCGATAACTGGAAGAAGAACCTATCCATTTAGATAGAAACTAACAAAACACCATTTAAATGAACTATAAAGGTCAAAATAATTCCACCATTGTGATCTAATCAGAAAAACAATCCGAATGGACTACTCACACACAATATTTTGACTTTCAGGGCATAAATTATCTCAAAACTAATAAACTAAAGTAGTACATGTCCAGAACACATGGCCGGACCCGTGGGGTCTTCATGTGTAGTAGTACATGGCATGTAATTTATTTTAAATAGCTTGTACGATTCAAAAAAAGTCACTCCATGTGCGTTTTCAACCGAACACATTCCCACATGCCACTACAGGGTGTGTACTTATAGTACATGGTGTGTACTCGTTAAAAACAACTATTCTGTGTTCTATTTCACACGGCCAGTCACACGACAACCCACTACAAAATGTGTATTCATAGTACATTGCATGTACTGAAGAAAAATTCATCTTCCCTAAACCAGAAGAACACATGGCATGTTCCATTGGAACACTCTCCATGTCTTTTGGGTTTTCCGATGGGAAATCCCTCAAAACGCCTGAAATGCCTGTTTTTTCCACTGAAACAACAGATCCGGCCTCTAGGGTCCACAAGTAAGTTTTAAAAGGATTTAAATACTTACAACATCATTTTTAAAGGGGTTCTATTGTGAAAACATAAATAGCCATTCCTTTGGGCAGAAACCGCCATTGCATCAGTTGATTTCAGGGCTCACGGTTGTCGCATACCAACTCAGCGTGTCAAGAAAATCGAATCGGTACCTATCTTGCCACCCAACTATCTCTATTTCTCAAACTAAAATTTCCCCCATAAGTCACGACCTAGGAGGATTTGTAGGAAATTTGTGCAGGGAGAAGAAGGAAAGAATATACAGAAAAAAAAAAGAAAAGGAATGGAAAAGAAGAAAAAGCGGTTTGGGCCGGCCCTAGCACCCAACATGGGTTTATGCCATCCCTAGGACAAAATACCCATTTTGGACTCAATAATGTAGACAGAATCTCATTATGATGCTCCATTTAAAATTTATTTCCAAATGAACTTACACTAATAAATTAATATTCAATTTAATAATATTAAATATTCTGCCAAAATTTGAACTTCTCATATTTCCACCAAACACCTGTCCTAGGGTAAACTCCATATTTTGAGACAAATGGAGTTGTCAGAAATATTATCCAAGATCAGATGGTAGGTGAAAATGACCAATTTACCCCTTAGAACCATCCAATTGAAAAAATTCAAATTTCAGCTCAAAATGATAGTCCATAATAACACGTGTTCTTACAATAACATATTTGGAAATGAAGATTATTTTTTATGTACCATGTATCCATTTTTCCCTAGACACTAAACCATTAAAATTTTAGTGTATATTATGTATATATGTAATGAATATTAACAAAAAAACATGTAATTTATTTATATATATATATAATTTTTGGGAAATTGTATCCCTTGAAGTAACAATCCAATCTCCCTCTTTAACCTCATTTATTATGATAATTACTGTAATTTAATTTATATTCCGTTTTGGGTAAATAAAATTGTGATTACAATTATTTCAATTATATCGAATTATTCATTTTTGAGGTCTACATACCATTTATAGCATGGTCAGTTGGTTGGTTGACCATTAATAACCTCATGTTGTATAAAGTTTCCATGTCCACCTTAATCAAATTCCCACCATGAATAACTATTTATGATCGTTGTCATGACATAGTACATGGAAATTGATTTTTTAAAAAGTTAATATAGGTTGTTCAAGGATCTAACAGCCTTATATAATTATATAATGTTTTGTGGTTCAAATAAATTAAATATCAATTATGTATACCACTAAGTGAAATAAGCTTTTTATAATGATGAATTGAACATAATAATGTTCAATGTGATTGGGTAGTGATGGATTAGTTTGGATATGATTTCAATTGATTCAATGATTTTTGTTTGAAGATTATAGGTTTTAAAACCCCATGATATATAGGTTCCTCCTTTATCCCATTGTTTTTTGTTTTATGTCCTTGTAACCCACAACTCATGCGAATAATCTCACTGGGTGTCTGCAGGTCTCATTATACCCACCATAATATTCACGACATTGATAAAAAAGATAATAAATCATGTCCATGAAAAATAAATAATAATAAAATTTCAATACACCCACATAAAAAATGATAAAAGTCTAGAATCTTCCATCAATATACCAAAAAACACATTACATTAGTACTTATAATTTTCTAAATTAATAGAAAAAATATCCTACAAACATAGTCCATCAAGGGGAAAGCCCCTAAATGTTCTTATATTCCAGCCCGCAAGACGTTGGGTCTAGTGTGAGTAATTTTCACCCATTAATTAAGCATCCCATATTTTGTATAGTTCAGGACATTTCCTTCGTTAATAAGTGGATGTCATACCCCATCATGGAGGTCGACTCACACTACCACACAAACTGCTTTACGTTGTTCCATCCTTTATCAATGAAAAAACATTGATAAAGGGGGTACCATTATCAGTGCTAAAAAAAGAATTGATAAAATGCACTTTTAACAATTCTAAAAAAGCACTAATAAAATTATCCCTTTATAAGTACTTTTTGATTCCTGATAATGGGACCCCCTTTAGTAGTGATTTTTTAGCACCATTAAAGTGAACACATTTATCTGCACTTTTTTAGTCATGATAGAGGCGGTCTTTATCAGCACTTTATTACTAGAACCTATAAATGATATATTTAAAAACAAAAATTATATTTCTTTACAAATAATAGATTAATATATAAATTTATTTATATTGATGTAAATATAATATATATATTTTAAATATGTTTAATAGAAGCATAAAAAGTCATTTACACATAATATATAAGATATTTAGTCAAAATATCATATATAACAATTAAAAAATATTTTAAATTATTCAATTTCTTATTATTATTGATTAATAGTTATTTATTAACTATTTGAAGATAAAATAAATCATAATAATAATAAAATATCTAAAATAAGTTAAAAACATGACATTAACATCAAGGAGCCATAACTTTTGATATGAGAATCAGTTTGGCCTTTACTACATATTAAATTGAAACCTGTAACGATCTCTTTGCACTAGTGATATATTGGAACCCTCACTCACTTTTTTAGACAATAAGTGAGCCATAAGACCTCCAAATCTGTGTTTTATGTCAAGGTACCCCAATTTTTTTCACATTCTATGGAATTTCAACCCTGTTTAAGGTTATATGTTTTCCATTTTTCAGTGGGGGATAAAATTATTCATACAGATTACATTCTTATTTATATTATGTTGTATATAGTTTTTCATTTTTTACAATTTATTGTTATTTATCATCAAATATATAACAATATATAAATATTTTTCAATATTAACACAAAAAAAATATTTTTATAAAAAAATAATTATACATATTAATATATAAAATATATTTCTCAATATATAAATCTTATCTAAATAGAAAATAATATCAATTTTTTAAAATAAAAATTTATGAATATTTATATACATATACACTTAATGTATTTATAATGTATATTTGTGTACAAATATATTTTTTGTTCGTATTTATAAACACAGATATATAAATGTATTTATCAACATATTATAATATATTTATATTTGTATTAATATATAATATATTTAAATAAATATAAATATATACAATTTTAATTATAGATGCACCCATATATATAAAGATAAATATGTATTTATGTATGTAAGAATTTATAAACACATACACAAACAACATATTTTATATATGTATATATTTATATATATGGATAAAATATTTGATGAAATATATATAAATATATAGATATATCATAAAATAATGAAATAAATATATGCGAGTGGAAAAGACATGAGATTATGAGGGGGTGGTCTCAGATTGAAAGCCCACCATAGGAAGGGGCGTGCTTGGTTGTGTTATCTTCCTAGTGTTCATAAATGTCTTTGGGGGACTAAACGGGTGTTGTAAAAGGGTTTGTTGGGTGATAATCAAAGGGTGGATGGTTCACCCTCCTAATTTTTAAATTTGTTTTTAAATATAATTTTTTGACTTTTATCAGTGCTGATAAAATTCCCCTTTTATAATGGAAAATAAAAGTGGTCCTTATCAGTGTTTTTTGGAGATGATAAATGGGACCCATTATAATATAAATTTAATTATCAACACTTTTTTTCACTGTAAATTTCCTTTTTGAGAACTTTTAAATACTATATATTTAGTTGTGTCGAGATGCCCTCTTAATAAGTATCGTGAATCCAGAGGGCAATGTCAAGGTTGTTCACAATTATTCATGAATGGATAATTAAATACGTGGTTCCAAAAAATGGTGGTGGAATATACGATTGACAGACTAATTTCTAGAATGATGTAATGGGGATATGTAGAAATAAAATAAATTTAAAAACGCATGGATGTGTGGGGAACAACTGCGAAACCTATCATCTCAGGTTGGGGATTCTACTTACCTTGAAGTTGGTTATTGGATGGCTTCAACAAGTAAAATCAATTATCTGGGCCTTTGATAAAAAATGTGATTTGAAAACCATGAGGGACATTCATTCATGATTCAAAAAATACTCAGTGGTCGAAACCCAAAGAAAACTGCTCTGTCAAAACAATTAGGGAAGCTCTGGACAAAACCCCAAGAAAAATTCATCTATAATTGTTCTTCTCATATGATAATTCATTAGAGAACTTTTTATTTAATCCCTTATTATTCCAAAATTTTAGTGATCCCCTTAGAGAAACCCTATTGGAATCCCTCAGCTAGTCCCTCAGTGAAACTTTTAGTGAACCCATAGGGGAATCTCACAGCAAACCCTAGATTCATACCACCAACAAAAGAATATGTATGGTGGTTTATGAGATTTCTATTTGATGTATTCTTTTCTATTTAATATATTCATGGGAATATAGTGGTATTTGGGTTTTTATATGCGTATTAAGATATAGATACAAATAGATTAATAATGTCTCAATTTTTCTTTTTCTTCATGGGTTATTGGAACACTCTAAATGTTATGATTTAGTTTCATTATTTTGTGATTATAAAGTTCCATTTTTTTGTTGAATATTACTTTTTTTTGTATTTACAAGAACGGGAATATTTAGTAGAAATTCGAAAGGATTTGTGATGGGAATTGTTAGTTGGAATTTGAATTGTTCCTAGAAAGCTCAGCTAGAGACAAAGAATCTGACCGTTTATTAAAATAAAATAAAATTACAACAATCAAGTATTACAAGACAAAAAATAAAACTAAATATCTTAATATCCATACCCATCACCATAAACAAGATCAATTTCATCATCCGCAAAAGCTGATCCTCACTCTGAACATTCATAATTCTATAGAGTATTAACATAATTACTTCTAAGATTTAACTTTTCCAAATATAGAAACTACATAGAAGACTGCGTACCTTTTCCCTTACTGATAGAATACCTGGTAGGATTCAACTTCGTCATATAAAAAAAGTCTTTCCTCTGCCTTCTTCTTGGTGGAGCCGTCATAGCATCCTCATTTATTATCACATTCTTCTTTCCACCGTGATTAATGTCACTATAAGAGGTTCAAACCCTGCCACCAAAATTCTCCCTTTTACAATCAGATAGGTCCCCCAATTTCTTAAGGATATGAACCTTATGGTAACCATCAGTCCCTCCCCGTTCTTACTTGAAGTCTCTATTACTATCAACCATTGCTAAACACTGTATTTTTTCCAAATACCCATGACCATCGTGCACCCAAATATGTTATATACCTTCTATAATTACAACATCCTATGAATAAATTCCAATATTCATATTTCCACCTTCATTCCTATAAATTTACACGTCAACATGAGAGATCCTTCTAGGCTTCAGTTCCTAAAGAAGGATGCCAGAGGCCTGGTCTTGAAACATACCATTTCTATTTCCACTTTTATTACACTTCTTTTCTGAATTCGGAGTCCTGTTTTCATATAGATCATCAGCCAACATACATTCAAGAGATAGAGTAGGAGCAGCTTGATCATTAACCCGATCCTAGTCCACATCCTGTTAATCATACACCAAACCCTCAAACCAATTACCATGTTCAATTTTATAATCATTCTTCTCAGATTGTGACTACAGACCAGCTAAAATCTTCACCCACCCACCATTTTTCATCTAATGAACTACCTGCCTACAGATTCATAACATGATTCTCCCTCGCAACCTCATTACTCCTAATGGGTTCAACAACTTGGTTCACATTGGCCCTCATTCCTCCTCTATTTAGCACCTCAAGATCTTCCACATTGTTCTCGATGGGTTGAACTACATGCTTCATAGTGGCCTCCAGACCTCTTGTACTGAGCACACCAATATCACATTTCAATCATCCAATCACCTCATCCACCCATGGGTTCAAAGGCTCTTCCACTGCCCTAATTTGGGAACCATTTACAGCTATGAAACTAACATGACAAGCCTCTGACAGCGTTCCAATACCCATGTCCTACTTTCTTTGCTGATACTTCAACGCCATTGCAACCTATATATCTAAATCCACATGTGGAACCACCAATCTACATTTGCAAACATCCTACTGATGCCCAACATTGATACATTAGGATCATTAAACAATACATTACTCAAAACCCACAAACTGCTTATATTTATACTTCTCAATCATAGTAATGATAAACAATTTGACCGGCGGTTTAGATAAATTAACTACAATGTAGATTATTGGTGAAACCAGATGACAAATGGCCCTAGTTATACTATTTGGGCATAGATAATGGCCAACGAAATTTACAAAATTTGAATGATAACAGTGTTCTGAAATTGGAGCAGTAATTTCAGAAATCATACCCAAATTTACATTTCTAGATAATCGCTTCTCTTGTGGTAATCATAAGACCATCAGAAGAGAAAAAATCAGGATCCATCACATGTTCGCAGAGTAGAGGACCAGGCCAAAATCGAATAGTCATTTGATGTAAAATGAATCTTTATGATCCTTGAGTCAAGTAGAACCACAGTGGTGTGTTCCTATATATTCCACGAGTCTAGTATGATGTGATAAAAGAGACACACAGGCGGGTGTCGTTGCGTGAAGCGCGTTATAAAAGTTAGATTCAGAAAAGATGAGGCATCAGTAAAATCTCAATCTTTGATCGTGAGATGCAGGATCCCATCATATAACTCAGGATCATTGGGAAAGATGTTCATTTTCAAAAACAAAGGTAGGTAATCAGGAATTCAGAAATAGAAAAAGCAACGATCACTAGAAGGAAGCGAAGATACCCCCTCAAGCAAGGGAGGAGGGATCTTCTCAAAGTCCTTCACCGCCTAAGGTGGTGATCTCCATGTTCGAACACTAGCTACCATGCGCACCTCCAAAAAAATTAAATTGAAATTCAATCGATTTGTAGTCTAAAATGTTTTTTTCAATTTCTATTTTTAGTTGTAATTGAAAAATTCTTTATAATAGTTTTCTTGTCAAATTTATTTTATGAACTGGAATTTTACATTTGGATTTTCCATGTTCTTGTAAATGATATTGTTTTAATTGAGTTATATCTATTTGTTGAATTTGAATATGTCAAAATTTATTTTTTTCATTGTTAGAGTAAATTTTCATTGGTAATTTTTACTAAAATTATTTTTTATTGGGAATATTTATTAAAAAATATTTCAAGAATACTCTAGGAATTTATTTTAGGAATTTTCACTTTTAATTTCCAGTTCGTATTTTCTCTACAAACATGAATTTAACTGTATAAATTTGGATTTCATATGACATACATGATTTTGAAATATCAATTTATTGATATTTTATATATCAAATGTGAATATTATTTTCTTAGTAGTTATAGAAGACAACATTACATTTATTATAGATTTGACTGTAGATTGCTAATGAAAATTTACTTTATGAATTTCATCTAGGAATTTATATTCATTGATAATTGGTGATGTGATGTGGCTATGAGAATTATGACTGGGGATTTACTGTTAGAACTTCCAAATATAAAATATAGTGTCTATTTTTAGTGTAAAATTGAGTGGAATATACTAGCAAAAATTTCATGTCAAATTTCATAGTGTAAATAATGTTTAAATTTCAACAAGTAAACATTTATATTCCATCAATAGAAATATTACATTAAGGAAACCCACTCTAAAATCCCTGAAGAAATAGCCAATAGCATTTTGTAGTTGAAATTCCTAGTGGAAATTAAAATTGTATCATATTATTCCAAATTGGTATTTTTTAGTAAATATCAATTATATTTTTTATTTAGTGAACAATATATAATTGAATCATTTGTAATTTTTTAGCGATAGTTTTTAATGATTTGGTGTTATATTCCTAGTTGATTTTCCTCGTGGAAACCTTCACTGAAAATTCCTGGTAGAAATTCCATCTAGAAATTCCCATTGGAAAGTCTGATTCCAATTATAAATTCATAGTAAATATTTATTTAATGAGTTGAAATTAAACATCTAGATTTCCTACTATTTCCATTGAAATTCGAACCATATAATCCCATCAGAAATTACCAATATTAATTCCCTCTTGTAATTCCAAGTTGCAATTCCCACTAGAAATTGTGAGTGTATGGTGTAATTGTAATCTAATGAAAATTCATAGTGAAATTGGATTGAATTTTTATGTTCTGATCAATTTATATTTGAATCTATTTTAATTTTCCAGAGATAGTTATAAGATAAAATTAGTTGTTGAATTCCCAGTTTAACTCCCCTAGAAATTACCCCTGGAAATTCACAATGAAATATCATATTCCTTGTAAAAAATCCATATGGAATGAAATTATAATTTAGAAATACATATCAATTTATAGAATGAGTTGAAATTGTACGTCTATAATTACCATGGTTGAAAAGGAAATTACAACTGGATAACCAAACTAGGAATTCCCACATGCAATTTCTAGTGGAAATTCCAACTGTAGATTCCCACTTGTAATTCTTACTGGAAATTTCTTGGGTAAGGTGTCATTGTAATGCACTAGAAATCTACATTGTTTTTTATTAAATTTCTAATTTACAAATCAATTTTAGTTTAATTATTTTTAATTTTATAATGAGTTTTCACAATGAAAATTAGGCAATGAATTCCATGTTTCCATTTCCATTGGACATTCCCCTGGGAAATTTCCATTGGAAGTCACCATAGGAAATTCGCACTAGATATTCCTTGTAACACCCCGAGATTTTATGAAAAATATTCTTTTTAATTTCATTAAAGTCTTGTGTTTTATGCTACACCAAAATTAGGTTTCACAACACGCATCCTTGACTTGCCTTGTATTACACACAATTGCGACCTTCCTCGATAGCATGTGTAGTACGCAATAACGAGTTTCACTAAACAACAATATGCTATTAAAATATTATTAAAACTAGCCGTTATGAATAGTAATAACCACTTCTTGAAATTTTCTAAATTTTATTTTTCAAAATGGACTTCATTTTTGGATTCAGAATATCTAAATTATCTTAGGGTGAAATTTTGGTACTTTTCGGATAACTTTCATTTTCTTATGAATAGTGAAAATTACTAAATTTTAATTAAAAACAACCTTTTTAATAGAAATAATTAATAGTGATAAATTATTAATTTGAGTGGTTTTAAAGTATATTTAGAATATATTTATTACAATTTAATACAATGTTGGTCATTAGATGTAATTTCACATTTAAACCAGACATAAACAGGTGTCAATCTTTTGATAATTATTATCTCTTAAGAACACGCTATTTTTTGACGACGGGAATTAATTTTTAAATTAAGTAACGCAACTGATATGTTTTTAATTTGGTAAAATATTCATCATTTTTTAGTTTATAATATCAAATATATCTTAGGCCTAAATTTTGGTATTTTTCTGGAAACATTCATTTTTTGATGAATAGTGAAACCACAAAGTGGTAGTTAAAAAAATGAATTTTTCAAAAAACATAATTTTACCGCTTTTGTGAGTGGAATTTCAAAAATCCGAGAGACACGGTTGATGTCAGTAAGTAAAATGTGGTTCAATGAGATGAAAATAATTTTTGGTGAATAGTAACTTTTTACTTTTTTTTACCACGGTTAAAAATAAATAGGGTAATTAAGGGTAAAAATAATATTATTATTACCCTAAAACATGTCCTAATTTTATTGGATAAGTTTAATTCGACCAAAAACAACCTTAGGAATAAAATATGACCATTTAGGCCCACTTGGATTAGATTAGGACATTTATTATTAATTTATTTAAAAAGGGTTAAAATTGTTAAAATCAAAGTTTAATAAGTATATAATTTTAAATATAGGTCTATACATAATATAAATTCGACTATAAATATTCATTAGAAAGATAAAGAGATTTCCTACATAATAGTATTTTATTTGTAATTTTTAGGCATTAAATAATCTAATTTATTTATGACACAACGATAATGCAGTAATTATCTTATTAATGAAATATTGACATAATTGATGTTATAAATACAAAAATAAATGTAATTTGAGGCGTTTTATGAATTACACTAATTTTATAGGTTACTATGACATGTTAGTATTGATATAATTAACTTTTGTCGAACTAATCAGTCTGTTATGAGTTTCAAAAAAATCAATTACTAAATAGTGTCAAAATTGACATAAAATAGTTTTTAAAACAAATATTATATTATTAATTGTTATTTAATTTCTAAAAATATAAGGTTCGGCCAAATGACTTAGATGAGGTTATATATATTAATAATAAACAACTTGGGGTTCGTTTGGCTTTTTATAGTAAGTTTATTAACCTTATAGTGTAAGAACAAAAAAAGACATGGTAAAAGTAAAATTATCTAACTTAATGTTAAATCTAAATGATAATTTTAAAATAGGAAACTAAACTTGTCTAAATTATATTGGATGATATTATTTCGACCAATCCCCACCTTATCTTAGAAATAAATCAATTTTGAGCTATTTAAAATCGAATTTGTCTTTATAATAAAATAATCTTTTTAGTTATTCAAAAGGTTCCCCTCTCCTTCCTTATAAAAGGGCACCTCCTCCCTCTCTTACTCACACCACTTTGAGCCTTCATGCTCGGAAAACCCCTAACAAATTCTCTTCTACACTTCCCTAGAAACATCCTATAGGTCCTGGTATTCTTCAAAGACCAATTTTAGTGCCCTAAGAGGAGGACTCAAAGAGGTCATTCAAAGAAGAGGTAATGTCCGTTATCGATTCTTTCAACTTTATTTCTTATTTCAATTCTTCTTATTAGGTTGTTTCATTATTAAGTAATAAAATAAGTATCACTCATATACTGATATGTTAGTATAAGTACTAAACAACCCTATTTCACCATCTATTCATCCTACGGAAAACGAAATCACCGCACGTGCGTACGTACGGAATACCGTCTCCACGCCGTGGTGTAATCTATTTTCCACCACCACCTTACGTGGATGGGTATAATAGTGTACATAACAAATATATATTATTATTGTAAAGTGATATTTATTCTTAAATAGTATACATACACTCCAATAGAATTCCACGATCATGAGAACGATATTATCACTCGTGTGTACGTACGGAATACACTCTCCACGACGCGATGAGATTCATTCTCAATGATTAACCATTCATGAATGATTATAAAGTATATATAATAAGTAATCATGAAATATATGACATAATAATGATACTGGATTTATGTGTATATATATGTATTTCATCTACTTAATTCCATTCAACTCAATAAGGAAACAAAAATAGCGTTCATACGTACGTACGGCCTACCGTCTCCATGAACGGTGTATTCCTTTCCATTTACTGATTTATTATATATATATATTATGAATATATATTATATATAAATCATGTTTTATATTCTAGAATTAAGTAATCATGATCTAATTAATCATATGAATAATTACAAGTCAAAACACGGATGACAAATGAAACGATTTTACCCTAAACGCTCTTTAACATGGAATTTACAAAAGAATGGGTAATATAAAGTCATAAGTGAACCATACATGATATCATAACAATGAGTATGATTCTGTAATAATTCAATGACATTATTTAAATCATTATACAGGAGGTTCGGACACTTACGAAGAAAATCAGACCTTAGGTAAGTGAAATATCACAATCTCATTTTTAACCAAGATTGTTTATACTTTGAAATTTACTGGGGTGTATTTTATCGTCCAATTCCATGTTTTCTCAATATGTAATATTATTTCCATCCACATACAATTTTTTAAATCCAATTTTACCCTTCGGTGAGTTTTTAGTAAAAGATATGAAAGCAATCTTTTGTCATTTTCCATACGAGGTACTTTTTGACTTTTCCGACAAAATTACGAGAAGAATGTTTTTTTAACTTATACGGCATGAATGGATTTTTAAAACCTTAATTCCAAGAATATTCCTTTACAAGTTTTCAAGTTAATTTTTAATAAACTTCTTTTAGATTATAATTGTATGACATATTAAGAAAGGAAAAGTGTTTTTTGAAGTAGAAAGGATATTATCCTCAAGAATGGAGTTCATGTGTTTTATCAAAATTGTTTTCCATATAAGATAATAAAGGGTTATATTTATATCCCTAGTATTACATTGATTTGATTATGTTGTGATGGAATTATTTTTATGAATTCCTTTATCTTATATGAATTTTTTTATGTTTCCACGATGTTTAAAATCCCATTTTTATTACATGGGTTATGCTATGATGTATGGTTTATGATTTTGTGGCACACATAAGAATGGTATCATTATGAGATGCGTGGGACCTATATCTCCCTCCAATGAATTGGGTGAAGATTTTGAATCTCATGAGATAGACATGGCTGGAATGGTAGGTTATACCGGTTCAGTGAAACAGGACTGAAACGAGGAGTGAACTCGGTTCAGAAATGGACATTGTCCACTAAGATAGTCTTGGAAAAGAGTCTTGACTAATAAGAAATGATTCTATATGATTATGTGTGTATGCCACAAAGTTTCATGTTATAAGTTATGAGTATTGGGATTACATTTCACTACTATGATTTATCCCATGTTATGAAATTATGATCTCTTTTGGAGGTTAAGATTTCCAAAAGTTATTTTCTTATGAATATGATGTGATTGATATTTCTTTAGTTTACCCTTACTGAGCATTTGAGCTCACGCTTTTCTGTTTTCTTTTCCCCAAAATATAAATAAAGGTTTTAGGTAAAAAAAAGAAGATCTTTATGGGAGATATTGAAGATCTTTCACCACAATTATAAGATTATATTCCGAGTTTCCAAAGACACTGAACTATTACAGTCCTTGTGTGTGTGTTTTTGTTAGGTACTAAGTATTCCACAAAAGTAATGTAATGTCAATGTACGTTAAGCTTCGGGTCTCTACAGTTGGTATCAGAGGCAAAGGAGGTAGTAATGTATCTGATCCTTGGGAACTCTCACATGTGAGCGTTGGACGAAGCATGGCTCTCCGCCCAAGGGCTTCATGAGGAAATGGCTGCCATTGGGGATGGTGGTGTGTCCCGCCCAGGTGGTGTAGCCGCCCATGGAGTGCCCTGATAGGTATCAATTATAGTCCACTGGATGTAATTCCAGACCGCTACAGTTGGTATCAGTGGAAAAGTTTAGTCAACCTTTGGAAACTAGGATGCGAAAACGTTAGTGAGATCCCTAGAAATATTTCTAAGGTATGTCTAGGGATGTCCTTAAGTATAAGTATACATATAGGATATAGTCCTATAACTATGGTAACGATATTAGATTAAACCAAAGATGTTAGATATTGAAGTTACTCCCCCTTTATTATGATTTTTGCCTCTCATACTATTCTTTTTGGGTTTTAGAAAATGTCTGGAAACAAGATGATTCACGATAATGGAGGATATGATGGACAATGGAATGATATTCTTCATGAGCAACCAAATGAAATGGGATTTTGAAGTCCAAACATTATTATTATGCCGAATCAGAAATCTCATAATATTATCAATAAAGTAAAATTTGGTAAGTTTCCTAACTTGGCTAATAAGAGAAAGATGGAGTTTCATGATTATCATAGAGGAAAGAAAGTTCAATTTCCCCTATGTAAATCATGTGGGAAGAGGCATCAAGGAGAATGTTTCAAAGGAACTGGAAGATGCTTTGGGTATGGAAAAGAAGGACACAAATCCAGGAAGTGAAAATGAAAAGGTTCAGTTAACACTAGGGATGAGGATAATGGTATTGCTACGACATCAATAATGGTTAAATGTTTTAAATGTGGAATGTATGGGCATTATGAAAACCAATTCCCTAAGGTAAAGTCTCATGAAGAGAATCAGTATGGTCATATGGGTAGTATTTTTATTGATGATGATGAAGAGACTACAAATTATTTGTGAGATGAAAGAATTGTTGAAGCTTGGTCAATGGTTTAAGAATGTAGTGGAATGATTACATGTTTATCATGTGTAATGTTGTATAAGTAATCTCATGGTACTATGGAATAAAGAGACATCTAAGGATTGTTACACTGTTGTCTTTCCTTGAGTTTTGAAAGTGTATGATTAATGGTACTAGTATCCATGAATGGTTATTCAGATATTTGTGGAATGTAGATGATATGCGCATAATGAAGGGATAAGGAATAATTAAATGTTTGATAGTATTCATGAGCTCACGACTGATATAAGGAGAAGGTTATGTCATGGTTTGAGTATATAGAATATTTGGGTTTTGGTATGTGGAAAGAGTTAACTTTTGATAGCATTCATGTTTTAACTAAGGTTTAATGGGTACTCATTTTTCAAGAGAATACATGATTAAGGTATTCACATGATTGGAATGTGACCAATAATATATATGGGGGATAAATGATGGTATTCACATGCTTGGTTGATGACATTTCAATTAATCGTTTTCTTTATACTATGACCTTGGAATGAAGTATTTTAGATAAGCCTAAAGATTGGAATGGATTATATTGGACATAAGTTAGTATTGTTTAAGGATAGAACTTTTTTTTGATATTATTTATGGGATGTTATGGTAATGTAGTTTTTGAAAAAGGACAACCTGCAGGACGGGCGACAACCCATCGTGTCGGACAAGGCTGTGAGAATCGAACCCACAACCGAAGTGCGACTGGCCTTTATCACCTACCACTGGCCTACAGGAAGTCCTTGTTTTGTAGAAACTAGTTTTATTATATTAAGCAGTATGATATATGAAGTATAAGTCTATTTTAGGAACCATATATGATTAATCTCACTATATATGGACTTATGTATTTTTGATAACTTTTATAACCTTCTATTTGAGACAGATGGAATGACCCATCATTCTATCACATGATCTGCTAACACATCACGAATAACAAATTCAACTTCATTTCATTAAGGGATGAAGTGGAAATTGTTCAATTAACGAACATTAGTGAGATTGTACCAAAATCATGTAAGTATTTCTTTTAATTCATCAACTTTAGGGAAATGATCTTGAAAGCCAAAAATGTTGTTCGAGTGTCCTTATATCCGATGAATCAGATGGTACCTTAGATCATCACAAATCTATGGATTTTTGATTGCTGGCTTTTCCATAGACATGTTCTCTACCTCTATCCATCAAAACATGATGGTTAGATTTCTCTTCCATATCTATATTTTCATCTATGTGGGAACACAGTGATTAGTTTATTTGGGTAACCGTTACGTTTCATACTTTTATTTTTAAATATTGGTTTTGGTATTCCTTTTTACAATGTGGGTTTCTATTAAAGAAACTTTCAAGGAGTAATCCATTTATAACCCCGACGAATTTTGAGGGCGAAATTCATTTTAAGGGGGGTAGAATGTAACACCCCGAGATTTTATAAAAATTATTATTTTTAATTTCATTAATGTCTTGTGTTTTACACTACACCAAAAAGAGCTTTCACTATACGCATCCTTGACTTTCCTTTCATTACACGCAATCACGACCTTCCTTGATAGTGTGTGTAGTACACAGTAACGAGTTTCACTAAACAACAATATGCTATTAAAATATTATTAAAACTAGCCGTTATGAATAGTAATAACCACTTTTTGAAATTTTGTAAATTTTATTTTCCAAAATGGACATCATTTTTGGATTCAAAATATCTAAATTAGATTAGGGTGAAATTTTGGTACATTTCGGATAACTTTCATTTTCTGATGAATAGTAAACATTACTAAATTTTAAGTAAAAACAACCTTTTTAATCAAAATAATTAATAGTGATAAATTATTAATGTGAGTGGTTTTAAAGTATATATAGAATATATTTTTACAATTTAATACAATGTTGGACATTGGATGTAATTTCACATTTAAACCAGACATAAACAAGTGTCAATCTTTTGATAATTATTATCTCTTAAGAACACGCTATTTGTTTTGACGACGGGAATTAATTTTTAAATTAAGTAATGCAACTGATATGTTTTGAATTTGGTAAAATAGACATCATTTTTTAGTTCATAATATCAAATATATCTTAGGCCTAAATTTTGGTATTTTTCTGGAAACATTCATTTTTTTGATAAATAGTGAAACCACTAAGTGGTAGTTAAAAAAAATGAATTTTTCATAAAGCTTAATTTTACCGCTTCTGTGAGTGGAATTTCAAAAATCCGAGAGACATGGTTGATGTCAGTAAGTATAATGTGGTTCAATGAGATGAAAATAATTTTTGGTGAATAGTAACTTTTTACTTTTTTTTACCATGGTTAAAAATAAATAGGGTAATTAAGGGTAAAAATGATATTATTATTACCCTAACACATGTCCTAATTTTATTGGATAAGTTTAATTCGACCAAAAACAACCTTAGGAATAAAGTATTACCATTTAGGCCCACTTTGATTAGATTAAGACATTTATTATTAATTTATTTAAAGAAGGGTTAAAATAGTTAAAATCAAGGTTTAATAAGTATATCATTTTTAATATAGGGTTATACATAAGATAAATTCGAATATAAATATTCATTAGAAAGATAAAGATATTACCTACATAATGGTAATTTATTTGTAATTTTTATTCATTAAATAATTTAATTTATTTATGACACAAAGATAATGCAGTAATTATCTTATTAATGAAATATTGACATAATTGATGTTATAAATACCAAAATAAATGTAATTTGAGACTTTTTATGAATTACACTAATTTTCTAGGTTAATATGACATGTTAGTATTGATATAATTAACGTTTTCGAACTAATCAGTCTTTTAATAGTTTCACAAAAATCAATTACTAAATAGTGTCAAAATTGACATAAAATAGTTTTTAAAACAAATATTATATTATTAATTGTTATTTTATTCCTAAAAATATAAGGATCGGCCAAATGACTTAGATAAGGTTATATATATTAATAATAAACAACTTGGGGTTCGTTTTGCTTCCTATAATAAGTTATTAACCTTATAGTGTAAGAACACAAAAAGACACGGTAAAAGTAAAATTATCTAACTTAATGTTAAATCTAAATGATAAGGTTAAAATAGGAAACTAAACTTCACTAAGTTATATTGGATGAGAGTATTTCTACCAATCCCCACCTTGTATTAGAAATAAATCAATTTTGAGCTATTTAAAACCGAATTTGGCTTTATAATAAAATAATATTTTTAGTTATTTCAAAGGTGACCCTCTCCTTCCTTGTAAAAGGGCACCTCCTCCCTCTCTTCCTCCCACCACTTTGAGCCTTCATACTCGGCCAACCCCTACCAAATTCTCTTCTCCACTTCCCTATAAACATCCTATAGTTCTTGGTATTCTTCAAAGACTAATTTTAGTGCCCTAAGAGGAGGACTCAAAGAGGCGCTTCAAATAAGAGGTAATGTCCGTTACCGATTCTTTCAGCATTATTTCTTCTTCCACTTCTTCTTATTAGGTTGTTTCATTATGAAGTAATAAAATTAGTATCACTTATATACTGATATGTTATTATAAGTATGAAACAACCCTATTTCACAATCTATCCATCCTTTGGAAAACGAAATCACTGCGCGTGCGTACGTACGGAATACCGTCTCCACGCCGTGGTGTAATCTATTTTCCACCACCACCTAACATGGATGGGTATAATAGTTTACATAACAACTATATATGATTATTGTAAAGTGATATTTATTCTGAAATAGTATTCATACACTCCAATACAATTCCACGATCATGGGAACGATATCATCGCTCGTGCGTATGTACGGAATACTGTCTCCACAATGCGATGAGATTCATTCTCAATGATTAACCATTCATGAATGATTATAAAGTATATGTAATAAGTAATCATGAAATATATGACATAATAATTATACTGGATTTATTTTTATATATATGTATGTCATCTACTTAATTCTATTCAACTCAATAAGGAAACGAAAACAGCGTTCATACGTACGTACGGCCTACCGTCTCCATGAATGGTGTATTCCTTTCCATTTACTAATTTATTATATATATGTATATTATGAATATATATTATATATAAATCATGTTTTATATTATTAAATTAAGTAATCATGATCTAATTAATCATATGAATAATTACAAGTCAAAACACGGATGACAAATGAAATGATTTTACCCAAAACGCTCTTTAACATGGAATTTACAAAAGAATGAGTAATATAAAGTCATAAGAAAACCATAAATGATATCATAACAATGAGTATGATTCTGGAATAATTGAATGACATTATTTAAATCATTATACAGGAGGTTCGGACACTTACGAAGCAAATCGGACCTAAGGTAAGGGAAATATCACAATGTCATTTTTAACTGAGATTGTTTATACATTGAAATTTATTGGGGTGTATTTTATCGTCCACATCCATGTTTTCTCAATATTTAATATTATTTCCATCCACCTACAATTTTTTAAATCCAATTTTACCCTTCGGTGAGTTTTTAGTAAAAGATATGACAGGAATCTTTTGTCATTTTTCATACGAGGTACTTTTTGACTTTTTCGACAAAAGTACGAGAAGAATGTTTTTTTTAACTTATACGGCATGAATGGATTTTTAAAACATTATTTCCAAAAAGCTTCCTTTACAATTTTTCATGTTAGTTTTTAATCAACTTCTTTTAGATTATAATTGTGTGACATGTTAAGAAAGGAAAAGTGTTTTTTGAAGTAGAAAGGATATTTTTCTCAAGAATGGAGTTCAAGTGTTTTATCAAAATTATTTTCCATATAAGATAATAAAGGGTTCTGTTTCTATCCCTAGTATTACATTGATTTGATTATGTTGTGATGGAATTATTTTTATGAATTCCTTTATCTTATATGAATTGTTTTATGATGTCACGATGTTTAAGAATCCAATTTTTATTACATGGGTTATGCTATGATGTATGGTTTATGATTTTGTGGCACACATAAGAATGGTATCATTATGAGATGGGTGGGACCTATATCTCCCTCCAATTCATTGGGTAAATATTTTAAATCTCATGAGATAGACATGGCTGGAACGGTAGGTTATACCGGTTCAGTGAAACGGGACTGAAACGACGAGTGAACTCGGTTCAGAATTGGACTTTGACCACTAAGATATACTTGGCAATGAGTCTTGACTAATAAGAAATGATTCTCTATGATTATGTGTGTATGACACAAAGTTTCATGTTATAAGTTATGAGTATTGGGATTACATTTCACTACTATGATTTATCCCATGTTATGAAATTAGGATCTCTTTTGCAGGCTAAGATTTCCAAAAGTTATGTTCTTATGAATATGATGTGATTGATATTTATTTTGTTTACCCTTACTGAGCATTTGATCTCACCCTTTTATGCTTTCTTTTCCCCAGGATATAATGAAATGTTTTAGGTAAAAAAAGAATATCTTTATGGAAGATGTTGAAGTTCTTTCACCACGATTAGAAGATTATATTCCGAGTTTCCAAAGACACTAAACTATTACGGTCCTTGTGTGTGTGTTTTTGTTATGTACAAAGTATTCCGCAAAAGTAATGTAATGTCTATGTACGTTAAGCTTCGGGTCTCTACAGTTGGTATCAGAGGAAAAGAAGGTAAGAATGTATCTGATCCTTGGGAACTCTCACATGTGAGCGTTGGACGAAGCATGGCTCTCCACCCAAGGGCTTCATGAGGAAATGGCTGCCACTGGGGATGGTGGGGTGTCCCGCCCAGGGGGTGTAGCCGCCCATGGAGTGCCCTAATAGGTATCAATTATAGTCCACTGGAAGTAATTCTAGACCGCTACAGTTGGTATCAAAGGAAAAGTTTGGTTAACCTTTGGAAACTAGGATGCGAAAACGTTAGTGAGATCCCTAGAGATATTTCTAAGGTATGTCTAGGGATGTCCCTAAGGATAAGTATACATATTGGATATATTCATTTAACTATGGTAACGATATTAGATTAAACCAAATATGTTAGATATTGAAGTTACTCCCCATTTATTATGAGTTTTTCCTCTCACACTATTCTTTTTGGGTTTTAGAAAATGGATGGAAACAAGATGATTCACGATAATGGAGGATATGATGGAGAATGGAATGATATTCTTCATGAGCAACCAAATGAAATGGGATTTTGAAGTCCAAACATCATTATTATGCTGAATCAGCGATCTCATAATATGATCAATAATGTAAATTTTGGTAAGTTTCCTGAATTGGCTAATAAGAGAAAGATGGAGTTTCATGATGATCATAGAGGAAAGAAAGTTCAATTTCCCCTATGTAAATCATGTGGGAAGAGGCATCAAGGAGAATGTTTCAAAGGAACTGGAAGATGCTTTGGGTGTGGAAAAGAAGGACACAAAGCCAATAAGTGTAAAGGAAAAGGTTATGTTAACACTAGGGATGTGGATAATGGTATTGCTACGACATCAACAATGGTTAAATGTTTTAATTGTGGAATGTACAGGCATTATGCAAACTAATTCCCTAAGGGAAAGTCTCATGAAGAGAATCAGTATGGTCGTATGGGTATTATTTATGTTGATGATTATGAAGAGACTACAAATGATTTGTGAGATGAAATAATTGTTGAAGCTCGGTCAATGGTTTAAGAATGTAGTGGAATGATTACATGTTTATCATGTGTAATGTTGTATAAGTAATATCATGGTACTATGGAATAAAGAGACATCTAAGGATTGTTACTCTGTTGTCTTTCCTTGAGTTTTGAATGTGTATGATTACTGGTACCAGTATCCATGAATGCTTATTCAGATATTTGTAGAATGTAGATGATATGCGCATAATGAAGGGATAAGGAAAAATTAAATGTTTGATAGTATTCATGAGCTCATGAATGATATAAGGAGAAGGTTATATCATGGTTTGAGTATATAGAATTTTTGTATTTTGGTATGTGGAAAGATTTAACTTTTGACAGCATTCATGTATTCACTAAGGTTTAATGGGTATTCATTTTTCAAGAGAATACATGATTAAGGTATTCACATGATTGGAATCTGGCCAACAAGATATATGGGGGATAAATGATGGTATTCACAGGCTTGGTTGATGAAATTTCATGTAATAATTTTCTTTATAATATGACCTTGGACTGAAGTTTTTTAGATAATCCTAAAGATTGGAATGGATTATGTTGGACATAAGTTAGTATTGATTAAGGATAGAACTTTTTTTTGATATTATTTATGGGATGTTTTAGTAATGTATTTTTAGAAAAAGGACAACCTATGGGATGGGCGACAACCCATCATGTCGGACAAGGCTGTGGGAATCGAACCCACAACCGAAGTGCGACTAGCCTTTATCGCCTACCACTGGCCTACAAGAAGTCCCTGTTTAGTAGAAACTAGTTTGATTGTATTAAGCAGTATGATATATGAAGTATAAGTCCATTTTAGGAACCATATATGATTAATCTCACTATATATGGACTTATATATTTTTGATAACTTTTATAACCTTTTGTTTGAGACAGATGGAATGACCCATCATTCTATCACATGATCTGCTAACACATCACGAATAACAAATTCAAATTCATTTCATTAAGGGATGAAGTGGAAATTGTTCAATTAATGAACAACAGTGAGATTGTACCAAAATCATGTAAGTATTTATTTTAATTCATTAACTTTAGGGAAATGATCTTGAAAACCAAAAATGTTTTCCTAGTGCCCTTATATCCGATGAATCAGATGGTACCTTAGATCATCAAAAATCTATGGATTTGTGATTGTTGGCTTTTCCATAGCCATGTTCTCTACCACTCTCCATCAGAACATGATTGTTAGATTTCTCATCCATATCCATATTTTCATCTATGTGGAAACGCAGTGATTAGTTTATTTGGGTAACCGTTACGTTCCATACTTTTGTTTTTAAAGATTTGTTTTGGTATTCCTTTTTACGATGTGGGTTTCTATTAAATAAACTTTCTAGGAGTAAACCATTTATAACCCCGACGAATTTTGAGGGAGAAATTCATTTTAAGGGGGGTAGAATGTAACACCCCGAGATTTTATGAAAAATATTCTTTTTAATTTCATTAATGTCTTGTGTTTTATGCTACACCAAAATGAGATTTCACAACATGCATCCTTGACCTTCCTTGCATTACACACAATCACGACCTTCCTCGATAGCGTGTGTAGTACGCAATAACGAGTTTCACTAAACAACATTATGATATTAAAATATTATTAAAACTAGCCGTTATGGATAGTAATAACCACTTTTTGAAATTTTGTAAATTTTATTTTTCAAAATGGACTTCATTTTTGGTTTCAGAATATCTAAATTAGCTTAGGGTGAAATTTTGGTACTTTTCGGATAACTTTCATTTTCTGATGAATAGTGAACATTACTAAATTTTAATTAAAAACAACCTTTTTAATCGAAATAATTAATAGTGATAAATTAATAATTTGAGTGGTTTTAAAGTATATTTAGAATATATTTTTACAATTTAATACAATGTTGGCCATTGGATGTAATTTCATATTTAAACCAGACCTAAAGATGTGTCAATCTTTTGATAATTATTATCTCTTAAGAACACGCTATTTGTTTTGACGACGGAAATTAATTTTTAAATTAAGTAATGCAACTGATATGTTTTGAATTTGGTTAAATAGGCATCATTTTTTAGTTCATAATATCAAATATAGCTTAGGTCTAAATTTTGGTATTTTTCTGGAAACTTTCATTTTTTTGATGAATAGTGAAACCACTAAGTAGTAGTTAGAAAAAATGAATTTTTCATAAAACTTAATTTTACTACTTCTGTGAGTGGAATTTCAAAAATCCAAGAGACATGGTTGATGTCAGTAAGTAAAATGTGTTTCAATGAGATGAAAATATTTTTTGGTGAATAGTAACTTTTTACTTTTTTTACCACGGTTAAAAATAAATAGGGTAATTAAGGGTAAAAATGATATTATTATTACCCTAACACATGTCCTAATTTTATTGGATAAGTTTAATCCGACCAATAACAACCTTAGGAAGAAAATATGACCATTTAGGCCCACTTGGATTAGATTAGGACATTTATTATTAATTTATTTAAAGAAGGGTTAAAATAGTTAAAATCAATGTTTAATAAGTATATCATTTTTAATATAGGGTTATACATAAGATAAATTCGACTATAAATATTCATTAGAAAGCTAAAGAGATTTCCTACATAATGGTTTTTTATTTGTAATTTTTAGGCATTAAATAATTTAATTTATTTATGACACAAATATAAAGAAGTAATTATCTTATTAATGAAATATTGACATATTTGATGTTATAAATACCAAAATAAATGTAATTTGAGACTTTTTATGAATTAAAATAATTTTTTAGGTCAATATAACATCTTAGTATTGATATAATTATCGTTTTGTGAACTAATCAGTCTGTTATGAGTTTCACAAAAATTAATTACAAAATAGTGTCAAAATTGACATAAAATATTTTTTAAAACAAATATTATATTATTAATTGTTATTTTATTCCTAAAAATATAATTTTCGGACAAATGACTTAGATAAAGTTATATATATTAATAATAAACAACTTGGGGTTCGTTTGGATTCTTATAGTAAGTTTATTAACCTTATAGTGTAAGAACACAAGAAGACACGGTAAAAGTAAAATTAACTAACTTAATGTTAAATCTAAATGATAAGGTTAAAATAGGAAACTAAACTTATATAAATTCTATTGGATGAGATTATTTCGACCAATCTCCACCTTAGCTTAGAAATAAATCAATTTTGAGCTATTTAAAACCGAATTTGGATTTATAATAAAATAATATTTTTAGTTAATCCAAAGATGCCCCTCACATTCCTTATAAAAGGGAACCTCCTCCCTCTCTTCCTCACACCACTTTGAGCCTTCATGCTCTGCCAAACCCTGCCAAATTCTCTTCTCAACTTCCCTATAAACATCCTATAGGTCCTGGTATTCTTCAAAGACCAATTTTAGTGCCCTAAGAGGAGGACTCAAAGAGGCGCTTCAAAGAAGAGGTAATGTCCGTTACCGATTCTTTCAACTTTATTTCTTCTTCCAATTCTTCTTATTAGGTTTTTTCATTGTGAAGTAATAAAATAAGTATCACTAATATACTGATATGTTATTATAAATATGAAACAACCCTATTTCACCATCTATCCATCCTACGTAAAATGAAATCATCGCGCGTGCGTACGTACGGAATACCGTCTCCACGCCGTGGTGTAATCTATTTTCCACCACCACCTTACTTGGATGGGTATAATAGTGTACATAACAACTATATATGATTATTTTAAAGTGATATTTATTCTAAAATAGTATACATACACTCCAATACAATTCCACGATCATGGGAACGATATCATCGCTCGTGCGTACATACGGAATACCGTCTCCACGACGCGATGAGATTCATTATCAATGATTAACCATTCATGAATGATTATAAAGTATATATAATAAGTAATAATTAAATATATGACATAATAATGATACTTTATTTATGTGTATATATATGTATGTCATCTACTTAATTCCATTCAACTCAATAAGGAAACGAAAACAGCGTTCATGCGTACGTACGGCCTACCGTCTCCATGAACGGTGTATTCCTTTCCATTTACTGATTTATTATATATATGTATATTATGAATATATATTATATATAAATCATGTTTTATATTCTGGAATTAAGTAATCATGATCTATGTAATCATATGAATAATTACAAGTCAAAACACGGATGACAAATGAAACGATTTTACTCAAAACGCTCTTTAACATGGAATTTACAAAAGAATGGGTAATATAAAGTCATAAGTGAACCATAAATGATATCATAACAATGAGTATGATTCTAGAATAATTAAATGACATTATTTAAATCATTATACATGAGGTTCGGACACTTAATAAGAAAATCGGACCTAAGGTAAGGGAAATATCACAATCTCATTTTTAACCGAGATTGTTTATACTTTGAAATTTACTGGGGTGTATTTTATCGTCCACATCCCTGTTTTATCAATATGTAATATTATTTCAATCCACCCACAATTTTTTAAATCCAATTTTTCCCTTTGGTGAGTTTTTATTAAAAGATATGAAAGAAATCTTTTGTCATTTTTCATACGAGGTACTTTTTGACTTTTCCGACAAAAGTACAAGAAGAATGTTTTTTTTTTACTTATACAGCATGTATGTATTTTTAAAAAATTATTTCCAAGAAGCTTCCTTTACAAGTTTTCAAGTTAATTTTTAATCAACATCTTTTAGATTATAATTGTACGACATGTTAAGAAAGGAAAAGTGTTTTTCGAAGTAGAAAGGATATTTTTCTCAAGAATGGAGTTCAAGTGTTTTATCAAAATTGTTTTCCATATAAGATAATAAAGGGTTCTGTTTCTATCCCTAGAATTACATTGATTTGATTATGTTGTGATGGAATTATTTTTATGAATTCCTTTATCTTATATGAATTGTTTTATGATGTCACGATGTTTAAGAATACCATTTTTATTACATGGGTTATGCTATGATGTATGGTTTATGATTTTGTGGCACACATAAGAATGGTATCATTATGAGATGGGTGGGACCTATATCTCCCTCCAATGCATTGGGTAATGATTTTAAATCTCATGAGATAGACATGGCTGGAATGGTAGGTTATACCGGTTCAGTGAAACAGGATTGAAACGAGGAGTGAACTTAGTTCAGAAATGGACTTTGTCCACTAAGATAGTCTTGACAATGAGTCTTGACTAATACGAAATGATTCTCTATGATTATGTGTGTGTGCCACAAAGTTTCATGTTATAAGTTATGAGTATTGGGATTACATTTCACTACTATGATTTATCCCATGTTATGAAATTATGATCTCTTTTGCAGGTTAAGATTTCCAAAAGTTATGTTCTTATGAATATGATGTGATTGATATTTCTTTTGTTTACCCTTACTGAGCATTTGAGCTCACCCTTTTATGTTTTATTTTCCCCAGGATATAAAGAATGGTTTTAGGTATAAAAAAAGAAGATCTGTATGGGAGATTTTGAAGATCTTTCACCACGATTAGAAGATTATGTTCTGAGTTTCCAAAGACAATAACTATTACGGTCCTTGTGTGTTTGTTTTTGTTATGTACTAAGTATTCTGCAAAAGTAATTTAATGTCAATGTACGTTAAGCTTTGGGTCTCTACAGTTGGTATCAGAGGCAAAGGAAGTTGGAATGTATCCGATCCTTGGGAACTCTCACATGTGAGTGTTGGACTAAGCATGGCTCTCCGCCCAAGGGCTTCATGAGGAAATGGCTACCACTGGGGATGGTAGTGTGTCCCGCCCAGGGGGTGTAGCTGCCCATGGAGTGCCCTGATAGGTATCAATTATAGTCCACTAGAATTAATTCCAGACCGCTACAGTTGTTATTAGAGGAAAATTTTAGTCAACCTTTGGAAACTAGGATGCGAAAACGTTAGTGAGATCCCTAGAGATATTTCTAAGGTATGTCTAGGGATGTCCCTAAGGATAAGTATACGTATAGGATATAGTCCTATAACTATGGTAACGATATTATATTAAAACGAAGATGTTAGATATTGAAGTTACTCTCCCTTTATTATGATTTTTGCCTCTCACACTAATCTTTTTGGGTTTTAGAAAATGGATGGAAACAAGATGATTCACAATAATGGAGGATATGATGGACAATGGAATGATATTCTTCATGAGAAACCAAATAAAATGAGATTTTGAAGTCCAAACTTCATTATTATGCCGAATCAGCAATCTCATAATATGAACAATAAAGTAAAATTTGGTAAGTTTCCTGACTTGGCTAATAAGAGAAATATGGAGTTTCATGATGATCATAGAGGAAAGAAAGTTCACTTTCCCCTATGTAAATCATGTGGGAAGAGGCATCAAGGATAATGTTTCAAATGAATAGGAAGATGCTTTGGGTGTGGAAAAGAAGGACACAAAGCCAGTAAGTGCAAAGGAAACGGTTCAGTTAACACCAGGGATGAGGATAATGGTATTTCTACGACATAAACAATGGTTAAATGTTTTAAATGTGGAATGTACGGGAACTATGCAAACCAATGCCCTAAGGGAAAGTCTCATGAAGAGAATCAGTATGGTCGTATGGGTATTATTTATGTTGATGATGATGAAGAGACTACAAATCATTTATGAGATGAAAGAATTATTGAAGCTCAGTTAATGGTTTAAGAATGTAGTGGAATGATTACATGTTTATCATGTGTAATGTTGTGTAAGTAATCTCATGGTACTATAGAATAAAGAGACATCTAAGGATTGTTACACTGTTGTCTTTCCATGAATTTTGAAAGTGTATGATTAATGGTACCAGTATCCATGAATGGTTATTCAGATATTTTTGGAATGTAGATGATATGCACATAATGAAGGGATAAGGAGAAAATTTAATGTTTGATAGTATTCATGATCTCATGACTGATATAAGGAGAAGGTTATATCATGGTTTGAGTATATAGAATTTTTGGATTTTGGTATGTGGAAAGAGTTAACTTTTGACAGCATTCATGTTTTCACTAAGGTTTATTGGTTATTCATTTTTCAAGAGAATACATGATTAAGGTATTCACATGATTGTAATGTGACCAACAAGATATATGGGGGATAAATGATGGTATTCACATGCTTGGTTGATGACATTTCAAGTAATAGTTTTCTTTATACTATGACCTTGGACTGAAGTATTTTAGATAAGCATAATGATTGGAATGGATTATGATGGACATAAGTTAATATTGTTTAAGGATAGAACTTTTTATGATATTATTTATGGGATGTTATAGTAATGTAGTTTTAGAAAAAGGACAACCTGCAGGACGGGCAACAACCCATCGCGTCGGACAAGGCTGTGGGAATCGAACCCACAACCGAAGTGCGACTGGCCTTTATCGCCTACCATTGGCCTACAGGAAGTCCCTGTTTAGTAGAAACTAGTTTTATTATATTAAGAAGTATGATATATAAATTATAAGTCCATTTTAGGAACCATATATGATTAATCTCACTATATATAGACTTATGTATTTTTGATAACTTTTATAACCTTTTGTTTGAGACAGATGGAATGAACCATAATTCTATCACATGATCTGCTAACACATCACTAATAACAAATTCAACTTCATTTCATTAAGGGATGAAGTGAAAATTGTTCAATTAATGAACAACAGTGAGATTGTACCAAAATCATGTAAGTATTTCTTTTAATTCATCAACTTTAGGGAAATGATCTTGAAAACCAAAAATGTTTTCCTAGTGCCCTTATATCCGATGAATCAGATGGTACCTTAGATCATCACAAATCTATGGATTTGTGATTGCTGGCTTTTCCATAGCCATGTTCTCTACCACTCTCCATCAGAACATGATGGTTAGATTTCTCTTCCATATCCATATTTTCATCTATGTGGAAACGCATAGATTAGTTTATTTGGGTAACTGCTATGTTTCATACTTTTGTTTTTAAAGATTGGTTTTGGAATTCTTTTTTACGATGTTGGTTTTTATTAAAGAAACTTTCAAGGAGTAAACCATTTATAACCCCGACGAATTTCGAGGGAGAAATTCATTTTAAGGTGGGTAGAATGTAACACCCCGAGATTTTATGAAAAATATTCTTTTTAATTTCATTAATGTCTTGTGTTGTACGTTACACCAAAAGGAGCTTTCACAACACGCTTCCTTGACTTGCCTTTCATTACACGCAATTGTGACCATCCTCGATAGAATGTGTAGTACGCAATAACGAGTTTCACTAAACAACAATATGCTATTAAAATATTATTAAAACTAGCCGTTATGAATAGTAATAACCACTTTTTGAAATTTTGTAAATTTTATTTTTCAAAATGGACTTCATTTTTGGATTCATAATATCTAAATTAACTTAGGGTGAAATTTTGGTACGTTTCGGATAACTTTCATTTTCTGATGAATAGTGAAAATTACTAAATTTTAATTAAAAACAACATTTTTAATCGAAATAATTAATAGTGATAAATTATTAATTTGAGTGGTTTTAAAGTATATTTAGAATATATTTTTACAATTTAATACAATGTTGGTCATTGGATGTAATTTCACATTTAAACCAGACATAAACAAGTGTCAATCTTTTGATAATTATTATCTCTTAAGAACACGCTATTTGTTTTGACGACGGGAATTAATTTTTAAATTAAGTAATGCAACTGATATGTTTTGAATTTGGTAAAATAGACATAATTTTTTAGTTCATAATATCAAATATAGCTTAGGCCTAAATTTTGGTATTTTTCTGGAAACTTTCATTTTTTGATGAATAGTGAAACCACTAAGTGGTAGTTAAAAAAAATGAATTTTTCATAAAACTTAATTTTACCACTTCTGTTAGTGGAATTTAAAAAATCAGAGAGACACGGTTGATGTCAGTAAGTAAAATGTGGTTCAATGAGATGAAAATAATTTTTTGTGAATAGTAACTTTTTACTTTTTTAACCACGGTTAAAAAAAAATAGGGTAAAGGGTAAAAATGATATCATTATTACGCTAACACATGTCCTAATTTTATTGGATAAGTTTAATTCGACCAAAAACAACCTTAGGAATAAAATATGACTATTTAGGCCCACTTGGATTAGATTAGGACATTTATTATTAATTTATTTAAAGAAGGGTTAAAATAGTTAAAATCAAAGTTTAATAAGTATATCATTTTTAATATAGGGTTATACCTAAGATAAATTAAACTATAAATATTCATTAGAAAGCTAAAGAGAGTTCCTACATAATGGTATTTTATTTGTAATTTTTATACATTAAATAATTTAATTTATTTATGACACAAAGATAATGCAGTAATTATCTTATTAATGAAATATTGACATAATTGATCTTATAAATACCAAAATAAAGGTAATTTGAGACTTTTTATGAATTAAACTAATTTTATAGGTTAATATGACATGTTAGTATGAATATAATTAACGTTTTTCGAACTAATCAGTCTGTTATGAGTTTCACAAAAATCAATTACTAAATAGTGTCAAAATTGACATAAAATAGTTTTTAAAACAAATATTATATTATTAATTGTTTTTTTATTCCTAAAAAAATAAGGATCGGCCAATTGACTTATATAAGGTTATATATATTAATAATAAACAACTTGGGGTTCGTTTGGCTTTTTATAGTAAGTTTATTAACCTTATAGTGTAAGAACACAAAAAGACACGATAAAAGTAAAATTATCTAACTTAATGTTAAATCTAAATGATAAGGTTAACATAGGAAACTAAACTTGTCTAAATTCTATTGGATGATAGGATTTAGACCAATACCCACTTTAGCTTAGAAATAAATCAATTTTCAGCTATTTAAAATCGAATTTGGCTTTATAATAAAATAATATTTTTTGTTATTCCAAAGGTGCCCCTCTCCTTCCTTATAAAAGGGCACCTCCTCCCTCTCTTCCTCACACCACTTTGAGCCTTCATGCTCGGCCAACCCCTGACAAATTCTCTTCTCCACTTCCCTAGAAACATCCTAGAGGTCCTTCTCTTCTTCAAAGACCAATTTTAGTGCCCTAAGAGGAGGACTCAAAGAGGCATTTCAAAGAAGAGGTAATGTCCGTTACCAATTCTTTCAACTTTATTTCTTCTTCCATTTCGTCTTCTTAGGTTGTTACATTATGAAGTAATAAAATCAGTATCACTCATATACTGATATGTTATTATAAGTATGAAACAACCCTATTTCACCATATATCCATCCTACGGAAAACGAAATCATTGCGCGTGCGTACGTACGGAATACCGTCTCCACGCCGTGGTGTAATCTATTTTCCACCACCAACTTACTTGGATGGGTATAATAGTGTACATAACAACTATATATCATTATTTTAAAGTTATATTTATTCTTAAATAGTATAAATACACTCTAATACAATTCCATGATCATGGGAACGATATCATCGCTCGTGCGTACGTACGGAATACCGTCTCCACGACGGGATGAGATTCATTCTCAATGATTAACCATTCATGAATGATTATAAAGTATATATAATAAGTAATCATGAAATAGATTACATAATAATGATACTGGATTTATGTGTATATATATGTATGTCATCTACTTAATTCCATTCAACTCAATAAGGCAACGAAAATAGCGTTCATGCGTACGTACGGCCTACCGTCTCCATGAACGGTGTATTACTTTCCATTTACTGATTTATTATATATATGTATATTATGAATATATATTATATATAAATCATGTTTTATATTCTGGAATTAAATAATAATGATCTAAGTAATCATATGAATAATTACAAGTCAAAACACGGATGACAATTGAAAATATTTTACCCAAAACGCACTTTAACATGAAATTTACAAAAGAATGGGTAATATAAAGTCATAAGTGAACCATACATGATATAATAACAATGAGTATGATTCTTTAATAATTCAATGAAATTATTTAAATCATTATATAGGAGTTTTGTACACTTACGAAGCAAATCGGACCTAAGGTAAGGGAAATATCACAATCTCATTTTTAACCGAGATTGTTTATACTTTGAAATTTACTGGGGTGTATTTTATCGTCCACATCCATGTTTTCTCAATATGTAATATTATTTCCATCCACCTACAATTGTTTAAATCCAATTTTACCCTTCGGTGAGTTTTTAGTAAAATATATGAAAGGAATCTTTTGTCATTTTTCATACGAAGTACTTTTTAACTTTTCCGACAAAATTACGAGAAGAATGTTTTTTTAACTTATATGGAATGAATAGATTTTTAAAACATTATTTCCAAGAATCTTCCTTTACAAGTTTTCAAGTTAATTTTTAATCAACTTCTTTTAGATTATAATTGTATGACATGTTAAGAAAGGAAAAGTGTTTTTTATAAGTAGAAAGGATATTTTCCTCAAGAATGGAGTTCAAGTGTTTTATCAAAATTGTTTTCCATATAAGATAATAAAGGGTTCTGTTTCTATCCCTAGTATTACATTGATTTGATTATGTTGTTATGGAATTATTTTTTTGAATTCCTTTATCTTATATGAATTATTTTATGATTTCACGATGTTTAAGAATCCCATTTTTATTACATGGGTTATGCTATGATGTATGGTTTATGATTTTGTGGTAGACATAAGAATGGTATCATTAAGAGATGGGTGGGACCTATATCTCCCTCCAATTCATTGGGTAAAGATTTTAAATCTCATGAGATAGACATGGCTGGAATGGTAGGTTATACTGGTTCAGTGAAACAGGACTGAAACGAGGAGTGAACTCGGTTCAGAAATGGACTTTGTCCACTAAGACAGTCTTGGAAATGAGTCTTGACTAATAAGAAATTATTCTCTATTATTATGTGTGTATGCCACAAAGTTTCATGTTATAAGTTATGAGTATTGGGATTTCATTTCACTAATATGATTTATCACATGTTATGAAATTATGATCTCTTTTTCAGGTTAATATTTCCAAAAGTAATGTTCTTATGAATATGATGTGATTGATATTTCTTTTGTTTACCCTTACTGAGAATTTGAGCTCACCCTTTTATGTTTTATTTTCCCCAAGATATAAAGAAAGGTTTTAGGTAAAAAAAGAAGATCTTTATGGGAGATGTTGAAGATCTTTCACCATGATTAGAAGATTATATTCTGAGTTTCCAAAGACACTAAACTATTATGGTCCTTGTGTGTGTGTTTTTGTTATGTACTAAGTATTCTGCAAATGTAATGCAATGTCAATGTACGTTAAGCTTAGGGTCTCTACATTCCCACATTGGAATTCAAATTGTAAATTCACTCTGGATATTCACCGTATCTATTCCCATTAGAAATTATTAATAAGAGTGTAAACACTATGTCCTTCAATTGCAATTTGAAACTTTAGAATGAATGAGTTGAAATTGTACATTGAAAATTAAAACTATTTCTATAGGTAATTGTTATTTAAATTTGAAGTGGGACATCCATTGGGTATTAGCAGTGGTATTTTCATTGGGGATTCTTGTTATACATTCTCATTGTAAACTTCCACCTATATAACAATGTTTTAGTACCAATTGAATTTATACTGTTGTAATTTTTAGTTATAATATTCAATTTGATTATAACTGGGTGATGTTTCTATAATATTACAACTAAAAAATAATTTAAAATTTATTAAATAATTTTATGAACCAATTAAATTATTCTTGTGGGAATTTTCTATAGAATTTAATGTTTACATTTTCACTAAGAATGCCCTCTTGTATTTCCACAGTGACTTTTAATTTGTCCATTGATTTGAATATACTGATCTAAATTCATGTGGCATTTTTTTGTAGGAATTTTTATTTATATTTCTTTTCACTTTTTTACATTATATTACAATTCAAATATCCTTAAAAAATTCAGGAATATTGTTTTTTACGGAAGATAAATTCTCTATATATTTTAGAAGCCACTACAGGTCTTCAGAGACTGGGTTTTAGAAAATAAATAATGTGATTCAGACTAAGATTACTAATAATCACATGAAATGTATTAAAATGATGTCATATTGGTAGTGGATTAATGTGTTTTTTCATAACCTTGTTCCATTCGATTATTGTAAAAAACTGATGGGTCTATATTACTTTTACTTAATTTGTAAAATGATAAGTAAATTTTTTTATCATATTTGGTACAATTATGGAGACAAGAGTTACTGACATTTCCCACATATATTGCATTGAGGGTGGTTATTATCCATTATTAGCAACCTATAAATTACCCCTAAATACCTCGATACTTTTGAGGAGGAGTTTTCATAGCTGGAGAGTTATTATATACCAACAGTTTCAAGCCTTTGATATATGTCGAAAAACCATTGGTATACCCTATACTAATTTTTTTCCAATCTGTTGGGTAGTATTGCATTGGGATAGGCCTATACTAATGATTATTCCTAAAATGTTCGTATAGGACATTGTAAATTCCAGTATACCAAGGTTTTGTAATAACAATTGGTATATATATATACCAATGGTCATTTAAAAATTAGTGTATAGCATCATTTCAATTTTTACCAATACACTAGTAGAACAATTTTATATAACATTGGTTTTTTTAATTTTGATGTCGGGTTTTAACCAATGTTGAAGCTACCGATGTAAAAAATAGAAATTTTTACGTCATTTTTTTTAAACTGATGACAAAATGGAATTAAATTTGTTTTTTATCATTGGTTTTGTAATCAAATACCAAAAAATTCAATCCGTATCATTTTTTCATTTCTATTCTTTAAAAGTCAACACCATGAAGTGGAAAAACAATATTTTCGATGTCAGTTTAAAAAAACCAGTAATGTAAATGAGAAAAATATTTTTGGTTGTTTTTTTTCAAGAACCGGAGCCAAAATTAATATTTATTCCTTATATTATTTATAGAATTTTTAAGCATCGATTTGACTGGTCATGGAGATAAAACAGAGTTATGAATCAAAAGTGATGGTTGTCTGATGTTGAATTTATCAATGTATCAATTGATACAGCACATTTCAAAGAAAATATGATAAACATTAATTAAAATCACATACACCAAATTAAATAAAATAAAAATAATATTTCAAACACATTTCAATGGTTTTATGAGCTTCCATCGAAATAATATGTTGTTTACCATCATATTTCTTATATATACAATATAACTCTTGCGATAATGGAAATGGTAACCAATAATTAAATTTATACCACAATAAGTAAATCTTGTCTGAATATTTTATATTTGTAAGTAGATAATAAGAATAAATCATATTTATACGAAAATTAATCAAGTTGTATAGAAATGAAAGTCAATAAAAAAATAAAATGAATGATTATAAAAGGTACCATGTTCAAATTATCGATTGAATCCACTTTGAACTCTTGATTGAATTGAAGATATTGAAATGATGAATTAAAAATAAAATGGATTTATATATTGTAAAAACATATTTTTGTTATCATTATAATAAAATATAGGTGGTATTTTAAATGTTAAATGCATGTTGTGAAAAAAATTTAAATTCTGATCCCGTATGTTGCAGAATACTCTTTGGCATCGATTTTGTAGAAAAAGGACACCAAAAATGTCAATCGATATCAGTTGTTGCTTCGATTTTTAAACTAACTCATGCCAAAAATTTAAAAAAATTGTTTTTTCTATCGATTTTTTTAATAATTGACGCCAACAACTAAAAAAATGTTTTGGATTTGGTTTTTAAAAAAACCGATGCAAAAAATAAAATAAAAAATTTTGGGCGTCAGTTTTTATGAATAACAAATCAAAAATATAAAAAAACAAAATGTTTTAAATAAATTATTAGGATTTGATTTGACTGGTTGTGGATCTAAAACGGAGTTACGGATTAAAAATTGTGTCCTTTGAATGATGAACTTCTTTATGACTTCTCTTAAAGATGATCAATTGGTGACATCCATAACATTTAATCCATAACTCTATTTTTTCTCCACGACTAATCAAATCGAATCATAAGGAATAATCTAAAACATAGTAATAAAATATAATTATTTTCATTGGGTTTTTTAAAAACCGACACCAATAATATGTTATTTTTAAATTTATGGTCACTGTTTTTAAAAAAACAACGCCAAAAAATATTTTATTTCTTTTTATCAACATTATTAAAAACCCAGCGCCAAAATGTCCTGACAAACATAGTTTACGTCTATTTATAATAAACTGACATCAAATTGTCAACATTAAAAACCATTTTTCTAATGGTGATATGTGAAAAACCATTAGTATATAGTTTTACAAACAATTTTTTAAAACCATTGGTATCCATATTCTATTCATCACTACACCAATAGTTTTAAACTGAGGTTATAGGGTTTTCCGAGAATTATGAAAATTATCCAACATCCTCCTCTCCTTTGCATACACCTGCATATTGAACTTAAAATAGTACAGAAAATAAATACTATAATTCTATATAAAAACAGCAGTAATAGAACATAAAATCATGTTGTAAATATGCCCAGTTAGACCTACTTTAGAAATATCTACAATGATATTTTCGTAGAATATGGTTTTTCAGATTTTCAAATTGAAAATTATAAAAATATAGTTCCAATGTTTCTTAACAAAACTATAGTTGACAAACAAGTGATGGAAATTTCCTCATCTGGACAGCATAGGTAACATCTTGATACAAACTTTGGTCTAACTCTCTTCAATTGATCTTGTGTAGACAACCTATGTTTCTATATTTTCCAAAGGAAGATAAACCTATATGGTTTTATAAAAGGAACCTTAAATTCCATCACAATGATAGTGGCGAGAAGGATAATACACAATTCATCACTTAGTATTCTTTTGTATTAAATTGTCCATTTTGATTATTTTTCCATATGAGTGTATCTGAATCAATAAATTTATAAATTTTTATCTCTATATCAACTAAATGAGGCACAATATCATCAGATCGTTTTTAAATTTCCACCAAATCATAAATTTTCATTTATTTACTTCCTAATGGAACAATATCATTTCCTGAATTTGTTTTTCTAGACAATTTGCAGGCCAACAGTTAAAATTCGATTACTTGTACACCATACGTTTGGAACTCATCCTAAATTTAGGGTATGAATTTTGGATAGAGGCCCAAACTAAGTATTTAAGATAATATGGATACCCATCAAGAAATCACTTTTTTATCCTTCATGATAACCACTCAAAAGAGTGGTCATATGTGGTCAAAATAGACCATGTAAATATGTTAAGTAATCAATCATTAATGATAAACATGTCATTAATCCAAAGATAAACCATCTCAAATGGATTTATTTATTCGGATAAATTATGAATACGGTTCCTTCACCCATTTCATTATGGAGGAATAAGTGAAATTGTGTTTCTATACATGTTTGGGTATCAAAACCTATGTATGAACCAAATATCAATAGTTTTAATTAATTTTACAAATTTTTTATTTAGAATATATCTTTATAAATAGGTTTAAAATTTTGGGCATATAAATTTCTTCCCTATTAGCTCATGTTATAGCTCTATGAAAACTAATGGTGCTTTGTGTCAACCTTTGTTCAAATGGGGTGTTTAGGGACCCTTTATGGAAAAAAAGAGGTTTGGGTGCTTGTGTTCTCTCATACCAACTTGGGTTCCCAGGTACAATTTTTGTGTGTGTGATACAAGGGTGTCTTAATATGGCCTCATGGGTGGTGTGAGCATGATAATTATGGTGTGGCTGGCATGGTTATGAGATATCAAGTAACAAATAATGTTGGTGTGTAAAGGATGGAAGGGCATGAGTGTATCATGACAAGGTGAAGACATGACAGAGGAAATTCTTGGGAATATGGAATCCTAGGACCTGAGCACTAAATGGCATGGAGAAAACACAAGGTTGGTTACTTAACCACTCCCTATATAATGAAACTCTCCACATCCCCTTTATATATTCACATAATTTAGTTCAATAAAACACGAGTTCTAATATCTTCTTAAAACTATGGCACTAACCATGCCCAATATACACCATTTTATACCCAAAAAGTATTTTACAAATCTAATAACATGAGAATAAATTCTACTATGTTTTGGTAAACCCCTATTCTCATTTTATTGAAACGTTCATAAAATGGTCTGATGTCGCTTGGTATGTCATCCACCAAGGGTCATCCATGATTAATTTCCCATGATATCTAGATTTTATACTAATGCATTTTTTTAATATCATGCACATGGTATGTCAGAAATAGATCCCACTGATGATTCACATTTTTATAAATGTAAATTGATCACTACAGACCCATTATCCATTGATGGTCTACTAAATCAAATAAATATCTATTATGGGTCAATCAAAGTACATAATCCTCCCGAAAATTGTGATTATATTGATCTATATAAGAGAGAGTCGAACGAAGAACTATACCATAACTAACCTTAAATAAAAAACTATATGAAACATAAAACAAATTTTTTTATAATGGTTTAATTTCTCTAAATTCACATCTATGGTCAATAATCTTGGGTAACATTCAACCCTTATGGAAGACACTACATCAGTGATCAATGAAAATTTTTCAAGATTCCAATATGAAATAACTATCTTCAAATATTGGTAGTAATCCAACTTTAACAAAAAAAAAATAGGTAAATGCACCTCAAAACTATATACAATAAGAAAATAATTCACTACCTACAAAACAGAACTAAAATCACTACCTAAAAAACATCAAAACATAATTCACCTGTAATCAGAACAACCAATAATCAAAAAAAGAAAATATTAAATTAAGAAACTAACTACCCACTGCAATCAAAACACAAAAATAACATCCTAAACTAACAATTAAACAAACCAATCATCATCGACAATCAAACCAACAATGCAACCAATAGAGCATCCTCAAATACCAATAAACCAATACATAAATAACTATAACAAAATAAATAAATTGATGAATTTAACCATGGATAACAAACATAAAAATATCACAAATATATTAGGTAATAATAAACCATCAAACATCAATGTTCATAAATACCAATCAATAATGTATTGGATCAATCCATCCCTTATCTACTTCACTATCATAACTATCATCATTAGCATCATCCTTATACTCCTCCATGTCACCATAATCATCCCCATATTCATCCTTGGCCTCCTCCTAGCCCTCATCAATTTTCCCAGCCTTGGCCTAATCCTCGACCTCGTTCTCGTTATCATCTCCCTCATCGGCCTCTTTGTTGTTGTAATCATTTCCATATCCATTGCTTGGAACAACATCATCTTGAAAAAATCTAGGAATATCACTTTTTATACTATATAATTAACTTATCAATGAAGAATATTCATCAAAAGCCCTGTTAGTCTTCAATGGAAGTTATGGACATAAAACATTTATCATTTTCATAAATTTAGTGTTTTACCATTCAACCTATTCTTCTACCCATGTGACCATTTTTTGAATATTCTTCCCATGCCTTTAAAATTTCAAACATATTGGTATTAAAAATGGTGCCTAAATATGGAAAATTCCTCATTACTAATATACACATCCTAGTTCGACATCGTACTCTACCATGGTTCTCATCTCCAAAAACCTGATGTAAGTGATATTCTGGCCCAAAATTATCAGGTTCTCGGGCATAAAGGGCCTCCAAAAGTAGAATGTAAAAAAATTAATAGATTATTAAGTAAAAAATATATATTAATATTTAAAATCAACAAATTAAAACTTACAATGATCTATTGTGTCGGTTCATTAAATGAACTTCAATCTTTTTCCTTTCAACTTGAGCAAAACATTTTTCTCGAGGAAGAAATCCTTCAATATTAAGTACCTACCTCAGCAATGAAATTTAATTTATGTAACCATAATTGGAAATAGGTTACCAATAATGTATTTTATATCAAAAAATTTATCAAAACTTTTAAAATCGAATCAATTATGTAAGAAATAATAGAAAGTGAATGTTCCAAAGAGAAATTGTAAACAACCATCGTACCTACTTCCTCTCGTGATCTGACATCTAAATACTCCTCAAAGTTTCAAGGTATATTTTAGAATCAATGTTATATTAATTTTTTAAGGATTATTCATTTAAAAAATTCAAAAATATATAAGATAGGTTTAATGAATACCAAGTATATTTACATTCAAAAACATCAAATATGAATAATAACTTAAAATTGGTAATTGTCCAATGTGTAATCATTTCCCAATACAATTATATCATACAATTTTTCTAGATAGTTACCACCTCTAAATATATGAAAATACCTGAACTACCACCAATATACAAATCATGCATATAAGAACTCCCAAACTCTCTAAATTTCATTAGACGTGCGGGTTGTGCACCCTCACCAATGGGAAAATTTAAACGAAGATGAAACAAAAATACTACTTCATATAATTTAAAAAATAATATTATATAAAATACACCAGATTATATACCCTTATATATTCCCATACATTATCCTAGTCTTTGTTTGGTAACTGTCTCCATGGGAACAGTCTGACAGGAATGATGTATGAGTATTTGGAAAGCATCACCAAAAAACATTGAAATTGCGTCCCAATTTTTCCGCTCATTATTTTTTCTTCATTTTATTCCACCATCAAGTTGGTGATGAGGTTCCACACCAATTTCATGCATGTACACCCATCCTACTATCATTATTTGTAGCTATTATAGAATAAAAACAATACTTTTTCAAAACATTCGATGGGTTGTGCATCTATCTGTGAGGATGCGCTAAATGTTGCCCTGCATTCCCGCTTTCCGAAGGAGGGTAACATCTATCACTTATTCAGGGATGTTTTATACTTGATTGAAATATGATTATGGTATTTCGGTATCTCGTTTCATGTATTCCTCCTTGTAACTCATTACCTAGTATGGGTCTCCCTTAATGATTATGGAGTTGTTTGTGAAACTCTTCCCGAGTGTCATTTCTTCATGGACACCAGCTAATTACACAGCTTCTAACAAGAAATTCCAAGGGTTCAAGTTAGGGATGAAACCATTGATCTAGGGTGTAGTCACGTTGGACATTTCTAGTGGTTATGGACCCTGAAACACTAATTAGTCTTGGTTTCATCCCATTATAATATGGATTCTCGATGGTGCAGAATCCCGCATCATCCCACATTGAGTGTGGGGAATTCTATGATATAGGCATGTCCATGTGCTTTTCATCAGCTTACCATGATTCACATAGGATTTTGTGAGTTTAATGTCTACCAGAGATGGATCGAATGGATTGGAACACTGATATGAGTGGATCAGATGGGTACATCCCCATGAGGGAGCACCTAAAGGGTTTACTAGATGAGTGGATCAAAATATATAATGAAGATGGATATGAGGATTCTAGGGTACCTATAAATGGGAAACCATGGTTTACTGTAGGATAGGATTTAACCTTAGGGAAGTTTCCTATGTACCATGTCCTGAGAAATATAGATCAAAATCCACTTAGTTTTAAGGGCGAGACATGGAATCAATTTGTACGCAAAGGACAACAACTCTGAGGCATGTTGTGGATTACACATGGATATCGGTCCATCGGATGTGGGATACTATTGTTTTAATTATTATAGATTGTGTGGGCCTTATTCATGGTTATATTCCCCAATCGATGGCATGATTTAACTAGGATTTAGTGTCCTAGGTAAGAATCAAGATGCATATGGATGGATTATTGATGGATATATTGTGTGGGGTTGGAACAGAAGTTAAGGTGGCAACGATGTTGGGATTGACCCTCATAGAGGCTTTCTATGTATCCCCAGGGTAGGGAATCAAATTACACATAGTTTGGTGGGTCTTTGAGTCACATGAGTAGGTGGCCTATGAGAATTAATGCATGGGTGGGACCCAGTAGAAGTAGAACCCCCAGGTTGGGTCATCACCTCACCGAAAGAAAAAAGCTCACATTAAATAATAGGATGGTACATGGGTGATGGGCTTGAACCTCATGGAGACTTCTTACATATAACCATGGTATGTAATAGATTTCAATATAGTTTTGGATGGCGCATGAAATGCTAGTGTACACAAAGGAAAGTGACCATAAGACATGCTAAGTTTACTCGTGGTTACTGACCTGAGAGTTTAAATGGTGCCACTAAGGGACGGACCAAGGATGTGGGTCCAAGAAAAGGGGAAACAATTTTTTACTAGTGTCAGTGGTTTAATGTAAAAAAGTATTCCTAAATACCTTTTCTAAGATATAGGTATCAATACCCACATAGTACTAATGGTTTTAATAATATTTGGGTTTTATCCTCAGGGAGACTTCCTATGTACCCTGCCTTGGAGACAGGGATAAAAACCCACGTAGATAAAATGTGCATACCAATGTTTGGGGTTGAACTTTAGGGAGGAATCCTATATACATTTCTATAAGATTAGGATCAAATCTCATGTAGTTTTAAGGAATAAATTTTAACATCATAGAGGATGGGAAGGGCATATAGTTTAACATCTTTCAGTATGAGGGTTAACTGACGTGAAGTGGTCAGGACAAATGAATGACGAACTTGAACCTTACGGAGGCTTCTTACGTACCTTTTATATAAGGGTAAAATATCAATTTCCACGTATTTAGGTGGTTATATAAGGGGATTACACACTAATGTGTCCTATATAATATTCCATAGTTGATTCATACTCTTTGCCCATGTGAGACATGCTCGGTGTGAGAAACAAGAGGAAACATAGACTAGAAGATCACATCGTAAATGGTGTGTCCATGAGGAATAGAGTGGGGATTACATGTATTTAGTATCCCAAGTATTTTGGAGATTGGTACATACTCTATGATATAGGCCAGATAGAAATAAAGACAAATGGTAGAGGGATGGGGTATCAGAGGTCACTGTTCCAATTTCTCCTCTGGACTTTGCACATAGAAGAAGAGAGGAGGATCAAGGATGTTACCTCCAGAAATAAAGAATAGGGGATTAAAGAAACATGTGTTCCCTTCCACGTAGATATATGGAATTCCATGCAAGAAGGATCTTATTCTATGTGAAGAAAATATCCCTCCTGTAGAGACCAATGGGTGTCGAAAATGTCTGAGGCAGGGGCACCCCATGTACATTGAAAGGGGAGATGCCATTGTTTAATGCCTTGTACTGGGGATGATGTTGATTGGTTGTTTAACATCCTATAGATCAGACTATGAGGATACTCAGTCTACCCCTATGACTTACATAACTAATGTGTTTTAAGCCTTGGTGAAAGGAAGGAACCGATAATGCCGTGTGAATTTCAGGTTATGGAGTGATCCACTGAGGGGATGACGTTAGCGTGGCTATGAGAAGAAGAAATAGCCCTTAGCATTACTATGTGCAGTAAAATGAGGCAAACCAATGAAAAAGGATGCACCACAAGGTACCATGAAATAACTTATTACAAACTTGGAGGGCCATACAAAAGAAAGTTTTGTGATGAAATGGGGTTCAAAAGATGGGACCCTGCAAAGATATATTGCTTCAAAAGGTGAAGAGACTCTGTGAAGGGGTATGCTTCATGAAGTAGAGTTTCCTAGCCTAGGTGTGGAGTATACATGTGTATAAAGGGTGATTCACAATGTTCAATTACTTTCGTAGAGTATGACATAATGGATCATGGGTGCCTTGCGAATTGCAGCAATACAAAGTGATGTAATTAGCAAACCATAGTGATCATGCATTATCATGGGGTATACATATGAATGTAAGGTACTTCATTAAGCATGTGGGAATGACAAAGACCGGACTTCCCATAGTGATATCATTCCTTTGATATGTATTGTGGGCTTCACTAAGGTCATCCTCTATTGAGGAGGGGTTTTATTTGAGCATGGGATTGGTATTTCTCAATGCTCAAACAAATTGAAGAGCTAATTTTTTTCATTGCTTCATAGAGTATAGGGTGATTCAAAATTCGAGAGTTGAGAAGGAATAAGGTTGGGATATCCATCCTTTGGGTTTGGGGGAACCTTGGTATTTATATGTGAGAGGCATCTCAAAGCTCTGACACTAAGATGTGAAGCTTCTTGCAGTTTTTCATTAGAGGTGTCTTTTCTAAAGTTTTTCATAACCATAGAGCTAACCGTTATCCCTTCCAAGGAACAAGATACTCCTTCATTTCCTCGGTGGTTCTCATAGAGGCTTCCATCAATTTCCATGGAATCACAGAGGTGATCATTTTCCCTCCATAGTGAAAATCATTCCATCAATTTCGTCATAACTACAAATTCTTCAACCTCTTACCTCTGCAGCAATTAAAGATGGGGGCATTAATTTTCATTGGCCATGGTGCTGAAGGGCTTTATGTTAGTGCTTCAAAAAGCATCCCCTTTTGGAAATGGTGTTCTCTTTCTGTATTTTTTCCATGCACATATTTTGGAAACAAAACATTTCCCACTCATAATTGGAGCTGAGTATGAAATGAGTGTCAAATTCTTAAGGTAGATTGCAAAAAATTTGGCTCAAATCACAAAGAAAATTCATGATTTAGCCTCACAATATAGATAAGTGATGTGTGGGTTGAGAACACCATGAAAATCGCCGCGGTCAGGCACGCCGCAAACCTCGGAGATCATTTCCTAAAAAATGGGGAGGATGACCCCTGTTTTTTCCTTACATATCTCTGTGTTTTTGTGCATGGGATCTCAATTTGTGAAGCTCCACATGATCTGTGACTGCTCATTGCAAGTTAGGCCCTCGTTTTCTTTGTGGTGCACTGCAATTCATCAGACTTTTTTCAATTGTGTGCTTCACAAGTTGTGTTTATGATGTCTGTGGTAGATATCTATGACCTGTCTATGCGATCTAATTTAGTGAGTGAGCTCGGAAATCCAGGAAAAAAATTCTGATGTCTTTGGTATAGAATGGATCACCATGAATCCGCCAGTGGGTTCCTTGCAGATACTACCCATATCGAAGATATGGGAACAAACCTAGGCATCGAGGAATATGTGTTGATCCATTCAGACAAAAAATCCTTGGTGGAGCTGTTTTTAAAAGGCTAGAAGAACTATCCTCTATGCAAAATACAACCTCTCTACGGATTTGGTCTGAGGGATGATGTTCTAATTCACGAAGCAAGCAGAGATGAGCCAACCTATTGGTTCACGAGTACATCGTGCCAACGCTAGTGGTTCAGGGCTACTGATGGTCATGCATGGGAGGGTCATACACCCATTGATTTCTACTTCTTTTATAATATTGTTAGAAATGTTGAAAAGAAGTCATTGTAGCCATAGGTATCTCCCTCGCGGTACCACACCATTATGAAGGAGGTTTTGGGGAACCCAGAGAAAGGGTGGACCAATGAGTGCGATCTACACTAGAGAAACAATTTCATGGATAAATGGGTATGGGAATACTAAATCTGTGTCACATGTGAGGAGTTTGGGCCGAATCTAAGGTGAGTGGGACTGTATGAGGTGGCATGGGCCTCTCAATTCGAAATCTATCAGTCGATGCACTTGATGCCAGAGTTATTGAGCAGGTGGTCATCAATGACCAACACTTTTCCTCTTCACCATGGGGAGGTTGGTATCCGCCTCTGGGACCTTCACAAGATCTATGGAATTCTAATATTAGGGGTGATGTATGACAAGTTCCTTCACACTGTAAATTCATGGGAGGACCTGGAGTAGATGATGCAGCGAGAAATGGTATTGATGGATCTTGTGTTGGTATAGGACAAAAATTCAGTGAGGTACTTGCACTTTGAGTTGTGGTTCAGTTATTCCTAAATTACCCTTTAGATGAGAAGTCTTTTTGAGGCCTCCCACTTGCAGAAAGGTGGATTGGAGCCGAAATGAGCACTCAAAAGGGAGACTCGTGGAGGACATCCAGTGGAAGACAAGGGGGTTCATTGTTAGCACTGAGTATCAATATGTTTTTAGGTTATATACATTCATCTCGGTGCTCATTTGTGGCTGGATGCTAGCAGTAAGGGATATACACATGGGTGTATGGACAAACACGTTTATCATGGCTTCCTTGTTGGCAATGGGGGAATAGATCAATCTGATAATCCCGGTGTTGGAAATGACATACAATGTATTGTGGCATATTAGTGAGGGGAAGAAGATATAAGGGGTGTAAGGGCCACTCCATCTTCGGTATGGGTGGATAGTGGCATATATGAGCACTAATTAATACATGAAATCCATTCCCCCTCTAGGGTCTGATTTCCGAACAACTATTCTGAATGTGGTGGGGTGTTTCCAATCTAAGATGACCTCTCCACTAGTGCTGAACCTAGTCTGGAAGGTGTATGAGTCCAGCTTCCATATATCCCCATTTCCAATTGGTGTATTCAGAAATGAAGGCCAGGGAATAGAAAAGCATCAATCCTATCTCACGACCTTTCAAGATGGAGTCCTGGTTGCGCGGGTTGACCGCGAGCCTCTATGTGAACTATACTCTATGCACTACTTCACGAGATATTTATGGTTCATTCAGAGGTTTAACATGTGATTATACTTTGTAGTATTACATGAGGACTATCCATGTGTGATGAGGAAAATGTGGCTCATGTTCACACGAGTGGATTGGAATATGTGAAATAAGCTACGTATGTCCAAAGGTATCTATGGGATAGTAAAAGATTATGCCAAGAGTTGGTAGTCAACCTACCTAGAGGGAGATATTGAAGTAGTGAACCCTCCATGCTAGTGATGGGGTGCCTCCACAAACCTATGGTTGGGGCTGGAATGTAGTAAGATCATCTTGTGGTGGTGGGGATGCAGTAGCGGTGAGACCTACACTGATCAAGAGGCAGTCGATAGTTGTGTACTTGAAATTCCTAGAGGAGTAATGTCAGTAAGAAGGGAGAACACCTAGGGGTTCCATATGATACCCACTCATGCTCTATAAAAGAGGCTACGCCATAAAGATATTCATGAGGATATTGTTTTCTAGAGGATTAGGGAATATGGGATGTTAAAACAATTATTTAGTATTTCCTAGATGTGGAACCATCTGAACCATCTTGGTACAGATATATTGGGTATTAATCATGATGGGTCCAGGTTTTTGGTATCCCAGGTCAAAGGGGAATAGTACATCCTTCAGATGGAGGACATTGTGCACTCTTAGGGTACTTTGCATCTAATAATAGATCGGGTGAAAGTACTGATCAATCATACAGTCCCTCAGCTGTTATCTACAGCTGAATTGTAGGAGTTCTCCCCCATACTAGAAGAATCAGATGTGTCCTCTTAGGGTATGAGGCTGGTGGAGGGAACCCTTTGGAGGAATGTGTGGCCGCAAACAAGGATATGGAAGTGTTTGTAGAGTATCTTGAGTTAAACCCTATACCATTTTCATGTGATCCTCATTTAGGTCTCATAGCCCTACACAAATAACATTTTATAGGTACAAGAGTGCCTCATATGAAAAACCCACTCCCACACAATAGTAGATGTAGCTTCAGGATCTGAACCTATGACAATGATGATTACGACACCTAGCTGGGCAGTGAAACCCAATGTTGTTCTTCCGAAGTCTTCGAATTTTCCCACCATATATGGATGGCCACTCCTCGGGGTCCCAGTAGCAACAGCTCAGGGGAGAGACCAACTATTTGATCACTGTAATTATTCTTCAAAGAATTTTTATATTTCATTCATTGAATCATGCCAATTAATGTTTGTGTATTTTCATATTCATAGTTCTTCAGATAGAATGGGTCAATTTGGGGAGGGTAGTTAGGGCCCGGACTGTTTCCTTTCACAGAGGAACACTAATGGTCATAGATACAGACGACCATACTGACCAAGCCACATTGCTCCCGATTATAGGTTCTATCATCATTAATACTAAACTTGAAACCATTGAGGTGGAATCTAATGATGGGGATCAGTTTGATGACATGAGACCTGACATACCCCATCAAATTCTGGATAAAGATCCCGCTAATGATTTCATAGAAGTGTTCCCGGTATATGAACCTGTTGACCCAATGAACCGGGATGAGACAACTTTCGATGAAGAGGATAACAATGTCATATTTTTCTGGTCATGTTTGATAATAAAGTGATTGGTTTTGGAGACCCCAAAAGCACCATGGATACACCAAATGGGAAGGCATCATTCCCAGCTATGTAAACAAAGCGTTGGAGGAGTGGATGCACAGAATCCCCATATTCTCATCTGAGATATCATGGCAGAGAAAATAGGGGATCATGACTGTGACCTCAGTATGGGCTGGGAGAGAATGAATTCCATGAACACCAATAGACTCTAAGAGGCTGATCATGAGATCCCATAGTTGTTGGCAATGGAGAAGGAGTATTCCACTTTCCTTGAAGCACAATTGGGGCTCATATTAACACTAAAGGTCCTAGTGGAAGAGGATGAAGAATAGATGAGGTGAGGCACTGAACTGATGGCTATTATCCAAGTCGATGAGGATCAAACCCAGATCATGGCTGATGAACTATACACCATTTCCATCAAGGTGGAGCTGGAGATCAATAGGCGACAACTAATCCTAGATGCTACAAGCCAGAGAGTGGAAGAGCTAGGACACTCCATTAAAGAGGTCTACCCTTTTATGGGAAGGGACAATCCTTGGGCATTGATATTATTATCTTTTTGTAAATGTATTAGCATGAATTGGTTGTTTATTTCAGTCGCATGCATTATTTTTGTTTTTTTGTTGTTGTTTCTTTTCCATCACATCTTAAAATATATAGTGATAAATACCTAAACTCATTTGGGTTATGCCCGATGTGTGAAACAAGGGATGGCTGCATCGTTAATCCATTTGAATACAACAATTCCAACTAGGATTTGGTAATTTTGGGTTTAAACAACCAATTATTTCTTCAATGAAGAAAGAGGGTGGTTAGACAGGAGAATAACGTTCTCAGGGGAGTCAAATTGCTCCATTCCCAACGTACTCTAGTGCACAAGGGGGTGATTGAAATGATGTAAGAATAAATCCAAATAGAGGGGAGTGGAATGTTAGAATCCTGATACCCAAAATTTGGAATATTGTGGGGTTGGAAATATAATGAGGGTTAAGTTTTACCATGTTTGAAACACATAATCTTTATTGTGTTAGCCTAAAATGGAGATAAAAAATCAAGTTAGACCACTGGTCATGTTTAAAATATGGGACCTAACATGAAATTTCATCCATTAGTATTTTGAAAAATTAGCTCAGAATAGTAGGTGATCCATAGCCAAGCATTTATAAAATTATGTGGTTTCTTCAGGCATGAAAGAAGATGAGGATCAAAATAAAGGGAATAAAAAGCCTGGAGGGTGGAGTGGTGGGTTGTTCAAGTGGAGTCCAACACTCTTGAAATTACACTGCCATGATGAAAAAAAATTGGTGAGCACATCGGACTGATCAGGGATCGTACTCATTTCAATTCTGGATCACTCTAGAACGATCCAAGAGTGGCCCTTAGTTTTACATCATTTGATAGTTTAACATCGTACGGTGAGGACGGAGGTATTGAATGGTCCCAAAAGGGGGGGATGAGGAAAGGACGGACGTATTGGAGGATTTAAAAGCACGTGGTTGTATCTGGGAACTAGAAATACATATCTCACTACATATCCTGGTATGGTAGGAATCAAGCCATACGTTCCTCTCCAAGACCCGTGCAGTTTAACGTCAAGTGGTAAAGACCCAATAGGGAAAGGATCTATGAAGGGGTACCTGATTTGGTAACTATAAACCTGACGTGAAAGAGTACAGAAGGAATTACTCCCCACATCACATGACTCCAATAGATATATCATTCTTAGGGGATGAAAATGATAAATTTCGGGCTATACCAAAGGAGAAATTCATCGGTGTTCATGCACATCCCATGAAAATCAGAACCAATATGGTCATAGTTTTCAATGCGTAGTTTGGTGAGAGACCAACACTGGGGGGGGGAACCTCTATGGAAGAGAAGTTAAAGAATCCCATAATGACCATGGTGCTTCCTGAACTTATCCATGGTAGAATTATTGTTTAAATGTATACATTGAGGATGTTGTTACCCAGAAATAAAATGTGTGGTGCGTTAAATATCCCTCTTTGAATGATGTACAAGGGTCCACACTACACCATGTGTTCCTAGTGGAATTCTTTAGACCATAGACCAAAGGTGGCATAACATGGGTCTAGACCCGAGTTAAAGTTCTTGGTTGTTCCTACATATCCCATAAGGATGGGAATCAACCAATATCTAGTTCTGAAGGATTATTGAAGTTTAACGTCATGTGATATGATGAAAAGTGAAAGGGGAGATCACAAAGGGGGAGTACGCAGTGCAGCCATTATTGAACCAATGTGAATGAGGACCAACATAGTTCATACCACACCACATAATCTTGAGTTTAATCTGAGTTCAAGAGGCCAAAGATTGTGAAATTTTTGCTGGACCCAAGACAAAGTGTTTAGGAATTTCTACATACCTCACTTGGTTGGGAATGATGCCATACGTAGTTCTCAGATTATAGTTTAACATCACATGGTACTAAAAACATTGGTATTTTAGATAAACCAGTAAACATCCTACCAAATCCACTAAGCCCACATAATCCATTGATAGATGTGGGAGAGAAGGAGTAGTGGAGTGATTTTCCTTCTACAGAGAGTCACACATTAAGATCAATGTAATTCTAGGTGAATGACATCACAGTATTACTAACCTACCTATTCAACACACATAGATGCATGGATGGGTAAAAACGAGGGTGTTGTAATTTCACTTAAACATAAATAATTTGAATGATGTGAACCATGGTGCCTAAGAATGGGATCAAAATGATAGTGGTGTGACAATAGAGGATAACTTTTGACAATGTTTGAAACACAAAATCTATTTTTCTTTAGCCTGGTACGGGGACAGACAAATGAGGGTCAGCTGATGAACATGTTCGAAACATGGGACTCGTCACAAAATTTTGTCCGAGGCCTTTCGGTAATTTTCCCAATGCTTGTAGGGGCTAATTTTTCATGAGACTAGGACATAAATGGGGTCCCTTTAGAATTGGATGAGGTCTGGGGTCCAAACTAATGTCTCATGAAGCATGGATAGGAAATGAGGTAAAGTCCATGTAGAATCAGACACTTTGGGATCTACTAAATGACGCATCTGATTAGGCCAATGAGATGTGTCATCAAGATTGATTTGAATCCCATTCCATGTACGAGGGTACTGGGGATGAAAACTCTTAGTATAAGGTCATAGAGTGGACCATTGAGAGGGGACTTGGTATAATGGAATGTGTGTAGGGAGGAAATGTAGAAAAACTCTATCTGAATAAGGACTAGAGAGGCCTTCCGTCTTATAAAACATTCCCATGGAAAGCCACACAATGTTTAATGTCATCATGCTTTGACTAGGGTATATAGTCTAATGTCACATGCATGGATGAGTGGAGGATTCATAGTATCTAGGGCTGGACCCGAAGACTTATCGTCCGAGAAATCCTATCTATCGAATGAGGATGGGAATCAAGCCATACAAATTTCTCGCAACATATTAGTTTATGGTAATATAACTCAGACCTAGCTGGGATGAAAAAATGGAGACACATGGTGTATTTGTTGAAAAACATGACATGGATGAGTAAAAAAGAATTCTGCACCACACCAAATGTTTCTTCGGGAAACCATAGGATGGGGGAACAAATGTAGAGTTTAGTCTGGGATGAAGATTAGTAGTTTTGGAACTCCTACATATCCCATGAGAATGGAAATAATTCCAAACGTAGTTCTAAAAAGATTATTTTACTTTATCATCATGTGATAAGATCGCTAGGAGGATTGAATGAGGATGCCTAAAGGGTAATACATGGAATGGTTATCATAAACCCGACGTGAATGAGAACCCAAGAGGTACTCACCACACCATATGCTTCAGATATATTTTGGTCCAAGGAGGCCCAAAAGAGGGATGGATTTGAGCTACCTTGGGAAATACCTAAAAATGAATTGTCTGGGAGTTCCTACGTATTCCATGAGGATTGAAATCCAGTCATACTTAGTTCTAGAAGATGTCGTGTAGTTTAACATCCTATGATAAGTATGGGGGAAGGAGCAGGTAGTTCATTAAGGGGAAATATCTTGTACGGATATTGAAAACCCGATGTGAATGAGGACATAATCCCATATACACCACACCGCACAATCTTATGAGTCAAGGCCAAAAGGCCAAACAGAATAGATAATTAGTGGAGCCTAAGCTGGACCCAAATATTATATGTCAAGGAATTCCTATGTATACCATATGTATTGAAATTCATCTATCAATATTTCTAAAAGTTTCATTCAATTTAACATCATACGACAAGGTCATGGGGATATCATAGTTTATGGTCATAGATCTTGGACAAAAAGATGTGAGACTCTTCTAAGTGGGTGTAAACTCTGAAAAAGTCATTAAGACCATGTGAATTGTTCTTGATGTGGGAAACAATGGTGGATAAGATCTTTGCAACACATGGAATATAAAGAAAGGGGAAATGGTGTGGACCCTCGAATTACACCACACCATGGATTTTTTCTCTTAACGCCCCAACGCAGACTTAGGGATAGCACCAAAGTTTGTCGAAATTCCACTTGGACGTGATGGAGTGGAAAAGGATGTGAATAATGTGACCAATACATAAGGATTAATGGGGTGTCATAATGATGGAGAACAACCGCTGACCATGTTTTAAACACAACATCCATATTGTGTGACCAGAGATGGAAACAAAAAAATGAGTGTCGAAGGCTTACCATATTCTCAACGCGGGACTTGTGTCAAATTGCCATTTGAAATCCTCTGGTTGTAATCCCATGATGGGGAGAGAATTGAGGCCTATCATCAATTCCATTCAAGAGTCTTTTAGAATGTGAATGATGATGAATTCCAAAAGAAAGGGAATCATTAATCTTGGAAATGGATTAAAAAATGTCTATGTAGAATCCACCATTCTAGGTTATGAACCAGAGTTCTCCGGGGCACGTTTTTGAATTTCCAAATAGGTTGTGGGGGGGGATTTGAGAGTAGAATACTTGAGAAGATGAGTGGATGATAGGGGGATGAAAAGATCTCAAGAGAGAGGTATGTGGTGTGGCTACTGAAAACATGACTTTAATGAGAATATAAGCTCATACTACACCACATACCGCTCCTAGAAATCATAGGCCATGGGGCGAGAAGGAGGAGGAGGTTTCTAAGAACCATGGCTGGACCAGAAGAAGAACTGTCCGAAAGTTCATATATATCCCATGAGAATGGTTATCAAGCCATACATAGTTTGTAAGAAAAGATAATGGGGCAGGACCCAAAGACGAAATTTACGAGCATTTCTACATATCCCATGAGGATTGGAATCATGCCACACATAGTTCTGGAATATTCCTACAGTTTAACTTCATGTGATAAGGATGGTGGATTGGGGTATCTCAATGAGGAATTCATATGTTGTGGAAAAAAACTCGACGCGAATGAGGAAATCATCCCACATATGCCACACCATTTATATTTCTAGGATAGAACTCAGGACGAGTGGCTAAGAAAAATAATGGATGGACTCATGCTGGGCATGAATATGAAATGTTCGGGAATTTATATGTATTCGATGAGGATGGGAATCATGATGTATGTAGATCTCAAGATTTCATTCTATTTAAGGACATTTGAAAAGGACATGATAGATCATAGTTTATGGTCATAGTACTCAGACTATAGATACCCAGTTTAATGTCATGTGTGTGCGATAGATGGGAGGCCATGGTGAATCCTTGTTCCTATCATTTGGAAGACCAAAAAATTAAAATAATTATTGAGGATAAATAGTGAACATTTTTACAACATAGTATCTATATCATGTGGACTAGAAAAGGAATAAAAAATTGAGCTTTGACCGCTGACCATATTCACAGTGCGGAATTTCTATCAAATTCTCGTTCAAATTCCTAGGGACATTGGCCAAAGATTGTAGGAGAGCCCTGAGGCCTGTCATCCATGCCTCACAGGGGTCCTTTTGGATGTGAAATGTAATGGAAACCCAAATGATGGGGCGTGTAAAGTGTTATGGTACCCATGAATTTTAATGTCTTGCTAAAAGGAAAATGGATGAAGGAGGGGTGTCTCAATGGAATGTTTGTCGCATGGAAAAATAGTCCTACATAAATGAGTACATAGAGTCCATAACACAACACACAGTACTAAGTGATAAACTGTGACAGGGGGCTAGAATGTTCGATGTACCAGAAACTGCGCTACGGACAAAAAGACTGAGCCCGTTTGGATTTTATCGTCATGTAGTACGAGTGCTGAGTAGTTTTATATCCTTTATCTCGGATGGATCACACAATATACCATCATGAAGTGAGGATGGTGGTGATCTTAGTTTATGTTCATATGGTTCTGACCATGACTACGTAACCCTTCATGCGGGTAATGCCTTACCAAATCTCCTAATCCTAGGTGAGAAATGCTTGGTGTGGGAAACAAGGAATGATATCAGTTTCTCCCAAGTATATAAGGTACGAAAATGAAGGAAAGTGGTCGGGTGGGTTCGATCCCAACCAAACCAACATTCTTACTCGAGGCACACTGATGTTTAATGGGTCACAGGATAAAATGAATCAATGCACCCAATATTTGGGACATATAGGGGTGGTTATAATGATGTAGGATAGTTTTTTAACGTGTTTGAAATAGAACATCCAACTTGTGTGACCAGAAATGGGAACAAAAAATGAGTTGTGGCCCCTGACCAAATTTGAAACGTGGGACATGAATCAAATTTTCTTTCATGAACCTCCAGGATGTTGACCTGAAATGGTAGGTGAGCCATAAGGCCGAGAATCCATACAATTTGGGGGTCCTTTCTGATGTGAATTTTAATGGAGACCCAAATTAAACGGGCACGTGTAGCATCAACATTCCCGTGCAGTTTAATGTCATGTGGTAAGGATGAAATAGGTGGAGATCACTGTGAAGGGGGGTACATGGTGCAGTTAATATAAACCAAATGTGAATGAAGGAAAACAAGTCCTGAACCACACCATGTGTTTTGAGAAGCATTCAGGCCAGGGGTCCAGACCCAAGGGGTTATCTTGTAGTATGGGGTCGTTCCACAGAATACATATCTAGGCATTTCTACATATCCTGCAGTCAAAGCAATCAATCCATATGTAGTTCTTTAAAATGTAGTGCAGATTAACGTCATGCAGCGAGGATACGAGAGACCTTTATTTAGGTTCATAGATTTTAGACAATAAAGGTATATCAACCTCTCATATTTTAACATCATGCAGGATGATAAAGCAATTTAGCGTCATTTTGGATGGTTTCTTACTCAGGAAATGTATTTCTTGTGGAATTCAACATTGGTTGGAGGAGTGATATGCTCACCATCTATGGTTACTAGGGAGTACGTTCCATTAGGGAATGCCATGTGAATGATGTTAGGTGCTTCTCATTTGGGCTCTAGTTTGGGTATTTTCCTACCAAGTATCATTTGCATTCATAGGGCCAACACAATGTAACCTTTTAAGAAAGTGTGGGGGAGAACTTTCTTATAGAAATATCCAGATATCTTGTTCTAATGCCTCTCCATATTGTCATGGGAACAAATCATGTTCCAGTCGAGCATTTCTCATTCAGAAGATGGATTTCAACAACCTTATATGTTGTCTTCTGATCGTAGACATCATTTTTTAATAAAGGAAACTAAATCTCAATGGGCAGGACTGCCTTTGTTCCATACACACGGGAATACGGGGTCACCTGAGTTGAATTACTAGTCGTTGTCCGATAGGCCTAGAGAGCATTGGGAATTTACTGTCCAACTCTTTTTTCTCTGACCAACCATATTTTGAAAAAAATTAGAGGGGTTTTTCTTGAACATCTTGATCTTCCAATTATCTTTGGCATGATATAGGGAGGTATGATGAAAATGGTTGTTGTACTTGGCTTAAAAAATTTAGTTTGGCTACCCAGATGTTGGTGTTGTTATTAGTGTTGATGGTGGTAGGGACTCTGAATTGGTAAATAATATTAGATCACACAAATTAAATGACAAAACGGGCCTTGAAATCATATGGTGGAACTGGCTCTTCCCACATGGAGACAAAATCCGTAGCGGTCAGGATTAACATGCACTGGCACATCATCACTGGTGGATATGGTCTAATGACTTCGAGTCCCCAAGACATGATGGGCTAAGATTCATTGGTAGTGTGGAGCGGTGTTTGTCGACTGATGCATAAATATTTATTATGGATTTTGAATGCATGGAATATATTGGAAAACTAAATATAGTCACGAATCCTGGCATGCCAAAAATACACCAATCTTAGGATCTGATGAGAGGGTTTCAGCCCTATCTGATAAGCCCCACAAGAACAGGCAAGAACTTCTTACTTGACATGAGAAATCTCAACTCCCTAAATGAAATGGAGGATAATCCCATCAAACAAACACCTATAGAGGATCTTCTCAAGATTTTGAACACTCTTGATGAAGAACTGCAATGTGTGCTATCAGATTTGTTCTCATTCGACTCAATCTGCTAAGAGATTATCATGCTATACATACTCGATAAAGGGGGTCATCCAATTAGGATTCAATTACATCACTATAGAATGGGGAGTTTGGGGTCCTATTGTGGAGCACCAGCAATAAAGTGGCTTACATGTGGGTTGTCATCATCGTCCGATGTAACGGGGGCAATGAATCTATGATGTTCCACATGGATAATCCAATCATGCGGATCAAGATCTACAATAGATGTGGACAAGCTGGACAATGTGTCAACTCGATAGTTCTATGAACGAGGGGCAAGAGTAACTTCTATTCAAGATGAGAACTAGGCCATCAACAGGTGGGTACGTTATAACAGTAGTACGAGCTCCAGCTTCCTAATGGCGTAGTCACCATTAATCTGATTGATGACTAGTTTAGAGTTCCCCTTGACATGAAAGTGGGGAACATCGATCTAGAGGGCCATCTCGAGACTAGTGATGAGAACCTGGTACTCTACCTCATTCTTGGTACATCCTTCTGATAACAAAAATGAATATGGTAAAATAGCATGCACCAGCCTGAGGAACATGATACTCAAGTTGACTCTATTGAGTCCAGGATCATTGAGTCTTCAGTCTGTAACATAGTGGGAAGTGCCATGAAAATGTGTTTTCCAACACAAAATGCCTTGATATACCAAGAGGAATGAATCATCTAGAAATTAAAGATATAGATATTCGTTTATTGGATGTGGATGGGTTCCAAGAAAGTCTTCCAATGGTTTTCCATTGATAGTATTCTGGGGGGAAAACATTATGTTTAACTGTTGAAGGGTCACTGCTCACCAAGCTATACTACCTGTCAACATGGGTCGGTTCTGAATTTACATCGGCAGATCCACTCGGGACACTAGCTATGTCTCATGGTTCTGCAAGTAATGCCACAACTTCTATAATGTGAATACCTATGCGAGAAATCTCTATTCGATAGAGGAATATCCTGTATTTTTATTGAGGAGCATTTGTCTGAGATATTATAAATTGTTCTTTATTTTCTAATTGTTCTTCTAGGAAAGAAGGGCTCTGAGATATCACTACAGAGAAGTCATATAATGAACCGGTGGCTTTCCAAAAATGGTTGTCATCATGACTGGATGTTGTAATAGGGACTTCTTTATTTCCTCTAAATAATTATGACACTCCTCCTCCTACTAATAATCAACACATTTATTCATTATCTGGGAAAAAGGATGACCCATTTCAGCATTATTTTCAATGAATTGTTGTATCTTGGCTACGTGGCCCGAAAATCCTCAGATATCCTAAATGATGCTTGGAAGAGACAACTAATTGATGGCTTTGATCTTCTTTGAAAAATCATGATTCATTTATATATAAGAAAGAAGCTGAGAAAATTTCTAGAGGTGACCTCGAAGGGACACTCCCATGGGTTAATCTTTATATGGTGGGATTAGAGGAAGCCAGAAAATTTATCGAGATCAATGAGATGGTCCTATAGCTAGAAATATTTGACCACCAATTCTTCCATTTAGAATTCCACCAAGGTCCTGAGGATCATCTTAAATATGTGATGTATTGTGTGTTGATAGGTGGCACCAGCATTCCTTAGACTGAAAGGCATTACCTGGTAAAAGAAAGTACCTTGTGGTGCCCTAAAGGCTATAGACTCTTCATCCTCAGGGGCCATTCTAATTTGATTATACCAAGAATACCCATCCATGAATGTGATATCCTGGAACCTAGTGGTGGAATCAATCAATACTTCCATTATAGGAACTGGAAAGTCATCCTTCATGTAGTGATGGTTGAGATCCTAGAAGTTAATGAGGACACTAATCTATCTGTTCTTCTTCTGGATGGAGAAAATTTTATCTCACCATCTAATGTTCTAGACCCCCTTGATGATGTTTTCGTTTGTGAGCATATCAATATTGGCCTCATCCATGGCACAATGAGAAAGGAACTTCTTTCTAGTGGCTGTTTGAACCCGCAATGATTTTTTGGAAGTCCAACGTGGTTGACAGAGACCTAGGGATCCAATTCCAGAATCTCATCATAACTCCAAGAGAATAAATCATGATGTTGTTTCATGAAAACCATGTATCATTTTTTCTCTTTGTCAGGCATTGTGGTTCTGATAAATGTCGGTTTCAGATCAGTCTTCTCACTGAGGATCACCTATAAAAATTCATCTACTGTGGTGTAGATTCCCTCCATGAAAATGGAAGGATCATCCCCCAAATAATCTTCTTTATTAATGAAGTAGGGATCCTTGATGAGAATTGATTTTTATGAGTCGATAGATCTTGACGAGACACTTGTTCCAACCTGTGCGGTAGTAGAGACCGCATCGGGGAGCTCCTGTACTATAGAAACCACAGCAATGAATGCATTTGGCCCGATCCCATCTAGACTTTAACCCAAGGTTCCATGTTCAATGATATCAAAGCAATAGTGTCACATCAGATTGATCAAGTTTATCCCAACCTGCTGAACCAAGAATGTATGGCGTATTGTCATTGACATGGGATAGACATCCCAATACCTTATGAGAGTAGGGGGCTCTGGGATCACCTGATCCTGATTGGTATAGGAATATGAGATGATATCCCAGTTTCCCTTAGACATGCGAAGGAGCTTCCCCCTCAATCTACAGATAACCAAGAATTTCCCCCAAGTCCTAGGTCGTGACCTCCAATCGATGAATCGGTATAATGTAGGAATTATCCACAGGTCTGTCACAACTGTATCATGTTAAACCATGTTAGAAAGGATATTCTTTTCCTTTCTATTGTAGTGGTCAATATCCAAGTATCGGGCTTCACAAGAGAAAAAGGGAGATTCATCACCTTGGAGTAGCCCTGCTAGTTTATTAAGGGATTACTTAATGCATTGGTGATATGATAAAGTGATCGCCACAAACTAGTGGATCCATGTCCTTCCAATCAAAGCATTGTAAGAAGTGTCTTGTGATACAACCATGAACTTGGTTCTAGAATCTACGCCACAAAACTAGGATATTAGGCAGATTGTTCCGACATGGGATTGTTTCTTCCTATCATAAACATGAATTTTCAGGTCAGAAATAATCATATCATCTTCAGATAGCCCAATCATTCACAGTGTCTGGGTTAGGATAAGGTTAATCCCAGAGCCTGTGTCGACAAGAAACTAGCTAACCTACATGCTGTTGAAATGCCCAATGATGTTAAACGGGTCGATTTTCCCCTATATGAAAGAACCTTCATCTTATCTAGAGAAAGAGATAATGGTATGACATTTTACATGCTGGACTACCTCGTCATTGAAGGATTCGGCTACTGATACATCCCTCTCAAATTGGAGGGGCTTCTTGAAGCTTGTGTAAGGTTTTTTCCCATATCGGCTGACAAGAGAAGATCCCCAAGGATAGAGAGCTTCATAAGAATGATGAAAAGATGTTTGAGAATGTCATACATCTGTTCCATGCATATTCCTTTACTGATAGGAGGTCATTCTATGATAGGAGGTATGACATTCCCTTCTTGCAGAACTGACAGGTTTTGGCTGGTGCTGGGAATGTCCCACTACTCACTAGTCAAAACTCAGAGATAGAATACTATATGGGGGATAGATTACTATGGTTGATCAATTACATAACATGGATAATTGTATCACAATCATGGTGGCTCTGCCTAATCATTTATCACAAATGGTGGTGGAGTTTGATTTGGTGAAACAAAATACGAAGGTCGCATGTGCTGATCTCCATGTTGGGCCTATTGTCTAGTTCTGGTGGCAAGAATAGTATGGTAGGAAGAATTTACCAATGCATCCTAGTGAATCATATAACTGTGGCTCTGCCAACATTGGCGTTGGCTGGAGACTTTGGGAGGATATGTCTAGTTCTTTTCATTGATAGAAACTTTGTAGGGGTATAAAACCACCACTATATTAATGGAAGCATACCAATGGTTGTCACTTGAATTATCATCCATCACTAGACAAATTTTTGGGGCCTACATCAACTCTGAGGGCATGATGTCACTGATATTACAAGATGAAGATGGCGTTGATGGGGGACTATTCTTTCCCTTTTATTGTCGATGCCTGCCCTTCAAGGGAGAGGAAGACTAAGATGTTGACATAGAAGAAGTGGTTGAGGGTGACACAATTACTTCTAAAGGCTCAGGTTGTTTCAAACATAAACAGATCATAACATGGGTATGTGTGAATTCCCTATAGGCCATATGATCATCATATTTTTTAGACTCGCTTTATGGAATCTGGTGGCACTTACCTTCACTATCTCTGTCGTCATCAGACATAATGAACAGACATGCAACCTGACGGGGGTCAGACCTAAGCTGACTATGTTGTTATAAACCTAGTGTTTTACCTAGTATTTAATCACATAAAATGACATGAGGGTGTTCCCTTGGATCCAGTTATAGAGTAAGTAATTGGGAAGATCAGTGAGATCCGCCTTTTCGAGACTCCTATATTTTGGAAAGTATAGAATTCATTGTCCCAAGGAACATAAAAAATAACATAGGAGATGAGCCTTATTAAATGAGTAGGTCTGTTTAATTCTATCTAGGAAATCGGTCTATGATCATGGCCTTGGTGTGGGTCTAGACGAGTCTATCGAAGAGGTGGAACCTGATTAGATCGCCTAGGTGAGGGTGGTGCGTTATGTGGGGGAGCCTTCCGATTCTAAAATGGGTGTTGCAGAGCCAAAGGCTATGCTTGAGGTGGTATGAATCTATGAGGATATGGAGGTGGATCCACTATTTATAACCCTATCCACCTATGGTCCTCTATTTCTACTATCGTTGTGGGCTCGGCCTTAGTGTATCTTCTCATGAGAACTATTGGAGGCAATGATCTTTCCTACCTTCCATGCTTCAAGGATTCCTCTAGATACTGGGCTTTGTCGGAGAAATCATGAAATCCACCTGGGTAGTTATGAGTGGTTAGTGAGGGGGTGATTTAGGTATTGACATTCCCCAAGCACATTGTTAGTAGATACTCCAAAGTCAGTGTCATATCAATGGAGTATTGAGGCCTTGCCATAGGGAATTAAAGTCCAAAAAGTTCTCATCAGGTCTCTGCTGGGACTGGAAGACGTCATCAATACTTGTCATCCGAGAGGTGGAACTGAACTGGTAGATAAAATAACTACAAAAATCCTCATAACCTACTACTGATGCAATGGGTAGTTGGTTATACCAGAAAAATGCAGGGCCACTCTAATGTTTATACGAAACACCAATGTTCGGTGGCCTCCTACTGTGCTGGAGTTATCAGCATGGGCCCACACCATGAGATTAGGTGGGATAGATTCTATAGAAGATCACCAGTCCTATTAATGGTGGAAAAGGTAATATTTTAAAACCCCATGGGAGATGTCATATCATCCACCAATTCCAAATAAGGCTTTCCATCATGATATATTTCCACTTGTCAAGTTTTTAGTGCCTAAAGGAGGGAAATGAACATTGCCATCATGTAATCTTGGTGGGTATTCCAATATTGAAATGGATCCATGACCACCAGTGCATTGGATGGTTCATTAAAATGATAAGAAGTCCTAACAACTCATGGAGTGGCGGGTAGGATAACCTTCGGGACTACTAAGGGAATGACATGTGTAGCAGCTGGGGGAACCTGAGCTGGGAGCTGAAGGTTATCACGCAGCTCAGGTGTATGTTTTGATTCATATCCCACACTCTTTCCATAAAAATTGGCCTCTAACCTATATATATGATATGTATAGTCAATGTTACCAGGAGGAAACTCACCAGGGGACGGTGTGCCTACCCCTACTTCCTTAGTCAAGGATTACTTTAATTTGGTTGTTATTCCACGTCATGTTCTATCAGAAGGTCATTGACCCTATTTTTTATGTTCTGTGATCATTTGACACAACATGACCTTTTTGGGGAATTCATATGTCTTTTGGACTGAGATATACAGGTCATCAGGTTTGATGGTCCGAAGATACTCTTTTCCCTTATTGAGAATCTGATAGAGGGCTAATGACTCTACAGGTGGAAGAAGGCCTAGTAAATTTATTTGTTGGTTAGTAACCCTTCACAATGGATCCAATTGGCGAAGAACCATATTGGGTATAAGCTCTCTTCAAGGAGCTCTATCTCATTCTCTCCCTCTAATAGGTTGGCAATTTTAACTGTGACTCTACCTGAAGGCATATCCTCAATATCTCCTAGAAAATCGTGATGGCGCCAGATTTAAATGAAATGATGGGCCCCATACTACCCCTAACCTTAGATCTGAATGAGGGGGTGGGGAATCCTCCATAATAATCCTATGGATCACTATTAAGCTATAGAGACATCGCTACCAGAGGGTTTGATGATGACAAGGCAATCTAGTGTGTTGAGCCACAATGAGCCAACCAAATCGACCATTGTTCATTGTTGTAAAATAACTTCAGTGTGTTACTAACTATTGGGGTAAGCTGCCCACCAATAAATAAGATGGAAGTGCGTCACCCAGAGGGTTTAGCGAAATCATGCGGCCTCCTCCTGGGTGAGAGATTCAAGCATAATTAAGTTAACAGTTTGATCTAGACAGAACATATCCAGGAAATGGTCTGCTACAAGGATGCTCCACAATATCCTCGACATAGACTTGGGATTCATCCCTTGGTTCCACAATTCTTCTACTGGGGGGCGGCTGAGGGACCAATAATGACACTAATGTGGACCATTGAGACGGTAGACTAGGTTGTGGAGAATACAGTGAGTGAGCTATCAAGTCGCTGCATCATGGGTTGTCTTTCGAAGAATGCAATGACTGAGCCACCACATCCTAGTAAGATGGACTAGTGGCCGCATCCTCCCGCAAAGGGGATACATTTGCTGGATGTGGGTCATGTTATTTCTTATCCTCTATTTATCCTTAAGAAAAAATCTCCATGATCCTTGGTTGAGGTAGAGAATGTCCCTGTAGACAATATGAAGGACTGTATGGTCATTCATTAGAAAGAGGCCAAATCATCTTCCTCCTGCATGTCTCTTTGGAGGGATATGAGGATCTAGTGGACATTTCTTTCTGGAAGGATGAGTCTTATATGCATTGTTCCTTCGCTGACCTCCAACACAGAAGACCGGGGTGAGGTTTCCATTATTGAATATCACTTTCCCTCATAATATGAGAAGAAGATGGGTTTAATTTGGGTTTGAAACATATTTGAATTATTAATTTAGTGGTGATGACCCACCATCATACCCCGGGGTAGATCATCATGATAGGGTATGATTCAAATATGAAGAGAGACTTCGGAAAATCTAATATTAGGGTGGAGAGTAATTCAGACTGGGTGAGATGGGGTGCGAGGAGAACCCAGAAAAATGTACAAAGGAACATAGGGAGGGCTTCCCTGTCCATTGGATGATGCGTGGGGGAGACCTCCACAGGAAGTGTTAGCAGTGGTAGGATCTCTAATGGAGCTAGTGGGAGAATGGGAACTACAACCATGATTGTTTCCCATGGTGATGATTGAATGAGGGGATCCTTCGTACTGGTTAAACTGAACTCAGGGAAGATATATATGTCGGATGCCAATGAAGTGAGGCATACCTCTGTTTCTCTGATCTCTGAGATGAGGAGGACTTTCATCGGTTATATTACGAACATGGGAAGACCCCCATATTTATGGTTGACCATGTGAGGGGGGTATTCGCATTTCAAACTGTGATATGAGGAATGGCTTTATGCATAGGATCATGGGTGTCAATGGAACCTCCATGCGAGATGTCAGTGTGGCAGGGAGGACCTTCACCCGGACTAATGGTGGCATGGGGATGACCTCTCTATGAAACAAGAGAGTGGAGATGGCCTTCTCTCTAATTGATAGTGTCATGGGGAGGACCTCTGTGCTGGATGCCATCACCACTGGTCCTCCCGTGACGAGTACTACCTGTGTCGGCGACCAAAGAGACTCATCCCAACCATTCTGTGGGGATTTTTGGACCTCGATCTGGGTTAGACATATAATTTCCCCTATTATTTATAAAACGGTATTTGATAGTACGTGTCAGAAGTGGCACGATCCACTATAGAAGTTGATGATGACACCCCATAGCGGGCACCCTCCTCATCTTGCACCCGACATTGGCATCTGATTAACTAGACTGGGGCCGGTGGTGCAGGGGTGTGACTCCCCACATCCTCAGCCCGTGGGGATAGGTGGTGGTGCTGATGTGGCCCAATGGAATCCCTCCATAGCATCCCTTGGGATGGGATCATTGCCAGGCCAGCCCAGACTAACCTTACATCATTTTAAATAGGGTGTGAGTTTTCACCGTGTTTTGGGTAGAGGCTCCTGAAACAGTTGTTGGATGGATTGGGGAGTAGTGGCACTCTGTGTATCCCTTAGGGGAGGTGGATACAGTGAGGTACAGAAGCCTCTAGGTCATGTCGGTCCATATCTTGTGTTAGGATAATAGCTTATTCCACATACCATTGAATGAAGTCATTGAGGAACATCCTCTAAACGAGATCAAATGGTAAAATGTGGCATGGGATACCAACAATCGTGGATGTGAAATTTGTCATAGAAGATATGGAGAGGAACTAGAATTTCATGATTGTGTTTCCATGACCAAAATGTTTGTATGTGGGTGGTGATTGGTTTCTTGACTTAGCATCATAGGTCCTACAAGCAAGGTAGAGTTGATCCATAGTGCTGAATGGAGGAAAGCGATGTCCAGTGCCCCAACATCATTCCATATCCAATGATTGTTAAAAATGATCCACGCTAACAACATCAAAGACCAGGATTCCCCACATTCAACTACCCCAATCTCTTGTGAGTTTCATGCCAAGCCCCATATTTTCTTGGCAAGACCTAGAACTATATTGTTGGATCATGTGAAATACTTATCCACTGATGTCTTGAATAATACTAATCTTCACATTGAGGAGAATAACTTCACATAATGTTCAACATTTTTATTTATGGCTCATTCATAGGGGTTCTCATCCATCTATGAGGATACACTAGCTGTTTCCTCATATCCCCACTTTCCAATGGTGGGAAACATTTGTCTCTTATTCATGGATTTTTTCTCCTTGATCAAAATAGGATAATGGGATGTTGGTCTCTCATTCCATGTATTTCTCCACAAAACGTGTTACTTAGTTTGGGTCTCCCTTAATGATTAAGACATTGTTAATGAAAATCTTCCTCGATGCTATATATTTAAGGATGTTGGATAATTACACTGCTTTTGTGAGGACACTCTAAGGGGTCATGTCAGTGCAACAACCTTCAAATGGGGGAGTAGTAACGTTGTACATCGTTGGCATTTCTGGATGCTGAAACAGATGTGTCTGGGGTTTTTTCCATTATGATAGGACTTCTCGAGGTCATGGAAGCCTAAGGTATCCCATGTCTAGTGAAGGGAAATATATTTTATAGGCATCTACCTAAGGGTTTCTTCAGCTTCCCATGTTTAAAACAGGTCATTCCATGAGTTTAACGTCTAACGGAGATAGATCGTACTGATTAAAATAATTATAGGAGTGGATCAGATGGGTATATCACTAAGAGGGAACACCTAAAGGGGTTCACTAGATGAGTGGATCAAAAAGTCCAATGAAGACAGATCTGAGGATGCTTGGGTCACTATAATGGGGAATATAGGGTTTACCATTGGCTGGTATTGAACCTTAGAGTGGTTTCTCACATACCCTATCCTAAGAGATAGGGATCAATACCCACATAGTTTGAGTGGAGATACATGGAATCGGGGTGTACGCAATGGAAAACATCTCGGATGCATGTTGAGGATTATGTACGGATAGCTGCCCATTGCAAAAGGGAAAATATTTTTTGTAAGGTTATGGATTGTGTGGGGCTTACGCATGGTTAGCTACCCAAATGGATGTCATGATTTCACCAGGATGTGGTGGCCTGGGTAAGAATCGTGATGGATATGTATGGATTTTCAAAGGACAGAGTGAGGGGGAATGGAATCAATGATATGATGACATTGATGTTGGGCTTGAGCCTCATAGAAGCTTTTTACATATCCCCATGGAAGGGAATAAATTTATACATAGTTTAGTGGGTCAATAGGACACATAAAGTGGTGGCCTTCAAGAATGAATGCATGGATGGGACCCAGAGGAAGTATAACCTCCCAGGTTTGGTCATGACCTTCCCAAAACACAAAGCATCTTGTAAAATACTAGGCTGAAACATGAGTGATGGGATTGAACCTAAATAATATTCTTATGTATCATAGTGGTAGGAAATCCAAGTCAATGTAATTCTAGATGGGTATTGTAATTGGGGTGTATGAAAAGGAAAATGACCGAAAAACATGTGTGGGTAATGTGTGGTTTGCGGCCTGAGAGTTGTTCAGGAACCACTAAGGGACGGAAAAAGGATGTTGTTCCCAATAAAGGGGACACTAATGATTACCAGTGTTTGGGGTTGATCCTCAGGGAGGCTTCCAACGTACCCTACTTAGGAGAGAGTGGTAAAAACCATGTAGTTTGAATGGGTTTACTAGTGTTAGGGGTTAAACATCAGGGAGGTTTCCTATTTACACTGCCTAGGAGATAGGGATCAAAACATACGTAGTTCGAATAGGTTTACCTATGTTTGGGGATTTACCACGTGGATGCCTCCTACATACCATATCTAGATGACATGGATCAAAATCCACGTAGTTTGATAGAATACAGTTTAATGACATGTGATATTAGAATTTCATATAGTTTAAGGTCTTGTAGGATGAGTGTGAACAGAACTTAAGTGGTTAGGATAGATGGGTGAGAGGCTTGAACTTTTTGGAGGCTTCCTTTGAACCTTGCATAGAAGGGGAAAAATAAAATTCCACATTTTTTGATGGAGAGAGGTGGGGCTTACTTACTAAGGTGACCTAGAGAGGATTCCATGGTAGATGCATACTCTAATCCCATGTGATTCATGCTCAGTATGAGAAACAGGGGGTCAAAAAAGACCTAATGATCAAATTGAAAAAGGTGAATCTGTGAGTAAATGAGCGAGGCTTACACATGGTTAGAATCCCAGGGAAATAGTGATTGGGACTTACTCCATGATGGAGCCAGATAGAAATAAATCTCAATGGGAGAGGGATGGGATTTTGGCGGTCCCTATGCCCATATATCCTCTAGCCTTTGTACACAGATAATGAGAGGAGGATCGAGGATCCTACCTCCAGTAGGAAAGGATACTGGTTTACACTAAGATCGTTTCCCTTCCTCATGGATAGATGACATTCCATTAATTGAGGATAACATTCCATGTGAAGAAGATCTAACATCTGTGGAGACCAGTGGGTGTGGAATATGTCATGTAGAGACCCAAAGCTTGATGTACATGGACATTACATTACTTTTGAGGAATACTTAATACATAACAAAAACACACAAACAAGGATCGTAATAGTTTAGTGTCTTTGGAAACTCGGAATATAATCTTCTAATCGTGGTTAATGATCTTCAACATCTCCCATAAAGATCTTCCTTTTTTTACCTAAAACCTTTCTTTATATCCTGGGGAAAAGAAAACATAAAAGGGTGAGCTCAAATTCTCAGTAAGGGTAAACAAAAGAAATATCAATCACATCATTTTCATAAGAACATAACATTTTGAAAATATTAACCTGCAAAAGAGAGCATAATTTCATAACATGGGATAAATCATAGTAGTGAAATGAAATCCCAATAATCATAACTTAAAACATGAAACTTTGTGGAATACACACATAATCATAGTGAATCATATCTTATTAGTGAAGACTCATTGACAAGACTATCTTAGTGGACAAAGTCCATTTCTGAACCGAGTCACCCTCATTTCAGTCATGTTTCACTGAACCGCTATAACCTACCGTTCCAGCCATGTCTATATCATGAGATATAAAATATTTACCCAATGCATCGGAGGGAGATATAGGTCCCACCCATCTCATAATGATACCATTATTATGTGTGCCACAAAATCATAAATCATACATCATTGCATAACCCATGCAGTAAAAATGGGATTCTTAAACAACATGACATCATAAAAAAATTCATATAAGATAAAGGAATTCAAAATATATTTTTATCACAACATAATTAAATCCATGTAATAATAGGGATAGAAACATAACCCTTTATTATCTTATATGGAAAAATAATTTTGATAAAACACTTGAACTCCATTCTTGAGGAAAATATCCTTTCTGCTTCAAAAACACTTTTCATTTCTTAACATGTCGTACAATTATAAACTAAAAGGAGTTGATTAAAAATAAACTTGAAAACTTGTAAAGGAATCTTCTTGGAAATAATGTTTTAAAAATCCATTCATTCCGTATAATTTAAAAAAACATTCTTCGTACTTTTGTTGGAAAAGTCAAAAAAAAGTACCTCGTACAAAAAACGACAAAAGATTCCTTTCATATCTTTTACTAAAAACTCACCAAAGGGTAAAATTGGATTTAAAAAATTGTAGGTGGATGGAAATAACATTAAATATTGAGTAAACATGGATGTGGATGATAAAATACACCCCAGTAAATTTCAATGTATAAACAATCTCGGATAAAAATGAGATTGTGATATTTTCCTTACCTTAGGTCCGATATGCTTTGTATGTGTCCGAACCTCCTATATAATGATTTAAATAATGTTATTGAATTATTAAAGAATCATACTTATTTTTATTATATCATATATGGTCATATTCTTAGCTTCTCAATAGTAATATTTCATTACTACTTGTTATTTGTGTGTTTATTACTTTTTGTTCTTATGCGTGTTTGTCGAATAAATTCTTATTCTTCTATTTAGGTTATAGATACCTCATTTCCAGAATGTTATCAGTGTAATATATATCATATTAATTCATTCAATTCATTTATATAGTCATTATTAAATGAAGATCATGTAGAACGAGTCGCATCACATCGTGGAGACGGTATTCCGTGCGTACGCACGAGTGATGATATCATTCCTATGATCGCGGAATTGTATTAGAGTGTATGTATACTATTTCAGAATTAATATAACTTTATAATAGTCATATACAGTCATTATTTACACCATTATACCCATCCAAGTAAGGTGGTGGTGGAAAATATATTACACCACGGCGTGGAGACGGTATTCCGTACGTACGAACGCGCGGTGATTTGTTTTTCCGTAGGATGGATAGATGGTGAAATAGGGTTGTTTCGTACATATAATAACATATCAGTATATGAGTGATACTGATGTTATTACTTCATAATGAAACAACTAAAGAAGAAGAAGTGGAAGAAGAAATAAAGATGAAAGAATTGGTAACGGATATTACCTCTTCTTTGAAGTGCTTCTTTGAGACCTCCTTTTAGGGCACTAAAATAGGTCTTTGAAGAAGACCAGAACCTCTAGGATGTTTCTAGGGAAGTGGAGAGAAGAAATTGGCATGGTTTGGCTGAGCTTGAAGGCTCAAAGTGGTGTGAGGAAGAGGGGGAGGAGGTTCCCTTTTATAAGGGAGGAGAGGGGCACCATTGGAATAACTAAACATATTATTTTATTATAAAGTCAATTTCGGTTTTAAATAGATCCAAATTTAGTTATTTAGATGATTAGGTGGGGATTGGTCGAAATCCTATCATCCAATAGAATTTAGAAAAGTTTAGGTCATTATATTAACCTTATCTTTTAGTTTTAACTCTTAGTTAAATAGATTGACATTTACCATGTAACTTTGTATTTTTATATTATATAGTTAATAAACTTACCATATACATCCAAGAGACCCCCAAGTTGTGTTTTATTAATATATATAACCTTATCTAAGTCATTTGGCCGAACCTTATATTTTTAGGAATAAAATAACAATTAATAATATAATATTTGTTTTAAAAACTATTTTATGTCAATTTTGACACTATTCAATAGTTGATTTTTTTGAAACTCATAACAGAACGATTACTTCGACCAAAGTTAATTAAATCTATCCTAACATTTCATAGTAACCTAGAAAATTAGTTTAGTTCATAAAAAGTCTCAAATTATATTTATTTGGGTATTTATAACATCAATTATGTCAATATTTCATTAATAAGATAATTACTGCATCATCATTGTGTCATAAATAAATTAAATTATTTAATGTCTAAAAATTACAAATAAAATACCATTATGTAGGAAATCTTTTTATCTTTCTAATTAATATTTATAGTCGAAATTATCTTATGTATAACCCCATATTAAAAATGATTTACTTATTAAACTTTGATTTTAACTATTTTAACCCTTCTTTAAATAAATTAATAATAAATGTCCTAATCTAATACAAGTGGGCCTAAATGGTCATATTTTATTCATAAGGTTGTTTTTGGTCGAATTACACTTGTCCAATAGAATTAGGACATGTGTTAGGGTAATAATAATAATATCATTTTTACCCTTAATTACCCTATTTACTTTTAACCGGGGTAAAAAAAGTAAAAAGTTACTATTCACCGAAAATTATTTTCATCTCATTGAACCACATTTTAGTCCTTGATATTAACCGTGTCTCTCGGATTTTCAAAATTCCACTCACAGAAGCGGTAAAATTTAGTTTTATGAAAAATTCAGTTCTTTAACTACCACTTAGTGGTTTCACTATTCATCAAAAAATGAAAGTTTCCAGAAAAATACCAAAAATTAGATCTAAGATATATTTGATATTATGAATTAAAAAATGATTTCTATTTTTTCAAATTCAAAAAATATTAGTTTCATTAATTAATTTAAAAATTAATTCCCGTCGTCAAAACAAATAGCGTGTTCTTAAGAGATAATAACTATCAAAAGATTGACACTTGTTTATGACTGGTTTAAATGCGAAATTACATCCAATGACCAACATTGTATTAAATTGTAAAAATATATTCTAAATACACTTTAAAACCACTCAAATTAATAATTTATCACTATTAATTATTTCGATTAAAAAAGTTGTTTTTAATTATAATTTAGTAATTTTCACTATTCATCAGAATATGAAAGTTATCCGAAAAGTACCAAAATATCACCTTAGGCTAAATTCGACACTCCAAATCGAAAAATGAAGTCCATTTTGAGAGCTAAAATTTCTAAAATTTTAAAAGGTGGTTATTTCTATTCATAGCATGTCGTTGTTTAGTGAAACTCGGTATTGCGTACTATACACGCTATCGAGGAAGGTCGCGATTGCGTGTAATGCAAGGCAAGTCAAGGATGCGTGTTGAGCAAGCTCCTTTTGGTGTAGCGTAAAACACAAGACATTAATGAAATTAAAAAGAATATAAAATCTCGGGCTGTTACATTCTACCCCCCTTAAAATGAATTTCGCCCTCGAAATTCGTCGGAGTTATAAATGGTTTACTACTCGAAAGTTTCTTTAATAGAAACCCACATCGTAAAAAGGAATACCAAAACTTGGCTTTAAAAACTAAAGTATGAAACATAACGGTTACCCAAATAAACTAATCACTGGGTTTCCACATAGGTGAAAATATGGATATGGAAGAGAAATCTAACCATCATGTTCTGATGGAGAGTGGTAGAGAACATGGCTATGGAGAAGATAGCAATCACAAAGCCGTAAATTTGTGATGATCTAAGATACCATCTGAATCATCAGATATAAGAGCACTAGGACAACATTTTTGGTTTTCAAGATCATTTCCCTAAAGTTAATGAAATTGGAATTAGAAGAAATAATTTCGTGATTTTGGTATAGTCTCACCCTTGGTCGTTCTTTGGACAATTTCCACTTCATCTCTTAAAGAAATGAAGTTGAATTTGTCATTCATGATGTGTTAGCAGATCATGTGATAGAATGATGGGTCATTCCATCTGTCTCAAACAAAAGGGTAGAAAAGTTATCAAACAAAATACATAAGTCCATCTATAGTGATATTAATAGTATATGGTTCCTAAAATAAACTTATACTTCTTATATCATACTGCTTAATATAATAAAACTAGTTTCTACTAAACAGGGACTTCCTGTAGGCCAGTGGTAGGTGATAAAGGCCAGTCGCACTTCGGTTGTGGGTTCGATTCCCACAGCCTTGTCCGACGCGATGGGCTGTCGCTCATCCTGCAGGTTGTCCTTTTTCTAAAACTACATTACTATAACATCACATAAATAATATCAAAAAAAGTTCTATCCTCAAACAATACTAACTTATGGTTAACATAATCCATTCCAATATTTAGGCTTATCTAAAATACATCGGTCCAAGCTCATAGTATAAAGAAAACGATAACTTGAAATGTAGTCAACCAAGCATGTGAATACCATCATTTATCCCCCATATATCTTGTTGGTCACATTCCAATCATGTGAATACCTTAATGATGTATTCTCTTTAAAAATGAATACCCATTAAACCTTAGTGAAAACATGAATGCTGTCAAAAGTTAACTCTTTCCACATACAAAAATCCAAAAATTCTATATACTCAAACCATGATATAACCTTCTCCTTATATCAGTCATGAGCTCATGAATACTATCAAACATTTAATTTTCTCCTTATCCCTTCATTATGCGCATATCATCTACGTTCCAAAAATATCTGAATAACCTTTCATGGATACTGGTAACATTAATCATACACTTTCAAAAATCAAGGAAATACAACAGTGTAACAATCATTAGATGTCTCTTTATTCCATAGTACCATGAGATTACTTATACAACATTACACATGATAAACATGTAATCATTCCACTACATTCATAAACAATTGACCGAGCTTCAACAATTCTTTCATCTCACATATGATTTTTAGTCTATTCATCATCATCCACATAAATACTACACATACGACCATACTGATTCTCTTCATGAGACTTTCCCTTATGGAATTGGTTTTCATAATGCCCGTACATTCCACATTTAAAACATTTAACCATTGTTGATGTCTTAGCAATACCATTATCCTCATCCCTGGTGTTAACTAAACCTTTTCCTTTGCACTTATTGGCTTTGTGTCCTTCTTTTCCACACCCAAAGCATCTTCCAGTTCCTTTGAAACATTCTCCTTGATGCCTCTTCCCACATGATTTACATATGGGAAATTGAACTTTCTTTCCTCTATGATCATCATGAAACTCCATCTTTCTCTTATTAGCTGAGTTAGGAAACTTACCAAATTTTACCTTATTGATCATATTATGAGATTGCTGATTCGGCATAATAATGATGTTTGGACTTCCAAATCCCATTTCATTTGGTTGCTCATGAAGAATATCATTCCATTGTCCATCATATCCTCCATTATCGTGAATCATCTTGTTTCCATCCATTTTCTAAAACCCAAAAAGAATAGTGTGAAAGGAAAAAATCATAATAAAGGGTGAGTAACTTCAATATCTAACATCTTTGGTTTAATCTAATATCGTTACCATTGTTCTAGGACTATATCCTATACATATATTTATCCTTAGGGACATCCCTAGACATACCTTAGAAATATCTCTAGGGATCTCACTAACGTTTTCGCATCCTAGTTTTCAAAGGTTGACTAAACTTTTCCTCTAATACCAACTGTAGAGACCCAAATCTTGACGTACATGGACATTACATTACTTTTGCGGAATACTTAGTACATAACAAAAACACACACACAAGGATCGTAATAGTTTAGTGTCTTTTGAAACTCGGAAGATAATCTTCTAATCGTGGTGAAAGATCTTCAACATCTCCCATAAAGATCATCCTTTTTTTAGCTAAAACCTTTATTTATATCCTGGGTAAAAGAAAACATAAAAGGGTGAGCTCAAATGCTCAGTAAGGGTAAACAAAAGAAATATCAATCACATCATTTTCATAAGAACATAACATTTTGGAAATCTTAACCTGTAAAAGAGATCATAATTTCATAACATGGGATAAATCATAGTAGTGAAATGAAATCCCAATAATCATAACTTAAAACATGAAACTTTTTGGCATACACACATAATCATATAGAATAATATCTTATTAGTCTAGACTCATTGCCAAGACTATCTTAGTGGACAAAGTCCATTTCTGAATCAAGTCACCCTCGTTTCAGTCCTGTTTCACTGAACCGGTATAACCTACCGTTCCAGCCATGTCTATATCATGAGATATAAAATCTTTACCCAATGCATTGGAGGGAGATATAGGTCCCACCCATCTCATAATGATACCATTCTTATGTGTTCCACAAAATCATAAATCATACATCATTGCATAACCCATGTAGTAAAAATGGGATTCTTAAACAACATGACATCATAAAACAATTCATATAAGATAAAGGAATTCGTAAAAATATTTTCATCACAACATAATCAAATCCATGTAATAATAGGGATAGAAACAGAACCCTTTATTATCTTAGATGCAAAAATAATTTTGATAAAACACTTGAACTCCATTCTTGAGGAAAATATCTTTTCTACTTCAAAAACACTTTTCATTTCATAAAATGTCGTACAATTATAAACTAAAATAAGTTGATTAAAAATAAACTTTAAAACTTGTAAAGGAAGCTTCTTGGAAATAATGTTTTAAAAATCCATTCATGTCGTGTATGTTAAAAAGACATTCTTCGTACTTTTGTCGGAAAAGTCAAAAAAAGTACCTCGTACGAAAAACGACAAAAGATTCCTTTCATATCTTTTACAAAAAACTCACCAAAGGGTAAAATTGGATTTAAAAAATTTTAGTTGGATGGAAATAACATTACATAATGAGGAAACATGCATGTGGATGATAAAATACACCCCAGTAAATTTCAAAGTATAAATAATCTCGGATAAAAATGAGATTGTGATATTTTCCTTACCTTAGGTCCGATATGCTTTGTACGTCTCTGAACCTCCTATATAATGATTTAAATAATGTTATTTACTTATTATATAATCATAATTATTTTTATGATATCATATATGGTCATATTCTTATCTTCTTAGTAGTAATATTTCATTACTACTTGTTATTTGGGTGTTTATTACTTTTTGTTCTTATGCATGTTTGTCGAATAAATTCTTATTCTTCTCTTTAGGTTATAGATAACTCATTTCCAGAATGGTATTACTGTAATATATATCATATTCATTCATTAAATTCATTTATATAATCATTATGAAATTAAGATCATGTAGAACAAGTCGCATCACATCGTGGAGACGGTATTCCGTACGTACGCACGAGTGATGATTTCGTTCCTATGATAGTGGAATTGTATTAGAGTGTATGTATACTATTTAAGAATCAATATCACTTTATAATAGTCATATATAGTCATTATTTACACCATTATACCCATCCAAGTAAGGTGGTGGTGGAAAATAGATTACACCACGGCGTGGAGACGGTATTCCGTACGTACGCACGCGCGGTGATTTCTTTTTCCGTAGGATGGATAGATGGTTAAATAGGGTTGTTTCATACTTATAATAACATATCAGTATATGAGTGATACTGATGTTATTACTTCATAATGAAACAACTAAATAAGAAGAAGTGGGAGAATAAATAAAGATGAAAGAATTGGTAACGAACATTACCTCTTCTTTGAAGTGCTTCTTTGAGACCTCCTTTTAGGGCACTAAAATAGGTCTTTGAAGAAGACCAGAACCTCTAGGATGTTTCTAGGGAAGTGGAGAGAATACATTGGCAGGGTTTGGCCGAGCTTTAAGGCTCAAAGTGGTGTGAGGAAGAGGGGGAGTAGGTGCCCTTTTATAAGGGAGGAGAGGTGCACCTTTGGAATAACTAAAAATATTATTTTATTATAAAGTCAATTTCGGTTTTAAATAGCACCAAATTGAGTTATTTAGAATATAAGGTGGGGATGGGTCTAAATCCTCTCATCCAATAGAATTTAGACAAGTTTAGGTCATTATATTAACCTTATCTTTTAGTTTTAACTCTTAGTTAATTAGATTGACATTTACCATGTCACTTTGTATTTTTATATTATATTGTTAATAAACATACCATATACATCCTAGTGACCCCCAAGTTGTGTTTTATTAATATATATAACATTATCTAAGTAATTTGGCCGAACCTTATATTTTTAGGAATAAAATAACAATTAATAATATAATATTTGTTTTAAAAACTATTTTATGTCAATTTTGACAATATTCAATAGTTGATTTTTTTGAAACTCATAACAGAATGATTACTTCGACAAAAGTTAATTAAATCAATATTAAAATTTTATAGTAACCTAGAAAATTAGTTTAGTTCATAAAAAGTCTCAAATTATATTTATTTGGGTATTTATAACATCAATTATGTCAATATTTCATTAATAAAATAATTACTGCATCATCGTTGTGTCATAAATAAATTAAATTATTTAATGTCTAAAAATTAAAAATAAAATACCATTATGTATGAAATCTTTTTATCTTTCTAATTAATATTTATAGTCGAAATTATCTTATGTATAACCCCATATTAAAAATTATTTACTTATTAAACTTTGATTTTAACTATTTTAACCCTTCTTTAAATAAATTAATAATAAATGTCCTAATCTAATACAAGTGGGCCTAAATGGTCATATTTTATTCATAAGGTTGTTTTTGGTCGAATTACACTTGTCTAATAGAATTAGGACATGTGTTAGGGTAATAATAATATCATTTTTACCCTTAATTACCCTATTTACTTTTAACTGGGGTAAAAAAAGTAAAAAGTTACTATTCACCAAAAATTATTTTCATCTCATTGAACCACATTTTAATCCTTGATATTAACCGTGTCTCTCGGATTTTCGAAATTCCACTCACAGAAGCGGTAAAATTAAGTTTTATGAAAAATTCAGTTTTTTAACTACCACTTAGTGGTTTCACTATTCATCAAAAAATGAAAGTTTCCAGAAAAATACCAAAAATTAGATCTAAGCTATATTTGATATTATGAATTCAAAAATGATTTCTATTTTATAAAATTCAAAACATATCATTTGAATTAATTAATTTAAAAATTAATTCCCGTCGTCAAAACAAATAGCGTGTTCTTACGAGATAATAACTATCAAAAGATTGACACTTGTTTATGACTGGTTTAAATGTGAAATTACATCCAATGACCAACATTGTATTAAATTGTAAAAACAATATTCTAAATATACTTTAAAACCACTCAAATTAATAGTTTATCACTATTAATTATTTCGATTAAAAAAGTTTTTTTTAATTATAATTTAGTAATTTTCACTATTCATCAGAATATGAAAGTTATCCGAAAAGTACCAAAATTTCACCTTAGCCTAAATTTGACACTCCGAATCAAAAAATGAAGTCCATTTTGAGAGCTAAAATTTCTAAAATTTTAAAATGTGGTTATTACTATTCATAGCATATCGTTGTTTAGTGAAACTCGGTATTGCGTACTACACATGCTATCGAGGAAGGTCGTGATTGCGTGTAATGCAAGACAAGTCAAGGATGCATGTTGAGCAAGCCTCTTTTTGGTGTAGTGTACAACACAAGACATTAATGAAATTAAAAAGAATATAAAATCTCGGGGTGTTACATGTCAAAGGCGGGGTACCCTATGGATATTTTTTTGGTTGAGGCCAGAGTTTAACATCATGTGATGGGGACGATGATTCTGGGGAGTTTGACATCCTGTATCTTGAACGGTTAGGATTCTCTCCCAGCCCCTATTACTTACATAACCATTGTTCTTTAACACTTGGTAATGGGAATTCACTGACAATAATATGTGTAGATGGGTTTGAGGAGTGATCCATTGGGCGGATCATGTTGTTGTGGCAATGTGAAGAAGAAATATCTATTAGCATGCCAATGTGAAGAAGAATCACGAAAAGCGACATAAAATGAAGCCCCATCCATGGGACCATGAAATCACATCATACAAACCTAGATATCAGTACATAATAAGGGTTTGTGAAGCAATGGGGTTCACTGGAAGGGGCCCTGTGAAGGTCTAGTTCTTTAAAAAGTGAAGAGACTCTACGAAGTGATATGTTACACGAAGTGGGGTGGACATTTCTAGGCATCTAGTATACGTGCGTATAAATGGTGCTTCACGAATTGAATGTTATTTCATAGAGTACGACTTCACAGAGCATGGGTTCCTTATAAAGTGTGGCACTATGAAGTGATGTACTTTGCGAAGGACAATTATCCAGCCTTGTCATGGGGTCCACAGGTGCATGGAAGGTACTTTTCCAAGCATATATTCTTGGTGAAGACATGAATACCCTTAGGGATCTTATTCCTTTACGGTGGACTATGGGATTCGTGAAGGGAATCCCTGCATGAAGAGGATATGTATTTTATCCAAGGGACAATTATTTTTCAACGTTCAAATACCATAAAGAGATAATTTTTCTCAATTCTTTACCGAGTAGTGGTTGCTCTACGATTTGAGAGATGAGAAGGCGAATGGTCGGGGTATCCATCCTTTGGGTTTTAGGGAATCGTAATATTTATAGGCGAGAGGTGACGTGAAGCTCAGAGCATGCACTATGAAGCTGCCTGTGATTTTCAATCAGAGGCAGCTAGTGTCCTGTTTTTCGTAACCCTAGAGTAGACTTTAATCTCCTTTATAGCGTAGTGGCATTATTCATTCCCTCTATGTCACTTGCAGATCCTTCTGTCAATTACCATGGAATCGTAGAGGAGATCATGTTCCCTCCGTGGTTTGAATCTTTTTTCAATTGTGTTATAACCGTAGAGTCTTCCGCATCTTTCCTTTGTGGTGATCTTAGAGCATTCAATGGCATTTTTCCAGCTGTGGTGCTGATGGGAATGGTGTTGGTGCTTCTCAAAGGATCCCCTTTTGGTATTGATGTGCAAATTGTGTATTTTTCCCATGCACACATTCTTCTGCCAACAATATTATATCAATACATGTTATAATGAAAATAAATTGTTGTAAAAATGTATTAGGGTTCTAAAATATACCTATAATAGTCTGATCAATGGGAGCTACTAGATCTACATGCACTAAAGGAACGTCACACTGTATAGGTGGAGTGGGTCCCACTGTAAGCTACATAGGCACAAACTGTGCCAAAGCATGATTCAAATATAGAATGTATAAGGTTGGAGATAAAGAAGTATATAGTAAATAATATGGCATGGATGAATAGAAGTCTTATTAGTTGACATAATTTCCTTCTCGTGATGATAAATAAATTAAAACTTTCCATATAAAAAATTTCTATTCAATTGCTCTCATTGGGTCATCATCATTTTCATATTCCATTTTATCCCCATTGTGATACCAGAAATAGTAGTTTTTTTTAAACCAAGTTTGGTTATATGGTAGCTAACTTCATTATGGATCGACCATGGTCTTCCAAAATAATTATAATATTGGCATTATATGTGACCTCTGTCTAAATCATTTTCAAATGAAAAATCTTAAAATCCATCGAAGTTGTTCTAAAAATCGTTTGTGATCTAATTAGTTTCGTACATCCAACTTATATCCATTCCTTAATAAAATGTAATATGTCATTTCGTGAAATAAATTCAATAATATTGAAATTTAATAAAAAAATTATTTATGTAAATGAGAATTGTGCATATTATATTAAAAAATAACTAACACACTACTCTATATGTGAATCATAATCTGTATGACAACAAAACACTCTATAGATTGGTTTTGTTAAGTAAATGTGAAATATTCAACTCATTCCATTTTTTATAATTACTGTAAAATTTATTTTAATTAGATTCAATTTAGTTCAATTATTTTTATGTTATATTAGTTTAATTCAATATATTGGTAAAACCCCAAGCATTAAGAGTATGATTCTTTTTTAAATATTTAATGACTTGGAATGTACACAACCCCGAGTTCAAGGACACCACGACCTATCAATATAGTCGTTTAAAAAGCATCAATGAATAGTTATAACAACATTTTAAAAATTTATAAACATTATTTTTCAAAATATACTTCATTTTTGTATTTTTAATATCAAAATTATCTTATTTTGAGATTTTTGTAATTTTCTGAAAAGATTCAATTTTTGATGAATAGTGAAAAATAATCCATTTTAACTCAAAAAATCATTTTCATCTAATTTATTAATATTGATAGATTTTCATTTTAATTTATTTTAAAGTTTAATTGGATTATTATTTTGTCATTTAATCCAATTTTGTTCATTGTATGTAATTTTACATTTAAATAGTATATAAACGCAGGTCAATATTTTGAAAAATATTATTTCTTAAAAACCCACTTTTTTGGTTTTGAGAGAAAAAATTAATTTAAAATTAATTATTGCAACTTATTTGTTTTGAATTTCTAAAAATGGAATTCATATTTGGAATTCGATTCTCCAAATTATTTCATTAAAATTATAAATAGTAACTTTAGTTGTTATTTAATTTACAATGAATAAAAGGTAAAGATGGTAAATAAGGATAAATAAATAATATTATAATAATATAAAACTACACTAAAACATGTCCTAATCGAATTTTACGATATATTTCCGACCATGGGAATCTTGGGGTCGATCTTGGGACCCCATGGATGTAGGATCGAAATAATAATGAAGATTCTCAATATACAAGAGCGGGGTGAATTGTACACTTTAAAAATTCCTTTGGAACCTTTAAAGTTAGTTATGAATAACTATGTTTTCCTTAGGAAAAGTAAAGGGCTAAGTTTAACAAAGTTAAACTAAGCAAATTCACAACACCTCTAACACCAAATAAAACTTGGAAAGAGATTCTGAAAGTAGTTTTCGGAAATATGGTTCTGGAAATTGAAACTTAACAAAAGATTACAATATGAGATTCGACCTTAAAGCGTATAGAATCTAAATGAAACAGAGTATAAGTAAGGAAGTATAAGAAAGTTGTACTTTCATTACAATACAAAATTTATTGGAAATAAACAAGTAGTAAAACTACAAGTAACAAGATATAAGTCTTTTAACCCAAAGTGAAGGGTATCCAACAACCTTGGATAAATGTCCCTTGATTTATACTTGAAAGCATGTCTATCTTACCCACACCAGGGTAAGCCCTCGATACGAAGATCGGAGTCTCTGTCTTGCTATCCTCGCAGCCCTCAACTTCAAGGTAGTTGGAAACCTCTGTGTTCCTCAGCATGGAAGCCCTCAACTTCAAGGTGTTGGAAACCTCGGTCTTCCTCAGCAAGGAAGCCCTCGAACTTCAAGGTAGTCGGCACCTCTGTCTTACTATCCCCGGAAGTCCTCGAATGTAATCACCAACATTCGGAGTCACACGAAGCAAAAACTGAACGAGTTGTTCAGTACGCACAAGGCATGAAAAGCTTTCTCTCTCTAGAAATCACCTTAGCAGTGTGTGGTCTCTAGATTGATCAACTTCATTGTCTATATTGAGCTCTTTCAAATGAGCTCCTATTTATAGGTAAGGTCGGCCTCCTTCCCAAGGGTCATATTTTCCTTAAAAATCGGAGGGACCTGTACATGTGTCACTTAGCCAATGGTTAGTTTTATAACAGAATAGATGACATCATTTTATAACAAAACAAGTGTAACAGAATGTACAACACCGTTTAAAATCTAACTAAAATGTTCGGAGTGAAGATTCAAAGTTAATGCTCGGAGTAAAAAAATATTAAAGAGTAGAAAGATTATAACAACGTAAGAAAGATGAAAGTTCGGAGTCTAACCAAAAATAATTTTTGGAGTCTAAATAAATTTGGAGTGTATAAAACAAAGATGATCAGATTCTGTTTAATAGGTGAATTCGGAATGAGAATTTGGAATGAGAATTCGTCATCAGAATTCGTAATGAGAATTCTTTATCAGAATTCGTAATGAGAATTCGTTGTTGAAATTCATAAGGATTCGTATCCTGAATCATGTGTAGAACTTAATTAGAGTTCGTATCCTAAGTTTAGAATGAAACTTTACAGTTCTTCATCTGGATTTTGGAGTGAAACTTTATTACAGTTCTTATCCAGAATTCGGATCCTAAAACAGAATACTTCATATCAAAGTTTCAAACAATTCTGGAAAAATAGAAATGAATCCGAATTTTATATTTAAGAAAAATATGGATGAAAATATGATAAGGATAATTTTTCTTAAAAAAGCGATTTTCCTTATAGAAGCAATTTTCCATATAAAATCAATTTTCCTTATAAAAGAAATTTTCCTTATAAAATAAATTTTCCTTATAAAAGCAATTTTCCTTATAAAAGAAATTTTCCTTATAAAAGCAGTTTCCTTAAAGATAAGGTGTTTGTGATTTTCAAAACAAGAAGGAATGGAAAAGTCATAAGGAAAACCTTATTGACTCAACAATGGATTCACTTGGGTTTGAAAATGACATTTTATAAGAATTATTTTATATTATATATAAATATATCATAAACATGTATATTTTACTAAGAAATTTTTTTATGAGGTAATACAACTAATATCTTCTCCTATAAATATTCTTTATAGAGATAAACATATTTTATACATAATTATATTTTATTTATAATTTTTAGTCTTGAAAAAAATATATTTATTTACGACACAATAACGATGCAGTATTTTCCTTATTAATGAAAGAATCAAATAAATGATATTATAAATATTAAAATAAATATAATTTTAATATTTGTATTCCATCCACAAACATTATGGATGACATTGACATATGAGGTATTATTTAATACCTTTTTTTCTAACGAATCAAGTTTTTATAACTTTTGAAAAAATCAATTACTAAATAGTGTCAAAATTGTTATAAATGGGTTTTTAAAACAAATACTATTATATTAAATGATATAAAAATCATAAAAATATATGATTTTTAAAAATGACTAAGATAAATTTATAAATTTAATTAATCATCCACTCAACATTCCCTTGTCATTTTATAGTAACTAAATTAATCATATTGTATAAAAATACAAGAAGACATGGTAAGAGTGAAACAATTTAACTAAGGGTTAACCCAAATATATAAGGACACATTAATGATATAAACATGTATAAAACCTATTGGATTAATGGGTTTCAACCAAAAAGTTTCTTATCATTGAAATAAATGAGTTTGGGACCATTTTAAATCGAACATCAATTTATAATAAAATAATATGTCAGTACCTTCATAAAGTGCCCCTCCTCTCACCTATAAAAGGGAATCATCCCTACCCACTTATTCACACCTCCAAATCCATTTGGATCAGAAAAACCCTACCAAAATATCCTCCCAACTTACCTCGATTAATTCTATAGTCCACCCTTATGGACGAAAACCGTATAAAGTATTTCTTTTGTTCAAATAAAAAAGAAACACCCAATGAAGAGGTAATCGTTTTATCCATTCTTTAAAAGTTCATTTCTTTTTATACATACTCTTATTAAGTTGATACCATAATAAATAATAAAACTAGAATATAATATATGCTGATATGTTTTTATGATTATGATATAATCATATTTCTTCTTTTACCTATCCTATGAAAAACAATATCACTATTCATTCGTAGGTACAACTTATCGTCTCCATGCCTTGGTGTAAATTTTTTTTCATCTATACGTCATTTATCTGGGGATAATTTTGAATAAAAATTTCTTAAATAATAAAATTTAATGATATAATTTTTTTAAAATTCATATTCAATCAAAATTTATACCAATAAAAAATTAAGGAAAAGATTTCGTCGCTCGTGCTTATGTACGGCTTACCATCTCCATGACGCGATGAGACTCATATTCTATATTCATCACCTCACAACAATTATAACAAAATATATTATGAATAATTATGAAATATATGACATAATAATTATACTATAATAATTTATATTTGTGTTTTTGTGTGTACATATATTTTATTCCCTTACATCCATTCAATATGATAATAACAGAGAATCATTGTTCATGCGTACATATGACTTATCTTTTCCATGAATGTTGTATTCCGTGTAATATATCTATCTAGTATAAATATTTATATTATGAATATATGTGATATATAAATCATATAATAACTTTTGGATTTAAGTAAATTATGATCGATGTATTATGATCAATAATAACAAGTCAAAACACGTACTATAAACGAAGCAATTATTTCCTGAAATGTTTCATTAATTTATTATTTTTAATAAACGGGTAATATAATGTTATAAAAGAATCATATATGATATCATAAATAATATTATGATTCTAATATAAGTTAATAATACATTTAAAACCATCATATAGGAGTTATGGACAAACCCCTATAGTATCGGACTTAAGGTCAGATATTTCATCTTAATTTCATTTCATTAAGGCATATTGTAATGTTATGCACCTAGATCCTTTTATACAGTATATATTCTAACTTTTGACTTGTTATATCATGATTCTCTTTATTTTCATGATATTAGCTTACTTCCATTATGGTAATTATTGATATATCCATATTAATCATTCAATATGGTTATTTGTAAGGCATATTATTTATTTTGGTTATTCAATATCAGAAATACTTTGGATTGGCAATGACAGGCGGGGCACAGACTTTATATAGATCCTCGATGCATCAATGGGTTCTAATGAGAGGAATAAGTTTTCAAAAAGTATTTCTACCCTTAATTTTAAACCGACTTGTGAAATTTATTGATGGTAATAGGTTTTCTTTTTCTTAAGACATAAAATGCTTAAATAAAGTATTTCCCTTATATAATTTCAGTTATTATAGATCCATGTGATTTTGCATCGACATATCTATAGAAGTAGTTCATTCTCAGTTTAATGATATATGGAATATGTTTTAGTTCCTTATTTTCCATATTATTTTCACCTTATCTAGTTTTATAAATGGAATGTGTTCTAAAATATTTACCTTGCCATATATATTGATTATTTCTTCCATTTTACATACCCTTTCTGAGAATTTTAGCTCACCCTTATTAGTTTTATATCCCCTGGTTAGGAGGAAGAAATATTTTATTAATCTCTCAAGGATACAGTTTATTTCTATTATTTTTTTGTATGTTTTATTTGTTTTCAATGTATTATGGGTATCATGTTTCTAATATGGATTTCCAAGACTGCAAAACTTTACGGTCCTTCAGGACCTGATTCCTTGTAATCATACTAATGTAATGTAATAATACACTCGTTTCAGGTTATCTAAGGTCAGGGAAATATAGTTGGTTTCAAAGGATGTTTAGAAACAACCGTGGAAACTAGAGTTAGAGAACATAGATAGAGAAGATACACTATGTTAGACTTTGGGGATACACTTATCATGATTCTACAAAAGAAATAAGAATTTATGATTTATGATGCATAAAATTTTAATTCATGGTGAGTGTTTTACTATATTTGTAACTCATAGTTTTATGTGCTAATATGATATGTGTCAATATATAGAGATGGAACCTATAAGGATGAATGGTGTCAATACTCGAGGAAATTTTAGTGGTTTCCCTACAAAGGAAACCAACACAGGTGGTATTGGAAAGGAGAAAATTATGGATATTCTAGGGAAACATAATCTTGTTATGACAAATAAACTTTCCTGAATGGAACAACCCATTCCGCAGAGGGAATAACCCATGTTTATAGAGACCCAATGCTTGACGTACATGGACATTACATTACTTTTGCGGAATACTTAGTACATAACAAAAACACACACACAAGGATCATAATTGTTTTGTGTCTTTGGAAACTCGGAATATAATCTTCTAATCGTGGTGAAAGATCTTCAACATCTCCCATAAAGATATTCCTTTTTTTACCTAAAACCTTTCTTTATATCCTGGGGAAAAGAAAACATAAAAGGGTGAGCTCAAATTCTCGGTAAGGGTAAACAAAAGAAATATTAATCACATCATTTTCATAAGAACATAACATTTTGGAAATCATAACCTGCAAAAGAGAGCAAAATTTCATAACATGGGATAAATCATAGTAGTGAAATGAAATCCCAATAATTATAACATAAAACATGAAACTTTGTGTAATACACACATAATCATAGAGAATCATATCTTATTAGTCAAGACTCATTTCCAAGACTATCTTAGTGGACAAAGTCCATTTCTGAACCGAGTCACCCTCGTTTCAGTCCTGTTTCACTAAACCGGTATAACCTACCATTCCAGACATGTCTATCTCATGAGATATAAAATCATTACCCAATGAATTGGAGGGAGATATAGGTCCCACCCATCTCTTAATGATACCATTCTTATGTGTGCCACAAAATCATAAACCATACATCATAGCATAACCCATGTAATAAAAATGGGAATCTTAAACATCGTGACATCATAAAACAATTCATATAAGATAAAGGAATTCATAAATATAATTCCATCACAACATAATCAAATCAATGTAATAATAGGGATAGAAACAAAACCCTTTATTATCTTAGATGGAAAATAATTTTGATAAAACACTTGAACTCCAGTCTTGAGGAAAATATCATTTCTGCTTCAAAAACACTTTTCCTTTCTTAACATGTCGTACAATTATAAACTAAAATAAGTTGATTAAAAATAAACTTGAAAACTTTTAAAGGATTCTTCTTTGAAATAATGTTTTAAAAATCCATTCATGCCGTATAAGTTAAAAAAACATTCTTCTCGTACTTTTTTCGGAAAAGTCAAAAAGTACCTCGTATGAAAAACGACAAAATATTCCTTTCATATCTTTTACTAAAAACTCACCGAAGGGTAAAATTGGATTTAAACAATTTTAGGTGGATGGAAATAATATTACATATTGAGGAAACATTGATGTGGATGATAAAATACACCCCAGTAAATACTAAAGTATAAACAATCTCAGATAAAAATGAGATTGTGATATTTCCCTTACCTTAGGTTCGATATGATTTGTACGTGTCTGAACCTCCTATATAATGATTTAAATAATGTTATTGACTTATTACATAATCATACTTATTTTTATGATATCATATATGGTCATATTCTTAGCTTCTTAGTAGTAATATTCCATTACTACTTGTTATTTGGGTGTTTATTACTTTTCGTTCTTATGCGTGTTTGTCGAATAAATTCTTATTCGTCTTATTAGGTTATAGATACCTAATTTACAGAATGGTATTAGTGTAATATATATCATATTAATTCATTCAATTCATTTATATAATCATTATGAAATGAAGATCATGTAGAACGAGTCGCATCACATCGTGGAGACGGTATTCCGTACGTACGCACGAGTGATGATATCGTTCCTATGATCGTGGAATTGTATTGGAGTGTATGTATACAATTTCAGAATCAATATAAATTTATAATAGTCATATATAGTCATTATTTACACCATTATACCCATCCAAGTAAGGTGGTGGTGGAAAATAGATTACACCACGGCGTGGAGACGGTATTCCGTACGTACGCACGCGTGGTGATTTCTTTTTCCGTAGGATGGATAGATTGTGAAATAGGGTTGTTTAATACTTATAATAACATATCAGTATATTATTGATACTGATTTTATTACTTCATAATGAAACAACTAAACAAGAAGAAGTGGAAGAATAAATAAAGATGAAAGAATTGGTAACGGACATTACCTCTTCTTTGAAGTGCTTCTTTGAGACCTCATTTTAGGGCACTAAAATAGGTCTTTGAAGAGGACCAAAACCTATAGGATGTTTCTAGGTAAGTGGAGAGAAGAAATTGGTAGGGTTTGGCCGAGCTTAAAGGCTCAAAGTGGTGTGAGGAAGAGGGGGAGGAGGTGCCCTTTTATAAGGGAGGAGAGGGGCACCTTTGAAATAACTAAAAATATTATTTTATTATAAAGTCAATTTCGGTTTTAAATAGCTCCAAATTGAGTTATTTAGAATATAAGGTGGGTATGGGTCTAAATCCTCTCATCCAATAGAATTTAGACAAGTTTAGTTCATTATATTAACCTTATCGTTTAGTTTTAACTCTTAGTTAATTAGATTGACATTTACCATATCACTTTGTATTTTTATATTATATAGTTAATAGACTTACCATATACATCCAAGAGACCCCCAAGTTGTGTTTTATTAATATATATAACCTTATCTAAGTCATTTGTCCAAACATTATATTTTTAGGAATAAAATAACAATTAATAATATAATATGTGCTTTAAAAACTATTTTATATCAATTTTGACACTATTCAATAGTTGATTTTTTTAAACTCATAACAGAATGATTACTTCGACAAAATTTAATTAAATCAATCCTAACATGTCATAGTAACCTATAAAATTAGTTTAGTTCATAAAAAGTCTCAAATTATATTTATTTGGGTATTTATAACATCAATTATGTCAATATTTCATTAATAAGATAATTACTGCATCATCGTTGTGTCATAAATAAATTAAATTATTTAATGTCTAAAAATTACAAATAAAATACCATTATGTAGGAAATAGTTTTATCTTTCTAATTAATATTTATAGTCTAAATTATCTTATGTATAACCCCATATTAAAAATGATTTACTTATTGAACTTTGATTTTAACTATTTTAACCCTTCTTTAAATAAATTAATAATAAATGTCCTAATATAATACAAGTGGGCCTAAATGGTTATATTTTATTCATAAGTTTGTTTTTGGTCGAATTACACTTGTCCAATAGAATTAGGACATGTTTTAGGGTAATAATAATATCATTTTTACCCTTAATTACCCTATTTACTTTTAATAGGGGTAAAAAAAGTAAAAGGTTACTGTTCACCAAAAATTATTTTCATCTCATTGAACCACATTTTAGTCCTTGATATTAACCGTGTCTCTCGGATTTTCGAAATTCCACTCACAGAAGTGGTAAAATTAAGTTTTATGTAAAATTCAGTTTTTTAACTACCACTTAGTGGTTTCACTATTCATCAAAAAATTAAAGTTTCCAGAAAAATACCAAAAATTAGATCTAAGATATATTTGATATTATGAATTAAAAAATGATGTCTATTTTATCAAATTCAAAACATATCAGTTGCATTAATTAATTTTAAAATTAATTCTCGTCGTCAAAACAAATAGCGTGTTCTTAAGAGATAATAACTATCAAAAGATTGGCACTTGTTTATGACTGGTTTAAATGTGAAATTACATCCAATGACCAACATTGTATTAAATTGTAAAAATATATTCTAAATATACTTTAAAACCACTCAAATTAATAATTTATCATTATTAATTATTTCGATTAAAAAGTTGTTTTTAATTATAATTTAGTAATTTTCATTATTCATCAGAATATGAAAGTTATCCGAAAAGTACCAAAATTTCACCTTAGGCTAAATTAGACACTCCAAATCCAAAAATGAAGTCCATTTTGAGAGCTAAAATTTCTAAAATTTTAAAAGGTGGTTATTACTATTCATAGCATATTGTTCTTTAGTGAAACTCGGTATTGCGTACTACATACGCTATCGAGGAAGGTCGCGACTGCGTGTAATGCAAGGCAAGTCAAGGATGTGTGTTGAGCAAGCTCCTTTTGGTGTAGCGTACAACACAAGAAATTAATGAAATTAAAAAGAATATAAAATCTCGGGCTGTTACAATGTTGGATCTTTTTATGAGACAAATCCCCCCATCAATTAGTGGGAATACTAATCCAATTGTATTAGAGCAGTGGATTATGTCTCTGGAAATGATATATATGGCCTTGGGATACAATGAAATATAAAAGGATACCTTTTGGGTCTATTATCTCAATGGTGATGCTGATCAATGCTGTAAATTGATCCAAAACACTATGGATGAAGAAAAAATAGAACTTATACAATGGGGAACATTTAAAGAGATATTCTTCGACAAATACCATCTTGGTGATCGAAAAATTTAGAAGAATAATAATTTCCATAGCTTAATGAAAACGGAAGAAGACAATATTTTGGATTACGAATCTACATTTACAAGGTTATCTAGGTTTTATATGGATTATATATGCAACCTAGAGTGCAAGAACGATCAATTATTTAAATTTATTAAGCCAAATTTCTAAAGGGCACTGGTTTCGAAGAATTTTTTGTAATATGATTAAATAGTTTTATGTTCCATCAAGACGAAGAATGAATATTCTAGGAATAATATATTAAAAGGTAAATAGGACAAGAATAGTCTATCTGAGAACCATGAAAAAGGTATTGCATCATATAAGAAGAAGAAGTTTGAACAAATTTTATCTTGGGAACTCTGTTGGAAAAAGCACCCTATGAGATGTTTGAAGGTATTGGGAGTTTTTTATATGTTCAGAGATAATGGAAACTAGGTTCATGAATGTAAATGAAAGAAACAAATCAATTATGTCTTGTGCTATAATTTTAAGGTGATGAGACACTATTCAAATGAATTCCCAAAATGTTAAGGGAATCTACCACAGAAGAGGCTGAGAGGAGATGGCCATGATTTTATGATCACAACTATTGAGGATGAAGTCCCTAATGATGTGGTGGAAGGTAATTTAATTATTTACACAAATTTAACAACATCTTTATTTGATTCTCGATCATCGAATTCCTTTATATCTTCACAATTTTCATTGAAAATTATATATTTCTAATTCACTGTGAAAAGGGAATTATCAGTTAGAACTCCTAGCGGGATCCTTACCACAATAATGATATGTCATGAATTTCCAATGTTGGCATATAAACGTGGTCTTATTACTAATTTTGTTATCATACATAATATTGATTTCAATATAATCCTTGGTATATATTGTCATTAAAATTATTATGCAACATTATATTTCAAGTTGAAGGATGTTTCGATTTGTGAGGAAGTTGTAGAATCCAATATCTTTAGAGTAGAAACATAAAAACCTAATTATTATCAAAATCCACCACTAGAAGCTATATTGAACAAAATTATTACGGAGAAAGAAAAATAAACATCTAAGGATGAATGAGGTAATATTAAAATTGAGGATATACCTTTTGTAAAAGAATACAAAGATGTTTTTTCTAAATATTTAACTAGACACTGCCCAGAGTGTGAAGATGTGTTTTATATTGTTTTAATCCCTGATTCAAGGCCAATATCATAAAATAACTATAGAATGGCTACTGTGGAATTAGTAGAGCTAAAAAACAACTTTAATAGTTTGGTAAAAAGGGATTTATCTCCCATAGTGTTTCTCCGTAGGGATCCCTTGTTCACTTTTTCAAGAAGAAAGATGGATCCATGAGGCTATGTATTAATTATAGGGGAATCAATATGATTATAATAAAGAACAGGTACCCTCTACCTCATATCGATGATTTAGCTGATTAAAAATAAGGAACTCAATTATTTTTGAACATTTATAATCACTTTGGATATCATTAATTACAATTGAAGAAGGAATACATTCCGAAGACAGATTTTTAGATGAGGTATGGTCATTACGAATTTTCTGTAATGCTTTTGGATTGCCTAACGCACCCTCAGTTTTTATGGATCTCATAAATAGAGGATTCAAGTAATATATTGATGATTTTTTTATATTCATTGAAAATATTCTAATATATTATAAAATAATTTAATACCATGAGTATCACATGCAAATCATTATTGAGACTCTCTAGAGAGAATAATTATGTAGTAAATTTAGAAATTGTGAATTCTGGATTTATGAAATTTCTTTCCATGGCCATATAGTCTCCAATGATAATATATATGTTGAACCCTCAATGACAAATGAAATTCACGAATTTCCAGAACTGACAAGTATAATTGAGGTATATAATTTTATTGGTTTAGTAGGTTACCATAACCATTTCGTCTAGAATTTCTTAGGATTGGCTAACCCATTAACCAAGCTCACACGTAAATGCGTTTAATTAATTTGGACCAAATAGTGTGACGAATGGTTTGATGAATTGAAGCGATGTTTATTCAATGATCATATCATGTCATTACCATATGTGAATGATGGGCTTGTTATTTATAGTAATACATCAATGAAGGGAATTGGTTGTGTCCCTATACAGAATGATAGGTTTATTTCAAATGAATCATAGAAATTAAAAAACCATGAAAAAAAACTATCCAACTCATGATCTTGAGTTAGCTACTGTAATCCTTTCTCTGAAGATATGGAGATACTATCTCAACGATGAATAATGTGAGAAATATACTGATCACAATAGTTTGAAATAAATTTTCTCACAGAAATAACTCAAAATGAGACAAAGGAGATGTCTTGAGCAACTCAAGGATTATTATTGCAATATACACTACCACCCATGGAAGGAAAATAAGGTGGTGGATGCCTTGAGCAGAGTGGAACATAATGTTATCAACTATAGAAGAGTTGAAAGGGATCTTATATTCATGGATCTAGTAAATACGGATATGGGAATTATCCTTTGGGGTGAAACATAACTACCTTTTCAAATAGTTTCCAAACCATATTTACTAGAAAGGATATAATGTTCTCAGACTAATTATGAAGTGTTTAAATAAATTAAATCTATGAATGAGGGGAGATTGATTGATTTCATATATGTATATGGAATTTTGAAATTTGATAAAGGGCTTTATGTTCCCACTATACCTGAGGTAAATATAGAATTATTGGACAGTTCTCATAGCTCCAATTCACTTATACACCCAGTGGCACTAAGATGTATAGAGATTTGAAAGAAAGTTTTTTGGTGGGATAACCTGATGAGGTAAATTTATGATTATGTGTCGAAATGTTTGTTTTTTCAATAGGTGAATGGTGGAAGAAAAAATCATAGAGGATTCGTGCAACCTCTTTCTATGCCTGTGTGGAAATGAGATGATATTTCAATGGAAATTGTATTGGGGCTACCAATGAATCCCAGGGTGAATAATGCGATATGGGTTATTGTTGATCATATTACAAAGTTAGATCATTTTCTTGTTATAAGAGAGGTTTTACCACTTGAACATTTTGCGATACTATATATTAATGATGTTTTAAGACTTAATGTTGTACCCATGTCGATTGTTTCTTGATCGTGATCACTGTTTTACATCAATATTCTGGAAAATAATTCAGAAGGCCTTAGATAGTGAACATTTTTTTAGCACTACAAACCACCCTCAAACTAATGGAAAATCTGAACAGACTATTGAAACATTATAAGACATGTAGAGATCATGTTCAATTGACATTCAAGGTATGTGGGGTTAGTATTAACTTTGATTAGCTATTTCTTATAACAATAGATTTAATTCAATAATTCGGATGACATCATTTGAAGCATTATATGGAAATTGATGTCATACAAAAACTTGTTGGGATGATGTGGGTGAAAGACAAATTGTAGGTCCAGAACTTGTTGAAGAAAAAATATAGATTATTCAGATTATCTAAACCCATATCAAAATAACTCAGAGTAGGAAAAAGATCTATGCTGATAACCTAAGGAAGGATTTGGAATTTCAAGTAGTAGATCATGTTTTCATGAAGTTATCTCCATAGAAGGGTGTTATATGATTCGGTAAAGAGGGTAAATTAACTCCCAGGTACATCAGACAATTTGAAATTCTAGAATGAATCGAAGATGCTGCATGCCATTTGGAAATGCCTCCATGTCTCTCGGGAGTTCATGATGTGTTCCATATATCACTATTAAGGAAATACATGCTAGACCCAATGCATGTACTCACCTTTGAAGAAGAAAAAACAAGAAATAGATCTTTCTTATTATGAAGAGCCTGTTTAGATTATTGATACTATTGAATAGGTGTCGAGAAATTGGAAAACTTTTATGGTAAATGTTCTTTGGAGAAACCATAAAATGGAAGAGGCGACGTGGGAACCTGAAGAACATATGATGGAGAACCACTTGAATCATTTTATGCCATGATATTCTAGAAATTTATAGGATGAAATTATTTGAAGGGGTAATAATGTAACACCTCAATCTTACATGTTATGCATCATTATAAATAATTCAGTGGCTTATGTTGAATGAAACCCTGAGTTCAAGCACATGACAACCTATTAATGTAGACATTTAAAAAAGCAGTTATGAATAGTAATAACCATATTTTGAAATTTTATAAACATTATTTTAAAATAAGACTTAAATTTTTAATTTGGAATATCATAATTATCATAGGGTGAAATTTTGGTAATTTTCCAAAAAGATTCAATTTTTGATGAATAGTTAAAAATACTGAATTTTAACTCAAAACTGTTTTTTCATCTAATATATTAAAATTTTTATATTGTCTTTTTAATTGATTTTAAAATATAACTATATTAATATTTTTTAATTTAATCCAATGATGGTAATTGGAATTAATTTCACATTTAAATTGTACATAAACAGTTGTCAATATTTTGATAGATATTACTTTTTAAAAACCCGCTTTTTGGTTTTTACAACGTGAATTAATTTTAAAATAACTACTACAACTATGGTGTTTTGAATTTGGAAAAATAAATTCCATAATTTGAATCATAAGTTCTAAATTTTTTAAATAGGTACCTTATATTTTTTTGACATTATGAATAGTATCTTAAGTAATTATTTTATTTACCAAGGTTAATGAGTAAATCTCGTAAATAAGGTTAAAAAATAATGTAATAATAATAAATAACTACCATAAAACGTGTCATAATACTATTGGATGATATATTACAGATATTGAGAATCCTTGGGTTGATTTTTGGACCCCAAAGATCTACTTGGGTGTAAAAATGTCATTTTATAAGAATTAATTTAATGTATGGAAAAATATAACATAAACATTTATCTTTTTCCAAAAAAAATTATATGGGTTATATAACTGATATATTGGACTATAAGTAGTAATTATAAAGCTAAAAATATTTCCTACATAATTATATTTTATTTATAAATTTTAGGCATTAAATAAATTAAATTAAATTTATTATGACACAATAACGATGAAATCTTATCCTTATTAAAGAAAGAATCCAATAAATGATATTATAAATAATAAAATAATTATAATTTGAATGTTTTGTAGTCATCCATACATTTTATGGATTAAATTTACATATGAGTTATTAGTTAATGTATTTCATTCTAAGGAATCAAGTTTTTAGGACTTTATCAAAAATCAATTACTAAATAGTTTCAAAATTGACATAATTGATTTTTTTAAAAGGAATACTATTTTATTAAATGATATTAAAATCCTACAAATAAAAGATTCATAAAAATGACCTAGATAATTATAAATAGTTCATTATTGATCCATTTTAGTTTCCCTTGGCATTGTATAGTAACTAAATTAATCTTATAGTATAAAAAAACAAGAAGACATCATAAGAGATAAACTCATTAATGAAGGGTTAATGCCTAAATAGAATGATAATTTCATGAAATAAACATGTATAAAATATATTTTTTGAGATGATTTTGGCACAAAAAATCTTATATTTGTAATAAATGAGTTTTTGACCATTTTAAACCGAACATAAATTTATAATAAATTAATATTTCAATACCTTCTTAAAGTGCCCCACCTCCCTCTTATTAAAGGGCACCACCTCTACCCCCTAATTAATACGTCCAAATCCATTTATCTCGACCAAACCTTTCCCAAATCTCCTCCCAACATCCATAAATTCATTATTGAGGACACATTTGGGTAATAATACCAACTTAAGTAGTAATCTTGTGCAAATAAAAAGGAGGCACCTGATGAAGAGGTAACTGTTTTATCCCTTCTTTCAATGTTCAGTTCTTCTTATACTTATATTTAATAATTTGTTACCATACTAAAATAATATATCCACCATTTACTATATTATGAAATTAATTTATGATTATGGGGCTACAATATTACACTTTTACCCATCCTATGAAATACAATATCAATATGCGTGTGTTATTACGGCTTACTGTCTCTCTGTCGTGCTGTAAACTGTTTTTCATATATACTTCTATTCGACAGGTACAATGATGACTAAAAATGAATTAAATAATAAATATATTATAATATTTTTTATTTAAAATTCATATTCAATCCAAATAAATACCATTAAAAATTTAGGTAAATGATATTTCCGTTCGTGCGTACATACGGTTTACTATCTCCACGACGCGATGAGATTCATCTTCCATGTTCTCCATCCAACAATGATTATAAAGATATTTATTATGAATAATTTTATAATATATGACATAATAATTATAATAGAATAATAAATATGTATGTATCTATGTGTGTGAGTGTGTACATATATGTTATTAACTAACATCTATTCAATATTATAAGAAAATGGAAACAACGTTCAAGCGTACGTATGAATTACCGTCTCCGTGAACAGTGTATTCCATGCAATATATATTATATAAAAAAGCATATTTTACATTTTTTAATTAATTATGTCATGATCTATGCAATATGATTAAGAATAGCATGTCAAAATATGTATGATAAACGAAGAGATTATTACCCGAAATGTTTCATTAAATTAGAATTCTTAATAAACCGTTAATGTGATGTCATAAAATAATAACATATCATATAATAAATATTATTATGATTCTAATATAAGGTATTCATATGTTTAAAACCATCATATAGGTGTTATGTACAAACACCACGAGTATTGGACTTAAGGTAAGGGATTTCGTCGGAATTTCATTTCATTGAGGAATATTATAATGTTATGCACCTAGTTCCTTTTATATAGTGTATATTCTACCTTTTGACTTTTTATATCATGAAACTCATTATTTTCAGGATATTATTTTATTTCCTTCATGGGAATTATTGATAAATCTATATTACTTACTCAAATTATATTTATTTGATAAGGCATATTATTTATTTTGGTTATTCAATATGATAAATACATTGGATTGACAATTATGGTTGGAGGCTAGACTTAATATATAATCTTGATGAATTGACATGTTTTCATGAGAATAATAAGTTTTCCAAATTAGTTTCTTCCATTAATATTAAACTGTCTTGTGAAAGGTCATGACTGCAATAGGTTTTCATGTGCCTTAGACATGATGTCCTTAAATAAAGCATTTCCCTTATTTAATTTCAGTTATTATTTATCCATGGGACTTTGCATCGACATATCTATGGAAGTAGTTCATTATCAGTTTATTGATTTATGTCATATGTTTCAATTAATTAATTTCCATATTATTTGTGCCTTATCTAGTTTTGAAAATGGAAAGTATTCTCATATATTCTCCTTTCCATATAGATTGATTATTGATTCTGTTGTACATACCCTTAATGAGCTTTTGAACTCACACTGATTATGTTTCACTAAATAGGTTATGAAGAAGAGAAGTTTGATTAAGATGTAAAGTATTCTATTTATTTAAATTATTTTTTTCCATGTTTTATTTTTTTTCTCTAAATATATTATGGGCATAATGTTTGTAATTTGGATTTCCAAGACTTTAAAACTATATGGTCCTTCGGGACATGATTCCTTTTAATCATGTCAATGTAATGTAATAAATAACTAGCTTCATGTTATCTATGGTCGAGGTATTACATTAGGGTGGTTAGGGTCTACCTAAGTCTACAAAGATCAAATGAAGTCATTACAATTCAACTAAGTGTGTTTGGTGAAGTTGATTCGGTTATGACATAAATAGGATTTATTACATCAACTTGGTTTCAATATAAAGGGATGATAAGTTCTGTTATATTATTTTCATGGGATGTTAGGTTAGTTCGGTAAAAATTATCTTTCTCATGGTCTGATTAATTTAGTTAAATTTAGTTTATTTATTTGGGCATCATGATGGACTAAATTGATAGATTATGTGAAACTCAACTGATGTTATCAAAAATCATTGTATAAAGACAATATTGGTGGTGATGTCCTTATATCTTATCTATGAAACATCCCCTATTATAAATATATTTTCACCCACAAATTTCACAAGAAAACCTAAAATTTGATAACATGTATAAAAAGGAATTTTATGATGATTTAAGAAGTGTTACAGAGCCAAAAAAAATTAAATCTTTATTACAATATTAATATTACATGCATATATAATTAAATACATTGTCAATCAATAATGCAGCACTTCACAACATCTTCCACCAACTACTGCCACCATATTATGATGAATCATGTCATATTTTATTCTTATACCCTTTTCCCTTATTTTTTACTATTTATAAATTATTATTTGTGTTTTTCCATCCTATTTCAAAAATGTAAGGTTGTAATGATTATTCACTCTATTTAAAAAGTAATGATTCAATAGTAGATATTTTTATATTTTGAATTATAATATCAAGAGATGATGAAAGATAATTTTAATCCAAACTAATTTAAAACCCATGGTTTATCCTGTTCATTATTATCCTATAAACACAATCCACCCATCAAATTCACTTATTGTTTAATCAAGATTGTTTTTTCGAACACCACATTGTTTTAAAAGTCAAGGTGATTTAATACCATATTTGGGGACATGAACCCTCTATGAGTTATAATTACAATTATAGGCATCCTTAATGAATTAACATAATTAATGAACACATATAGAATAATTATTTATCATATATGACATATTTTTTATGTTTCGTATGAGTCTCACTTAATCATACTTGAACTTCTAGGATATATTGACTCAATTGATTATCACACAAACCCTCTATCCCTATGAGAAAATAAAACCACGAATAAAAAATAATAAATGTTTACTGAATATTTAATGGACCATCACCCCTATAAAATCTACAAAAAACCCTTCCATTATTATGGCATGAATCTCCCTTGATATCCTAGAGTAATAAGAGAAGATTAAAACCCATGGAAATTTTATATTTGTGAAGATAAAAAATGATTACATGATAAACAATAAGAAATAGGATACCCAGTGTAATAATTGAAACTATGAGACTCAATCTATATATTTATTAACAGAAAACAATATTTAAGGGACGCATAAATCATCAAGCACCAAACTACATGATCAAAACACAAAACAAAATGAAACCCACTCTTAAAAACAATGAGAATGATAAAAGGAAAAATAAATTGAGGCAGAACATATACCTTTGATAGATCTTACCAATTTGAGGTGGAATAATAAAAAATGACATTAATATGGATCCTTAGTTCGGATGAGTGGTTCACACACTAGGAAGAAGAAGAGAGCTATCATTTAGGGAAAATAAAAACACAAAACAAAAAATAAATCAATTGAAAAACCTTATAACTATGTCAGAATATACATATCTTATGTAGTAGAATAAAAAATGGCATTAATCAAGATGTATCAACCACTTGTTTGAAGGTTATTAAGCTGGGGAAGAGAGGTTCTTCAGTTTAGGGGAACATGTGGAAAAAGGGGGAATTTTGAGGGATCTTATGATTTTAGGGCCAAATTTCCCAATGTTTTTAAAAACAATTTGGGATACCATTGTTAAAGGTACCCTGTCCCAATGGATTACTGAAACCATTGGGATAAGGTGGTCATATCCCATTGGTTATCCTATAATGTTTGAAAAATGTCTCTATACACCCATATACCAATGGTTTTGTAAAATCATTGGTATAGGTGCATTGGTATAGAGTGTATTTATATTAGTTTTTTTTCAATTTAGGGTGGCTATTATCACAGGGTGGGTTACAGAGAGTCATTGTTTAGTATGTTGAAGCTAGTGAGGTTAACACATATCTGATGTGGAATGTTTCTTTTGTGTTTATTCATGTGATATATTATTTTTCAATACATCCAGTTCTTATGTGGTTTGAAATTTTGTGAAATATTTTGTAGATAAATCAAAAGTGAAAAGTTATTATTGGGATAATGGTATTCATTACTAGTATATTACATTAGTTGAAAAAAAAATTAACTCCTTTAAAAGTGGTTGATTTTTTTCAGTTTATTAGTATGTTTTTAAACATTATTTAACTGATTACTATTTCCATGTTTGTTGAGATATTATTAATAATAGTTCATGTTACAGTATTGATTTAATGAAAAGTCTTTGACTGATTCCCCCCAAAAAGTGAGGGTTCTCCCTTATTTGTATGGTGGACTTTGCAAGATGATGTTGATGCACTTTGAGAAACATCAATGGTACTGTTAGTATACTACATTCCTGAATAGTCCTTTATTTTAATATTTAATTACAACATCATCATTTACATTTCCAATATCTATTATAGACTCCAACAACCACATGATATATCTGTATTCTTCAATAAATCCCTTATGAATCCAAGAAACGTGTTCATCGGGTGGTTGGTGATAAAAAAACATCCCATTATTATGAAATTAGAAGAGACAACTATTTCAAATGAGGAGAGCATTATCTTGTATGTGGATAACTACAAACATAATAAGAATGTCAAAAAACATGGTGCTTAATTAAAAATTAAGAATATCAATATTATTATTTTGAGGGAAATTTTGAAGATAGATGAGAACGAATATATGAAATTATTTTATGGTGGGTAGAAAGGTTTTTTTTTAGAGGATGTTCAACTTAATGAAATTGAAATTAAAAATAATAAAACATCAGCCACTAATATTAAAGGAAGAACATAAGAAATGCAGTAAGATGAGATGAAGGAAGAAAGTGATGTAGAGGTATATGGTGAGGAGGAGGGTTTTAATGATGAATTGCGTAAGGGTGAACCAATACATGTTGTGTAGTCTAGTGTACTTGTCTGCGAATCTAATGAGAAGCCTTATCATATTTTTATGAAATATATTATTGATTTTTAAAAAATTAGGGGTAGTCCCAATATGTTTTGTATTATACCATGTTCTTAACCAATTATGTTGTATAATCTTTTATTGAGTTCATTTTTTGGAAATAGGTCATTGATGCATACATGGTGAAAATTTAAGAGAGACGTCGACTTCACAGTATGCTTGGAATTAAAAAATAGCATTTTTGATTCTTCATAATGATAATCGTTTCTATAAGAAAGTAGTTTTTTCACACACAATTTATATTTTTCCAATTTTTCTTTTACTTTACATCATATTTATTGTTAACCATGACTAAATTGTCAGATTTTATTTTTCTTTTGGCTTCTATGGAGTTATTTATTAATAAAATGAGAACATAAAGGACATCATTTTGAACTTGGTATATGTTTCCAATATAATAATTCCAAATTTCTATCCATCCCATTAAAATCAGATAATATCAATTAGAATTTTTTATTCATGGATTTGAATAAATATTTTTTAAATATTATAACATCATGAATCAGATTGGGTTAAAAAGGAGAAGTGGTGCTTTTATTAAATATGTAGTCACTGTGGTATGATTTTAATCTATGACCAAGAAAATTTTCAATACATTGAAAGCTATACTGATGATTGATTTTTTTAATGAAATAATATTTGGGTGATGTGTTCTGTCATTTTAATTCTGAAAATTTGAAGCAATGTAAATTTCATATGAAAATAGTGAAGAGGACACAATAGGGAGATGCCAGTTTGGATTTTTGTGTCGTCATTTTTTATATCATGGAATGTTTGAAAATTGGAGTTGTAGTGGAATATCATTTTATGGAAGGGAAATCTGTTGGATAGTGGACTTTTATGGTCTATTATTTTCTAAATGATTCTTGAAGGAAAACAACATAGGTGGATGATGAGAGTAAGAAGTATTTGGTTTCTTCTAGAAACATAGAAGCAAGTTAAATCAGTTATTCATTGAAGCTAATATTTGGTTGTTATTTAAAAAATGTAAATACTATCATGTATTTTGATGGTTTGGGTGGGCATGATATTTGGGGCCATTTGTTCATTGAAAAATATTTTGGTTTTCTGTTTAACAAACTTAATAATTTTCATTTGTTGTGATGGTTTTGGTGGGTGAGGGACTGGGGGTATGAAGTTGTTATTTTAGGATGTGGATGAACATATGGAAGAATTATGTGATTTTATGTAGGTGTTACACTATAATTTTTCATTTTAGTATACACTTTATTTTCTTTGAATACATTGGAAACCTTTTAATCATAGAATTACAACTAGGAATTCCTTGGGGAAATTTCCACTGGAAAATCCCACTGTAACTCTGAGTGGAAATTTTTCCTTTGGTTTACATGAATTGATTGGGTGCTATATTGGGGGAGGAAATATTTATTTTTCAATCTAGATGAACATTTTAATGAATTTTACATTAACATATTAAGTAATTGTATGATAGGTGTTACACTGTAATTTCACTTTTTACTCATTAAGGTTAGTTATTTGAATGGAAACTATCTTTAAAGAGAAATTACAACTCAAAATTCACATTGGAAACATTCATTGTAAACTCAATAGAAATTTCCACATTTTATTACATGAATTGGATAGGAGGTACATAGGGGGTGGAAATGGTTTTTTGGTGATCTGAATGAACATTTCATTTTAACAATTATATTGTTATTTTCTATGATAGTATGATAGGTTTTTCACGGAAATTAATCTATATCGTTTTTCCTATCAGTTCATTCAAATGAATCCTATTGTGTATAAAAATTTAAACTAGGAATTCCCATTGAAAATTACAATGGAAACCTCCACTTTGGAAATATCCACATTGGTTTAAATCAATTGGAAGGGTGGTACATAGGGGGTTTCAATGATTTTTTTTTTATCTGGATAAACATTTGATAATGTTGATATTAAATTAATTTGTAATAGTGTGGATGTTTTAACACTGTAATTTCTCTTTCTAGTATTTTTTTGATTTCTTTGTATGTAAATTTTTTGTTCATATAAGTTCCAATTGAGATTTTTTTATGGAAACTTTTATTGAATATTTAAATTATAAGCTCATAGCGGATATTTCAAAATTGATTTTGTACAAGTTTCCAATTGAAATTTCCCATGCAGAAGTCATAAAAAAATTTAATTGTAAAACACTTATTCTCATAAAAATAGTTACATATTGTGATGACATCTATTGATGGAGATATTTATTAATTGAATTATAGAATGTTTCCAATGAGGTTTAAGTGCTCAAATTTCTATTTTAATTCCCATTTTTAGCATTTTTTGAATTATGCATCCTGAATTGAGGGAAATTTCTCTTAGGTGGCTCATAATATCCTCAATAATTATATATTAATAACTGATGATAGAAATAATGGATGTGTTGCATAAGATTTCAAATCTGAATATATATCAATTTCTATAGAGTTTGTTTAAATTTGTAGGTTTTCAAAATATGGTTCAACATTTAGAAACATAAATATCTATGATAGTATAACCATGGTTTCCATCATTTAACGGTTTTGTAGCATTTTCCCATAACAACATTATAGCATTTTTTATGCTTGATAGTATTGAATTCAGTAGTTCAATAACATAATAAAATAAAAAAAAATTGTTTCATAATGTTTTAAATATTACAATATATGAAGTGTTGTGTAGTTGGTTTGAATATCAAGGTTTTAAACCTTGGGTACTACATTTACATACATTGAGACCTATGATAGTATCACTATACTATCCACTATTTCATGTTTCAATATTTATTCATTGCAATAACATTATAACATTATTTTTTTTATGAAAATACATAATGCATTAGTTCAATAACATAAGAAAATAATAATAATCGTATATAAGTTTTCCATTCTCTTTATTTTTGATATTGCGCATGTTCTTCGTGTGTTTAAATGCATGATCATTGACAACTTTTGAGCCTATCGACTCTTTCCTTTCATTAGTCTTCTTGAACGATGGGTTATATTATTGTCATCATTCCACGTTACATTCTTATTTTATACAATCTGAAGGTACATTATTTTTAACTTCTTGTAATTCTCTAACCTAATTGTTTAATATTTACTTCCAAATCAAATATCATAGTTCAAACTCACTGGATTTTGTTACAATATTTATCTTCAATTTTGCCGACAGTTGGTATCATTGATCTTTTATTACTACCAAGTCTTATTTTACATGATGAAATGTTATGTATGTGATGTGGATGTCATAGTAATGTATTTTCCATCATTAATGGATATATAACTCTGTAAAGAATTGCATATCCATCATTTTCAATATTTCGAGTGCATGAAAACACAAATAGATACAACTCTAAAATTTTATACAAGTACAACAAATTATCCCATGTGATTTTTGGTACACTTAATCTACAAAATCATTTTAGGAACCCTTATTTGTAAAAACTTACTTTTGGGGAAATTTTTTCATTAGAAGACTTAATGTAACAAGAACCACATAGTTGATATTCTTACAAAAAAAGATCCAATATTTTTGAAGTGTACAAATGAATTTATTTGACCATGGTTAGATGATATATAAAATGATTGTGTGAGAGATTTTTCCTTCCAAAAAATTCATCCATAACTTCCCGATATTGATTCTTCATCAACACATGCTCAAATTGTTGAATAATTCTTAGAATATGTGTATATGAATCAAGTAATCCGTTAATAAACCATTTAAACTCTCACACAATTTCTTTCAATAAATTTTTAATTTCAATGAAGTCGTCATAAAACATTAATCCAATTTTCCCTTACGTTTTACATATCTTCTTATCCATTTAGAATTTGAATCACTAAAATCGACTACGATTTTTTTTACATATTACCTAAAATTTAAAATTCTCAACAACCCCATACATGCATTTTTTAAATTTTTCTATCAATGTAGAGTCAACTTTCATTACATTTCTATAGTGTTTAATTATATTTTTATTAACTTCCAAGGTCATAGGCCATGTATTGTTTTAGGATGGGAACAACCAATGTATTTATTTATAGCAACATCTTGATATGTGAAAATTTACTTTGGGATTTCCCCCACAAAAATCCTAAGATATGTCGGACATCTAACTAATGAATCTCTTTCATCATAATATAACTATATTTCCCCAAATATTACAATCCTTTTATGATGGTTTAACCCTAAAAACAATCCCTAATTCCTAGAAATATTGTTTGTGTTCAAGGTTATGTCAAACACGATGATGTCTCCAAAATGACAATAATCAACCTTCATTTTTGGATCACCCCAAAAAATGGTGCTAATTTGACCGCACATGTAATGTTGCACTAAGTATTTGATTGTTGTGCTATCACTTGATTTCTTCTATAGGTATTGTAACATACCATCAGCATCACTTAGATTCAAGTCCCTCTATCCTTTGAACTATATATAATTCATTTGGTCCACATGTGTATATCCAAGACTCCATGGGCCACCTACAATCACCTTTACATGGGAAATTGAATGATTGGGCTTCAAACCATCACTATCATAAACATCAAACTCTACCACTTATGCAAAAATGAGTCATAATTATGACCTCATGAAATGATTTGTATGAGGAAAATTTAAATCAGGGATATTCTCCTCAATAAATTTTGTGTACACAAAATGGTTATTGGACATGGAGAAAACTCAAATTCATGTTGGATAATTAGTACTTGGTTATGCATGTGGTTTTTTTGCATTGACATCATATTTTTCTAATATTCAGAATCCTTCATTGCTACATGTAAACAATGTTTATGTTGCTAAGATTTTATCTTTTTTATTTCTATTAAGATAATACTTCCATCCAATGAAACCATCAATTCCTATGTAAGCAACAAAAAATGAGTAGGCTTCAGATTCTGTTTTAAAAACAATCCCAATACCTGGTATCCATGTACTCCTTTTTTTGAACTGAAATCACAAGGGGTTATTTATTCTCTATTCGGATATTTATCTCTATCAATGATAATTTATGTACTACACTTTATGTTTTTGATGTCATCACTGTTATGATACTTCATGTAAAAATTAGACGAATTTTTCATATTTTTCATATTAAATGAATTTATTTCTTCTGCCTCGTATAAAGAATCTAGATACAGCTTGATCGCTACCATTTTGAGATGTAGAATTAATATTAACAAACTGTCATATCACATATTTATTTTTTGATGAGGTTTATTCTTTTGAATCAACTAGAAATTTTGATTGTAAATTTCAATCGATTTTTTCAATTGGAAACTCCAAGTAGAGATTTCCACTGACATTCAATTAGATTTTTTTCTAGAAAAATACAATAAGATATTCGCACATTGAATAAATTAATTATCAGAATTCACCTCTTTTGAATATTTTGAAAAATTGAACATGGAATTTTAACTATGAATTCATCAGAAGAATATCCTCTAATTATGTAATATGGGATTTGAGTAGATAATTTTTCAGTGGATTTTCCAATGAAAATTAGCTGTGAAATTTTCTATAAGTGGTTCTTCGAATAAATTCAGAATGTGGAATGCAAGGTAAATCTCATTTGTAATTGATATTAGACAATTATAGTGGAAATTTACAATTGAAATTCCAATAGTAAATTTTTATTTTCATTAAAGTTTTTATTTTGATTCTGATATATTAGAGGAAAGTTCCACTTTAAATAATATAAATATTTTAAACAATGTATTTTGAAATAATTTAAAATTTCATCTCATTTTTTAATCAATGAATTCATAGTTGAGTTTCTAACATGAATTGTTGAAATGTCCTTTTATAATTGCGAACATCTTTGTGAACACACCCTACAAATAGTGATGCCCAAGGAAACACCTCTTAAAAATGCTTCCTCCAATCACACCCTGAAAATTCCCGAGAAAACACTCCTTGAAAACACCCCCACCCAAATGCCAGCTACAAAAAAACATTCCAAATACGCACTCTCTTGGAATGTTTATGCAACAAAAAAGTAGAACTATGCAACTTTCAGGTTCTCCAAGATTCGTAATCATTGCAATTCCAGTATGACCACCCCAGATGGAGAAACATTTGTGTGATTGTTTGTTCTGTAGGAAATAAATTATCCCTCCTTTTTAGATGATGGAATTAGTATTTAATTTACTAGGTTTTAGTATTCCATATTCAACCAGATGACATGGAAGTCGATCTATGGAAAATAAAATAGTCAAATTCATGTGTCAAAACTGAGATAATTTTAATATGCTCAACTAGGGAGCACACGTAAATGAATATAATAATGATATGTAAATGTATATAATATTACATAATATTATTTATATATGTTAATTTCATAATTATGATTATATACAGATATATTAGGTAAGGAAATGTGGTTAGAGGATTATTTTAATAACATATTACATATTATAAATCCAACTAAATTTAATAATAATAGAATTGATAATAATATTGTTATTATAAAAATATATTAATATTATCATTATAATTATTTCCAAATTTTATTGAAAGCATATAGCTCAGTGTTTACGGCTTCCTTCCAGTATCTTTGAGAGCCAGGATCAAATATCTGCCATTATGAACATGTCAATTCTATTAATAGGGACTATATATATGTATTCAGTTTGGCACTGTAGTAGTTACTATATTAGGTGAAATGTACCTCTAGCTTCGGTGATGACACTATAGAGGTGTTGTTGTCGGAACTAAATCAACTTCTGTGAAGTGCGGCACCCTGGCCAAAAATATGTGTGGTATTTTAGTGACAAACTCTGGGGGGGTAACTGATGGGGTTGAAAATATGAGACCATTTTGGCCAAAATTATATAAATGTGTGGGGGGGGGATTTTTTCATGGTCTATATACCAATAGTGGGTGTGTCTGTCACCCATTATCGACACACAAAAAGGGTTTTATTAGCACTAAAAACCATTATTGTTGTAAGAACATCTAAAAGATGGTCTATTTTATCATCTATAGAAAAACCACTGATAAATACATATTTTATCAATGCAAAAATACCTGATAATGGTTTCCATAATTAGTTGTTTTGTTTAGTGCTTATAATATATGAGTTTGTCAGTGCTTCTTTTATCAATGCTTTATAGCACAAATAAATTAATTATTTATAAATGCTTAAATAACCACTAATGAAACAATATATTATCAATGATAATATTATTTTTGGGTTCTATAGTCACGGAACCACCATTTTCAGCAATTTTCGAACAACATTATCAATGCACCCCACCCCACTGGTCGTTAACCCTTTTAATCAGCAGTCCCCAGTCCCCACACCAATGCGCACATTTCTAGATTTGATCTTGTTACCCTAACCTACGTTCCATTGTTCTTTAACACTACTCCATGTAATTTTCTTCAATATTTTATAATATATCTGTTTATCTAAAAATATTTAAATACATCCTTTTTATCAATATATTTATATTTTATTATATAATTGTTTTTATGTGTATTTATAAAATATATTTTTGAATGTGTATTTGTGTATGTCTATATATAAAAATAAAAATATAAATAATTATATATAGTTTATATATTTTAATATTTATTTACTTGAATATACATATAAATATATATTTATTTTCTTATAAATATACACACATATTTATATATAAATATTATATATAAATTTTTATATGTATTTATGCATCCATACATTTTTTGGTTTAATAAAATTAGTAATAAATATTTAGTACCATATGGTTTATATATTTAAAAAGATATTATATTTGTAAACATGTTAAAAAAAACATACAATTAAATATTCATATTAAATATATACAACTATATAATAATAAATATAATAAAATTATAATAATAATAAATGACACTAAAATATCTAAAAAGGAATGATTTCAGCACCATAATATCTAAATGAGTATAACCCCTAGGAAGAAACATTGTCACCATCAATAAAATATAAGAAGTACCTTTTAAACGAAGTGTCGGTCCCATCAAATATTTAAAAATTAAGATATATCAAAAATAAAAATAAAAATATGTTTTCAGAGAATAATATACATTTTTATACCAAGAAAAATAGTTATTGGGGTGTTCTATGTCAAAATGATATATAGCATTTTTCAAGCTTTGATTTGATATATGGTAGTGCTCAAACCGACACACGAAACACAAGTAATGGCCATTTCAATTTCAATTCATGATTTCAATTTATTTTAATATATTAATTAATTTTTAAACTATTCCTATAACCAAATTTTTAAATAAGACCTTCTAATTCCTAATATGGCATTATTTTCCCACGTTGCGCTCACTCGAGTGTTTTTTATCAATATAGGGTTTCTTCCCGTTGGTTATAGAGAGACCTATATTGTAATATAATTATCTCTTTGTGTAAATTATTCCTCATCATATCTCTTCATCCAAATACTCTTTGTTTGTATCTGTCATTCCCCCTTTCATATTGGAATCTCTTCAGCATAGGCTTATGTTTCTGATGGCTTCCTCTTCTCTATTGTTTTGTATAGACTCGATGCCTCAAATGTTGAGATTCGTCACATTTATTGATGAGAGAGGAAAATTATTAATGGAGGAATTAATCACATTTATTGATGAGAAAGGAAAATTATTAATAGGGATATTTATATCACTATTAATTGAGGGTTTTCTCAAAAAATTAAAGGATTTTTAATTCTCAATGTTAATGGATGGAATAATAGATGTTGACTGCATTAATATATTATTATGGACAACGTGTCTATATAATGAGGGTATAGAAACATAATATAAAGAAAAATGGGGTGTTCCAGCAAGATGAAGCAGGAAAGGGAGACCCAGGAAGGGGTTGTCACATTTGCGGTGGCCCGTGTTTCTTGACGACGATGGCACGACAACATTTGATAGATATAGAGAAATGAATATGGAATTGATGATCATGGCCATGTATCGAAAGTCTTCCTGATAGTGGTGATCAGGTGGCGTGTCCCGATTGGAGATCGTCAGTATATAGTAATGGCGAGATCATTCAGGTGTCGCTAGTTGGTGTGAGGTTGACACATGTTCGGGTGAAGATCTACGAGGTAGTGAAGTTTAGTTTGAAGAAGGGTGACATTTTATCACAGATTTATCTTTTGATACATGGTGTCAGTAGGATTTTTATCAGTGATAATGAAGAGGCATATCAAGGTGTGGTTTTTACACATTTTTTCTACGCTCCCTTATTTGTAATTCAAGTACGGGAATTACTTGGATTCTTGTATTCTCTGATTCATAGATGATATTTTCTAAATTTACCCATGGAATTTAATCATTCAGATGGTATGGGTTTTCCATGTTAAAAAATCATGCATGTTGATTTATTTATTTTACTGATATCGCTTCCATATTTCGATGGGTTTCTCATGATATTTTTGGCATGTAATTTTCGGTTCGAAATCTAGATTCCCCCCATCAAGTGGTTTTAGAGGAGGTTGGTTCATGCTTGAAATTTGTTTCTTGAGAATTATGGAATCTTTGAAGATAATCGAAGATGCATGCATAGCGTAGAATAATTTTTGGTAATTAAATCACGTTAAGAGAGGTGATACATGTGTCTTCTCATAGGATATTGAGCAGGGGGAGCAGTTTATTCCTCAAAGTCCTCCAGATTTTGTGGTAATAACTATTATAGCTGAGCCAGATGTTTCTGGTTGTTGTATTGGTCAGAAGGATGAACATGATGGTGCAGATACAACTGTGATGAATATTTCTACGTTTGGTTTTCTTTTTGCAGGGGAGTTAATTTTTTTATCAAAAGTGAAAAATGTCGTCGTCAAATTTTCTGTAGTTGATGATGGATGGTGTGATACTGACATATTTATTTTTTTCCAACTTGTTTTGTTGGATGGTTCCATTCATTAATGTAATTAAGGGGGATATTTTTTAGATTTATCACATTTATTGATGAGAGAGGAAATTATTAATGGAGGGATTCATCACATAAATTGACGAGAGAAGAAAATTATTAATGGGGATATTTATATCACCATTAATTGATTATTTACCTATAACATTAATGGATATTTAATTCTCAATATTAATTGATGGAATAATGGATGTTGACTGCATTAATTGAATATTATGGACATGGTGTCTCTATAAAGAGGATGCAGAAACATATTTTAAAAAAAGGGGGTGTTCCAGTAAGATGTTGCGGGAAAGGGAGACCTAGGAAGGGATTTCCACGTTTGCAGTGGCCCGTGTGGCATGACGACGATGGCGCATCAGCGTTTGACAGGTGCAGAGTAGCGAATGCAGAATTGATGATCATGGACATGTATCGAAAGTATTCTTGATATCAGTGATTAGGGGGAATGTTCTGATTGGAGATCGGTGGTACATCATAATGGCGAGATCATTCAGGAAGATCTCCTTGGTAGTGAAGTTTCGTCTATAGACGAGTGAAATTTTTTCATAGATTGATCTTCTAAAACATGGCGTCAGGGGGATGTTTATCATAGAGAAGATAGAGGCATATCGGGGTTTGTTATTCATACAGGTTTTGTACGCTCTCTTATTTCTAATTCATGTTCGGGCATTACTTGGATTCTTGTATTCTCTGATTCATAGTGGATATTTTGGAATTTTCACCATGGTTTTTTAATCCTCCTCATGGGAGGGTTTTTCAAATTTAAAAATCATGCATTTTGATTTATTTATTCTTCCTATATCACTTCCATATTTCGATGGGTTTCTCACGATATTTTTGGCATGCAATTTTCGGTCTGAAATCAGGATTCTCTACAACATCAGTATTGTATCTTATGTTTTTGATGTCGTCACAGGGATTCAGTACACAGGATCATGGACATTGGTTAACATAATGTGTCACCCCTCCCCTCAAGATCATATCCTACTTCAAATCTAGGACTCCACGTTTTCCTAACGTTGATGCGGGTTGCAGGACAATAGCTTCTCAGTGGGAAGTTTTGTATTGGTGTCCTTTGGGAAGTGATGACACGAGGGTCGACCGGCATGCAGGTTTCTAGTGTTGATCTAATGTGCTTTAGGTGACGACACATTAGGATCACACTATGGCTCGGGGGTCTCACACATTTGGGAGGCCAATTTTGATTGGTGGTTCAACAGGAGACGACTACGCATGGTAGCGCGACAAGCACTGGGTGGTTGGTGTCGATCAAACAGTCAATGAATATGGTAAAGGAAGAGGTTTTCGGGTGATACAATGATTTAGGAGTGCATCTAGATGGATATTATATGGTGTTTCATGGTCCCTTGGGCTTTGATTCTTAAAAATTTATATTTATGAATTTAGACATCGGGACATGTAAGATTCCATGACTATTTGGGATTCTAGTTCTTGATCTATCTTTTGACTGGTTGATGATGACATGATGGGACCAGTCAAATTTCTCGGTGCATTTGGTGGCTGGTACAACATTTTGACATCACTACTACAAAAAACACTATTAGCTGCACAAGTTTTGGTCTTTAATATAGGTTGCAATGTGGTCTCTACTAAAGCAATGTTAAAATTCAACCATTATCATTTCTCATAAAAATATTTCATAAAAAATGTTTTTAAAGGGGGGAATTTTTTTTCCAGTACGCTCCACGCCACCCTTTATCAGTGCTTCCCCCAATCAGTGCTTCCCTACCCATTAACAGTGCAATAGGAAATTCATACCCTCCTGTGAACACATGGATTCAAACCATGGACCTCACCTTTTGGATTTGAACACCTTTACCATTGTACATTATTATTTTTTTATACATGAAACATCTGATGGTTTTGTGATTTATTTGATTCAAATTAATATAATATATTTGATAATTTTTATTTAACACATAATTGAAAATAGTTTAATTTATATTAAAGTTCAATGTTTGATTTTATTTATACACAACATCATGTTAATCATTTACTACATGAAAAAAAAAATATCTTTCTCTACAGAAAACACGGAGTTGACCTTATTTTACATGGAAGACTGCCTTTCCTCGATGGCTTACGTAACACACAAGACTGAGTGCTACCAAATAATAATTCATTATTAAATTATTTTTATTTAATAGGATATAAAATGTCCATTAAGTTGAATATTATAGGATTGACTACCATATGAATATATATAGTTGAATTTAGTAGTTACTTATTAATTAAAAATTAATACAGGAATCTGATGAATATAAAGGGACTAGTTTTATTAAAGTAAATTTTTATGTGAAAAGTATTATATATATTAATAAGTTAAATTAATTACTATAAGTGAACTATATTAATAAATATTAAATTCTCTATATTCAAAAAATATTTTTGGATAATCATACAATAGATTTGTTAGATATAAGATAAAACAAACAAAATTTTATACATAAAACCCAATATTTTTATAAATGTAGGATTATTACATTTTAATGGTGGACCCATTTTAAATCAACTTATTGAAACATTTTTAAATATAATATGTCAAAATAAAATTCAAATTTTAATGATAAACATAAAAATTTTGTTAGGATATTTTTTTGGTATTTTTCTCTAATGTTTTTAATGAATTGTTAAAAATAAATAAATTTAAATGATGATTTTTTTCCATAAAATTCATTTATAAAGTTAAATTTTATTTTAATTTGGTTCTAAATTTTAATTATATTTGAATTATATAAATCAATCCAATTTAAGTCTTTGGAATTAATTTCACTTAATTGGTTATAAAAACATAGCAATCATTTAGATGGTTTTACTTTTAAACCATGTAGTGTCGTCTAGTCAACGAGATTATTTTTAAATTAATTTATACCACTTATGTGAGTAGAATTTGGAAAAATGGATTCCATGTTTGGAATCGACATAATTTATAAAGTTTTACAAGGTAAAATTTGTTTTTGACCAAAAATATTTGTGAAGGAGATTAAAGTTAATTACAAATGTTATGAAAAATATAGTCTAATAAAGTATAATGCCATAAATTTAAGAAATAAAACAACCTATAAACTTGTCAAAAACAAATTTTATGGACATTATTCAGCCATAAACATTCCACTATTGAGTTTTGTTTGTGTTTTATGACTTTTGTTAGGTAAAACGGGGGCACACCTAACATGTTTTGAAAAATTCCATGTGTGTCCTTTCCCTTCCCTATAAAAGGCCAAAAACCTCTCCCTCTTCCTCACACCTCTCAAACCACACTCATTCAGAAAAAATATTCACAATACACTTCCCATTATCCTTACCTCTCTCATAGAAACCTCCCCTTGGGAAGAAAGCAATCCAAGGTAGCCTTTTGGAACAAACCAATAGGAGTCACCCGATTAAGAGGTAACGACTTCTCTCAAGCTCATTTATTTTAATTTTTTTCTCCACCCCCTCCAGTATATTTATTTAATGAATGTATAAAAAAAATTATATATAATATTATGTTTTTACTCTAATTTTTCTACATACAATAAATATAAATTCTATCTAATGGGTAAGAAACATAATGTTTACATGTGCGGAAAACTACTGCCTCACTAAATGATGATTGTTCATTTTTCCTTCAACACCTCTCATGGTGATCATTATGATAGAAACTATATTTATATATGATATATATTATATTATATTTTTTATTTAATCTTCTATAATTAATTTACAACAAATATCTTTTTTAATTTCAATTTTGAGTAAATAAAATAATTTCATTTGTGGAAATGAGGACTACCGCCCCGTCAAAGAGATGTGATTAATTCGAACACTACATAGAATGTATTAAGTATAGGTTTAGTGAAATTATATGATATACATAATATAAAAATTCTACTAGAATAGTGATATATATATACACATATATATATATACATATACATATATAGATATATACATACAAATACATATATATGTATATGGATGGTGTATTTCATTTCATACTTCTATATTCTCTAGATTATTTAATTAGAATTTTAATAAACCAAATTATATTTTTATAATTCATTATATTATATAAATAATTATATATGTATAAGTACCTAATATATTACAAATTAAGACACATGCAAATAATAATGAATATATTACCTAAAGTGAAACCTTAACTTAGAATTTTTTAAAAGATGGTAATATAAATCCATAATCAAACCACATAATGTATTAGATATATGAATATGGTTCTGTTATTCATTTATAATAATATTATATATATTATATAAGAGGTTTCAATGAGTACCATGAGATTCGAAATGCACTGTAAGGGGATTTCGTCTCTTTTTATTATTTCCAAGAGATACATTCATTTTTCAACAGCCATTCCTTTTGTGTAGTGTTTATGTTTCCCATGGATGTATTAAATGAAAATTAAGAATAAATTTGTTTTTATTTAAATATCGATTATATGATATTTATTTTTTGGGGTTAATGTTTCAAAATCTATAAAATCGGTATGGCAGTTTTGTCTCAAATTTCCTTCTTTGAGACACATGTTTTATTATGCAGCTACATTATTTTTCGAGGTGTATATAATTCCATTTTACATGTTATATCATGAATATACATCATTAAATTATATTTAAATCTACAGGTAATTTCATTTTCATATATTTATAGTAATATCCCATATTACCATGTGGTAATTGTTTATTTAAACAATCTCATCACTTTTTAAGAATGTTAAGTTTATGATCCATTTAATGAAATATTATGATGCATCTCTTAATAAAAATAATACAATTTATTCCCTCTGGTTATTCATGATATATTGATATATTGAAACCATTTTTACACTCTTTGGTACATATGATAGTTAAGAATGTTTTTTAGAAATATTGACTTTACCTTCTCTTTAGTCACAAATCTATTTCATTTCAAAAACGTCGTTTTCAAAAATGATTTAAAATTATATTTGATCATTTTTTTCAAGGAAAATGGCATTTTAAAATGATTTATTGTTTTTAAATATTCTATTATAAATCTATTTTCATAGAAAAAGGTTCTTAAAATATTATCGAGCTTCTTTTTTCTATTTTGAAGTAAAATGTTTTCTCCAAAAAATCAAGATTATATTAGATATTTTCAAGGAAAAAAGTTTTTTAAAAAAAATTCACTCTAATTTTTTTTCTGTTCATGGGAATGGTTTTCAGTAATCATTTCAATCATATTTTATAAGTTTTCATGTGAAAATGATTTGAATTTTTTTAATATTATTTTATATTTCTTCATGGAAACTATTTTTAAAAATGTTTTCAAGCATTATTTATATGTTTTCAAAGTATATTCGATGAAATGGTTGTCAAAACAATTCTGACTTCTTTTATATGTTTTTATGGAAAATGCTTTTCCAAAATTTTTCATGATTTATTTATAATTTTCCATATTTATTTTAAACAAATTTTTATTCAAAATGATTTATGTTTTAAAAATCCTTTTACAAAGAAGAAATGGTATTTTTCTTAAGAAATGTTTTTGAAATATCATTCAAAATTGTTTCCCCTCTAAGATAACATCTATTGGTGTAAGTAATTCTTTTCATAGGGAATTTTTCAATGTTTCCATTCATATTATTTCTATGAATGGATTATGTTATGATGTCATGATGTTTATGAAAACATTTTCTATTTCATGGGTTCTATGAATTTGAATCCCGCTTCTTTTAATGGGTTATTCTTATGATGGAATGATTATTGAAAATATTTTTTTTCCATGTGTTATGATCGGATTACATGTTTATAATATGCATTTCATTTCATTGGTTATGATATGATTATTTATGATCTAGTGGAACATCTTTTTGATATTTTATTCTGGGTTGGGTGTGACCAAAATCTACCTATAATGCATTGGGTAAATATTTATATCTCATGATATTGAACAATATGGTCTTGGGAGTAAACCTTAACTACTAAGATGGCCATGAAAGTGAACCATAACTACAGAGATGTTATGAAGAGTGAAATAATGGTACTATTATATCCATGGGACTAATAAATGACTGGCAAGATGGTATGGGGAGTGAACCTATACTACCATGAAGGTCTTTGTAGTTATTACTTGGATTTTATGGAATTATTTTTATATGTTTATGTGTCTTCCATAATTCCATGTTTTACTCCTGTGTTATGATTTCATAGCCTATGTTATTTATTTACTTATGATTCAAGTCTTTCAAACATTCCAAATTTATGCCATGATTCGAGTTTATAATCTTATTATATGGAGGGTATGATCATTTAATGCTATGATCACATTATCATACTGCTATTATAATGTTTTCGCTTATATGGAATCCTCATTTTTCCTTACAGAACATTTGACATCACCCCTTTTTATTTTTCCTTTACTATGTTATGAAAATATATATTATGTATGATGTTTCTATGAAGGGTGATATTTATGATGAACCTAGTGGGAGATAATGTAGTTCACTTATATATTAGTTTTTATGTTTCCATGTTTCCAAGGATACTAAACTAATATGGTCTATGGGTTTATGTTTTTTTAATGTTCTAATTATTCTGAAAAAAATTTATAATATTATTCTATGAAAAGAGAGGTTATATATAGTTGGTATTAGAGAAATGGTTTAGGTAACATTTGTAAGCCAAGATGATAAATCCATAGGGAGAACCCTATGTACATGTCTAAGGACATGTATAAGGATTAGGAAAAGTATAAGAAAATTTCCTAGAATTTTGGTAAAAGATTAAGTGAGTGGTTTATTATTAATACATCAGTGTATTTATACTACAGGTTTATGTGGCTCTAGAACAAATTTACCTAGGTATAAATACTTTAAAAAGATGTTCTAGGACAGACTCAGGATAATTTGGTACATGAAAATGGGCTTTGCTAGACACGAAGTTTAACACTCCTGTGGGATATGCTTTGGGATTCAAATAATCTTCACAAACAAACATGAAGGATTTAAATATATGTTGGCTATGAATAATCTAGGATGAACATAGGGTGTTGTAGATCAAGGAAGGATTCATTCTTTATACATCATATAAGTAATTATTTTCATGACTATGTGGTTTTCTTCTATGATATGTGATTATCTCTCTAGGATTATAGTTTTAGTAAATGGTTGGAACTGTATGTGACTAGATTAATATTGAATGTTATGGATGATTTGATGATGATAAATCATGTGGGAGGACCACTAGAGTAAAAGGTGTTTTGAGCATTTTTAATCAGTTTTCATGGATCATGATTACAAACTTGTACCTTAACCAACTATTAGACTCTAAAATGAAGGGAATGAAAGAGTTTGCTGAGAGTTCAGATACTGAAGACCTTGGAGAAAAGAATATTCTATTTCTATATGTCAATAATGTTGAATGAATCACCTCTGTGAATGTATTAGCAGAATAAGATAATGATTTGACATTGGAAAGGAAGGACCCAAAGCAAGTGACTACAATGGAAAAATGAATATTTGAGTTAATAAATTGGATGAGAATGTTGCCTCCCTATGGAATCATTAATGTTGAAGTGTTTTATGTGTGGAATAAACATTCATTTTGAAAATCAATGACCCAATTACAACACTTCTGATGAAAATCAACAAGGTGGTGTGAGTAATGGTTATATTGCTGATGATGATGAGACTACAGATGAAATGTGAATGGAAATAGGTGTTTAGTAATAAGATGAGGTATCGTTATTATAGAGTTGGTATGAAGTTTAATAATCAATGGTTTTATGTATTTTTGATTCATAAGTTATGTTATATGAATGTTGAAATAAACAAAGATTTTATATTTTATAGTTATTTTCTTATTATCTTAAAACAATATGTTTAATAGATCTGATGGAATAGAAAAGTTATTTAATTTCTTGGTGATGTCCATGGAAAACATGTGATTAATGGAACCATAACCCTTAATATATTCTTAATGGTAAGATAATATTTTTTTGATAAAGTTGTTTTTGATATATAAAAATAGGAAGATACTAATTACCATGGAACTAATTATGGACTTGTTCACGAGTAGTTCATGCTATAATAGATGATGTTTAAAAAATATTATGTTTATGGAATATATCCAGTAATCTATGGAATAAGGAATCATGCATGTTTTTTAGAAGTATTTTTGATAATTTAGGATATTACCATGTTTCAAGAAAAAGTATGATGATGTTATTTACATGTTTTGAATGTGACAACCATGTTCTACTTTGTGATATACTTGGGATCAAAGCTATCTTTATTTCATGGATTTATTTACAATTTTTGGGATTTTCATCATTCACAAGGTGTATAAGGTTAACCATTCCTGAAAATATTAAGATAAACATTAGTGTAAGTATTTATGTAATGATGTTTTATTGAAAATCTTGATTTAAAGGCTATTTAGTGATAGACAATATTTTAACGATGTCATTCATACTTAATTTGGAAATTATAGTAGTTTAGATTTTAGGAAAGGAAAAAATTCATGTTGGATGACAACCAATAATGTCCTGTAAGGCCGTGGGTTCTGAACGCATGACAGAAGGATGATCAGGATTTCACACATACCACTGGCCTATGAGATTTCCTATTTAATGTGTAAATATTTTTATGAATAATTTTTCTGTGGAAACAATAATGATAATTTTTTTGTTTATAGATTAATTTATTAATCATAATGATTTTAAAGTATTGTTAGAGACAAATAGTGATATTTTTCATTCTTTTACGATCCATAATATCAGATAAAGGTATATTTTAGTTCATTAGGCATAAATGTTAATTTCTAGACATCCATTTCTTAATGTAATGGATGAATTAGAAATAGATAAAACTATAACAAAAGAATGATTTTTTCTCAAAATATATCATGTACGCATATTTCCATATATTATGGGAAATAAAAATTATTACTAATTTTAGGATAATGATAAAAAAATGTGATGTTTTAATTCATTAATTTTTGATGAACAAATGAACTTTTAAATCATCACGGATGTCTAACATTTTGGCCCTCAACATTTAATTGATCATTCACATGATTTTGATTTTTGACCTTACACACTCCCTATAAATATTTACGTTTTCCCTCTATGTCCAATAATCAATCCAAACCTATGTTCTTTTATGTGGACACAAATATATATATATATTACTTTGGGAAACCATTTTGGTTCCAACTTTCTCTTTTTAATAGATGTTTTAGGAATATGATTTATAATGTGGGTTTCAATGAAAGGTGCATTAAAATATTAAAACATTGATAACCTAGATGAGTTTCAAGGGTGAAATTAATTTTAAGGGTGTAGAATGTAACAACTGGAGATTTTTTTAATTATTTCATTGAAATTATGTTAATGTTTTTTGATATTATTCCTCTCACGCAACACTAAAAAAAATTATCTTAAATTAAATGACTATAATAGGCTTGAGTTATATGAAACACCAAGTAAATCATGCACTTAATATAAAATAAATTTTATCTTTCTCTATATGTAACATCGTTGTTATCTTACTTTACACACAATACTAACATTCCCCAAGGGATTGTGTAAAATAAAAGACAGAGTGTTACCAACAAATATTTCGAAATAAAAATATTGTTATTTATTAAGACATGACATGTCCATTAAATTGATTACTGTATTATTAACTATCTTATGAATAAATATAGATTAATTCGTTGGTTAGATATTAATTATATAATAACAAAGAAACCAAATGAATATTAAGGGTCTGAATTTATGGATGTCTATTTGTATGTGAAAAAGATAATTAATATTAATAAGTTAAATTTAATAATAATAATGACAGATATAAATAAAATATATATATTATATATTAAACCAAATATTTTTTATAATAATCAAGTATATTTGAAATATATAAGACAATAACCAACCCAATTTTAGGATTAAAATCCAATATTTTTATACAAGTATTTTTACAACCTTTTAATAAAGAACCAATTTTAAATACAATTTTGGGAAATTTTGGAGTTAATATATCAAAATAATATTAATCATTAAATGGGAAAAATTAAACTTAGTTTTGGATAGATTTTTGGTATTTTTTCTATATGGTTTAATTTTCTTAATGAATATAAAAAATACTAAATTTTAATTAAAAATTTCTTTTTAAACTAATTAATTTATAAGTATAAATTATATTTTAATTTGTTTTAATGTTTAATTAGAAAATAATTTTAAAAAATTAATCCAATTTACTTCATTGGAATCAATTTCACTTTGAAATTTGGTATAAAAATATAGAAAACATTTGGAGTTTTTACTTTAAAAAGTCGTCGTGTCATCCTATCAAAGAGATTATGTTTAAATTAATTTCTACCACTTCATTGAGTAGAATTAGAAAAAATGGATTCCATATTTAGAATCAGAACATTTTATAATTTATAATAAGGAAAAAAAATTGATCAAAATATTAGAGAATGTCATTAAAATTTATTACAGTAATTAAGAAAAATGGGTTAATAAATTACCAAGCATTAAAATTAAGATTTTAAATGACCTAGAAACTATTAAAATACCCATTTTATGGCCATTATATATCCATGAAGCTAAAATTATTTAATTTTGTTAGTATTTTTTTTAATGTACAAACGTGGTTACACCTATCTTTTTAAAAAAATGCAATGTGTGTCCTTGCCCATCCCTATACAAGGACTCCACCTCTCCCTCTTCCTAACACCACTCAAACAACATAAGGATGGAAGATATATAACAAATACATTTTCCAAAATACCAAAATTACTCATAAATTACTCCCATTTGTATTAATGCAATCCATGGAATCCTTTTGGCACAAACAAAAAGGAGTTACCCGATTAAGAGGTAACAAATTCTCTCAAGATTCATTGTTTTATTTTCATTCTCCACCCACTACACCGTATTTATTCCATTTTTGTATAAAAAACTAGTATCTTAAATATAATAGAAATTAATTATTCTATTTTTTAAACCTACACTTAAAGACACTTCTGTCTAATGGGTAATGAACATATTGTTTATGTGTAGGGTGAACTACCGCCTAACGAAATGATGATTGTTTGTCATGACCTGTCCTCGGGGCCCGTGTCATGACTACACCAAGCCCGCCTTCCATAGGCCAGGGGCTGGCGACTAGAACCAAAGGAATAAATCCCGATAACTAGGAAGGCATTGCCTTTATAAAAGTAAACAAAACACCACAGAGTGCAAGCAGAAGTAAAACACTAAGTAAAACTGAAACAAGCTATGCTGAAAGTAAAGGGGCCAGAAATACAAGCCCAATTGTAAAGAACAAGGAAAAAGATAAAACAGCCAAAAGGTGACAAGCAGCTCCTGGATCTTCCACCAAGGATCCTACTTGAAGGGTAGGTTTCAGATAGAAGAGCTCCTGGATCATCCACCACGGGTCCTACCTGAAGGGTAGGTACAAATAGCCTCCTCAGTGTCCTCGTCCGTCAACCTCCTCCGGGTACCGACTCGTCGTGAGGTCCACCTTCGGGTACTGACTCGTCGTGAGGTCCACCACCAGGTGCCACCAGTCCTCGTACACTCGATCTCTGTCAGCGCTGTCTGCCGTCTGCAACCAACACAATGAGGTGCGGGCATAGCCCGTGTAGGGGTGAGTATAACGATACTCAGTAGGGACCCCAAGACCCTCAAGGTCTCTCTAAATCCAACAAGGATAACCACAAAGAAGAAACTCAATAGATAAACCTTACATAGGTATAAGCCCATACTTATACCTAAGTTATCAAGTAACCCATCTCATTCATGAGGGAACACAATGGTCATAGACTCAGCTCAAACCGGGATTTTAATTATCGAAACCGTAACTACTGAAGAGCCTCATCTCTGGAGTGTACAGTGGACCTGTCACGACTCCGAGGTACTTCTCACTAACCTAAGATTGCTGAGGTACTCCACCTGTCGAGTACTGTGGGCCTGCTTCTACAACCAATCACTTCCCACTATGGTTCTACCGCTACAACCAAGCGCTCCCCCTCATAGCCTCCAGAGGTACTCCTTCTATTGAGTACCGCGGGTCTGCCGCTACAACCAAGTGATCCTCTGCCGTGGGTCTGCCACTACAACCAAGCGCTCCCCCTCATATCCTCCAGAGGTACTCCTTCTGTTGAGTACTGCGGGTCTCCCGCTAAAACCAAACGCTCCTCCACCGTGGGTCTGCCGCTACAACCAAGCGCTCCCCACTGGGCTATCCGAAACACACCGAGTTGATCGGTCAAGCAGTCATTAGGTCTCAGTCGGTTACACGGTCTCTGTACTCCACACGCTCGTCTCCGTGAGGGTCCGCTCCACGAGCTACAGGTCGATACTCCAAGTATCACAATGTTCCACGAAGAAGTAACTCATAGGACCGCCTCGTCACAGGGGTCTCAATGCAATAGACGACACGTCAATCGGACGCCCGGTCTGTGTGTTACTAGCCTTTTCGTCCCCGGGGCCCGGTTGGTTTTGTGTGCGAACCAATCCGGCCGTATCTAAACTATACCCCGAACTATCATAGGGTAAACTCATAGGGACCGTTTCTCCAGGTGATCACCAACGCCGCTGACGGTTCGTCAAACGAACGTCCAGTCTGAAAGTTATCATCTTTTCCGTTCTAGGGGCCCGGTTGGATTTCGGGTGCAATCCAAACCGGATTCTATCCAACTGCATCCAAAACTCAAGCGAAGTATGCCAAAAGTTCCCTCTCATCAAGAGGAAATCAACGGGACAGACGGTGCGTCAATCGGACGCCCGGTCTGTGAGTTATTGGTTTTTTCGTTCCAGGGGCCCGGTTGGTTTCATGAGCGAACCAACCCGAACGCACTCCGACAGCATCCAAACCTTGAGCGGAGTAATCCAAAAGTTCCGTCTCGTTAAGAGGAATCCAACAATGTCGACGGCATGTCAATCGGACATCCGGAGTTCAAGATATAAGTGTTTCTGCTCTGAGGGCCCGGTTGGTTTCTTATCCGAACCAACCCGACCAAACACAAAGTTCTCTGAAGCCTTGAGTGTAATATACCAAAATGACCATCTCGATCCAAGGATCGCTACTGAACTGTCGGTGTGTCGATCGGAGGTCTGTAGCCCACGATATGAGCAAAAGACTGAAAGTGATCCGAAAATGGGGGGTCTGGGCCCGGTCTGAACCAGCCCAACCCCCCCTGGGTCGGCCCGAACCGGGTCGATCCGACCCGGGTCCGGGTCTGACCCGGCCAGGCCCGGTCCGCCCAAGCTGGCCCGGCTCGGCCAGGTGGCTTGCTGGCTCAGCCAGCGAGCTGTGGCTCCGCGGATGCGGCGCGCACCGCGTCCCCCACTGGATCCCACGCGGCCGTGGGATCCATCAACTCGCGGTCGTGGCATCAGCCGCGGCAGTTTCTCCTGGCGGCGCGCCGGCGACCCGCGCCGCCGGTGGTGTTCGCGAGCCACCGGAGTTGCTCCGGTGGTCCGTTTTCAATTCCATCTGCGCCGATCCACATCCCGGGTCCCGTTCTTCACTGCGGAAACATCAAATCGTCTCTGCAGCCCGTTCCGTCAATACTCGTCGTTCCTCACATAAAAAGAACAAACTTCGGAGTCTTTCATTTGCCTTCGCGGTCCCAATTACGACCACACTTTCATTCGTCCTCGACGGCGCCGCGCATCCTTGCCGCATTCATCCAGGTTCCCGCGCGGTGCCGTCGCACCATGCCGCCATCATTCGAACCGCAACAACATAACAACAAGGGGGAGGAGGGTCGGTTTTGTTCGTGTGGTCCGACCTCCTCTCGTTAAGATGATAACAAGCGGCCCAAAAATATAAGACAAGGAACGACAAAGGATGTTTCACGAACAAGAAGCAATAAACCCCTACCTCGAGAAAGATCTGCGGTAGCCGAGCATCGTGGATGACTGTGTCGCGGAAGGGCAGACGTTGGCTCGTTGACGTCATCGTAAGGAAAGAGATGAAGGTGACGACGGTCGTTGCCATTCGTCGCTTCTGTAAAGTGCCTTTGATCCCGACTCGAGCGTCGTTCGTTGGATCCGACGTAGGGAAGACATCGAAGTCATCATAGATCGTTGTGTCTGCACCACTCTATCGATCCCTCCACATTCATCGGTGTCTCGTCGGAGAAGATGGAACCTCAGAGGTGGTGCAACAATGGAGGAAGGAGAGGAAGTTCTCCAACAGACCCCCTCTCATTAAAAGGCTCCTCCCTTAATAAAATATTAGAATTGACTAATATTTTCATTAACTCATCCAGTTCAAATTCATACACCACCCTCATTAAATTAGAGGATTCAATTATTAATTAAGGTGGTGTCATGAATAAATGGAAGAGAAGAATGTGAAGAGGTCCCATAAATGAGGTGAGTTATCAAAATTTAACAAGCGGTTTTGAAGAAGGGGGTTTAAGAGAGTTAAGGGAAGATGAAAAGGTGGGGGCTCGTGTGGGCCCCAACTCATCTTAAATCCTCTCAAGGGAAGTTAGAACATCAGTGGGTCCCACCCCAACTCCCTCACATGGGCTAAACCACTTAGAAGAGAGAAATTAAGTTGAGACACAACTTAATTTTCACTTAAACCGCTTAGTGAAGAAATAAAAATATAAAACAATTATATTTTTATTCCCCATTTTTTTTACATAAACACCAAAGAAAATGCAACTCCGGAATAGGTGTTCCTAAGAAAATACTGGAACTGTGGTTTCATCGGTGCCCTCGGATTTCTATTCTGAGCACCGGTTCAATAGTTAGAAAAGCCCACTCGTTCATTCCCTGAATGTACCCGAGCTAAACTTCGGAAATTGATTCCGGGCACACCGGGCCTCAGAATCAGGCACCGTCAGAAACTGCATTCTTGTAAAATCCCAAAGAAAATTTGGAAAAAATCTCCCTTAAATTTTACGGCTATTTACATTACTCCCACCTCAGGTATTTACGTCCTTGTAAAGCTTTAACACAAACTAGGGAAACAAAAGTGGTACTGAGCACGCACCTGAGCCTTCCGCTCCCATGTGGTCACCTGGAGGTTCCCGTACATCTAGTGAAAGAGCACCCAAGGAATCAACCGTCCTCGTAGGACCCGCTCCTGTCGATCCTCAACCACTACTAGAACCCCGCAATGTCACCCCATCACCAAAGTCCAGCTCCCTATGGCCGATGATATGCGTCGGGTCAAGCACGTATCTCCCCAGTTGAGATACGTGGAAGTCGTCGTGCACTCGGTGCAACTGAGATGGATGGGTCAAGTGGTAAGCCACTTCGCATACTCTACTGAGGACCTGAAAAGGTCCGCTAAACCTCGTAGATTACTTGACGCCTTGGCCACATCTCCATAAACCTCGTCAAGGTGAGACCTGTATAAGGACGTGGTCGTCATCCTTGAACTCTAGAAGATTTCTGTCAGCTATGTGCAGTCTCATCTGCCGTGATCCATATGCGATCACTGCCCACTCCTACATCAGGACACACCCAAGTATGGTCCCTAATGCGTCGTAGTGAACTATGTAACCAACACCCACAGGTTGGGAACACTGGTCAACCCATCTCCTGAAATCTCTACTGGAAGTGGTGCAGCAACTCTAAAGAATTATGGAACAAAGGTAAGTTTGGCCATCTCCTGACTGATCGAATGCACCCTCTTATGCATGATTCCATCATGTGCTGCCTGGGTTTTCCTTTTCACCGACCAAGGAAAACCTCATCCCAACGTTGTAGATAAACCACAACATTTTTGCCTAATACAGTCAATCCGTGTATGAACTGTGGATCCAATCCATACTCAGACCAACGTCGTAAGGCCTCAACGCTGCCACCAAGAGATTCCAACCGAAACTCTCGCCTCATGGGTCAGATCACACTGTCGGCGTAAGTGTGATTATCGAGTCTCCTCCCAAGTTATCTCCAGACGTGAGGGTCAAGTCAACAGCTTAACCAGAAACTCTAGGTCTGGGAAAAGATTCGTGGAAGAAGGAATGATTCGTATCAACGTATGTTACTATAGCATCTTGTAGTGGACACAGACTGTCCCTCAAATCATTCTTAGAGCCATTGGGCCACTCTCCTTGACCGCATGTAGCTACTCTCTTTCCCTGCCCTCCAGCTCCCTGAGCCTGGAGGGAACAACAAAGGTGGGTGGTTGTAACATGTTGATATGTACACCACCTCATGCTGCTCTCCTATATCTGCCTCCACATCTGCTACTCTGCAGATTCATCTGTCCTTAACATTTCTTTTTTTTTGAAACATTTGCACGCCCAAGTCTCTGAGACTGATGCTAGTTCGCATCTTCCCATTGTTAACATTCACTGGATAAAACCGATCATCCAAAGAACATTCAACCAGAAAGGTTCATTCTATCACCCTAACATAAGTAGGAATGCGTAGAAAAAAGATTTCATACTCGGATATCCCTTAAACACACCTCGCTCTGAGGTCCGAGCTCTAAAGAACTGATCATATCGTAGTCATCAAGTACCAAAAACGATCGCTACGCCTCGATGTTTACTCAGCTACTGAAACATCATCCTTCCGAAGCTGTATAAGCTCTAGAAAACTCTAATCCACCTCCTCAAGCTGGTTGTAACTACAGACCAACTGGTAGTGTTGTGTAACTAACACACTACCCAAAGGCACTATCTCAAGAATCAGACCATGTACCGAAGCCTCGTCGCTATGCGGACCATCCTCATGGTCACTCACTGGAAAACACTAGTAGCCAAGTCCACCATCCACTCTACTGATGTCTCAGCTAGACGGAAAACTCTAGAAATTGCCCCCAGCCAGTGCTCTGCTGTCTGAGAATCTGCCTCGCCTCGTAACCTTGGAGGTCGCTGCTGCTGGAACTTGTACAACGCGCTCTGCCAACGTGCACAGTTCTCTAGTAAGGCTGGTGCCATCTTCTTCCCAACAGGTGGTGGTGCTGCTGGTACACCACCCGAGGGTGCCAACATAGAAAACAGGGTCCCGCACCGGAGCCTCACCGCTCGGTGGGCCGTCATCGAGTACTCTCTCGGAACTCCAATTGACTGTCTGTATGGAGACATCCTGAACATATGCAACACGGTCAACTATTTATACCTGGTGAGCTGACCTGGTTTGAGCTGACTTTAAAACTTTTGGAAACACACACGCAATCAGTGTTTTCTTGCACAAAGTCAGAAATCAGAAGTCAGGGTCCTAGTGTATGGATACGTCGTCCACCGCACCAACACTGAACTCCCTGAGCTAAAGACCACACTCATTACCCTTAAAAATATTGCTTCGTAGAAAATAAAATATCAGAGTTATAAGTTCTGCGGTAGAACCGACTCCTTTGATACCAATTTATCATGACCCGTCCTCAGGGCCCGTGTCGTGACTACACCAAGCCAGCCTTCCATAGGCCAGGGTCTGGCGACTAGAACCAAAGGAATAAATCCCAATAACTGGGAAGGAATTGCCTTTATAAAAGTAAACAAAAGACCATAGAGTGCAAGCGGAAGTAAAACACTAAGTAAAACTGAAACAAGCTGTGCTGAAAGTAAAGGGGCCGGAAATACAAGCCCAATTGTAAAGTACAAGGAAAAAGATAAAACAGCCGAAAGGTGACAAGCAGCTCCTAGATCTTCCACCAAGGATCCTACCTGAAGGGTAGGTACAGATAGCACAGCTCCTGGATCGTCCACCACGGGTCCTACCTGAAGGGTAGGTACAAATAGCCTCCTCAGTGTCCTCGTCTGTCAACCTCCTCTGGGTACCGACTCGTCGTGAGGTCCACCTCTGTGTACGGACTCATCATGAGGTCCACCACCAGGTGTCGTCCAGTCCTCGTACACTCGATATCCATCAGCGATGTCCGCCGTCTGCAACCAACACAACGAGGTGCGGGAATAGCCCGTGCAGGGGTGAGTATAACGATACTTAGTAGGGACCCCGAGACCCTCAAGGTCTCTCTAAATCCAACATGGATAACCACAAAGAAGAAACTCAACAGATAACCCTTACATAGGTATAAGCCCATACATATACCTAAGTTATCAAGTAACCCATCTCATTCATGAGGGAACACAAAGGTCATAGACTCAGCTCAAACCAGGATTTTCATTATCGAAACAGTAACTACTGAAGAGCCCCGTCTCTAGAGTGTACAGTGGACCTGTCACGACTCCGAGATACTGCTCACTAACCTATGATTGCTAAGGTAATACACTTGTCGAGTACTGTGGGCCTGCTGCTACAACCAAGCACTTCCCACCAAGGTTCTGCCGCTACAACCAAGCGCTCCCCCTCATAGCCTCCAGAGGTACTCCTTTTGTTGAGTACCGCGGGTCTGCCGCTACAACCAAGCACTCCTCTGCCGTGGGTCTGCCACTATAACCAAGCGCTCCCCCTCATAGCCTCCAGAGTTACTCCTTCTGTTGAGTACCGCGGGTCTGCCACTACAACCAAGCGCTCCTCCGTCGTGGGTCTTCCGCTACAACCAAGCGCTCCCCACTGGGCTATCCGAAACACACCGAGTCGATCGGTCAAGCATTCGTCAGGTCTCTTTCGGCTACACAGTCTCCGTACTCCGCACTCTCGTCTTCGTGAGGGTCCTCTCTACAATATACAGGTTGATACTCCAAGTATCACAATGTTCCACAAAGAATTATCTCAAAGGACCGCCTCGTCACAGGGGTCTCAACGCAACAGACGGCACGTCAATCAGACGCTCGGTCTGTGTGTTACTAGCCTTTTCGTCCCCGGGGCCCGGTTGGTTTCGTGTGCGAACCAATCCGGATGTATCTCAACTGTACCCTGAACTCTCATAGGGTAAACTCATAGGGACTGTTTCTCCACGTGATCACCAATGTCGCTGACAGTTCGTCAAACGGACGTCCAGTCTGAAAGTTATCAGCTTTTCTGTTCTAGGGGCCCGGTTGGATTTTGGGTGCAATCCAACCCAGCCACTATCCTACTGCATCCAAAACTAAAGCGACGTATGACAAAATTTCTGTCTCATCAAGAGGAAATAAATGAGACAGACGGCGCATCAATCGGACGCCCGGTCTGTGAGTTATTGGTTTTTTCATTCCAGGGGCCCGGTTGGTTTCATGAGCGAACCAACCCGACCGCACTTCGAAAGCATCCAAACCTCGATCGGAGTAAGCCAAAAGTTCCGTCTCATTATGAGGAATCCAACAAAGTTGACGGCAGGTCAATCGGACATCCGGAGTTCAAGATATAAGTGTTTCCGCTCTGAGGGCCCGGTTGCTTTCGTATCCGAACCAACCCGGCCGAACCCAAAGTTCTCCAAAACCTTGATTATAATATACCAAAACGACTCTCTCGATCCAAGTATCGCTACTCAACTGACGGTGCATCGATCGGAGGTCCGTTGCCCAATATATGGGAAAAAGACCGAAAGTGATCCGAAAATGGGGGGTTTGGGCCCGGTCTGACCCAGCCCAACCCCCCCTGGGTCGGCCCGAACCGGGTCGATCCGACCTGGATCCGGGTCCGACCCGGCAGGGCGCGACCCGGCCCGGCCCGATCTGCCCACGCCAGCCCGGCTCGGCCGGGTGGCTCGCTGGCTCGGCCAGTGAGCCGAGGCTCCACGGACGCGGCGGGCGCCGCTTCCCACCCTGGATCCCGCGCGGCCGTGGGATCCATCAGCTCGCCGTCGCGGCTTCAGCCGCGGGGGTTTCTCCAGGCGGCGCGCCGGTGACCCGCGCCACCCGTGGTGTCCGCGGGCCACTAGAGTATCTCCGGTGGTCCATTTTCAATTCCGTCTGCGCCGATGCACATCCCGGGTCCCGTTCTTCACTGCGGAAACATAAAATCATCTCTGCGTCTCGTTCTGTCTATACTCATCATTCCACACGTAAAAAGAACAAATTGTGGAGTCTTCTGTTTGCCTTCGCGGTCCCAATTACGACCACACTTTCATTCGGCCTCGATGGCGCCGCGCATCCTTGCCGCATTCCTCCAGGTTCCTGCGTGGTGTTGTCACACCATGTCTCCATCTTTCAAACCGCAACAACATAACAACAAGGGGGAGGAGGGTCGGTTGTGTTCGTGTGGTCTGACCTTCTCCCGTTAAGATGATAACAAGTGGCCCAAAAATATAAGACAAGGAACGACAAAGGATGTTTCACGAACAAGAAGAAATAAACCCCTACCTTGAGAAAGATCCGCGGTAGCCGAGCATCGTGGATGACGGTGTCGCGAAAGGGCGGACGTCGGCTCGTTGACTTCGTCGTAAGGAAAGAGATGAAGGTGATGACGGTCGTTGGCGTTCATCGCTTCCGTAAAGTTCCTTTGATCCTGACTCGAGTGTCATTCGTTGGATCCGACGCAGGGAAGACGTCGAAGTCAACATAGATCGTTGTGTCCGCACCATGCTACTGATCCCTCCTCATTCATTCGTGTCTCGTCGGAGAAGATGGAACCACGGTGGTGGTGCAACAATGGAGGAAGGAGAGGAAGTTCTTCAACGGACCCCCCTCTCGTTAAAAGGCTCCTCCCTTAATAAAATATTATACTTGACTAATATTTTCATTAACTCATCCATTTCAAATTCATACACCACCCTCATTAAATTGGAGGATTCAATTATTAATTAAGGTGGTGTCATGAATTAATGGAAGAGAATAATGTGAAGAGGTCCCATAAATGAGGTGAGTTATTAAAATTTAACAAGGGGTTTTAAAGAAGGGGGTTTAAGAGAGTTAAGGGAAGATGAAAACATGGGGGCTCGTGTGGGCCCCAGCTCATCTTAAATCCTCTCAAGGGAAGTTAGAACATCAGTGGGTCCCACCCCAACTCCCTCACATGGGCTAATCCACTTAGAAGAGAGAAATTAAGTTGAGACACAACTTAATTTTCACTTAAACCTCTTAGTGAAGAAATAAAAATATAAAACAATTATATTTTTATTCCCCATTTTTTTTACATCAACACCCAAGTAAACGCAACTCCGGAATAGGTGTTCCTAAGAAAATACCAGCACTTCAGTTTCATCGGTTCTCTCGGATTTTGATTCCGAGCACCGGTTCAATGGTTAGAAAAACCCGCTCGTTCATTCACTGAATGTACCCGAGCTAAACTTCGGAAATTGATTCTGGCCACACCGGGTCTCGGAATCATGCACCATCAGAAACTGCGTTCTTGTAAAATCCCAAAGAAAATTAAGAAAAAATTTCCCTTTAATTTTACAAGTATTTACACTGTTAAATTTTCATTTACCACCTATAATGCTAGAAATTATGATGGAAAATCTGTTTATATATGATATATATTATATATATTATTTATTTAATCTTATTTAAATATTTTAAAAAACTTATATTTATAATTTCAATTTTTTATAAATATGATAATATTATTTGAGGAATTGTGGACTCCCGCCCCTCAAAGCAATGTGATTTGTTCACACACTACATGGAATGTATCAAGGATGGGATTAATGAACATCTATGATATATTAATGGTACAAGAATAAAGATATATATATACATGTATTTCATTTACCTTCATTCATTCAATAAAACAATAAAAACATAAATAACGATCATGCGTACGTACGACTTACCATCTCCATGAACGGTGTATTCCATTTCATAATTATATATTATATAGATTATTATAACACAAATATAATTAATATAAATAATATTTATATCATTATTTAAAATATTTAAATCACGATATAATTATAGGTATCAACGATATAACACATTAAGACACATGCAATGAAGAAATCATATATTACCTGAAGTGGATCCTTAACATAAAATTGATTACATAAAGAGTAATATAAAGTTATAATAAGACCATATAAGGTATTATATATTTTAATATGGTACTTTTATTGATATATAATAAACTTAATTTTATTTTATAGGATGTTTTAATTAGCACGATGAGAGTAATGACCCAAGGTAAGTGGATTTCAGCTCACTTTTTCTTTCAATGAGAGACAGGTTGTATTCACCACACATCCATTTTATTTCGTGATTATACATCCCATGGATGTATTAAAATTATTTTAATACATAAATTTTTTAATATTTAAACATCCTTTATATTATTTTTATTTCACTGGTTTAATGTTTCAAATGCTAGCAAATTGGTAAGACAACTTTTTCTCAATTTTCATTTTTTGATGAACATATTTTATTATGAACCTAAATTTTTTTGAGGTGTATATAATTACATTTGATAATTTATATATTTAATCTACTTAATTTAATGATATTTTAATTTTTATTGGAGATTACAATCCAATGTTACCATGTTGAATAACTATTTTGAAACAATCTCATCGCTTTTCAAGATTGTTAATGTTTGGGATTTGTTTGAGGCAGTATTATAATCCATATCTCAGGAACATTATTGAATTTTATTATCTTATGGTAATTAATGTTATATTAATTTATTGGTTCTATTTTTTCACTCTTTGGTATATAATATTTTTAATAATATGTTTTTATGAAATCTTTACTTTTCCCTCTTTTCGGTCCAATATCTATTTTGTTTCAGAAACAATGTGTTCGAAAATGACATAAAATATTTTTGAAATGATATTTAAGGATATATTTATATAAAAAATATATTTTTAAAATGATTTAAGTGTTTTAATGCATCTTTTATTGAATTATTTTTAATGAAAATGTTTTTTAAAATGATTTCAAGCTTCTTCTATTAGTTTTTCATGGAGAAGGTTTTTCAAAATATTTTAAATATTCATTTATATGTTTTAGAGCTTCTTTTATATGTTTTAAATTGAAAAGGATCCAAAAAAATTTTCAATCTTCTTCTATATGTTTTTATGGGAAAAAAATTTCAAATATCAAATTGAGCTTCTTTAAAATGTTTTTAAGGAAAATGTTTTTGGAAAATGTATTCAAGCTTTTTTTATAAGCTTTAGAGAAAATGGTTTTCACGACATTTTAAAGATTAATTTATATGTTTTTGATTTTTTTCCAATATATGGTTTTCAAAACGTTTTGAATATTTGTTTATAATTTTTTAAAGAAAATTGTTTTCAAATTTTTTTCAAGATTTATTTATATTTTATCAAAATTATTTTCAAATTTTATTTTTATCTAATATTATTATGTTTAAAAAATAATTTTCCAAATAATAAGTAATATTTCTCTTTCAACTGTATTTGGAATATCTTTAAAAAAACTTCCCATATAAGATAAATTTTTTTTGTGTTTCTCAAACCTTTCTGTGAAAATAATTCAATGATTGATTTCATATTATTTTTCTAAATGGATTATGTTTTGATGGAATAATGACTGTAAAACAATTTTCTACTTCATGGGTTATATGGATTTGAAACCCAGTTATTTTCAGGGGTTATGTTAATGATGAAATTATTTTGAAATTAATATTTTTTTCCACAGGTTATGATATGATTATATGTTTATAATACCTATTTCATTTCAAGGGTTAGGATATAATTATTTATGATATAGTAGAACATTTATTTATGATTTCATTACAAGAAGGGATGAGCATATATCTACATCCAATGAATTGGGTAAAGATTTATATCTCATGTGATAGACTAAGATGGTCTTGGTAGTAAACATTTACTACAAATATGGACATGAGAGTGAACCATAATAACCAAGATGGTATGATGAGTGAACTCATGCTAAAATGATGGCCATGAGAGTGAACCATGACAATCAATTTAGTATGGGGAGTGAACCTATAACGTCCCTGTTCCGGGTGACACTCAATGGGTGCCCCGAACCTGGTTCGTCACATGACCTCAAGCGCATTTCCCCAAATGCCAGAGGCTGCCGACTAGCAGTGAGGGCTCGGGTCTGATAGTGTGGGAAACTATGCCCTTATTTGTCAAAGTGTAGCACAACATATTACAAGAAAAAACCTTCAACACCAACAGAAGCAATAAACCATACATATTTTAAATGAACAACTGCAGTAAAAACAACCAACAATCATATATATGATAAAAAATGTCTCAAGTTCTATGAAAATATCCCAGACATTTTACACAGCAGTACAATACAATACAGAGTACTACAAAGACAAATAAAACAACTGGCAGCATCGAGAGCCTAAGCTCTGTCCCATGCTCCCCTACTTCTCAGCAACAATCAAGTACCTGTATAGGGACCCTTTCCCTTATCCACAGCTGCAGAAATATAATCAGTATGGGTCGAAGACATGACCCAAACAAGGTGTGAGAAATAAATCCTAGTAGGCACCAACCCAAGGCTCGTGCCCAACTGTGTGAAAATATGCTAAAATAGTGCTCGAAAGTAAATACAGTAAACTATGCAGTACTAAAAATTAAATAACCTTACCAGTTATATTGACATTTTTAAATTCATTTAATAATTTATTATTCTGAAACCACCACAGTGAATTTCTGTGTAAACAGCCAGTGTCCTCAGACACGCAGACCCTTACCCTCAGGTAATCAGAATCTCACCCTCAGGAATAATTGATATTTCCCTCAGGAATACGAAGTGTCTCCCTTAGGAACATAATTCACTGCCCTTAGGCATATGAAAGGTTGCCCTTATTCGAAATATAACGTCACCCTCAGGCTAACAGTACCTTGCCCTCAGGCTAAACAAACAACACCCTCAGGCTGAAATGAACATTGCCCTCAGGCACAAGTACCCGGGCCGAGACCAATATACTATTCATCTCAAGGAAAATTAATGAATAATATAAACAAGGAATACCCTTGGGTATCCTGGCCAAATGGATAAATAGAATAACGCACCCCCGGGATGGTCCTGGATCTAAGCAGTGATTCCAACCAACAGTTTTATTATCATATTTAATTACCTATGGAGATCTAGGTATTAAAATAGCCAAGGACTCGTCCACATGACACCCCAACATGGGTTAGTAGCACAAATATACACACAATCACACAAAAGATGGAAATTAAACATCAATCCACCTACCTTAAACGCCCCTAATCAGTATACTCGAACGACGATCCACGAATCGTCCAAGAACAGGGTAGATATGAGGTGAAAGAAAACCTTGTTAAAACTCAAATAACATCCCATAGAGGAATAAATGAAAAGAACTACGCAAGGATAAGGGAGAGCTTACCTGTGTGGTTCCAACGTGATCAACGGAAGAAGAATCGGATTCTCGGTGCTCGATCGGTTGATCCATGAGGAATCGGTTTTCCTCCTGAGCTCCACTCTGGTTCTAAGCCGATCATGCGAATAGGTATGTCTACTACCCATTTGAAGTGAAAAAACAAAGTACATGGAAAGTACTATTGACTACATGGCATGTACTTTTCACATTTAATTGTTCCCTTGGCGGCACCGCCAAACTGTTCATCTGTCGACATGAGTACACGGCGTGTATTCTCGGTTACACAGCGTGTACAGCCGCCCAGCTGGTGGCTGCTTCCACTACCTTACTATTTGCCTGTCTACTGACTACATGGCGTGTAAATACCTACGACACGACTTGTAGTTAGTTTTTACACCCTTCATCACCGACATGGCTACACACCCGGTGTACTCATCCCACACGGCCAAAGTACACAGTGTGTGGAATAGTACACGACCTGTAGTCCCAAAAATTAGGATTTTTCCTGATTTTCTTTATTTTGTCAAAAACACTTAAAGAAAAGAGAAAATAAGAAACTTGTACCTCATAAATAAGAACTGGGTTATTACAAATTTTTCCATTTAAAAAATTCATCACCAAATTTTCCTTCTATGGGTGGTGAAGATAAAGCTCAGAACAGCTCCAGCCACTGAGCACTTACATCGTCTCCCGCTCCCAAGTTTTGTCCTACACTCTTCCATTCTACCATAACACCCATATGGGAGGAACTGACCGGTCTTGGAGAACCTTCATGCTCCTATCCATGATACGAATCAAATGCCCCTCAAAGGAAACATCTAATTCAAGATCAACCTCCTATGGCTGAAAGAAGTGAGATGGGTCTGAATGATAACGACGTAGCTATGATACATGGAAGACGTCATGCATGGCTCAGTACCTCTATGGTAACTGCAACTGATAGGCAACCAGCTCGACTTTCTCCAGAATCTCAAATGGCCCCAGATACATCAGTGAAATTTTACCCTGTCTCCTGATCTGTCTGTGTCCCAACCTCAGCGAAACACGTAAGAAGACATGATCCCCGACCACGAACTCCCAAGGTCATCTGCAGCAATCAGCATTAGATTTTTGTCGAGACTGTGCGGTGTCCATCCACATCTGAATCAACTGGACCTACTCAGAAGTCTCTTGCATGAGACGTGGTCCCAGTAAAGCTGCATCACCTACCTCTAACCAGCACAATGGTGATTGGCATGACCTACCATATAAAGCTTCATAAGGTGTCATCTCATTAGTTTCCTGAAAACTGTTATTGTAGGAAAACTAGACTAAGGGTATATATTTATTCCAAGAGCCCCCAAAGTCTAGGATGCATGCACACAGCATGTCCTCTAGCACCTATATCGTATGATCTAACTTTCCATCGGTCTGAGAGTGGTAAGTTGTGCTCAGAAGAACCTGTGTACCTAGTTCCCATTGAAAACTCTGCTAGAAATGAGACGTAAAGTGGGTGTCCCTTTCTAAAATGATTGAACGAGGAACCCCATGAAGATGTATGATCTATCGGATATACAACTTCCCAAGATCGTCAACACCGAAGGTCTCCTTGATCAGCAAAAAGTGAGCTACCTTCGTGAGTCTGTCCACAACAACCCACACGACATCATTAACTCAAGGTGACCTTAGCAACCCAGTTACGAAGTCCATCACGACATCATCCAATTTACACTCCGGAATGGGTAACTACTGTAACAGTCTGGTTGGACTCTGATGCTTTTCCTTCACCTGTTGACAGTTGGATCACCTCACAAAAAAACCAGCTACATCTCTTTTCAATCTCGGCCACCAGTATTGATGTATCAAGTCACGGTACATCTTGGTAAACTCGTGATGCACTTCCCAAGATGAAGTGTAAAACTCCCTCATCAACTCATCGTGTATATCTCCTAGAATCCATACACGTCCATGGAAACACAGAATTGCATCATCGCCTATCGTCCATCAAGGAGGAGGGTCCTCACTTGCCACCAACTCCCGTATAACTAGGCCTTCTGAATCAGATAGTTGTCTCATTCTTACTCTTTCTAGGAGGGTAGAAGTCATAGCTAAAGATGAAAGATAGGTCTGCCCCTGACTGTCGTGCACCTCTAAATGCATCTCAAAGAACAAATCCATGAGCTTCCACTCACCACTGTCCTCCTGCACTGCCTGTATCTGAGTCTTCCTGCTCAGTGCATCTGCTACTGCATTACCTTCACCAGGTGTATAGGCAAGCTCAAAGTCAAAGGACTGAAGGTATTCAACCCACCTTCGCTGCCTCAGATTCATGTCACGTTGTGTAAAAATATACTTGATACTTTTGTGGTTGGTGAAAACCACAAAATGTTCTCCCAAAAGATAATGTCTCCAACATCGCAACAAATGAACAACTATAGTCAACTCGAGGTCATATGTCGGGTAATTCCTCTCATGTGGCCTCAACTTCCAAGAACCATACGCAACAACTCGATCACCCTACATCAACACTGCTCCCAGCCTAATACCTGATGCATCACAGTAAACTGTATAGATCTTTCCCTGCTCTGGGAGTATCAAGATTGGTGTTGCTGTAAACCTTCTATTCAAGTCCTGAAAGGATGTCTCACAAGCTTCCTACCAAATGAACTTCACACCCTTCTTAGTAAAACACGTCAATGACACTACTAATCTAGAGAAGTCATGTATGAAGCATCTGTAGTAACCAGTAAAACCTAAGAAACATCATATCTCAAACACTTTATTAGGATGCTCCAAGGAAACTACTGCAATCTCCTTCTCTAGGACTACTACAAATCCTTCCTCTGAGACGATATGACCCAGGAAGTGAATCTGGTCCATTTAAAAGTGGCGTTTTTGTGAGCATATCATATAGTTGATGATCTCTCAGTGTACTCAATACAATCTCCAGATGGGTGGTATGGTCGCGTCGAGTGTGACAATACACTAAGATATCGTCCATGAAAAATACCACGAAAGAATCCAGATAAGGATGGAACACACAATTCATCAGATCCATGAAAACTGTTGTCATGTTCATGAGTCCAAAAAGCATAAAAAAGTACTCGTATAGTGCATATCTAATCTGAAAAGCTGTAAGTGGTATATCTGATGGTCTCATGCATAGCTAATGATATCTGAATCTCAATTCAATATTCGAGAATACTTGTGCTCCAAGAATTTGATCAAAAAGATCATCAATCCTCAGCAACGGATATCGATTCTTAACTATCAACTGGTTCAACATCTGATAATCCACACAAAGAATGAGGATACCCTCCCCCTTCTTCACAAAGAGGACCGAAGAACCCTGAGGGGAAGTACTAGGTTGGATGAAACCCTTTGCCTGTAACTCCTCTAACTACATCTTGAGATCCAGCAGCTCAGGTGTAGCCATACTATAAGGAGTAATGGACACCAGTGCTGCTCCTAGCACAAGTTAAATAGAGAAATCCACCTCACACTCTGGAGGTAGACCTGAAAAGTCGTTCGGGAAGACACCCCTGAAATGATCAACCACTGGAGGGAAATCCGTCTAACAATTCCCCTGATCATCTAGATATAAACTTGTAATCTGGTTTGTGACTCCACCTCACCCACGATGCTCTGGTCCATCTCGACACACCTGAACATACCATTCACCTTTGTATAGAAACTCTCCGCCCTCTGGTGATGTGAAACTCACCCTGTAACGATATCAGTCTACAAAGACTTGAAAGGGAACCAACCGGTCCATCCCAAAAATGTCATCATAGCTCGTCAGAAGTCCCAAAGAAAGGGACACCCACCAACCTCAAGGGGGAACTCCTTTCACTGATGCACACATGTCGTTCTATTTCCCAACGGAGTGTCTAGCATCATAACAGTCGAAGAAGAAGAAGAAGAGCAGACCCCAAGGCTCTCCACAACAGGCCCAGATATGAAACTATTTGTATCACCCATATAGAAAAGTACTAAAGATAAGACAGAAGCTATTATAATAGTTCCTTTGACAGTAGAAGGTCTGGGATCCTGCTCCTGCGGGGCCTGTTGTAAGGCATAAGCCTGCCCAGTGTCGCGGCCCTATGACATTGTCTGGCTACCCTGAGTTGTCCCGCCATGCTGCCTATGAGATCATAGTGTCTGGCTACCATAGCCAAAATCACCATCTCTTACAGCACGCCCAGACGTATTATAGTTCCTCAACTGGTAAGAAGCTACGGGTCTTGCTCCCACTCTCTCAGTAGCCACAGATGGAAACACCCTGCAAAATCGCTGCAGATGATCCATCTTTCCAAAAGCTCGGCACACCACTGGGTCACGTGGACACTGTGGTCTCTTGGTCCCCTCTCTACCGCACTGGTAGAAAAAGACTAGGCCACCTAAAAAACTCATGTCAACAAGGTGATCCTTTCTTTTCGGGATCCTATCTAATTAGAACTCCATAGTTAAGTGTGCTTGGCCTGCCACTGTGAGAGAAACTCATCTGTCGCATCCTCTTTTCGGTAGAAATAGTACAAGAAAATGGTGTCGAACCAGCCTTGCATGAACCACTAGCCTCTCGAAGGTTCCTCTCTGTAATCAGTGCCTGATTCAAAATAGCATGTACTGATGGAAACCTGAAAACATTCACCAACGCTCGGATGTCATAACGAAGACCGTATTCAAAACATCTGGCCCTCAACGTCTCATCACCCACCTCTACGGGTGCAGAACGATAAAGCTCAGTAAAGCAAGAAGAATAATCCATCACTGACATAGAGCCCTGCTATAGATTCATGAAATCTCGAGCTCTATCTGCTCTCAACATCTCTGGGAAGAGGAAGTCATATAAGGCTTTCTGAAAATCTTCCCACGCCATGTCTATGTGATTCTCTGTCTAAGTGGTAACATCCCACCACCACTTTGAGGAATCACGCAGCATATACGTTGTAAGCCTGACCCTCTACCCTGGAGGTATCTCTAGATGCTCGAAGATAGTCTACATAGACCCCAGCCAAGACTCCGCAGCCAGTGGTCTGCCATCCCCTGAAAACAAAGGGGGATGTCGCTGCTAGAAGATACGAGTCAACTCAGCCATAGATGTGGCAGCCTGTGGTGCTCTCTGAAAGGTTTGAATGAACCACATAAATCCTTCATGGAACTGTGCCACCGTGCCTGTGTACGATATAACAACTAGCACCGCATCTAGCTCTGTTGGAGGATGTTGAGTCAATAAGGTTTTCCTTATGAATTTTCCATTCCTTCTTGTTTCAAAAATCAAAAACACCTTAACTTTAAGGAAATATGTTTTTACCCATGTTTTACTCTTATATGGAAAATTTCCTTAATTAAAGAAATTTACCTATATCTTGTTTTCATTGTTCATATAAATATTTTTTTTAAGAATAAAAATTGGATACATATATATATTCTTAGAATCATACAATACTTAGATATGAAGTATTCTGTTTTAGGATCAGAATTCCAATTACAAATTCTAATGCAGAATTCTTATTATGAATTCTAGTGCAGAATTCTCATTCCGAATTCCGGTGTAGATTTCTCATTCCGAATTTTGGTGCAGAATTCTCATTCGGAATTCCGGTGCAGAATTCTCATTCTGAATTCCGGTGCAGAATTCTCATTCCGAATTCCGGTGCAGAATTCTCATTCCGAATTCCGGTGCAGAATTCTCATTCCGAATTCCGGTGGAGAATTCTCATTCCAAATTCCAGTGCAGAATTCTCATTTTGAATTCCGGTGCAGAATTCTCATTCTGAATTCCGGTGCAGAATTCTCATTCCGAATTTCGGTGCAGAATTCTCATTCCGAATTTCGGTGCAGAATTCTCATTCCGAATTATGGTGCAGAATTCTCATTTCGAATTCTGGTGCAGAATTATCATTCCGAATTCTGGTGCAGAATTCTCAATCTGAATTCTGGTGAAGAATTCTCATTTGGAATTCTGGTGAAGAATTCTCATTCCGAATTATGGTGCAGAATTATCATTCTGAATTTTGGTGGAGAATTCTCAGTCCGAATTCTGGTGCATAATTTTCAGTCCGAATTCTGGTGCATAATTCTCAGTCCGAATTCTGGTGTAGAATTCTCAGTCTGAATTCTAGTGGATAATTCTCAGTCTGAATTCTGGTGCAAAATTCTCATTCCGAATTCTGGTGCAGAATTCTCATTCCGAATTCTGGTGCAGAATTCTCATTTTGAATTATGGTGCAGAATTCTCATTCCGAATTCTGGTGTAGTATTATCATTCTGAATTCTGGTGCAGAATTCTCATTCCGAATTTTGATCATGAAATCTAACTATGAATTCATTAATAAATAGAATCCTAATTTCCTTGTATTATAGACTCTGAATATATTTTTCATTAGAATCCAATCTTTTATTTTCTTACACTCCAAACATCAGTTTTTCTTATGCTTATAATCGTTTAATTATAAAACGATGTCGTGCCTTCAGTTACACATATTTTTTTATAAAACGATGTCATCCATTCTATTTCTAACTAACCGTTGGTTGAGTGACACGTGTACTAGTTCCTCCAAAATTTAAGGAGAATATGACCGTTGGAGGAGGGAGTCGAACGTTGGAGCTTTTCCTATAAATAGGATCTCATTTGAATGAGCTCAGTACAACACAACTTCTACAACATTGACACAACCTGTGCTTACATGCTGTTGATGTGATTTCTAGAGAGAGAGGTTCTTATTAACTCTCAATCTTTGTGCAGAGAGTTTGAATGACTTCTTCAAACTTTTCCTTGTGCATACTTGCTACGTACGACTCCGATTGTTTGTGATTACAATCGAGGGCTTCCGGGGATAGGAAGATAGGGGTTCCAACACCTTGAAGTTGAGGGCTTCCTTGCTAAGGAAGACAAAGGGTCCAACTACCTTGAAGTTGAGGGCTTGTAGTGATAGAAAGATAGAGACTCGAATCTTCATATCGAGGGATTACTGGAGTGTGGTTAAGATAGACTTTCTTGAAAGTATAAATCAAGGGACCTTTATCCAAGGTTGTTGGATACCCTTCACTTTGGGTTAAAAGATTTATATCTTGTTACTTATATTTGTTACAAGTTTTTTCCGCTGCATTGTGTATTGTAAGGAAAGTATAATCTTCTTGTATTTTCCTTACGCTTGTACTCTGATTCATTTAGATTCTATACGATTTAAGGTAGAATTTCGTATTATAATATTTGGTTAAGTTTCATTTTCTGAATTTATATTTCCGGAATCAGTTTTTCATAAACACATTCCAGATTTAAGAAAGTGTATAGAACTAGAAGTTTGTAACTTCATACATTGACCCCATATTTTAATTGGTGTTATAGGTGTTGTGAATTTTCTTAGTTTAACTTAGTTAAACATAGATCTTTCCTTGTTTAAGGTAATTTTTAAAGTGTACAATTCACCCCCCCCCCCCCTTGTATATTGAGCATCTACATCGTTATTTTGATCCTACAATTGGTATCAGAGAAGGTCTCTGAAATAATTATATTCACATATAGGTTTTTCTTGCTCAGTTTTTTCATTTTTCTATATTTTTCCTTTCTTAGGAATATTTTCCTTTAATAAAAACATTTTTTATTAACAAGTTTCTGTGTAGAAAGTTTCATAGAATGGCAGGAATCAATGTTGGTTCCATCGACATCCTAAATCCTTCAAGACTAATGATTTTTATGGTAATTATTATGAGTGTTGGAGAGATCGAATGAAGAATTTTGTTATCAATACTGGGGTAGATAACTTTGTTATGCTTACTGGTGACTATAAAATTCCTGATAAAGAAGTTAGAGCTTTTACTAACAAGGAAAATAAAGAATACCAACTCAACTATAAGGTACGCAATACTTTACTATATTCAATGACTATAAACATATATATCCAAATTTCATCTTGTGAAACATAAAATTGTATTTGGAAGAAACTTGAAGTTACTCATTTTGGTACATCTAAATTAAATGAGAGAAGAATATCTATTTTGAGAGCAGAATACCATGGTTTTAACATTCTTTATGGAGAACCCATTTGTAAGGTGCAACAATGATTTACGACTATTGTAAACATCTTACAATATATGGGAGAGAAAGGCATAGATGATGAATCTCTTGTTGACAATATCATTGATATTATGCCTAATGAGTGGGAATCAAAGAGAACTACTATTGATGAGAACCGAAAGGTAACTCAAATTTCTCTTGATGATCTTTTTGGAACTCTGTTTCAACATGAGACTTGAATGAAGAGAGATGCTGACAACATGAAGAAGAAGAAAAATGGGAATGGAGGAGTTGCTTTTACTTAAACTTCTAAACATATGACATTCAAGACTCCAGAAAGAGTAAGTAGATCTAAGACAAAGAATATTATTATTCAGTCAGAATCTAGTGATACAGAAAAATTAGAGAATGAATTAGCTAATCTTTCTCGAAGGATGAACAAGGTGGTAGCTCAAAAGAACAATCAGAATAAGTACAATAAGAAAGACTACAGGGATAAGAAACATGGTGAAGTTGCATGTTATGAATGTAGAAGAACAGGTCATATCAGACCTGATTTTCCTTTTTTGAAAAAAAAAAAGAAAAGAAGGAATGGAATTCAGAGAGGAACAAGAAGTTCTATAGATCAAAGCACAAAAATGTCTGATGGCTAAAGATACTTGGAGTGAAAGCTATGTAGACTCTTCAGAAAGTGAATCTTCTGAATATGATTCATCAGAACAAAAGAATATGGGATTCATTGCTACTACTTCTTTCCCCAATACATGTCTTATGGGCAAGGTATGCTCTGCTGAGGCTTTAACAAATTTATCTCTTGATAAGAATTACTACTCGTAAAATAGTACATCAAATGAAAATACTTCATCCTGAGAAAATGGATATTTACCTTCATATGAAGAAGTTTCTACATTTTCCAAGTTACTTGAAGCCAAAAATTGTAAAATTTCTAAAATGATAGACAAGAAAAATACTAGGGAGGAAATTCTTACTAAATAGATTTAAGATCTTTCCAAATATCATAGGAATAAAAATGATCTTGTAGAAAAAAATTCTAAAGACCTTGAGAAAGAAAATTCTGATAAGGAAGAACTTTCTAATGATCTTAAGAATTCTATTTTAAAGATGAATGTTTTTAAGGAAAAATCTAACTCTAAGGAAATGATTCCTGAGGATAGGAATTTAGACATTAGACAAAAATCTGAAATATTTTCTTTAAAGAATCTTCTTTCAAAATTTACTTCTGGGAATGAAAATGTTGAAAAAATGTATTCTCAAATTAATCCTCAAGGAAACACTATTAGAGTGGGTTATACTCACCAAAAACCAGTTTTCAAAAATAACTATTTTGTTTCTTCTAAAGCCCTTTTTCACTAAGTTTCAAAGTGGCGGTCATTGGAAGATAAATTTTTCCTTAAAGAAAGTTAAATATCTTGGGTTTCATAAAGATTATTTTTCTAAAAAAAAGCGGATACCCAAAATTTTGTTATCTAACAATTCTAGATCCATGAATGTCAGGATTTTGAAGACATAACTTTTTCTAATTTTCAGGAAAACAGGGATAGTACCACCAACAATACATGGTACATTGATAGTGGATGTTTCTATCATATGACTAGTAATAAAGACTATTTTGAAAACATTATCAAAACAAAAGGGGGAAAATTAACTTTCAGAGATTTTTCTCAGGGAGAAAATATTGGTATAGGTAACGTTGTTCTTCTTGGAAAAACTTTGATTTCAAATGTTTTATTTCTTAGGGATCACACACTTAAAGGATATATCATTCTACTGTTTGTCAGAATGCAAGAACAAGTTATTGATATTTTCACAAAATCATTACCTTCTGATAGTTTTGAATTCATAAAACAGAAGATAGGAATGTTAACCATGAGGTAATCCTTCTCCATTAACATCTTGTTGAACAATTCTCCTTACAGTAAAAAACTCCTTTTCATAAGGGGAGTACATATGTTTGTTAGCATATTCAAAATTTTCATAATCAATTTTTTCATGCTTCTGTAATCAAAATTTTCATAATCAATATTTACTTCTTTTGTAAACAAAATTTTCGTAATCACTTTTTCTTGATTTTGTAATCAAAATTTTCTTAATCAATTTTTCTTTCTTTTGTAATCAAAATTTTCGTAAACACTTTTTCCTGCTTTTGTAATCAAAATTTTCGTAATCACTTTTTCTTTCTTTTGTAATCAAAATTTTTGTAATCTCATTTTCTTGATTTTGTAATCAAAATTTTTGTAATCAATTTTTCTAGATTTTGTAATCAAAATTTTCGTAATCACTTTTTCTTGATTTTGTAATCAAAATTTTCGTAATCAATTTTTATAGCTTTTGTAATCAAAATTTTTGTAATCAGTTTTACTTGCTTTTGTAATCCAAATTTTCGTAATCAATTTTTTCTTTCTTTTGTAATCAAACTTTTCGTAATCAATTTTTTTGCTTTTGTAATCAAAATTTTCGTAATCACTTTTTCTTGGTTTTGTAGTCAAAATTTTCATAATCATTTTTTCTTTCTTTTGTAATCATAATTTTTGTAATCAATTTTTCTTTCTTTTGTAATCAAATTTTTTGCAGTTAAATTTTCTTACTTTTGTAATCAAAATTTTCACAATCACTTTTTTTTTATTTTGTAATCAAAATTTTCCTAATCAGTTTTTCTTGCTTTTATAATCAAAATTTTCATAATCAATTTTTCTTGCTTTTGTAATCAAATTTTTTGTAATCACTTTTTCTTGCTTTTGTAATCAAAATTTTTTTAATCACTTTTTCTTACTTTTGTAATCAAAATTTTCGTAATCAGTTTTTCTTGCTTTTGTAATCAAAATTTTCACAATCAGTTTTTCTTGCTTTTGTAATCAAAATTTTTGTAATCAGTTTTTCTTGGTTTTGTAATCAAAATTTCCAGAATCAGTTTTTCTTTCTTTTGTAATCAAAATTTTCATAATCAGTTTTTCTTGCTTTTTAATCAAAATTTTCGTAATCTGTTTTTTATGCTTTTGTAATCAAAATTTTCATAATCTATTTTTCTTTATTTTGTAATAAAAATTGTTATAATCATTTTTTCTTCCTTTTGTAATCAAAATTTTTGTAATCAGTTTTTCTTGCTTTTGTAATCAAAATTTTCATAATCAATTTTTATTGCTTTTGTAATCAAAATTTTCGTAATCAGTTTCTCTTTATTTTGTAATCAAAATTTTTGTAATCAATTTTTCTTTCCTTTTCAATCAAAATTTTCATAATCACTTTTTCTTTCTTTTGTAATCAAAATTTTCTTAATCAGTTTCTTTTTTCTTTTTTAATCCAAATTTTTTTCAATCAGTTTTCTTTTTGGTTTTGTAATCAAAATTTTCTTAATCATCTTTTTTAGCTTTTGTAATCAAAATTTTCTTATTCTGTATTTTTCCTTTTGTAATCAAAATTTTCTTAATCGGTTTTTTTTCTTTTGTAATAAAAAATTTTCTAATCAGTTTTTTTTGCTTTTGTAATCAAAATTGTCTTAATCAGTTATTTTTTTCTTTTGTAATCAAAATTTTCTTATTCATTTTTTTTTCTTTTGTAATCAAAATTTTCATAATAAGTTTTTTTTCACTTTTGTAATCCAAATTTTTTTAATCAGTTTTTTTTTCTTTTGTAACCAGAATTTTCATAATTAGTTTTTTAAAGCTTTTGTAATCAAAGTTTTCATAGTCTGTTTTTTTAAAACTTTTGTAATCAAAATTTTCATAGTCCGTTTTTTTAAAAAGCTTTTGTAATCAAAATTTTCGTTGTCAATTTTTTTAAAGCTTTTTCAATCAAAATTTTCATAGTCATTTTTAAAAAAAAATATTTTATCAAAATTTTCATAGTCAGTTTTTCAAAATTTTTAACTAAAACATTCATAATGAAGTTTTTGGAACATGAGACTTTCGAAATGAAGTTTTCGGAACTGTAAATTTTCATAATGTAGTTTTCAAAAATGAAATTTTCGTAATAGAAATTTTCGGAACTGGAATTTTCGTACTGAGATTTTCGTACTCATACTTTTCGTAATGAAATTTTTCGTACTCATACTTATCGTACTGAAATTTTTTGTACTCATACTTTTTATACTGATTTTTTTGTACTCATAATTTTCATAATGAGCTTTTCGTACTCATACTTTTTTTACAGGAGTTTTGGTACTCAAAGTCTTTTCAACTTTATGTTATTCGTTGTTAGTTTTTCGTAATCAAATTTTTCTTCAAGAAGAATATCATCTATTACGAATAAACTTCCTGGCCAATCCGAAAGGTATGATTTCCATAAATAAGTTTTCGTAGACATATTTTTCTTACTGGTATTTCCTTATGAGTTTTAAAAAATTTCTCGGTTTCTAGTTTTCTTACATCCGATTGTTTTTATTAAAACCTCAAAAGATCGGATTCAGGATTTCCTTGTGGGTATGTTTTCAACCGTGAGATCAGATTAGAGATTTTTTCAACCGTTAGATGTTTTTTTGAAACTCAATGGTCATATTAATTGCCTATATAATGAGGACACCCGAGGGTTTTCCCACATCGATCTTCAAGCTCTGGCGTGTTGATGTTATGCCTCCCTTCTTAAAGCCCATTCTGAATCTTCTAGAGCTCTTCATTCCGAGTGTCTGCTAAAGATACTTCTCAGGATATGTCAACTACAAAGCCAATATCAAAATGGTTAGTTTACAGGGAGAGGTTAGTGCATCTGAGTTTCTACAAGTATGATTCTCTTATATCTAAGAATATCAGATTGAATGGTTGGGAGGATGTTTTTTTATCAAATCCATCAAAACAGGATCTGAATTATATAGATTTTTTTGTTGAGTTTTATGAGTCTGTTTCCTTACATAAGGAATATGGTAGAGATAAGATTTCATTCATTTGTTATGGGAGGACTTATATTCTTTCTTACACCAAGGCTGCAAGCTTGGTGGGTCTATCTTATGAATTCTCAGGCTGAAGTTTTTAAAGCTCAAGATGAAAGGATAAAAGCTTTGGAGAGGCAAGATAAGGAGGATCAAAAAGATTTGAAGAAGCTGAAAACCTTGTTGAAGAATCTAATCCCGAAGGAAAAGGAAGTAAAATAGACTAAATCTGATCTTTTGTTGCATTTGTCTTTCAATGTAAAAAATATTTCAAATCTAATGAAATTTTTGTTTGGTTGTATCTTGTATTTTTATATACTATTGTTTCAGGTACTCTATTTCTTTTCCATTCCCTTAAATTCTTTTTGAAAATAACAAATATGGAGAAAGAAAAAAGGACTACTTAAAAGGGGAGAAAGAAAATTTTAAAATGGGGAAGGAAAGTTTCTAAGTGAACATACCCTTAAGGTAAGGGGGGTTTCTCATTACAAAGTGTTTCATTCCCATGATAATGAAAACACCACTCCAGAAATTCAGAATACAATCCTTAGAATTTCAATGCCTAAGGGGGAGTTAGTTGTATTCATCATCATCCATAAAAAAAGGGAGATAATCTTTAATTTCAAAGTATAGAATTTTTTTTCTAAGTCCTTATATTCTTTTTCGTAAGGGTGTTTGTGCTTTCCCAAAAGGGGGAGATTATTAAGTCAATATGGTTTTCCTTATGACTTTTCCATTCCTTCTTCTTTTGAAAATCACAAACACCTTAACTTTACGCAAATATGTTTTTACCCCTGTTTTACTCTTATAAGGAAAATTTCCTTCCATAAAGAAATTTACCTCTATCTTGTTTTTATTGTTCATATCAATATTTTTTCTTAAGAATAAAAAACGGATTCATATCTATATTCTCAGAATCATACAATACTTAGATATGTAGTATTCCGTTTTAGGATTAGAATTCCCATTACGAATTCTAATGAAGAATTCTCATTACAAATTCTAATACAGAATTCTCATTCAGAATTCCAGTGCATAATTCTCATTTCGAATTCCAGTCCATAAGTCTCATTCTGAAATCCAGTGCAGAACTCTCATTCCAAATTCTGGTGCAGAATTCTAATTCTGAATTATGGTGCAAAATTCTCATTCCGAATTCTAGTGCAGAATTATCATTCCGAAATCTGGTGTATAATTCTCAATCCGAATTCTAGTGGAGAATTCCCATTCCGAATTCTGGTGAAGAATTCCAATTCCGAATTCTGGTGTAGAATTGTCATTCAGAATTCTGGTCCGAATTCTCATTCTGAATTCTGGTGCAGAATTCACTTTCTGAATTCTGGTGCATAATTCTCATTCCAAATTCTGGTGCAGAATTCTCATTCTGAATTCTGGTGCAGAACTCTCAATCCGAATTCTGGTGCAGAATTCTCATTCCAAATTCTGGTGCAGAATTCTCATTCCGAATTTTGGTGCAGAATTCTCATTCCGAATTCTGGTGCAGAATTATCATTCCGAATTCTGATCATGAATTCTGACTACGGATTCCCTAATAAACAGAATCCTAATATCCTTGTATTATAGAATCCAAATATATTTTTCATTAGACTCTGAACTTTTATTTTCTTATACTCCATTATTCAGTTTTTCTTATGCTTATACTAGTTTCATTATAAAATGATGTCATGCCTTCAGGTACACAAGTTTTGTTATAAAACAATTTCGTCAATTCTATTTATAACTAACCGTTGGTTTTGTGACACACGTATAGGTCCCTCCGAAATTTAAGTAAAATATGACCATTGGAGGAGGGATCCGACCGTTGTAGCTTCACCTATAAATAGGAGCTCATTTGAATGAGGTCAGTACAACACAACTTCGACAACTTTGACAAAACCTGTGATTATATGTTGTTGAAGTGATTTCTAGAGTGAGAGGCTCTTATTAACTCTCATGCTTCATGTAGAAAGTTTTAATCACTTGTTCAAAATTTTCCTTGTGTAGACCTGCTTCGTGCGACTCTGATTGTTGGTGATTACAATCGATTGTTTACGGGGATAGGAAGACAGAGGTTCTAACACATTGATGTTGAGGGCTTCCTTGATAAGGAAGACAGAGGTTCCAACTACCTAGATGTTGAGGGCTTGCAGGGATAGTAAGATAACGACTCTGATCTCTGTATCGAGGGCTTACCCAGGTGTGGGTAAGATAGACTTTCTTGAAAGTATAAATCAAGGGACCTTTATCCATGGTTGTTGGATACCCTTCTCTTTGGGTTAAAAGATTTATATCTTGTTACTTGTTTTTGTTACAAGTTCTTTCTACTGCATTGTGTATTGTAAGGAAGGTATAATCTTCTTATATTTCCTTAATCTTGTACTCTGGTCCATTTAGATTCTATATGCTTTAAGGTAGAATCTTATATTGTAACTTTTGGTTAAGTTTCATTTTCCGGATCCATATTTCTGGAATCAATTTTTCGGAATCACTTTTCAGATTTAAGCAATGGTATAGAACTAGAAGTTTGTAACTTTATACTTTGACCCAATCTTTTAATTGGTGTTAGAGGTGTTGTGAATTTTCTTAGTTTAACTCTGTTAAACTCAGATCTTTCTTTGTTTATGTAAATTTTTAAAGTGTACAATTCACCCCCCCCCCCCTCTTGTATATTGAGAATCTACATCGTTATTTCTATCCTATAGAGGATCCATTGATAGCCCATGGCCCACCATCTCTGGAGTATAATCGTCGCCGCTCTCCTAGAGAACAATGCATGGTCATCTTGGTGGCATGACTCTACAAGTTCAAACACACAAATTATATCCAAATTATCAAGACAAAAAACTAAGGGACCAAAAAGGGGAAAAGGAGGAAGAAGTCATTTCAAGATTTGCAAGACAAGACTACACAGCATGTATACTGACTACACAGCGTGTACCTGACTTCTCTTCCCTTTCCCGGATCCTTCTACATGGCTAGGCCACATGGCTCCCATTGAACAAAACTACACGGCATGTATATAAACTACACGGAGTGTATAGTGTAATTTTCAAATGCTCGTGTCATTTGTGAAACGGCCGACTACTCGGCTTGCTACTACATGGCGTGTTACACCCGCACACGGAGTGTACACCACCCTGTCTTCCCAGCCACACGGTCAAGTTCACACAATCTGTCCTCGGAAAAGACTACATGGTGTGTCCCACAGGTACACGGCGTGTACTAGACGAGCTCCGCCGACTCGTGTTGTTAGTTACAGGGCCGGATACACGACTCACACTACACGGCGTGTTCCATATACACACGGCGTGTACTTGAAAGGATTACACTGACCCGTGTTGTTAGTTACATGGTCGGATCTCAAGTCACACTACACGGCATGTTCATCATTGACACGACGTGTTTAAGAAAATATTACACCGGCTCATGTGGTTAGTTACATGGTCGGGTCTCTGGGTCAACACTACACGGCGTGTACATCCGGTGCACAGCATGTTCACCCCAAGATTTTCCCTTCCCTGTGTCCCTCTCCACATGGTCTATGACCCTGGAAGAGACTAAACGGCGTGTACTACGGGTACACGACATGTACTCAAAAAGTATTCTTTTCTTCCCGAACAGAAGAACACACGGCATGTGTCCGAGGAACTACACGGTGTGTATAATGGGTTTTCTGGACAGTAAGGCTCAGACACTATTCCGGAACCTAGAAAATACTAAAAACAACCCCTAAGTTCCAAATTCTGATCCGTGAGGGCCCATTCTCCCCGTGAATCAATGTTTGGCACCTTATCCGTGTTATAACATGATAAATAGTCAATGATCTGCCAAATTCAAGTCAATGAGGGCCCACATTCCCCATAAAATAGATTTTAGCATCCATTCTATAAAAAAGATTACACAACAATAACCTATCACATAGTCGGTATTTATCAAGCAGCTATCACAACAGAATGCTTTTACCAGCACAACAACTATCACAACCACATGCAATTTCTAATACACCTATATGGCTTGGAACTATGCATGGAATGTGATTTCTATCATGTTTCTAAATGATGCATGAGACAGAATACCCTCATATCATCGGGTTGCATCTAAATAGAACCCATGGATAAAATATAATAGGAAAATCACGAGTGAGTCACCCAACAATGAAATAAAATCAACTATAAAATTTGCAAACTCAAAAGAAATTCAAAACATGAGGTAGACTGGCTTTTCCCTATACACGGGTTAGCTACTCCCGGGAACAACATATTACCAACTATTGTTCTCGTCCTATCCCTGTCTAAGGAACCAAACAATAAGTCAAAGAAAAGAACGCCCTCTGATACCACTTTGTAACATCCCGGTTTTGGGTGCCATGAAACGGGTGCCCTGAACCCGTTTGGTCACATGACCTCAAGCACATTTCCACAAACTCCAGAGGCTTCAGACTAGCAGAAAGGGCCCAGGTCTAATAGTGCAGAAACTATGCCCTCATTTGTCAAAGTGTAGCGCAGCAGATTACAAGATAAAACATACAACAACAGTGGAAGCAATAAACCATACATATTTTAAATGAACAATTGCAGTAAAAACAACCAACAATCATATATATATGATGAAATATGTCTCAAGTTATATGAAAACAGCCGTAACTTGTTGCACAGCAGCACAATACAATACAGATTACCACAAACCCAAATAAAACAACCAGCAGCATCGCGAGCCTAAGCTCGGTCCCATGTTCCCCTAGTCCTCAAAAACAATCAAATACCTATATAGGGACCCTTTCCCTTATCCAAACCTGCAGAAATGTAATCCGTTTGGTCCAAAGACATGACCCATACAGGGTGTGAGAAATAAATCCCAGTAGGCACCCACCAAAGGCCTTTGCCCAACTGTGTGAAAATATGCTACAACAGTGCTCGAAATTAAGTCCCTTAAACTAAGAAGTACTCAAAAGTAACTAAAATTACCAGTTACATTGCCATTTCCATATTGAATTAATCATTTATTATTAAGAAACCACCATAGTGAATTTCTATGTAAACAGTCAATGTCCTCAGACATGAAAACCCTTACCCTTAGGTAATCAGAATCTCGCCCTCAGGAATAATAGATATTGCCCTCAGGCGTACGAAGTGTCACCCTCAAGCACAATAGTCACTGCCCTCAGGCATACGAATGGTTTCCCTCAGGAGAAATATAATGTTTCCCTCAGGCTAACAGTACCTTTCCCTCAGGATGAAAAGAACACTTCCCTCAGGCACAAGTACCTAGGCCGAGCCCAAAGCATAACATGAAATTATATACTATTCCTCTCATGGAAATTTAATTCATAATATAAACATGGAATACCCTCGGGTATCCTGTCCAAACAGCTAAACGGAAGAACGCACCCCCGGGGTGGTCCTAGATCCAAGCAGCGATCCCAACCAACAGTTTTATTATTACATTTAATTAACTATGCAGTTCTAGGTATTAAAATAGCCAATGCCTCAGCCACACGACACCCCAACATGGGTTCGTAGCACAAATATACACACAAAATCACAACAGTTGGAAATTAAACACCAAGACACCTACCTTAAACGCACCTCATCAGTATACTCGAATGACGATCCACGAATCATCCAAGAACGAGGTAGATCTGAGGTGAAAGAAAACCTAGTTCAAACTCAAATAACATCCCTTAGAGGATGAATTAGAAAATAACTACTCAAGGAGAAGAGAGGGATTACCTGTGCGATTCCAACATGATCGACAGAAGCAGAATCGGATTCCTGGTGCTTGATCGGTTGATCCACAAAGATTCAGTTGTCCTCCTGAGCTCTTCTTCGGTTCTAAGCCAATCCTATGAACAGGGTTGGATACTACCAATTTTAAGAGAAAAAACAAAGTACGCAGCGTGTACTATTGACTAAACCGCGTTTACTTTTCTCAATTAATTGTTCCTTTGGCATCACCGCCAAACTGTTCATCCATCGACATGAGTACACAGTGTGTATTCTCGTCTACATGGCGTGTACCGTCGCCCAGCTGGCAGCTGCATCCACCACCTTACTGTTTGTTTGACGACTGACTACACGGTGTGTAAATACCTACTACAAGGCGTGTAGTCCATTTTGACTACCTTCTTCACCAACATGGCTACACACCCTATGTACTAATCCCACATGGACAAAGTACACGGTGTGTGGAATAGTACACAGCATGTAGTCCCAAAAATTAGGATTTTCCCCCATTTTCCTTATTTTCTCAAAAACAATTAAGGAAAAGAGAAAAGAAGAAACCCATACCTCAAAAATAAGAACCGGGGTTATTGTAGAACCCATACTACCCATATTTTCATGGCTATGATTACATCAATACTATGAGAATAATAATACATGCTTATGTGTCTTCTATAATTCCATGTTTTATTCCAATGTTATGATTTCATGGATTTTTTTATTTACTTATGATTTATGCCATATGAACTATCAACTTTTACCCCCTGATTGAAGTTTATAATCTTATTATATGCAAGGTATGAGCATATAATGTTATCGTCATGTTCTCATACCCCTATGCTCTTGTTTAAACTTAAATGTCTCCCTTGTTTAACCTTACTGAGCATAAGGGATCACCCCTTTTTTCTTATCCCTTTCCCCGGTTATGTAGATATGTATTAAATATTATGTGTCTAAGAAAGGTTCTAATCATTATGATCCCAATGGTAGATAATGTAGGTCACATATGTATGAGTTTTTATGTTTACATTTTTCTAAAGGCACTAAACTAATACGACATTTGGTTGTAGGTTTCTTGATTGTTTTATATATTCCAAAAAATTATGTAATGTTAATTTATGAACATAGAGGGTCTCTATAATGAATATTTCACTATTTATATTTAATTATATATATATATATATGAATTCATATTTGTATTAATATATTTTTCTAATTATTTTTAAATAAATTTGTAAAATATATGTTTATGTGTGATATATAAATATATATTTCAATATATTATATACTAATATTCTTTTACATATACTATAATATATATATATATATATATATTAATACACACATATTAATGCATTTATAATGGGAAATAAAAGGGATAATTTTGTTTTTTTAAAATTAAATGAATAAAAAATATTTTTTTATATATTTAAATATATATATATATATATTTATAAATATGTTTATATATGTATTTATAAAAGTTATAAATTAAAAGTAAAGATAAAAAACATTATATATTTAATTAAAAATAATTCTACATTATGAAAAATGATAAAACCTCCAAACAATTATATCAATAGAAATATATGAAATGAGAAGAAAATCAGTCTCCACTGAAAAAACAATAAGACCCACTAAAACGAGGATAAAATTCCATATAATTTTAAAAAAGTTGGATATCTCAACTAAAAGCTTAATTTTAGAGGCCTTCTAGGAAATTTATGGCCTTGAAAAATGTGGCTGGGGTTCCCCATCATTATTGAATAGAGATCGGAAATGGTTTTTATTCAATATGTGGTAGAGACCAAATAGATAGTTAGATACAAAGTTATGGTTATTTGAAGTTAAAGTAATGTTTTAAATATTTCATAAATATGTTATTAATTCATTTATTTTTTTAGTAAAATATTATTAAATGACTATTAACCCATAATAATTAGAAAATTGTTAATTCATAATATTTTTTAATTATTTTATAATCCATTTTCACTAAAGATCGTATATATTATGGATAAATTCATAATTACCCTTATCTATAACATATTCAAACAATAAATAATATATTAATATGAATTAAAATATTTTTATATATTAAAATTTTATTTTTACTGAAATTTAATTTTTTATGAAATATAAACCTTTTCAGTGCAAGTAGAAAAGTGATAATAAAGGTAGGACTTTATTAGTTCTTCTAAAATAACACTGATAACCCCCCCCCCCTATCAGTTCTATTTTATAAGTAATGATAAAGTAATAACTTTATCATTGTTTTTTACGTGCACTGATGAAAGGATCCCTTTATCAGCACTTTTTTGGTACCAATGTTAAAGTGGAAGCCTTTATCAACACTATTTTTACCGCAGATAAATTCCCCTAATGAAAAACTATTTTTTAGCATTGATAATGGTTTCTATTAACAACTAAATTTTTATCACTGATAAATGTGACATTTATTAGATCTTTTCATTAGAGTTGATAAATCCAAAATGTAGTTAAAGGCCAAATCTATAGTAATACATCTAGGTTTCATTGGGTTGGTTCCCTCAAAATATGGATGAATATGCAGACCCCCATCATTCATCCCTTAGTCTTTATACCAATGGGGGAAAAATGAGTTCCCTGCCACAAGAATATCTACATAGTGTTATCCTCCATATTAAGTAGACCACCAGGTTGATAGTGAAATGAAGGGATACTGAAGAATCATTTTCCAAGAGGATAGAAAGAGATAGTGGTGTTCTAGAACCCATTACTGAACCCTCCTCCACACTCCAATGTGGGATGGCAGGGTTCCATGCCATGATGTTTAAGTCCATTACATCTGGTCAGAGAAAAACTTTACTAAGACTCATGAAATGGTGAATTTAGTTCTTGAAATATTCTACAAAGAAACCAACACTCATTGAATGTATCAATGAATTTAATCTATTCTTGAAATAATAAATAATATAAAACAAAATAAGAATAAAAATATATGAACATTGGATATTTATAGTGTTTTGGGAAACTTAAATCCCCTAGTCTACTCCACTGACACACAACTCATAGAGCTTAGGGATTTTAATGCACAATTCATTTTTCATGGGTCTACCAGTTTGAGTGCATAAATCTACCACATGATATAAAACATGATTATTTTGTTAGAATCCAGGAAGGCTTTACAAAACACTTTCCTGCAATAATCCATATAATAAGTGCTCACTTATTGTAGTAGGATTGAACAAATAGAGTTTACAAATGAAGAGAATAGTTTTAAGGTGAAATTTAATGAAGAGAATATATTTCCAAGATAGATAATGAGAGTGAAAATTAACTTGATGGGAGTCATCAAAAAAGTAGTAAGGGTGATCTTGAAAGAAAAACTATGAAAAACTTGATTCTTTTTATTATTTTTCATTGCATAGAAAATTCGAACAGAAGGATTTGAGAATGAAATTTGAGAGTGAAAGTGCATAATTCTATTCTTGTTGCCTCTATATATTTATCTTTATCAAATAATATTTCATATACTATCACATACTATTTATAGGATAACATCCCATAAAATATGGAATCAGAATTAAATTCAATATATATTTCATCAAAAATGCATCAATATTAGGACTGAGCAATAAATTATTCTATAAAATTTTCTTCTATTGATACTCACAACATTTTGGATATTTATTATTCCCCAAAGGTATTACAATATTTAGATATCCATGATAGCTTTAATTTCCACTTAAAGTACTCCAATACTAATAAATATGTAAGTTCCAGAATGACATAGCCAATTATGAATCACCATGTATAATAATTCCATACATTCAAATTCATATTGTAGAATTGATCCACACATATACTCTTTCTGTAATGAAATTATTTATGTATCTATCTTGATCGTGTATCTGAATTTATGGAAGATAACTAAATCTCATAGCCGAACACTCCACATAGTTGATCTATATATGTAATTCCATAATGTTTCCATTTTCTCATTTAGATGACTCATAGTCATAAGTTATTTTCACATAATTGATTTTTTGATGAAGTCTATTCACTCACATAATCGATTGATATATTTGATTTCTCAATGTAGAAAAATTTTCATGTAGTCGATTGCCTCATGTAAGAGATTTTGAAGACTTAAGAATATTTCAAAAACATCCATAATTTTAGGAGCACAACATTATTGATTTAAATAAAACAAATATCTGATAAGGACCACAAAAAATCTTCAGTAACTTATAAGTGGTCTTAGAGATCATCAAAACATAAAACACATGAGAAATATTTTGAGAAAAAATACTAATCTAACAATAACACCCTTTTTATGATCCCCAAACCCATTAAACATTAAACATAAAATTTTAAAAGGATTAAGTAATTTTCTAGAAAATATATATTATATAATTCGTTTAAAATGTTTGTGTGTATCCTTTATTATCCACCATTATTTTATTCTATTATTTTTTCAATTAAAAATGAAGTGTAAGGATATGAAAAACACAATTAATAAAGTAGTTTAAGTTATGAAAAACTAATATAAAATGCTGATACTAAAGATGAATTATGACTGGATTAGAATTTAGAAAAATAATTTAAATAACATATTTATAAAATTGATAATAATTAAAAAGAAAATACATTAAATAAAAACAATCACTTTGAAACATAAGAAAAGAGTTGGAGAGGTATTGTCTTAATGATGAAAATTTTTACCAAAACACTACCCATAAAAGAACATATATATCATACCAGTTAAATGAACATGGATTATGGATTGAATCAAAATTAAATCGTAGTTTGGGTGGTGGTTTTTTTAATGTAATAGATGTGAAAGGTGTACTAGGTGGGTCGACTATATGAGGAAGTACCACTCTACCAATATTTATAACAATGATATTTTCATCCCAAAAACTAGATCCTCCTATAGGGTGCTGGATAGGGTTTCTCGACACTCTATAAGTATTACCAGAAGCTACATTGAATTAATATGTCCCAGAGGTGAAAAGGCCATCTTATCTTGAGAGTTTGCTGATGGAGTTTTTCTATAGTGTTTCGCATCAAGGTAACCTCAACTTTTGACTGTTCTTTATTATAAATACAGGATTGATAAAGATATATCCACTCTATATCAATAAACTCTAATGTTATATGGGGTGAATTTTAAAGTGTATTCTTCATCTAATAGAATAAAGGTCATTTTCACACATACCAATCCTTTTAATGATGCCTGATTTGCAGAACTCCAATATGGTAGTATTGACATGTCTATAAATCTACAAAAAAGTTGACAAAACATTATTGGGAAACACAGTGAAATTTAAGATCCAAATAGATTATAATATATTAGAATATTTAGATACAATAGCAGTCAGATAACTCCTAGATAGAGAAACCTGAGGTTCTGATTGTAACATCACCTGGATGAGTTCAATTGATACTTACAATCTAATCAGTCTTCCCTCCAAAGATGTCAACTTCTGATCTATAGGGAATAGATACTCTACAATCACATGACCAACTCACTAAAAATAACTTTAGGGTGCTTAATACAAATGAAAACTAGAAGTAATGGCTTGAACATGTGTAACTAGTCTGAGAGGTCTGTATAAAGTAAGCACCTGGAACTTTTCTCAAATAGGTATAATAGGATATTCCTCATATTCTGAGGAAGTGAAATCTTCTTCAAAATAGTCTGTGTATATATTCTCTATCCCTTCATGTATCTTTACCAAAATATATAAAATACACTGATGATTTATAAGGATTATAGCATTCATACAAGAAATAATATCTGGTAATAACTTTTTTACTCACAGGGTTTCATTTACCTTATCACCGGTATATTAGTGAAGTTATCCAACCGTGTCATTCAATGACAAATTATTGTCAACACCATGTCTTATAAAATCCTCCCTTATCTCTAAAAACACATCTAGAAGATCCTTTAATTAATGAATAAAAATGTCATCAACATGTCACATTGATGTGACTGGATATAAGAAGAAAATAAATTCAAATCAAATGACAGTTGGTAAAATTGATTATGAAAATTATGAAGCACTTATTTTTTGAGGTGGTTGTAGAACTAGGATGGAAATTTATTAGGAATTCAAATTAACTGAATACATCACATTTCAAGTTTATGAGGCTCTTTTTAATCTTATTTTTCAAACTATGAATCTAATCAAGTGAAACTGCAACATGAATTATTTAACTTGAGGTGTATTTTAGACCATGTCCCTTGGTGATTCCCATGAACTCCAAGCTCATTCATTATATAATTGGTGGGGGAAATTCCTCTATGATCCCTAAAATTATTTTTTAATATATTTATTTACAATGTATTAACACCAGAGGGAATCAGTTTCAATGGTTTTATTATCTTTATCAAGGTGGTTAGGGAAACCATCATTTCAACTAGCTTTTCGTAATCATCCTAAGACACTAAATTTTATTGCACATATGGAGGTGATGAAAAAAACTATAGGGTATGTGAAAAAAAACATACCCTAAAAATAAATACATGTACCCATCTTTGTAAGTATTATGTGATCCAATAATTTTGTTAGATTCTCTACGATCAACCTTAGGTTTCACTCCAACCATAATAGTAGTTACACATATATAATCTCATCTTTCCTTTCATCATCAGTGTCACTATCCATGTAAAAAACTATCAAAACTAGATAAATTTAATTAACCTTACCAGAAAAAAAACATCTTTAACATATATGGCTTCCCCAACTAGTTTAATATCTTTCACTTTATGATCAGATTTAGTTTTAATAGTCTTTACCATTTCCCAATCAAGAACCATATCTTCTGGTGCTACATCCATAGAAGGTGAGGTAGTGGATAGATCCCATGAGTTGATACATGTAGTGGTATAACCAAACGAGATCCAATTTCATATCAATAAGTACATATAGAATTAGAGGAATCATCCCATTTGTAACCAAATAACTTTAGAATAACTCCTAAAAAGTGTTTCTCTAGTAGAACCTGACAGTTTCTCCTTCATTTAACTTGAATTCATTCTTCATTGAGAACCAATATATGATCCATCCAAAAAGGTTGTAATTCAACTTATCTATACCTTGAATGAAGTTGTTCAATAATCTCACTTGTATAGTGGTATATTTTACTTCTTATTGTTGACCAGGACATATAAAAGACACATGTCCTAAAATAATTCCTTTTCCACATCCCTAATCTCCAAGAAATAACTATTTGAATACAATTTTAGTACACATTCTGTTTATCCCCATTATCATTAACAGCCTTCTTCTTAGAGAAAAAGGATATGAAAAGAAAATTGATGACTTAATTTGGTCCTATAGAGATATTATGTACAAATGGATAACTAAAACTATACCAACCATTAGAATTTCAGTGAATGATTTCAACAATTTCCACTAAATAGTCTATTAGATTATTCCCATTTACATTTAATGATGGCACATACTCTTCTTCCCCAAATTAGAAGTTATAATTATTTATGAATTCATTAACCTCCTATTAAAAAAATAAATCATATTTTCTTCTCATCGAAGATAAACTCTAATCCTTGGAACAATGAAACCATCTCCAGTAGTATCTCTCTCCTTTTAGTCAAGCCAAGTCCATGACTTTTCTTGAAAACACCCAATATAGTGAACTTATATCATTTAATAACATAGAAGATCTATAACTACTATCATATCCTTTATTTTAATTCCCCTCCATAGAATGGTCTATGGAGGTTTGTGAATGGAGAGGTTAATGGTTTATATTCAGAGATAATGGGGAAAAGGCGGATAATAAGGAGGCAGCGGTTTGATTTCTATTTAAGGGAATATTCCAAATTTGTTACCAGAATACATATCTGATTTAGGTTTAGGGGTCAATTTGAAATAAAATAAATAATTAAGTGAAATAAAATAAAACTAGAGTAAAATATTTTTCCTTTTAATATAGAGTCAAATTTATTTACTAAAATCTAATTAGGCCCAAATAGATATAAAAATATACAAAAAAAATTAATTTCCAAAATAAATTAAAATAATAATAATTTAACAATAAATAAATAAAAAAACATAATTAAAATAAAGAATAAATATAATAAATTAAAATCATTTAAACTCAAATAACCTCAATTATCACTTAATAAAATTAAAATGTTCACTAGAAAGGGGAATAATAAAGATATCAACCAATTAGTTGTAAATAGAAATTAATTAAAGATCGATAATACTAATATTATCATATATAATTCATACTTTACCAATGTTGACTCCAAAGTCCAAAAAGGTGTGATTTTTCCACCACCCTCATGCACAAAAATGACCATAAAATATATATCTATCTTCTATAGTTGTAAATGAATTGAAGTACTCTTCCATACAATGCTAGGATACTGTATATTTTCATAGGATGTGGAAGGTTTTTACAGTGATCATACATTCTAGTATAAAACCACAAAATTCATCATCTAAGTAAGATGTCAATTAGAAATTACTTTTTTTGGAAAATGTAAATAAAATGAAACTATTTGTTTTATATACCTTAAAATTAATTTATGAAATTTTAAATGATATTCATGGGGATTTTACAGGAATGTAGAACATAATAAAATTGAAAAAAAAATCTAGTCCACTAGACGTTAAATAAAATAAACTCCCCATTATTCCATAGTATAACATGTTTCCAACTAGCTTCCCAGCTTCATTAAAATCATGCTTTTCCATTGAACTTATAAGAGTTTCATGCACTTTACTATTCTAAAGTCCAAAATTATTATGTAATTCAAGTATATATTTTATTTGATTTAGAAAATTCATAATGTAATTTTAAAAAATATCAAAACTATAGAAGAAATTCAACTCACACATCATTCTAATTTCCAAATAGTTTTTTATACTTAAATTAGTAATTTCATGACATTTTGTTTATACAACTAGAAGTTACATCATCAACATATATTTGAAAAAAATATAAATATAATTTTTTCTTCAAAATATTAAGATCTTTGACTACTAAAAAATCCAAAACAATAAAGGAAAAACATAAATTCTCATACCATGATCTAGGTCATTTTATAATTCCATAATAAGAGTTGGTAAGTTTAAAAATTGAATTTGGAGAGTGGTGATTTTAAAAACTATAATGTTTTTAGAAATAAACTTCACCTATAATAAAACCATTTAGAAAAGTGTATTTTAAATCCATATGATATAATTTGAAATTCATATGTTATGAATAGGCTAGGAGAATCCCAATGGCTTCTAATAAAGCTAATAGTGAACCAGTCACTATATAATCTATACCTTCCTCATGATGATAGCCTTTGAACAGTAATCTATCCTTATTTATAGTGTCCACAATATGATAATAAAGTGTGTTTATATAAGTTATATATATTATATTTACCTGGTAAACAAATAGTCAATCAACTAGTTCCCATAGCATGTCCCTATTGAACTGATTCAATTATTCATTGATTTCTAAGAACCAACTATCAATACATATAATACTCATAAGGTTTTAGGTTTCAGTTGAGATAAAAAATACTCTAAAAGGTTTCTTACACTCCTTATAGTACTAATAACATCATCCAAGCTTCCAATAACAATCTCAATGGGATTATTTTCATGGTTCTATAATCTCTAGGCCACACACATCTATGTTCACTGGTATCCATATTTTCTGGATTTGGTTCACCAAAATAAAATTATAAATCATCATTCTAATCATTATGAAAAATAGGTTTAGGTCTCATGTTTTCAATAGAATAACTTAAGTCATATATTTGAATAATTTTATTATAAAAAATATTACTTTAATCAAATTTCAGATCAGTTTATTCATTATTAATCTTTGGAATTTGATGAATAATTTATTAGCCTCAGATTTAGTGGAATAACCAATAAATATTCCTTCAATAGAATTTGGATCAAATTTTAAAATATTATCCTTGGTCATTTGAATAAAAAAATTCCATCCAATAACATTAAGGAATACAGCTTCTGTCTTTTTGTTATTTTCAACTCAAATGACATTTTCTTAAAAATAGACCAAATTAGAATGTTTTTAATGAAATAAAATGATTACAATATAGAGTCATCCAAAAAACGAGAAGTCAAGTTATATTCATATAATTTTGTCCTAATGGTTTTGTGAAATTCTCAATTTCTTCTTCCGAAAAAACATACATTAGAGGAGTCATAGGGGATTAAAATCTATATTTGATACTATTTTTGGAAAACAAATAGTTATACTATTGGTTCTAAAATTCTCCCCCATGGTAATTTAAAAAATAAATAAATTTGGAGTCTAAATTTTGTTTTGAACCAGATTATAAAAACATATAAAAACAAAACATGATTTACTTTCAACACATAAGAGGGAAAAATGAGTTCATATTGACAAAATAATTAATTAAAATGTAAACAAAATATTTTACTCATAGGATTTGTTATATATATGGCCTAAAATATCCATGTGGATACATTCTATAGGCCTATATGTAGAAACCTATTTAATTTATTTAAATGATTATTTGGTTTTCTTTTCTATTTGGTATGAATCATATGGTTTTTATTTAATATATTTCACTCGAAGATAATAATAAATAAGATTTCTCTTATACAATTTTTTCAAAGAAAAGGATTATAATTTCCACATATTCTATTGAAAATCTATGATTCATTCATTTTTTAAATTAAATAGTTTACTTTCCCCTACAAAATGAATTATGATCAATGCTATAGAAATTCTTAGACTTTGGTTCCTTAATCATAAGATTTTTATCTTTAAAAATAGAACATGAATTATATCAAAAATCAATATAATATCTTTCATAAAAATGTGTTGAATTACTTATTAGGTTTTCATTAACATTACACGTAGAAAACATAATTGATGAGGACTAAGGTTTTATTTATTATTGATCCATCTCCCACATATTTACGCTTTAGTTTTTACAAAATGTTACATAGAATATATCAATCTTGGATAAATAATGGACCTTTGATAAATTTTCACATATGAATTGATCATACAAAGTCTATATATGTATTTTTATTGATTCTCTTGCAACACTTTCCATTAAAAAAATTAATAATGAAATTATTTTTGTACTCATATTAGTTGGTTGTAAATTATTTTTCATTCATTCATAAATGTTTGAATTTTATTTAGTCTTATGGTGTATTTTTTATATTGAAATGCCTCACATTTGTGATATTTATACCTATGATACTAGTGATCATCACATTTCCAACTTGATTTAGGACTTGGGGTTCTCGGATCATTCAATCGTTGACCTAGGTGTGGTTCTAGTAGAATAATGTCATCAAATTAGTCCTCATGATATCTTTTACTTGTGATTATTAAGTGAAAAAATCATGATAAGAATACTAAATGATTATGTTCCACAAAAACAAAATATTTATACATCATATACGTCCTATTAATGTGATGTATCCATACCATATTACATATAATTATGATTATATTTATATATCTGAAGGTTTTTATTACGTTGTGAAAAGATATATCTTTTTAATAGGATAAATAATTTAAATATATTACCATGTAAATATAATAGAAAGATGTTAAAAAAATATTATTATAAGAAACAATTTAGTATGACTCTATTTATATATGTTATGGTAATTAATATTTAACAGTCATATTAGGTTTAGGGTTCCCACTCTCAGAATAGGGGCGTTGTCTTTAATCTGCCAAATAAAATCCATAATAATGAAGGTAAGGTGATGGAAACTCAACTATGATCCATTAATATTTTGAATTAAATGAAATGAAAGCCATAGAAAAATAAAAAATTTCAAAATGAAAAAAAATCAGATTCCATATATGATCATAAAAGGGAAAATTTTAATAAATTGTGATTGAATAAAGATAATGGAATGGAAACTCTGATAATGTGGTAGAAATCATGGATAATATCTACCAAAAAATTCAGTTGAGAATAAACAATATTGAATGAAAACAACCTTCCATCATATCATTATTAATCAATCTCATTTTTTATACAAGTCAACCACACACTTTATTTAATAATAATGAGAACTATAGCTTAATGTTTTATATTAGACGCTTCGTCTAAATTAATAGTCAGTTTATTTTATATTACAAGCACTCAAAGTCACTGTCATATGTGACATAAACATAATATTTATAGGACATGAAAAAATTGGTAGTAAATTAAAAAATGAAATATTTATATGAATATATAAATGTATTTTAAATAGATATTAATAAAGATACACAATCTGTAACATCCACAATAATTGAGAAAATAAATAGAAAACACAGTTGTATAGGGTTTATATATCATCAAATGAATGTGAGATTAATTTACTATAACCATGTTAAGTTAGGATGCATATTATATTGCGGAATAAAACGTTAATATAGGGTACTCATAAAGAGGGATTTATATATTACATATTATAAAAATGGAATGAAAAAAAATGAATTGTAATATTGGAAATTATATAACTATTAATATATCATACTAGTACACTGACAATTAAAAAGTAAATATAAGAAAAATACTTGAAAATATAATGATATAAATTCATGAATAGTACAGGTAACTATTACACAAATAAAATTATACTAGCAAAAATAAAACTAATTTATTAATATATTTATACCATCCATTTAGTTAATTGTTTTTTATAATTTCTTATATCAAATATTTAAATATTTATCTTTTTTATAATATTCGTGATGTATTATATATTTTTCTTGTAGTTTGACCAATATTGTATACAAATTAATGGATTTAGTATCATTATAGTTTTATTCTATAATTTAATAGAACATAGGTGAAATAATATACATTATCTATCATATTAAAGTAACCAACCTGAAATAAAAAATAATTTATCTTATAAATTTCATGATATTTATGTTTCATTAAAAAATAAATTAAACAAATTTTAAATGATTGTATAAATTAATAGTTATGGATTTTAAAATGACCATCAAATGTGAGATTCACAAATCAACTGTTAAAGGAGATGTAAAGAAGAAAGACTCTACAAAATCAATCATCATATCTATTTTGATTCTAAATTATTTAGCATAATTAATTTATTTATAAATATTAAAACATGAGAGCCTTTTACTATATTTTTCACATTTAAGGATTATTATAATATAAATTTTGGGATTGAAATAGAATATTTTTTGAATTTTTGAAATAAGAGGAATGTTTCATGGTATGAGCATGGTTATGAGAACTATATTATTCAATCTATAATCACATGATAAATTTTAAACTGAGTGTTTATCAGTTAGATAAAAGATAGGGTAATTGGGAAATAAAACTATGTATACATATTTTTTGAGAAAAAATTGTTCTTTATGTCATGAATTATTGGGAATCTTCACCATAAATTTGGTGATTGTTATAATGATGTATAATATTGAAATAAAATAAATATAAGGAGTTCATATATTTTAGTTCATGTAATTATAAAAAAATAGTAGTTATGTGGTACAATTGTTTTTTAGGAATTATTTATTTCATGTGATAATTATAAATGATTGGATATTAGAATAGGTCGACAATGAATTTAATGAAATTATCATTATCATTATCATTGTTATTATAAATATTGATTTATTCTTTGAAAACACCTATTATGTTGTCCTTTTAGTCATTCCCATGACAAGAAGGGTAGGGATGTAGGAATTCAAAACCACCAATCACTAGAGGAAAACAATCCTAAGTTTCAAGTATGAAACAATGCTCAATATTGACTGTAATATGAATAATACCACAAAAAAGAGGTATCTAAACATACAAGAAAACATTCACCCAATCCAATACACCAGATCAAAACCCTCACACAAATAATAAATACATTACTTTTGGAACAAAAACACAAAACATTAAAAAAAGAAGACAATATAAAATTAAAAGTGATTTTAAATGATGTATATTTTAGTTTTACCGCCACTTATTCCTTTAATCTCGTGGTAGTTGAAATAATTATAATAAAAATCATAAAAAAAATACGATATTAGATAGATACTAGATCAACTATACAATTTGTCCCACCCCACCATATATAGTAGGATCCCTCCAGTCAACTTTTTCCACCACCTTTTGATATTTTTGGTGGACCACAAATTGGTATTGTCGACCTCTAATAGCCTAAAAAAATATTCCTCAACCACTGACATCTAATAAACTATGAAATTCAATCATACATCGGATTTAGAAAAAACCAATTACATTGACACAAAAATAAATCATTCCCTATATAGAATTTATTATATAGTCCATCATTCAGACTTGATCACCTACACCCCGTGTTATGGAACAAAACATCAAGAATATGCATGCCTTATACTTGTCATATGGCACCATGAGCCTCATCAGTATTGAGGTACTTATTCAGGAGTCTGTTCTCCCAGTTGTATAAAATGAAATATGAATGGATACTTCATTAATTTGTATTAATATCACACATAAAAGCCAATTTTATTAATTCAATATTCCTTCAGCACTTAGTAAAATTCTAATAATTTGAACTTCCATTAAAACATTAAGTGTCCCCATTCCACTTTTCGGTCACTCATGTCTCTATGAGGAACAATGATACCCCATAACATGTAGAGACCCAAAGCTTTATATACATGGACATTACATTACTTTTTCAGAATACTTAATACATAACAAAAACAGACACACAAGGACCGTAATAGTTTAGTGCCTTTGGAAACTCAGAATATAATGTTCTAATCATGGTGAAAGATCTTAAAAATCTCCCATAAAGATCTTCCCATTTTTGTTTTCTTACCTAAAACCTTTCTTTAAATCCTGGGGAAAAGAAAAAATATAAAGGGTGAGCTCAAATTCTCAGTAAGGGTAAGTATAGATAACATAAAACAATCCATAAACATTTGAATGAAAAACTTAAACATAAAATCTAAACATCAAAATCATGAGCAATGACATAAATCTTGGAAGTACACCAGGCATAGATCATAAAGGAACATTAGTCATGATAAACTAGCATGGTAATAAAACATGTAGTTTTGGCATCCATTAAGCACATGTTATGATTTCCATAGTAGCCAAGGAATTACTTCCATGACCATCTTAGTGGACAAGGTCTCTTTCTGAATCGAGTTCACTCCTCGTTTTTGTCCTGTAAAACTGATCTGGATTAACATACCATTCTCTCCATTTCTATCTCATGAGATATAAATCTTTACCCAATGCATTGGAGGGAGATATAGGTCCCATCCATCTCATATTGAAATCATTCTTACTTATTCCACAAAATAAACATATGTCATTCATAATAACCCAACGAATAAAATGGGTTTCATAAACATCATCCCATCATCACATAATCCATATAAAAGTAATGGATATCATTTCATAATAATAAAAGTAAAACTATGTAAATCATAGAGACATTATTCTTTAAACATACACATATTAAATAATGTCATCTTAGATGGAAAAATGGTTTTGATAAAACACTTGAAATGAATTCTTGAGGAAAATATTCTTTCTTTTTCAAAATCAATTTCTTTTCACAAAACATCATGCAATTTTAAAAGAAATAGATTTTATTGGAAATAGTCCTGAAATATTTTGGAGGAAGATTCATGAAAATAAGGCTTTATAAAACCGTAAAAATCCTTTCACGCCGTATAAGTTAAAAATAACATTCTCCTCGTACTTTTGTCGTAAAAGTCGAAAAGTACCTCGTATGGTAAAAAAAAGATTCCTTAAATACCATGTAGTAAATGTCAAGAATGGTTATAAATGACTTTAAACATACATGAAAACACTTTTATAAAACATGGACATGGATGATAGAAATAACCCCAGTAAATACCTACGAATAAGCAATCTCCGATAAAAATGAGATTTGAAAAATTATCCCTTACCTTAGGTCCGATATGCTTCATACGTATCCAAACCTCATGTATAATGATTTAAATAATGTCAATGACTTATTAAATAATAATATTCATTGTTATGATATCATATATGTTCCACTTATGACTTTATATTACCCGTTCTTTTGTAAATTCCATGTTTAAGAGCGTTTTGGGTAAAATCGTTTCATTTGTCGTATGTGTTTTGACTTGTAATTATTCATATGATTACTTAGATCATGATAACTTAATTCCATAATATATAAAATTATTTATATATAATATATATTCATAATATACATATATATAATAGATCAATAAATGGAAATAAAAACATCGTTCCTGGAGACGGTAGACCGTACGTACACATGAACGTTGTTTTCGTTTCCTTGTTGAATTGAATGGAATTAATTGGATGACATACATATATATATATATAAATAAATCCATTATAATTAATATGTCATATATTTCATGATTACTTATTATATATACTTTGTAATCATTCATGAATGGTTAATCATTGAGAATTAATCTCATCACGTCGTGGAGACGGTAGTTCGTACGTACGCACGAGCGATGATATCATTCCCATAATTATTGAATTGAATTGGAGTGGATGATACAACATATCAGAATTAGTATGATGATATAATAACTATTTATAGTTATTCTTTACACCATTATACCCATCCAAGTAAGGTGGTGTTGGAAAAACAGATTACACCACGGCATGGAGACAGTATTCCGTACGTACACACGCGCGGTGATTTCATTTTCCGTAGGATGGATAGAAGGTGAAATGGGGTTGTTTCATATTTATAATAACATATCGGTATATTAGTGATACTTATGTTATTAATTTATAATGAAACAACTAAATAAGAATAATTTGAAGAAGAAATAAGCATGAAAGGATCGGTAGAAGAGATTACCTCTTCTTCGACGCACCTCCTTTGAACTTCTTCTTAGGGCACTAGGGTTGGTCTTTTGAGAAGGACAGTACCTCTATAAGGTTTCTAGGGTAGTGGGGAAGTGAAATGGTCAGAGTTTGGCTGAGCTTCAAGGCTCAAAATGGTGTGATGAAGAGAGGGAGGAGGTTCCCTTTTATAAGGGATGAGAGGGGCACCTTTGGAATCCTCAAAAATATTAGTTTAATTTAAATTCAAACCCCACATAAAAACCTCCAAAAATGACTCAATTAGAATATTAGATGAGATATTGTTGTAATATCATCAACCAATAAAATTTATACATGTATTAAGCTTATTTTAAACCTTATCATTTTGATTTATCCTTATTTAATCTATTTAAGTTTATTTGTGGTAATAAAATTATAAATTATAAATGGTTATAAATAATCACTTATGTGTTGTTAATATTCCATAATTGGATAATTTATGAAATTTAAGACTATATAAATTTAAATTTATAATTTTTAACTATTTTTTTGATTTTTAAACAATTTAATAATATGTTATTTTTATAAAATAACAAAAGTGTCAATTTTGACACTATTCATTTATTTGAATTTAAATAAAATCTGCACAGAGGATATATTCAAACTAAAATATTTAATAGATTTATAACATGACATATGTATCTAGAAAATTATTAGAGAACATTAAATAGTTCATATAATATTTATTTTAATATTTTTAAAACCATTTATTTGATATTTCTCTTAATAAAATAATTTCAACATCACTCTTATGTCACCTTTAATGATAATTATTTAATCCCTAAAAATTCTAAATAAATTCATATGATATAGATAATTTTATTAGTTTTCTGGAGACTATTTATATCCGATGTTTCATGATGTGTATCACTAAACTAATATTATTATACTTATAAGATTTAAGAAATTGACATGTTGTCACTTTCATTGGTTTTAATAATAATTAAATTATTTTCATGGAAAAAAGTCCATTAAATGAATATAATCTGACCCATAGGTGATATGGGTCTACTTTTAGTCATCCAATAAGATTTTTACATGTGTTAGGGTAATTTTATAATCTTATATTTACCCTTAATTACATGATTTACCTTTAACTATGGTAAATAAAATTTACCGTGGTTACTATTGATATTGCTCAAAAATAAAAAGTAGCATATTAACATAATTTGGACCCACTGATTCCAAATATGGAATCAAATTTTCAAAATTCAAAACACATAAGTTGCAGTAATTAATTTAAAATTAATCCTGTTGTTAAGAAAACGGGTTTTAGAAGTTAAAACATTGCCAAAGATTGAAATGTTTTTAGCTATGAATTCAATGTGAAATTAAAGCTAATGACATGAATTATATTAAATGGTAAAAATATATTCTATTTATAATTTAAAACCATTAAATATTATAATTTAACCATATTAATTATCTCAATGAAAAAAGTTGTTTTTAATTACAAATTAGCATATTTTTACTATTCAACAAAATCTGAAAGTTATCACAAAATTATCGAAAATTTATCCAAAGTAAATTTGTATATCCTTATTCAAAATTGGAAGTTTATTTTGTAAAATAGTACTTATAAACATGTCAAAAACTAGATTTAATGTGGGTGCGCCATCAAAAGGTGGAAAACTGCATTTTTTGAAAAATACTTATTTTACCTGAATAATTTATTTTGGTCTCATACCATGTTCTAGAAAATGTGTAAGATGAATAATAATGTTACAAAATTAAAAATTTAGTTAATACTATTCATAATGGCTAGTTCGTGATAATATAATAACCATATATCGTTGTTTAGTGAAACCCAGTATTGCGTAAAACACACGCTATCGAGGAAGGTCCTGATTGCATGTAATGCAAGCCAAATCTGGGTTGCGTGTAGTGCAAGACTCCTTCGTTGTTGCGTATAAAAAAATACAACCATATTTCATTTATACATTTAATATATATATATATATATATATATATATATATATATTCATACACACTCAATGTTGTGTAGAATAACAACTATCAAACAAACTTGAAATTGTGTGTAACCCGATCCAAGAATAATATTGCATATACTTCAAGATAATACAGTATAGCATATAGAACAAGATAATATTGTTGTAGCATAAAACACATGACAGAAAATAAATTAAAAATAATACTTATCAAAAAATATCTGGTTGTTACATAAATCCCGAGACTAGGTCCTTGGTAATCCTGGCATCCAAATTTTGACTTCAACTTATATTCTAAAGGTAACATGTTTTCCTCTGCAATCTTCAATATTTATTGATAATTCAACTAAATATGACAGTTTTTTAGTAAAAGACTATATTCTTAGAAAAATAGGTTTCTCTCTATCTATAACATTACAAAGAACAACTTTTCAAACTCCAGTCGAGTTCCATGAATAAAAACATCATCTATATAGATTCATTTCATATTTCTCTGTTGTACTCATGTTGAAAATATTTTGTGGGTAATTATACCATCTTCTAAAACCTCAAAATCCAACTTATTGTTGTCCTTTCCCTGCTAAACAAAATCATTTATTATTATTACATGAATCCATATATCCAAAAAATTCTACAACAACAAAACCCTAAAACTAATCATGAATTCAATAAAATGATATTTCTTTTGAATCATTGACATATTAGATGATTGAATTCATAGGTTCTCAGTGACCCTTTACTCTAGGAAACCATTTTCTCTTTCATAAAGGAATCAAATATTCAGTTCTATTTCCTTAGTGATTTATTATAACCATAAAGGATTCATTTCAATATACACACCAGGCCCTCGTTATCTTTTTCTATGAAACCCATTAGCTACTTTATAATGATTCATCATCCAAATATATATGAAGTATTTACTTATTTACATCTATATATTAATGATTTTGATTTCAAATGAAACCATAATCAAAATTGTATACATGGTTGTGTGTTTAACAATGGGTGATAAAATTTTCGATAAATCCACTCTTTCCTTATGTTAAATCCTATTCATAAAAATCCTATCCAAGTTTGTTTTTATACATCATTATTTTTTGTTAATTTTGAAAACATATTTGTTCTACATCACCTTCTTCCCATGTGGTTATCCCATTAGCTCCCGGGTTTTGTTTAAATGCATAGAATCCATTTTATCATTCAAATATAGCTCACACTTTCTAAAATATTCTACACTTTCAACTTCTTATATACTATAATGATATATTTCATCCTTAATAAACAAGTAGTGAAAATCAATTTCAATTCATTTAATTGGTTATTTAATTTGGTATACCTTCGATATTTGACTTGTAGTTCTACGATTTACTAAACGGCTTCTTCTAGAATTTATAATTATTAATATTTTATCTGAGATACCATAGTTTAATTCATTTTGATACATCCCATAACCCTATTTATTTGTTTAAATATTCCATTCTTTCGTAACATTATAGAACATCTGAACTATTTTAACTTTTGTTGAGTTTAACTTGGATTTGGTATGTTGATTTTTATCTCTCAACTCTATCTCCCAGATAGTTTTTTCTTTCTAAAAGTCCTTATCATTAAATATAGAATTATAGATTCTAATTATATTCTAATTATCATTATTAAAATGTCAAAATCTTATTTTCCATTTACCCCACAAAGAAACATGCAGTTGTTTTTTCATCACAGTTTTATTCAATCTTTTAATCAGTATTTATGTAGGTGAGACTTTTAAAAAAGTTTAGTTAGGAAAATTATAATGGTTTTTTTGACAATATTCATTGCATAATATCCTACTACAATGATGTAAATATAATTTAATTCATAAGATAAGATTTAAAATATATTTCTAATATCCAAATCTCCATGGGATTTTCAGAATATGGTGTCATGCTCTAAGAATTTTTAATTAGTATTTGGCGCATCCTCTCAATTGGCATATTTTATTTTGGTGTTTCAAGAATATTATTTTATAAAAATAATAATTTTATCCAAAAGATCCTTCATAATCCCCTAATATCATAACATCCAATATCATTGTACCTTTTACACTTAAGCATTTTTATGGTAACTTTTTCTAGTATGGCCCTCTATTGAAAAAACATGACAGACAACATTGATTTATTATTAAGAAAGTAAACCCATAATTTAATTGTGTAATTATCAATGAATATAACAATGTAAAATGACCCACTATGGTAATATAATAGAAAATTCATTCAAATGTATTTATACACAATATCTAAATTTTGAAACATAGGTTTCATTCTATTTGTGATAAATGACATAATTATCTTCTTTAAAAGTATAAAAATATCATAATATTTTATTTCACTATGAATGAGCTTTAGTAAAACATAAAATAATTATACATTCATATTATTGTTGAGAGGAGAAACCAGGAATCATAATGACTATTTGATTCATAAAATAGACTTAGAATGCACAGTGTACCCTATATTTTTTTTTTCTAAGGACATCAATGTACATTGTAATAAATAGTAAAAAAAATTACAGAATAGGTAGTTTTTCCAGTAACCACATCCTCTAATTATTTTTTTCTAGGACAAGATGAGTCCACTTAATCACTAATAAAAATTTGGTGCATATTTCAAAAAAGGATAAATAATGAGAAACATGATTTATATCGATCGAAAAAATAACCAACATCCAAGTGAGAAAACCAAAAACATATTTCATTTTAGAATCTAAATGTCATTAAAAAACTTATTCACTTACTTTAAACATTAAAATAGTATTGGAATGTTTAATTAGAAACATCCTCTATTTATAATAATAATCATATATTTTTTGATAAAAATAAAATATAGGCCACCAAATATCCTTATAGAGGTCTATGTTTGGTTAAACAATTATAAAGACTACCAAAATCCATAGTTAACCTCCAATTGACCTGAGAAACTATAGATATATAGTTCAACCATCATTTGGAAGTAACAACATCCTAACTCCCTGAAAACAATTGATGTATTGAGTCACCTACATAGATGAAATACATCTATGATAACTCCATCCAATGGTCCCCATATGATCATCACTATCTGATAAAACTGAAGACCCATCACCAGATTATGCTGATCAGTTATCAATTTCTAATGAATCCTTTTAATGGAATCTTTTCCATTGAAAACCTTCTGGCCCATCTACTCTAATACAGATCAACTAGAAAACATCCATCTATCCTATCTAATGGTCATGGAATAATTCAATCTTTATAGAAAACATACATATATCATATCTAATGGTCTTAGTTATCCAATGAGGGTTTTTAATGACTTTTATGTTCTAAAATTAAACATGTTTTTGGTTTTCACCCATGGATGTTGGTTATTTTTTCAATCCACATAAATCATGTTTTTCATTATTTTTTCTTTTTTTGAAGTATGTGTAAAAAATGATATTAGTGACTAAGTGGAATCATCTTGTTCTTAAAAAAAATAATTAGAGGATATGGTTACTGAAAAAACTATCTATCCAATAACATTAATAATATTTCTTACTAGGTAAGTTGATGTCCTTAGAAAAAATAGTGTACATTGTACATTCCTAGTCAATTTGTGGGATCAAATTGACATTATGCTTCCTGGGTTCTCCTCTAAAAAAATGCCTTCAATGAAAAAAGGTTATCATAACATCTATTGACTCCACGTGTATAAAATTATACAAAACAATCCTTAGCAATATTTGAATGATCGTGTTCTTTAAAACTGGTGAGAAAATTTAAAAAACATTGATCCATTACTTTTACTAAAATCCCTTCACCACCACCCATTCATTGTACCTATTACTTCTATAGTCTTCCTGTTTCAATTAAATACCCCATTTTTTTTTAATATCTCTATTTTATAGTAGTTCAACTAACTCATAAGTGTTATTGATATTTATGTAACTCATTTAAACTTCCATGTATGAATAAAATAATTTAGAGGATTTGAGATTAACATCCACTTATAAACTATCAAATTCCCCTATATTCATTACAAGTAATAAAATTTATTAGTTCTAAACCACTGGATAGGTTATCTAATATGAATGGATCTCCTCGGAAAAACCTCAAGATTTTCTGTTCGAACCACTATATTGTTTTGTCATATTTATGATATTTTCCTATTCAGTAGAGGTTTATTCAGTCATTCTATATCCAGTGGATTTATATTCAATTATTTTATTTATTTTGGATTTAATATATCAGCATTAGTCATAGATGTTTTTATTTAATGTTAGAGACTACAGTTTTGTTTGATAAGCACTATCTGATTACCCTAAACCTCAATAGTAAATATTACCTCTACATAGTTCTCATCAACATTTAAATATTTTCAAATAAGATATTCATTGAAAAAACATCAAGGATTCATGTGATTTTTTTATTTTCATAACCCCATTGAAATTACCAACTTTCACATCACCATAAGAAAATAGAAAACACAATCGGAATTTCACCTCTAACTTCTCTCTATCATTAGCATCATTATGAATTATAAAAACATTAATATTTATTGATGTTTTTCACCTTTTGACTCTTACTAGAAAAATTTATTTTTTATGTTCATATCTGATAGATGAAGTAGGATTTGTATTTACTAAATAGAATGTTGTATTTATATCTACTATCAATATTCCCATATTCATTCCATATTGTTTCCTCACAATCCATTATTTAAACATTAGAGCCACATTCATCCTTTATTATACTCTATTTTTTCAATGTATTCCCTAGAAAAATATTTTCATGGATGATTCTTTTAATTAAATTTTTTTTATGAAAGTTATGTTTGGATTATTCCCCACAATTGTTTTTATTAGAGAGATTTCATTTTTGGTTCACACTATTTCTTGGAAAAAAATAACAATTTAATAAGAGAATAAAATACATAAGATTTTACCCTTAGTAATTAGACCTAGAAATTTTGAGTAACATTGTAAACGGAGGATATACATTATAGTGATACTACATTTGAATGGAAATCTGCTCGTCCCAAGAAATATGAATGAAGAAGCCCTACCTTTTGATTATATTGTTTTATATTATCCATATTAAAGGAAATTATTTTCAGTTTTCATAAGATACAATTTTTATATATTCTGTGATCAATGAGGTTTTGTTTTAGAAATCCTTTCACCAGTATAGATTTCAAATTCTTCTCAGTCTGTTGACCAAACCTACAATGCCACTTTTCTAGATTGTTCAATAATGTCATTCTGATTTCTGCAACTTCATCACTTCATTTCATTAATTAAAATTTTCCATTATTTAATCATTTTGAAAAAACATGGACCCCTTTTTCATATTCCAAAATCCATTCAAAAAATTTATTCAATAACATACATCATTAATTTTTCAAACTTATATATGATTCTTCTGGAAATGTAGAATGTGACTAACAAATTTTGGTCTAAAGACACTTTTAGTTATCATTGGAATGCCAATTTCACCTTTTTAAAAAATATCTAGAGCTCCATAATCCTCTTGATGTTATCTTCCCTAGATTATTTGTATATAATCAACTATAAACCCACACTGACCAGTTGAATGAAAATATTCCCTTGATTTATTAACTCATGGGGCATTTGGAATTGTCACACCTAGTATCACATAGAACCCTCCATCCAATGTACTAGAAGACTTTTCTTTTTGATTGTTCAATCCTTGATATGATTCATATAATATTTCTTTATATTAAAATTAGTCCCATAAATCCAACATTCAAGTTCAAAACTAGTAGGGTTTTCCAAAAATTATTCTCTAAGAATTATATAATAAGGAATTATTCTTCTAATTGGCCATTTTATTAGGATACCTTCCATATCTGGCGGTATTGTGATCACTTCTAGAAGGATATGAAACTTCTATCCACCTAAACTCCACACTCATGTTCATATTTTTAATGTAATGAAACATAATAACATCATTCACATTGGATTTTCTCATCCATATCATCATGGAATCCCAAATCTCTCTAAGTGTGAAAGAAATAATCAAATCCCATAAATTATTTATCGACATATCCTTCATTGATATGAGATTGCCCAGGATCGTATTGAAGAAATTCAAATGATCACATACAAGTCATTCATTTGGTAACCACATGATATAATATATTCACATCATAAAAACATTTTGAAGATTAGATAGATTTTTTCATCTCTAATGCTGAACAAAAAAATATAATCTAGATACATAGTGATCATGGGAAAACCATTCTTTTAAAACTACTATGCTACCATTTTTTACTTTGGTTTAGTGAATTTACTAGATAGAGGAGGATCAAGATATTTTTCTATCAAAATATATTATTGTTTCATTCTTAAAAATGAAATGTATATTCAATAAAACTAATCTATACAAACATTCCCTTCTAATAAAGTCATTATTTTGATTATAGTAAAACAAACTGAAATCAACATAAACCGAAAGTAAAGGGTATATGTAACATGAATGTTATTATTAGTGTAGAATAAAACTTTTAATATCACTTAATGAGAGGGGAACCATGATAGAAAATAGTCCATTTGATCTAACAGATGGACATGAAATCACTACTTATGCTGTATAAATGTCTGTATGTTTGCATCACCCTTCATAGTAATAAGTCTTTATAATGTTACATCCATGAGAGACACCCAAAAACATATATGATTTTAGGATGTATGAAAAATATAAAAAACCATCACTACATTTATCTACACATTAAATAGTATCAAAAAGATTAGTTAGAAACTATAATAATGAATCATAAGAATCATATATCTCATATTCACACTAGATATGGTCCAACACACCTGTAACATCCCAGATATTTTTAAAGGTATGAAATTTATGTTTTTTTAATTAATTTTTTTCGACATAATAATGACGTACACAATATTACAAGAGGTTATGGTGGTGTCTTTCTCTCATTCAGAGCCTGGAGCCCCAAACTTTGAATAGGAATCGGGGGCTGCAAGATTAAGAGAAAATGTGTGACATGAGGTAGTGGGGTGATGATGGATTCACTATTTATATGAAACTATGTATACCAATGCACATTCTTGTGTGGTAATAGAATCCTCTTTGACAATGTCCATTCGCATAGTTACTGCACATTTTATTGAACTGTGTGGCCTGATTGTGTGCCCCTACCAGTATGGGTGAAATTTCAGATTCAATTTTAATGACATGTTTTCAAACCCCCCCCCCCACCCCTATTTCCCTGACATCTTATTCAGTGTGTCTCTCTACCTCCCTCCCTCATGAATCTCCTAAATTCCTCCTCCATATGGTTTTTGATATCTCCATTGTTCGTTATCCAAATCACAAAGAAATGAAAATATTGATGTGTTCTCTACACTTCTATTTATCATATTTCTCTTTTAATCAGTTATATGTTGCGCAATTTTGGTGTGACCGATTTTCCATATTTTTAGGGATTTGGATAATTTCATCATTTTTCCTTTTTCTTTATTGATTCAAGGTTGAACAACATATTAGTGGAGCACTACTACACAAAGGTAGTTGGTCTAGGACTGTCATACTTGTTTTGTTTCTTTATAATGGGTGATCCTCTATGTTTCATGCTACACCCTTCCAGCGACACCTTTAACATGTTAATTAAATTAAATAAAACTTGTTTCAATGTCTAGAATGAACTTAGTGAGTGAAAAATCACAACTATAGGTGATCACCATGATCTAAACCACATAATTGGGTGTGTTTCCCTCAAAGTGGCCTATTTCCCTAATCATAAATGGAAATACAACTCACTTCATTTAATGAACATTTAATGAAGGATTTAATGTAATGAATTTAATTCAGATAAATCTTAGGCAATGATTTATTCTTTTGTGTTGAATTACTTATGTGTTATGTTTCATTGTTCTTGGTTGTATGCTTATGTCTTATACCTTGTTATTTATGCCTTGTTCCATACCAACATTTGATGCTTTGTTCTTATTTTCATATTTCTTATTCCATAGTATATTGGATTTATTTTTATATCTTGAATTTATTTTTTAGAATGTGGTACTAGATTAATTATTGAGGGAATTTTATTTTTTTTCTTATGCCTTATCTTCTTGCAAGATGGAAGAGAACAAGGATCCCGACTTAAGGATGTTGTGGAATGACTCACCTTGATTGGTATGGAACTTCTTGAGGAACCGTTGGTGAAGATTTTTTTACCTAGGATGATATATTCAAGATGATTTATTTTTACTTTAAGGTAACATCGGTACCCTATGGTAGAAACTATGTATGGTCCCATTTGCAAGATAGAAATATCATTCCATAGGTGATACTCGGTCCCCTATGTGAGATTCATGGTATGGAATTAGGGTTTACCATGCCATGAGTGATACAAGGGGAACCACTATAGATTTGATTAGATATAATTTGTTTTATTTTTTATATCATAGGCTCCAATAGTGACCCTCCAAATTTGATTTAAATCGACTTGTATGGGACCAATATACAAAATTGGAATTGATTTATTTCCTTGCATATGTTTTATGTGTTGTATCTAATTTATATTATGGTCATGCATGAATGATATTCCATGTACATGAAAGATAAGTCAAATAAAAATATTAGGATTGGTTTTCACTTGTTATGTAATTTGTGATAACCCATATACATACACTATTACTTCTACAAGATCCATATCCTCGATAATTCTGATTTTGACTAAGTAGGTGGTATCGGTCAGGTTCACATTCAAGAACATTTACTGAGGTATTTATTTTATTATTAATTCATTGCATTTACATTTTTTATGCCATATTTATCATTCTTTTTTCAGGAACTCAATTTATTTAGAAATTGATTGTGGTGGCCCACTGGGATTGTCTCTTCCACCCTACATGGGATACCTTTGGGACCCAAACAGACTTCATAATTACATGTATAGAAAATTGGAATAAGTCGTCTTCAGATTCTATATTTGTTTCCCTAGGATTGATTATAGAATAAATAGACCGAGCCTATGCTCATTATGCTAGAATTAGTTGATTTAGGTTTTTTTTTATTTTTGTAAGCATATGGTATATTCTTGTATCTCATAATTTACCCTGCTCACATTTTGTATACAGACATAACACATCATGATCATCATTATCGTAAGTATATATTATTTATTCAGATTCATTTGGATATTATTTATCTATTAGGATTTTTTATTTATTTATTTTGGTTCTACTACTATCTATTAGTTTCGACTATTCCCGCTACTACATGTTACTAGTCTGATCTTAGAGTGTCTTATTTAACAATTTCCTAATTATAATTTATATTGATATGATATACTATGATCAAATTGGTAATAATATCCCAAAAGACACACCCAATACCCTTGATTCTAGTTAAAAACCTCATGAATTCAAGTATGCATGCAAGATGTCTTATGGCCCACCATATCAGGGCACTATTGAGTAAAAATGGGCGCGGGATGAGAAAAAGTGGTATCAGATCACTTTTTTATTTTATAATATATTATTTAATTTTGGACTGGGGAATAGGATATAGGAATTTGGTAATGAGTTTGAGTATGAGATTAGATGGCCCACTTAGAGCGGAAACCCAAATTACTTAGGATGGGTAAATGATGTTATTTCTTGAACTGTTAAGATTTCATGGATTTAACTATTGGGTGATGCACATGTGTTGTGATATTGTTGTTATTGGAAAAAATTATCAATAGAAAGGGTGGCTATACATATCTCTATTATACTAGGTTGTTTCAAAGAATGCCTCATACTAGGAACCATAGGACATAGATTTCATACATTATTCTAGCCAAAGTTTACTTTTAGCATGCATTTCTAGTATAAAATGTTCTTTTTGTTCTGCATTGTTTTGTATTCCATGTATTGCTTTAATTATTATATCTGAAATTTTATGGACATTCTATATAGGACTGAGAAACCTTAATTGACACTTAATGTGCCTACCTTATCCAAAAAGTGTTTTCCTGCATAGGATAAAGCCAAAAACATAAGTTTCCAATTATGGAATGTTTAACAATGGAATATTTATAGCATGGGATGGAACATGTTATGTTTAGGATTAATTGGATTCCTAATTTCAATTTATAAGGTGTATGGTCCCTTTTGGGTTGGAAATATTGATCCTGCATTTTCATCCAATTAAATGGTTTTTAAATACATAATGTAATTTAAAAATTTAAAATTTAAATGATACATAAAATGAAATGGACACTATATGTGTAATATGAGACCTTGACCCTGATTGGACCTAGTAATGGGTAGTTGTTAACTTCTCTTATGGTACTTATATGTTCTTTTTCTTCTTACCTAGACATGTATCTATTAGTTGGATGAGGTTTATTCCATATTATAAGAAATCATTTTACATATCCATTCAAAACTATTTTCCCTATCTTTAGGAAATTATATATAAGTTTTGTGCATATAGATTTTAGATCTATGCAATCATTGCATCCTTGTTTTAAACACCAAGATCGGGGTGATGAGAAAACTCTAGAGGTGGTGGGCCTTGAGACACCCATAGTACATATTGTAGTTACACCTAAGGTAGATTCTATATGTATTCCACTTGGTGACAATGCTTAGCTATTTGATATATTTTTGAGGTTCATGTAGTCTATTCATGTTGCCTCCCAGCCTGTCCATATTATGTCAGAGTTCACCTTGAATTTTCAATAGCAACATCATCCCATATTCTCGGGGGATGGAGGTCCTCAGTCTACTGAGTCATAGTATGAATATAGGTTGTCAATACATGACCAACTAGATATTCCCCTATAGTATATGTCTATGATCTCTACATTCATGTTATGTTATTTCTTCAACTATTCATGGGACATCATATATTTTTATGGGAATCATCGGGGTATGGTATGTCCAAACTTCAAGAAAACATTTTATGATCACTTATTCCTAAAATATCTATGAGAAGACAATTATATGGAGTTTATGAATCTCCGGTAGGGCACTATGATGGATCCTAAGTATTCTTCTCACATCACTATGATCCAATGTATCACTCCTTTGACCAGTGATGAGTTGAAGACTACAGGGAGTTTTGAGGACGGTATTGTATACATTGTTATCTCACAGTTGATTGTATTATATTATAATATTGTTACATATATAATGAAACATCCCCTAATTATTAAATTAATTCTTTTAGAATCATCCAATGTGGTCTAGGGTGGTTTAGTTTTTATGTAAGGTGATTGTTCATCTGATAGAAGGAATTTCCATTTTTAGGGTGCATGTGAGGGAGGTTCCATCTTGGATACATGAAACAAAACTCATGTGACATGTGACTAGTGTAGTAGGATAGGCCATAATAAGCCTCATGGATTGAAGATCCCAATTGTGTAACTAGATTGTGGTAGGATAGGTCTCCTTCACATGTTCTGTTGGTCTTTTCCTATAGCCTCTAGTGAATGAGGATCGGTACAAACACCTCTTCAAGTATTGAGTTAGTGAATCAATGTCAAGATGAGAGTTGTTCTACTATTGGCTGAATAGAATAAAGTGGTAGTGTTCGTAGGAAATGTATTCAGGCTACCAAGGTTTAGCATCAGTAGAGTGTACCAGCATAGTCTAGTTAGGCGGAACCTCAAGCCTGTGTTTCAGGCGGTATCTATGTAGTGTATTCTATGACTAAGGAGTAGAGTCTATCTCTTTCTATAGTTATAGGAACTATTCTAGTAGACTCTAAATTAATTTATTCTCTTCTTGATACATGTTCATTATAATATTGTATATCTGCTATAGCTGTGGAATGTCTGATCCTTTCAATTGTGTACATTTATGGAATTATGTCTCTTGACACACCATTAAGGAAAGATCATAGGGAATATTCCAGGGCCAATATTTCCACCTTGAGATATATGGGAATCATTTATTATTGAATTTATTCCTCATCGAGATGAAAATCATCGATTTCATTCATGTTGTGGACTCAGTTGTGCATTATCCTAAACAAGTGGATTTCTATTGCTAGAGAGTTTCATTCAAATAACCCAATGGTAGCATGTAAATTTATAAGTTTGAGTGTGATATCCATGAATGCTGAGCTTGACACAAGTATATCATGCTAGATTTAGTGAAAAATCAGCCGGTGGTTCTCTTTCTGAGCGATCAGGGAATACATATTTTTGAAATCCCTCCCATGTTAGATCATTTCATAGACATATTCCTAGAATATATCTATAGTTAAACTTCTAATAGAGTGGTTTAGATTATAGTCAAGATAATTATATGTGTGAAATCAATGTTCATTACTCCTTATTCGATTACACCTACATATCTCTAAGTACTAAGAAAGCATATTGATGATCTAGTGCTAAAGGGTTTTATATAAACTAGGACATCATCATGGGTTTCACCAGTACTTTTCAAAAATATGATATATAGAGAACAATGATTGTTTATGGATTAACACCAAATGAACTAGATTATGGTAAAGAAATTATATCCACATCCTCATCTAGGGGACCTCATCGACCATCTCTAAGTAGAAAAAGTTTTATTTAATATTTAACTTCTTTTGAAAAATCATAACATTCATATGAGATCATCATATATACCACAAAAAATGTTTCAAAGAAGTTACAACATGTCGGTGTATCTAGTTATGTTGTTCGTCTTGAAACAAATACCAATTTTTTCCATGGATATAATTAATTAGGTTTTCACAAATATATTTATTCCATTATGGTAGTCTTCAAAGAAAATATCTTAGTTTAATCTTTCAAAACAAATTTCCCTACCAATCATCATGAGATAATGCTAAATACAATGAGAGAAAACCATATTTGCACAAATAATAGAAAATTTTACATTATAATTATTCTGCATCACTTATTAGGTCATATCATATCTATGGTGGGAGTATTTTTTGACCCATAGAAGGTTAGCACCATGGTTTTATGAGATTATCCTAAGAATGTGTTTGAAATATGTAGTTTCTTAGGGATTTCTAGATATTATAGGTGATTAATTAAAGATATATCATGCATGGAAGTAGTGTTTACATGGTTGAATAAGAATGTGGTAAAATGATATTGAAATATAGATTGTGAGATATCTTTTTAGTATTTAATTGGAAGACTAATATCATCATTGATACTGATATTAATTAGATGAAAGAGGCAATACTATTTTCTGTGATTCTTCAGGGGTCAGGATATGTGCAGTTCTAATACAGGGTGATTAGGTCATGACATATGGGTCTCACCAATTGAGGCTACACGAGCATAACTATCCTGTGAATGACCTCAATATAGTACATGTGGTTCATTATCAATGTTATTGGAGGAATTATCTATTGGGATATAAATTCATTGTTTACACAGATCAAAAAAGCATCAAATAATTCTTCACCTAGAAAGACATGAATTTGAGGCAGTTTCAGTGGGTTGAATATCTTTATTAGATCGATTTTGAGCTTTCTTATAAACTCAGAAAGCCTAATACTGTAACTAATTTCTCTATAAGGAAGAAACATATTCAATCTACGAAGGAAGCCAACAATGAATGGATGTTTATGGATTTATTTTCTGAGATACACTTATAGGATTAGTAACACTATAGGAAAATTTTATTAGCAGATCTAACAGTGAAACCCTCCCTTTTGGATTGGGTCTTAATGGGGAACCTATCTGATTCTAAGGGCCTCATCTGGGGGGAGAGTGTCTTTGGTGTGAAAACACCATTTGGTTTTGTTTCTCACAATAATGGAACCCTACTCTTCACTTGGATTGTGAGGGTTCCTTTAGATATGATGGAATATTTGATAATAAAATCACATGTCTCTTTTTTGGAAGTCCATCCTCAGCTTACCAAGAAGGTCAATTATATAGATCATCATTTTTAATAGTTTGGTATAAAGGTGTTGTTTGTAGGCTTCATCACTCGGTGCGCCACCTATCATCAGGTGAAGGAAGAGCACGAATGGTCTTCGTGACTTGAACAACCTCTCTCTAATATAGAGTGGAAATAGAATTTTCTCACCATGGATATTGTGATGGGATTTTGAAGATCCCCTTGATACAGTGATGCAGTATGGGTGATCATAGATATGTTGACCCAGGTTACACACTTCAGACCTATTCGAGATACTTTATATACTTATAATCTAGTATGAATTTACATTTGGAAAATAATGCTACTTCATGGAGTACCATTTCCTACTATTTTAGATGTAGATTCCTTATTTACATCACAGTTCTAGAAAGGGTTACCAGTGTATCTGGGTCTAATGGTTCTCTTATGTACATCATATCACCCTCAAACTAATTTTTAGTCTGAGCAGATGATACAAGTATTAGAGGATATACATTGTTCATGTATCTTTCATTTCAGAGGTTTATAAAATAGCACATATCTCTGGTTGAGTTTTCCTACAATAAAACTTTTCAAGAAATAATATTGACATAATCTAATGAGGACATTTATGGTAGGTCATATCATTCACCTTTGTGATGGTTATATATATTACATTCAATGATACTGGGTCCTCATCTCATTCAGTAGAGTTTAGAGAAATTATATCTAATTTTAAAGCATATGGCTCTAGCTCAGTCTAGGAAGAAGTCTAATATTGATCGTTGTTGTAGAGAAATGGAGTTTGAGGTTGTACATCGGGACTTTCTATGTGTATCACATAGTTTGGGTAACAAAGGAATTTCGATAAATTGAATTTTATCACACCTGTATATCAGGCCTTTTGATGTAGATATAAGATTCATGTCGTTAGCCTATTAGTTTATTTTACCACATATGAATCATGCCATGCATGACATATTCCATGTATCAATACTCTGGAAATATCATGATGAACCATCACAATAATTTGACGTTGTGGATTCTGAGGATGAGGTTGAAGCGTCATTCATGGAGAATCTAATACATATCATTGAATGGAGCATGAAGTCTCTCTAAGGTAGGCCATTTACTCTAGATCAGGTCCAATGGTAGCACATAAGAATTATTCACGGTACCTGGGAGTGGGAAGCTGATATATGTGCATAGTGGCTGGAACATTTCATAGATGATATCATACCACCCTCAGATTGGAAACTCAGAAATTATTTGAATTAAGGTGGGGAGTTTGTAACATCCCGGATTTTCTAAATGGTATGAACCATTATTATTTGGTATTAAATGCTTCATTTTTCCCTAATAATGATTCTAAAGGCTTTCAAGGAGGTTATGGGGGTGTTTGGGGCTCGTTCGGATCCCAGATCCCTAAATATCGAACAGAAAGACAAGGCCACATGGTTAAGAGATATCATGCATCACAACCTCTATAGTTCCCATAAACCATTCTCCATGAGGTAGTGGTGTGTTTTGGGCCTCACTATTTTTTTTTTGAAACGACAAGACCCAAGGCACAAAACCATGTAGTTTTTCACACATCTTGGACATAGGTCATTTTCAAGGTTGTTTCACGGTTTGGCCAACCATGCGGCCAAACAGTGGGTCCCTTCATGTCTGAGGCTTTGTTTTTGTTTTTTCTATAATGAAATTCTTTCTAAACACCCATCTTTTAATCCCTTCTACTCTAGTAGGTCTATCCTCCTCCAACTTACATGAGGATCCTCTAATCCTCCTCCATATGGTTTTTTATATCTCCTCTATTTGGTATCAAAATTGGTCACTATGATAGGAAAAACAAAGCTCTATGTAAGATTTGAAGTCCTATTTCATTATTTTCCCCTTACTTCCATCCTATATTCTACTATTTAGCTATGGCCTATTTTCCCCCATTTTCAAGGCATATGATTTTTTCATTATTTCCACTATTCTAGTTTGATTCAAACATCCTAAATTGATGATTGGTGGGTTACTACACTATGGTACATTGTCTAGGTCTATTGTAATTTATTTGTCATTTTATAATGGGTTCTCAATTTTACTGTGCACCATAACCTTCTAGAGATACCACTAACTTGTTAATTATATAAAATTAAATGTGTCTCCAAGTTCGGAATGATAGCAGGGAGTATAGAATTACCAAAATAGGCGATCTAATTAATCTAAGCCACCGAAATGGATGTTTTTCACTCTTAGTGGCCAATTTCCATTATAAAAAATTTTTACACACCACTTTAGGTATAATTCACTTTTAATGAAGAGGTTATTGTAATAACTTGAATTGAGATAAATTGAAAACCCTGATTTTGTCCATTTATTTGAATTCCTTATGTGTTATATATTATTTTTCTTTCTTATATGCTTATATATTATACCATGTTCCCTATGACTTGTGATTTATTTACATTTGATGTCATGTAGTTATTTCCTTATTTCCTATTACATAGTTTCTTGGATTGAATTTTATAAATTAGATAACTTGTTTAGAACATGATATTAGAATGCATATTGATGACATGTAATTGTGGTTTTTATTACTTCCCTACATGCAGGCTGAGAGAGAACACAATTCATGAAAAAGGATGTTGTGGATGGACTCACCGTGCTTGGATTGGTAATATTTGATGAACCTAGGGTGACCGTTGGATTTCCCGGGATGAGTTCTCTGGGTAAATTTATTCAGACTCATGGTTGAAAATAGTTCCATGGGGGATATACAATAGATGTGACAATTTTCAATATGGTAATACCATGACTTCATTTTTACTCGGTCCCATATGTGCAATTCCTAGTACAAATTCAGGGTTTATAATGTCATGATTGATATAAGGGGAACCATTATGTGTTTCCTTGGATGGACATGATAATATTATTTGTATTGAAGGCTCCTGAAGTGACCATCGTTATTTTTTATGAATCACCATAGATGGACTCAAGATTACACATTATATTCGATTGGTTTCCTTTATCATTTCCTTGTTCATTCCATTTGATATGTCTCTTATTTAAATTATGATCATGTTTGAAGGATATTGAGGTATGTGACCACAAATCCAAATAAAATGTTATTGGTCAGCCACCAGTTGTTATATCATTTATGATTACCCATATACATACACTGTTACTTATATATGATCAATTATATTAGACATCCAACATAGGTTGAAGGAGGTGGTATCGGTTGGGTAGCCATTCCTGAACTGAGAAAGATGTATTTATTTATTTATTTCTTTGTTTTTTTGTTTATTTAATTACTTTCATTTACTATTTTTTAATAAATAATTTTCATTTATATTACATTAACTAAATTGATCTAGACACTATTAACACTGGACTACGTAGATGGTATCTCACACCCTTAGTAGGGTAGCTTTGATACTCAAGGAAACATCATTATTGTAGGTATAGACAAAGGGTGGAGACTAGCTTCAGATGATGTATTTTTTTCTATAATGTAGAATTAGAGGAAAGGAACAAGCCTATGCTTGTGTTGCTAGTAGAAGTTCATTTTCTTATTTTTTTATTTTTTGCAGCATGTTGTATATTCTTCTATAAATTGATTTAATGTGCCAAATTTTATGTAAAAATATATGACACATCCTAATCATCATTACCCTTGGTATCTATTATTTCATTATCTTACTCCAATAATTATGTATCATTCATTATTATCTATTTAACTATTTGTTTTCAACTACTATCTATCTATTGATTCTTCTCTCTCTATGATGGGTTACTTGTCTCGTCGTATAGTGTATGATTTTACGATATCTTAATTCTTATTTATATTGACACACTACACTCTGATCATGGACAAAAATTTCACCCCATAGAAACACCATAGGCCCTCGCTTCTATTCGGAAGCCTATGATATTTGGGGAGGTATGTGTGGGGTATTTTGTCCCACTGTACCATAAAACTATTAAGTAGAAACTAGGGAAGGATGCTAAAAAAATAGTTATAGAGGTATTTACCATGTTAAACTTTTAAAATGACCCATCAGATTTGTTTTCAAACTAATATTGAACCGGTAAAGTACTTATAAAATATTTTATGATCCATTGGAAATACCAATAGTCAGTTACCATGACAAATGCCAATGCATTGAGTCCCCTCACCCAGTGACCATAATATATGTGAAATTTATTTAATGGTCTCTATCTGATCATCACTTTATGATGTCACTGAATCCTCAACACATGATTTTTTGGACAATTAATCTCTATCAGATGACTCTGTTCGATGGATGTCTATCTAGTGAGAAACTTCATACCCATCATCTCTGATACTGATAAAATGGAAAACATTTGTCCAGTCAATTAGATTATGATGGTCTAATTCCTCCATACAGAATTTTCATTTCGATGAACCTAAATGACTTCCACAAACCCAAAAGTTCTTATAAATTATTTTACCAAAAAAATATTACAATAACACCAAACATTCAAAAGTTTTCATTTATAAAATTGTTGTTTCACATGAACTCCCCTGTAGAAGAAAAATTACATCTCTAACAACACCTTCCAAAAACATGTGAAATAGTTAAAAGTTTATTTTCCTTTCATGAAACATGTTAAACAATTTACTTCATTTAGCTAATAATGGAATTTTGATTCTTCCGTAGGGAATCATTGTGTCAAACTCCTTGTAACTCTAATAATAATCTATTTTCATTTGTGAATTAATATTGGAGTTCCCAAAAATCACGATATCTTCATAATTATATAGATGGACTCCATGAAACTATATAGAAACAAAATTCACCATGAACCAAATATATACGATATAAAAGAATGAATTCATTGATCCATGATTATTATGGAATATTAAATATCAATAGTAAATGTATCCCACCATCATCTATAGTGTTTTTGGTACTTGATATTTCAAAATAACTCCTTCCATAATTCACCATGTGATTCCTATAATCATTATATAGGTTTACCTTATTCCATGAATGCCAATATATATGAATTATCCCATCTGATTTATCTTTAATTACATACCTTTATAAATATTATGATTTCATTTGATGTTGACATTAAAAACCATCCTTTACATTCTGTATTGATCACAATTCTTGTAGTTTCCTTGACTTCCTTTCGCTGGATGTCCTAATTCAAAATGAGATCATGAATGATATAAAAAATTAATTTGGTCATTTAATAAGAAATTAATACATCATTTTTCCTTTCATCATAGTTTTTTAATGAAATTATAGTAGTAAAAAATAAATCACATTTCCTTGAGTATCATTTTAAAGGATTCAAGATAACATTGAATAATATTAAATTTTTTGAAATAATCACACATCATTATTCCTTTTGAAATTATCATATTGAAAAACCTCTACATCCTGAACACATTGTTCACTACTATTGTCTTTATATACATTTACACTATATCCTTCATTATATCTACTATGGCCTTCACCTCCTAGATGTTATATGTAACATTTTATTCTAGTTAAATTAATTTGATTTCAAGGGTCTTAATATCAAATTTCTATTATTCATATTTTTAACATTGCTTATGAATTTAATACTTCCTAATGAAAATAAATGTTAATATTAAATATATAATCGTTCATCTATATCCATTAGATAATGATTTTTTCATATAAATTTTTTCAATATAGTCATTATTTTATTTTTTCACCATTAAATTTTAAATATTAGGCTGTCTCTTAATTGAAATAGTGTACATAAAATAATGTTACCCTAAGATTATTCTTCTGATTTTTTTAATTTCTTGTTGATGCATAATTTCTGATATAAATTTTTGGGATTGAGAACCACTAATTAATATAAGATTATCTTTTTAAGAATTAAGTATATAATAAATATCGAAAACAGATGTAATCAGAATAATCCCATGCAACTAATTCATCATATATTAGTAGAGACCCCACACCCAATTCAACTGACCAGATGTATTTCCTAACATACTAACTAAAAATAAAAATAAAATAAATAAATCACCCAATAAGAAATAAAAGAAAATAAATAATGAAAACAATATATTTTATGTGGTTTATAATTTAGTCATATATCCATGAGAGATTTTAGATACTTTCATTAATTTGAAGGAGAATAAAATATAATAATCACAATCCATAAATTTGTCTTATATTATATCACTACTGGATCACATTTAAAATTGGTCCCACTATCACTTTTATTGTGGGGCCTTGCCATTGGACCATTCCCACTGCCTTTTCAAATTAATGATGGACCCACTGTTTGTCTTGTCCACCTACAAACAGTTGTAGAATTGTTTTTCTCAATCATGGACTCCTAATGAACTATACAATTTATTCATACAAATATTTTGAAAAATCTCATATCGATCTAACTTAATCATAGAGCTCACCCAACATAAAAATTCATCATTATACTATCATAAAAAAATAACCACATTAACTATTAGTCCTATAGAACAACATCCAAAAAAGTCATACATCTACAGATCACCTACTTCTATAAGAGACAATCATTTTGAGCATCATGTTTTGGTTAAAATCATTATAGATATAATAAAAATAACTTGAAAGGATTTTTCACACTGTCCATACAAGGGAGTCTCTAATTCCTTCTTTATCGTTTCATTCACCAGGGTGGTCCCCTCCAAATGGTTATATGTAGGGTTTCCTCCCCCTTCCTCCCATATCTCATGCATTCCATTTTCCTCTTATCTGTTCTATTGGCTTGTGGTTCTCCATGTCCTGGAAAATATCCCAAATCTGAAAAAAAAATTGTTAAAAATTTATAAACAATTTTTCTTTCTATGATTCCACTTTTCATTATCAAGGTTTCATGGTTTTTTCAACATTTCTATATATATCAATTTCAAAGTTTGGTTATTTGAAAAAATATTGATTTTTGTTATTTTAAGGGGTTTTATAATCAAATTATTATATATACATGTTATGTATATTGACGTTGTTATGTATATTATACCTCTTAATGACTTTCAATTCTTAGATAAAAGAGATATCAATGAGATTCATGATTTTTCTATATTTTCCAAGATTTATTAACATTAATGTTCATAACACAATGCCTTATATATTTATTTGGAGTTAAATGGAATTGTAAAGGGTGTTTTGGGATTGATTTATTTTAATATAGTTAAATATAATGGATCATAAGTTTTATTGTTTTTAATGGATACTTTTTTGGACTATATGTGTTTGATGAAATTTATTTATACATTTTTTTGATTCAATTCAACTTATAAATAATGTGTGGGTGGTTCATGGTATTGAATAAAATATTTTAAAACTATTTACATTATTTATTGGTGAATGATTTTATGTTTGTAAAATTTTTTATTAATGTATATGTTTTTTTTAGAATACACCTTTTTATATTTAATAAATAATTTATGTTCTTATATTTATTATATTATGATAATGATTTTAATTATATGGAACCGGTAAAGGGGTTATAATGAGATATATTTTGGTTTATTTGAAAGACTTGGGTAGAATTGTCTGAATTAAATGATATGTTGTACATGTGGTATGATTTCTCATTAGATCAGTAACCTTGTCATAATTTCAATCTCACTAATTATTTTTTTCTTAATTGTCCATGAGGGTATGTTGGGGTCTATATAAAATTGTTATCACTACAGTTTGAAATGTGGATCCTTTTAGAAAGGTCATATATTATGTAAATTAGATTTAACTTGAAATCTCATGTCATATTAAAAGTTCTAGTAGACTTCACATTATAGTGCAAGTTAATTTTCATATTGAAATATCATATTGCCTATTGATGTAAAAAAATTTAAACATTTCTCTAAATTTGGGTTTTAGAAAATAATGGAATTCTAATATTGAAATGTGCATACAAATGGAATTTTTTGATTGTTTTCTAAAATGTGGTTGTATGCAACATTCATGGAAACTCATTTTAAATTTTATTTTATTTTTTTTATAAATTTATAAATTATTCTACATAATATTTCTCTATGTTTTTTTAAAAAATGTGAGATATTGATGAGTTTTGTATTTTCTAATTCGATTCTTTCATAAATTATATATTTTTATTTTATATTTTTTACATAATTATTTTAAATTTCAATTATTGGGGGTTACTATAAATTTTTGATGATGTTGTAATTTATTAAAATAATTCATAAATTTTTTAATTTTGTGATTCATAATATCTTACTTTTGGAATACATATTATAGAATAAAATGTAAAATTTTTAATTTTACTGGAATAATAATTTAAATAGTTTTTCAATATTTTTTAACGTATTTCAAATATCAGAATTGTTTTTTTCAAATCTCAATTATTTAATTATTTATTTTGGAATGAAATATTTCATTGAATAAATAAATGAAATTTATTGTTATTTTCATTTTTAATAATTTTATTTTATCTCTATGAATTTTAGGCCTACCACCATCAATCCTCTACTGCTCTACATTTTTTTGTTGCAGGAACCACACCTAATACCATTGGGGGTATAGTATATTTGAGAAAATTCTACCATTAATATTTCTACTGAAATTATCCTAGCCCCGGATTCCATTTAAAAATACCACCTTGTTATTTCCACACTCACCTGATACCATTAGGTCCAAGCATCTTATACTGTGAGAATAAAAAAATTATTATACTGTGAAAATAATTTTTACCTCTACTATTATTCCTCTCCATTATATTATTAGTTCTCTATGCTAATGATACATCATGTTTTCCCTATTGTTCCCCATTTCTATCATTCATCTCCCTATAACCATTTAACCCTAATTCCACTATTGGTGACCCAAACTTCTTCTACCATTCCTCCTATAACCCCATGGTATGACCATCAAAATCTATATATCCATTAGAGTAATATATATAAATAGGTTTAAAAAATATATCATGTCCATGGTAGAACTGATTTATGATGAGTCATGTGGTGAGTCTGTTGAAAATAATGAATATCATGTTTGAAGCTGATATGGGGTGAATGCTAACATAGACCGAAAAAAATATCCATGATTAAAAAATTCACAAAAAAAATTTACATAATAAATATTATGGGACATATTAAAGGTTATTGACCATGTTATTAGAGAATAATTGGTCTAAAAACTACAACAAAATTATAACGATGAGGAACAATTGAGGTATAATGCTTGAATCAATTGAACATAGACTCACCAAAATAATGGTTTGGAGTTCATAGGGTGAAGACAATGACCTCTATCAGACCTAGAAACCAACCAGGCCTACATTGTGGGAGCTTTAATGATGATTAGAGACAAATGAACTACCTAGATATAGAATTTAAACATGTGGATGAAAATGTAGTTTTTGAAATCCACATTCAAGATGATGTTTGATGTGAGGTCGATGGTTAATACTAATTGTAATATTGAATATGGTACTATATTTTTTCATACCCATTTTGTTGATTTTTTACCAACCATTCATGTAAACTATGATCTTGTTTCAATGCCACAATGAAATATTAATGATTGGACATGTACTTAAAACATGTCAAATCCAGTTTTTAAATTTTTAATGAGAAGAATATGTTGATCCAATATTCAAAAATGATAATTATTGTGTTTGATCAATTATAAAATGATAAAAAATTATGGAATGATATGATTGCTAACTGTGATTAAATAATAAATTTTGAATCCATGAATAGAATCTCAGTTTATGTAAATCGGTAAATTTGAATGAAGCGCAATTCAACCATAGTGGTGGTCTATGATATAAAATTAATGAATCCCATCTAAGATGAAGATTTTTTGGATGGTATTTATTTATTGGAATGAGAATTTTTTATTGTAGATGTAAAAAAGATTCATCATACTGGTAAACATTGATCTAAAAGTGTGATTGATGATTTTCAACCTCAAGTTCCTATATCACAAATTAGATTGAGAAATACTAGAGAAATATGATGAAGTCAAAAATATTTTTTCAAAGTGAATAAAATCAGTCATCCATTGCTAGAGATGGTCCATTATTATCTATCCTAACAAGATGGAAACTAAAGAATATTATGTCTAGTTAATGAAGGTCTATTTTTATAGTATTTGAAATTTGATTTCGATAATGAAAAAACTAGCATATACTAATGTTTTAAAAAAAATCATGATTGGATCACGTGATGATTTAAATCTAGATATAGGAGCTCTAATTTCTAAGATTCCAATAATTTTAAGATGAGTTCGTGACCAGAAAATTAAATTGAATGTCTCAATTATTCAAAAAAATACTCATAGAGATTATTCTAAACTTTAGAATCATTTATATAGGTCACATAGAGCTAAGAAACTGATTAATAAGGAAATTTTTTCATTTTGGGTGTTTGAATTTGGTCAATTATTTGGAGATTGTTGTTTAGTGACACTTGCACATGAATGCAAGAGGAACTCTCTCAGAGATATGAATTTGAGATCAAAGTTGTTTTTTATGGAACATCCATTATATTTTTTTGAATCCATAATGAATGACAGATAAGGATATTTAAAATAAGGCAAAAAACATAAGATATTTTGAAAATATAAGTATCTATAAGACACCATAAATGGAGAATAATTTGAGATACATATGATTTGTAAATTTTAGAACCATGGGGGGAATCAAGTATGAGTTGGATCTATTGGATATAGAATATTTAAATTTTGTTTAATTTTTTTCATATTTATTGTTTTCATAGATTATCTATTATTAAATTCGTTGCATGTTATTAATAAAAATATGATGTTAAACTAAATTTTGATTGGGTAATATATTTCTCTAGTCAATAACATTTACATCATTATGAATCAGTATAATTTAACACTACTCACAATTCTTTTAATATAGTATGATTTCAAAAAAATAAAGTGCCATTTAAAAATAGTTGTGATCAAACATCATTTCAAGCCAAAAAATTTAACTAGCCTATTTATAATATATTTATTATTGTGATTTTTTGATCTTGTTATATTAGATCGACTTCTTTATTTCAATACTTTTTCTCACTATCAACAGAATTACCACAGCCTCACTATTTTTTTATCTTTGTATTGGTTTTATTTTTTCTATTGGTCCCAAAAACACAAATTTTGAATCCTTTCTTACCGATTGACCCATAATATATACTAAACTATAATTTAAGTAGAGATATAATTAATTAAATTCATCCAATACTATCCAATAAACAAGGTTTTTACTCGTAAAATTTTTGTATCATTATGGGGGATCAAACTTGTGTTAACCACATGATATGTGGGGGAATCAAGTTCAATACCCGCCAATGATGCCAAAATTTGACCAAATGAATCCTATTTCATTATAAAGTCATAGGTCTAAATAATTATATGTATCCCTATTTAAGACTATTATAGTTGTGATTAGGGGTATATCTATAGGGAAGGACTCATAATATTTGTTTGTCTTACCAATAGACAAAAAACCACAAAAAAGATAAGTAAAAATGGATCATTGGTAATGTATGTGATAGAGGTAAATAATATGGAAACAAAGAAGCTAATCATAGAACCTAATATTAGAAAATAATATGAAAAAATATATTATAAATAGGGTAATTATATTTTATTTTTTATATGTATTTTCATTTATCCATGCATTTCACTGAAAATGGTGGAATTAATTTAATAAGTCTAACAAACTTATAGGACGGTCAATCTATGATAATATGAATCATACAATTCATTGATTATATAGTTCACATAATCAAAAAATGTACAATTCAAAAAATCCCTTAGATAAAATTTCCATTAATAATAGGGAACTACTTTCAATTTTTTTAGAATGTATATATTGTGAAATATATTGAAAGAAATCTCGATCATGTACTACAGAAATGTATAAATAATTATTTATATCACTATATAAGATAGTTTAAGTGGATAGTAGTGTTCAATACATAGAGAATGAATCACAGTATGTGTTTTTGTGACCATGAAAAAGATAGAGAATAGAAAAATAATCATACTTCAATTTATAGGGGGAATAATAGGGAAATAATTAAGTTGATCCAAGAGAACAAGATCAATAAATCATAAGACTATATATATTTAAAATAATGGAATTAGATTGAATGGTTTTAGTTGTATTTTTTCATCCATTTATTTTATAAAAAATGTGTAATTGATTTAATGAGGCTTAAAAACATATAGGAAGACCAATGTATGATCTGATGATTCATTCAGTTCTTCAACCATAGAGTTTACTAAATCAAAAAATCAAAAAATCATAAAGTAACTAATATTTACTTTTTTATTAATCCTAATGTGATACTATTATGCTTTTTATTTATTAGTTAGTTAAATCTTCATATTGTAAAATTGTTCATAATCAAGTCCAATCGAGATCATTTTTCAATGACACTCTATGATTTTGGAATATGTATTGTCTATAAATAATTGAGTGTAGCATGTAATTATTTAAATTCATGAAAGAAGTAAAAATAATCAACCATAACAAACAATTTTTAGACATATAATATATATTAATATCATAATTTCATTAATAATATGTAAATATTTCATTATGATAGAATCTATGAAAAAATGATTAAGAAAGAAAGGAAAAGAGAATTAAATCTTCTATATCCAACATCTCCAACTCCAACTCAATTCCCCCTAGTGATCTATAATATCCCCAACCAGAAGTCTATGAATTATTATTCCTTTATGGTGTCATCAAAATCTTGTTATTTTATTTATACCCAACAGAGTCCATCATATTTTAAATATCAATATTTTTCATTCCAGATGATTCAAGCTGAATATAATGGAATTTAAATTCCAAAACCCTGTATGATCTCACAGTCACATCTCTAAGAGGATCCCTCTAGCCTCTACCTGGAATTTCAATTGTACATATACCTCCTCATAAGTAACCAAATACAAACTCAAAAAATAGAATATGATCCCCAATACTCAAGTTGTTTTACCACCATATTACCTTTATGAATTATTATAAATCTATGATCAATATCCAAGAGAATTTAATTAAAATTAGAGAGGAATATAATGATATTATATTATACTAATCTCATATATAAATTATTATAATATTATAAATTAGAGCTACTATATCTAGAATAAAATCAACACATGGGTAGAATAAGAGAATTTATTTCCAAATCTTTAGTTAGTGATAACTTTTCTAATATAAAACTCAAATTCCCCATACTGGAAAAGGTGTATCATCATCTATTGAACATGATTTAATTCAGCTTCCTTCCCATTAGGATACCCAAATGTGGCCCATCTCTAGAATTGGTTTCCTAGTTTTATTATCATTAAAAAAACTTGGCGACATCATCACGTTTCTATAGTATTTCCCATACAGATTAATGAGACTAGAACCTCCATCATGCAAAGTATTAATCACATGTTTAGTCTATGAAATTCTAGTATAAAAAACAGTCCAAGTTCTATGATAAAAAATTATCATCCACGTAAATGGTGACCAACAAACACATATTAATCTGGGATTTGAAGCAGTAATTTTCTGACATAGAACACCACCACTATATAATTGATCATTGATCATACATACTAATCCATTTTGGTCGAAATTATCAACAAGGAATGACTATAATTTATTTATCCAAAAAAATGAATTCTATCATTAACTCGGATTTTATCCTTTCATAATCATGAAATCATAGTTGCTATCATTTTCACTGATTAGATTTATATATTCAAACGTCAAAAAATTCCAGAGCATGCTTTGAAATATTTGATGGTCACATCCTAAAGTTCAGATTTCATTGTGGCCTTACAAAAAACACATAGTGTGTGTTCATGATAGGTTGAGAAAACAAAAAAAGGTCTTATAAAATCCATAAAAATATTCAATCCAGGAAGAACAGAGTAACTAGAGATAACACATTCAACTTACTCATGATTCATTATTAAAAAAACCCTATTCAGATCCATTTGTGTGCAAAGGAACAGATCGAAAATCCATTTTCCTCTAATCATCAGGTTACCACCTGTTGTACAAACATGGTTGGTATCATGTTCAATAAAGGGTCTTTATCAATAACATAAACAAGTCATGACACTATAATGGTTGGTCTTCATTCGACTGACTTGAGTTTCATGACTCAATTCATCATCATCTTCAAAATTAGATTCTAGTTTTTTGAATCTACTCTTCTCTATTTCTGTTGTCAATAACCTTATATTTTTTCTATTATATACTGGTTTTTAAATTTTTTCAATGAATTTCATAATATCATGACATATTTTTTGATCAATGATGGTCATCATCAAAGATTGTATTCAATTGTGATCTTATTTTACTTCCATAAACTCACCACCTGACTCACCTTCCTTTGGTTCTACAACATGATCAAAATCCTTTTTCATTTAGATGTTCTAGGTTGGTTTGGTAAATTAGTGGATGTGTATGGTAGTACTATGGTAGATGTAGGTGTAATGATATTAGAATTATGGGTGAAAGGTAGTGGACTTAGGGTTGAGTAGTGCTAGTGTGATCAATGGTAGAAAAGGGGGCACCGTATAAAAAATAGTATAGAGCTATAATATAGGGGACTATTATCAGAAGTGATGGGAATGATAATTGAAGAAAAAAAGTTTTCAAATAACAATTTTTTATTCCCATGGTAGAAGATTATATGACTATGATAGCTGGTGAGTGTGGCCATAGTAAGGAAGTATTTTTTTTAATAGAACTAGGGGATATGAGAACAATTTTAGAATTATCAACGATAAAATATCCTCCATGGTAGAATACACTCAATGGTAACTAGGGCTACAATAGTGGGTGAAAAATTTGGAGCGGTTGAAGATTGATGGAAGCATGTCTGAAATCATAGAGTGATAATAAAAATTACTAAAAATGAAAATACAAATCAATTATTTTTTTCTTTCATCCAAACAATACTTTATTAAAAAATATAAAATTAAATTTTTGATATTTGACTGAATTTATTAATTCATTTGAAACACTTTAAAAAATAAAAAAATTATTTAAATTACTATTCAACTAAATTTCTAAATTTCAATTTTACTTCCAAAAAAATATATTCTAATAATAATTTGTTTACAATTTCAAAATTGAATAATTAAATAATTATTTAAAAAATTACAACCTCATAAAAAAATTTGATATGTCCCCTAATAAATGAAATTTTTAAAACAAAATCCATAAATAATAAATCTATAAATTTCCCCAACAAGAAGATGAATTCCAAAATGACTAAAAACTTAATGATTCCCAAAAAAATGTTTAATATATAAACATGGAATTTATCAATGAATTTATTTATAAAATAAAATTATAAAATGTTATCATAAGAAATATTTATTTTCCTGAATAAATAGAGAATTATTATGTGGAATAATTATGAAAATAAAACACCCAATATAGACATTTTTTAAATTATTATAAAATAATGTGGACTAAAACCTCGTTTTAGAAAACAACAAAACAACTTTAATCTTATATGAACATTTGAATACAAAAATTCTATTAGCTCATAAATAAAAAATGACAAAAAATTTGTGAACACATGCCACATCAAACTCTAGTAAACTATGAAAGCTTTTAATCCTCGTGAAATCCAACCATCTAGTAAAAAAATAGATACCAAGATTTTTAAAATCAGATCAAAATAAAGCATGTAAAACATTTAGTTTTTTAGACATGATTTTGAGATGGGCTTAGCATTTCAAATAAGTTTTTAAGTATGTCCTTACTAAATTCTGACACACACAAAAATCAAGGAAACACACATTTATTCACTATTGAAAATGTCATGCTTCTTATATGTAGTGACCCATTTTTTTACTTTAATTACAATTTCATTTATAGGTATAGAAGTAAAAAAACATATATATTGAAGGAATTAAAACATTATCAAGAGGAACATTCAATTATAACTTTCCCCTAGCTTCTAAAAAACAAAGATCAATTTGGTACATTATTGATAAAACTCAAATGATATTTTAATAAGTAAATCTTCTCATATTTTATTTAGGTTCAGTATCCCCCTAATCATAGTGAACTCATTTTTGATAATAAGACACTATATTTTTTTAAGCCATGAATTTCTACGTATAATAGCAAAAAACACTTATTTAATGGACAAGTATATTTTTTAAATGACTAATGTCATAGTGATTCATTGTTGTTTACAAATTTCACACCGTAATCTAGATTTGAAATACTTGTATATTTATCATTTGAGATGTCCCCCTGTGTTTTTTGGTATAAAAATAAGTTTTTAATGGGTTCTAGTTCAACATATATTTTCCTCATGTTGTAATACTAACTCCATAAAGAAAACCTCATTTTAAATTCCCTTTCCATGATCCTAAACAGATTCTCAATAAATAAAGTGAACAACCTCACTCAACAATAATTCAAATTCAAAAAGTTTAGAATTAGTAAAACCTCAAAATAATAACAAATTACCCACAAGGAAGGAAACCATGAATTGTAAAATTAAAGACTAAATACCTTCAACTTTAAATTAATTTAAAAAAAAATACATACATTCTTTATATATTGTTTTGGGGTATTTTTATTTGTACAGTCATTGAGTAAAATATAAATAAAAATAACAAACCCTCTCTCCTATATATAAAACCCAATATTTTCCCCATAATTAAATATTAATAAAGGAGATAAATTTTATTCCTAATAAATTGACTATTCAATAGATCACAATATGCTAAAAGTGTTATAATAATGTTCAAAAATCAAATTTTCCATATTAACCAAGAAAATATAAAACAAATTTATGATAATTCATGAATTTTAATATAAAGTTAAGATATAATAATAAATAATTCATCTCAAACATAATCATGTTAAGTAAACACAATCATTTGAATGTAGAGGTATTTTTGTTATGCTATCAATATTTTATAATTTTGTTTCCACATAATTTCAAACACGCTATATATATGAAATATTTTAACCCATGCAATTATTTTTGAGTAGAAACTAAATTATTGATTAAATAAAACCTATTTCGGAGATTTTTATGTTTATGTTCATTAAAATGTATGACCTTTATATCCTTTAATGAAGTCCTCTAGTTGGTTCATTCAATTTCTACAAAGAATACAATATATATTATAGGAGTTATAAATTTCCAAAAATTTTAATTTCAATTCATTGAAAGGACCCCTCATTTTAGTTTAATTCATAGGTAAATCGATGTTTCTATTGAATATTTTAAATTATAACTCAATTGGATCTAGACATTAAATATTGTATTTATTGATAAATACACTTGATTATTTAAATTTTGAAGATAATTGTTTCTTTTAGGATGGATTTCAATAATGTACTAAGGAAATGAAAAATTTCAAGCAGGAAAATTGAAATGGAAAAGAGCGATTATGAGATCCATGGTCAGTAGGTTTACTGTAGGTGAAGACCATATATATCCCCCTAGTTTATGTAACCATCTCACAATAGTCATCGTAACAATAAATTAAGCCTACCATGATCAATTATCATGGTTACCTAACCACCTCATTGTAACATATTTTCATGGTAGGTACACCTATTACGATTTCCTCCAACTCACCGTGTGTGAAAAAGAAAAACCACAAAGGAAAACACAGATTAACATAGGAAAAATTGAATTTATTTTTTAACACTTTCATTATATGAATTAAAACTATGAACCCCTTCCCCCCAACTTATCAGATTACATATTACTATTTGGATACTAACCATGTAATTCATATTAAGGATGATTACCACAATCTTCACCCATCCTACCATGCATATTCCTTCCCTATAGTCAAGAAAAAATAAGCCTCATCTTATATTTAAGAACATGAAAGTTTAGACGCATACATTTTGAGTTCTAGGGATTAGGATCTCCTCCAAAAAAGTGGATGATTACAACCCCATTTACGTGCCTCCACCCAAAGGAAGAACATGGAGACACCTCATTTAGTGATTCCACCTTCAGCTTCCATCCTTATATTTGAGATGTTGATGGATTGGTGATTCTTTTGCAAGAGATTTAAAACACTTATATTCTCCAAAATCATCTAAATGTTGATAGTGGGGGATATCCATTAGATAATTCCATTAGTGAAGATTATATAATGTTGGATCTTAAAAAATAACCATGTTACTCGATTCTTTATTGAAGGAAAATGATGCTTTTCCACACCAAGGACATAAGAAAATTGACCTCGAACCCAGGGTAAATTGAAGATGATTATGAAATAAAATTTTCCATTCCATTTGAAGACTTATTATACACAATAAAAAAGAACCGGTGTAGGGTTTTACCTTTTATTGTGATGTGAGAAAAAACTACCAATTTTAGGAGAAGATTCAGTACCACTAACAAGAAAACAATTATCCTTTTCTTACAAATTATGGTAGAATACAAGTACTCTTTCTAGCTGAAGTGAAATATTTAGGGTAAAACAATTGTGCCCACATGTTGTGAAAAATAATGAAGCCCATAATTCAAATCCCTATCCCACATTCACTTACCAACTACTGTGAATAATTTGGTTAATCCATGCTCAAAAGGATAACCACACAGGACCATGGAATTTGTACCTATTCTATAATATTCATGAAATGATAGATCATACATCACTTTTTGAAATAGGATTATACATCATATATAAAATGAACTTAAGCAGAATGATATATATAGACTGAGATGAGAATAAGTATAAGAACTTACAATTGGAAGGTTTCCAGCAGAAAAACATTTGTAACATAATTTTTCTACGTCATACTCTAATTATAGAACATTAAAAACTTTTGGTTTATACAAGGATAATTACACATTCCCCCAATTGATGAATTATACTTGTATAGTGTTCTAACACCTCTTGAATTTACTATTATTAATAACAGAGGTCTTTTTTAATTCTTACATTAAATTATCTTGTATACATTCCGGATTGGATATCATAATCCACTTGGAATAAATATATTGAATATTATAATAGATGGAGTAAGTAATTCATGGGTAATTGAGAATATCCAAATACTAGGATTGGTTAGGGTATGGAATAGATAATTATTTTGTTTATTTCATTGAAATTAAATTGATTTATTAAATTAATCATTTGGGTTCAATTATTGGGAGGGTAATCAAAAATCAATTCAATAGTGATTCAACATAGGAGTGAGAAGATAATTCATGGATTGAAAACTAATTCATTAATTTGATTCCCAATCCACCTAGTTTAATTTTTTATCTCTTCCAAAGATGAACCCACAAAACAATATTTAAACCTGATTTTGACACTAACTTCCATAAAGACAATCTCATTCCTACATTACTGTATTTTTTTCATGGGATCAACATTTGATTTTCTGAGCACCACAAAATAGGTTCTCATCAAACATTTAACCATTTCTGTGGAATGATTGTGTTTTGATTAAAATTTTATTTAAAAATGTTTTCCAATGAATATATCAATCTCTTTACACCCTTATGGTAAGGATTCAGAGGTTAATAGAACTGTGTTTTACAAAAAGTTAACATTAATACATATAGAATAAAATGAAATTTATTTTATCACTATTCCATTAGATATTTCTCCCACCTTATCTTCACTAAACTCAATGTATTTACTAATAAGGGAAGTGATAAAATAAAACCTAGATAAAGTTAATAGATCATTGAGAAAAATTAATGCTAATAATTTCAATATCAATAATCAAATATAACAATTAAAGGATCAATAATATTTGGAAAAGAGAACTTCAATGATTGGGATACTGCGTATGTTTCATGGGATGTCTGGAAAAGAGCCCAATAGGAACATAAAAGAATATTATATAGATTTTAATGGATTTAGAACTAGAGGAGTAATTGTGGCTAAAATTATTTATATGGTATTATCTTTATCACATGATAAAGCATCTAAGTGGATCTATAACATGTATCCAATAAAATACAACTCTTGGAAAGAGTTATAGAAGGAGTTCAACATTAAATTCTTTCAGCTTCATGTAGTTCCTAACAGAGAAAAAAGTTATTGAATCAAAAAAGAAACGGGAGAGACTAATTATCTAGTTTGGGAATGATTTAAGAGGATTACTACATCCTTCTCATGCAACCGATATAAAGAAAATCACAGCATTGTATTTTTCCACCAATGGAAGTTGGATAATGACAAAAACCCACATGATACTTCATCTGGTGGGAAAAAAAGTGATAAATCACCAGCTGAGGTTTGAAAACTCATTGATAGTGTGTCACATGATTTTTGAAATTTCACTACCAAAACTAAAACTAGTAGAGTTCATGACGAAAAGACTTCTAAATCACATATTTTATAAAATAAAATTGAAGAAATAACTACCCTATTATGAAAATTATCTAGGAACAAGGTGAAATAATGATCATCTACCACACCCAAAGGTCTATCTAACTGTGCTACCCCCATGATAATTTATTCGATGGATGCCCTAAAATTCAAGAACGTAAATTTTATGAAGAAATTTTTGAAACATTAATACCAAAATCAAGAAAGTAGAAATCATGGACTTATAAAATTATCTTCTCACCACTTTATAGATGGAAGACATCATATTCAAAGATCACCATTTCAATAGACTTCTCAATAATTTTTTTTTACCCCGCACCCAAAGAAAAATTTCCCAACCACCTATAAGATACATTAAAGGAATACCAAAAGAACTATATAATAAAAACATTTTGAGGTAAGTAATAGAACCTCAAACTTCAAATCCCTATAAAATCACCATTCATGGGTTAGAATTAAAAGAATTAAAAGGAAAACTAGGACAGCTCATGCCCACATTGAATAGTATGGAAATCAATGGTAAAAGAATAATTCCTACTCAATGAATTCCAAATCATATAGTAAATGTTAGTTCCACTTACCAAAGAAGTGAAAAATAAGTCAATGGTAGTTAATGATCACCCTATGAAATTGAAACTGGAAGAGTACAACATCAAGCATCTGAAGAATCATCCCAATGATGGTAACCAAAAAAAATTTCCATTAAGATACCATGAAAAGGAAAAATTGATATCATTGAAGTTTAATAACGACCCCATTTCTATTGGTAATTAAATAACTATTAACATATAAGTAGTATTAATACCATCAATAGATATGTGAAGTCTTTAAAAAATTTATTAATCAATATCCCACTGTTGGAATCCATTCGAAAAATACAAGGTATGAAAAACATAATTAAGGGCATGTGTACAGGTAGAATGATTTCAAAAATAAATGGATAGGTGATGCTAGGTAAGAGTGTTTATTCTTTTATTACCACTAAAATTCTCATGAAATTCTAGGATCTTGGTAATGTTTTTATTCTGAGCACAATGGGTATGCTTACTTTTTCCAATGCATTGTGCGACTTTGTAACTTCATTTAAATGTATTTCCTTAATCTATATAAAATTTATACATATTGGAGGAAGTAAAACCACCCATGTCATTGTACAACATTCCAATAGAGACACTTCCTACATTGTAAGATTCTTTTATGATATCCTAGTATATGTACAAGGCTATCTATTTCCTATTGACTACTATATTATCAATAGAGTAGAAAGAAAAGGAAATGATAGTTATATCATTATTATAGGATTTCCATTTATAAAAACAACTAAAACAATCATAAATTCCAAAAAAGGTGCAATTTTGGGGAAATTTTTTGTGGAAAAATTATATTTCAATATTCTCGATTAACTGAAACATCATCATAAAGAACGCTCCATTTTCAAATTAAAACATTTTGAAACCTATTGTTATTCGGGGGATGAAAATGAAATTTTTTATGATTTAATTAGACAATTAGAAGCTTTGGAAACACCAAACCTACTATACACATCTTCTTTTGAAAATGAACATAAGTTGGAGAAAGTTTCACCAATTGATAAATTTGAATAAATTAAAGCAAATAATTTTCACGACCTACTAAAAATTGATTCTAACATTTTTTTATTTGAATTGTTATATATAAAGAAGAGAGAATAGTGAAATGAAAACATATTATGAAAATACTCTAGAATTAGAACAAAATATTCTACCCTCATATTTAGAATAATACTTTTAATTAGTGGATAAATAATTACAAGTCATAATTTTCATAAATATAGAAATTTACAATGAGAAAAAAATGTTGAATCTCTCGATAAATAACATTAAATCCACCAAATGGACCTCTTGGGATATTCTGGGAACAAACCCTGACACCTTTACGTAGTGAGTTTTGTTGGAATAAAGATCCATGTGAGTAGGACAACCTCATTGGATGCATAACCTAACTATCCTGGAGGTAGAAAAAAATAAGTAGAATGAATTTTAAAATCTAAAATAATCAATATTATCTTAGCCACACAATGGGTGATCCCCATTAAAATTTTATTAAAGAAAAATAGTTACAAAATTTTAAAAAATTGTAACAATGAATTATTACCCACCAAAATCCATAATAGTTAGAGTTTGTACTGACTTTAAGAAACTGAATAATGTTACAATAAAAGGCCATTTCAATATACCCTATGTTGGTCAAATTCTAGATAGGCTAGATCTAAAAGGGAATTATTTATTCTTTGATGGGTTTTCTGGATATTTTCAAGTTCCAATTAGTCCTTATGAATAAGAAAAGACAACCTTTACATTCCACTTCGATAGAATTTTGTACCGAAGGTTGATTTTTGGTCTATGCAATTCCCCATTTTGGAGTCACACATTTGAGAGACTTTGTAATGAATCTAATAGATCTGTAGGGGATGCACTATCTCAAATGATTGGTATTCATCCAAAATTTATATCCAATAACACAAAAACACTAGAAACTACCAAGATCAACTATAAAATAAGAAATAATGGGTTTTTATCTTTTTTTTGGAAAACTTATGTAATTAACTTTTAATATATAAGGTGGTTATATATTATGATCATGAAACATTAATATATTAAATCTGGATGACTGATTCCTATCCTAGACTAGAAATATGGATGTTTTTTCTACAATAATTTGACCATATGGTTATAAATAAGATAGAATGTGAAAAAAACAGTGGATGATCACATGATCATATTAACGCACACTTATGAGGCATAAACAGTCATAATGACTAGCTTGGATGATTCCTTACCTAGTTTGAAATATTGTATCCTAACCTTAGTGTCCTGATATGATGATATAGTTAATTTCATGGTTACAGATAAGATACCTTCTTTCTTCTCTAAGCACCAGACTACTAAATTAAAATTGCAATCCAAGTACTTTGATTTGGACAACCCATACTTATTGGAAATGTGTAATGATAAAATTATTTGAAAATGTATTTTACAGAAAATATTAATTTATGTAGATCATTTTTACCATAAAATTGTATGTGGAGGCCATTCTAGACTTACAATAACTATTACGAAAATTTTGGATGTATGATTTTTTTTTCAAGAATTTTTAAAAACTCTTATTATTATTTTCATAAAATTCCCAAAATTTATTTTGACTGGATGAATTTCAAAAGGAAAAAAAATATTTCAAAACCATTATTTTATTTTTGAAATATTTTTTGTATGTGGAATTAAATTTATGGGATCATTTCCTTTGTCATTTGTATTTTCATACATTTTATTTGTAGTAAGAAATTTTCCCAAATAGAATGAGTCCAAATCCACTCAGAATGATGACATAAAAACTGTAATTTCATTTCTTAAATCAAACTTATTTTTTAGGTTTTTAAGACCCATATATTTGATTAGGGACCAGGGGACACATTTCTGTAATAATAATATAGAATCCTTCTTGAAAACATATTGATCACACCATAACACTTCCACTTCCTACATCCCAAAGAAAAAATAGACTAACATAATTGTCTAACAAATAAATTAAAAGGGTCCTGGAGAAAACTATATAACTCAACCATAGGGAAGTGATTAAAAATCTAAAAAATGATCTTTGTGGAAGAAGAATGACCAAAGAACCCCCTTAGGTTTGTCTCCTTATGGAATTGTTTTTTGATAACATTTCCCATTCACTATTGGGATGCAACACAATGACTATTAGTTTATTATATGAGTAACTCTTGAACATAGTAAGACTAAATAACAAAACATTGTAATTAGTAGAGATTTATAAATTGATAAGAGAGTCATATGGAATTTTATTGATGTTTAAGGGGAAAACCAATTGGTACCATGACATGTTGATACATAAAAGAGAATATAATGTTAGGGAAAAGAATTACTATTTTTATCATGTCTGAAACTCATCCAAGGTATGATTTGTTCCAAATGGACTGGGAAATATATATAAATTAGAAATTTCCCTTTTCATAGATTTGATATTATGTAATATGGTTCAAATAAAAAATTCAAAGATAATGGGAAACAATAAAAGAAGTACTAATAGATCTTTTTGAATGAACCTATTGATGATTCCATATGCCTCCATGCTTCTAAAATTTAATCATGTTCAGGTTTCCTCATTACATCATTTTGATCGTAATGTTTATTGAACATAGTTTTCTAAAAAAATCATATTGAACATAAACTAGGATAGTATTAGAAGAAATTATAGAGGAATATAGAAAATATAATTTTTAAATAAATAATTTTTTTCTTAAAAATACAGTACAGTTAATTAAAATTATATACAGTTATTTGTTTTTAATTTTCATCCCTTTTCTGGATCTTTAGGGATACCCATTACAGTTTCAAATTATCATTATAATGACGTGTAATTCACTGGATATGAAATTTTTATTGTTTTAGGGATTGATGAGTGTGTTTAATCACCTTTTATGGAAACTTTTTTGTTTGAATTAAAATATACAATGTATGTGAAATAATTTTCCTGGAATAAATTTTAGATCCATAACTCACCAAAACATTGAACTTGATCTTAGGAATATTGATCTCTATGAGATAAAACACCTTTAGAAGCCAACATAAATGAAAATGAGAAATTTCTATTAAACTTGGAATTAAAATGAATAATTGGGAACACACATCATAACTCTACAACATGGGAACAATGTGTGTTGCTATAATTTAATAAATCCAATGCAATTTGTTTTACACACACATCTTTGTAGATAATTATTTTTGGGGAAAATAAGTTCAAAATGGGCATTCCAAAAATTAGTCCATTTAGGTGAGGTGAATATTGAACCCATAAAAAGATGGTAAATTTTATCATAACAAATTCATTTAAGTTGTATCATTAATGATGGAAATTAAAATATTGTTTAAGAAACTTATGAAACAAGGATACATAGAGGTGATTTTTGTTAATATTTTTCTCACACATAAATATAATTTTATCAACTCTTGGCCTGGTCCTTTATCTATATTTAAGAGAGGAATTTACTTGATTCAAAAATAAGGAATGATATTTCTCACCTTGGAAGAACCAATGTTTTTTATACTCCGAATGATACATTTAGATTAAGGAAAGATGAATTTACTTTATTTTTTTAATTAACAAATTTTATGCAATGAAAATTTTCACTAGAGTGTAATTAACATAGAGTGGGTGGATGATATGAGCTAAAATTTAAAAAAAAAATTCTAATTATTTGATAAATACCCCTTATTTTAGATTAATTCAAAGTTAAATAACTCTTTCAATTTACTTTCTTAAATTAAATCTTAATTTGAACATGGATTTAAATATTGAATTTTTTGATAAATAAAAATTTTGATTTAAATTATAAATACAATTATTTCGTTCAGTGTGGATTTTATTACTATACTAAGTAAGGATGTGAACTTTTTTAGGATAGAAAATTTTAAAGGCTTAGAGTGATGATGACATCCACGATCAGTAGGCTTACTGCGTCATCTGACCATATGTTCCCCCTTTATGAACCTATAATCTCCCTATAGGCATGTTAACCATATTTTATGACTAATACAATCACTAATAATAGTGACATGACCACCTTACCCTGTCCTATTGTCGCTATAGGAACACCTATCAGGAGTCTTAGTAGTTGATAATGAGTGATAAATATAATCCAAAAAGTAAAAGAGATATTATTATATTATGAATTAAATTAACTATTTATCCACTTTTATGGTAGGAATAGATACCATGAACCTTACTTCTCAAAATACATCTTGTGGTTAAGACATGAACTATGACATTTACAGTAAGAATCCATAATGTAAGCATAACTCAATACAAAATTCCTCTACCTTCCCTATGTTAATCAATAAAAGTCGAGTATCCTCCTTTCCATAATGACACAAACCCTTCATTGTATACATTCTAAGGTACTGATGGTATGATATTCTATTAAAAATAGGTAGATACCACCCCCATATATGTCCCTCAACCTCAAGGATGAATATGGGTGAAACTTGTACTACTGATGCCATCTTCGTCTACCACCACTATATTTGAGACACTAATGCATTATAGTATCTTGTCTAGGAGATTTGTGAAAGTAACCTACTCCCATTTTAGATATAAATTGACTAAAGGAGAGATCCAGCTAAGCATGCCATGAGAAAATCAACATTTCTCGTGCTACATCTGATGGATCCCTGGAACTACATTCTTTCACAATGAAAATGATTCTTGTTGATACTAGAAGTCCACAAAAAATCTCCAAGAACCTATGGGATGTTTAGGAATACTAAGACATAATATTTTACTTTCCATTTAAATAATGATTCTCCACTAAAAAATAAATCAACTATCTAGTCTGAGCTCCTAGTACTATATGAATTGAAGGAACCATTCTATAGAGAATATTCAATACAGTTGAAAGAGAAAAAGTTGGCTTTCATCATCCAATGATGAGAAGAATCCATGTATAGATTATTTCCAAAGTTACATATTTCAGGTAAAAAAATTATTTTTTTTTACAAAATTTCAAGGCCCATAATTCAAATCCCAAACCCATATTCCTTTAAGAACTATTTTGAATCATCAGATTACTCCAAATACAAAAGGACAATGTGGATGGATTTTGGATAGTGTACATACTACCTGATTTTCCTGAAATCAAAGCTCGTACCTCTCACATAGTGAGAGATTTTCACGTTGTCTATAAAAGGATCTCAAGAATAAGAAGATGGAGACACTTGATCCAGAAGTAGCTATAAAAATACTTTTGGATTTTTATCATCTGAAACATTTTTGTAATTCCATTTCATTTTGTAAGACTCCAATAATATAACATTAAATCCATTTTGGGTCACCCATGTTGAATATTCACTTCCTTGTGTTAATTATTTCTACTCATTAGATGTAATAACTCCCCTAAAATTTAACAATATTAAAAATAGAGTACTCTTATCAATTATTTCTTTTAAATTCGTCTTTTTAGTTTATAGATTGAATGTTAAAATACAGTTTGATTGAATATAAGCTTGAATTAACAGATATTGGTGGTAATTCAGGGGTAATAGGGGATATCCAAATGATAGAGTAGGTTAGGGTGAAGAAGATAATTATCATTCTATTAGATTATCCTAAATGAAATTTACTGATTTAACTAATCAGTTAGATTCAATTGTTGAGAGGATAACAAGAAAAATATTGAATAATAATTAAACAGGTGGGTGAGAAAATAATCAAAGGCTACATTACTGCATACATAACGTGAATCTAAAGGAAACCTTGTTTAATTTACATTCCAATTAAAAATTTAACCCACATAAAATATTTAAACACGCTTATAAACCTTAATACCCATAAGAAAACTACGTTCCACATTACTAAATTTTTTTTATTTGTTTAAAATTTTTCATTGTTGAGATCCCCATGAAAGTTTATAATCAATAGATATATGAATATATAAATTTAATTTTATGATAAAAATCAAAAAATGTTGGGGTTGAATAGGTTTTATCTAAATAATATAGTTTAATTCTACCTTTTTTCTTGACCATGACCACCTGTTACCATGAGAATGTGAGGAAGTCCCATTGCATAGTACCAATATGATCACCTGGAATAAGATTTTAATGGATTATAGAATGTGTAGTAAATAATAGGATATATATTTTTTGAACTAGTGAAATTAAAACAAACAAGAACAATGAATTTATTAACATGGAAAACTATGTCTACAATCCTTAGTTAGAGTTGAGATATACTCAATATTTATCAAAGGATATGAGATCCAATATCATTAATTTTCATTGAAATTTTGTTTTTTCCTATGATCATTTAACATAAATTGTCTACAATCCAATATAAATAGATATAAAACCCATTAATAGGAACTCATGGAATGGTGAAGGGTACCAACTACATGGTTTTCAATTTTCATGGAAAAAAGTTTCAGTTTAGAATAGAATAACAATACCATTTGAAAATATTTTTAATTTATACTCTATTTGATTGATTTATGGAATGATTTTTTGTCTATATTTTAATTTTTTATTTTTTATATGATTCTATTTTTATTTTTTCTAGCTAACGCATCTACAATAACCTCCTCTCACCAAAAAAACATGATATCATGGTTTAGGGCAATTACTAAATAATAGGTCTTGTGATTAATCTCCACAATAAGATTACATGTCCATTAATAAGGAATTATTCATTGGGATATCTCTAATGTGGTCGTATAAGAGGTCATATAGGTACAAAAATTATTATCTATCTGGAGAGACAAATCCTTCTTTAATCAAGAAGTAGTCTTTTCAAAAATCAATTTGATCACTCAATTAATAATGTAAACATGCCCACTAGACTATGGATGGTGTGTAGTTTCAGTCATGTGAGAAAACCCATATTTCACTACTATTTATTTTAATATAAACTTCTTAGAGTGTGTGAAATTATCAAAAATTAATTCTTTGGATTCTATGACCACAAAAAATTTATTCTTCTGGATAAATTTAACCATATTTGTCACGACCTGAGCCGTAATGAGGCTCGAGCTGCAACTACCCCAAGCCCGCCTCTGTAGGCCAGGGGCTGACGACTAGCGCTGAAGGTACAATAAACTAGGGGAGGCTTTTTCCTAAGAAACTTTACACATACACGTAGAAAACTCAAGGAGCAGTACAGGGAAAAGAAAGAAGATACAACACTGCTACAAAAAACGGGGACCAACATATATGCATCGAACTCTAACCATTATAAGTTAATTGCTAAAAAGTGAACAGAATAGTAAAAGGGGACAAATGCACACCCATCCTGAAAGGTTCCACAACCCAGCAACATATAAAACAATGGTAAACCGCCAGTGAGTCTCAAACCCAGGAAATCCTGCTATGACCACCGAATGAAACCCAAGCTCATGTGTCCTCTACGCTCCTCCATATTCTTGACTGACCTGTCCGTCGTCTGCAAGGTCACACCATGTAAGGGAAAAGCCCAAGCAGGGGTGAGTATAAAAATACTCAGTAGGATGCCCCAAAATCTCAAGGGAGAAAAAATGGAGGTACTAAAATGGGGAGTAGTAGACAGAGCAAAGAACAGTGTAAGGGTGCAAAAGAGAGAAAGAAATTGCAGCTCAACCCAAAAAAAGAAAGGAAGCAGACTCGTCCAGTCGCAAGGATCTAGAGATAGTGAGAAGATGAACTTCTCATCAAGTCTTTGCTGCCTATAGCAGGAGAGCAGACTCATCCAACTAATAGGAGCTAGACATGGAAAGCACATGGCATACCTCGTGTGCCTTCACCCCTCCTAGAAGGAGAGTAACTGAACCCAAGGAGTGGGAACAACAATAGGATGTATATATATTCTCAATGAGAAAACCAAATGAGTGGGTAAGGAGATCTATATATCCATGCACAGCCCAAGATAAGTCACCAACAGTTCAAAGGATATCCAACACTGAACCCAAACGATTTTCACGTCAACCTAGGCGGTACAAGTCAAAGGGGCTCAATTTCCACACCTCGATACTATCCTCTTTGGGCGGCACTGTCTCGCCTGCACGGATGTTAGGCCGCCTCTCAAGGACACGTATCGGTGGGGAAAGCACCCCTCGTTGTCGTATTTCCTAAGGTCACATCAAATCTGTCACATCACTGATCCGCACAACCAAAGATCATGCTCCGGTAGTCACGCAGAAAAAGTCACCGACTAGCCTCATAAATAGGCCTGAGTCTAAAATGCCAACAGGTGACCCACTACCTAGCCCTGCTGGAGGGTAAATTCTAAAACATCATCAGGCGACCCACTGCCCAGCCCTGCTGGAGAGTAAACATGAAGCAAGTCGATAGGTGACCCACTGCCCACCCCTACAGGAGGGTAGACCCTGACCATGTCGACAGGTGACCCGGTGACGTGCCCTGCAGGAGGGTAGACCCGGAACAAGTCGACAAGTGACCCACTGCCGAGCCCTGCTGGAGGTTAGACCTAGAAAACATCGACAGGTGACCCACTGCCCAGCCCTGCTGGAGGGTAGACCCAGAACATGTCAACAGGAGACCCACTTCCCAGTCTCTGCTGGAGGGTAGACCTGAATGAAGTCGACAGGAGACCCACTGCCCAACCCTGCTAGAGGATAGACCCAGAAGAAGTTGACATGTGACCCACTACCCAGTCTCTGCTGGAGGTTAGACCTAGAATAAGTCGTTAGGAGACCCACTACCCAGTATCTACTGGAGGTTAGACCCGGAATACGTCGTCAGTCGACCCACATCCTAGTCTCTGCTGGAGGGTAGACCCGGAATAAGTCGTCAGGCGACCAACTGCCCAGTCTCTTCTAGAGGTTAGACCTGGTAACGTTTCTAATAACTCAGAACTATAACTGACATCACTGGTTGTTACCAGCATCGCTACCGTGCGTTGGTTCAGAGTGTGTCAAAGGGACCTCCATCGAACACCCTTTCATGTTTTCACATTTAATAAGATCTCAAAAGAGGCTCCACGTGCCAGAATGGATCACACCGTTGCAATCCTCGCAGAAAAACATGTGAGATAGACCAATTACTCGACCGAAATGGTCAACTGGTGAAAAGGTACTATTCACCGTTGCCATCCCGGGTGGCACCCACACCACGATCCCGAGAATGGTCAGGAGAATTGTGGCATCGCGAAGCTCTCATAAAAACACATCAAAACGACTATTCATTCACCTCGAACGAACGTCTGATGAAAAAGTCGCAATACGCTTCACAAAGCTCAAAAGACCGCTCGTGGGGCCCATGCCTCAACTCCGGCTTCATCGCCTGAAACCACCCTAGTCAACCTCATCTTGATGTGAGGGTCACAACGCCGCTGACGGCGCCTAAAACGGACTCCGGATGTTGAAGCAGTCACTCCCCACGTTATACGTAAACGGGGCCCTCTGGGTCCCACACCTCGAGCCCGAATTTAGGCGGGTGTATTGGGCCATTACAATCCCCTCGGAAAAACACTCAGAAATGAGTGCTCATTCACCCTAAACGGATGTCGGGTGAAAAAGTGACGTTTCACCGTAAAATGTGCGAACTAGGCCTTGTAGGACCTGCACCTTGTCTTCAACACAAAAACTTCGGAAATTGTCTCAAAAAGTCCGCATGAGGACTGGAATCATGCTGCCGCTGATGGCGCGTCCATCAGATATCCCGAACAAGAGTTAGGTCTGACGTAACAATTAATTAATTAATTAATTAATTAATTAATTAATTACGCACATTTAGAGTTTTGTGCCACCGGGCAATGAAACCAACCTGAAAAGGTTTCAAACTAACTTTAGAAGGACCGTCATAGCTCTGGAGCCACCGTGCCTCTGACGGCACATCAAACGGACATCCGGCTCGCGAGCCATGCCTGTCTTAACTTTAATAATCAATTTGTTATTATTTAATTAAAACTCTCGGGTCACCCTCCTTTGGGAGAATAGCCAAAAAATCCCTAAACTCACCGTAAAAGGGTCTCCAAGTCGATACGGTCCCATATCTGTAGACGGTGCATCAAAGGGCAGCGCCGTTTAAGAGATACGGCCCCCTGAATGCAGGGGGCCTAACCGGGCCGGTCCTCCACGACCGACCCGGTCCGAGCCACCGGCCCGCGGCCCAGCCGCGGGTCCCGCTCACACTAATGCGTCCCATGGGCTGCTACCCACCCCTCAGCACCGGACCCTAGCGGGTCTGGTTTTTCTCCACGCGGACCGGTCGTCTGGCTGGTCTTCCGCATCGCGCAGCTGGACCCGTATTCGGCGGGTACTTGCTCCCTCCGCGTGCCTGAGGCGCTGACCGCCTCGGGACTCCGCCTGCTGTCTGCAACCGTCCACGACCGCCACTCTAAGGTCCCCACTCTTCCTGATGCCAGCACCCCGGCCTCCTGGAGCTCCTCCATGAGCCGCTATCGCCCCTCGATGGCTCAGCTGCTCGACGCCGTGCCCGCCGCACGTCATACCCCACTCGACCGAACGACTCTGCCGGCCTCTGCTCGCATTCGCCTGGACGACACCCGTGACCCCTCCGTTGAGCCGAACTGCCATTCCAGCTTTCTGCCACCTCCTGACTGCGACACCGACCCTTGCTCGGCCTCACCCTCACAGACGCCTGCTGAAGCCGCCCCGGACCGCCGCAGAGCCGACTCGCCTGAACCCTCGCCGGACCACCTTGGTCCACCGGAAAACACCAAACCCTAAAACTTTGACAAGTGATTGCGATCTCCTCCGATCTAGTATTTCAATTCCGAAAAAGAGATGGAAATCTCATAAAATATACTACACGATTATGGGATTTTCTAGAAGTAATATCAACATTTTGATCCTAGAAATTTGTATCAAATTTGGTGCAGGAATTAAAAACTCAAATCGAAAACATCTACCTGTTGGGCGTAGCCCGGAGCTTCGTCAGCGATCCACCAGAGCTGTCGTGCCCCGCCGGAGCTGTCTTTCCTTTCCGGAGAGGTGGAGGAGGAGGGCTTGAGGATGAGCTCCTTGATTGGGAGTGTTCTCCAGAGGAGGGGAGGAGGAGAAGGGGGGGTGAGGTTATAAATAAAATTAATTAAAATGTTTAATTAATTTAAACCCCTTAAATGACCCGCATCTGAAACCTCCTGCACGGTCAAAATTAATCATTCCCTAGGGTAAAAACCACCTACCGAGTACAATAGAGGTCTCATAGTTTTAATCTAAAGCTCTGTTCAAAAGTTATAAAACTCAACGCCTGAGGCCACCAAATTACGAAAACACCCCTAGGGCTATTTTTCACAGACAGCCCACGCCCGTGAATATTACACCCCTCCTAGGGTAAACGGCATGCTCCGAACTCAACAGTTCCCTCAATTTCCCAATCTGAGCCACCGTTTAATAGATACTTGAGTTTAACCATTAAACAAATAAATTAATTAATTAATTTATCCGTTTAACGTTCCAGTAGCGGGCATGGGGTCCAAACGTCCCGCGCCGACATACTTGATGTTGTTCCTAGTGTAAAAATTATATTTTGGACCCATCTGTATACTCAGATCTCTGATCTGAAGCATTGTTTATGAGTAATCTCATTTATTTGGCATGCCTAGTGTGAACGCAATGAAAATATAATTCCAGCCACACCGGGGCTCAGAATCGCATGCCGTCTGAATGCTCTTCTATATAATAATATCAAGAATATTTCAAAGTATTTTTTAGAAAAAAACACATTATAAAATCATTTTATCCTTCAAGATTTTCATCCCCAAAAAGAAAAAACCAGGGAACAACTCAGGGTACTAAGCCCACACCTGGCTCTACCATACCTAGAAGAACTTTTGCACAGCCACGCGTCACCGCACACAGACCAAAGTATTTGATATGTTCACGTGAGGTCTGCCCTCACTGATGACGTGCATAGGGGCATGCACACATCTTCTCGGGTGAGTCACGTGGGGGACATCATGCACCCACCCCCGACTTTGGGAGTCGGGGAAAGGAGGTAGACAACCTCGCCATCCCTTCGCATGGTCTCAAACGGTTCGAATGACCTCGGGGGTATATCACCTCCCTGATCGAACCTCCACGTCGCATGCCGCGACTAGAATCACCGCCCACTTGGGACAAGGCCCGGTGATTCCCACCATCAGAATATCCATATGATGAAACACCCAAGGATATCTGGTCACACAAGGTTACATAGTCGATGTCTCGCAACCAAGAATCTCTTACACGCTCGGAGAGAGAAGGAGTCAACACCATCGACTAAAGAAAAAGGTCCTACGCCTTTTACCTTACCAACACAAGGTTACACTGATGCCCTGCATCACCCTCGGTAACCCCTCAAGAAAGGAGTTAGAGGAAAGATTACCTTGCATAGTGTCTAAAAAGTTCTACTGAGAAAAGTAGAAAAAGACACAGAGCGTACCTCTCATCATCTCTTGCACTGCAGGATTGTAAACAACCATAGAACACAGCCGCCCGCGGCCCGTCCGTCAGCTCCCTGAGCCTGAAATGGGACGCCTAGTTGTGGTGGAAGAACCTCGAAACGTTGTCCGCCAACCACAGTTATTCCTTCTTTTTGCCAAAACTTCCTCCCTAGGGGCCACCCTGTCCTCACCTAGGATTTCTCTTATCACGACACTGCCTCTGTCATTGCGGTGTGTCTACCAACTATCTAGAAGACTCATCACATTTTGTCTATTAGTATCATGCCACGTGATCTCACACATCACAAACATAGCACTGGTCCTCCATAGGCTATCTATGTGGTCTACGCTGTCCCCAACCATGTGCCTGAGTCTCATCAAGGGGAAACCTCCAGCGTCGAGGCCCCACCAATCGACGTCCCTCTACCTAAAATTTCTCTGTCACCAGTGCCTGCTTCAGTACCCTGATATGGGGGAGTATTCACAAGTTCACTACACTGGAATGAATCTCCTCTATAGAGATCTCATTCAAACTTTTGTGCTAGGAAGTTTTCGTCACGGACCACATCCGGATAAAAACGTGCATGGTCTGCGAAACTAGTCGCGTACACAGGAACTGTCATCCCTCCCAGCTAAAACTGCAGGAGATCCGATATCCGAATGGAGCATAAGTAGGATGGGTAAAACCTCTCACGAAACAGAAGCTGAAAGTCGCCTCACGAAAGTGACGACTCATCGAGTATCCGAGTAACCTTGGCTCTACCACGCCAAACTGTGGGGTGGAAAAAGACTTGCTATCAAATCCACCATCTAACCTGTCAGTGTCCGAACAATCCTGAAGAGGCGGACCACCAACTCTAGCCAACCCTTCACTACCTGAGGGTATGGCTCACTATGGATCCTCAGCGGTCTCTTTCGATGGAACTCACGTAGCGCGCCCAGCCTGTGCTCCTCATCGGCCCTCACTGACGGTATTATCCGCTACTCCACAGGTGGTGGTGCTACATCATGTCCTCCTGGAGAAAGGGTAATCGTATGATGGATCTTGAATTGAGGCCTATTCGCTCACGAAATCGTCGTCATGAACTGGAGCTAGTATCCTGGTTGGCTATCATCACATATACATCCTGAACCCGATCAAGGAGCACCGCGGTCAAATGAGCATATATATATCAACAATGATGGGGAGATAACTCAAGAAGGACAGTCAAGGACTCAATCCTATACGATGCATGAATCAAATTCCCTGCAACAAGTGTCTCAATGCGCCGAGTCGACAAGTGGATTATCAGGGTCCTCATGAATGGATATGTCAACCACCACACCATCACTGGACTCCCTGGCCTGAGAGCCGCTCTCGAGACACGTTTACACTATTGCCCCAAAACTCTATCAATTCCTTTTTAGGGATGTCCGAACATCGCCTGAAGGAACTAACCACCTATGATACAACTTTTTCATGACCCAACCCATAACGAGGCTTGTGCCGCAACTACCCCAAAACCGCCTCCGTAGGCCAGAGGCTGGCGACTAGCGCCGAAGGCACAATAAACTAGGGGAGGCCTTTGCCTATAAAACTTTACACATACACATAGCCAACTCAAGAAATAGAGTAGGTAAAAGAAAGCAAGATAAAACACTGCTATAAATAAGGGGGACCAACATACATGCATCGACCTCTAACCAGTACAAGTAAAGTGCTGAAAAGTAAACTGAATAGTAAAAGGGGATAAACACGCACCCATCCAAAAAGGTTCCACAACCCGAAAATAGGTAAAACAAAGGTAAAATGCTAGTGATTATCACACCTATGAAGTCCTGCTACGGCCACCAAACGCATCCCAAGCTCTTGTGTCCTCTACGCTCTTCCATAGTCTCGACCGACCTGTCTGTTGTCTGCAAAGGCACACCATGTTCGGGAAAAGTCCAAGAAGGGGTGAGTATTAAAATACTTAGCAGGATGCCTCAAATGCTCGAGAGAGCAACAAGGGAGGTACTAAAATGGGGAGCAGTAGACAGATCAATGAACAATGTAAGAGTGAAAAGGAGAGAAAGAGACTGCATCTCAACCCAACAAGAGAAAGGAAGCAGACTCGTCTAGTCGCAAGGAGCTAGAGACGGTGAGAAGATGAAATTATCGTCGAGTCTTCACTACCTATAGAAGGAGAGTAGACTAATCCAACCAAGAGGAGCTAGACACGGAAAGCACATGGCATACCTCGCACGTCTTCGCCCCTACTAGATGGAGAGTAACTGAACCCAAGGAGAGGGAACAACAGTAGGATGTATATATATGATCAATGAGAAACCCGAATGAGTGGGTATGGGGATCTATATATCCATTCTCAGCCCTAGATGAGTGACCAACAGTTCAAAGGATATCTATCACTGAACCCAAACGTCCTGCACGTCATCCTAGGAGGTACAAGTCAATGGGGCTCAATCACCATACCTCGATACTATCGGCTTTGGGCATCACTATCTCGCCCGCACGTCTTTTAGGTCGTGTTGCAAGGACATGTCTTGGTGGGGAAATCACCCCTCGTTCTCATATTTCCTAAGGTCACGTCAAAGCTGTCACATCACCGATTCACACAACCAAAGATCCTGCTCTGGTAGTCATGTAGAAAAAGTCAATGATTAGCCTTATAAGAAAGCCTAAGTCTGAAATGCCAAGAGGTGACCCACTGCCCAACTTTGCTAGAGGGTAAATCCTAATACATCATCAGAAGACCCACTGTCCAGCCCTACTAGAGGGTAAACAAGGAACAAGTCGAAAGGTGACCCACTACCCAGCCCAGCTGGTGGGTAGACCGAGAACAAGTCGACGGGTGACCCAGTGCCCAGCCCTGTTGGAGGGTAGACCCGGAACAAGTCGACAGGTAACCCACTACCCAGCCCTGCTGGAGGGTAGACTCAGAACACGTCGACAGGTGACCCACTGCCCAACCCAGCTGGAGGGTAGACCCATAACACGTCAAAAGGTGACCCACTACCCTATCTCTGTTGGAGGGTAGACCTGAAAGAAGTCGACAGGCAACCCACTGCCCAACCCTGCTGGAGTGTAGACCCAGAAGAAGTTGATAGTTGGCCCACTGCCCAGTCCCTACTGGAGGGTAGACCCGGAATAAGTCATCAGGGGACCCACTACCCAGTCTCTACTGGAGGGTAGACCCGAAATAAGTCGTCAGGCGACCCACATCCCAGTCTCTGCTAGAGAGTAGACCTGAAATAAGTCATTAGGTGACCAACTGCCCAGTCTCTGCTGGAGGGTAAACCTGGTGATGGGTCTGATAATTCAGCACAGCAACTGACATCACCAGGTGTTACAATCATCGCTACTATGCATTGGTTCAGAGTGTGTCAAAGGGACCTCCATCCAACACCCATTCATGTTTCTACATTTAATAAGATCAAAAATGAGGCTCCATGTGCCCAAACGGATCACACCATTACAATCCTTGCGGAAAAACACGCGAGATAGACCATTTACTCACCCGAAACGGTCAACCGGTGAAAAGGGTACTATTCACTGTAGCCAGCCTAGGTGGCACCCACACCACGATCCCGAGAAAGGTCAGGAGAACTGTACCATCACAAAACTCTCGGAAAAACATATCAAAACGACTATTCATTCGCCCCGAACAGACTTCTGATGAAAAAGTCACAATACGCTGCACACAGATCAAAAGACGGCCCTTGGGGACCACGAATAAACTCCGGCTTCATCGCTTGAAACCAAACCGTCAACCTCATCTCAATGTCATGGTCACAATGCCGCTGACGGCACCCAAAACGGACTCCGGATGTAGAAGTTTTCACTCCCCGTGTTATACGTAAACGGGGCCATGTGGGGCCCACACTTCAAGCCTTGATTTAGGTGGTCAGATTGCGCCGTTGAAATCCCCTCGGAAAAACACTCAGAAATGAGTGCTCATTCACCCTAAACGGATGTCAGGTGAAAATGTGACATTTCACCGTAAAAAGTGTGAACTAGGCCCCTTGGGGCACGCACCTTGTCTGCAACCTGAACGCTTTGGAAAGTGTCTCAAAAGGTCCACACGAGGACTGGAGTCATGCTGCAGCTGACGGCGCATCCATCGGATATCCCAAATAGGAGTTAGGTCCAACACAACAATTAATTAATTGATTAATTAATTAATTAATTTCTCACATTTAGCGTTTCGTGCCACCGAGAAATGAAACCAACCCGCAAAGGTTCCGAACCAACTTTAGAAGGACCATCACAGCTCCAGAGCCACTACACCTCTGATGGCACATCAAACATACGTCCAGCTCGCGATCCACGCCCGTCGCAACTTTAATAAAAAAAATATGTTATTTTTAAATTAAAACTCTCGGGTCACCCACCTTCGGGCTCATAGCCGAAAACCCCTAAACTCATCTTAAATGGGTCACCTTGTCGATACGGTCCCACAGCCACAGACGGCGCGTCAAAGGGACGTGTTGTTTAAGAGATACGGCCCCGTGAATGCAGGGGGCCTAACCGGGCCGCTCCTCCCCGGCCGGCCCGGTCCGTGCCGCCGGCCCGCAGCCCAACTGCAGGTCCAGCCCGAACCTCAACACTCGACTTGATCGGGTCTGGTTTTTCTCCACACGGACCAGTAGTCTGGCCCGTCTTCTGCGTCACGCAGCAGGACCCACATTCAGCGGGTACTTGCTCCCTCTGTGCGCCCGAGGCGCTGACCGCCTCGGGACTCCGCCTACCGACCGCAACCAACCACGACCGCCACTCCGAGGTCCCTGCTCTACCGTTTCCGCCTGACGCCAATGCCCCGGCCACCTCGAGCTCCTCTGTGAGCCGCCGTCGCTCCGCGCCGGCTCCGCTGCCCGACGCCGCGCCCGCCGCACGCCAGACCCCGCTCGACCGACCGACTCTGCCGACCTCTGCGAGTATTCGCCCGACTGATACACGCCGACCCCCGCTTGGCCTCACACTCACCGACGCCTGCTTAAGCTGCCTCGGACTGCTGCTGAGCCGGCTCGCCCGAACCCTCGCCGGACTGCCTTGCTCCACCGGAAAACACCTAACCCGCAAACTTCGACGAGTGATTGTGATCTCCTCCGATCTTGGATTTCAATTCCAAAAAGAGCAATGGAAAGCTCATAAAATATACTACACGATTATGGGATTTTCTCGAAGTAATAGAAACAATTCAACGCTAGAAATCAGGATTAAAATTGGTGTAGGAATTAAAAACTCAAAACGAAAACTCCTACCTGGTGGGTGTAGCCCGGAGCTTCGTCGGCGATCCTCCGGAGCTGCTGAGCCCCGCAGGAGCTATCTCGCCTCGCTGGAGATCTGGAGTAGGAGGGCTTGAGGAGGATCTCCTTGATTGGGAGCATTCTCCAGAGGAGGGGAGGAGGAGAAGGAGGGGAGAGAGGTTATAAATAAAATTAATTAAAATGTTCAATTAATTTAAACCCCTTAAATGACCCGCATCTGAAACCTCATGCGCGGTCAAGATTAATCTTCCCCCGGGTAAACACCACCTCCTGAGTACAACGGTGGTCTTCTAATTTTAATCTGAGGCCCCGCTAAAAAGTTATAATACTCAACGCCTGAGGCCAACAAATTACGAAAACACCCCTGGGGCCATTTTTCACAGACGGCCTACCCCCGCGAAGATTACACCCCTCCTGGGGTAAATGGTATGATCCTAACTCAACGGTGCCCTCGATATCCCAATCTGAGCCACTGTTTAAGAGGTACATGAGTTTAACCATTAAACGAATTAATTAATTAATTAATTTATCTGTTTAATGTTCTGGTAGCGGGCGAAGGATCCAAATGTCCCGCCCCGACATGCTTTCTGTCGTTCCTCGGGTAAACATCCCATTTCGGACCCATCCATACACTCGAATCTCTGATCTGAAGCACATTTTAGGATTTATCCCATTTATTTGGCGTGCCAAGTGTGAACGCACTGAAAAATTAATTCCGGCCACATCGGGGCTCAAAATCGCACGCCGTCTGAAGGCGCTGCTTTGAAATAATATCAATAATATTTCAAAGTATTTTTTTAGCAAAAACAGGGTTCTTACAATATTAGATGCAAGATTGCTGGGATGATCCACTGTCTCATCCAACTTTGACACATACTTTACAACAATAATAATATATTCAATTCTATATGAATATGGGAATCTTCCCATGAATTACAATTCCCACACATAAAATACTTTAACCTAAAAAATCTCTTCTGTGGAAGCTACTTCCTTTTATCATCATTTCCTAGCCTTTGACATTTTTTTATATCCAATATTAAGACTCCAAGAATCCATGAACAATGTAGAACATTAAAAACTGTCATATAATAATTTTTGAGTGTTTACTTCTCCTCTATGGTTACCACCCCAATGTGATAAATGAAAAATCTCATGAATGGGTAATATTTCCTCCTTTATAATAAACCTCATTAAATATCATCAATACATGTCCTTAAAATGGGGTTATCCTATAAGTAGTACCTCAATTCATATATATTATTATTAATTTTATTATATTAAATTTTATTTTTAATGACACCTAAAAACTGTAAATTTGAATAATATTCATACCAAGTATAATTATATATTGAATTTTTTTTATCATTTAGTAATGAGGGTTTTCTCTCCATCGGTTTCTGAATTTGAGTCATGGTAAAGCCAAACAAGTGTACATCAAAAAAATTTATGGCCCTTTCAGGTCCATTATTTCCAAATCAAACTGAATAACTAATGTTTTCATCTCATTATCCATGGTTCATAATCTTTATTATATAAGAAGAATTTGAGGGATGAATGATCTATGAAAATGAGAATGTTGGACCATATTAATTATTGTAAAAATTTATCTCCATTAAACATTATAGTAGCTTGATATTTTTTAATTATGGAAAAATTATTCTAGGACTCATTAACTATATAAATAGAATAATATATGACACAAAAAATATTCTTATTTCCTTTCCAAAATAAATAACTTAAAACAACATCACCAACATCATACATAACAACCAAAGGCATCTTTTATTTACCGTAAGTGATAATGGGTGAAAATGTGGTATTTTTACCGAGAAAATTAAAGGACTTTAGTCATTTTTTGTAAAAAATAACGAATCCTTAATAAGAAATTAAACCAAATTAAATTGGGATTTTAGGAAAATATTTAATGAATCTCATATAGATTCCAACATTGGATAAAAAATACTAACTCCCTTCACATTTTCAAGAAGGGGGTTCCTATATATTATCTCAATTTTTGAATTCTCTACCTCAATCCCCTATCAGAAATTGGATGACCCAATTCAATTCCCTTAGCAACCATAAACTGGCACATTTCACAATTAAATACAATATTTTTTCTGGATATACCCCTAAATAACATCCAATATTTTTATAAATGTTTTTAATGTCACTTCTAACAAATGAGAAAGATTCCCAAAAAAATTCAATTATTATTTAAATCATGTAAAATAAAATGACCATAATTTATATTTTAATAGATAATGGAACACCACCCAAGCCAAGTGGCCTTTACCAGAAGGAAAATGTTGAAAATGTGTAATTTATGGCGATAGTCTACTGATATAAAAGATAAATGGAAATCCAGTAGTAGCCATAGAATCCATCAATAAATCGTAAAATTTCATTTCCAGTCAACCTCTAAAACATATAATCCTGAAAATTCATTGAATAATGGACCTTCCTAGTGGTAGAATTATGTTTCCTATAATATATATATACTCTATATGTTTTTACCATAAAATGTAGTTTTTCATTTTTCTCATTTGGGATAATTCGGACTCCGGTCTTCTTAGAGACCACTTTCATAATACGAGCTCATAGGCTATCTAATATTGGAAACATTATTCTAAAATCTCATAATCTAATGAATTACTCATTAATATCTTCATTTATTTTTGGGTTCAATCATCTCTATGAATTGAATCAAGTTTTCTGTCATATTTCCCAAGTATTTTTATATGTACAATAAGATGAATTTATACGATTAATATCATGTATGGAACACAAAATAACATATTTAATCATTCTCACACAACCAATAAACTATTGTTTTGAGATTATTATAACTTTGATATGATTATAAAAGGAATTTATAAGTTAACACTAAAAAAATAATATCTTAAATGGTGTGAAAGGATCTTGATCTCTATTTCTAGTGATTTCTAACTAGAATATAGACTCTTGGTTTAAGGTGGACCAAAGTCTTCAATGTGTTTCATAATATAAATATAAAATGCGGATAGTTCTTGAATTTCAAGACAAAAATCATGCTTCTCTTCATTTATATTCAATGTGTATATCTCATTAATCTATAAAACCAAACCATATTTTACAATATATTTTCCCAAAACATCATCAACACGTTCCAAGATCTCTCCCTCATACATGTTAGGGTGCTTCTCCACATTTTTATAAGTGTAAGGGTCCTAAAATCCTCCCATAAAATCGATATGCTCAGAAAAATAGTATTCATAAAAAAAATCTCAACACATTAAAAAAAATATTTTCTATATTCTAATATTTATTTTCATCTTCTAAACTGTTTTCCTCATAAAAGGTATTTTTATCCCGTTCTTCTTGAAAAATCCGATTCCTTAAACTCTATCATCTCTTGTTTTGAGAAATTTTTTCTAGAAATGGGTTTATTGATATTATTAAGAGATTATATTCATTTATTCATTCCAAAATATTTAAAATTTTATAAACCTTTGACAAATCAATGAAATCACCCCTAGTGTCCAAGAATGACCTAACTGGGATCATAGGTGATTAATTTTCGATCTTCATATATAAGATCATGAAATCAATAGGTAAAAATACCTTATAAAACCCAACTATTAGGTTATTAACTCTTCCAACCTGGCGGGTAATTGACTAGTCAGCTAACTATAATAAAATTACAATGCTCTATTGAGATATTAACCTCAAATGATGAAAAAAACAAAATATGATATTGATACAAGTAATAAATCCATAAAAATATTTATAATTTCCATAACAATCTCATAATGTGAATTGTATGACAAAACTTCTTGGATCTTGATGTTTGGGAGGTATCTAATTTTTCAAGATTGTACTAAACTCATCTGTGAGATTGTTTGTGGAAAATTATTCCATTGTTTTTTAATTAGAGAAAAATTATTTCCAGTGATTTATGGTATGGTGGACACTAGGTTAAGGCTTCAGCAAAGGATATTTTAATTTAATGATGCTAAAAGAGACTCATAATATCGAGTATTTTAGTCTATTAATTATTTATTTTGAGAATTTTAGGGAATGTGGTGGATGGGGTGAAATTTGAAATTTATGTTTTCATTCTATAAATATCTCTCTCATGATTCTTCTATATATTATTATCTTTTTAGGATTTTATCCTATGGTACTTCCACTAGAATGATAAGTTTAAATAGATTTTTAATAGGGCTCTGAAGATTTCAAGATTCTTGATTTACCAAATTTCATTTTTTAATCTATATTTATTTTTTATCAGGATTTAGATTCATCCATGATTTTGGTGGGTTTTAAGACCACTCATGTAATGACAATAATCATATTCTCCACAAGGTTATATTTAGCTTTTACTGGTTTCAAACCATTGTATCTAACACCAATATATCTATCTAGTTTCCCATTCCATATTTTTCATCCAAGAATATATAATCACCTTCAAAAAATCATTTTTTCATTCTATTTATCCATAATACCTTTAAACCACTGGAATATATTCTTGAATTCATCTTGTTAATTAGATGATTCACTTTTTGGTTGGCTGAGATGTAGTTTCTAAGGCTATTGATACCTAGGGGTATTAGTAGGTCTCAAAACTACTTAATTATACCACTAAAGGGTTACATGGTTTATATACCCATGGTTATAGGTATTTTATAATGGTTCATCCCAAGGTTGCATCCTAGGACCATATATAGAAAATTTTCCACCTCTTTTGTATGATTCTCAAGATTCATTCGTACTTTTTTATTAATTATACTCATCCTTAAAAAATGATAGTTTTATAAAAGAATGGTATGTGATCTGTTTTCATTATCATTAAATTTAAAAACTGTATAATATAATTTTATTTAAATATTAAATTTTGAGTTCTAAATAATAAAAGTAATTACAAAGATTCTTATTGTTATCTTACTGGGAATTGTCTCCCACCATACATACACACCTTTGTGTATATATAAACCAATATTTAGTTATTTTTTATAGTTTTTATTGATCTTATTGTTACTTCATTATAAAACATGTACTTGATGATGAGAAAATAGAGGCAATGGCATTTGAGGTTGTTGGGTTCCACATAGAGGAGTGTTTTAGTTTATCATTATGCAATGTCCTTCATCTATAGGAACAATCTCATTTCATACAGAAGCTCATTATTCCATGTATGATATATTTTTAAGGGTATTATTTGGTTGATTAATTTTTAGTATAGTTTATTCTATAAAAATTAAAACGGTAAAATAATTCTTGTAATATATATGTGGTTCCATTTAACACTTGTGTCGACCTTTGCTGATTCAAAACATGCACTGGCTCTGTGGAATTCTAGTTTAGATATGATAAATGAGTATTCTGACTGAGATGCGAAAAAATGGTATTAAAGAATTATTAGTAAGTTTAGTGGTATGTGAATTTAGGATTTTCATAACTTTCGAAGTAATGCATGAATGGACATGACCCACCCATTCAGGATGGAATCTCAAGATACTATAAGATTTTTGGGATTGGGATCCACCAATAAACCATCAAATGATTTTTTGATCCTTAGATTTTTCCATGTTATGGTGTATTGGTAATTATTATTCATGAATAGTAGTCGATATTTTTTAATTTCAAAAATAATAAATTGTTTCTAATAGATTAGATACAACATATGATAATTTTGTGTTTCACCCAAATGATTATAGATGGTAGTATATTTGATTAAAACATAACTTAATTTATTTTGGCCTGACTTCATTGGCCTTTCAATGGAATGTGTGATTGATATATTTATTGATTGGGTGTTCTTTTTTGGTATAAAAATATATAATAATAAATAAAATTTCTAAAAAATAGCGAATTTCAATTTTTAAATAAATCATATTTCAAAACAAATAAAAAAAGTATTTTATGTATTTTTGAATGAGTTCAGTGTTTTGAAAATGTTGTGTTTTTAAAATATTGTTGTAAAATAATATAATTTACATTTTGTTTAAAAAAAATTACTTTAAATTCAATATTTCGGAATTAGATTTCAAATAATTTGGTAAATGATATTTCATTTTCTAAAAGTGAAAATATATGGGATATTAAATTTGAATGTGGATGTTTTTTCAAAAGTGAAGTGTTTTAAATTTAAATGATGATTATAGTTGAATTTTTAAAGATTTATTATTATTATTGACTTTATTATTTTCATATAAATTAATTTTATTTTTTGGAATTTATCATGTAATGTATATTATGTCTATATAATTATTATTCTTAGTGAGTGATTTCTTGATTAAAATATTAATTTTATATGTTATAATTCAATAAAGTGAAAATAAACGTTGAATAATTTAAAGGCTACCATATAATTTTAATGAACTAAAATAAATGAAATATTTTGGAGGACACCTTATTTAAAATGGGTGTATGGATCAGTTTTGTATTAGTGTGTTTCACTAATTGGTAGGGGCTCGTGAATTTAGTTTACAATGGAGTTTTTTATTCATTTTTATCTTTAGTTAATGGTATGTATGAATATTTTACTTTTAAAATGACATTTTTAAGGTATTTTTATAGAATATTAACTGTGTTTGGTTAATTAATGTATCTAAATGAATTTTAGATTTATTTTAAAAAACATCATTTTTAATTATTTATCTACTGAATCAATATAAATATTGAAATCAAAAAAAAGGTTTTCTAACTTTGTAAATGGTTTGTATTCTTCTAATACTTTTTTCCCATTTGATGTAAAGCTATCTCTAATGGGGTATATTTCCAAAACTATAGGAATAAAATTGTGTGTAAAAATTGATTTCATTATGAGGATAAGGAATTATTTGTGTAAATTTTGAGGTAGTTTTTGGTTTCTATTTTGATAATAAATGACTGATGTTAGATTTTTTGGTTGGATGGTTTTCAATTACAAAACGTATATTTTATAGGAAAGTTTTCAATTATAATATTCATTCATGTAGTTTGTAATATATAGTTTGTCACACTGTATGATAAGCTCTAGATTATGTATATATGTTTCCATGGTTCATCTATTTTTTTATCAGTTGTACCATTTTTACTAGATGCTAAGTTATATCTATCTCTAGTTGGGTGTTTATCAGTTTCATTTCAATTACATTATTAATATTTTGTGGTGGATAAATAATTCCCAATGTTATTTCTAGGATGACTATGTACTAGTTGTTAGGACATGGGGATAGGGAACGACCTTCGGCCCTTGTAGTGAACTTTTTTTTGAGCTAGGTTAGATGGAAGCCCAGATCAATTTATTACATATCACATTATTTTTAAAAATGTTCATTTATCATAACCTGCTATTTCCACTACACAACAAGGTTAATATTATGCAATAACTACATATTAAATTTAATAATACTTGTTCCCATATCATTAGCTATAGGCCCACCCCACGTAATTCTTTCCTACGGCACCACATTTCATTGAGGATTTTTTATGGAAGATGAGTAGAATCCATCTTAGGGTATGATAGACAGTGAATAAATATTTTGTCACGTGTAATTCATCATATCCTATGTTATAATTCATATTTTGAATATATTTATAAAGGAATTTTCCCCTAAATTTAAAATATTAATTGATTGATAAGTTTAATAAAATTTTCAAAAATCATATTAAAAGATATTTTTAGATACTTATTAATTTATAAAAGTATTTATAAATTTAAATATTATTAAATATTTATAATTAATTTATAAAATGTTTAATAAAAATTTTATATATAAATATCCATTTATATTAATTATAAAAAGAGAATTTAAAAACTATATGGAATGACAAATAATTTTGATAAAAATGGTTTATTTGAAAATTATAAGATTAATTTTGAAAATATTCATAAATTTAAAGATAAGGGAGAAAATAAAATCGTTTATATTTAACATTATGAATTATTCCAAATTACATAACAGAAATTGTTCAAATTAAAATGCCTTATTTGATAAATTATGTATACAATATCAAATGTCATTTTGATAATTGATCAATGTTAAAATAATATAAAATATTTTTTATTTAGATTATATAAATTCTTTATATAATATATTTGGAATATAAAGTGTTTAAACTTAATGAAATATGATATATATAAAGTTAAATTAGATATTATAAAAAAACAATAGTTTATGTTAAAAATAAATATATTTTTTTTAAAATTTATATAATTTTGTATTTTCTATAATGAATATCATAATTATAATGTTCATATTTTTATAATTATTTATAAATTTATTTGAAATGTGTATCTCATCTTTAAAATTTACAAATTATTCATTTATTTAGTTTATTCTATGTCGTATTCATAGTTATAGTTATTAATTATAAATTAATTTATGATTTATTTTATAGAATAAAATTTATTCTAAATAGTTATACTGTATATAAGAATTTACATTCAAGGTATGAAAAATTATTTAGTTTTCATCTAATGTTACTCTATCTTATATGTGAGTTATGTAAAGAGTTATACTTAATTATGGTTTAAAAATATTTATTTCTTGTCAGGATTAAGATTCCAAAATAAATCATTAGAAAAATAAATTCGAATGGAAAATATGATATAATATGGTTAGATTAAATCCCATTTAAATAAGAATAATTTTTTAGATTCCTTTGAAATAATTAATTTTTCATGAGGTCAATCATTCAATTGAGTATGTTATGCCTAACCATGTTTACCATGGAATATCATGAGTTAGGAATGGCCGAAATGGATAAACAAAACACTTAGGTAACCAAATATTACTGTTAGATTTGGGGGACACATATATTAGAACCCCTGAGAGTTAATACACTAAATGTGTGGTGTTTATATTACCCATTTGCAAGATTACTAAAATAGTTTTCTGCTCAACCATCCAAGTGTCATATATGATAATATTGAGATAATTCACTACTTAAATATCTATGTGGTTTGAGGAACATCAAATAAGACTCATTCGTTGCTAAAATATGGATCCTGGACCCATAGTGGGAAGGAATAATTTCAAAGTGGTTAGCATTTTAGTGGGATAACATTTTATAAAATTTCATAAGTCGACGTAGGGAATGGTTGGTTAATAGATGCAAAGAGCTAATAGGGAAAAATGAAAAACATAAAGGATGATTTGTAATAGTTTAGGTCGTATACCACTGGGCCTTTTTGACACATAATCAAATGGGATTTTTTCCATGAGGACTTTATTCCATGTAATAAGTTCCCCCTCAACTAAGTCAAATTGTTATATTTTGCTGAAATAACCTCAAAAATATAATTTGTGGTGGAGGTGGTATAAAACCATTTGATATATTACTAAATAAGTCAAATTATATGGTTTATAAAAAATTATTCCTAGGTAACCAACTGTAGAAATTGTTTTAAAGATGAATATATATTGTTTTTAAAATCATATAATGATTTATTCTAGGGTTCAAAGTCATTATATGAATTTTGAACTATGAAATTTTATTCTATATTTATATACTCAATATTATTGTTTATGTTAATGTATTAGAGATACTAAAGATTTTACTAAGGTTTTTTCAGATTATGTAATTCCTTATGTATTCATTTTTTTAAATGTTCTAACTGTTTTAATGAATTAAATAAACATTCAATAGATATTATGAAATTGTTGGGGATAGATAATCTATGAATATGTTTTCAAGGTTTTAATGTTGTGTTGATAGTACAAGAAGAATATTTTAAAACTAGAAGAGGAAAATTTGTTGGATAGTCCATCAATGTTCATTCGATTAGCCAGTCAAATAATATTGTGTTGATAATACAAGAAGAATATTTTAATGGAATGATATGATTCCTTAGAAAATAATTTATTCAGATACCTAAGGGGGTTTTTTGAAACATCATAGAATATTCATGTCATGTACAAATGATATAGAAATTAAATCAATTATTTTTACCAATATATGATACTATTTATAGACATTAAAATTATTATAACTATAGAGTATTAAACAATACTAGAAAAAATTACGGATTTTTTTATTTTTTATTCAAATGATAATTCAAAGGGTTTCCGAATCAAGGATTTTAATGAAAAAAAAAATATCAAGCATACATAGTTCTAAAAATATGATTATAATTATATCATTTCAATTATACGATATGGGAGTTGATTATCAATATATAATTTTCTATTAGAAATATGAGTTGATATATTCAAAACAAAATGTTTTCTATTTATCGTATTTTATAATATATTTTTAGAATAAGATAAATGAAAAAAGGAGTTTTTCCTAGGATTAGAGAGATTTTTTAGTTTTTTGTAAAAACATGAGGAATTAAAATTCCAAAACTGTTACTGATGTATTTTAATGAATAATTTATTCTTTTTTCTTATGTGTACTCCAAACACATAGAATTGCATTTGTGATATTAATACAATAGTTTAATTGTTAATTTTTTTTTACTAAGAGTGAAAAATAATTATTTTCTAAAATATCAGAATCTGTATATTTTAGAGTGATATTATAAATATGATATTATGTCTATGATTATATTTTGAGTATATAATTACTTTTAGAATGTCAATGTTAACAGATTGATGATATTATAGTCATATTTAATTTCAGATAAATATGTAAATAGATTTACTGTATGTCGGTAAAAGGATAATGTAAAGAGTTTTATAATTTTCCAAAAATATTTTAAGTAAAAATTTGATTTAAAGGGTTCCTAGAATGATAATGATATAATATTAAAGAGTTAATAGAACACAATATAATTTATAAACACTATAACATATGATCTTGTGGACTAAAGGAGTTTGAATATGTTAATATAGTTCAAAATTAGAAATTTTATTCGTAAGTATCAAAATTATTCAAAATAGCTTATTACATAAATTTTACTCAGCAAAGAGTGTACTGATGGTTTTATCATATTGTAATATATTAATGTTGTAGTAATTACAAAGAGAAGCAATGAGTTTAACAAAACTCATTAAAGTGAAATAAACATAAGTATGACATGGTAGTCTATCATGAATGATATGTTAGACATGCACTAATATATGGTTTTGAAAAGTTTTATTAAATATGATTAGGAATATAAAATATATCATGATATGAAATTGGTAATATCCTCTTTATCATTAATAAAAATTGAGAGTATATGTTTATATATAAACATGTATCATTATGTGAATTGGGAATATATCCATCAAAGTAAAACATTGAGTTGTACCACTCTAATGTTCATTATAGACTGTGATAAGATATAATGAAATGTTATGATTAACATAAGTATGATACTTGAATCACGATATAAAACATCCTCATGACGCATAAAATGGTTTTTATTAGATCGCCCACTAATTATATTCCATGTGGAGTAAAAAACACAATGCCTTTTGTCTATAAGAAGATCATGGTTAATATTTGGATTCCTCAATGCCTGAGATTTGTGAGATAACTAGAATTAGAATCATAAAACGTTGATACCTTTCTTAGAGAAGCCTTATGAATAATCTAATTAGTGATGTTTAGGTGTATTATTGATCATGTCATCTTTTGGAGCTCAACCAGTATGTGATTTTCCTCTCATATGATAGGTATGAATTGTGGGACCTCAATTGAGGTAGACTAAGGAAGTTCAGTACAATACTTAGATAATATATATGAAATTATTATCTATTCAAGTGAGGGGAACGTAATGTTTTCATTTATAAATTCAAATAAAATGTAATTTATTTATAAACCAAGACAGTATATACTAGAATAATTGAAAAAGTATTAGTTGCATATATGGTATTGACATACATCATTTCTCATGGTCACTAGATTCCTTCAAAATAGTGATCATATGAAAATTAGTTATATAATATTATGAACATTTAGACATAAGTATAGATATACATGTGTTTGATAGAGATCGTAAAATATCCTATTATATATTGGTTAACACTAGTGATTTGCATGAAAAATTATCTTCTCATATAGTGATGAATTGGGGAATGAATATTTCATTCCAATGTTACAAAGGCTCATGGGGTCAAACATTTTAGTTAATTGAATGGGTTTATATGTTCACATATAAAATTTCTCTAAAAGTGCTTTAGATATTGTTCGAAAAATGTTTTGTTGGATTATTCACAAGGTGTAACATATGTTGTGATACATAGTAACAGTAATGATTAAATTCAAAAGTTTTTTTGGACAATATCCGAATTGATTTTTGGACATGGTTTCATAATAAATTATATATAATAATATAGTAGGTGAAATTTCACTAAGTCAATGGGACATTATTGCATGTTGGAGATTGAAGGATATATGTCATAAATCCATAAAATCATATGATGTGTTTTTCCTATATCATATGGTATGACATTCATATTTTATATTTTATTATATTTAATATAATAAATCTACTACCATTTTAATATTTTTCAATATGATATATTGATATCATATTTCATTGATACATATCAATTAATGAAGGCAGTATAATCAGATAATTTTCCAAAATATATTTCATTATTAAAGAGTTTACAATTAGAATTTATAAGATAGATACATGATTGAAATAATATAACTAAAGGGTTAAAATCAATATTACTATATAATAATTAAACATGACATATGCAACACATGAGTGAATGAATTGTTTGAATAAAAAAATCTTTGAGGGATATATAATGAGACATAATCCATTATGATCATTTTCTCAAATGAGTTCAATGCGTAATATTTATTACTCCGTTGTCCTAGTAGATATCAGTGGACCTCACCAATTAACAAAGTGAGATACTAGTATATCATCAGTGTGTGGATAATAATACCCTTGTTAGGGGTGATTCGACTTAATCCAAATTATATTCAATGGATGAGGAAGTCTAGTGGTAGCCTCTTAGTGTTCATCATTATCCAAATTCAATGAAACTAAGTTTGCTAATCTATATGGAATGTTATAGATGACCTTGTTTTCATTATTTTATATATAACTTGGTTTTAGGTTTCATTCATTGTGATCTTTGGTTTATGGATTTATATTGGTTTTCTCAACTTATTTTTATTGTAAAACTACCCAATATAGCCCATTAAGATATTATTATCTATTCAAATATGGAAATAACATGTGGTCATACAAAGAGGAGAACTAAATGTGATATTTTCATCAATAAGGACAGTCTATAATTAGATAATTGAGAATGTATTAGTATTTATATAGGATTGAAATACATTAGGTCCAATGGTTACGTGATGTCTTTGGATGATGGGATCATAAAAATATATATACTTTAATATAATGAAGTTGATAGAAACATGTTTTGTGATATATGTTTTTAATGGGTATTATTACAAATCCCTTTCAATATTGAGTAACAATGATAAATTTCTATAGGCCACTATTTTATATATTTTCGAATTTCGGAATTCATTTTTTTCAACATTACAATGGTTAATGAGGTCACACTTTGTGGTGGATTAAATAAGAAATGTGTTTAATCAAATAGATACTATATACGAGTTTTATAGTTTAACCAAAATTATATTTGGATAGTTATTCAACATGTATTTCATATGATATGATATACGATATATTTGATGACATGATTTATTTTTTTATGAAATAATCCCAATAGGTTCTAGGTATAAATTCCTATGTTATTGAATATGATAAAACATAAGGAAAAATTGAATAATGTTTAAAAGGATTTAATGAAAGTGGGATATTGATGGAGGTATTCCTTATATCTTAGTATTCTAGAGATTTATTTTATCAAATATAATAGAGTATGGTAGAGGGTTATTGTGTATGATGATATCCAATATTCTAGGGATATTAAAAATCCCATGAATGGATATATAATTTAGTATGATATAGAGATATTTCATGGAAATGGTGTGAGTGGAATCATATTTTAAGATCTACACTCACACCATATTATATGCATGGAAACCAAATGTTAAATGTTAATGCATGGAAAAAATTAACATATGGCTATCATTAATAAAAACTCAGAAGCAGAAATGTCAACTTTTATCATTTTAATTCATCCATGTGAAAAATATATTATCCTCATATCTATTTACTCTTACATTCTATAACATTATGACTAACATATTGATGGATTAATGAGGCTTATAAAAGAATGTATTATTAATGATCATATGTAGAAATGATGGTCAAAGACTAGGTTAATTATCTCTTCCATTAAATTGTCTATTTATTCTGTAACCTTTTCCTAGTGAGGTAATATAAAGCCATATATGTGAGGATGATCCCACCTATGTGGCGGGAGATTCATCAACACATGGATACAAAACAAATAATAGAGTTTGTTAGATGCCTTTCTTTGATCTAAATAGAACATATGAAAAGGATTATGGAATAATATATAATTATTAAAAGATACAAATATGTTCTTAATTTACTTACTGCATGGTTTTGGTTTTCTAGCATGGAAGATCTTAGTACTTGTGTTTCGTGTTGTTTCCATTACATTGATTAAGTGTTATTCAATCTTTATAACCCCACCACAATTCATTATAGTGGGGATTACAGGCATAGATTAACATAATTTCAAAATATATAACTCACTTATAGATTTTTATTATGATATCATGGAGTCATGATCTTTTATAACTAATAAGAATATATTATTTATACATATAAAATTATTCACTTTGGTGGTTATTTAATTTTTTCAATTTGAGCTTGTATCTAATAGAAAAATCTAAGAGGGATTTTGGAGGGTGGGATGCATTAGTGTGTATAATTGTAGCACCAAAACATTTTTATTTATTTCTTGATTAACTATTAATATAATAAAAACTTTGGGATTGAAATATAATTAATATGAAATATTGGAAAAACATAAATAAAGAATATGATGAGCATGGTTAGGGGGATCGTGCATGTGAATCACGTATCACATGAATGATGATACAAAGAATAATGTATGGTTATATAGTAGTTTAGTTTACCATGAATACTAACTATGTATTCCTATTTTTTATAATTTTAAACTCTCCTCTCCATGTATCAAAATAATGAGTATATTTTTTCAATTTTGTTAATGTTATAGTTATATTATTGGATGTTTATTATAATTATAAAATTTATGTAAGGTGTTCCTATGTTCTAGATTAGATTGTCAAAAAATGATTTTCATTAAAAAGTGTAATGGATTTTTAGGAATTTATTTTAACAAATGATAATGAAAAATGATATGATATGGGAATAAGTTTTATGTGATTTGAATGAAAATGGTTAAACATTGGTTGTTATTATTATTATTACTATTCTATGGACCTATATAAGACATTGATTATTATTATTATTATTATTATTAGAAAACATGTAGTAAAAGGGGGATAAACCAATATTCTACTCCCCATTGGGCTATTATAATTATGCTAAGGCGGGAGAGTCCCTAATTCATCCTTCCTCCACTGATTCACTATGGGATGTCAATTGGAGTTGGATCCCTTGAAAAAACTAACATTGTAATTTAGACTACAATAATATCAATTAAATTAGTATCACATAATCATTATTATTCTATATTTATGTAATAATGTCCTTAAATATTTTATGGATTGAATGTTCATTTGGTATAATGAGAACCCAAATACGTTATGAAAATATTATTAAATATTTTTTCAGTGGTATGGATTTGACTGAAAACTATCATATTTATTTATTTATGAAAAACCATCTTATAGAGGAAAACACAAGAAACTCATTGTGGCCTCAAGTAGTGCAAACCCAAAGCATCGATGACAAAAAATTTGAGCCCCTCCTTAGGAAAATAACCCAAGAAAAAGAAAGAACACATACTCTGATTAGCAGAAGTCGTAGACGCCAAAACATCCGCTACCATATTCGCCTCCCGCCATGTATGACAAACCTCAATATTATTACCTCTGAGCTGATTGCATTTTCTGACTATATAAGTGATGTGCCAGGGAATACTGCCCTTACCTATCAGAGAATTAAATAATAGCATGGAATCTATCTCCACCATTTGAATATTTATCTTCCTTTGATTTCATAACTTCAGTCCGGTAACCATAGCCAAAGCCTCTGCCTAAAGAACATCTCCTTTCACGAAGAAGGCAGCAAACACTGCCAAAACCGAACCTCTTTGATCCCATACGTCCCCACTCCAACACATCTCCACGCTGATTAAAGAACCATCAGTATTGAGGTTTAGACCCTGACTTGGAGGGTGCCAGCGTACCCATCGCCCCTGCCCAGAGATCCCCGACTGACTAACGACTGCAAGAGTCGGGACTAAAGAATGCATAGTAGGAGAAGAATGGAAATCGATGCACAACCGCAGCAAATCAAGGAAGTTGTTCTTCATTATAAATAGGATATTAACATAGGATCACGAGCCATTTTGTGTCGAGAATCATTCCTGGCCTGCCAGATGTTCCAGCATCCAGCGAACAGGATAACTGTCCTGGCCTTCCTCTCAGCCCCGTGAAAACCCGCTCCTCTAAACCACGAACACATGAAGCATTCATGTTCCCCATCAGATGCAACCTAGACAAATAAGGACCCAAAAATTTTCCAAATCCCTATAGCCCATTCACTGTTATAAAATAAATGCCTCACTAATTCTTGGATCGGGGACCTGCAACACCAACACCTGAAATCCATATGAACACCCATACGCTTCAAATTCTCATCAGTAGGAAGATCATTGTTCCGAACACGCCACAATAAAAAATTATATTTAGAAGATACCTCCTTACACAACAAAGTGACCCCCACTGATCTTCAATTGAACTATCCCTCATAATATGAGAAAACTCTTTGATGGAAAAAATACCTGACATTGAACCAGTGAATATATGTTTATCTGGAACATCACTAGCAACAATGCTATTAAAAACAGCACTCTTATCCTCATCAAGAATGGCCTGGATGAACCTGGGATAACCACTAGCCTCACTAAAAGATATGTCTGGGGTGGGACAACTTGGGAAATACAGCCTACTCGCCCCCCAGTCTTGATGCCAAAAGTTTAAGTTCCATGTACCCACTATCAACCGAGAATTCTCTTACAAAATTTCCATGTAAGGGTGAGTCAAATTCCAAATCCTAGATGGCCTCAAGCTCTGGACACACATATTCTGACCGTAAATATCCTTCATAGTCCTCCCCCAAAGCGAACGACCGTCCATAACCTCCTGCGCATGCTTTGCATGAAACCCCCTCATGGTTGAGAAAACACTTCTCATGTTTATACCCCCGTCTGAGAGAGGTCTAGCGAGACATTTCCCCGATGCCCAATGATGTCTACCTTCCATTTGACCATCCCAAATGACAGACACCATAATCTTATCCAGATTTGAAGTTCCACTCTTGGGAACCTTCAGAGTGGAATGAATGTACATGGAAATAGAAACCAGGACGCTGTTAACTAAAGTAATGCGACCTCCAAAGGATAAGTATCTAGTTTTCTAATTAAAGATGCGACCATAGATCTTGTGGATGAGTTTATAAAAATGATGAACCCTGAGGGAGAAAGAACTAACCGGATCCCCAAGGTATTCCATGGGAAAAGAAGCTCTCTCCATACTCATGCTAGCCCCCACAACCTTCACCCTGCTTTCGGAGACATTCCTGGTAATGTAAAAAGTGATTTTCTCCTTATTAACCACCTGCCCACTCCACATGAAATATTCCCCAAGAATCTCATTCAACCCCTGCACTAACCAACTAGTACCATTAATAAAAATTATTGTGTCATCTGCGACCATCAGGTGTGAGATCCCTCTTGTTGTAGGCCTGTTATGATAAGGAAGAACTTTCCCCATGTTGAGACCTTCGTTAAGAAAATCGCTAAAAGCATTTTGAGAGATAATGAAAAGAGTGGGAGACAATGGATCCCCTTTCCAAAAACCACGAAAATCTTTGAAAAAACCAAATTTATTTCCCATAAAAGAAGGAGAAATCCATGCTGAGCTAAAGTAGTGGAAAAGCAAGTCAGTAGTCCATGTTGAGAAACCCATGCATGCCAAGACTCTGAGAACAAAACCCCATTCCACTCAATCATAAGCTTTTCTCTTGTCTAATTTAACCAGCAAGTTTCCCCTGAAAATCCTGTTATTGATTCCACTCAATATTTTTTGGGCTACACCAAGCGCACCTTGAATTGACCTCCCTTTAATGAAACCATGTTGTTCCGAAGCCATCCAAGAATCAAGATAGAAGGCCAATCTCTTATTGAAAATTCTGGCCAGAGTCTTGTATGGTATGTTACACATACTAATAGACCGATACAGATCAACATACTGAGGGTTACCCACCTTAGGAATAAGAACCATCTTTATTGCACAAGCAATTCATGGAAGATCCCCACCCTGAAAAAAATCATGTATATCTCTCATGATATCCCATTTGACACATTCCAACGACACCCTATAAAAAGAACCAGGAAAACCATCGGGCCCTAGAGCACTCTCCGGGTTCAAAGACCAAATCGCCTCATGAATTTCATCCTCCTCCAGAGTGCTCCTCAAGTCCTCATCAATTTCCACAGAAACACATCTAGGAATGCCTTCAAAAAGCTCATAATTACCCCTCGGATACCCCCTTTCATATTTGGATTGGGGTCAGCCAGTAAAGATTTAATAACCCCAGTAATCATGGCCCCTAACTCATCAAGATCACTGGAGTAGGATCCATATTCTCTATGAATATTAGGCCGCTGAACCTTGCGGCATTCTCTAATGCAAGCATGAATGTATCCCGAATTTCGATCCCCCTCATGAAGCCATCTGATTCTTTCTCCCTCTCTGGTCGTCCTCTCCCGCCTCAAAAGACTGTCAGTAAGATGATTCTTTTTAACTCTAAGAGCATTAAATAAAGACTCATCCCAATCCTGTTCCAAAAACTCCTCCATGACTTCCACCTCTTTACTTATTTCAACCAAATCCCGATCACGAGTAGGTAACTTCTTTTTCCAGGGTCAAAGAAAAAACATTAACCGTATCAGCTTATTGTGAAGATAAATCCATGGATTCCCCTAGTGATGTAAACCCCACGCTTCCCAAACCACATCTAGGAATCACGGTTCCTCCATCCACAATTTAGAAAACAGAACATAATCCTCCCTTGGCGACCCTGCTCCCAAAGAAATATGAAGAGGAGAATGATCAGAAAGACATTGAACCAGGTGAGCAACTTTGTAATCTGGGAACATAGTTATAGATGCGTCGTTCATCAGGCACCGATCAAGGCGGCAATAGGTTCTACTCCCTCCCTGCTGATTGTTACACCAAGTGAAACTACTTCCCTCATAGCCCGCATCCTGTAGGTCGTTCCTATCCATGAACGAAACAAAGGCATGACTTGCATTTCTGGGGAAAACACCTCTCCCTTTCTTCACCTCAGGACTTGAGATAATGTTAAAATCACCCCAACTATCCAAGGAAACTATTGGGGATTAACACCTTCTAAATCAATCCACAAATCCTCTCTGTCCTCGGCATTGCATTTGGCGTAGATGAAGGAAAATAAAATGGCATGATTCGTAACTGTAATTTTCATAGTCAAGGACTGATCCGACGTACCTTGAAGATCCATGAGCACATGATCCTTCCAAAACAGCCATATATGAGAGTTAATAGGATCCCCCTGCATAAATCCACTTACCTTTAGCCTCTAAGCATACTCAGTGATCTTGTTGGAAGACTGTTTTTGCTCCAGAATAGCTACCATAGAAACTTGATTACTATTAAACTCATTGAAGATGAAATCGGACTTCACCCCGGCCCCTAAACCCCGGGAGTTCCATATAAGAACTTTAGACATTATGATGAGTTCGTCTGGAATTGGCCCCAGACTCTTGGCTCTTTGCATGAAGAGGCACAGTTGCACCTGCTTGCACACCATATTTGGATTGAGAATGAGTTAGCATGCCTGCATGCCCCTGAGGAGAGATGACCCCTGGAGAAACCACTCAATTTAAACAGGCCTTGCTAGAAGCATATGGAGATGCCAAGTCCTGCCCTTCCATCAAACTGAGAACCAACATCGGAACCACTGTTGGAGAATGAGAAGGGGAAGAATGAGGAAGCAGAGTTAGAGAAGATGGAGGAGAGGACACCACTGGAAGGGAAGACATGGCCAGAGGGAGATGCTCCCTGGATAAAGAGGATGGGGAGACTTCATGAAAATACGGGCCAGAGTCCACCATGATGAACTATGTAATGCGACTGGAACCCGGAATCCAATTCTTCATAGATAGAGAACATAGCGGAGAAGAAACTCTTGGAGCCACCCTTATGGAAGAAAGAACGTCCTCTGGAACGTGACCCTGTGAAAACCCTCCCCAGCCTCGATGAACTAGAACGATATCATGAGATGAAGAAACAACACTTGCATCAACAAAAACATGCGTGGAGGAGGAAGACTCCACAGACTGGACAATAGGGACTGAAAAATCCCTTTGCCCCGGTCACGCCCCTTGGAGCCTGAAGGGAACTGGGAATGAGGAGGCTGAGGAGAAGGCCTTGATGACTCATTAGGAAATTCCTCCCTTCGAGTTTTGCGGCAGCCCTGTAAATAATGACCAGAAATGTGGTAGAGATTGACAAACCTGGGAAAGGCTGGATAAACTAGAATTTGATGAGGAACCTTCAACCCTTCGATCCGGATCAGCAGATGTTCCTGAAGCGGCCGAGAAATATCCATCTCCACGCAAATCCTCGCAACCGAAGCTTCCTCCAGGCGAGAGGCCCTTTCATCAACGCACAAATAGAACCCCAGGGAATCCTCAATAGCCTTAAGGAAAAACCTGTTCATGAAGGGGAGGGGTAACCCTGGGAGCGAGATCCACACCTCCTCCTTTGAGCATTCAACACCAAAATGAGCATCCATCGACCATCTTGAAAGGGAGAACCTCCAACGACCCACAGAATGCAAACTCAAGCACCAAGCCTACATGAAGTCTTCCCCTAGAAGCCAAAACGATGCAGAAAGCCTTCTTGATCCAGAATAGAAATCGTCACCGGCAGATCCAGACCCCAGCACCAGACGCAATCTTGGAAAAAATGCTTTGGGAGGTTTGTCAGCACCAAAACACGTAATCAAGGTCCACTAAAGATCTGAAGACGCCGTCGCGAAGGATTCCATCGAAATCTTGAAAACGGGGGATCCATCCTCCGAGAAGGAAAGAACAGGATCGGCCGAGGAAACCTCTTTGTCAGATCAACACCTGGATGAGACGAAGAATAGCCTCCTTGAAAGAGGGATGAGGGGGGCGAACCGAACAGACACCGATCACCGGAGAACGGCACGCAGAAGAGGGAAATCCTCCTGGGGCACCGGAACATCGATCCGGAGAAAATTCGAAACCATTTTTTTATGGTCTGGATTTCATTTTGGTGACTAGAGCGAAATGATGTTGACGATAACGATTTGGAGGCTCATAAGACATTCAGACATATTATTATAAAGGTTACACATAGTTATATCTATGTAGGGATGTCATGAGAATAGACACACCAATAATAATTAGAAATTATTTTGGGTCATTGGATAGTCTAATCTTTGAATATGTGGATTGGGATTTTGGACTTCAGATTATAATTAAAGTATATAATGAACTGTGGTACTTTGATATATTGAAAATGATCTTGATAAAATAAGCCTATGTTAAGGTTACATATATTCTATGTTTTATAAATTAATTCACATAAATTGTATATGTAAGGACTAGATTTTCAATTACATTATTAATAAGGAAACATATATATATGTCCATTCAATTGAAATGGTACAAATCAGTTAAATCCATGGCCACAACAGTTAATTGATGAGTTAATTTTAGAAATTAAATTAAATATAAATCAATAAAATATGGTGATGACATGAGTATGCATCCTACTTGATGATATATCAATAGAAAATATATTAAATCACAAAATACCATTTTTTTGGAATGTTGTTATCATTGTGACATTAACTTCATTATTCATGGTATCCTTAACGTGTTTCAAGTTGGAGATATCACAATTTAGGTAAGTTAATCTAATACCACAAAGAAAGAGCCATCAATGACCACATACAATTTTTATTAAGTATATCATTAAATTTTATTGAATTTAATATTAAGAAATACCACCACGCTCACCTTGTGAAAAAATAATTATTTTAGTAATATTGATTGCAAAAATTTAATCATGAGATATTCTAGTTTATAATATATTAGATAAATTTCATAACTTGTTTAATATTCACCGGGTAATTAATATTTATTAATTTATTCACCATTTTTATTAATAGATTAAAATATATAATTTTATTTAGTTATATGGAAATTAGTTATCACGTTTAATGAATATAATATTTTTTAATTTATTTAATGACTAATATTTAATTGAATAAATATTCTATTATTCCAAGTTTAATAAATTCAATAAATTATTAATAGTTGGAGATAATGGCCTAATTGAAAGTAAATGTTTTATTTAATTTCATTTCAGTATATATTAATTTATCAATTTAATAAATTATATTTAAATTAGTTAGTTTTTGAGGATATTATTAGAATATTTTTATTTTTTTACATGGGGTATTACTTAGATTAAATATAATGATAAGGTCCAATGTTCTTATATATATGATTAACCTAAGTATATAAATACAAATATATCCTTTTTCTTGGTATGATACTTTATATACACAATATAAGGCTCTATTGATATCTCTCATTCTACCTCCCAAGAATTTCGAGAGAACAAGAGAACTCGTTGATGTGATCAATGAAGAATGACATGAATCACAAGGTCCTTCATACTAGTACTCATAATACTAATATTTTCATCCAAATATTCATTGAGAACATGTAGACACACCTAGAGGACTCCCCACTTAGAAACAACACCACCAATATAACACACTAATAGAGACAATGAAAATTGATCAAGAGGATTTTTATATCGAGGAAAGAATTATTTAAATCAATTTTAAATTATATTGGAAAAATTATATCTTAGAAATTATAGGTTTTAGTTTATCATGTTATTTAGATATTATCTATTGAAATTGATAAAAAACATAAATTTATTACCTTCCAACCACTTCTAATGTAACCTAAATTCAAGGTTTTATACTAATTTATAATTATTTGTAATTCATTTGATAATTTTTATGTATTGGTTTGAACATTTTTCATTTCCATAATTTAATTATATATTTATAGGTTAATATGGTGAATTCCTCTATGAATGTATGGATAAGTATATGTATATAGATATGATGCACTCTTGAATATCTCATCAGTAGTTGACATAGTGTCATGATGCATGATTAGACTACATAGCATGTAAAGATAAATTACACATTGTGTATCCAAGGTTAACCACCTAAGGAGTGGTTCAAGTAAATCTCAATTCACTATTTGTTTCTCTACATGGATTTGTTATAGGCTACTAATTTTCTTCCATCGCAATATGCTATTTGATAGGGATAACATGGTTTATAGTCGTTGTAAACACCATATTACCCCCACATGGTTTTTAACCTTAGGTAAAAATTGGAATTCCATGTGGTCAATATGAGTCATAATTACATTCCACATATTGAATCCTGGTCGATCAACACATATAGATGTGGCAAAACACTATGTAGCTAGCATGTACATTTCATGCACCATGGTGCCACCCTTCAAAGGTACATATTTAGTGATTTTTTGTGTTTTTTGACAAAAAAATGTAATAATTGAAGTGATACACTAACTATATATGGACCTAATGTTATAAAATTACATATTCTAGGGTTTTTAGTCTACAGATCAATTTTATTAATTTTTATTATATATTTGTTTTAGTGTTTTACCTTATTAGTCTATAAATATCACATAAGAAATATTTTACAAATTATACATTTCTACTCAGTATACAATTTTTTATAATATAAAACTTTTTCAAGGAAACACATTTTTTCATGAAAAATATTGATGACATTCAACTTAAATTATTATATGTCCTTAAACATCCTAAAACCATGTGGAAAACATATTAAAATGTTGGATTAGTAGAAAAATATTAGTATGAGATGTGTTAAAATTAAATTTCATAGTCTAGGGAAAAAATTAAAACCCATAAAAAGTTTACCTATATAAAAAATATTCTATGAGAAATTGAAATAAATCATTATAACATGAAAAACATACCTTTTTTGATATAAAATCTTTATAACCTATAACTATTAAGGAAAACCCATTTTAGGTTACTTAGAATATAATATTTATAACTCATGTAAGAAACAGCTGGAGACAAGTTAAATCCATAAGAGAAACCTATTCGGTTTACTCAGTCATTCTTTCCGTTGATGACAAATAACATTACCGAATGCATTAGAGAGTTGTATTGGGGTTCACCTGTGATATAAGTAATATCAGGATCACCAATTCTTATAAGCTGTATTGGACTCACCCATTAGTATATATCGTACTAGAGTCATCCTATATTAATATATACTTCTCATGTTCCACATAAAACACTAAAAATTTTAATACCTTCAATTTTAACCAAAAAACCTTGGAAAACACTTTTGAACCCACATAAAACGAATTTTTATATATCGAAATTACCCTTCCTTTTAAAAAGCATATTTCAAAAAGAAATGCCTATAAAAAGAAGGAAAAATGTTTTTTTAAGAGAAAATGCAATATTTTAATGGAATATAAATATTAATTAATGTTTTTAATGGTAAGAAAATTGTTTGATTATATATATATATGAAAATATAAAATTCATTTTTCTTTTGCAATGGATGTTCAAATGTTTTGTAAACACATGTAAAATGATTCCTTTTAATATTTTTTTGTAATAATGTCCAAAAAAGAAAATAAATATCATCTATAATTATTTTAGTTATTTAATAATATGTCCCTAAATAATATTAAAAATTTGGACATGGTAGAAAATGATTTTTAAAATAAAACTTTAAAACATTTAAAATGATGTTTTAAGTTAAAGTGTCCATTACCTTCAGTTTGACACATCACATATGTTATTTATCGCGATGAATAATAAACTATTGTTAATTATTTAATTTCTAATGAAATTTTATTAATTTTTATTATTCCTTTTGTTTTATTTATTACCTTGTTATACTAAATTACTTAATCATTTATGTTCATGTGGAATGTTTTAATGATTTTCAGCTATTATGTGCATAATGAATTCTGTAGGTAGATAATGTTCAATGAAGCCATTATTAAATAATACCAAGAATAAAAATTATGAAATAATTATAATTTTATATATCTACTATACTTTTAAAAAAATCATGAATGATGAAAATAAAAAACGAAATACGTTATAATCATGGAGATAGTAGTTCATACATACAAATGAGTAACTTTTCCATTTTTTAACAATTATGATGGAATGAAGTTATGTATAAATTTATATTTCCATAATAATAATTATATCACAAATATCATATTTTTTTATTTAATAAACTTACACATTTAATCCTTTTGATGTGGTGATAAAAAACAAATCACATCACATTATTGAGGTGGTAGTCCACACGTAGGTACGAACAATGTTGTCAAATTTCTATGAATGGAATGGTAAGAAAATTAATGATATATTTAATATATATAATGCCCTAAACCTAGTTACCTATAGTCGATGAATTATTACATAACATTGGCATGATCGCAAAAGATCAAGTCTTGAAAGGCGGATTAGTTTAGTAGCCTTGGAAGTACTAGATACATTCATAAGGTTTACATTACATCATAAAATTAAACATTACAACAACACTGTTTCCATAGACCACACTCATATCTCCTCAGACTATCCTAGTAGGTCAATAATAAAATACTTCTTTACATCCTGGGAAAAATAAAACATTGAAAGGGTTGAGCTCAGATGCTCAATAAGGATAACATTACAGCAAAAAATTTCGTAAATAAGCATAAACATTTAAGGCAATGTATAACAAAAACAAAAGCCTTTTAAATTTTATCTTCAGTATAATATGGAAAAAATAAAATGAAATAATTCCATTTACATATTCACATGGATATTCTACTAGTATAATAATCAAATGAAATATCAATAACGACTTTCATAATGATGGAATTCATAATGCCAGACTATCATATCCACATAGTCAAGGCCTTGTGCCAAGACTACAAATAAGATATTGTAAAGGCCTTGTGCCAAGACACTAGTTTTTCTAATGAGACCTACTGATGCATCTGTGAGCTATAGTGGGATCCACCCTTCACTTAATAAGTCCAATTAATTCCTCAGATGAAATTCTTGAAACATAACATAAACATTCGTATTGAAACAAGCTTACAAAATGTCAATACATTATCCACAAACCATGAATGGTATAAAAATAGCACATCCATAGTCAGACATAACTCATTCAATAAAATATGGAAGATTGTATTATAATAGACCAACCTCAATATAGAATAATGAATAATATTTACATAGATGAAAATAATCATCAAGAATATTTGAGAGAAATATCCCCCTTTTTCTTGAAAACATTTAAAAGTCTCACTATTTAACAAGAAGCCATTTCAATAGATTTTTGAATCAAAGTTTCCCATAACAATTTGAAATTTTTAAAAGGAATTTTAATTTTAAATCATTAATATCCATTTAAATATAACCATAACTCCATTTTTAAAACATGGAAATTAATGCGAAATATTTTGAATAATAAATATTTAAAACATTTTAAAATGTTTTTTAGTTAGAGTTACTAACCAAAAGATAGACACTTGAATACAAATAATTGAAGTAATAAAAACATTTCAATATCATGAGTATAAAGGGATTCATGATATACTATGTCAAATTATATTATATACACCATATAAAAGTGAATTGATGTATAACAATAAAGAACTCTCAATGGAATGTAAATTGAGATGAAATCTCTTATAACGACCATATCTTTAGGTTAAGAATAAATCAAGAACATAATTCTGTTTTTAAAATATGAATAAACTCAATATGATTGGATATCCAGTTTAAATCAATCAGAGTACATTCACACACATTCTGGTTAGAACAACACCAATGAATTGGATGATTAACTCAATAAATCGAGATTGAGTTAAAATTACTCTTATTAAGTTCATATCGATGACTTGAGAATTTATCAATGGATTGATTGTGAGTATGAAAATTATATCCACATAAAGGTGAGTGGAATTTACTACAAAAATAATAAATAGTTATTCCACACATAATCATGGAGTAAAATAATCAATGAATTAGGCATAAAGCCCAATGAGTGGAAACTGAAATTTTAAATTCCCTTACCGATTTGATAACTTATGAATCATACAACCAATGATAGAAGGATCATAAAATGAAGATGTAAATACCCATTAATTTATTTATATTACACCAATAATACAATCACCGATAGTACATATGCCACGTAAAAGGAAATAGTGGCCAATATAGCAAGAATCTCACGAGAATAAAAAGAGAGATAAAAAACCCTTACTTCGTTGAAATCAATCGATTAATATGAACAAAAGTTAATAACCACCAAATTAATAACAAAATACCTTGAATATAATGATTATCTTGATAATATATATCAAATGTAATTATACAATACACCACATGCAATAAATAAGTGGTGAACAATGGAGATCTCACGTAATTAAAAGTGAGATAAGAAATACCTTACTTTGTACTTTTTCCTTGGTCGAGGGTAGTTTAACCACTAGGAATAATGGTTAAATAATTTTTATTTAATTATACAAGAATCATATACATTAATATGATATCATATATGATCTTTTAACATTTATTTGTTAATAATATCTTAGTATTATCGTCGTTTTGGGTGTTAACAGATTCATTTTCCTTAATATTCAATTTTATGTGAGCCAAATTTGTTATGGATGGGATGTATCTTATTCATATCCTGAATTATATCATGTCTCTAACCATTATTTTTAATCATAAAATGATATTTAGTCTTTAATGGATACGATGGGGAATGAATCTCATCTCGTTCGTGGAGACAATAATCCATACGTACGGATGAGTGACAATATCATTCTTTTGATATTAAAATAATATATAATCGGATGGAATATCATATATAAAAAATCATTATCATGTTATATTTATTATTTACATTAATTACACATCATTATTATTCCCACCCAAATAATAATGTATTGAATAACAATTACACCACTACTTGGAGAAGGTAATCCGTACGTACGTACGTACGTACGTACGTATTGTGACATGTCATCCAAAGGATGGATATAATAATGAATATGGTTGTAACAAATTTATAATAACATTATAGTATATATAATATACTGGATTTTTATTTTACAATGGAAATAACAAAGAAAGAAGAAGTGGAAGAATAAAAGAACTTGACATAGGGTGGTGAAATTATTACATCTTCTTCGGGTTCTTCCTTTTAATTTGATCAATAGGGCTCATTAAGTTGGCTTTATAACTAAAGGAAGGACTCTTAGATGAATTGTGTGAAGTTTAGAGGATATTTGGGAAGGGTTTGGCCGATCCAAAAGCCTTTGATGGTGTGAATTTGAGAGAAGGGGGAGTTCCCTTTTATAAGAGGGGTGAGGGGCACCTTAGGAAATGTTAGAAATATTATTTTATAATAAAATAAGTTTCTGATTATAATGGATAAAAAGTAGATTATTTAAATTATAAGGTGGGGCCGGGTTAAAAACCACTCAACCAATAGGTTATAGATAGGTTTGGGTCACTATATTAGCCTTCACTTTTAGATTTAACACTTAGTTAAATAGTTTCACATATACCATGTCTCTTTGTATTTCTATATTATATGGTAAATAAAAATACAATATACTTATAAGAGAAACCCAAGTAGTTAATTAATGATAAAAATATCATTATATAAGTCCTATGTCTGATCCTGTGATTTTTAGTAATACAATATCCATTAATAATATAATATTTGTTTTAAAAACTCTTTTATGTCAATTTTGACACTATTTGGTATTTTGTTTTTTCTAAATTCATAACAGAATTATTAATTCAAAAAAAATCATATAACTAACCCTTATAATTCATATTAACTTTTACAATTAGTATAATTCATAAAAAGTCTCAAATTACATTTATTTGGATATTTATAGTAAAAATTAGTTTAATATTTCATTAATTAGGAAATTACTGCATCATCATTGTGTCATTTATAAATTAAATTATATAATGTCTAAAAACTATAAATAAAACACCATCATGTAGGAAATATTTTTATCTTTCTAATTAATATTTATAGTAGAATTTATCTTATGAATAAACCTATATTAAAAATGTTTTAGTTATAAAACATTGGTTTTAACTCTTTTAACTCTTCTTTGAATAAAATAATAATAACTGTCCTAATCTAATCCCAATGGACCAAATAGGTTCATATTTGATTCCTAATGTTGTTTTTGGTCTAATTATACTTATCCAATATAATTAGGACATGTTCTAGGGTAATAATAATATCATTTTTACCCTTAATTACCCAATTTATTTTTAATCGTGGTAAATAAATTTAAAAAGTTACTATTCACCAAAATTGTTTTTATGTTATTGAACCACATTTTACTCCCTGATATTAACTATTTCTCTAAGATTTTTAAAATTTCATTCCCATATGTGGTAAAATTAAGTTTTATGAGAATTTGCAAATTCTCCTAGGAGGTGGGTAAAAAGACAGTGAAAAGTTCAATAACATTTTTATATATAAAAATTTATTATAAACTGAATACAATGTATTATATTTAACATATAGAGGTATTATTTATCTATTTTGACCTAAAAGAAATTTATATAAAATAAATAATTATTTAAATAAAAATTCGGTTTTAAACTATATCTCAGCGTTTTTCACTATTCATCAAAAATTGAAAGTGTTTAGAAAAATACTGAAACTTCACCCTAAGGAAATTTCGATATTCCGAATCCAAAAAATGAAGTCCATTTTGAAAGATAAAATTTATAAAATTTCAAAAATTGGTTATTACTATTCATAACAACTAGTTTGGTAAGTCATGGCGCGCTCGAACTCTATTTTGCGTGTAGTGTAAGTTATTTAATTACTTTAAAGAACCAACGTACAATGAAATCTTGGGGTGTTACATTATTTACTAATTCAATAAATTGCATCCTTTCAATTTTTAAAATTGGTATGGGGAATATAATGTAATGTCCCACATCGGAAAAAGAGTGAATAAAACTATCACTTTAAAAGAAAGAATGGGATGTACAAAGGTCACCCATGATAACACATACTATGATTTCATGTAGGAAAACATGGATATGGAAGATAAAATAAGTGTCATATTCTGATATAGAGGGATATAAAATGTGATCAAGATAAATATAACAACAACAAAACCACAAACTTGTGATGGGACAAACAGTCATTAGTTTCCCAGCAAGAAAAGTAAACGAACAAAATTGTTTTTGTTTTAAGTTACATTTCATAAAGATGAGGAAGTTACTTTTGAGAATGACTAAGAAAATAAAGAGATATACAAACTTTTTATTTAGAGTTTCATTCTTTAATAAATTTAATCCACTAATTTTTTTTAAATGATGAGTATTCAAGAAGACTTGGTCACACTGGAAAATCTAGAATAATATTCTAGTGAATAAAAGGATCCAAAAAGGATAAAATATATATTTACCTTGTATTTATAGATTAATCAAAACCAAAATGGTTAGTACAAGATCTGATGATCCCCCAAAAGGATATTCCTTTAGAGAAATAAAAACTATTCCTATTTTCTAAAATTAAACCGACAATACCCCAAAGTTAAATAAATAACATTCAATAAAAAAAGTCCTTAAAATCCTTCAATATAATCCAAACTAATATTGAAACCCAAAACATAGAAGAATTTTGTTGTGTAATCTTCCACGTTAAGTTGTATCTCCATATGACATCAACTACTCTTAAAGTCACATATTTAAAATTAATTAACCTAATCACATATTCTCTATTATAGGATAAAAATTTCCATAACAAACTCAAATCACTATAAATCCACAATAAAAACATAAATAAAAATCAAGCATTACTCTTAAAATGAAATCCCATATTATTCTATTTTCCTTGGTCATATAGTGTTCCCAACAAAGCGAACGTCTTCCAAAATAACATTTATCACCTAATTACCAAATCATTTTCCTATAATAATGGTATATATTTGATATGATATAAGTTACCACATAAACTTATTATTGATCAATAAAATCATTTAACTAAAAATAATTAGTCACAAAAGCCAGGGACTTCATGTAGTCCAGTGGTAGGTGATAAATCTGAATCGCACTCTGGTTGTGGGTTCGACTCCCACAGCTTTGTCGGACGCGACGGGTTGTCACACGGTCTGCGTGTTTTTCTTTTTTCAAAAACTATATTTTATAACATTACAAAAATGAGATAAATTCCCAAAACTAACCATAACACAATTTAACAACAAATTTTATCTCATACCTTTCATTTAAATCTAGAAATATAATAACTAGTAATTTCCTCAAACACAATGATCATATAAAATCAAATGGTTATTTATAACTATATCCATAAGATAATAGATAAGTCATTCTCAAATATATTTTTCATATGAAAAACTATAGAATTACATGTAAAATAGAAAATTATTCCAAAGTAATCCAATCAACACGGATCACTAATAATTTTAAAAATTTATCCAACCATTTATTTCCACATAGCTTCTTCTTTGACCAAGAAAATATCCTATAGAATAGAGAATTCACTCGGGTAATAGCCAGGTCCCCTACATTTACAGAAAATAACTATAAATGGATACTTGGAACCTTTTTTATTTTCTTCCATAACACTCTTAATTTTTCCTTGGAAATTCTTCACATTATGACCGTTTTCCCACACGTAAAGCGTTTCTTTGTTCTATTGAGACACTTTCATGGGTGTATCCTTCCACATTTCATGCATCATTGAAATTGAGGATTGTTTTCACCATGGTATTCAATACTGGAGCTCTTATCATTCATCACCTTTATCTTACTTGTAGAGTCTGAGAGTTCGTTAATATATATGTTGTTGATCATATTTTTGGAAAACTGATTTTTCATGAACACAATATCTTTTACGCCTATCAAAATTCTATTTTTTTGCTCATTTTCACCATCGTTACAACCTTGTACATCATTCTCAAAGTTACTATGACTTTTTTGGAATCCATCCATTAGCTAGAACCAGAAAGTATTGTGTGAGTAATAGTAGTCATCAAAATCATTTAGAGAATATAATGACACCATATTTTCAATTTGAAACACCATAGGATTAACCAAGGTCATTTATTTTCATCTTATATTTAAATACTTCAAATAATTTTGTAATGGAAATGTAAATTATCTTAAGCATATCCCCCGGGAGTGTTGTAACCAAGAGTGAAGAAAGTCCCATTGTCGTGCACCAATTCCCATTCGAGTCTAGCTCAATGCGGTGTTTTCGTGTTTTACCCCTTTGTACATCTATGCCAGAGCCGACTCTACCGGCTCGTATCCAGATATGGATGTATTTCATGGAATACTCACAAAATCACTACAATACCAATATTCAAGGATGTTCTTATATACTAATACTCAAAGTCTATCTTAGGGTAATGTCCACTAATCAGAGTTTATCTAAATATAGTTTCCAAGGTTTGTACCAAACTTTCTCTGATACCAACTATAACGCCTCGACCCTAGTTACCCAGAGTTGTTGCATTAGTAAATAACATTGGCATGATCACAAATGATCATGTCTCCAATGTATGATTATATTAGTAGCCTTAGAAACACTACATACATTCATAAGGTTTACATTACATTATAAAATGAAAAACTACAACAACATTGTTTCCATAGACCACACTCATATCCCCTCAGACTATCCCTGCATGTCAGTTATAAAATAATTCTTCACATCCTGGAAAAAATAAAACATAGAAAGGGGTGAGCTCAGATTCTTAGTAAGGATAACAATATAGTAGAAACTTTCATAAATAAGCATAAACATTTAATGCAATGTATAACAAAAAAAGCCTTTTAAACATGAAATTCAGCATAATATGGAAAAAAATAAAATGAAATAATTACATTTATTTATCGACATGGATATTCTACTAGTCTAATGATAAAATAAAATATCAATAACCACTTTCATAATGATGGAATTCATAATTCTAGACAATCATAACCACATAGTCATGGCCTTGTTCCAAGACTACAAATAATATTTTTTCAAGGCCTTGTGGCAAAACACTAGTTTGTCTAATGAGACCTACCGATGAATCGAGGAGCTATAGCGGGCTCCACCTGTCACTTACTATATCCAATTCATTCCTCATATGAAAAGTTTGAAACATAACATAAACATTCGTATTAAAGGTAGCATACGGAATGTCAATACATTATCCACAAACCATGAATGGTATAAAAATAGCCCATACACAGTTAAACATAACTCATTCAATACAATTTGGAAGACTGTATAATAATAGATCAACCCAAATAGAGAATAATGAATGATATTGATATAGATGAAAATAATAATCAGAACTATTTGAGATAAATATCATCCATTTCATGAAAACATTTAAAAGTATCACTATTTATCATGAAGCCATTTAAAATATATTTTTAAATAAAGGTGTCCCATACCACTTTGAAACATTTAAAAGGAATTTTAATTTTAAAACATTAATGTCCATATAAATAAAACCTTAAATACATTATTAAAACATGGACACTAATAAGAATTATTTAGAATAAAAAATCATTAAAACATTTTAAATTGATATTTTAGTTATAGTTTCTAACCAAAATATAGACCCTTGAATACAAATGATGGAGGTAATAAAAACATATTAATGTAATGAGAATAAAGGGATTCATGGTATACTATGTCAAAGTACATTATATACACCATATAAAAGTGAATTGAGGTATAACAACAAAGAAGTCTCAATGGAATGTAAATTGAGATGAAATCACTTATAAAGACTGTATCCTTATGTTAAAGATTAATCAGAAACATAATTATGTGTGTCAAATATAAATAAACTCAATATGATTGGATATTCAGGGTAAATAAATCAGAGGAAATGCACACATATTCTCGTAAAAACAACACCATTGAATTGGATGTTTAACTCAATAAATTGAGATTGAGTTAAAATTACTCTTTTCATGTTCATATAGATGACATCAGAATTTATCAATGGAGAGATTGTGTGTATCAAAAGTATATTCACATAATGGGGAGTGGAATTTACTACTCAAACAATCAATAGTGATTCTACATATAATCATGGAGTAAAATAATAAATGAAGTATGCATAATGCCCAATGAGTGGAAATTGAAATTCTAAATTCCCTTACTGTTTTTGGTAACTTATGAAACATACAATGTAACTTTCTGGGTAAATAAATAATAAATAATTTTCATATTTATTAATATTTATGAATTAAATATTAATTTTACTTTAAAGGGGCTGCTATGTTCGATAGCGTACCCGATACGTAACAAAGAGTTTCATTGAAATCTTACGTTGCACACTAGTAATAAAATAATATTATTTTAAATGGTAGTTAACACATAGCCATTCTATTGGAGGGAATGGATAGAAATAACTAAAATATGATTATATATGTTTTTAAATGTTTTTACATTTATCCAATAAAAGATAAAGGCTTAAAATACGAAAAGAATTCAATTTTAGGCTTTTATACCCTAATTTTCACTAAAGGTTCACTTATCGCCTTTTGATGGCGAACCGTCATTAAATATAGTTTTGGTCACTTTTATACATTCTATTGGACCAAATAAAACTCTTTTTTAGAATCGGGACATCAAAATTTACTTTGTGGTATTTTTCCGATAAAGTTCATTTTATTTAATGAATAGTGAAAATATGTTGTATTTTAATTCAAAACCTCTTTTTAATCTAATTTATTTATATGATTATATTATCATTCTAATTGGTTTTAAAGTGAAATTAGAATATATTTTTACCATTAAATCCAATAGTGGTCTTTGGAATTAATTTCACTTTGAAATCGGACTTAAACTAGTGTCAATCTTTTGATACTTATTGTTTCATGAAAACACGCTATTTGCTCTGACAACGGGAATTAATTATTAAATTAATTAATGCAACTTATATGTTTTGAATTTTGTAAAATAGACATCATTTTTGAATTCGGAATATCAAATACATCTTAGGGTGAATTTTTGGTATTTTTCTGAAAAACTTCAATTTTTGATGAATAGTGAAACCACTAAGTGGTACTTATAAAAACTGATTTTTCGTTTAAATGAAATTTTACCAATTCTGTGTTTTGAATTTTAAAAATCTGATATACATGGTTGTCATTAATTAGTAAAATTTGGTTCAATGGGATTAAAATAAGTTTTTGGTGAATAGTAACTTATAAGTTTTTAATCGCGATTAGAGGTAATTAGTGTAGTTTAAGGTAAAAATAATGTTTTAATAATATGAAATGAACTTTACACATGTCCTACCCTTATTGGATGTGTCGTGGCCGACCAAGAAAATCCATGAGTCAACTTGGGGACCCCATGGAGCCACTTTATTTGGAAAATGACATTAATATCTTTTTATTTAATTTTAAAATAAAAATGTCACAAACATGAGTTGTTTTACTAAAACAATTTTTACATGGGGTTATACAAGTCAGATTTTTTACTATAAATATTAATTGGAAAGATAAAAATATTTAATACATAATTATATTTTTTTATAATTTTTAGACATTAAATAAATTAAATTATTTATGACACCATGATGATGTAGTGATTACCTCATTATTTAACAATTTAAATAAAATGGAAAGATAATGTAAAATATCAGACCTACACATGTCCAAAACCTATTGGATGAGTGTATTTCTAACCCTTATCACCTTATCCTCGAAACACATCAATGTGGGACCATTAAAATCCGAAACGCATTCTATAATAAAGTAACATTTCCTTACTTTCCAAGAGTGCCCCTCCTCTCCTCTTATAAAAGGCCCCCACCTCTACCACCTAACCCACACTTCCAAAGCCTTTGTATCAGCCAAACCCTGCCATTTTTGTCTCTACACATACCTATCTTACTCCTTGAATCCTCACTTTGGGCAGAAGTCTTCCTAAGGAAGCTTTTGAGCTCAAATCTAAGACAGTTACCCAATTTTAAGGTAATGTCTTCACTTGTGTTCTTTTGTTTTATTTTGCTTCTCCAACCCCATAAACTCTTTTTATTCATTTATTTTGTAACAACTACAGTATATTAAATATACTAGGATGTTTTTATGAGAAGAATTCGAGCTACACTTACACACATCTACTTCTAATGGTTAAAGAACATACTGTTTCTGTGGTTGGCGAATTTCTCCCTCACGAAACGATGATTGTTCAATCTTCTTTTAAACACCTTTAATGGTGGCCATTAAGATGTAGCTATATTTATATATGATATATATATTATGTTTATGTTTTCCTTATGCTTCTTTATTTTTCAATTTTGGTATACCATTATGGTTTCCATTGTGGGTAAACATGATAATTTCATTTTAGGAAGTGCGAACTACCGCCCCCTCAAAGTGATTTGATTCGTTAATGCCATATGTGGGAGACGTATAAAGGATGGATTTAAAGTTATTATATATATGATGTTATTATGTAATTATAATATACCTCTATATCATTATTTTTTTCTTTCCATTAAAGTATGAGATAGAAATGAAAGTAGCGTTCATGCGTACGTACGGCTTACCGTCTCCATGAACGGTGCATTTCATTTCTTATCCCCAAATGTAATGTACTATTATAAGTACATATATATAATGGATACATATGATGTATGTTACATCTAAATGATTAATATAATTCTGTAATTAAAATATACATACCTCTCATTTAGTTTTACTTCCATTAATATGACATAGAAATGAATGTAGCATTCATGCGTACGTACGGCTTACCGTCTCCATGAACGGTGCATTTCATTTCTTACCTCTAAATGATTATGTGATATTATAAATACATGTATATGCTAGATATATATTATATATATGATATCCAAATCAGGAATTTCATTCTGGATATAAATAACCTTTGACCACATGAACAACATGTAATTGTAAGAAGTCCACTTTCGAGTTAAGAACCAATTATCGACAAAACAAACATTATTAACTTAATGATTACATAATGTTTATAACATGGAAATAAGTGATATAAAAGGAATAATAAGCTTGGAAATGGTTCTTAAGAAAGTATAAATTAACTCAAGTTTATTATTCAGGACGTTAAAGAACGATCGAGTCAAGTCGAACCCGAGGAAAGGGACTTCGTCTCAATCTCCTTTCATTGAGCCATATTTCGTTTTATACACAACTTTCTTTTATACAGTGTATAAACCCCTTTGACTTTTACTTTTATACAAAAGGAATCTTTTTCCAAGAAGTGTTTTACTGAATGACAAAAAGGAATGTTTCTTTTAACGTACTCGGTGACAAAAACCTTTTCCGCCGCCGCGGGTATAATTTGGTCTTTGGCTTCCTCAACAAGACATAATGCTTTTAAAATGAAATAAATACCATACACTCTTTTATGTATTTTGGTATTGAAAATGGTTTTTATAATGGATTTGTTATGTCAATATATTTATGTGATATATTGTGTTCAAAGTGTGGAAATATTTTCTTTACATTATATTTGTTTTATGTCTTATGATTTTATAATGGTACTTGGACATTTTACGGGTGGTTATGTGATAAACCATATGACGGGTGGTGTCGTGAATACCAGGACGGGTGGTTACGTTATAACCTCCAATGCATTGGGTATGGAAGTTGGCCTAATGGCTATTCCATTAAGTATGTATGGAAGTTGGCTGTATGGCTATTCCATTAAGTGATACGTGTGGAAGTCGACCGTATGGTTATTCCACTTAAGTATGTTTATGTACCATGTTACCTTTATATGTTATGTGTTCTTTATATGGGTTTAATGGTAATCCTTTGGTTACAAAAGGGTAAGTAATGATATTTTATTCAGTGAAGAGTTTTTACTACTTCATGAAGGTGAAGGTATTACTTTGATAAAGTATACATGATTTACATGATGTTTGAAAAACTAACAGTTTTCATTCTTTATGTATCCCTTACTGAGCTTTTTTATGCTCACCCCAAGTTTTTTTTGAAATGTTTTTCACAGGACTTAATGTGGAATAGGGTCAGGGATAGGAGCAAGGGAAAGTCATGCTATCTAAAACATGGAACTAGACATGTTTCTTTTTAAGAGTTTTTATTTTATGGAAACTTAGTCTACTTTATAATCTTTTGAGATGTAACAGTTATGTCCTAATTCTCTAAAACTCTAAACCTGAAAAGATCCTCAATGTGAATTATTCATTTAATTCAATATTAAGTAAGGTTTAAGGCTGGGGCTTTATATACAACCCATGAAATAAGTATCATACAATGAAGACTTAAATACCCTTTAATTAAATTATGTTACACCTAGAATACAATCATTGACAGTACATATGCCACATAAAAGTAAATAGTGGCCAATATAGCCTGAATCTCTCGAGAATAATAAGTAAGACGAAAAACCATTACTTCGTTGAAATCAATCATGTCATATGTAAAAAAGTTAATAAACACCAAATTAATAACAGAATACTGTGAATATAAAGATAATCATGATAATATATATCAAATTGAACTATACTATACACCACATGCAATAAATACGTGGCGAACAATGGAAATTTCATGGATTTAAAAGTGAGATAAGAAACCCCTAACGTTGTACATTTTCCTTGGTTGAGGGTAGGTTAAACTAATTTATAATGGTGAAATAGTTGTTATTGAATTATATAAGAATCATATACATTAATATGATATCATATATGATCTTTTAACATTGATTTGTTAATAATATCTTTGTATTATCGTCGTTTCGAGTGTTAAGAGATTCGTTTTCCTTTATATTACTTGTTATGTGAGCCATATTTGATATGAATGGGATGTATCTTATTCATATAAATAATTATATAATGTCTCTAATCATTACTTTTATTCATAAAATTAAATATAGTCTTGAATGGATACGATGGGGAATGAATCTCATCGCGTTCGTGGAGACGGTAATCCGTACATACACACAAGCAAAAATATCATTATTTTGATATTAAGATAATATATAATTTTATGGTATATAATATTTAAATAATCATTATCATGTTATATGTATTATTTATATCAATTAAGCATCATTATTATACCCATCCAAATAATAATGTATTGAATAACAACTACACCACGACGTGGAGACGATAATCTGTACGTACGCATGTATGGTGACATGTCATTAAAAGGATGGATATAATAATGAATATGGATGTAAAATATTTATAATAACATCATTGTATATAGAATATAATGGAGTTATTATTTTATAATCGGAATAACAAAGAAAAAGGATGTGTAAGAAGAAAATAACTTGAAAGAGGGTGGTGAAATTATTATCACTTCTTCAGGTTATTCTTTTTTATTTGATCAAAATGGCTCCTTACGAGGGATTTATAACTAATAGAAGGACTCTATAAAGAAGTGGGGGAAGTTTAGAGGTTATTTGGTCAGGGGTTGGCTGAGCCAAAAGGGTTTGAAGGTGTGAATTATAGAGAAGGGTGAGTGCCCTTTTATAAGTGGGGTGAGGGGCACCTTATGAAAATCTAGAAATATTATTTTATAATAAATTCATTTTCGGTTTCTAATGGCTCAAAAGAGGATTACATAAATTATAAGGTTGGTATGGGTCTAAAACCACTCAACCAAAAGGTTTTAGATAGGTTTGGGTCAATATATTAGCCTTAACTATTTGAGTTAACTCTTAGTTGAATATTTTGACATATACCATGTCTCTTTGTATTTTTATATTATATTGTAAATAAACATACTATATACTTACAAGTGAACAAAAAGTTTCTAATTAATGATACAACTATAATTATATAACCTCTTTGGCCGAACATTATATTTTTAATAATAGAATATCAATTAATAATATAATATTTGTTTTAAAAACTAATTTATGTCAATTTTGACACTATTTGTATTTTGTTTTTTATAAATTCATAACAAAATTATTACTTCAAAAAAAATTCATCCTAATATTTCATTTTAACTATGAAATTTAGTGTAATTCATACAAAGTCTCAAATTAAATTTATTTGGATATTTATAATATCAATTAGTTAAATATTTCATTAATTATGTAATTACTCCATCATCATTGTGTCATTAATAAATTAAATTATTTTATTATAAAAAAATATAAATAAAATACCATAATATAGGAATTCATTTTATATTTCTAATGAATATTTATAGTCAAATTTATATTATGTATATCCATATATTAAAAATGTTTTAGTTATTAAACTTTGATTTTAACTCTTTTAACTCTTCTTTGAATTAAATATTAATAAATGTCATAATATAATCCAAGGGGACCAAAAAGCTTCATATTTTATTACTAATGTTATTATTTGGTCGAATTATAATTTTCAAACAGAATTAGGACATGTGTTAGGGTAATAATTATATTATTTGTACCCTTAATTACCCTATTTAATTTTAACCGTGGTAAATAAAAGTATAAATATAATATTCACCAAATAGTTATTTTTATATTATTGAACCACATATTACTCCTTGATATTAAATTTGTCTCTTGTATTTTCGAAACTCCATTCAAAGAATCTGTAAAATTATGTTTTATTTGAATTTGAAAATTCTCCTAGGAGGTGGGTAAAAGACGGTGAAAAGTTCAATAAAATTTTTATATATCTAAAATTATTATAATATGACTCCAGTGAATTAAATTTAACATATATAGGTATTATGTAGCTATTTTGACCTAAAATAAATTTTAATAAGATAAATAATTATTTAAATAATGATTCTGTTTTAAACAATAACTTAGTGTTTTTCATTACTCATCAAAAATTGAATGTTTTCAGAAATATACCAAAAATTCACCCTAAGAAAATTTCGATATTCCAAATCCAAAAATGAAGTCCATTTTGAAAGGTAAAATTTTTACAATTTAAAAAAGTGGGTATTAAAATTCATAACGGCTAGTTTGGTAAGTCATGGTGCACTTGAACTCAATGTTGCGTGTAGTGTACATTATTGAATTAATTTGAAGAACTAACGTACTATGAAATCTTGGGGTGATACAAAATATATAATTGAAATTATTTTATGAATATCATATATATATATATATATATATTCAATTCATTATTATAACCATACTTTGGAGGTGGTCATGGAAAAAGAATTATATCAGTCAGAGAGACGATGGTCCTCCATATACAGTAATGATTTTTTTCCATTCATATTTTATGGAAAATGAAATTTATATAGGTTATTCAGTTAATATAATAATAAACTGATTTATTGAATATTCTAATATTAGTATATAACTATGGTAGTATAATATTTTAATGATATAGAATAATAAATCAAATAAATGTTCTTGGTTAAAAACCATACCTCTTCATTTGAAAACCTATTTATATTTATACCTAAATCCTTCATATGATGGATTTATAATAAAAATAATGATTATAAGATATAAGTAGGGTTATTAGGAATGTTATTGGGTATGTATTTAAAAAAAATATTTTTATGTTTGATTAAAAGATGATATGAATTTTCTAATTATAAGTGAGAGAAGTAGAATCTTTAATCCCTATCACAAAATATTATATAAATTAAAAAAATAAAGTGAAGTTTATGGATTTATCTTTCACTTAAATATTATAATAGTAAAAAATCAATGAAATATGGAACAACTTTTCCATATTTTTGAAAATTGCATGGATATAGCCAAATTAAACTCATAACATATGATAAAGGTTAGTATTAATGTCAATTTTCTTCCTTCTCATGATATTTTTAAGCATTATTACCATATTTACCTTTCTCGGGGTGATAAAAAATTACTATTCATACTATTCACAGTGAAAAAAAATAATAGAGACAAATTTATTAAATATTTTTCACTTTATAAAAAATTTGGAAGCCATTTTATAGGATTCAATTCAAATAAATGATAGAATTTAATTTAAAAATAATCTAGAAAAACATGATGAAAAATTATTTTTTCATAATAATGGCTTTAAAAGTATAATTTATTTAGAACACATTAAAATATGAAATTTAATACAATTAATATAAATGTATTATATTTAATAAAAATTGATTAATTAATTTTTAAAAATAATCCCAAATAGAATGAAATTTTTTAAATTCTTGAGAAGAAATTTATTTTTTAAATAAAAATCTGTATTTTCATTATTCAATAAAAAATCGATATTTTTAGAGAAATTAAAAAAAATCACCCTAAGATAATTTTAAAATTACGAACTCAAAATTGAATTTCATTTTTTAAATCCAAATTATAAAATTTTTAAATCATTCATATGACAACCCGGATTTTATGACAAACTTAAACATGATTTATTACATAAAACATCACTTGACATAACAAGAAGATCGAGAGGTTTAGTGTCTTTTGGGCTTAGGATAATTACATAAAAAATTAAAACATGAAATACAACATCTTTATTGAAAAGTTACTTTACATGACCACTACATTCCCTCGTACTTAGCATTGCATGGGATAACCTGAGGACATGCATAAGAAAAGGGTGAGCTATAAAGCCATGTAAGCGAATACACATGGAATAAATGAGGAGTACAATACATGTTAGACAATAGTAATATCAATAGAGAACAAGAGAAACATGAACATAAAGGCATGATAAAGCATGACAATCATAACATGGAAATGTAGCAACAACACTTAACATTGAATTAACATGATCTATGGCCCATTGCACCTAGAGAATGAGTAAATCCTCATTGCACTTGAAGCACGAGTAAACCCTCGTTGCACTTAAATTATCATGAGTAAACACCCATTGCACATGACGTATCATGATACTATAATTATCCAATGCATTGGAGTGCTATAAGGGCACACCCTTCTTAAACATTTCATTTCATGCATAAGTGTGCCACATGGATCATAAAGCATGTATTCAATAGACATAATCATTTATTCCATGATAAAGGAATATGTAATTAATACATGAAAATTTATAATCAATAACTAAATGTGCATAAAGGTGAATACCCTTGATGGAGAAATGGGTATGGTATTCACTACACAATGGCATTGGCTTAGAAAATCAGTGCGATTTCGGCAGCATAACGGCGTGACATAAGAATTCATAAATATGGTTGGTGAGAGAGAAAGGGGTTAATCATCATATTTACATGTAATGGAAAGTAAGGAGGTCCTATAGACACATTTCCCAAAATTTTTAATGGAATTTATATTCATGATACAAAAGTATTGTTTGAATGTAAATGAGGAGAGAGAAGTTTCTTTCGGAATTTCGGTATTGTAACGGGTGTACATGGGAGGAATTTAATGAGAGGGAAAGGGGTATCCCATCATTGAAACAAAAATATGGAAGTATTAGGGAGGTGTGAAACCATACCCCAACATTCATAATTGAAATAAAATGGTCAAAACAACTTAATGAAAATTTGACAAAAATGGAAAGGAAGAAAAAACCCTTACATGGAAGTGTGCTTCCAAAGGCTTGAGAGAGGCTTGAGAGAGGCTTCTTGGTATCTTGGGGCACCTTGGGAGGATTCTAGAGTGATTAGGGCATAGGTTGGACGAACTCCAAAGGTTTTTAGTGAGGAGGAAGCGGGATCTTGGGTGGGTTTATACAGGAAAGGTGAGGGAATTCTTTATTATTTAGGTTTGGGCCCCCTTATATTAAATTAATCCAAACCACAAACCATCCCATGGGTTTTTCCCATGGGTTTTGGAAAAGGGAAGAAGAAAACAATATTTTATAAGGCCAAAGTCAGAACATCTTAAAATAATGAGGTTGCTTATGTGGAGGTGAGTCACACTCCCATGGAAATTAATTTAAAAAGACAAGGTGTTTAATAAGTCCTGAGGGGTCCATTAATGTTTTGAAAAGTAAGTCAAAAAAATCCAAAATCACATTATATTAATGGTAAAACATATATTTTCCGAACATAAAGATTATAATATTTTATTACATCACTATTGGGTCATTATGATGTCATAAAACACATTATATATTTATACGCTATTTCATTTTTACCCAAAAATTTGACTGTCTCATAAAATTATGAAAAATTCACCAGTGGATAATTTCGACGTCCTAATTCCATAAATAAAATATATTTTATCTAAATAATTTTCTAAATATGTTAATTTTAGCTTTTAAAATAAAAACAACATTTATCGAAAATTCACGGGTTTTGACAGAAATGGCATTCAAACCTTAATAAAAATTATAATTGCATTCATAAAATTATAAGATCCATTATATATAACAAAAATTAATTTAATAAAAATAATAATATTTTATTATAATATTATTTAATTCAAAAATCCCTTAATTTAATAAAATATAATTCATAATTAAATAATAACTAGAAACACTATTTGTAGTTAAAAAACTATTTTCAATGTATCATAAATGACAAGGAGTTATATTCATTATTATATACAAAAATAATATACATGAACATAGTACTATAGATTTTTCACATAATCCCTTAATACAGCCGCTTAAGACCTAAGGGTAAGGTGTGCGATGGTGACAGACTCTTGGGGTGGCTCGGATAACATCGCTCGAGTGGTATTCTCTATCAACTTCCACTTTTCCCATAGAAGGTCTTGTTCAAGCATGACATGACAAAGCTCAGCTTGGGCTTGTTCAATAGTGAAGCCCAAGGATACCACCACTTTTCTGAGCTCTGACCAATGGGCTTCGTATAGGGCAATTCTACTGGATGAGGCCATCACTTCCTTTGTTTGAGTAAATTGGATTTGTTAAAGACCTATATTTATACTAATCATGTGATCACTGTTCAACAACTATATTAGCAACGATAAAAATTATTAACATAAAACCAAAGAAGTTGGAATTTTATATAAACATAAAGAGACATTTAATTAGATCAAGAGGTATTTCCATTAATGAAACTTAGGGTCGTTACAAAATTCCCCCCTTAAGAAATTTCTCCCTCGAAATTTTTCTTTTCTCACACTAAAACAGATGTGGGTAACTCAGCTTCATCATTTCCTCCGATTCCCAAGTCTCTTCTTCAAACATGTGGTTTCTCCACAACACCTTTATGAGGGGCATTGTCTTATATCGTAAAACTTTTTCTCTACCATCTAAGATCTTCACTAGTTTCTCCTCATAAGAAAGATCATCTTATAATTGTACCACCTCAGAAGAGAGTACATGTGAAGGGTCCAATATGTACTTCCTTAAGAGGGATACATGGAAGACATCATGTACTTTGGCCATGGTAGGTGGAAGTGCTAGTCGATAGGCCACATCCCCGACACGATCAAGAATCTCTAAGGGTCCGATGTACATTGGAATTAACTTCCATTTCTTTCCAAGCCTCATGACATTCTTCCACGGAGATATGCGTAAAACACCATGTCTCCAAATTTAAAATAATGGTCTCGTCAATGATTATCTGCATAACTCTTCTGCAGACTCTGAGCTTCCTTGATATGCTGCTGAATGGTTTTCACCTTCTCCACTATTTCCTCGACCATTTCTGGTCCAAGTAGCTTACGTTCACCGAACTCATCCTAACATGCCAGTGTTCTACACCTATTCCCATACAGGGATTCATATGGTGCCATTTGGATGCTCGAGTGGAAACTATTATTATATGAGAAGTCAACCAAAGGAATATGTTGATCCCATCCTCCTTTAAAGTCCATTGAGCACACTCTCAACATTTCCTCAAGTTTTTGGATAGTACGCTCGGATTGGCCATCAGTTTGAGGATGATAAGCCTTACTGAAGTTCAGTTCAGTATTCAGAGCATGTTGAAGACTCTTCCAAAACATATAGATGAATCTTGGATCTCAGTCAGACACAATAGATAGTGGTACTCCATGCAACCTTACCACTTCCATGATATATATATGTTCCAATTGATCCAATAAGAAATCCTCCCGAATAGAAATTAAGTGTGCAGTCTTTGTAAGACGATCCACAACAACACAGATTGCATTGTTGCCTTTGGATGTCCTTGGAAGTCTGGTGACAAAGTCCATGGTGATATTCTCCCATTTCCATTAGGGTATGGGTAATGGTTGCATCATCCCCTTAGACTTCTGCCTCTCTGCCTTCACTTGCTGACACACCAGGCACATTGATGTATATTCAACGATCTCATTCTTCATATTATCCCACCAAATGTTTTCTCGGAGATCTCGATACATCATTGTGCTCCCTAGGTGAATAGAGAAATTTGAACTGTGTGCATCATCCAAAAGTTCCTTCTTCAGCTCCGGACTTGATGGGACACATAGTCTTGTTCCAAATCACACAATTCCTTCTTCATTAACATTAAACTCCGAGGATTTACTCTTTTTTATAGTTTCCACTTTTTCTTGAATTCCCACATCATACTTTTGAGCATCCTTTAACCTTTCCAAAAGAGATGGTTGAGCATTCATTTGTGAACGGATTTATGATGATACCTTCTTTATGATTCCCATGTCCATATTCATTAAGTCTAATAATATTGGATCCTTCTCAATTCTCATCATTGATAGAATCTCTGTGTCCTTTCTACTTAGGGAATCTACCACCTTGTTCGCTTTCCCAGGGTGGTAATGTATTGAACAGTCATAATCCTTGATGAGCTCTATCCATCTTCTTAGGCTCATATTAAGCTCTTTCGGTTTTAATATATATTTATGACTCTTGTGGTTAGTATATATCTCAAATTTCTCCCCATAGAGATAATGCCACTATATTTTCAAGGCAAATATCACCGCTTCCAACTCCAGATCATGCGTTGGATAGTTTCACTCATGGACTTTCATCTGCCTTGAGGCATATGATATCACTTTATCATTCTACATCAGCACAAAACCTATGCCCTTATTCGAAGCACCAATGAATACCACAAAAATTTCCCCACTTTTGGGTAAAGTGAGAATGGGCGTAGTGATGAGACTCCTTTAATCACTCCATGAAAACTGTACTCCCTTCCGAGTTAGCTTGGTAAGAGGGTTGGAAAATCGTGAGAAATTCCCCACAAATCGTCGATAATATCCAGCTAAACCAAAGAAGCTACGAATATCCATTACCGGTGTTGGCCTCGACCATCCCTCAATTTCATCTGTTTTGGAGGGATCCACATATATACCATTGCCTGTGATAATATGTCCCAATAATGAGACTTCCTTCAACCAGAACATACACTTGATGTACTTTGCATAAAGATTCTCCTTGCGCAAAGTCTCTAGTACAGTTCTTAAATGCGCCTCATGATCCTCCTTGGTTTTGGAGTATATTATCATATCATCTATAAAGACTACCAAAAATATGTCTACGTAGTCTCTAAAGACTCTATTCATCATGTCCATGAAGATTTCTGGAGCATTGGTGAGTCCCAAAGGCATTACTATGAATTCATAGTGCCCGTATCTTGTACGAAAAGTAGTCTTGGGGACATCTTCCTTCTTCACCCTTACTTGATAATATCCTGACCGCAAATCTTCCTTGGAGAAGTATTGTGCTCCACGCAGCTGATCGAACAAGTCATCGATCCATGGAAGAGGATATTTGTTCTTTATCGTTATTTTGTTATGTTCACAATAATTGATGCAAAGGCGCATTGACCCATCCTTCTTCTTGACAAAGAGGACTGGTGCACCCCATGGTGAAACACTTGGGCGTATAAACCCTTTATCTAGATTCTCCTGTAGTTGTTTCTTCATCTCTTTAGGCTCTACAACATCCATTATATATTGAGTCTTGGATGTTGGTAATGCCCCGGGTATATGTTCAATTGGTAATTCAACATCTATTCTAGGAGGAAGACCAGGAATTTCCTCAGGAATCACTTCCGTGAATTCCCTCACAATATGCATTTCATCAAAGATGGTTTCTTCCTTGGACTCAATCATCTGAGCTAGATATGCGTGCTCATAGGGCAGTAATATCAATTCTTGAGATGATGGAGCTAAAGGAGATTCATCTTCCTCCTTACACTTGTAAAGAATCGGGGGTCGATTCTCCATATGGAGTGTGATTTCCCTCTCCCGACAATTTATGTTGGCTCTATATAAGGAAAAACAATCCATGCTAGGAATTGCATAAAACTCCACCAGAGGGAGTATGACGAGGTTCTCTAGTAAATTCAATCCATAGAAAATAACAGGGGAGGACTTATATTCATGGGATGCAATGATTGCCCCATTTTCCGTACTCTCCAACATCTTCACTTCCATGATTTGTGGTGGTGCTAGTATTGTTCTACTAAACATTCAGGATATAAAATAATGTGTAGAACCTGAATCAAAAAGTGTGTTCGCTATTCTTTAATGAATAACTAGAATACCTATCACCACTTCATTGTCGAGGTTCACTTCAGCAGAAGTGATGGAAAGAGCTCTTCCTTGCTGCCTTGGAGGTTGTTGGTTGCCGCCGAAAACCCTTGGATTAAAGAATTGATTTGAAAAATGCCCCGGTTCTTTGCATTTCTAGCATTGAACAACGCATTGAGGTTCTAACAGAGCGTTCCTATCCTTTGTCGCTGCCACGAGTCTTTCTTTCTGACAGTTAATAGCTAGGTTCCCTTATCTTCCACACCTGAAGCATTTCCTCGTCCCCTTAAGGCAATTTCCACGGTGCTTCTTTCCAAACATTGGGCAAGTGGGGTGCTGTATCTTCTTAGAACCGTTAGATTTATACATTGGACCACTAGTATTGAAGTCCACCTTGTTCTTATTATTCCCATGATACCCATGTGATTCTCCGATCTCCATTTCAACCTTCAGGGCACATCAGACAATTTCCTCATAGCTGTCAAAGTCACGGATTTCTATTGCTTTCCATAGGCTAGGCTTCAACCCACCAACGAAGTGGTCAACTTTGCATTCTGGGGTAACGAGAAAGCCGAAAGCGTATTGTGCAAGCCTTGTGAATTTTTCCTTGTACGCTCCAATAGATTCTTCGCCTTTTTTCTTGAGGGAAAGGATGTCCCTTTCCATCTTAAGCCGGAGGGTGTGCGGAAAATATTTATCAAAAAATATCTTCCAGAAATCCTTCCATTCCAACGCCTCAATCTCTTCCTCAGGCTTCATATTTTTGATCAACGTCCACCATTGATCAGCTTCACCCTCCATAAGATAAGCCTCCAAGAGAACCTTCTCTTGTTCAAAACATTGAAGGATGAAGAAGATCTTTTCAATGGAGTTGATCCATAGTTCAGCGATCGTGGGATCAGATGATCCACTAAAAGTAGGAGGCCTTTGTCTCATGAAGCTCCCGATAGCGACTTGTTCTTTCTTAGGGGGGGTTTAACGTTCCTCTTGACCCGTGTTTCAATTCAAATCTTGAGTTAGCTCAGAGAGAAGCATGAAAAAGTTCACGATTCATGCTCCCATTGGATTGGGCATCTCATTAGTATAGTCATCACACTGATCTTCAAAACGGTTGTTAGCCCGAGTCCTCCTATTAACGACCATTGGCTGGAATAAAAGGAAAGTTCGGGTCAACACATAAAGGGAAACCCAAAGACAAAATTTGATTACTTATAAATAAACTTTTATTTCCATAATTCATGAGTCTATAGGCTTCAATCTAGGCTTTTCATGATCTACTTTATAACATATATTCTTTGGGGAATTTTTTTAATTTCTTTAATAAGGGTTCATACTTAGATTTTGAATTTTTCAATACATATCCCCTGGGTGTGTCGTAACCAAGAGTGCAACAAGGCCCATTGTCATGAACTAGTTCCCGTTCGAGTCTAGCTTAAAGCGGTGTTTTCGGGTTTTACCCCTAGGATACATCTGTGCCAGAGCCGCCTCTACCTGCTCGTATCCAGACAGGGATGTATTTTCTTGATAAACCACTTACTCAATATTTACCAAAACATAGGGATGTTTTTATTATACTTAGTCTTGTCTCTAAGGATTTACTAGGGTTTTCTAATCCTAATCCCAAAAATAACTAAACCTCTATCTGATACCAACTATGACAACCCTGATTTTATTACAAACTTAAACATGATTTATTACATAAAACATCACTTGATAGAACAAGAAGATCGAGAGATTTAGTGTATTTTGGGCTTGGGATACTTACATAAAAACTTAAAACATGAAATACAACATCTTTATTGAAAACTTACTTTACATGACCACTACATTCCCTCGTACTTAGCATTGCATTGGATAACCTGAGGGCATGCATAAGAAAAGGGTGAGCAATAATGACCAGTAAGGGAATACACATGGAATACATGGGGAGTAAAATAAATGTTAGACAATAGTCTTATCAATTGAGAACAAGAGAAACATGAACATAAAGGCAAAATAAAGCATGATAATCATAACATGGAAATGTGGCAACAACACTTAACATGGAATTAGCATGAGCCAAGGCCCATTGCATATAGAGAATGAGTAAATCCTCATTGCACATGAAGCAGAAGTAAACCCTCGTTGCACTTGAATTATCATGTGTCAACACTCATTGAACATGAGGTATCATGATACTATACTTTACCCAATGCATTGGAGCGCTATAAGGGCGCACCCTTCTTAAACATTTCATTTTCATGCATAAGTGTGCCACATGGATCATAAAGCATGGATTCATAAAACATAATCATTTATTACACGATAAATGAATATGGAATTCATACATGAAACATTATAATAAATAATTAAATGTCTATAAAGGTGAATACCCTTTATGGAGAAATGGATATGGTATTCACTACACAATGGCATTGGCTTAGAAAATCAGTGCGATTTCGGCAGTATAATGGCGTGACATAAGAATTAATAAAAATAGATGATGCGAGATAAAGGGTTTACTCATAATATTTAAATGCAATGGAATGTAAGGGGTCATATAGATACATGTCCCAACAATTGTAATGGAATTTAGATTCATGGTACAAAAGTATTGCTTGAATGTAAATGAGGAGAGAGAAGTTCCTTTTAGAATTTCGGCATAGTAACGGGTGTACATGGGAGGAATTTAATTAGAGAGAAAGGGGTCTACCATAATTCAAACATAAATAGGGATGTATGTGGGAGGTGATAAATGATACCTCAACATTCATAATTCAAATTAAATGGGAAAAACAACTTAATGAAAATTGGACAAAAATTAGAAAGGAAGAAAAAATCCTTACTTGGAAGTGTGCTTCCAAAGGCTTGAGAGAGGCTTGAGAGAGGCTTCTTGGGAGCATGGAGAACCTTGGGAGGATTCTAGAGAGAGTTGGGTAGAGTTTGGACGAACTCAAAAGGTTTTTAGTGAGGAGGAAGTGGGATCTTGGGTGGGTTTATATAGGAATGTTGAGGGAATTCTTTATTATTTAGGTCTGGGACCCCTTAAATGAAATTAATCCAAAACACAAACCATACCATGGATTTTGCCCATGGTTTTTGGAAAAGGGAAGAGGAATAAAATATTCTGTAAGGAAAAAGTCTGAACTTCTTAAAATAATGAGGTTTTTTATGTGGAGGTTAGTCACACTCCCATGGAAATTATTTTAAAAAGACAAGGAGTTTAATAAGTCTTGTGGGGTCCATTAATGCTTTGAAAAGTAAGTCAAAGAAACCAAAAATCACATTATTTGAATGGTAAAACATATATTGGCCGAAAATAATGATTATATATTTTATTTCATCAATATTGGGTCATTATGATGTCATAAAACACAATATATATTTAAACGGTATTTAATTTTTACCCAAAAATTTGACTGTCTCAGAAAATTATGAAAAATTCACAGTTGGATAATTTCGACATCCTGATTCCAGAAATAACATTTATTTTATCTAAATAATTTTCTAAATATGTTAATTTTCACTTTTAAAATAAAATCCGACATTTATCGAAAATTCTCGTGTTTTGACAGAAATGGATTTCAAACCTTAATAAAAATTATAATTTCATTAATAAAATTATAAGATCATTTATATTTAAAAAAATTATTTTAATAATAATAATAATTTATTAAAAAATTATTTAATTAAAAAATACCTTAATTTAATAAAATATAATTCTTAAATAAATAATAACTAAAAACACTATTTGTACTGTAAAAACTATTTACAATGTATCAAAAATGACCAGGAGGTATATTCATTATTATATACAAAAAAAATACACATGAACATAGTACTAGAGATTTTTTACATAACCCCTTAAAATAGCCGTATAAGACCTAAGGGTAAGGTGTGCGATGGTGACAGACTCTTGGTGTGACTCAGATAACATTGATCGAGTGGTAATCTATATCATCTTCCAGATTTCCAGTAGACGGTCCCATTCGAGCTTGACATGATGAAGCTCAGCTTGGGCTTGGTCAAGAGCTAAGCCCAAGTATGCAACCCCTTTTTCGAGATCTGAAAAATGGGATTTGTGTGGGGAAATGCAACTGGATGAGGCCATCACTTCCTTTGTCCGAGTAAATGGGATTTGTTAAAGCCCTATATTTATACTAATCTTGTGATCACTGTTCAATGGCTATATTAGCAACGATAAAAATTCTTAACATGAAACCAAAGAAGTTGACATTTTATATAAACATAAAGAGGCATTTAATTAGATCAATAAGGATTTCCATTAATGAAACTTTGGGTCATTACTGTCACGACCTATCCTCGGGGCCCGTGCCGTGACTACCCCAAGCCCGCATCCCATAGGCCAGGGGCTGGCAACTAGCACCAAGGCGCAAATTCCTACAAAAGGGGAAGGAATTGCCTTTATAAAGTAAACAAATACCACAGAGTAAGCCAGAAGAAGTAAACACTAAGTAAAACTGGGTACAAGTAAGTGCGGAAAAGTAAGTGGGCCAAAATACAAACCCAAACTGAAAGTAAAGTAAAACTGGAAAGGAAGTACAGAAACTAAAAAGTAAAGCAGCAACGTCGAGCCATCCACTTGAAATCCCACATGAAGGGTGTGTACAAACAACCTCCTCAGCTCCTCGGTTCCTGCCGTCTGCCCTGTATGCATCCCGTCCAGTAGTCCACCTCTAGGTACCGACTCGTCGTGATATCCATCTCTGGGAACCGACTCATTGTGGGTTCCTCCTCTGGGGACCGTCCATCTCTACAAGGCTCAACCTCGATCAGTGATTTTCATCGTCTGAAACCAACACAAAGTAGTGCGGGCGAAGCCCGTGCAGGGTTGAGTATACGATACTCAGTAGGGACCCCAAGACCCCCGAAGGTCTCCCAGAATCCACAAAGGATAAACCAAAAAGAAAAGATACAATCAAGATGTAACATCCAACACTACATAGGTATATTCCCACACATATACCCAAGTCATCAGTCCCAGTTCGGCTCCAACATCCGATCCCAAGTTCGATCACGTCCACACAGGATAGAACAACCAATCCACACAGGATAACACAACCCAAATCCACAAGTCAATCATATTGAAGATAATGATTGAAAGTCAAGACTCAGATCAAACCAGGATTTAATCATGATGTCGAAACTATAGCTTCTGGGGTAACTCCTCCTCTATCGAGTACAGTAGGCCTGCCGCTAAAACCAAGCGCTTCCCATTAACCTTGGACTGTTGTAGTACTCCACCTGTCGAGTACTGTGAGCCTGCTACTACAACCAAGTGCTTCCCACCACGAGTCTGCCTCTACAACCAAGAACTCCCCCTCAGAGCCTCCAGAGGTACTCCTTCTGTTGAGTACCGCGGGTCTGCCGCTATAACCAAGTACTCCTCTACCGTGGGTCTGCCACTACAACCAAGCGCTCCTCCACCGTGGGTCTGCCGCTACAATGAAGCGCTTCCCACTGGGCTATCCGAAACCCACCGAGTCGATCGATCAGTAGTCGTAAAGTCCCCGCCAGATCTAGGGTTTCATAAAGATTGAAAGTACCATAGTCGTCACCATCGAACCCATTGAGGATTCTTGTACGGTTGTCGCTTTCATCGGACCAATAGAGTATTCCAGTACGGAATTCATTGTCGTCGCAAACACAACCAACACAAGGGTTCCCACACACAGCATGCTCATTCAACGAGGGTCCGCTCTACGAGAAAAGGGGGGGGGGGTCGATACATCAACTGACACGTAGTCTGGAGTTGATGTATCCCAAAGCTCTGTCTCGTAAAAAAAAAACACAATGCGACAGACGACGCGTCAATCAGACGCCCGGTCTGAGAGTTATTGGATTTTTCGTTCCAGGGGCCTGGTTAGTTTTTAAATAAAAACCAACCCATATGCACTCCAACTGCATCCAAACCTCGATCAGAGTAAGACAAAAGGTCTGTCTCACTAAGAGGAATCCAACAAAGTCAGCGGCACGTCAATTGGACGTCCGAATCTCAAGTTATAAGCATTTCCGCTCTGTGGGCCCAGTTAGATTCGTGTTCGAACCAACCCGGCCATACCCAAAGTTCTCCGAAACCATGAGTGCAATATACCGAAACAACATTCTCGATCCAAGGACCGCTACACAACTGAAGGTGCATCGATCGGAGGTCCGTAGCCCATGATATGGGAAAAAGACAGGAAGTGGTCTGAAAACGGGGGGTCTGGGCCCGGTCAGACCCGGCCCAACCCCCCTGGTCAGTCCGAAACAGGTCGAACTAACTTGGTCCGGGTCCGAAAAGGCCGGGCCCGGCCAGGGGCGGCTCGGCACCAGTCGCGTAAGGTCGGCTCGGCGCCGGCCGAGCGACCGCGCAAATGGGGCGGCGACCCCCTTGATTGACGCTACGACCCCGCATGGGGGGCCGATCCTTACCAGCGGACGCGGCCTAGCGCCGAGTCCCCCTTTAGTCCCGCGCGGCTGCGAGACCAGCTGCCCACCGCCACATCTTCAGCCACAACGGTCCTTCCTTGCGGCGCGCTGGGTGTCGCCGCCTCCTGGCGGCCGGTCGGTGCCGGCCGGGAGGGCCTTCCGCGGACCACCAGATGCGCTCCGGTGGTCCGTTTTTTCGGTCATTTTCACCGGAAGTCCTCCTGGGACCTACCCTTCATTGTGAAGCCTTCAAAATACCTCTGCGGCTCGTTCCATCAATGCCCGACAATCCACCGTCAATTAAACGATCTGTGGAGCCTTCGAATCGCCGTAACGGCGCGGTGCGATGGCGTCGCGCTTCTTCGCCCGTTCTTCATTGTTTCTGCGTGGTGCCGCTGCACCGCGCCTCCATTGCTCATGCCACAATATAAACAAACATAAAAAGGGGGAGGAGTTTCGGCCATTTTCGTGCAGTCTGACCTCCTCCCGTTACTATGATAACAGGCGGCTCAACGACTATCAACAATTTAATCAAAGACTGAGGATAAAATCCACATAAATTAAATTAAACCAAACCCCCTACCTCATGGTGTCGTCGAATGAAGGTTTGTTGCGGGAGAAGGAACGTCGCAGAAGAAGCATCGTGGAAGGAGGATAATCGGTGTTGCGGTACACGACATCGCGTCGTCGATCTCCGAGGAATCAGCGTCCTTCATTGTCCTTTGTCGGAGGCTGGCGTTCTTCGTCGGCGACGGTGAGTTCTTCGCGTTCTTCAAGGAGGAAGAAGAAGTTCCAAGACCTTGAGTAATTCCTCTCCCAATTCTTCCAGCTCAATGAAAAACACTTAATAAAATAAGGCTTTTCCTTATTTTATTTCCCATGCCAATAGTTTTTGAAATTTAAAAATAGATCACGAGTTAATTATCGAGCATTGGCAAATTAATGGGTCGTTTAAAAAAATAATTAAACGCGAGAGTTGACTTGGCATTTAAAAAGGGGGTGCGGGTGAGTTACCATATAAAATGCACATGTAAGGTAAAAGGAAATAATGGGGTGGGGCGCGTGTGGGACCCACCTCACTAATATCCTACCCAAGAGTTAGGGTATTAGTGGGTCCCACTCCAACCATCAAGCTTAGGGTTAAGCTACCTTAAATAAAAATAAAATTTGGTTGAACGAAATTTTATTTTATTCTTTAGTTAACCCCAAAATTTAATAACCTCACCCGAGAAAACACAACTCCGGAAAAGGTGTTCTTAAGAAATTACCGGCGTTGTGGTTTCATTGGTGCTCTCAGATTTCGATTACGAGAACTGGCTCAAAAGTTAGGAAAATCCGCTCGTTCGTTCACTGAAAGTACCTGAGCTAAACTTCAAAAATTGATTCTGGGCACACCGGGCCACGGAATCAGGTGTCGTCAGAAAATGCGCACTCATAAAATTCCAAATAAAATTAAGAAAAAAATTTCCCTTGAAATTTACGGGTCTTTACATTACTCCTACCTCAGGGCTTTACATCCCCGTAAAGCTATAAAACAAACTAGGGAAACAAAAATGGTACTGATCATGCATCTGAGCCTTCCCCCCCCCATGTTCTCTCTTGGAGGTTCCCATACTTCTAGTGAAGGCACACCCAAGGAATCGTCCATCTACATAAGATCCGCTCCCGTCAATTCACAATCCCCACTGGATCCTCCGTGAATGTCGCCCCATCATCAAAGTCCAGCTCCCCATGGTCGATGACATGCGTCGGGTCGTGCACGTATCTCTTCAGCTGAGATGTGTGGAAGTCATCGTGCAACCGGTGCAACTAAGGTGGTAGATCCAGGCGATAAGCCATCTCGCTTATCCTGCTGAGGACCTGGAATGGTCTGATGAAGCGCGGAGAGAACTTTCCTCCTCGGCCAAATCTCTGTAATCCACGTCGAGGTGAGACCTGCAAGAAGACGCGGTCGCCATCCTCAAACTCTAGTGGTCTCCGCCTCCTGTCAGCACATGACTTTTTCCGGCTCTGAGCTTTCCTCATCCGCTCTTGGATGACTTGGTCCTTTTCTGGTCCTACAAGAGCTGCTAAGATTTCTTCTTTGCCGATATGAGAAATCCGGTCTCATCTCCTGGATGAACCACGTTCTTCACCTAATACAGTCAATCCCGACATGGATGATACTAATCCATACCAAGGATGATGTCGTAAGGCCTCGACGCTACTACCAAGAGATCCAACCATTACCCTCACCTCCAAGGGTCGAGTCACACTGTCGGCATCAGTGTGTGGTCACTGGGTCTCCTCCAGTAGGTATCCCAAAGTGAGGGTCAAGTCAACAGTTTTTAACCGGAACCTCTTAATAACAATATAAAGAGAGGGTAGGAAGGTAAACGCCACAAGAAAGGTGTGTTTTATTACTGCATCTCAATGTACAAAGACACAAAGCATCTACAAACAAACATGAACAGAGCTAGAAGCAACATGAACAATAGTATCCAGGTCTGGAGCTAGTCCCACTCTAGTCCATCTGCTCCCAGAGCTTCATGATCGTAGGACTCAGCTGCCTGAAGCTGAGCTCTCCCATGTCCACTTGTTCCCTACGGTCGGGGTGGACCTCCTGGTGGTGGTTGTGGAAACACCTCGAAGCGTCTTCCACCTCCAGCTGCATGACTAGCTCACCTGCAATGGTCTCATACTCCATGCGGTCTGCCTCAATCGAACCTATGCCTCTTCCTAAGAGGTCCTTCGTTTATCTACTGATAATCAGTATGGCAGGTCGGGAAGTCACGAGCCATGTGACCAACCCCGCCGTAGGAGTAACATTGTCCGCACATGGTAAATCGTTCTCCTCCCCGGGTTCCTCGCACAAACGATCCTGTGTCATGCGGTCGACCACCTGTAGGTATAGTCCTTTTGGACCTATGAATCATCTGTCTACTGTCCGCTGTAGAAGACTCTACCGCATGCCGGCTAGTGGTGGGTCCTGCTGCTGGAGACTGCTCAGCAAGGAAACTCTCCACTAAGAGGTCTCGCTCCAACACCCCTGTCTGCGTCGGGATGCTGTGAGAAACAACTGAAGCTCTGATCTCTCACCTGAGCCCCTACTCGAAGGTTCGGGCCCTGAAGAATGGGTCTCGTACCTTGTCTGTGGAATAACACGAGAGATCGGTAAACCTCACCGAGTACTGGGCTACCGTCATGATGCCCTGTCGCAGGTGTAGTAGCTCCTGGATTCACACTGCACGGAGGATGGCTGGGAAGAACTCTAAGCGGAAGAGGCTATCAAAGTCCATCCAAAGAAGAGATTCCTCGTCGTGCTCCTGAAGCATCAAGCTCCACCATCTGCCTACTACCGCGTGCAGGAGGCTCGCTGCGAGGATCACCATGAGGTCAGCTGGTGTCCCCATTAACCTAAAAACTCAAAAAACTGCCCCCAGCCAATCCTCAGCTGGCAGAGGGTCCGTCTCCCCGTGGAACCTGGGCATCTCTGACGCTAAGACTCATGAAGCGCACTAAGGAGACATGCAATATCAGAGGCTGGGGATGGTAGCATCAGTTGCTTGGTGGGTAGAGGTACCGCCGGTGCCTCTGCACTCAAAGGGCCCTGCACCGAGGCCTCATCGCTCGGTGGGATGTCATCTCGCACAATGCTCGGAACCCTAGCTGGCTGTCATCGTGGGGCCATCCTGAAAAGAAACAGGTGAGCCACGGTCAAACAGTATACCTGGTGAGTTGACATAATGTAATCACAAAGAAAACATTTGAAATACACATGCAATCAATGTTTTTGTGCATTGAGTCGGAAATCAGAAGTCAGGGTCCTGGTGTACGGATACATCAGCTACTGCTCTAACACTGGACTCCCTGGACTGATAAACACACTCAATACCCCTAACACTATTTCATCACATAAAAGAAAGATCAGAGTCCAGAGTTCTACTATAGAACCGAACTCCTCTGATACCAATTTGTCACGACCCTTCCTTGGGGCCCATGCCGTGACTACCCCAAGCCCAACTCCCATAGGCCAATGGCTGGCGACTAGCACTAAGACGCAAATCCCGACAAAAGGGGAAGGCATTGCCTTTATAAAGTAAACAAACACCACAGAGTAAGCCAACAAAAGTAAACACTATGTAAAACTGGGTACAAGTAAGTGCGGAAATGTAAGTGGGCCAAAATACAAACCCAAACTGAAAGTAAAGAACAACTGGAAATGAAGTACAACAACTGAAAAGTAAAGCAGCAACACCGAGTCGTCCACTGGAAATCCAACCTGAAGGTTGGGTATAGACAGCCTCCTTAGCTCATCGGGTCCTGCCGTCTGCCCTGTATGTGTCCCATCCAGTGGTCCACCTCCAGGTACCGACTATTCATGATATCCATCTCCGGGCACTGACTCGTCGTGGGTTCCTCCTCCAGGGACCATTCAGTTCTACAAGCCTCAACCTCGATCAGTGATGTCTATCGTCTGCAACCAACAGAACGTAGTGCGGGTGAATCCCGTGTAGGGGTGAGTATACGCTACTCAGTAGGGACCCTGAGACCCCCGAAGGTCTCCCTGAATCCACAAAGGATAAACCACAATGAAAAGATACAATCACGAAGTAACATCCAACACTACTTATGTATATGCCCATACATATACCCAAGTCATCAGTCCCAGTTCGGCTCCAACATCTGAGCTCAAGTTCGATCACGTCCACAAAGAATAGCACAACCAACCCACACAGGATAACACAACCCAAATTCAAAAGTCAATCATATTGAAGATAATGATTGAAAGTCAAGACTTAGCTCAAACCAGGACTTAATCATGATATCGAAACCATAGCTTCTGGGGAAACTCCTCCTCTATCGAGTACAGTAGGCCTTCTGCTACAACCAAGCACTTACCATTAATCTTGGACTGCTATAGTACTCCACCTGTCGAGTACTGTGGGCCTGCTGCTACAACCAAGAGCTTCCCACCACGGGTTTTCCGCTACAACCAAGCGCTCCCCCTCATAGCCTCCAGAGGTACTCCTTCTGTTGAGTACCGCGGTTCTACCGCTACAACCAAGCACTCCTCCATCGTGGGTCTGCCGCTACAACCAAGAACTACCCCTCATAGCCTCCAGAGGTACTCTTTCTGTTGAGTACCACGGGTCTGCCCCGACAACCAAGCGCTCCTCCGCTGTGGGTCTGCTGCTACAACCATGCGCTCCCCACTAGGCAATCTGAAACACACCGAGTCGATCGATCAACAGTCATCAATTCCCAGCCATCTCCATGGTTTCATAAAGATTGAAAGTACCATAGTCATCACCGTCGAACCCACGGAGGATTCTCGTACAGTTTTCGCCATCGTCAAACCCACGGAGGATTCCAGTACGAAAGTCATCGTCATCGCAGACGCAGCCAGCACTAGGGTTCCCGCACACAGCATGCTCGTTCCGGGAGGGTCCTCTCCACAAGACAAGGGGGGGTAGATACATCAACTAACACCTAGTCCGATGTTGATGTTTCCCAAAGTTCTGTCTCGTCAAAAGGAACACACCACAACAGACGGTGCTTCAATCTGTCGCTCGGTCTGGGAGTTATTGGCCTTTTCATTCCAGGGGCCTGATTGGTTTATAAGTCAAAACCAACCCATCCGCACTCCAAATGCATCCAAACCTCGATCTGAGTAAGCCAAAAGGTCCATCTCAGTAAGAGTAATCTAACAAAGTCGACGCCACATCAATCGGATGTCCGGAGATCAAGTTATAAGTGTTTCCGCACCGAGGTCCCGGTTGGATTCGTGCTCAAACCAACCCGGAGGTACCCAAAGTTCTACAAAACCTTTAGTGTAATATACCAAAATGACCGCCTCGATCCAAGGATCGCTACGCAACTAACGGTGTGTGAAAGTGCAGCCGATTGTCGTCTATCGACCGTTCAAGGTTCCGGTGCTCTGCTAATGTGTATAGCAGCACTCGGGTCGAATCCTCGGCGATGATACTTTGTAGTAGTCGTTTGTTTTTAGTTGATTGTATTTTGATTAGGGGGGTTTGTTTGCAGAGCTTAATTGAAATGATTTATGGATGATGTTTGATTTACCAAATTGATAAAGATTTGGGTGAGTTTATCATTAGGTTAGTTAAGCTTGTGATATCCTCGAGCTTTGCTTTATATTGCATTTAAATTAACACCCATGTCACAAGATGATGTTGATTAGAATTCTTAAGTGTTAAGGCTTTAAACCAAGACTTAACTTAACTTAAGGTTATAATCTCAATCAGATATTATTTATGGTTGTGTATTTATGGTTCCAATAATCCATGGAAACCACATGTTAAACAAAACAAGTCATTAATCCACGACTTGTTAAGTCCAACATACACAATGTTAATTCAAAGAATATTCATCGAGCAGAAGCTCTCAATCACTTAACATATCTAAATTATAACTCACCCCAATGAGATATTTACTCAGCCATTTGGGTGATTAATAATATGGTTATAATGATTATGATTATAAATTAATAAGATAAGAAAAAGAAAGGGATAAGAAAAGAGTGGTACGTCAACACACACACACGAACAATGATGATAATTAAAAACGAACTTTCGATTGAATGAGGAAGCTAAAGAAGGGAAGGGGATTGAACTAAATTTAAACTATTTTAAGAACATTAATATTAAAATACAGAAGGTGGAAGAGAATAAGAGATATTGAAGAAGTAACTTGCATTAAAACAGAATTACAAAGAAAGAGAATTACAAGATTACAAAAATGAAGAACACAAAAGTAAGTGAAAAGAAAGAGAGGAGGAAAGGTCTCTCAAGTGAAAACTTGAGTATGGAAGGTCCTCACAAGCCTTTGGAAAAGCTTTGGTCGTGCCAATGTGATCTCCTCTCTTCTGAAATGCCAACCCCTCTCAAGGAGAGAAGGAGAGAGTATTTATAGCCCAAGGAGTGGACTGTTTGCATTCCCAATCTGTCCCTCCACTTTCATCGCCAATTTGGCAATTCAGACAGCCGAATCTTCAAATATCTCCTTCTTCAAAGTTGTAGAAAATAATGTTGGCCGACTACTCTCAAAATTTGGAGTCATTTGGACATAAGGATAAAAAGTTATGTCCGGTTGAATAAACAAACGTAAACTGTCCATTTCAATCCAGTCTTTTTGAAGTCCATAATGTGAAAGGGTTTTTTAATATTAAGATGCCTTCAAATCCGAATGGTTTTTTCAACAAAGTCGGCCGCCTACATCTCCTCTTTCACACTGAAAAATCTCAGCTCGCTTGGATGATTACATCAGGAGATATGTCATGCATACTATACTGATTTTCATTCTCGGTCAGAATGGTGGGCTGGACTTCAAAGATTCATTTGGGCCCCTTGTACTTGGATTTGGGCCATGAAATTTTTATCCAAGATGACATGTAGTGTCCCCCGAATTATGGAGGAGAGTTAAGGTTTTTGAACTTCTGGATTGAGCCCAGTAAATCAATCTTCATGAATAGTCCAGTTTCTTCACAGATTCTTTGGTCTTGTTTGTGAGGACCATATGACCCTTCAAATGGCAGAATTGGATCATGGTTCCTTCTAATGAAATGTTTTATATTGAAAGGAGAATCCTAAAAAACAAGAACCACACAATTTGGATCAGTATAGTGATAGTTATAATTAAAACATTAAACTGACTCAATTTGACTACTTCTAAAAATGCTCAAATATTATACTTAATATTAAAACATTAATATTTCACACAAATTATGCACATTTCATATAAAATAAGTAAAGGGGGAATATAATAAGTCATGAAAATATTAATAACATCAGTGTGTCGATCAGAGGTCCGTAGCCCATGATATGAGCAAATGACCGGAAGTAGTATGAAAACGGGGGGTATGGGCTTGGTCCGACCCGGCCCAACCCCCCCGGGTCGCCCCGACCTAGGTCCGGGTCTGACCCGGCGGGGTGCGGCCCGACCCGAGGTGGCCGGTCCGTCCCAGAGCAGCACGGCGTGGGCTGAGCGGGGTCAGCTCGACGCTGGCTGAGCGGCAGCGCAAAGGGGGTGGCTGCCCCCTTGATTGACGTCGCGACCCCATGTGGGGGGGGCACTCCTTGCTAGCAGACGCGTCCTCGCGTCAGTGGTCCGTTTTGCCTGCCGTTTTCGCCGGAAGTCCTCCCGAGACCTAACCTTTACTGCGAAGCCTTCAAAACATCTCTGCGGACCATTCTTTCAATGCCTGACGATCCACCATCAATTAAACTATCTGCGGAGCCTTCGAATCGCCGCAATGACGCGGCGTAAAGGCGCCGTGCTTCTTCTCCCGTTATTCATTGTTTCCGCGCGGTACCGCTGCACCGCGCCACCTTTTCTCGTGTCGAAACAAGAAAAAACATAAAAAGGGGGAGGGGGGTCGACCGTGTTCGTGCGGTCCGACCTCCTCCCTTTACTACGATAACAGGAAGCTCAACGACTATCAACAATTTAATCAAAGACCGAGGATTAAATCCACATAAATTAAATTAAACCAGACCCCCTACCTCAAGGTGTCGTTGAAAGAAGGTTCGTTGCAGGAGAAGGAACATCGAAGAAGAAGCGTCACGGAAGGAGGATTGTTGGCATTGCGGTACACAGCGTCGTGTCGTTGATCTCCGAGGAATCAGCGTCCTTCGTTGTCCTTCGTCAGAGGTCGGCGTTCCTCGTCGACGACGGTGTGTTCTTCGCGTTCTTCAAGGAGGAAGAAGAAGTTCTAAGGCCTTGAGTAATTATTCTCCCACTTCTTCCCACACAACGAAACAACACTTAATAAAATAAGGCCTTGCCTTATTTTATTTCCCATTCCAATGGTTTTTGAAATTCAATAAAATATCACGAATTAATTATCGAGCGTTGGCAAATTAATGGGGTGTTTAAAAAAATAATTAAACGCAAGAGTTGACTTGGCATTTAAAAAGGGGGTGTGGGTGAGTTACCATATTAATTGCACGTGGAAGGTAAAAGGCAATAAAGGGGCGGTGCTCGTGTGGGCCCCACCTCACTTATATCCTACCTAGGAGTTAGGGTATTAGTGGGTCCCACTCCAACCATCAAGCTTAGGGTTAAGCTACCTTAAATAAAAATAAAATTTGGCTGCACAAAATTTTATTTTAATCTTTAGTTAACCCCAAAATTTAATAACCACACCCGAGCAAATGCAACTCCCGAAAAGGTGTTCTTAAGTAATTACCGATGCTGCAGTTTCATCGATGCACTCATATTTTGATTCCGAGCACCAGTTCAAATGTTAGGAAAACCCGCTCGTTCGTTCACTGAACGCACCCGAGCTAACTTCGGAAACTTATTCCGGGCACACTGTGCCTCAGAATCAGGTGTCATCAGAAACTGTGCACTCGTATAATTCCAAAAGAAAATTAAGAAAAAAATTTCCATTGAAATTTACGGGTTTTTACAGTTACAATTCATTTAAATAAAACATATATGTAAACCATTTTAGTTTGAATAAAACTATGTTCTTTTTAAGATAGAAAATTACTCAATATTCTTATGAAGAACAAAACTCTTTAAAATCCAATTAACGAATATTAAAAGGGTTTGATGATTAATTTTAATATTACATGTGTTTTTACATTCTCCCCCCTTTTTAAATTTCATCCTCAAAATTTTATTCAATACTTATGTATGTGGGGATATATTTTCCTCATATATTTTTTCAGATTATCATGTTTCTTCATAAACCATATGATTTTTCATAAACTATAACATGATGAATTAACATATTTTTAAACACATTCTTTCTAGGTTAATTAATCTATTATATATTTGACTCATAAGAAATGTTATATTTAAAATGAACTACTGAAATGATCAAATAATGAGATGAATCAGGAACATATTTTTTTAAAATTAAAACTTGTCATTAGTTAGTTAAACGGGATAACCTCAGTAGATAGGGAAATCATTAGGATACCGAACTAACATTATATATAATTTTATGTGGCCTAACAAACTTTATAATTAGCATTACATTTATATAAAACATATATCACATATCCATAGATATACTTTAATAATTACATAATCACCTACCTCAAAATAAAAATAGTTCTTCCCATTAGCCACATCACTTTTATACATACACAGTTCTATTCTGATGTATTATTGAATCATCTTCAAAGTCACTGTTATTTACTCTATAAACCATGGTTGCATCAAATTATTTTCTCCCATTTCATCCAAAAATGATTAATTTCAAAACATCTGTTTATATAATACTTCCAAAGGTTCCATCTATATACTGGAATGAATAATTTTGTTATAAGAAAACAAATCCAGTTATAAATACTGATCCCATAATAATTGGTGTTATATTGAACAAAAAAAAACAATATCATCTATGTTATGAATAATTCAATATAATTTACCAACATATAGAGTATGAAAATCTATTCAAAAATTTAATTCAGTACCCAAGGAATTTTAATGTCCTTCACAGAAATTTAAATTGAATCGTAGATCACTACGGGAAAAATGGGTATTTGCGACGGGTTATTTGCGACGAGGGTATTTACCCGTCACAAATAAGTAGGCTTTTGCGACGGGATTTCTTTCCCCGTCGCAAAAGAACTGGCGCGCGTTGCGCGCCAAATCACGGGAAAACTATTTGCAACGGGGGAATATTCCCGTCGCAAATAACCGGCGGCGGTAAAAGGTATTTGCGAGGAGAATATTCCCCCGTCGCAAATAGTATGTCGGTAGGTGGTTATTTGCGACGGGACCCGTCGCAAATAACTATTTAACCGTTGACCGTAATAAATGTTGGCTAAGGTATTTGTGACGGGATTCCCGTCGCAAATGGACCCGTCGCAAATAATCTAACCTATAAATACCCCATCCGTTTTTTTCAAATCATTCTCAAACACCATCTTCTTCTTCTATCAAAGTTGTATTTCTAAAGTTCAGTTTTTCTCCAGTTTAATTTTTTTCTCCGGAGTTGATATAAAATTTTTGAAGAACGATCAGAGCAGATCAATTTTCAAGGTATTTATGTTCATTTTAATTTAATATTTATTTTTAATTTTTTATTAGTTTCAATTATTCTTAATTAGTTGTAATTTAATTATGTTTACATTGTTTTGTTACTTAATAAATTTAAATTATTAGTATTGTTCATAGTTAATGGTAATTAGGAATAATTAGTAATAATTTTTAATAATTAAGAATAAATATTAATAATTAATAATAAATACCAATAATTAGGAATAATAACATTATTACATTATTAGTATATTTTATTATTAATATTAAAATAATATAATTTTTTATATATATACAATTCTCTTTTCATCTGTGTGTTTGCTGTCTTCACATGTATTATTTGTATGTGGAGATAGAAAACGCACAGATGAAAGGAGAATTGTATATAAATTAGAAAATTATATTATTTTAATATTAAAAATAAAATATACTAATAATGTTATTATTTTCAATTATTGGTAATTATTCCTAATTATTGGTAATTATTCATTTAATTACTATTAATTAGTAACAATTACCAATAATTATCAATAATTAGGAATAATTAGTAATAATTACCAATAATTAGTAATAATTACCAATAATTAGTAATAATTACCAATAATTAGTAATAATTACCAATAAGTAGTAATAATTATCAATAATTAGTAATACTTACCAATAATTTGTAATAATTACCAATAATTAACAATAATTAGTAATAATTAGTAATAATTACTAATAATTACCACTAATTAGTAATAATTACCAATAATTACCAATAATTACCAATAATTACCAATAATTGCCAATAATTAGTAATAATTAGGAATAATTAGGAATAATTAGGAATAATTAGGAATAATTAGGAATAATTAGGAATAATTAGGAATAATTAGTAATAATTAGTAATAATTACCAATAATTACCAATAATTAGTAATAATTAGTAATAATTAGGAATAAATACCAATAATTAGTAATAATTAGTAATAATTAGTAATAATTACCAATAATTAGTAATAATTAGTAATAATTAGTAATAATTAGTAAAAATTAGGAATAATTACCAATAATTAGTAATAATTAGTAATAATTAGTATTAATTACCAATAATTAGTAATAATTACCAATAATTAGTAATAATTACCAATAATTAGTAATAATTAGTAATAATTACAAATAATTAGTAATAATTAGTAATAATTACCAATAATTAGTAATAATTAACAATAATTACCAATAATTACCAATAATTACCAATGATTAGTAATAATTACCAATAATTACCAAAAATTGGTAATAATTAATAATAATTACCAATAATTAGTAATAATTGGTAATAATTAATAATAATTACCAATAATTAGTAATAATTATTAATAATTAGTAATAATTAATAATAATTACCATTGGATTAAGAGGTCTGTTGAATTCTGTGATTTTGGATTCCATAACAGACATGTATCATTTTTTTCGGGAAATTTGTGTGGCTACGGCAGATTATGATGCTCTAGGAAAACTTGAAAAAGATGTTGTTGTAATTATATGTAAACTGGAAAAAATATTTCCGCCGTCTTTCGTCGACTCAATGGAACATTTGATGTTACATTTGCCATATGAAGCCAAATGTGGAGGTCCGGTACAATTTCGATGGATGTACCCATTCGAAAGATGCATGCAAAAATTGAAAAGAAAAGTACGTAACAAAGCATATGTTGAAGGATCTATTGCAGAAGCTTATTTGCAAGAGGAAATATCTTTTTTCCGCTCCCATTATTTTAAATCTGAGTATCCTTAAAAAAACAACCGAATGGGACAGAACGAGAGGAATATTGATGAAATCGACAATCAATTATCTATTTTCAACCTGTCAGAGCTTGGTTTTGGTGGAGTTTATGAACGATGGCTTTCAGACGATGAACATCAGAGAGCTCATACGTATGTTCTGCTCAACTGTGAAGAGATGACATCAGTTGTACTGTAAGTGTTTATATCACTTATTCTATCATTTATGTTACAGTAAATAACTTTGGTTTTTATAGGTTGTATGATAATCATATCAAGAAACAAATTCCACAAATTATAGCAGCTGCTCTTGAAGAACGTCGACTGAAAAATTTCTCTCAGTGGTTTAAAAAACTGGTAACATAAATTCTTTATCTTTTAGCAACTCATTCAATGTATAGTTTACTATATTGATATTTATTTCACAAATTTTCAGGTGTCTCGACATGCTGATAAAATTGACAAACGGTTGTGTGTATTGAGTAACCCACCTTCCAAACTTGTTAAAACTTATAATGCATATGTGGTGAATGGATTTCAATTCCACACACATGCATATGGGGAATCGAAAAAAACAATGAACAGTGGAGTTAGCTTGAGAGGATCTCATCATCGAGAAAATGAAGTTGACTTTTATGGCATACTTGATGAAATCATTGAACTCTGTTATCTTGGACAACATTACATAACCATGTTCAAATGTCGGTGGTTGGATACAGAGAGAGGCGTGCATGTTCATCCGACTCATGGAATCATCGATATTAAATGTAAAAGTGTTCTCACAGTAAATGAACCATTTTTATTGGCTCAACAGGCATATCAAGTTTATTATGCAAAGTACTGTGCAACATCAAGAGACTTGAATGATTGGTGGAGTGTAATAAAAATCAAAATTCGAGACAATCAGTTTAGTCAAAGTGAATATGCTTTCACTGATGTGCAAAGAATTGAAGTTTTTCAAGAGAGTACTCAAAATCAATATTTTTTACAAAGAGACATGAGTATCGATGACGACACCCCACATTTAAGAGTCAGTGATGACGATGATGTTAATGATGTCACATATGAATTTGAAATGGTAAGAGATGAAGCAACTGTAACTCGAATGGATATCGATGATGTTGAGGAGGAATATGAAGATGACATTGACATATATGAAGATGATGATGAAGATGAACACTGATAGCATTCCATGGTATTTATATACAATCATAATATGTATATATGTATATATAATAGTAATTATCAATTATTTGCTAACATTAACATTTTCTGTTTCAGATGGACGACGCCACATTTCGTGAGTTGGCGGATGCTGACCTGACTTTCGATGCGGATGCGTTGCTGACAGATGACCCTCAGCCTGCAGGCGCTCCAGGGAGTACGCGGAGGGGGCGCGGTCTTGCACGATTGATGATTCCTGACCCCGTCCCCGAGCGACGTCCACGTCTTGGGTTTGATCCACACACACGGAGGTGTGATAACCTGTGTGATAACCTGTGGATTTGACTAAGATTTCATTAATCTATTCACATAATAAATGTTTATTATTTTTTCAGTTTTCCGCATATAGCAGTCGGACAGGGCAGCACTATTTTGCACAACTATTTCTCTTAGCCGTGGACCACATGGGAGCAGATTCCCATTAATGTGCAGCAGGCCATGTTCAGCCATTGGTTGGTACGTACGTAAATAAATAATTTTTATTTTGAAAATTATTTCATTTTTAACTTGATATTTTGATTTATTTGTAGGGTTTATGGTATCCGATCAAGGATACCATGCGTGACACCATCCACGAGGCATGGGAGGTGGCCATGCGTGATCGCCTTCGTCAGTTTTTGCACAATTTAATAAAAGCTGCGATGAAGAAAGCAGGAGTGTTAGATTTTGAGGAGTCATGTAGAGCACACCGACCAGAGTATATTTCATCCCATGTATGGGATGGATTATGTACGCACTGGTTGAGTGGTGCCTTTCAGAGGAGATCATCGGTGGGGAGGCAGAATCAGGGGAGACAGGAGGTGACTCATCGAGCTGGGAGTCGTTCTTTCAGTACTCATAGACAACATCTGGTACGTACATTATTTATAAATATTTTATATAACTATAAATATTAACAGTTTATTTTTTATTCTTATAGGATATCGAGCACCCCGATATTACAGAGTACGACGTATATCGGAGGATGTATAGTGATCCTGCTACTGGGGAGCTCAGAGGTGATCGTCAGCATCACATCATGGTCAGTATTATTTGTTTTCATGTTTAAAAATTAACTGCATATAATATATTCACAATTTTAATTTTAAATTTCAACTATAGGAGTCATATGAGGCCGCAGCGTCACAGGCCCGGCCTGAGAGTCAGGCTGAGTCATCAGATCAGACCACTGCCCGTCAGTTTGATGAGGTGGCATGGATGCAGGCCACCCAGTATGCCTTCGAGAAGGGCCGGGTAGTTGGTATCGGCTCTCGACTGACTCCCGGAGATTATTATGGCAGTGCTGCGATGTCGGCGTCCAGCTCGAGAGGAGATCGTGCATCTTCTTCTACTACATAGTATGAGGATCAATTGCGATCTCATACTACACAGATAGAGAGTCTCCAATAGGAGCAGGAGTAGATGCGTCAACAACATGAGGAGGAGCGTCGACGCCAGCAGCAGTTGTACGAGGAGCAGACGAGTCGGTGGCAGCAGCAGCATCAGGAGCAGATGAAGTACATGCGCCGACTCACTCATGCTTTAGGGATGGAGTTTCCTCCACCACCATCTACAGATCCCCCACCTCCCCCCCTCCTTCAGATTAGAGTTTTTATTTATGTTATAAAATTTGGGAAATCAAAATATTTTTTTTCTTTTCTTAGTTTTTGTCTCATTATAAAATATTAGTAATATTATTTTTTTAAATAACAATATTAATATGAATAATAATATTATTTATATTTTATAATATTAAATTTTATATATATATTAAAATTTTATAATATTATAATTTAATTATATTTTTTGTAATACTTGAATTATTTTAATATTTGAATGTAAAATAATTCTATTATTTTTATATTAATTAAAATAACTTATTAATATTTTTTTTATTTATGAATTATAATTCTAATATTATTATATTAATTAAATCATTTATTAATATTCTATTATTTTTTATTTTTGAATTATAATTCTATTATTATTATATTAATTAAAATAATTTATTATTTTTATTTGTGAATTATAATTCTATTATTATATTAATTAAAATAATTTATTAATAATTTATTTTTTTTATTTTTTTATAGTATTTGCGACGGGATACTATGCCCGTCGCAAATACTAGTATTATTATATGCATTAAAATAATTTATTAATAGTTTTTTATTTTTTTTAAAAAATAGTATTTGCGACGGGTCCCGTCGCAAATACTATTTTAAAAGTTTTTTTACAAATATAAGGAGTACTATTTAAGACAGGGAGAATAACCGTCGGAAGAAAAAGGCTTTAGCGACGGACCCGTCGCAAATAAGTGTTGTTGCGATGCCGTTTTCAGCAACGAGCCATTTGCGACGGGATCCCGTCGCAAATGACCCGTCGCAAATAACTGTTTTTCTAGTAGTGGATCATGGATAGATACAATTGGAAGTGGAACTCCATGTAAAATGACTTTATCCTCAATGAAAAATTTGGAAATATGATATAAATATATATTATCACAAATGGGAAGGAAATTATCAGATTTTTTTGCCAATCAAAAATAAAAAAAATCATTATTTCCTTGAGATGTCTTTGTTATCCCACTACGAAATCAATGGTTTTTTCCCATTTCCACTATGATAATAGAAATGGCTAAAGCACCCCATTTAGTAATTTTAATTGATCTTTGACCCATTTGATATTCAATCATTTCGTGGTAATTTCAGTAATATATTTTTTCATTCCATCCCCCATTTAATACATTATAGTCTCTATACATTATATCCATTTCAGGATGGACAGAAAATGGGGAACTATAATCTATACTCAATAACTATCTCATCAAATCATAATCATAGTGCACACATAATATTTTTAAAAATATGATAATACCTTCATCGTCAACATAAAACACTATAAAAATACACTTCTTGATAGATTCAACCATTTATGGTAAAACATGGTCCTCCTTTTGAACTTGTTTAATTTTTTTTATAGATACTGTTTTATAGAAACTTTTAAAAATATAGAGGAAGTACTTTCCTACATAATATTCTCTATATAAATAATGCCACAAAACATTCCAATGAGAACCCTACTAGTTATTTCCAAATTCATATCTTGGATAATTCAACTCATGAGGTTTAGGTTTATGTGAATCATAAGAAATTACATGATCATTGAACATTAGAACGTAACCAAGTTCCATCAAATAAATATACTTATATAAGAAAAAATATCAATTTATATGGGGAAAGTGAAAAACTAGATAATTCAACAAAAAAATTATAAAAAAATAATCATATACACTTGTCCATATGAATTTAACAAATCTTTTTGTGTTAATCTAGCGAGTGTTCTATACAATCGTGCAATGTTATCAAAAAACCTACAGTAGAAACAAGGTAATCCAGGAAAACAATAAATCTATACAAAATTTATATGTCTTGATAATTCATCAAGAATGTTTTTTATAGTGGAAAATAATTATTCATTCTTTAGAAAAATATGTTGATGGAAATTTTTTTTTGAAACCAAATGTCATACTTACTAAATTTTACATATTTCTTATTTGCTTTTATGGTTTGAAATTAAATCCATCAATGTATTTTATTATCCTTATTAATTTAGAAATATAACAATATATAATCAATAAATGAAACTACAAATTATCTAAATAGTAATGGAAACATCAATTCACAATATCCATGAATAAAAATTGTGAATTGGATAACCCAAATGAAATAACTACAAAATCATAACAACTATATCAAATAATAAATTTTGAATTTGTAATATATTCCTCCTTCAAATTCATCTAATGGTACTCTGACATAAGATCGATCATCTAAAAACAATTTACACCATAGAGGTGATCAAACAAATCATCGATATGAGTTAAATGATACTTTTTCTCAACAATGATGTTATTTATGATTCTATAATCAATTAAAAGTCTCATTGAGCAATCATTATTTTCTAAAATTAATATAGGATAATTGTAATGTCCCAAACTATTATAAATAAGATTCCACTTTTGATTTAATTAAAATTTTTATTATGTGATTTGGTTCTATAAAACAAATACAGATATTTTGTTTTGTTATATCCTATTACATTTGAATGACTATTAAAAATCATTTTCATTGATAAAATAGTTCTTTATTATTGATCTCACTATTAGTATAAATATAGGATTCTTGAAAAATAATTGAAATAGAAAAAGGTGGTGATGGCCTCAACCGGTAGGATTATACCCTAAAAAGCACATTTATCTGAGATTTTGAGGGATATAGAATCTCTAGGATTTTCCCTAGAACAAGATTGAGCTATGATCCAACAACATAAGCATGAGTTAAACTGTTTACCAGTGAAGTTCATGATCATTGAAATTATGACCCAAACAATATATTCCAAACCACCCCATAAAAGTATCACCATCGCGAACCTACTCATAGAGAGTTTGTGGTTGTATCAATTTTATATGTCACAGAAACCTAGAAATATGATTATTTACATTATATTGAATAGTATAATTAATATATTTTAATCCAATTATTTTACTTTATAAATTAATTTTATTTCAATATAATGAAACTAAAATTGTATTTTTTTCGTGGTATTCCAATTAAATTAAGGAATTTATTATTTTTAGTTAATTTATTATTGAAATAAATAACATTTATATAAAATTTTATTATTAAATATAAATAATCATTTAATTTTTATGTTGTAAAATTTAATTTTTATAAGGGTTCAAAATTTTACTGCTAAAAAAATGCTTTTTCCAAATAATATAGATTATTATTTTACATGTAAATATTAAAATATTTTTAATTTTATTTAGATAATATGAATAGTATTTTTTGGAAACCTAAAATCTAAATTATCCAATGGTGAATTATTCCTAATTTTCAGAGAGAGTCAATTTTTTTAAAAAAAATCAAATACCATATATATATATACTCATTGTGTATTATTACATCATTATGACCTGAATTTGATGTAATAATTACTATATATTATATCCAAGACCAAATATAGTATCCATTTAAAATAATCTTATTTAATTTATATTTTATTAACTTTATAATGCCTTTATAAATCCACCAAAACCCTTCATATAATATAAGGTTTTTGGAATCTTTTATTTAAGAGTATAACTCACCTCAAAATAATAAAGGGTATTATTTTGTAAATTTAGGCCCTTTAAATTATAAAATAATTAAATACAATCCCATTTTTAGAAACCATGGAAAAAAATAATGGAATTGTTTTTTGTTTTGGTAATTTCTTTACAGAGTGTCCAAAACACACTTTTAGGAAATAATAAAGAAATCCCCAATAATTTCCTATATAAACACAATCAATATCCCATTTATTTTCCCTAAACATAATTTTAGCACATAATTACTATTCCATACCATCTCTAGATTATTCCCAAGGCTCTAAAACCCCTCATGAACATCCTCCCAAGCCTTTTGAGTCACACACTCTAGTAAGGGATCCTCTCATTCCCTTCTTAATTCAAGTTTTCTTATTATCTTATGACATATATTTTCAATTAAAAATGTTTTTCTATGTATATACATTTCCCAAATTTTTCTAATTTTTTTCCCAATTATGAGAGATCACATATCTCCCATCAACCCATTTTATGAATTTTCATGTGATGCCATTATACTGCTAAAATCTCACTGCGGTTTTCCATGCCAAACCAATTTTGTAGTGAATTCCATAAACATTTACTATTAATGTTTTTCACCATTATACAATTATAATTCTTTTAATTTGGACATACATGTATTCATTACACACTATTTTATCATGGTATAAACTTTTATGAGGAATTAATGCATGTTTTATGATATATATGGGAAAATTAATCATTAGAATGAAACGAAAGTGATAGGTGCGCTGAAAATTAATAGAACTCTAAAGGATTGGGTAATGATTAGTCCCATGAGACGTCATGAAGGCATATTGGTTGAAGTTTATTCCATTATTGGAATTTTCTTTCATGATTTCTTGGATGTTATCCTTGACCCAGGTTTATAATGTTGGGTTTCAAGATGTTGCCACATTTCCCAAGTAATGATTATCATGATCTTTCATGTCTTCTTATTCATGTTCCTTTTATTCACAATTGATATACCTCACATAAAACATGTAATTTTCTATTCCCTTTAGGCCATTCTTCTTATGTTACTAGGATTTATAGGTCACCCATTTATTATGTAAGTCCTCATGTTTTCCCATACAATGTAATGTATGGTAGAATATTTTAATTATATTAAATATGTTTTCAAAAAATGATGTTCAATTCCTTTTTTATAATGTAACGTAATATAACTAATTCAAATATATACTATAATTATAAATATTTTGATACGTATTAAGTTTTATGTAATTTAAGAAATCATTTATTTATGTAAAATAAAGAGAAGTGTTATTATAGTTGGTATTAGAGAAAATGTTTCGTTATTTTTGGGATTTGTATTGAAAAAACTCTAAAGAATTCATTAACAATAAGACTACGTAATTGAAAACATCTCTATGTTTTGGTAGATGTATGGTAAGTTTTTTTTTAAAAATACATCCCTATGTCTGTAACGCCCCAACAATAGTTACCCTGAGTTAGTGCATTATTACGTATCATTGGAATTATCACAAATGATCAAGTCTCGAAAGACCGATCATTTTAGTAGCCTTGGAATCACTAGATACATTCATAAAGTTTACATTACATCATAAAGTAAAAAACTACAACAACATCTTATCACAATAGACTACACTCATATCCTCATACTATCCTTACAGGTAATTCATAAAATAATTCTTCACATCCTGGAAAAAATAAAACATAGAAAGGGGTGAGCTCAGATTCTCAGTAATGATAACAATATAGAGGAAAATTTTATAAATAAGAATAAACATTTAAGACAATGTATAACTAAAACAAAAGCCTTTTAAACGTGAACTTCAAAATAATATGGAAAAGATAAAATGAAATAATTCCATTTAATTATTCACATGGATATTCAACTAGTCAAATAATAAAATGCAATATCAATAACCACTTTCATAATAATGGAATGCATAATACCAGAAAATCATAACCACATAGTCAAGGCCTTGTGCCAAGACTACAAATAAGTTTTTGTCAAGGCCTTGTGCCAAGACACTATTTTTTCTCATGAGACCTACTAATGCATCGAGGATCTATAGCGGGCTCCACCCATCACTTACTAAGTCCAATTCATTCATTATATGAAAACTATGAAACATAACATAAACATTCATATTAAAACTAGCATACGAAATGACAATACATTATCCACAATCCTTGAACTGTATAAAAATAGAATAGCCACAACCAAACATAACGTATTCAATACAATATTGAAGATTTTATTGTAATAGATTAACCTCAATCAAGAATAATGAAGGATATTGACATAGATGAAAATAATCATCAAAACTATTTGAGAGAAATATCCCCCTTTTTCTTGAAAACATTGAAATGCCACACAATTTGTCAAGAATCCGTTTAAAATAGATTTTTGAATCAAAGGTCCCCATAATACATTGAAACTTTTAAAAGTAATTTTAAATTAAAAACATTAATCTCCATATAAATAAAACCTTAAAACCATTTTTAAAACAGGGACATTAATGAGAATGATTTTGAATAATAAATCTTTAAAACATTTAAAATGATATTTTAGTTAGAGTTCCTAACCAGAAGAGACACACTTGAATAAAAATAATTGAGGTAATCAAAACATTATAATATCATGAGTGTAAAGGGATTAATGATATACTATGTCAAAGAACATTATATACTCTATATAAAAGAGAATTGGTGTATTACAACAATGAAGTGTCAATGGAATGTAAATTGAGATGAAATCTCTTATAAAGACTGAATCCTTAGGTTAAGGATAATAAAATGATATAATTATGTGTGAATGATATAAATACACTCAATATTATTGGATATTCTGTGTAAATCAATCAGAGGACATTCACATATATTCTTGTAAAAACAACACCAATGAATTGGATGTTTAACTCAATAAATGGAGATTGAGTTAAAAGTACTCTTATCAAGTTCATATCGATTACTTGAGAATTTATAAATAGAGTGATTATGTTTATCAAAATTATATCCAAAGAAAGGGGAGAGGAAATTATGAAATAAGCAAATGAATAGTGATTCCACACATAATGATGGAGTAAAATAATCAATGAAGTATGTGTAAAGCCGAATGGGTGGAAATTGCAATTTTAAATTACATTATCGATTTGGTAACATACAAAACATACACCCGTGAATGAAGGATCATACAATGATGAGGTAAATACCCATAAATTAATGTATATTACACAATTAATACAATCATGGATAGTAAACACACCACATGCAATAAATAAGTGGTGAACAATGGAAATATCACGAAATTAAAAGTGAGATAAGAAACCCCTTACTTTGTACTTTTTCCATGGTTGAGGGTAGTTAAACTTCCTGAATAATGGTGAATGTATTATTATTTAATTATACAAGAATAATATACATTAATATGATATCATATATGATCTTTTAACATTGATTTGTTGATAATATCTTAGTATTATCGCCGTTTTAGGTGTTAACGGATTCGTTTTCCTTTATATTCTATGTTATGTGAGCCATATTTGTTATGGATGGGATTTGTATTATTTAAATACAGAATTATATCATGTATCTAAACAATATTTTTAATCAAAAAATGAAATTTATTCTTGAATGGATATGATGGGGAATGAATCTCATCACGTTCGTGGAGACGGTAATCCGTACGTACGCACGTGCGATAATATCATTTTTTGATATTAATGTAATATATAATTTGATGTAATATCATATATAATGAATCATTATATTCTTATATTTATTATTTAAATTAATTACACATCATCATTATACCCATCCAAATAATAATATATTGAATAACAATTACACCACTATGTGCAGACGGAAGGCTGTACGTATGCACATATGGTGACATGTCATTCAAAGGATGGATAGAATACATAATATGTTTGTACCATATTTATAATATCATTACAATATATATAATATACTGGAGTTATTATTTGATAATGGAAATAAAAAATAAATAAGAAGTGGAAGAAGAATTCAAGTTGAAAGAGGGTGGTGAAATCATTACCTCTTATTCGGATTCATCCTTTTGATTTGATCAAAATGGATCCTTAAGATGGATTTCTGACCAAAGGAGGGCCTCTAGGATGAATTGAGGGAAGTTGAGAGGATATTTTTGTAGGGGTTGGCCGAGCCAAATGGTTTTGAAGATGTTAATTAGAGGGAATGGGGAGTGCCCTTTTATAAGAGGGGTGAGTGACAGCTTAGGAAAAGATAGAAATATTATTTTATAATAAATTCATATTCAGTTTATAATGGCTCCAAACTGATTTATTTCTAGGCTAAGGTGTATAGGACTCTCAAAAAACTCAACCAATAGGTTTTATACTTGTTTGGGTAACTTTATTAACCTTATCTTTTAGTTTTAACTCTTAGTTAATTAGTTTGACATTTACCATGTCTCTTTGTATTGTTATATTATATGGTATATAAACAAACTATAAACTTCCAAGTGACCCCCATATGGTTCATCAATGATAAAAATATAATTATATAAGTTATTTGTTCAAGCCTTAGATTTTTAGTAATATTATATCAATTTATAATATAATATTTGTTTTAAAAACTCCTTTATGTCAATTTTAAAACAATTAAATAATTGATTTTTTAAGTCTTAACAACTTTATTAATTCGAAAAAAATTCATTTTAGCAATAATAACATGTAATATTAACCAATATAATTATTTTATGTCATCAAAACTTTCAAATTATATTTATTTTAACATTTATAATACTAATTATTGGATTCATTCATTAATAAGGATATTACTGCATCATTATTGTATCATAAATAAATTTAATTATTCAATATCTAAAAATTATAAATAAAATAAAATTATGTATGAAATATTTTTTTCTTTCTAATGAATATTTATAGTCGGAAATATAACATATATAACCCTATGTAATAATTTTTTTTCTATAAGATATATGCTTGTGTCATTTTTGTATTTACTTTAACTTTATTAATATAAAATGTCATTATCACATGCAAGTGACTTCATGGGGTCCCAAAATAGTCCCTAATATTCCCATGGTCAGAAATTTATCAAAAAAAAGTGTTAGGACACGTTTTAGGGTAATTTAATATTATTATAATATTATATTATTACCCTTATTTACCGGATTTAACCTTTAACAATGGTAAATAAAATATTAACCGAAGTAATTATTTAAAATGTCTAAAAATAAAAGTTACCTATTATAAGAATTTTAACCTCCTGATTCTAAATATGGAATCCATTTATCTAAATTAAAAACATAGAAGTGTAAGTAATTAATATAAAATTAATTCCTATTGTCAAAACAAAAAGCGTGGTTTAAAAAAAAACTATCAAAAGATTGGCACTTGTTTATGTCGAGTTTTAATATGAAAATATGTACCATGACCTAAATTGAATTAAATGGTAAAAATATAATCTAATTATAATTTAAAATCACTAATATTCATAATTTATCACTATTAATTATTTTGATTAAAAAATATGTTTTTAATTAAAATTTAGTAATTTTCACTTATCATCAAAATATGAAAGTTATCAGAAAAGTACCAAATCATTATCTTAATCTAATTTCTATATTCCGAATCCAAAAATGAAGTCCAATTTTAAAGATAAAATTTATAAAATTTGAAAAATTTGGCATTACTATTCATAACGGCCAGTTTGATTGGTTGTGGTGTGCTAGAACAGAAGTTGCACACAACACACGCTACTGCATTATTCAAAGAGAAGCGTATAGTGGAAGCTTGGGGTGTAACATTATCCCATCCTTCAATAAATTGCGTCCTCAAAATTTTTAAAATTGGTCTTGGGAATATAATGGAAAGTCCCACATCAGAAGAAGAGTCAATAAAACTAGCACTTTATAAGTAAGAAAGAGAAGTACAAAGGTCACCCGAGATAAACTATACTAGGATTTCATGTAAAAAACATGGATATGAATGATAAACTTATTTTCAAGTTCTGATGGAGACAGATAGAAAAAATTATTAGGAGATTGTTAACAATAAGAAAAACAAAAATCTTGTGTTGAGACAAACAATCATTAGTTTTCCAGTGGGAAAAGTAAAAAGATGACCTTTTTATTTTTTTTGAGTTACATTACATAAAGATGAGGAATTAATTTCTGAGATTGACTAAGAACATAAAGAGATATACTTACTTTCTATGTAAAGTTTCATTCTTTAGTAAATTTCTACAACTAAATCATTTTTAAACGATGAGTATTAAATAAGACTTGATCACACTAGAAGATCAAGAATAAACTTCTTTTATAATCACATGATCCATGAAGGATAAACTATATATTTACCTTGTCTTTAGTGATTAATCAAAACCTCAATGGTTAGTATAAGATCTAATCATCCCCCAAATGGATATTCAATTAGAGATAGAAACACTAATATTAATTTCTAAAATTAAACCAACAATACCCCAAATTCAAATAAATAGCATTCAATATACAATTGTCCTTAAAATCCTTCAATATAATACATAAAAATATTGAAACCCAAAACATAGAATAATTTGGTTTTGTAGTCTTCTATGTTTAATTTTATCTCCAAGTGACATCAACTACTCTTAAAGTCACATACTTTAAAGAAATTAACCAAATCACATATTCTCTATTATAGGTTAATCATTTCCATAATTAACCCAAATAGCTATAAATCCACAATAAAAAGATAGATAAAAATCCACCATTACTTCTCAAATGAAATCCCAAAGTATTCTATTTTCCATGGGCATATACTGTTCCCAACAAAGCGAAAATCTTCTAAAATAAAAATTATCACTTAATCACCAAATAATTTTCCTATACTAAGGTTATTAAGTTTTAAGACATAAGATCCCAAATCAACTTATTATTTATTAATAAAATAATATAACTAAAAATAATTAGTCACACTAACCCAGGAATTCCCATAGTCATGTGGTAGGTGATAAATAACAATCGCATTGTGGTTGTGGGTTCGATTCACATAGCTTTGTCCGACGCGATGGGTTGTCACACAGTTTGTGTGTTGTCCTTTTTCAAAAAAAATATTTTATAACATTACCAAAATGAGATAAATTCCTCAAAATTACCATTACATAATTTAACGACAAATGTTATCTCATACCTTGCATTTTCATCCCAAATTATAATAACTTGTAATTGCCTCAAAACCAAAGATCATATTAAAAAAATGGTTATTTATAACTATATCCAAAATAGAAAAGATAAGTCTTCCTCCAATATCATTCTCACATGGAAAACTACAGGGTTACAAATACAAGAGAAAATTATTCCAACTTAATCCCATTAACAAGGAGGAGTAATACTTTTAAACATTTCTCCAACCATTTATTTCAATATAACTTCTTATTTGACCAAAAAAATATCCTATAGAATACAGAATTCACTTGGGTAATGGCCAGGTCCACTACATTTATGAAAAATGACTGTAAATGGATTTTTGGGACAAAATTTATTTTCTTCCATAGTACTCTTCATTTTTCCTCGGCAATTCTTCACTTTGTGTCTTTCTTTCCCACACGTAAAGTATTTCTTCATTCTATTGTGACACTTTCCTTGGTGTCTCCTTCCACATTTCATGCATGATGTAAATTGAGGATTATTTTCTCCATGATCTCCACTGCTGGAGATTTTATCATTTATCACCTTTCTCTTATTTGTTGAGTCTGAGAGTTGGTTAATATATATGTTGTTGATCATATTTTTTGAAAACTGATTTGTCATGAACACGATATCTTTTATTCCTATCAATATTCCATTTTGTTTCTAATTCACACCACCGTTCCCACCTTTTACATCATTCTCAAAGTTACTATGACTTCCTTGGAATCCAGTTATTGACTAAAACCAGAAAGCATTTTGTGAGTAACAGTAGTCAAAAAATCATTTAGAGAATATCATGATACATTATTCTTAATTTGAAACACCTTAGTATTAACCAAGGTCATTTATTCTCATATTATATTAAAATACTTCCAATCAGTTTGTAATGAAAATGTAAATTATCCTAAGCATATGCCCCGAGATTGTCCTAACCAAGAGTGCGTCAAGGCCCGTTTTTGTGCACCAGTTCCCGTTCGAGTCTAGATCAAAGTGGTGTTTTCATGTTTTACCCCTAGGAACATCCCTGCCAGAGCCAACTCTACCTTCTCGTATCTATACATGGATGTATTTCTTGGATTAATTAGTAAATCAATACAATACCAAAATAGTATGATGTTTTTCTATACTAATCTTCAAAGTCTATCTTAGGTCCATGTGCTCTAATTAGAGTTTACATAAATATAGTTTCCAAGGTTTGTACTAAAGTACCTGTGATACAAATTGTAACACCCTAACCCATGTTTCCCAGAGTTAGTGAATTATTATGTATCATTGGAATTATCACAAAAGGTCATGTCTCGAAAGATCGATTAGTTTTGTAGCCTTGGAATCAGTAGATACATTCATAATGTTTACATTAAATCATAAAGTGAAAAACTACAACAACATCTTGTCTCCATAGACTACACTCATGTCCTCATACTATCCCTATAGGTCATTTATAAAATACTTCTTCACATCTTGGAAAAAATAAGACATAGATAGGGGTGAGCTCAGTTTCTCAGTATGGATAACAACATAGCAGAAACTTTCATAAATAATCATAAATATTTATGGCAATGTATAACTAAAAAAGACTTTTAAACATGAAAATCTGAATAATATGGAAATAATAAAATGAAATAATGCCATTTACTTCTTCACATGTATATTTTACTAGTCGAATAATCACATGCAATATCAATAACCACTTTCATAATAATGGAATTCATAATGCCAGACTATCATAACCACATAGTCAAGGACTTGTGCCAATACTACAAATAAGATTTTGTCAAGGCCTTGTGACAAGACACTAGTTTGTCTAATGATACCTACCGATGCATCGAGGAGCTATAACATGATCAACCCGTCACTTACTAAGTCCAATGCATTCATCATATGAAAAGTTTGAAAAATAACATAAACATTCGTATTAAAACTAGCATACGAAATGTCAGTACTTTATCCAGATACCATGAATGGTATAAAAATAGCAAATCCACAGTAAAAAATAAGTAATTAAATACAATCAGGATGGTTTTATTATAATATACAAACCTCAATCAAGAATAATGAAGGATATTTACATAGATGAAAAAAATAATCAAAACTATTTGATATAAATATCCCCCTTTTTCTTGAAAACATTTAAAAGTCACACTATTTTTCAAGAAGCCTTTTCAAATAGATTTTTGAATCATAGTGCCCCATAACACTTTGAGGATTTTAAAAGGAATTTTTATTTTAAAACTTTAATGTCCATATAAATAAAACCATAAAACCATTTTTTTAAATATGGACATTAATGAGAATGATTTCGAATAATAATTCGTTAAAACATTTAAAATGATATTTTAGTTAGAGTTCCTAACAAAAATAGAGACACTTGAATACATATAATTGAGGTAATCAAAACATTATAATATCATGATAATAATGGTATTCATGATATACTATGTAAAAGTACATTATATACACCATATAAAAGAGAATTTGAGTATGACAACAATGATGTCTCATTGGAATGTAAATTGAGATGAAATCTCTTATAAAGACCGTATACTTAGGTTAAGGATAAACCAAAGACATAATTAGGTGTGGAAAATATAAATACACTCATTATGATTGGATATTCAGTGTAAATCAATCAGAAGACATTCACACATATTCTTGTCAAAACAACACCAATGAATTGGATGTTTAACTCAATAAATGGAGTTTGAGTTATAATTACTCTTATCAAGTTCATATCGATGACATGAGAATTTATCAATGGATTGATTCTGTGTATCGAAAGTATATCCACAGAATGGGGAGTGGATATTATGACATAAGAAAATGAATAGTGATTCCACACATAATCTTGGAGTAAAATAATCAATGAAGTATGCGTAAAGCCGAATGAGTGGAAATTGAAATTTTAAATTCCCTTATAGATTTGGTAACATACAAAACATATACCCATGAAAGAATGATCATACAATGATGATGTAAATATCAATAAAATAATGAATATTAAACAATTAATACAATCATGGGCAGTGCACACACCACATGCAATAAATAAGTTGTGAACAATGGAAATCTCATGGAATTAAAAGTGAGATAAGAAACCCCTTACTTTGTACATTTTCCTTGGCCGATGGTAGGTTAACCTCCTGTATAATGGTCAAATAATTTTTATTTAATTATACAAGAGTCATATACAATATTATGATATCATATATGATCTTTTAACATTGATTTATTGATAATATCTTAGTATTATCGTCGTTTTGGGTGTTAACAGAATCGTTTTCTTTTATATTCATAGTTATGTGAACCTTATTTGTTATGGATGGGATGTAAATTATTAATATCCAGAATTATATCATGTCTCTAAAAATTATTTTTAATCGTCAAATGAAATTTAGTCTTGAATGTATATGATGGGGAATGAATCTAATCGTGTTCGTGGAGATGGTAATCCGTACGTACGCACGAGCGATGATGTAATTCTTTTGATATTAAAATAATATATATTTGGATGGTATATCATATATAAAAAATCATTATCATGTTATATTTATTATTTAAATTAATTATACATCATTATTATACCCATCCAAATAATAATATATTGAATAACAATTACACCACAACGTGGAGATAATTGGCCGTACGTACACACGTATGGTGACATGTAATTCAAAGGATGGATAGAATACTGAATATGGTTGTACCATATTTATAATAACATCCCACTATATAGGGGATATTTTAGATATTATTTTAGAAGGGAAATAACAAAGAATGAAGAAGTGTAAGAAGAAATGAACTTGAAAGTGGGTGGTGAAATCATTACCTCTTCTTCAGGTTCTTCCTTTTGATTTGATCAAAAGGGCTCTTTATGTTGGCTTTCTGACCAAAGGAGGGACTCTAGGATGAAGTGAGGTAAGTGGAGAGGATAGTTAGGCAGGGATTGGATGAGCCAAATGTCTTTGATGGTGGGAATTAGAGATAAGGGGGAGTTCCCTTTTATAAGAGGGTTGAGGGGAACCTTAGGAAAAGATAGAAATATTATTTTATAATAAATTAATTTTCAGTTTCTAATGGCTTCAAAATGATTTATTTTAAGGATACTTTGGGTATGGGTCACAAAAAAACTCAACCAATTTGTTTTAGACAGTTTTGGTTTCCTTTACTAAACTTATCTTTTTGTTTTAACTCTTTGTTAATTAGTTTGATATTTATCATGTCTCTTTGTATATTAATATTACATGTATAAACATACTATAAACTTCAAAGCGACACCCAAGTGGTTAATTAATGTTACAAATATCATTATATAAGTTATTTTTTCCATACCATTGATTTTTTGGAATATTATTTCAATTTATAATATTCTATTTTTTAAAAAACTCTTTTTTGTCAATTTTGACAGTATTTAATAATTGATTTTTGTTAATGTCATAATAACTCTATTAATTCGAAAAAAATTCATTTAAGAAATAATAACACATATTATTATCCAAAAAAATTCTTTTATTTCATCAAAACTTTCAAATTATATTTATTTTAACATTTATAATACCAATTATTTGATTCTTTCATTAATAAGGAAAATACATCATCATTATTGTGTTATAAATAAACTTAATTATTCAATGTCTAATTTTTTTAAATAAAATACAATTATGTATGAAATAATTTTAGTATTATAATTAATATTTATTGTAGAAAATATAACATATATAACTCTAGGTAATTTTTTTAAAAGATATATGCTTATGTCATTTTTGTATTTACTTTAACTTAATTAATATAAAGTGTCATTATCACTTACATGTGGCTCTATGGGGTCCCCAAATCGACCCAAAGATGCCCATGGCCGGACATGAATCAATCAAAAGGGTAAGGACACGTTTTAGGTTAATTTAATATTATTATAATATTATATTTTTACCATTATTTATGGGATTTACCCTTTAACCATGGTAAATACAATATTTACCAAAGTAATTATTCAAAATGTATAAAAATAATATTTACCTATTTACATAATTTAGACCTCCTGATTCTTAATATGGGATCCATTTTTATAAATTCAAAACACATAAGTGGAATAAATTAATTTAAAATTAATTCCCCTTGTCAAAACAAAAAGCGTGTTTTGAAAAAATAATAACTATCAAAAGATTGACACTTGGTTATGTATAGTTTAAATGTGAAATTATGTCCAATGAACAAAATTGGATTAAATTTTAATAATATAAACTAATTATACTTTAAAATCCCTCAAATTAATAATTTATAACTATTAATTATTTTGATTAAAAAAGTTTTTTTTAATTAAAATTTATTAATTTTAACTATTCATCAAAATATGAAAGTTATCAGAATAGAACAACAAATATACCCTAAGCTAATTTTGATATTATAGATCAAAAAATTAAGTCTATTTTGAATGGTAAATTGTTTAAAATTTCAGAAAGTGGGTATTAATATTCATAACGGCTAGTTTGATTGGTTGTGGTGTGTTAGAACTCGATGTTGCATACAACACACACTACTGTATTATTCAAAGAGAAGCATACCGTGGAATCTTGGGGTGTTAAAATGTCAATATTAAAAGTTAATATGGTTTTAGAATAGATGATCCTAGGGATAAAAACTCCTCCAAGATGTGTCGAGACTATCTTGTCATAACCAAGTATAAAATAATGGGCCTTACTACGCACCTTGTTTAACACTATTGGGGGATATTCCTTGGTAAAATCACAATCTCATTATGAAAATTTTATAAGGGAAAAAAACTCCCAAAAAAATATATGTGAGAAAAGAGATCATGGATAACATAGACCGAAGCCTATATATTCATATGTGATAGAAAAAAAATGTAATTAATATATAAACCCTTTATTGTCAATAAATTAACATTTATAAATTTAATAGTTTAAAATATTCATCCCTAATTATCCCTTTATTCTAACCAATGGAGGAAAAGAGGTGGAATCAGGTAAAAAACCGATGTGAAGGGAAATGTGATGAATTCCCCTAAAGAGATTCATATCTTAATTAGATAAGAAATTGTGATATTTATGATTATAATCTATTAGCTGCCTCAGGTTCTGATTATTCCCAAAGAGATAACAATATGATATTAAGATATTTATGTGATAAAGACGTCTGACATTCAGTGGATTGTCTGATCCCTTTATCATGGAACAATAGAGTAATCCCATTGTTAAAATATTATCTATGCATTAATGTTCCAAAAATGAGATGTATATACATTCAGTTTATTTTATAGAGGGATACAATGAATAATGGTGGAAATTGATCAATAATACAAAGTACGTGGAATAGATTTAAATGATGTGGTTGAAGGAATTCAAGAAAATTTTAATCAATTAATATTTTCCATGCACAATCCATCTTAAAATAGAAAGGTATTTACTTTAACAAAATAAAAAAGTATATGAATCTATCGGGGTGTACGAAAAAATCATTGCAAGAATTGCACGATATACCTCAGTCTCTTTCTTCACCGCCAAATGAATGGTTGAACACTTCTTTGGTGGGATAAATCAAAGTCTGTGAAAATCCATTGTGGTCATTATATTTGACCACAATGAAATGTTGAAGTGAAAGATGCACCCCGAAAATTGAATATGGTGTAAGATCCATTGTGGTCATTGTATTTAATCCATTGTGGTCATTTCACTCAAAATAGAAATGTTGATCAGTAAATATGAAGTATATCATGGGGGTAGGAAGTGGAAAGTGGAGTATAATTCTTGAAGTCTGCTAGAGAAATCTAATTGTTCCCTGAAATTTCAATATCCCACTTATCAGAAGTGCATAGAGATGCACCCCGAAAATTGAATATGGTGAATAAGGAAATGCATTAAGTGCATTAAATAAGGACACCTAGAATGATATTTCTTACAAGAGAATCTTGCTAATGCGATGGAGGAATGGAATGATCTGGTCAATTTCCAACACATTTTATATTTCCTGAACATTAAAGAGCCAATAGAATTTTCAAACCAATTCTCTAATACATATGTTTTTAATTGCAATAAGTAACCTCCATGTTATAAAGAGAGATTTTTTCCATCAAAACTACTGAGGAGGATCCTACAAGTAATGTGGTGATTGGTATGATAATTATTCATTAAAAAAATAATTAATTAACTTCTTTATTATGCTAAAATACATTTCTTTATATCAAAAATGATAAGATGATTTGTTCAAACACCACCTCAAATCATGGAATTAGAGTTGTTGATGAAAACAGAAAATTGGGAAATTATTGTATCCTAAGTATATAACTCCTCTCATGTCACAACTTGTGGGATGAAAAATCCCTCCAAAACTTGTAATAATCCATTTTGTATAATTTTATGAAATTATGGGAATGTATTGGATTTCAATATATAGAGACAACATAATTTGTTTCCAGATAAACATCACTCTCTGTATTGTGAATCAACCCCAGATTGTCTACAAGTGCAAGGAAGATGATATATCTTATTTATACCCAACATCAAAAGAATGGATATTATTTCCTTTTTAGTATCTTGATAAAATTATTTAGTTTATGGAATGAATCATCCATGAATAAATTCCATTCTTGAGGGAATCTGCTGATATGTTTCTCTCAAAGCCGATTTGATGAATTTTCAGTCGATCTTATTCCAACGATGTTACGATTATCCAAGACTCCTTATTGAATGTATATTGTGGAACATTAGGAGCTAAAGAAAAAACTATAGGATAATATGGATAAAGGGATCACATACTAAATTGCTTCACCATAAGTTGTAATAGTCCTCTTCATCAAGAAGAAGGATGATTTAATGTTCCTTTTCATTGATTATCTTGTCCTTAATAAGATCACGATAGAAAAAAGTATCTTATGACTCAGACAAGTGACTTGTGTGATCAGCTAAAAGGAGAGAAATATTTCTCCAATGTGGATCTATGGTCAGTATATTACCATTATAGGGTAACAAATGAGGATATTCCTAAGACTATTTTTATAAGGTACGAGCACTATGTGTACATAGTGATGCCTTTCGGGCTCACTAATTCTCCAAAAACATGATAGAATTTATTCATAGAGTCATTAGATATTAACATTAAAATATTGTGATCATATTTATATATGATATTTTAATATAATTCAAAATAAAGGAGCGGGATGACATGTATCTGAGAATTGTGCTAAAGACATTAAAAAGGTTATGTTTTTGGAAAAGTATAGAAAATGTGAGTTCTAATTGACGAAAGTCTCATTCATGGAAAAATTCATCACAAGAAACAGTATATCTATAGATGGTTAAAAAATCAATTGAAGGATAAACAAGTCCAATATCCATGACATATATCTCTATTTTTCTAAGATTAGCTAGGTACTATCATTGATTTGTGATAAATTTCATTAAATTTTATAACCCTCTAATAATGATAACTCAAATGAGAAATAATTTTTCATGGAATGATGAATGTTAAGAGTGATTCAAGTACATTAAAATGAGGCTAATCAATACACATGTTATCACCCAACACATAAGTGGAGAAGTTTTCATAGTATTAATTGATGATTTGAATAATGGATTTGGGTGTTTGTTAATGCAGAAGGAAAATTTCATATCCTATGCTTCAAGGCAGTCTAATGATAAAAAAAATAACTACCCAATGAATGATATATAGTTATATGTTGTGATCCTATGTGAAAAATAATTTGACCTTATCATTTTGGGGAGAAGGGTGAAATATATATCGATCAGAAAAGCCTCCAGAATATATTGACAGAGGAAAAACAGAATATACCCCAAGGAAGATGGTAAGACCTAATAAATGAATATGACTACTCAATTTAATATCATCACAAGAATGATAATAAAATGTATGATGATATAATTAGAAATTATCAAGAAATTATATCAATAATGAAAATTGAGAGGGATTTGATATTCGTAGATTTGAAAAGGATATACATTGGAATAAAAAATGAAGGAACTACCAACGAGCCTATACCCTAGTAGTACAGGCTTCTGCATGGCATCCAAAAGACCTAGGATCAAATCCAAGTAGGGGCAAATTTCTGGGGTACTATAGAAGGGCACTATAGCAGCACTATAGCAGCGACAGAACTGTAGTAGCAGCAGCACTGTAGGGGTGGAGGGACTGTAGTAGGCACTGTAGCGGTGGCTGTACTATAGCAGGTACTGTAGAAACATGGGTACTGTAGGATTACTATTCATCGAGGGGTCCTTTGGGGAAAAAAATGGGCTTTCAAGACTTGTATTCAGGCCACTTGGCCTTGGGACTTTGGGCTATGTAATGGGTCACCCTCTACCTAGTCTAAAAAGGTATTTTCTTTAAAAAATAAATTGAGTCTTCGACCCCAACCTTTCAAAAAAGTGAAGGAACATCCTTAATCCTTTAATAAATGATTCATCATACATCTCTTTTTGAAAATAAAAATGATTCTAAATGAGGTGATGTGGAAATTTTTAAGAACATGTGAAAAATAAGAAAAATGTAAATCCTTAAATTGTAATATTAATGTAAAGTGTTGTATGATTTGGGGAAAAATGTGTTCTATCCAACCATAATCAAAATAATGAGATGCAGGATTATGAACACAACTAAACCATTTCTATCCATCATTGATGCTCAAATATGTATTGAGATCTCTGAAAATAATATTATATGGAAAATATTAAAAATCAAATTGCTAAATATACATCAATGTGCCATGTTTTTCATCATGTGAATGATAAAACAAAAAAGTATAAGGGGATAATGCATCTATTAATCATACCAACATGTAAATGGGAAGACATAAAAAAAAAAGAAATTGCCACTAAAATTTCGAATAAATAAAATTGAAAAAATCTATATGGGTTTTTTGGATCGTCTTACAAACACAGCTCCCTTTAACTCAATTCGAGAGAATTTATCAGTAGATAAACTTGTAAGTATATACATTATAGAAGTGGTAATCCTACATGTTGTCCCAGTATTGATTATATTTGATCAAGAACTAAGATTCACCTCCATGTTTTATAAAATTCTCAAACATTCTCTTAAAATGGAGCTGAACTTTAGTAAAACTTATCAGCCCTAAACTGATGGGAAATCTAAGTAGAATATACATACACCTGAGGGAATATTTAGAGCATGCTAGATTTACTTCAATGTAGGATTAGATAAACATATTCCTCTAGCTGAGTTATCAAAAAATAATAGTTTCCACTCATGATTCCAAATATCTCCCTATCAATCCATTTTTTGTAATAGGTGGATAACACCTACATGTATTGATTATGTTGGAGAACAAAACAAATAGGTACTAAAATGTTCAAGGAAATGGTGGAAAAAGGAAAGACCATTCCGAAGCACATAAAGACTAGTCAGAGTTAATAAAAGGTATATGATGATAATCATTTCTGAAACCTATAGTTCATTATTAGTGACATGATATTCTTATGTATATCTTCATGGAATAAAGTGATGAGATTTGGGAAGAAGGAAAATATTTGTCCAAGATCCATCATCCCCATTGAGAACCTTGATTGCATTAGAGTGGTGACCTATCGAAATGCCCAACCACCTAACCTATCTTATGTACATGATGTATTATGTGTATCCCTCTTGAAAAACTACATACCAGGTCCCTCACATGTACTAAATCTAGAGGTGGTACCACTGGAAAATGAACATTCCTATGAGGATCATCTTGTAAAGATCATAGATTATAGAGACAATGTTTTGAGAAATAATACAATGTACCTAGTTAAAGATTTGTGGAGAAACCAAAATTTAGAAGAAGTAATGTGTGAACCATAGGTGGTGATGAAATTGAGTTACCCTTATCTGTTTTAATGTGGGAAAAGAACATTTTGAGGGTGAAATTTCTCAAGGATCAAAAGTTGAAATGGACCAAATGTTACAAATAAAATTTCTCTTTTTATTTAATTAAATGTCTTATTATGTGATATCATTAAAGAAAAAACATGCACATATTTTTTTGAATTATATCTTAACAAATTTAAATGAAAATTAATAATATTTACCATTGATAATATAATCACTGAATAGTGATCACATGACTAGCATAAATATAGGGTTTTAACAAATCCTATTGACTCATAAAAATGAGGTGATGACCTCAATGAGTAGTATTGGACATTACGAATCCCATTTTGTAGAATCATTAAATAATATATCTTCTAAGGGATTTTCAATTGGAAAAACCCAATTTGATATCCAATTACATAAGCATGAGTGAAACCATTTTCGGGGGATGTTTGAGATCATCAAGATCATGAACCAAACCATATATTCCAAACTAAGCCATGAAAGTCTCACCATCACACACCTTACTCTTTCATTTTTGGAAGATGTCTTAATGTGATATATATCAGTACCCTATAAAATTAGTATGTACATTAAATTTTATATAATAATGAACATAATTTCATCCCATTATTTTTACTTTATAAATTATTTTTATTTTGATATAATAAAACACATATAATATTTTTGAAAAATATTTAAATTCAATTTATCCATCTATTTTTATTAATTAATGGATTATTTAGGTAAATAATATTTTAATAAAATATTATTATTAAATAATTTTTAATATTTATAAATTATCATATTTTTTTTTCATGTGAAATTTAATTTTTATATGGAAACAAAAACAATTATTGTTAAAAAACCCAAATTCCACAATTCTTGTAGATTATTATATAAAAATTGAAACAAAATTGAAAAAAAATTATATAAAATGAATATTATTTTTTGAATCATATATTCTAAATTATCCAATGGTTAACTTTTTATAATTTTAAAATCTAATCAAATTTTAAGGAAATAATATAATACCGTATAAATATAATTTGCGCACTATGGCATCAGGATAACCCGAAAGAGTTGTAATAAATATTATAATTGGGATCAATTAAAACATATATTCATTCACTTTAAAATAATTTTATTCTATGGTTATTTGTTTAATTTTATAAATCCTTTGTGAATCCTTTAAAACCAATAATATATTTTTAGAATTTATAATTGTTTCATTAGGATTATGACTTAGTTACACATAAGAAGGGGCCTTATTTTATTAATTTCAGACCATAGAGTTATTAAAAAATTAAATGCACTCCAATTTGATAGAATCCATTTGAAAAATACATTGGAAGGTTTTTATTTTTGGTATTTCTATATATAGTCGAAATCCTATTATTTAGAAATAATAATGAAATCTCCACTCATTTCAATATGAACCCACCCAATATCACATTTCACTTCACTAAAATCCTTGTATCACATTCTTAATCTCCTCACCCCTATAGTTTTCTCCCAAGGTGACCCCAATCCTTTAATAAGCTCCTCTAAAGCATTGTATTCACACACTCAAGTATGAGATCCTCACCCTATCTTATTTATTAAGGTTAACTTATTATCTTATGCCTTCTATTTTTAATTCCAAAGGTTGATATATATATATTTACATTTCCCTATTACTACCACTTTATTTATAAATGTTTATAGATAAATATCACACTCATAAACCCATTTATTAATTTTTATGTGATTTCGTTATGTTACGAGAATTTCACCACGATTTTTCATGCCAAAACAATTGTTTGGAGAATACCATACCAATTTAATATCAAGGGAATTCACCTCTATACATTTATAATTATTTGAATTGGGACAAAAACTTATTCATTCCACAATCATTGATTGTGGAATAAAATATTATGATTAATGAATTCATGTTGCATGATCTTTTTAGAACACTTAATCTTGAGAATGAAGTCAAATTCACAGGTGTGACCAGAATTATATAGCTCACCAATACATTGGGTAATGTTTAGCCTTATAAGAAGTCATTTTGGGATTGGGTGTAACATCCCAGTTAAATAAAGAATACTAATTTTTCATATTTATTAATTTTTTTAATTAAATATTAATTTTACTTTAAAAGGGTGGCTATGTTCGATAGAGTACCCGATACGCAACAACGGGTTTCTTTGAAATCTTATGTTTCACACTAATAATTTATTATTTTAAACAATATTTAACACCTAGCCATTGTATTGGAGGGAATTAATGAAACTAACTACAATATTATTATAAATGTTTTTTAAATTTATTTAAATTTATCTAATAAAAATTAGAGGCATAAAATGTGAATGAATCTAATTTTAAGCATAATTTACATTAAAAGGCCGATTTATCGCCTTTTAATGGAGAAACCTTTTTAAATATAGTTTTGGTCACATTAATACATTCTATTTGAACAAATAAAATCCTTATTTATAATGGAGACATAAAAATTTACTTTGTGAATTTTTTTTGAATTTTTCGGATAAAGCTCATTTTTTAATGAATAGTGAAAAATATTGTATTTTAATTCAAAAGAGCCTTTTAATATAATTTATTTATATGGTTATATTACCCTTTTAATTTTTTTAAAGTAAAATTAAAATAATTTTTTTTCATTTAATCCAATTTTGGTCATTGGAATTAATTTCACTTTGAAATTGAACATAAACAAGAATCAATCTTTTGATAGTTATTGTTTCTTTAAAACACGATATTTGATTTGATAACATGAATTAATTTTAAAATTAATTAATTCCAATACGATATATTGAATTTGAAAAAATATACATCATTTTTTAATTTGGAATATCAAATATAGCATAGGCTGAATTTTTGGTATTTTTCTGAAAAACATCAATTTTTGATGAATAGTGAAACCACGTAGTGGTAGTTAAAAAAACTGATTTTTTAGTTTAAATAAAATTTTACCACTTAAGTGAATTCAATTTAAAAAATATGACATAAATGGTTTTTATCAAGAAGTAAAATGTGGTTCATTAAGATGAAAATATTTTTTGGTGAATAGTAACATTTGACTTTTATTTACCGCGGTTAAAGGTAAATAGGGTAATTGAAGGTAAACAAAATATTTTAATAATTAAAAATTACCTTAAAAATTGTCCTAAACTTATTTTTTGAGTCATTTAGGAGCATGGACAACTTTGGATCTATTTTGGGACTCCATTGAGCCACGTGGGAGTGATAATGACAATTGAGATTAATTAACTTAAAGTAAAGGCAAAAATGACAAAATCAAATATCTATTAGTAAATTAATTTTTATAAGGGGTTATATAAATTATATTTTCGTTTATAAATATTAATTGGAAAGATATAAATATTTATTACATCATGGTATTTTTTAATAATTTTTAGACAACAAATAAATTAAATTATTTATGACACATTAATGATGCAGTATTTACCTCATTAATAAATGAATTAAATAAATAAGATTATAATGAATAAAATATTATCCAAAACCTGTCCAATTCATATTGGATGATTTTATTTCTAATATTATTCATCTTATCTTCGACATTAAAGTGTATTGGACCTTTTGAAAATGAAGATAAGTTTATAATAAAATAATAGTTTCACACTTTCCTAAAGAGCCCCTCCTCACCCTTATAAAAGGAGACCACTTCTATGAAATTACTCACACCTCTCAAGACATTTAGATAGTCCAAATTCTTCCCAATTAGGCTCCCTACATCCCTATCCTCCTCATAAAATCCTTACCTTTGGCAGAAGGCACTTCAAGAAGTCCTTTGGTTCAAAAAAAGGGAGTTACCCAAATTAAAGGTTACCGTTTCTCTTAAATTGTTTACTTTTATTTACTTATCCAACCCCTAAACTCTTTTTATTTCCTTTATTTTGTAACAACACCAGTATACTGAATATACTAGTATTTTTTTATAAGAAGTATTATAACTACACTTACACACACCATTACCTAATGGATGAAGAACATAATGTTTCTGTGGATGGAAAACTAACGCCTCACGAAACAAAGATTGTTCAATTACATCTTACCACCTCTCATGGTGTCCATTATGATGAAAATGTATTTATATATGATATTTATTATGTTTATTATTTCCTTTTTCTTCTGTAATTACAAATTATATCATTCCTTTATGGTTTCCATAGTGGGTAAATATGATAATCTTATTTGAGGAAATGCAGACTACAACCCCCTCAAAGTGATGTGATTCGTTAATGCCTTATGTGGGATGTATATAAGATGGAGTTAATTATATTATATATGATATTATAATATAATTATAATATAAATATGTATCATTATATTTTAATTCCATTAAAATAAGAAATATAAATGAAAGTAGCGTTCATGCGTACGTACAACTTACCTTCTCCATGAACGGTGCATTTCATTTCTTACCTCAGAAAGTTACGTACTATTATAAATACATGTATATACTAGATATATATGATATATATGATATCTAAATATTTAATAACATTATATATATCATGGAATATGGACCACATGGACAACTTGTAAATATAAGGTGTTTATTATTGACTCAAGTACCAAATATCGACAAAATGAACGTTATTAACATAAATGGTTACATAAGGTTTATAACATGGTAATAAGTGATATTAAAGTAATAATAAACTTGAAAAAGGTTCTTAAGAAATTATAAATTGACTTTATTTCATTATTCGGGAGATTAATGAACGATCGAGTCATGTCGGAAATGAGGTAAGGGATTTTCTTATCTCACTTTTAATTCCTTGATATTTCCATTGTTCGCCAATTATTCATTGAATGTGGTGTATTTTGTACTTCCATTTGATATATATTTTCATGATTCTAATTATATTCATGGTATTATATGATTCATTTGGTGGACATTAACTTTTGGTCATATAACTCAATTGGTTACAATGTGGTAAAGGGTTTCATCTCACTTTTCATTCTTGTAAGATTCATGCTATATTTGCCACTATTTACTTTTATGTGGTGTATATACTTCCCATGATTGTACTATTTGTGTAATATACTTTAATTTATGAGTATTTACATATTCATTGAATTATTCTTCTTTCATGTGGCATATGTTTTGTAAGTTACCAAATCGGTAAGGGAATCCTTCCCCCTCCTCTATTTTTCTAAAATGATTTCTATTTGTTATATCTTTTAACAAATGTATTATTATGTTGGGATATGTTCTTTTATATCCTTATTGATTTAAAAATTATGTCCAAGTGATGAGATTCCATTTTTATGTCATCAAATCATTTTCTTAATTTTAAATAGATGTCGTTAGGCTGTCGAATTTTTACAAGGTAACTTCTTAACCCAATTTCAGTTCTTTGGGTTAAACTTGTAATTCTTGAATATGTCATCCAAAAAATATGTGTGAATGAACTCTGATTTTTTTTCACACTTAATATCCACTTATATTTGGTGTATTTATATTTTTCACACATAATTATGTGATTGATTTATCCTTAATTTAAGGATACCATCTTTATAAGGGATTTCATCTCAATTTCCATTTCCATTGAGGCTTCATTGTTGTTATGCACCAATTCACACATATATGGTTATATACTGTAATTTGACATATTATATCATGAATCCCTTTATTCTCATGATATTATAATGTTGTTATTAAATGTTACTCCTCAATTATTTGTATTCAAGTGTCTCTCTTTTTGTTAAAAAACTCTTTAACTAAAATATCATTTTAAATGTTTTAAAGATTTATACTTCTAAATTTTTGTCATTAATGTACATGTTTTAAAAATGGGTTTTAGGATTTATTTATATAGACGTTAATTTTTTTAAATGATAATTAATTTAAAATCATCAAAGTGGTATGGGACACTTTGATTCAAAAATATCTTTTAAATGATTTTGAAAAGGATTTGATAAAGTATTGTTTATGTCAATATCATGATTTTATATATTGGAATGTGGAAATGTTATCTTTCCTTTATACTTGTGTTATGTGTTAATATTATGTTATGGTTATTAGGAATTGTTTACGTATACGGGTGGTTTCATGATAAACCTAGGGTGGTGAGCCCGAGATAGCTCTCCACTACATTGGGTAACGTGACATAGGTGAACGTGATATTTCTCCTAAATGATTTAAAGAATATACTGTGATGGGTATTCCAAGTGTAACTCCCTATGTATCTATGATAGATATGATGTATGTTTGATATGGATTCCATAATTAACCTTTATGATTTATGATTTTCGTATTTTATTCATGAAACTTATGATTTCGTAAGGTATGTTATTGTTGAAAAGTATAGTTTCATTGATTTGTATTTTTTTCATGGGATAATGTTTTCTTTTCTTTTTTATAACCCTTACTGATATTTTTATGCACATACCATGTTTATGAAATGTTTTCCATAGGACTTAAAGATGAATAGGTTCAAGGATGGGATCATGGAAAAATCATGATGTCTAAAATATAGAACTAGAAATGTTTATTTTTAAGAGTTTTTTTATGAAAAAATGGATACTGAGTAGTAGTGTCTACTTGTGATATTCAAGTTGTTATGTAATATTTATGGCCTAATTCTCTAAAACTCTAAACCTGAAAATATCATCAATGTGAATTATTCATTTAATTCAGTATTATGTAATGTATAAAGTCGGGTCCTTATTGTTGGTATCAGTGGTCGGTTTAGATAACTTTAGAGGTTAGGAAATTATTTAAGCATAAGTGACAATACCATAATGGTTAGGATTTCAGAAAGAGTCATAGTTTTTTAGATAATGTTAATGAGTTTAAGATATCATGAACAAGTATATCTTAGTTTTTACCCTCATTATAAGATATTATATGATGATTTTACTGATATACTCACACTAACCTTTTTGGTTTTAGTAAATGGCTGGATCTAGCAGGCATCAAAGTAACTGTGGATGTGAATAAAACTGTTACTGTTTTCTGAATGAGAAACTGAATGATATGTTAGTTGCAATGAGAACTCTTATGGTTATTCTCAACCAACTATCTGAAGTCATGATTGACCACCTGAACCTTAGTGATCTTTATAAGGCATCATATATGAGAGAAACAAATCCCTATGGATTTTCAGGTAATAATCATAAAGGCAAGTGTGCTCAAAAACCTTTGAGTCAACTAGGTGGAAAGAAACACCTAGTTAAATATTTCAAAGGGACAGAAAGATGAAATAGATGTGTAAATGATGGACATAAAGCAAGAACCTGCCATGATAAAATAAAGCATCTAGTTGACTCTAGGAAAGGGAATGAAGTCCCTTCTGAGGGATCAATTGAATGTTTTAAATTTGTTGTGAATGGTCATTTTTCAAACACATGTCCTACAAAGAAGTTTTGGGAAAGGGTTCACCAGGATCATACAAATATTTGTTTTTCAATACCTAATTCCATTCTGATTGAGGATGAAGAAACTGACAATGAACAATGAAAGGTGTGTATTATTTCTTAACATATGTTTTCTAATTATTGAAATCTTATGATATGATTTATGATTTTGTTTCTAGGAATTAATTATTTCAGAATATGTTGGTGAGGAATGGTTAATGTATCATAAAGAATGTTTAATGAGTAAGAAGTATATATATAAGGGATTCAAGGGTTATGGTAGAATTTGGGATGGTGAAATGCTTAAATGTATTAAGGCTCTTTAGATGATGGGATTACATTAGAAGAATTTTTATAGTATGTGTAACCCTGATGTTTGATATATGAAAATTCTATTCAAGGAATATTTATCTTCTCTTTTGTGGATATAGTTATAGAGAACCATTTGGGTTTATATGAACCTTGAATTTGAGGAAATTACCGATTAATACATTTTGTGATGAAAAATGAAAGTTATTAGATAACCTTTGTGGTTAAAATATGTTATGGTTATTTTTGATGAGTTTATCTCTTTTTAGGAATATTATAAAATTATGTAGTTTTTTAAAAAGGGACAACACGCAAACCGTGTGACAACCCGTCACGTCGGACGAAACTGCCGGAATCGAACCCACAACCAAAGTGCGACTGGTATTTATTGACTACCACTATACTACATGAAGTCCCCGGTTAGTATGACTTATTCATTTTAGTTTTATGATCCTATGAATCAAGAATAAGTTTCATTGGGTTTATCTTAGGAAATGATTAACCTATCATGGAGGATATGTGATTTGGTTAATTACTTTTCAAAATGAGATATTAAGAGTAAATAATGTTATTTGGAGATAAATGTTAAGATTTATTTTGGAAGACTATTTGATTAAAGCCTTAAAAAATTTGCGTTTCAATCTTAGTTTGGATTAATTTGAATAATATTAAGGATAAATTTTTATTGAATGGTCTTTGATGAACATTGGGTTTTGCTGGACAAATTTTGGAGACTAAGAGTAGTTTTTATTTTTATAAAGGATTATCCTTTTTGTGATTATCTGAACTTGTACTAACAATTTTGGTAAATGTCAAAATACAAGGGAAATAGATAGTTCTCCTTTTGAGGATTATGTGATTCTCTAGAAGATGATTCTTGTGATTTTGATGTGACCATGTATTTTTGAATGCTCATCATTTAGAGAAATTATTAGTTTTTGTAGAAACTTATTAAAAGATGAAACTCTACTTGAAGGTAAGTATATTTCCTTATGTTTTTATTCTATATAGAAGAATAATTCCTCAAAATTTTGAAAAGAAACATAAAATAAAAATGTTGTTGGTTTATATTTCCTTCTGGGTAATCAAAGACTATTAACACACATCATAAGTTTGTGATTTTCATGTGGTTAACTTTCTCCTAATCATGTTTCCTATAAATCTGCATCAGAACTTGACCCTTTTGTTTCTCCTCCATATCCATGTTTTCATGGAATCTTAGTATGGGTTAACTTTGGTGACCACTTTACTTCCCTTTATTTCATTTAAAGTGATAGTTTTACTGACTCTTTTTCCAATATAGGACTTTCAATATAGTTTCCGGACCCAAATTTTAAAATTGCGAGGACGCAATTCCCAAAATGGGGGAAGGATGTAACATCCCAGATAAATAAAGAATATGAATTCTTAATATTTATTAACTTTTGTGTAATATACATTAATTTATTTTTGTTAAATGTATTTACATTTATCCAATAAAAATTAGAGGCTTAAAATGTTCGATATCATACCCGATACGCAACAACAGGTTTCTTTGAAATCTTACGTTACACACTAATAATTTATTATTTTAAACAGTAGATATCACCTAGCTGTTGTATTTGATGGAATGAACGAATCTAACTACAATATGATTATACATGTTTTTTAAATGTATTTACATTCATCCAATAAAAATTAGAGGCTTAAAATGTTAATGAATCTAATTTTAAGCATAATTTATATTAAAAGGTCGATTTATCACCTTTTAATGGAGAACACTTTTTAAATATATTTTTGGTCACTTTAATACATTATATTTGACCAAATAAAATCCTTATTTTAATGGGGACATCAAAATTTACTTTGTGAAATTTTTTGGAATTTTTCCAATATAGTTCATTTTTTAATGAATAGTGAAAAATATAGTATTTTAATTCAAAAGTGACTTTTAATATAATATATTTATATGGTTAAGTTATCTTTTTAATTGTTCTTAAAGTTAAATTAAAATATATTTTTTCTATTTAATCCAATATTGGTCATTGGAATTAATTTCACATTGAAATTGAACATAAACGAGTATCAATCTTTTGATAGTTATAGTTTTGTTAAAACACGCAATTTGTTTTGATAACGGGAATTAATTTTAAAATTAATTCATGCCACTTCTATGCATTGAATTTGAAAAATAGACATCATTTTTGAATTTGGAATATCAAATATAGCATAGGATAATTTTTTGGTATTTTTCTGAAACACTGCAATTTTTGATGAATAGTGAAACCACTTAGTGGTAGTTAAAAAAATGAATTTTTCATTTAAATGAAATTTTACCACTACTGAGAATTGAATATAGAAAATCCTACATACATGGTTGTTATCAAGAAGTAAAATGTGGTTCATTAAGATGAAAATAATTTTTGGTGAATAGTGAATTTTGACTTTTATTTAGGGTAATTTAAGGTAAACAGAATATTATAATAATTAAAAATTATCTTAACACTTGTTGTAACCTTATTGGTCGAGTAATTTATGACCATGGGCATCTTTGGGTCGATTTTGGGACCCCTTTGAGCCACATGGGTGTGATAATTACAATTTAGATTAATTAACTTAATGTAAAGGCAGAAATGACAAAAGAAAATATGTTTTAGTCAATTAATTTTTATAAGAGGTTATATAAATTATATATTCGACTATAAATATTCATTTAAAATATAAAAATATTTCCTAAATCATGGTAGTTTTTTTATAATTTGTAGACAACAAATAAATTAAATTATTTATGACACAATAATGATGCAGTATTTACCTCATTAATAAATGATTTAAATAAATAAGATTATAATGATTAAAATATTATCTAAAACCTATGAAATTCCTATTGGATGATTTTACTTTGAATATGAGTCATCTTATATTTGACATTAATGTTTATTGGACCTCTAGAAACCGAAGATATGTTTATAATAAAAAAATAGTTTCACACTTTTCTAAAGAGCCCCTCCACTCCCTTATAAAAGAAGTCCACTTCTATGCAATTACTCACACCTCTCAAAGAATTTTTCTCTTAAAAAATATACCCAATTAGTCTCCTTAAATCCCTCTACTCCTATTAAAAATCTTACCTTAGGTATAAGGCACTTCCATAACTCTTTTGGTTCAAACCAAAGGGAGTTACCCAAATTAAAGGTAACCGTTTCTCTTAAATTGTTTTTTTATTTACTTCTCCAACCCCTAATATCTTTTTATTTCTTTTATTTTGTAACAAAAACAGTATACTCAATATACTAGGATGTTTTTATTAGATTTATTTGAACTACACTTACACACACCTCCATCTAATGGATGAAGAACATAATGTTTCTGTGGATGGAAAACTAATGCCTCACGAAATGATGTTTATTCAGTTACATCTTACCGCCTCTCATGGTGGAAATTATGATGGAAATGTATTTATATATTATATATATATTATTTTTATGATTTCCTTATGCTTCTGTACTTCCCAATTATATCAAACCTTTATGGTTTCCATAGTGGGTAAATATGATAATCTTATTTGAGGAAGTGCGGACTACCACCCCCTCAAAGTGATGTGATTCATTAATACCTTATGTGGGATGTATAAAGGATTGAGTTAATGATATTATATATTATATTATACTAGAATTATAATATACCTACATATAATTATGTTTTCAATTCAATAAAATAAGAAATAACAATGAAAGTAACATCTATGAGTATGTACGGCTTACAGTCTCCATGAACGGTGCATTTCATATCTTACCACCAAAAGTTATGTTATATTATAAATACAAGTATATAAGGGATATATATGATATATATGATATCTAAATAATGAATAAAATTCAGGACATCATGGACTATTGACAACATAGAAAACTTGTAAATATAAGGTGTTTATTATTGACTCAAGTACCAAATATCGAACAAACGAACGTTATTAACTTAAATGGTTACCTAATGTTAATAACATTGTAATAAGTAATATTAAAATAATAATAAAATTGAAAAATGTTCTTAATAATGTATAAATTATCTTTAGTTCATTATTCAGGAGATTAAATAACGATCGAGTCAAGTCGGACATGAGGTAAGGGATTTTCTTATCTCACTTTTAATTCCGTGGGATTTCCATTGTTCGCCAATTATTCATTGCATGTGGTGTATTTTGTAATTCCATTTGATATATATTATCATGATTCTAATTATATTCATGTTATTCAGTGATTCATTTTGTGGACATTAACTTTTGGTCATACGACTCAGTTGGTTACAACATGGTAAAAGGTTTCATCTCAATTTTTATTCTTGTGAGATTCACGCTTCATTAGCCACTATTTATTTTTATGTGGCGTATGTACTGCCCATGATTTTACTCTTTGTGTAATATAATTTCATTTATTAGTATTTACATCTTAATTTAAAGATTCTTCTTTCATGTGGAATATGTTTTGTAAGATACCAAATCGGTAAGGGAATCTTTCACCATCCTCTTTTTTTTAAAAGAGACTTCTTTTTGTTATGTATTTTAACATATGTCTTATTATGTTGGGATATGCTATTTTATATCCTTGTTGATGTAAAATTTATTTCCAAGTGATGAGATGCCATTTTTATCTCATCAAATCATTTTCTGAATTTTAAAGAGACGTTGTTAGGATGTCGAATTTTTACAAGGTAACTTCTTAACCCAATTTCTATTCTTTGGGTTAAACATGTACTTCTTGAATATGTCATCCAAAAAATATGTTTGAATGACCTATGATTGTTTTAAACATAATATACACATATATTGGGTGTATTTATATTTCTCACACCTAATTATGTGATTGATTTATCCTTAATTTAAGGATACCATCTTTATAAGATATTTCCTTTCAATTTACATTTCGATTGAGACTTCATTGTTGTTATGCACCAATTCGCTCTTATATGGTGTATATACTGTACTTTGACATATTATATCAGGAATACCTTTATTATCATGATATTATAATGTTCTGATTAAATGTTACTCCTCAATTATTTGTATTCAAGTGTCTCTCCTTTTATTAAAAATCTCTTTTACTAAAATACCGTTTTAAATGTTTTAAAGATGTATTCTTATAAATATTTATCATTAATTTCCATGTTTTAAAAATTGGTTTTAGGATTTATTTATATGGACATTAATTTTTTTAAATGATAATTCATTTAAAAGCTTCAAAGTGGTATGTGAAACTTTGATTTAAAAATATCTTTTTAAATGATTTTGAAAAGGATTTAATAAAGCATTGTTTATGTCAATATCTTGATTTGATATATTGGAATGTGGAAATTTTATCGTTCATTTATACTTGTGTTATGTGTTCATATTATGTTATAGATATTAGGCATTGTTTACGTATACGGGTGGTTCCGTGATAAAACTAGGGCATGTGAGCCTGAGATAGCTCTCCAATGCATTGGGTAACGTGAAGGAGGTGATCGTGATGTTTCTTCTAAGAGATTTAAGGAATATACCGTGATGTGAATTCCAAGTGTAACTCCCTATGTATCTTTGAAAGCTACAATTTATGTTTTATATTGATTCCATATGTATCCTTTATGACTTATGATTTGTGTGTGTTATTCATGAATCTTATGATTTCGTAAGGTATGTTATTGTTGAAAAGTATGGTTTCTTTGATTTGTATTTATTCATGGGATAATGTTTTCTTTTATTATTTTATAACCCTTACTGAGCATTTTATTCTCATCCCATGTTTTGGAAATTTTTTCCACATGACATAAATATGAATAGGTTCATGGAGGGGATCATGGAAAAGTCATGTTGTCTAAAATATGGAACTAGACATGTTTCTTTTTAAGTGTTTTTATTTTATGGAAAAAATGGATACTGAGTAGTAGTGTCTACTTGTGATATTCAAGTTATTATGTAATATTTAGGGCCTATTTCTCTAAAACTCTAAACTTGAAAGGATCTTCAATGTTAATTATTCATTTAATTCAATATTATGTAATGTATAAGGTCGTGTCTTTACATAAGGATTAAACCTAATTAATTAATTGGACATTTTGTCATCATTATTTCTTATATGTTAACCTCGAACTATTTTTATGGATGTAATATTTTAAGATGTTTCCACATTTCCCATGTTATTATTATCATGATATAACTTGACTTATTATTCATGTTCCTTTTAATTCCCCTTTTATATACCTATTTTATAATGTGTATATTTCTATACATGTTATTACATTTTTATTATCTTACATGTATTTATATTTCCCCCCATTCTTATGTATGTCCCCAAGTTATCTTGTGCAGTGGTATGAACCAAGGAATATTTTGAACATGTTAATGATTTTTCAAAAGTTGTTGAATTTCATGTTTTATGTTATCATGTAATTTAACCAATTCCAAAAGTCTCTACACTTATATGTATTTCATGTTGTATTAAATGTAATATTATGTAATAAATCATGTATTTATGTGATATAAAGAGTATGGTTGTTATATGAACCCAATGGTGAAGTGATAAGATGAATAAAACTTTTATCTTGTATTTTATATACCTAATGTTTTAATTCCAACAATTATAAATGATCTATTATATAAGGGAGTTTTGAAATTGACTTATCATGTTTCATTAATTCAATATTATACTCCACTAATAGACTGGTAATAAAACTATGATATTCATCATGAAATACATTGATATATTCATTCACTAATGGGACATCACTAATTAGGAATATTTCATCAATTTAATATCCTTTGGGTAGGTAACTTTTACTTCCATCCCTAACAAACCTTACATCTAATTAGTACGTTGTGAAATGTGTTTTGTCATTTAATTAATTATTATTTCTCTAAAATCTATATTAATATAATGAACCAAACACCAATTCATACCGAAAATAATATCAAAATATACTATGGATAGTTCAACAACATTTTCAAGAAATCCCATCCCATAAATAATATAAGTAATATTAAAATGAGTCTTACATTCTTTAATAATTCCACATGGAGTTTTCACAAAAAGGCGTCTCTTCATTTCCTAAGGTGACATTCTAATTTTACATGAAATTTTCTCTAAATGTAAGGAATATAAAGATCCATATTTAAATACGTATTTTCCATAATTTGAATAATAATAAAATTACCTGAAACCACTTCATTATATGGGCTAACATCAATTGTAGTAGTAGAAAATGATATTCCACACATTTTTTTATCTGGATAATTTACACCCAATATAACTAACTTAGGACACATTATAGCATAATTTCCAAATTCAATATTATTAAATCATCTCAAAATTAGATATATATGTGTATGTCCATTATTATATTCTTCATAACACAATTATTTTCAATAATAAGTCCCATGAAAAAACATAACATATAGGAAACACCTTCCAAATCCTATAAAACAGTCCAAAAATGTCCTTCACCAAATTTGAATCATTTTTGGGATTACCTCTTGATTTTATAATTAAATGATTCTACATTGATTTTCACCTTCACTGCTAGTTAATCATGTAATCATGAGGAACATAATGGTTTGAAAAATCCATCTCAAATTTATCAACCAAAAACAACATTCTCATAACTTTTAAATTCACATGTGGCTAGATATCTTCAAAAACACAGGTTCAATTCAAAGTAAAATTTATGTAATTTAATATCATGGTCCTGAATAATATTTTATATGTACCAAACCAATATTGTAATATTTTAATCATATTTGTCTACTGAATCATTGTCTTTTTACCTCAATTATATTATTATATTCTCAATTCAATGTTAAAAAAATTATTGAAATATTTCTCCAGAATAAGATACTTACATTTATCTCATTACATTCAATCAAACTAATCCCTCTCTCTGGTATTCTCATTCAATGATCACCACTGAATAGATAAACCTTAAATAGAATGAATAATAAGAATTACCATTTGATGTTCAAAAATTTAGGTGACTTCAAATATACTTTCATGAGAATTTATCCATCCTTCAGTTACCATAGGATATGAAATTCCATATAATGATAAAGGGTTTTATTTCATAAAATCCATAACAATCTAAAAGTTCTATTGGATTGAATATTTTTTATCTCTAACATCAATTACACCATCATTTACAACCTCTTTCATCTTGGACACCCCAGTAAATAACTTATCGGTTATAAATACCACCATTCCATGATTCTAATTTGGATGTATATCTTCCTCTTGATACCTTTCCCCTTTAGTTTCCCTATTTTTATATGGGAAAACATTATTAAAAAACATAAATTTCATGAGTAGGTATGGTAATCTTCAAAATATATATTATTTAAACATAAAAATATATTAGAATATTTTAAGGGTATTCAATTATTATAAAGGTTGAGGTTGTCTAAAATATTCCTCTAATAAGAACTATAAGGAAACAACCATATATAATTATTTATTCTTTATTATTTTCATCAATAATTTTCTTTCTTACATTTTTAAGATCATTAAGGTTTAGAATTTTAGAGAATTAGTGCATAAATATTAAATAGAAAACCTATACATTAAAAATTGGAAAATTCACCAAGTATAATTGTTTATCAAGACATAAAAAATTTAAAATGAAATATTTTTTAGCATAATGATAAACCATCATGAACTTTATATTAATTTCTTATTTTTTTTATCCCATTCTTAAATATCGTGATTTTTTTTTAAAAAACATTATAGAAAAAAATATCATGTAAGGTACAAAAAATGATATCCATTAATCCAATGAAAAATATTAATACCCATAACATCAATACCTTTATAAAAAAATTCAAGTGGTATGAAATAAATCATAATAACATGAAAAATAAACACCTTTCTCATCTATGAAAACCACTAAAACCTATAAAATGAAAAGAGAAACACTTTTCAAAGACATAGAGAAATATATTCATACACCATTCTAGAAATAAATGGATCCAAGTAAAATCTATAGGATAATCTTCTTCGGTTAACTCCATTCTTATTACCTCGAAAGATAAGGAACATTACCAAATACATTAGAGATATATAATGGGGCTCACCCATCAAATAACATGTATATGATAACCCATTCATATATGTTAAATCTGGATCAACCATTCATATAAAAATTATTTGGATCACCCAATATTCATTAATAATTATAAATGGATATATAAAAAATATTTTTATAAAATCACTTTTCACCGTAAAACCATTGAAAAGTATTTTTTTAACCCGTATGAAAAACATTATCTCATGTTAGAATGAACCATAATTTTAAAAACCATTTTTGTAAATCTAAAATACATAGAAGAAAGGGAAAAAATATTTTCTTGAAATTTAAAATGGAATATTTTAAAGGAATCTAAAAATCCTATATTTGCTACAATGGGGATCAAATATTTTGACACTATATAGGTTAATATAGAATATTCCTTTATTCCTTTTTAAATATAAAGTTAAAACGTTTTATATAATACATTTAAAAAATATATCTCTTGAAAACCCTTGAACGAAAGTCAACATGGTAATTAAATATCCATTATAATTCTATTATCACTACATAAATACATCCATAAATAATTTTAACAATATGTAAATGGATTTAAACATTTTAGAAAATATATCTTTAAAACATTGAAAAATTATGTTTTATGTTAAATTGTCCGATACCTTGATCTTGAATCATCATGTTTATTTTTTATCTTCCAAAATAATAAACTCATGTTAATTATTTACTTCATTATGGATATTTTTGGTGTTTTTTATTAATTTTATTTTATTTATTAAAATTTTATATTCAATAACCTAACAATTCAAGTTCATGTTGGATGTTTTGATGTTATTCACCTTAAATTCCCAAAATGAATTCAGGTAGTTGGCATTGATCTGTGTCGTCATTATTTCATCGTCTCATTAATAATAATAATGAAATAATTATTGAAATTATATATTAATTATAATTCTAAAAAAACTATGTAAGATGAGTTTGAAAAATGAACTATTTCATAATAATACAGATGATATGTCGTACATACACAAGAGTAAAATTTCCATTTTTCAAAAATCATAATGGAAAAAGGTAGGTATTATTTTATATTTCAATATTTATGATTAAATCATATATATAATATTATTTCATTAAATATATTTATATACATAATCTATGTGATGTGGTGATAAAACATGAATCACATCGCTTTGTGAAGGCGGTAGTCCATAGGTACACACGAATGACAATATCATTTTTCAATAAATAAAAAGGTAATAAAATATACAGTGAATTTATTTTAAATAAAGGTAATTATATCATTAAAACCACATATATTCATTAAATCCATTATTATAACCATATATTGGTGGTGATTATGGACAAAAATTAAATCAGTTCGCGAGGCGCTAGGTGGTCAAATACATGAATAATGGTTTTATGTATCATTTGATGGATGAGGGGATTGATATAGGTAATGAAATTAACCAAATAACATACTAATATATGTAATATATTTATGTTATTATCCATGAATGGAATTATAATATTTTAAGGAGGTATAAGTAGAAATATAATGAAAACACTTAGTTAAAAAACCAGAACTCTTCTTTAGAAAACCACCTTAGGTTTATATCTAATGCCTTAGTAGGTTTGATTTATAACCACTAAAATTAATCTATTTGTTTTTTTCTTGTAAGAAAACTATTTTATTGTATTTTATTAAACAAAATGTTTTTTAAGTTTGAATAAAAGAAGATATGAGGTCCTTTTTTATGAGGGAGAGAAGAAGAACTTTTGGAATTACATAAAGTGTAAAATTAATATAAATTAATATTCATGAATAAATGGAATAAACATTATTAAATTAGTATATAGGACGAAAATGGGTCTAAATAATATCATAAAAATAAATTTAGACATGGTTAGGTGATTTCATGACCCTTATCATTTTTTTAACTACCCCTTAACCCTTTCGATGATTTCCGAGTTAACCATGTTTTTAATTCACTTTTGGGGAAAATATAATTAATATTAAAAGAAAGTTGGAATATAAATGTAACATGGTTTATATGTTATAAAATTTATTAATAATTTTTTCAGGAATAAGTTATTTATTAATTTTAAATCATTTATTGAAATCTTATTTATTTTAAAATATAAATGATTTCATTTTTGGAACTATTCATTTAATTAGCCATTAAAAACTACACCAAAACAATTCAATTATAATATTGTAATTTTAAACACCCCTTACATGTTATTTTACTCTAGTGAATTTATATAACACAATATTAAATTCATATTTTATTATTTTTAATATTTTTAGAATCATTTTTTTATTCTGTTAACTGAATAAATACTCTGTTTCCAATGTTTATGAATATATGATATTTATTTCATAACAAAAAATAATAAATAATTAACCATTATAAAAAACAATTTTTCATTAAAATAAAAATTTCTAACTGAACATAATTTTTCTTATCACTTTCAGAAAACAGTGTTGGTATTAAAAAAAAGAATGTTTGATTTTGGAAATTATCTTTTTCTTTAATAAAATAAAGATCCAAATTAAATAAATATTGAAACAAGATTTCATTATTTAAAACATGGATGGAAATGGAATAAATACACTCTTCCAAAAGGATAAAGGCATTTCATGAACTATTTTGGCTATTATCTTAAATTAACACTATTCCCAGCTCATGACATGATCTGTCAAGCATTATAGAACCCCAATGGTTTTGAAACTAGTGATTGGACCCCAAATAACCCATTTAGGAATGATTTCACAATACTAACATTAATAAAAATCCAAATAATAAATTACTACATTTACATAAAGCATTATAACCACTAATCATTACAACAATACCAAAATAATCATATACAAGTCAAAATTTAGGTAATAAAATTATAAAAATAATCCAAACTATGTGGGTAACTCCAAAGCAAACACTATCATATATGTTTAATGAGGGCAAAAACACACATTTTTACCACCATTAGCATTTCCATTAGATATTCCTATAATAAGAGTACCAAACACCACCAAAGAGGAATTTTTATTAAGTAAATCAGAAGAAAGAGGTCTATATATACTGATTCGGTATATGTAGGGTGTGAGATCACATATGGAATTATTTCCCACAAAGTGTTTCATGTATATCCATTAAAAAAAATAAAAATGATAGTTTGGAATAAATAATAAAAATAATTTAATTTTAAAACTTTATTTATGTTTGAAACTAATGTAATGGATGAAAAAGTAGATGAAAACATGTAATGATTGCATAAACTCCATAGTAAATCCCTAATTATCTACAATTAGTGGGGAAATAGGATCTATTTAATATCATTTATGAACAATGGAAATTAAGGTCTATTCTCCTTCTCAATCTATCCAACAACAACATCGTAGTTTTTTTAGTGTTTTAATGTAATCTAGCTAGGTAGATTGGGCCACGCCTAACATACTGGTGAAAGTCTTCCTTCCTAAGTACCCATGATTCCCACATGGTTTCTTCAATTTTTAAAAACAACTTTAATTCCCCCATTTCCATTTACCATCCCATCACATGAAATGCATATCATATCCAATCATTTTTATATGGTAAATAAAATCCAATCCTCACACACACCAAATAGATTAAAAATAACCATTTGAACACACACACAAACATAATATTGAAATTTTTTAGAAATATTAGAAATGTAATTTAAATTATCAAATAATAGGAAAACATGGAACCACCTTGATTTCATTTGAGGGTGCCACATTATGGTTACAGAATATAAGATAATATGATAGGGGAACACATAGAAGCATGAACACACCAAAAATATCAAAATCAAAAACAAAAAATTCTAATATTAAAAACAATAAGTTAAAAAATCTACTAGAGAGATGTATACATAAAAAATATGGGAGAAGATACCACAAGGAGAAGAAAATTGACAATTACGTAGAGTCTTAATAAAAGATATATATTGAAACCACTCAAATATTTTCAACAACGAATGAGTGTTGTAATGGGGAGGCACTCCTACAACTATAAAGGATGAAGATGGAAAGAAATTATGGGTTAATAGGGTTAAATAGGGGATAATTTTTTTTGAAATAAAAATATTTAAAAACATGGAAGGCTGAATGCTTTGGCAACATGGTTTTGGAAACCATTACAAACCCACCAGGTTCCTTTATCCCAAAAAATAGTTATCACACAGTTTGGGTCATATGGTCTCACAAACAATACACCTAACCATGTAATAATTCCAATACCACTTTCCAAGACATGTGATTTTATTGGGTTAGAGGACAATTTCTACTAAAACATGATGAAAATCATTTTTTCAAAAAAATACATTTTTATGCATAAAAATATTTTTATACCCAATTAAAATATTAAATTTATTCCAAATACCATAATTTGGGTATTTATAATTAAAATGGATTAATTAATTTTTTAAATTATTCCATAATATAATTTTATTTTTAAAATTATTGAAAATAAAATACCATTTAAAAAAATGATCACTTTTAAATATTCATTAAAGAAACAATCATTTCAAAAAAATAATAGAATATATCCTTAATATTTTTGTTATTATGATCTATAAATTAAATTTCATATTTAAAGAATTAAAATACTAATATTATAAAATCATTCAATAAAATAAAACAGTAGATGAAAAAAAATTAGTAAAAATAAATATATTTTTCATCTTGGATGAAACATTACATAATATTCATATAATGTATATAACTCTATAAAATATATTTAATAAATATATAGAATAAATGAAATTATATTATTCTAATTTTAATTCGGTTATTAAAAACTATACATTTGTAACATGGATTTACAGATAGTGTGAAGGGTATTGTTCCACACTAGGAAGTCACTGAGTCATTTTCAACATTTCATTGGGGGGTATACACACTTTATTATTCATCCTAAAAAATGAGCTACATTATTTTTAATGGAATTGTAACATAAAAATTACTTCAAAAACATTTATTATAGCGCATTCTTCATATAAAATAGTGTCTTTCGATACACACTAAGATAACTACCTGGCTTGTCTAAAAAAACTTTTTTTTGTGTAAATTATGGCATGGACTATAAGAATACGACTCATTTAAGTATATATTAATTGACTATTAATTTATAAAATGTTCATCACACAACAAGTTGAGTGGTAGTAAACACTTTGTAAGTATTAAATAGTATAAATGGATTTATTCTTACCCAAAAAAATACATTTATTATGGAATCCATATCACACATCGTGTACTTAAATATTTTAAATTGAGATTGAATTAATTTATATTATTTAAAATAGTATAATTTTTAATTATTATATATCAGGGCCTATTTAGAATGAAAAAAATAATAAAGAATTACTGAATTAATTTTTTATTGTTTTACTTATTCTATTAGCTTTAATTATAGTAAACTAAAATGAATGATAGTAATTCTAAACATGTATTCATTGGATGATTGGATTTATCATGAGCAGTATTAACCCATATATGTGTTAGATATATTTATTTAAATTAATTATTTATACCATGGATTATCATAATATTTTTTTATTATATAACATATAATGATATGTGAATCACCAATCTCTATTTTATTATATATGGTTTTATATGTACAAGGATTATTTTATGTAATCCTAAAACCCTGGATCTCCTCAACTAAGAGTGGGTAGATATTTGTAAAGTATGGATTTCCTAGTATTAGTAGATTATTTTAGACCGAAGTTAGGGAGAATCCAACCAAGTAATAAACATGGGAATAGGGAAATCCTCCGATTTGTCCCAAGAATATGATCAACATGTTATTTCCCTTTGGTTATGGTCGGTTTATATCTTCATAATAATCGAACAAATAGGAAAATATCATGATAATGTCTAAAAATTATCAAATATTTTTTCATAAATGGTTTTTTATATATTCCTGTGATGCATGGTTTATTTATTTATTTAATTAAACATCATCATATAAGGTATATATGAAAATAATCATATTAGAAAAAAATAAAAAAAATAAAAAAAATATAAATTATTTTATTGGACATGGTTGATGAATTTTTTAAATTTCAAATAATATTATAAATAATTTGAAGAATAAAATAACTAATATTTATGAATATGTTTAATAAAATATTACAATAGAAATATTAAGTCATAAAATGTATTCTGCATTAAATCTTAGGATTAAACAATTACCAAGGTGTCATTCAGATCACAGTTTAGGTCCCTCTCAATTATCGTGGAGTCTTAACCAAGATAAGGATTTGTCTTAACAAAATTGGAATTAAGGTCAATAGCCATAGTTTACAAGATAAAATTTTTAGGAATGTTTTGAGGAAATCCAACGATAGTATTTCAGGATTGTGGTGTCTTCTCAAAAAATAAAATAACTATGAGTTAATGATGATTCAATGTAATGACTACCTGAATACCTTTTAGAAATTATCATGGAATTAGTTTGGGTTATTATAAAGTAAATATAGATCATTACCATTAGATTATATAATAATCTGGAAATTTTCAATCAAATGATGAAGGATAATGGGGTTTATTAAAATAACCAAAGTATAAATAAATAAATAAATTGAATCTTGACCAATAATAAAGATAAAGTAATTGAATATTTGAAATTATTTATTATACAAAAAATGATTTCCATTTAACCTTATCATTATCCTTATGATCAATTTTAGGGAAATATTATATATTGAATGATGAAATATTCTAGAAATGGTATATAAATATAAACATTATACTACACAAAGAGTATATATTATATGTATCAAAGTCCATAGTTCCTGTTGATCTCTATGAGAAGGAAAGTCAGGATGAAAACAATGTATTCCAGAAACTTGTGGATAAACCATTGCATTTTCTATGCCTCATTCTATCATCCCTAACTTATGAGATTTAAAAGAATAAAAAATACATGTATTCATACTCATTTTCTTCTCATTTATATGATATGTATAATGATAAAGAAATAAGAGAGTTTAATGAAATCACTAAGAAACTATTTATATGAAATATAATAGTAGATCCAGTTGTATCTCATGTAGTAATGATACTAGGATACATTAAGAATTTATAAATTCTATTATTAAGGATACCAAAATAATTATTCAGTGATCTTATTATCTTTTCACATTCTTTGAGATTTATAGGTTTTATATGGAATTTAAATATAAAAAACATATAGAAAATACTATCAGATATATTGAAATGAATTAAATAAGTAAAAAAAGGCATGCTGTGTCAAAACCATAAATCCTTATTATTCATAAGAGTAATTTCTAGGAGAATTCTAATGATTTTTTTAATTCTAAGGAAATTTTTTAGATTAATAAATCTTCACAGCACCCATATATGTTTACAAATATATTAAGCGAGAATAATGAGAATGGTGTTGTATATTTTTTATATGGTAATAAGTCTAATGAAAGAATTATTCTAATGTAATGTAAAATCGAGGAAGCTTTAGGTACAATATTTAGTCAGTGCAATCTATACATTTTTATAAATTGGATATTAAATATACCTTCTAGTAGTCATATTGGAATTGAAATATGGGAACCAAATAGATTCCAAATGATATCTAATGGTGTGTTGGAACATTGTATTACATGATGTGTGGCTCTTCCTATGCTAGATATAGTAAAATACCATCTAAAATATGTAACTGGAATGATTTTTTTATTAAATATATGTTATTATGTTCTTCGTGGTACAAATAACATAATTCCTTTTCTAATTATAGACATGGGTGGTTTAATTTTCATGTTAAAAAATAACGAATTATAATTTTATAAATATAGAATATTTTATGATATGGTAGAGAAGAATAAAAATCCTTATATATTGAAATATTAAATTCATGTACTAGTACTAGATAATTAATCATGTTTACATGAATTATATCACATGAAATTATGGAATCAAAAACTTCTTCATAGTAGATAGAAGTGTTTGCCCAAAATTATAATAAAAATGCATTTTAGATTATTTAAAGGTGAAACCCCTACATATATGTACTACTTGTTTACAAGGGAAAATATATTAGTATTCATTTAGAGGAAAAGGTGAGAAATCTATTGAAATTAAATAATTAGTTCACACATATGTTTGTGGACTATTTATAATAGAATATATAAATTACTACTCATACTTTATTTCATTTACCCATTATATAAATATATATTTATATGTCTACTTGATGAGGTAGAAGTATGAAACCTTTAAGAAATTTATGGAATCCATGAGTGAAGTAGAAAATCATTATGGTAATAATATAAGGAAACTATTATTATAATGAGATAGAGAGTATCTTAACCAATATTTTATTGATTATCTAAAAGAGTTTGGTATATTTTTCCAACTAACTCCTCCTTCTACATAAAAACGGTATAGTGTCAGAGAATGGAGTAATCACACCTTATTGGAAATGGTGAGATCAATAAGAATCCATGCATACCATCCAATATATTTTTAGGGATATGAATTATATTCTATACAACACTTACTAAAATTATTTCCTACTATTTTAACAATAATAATTCTATATTAGTTATGGTATATAAATAAACCTAACTTGTTATATATATTTATATTTGAGGAAGTGAGGAATTATTTGAAGATAATTCTAAAATAATGTCATCATATGGAACACATTTCCATTTTTTAGGTAATTCAAAAGAAAAAAAGTATTTTATCGATAAAATTACAAACATAGAAAGGTCATAGTCGAAAGACATTTTATCTTTCTTGAAAGGGGAAACATATCTAAAAGAGATATTGGTAGAAGGGTAAAATTCTATGATTAAAATTTTGAGGAAGTATATGAGTTAGAACATTAAAATATTCTATTATAACTACTGTATGATGTTACTCAATAGGCACACATAATAAGGAAGAGAAATATATATTTTAAGAACCATAGAAATATGGTTTTCTAGTCACCATGTAATGATCCCAAATATTAGCTAAAAATGATATATCACTATCCTGAATATAAGTATTAAACAATTAAAAAATTAAATATTGATAGATACCATGGATTCTAAAATGGATTTCACATGACAAAACAATGCAAGGGTTTTGGATAGTCCTCTATTTAACGTAAAGAATATGGTGTATAAATTGAAAATGTAGATGAAACTAGACATAGATAGTAAATTTTTTATATATAATGCAAGATATATTGATAAAGGGCTTAAAAAATTTAAAGGTATATACTTTGAAAAAATATTTTCACTAGTATCTCTGTTAAAATATTATAAAATTTCAATTTCCACAATATCATTCCAGGATTATGTGATTTGTAAAATGGATTTTATTACTACATTCCATAATAGAAACCTTGTAGAAAATATCCATATGAAAATACCATAAGGGATTTTGATACCAACACACTATAATTAAGAATATAATATATATAAATCAATTTAGGGGTTGAAGAAATAATCATGATCATGGAACATCCCTTATGATAATTCAGAAAGATAATTTTTTTTAAGAATAAATGTTATCCATGTATGTAAAGAGGTTTATTGGGAGTTCAATATTTTTTTATCATGGTATATTTTTTAATATATTACTTATTGGAAATGAGATAGTAGTCAGAAAAAATATTTATTGAATTTTCTAACAAGTAATTATCTATAAAATTCTAAGTTGAACCAGTCCACATTATAAAGATAAAATCCTTCGGTATAGAACTCATAAAATTATTGTACAAATTTAGGCTATATATAGTGACATGAAATAGTAAATATATTTCATTCAACAATCCAATAGAGGATTACTTACTATGTCCCCTGGCATAGATCTCTCTATGGAAGAGTGTACACATGAACCTGAAGAGGGTAATAGAGATAATGAGTATAATATATTATACATTTAATATTGGATATATCATGTACATCGTGTTATATACAAGTATTGATGTTGAATACCTATTGAACATGTTAGGAAGATATCAAATAAACATGGGAAAGACACATTTATTAGTTTTAAATATTATCTTAATGTATCAGAGGTGAACAAATGATAAATATCATTTTTTTGGAGGAGATTTGGAACTACATGTGACGGTATAAAAAATTGTATCTTATAAATAAATCATAATAATATGGTAGTTAGGATATGTTCTTAGCATTAATAGAGGATTTCGGTGTTGGAAGAGTTCCAATATAACATTGTGATATTTTAGAATTTTCTTCCATTGGATAAAATCTATGTTGAATTGCTTGCATCCTAAAAAAATAAACTAAAATGAACCATTGTATATTTTAGAAAGAAAACTAAGAAATAAAATAACATGAGAATAAAATATGAGATATCGCTAAAAAATTACATAAACTGTAGAACCTAAAGTAAAAAATTTAGTTTAAAATATTAAATTAAATTAAATAAATAAATAAATATTATTATTATTATATTCATGATTAATTTGTATATATTATAATTCCATTGTTTTGAATAAATTTAATGGTTAGAAGGTATATTATTAAATTAAATTGGATGTGATTGTGATCATTTAGTGTTAAAAGACAAATTTTTAGAAGAATTGTATTAATATATATATATATTTATTATGTCTTTTATCTTAATAAATTAAATTCAAATCATTTAATGGAATAATATAATTAATTTATTAAATATAAAAACTAATATTTTAACACTAATTTAATTATTAATTTATTTGAAAAGTAATAACAACACTTACAATTTAAAAATTAATATGCATTGATAAAAAATTTCATTATATTATGTTATTTCATTTTAAAGATAAATTTATTTATTTAGAATTTAAATTTGATAAAAATTATATTTTTTAATTAAAATATCTAGGTTAACATTGAGTAAATTTTATATATTTCACTAAGGATGTTAATTTTATTGGTGAGTAGTAAACAAGTGAAATGTTTTATAAATATAGTACATTTTATGAAATCATCATGATATAAGGATGAACTAACCAAATATTTCTCATTAGAATAAAGTAATGTATTTTAAAATAATTTCATTAATTTATAGTTCTATTTTTGGAATTTTGGAACCTAATATAAATTTTATTATAATAAAAATTATTTTTCCTTAGTCTTTTAATTATGTATTCAAAAAATTCAATTCCATTTTTTCTAGGTAGGAAACTCACGAAGATTTAATTTCATAAATCATAAACCACAAAATATCATGGGTATTAATGATATATATATATATATATATATTTATATATAAGTATTTTTATTATTTTATATACATGTTTATAAATGTTGTATTTAATATTTTATATACTTATATTGAAATTAATTTTTCTTACCTTTAGAAATTGAATTCAATAATATGGATTTCATATTTGGGATCAAAATAATAAATTTTTTGTAATAATTTATATTTATTTCTAGTATATAAAAATTAGTAACCATTAGAACATCTAAAAAGATGTAAAATATTGAGGGGGAATGCCAAAAAATATAAAAAAACTCATCTATAAATGTGTCAATTATAGATTTAATTATAGTTAAATTATCTTTTTCTCAATAATTATCAAATATGGAACTAGTTTCTTTATATATGAAAAAACATTTTAATATTAGAAAGTTAGTAATTAGAAATAAGTGACATCCCTCTCACTTAAAAATGGACACCTTCATCGCCACCCTTCTCTTTACACCTAATGATTATTAGATATGCCAAACTATACCAAAACAAATTCTAAAAACATTTAACAATATCCTATAGGTTTTTGGTATTATCATAGGCGTTCCTTTCAAAGAGGTAATACATTTAGTAATGGAGTTATCTTAAGGAGTAATCTAAGAGCTCATAATCAGACTTATTTTCTATTCCTCTTATTATTGTTATAACTCCTATTGATATATTATAACCATATAAATATAATTACATCAATATAATTTGTATAATTAAATTAAATTATTTTATTTTAGTGATAATCATCTAGCTTTCTACCATAAACTTTAAAAATGAAAATGTATATCGTATTTTATTCAGTTTACCGCCACCATATACAACATCTTTTATTTTTCATTGCTTCCAAAGTTGGATGGTCTTATTTTTTAATGAATAAATATGGTTCTTATAAAATTATTATGATTCAATAAATATTTACTATAAATTATAGTAATTAAATTAACAAAAAGTGTTCATAGTTATTTTTATTTTCCTAAAATGAAAATGCAAAGACATGTTTCATAATTTAAATATATTTTGGAAATTACTTTTATATGTATTGATTTATTGAAACAAGAATTATAAATAATCTATTAATATATAATTATGGAAATTCTAGATAAATTTTATGAAATATTTTTCCATGATAAATATACCAGAGCATTTTGAAGAAATTGGTCAAACAACCCCAAGTGTTCCTTGTGAGAAAAATATACAATAAATAAATGAAATATTCTTCTAAAATTGGACATAAATAATTAAACATATCATAAAAGTACTTTTAAATAAATGGTTAATAATTCTTAGTTTATTATATAGTATGTTGGTATTTTTTCGACTAAGATGTAATAAAAGGAAATGGTTATTTGGGCCAATTTTAATTCCCTGATACATGTTTCTTATTATAAAATAATATATATTTATACAGTGTAAATAATAACTAATTTATTTTATAAATATTTAAAAAATTAAATTTCATTGAGTGTCAATTTTATTTATTCTTATTCTTTTCATAATCCTTTGATCCGTACACTACCTAAGTTATTTGAGGGTAGTTAAAATAACCTATATGCACTAAGTAATAAATTTTATTCAATAAATTCATCATTTTATGTTTTTTTCATTCACCCTATTAATTTATAATAATTAATTTTATATTTGTTTTCTAAAAAATGAATTTTATTTCAGATGAACATGTTTCTAAATAATTCTTATTTTAAAATTTATGATGTACGTTAGGGGTTTCGAGTCGATAATTTCTCTCATTGAGATACTATGTATAACAAGTACCTATTTAATTTATTTTCTATATTTTTTGGATCGAACATATCATATCATGATTATTTTATTATATTTGGTATTTAAATTTCAATAGTATTTTTTTTGGATTTTATGGGCCTCTGATCAAAAAAGATATGATAATTGTGAGGGTTCATATTACAATCACAATTTATTTTTTAGATTAATTATAAATTTTTTTGATATGTGGTAATTTTATGATATTTTTCTCTAATTTTTATTTCCTTATTATTTGATTATTTTTGGGGTTTACTACCATTTTCCCATTCTATTTACCATTGGTTCACAATTTAACCAAAATGTTTTTTGTAAGTGATATCGACAGTTTCTTTTCTTTGCGGCTGGGAAACTTTCTCTAATATGTACATTTTTAGTTTGTTTTAATGTTGTTCTTATATATAATAATATTATTATACATTATGTTTAACTTCATTTTTATTTTATTAATTTTTTTTATTTTTTTTATTGTTTTCCACATCTTACATTTTATCCTTTCAATACAAAATTAAAAAAGAACACCATTTTTATTATTCATCATATAGATGACTTTACCCAGTTTTATAACAATTTTTATTAATGAATATTTCCCTCCATGTATTCCTAGGTTTTCAATGTAAACATTATTACTATTTTTGGTTAATTTATCATTTTAAAATTAATGGTTAATGTTTTAGAAGATTAAATTATTGGATTTCATTATTCTAATGTATGTTTTTATATTCCGAAACACATTTCTTATCATTTACAATATTTATGATCATGGTTTGAATATTTATAATTATTTTAAAACTATTTTTTATAATTTTTATTGTTATTTCATTTTAAATATATTGTTGAAGTGACTTATTATTTTTTTTATAATCCATAGGTTTTTTATTGTTTTTATGTTTCATAAATGTTTATCTCAAAATCTAAATGTGTAATATCTCTTTGTGTTATGTTTTATGTATTACCCAAGAACTTATATCGTGAATTTATATTTTATACCACACCTTGTTTGAAAATTTTATTCCCCATATTGTTAATCATCTCTCTCTGTACATTAATCATCCCCTTCGTTCCCATGTTATTTAATATCATGAATGTGTTATATATCACTTCCACTGTTTCTATATTTTATTTTCTATTATTGAAATAATGGAATTACCAATACTATATGTAGTGTTTTTTGTATGTTTATTAAAAAGAAATTTATTTTATTTATGGAATATTAAAATACAAACATTATAAATATATTTTATTTCAATATTGATGTATATTAATTACTAATTCATGTTATTTATTTATTTTACAACTGATTCATTACTTTATTATGATGAATGTGTTGTATGTATTGAGTGATGGATGGAGATGAGGATTATTCATCCACTATTTTAAATTCTATATCTCATAAGACAAGGAATCTAGGGTATTTTATGTATTCATAACCTTAGATTATGTATGATGTATTGGGATGAGGCCTAAATGGAGTGATTAAACAATCTAGTATCATGCATTCCATTGATTTGAAAATTGTTTTTATTATCTATAATATTTTTCTAATTTCTATTTTTTCCATTTATAATCTATACAATAATGTTTTTATTTAATAATTTGTTATTATTTATTCCATATATATTTAACATTCCTTGTTTGTTCAACGATTGTTTCCGAAGAACACTACACCTTACTAAGAATCTAGGGTCACTATTCTTTTGTTTCCATGTACCCATGTAATGAAAATGAGTATTATATATGAGATTTCTAGATGGGTATCATGTGTTTAAGTTTTTATATGAGATATTGATGAAAAACTAAAAAAAATATCCATGTTTTAGTGGAACAAAATTCCATTTGATGGGAACGATATGCGTTTTTTTATTTAATGTGTTTTCATAATTCTATAAAACTAAAAAACTAAAAGGTTATGTGTATGAAAATGAATAAAACTTTTTTTGATTTTTTAATTATGTATGGTTATGATTGGGTCACTTTAGTTGGTGTTATATTATATTTTAAAGATAATATCATTGTAACATATTCCAATAGTCTAGAGTTAGGGCATCTCAATTGGTATTAAATATTTTATTTTTATATCATTATAGGTTATAGTTTACTTTGGTGAAGAAAATTTAATCTATATGGATACCATCATTGGTTAATATGTTAATGGTTGGTCATAGGTATAAAGGAATAGGAACCCCCTTTGAGGTCTTATGCGATTGAACAGTATAATGGTTATTTATATTCTATGTATTTTTTAAGTGGAATAACTGATTGATGTATAGATAAACCCTTGGGTTGACATGTGATTTCATGTTTTGGTAATTATATTTTATTGAGACCGTGAGTTAACAAATATTGGGTATATATGTTAAGTAGAATAGTTAACCTTGATGGATGAAAAGTAATTTTAGGATATATAAATATATGTTTTTTGGGAACAAAATAATATATATGTGGAAGTATATATGATTTAGGTATATATTGGTTGATATGAAATTTTATGTATGGGGATTAAAGGATAACTTTATTTTTGGGGTCATTTTTTATTAAAATTTTTGGTTTGTAATTTTGTAACAAAGATCTTTTTAAATTTAGGTTTAATTATAATTGGTAATTATAAATGAGATACATTACTGGAAACCCTAAGGATAAATCTAAATATAGGAAACCATCCTAAATATTGAGTAATTTAATTTTTAAGTGATTTTATAGAAATAAAAAAAAAACTCTAGGATACTAAATGTCAATTCATGATTTAGATCTGATCCACCTAGGGGAAATAACACTAAAAATAGTATGTTTGGTATTAAATACATCTTCACTCTATGAATAAAAATAGGGAATAATGAACACATAATTGTACACTCTCATAATATTTGATTTACATTTTCCATAGGTTGTTTATGAAAAAATACAACATATTTGAATACATTATCATTTCAATATACATGAATATATTTAAAATACTATTTTTTTCATTTAGGATAGTAATTATCATTTTTAATATACAATATATTTAAGTTAGTAGAAATTAAAATTCTAAGTGTTTAATATGATTTCCCCCCTAGATAAATGTTATATTTAATATATTGTATCATAAAAACCTAACTAAGATGAAAATAAATTTTTTTAACAGTTAATGATAATCATGAATAAATCATGAAAATAAAATTTGATATAACTTTTAAAAAATTACAAGAAGAGTAACACCTAATTTAATGTAAAAGATAGTTGAAATGATTTATATTAATTACTTCATTATTATTATTTCCATTTCAAATAAAAATTTTATTTATTTAATACCAACGTGTTGAATAAATTTAATGGTTGTAAGATAATTAATTAAAATCAATGTGCGGTGACTAAAATCATTTAATGTTAAATGGTACATTTTCAAAAGAATTTTAATTTTCTATTTTTTATTAATTTTTATAATATTAACATAAATTTGAAACATTAAATGGATTATTATAATAAAATGTTTTAATGTAATAACCAGTATTTTAAAAATAGTTTAATGATTAATTGATTTGAAATATAAATGATAACACATAAAGATTAAAAAATCAATTTCATTAATAAAAATATATTTTCAATAATATTATATATTATCATTTAAATGTTAAAATAGAAAATATTGTAATTTTAATTTTATAAAAATTACATTTTTTTGAATAATAATTTAAAAATTATATTATGATTAATTTTTATATTTTTCTATGGATATTTATTTTCTTTAGAATTTAAAAAAAATATAGTTTTTATAATTATTTTTATTATTATGCCATCTCCATGAAATTAAAATGAATTAAAAATTTATGAAACCCTTTTCAGGACAAAACTTTTCTCTTTTAGATTAAAATATAGTTTTAAAATTAATATGATGATTTTATAGACCTATGCTTTATATTTTGGAAATTAAAAAAAATTGTATTAGAATGGAAAACATTTTCTTAGTTATTTTCCATTAATTAAACATTCAAAATATAATAATCAGTTTTTTTGGTTTTAATGTCATATAATGTTAATTATTTTTAAAATATAGTAATAAATATCTTTTTAATTTATTTCATAATTATTTTCCTAAATAATTTTTATGGTTAAAAATATATTTGTCTAAAAATTGTTTTCATTTCATTCTGCTACATATATTAAACATAATTTTTATGATATTTATAATTTTAATTAAAAACATTACTTTAATAGTTGGATAATTAGTAATAAATATATGTTAATAATATCAATTTATCTTTGGTAAAAAATATCTTAACAATTTAAAAACTAGTCACCATGATAAATCATAAAATGAGGTTGAAGTGTTAAATCAATAGGTAAAGTCATAACATATGAAAATACGCCATATATAAATGGGTTTGTGATAGATTTAATGAAATTATATAACATTATCCCCAATAAATATATATATTTTATCCACATGACTTGAATATAACATCCATTTTAATATTAAAAAAATAATAATTTAAAAAATTCTGACCCTCTCACTTATAAATGGACCCCGTAAAACACCCCCATTATCCGCACATAAATAGATTTTTATACCAACCAATATATTGTGAAATAATTTCCCAATGCTATTAGATATGTACTACAAGTTCTGGTTATATGAAAAGACATCCTTTCCAAGGACTAATGGGATTAGGAAAGGAGTTATCCCAAGGAGTAATATAATAACTCATAATCAAACATTTTCATTTGTATTCATTTTATTCATCATCCTACTCAGCTAAATATTTTCTAATAATAATAACATAATTAAATAAATATCATTATTATACAAAAATGTCTTTTTCCATTATATTATTTTTCTCATACATTTGAAAAAAGGAAACCCCAACTATATTATTTTATGTTCACTGCTACCATGAATGAAGTAATTAATTTTTCTAAATTCACATACATTTATGGTTATAAAAATTAATTTAATAATTAAATAAACTATTTATAAAGTTAATATGATTATATAAATTTAATGTTTCCATTATATTAATTATATTTACAATAAATGATTATTGTGATTTTATCTACCAAAAAACGGACACACTATTACTTATCCCATAAGAAAAATCTATTATGTAAAATATATTGAGTTATATGACTTTTTTATTCTATAATGATAAAGAATATTTTTCTATATAATTAGATATATATTGGATCTAATTAGTTTCACCGTTAACCATGATCAACATACCAATGTTGTTCTGGTGAAATTGACCAAACAATCATAAGTGGCCGATGTGGAAAAAAAATATTAAATAAATGAATTCCATATAAAAATAAATGGGCCTAAAAATAAGAAATTTAATTTAAAATTATTTTTAAATAAATGAATAAATTTTATTTGTTTATTATACAAGAGGATTGAGTGTGTTTGAATTTGTTATAATCGAAGATGTTTGTTCTTTATTTCAATATCAATTCATTGAGTTGTGTTTCTTATTTTATAGCAATTTATTTTTATATGGTGTAAATAATTCCATATAAAATATTTAAATACTAATTTTTATTATTATTTTGAGTTTTAAATTTATTTAATATACCATTTTTTCTTATCCTTCAATTCACACAATACCTATGTATTAAGGGCTATTGTTAAATTAATTTATATTTATTGTGTTATAATTTTTATCCTTGAACATCATACTTATATATTTGGATTATTTCTCCCAATGATTGTATTATATTTAGTCCCAATTTTTTGATGCAATTTAAATGTATTTATAATAATCTCATTAGTAATTAATTCTTAATTAATAAATTATGATGTACACATTTGGTTTCATATCTTAATTTTTTTTCTTTGATACATTCTTTATAATATACAACTACATTATTTATATGGTATATATATAGCCTCCTTGGAATATATTTTTATAATTATCACCTTATTCCTGGAATTTAAATTTATATTTCATGTTCTCTCATTGTTATGCCTATTATCTAAATGAAATAAAAATACATAATGGTTTAGATTCTAATATCACTTTGTTTTTAAGATTTTTTATTTCAATGTTTCTATCTAAGGAAATTATTGTTTCTTTTCTATAAAAAAACTATTTATTTCCTTATTATTTGTTTATTTCTATTTTTACATACATTTTAATTCTAAAATTTACCTTTGATTCTAAATCCTTCAAAATAATTTTCCCATAAGTGAAACTGACTTTGGGTTCTCTTTATAGCTGGGAACAATTCTACTCCATTTCTATATTTATTATATTAATCCAAAATTGATATCCTCTATACATCAATTACATTAAAATAAATATTACACTATATATGAATTTGATTAAAATTATTTAATTTCAATAATTTAAACATTTTTTTCAACGGTCATTTTTAAATTTCATTACGAATGTGTGAAAACCATTTCATCTCTAATGTTTATCATGTGTACCCATTTTCCCTATTTTTATAATATTTTTCTTAATAACGATTTATTTTCAAATTTTCAAGGTTTTCTAAATGTAACACCCCGACCATAGATTCCCAGAGTCGATGGATTTATTTTAATAAATTGGCATGACTACAAAGAATCAAGTCCCGAATGACAGATCAGTTTAATAGTCTTGGAAAATATATTACCTACATTAACCTTTCATTACACTTTATAACATACAACAAAAAAAATATTTTGAGAACTCTATTGTTCCCTTAGATTAACCATTCATCTCAAAAATAAAACACTTCTTGGGATCCTAGGAAAATAAAACAGAAGAAATGGGTGAGCATAAATGCTCAGTAAGGGTAAATAATTTAGAGGAAGATAAATTAAACAATATACATGGTAAATAATTGAAAACACATGCCTTTACAAATAATAAACATGAACTCTTTATGGGAGAAATATGAGCTGAGTAAATAACTCCATAATAAAACATAGTCATGGGTATTATACTAGTCAAATAACCACATGAACAATCAATATTATTTTCATAATGAGGGAATTTATAATTCCAGACATTCTGAAACTTTTTATCAAGGCCTTGGCCAAGACGTCTAAAAATGATTAAGGCCTCGACCAAAACCATATATCAAATTTTGAAAGGCATCAGCCAATTCCACATCTAATAGTCTCATGAGACCTATCGATGCATCGAGGATCAATAGCGGGCTCCACCCTTCACTTACTATGTCCAATACATTCCTTGTAAGAAAACGTTGAAACATTACATAAACATTCGTATTGAAACTAGCATAATAAATGTCAATACATTATACCTAAACCATGAATTGTATAAAAATAACACATACACAGTCAAACAAATCATAAAACCTTCAATACAATATGGAATATTTGTACATAATAAATCTACTTCGAACTAGTTTAAAATCCATCAAAGGATATTGACATAGACGAAAATAATTCGTAAAACTCTTTGAGAGAAATACCACATTTTCATGAAATCATATGTAAGTATCACAATTTATAAAGGAAGTCAGTTAAAATAGATTTTTTAATCAAAGTGTCCCATACATCTTTGAAACTTTTGAAAAGAGTTATCATTTCAAAACATTCATGTTCATATAAATAAATCCTTAAAATAATTTTGAAAATATGGACATTAATTAAAATGGTTTAAAAAGATAAATATTTAAAACATTTAACATGATGATCTAGTTAAATATATCCTCCCATAAAACCTTAAAAGATTCATTTTGAAAAAAGTTTTATAAAATATTGGTATCTATGATAAGTATGTCCCAGAATATACTTACACATGAACAATCTCGGATAATAATGAGATTGAGGAAATAACCCTTACCTTGCACTTTCCAATAGTCGAGGGTATGTTTAACCTCATGTATGAAGATTGTAGAATTTTATTAAATTATACCACAATCATATTAATATTTATGATATCATACATGATTCATTTATAACTTTATATTATCTATTTAATAATAATTTCCATTTTAAATTAACATTTCGGGTAATAATCGATTTCTTTATCGTACGTGTTTTAACATGTTAATCTTGATTGTATCACATAGAACAAGATTTAAATACTTACAGAATATAAAACATGAATTATATATCATATATATCTAGAATATAAATATGTATAATTGTCACGACCCGTCCTCGGGGCCCATGTCGTGACTACCCCAAGCCTGCCTTTCATAGGCCAGGGGTTGGTGAGTAGCACCTATGGAGTAAATCCTGTTAACTGGGAAGGCATTTCCTTTATAAAAAATAAACACATCCAACCAGAGTAAAAGTGAAAGTAATACACTAAGTATAAAAGAAAGTGCTGAAAAGTAAATGGACTAGAATACAAACCCAAAAAAAAAGTACAGCTACAACTGAACGAAGGTACAACAGAAAAGACTAACAGGTGGAAGATAAAAGCAGCTCATGGGTTGTCCACCTCGGATCATACCTGAAGGGTAGGTACAGATAGTCTCCTTAATGCTCTCACCCGCCAACCTCCTCCAAGTACCATCTCATCATGAATTCCACCTCCGGGTACTGACTCGTCGTGAGGTCCACCTCCAGGTACTGTCCAGTCCTCGAACTCTTGGTCTCTGTTAGCATTGTCTGTCGTCTGCATGAAGAACGGGTCTTGGGAGAGCTGTAGGCGCAGACGGTGGGAAAATCGGACAATCTAAGCGCGTCCATTGGTCCACGGAAGGAACTGCAGGCGCGCCGCACCGGTGCGGTGGCACCGACGGCCGGAGCCGTTCGGCCACCTGGAGGTGGCGGCGCCCCAGTGCGTAGGATTCCTTGTATAGAGACAATCATTTAGGTATTTTACACTAAAGGATTCAGAGAACTTTGGGTATGGCCAGGTTGGTTCGAACATGAAACCAACAGGGCCCTCGGAGCGGAAACGCTTATAACTCGAGCTCCGGATTTCCTAATGACGTTCCATCGACTTTTTTGTATTCCTATTAAGGAGAAGGATCTTTGGCATACATCACCCGAGGTTTGGAGGTAGTTGGATTATGTCCGGGTTGGATTGTACCCGAAATCCAACCGGGCACCTCGAATGGAGAAGCTGATAACATTCAGACAGGACGTCCATTTGACGAACCGTCAGCAATGTTGGTAATATCATTGAGAGAAAGTCCCTTTGTGTATACCCTATTAGAGTTAGGGGTATAGTTTAAATACGGTCGGGTTGGTTTGTACCTGAAACCAACCGGGCCCTCGAGACGAAAAGGTTTATAACTCACAGACCGAGCGTCTGATTGACGCGCAGTCTGTTGCGATGAGACCGCTTTGACAATGTGGTCCTTTGAGAAACATCTTCATGGGACTTTGTGATACTCAGAGTATCGACTAGTGGCTCATGGAGTGGACCCTCCTGAAGTCGAGCGTACGGAGTGCGGAGACCTAGTAGTTATAGACCTGACGACTGCTTGACCGATTCTAGTCAGAGTGATTCGATTAGCCCAGTGGACGGAGGGCCCGGTATTTGGCGGTAGACCCATGATGGACGAAGTGCGTTATATTTTGTAGAAAACTTGCAGTACTCGACAGGAGGACTACCTCTGTAGGTTATTAGGGGGAGCGCCCGATATTTGGCGGCAGACCCACAACAGACAGAGGGCCCGGTATTTGGAAGCAGACCCGTGGTACTCGACAGGAGGAGTATTTCAGTAGTCTAAGGTTAGTGAGTAGCGCCTCAGAGTCATGACAGGGCTACTGTACTCGACAGAGGAGGAGTTCTCCAACAGTTGTGGTTTTGATAATGAATATCAGGGTTTGAGCTGAGTCAATGACCTTTGTGTTTACCTAATGATTGAGATGGGTCACTTGATAACTTGGGTATATGTGTGTTCATATACCTTTGAAGTGGTTATATGTTGATTTCATAACCATTGTGTTTCCTCATGATTGAGATCGGTTAGTTGATAACTTAGCTATAAGTATGGGCTTATACCTATGTAAGGGTTATCTGTTGAGATCCTTCTTTGTGGTTATCCTTGTTGGATTTAGTGAGACCTTGAGTGTCTTGGGGTCCCTACTAAGTATAATTATACTCACCCCTACACGGGCTATACCCGCACCTTGTTTTGTTGGATATAGACGAAGGACAACGCTGACAGAGATTTAGTGTTTGAGGACTGGACGGTACCCGGAGGTGGACCTCACGACGAGTCAGTACCCAGAGGTGGACTTCACGAAGAGACGGTAATCGAAGAAGGTTGGCGGGCGAGAGCATTAAGGAGCCTATATGTACCTACCCTTCAGGTAGGATCTGAGGTGGACGACCTATGAATGACACCTATCTTCCAACTGTTAGTATTTTCTGTTGTACTTTCATTCAGTTGTAGCTGTACTTTTCAGTTGGATTTGTATTCTGGACCATTTAATTTTCAACACTTTCTTTTTTACAAGTGTATTACTTCCTCTTGTACTCTGGTTGGATGTGTTTATGTATTATAAAGGAAATGCCTTCCCAGTTAACGAGATTTATGCCTTAGGTGCTAGTCGCCATCCCCTAGACTATGGAAGGCGGTCTTGGGGTAGTCACGGAATGAGCCCCAAGGATGGTTTGTGATAATAATAGACATATATATGAAATAAAAAACACCATTTATGGAGACGGTAGTCCGTACGTACGCATAAACACTATTTCCATTTTCATATCGTATTAAACGGAACTAAGTGAATAAGATATATGTAAGTACATACATATATATATATATATACATTAGTATTATTATGTCATATATTATGTACAGATTAGTAATATCTCTTTTTATAATTGTTGATGAATGGTGAACATGGAAATGAATCTCATCGCGTCGTGGAGACTGTAATCCGTACGTACGCACGAATGATAATATCATTTCCATAAAGGTGTGTAATTTGTGGGAATATTAAATTTACAAAGATATTATCATGTTATTTTCATTATTTATATACATATTACTCATCATTATTTCTATCCAAATAACATAATTTTGAATAACAAATTACACCACGTCATGGAGACGGTAAGCCGTACGCACGCACGCATGGTGACATTATCATTCATAATATGGATAGAATAATGAATATAGTTTTTCATATTTATAATATCATCAATTTATATATAATATACTGGAGTAATTACTTTTTAATAGAAACAACAAAGAAAGAAGAAGTGAAAGAAGAAAAGAACTTGAAATATGGTTGTGAAATTGTTACCTCTTATTCGGGTTATTTCTTTTGATTTGATCAAAAGAGCTCCCTAATTTGGATTTATGACTAAATAAAGTCCTCTAGGATGAAGTGAGGGAAGTTTATAGGATATTAGGGAAGTTTTTGGCAGATTCAAATGGCTTTAGAGGTGTAAATATGAGATAAGGGGAAGAACACTTTTAAAAGAGGGGTGAAAGGAACCTTATGAAGAATTTAAAATATTATTTTATTATAAATTCATTTTCTATTTATAATGGCTCCAAAATGAATTATTTAAAATCTCTAGTGGGGATGGGTCAAAAAAAATTCAACCAATAGGTTTTAGACAGGTATATGTTACCATATTAACCTTAACTTTTAGATTTAACTCTTAGTTAAATAGTTTGACATTTACCATGTCTCTTTGTATTTTTATATTATATGGTTAATAAACATACTATAAATTTCCAATATAACACTAATTGGTTCATTAATATCATATATATTATTATATAAGTCTTGTAGAGACCCGAAGCTTAACGTACATGAACATTACATTACTTTTGCGGAATACTTAGTACATAACAAAAACACACACAAGGATCGTAATAGTTTAGTGTCTTTGGAAACTCGGAATAAAATCTTCTAATCGTGGTGAAAGATCTTCAACATCTCCCATAAAGGTCTTCTTTTTTTTTTTACCTAAAACCTTTCTTTATATCCTGGGGAAAAGAAAACATAAAAGGGTGAGCTCAAATGCTCAGTAAGGGTAAACACAAGAAATATCAATCACTTCGTATTCATAAGAACATAACATTTTGGAAATCATAACCTGCAAAAGAGAGCATAATTTCATAACATGGGATAAATCATGGTAGTGAAATGTAATCACAATAATCATAACTTAAAACATGAAACTTTGTGGCATTCACACATAATCATAGAGAATCATTTCTTGTTAGTCAAGACTCATTGCCAAGACTATCTTAGTGGACAAAGTCCCTTTCTGAATCGAGTAACCCTCGTTTCAGTCCTGTTTCACTGAACCGGTATAACCTACCGTTCCAACCCTGTCTATCTCATGAGATATAAAATCTTTACCCAATGCATTGGAGGGAGATATAGGTCCCACCCATCTTATAATGAATCCTTTCTTATGTGTGCCACATAATCATAAAACATACATCATCACATAACACATGTAACAAAAATGGGATTCTTGAAACATCATGACATCATAAATAAATTCATATAAGATAAAGGAATTCATAAAAATAATTCCATCACAACATGATCAAATCAATGTAATAATAGGGATAAAAACAGAACCCTTTATTATCTTAGATGGAAAATAATTTTGATAAAACACTTGAACTCCATTCTTGAGGAAAATATCCTTTCTTCTTCAAAAAAACATTTTTCCTTTCATAACATGTCATACGACTTTAAAATAAAAGAAGTTGATTAAAAATAAACTTGAAAAATTGTAAAGGAATCTTCTTGGAAATAATGTTTTAGAAATCCATTCATGCCGTATAAGTTAAAAAAACATTCTTCGTACTTTTGTCGGAAAAGTCAAAAAGTACCTCGTACGAAAAAATGACAAAAGATTCCTTTCATATTCTTTACTAAAAACTCACCGAAGGGTAAAATTGGATTTAAACTATTGTAAGTGGATGGAAACAATATTACATATTGAGGGAACATGGATGTGGATGATAAAATACACCCCAGTAAATACTTACGAATAAACAATCTCGGATAAAAATGAGATTGTGATATTTCCCTTACCTTAGGTCCGATTTGCTTCGTAAGTGTCCGAACCTCCTGTATAATGATTTAAATAATGTCATTGACTTATTACAGAATCATATTCATTGTTATGATATCATATATGGTTCACTTATGACTTTATATTACCCGTTCTTTTGTAAATTCCATGTTAAAGAAGCGTTTTGGGTAAAATCGTTTCATTTATTGTAGGTGTCTTGACTTGTCGTTCTTGACATTATTATTACTTATATCATGATTTACTTACTTCCAGAATATAAAATATTATTTATATATCATATATATTCAGTATATATATATATATATAATAGATAGATAAATGAAATGAAAAACACCGTTCATGGAGACGGTAGTCCGTACGTACGCATGAACGCTGTTTTCCTTTCCTTATTGTCTTGAATGGAAGTAAGTAGATGACATACATATATATATATATATACATAAATCCAGTAGCTTTATAATGTCATATATTTCATTATTATTTCTTATATATACTTTATAATCATTCTTAAATGGTTAACATGGAGAATGAATCTCATCGTGTCGTGGAGACGGTAGTCCGTACGTACGCACGAGCGATGATATCATTTCCATAAATATTGAATTGAATTGGAGTGGATTATACAATATATAAGAATCAATATGATGTTGTAATAACTATGTATAGTTATTCTTTACACCATTATACCCATCCATGTAAGGTGGTGGTGGAAAATAGATTACACCACGGCGTGGAGACGGTATTCCGTACGTACGCACGCGCGATGATTTCTTTTTCCGTAGGATGGATAGATGGTGAAATAGGGTTGTTTCATACTTATAATAACATATCAGTATATGAGTGATACTGATGTTATTACTTCATAATGAAACAACCTAATAAGAAGAAGTGGAAGAATAAATAAAGATGAAAGACTTGGTAACGGTAATTACCTCTTCTTTGAAGCGCCTTTTGGAGACCTCTTCTTAGGGAACTAAAATTGGTCTATGAGGAAGACCAGAACCTCTAGGATTATTCTAGGGAAGTGGAGAGGAGAAAATGGCAGGGGTTGGCCGAGATTGAGTGCTCACTTTGGTGTGAGGAGGAGGGGGAGGAGGTGCCCTTTTATAAGGGAGGAGAGGGGCACCTTATGAATATCTCAAAATATTATTTTATATTAAAGTAAAAATCGGTTTATAATGGGTCCAAAGGGTCTTATTTCGAAGCTAAAGTGGGGAAGGTTCGAAATCCTATCAACCAATAAGATTTAGACAACTTTAGGGTATTATTTTAACCTTATCAATTAGATTTAACTCTAAGTTAAATAATTTATCTTTTACCGTGTCTTTTTGTTTTCTTTCACTATATGGTTAATACACTTACTATAACATGCCAAACGAACCCCAAATTGTTTATTATTAATATATATATCCTTATCTAAGTCATTTGGCTGAACCTTAGATTTTTAGGAATAAAATAACAATTAATAATATAATATTTGATTTAAAAACTATTTTGTGTCAATTTTGACACTATTTGATATATGATTTTTGTGAAAGTCATAACAGAATTATATGTTCGAACCAAGTTGATTATATCAACAATAATATATCATAGTAACCTAGAAAATTAGTGTAATTCATAAAAAGTCTCAAATTACATTCATTTGAGCATTTATAACATCAATTATGTTAATATTTCCTTAAAAGGGTAATTACTGCATCATCGTTATGTCATAAATAAATTAATTTATTTAAAGTCTAAAAATTATAAATAAAATACCATTATGTAGGAAATATTTTTATCTTTCTAATGAATATTTACAATCGAATTTATCTTATGTAAAACCCTATATAAAAAATGTTTTAGTAAATAAACTTTGATTTTAACTCTTTTAACTCTTCTTTGAATTAAATAATAATAAATGTCCTAATCTAATCCAAGTGGGCCTAAATGATAATATTTTACACTTAAGGTTGTTTTTGGTCGAAATACACTTGTCCAATAGAATTAGGACATGTGTTAGGGTAATATTAATATCATTTTTACCCTTAATTACCCTATTTACTTTTAACCGTGGTAAATAAAAGTAAAAAGTTACTATTCACCAAAAATTATTTTCATCTCATTGAACCACATTTTACTTACTGACATCAACCGTGTCTCTCAGATTTTTGAAATTCCATTCACAGAAGCGGTAAAATTACGTTTTATGAAAAATTCAGTTTTTTTAACTACCACTTAGTAGTTTCACTATTCATCAAAAATTTATGTTTTTCAGATTAATGCCAAAATTTCATCCTAAGCTATATTTCATATTCCGAATTCAAAAATGAAGACTATTTTACCAAATTCATAACATATAAGATTCATTAATTAATTTTATAATTAAATCCCGCTGTTAAAATAAATAGCGTGTTTTTAGGAAACAATATATACCAAAAGATTGACACTTGATTATGTCTGGTTTAAATGTGAAATTACAACCAATGACCAACATTGTATTAAATTGTAAAAATATATTCTAAATATACTTTAAAACCACTCAAATTAATAATTTATCACTATTAATTATTTCGATTTAAAAAGTTGTTTTTAATTATAATTTAGTAATTTTCACTATTCATCAGAATATGAAAGTTATCCGAAAAGTACCAAAATTTCACCTTAGGCTAAATTCGATACTCCGAATCCAAAAATGAAGTCCATTTTGAGAGCTAAAACTTCTAAAATTTAAAAAGTGGTTATTACTATTCATAACGGCTAGTTTTAATAATATTTTAATAGCATATCGTTGTTTCGTGAAACTCAGTATTGCGTACTACACACGCTATCGGGGAAGGTTGCGATTGCGTGTAATACAAGGCAAGTCAAAGATGCGTGTTGTGCAAGCTCATTTTGGTGTAGCGTACAACACAAGACATTAATAAAATTAAAAAGAATATTTTTCATAAAATCTCGGGCTGTTACATTCTACCCCCCTTAAAATGAATTTCGCCCTCGAAATTCGTCGGGGTTATAAATGGTTTACTATTTGAAAGTTTCTTTAATAGAAACCCACATCGTAAAAAGGAATATCAAAACCAATCATTAAAAACAAATGTATGAAACATAACAGTTACCCAAATAAACTAATCACTGGGTTTCCACATAGGTGAAAATATGGATATGTAAGAGAAATCTAACCATCATGTTCTGATGGAGAGTGGTAGAGAACATGGCTATGAAATAGCCAACAATCACAAAGCCATATATTTGTTAGGATCTAAGGTACCATCTGATTCATCAGATATAAGAGCACTAGGACAACATTTTTGGTTTTCAAGATCGTTTCCCTAAAGTTAAAGAATTTGAATTAGAATAAATACTTACTTTATTTTGGTACAATCTCACTGTTGTTCGTGCCTTTAACAATTTCCACTTCGTCTCTTAAATAAATGAAGTTGAATTTGTTATTCGTGAAGTGTTAGCAGATCATGTGATAGAATGACGGGTCATTCCATCTGTCTCAAACAAAAGGTTAGCAAAAATTATATACATAAGTCGATCTATAGTGAGATTAATCACATATGGTTCCTAAAATGGACTTATACTTCATATATCATACTTCTTAATATAATAACACTAGTTTCTACTAAACAGGGACTTCCTGTAGGTCAGTGGTAGGCGATAAAGGCCAGTCGCACTTCGGTTGTGGGTTCCATTCCCACAGCCTTGTCCGAAGCGATGGGCTGTCGCCCGTCCTGCAGGTTGTCCTTTTTATAAAACTATATTACTATAACATCCCATCAATAATATCGAAAAAACTTCTATCCTTAAACAATACTAACTTATGTCCAACATAATCCATTCCAATCTTTAGGCTTATCCATAATACTTCAGTCCATTCTCATAACATAGTGAAAACGATTACCAGAGATTTAATACCATCGTTGATCCCCATATATCATAAGATATATCTTGTTGGTCACATTCCAAACATTCAAAGGCCTTAATCTTGTACTCTCTTGAATACCCATTGAACCTTATTGAAAACACGAATTCTATTAAAAGTTAACTCTTTCCACATACCAAAATCCTCATGATATCACTTAGTCCTTATATCAATCATGAGCTCATGAATACTATCAAACATTTAATTTTCTCCTTATCCCTTCATTATGCGCATATCATCTACATTCCAAAAATATCTGAATAACCTTTCATGGATACTGGTAACATTAATCAGACAACAGTGTAACAATCCTTACATGTCTCTTTATTCTACAGTACCATGAGATTACTTATACAACATTACACATGATAAACATGTAATCATTCCACTACATTCTTAAACCATTGTCCAAGATTCCACAATTATTTCATCTCACATATCATTTGTAGTCTCTTCATCATCATCAACATAAATACTTCCCATACGACCATACTGATTCTCTTCATGAGACTTTCCCTTAGGGCATTGGTTTGCATAATGCCCGTACATTCCACATTTAAAACATTTAACCAGTGTTGATGTCGTAGCAATACCATTATCCTCATCCCTGGTGTTAACTGAACCTTTTCCTTTGCACTTACTGGCTTTGTGTCCTTCTTTTCCACACCCAAAGCATCTTCCAGTTCCTTTGAAACATTCTCCTTGATGCCTCTTCCCACATGAATTACATAGGGGAAATTGAACTTTCTTTCCTCTATGATCATCATGAAACTCCATCTTTCTCTTATTAGCCGAGTCAGGAAACTTACCAAATTTTACTTTATTGATCATATTATGAGATTGCTGATTCGGCATAATAATGATGTTTGAACTTCCAAATCCCATTTCATTATGAAGAATATCATTCCATTGTCCATCATATCCTCCATTATCGTGAATCATCTTGTTTCCAGCCATTTTCTAAAACCCAAAAAAAAGTGTGAGAGGCAAAAATCATGCTAGGGAAAACAACATAATAAAGGGGGAGTACCTTCAATATCTAACATATTAGGTTTAATTCTATGATCGTTAGAGTAGTTCTAGTACTATAATCTATACGTATACTTAACCTTCGGGACATCCCTAGACATACCGTAGAAATATCTCTAGGGATCTCAATAACGTTTTCGCATCCTAGTTTCCAAAGGTTGACTAAACCTTTCCGCTGATACCAACTGTAGAGACCCGAAGCTTAACGTACATGAACATTACATTACTTTTGCGGAATACTTAGTACATAACAAAAACACACACAATGATCGTAATAGTTTAGTGTCTTTGGAAACTCGGAATAAAATCTTCTAATCGTGGTGAAAGATCTTCAACATCTCCCATAAAGATCTTCTTTTTTTTTACCTAAAACCTTTCTTTATATCCTGGGGAAAAGAAAACATAAAAGGGTGAGCTCAAATGCTCAGTAAGGGTAAACACAAGAAATATCAATCACTTCGTATTCATAAGAACATAACATTTTGGAAATCATAACCTGCAAAAGAGAGCATAATTTCATAACATGGGATAAATCATGGTAGTGAAATGTAATCACAATAATCATAACTTAAAACATGAAACTTTGTGGAATTCAAACATAATCATAGAGAATCATTTCTTGTTAGTCAAGACTCATTGCCAAGACTATCTTAGTGGACAAAGTCCCTTTCTGAATCGAGTAACCCTCGTTTCAGTCCTGTTTCACTGAACCGGTATAACCTACCGTTCCAGCCCTGTCTATCTCATGAGATATAAAATCTTTACCCAATGCATTGGAGGGAGATATAGGTCCCACCCATCTTATAATGAATCCTTTCTTATGTGTGCCACATAATCATAAAACATACATCATCACATAACACATGTAACAAAAATGGGATTCTTGAAACATCATGACATCATAAATAAATTCATATAAGATAAAGGAATTCATAAAAATAATTCCATCACAACATGATCAAATCAATGTAATAATAGGGATAAAAACAGAACCCTTTATTATCTTAGATGGAAAATAATTTTGATAAAACACTTGAACTCCATTCTTGAGGAAAATATCCTTTCTTCTTCAAAAAAACATTTTTCCTTTCATAACATGTCATACGACTTTAAAATAAAAGAAGTTTATTAAAAATAAACTTGAAAACTTGTAAAGGAATCTTCTTGGAAATAATGTTTTAGAAATCCATTCATGCCGTATAAGTTAAAAAAACATTCTTCGTACTTTTGTCGGAAAAGTCAAAAAGTACCTCATACGAAAAAATGACAAAAGATTCCTTTCATATTCTTTACTAAAAACTCACCGAAGGGTAAAATTGGATTTAAACTATTGTAAGTGGATGGAAACAATATTACATATTGAGGGAACATGGATGTGGATGATAAAATACACCCCAGTAAATACTTACGAATAAACAATCTCGGATAAAAATGAGATTGTGATATTTCCCTTACCTTAGGTCAGATTTGCTTCGTAAGTGTCCGAACCTCCTGTATAATGATTTAAATAATGTCATTGACTTATTACAGAATCATATTCATTTTTATGATATCATATATGGTTCACTTATGACTTTATATTACCTGTTCTTTTGTAAATTCCATGTTAAAGAAGCGTTTTGGGTAAAATCGTTTCATTTATTGTAGGTGTCTTGACTTGTTGTTCTTGACATTATTATTACTTATATCATGATTTACTTACTTCCAGAATATAAAATATGATTTATATATCATATATATTCAGTATATATATATATATATATAATAGATAGATAAATGAAATGAAAAACACCGTTCATGGAGACGGTAGTCCGTATGTACGCATGAACGCTGTTTTCCTTTCCTTATTGTCTTGAATGGAAGTAAGTAGATGACATACATATATATATATACATAAATCCAGTAGCTTTATAATGTCATATATTTCATTATTATTTCTTATATATACTTTATAATCATTCTTAAATGGTTAACATGGAGAATGAATCTCATCGCGTCGTGGAGACGGTAGTCCGTACGTACGCACGAGCGATGATATCATTTCCATAAATATTGAATTGAATTGGAGTGGATTATACAATATATCAGAATCAATATGATGTTGTAATAACTATGTATAGTTATTATTTACACCATTATACCCATCCATGTAAGGTGGTGGTGGAAAATAGATTACACCACGGCGTGGAGACGGTATTCCGTACGTACGCACGCGCGGTGATTTCTTTTTCCGTAGGATGGATAGATGGTGAAATAGGGTTGTTTCATACTTATAATAAAATATCAGTATATGAGTGATACTGATGTTATTACTTCATAATGAAACAACCTAATAAGAATAAGTGGAAGAAGAAATAAAGATGAAAGAATTGGTAACGGTATTTACCTCTTCTTTGAAGCGCCTTTTGGAGACATCCTCTTAGGGAACTAAAATTGGTCTTTGAGGAAGACCAGAACCTCTAGGATTATTATAGGGAAGTGGAGAGGAGAAAATGTCAGGGGTTGGCCGATCTTGAGTGCTCACTTTGGTGTGAGGAGGAGGGGGAGGAGGTGCCCTTTTATAAGGGAGGAGAGGGGCACCTTAGGAATATCTCAAAATATTATTTTATATTAAAGTAAAAATCGGTTTATAATGGGTCCAAAGGGTCTTATTTCGAAGATAAAGTGGGGAAGGGTCGAAATACTATCAACCAATAAGATTTAGACAAGTTTAGGGTATTATTTTAACCTTATCAATTAGATTTAACTCTAAGTTAAATAATTTATCTTTTACCGTGTCTTTTTGTTTTCTTTCACTATATGGTTAATACACTTACTATAACATGCCAAACGAACCCCAAATTGTTTATTATTAATATATATATCCTTATCTAAGTCATTTGGCTGAACCTTAGATTTTTAGTAATAAAATAACAATTAATAATATAATATTTGATTTAAAAACTATTTTGTGTCAATTTTGACACTATTTGATATATGATTTTTGTGAAAGTCATAACAGAATTATATGTTCGAACCAAGTTGATTATATCAACAATAATATATCATAGTAACCTAGAAAATTAGTGTAATTCATAAAAAGTCTCAAATTACATTCATTTGAGCATTTATAACATCAATTATGTTAATATTTCCTTAAAAGGGTAATTACTGCATCATCATTATGTCATAAATAAATTAATTTATTTAAAGTATAAAAATTATAAATAAAATACCATTATGTAGGAAATCTTTTTATCTTTCTAATTAATATTTACAATCTAATTTATCTTATGTAAAACCCTATATAAAAAATGTTTTAGTAAATAAACTTTTATTTTAACTCTTTTAACTCTTCTTTGAATTAAATAATAATAAATGTCCTAATCTAATACAAGTGGGCCTAAATGATAATATTTTACACTTAAGGTTGTTTTTGGTCGAAATACACTTGTCCAATAGAATTAGGACATGTGTTAGGGTAATATTAATATCATTTTTACCCTTAATTACCCTATTTACTTTTAACCGTGGTAAATAAAAGTAAAAAGTTACTATTCACCAAAAATTATTTTCATCTCATTGAACCACATTTTACTTACTGACATCAACCGTGTCTCTCAGATTTTTTAAATTCCATTCACAGAAGCGGTAAAATTACATTTTATGAAAAATTCAGTTTTTTTAACTACCACTTAGTAGTTTCACTATTCATCAAAAATTTATGTTTTTCAGATTAATGCCAAAATTTCATCCTAAGCTATATTTCATATTCCGAATTCAAAAATGAATTCTATTTTACCAAATTCATAACATAGAAGATTCATTAATTAATTTTATAATTAAATCCCGCTGTTAAAATAAATAGCGTGTTTTTAGGAAACAATATATACCAAAAGATTGACACTTGATTATGTCTGGTTTAAATGTGAAATTACAACCAATGACCAACATTGTATTAAATTGTAAAAATATATTCTAAATATACTTTAAAACCACTCAAATTAATAATTTATCACTATTAATTATTTCGATTTAAAAAGTTGTTTTTAATTATAATTTAGTAATTTTCACTATTCATCAGAATATGAAAGTTATCCGAAAAGTACCAAAATTTCACCTTAGGCTAAATTCGATACTCCGAATCCAAAAATGAAGTCCATTTTGAGAGCTAAAACTTCTAAAATTTAAAAAGTGGTTATTACTATTCATAACGGCTAGTTTTAATAATATTTTAATAGCATATCGTTGTTTCGTGAAACCCAGTATTGCGTACTACACACGCTATCGAGGAAGGTTGCGATTGCGTGTAATACAAGGCAAGTCAAAGATGCGTGTTGTGCAAGCTCATTTTGGTGTAGCGTACAACACAAGACATTAATAAAATTAAAAAGAATATTTTTCATAAAATCTCAGGCTGTTACAAGTCTATTGGATGATCCTTAGATTTTTAAGACTATTATATCAATTAATAATATAATATTCATCTTAAAAACTATTTTATGTCAATTTTGACGCTGTTTTGTATTTATTTTCTAATAAAATAATAACAGCAAGATTACTTCAAACAAAATACGTTTAATCAATACTAACATGTCATATTCATCGATAAAATCATGGATGTAATAAAAACATTTAAATTTTATTTATTTTAATATTTATAATACAATTTATTTGATTCTTCCATTAATAAGGTAATTACTGCATCATCATTGTGTCATTAATAAATTTAATTATTGAATATCTAAAGATTATAAATAAAATAACATTATGTAGGAAATCTTTTTATATTTCTAATTAATATTTATAGTCGAATTAATCTTATGTATAACCATATATTAAAAAGGTTTAGTTATTAAACATTGATTTTAACTCTTTTAACTATTCATTAAATAAAATATTAATAAATGTCTTAATCTAATAAAAGTGAACCTAAAGGGTCATATTTTATTCCTAAGGTTATTTTTGGTCTAATTACACTTATCCAACATAATTTTCACATGTTTTAAGGTAATAATAATATCATTTTCAACCTTAATTAAACTATTTACTTTTAACAATGGTAAATAAAAGTGAAAAGTTTCTATTCACCAAAAATTATTTTTATCTTATTGAACAAAATTTTACTCCTTTATATTAACCATGTCTCTCATATTTTCTAAATTTAACTAACCGAAGCTGTAAAATTATGTTTTTTTTAATTTGCAAATGCTCTGAGGAGGTGGGTAAAAGACGGTAAAAAGTTCGATAATATTATTGTATATCTAAAATTATTATAAACTGACTATAACAAATTACATTTAATTTATATAGGTATTATGTATTTATTTTTTACCTAAAATAAATTTATATAAAATAAATAATTATTTTAATAAAAAGCTGGTTTTAAACAATATCTCAATATTTTTCACTATTCATAAAAAATTAATAGTTTTCAGAAATACACCAAAAAATAACCCTAGGATAATTTTGATATTCCAAATCCAAAAATTATGTCTATTTTACCATATTCAAAACATAAAAGTTTCATTTATTAATTTAAAATTAATTCTTGTTGTCTATACCAAAAGGCGTATTTTTAAGAAATAATAACTATCAAAAGATTGACAGTTTTTTATGTTCAATTTCAAAGTAAATTTACTTAAAATGAAAAGTATTGGATGAAATGGTCAAAATATAATCTATTAATACTTCCAGGACAATAATATGTATAATTTAACAGTATAATTTATTTTTATTACAAATTTGTTTTCTGTTAAAATATAATATTTTTCAATATTCACCCAAATATGAATGTTTTTTGAAAAACAACAAAAATTTATTGAAACTAAATTATAATCTCCCAATTCAAAATAAGACGATTATTTTTTCAAATTGAATATATAAATGTTTCAAATATTGGATTTAAGAATGGTTCACCATTAAAAGGTGGTAAAATTGTATTTTTTAGAAAATACTTGTTTTAACTGAAAAAATGTATTTTTTTACATTATGTCTATGAAACACATAATATGGATTATAAAATTATAAGGATTATATATTGTTCAAAATTCAGTTAATAATATTCATAATCACCTTTGAACGGTTAGTTTGGTATGTCATGGTGCACAAGAAGTCGGTGTTGTGTGTAGTGCATGTTGTTGAATTACATTGAAGAGGTAACGTACTATGAAATCATGGGGTGTTACATTATCCTCTCATTCAATAAATTTCTTCCTCACAATTTTAAATTATTCTTAGAAAATAAAAGGTTGAAATGGAAAATAATTTTTTGGAGAACTCATATATGAAATTACGTTAATAAAATTTAGTCTTAATAAGAGGGAATATATATATATATATATTTGACAAGTAGAGTTAGATACATTAACTAACTCCTACCACAAACTCATATTTAACTTCAAAAGATTTCAAAAAATATATTCTATTTATCCTAATCATAAAGGGTTCCAAAAAAATGAATTTATAATTCATCTACTAGACCTTTTAAAAAACTACATTATTTAATCTAGGACATCATGTGGGCCAATGGTAGGTGACACACCCTTTTCACCCTTCAGTTGCAGGTTCATGTCTCACGTCCTTGTCGGACGCGACATATTGTCACCTGACCTCTGGGTTGTTCTTTTATGGTAGTCCAAAAATAATCTCAGTCTATAATTATACCAAATACTTTTCTCCAAACTCACAATCCTAAATTTATAAAAAAGGTAAACACAATGAATATCATTTTTTCCACATAATAACATGTGACCACCTTCATCATGAATTCTTTTAAAACACCGTAACATCCTGAATTACCATAAAACCTTATTGATTATATTCATTCTCCCTTATTCCTTATAGAATACTAGATATAATGCTTATATCCAAAAAGTTGTTAACTCCAACAAAGATTGAATATACAAATCATTAATCAGTTTCAAGTTAGTCAAAGATATTCAATATAATTTATCCAAATCAACCATCTCATATTCAAAAATCAGTACCTAATTATCAGGACCATATTAAGGTTTACCTTTCCTTCATCCACGTATTTTCCAAAAAAGCGTAACTTACTATTAAGTCACTTTTCTTAGAACCTTATACTCTAAAATACATAATAAAATAGTATTTTAGTACAATCCTTATTTATCTCTGAAATTTATATAACCAGTATATTGTTGATACAACACTCAAATGATATAAATCATTATTAAAAACATGAGAACACTAGTCATTCCTCTTTACATGTGGTTGTATCATAACATGATTATAGTCCAATAGCATCATTTATGGTATACTCTGATGACTGAGGCATTGATTCACGTAGTGTCCCAACGCCTTGAAGATGAAACATTATACAATTGAATTTTTTTATTACCCTTGCAATCACATACATAGTGTCCCTTTTATCCATACTCAAAACAAACCCTGATTCCCTTCAAGAATTTACCATGGTGATTCTTTCCATTGTTATCACTTATGGGAAAATCCTTCTTTTCCAACTTCACCTTTATCCATAATTCTCTAATCCATCATTTTCTTTTCATTCATCCCTTTAAAGCCATATGACTCAGAGAATTGATTACTTTTCTAATTACCACATGATACTATTTCTTCATATGTTGATAATACAAGGGAGACTATATCCCTTATAATTGTTGGCTTAATACTATGAAAGATATGTTCCTTCTTACTCCTTGGATCATACGTATTGCTAGAGTTCACATTCCTTCTATTTGGAGCCATTTATATACAATGGTATACACAAGGGCAGTTTATGAATCACAATTCATAATTCCAAACATGTAAAATACCTAACGTATATTGAACAGTTTATGAAAATAATCCATAATCCCTAATTTGTTTACATTGAGGTGGTATATACTCATAAACCCTTCATAGTGATTTTTAATGAAAACTAGAATTATCCTAAGCATAACTGCCAAGAGTGTTTTAACCAAGAGTGCCGCAAGGACCGTTGTCATGCACTAGTTCCTATTCGAGTCTACCTCAAAGCGGTGTTTTCAGGTTTCACCTCATGGTACATCTGTGCCAGAGTTGCCTCTACCTACTCGTATCCATACAAGGATGTATTTCCTTGGAAAACTCAAAAAATCTCTACATTACCAAAATTATAGGAAGTTCTTCTATACTAATCCTCATTGTATATCTTAGGGTAATGTTCTCTAATCAGTGTTTCTCTAAATCTAGTTTCCAAAGTTATTGATAAACATCCCCTCATACCAACTGTAACACCCTGACCCTAGATTCCCAGATTCGATGCATTATTTTAATAGATTGGCATGATTATAAGGAATGAAGTCCCGAAAGACTGATCAGTTTAGCAGTAATTGAAAATAGATTACATACATGAACGTTACATTACACTTTTTAACATGTAACAAAAAAAATAATCCTTTTGAAATGCCATATTTTCCTTAGAATAACCCCAAAAATTAAACATAAAATACTTCTTGGGATCTTGGGAAAATAAAACATAAGAAAGGGGAGAGATCAGATGCTCAGTAAGGGTAAATAATTTAGAGGAAGATAACATAAACAATATGCATGGTGAATAATTGAAAACACACGCCTTTACAAATAATAAACATGAACACATTATCGTTGAAATATGATTAGAGTATATAACTCCATAATATAACATAGTCATGGGTATTCTACTAGTCGAATAACCACATGAACCGTCAATATAATTTTCATAATGAGTTAATGTATAATTCCAGACATTCTGAAACATTTTGTCAAGGCCTTGGAAAAGACTTCTAAAAATTATTAAGGCCTCGGCCAAAACCATATATCAAATTTGGAAAGGCCTCAGCCAATTCCACGTCAATGTGTCTCATGAGACCTACCGATGCATGGAGGAGCTATAACATGCTCCACCCATCACTTACAATGTCCAATACATTCCTTATATGAAAAGGTTTAAACATTACATAAACATTCATATTAAAACTAGCATATGAAATGTCAATACGTTATCCATAAACCATGAATGGTATAAAAATAACACATCCGGAGTCAAACATATTATAAAACCTTCGATACAATATATAATATTTGTATCATAATAAATCAACTTCAAACAAGTTTAAAATCCATCGAAGCCTGTTGACATAGATGAAAATGATAAGTAAAACTATTTTAGAGAAATACCCCTATTCATGAAATCATTTGTAAGTATCACAATTTATAAAGGAAGTCATTTAAAATATATTTTTGAATTAATGTTTCCCATATGAATTTTAAACTTTTTAAAAGAGTTATCATTTCATAACATTCATGTTCATATAAATAAATCCTTAAAATCGTTTTGAAAATATGGACATTAATTAAAAGAGTTTAGAATGATAAATCTTTAAAAAATTTAATATGATGATCAAGTTAAATAGAACATCGCATAAAACCTTAAAATATTCTTTTTGGAATCATTTTTATGAATTTAGGGTATCTATGATAAGTATGCCTAGAAGATACTTACACATGAATAATCTCGGATAATAATGAGATTGAGGAAATAACCCTTACCTTGCACTTCCCATTAGTCGATGATACGTTTAACCTCCTATATTAAGATCATAGTATGTTATTAAATTATAAAAGAACTATATTAATATTTATGATATCATACATGATTCATTTATGACTTTATGCAACCCATTTAATAACAATTTCCATGTTAAATTTACATATCGGGTAACAATCGCTTTCTTTATCGTACATGTTGTAACTTGTTACTCTTGATTGTATCACTTAGACCCTGATTTAAATACTTACAAAATATAAAAATTAATTTATATATAATATATATTTATAATTTAAATATGTATAATTGACATATATATGAAATGAAAAACACCGTTTATGGAGACGGTAGTCCGTACGTACCCATAAATGATGTTTCTGTTTTCATAAATTATTGAACGGAACTAAGTGAATAGGATATATGTAAGTACATATATAAATATATAAAAATATAAATATCTCCATTAGAATTATTATTTCATGTATTATGTACTTATTAGTTATATATATTTTTATAATTGTTGATGAATGGTGAACGTGGAAATGAATCGCATCTCGTCGTTGAGACGATAATCCGTACGTACGCACGAGCGAAAATATCATTTTCTTAACTGTCTAGAATTGGATGATATATTAATTTTACAAAGGCATTATAATGTTATTTTCATTATTTAAATACATATTACTTATCATTATATCCATCCAAAAAACATAGTTTTGAATAACAAATTACACCACGACGTGGAGATGATAAGCCGTACGTACACACGCATGGTGACAATATCATTCATCAGATGTATAGAATAATTAATATAGTTGTGACATATTTATAATAACATCATAGTATATAGAATATATAGGAGTTATTATTTTTTAATGGAAAAAAAGAATAAGTGTAAGAAGAAAAGAACATGAAAGAGGGTGGTGAAACTATTACCTCTTTTTCGGGTTCCTCCTTTTGATTTGATCAAAATGGCTCCTTAAGGATTATTTTTGACTAGAGGATGGACTATATGATTAATTGAGGGAAGTTAGAAGGATATTTTTTCTGGTTTTGTCCAAGACAAATGGCTTTGTATATGTGAATTTTAGAGAAGGGGAAGTGCCCTTTTATAAGAGGGGTGAGGGGCACCTTAGGAAGAACTTAAAAAATTATTTTATTATAAACACATTTTAGGTTTATAATTGATCCAAAATGAATTATTTAAAATATAAGGTTGGGATGGGTCGAAAAAAACTCATCCAATAGGTTTTAGACCGGTTTAGGTTACCATATTAACCTTAACATTTAGATTTAACACTTAGTTAAATAGTTTGACATTTACCATGCCTCTTTGTATTTTTATATTATATGATTAATAAACACACTATAAAATTCCAATATAACCCCAATTGGTTCATTAATGTCATATATATTATTATATAAGTCTTTTGGAAAATACTTATATTTTTAAGACTATTATATCAATTAATAATATAATATTTGTTTTAAAAACTATTTTATGTCAATTTTGACACCCTTTGGTATTTGTTTTTTGATAAAATAATAACAGCTTGATTACTCCAAAAAAAATTGAATCAATCCTAACATGTCATATTCCCCTATAATTTTATCAGATGTCATCAAAATATTGAAATTATATTTATTTTAATATTTATAATAATTTTTTTTGATTCTTTCATTAATTTGGTAATAATGCATAATCATTGGGTCATTAATAAATTTAATTATTTAATATCTAAAAATTATAAATAAAATACCATAATATAGTAAATTTTTTATCTTTATAATGAATATTTTTAGTCGAATTTATCTTATTTATAACCCTATATTATAAATGGTTCAGTTATTAAACAATGATTTTATCTCTTTTAACTCTTCTTTAAATAAAATAATAATAAAAGTCTTAATCTAATATAAGTGGACCTAAAGGGTCAAATTTTATTCCTAAGGTTGTTATTGGTCGAATTAAACCTACCCAATAGAATTATTACACGTGTTAGGGTAATAATAATATCATTTTTACACTTTATTACCCTATTTACTTTTAACTGTGGTAAATAAAATTTAAAAGTTATTATTCACAAAAAATTATTTTTATCTTATTGAACAAAATTTTACTCCTTCATATTTACCATGTCTCTCTAATTTTCAAAATTCAACTCATATAAGCGGTAAAATTATGTTTTATGTAAATTTGCAAATGCTCCTTGGAGGTGGGTAAAAGATGCTTAAAAGATCGATTAAATTTTTATATATCTAAAATTATTATAAACATAATCCAATGAATTAAATTTAATTTATATAGGTATTATGTATCTACTTCAACAAAAAATTAATTTAAATAAAATAAATAATTATTTACATAAAAATCCGGTTTTTAACAATAACTCAGGGGTTTTCACTATTCATCAAAAAATGAAAGTTTTCAGAAAAATACCAAAAATTCACCATAGGATAATATCGATATTCCGAATCCAAAAATGATGAATATTTTACCAAATTCAAAACATAAAATTTTAAATTATTAATTTAAAATTAATTCATATTGTCAAAAACAAAAGGCATAATTTTAAAAAATAATAACCATCAAAAGATTTACACTTGTTTATGTCAAATTTCATTGTAAAATTACTTAAAATGACCATTATTGGAAGAAATGGTAGAAATATAATTTATTTATACTTCCAAACCATTAATATGTATAATTTAACAATATAAATTATTTATATTAAAAAAGTTGTTTTCAATTAGAATATACTATTTTTCACTACTCACCCAATATGAAAGTTATCGGAAAAACAAAAACAAATTATTGAAAATAAATTATAAACTCATGATTATAAATGAGAGGTTTATTTTGTCAAATTAAATATATAAGAGTATCAAATATTGGATTTAAAAAGTGTTCTCCATTAAAAGGCAGTAAAATTGAATTTTTTGAAAAATACATCTTTTATATGAAAAAATGTATTTGTTTTACATTATGTATAAGAAACTCATAATATGGATTATAAAATTATAATGATTATATATAGTTAAAAACTCAGTTAATAATATTTATAACCTCTTTTGAACAGCTAGTTTGGTAAGTCGTGGTGCGTTTGATCTCGCTGTTGCGTCTAGTGCAGGTTATTGAATTACTTTGATGAAATAACGTACTATGAAAACTTGGGCTATTACAATAAGTGAATATCTATTCCAATTTTATTTTGTTTTTATTTTTTATATAAATTTTCAATTTTTATAAATACAAATAAATGTATTTCTTTCAACGTATATATATTTTTATCTTTCACTCAAAATTTATAATATATAAATTAAGTTTTTGCAAAGATTAAAAAATTAGAATTATTTTAAAATTAAGTTTCTCACTCACCTTTTTCCTCCCATTAAAATGGAATCTTAATGTGACCTAATAGATTCATTTTGAAATCATAGTTTTATATTTTTTTAAAATTTTTCATTAATTTTATCTCAAACTCTATAAGATGTATATTCATTAGAGTTTTGTTTCACATATTAATATATTAATTATATTATGGATTTTTTGTTCGTACAACAATTTTTTATTTATTTTTCATATTTCACCACATTTCATCTCTCTATTGACTTTATTTTTTCACTTTCCTGTCCATGTTCTTTAATCTCATTGAAACATTATAGATCATTTACACTATTTATATATTTCTTCCAACATCGGTATAACCTTATACACATTACTCTAAACATTTTCAGTTTGAAGAGTAATTATTTGGATGTTTATTTCATTTATTAACTTGGGAAATATTAACATTATATATACTTGTTATTTCAATGATTATGTTTACTGATTACTGAAGAAATTTGATTATGTATTGTGAAATTTATCCTTTCATTTCATATAATAAATACATTATACATATTTATTGAAGGGTGGGTCCTAAAATTATATATATAATTGATGGATTGGTAGTTCAAATGAGACAAATTAGCATGGGTATTTTGGGAATACCTTACTATTAATTTATGATACTATGAAATGGCGCCTTGATGATTAGATTAATATATATGGAATTATGCATTCAATCCTTATGAAATCAGTTATTATTATCTCTATGATTATTATTATTTTTTGGGTTATCCATGTATATGATCCACCATCGTATTAATAATTCTATATAATATCATATTATTACTCAAACATTCCTTATTTATCATTCCTTGCTTATTCCAGGATAGTTTCCACTATATGTTACCTCGTACTAAGAATCTGATCCCAACAGTCTTATATTTCTCTTTCTATAGGTCATGAAGAAGACTGTTATATATGAAATTGATTTATGGGAATTATGTGGGTAGGATTTTGTGGGTTATTCTAAACACTTATTTTTAAACATGGATTCCTTGTTTAGTGGAGAAAATTTCAATTTAGTTGGAATGAAATTGGTTTTTTTCATTAATGGATTCACATTATTTTGTAATACTCTAATCACAAAATGTCTTTGTTATGTAAGTAACTTAGTATTTTTATAATGATATTTAAATTATGAATGTATTAGTTTGGTTCACTTTATTTATTCTCATGTTAGTTTATAATGCTTATGTTTTTTGAACCAGATTCAGAAGTGAGATTAGTTTGTGTCTCATCTATCCAGCCAGTGGTCACTGATTCAATAATAGATTTTGTAAAAATTTTGGCTTATAATGCTACTAATAAAGTAGTTTTTACATGAAGCTTATTCAATTTTTTTTGTTGTTTTTCATGGTAAATATTTAATTTCTATTTATTAAGATAATACTAAAAAAATGGTTATATATAAGGAGACCATGTCAGATCAATGAAGAATCATATAATTAAAAATTATCACATATTATGATATTTTTCTTAGAGGGTTGAAGTCAAAGTATGGAGAGTAGGTATAGAGGAAAATTTTCAAAACTCATTGACTAATGCCTTATTTCATAAGAAACATGAATAGAATTTGAGCGATAATGGGTTAAATGTTCTTAGTATTTGGATAAAGGAAAACTCGGATCTTGTAGGAGTCATTTCCCTAAAACAAAATTTTTTTACATTATATTTATTGAAAAATAATAAATATCTCATAAAACAATTTCTTTTATTTTGTATCATATTAATTTTATAATTTCATTATAATATTATTCGCAATGAGTCATTAAAATAGCACCACACTAATATTAGATCCTTGAGATGTTGTGACTCTATTTAAAATAATATTTCCTATTTTGCAGATAGTATTTTTTCACATTAGAAAAATGGTTTTTTTATATTAGGTGATGGAAGCTAATAAGATAATAATATATCTTCAAACTAAGTTCAAACGTAGTGATATCAGTATAGGGAGGTCAGGAAAACATACCCACCAATAAAAACTCTATATAATTATGTTACATTGGTTATTTCATTCGGTGAATGTGTTTACTGTTCATTATACATTATATAATTATTAATTTACATAATGAAACATATACTATGATGTATGGTTGAAAACCATGAAAACATATTCCCACAGTGAGGTAACATGTGATCTGTGAGTCATAAGAGATATTACATTAATTGAATATATCATTAAATGATTTGTTACATCTATATTAATTGAAAAATATATCTATGATCCTTTTAGTGATATGGGATTATATAATTAAATCCATGTCCATGGTAGTTCATAAATGAGTTCATTATGGGAATACAAAGAAATATTAATAGAGAATATATGGTAATTAAATTACAAAGTATCCTAGTTGATGAGATATCAGTGGACAATGTATTATAATACATACTTGAATTTGTAGGAATGTTGTTTTAGTTGTGAAATATTTTTTATTTATGAATTCCATGACATGTTTTTGGACACTGACCATGAATTTTAGGTATGTTTAAATAATTTTATTGAGAAATAGTTCTAGTGGGTCATAAACCATGTTTATCAAGAATATCAATAAATTATTGTAAATTAGATATTAAGAATAAATATTATTTTTAAATAGTAGAATTATTATTATTTAAGTAACTATGATTAAAAAATTTCAATAACATTATATTAATGTTGAGATTATGTCAGTAACATTTTATCTGCTATTTAAAATTAATTAATTAATAAATTAATTAATATCCTTTTAAAAATATAGAGAATATATTAATTTATAAATATTTATTTTTGACATGAATATTGAAATAAACATATATTAAAATTTTTAGCAAATATATAATATATTTACTTATTGAATGAATAATATTTATTTATATAAATAATTTTTTATTCTAGGTTTAAAAAAGTAAATGGAGGTTTTATGAGTTGATATAATGCCTTCATGAAAGATATATATTATATTTAATATTATTTTGAATAGGTATTTATTTATTTATTAAATGATATTTCAATAATCACTTGTCATGAGGTACAATAGTCATAATAATATTATAATTTGAAATGGTCATTTAGTTAGTATAAATATATTTATTAGTGTCTATGAGTAATTATAAATGCTTAAACCAATGTATATAATGAAAAATATATCACTTCAATTAGTATGAAATTTTTTATTTAGAATAGAAATCAATCTTGAATTATATCATGACCTAGAGAAAATATCCTCACCCCATATAATTAGCATAAAGAAAATAAGAGATCTCTTTATTGTCATCACGAAAGAATGACATGAATCAGTAGGGTCTACTATATTATCACTCAGAATATAAATAATGACATCTAGATATTCATGGATCATGTGGGGGTGAACCTAAAATAATCCTCACAAGGATTTTTCAACACACTAAAAATACAAAAGGTGTGGAATTATAAAATGTTCAATGTGACTATTTTTTTCTGATGTATTCAATATTTAAATTAATTATAAATAAAATTTTAAAGATCTTAACTAAGAGATTTTGGGGTATTTTCATCATGTTCATTATATATTATCCATTGAAACTTATGAAAAAAATAATTTGGCAGCATCACACAACTTCCCCCCCCCCCAGGAAAATTAATGATCCACTAATGATAGTATAAGGTATATTCTCCCCTATCTTTTCTCTTATATTCTCTATTCCATTAGTCCACCTGCCTCTTATATTGACCTAGGTTAAGGGGCGTGTTGGGGTTTTATCATTCCAAGTCAAACCACCAATTATCATTGAGATTTTAGTTTCAAGAGTTTGTGAACACATTTACTAAATATTTTCATCTTTTCATTGTTAAGGTATCAATGATTCATCGATATTGAGGTATGTGTATATTTTTAATACCATTTATTCAGTAAAATATTTTTTTTATTTCTAAGTTGCTCCCCTATCAAATTAGTATATTTAGGAGTCCTAATTTTTAAATTTATAATGGAAATTAATTTTCTTATTGAATTAGGAGATTTAAATATAAGGGATATCAATATGATTTTAGAGTTACATTAATAAATAAGTATTTCATACTTAAAATAGTTTAGAAAATTTTTCTTTGGAATTTATGTGGAATAAAATTACAATTAAAAACGATGTTTCAGGTGGTAATTATTTTTATACAAGGATTTAAATTGGTTCACAAGTGTTATTATTTTTTAGAAGCTATATTTTCTCCACTATTAGTGTTTTGTGAAATGTATTTTAACATTGTTTTTATTTAAATGAAATTATAAATGTTGTTTAGGTTTTTTGGTTATCTATACATTATTTTAGATAACATTATATTATGTTATTTTTTATAATGATTTTTTTTTAATTTATTGTTTTATTATTACTTATGTTATTAATTCATAAATACGCCCCTTATTTATTCAAGAATTGATTGATGATGTTATGCTTTTTATATTATTGTAATGATTATTTTGATATGGAACTAGTAAGGAAATTGTGGTTTTTAATTATTGGTTTACATGGGAGCCTTAGTAACTATGTGGGATGTCCAGAATGTGTGAAAACCATGTTATGATTTCACTATAACTCAGGAACCCATTAACGATTTCTCTCATACTAGGGGTTTTGTCAAGGCAATTTCTGGATGGTACGTTAGGGTTGATGATGGTTGTCTTACACTATAGGCTATATGGGGCATTAATTTTGAACACTAATAGATTTTCCTAGTAGGATCAGGGTTCTTATACCCTATAATATTTTACTTTGTAGTTCACTTTAATATATAATGATATTTTCAGTTCACATTATTTTACCCTATGGATTATGCTATATGATTCTATTGAGATTTAAAGTACTTGATAATCACCTCACCATAATCATTAAATACAATCTTAATAGTCCAACTCAACCAGGGAATAATGAGCCCCTTCACAACATGTATGTGCTACAAGTATACAACTATTTGGGTACTGATGTTTCATGACTGATCAAGCAGTTTGTGGGTATAGAACTGAGTAGGGAACCACAAATATAGTACCACACTACACTAATAATGTAGTTATTTTAGTATGTGACATGTTCAGAATAAAGGAATAAACAATAAAAAACAATTAAAAAACTAAAAACAATACATGCTTCAACCCGATGTTGTAATGTCCCAAATCACACCACATATACCATTCCATTCAATATACCATGTACCATACATTTTTAAATCCATAGGTATGTGACCCTGATCAATGATATATTGTTCATCTAATGTAATGTTTTCTCTATACACATCATGATGGCCAATCATTTTAGTATAATTATAATGACCTAGACAGGTTTACCATCAATCCTGACACCTGACTGATCTAGTGACAGACCTGAAGGGTGTTCTTGATCCCCGTAGGACGGTGACAAGACCCCTACCATCGAACACAAAACAATTGAGAATGATTTTTCTCAACCTGAAAAAAACATGGGGAATCTATATACATGAATAAAAAACATAAGAATACTAATGACTATATTCTATGATTATAAAAAGATAGCTGAAACAAAACAACTACTTAAGTAGAAAAATCTCCAAGAGACAAGTAAAAGTAAAATGGACTAGAACCAAATAGATACTGCAAATAAAGGCAGGGACGAACTCCCTCCCTCTCACTACCATCTACCAAACATAGATGACACAAATGTAGGTATATCAATTTCGAAGAACAATTTCCATATTATCTATTATACGAATAAACATGCATATCAAGGATATAAAATTATAAATCTATGAAACAGGAAAAAAATTATATCAACACAAGCATCACATCACTGAGGAATACAACAATTCATGCATTCGAATACTCGTACGCATTAATCTATGAAACAGTAAACAACGGTACATGAAGACAATGGTCAACACTACAAGACTAGGGACACATTCCATAAAGTGAAACACCAACATCACTTACATTTCTACATCCAATAATCTACACCATAGGACAAGAAGAACACCCCATAATGTGAACCCCCATAAAGGATAATGATGTCTATCTAAACCTTCCACCTAGAACTAAAGGTAATCCTTATTATCATTTTCAAAATCATTTCAATTTTTCATAAACCATTTCAAATAATTTTCAATGGTTTGAAAATACCCATAATTATTTCCATTTTTAAAAAACAAAGAAAACCCAATTTCATTCAAAATATCTTTCCAACACACACAAAAAATCATGATAACTTCATACCAATATATTTATAAACAAATTCATAAAAATGAAACAATACAATATTTCAAACATAGGCTAGAGATGAAACCACTACCTCAAACATTAGTCCACACACTCCTGTAATGGGATCCACCAACAAATGAACCCCAATGACATCTATGAAATCCTTATAATTCAATAAACAATTTATAGGAATCATTTATTTGAGAAAGAGGGTTTTTGGAGGAGAATAAATAGCACATTCCTTGACAATGATTGCCTGTCATACCTTGAACAACAAAGGAATGACATTTGTAACAAGACCTCTAAATATATCATAGATGAAGGAAATAAGGAACACAATCATAGACCAGTGGATCTAATAGCACAACAAAATGTTGCTACTGAGATCACATACACCGAAGAAGCATAAATATCACCTAACCAGAGTGACACACAATAACAACAATGAAGATCAAATGCAGAGAGAATCAATATATAAGGAATGGTGTCTCTATAAATTTGGTGAGAAGTGTTTCAGTTTGAGAGAAAATGAAAACGGTTGATTGAATGGGATCCAAAAACTAGAGCGGCACCATAAAACACCCATGTTTGGGGAATTACACGACATATAATTCTTTACACACTATAAAATCCTTGTTGTTTATGTATTCTAAGAAATCCACTATATCGAACATAAATTTTTTTATTTAAAACATTCAAAACATGTAATACTTATTCAAGACGTGTAAAACTTCACAGCATGAATCCTTTTTCAAGTTTTACTCAGCATCACTTACACATTGTGTAACCAAGTTACAAGTCTTGAAATCCTCCTGGATATAATAGAAAAATTTGGATAAATCTATGAGTCCAAAAAATATGTGACTAGAAATTTTATGTATCCTCTCAGTTCCTTCTCAGTCCTCTAAATGAAACATAAAAAAGGATAACAATGACGAGGTCTAGGAAAAACCAGATAGATCGGTAATGTGATGTTACGAACTCACCACCAAAAATACTTTCTATCCCTAGAAATCCATATGGAAGATGTAATCCCTAAAATAATGAGGACACTTCTCCATCATCATTGACTAGCATTCCCAAGTATCATGAGAATATGATCCTTATTTCTAATGAATTTTTACCAATAGAATCAACTTCTAACACAAGGCTTTCACTTGAGAATCAACGTTCAAAAATGGTTTCTCCTGAATAAAAATAGATGGCTCCAACTAAATTTCTTCAAAACATATAACAAGAGTGGGATCAGGTTGATACTTCCTATCAGAGATATTTGGGAATCATCATGAATACCCATAAAATGAATAGAAAATTCTAATCAATAAGCAACCTATATGAGCCGCTCAGTTCTCTCAAATGATCCAAAATATCTAGAGAAAACTGTCACTATTTCCTATGTATATAGTGACCCAACAGAGTGAAAACATTCATTAAAATTTAATAACTAATATAAAAATCTACAGGAAGATGCATTCAATCCACATACGATTTCTATCAACTATGGGATGTAACTAGATGTTGATGTATATCATGAATCATTGTCTTTGTCTCCTGAAAAAAATGGTCCATACAATGCTACTACACACACCTCAGTCCAGAAAAAAAGATGATCTAAATGAGAGACCATATAATTCTTCAAAGGGATCCATTCTTATCGATGAATGATAAATGATGTTGTAAACAAAATCAACCAGACATAGATAGATATCCCATTTTCCACTGATGTCTAGAACATTGGTACAAATCATATATTCTAGTGTCTGAATTACTCTCTCTATATGGCCATATTTCTGTAGATGGTATGATTTTCACAACCTGGCCTCAGTTCCCATTGCTTCTAGTAAAATCTTCTATAACATCAATATAAACCCAGGATCCTTATCCAAACTAATGGCATAACGACTCCCATATATCCTTACAGTATACTATAAATAGAGACTACCCAAATATTCAACCTTAGTGGTATCCCTGATCAGAATAAAATGAGTATATTTATTCAAAAAATCAATGACCATACACAAATAATTCTTCCCTTAGAGAGTCCTTGGTAATCCAATAATAAAATCTGTGGATACCTCATTCCATTTCTATATCAAAACTGAAAGGGGATGAAGTAATCCATAGTGTTTCAAGTGATCTACCTTTATCTATTAGCGGGTTTAATAGAGGGACACATAATCTACAATGTCACAATTTATACCCGACCATAAGAATCATCATCTCATGACATAATACATATTAGTAGTGCATGGTTTAAGGATCCTTGAAGTGAAATGAATATTAAACAAGACTAAACATCTCACTGATGCTGGGTCGACGACCCAATCCCAAAGGTGAATCATACCATCTGAAGAAATTGACCAACCAGAAATGGTCTCCTCACCATAAAGGCTTTCTTGAACTGTACTAAATTCATAATTATTTTTCAAAATAGAATCTAGAAGAGATGCTGATAACTAAAACCTAGTAATAACTATACCCAAAACATCATTCTAAGAATCTAGGTGCAACAAAGTGAAAATACCCATTTGGTTCCATTCTTTTTTTATTACAGAATATCCTATGATGGAACTTTCCTTCTAAGAGAGTAAGAACCGATGTTTCCCATCCCTAGGGGTGTTGGTGATATCAAGGTAAAATTATTGAAGTAATTTTATACATCATCTTTTTCAGTGATTTAATTCATTATGAGAAAACAAATAACTAAAACTCTAATGATCAGAGAAGACTATAAACCATTACCCAAAAAAATAGTTCCACCAACATTTAAGAGCAAGAATAACATCAGCGAGCTCTAAATCATGAGTGGGGAAATTCAACTCTTCTATATGAAGCTGATGAGATCCATAAGATACCAAATGTACATCCTTTATAATAACACATCCCGAACTTACACCAGAAGCATCACAAAATTCCACATACCCCTTAACATGATTAACTAAGGTCAAAATAGGAGCTGATGTTAGAAGTTATTTGATTTCACCGAAAAGACTAAAAAATTTCCTCCTAATTGAAATCAACTTAATTCCTATTAATTGTAGTCCAACATCACACAAAATTAGATAAATCCTTAACAAATATTCGATGGTATCCAACAAGTTCAATGAAGCTTCATATCTCAAAAAAATTACTTGGTTCCTTCCATCAAGAAACAACTGTCACCTTCTCAAGATCAATAGACAATCCATGTTCAGAAATCTTGTTCCCAATTAACTTCAATTATTGTATCCATAAACTACATTTCAAAATATTTGAATAAAAAGAGTTAATTATTAGAATTTCTAAAACTAGACTCTAATGGTGCTCGTGGTGATGCTCAAATTTCAAATAAACCAGAATATCGTCCACAAACACTACCAGAAAAGCCTGATGATATTGATGTAATATATGATTCCTCAAATCCATAAAAAACTACATGAGTGTTAGTCAAACCAAAAGACACTACAAGGTGGAAATATATGATTTTGAACACTCTCTTTCTTATATTAGAATATCTAACTCAGAGCTGATGATAAAATGACTAAAGATCAATCATTCAGAACCACATCCCCTCTTTAACTAATAAACCAAATCATCCAAGTGGAAGAAATGTTATTTTATCTTATCCGTTACCTGATTCATCTTCCGATAGTCCACATACAACTGAAGTGAACCATATACATTATTGGAAAAGAGCACAGGGGAATCCAAAGGATAACTTCTATCATAAATGAAAACTTTCTCCAACATTCCATCTAATTGAATTTTGAGCTCTTTAAACTATGTAGGTATAATATGAAAATAATGTATCAATATTGGATGAATACCTAGAACTAGGTCAATAGAAAACTTCAAATCTCTCTCTAGAGGAAGACCAGATAAGTATTCTGAAAAAATGGAAGAAACCTCTCTAACAAAAATAGGACGATAAAAAATATATGAAATTTCATTGGGATTAAATGAAACAACATGAAAAAATCTTCTAATATCCAGGATGGATGGCCTTGCACGACCTGATCTCAAATCCCACTCCCCCTAAAACATCTGCTAGTTCCCATTGGCATCGAGAATTGAAACACACTAATGCTAAAAATCAACCTCATATTGATGTCAAACAAGATGATACATGCAGATAATGATGTCCAACATATCAAAATAATGAATTTGAAAATCCAAGACTAAATCTGTATCAACAATTGTGAACACACACATACTCTGAAACCCCGACTGTCTACTCTTTCATATAGGTTTCATTAACTCCACTGTAAATGTCATAAATTATGTTGGATGTTTATCTATATCAATAAAACATGCTGAAAAAAGGTTTAGAAGTAATCTATATAAAATAATGAAATATCTATTGAAGATGAAATAATGATACTACCTCTCATTATCATCATACAAACATCAACTTTCACAGGACACTCATCTACATGTTGAGTGTGCTTCACTCCTGAGGCCTGTGGCTGGTTCCCTATAGTCCATGTTGCTTCTGACATCACTACAGTAGCTGTTGGACCTGAAAAACCGTAACGATAATGATGCATAGTCCAATCCTGATAGAAACATTGAAAATGACCACCACATCCATATTTGTTACACATATTTGTGGGAATAGGAAAAAATGTTTTGGTGTTTCCGACCTTGGTTCATTGATAGTAAGATAGACACACAATGCTAGCCCCAATATTTTGTGCGGAGGAGGCTCACTACTGATAAATACTACCCCCACTTTTATGATTATTTAGACACTTCCACTTCTTCCCATGAACTCCACTAAAGTTTCTACTATATGGAAGATAAGGGTTTATAAAACCATCCTTTACATCCATATGCATATATTCTGACATAGCTTTGTCTACTATCCCTGTATTAGTAGATAGTTTCAACATAAACACCTATGATATGATATCATGCCGTAAAACCTGTAGGTACTTGTGAGAATAAAACTGGTCATTATTAATAACAACCATAGCATAATAGACTAGCTTAGAAACTGGTTGGTGTATTCCATCATTGAAAACTCACCCGGTTGTAAAGACAAGAAATCCATATACTTCTCCAGCATAAGTGACTCTAGAAATTTTTTGTAGAAGAACATTTTATTGAAACTATTCAAATACAAGTCCACATGTCTATATTCATGGATCATAAAATCTCAACATTTCTTTCTAAAACCCTCAAGGCTGAACACTGAAACAATCACATAAATATTTTCATGTGTCTCCTAGAAGTCGATGATTTGATCTATCATATCAAGGTAGTCATATGCCTCTTTAGGTTAAATCATTCCTTTAAAGGATGGAAACTTCCCATGCATGAATTCCAGTTATCGATCACTCACTCCTCCTGCTCCTGGATATACCTTAAAAACTGGGTTTCAAACTCATAAGACATCCATATCGACAACACGGTCTATTTGTACGATAATCTAGATGATCTTCTAATCTATATGTGGATTATGTTGTGGAGAATCAGATATAGCTTCATGTGGAACTTGTATAATATTTCACATATGCATAATACCGCATACCAAAACATAAGAATGATTATACAAAAAAAAACAGTTCAATCTAGAAAACCTATAAGCATAATTTATGATTTAAAACCCATCCCAACACTAGAGACATGTATCCCAACTTCTCAATGAAACATGAGTCTTGTTATAATAATATATATCAAATAACCCATCGTAACATACCTCTCAAGTAATTAAAATACTATCTCTAGTCTAACAGATGTCCCAAGACAAAGACTATTAATGATAGATCGCCTCTAATACCAAATTGTTACGAACCGACCTATGTTATCCTCCATCCTGGAACTTGAATGATTCTATCACAAACCTAAATGGCGTTCTAGGTCCCCAATGGATGGTGAAAAGCACCAAGGAATCGAAAAATAATAAACCGGGAGTACATTCACCCATCCTGAAAAAATAGAAGTAATATAAATACATGAATCAAGAACGAAACAATGGAAGAATGGTGAGTAAATTCTATAATTGTAAAAAGGATGTGGAAACAAAACAACTACAGAAGTAGCCAAAACTCCAAGAGACACGTCCAACTTTAAAGTAATAGAATCCAACTTCTACTCCAAATGATGGTATGTAATAACTCACACCTTTTCACTACCATCTAACTGACCTAGAGAACAAAAAACCTCATATCCTCATTGTGCAGCCTTGACTTTCCAAGAATTCGATGCCATACAATGGTCTATGAACAACTAAATAGGTGAACCTAGTATAACCTAATAATATCAATAGGAATGATGTTAAAAAATTCAATTTTTATCACAGTTCCAAACATATATAAGTATATCAATTTCAATGAAAATTTTCCATATTATCCATCACAAGAATTAACATGCATATCAATTATAAAAGAGTAAAAAAACATGCAATATGAAAATAGTAGTAGAAGCAGAAGCATCACATTAACATGGAATACAATAGGTCCGATAGTAGACTAGTTGTACCCATTAATCAATGAAATAGTAGAATATAGTACCTGAATCCCATGCTATAAAATCATGGACCATGGATACACCCTATAAAGTTAAACCCCAGTTTCACATATGTTCCTTGAGTCAATAATATACACTCTAGTACAATAGAAAAACCCATAAAGTGAACTTCTATAATGGATGATGGCCTAATGTTAAACCTTCCACATGGTACCCAAGGTATCCCATGTTCTCATTTTCATAATCATTTTATTGTTTTGAAAACCATTTCAAAACCATTTTAGAAAAATATATTCAATGCTTTAAAAATACCACGTTTTCATTCCATTTTTCAAAAATAAATGAAACCCACTTTCATTCAAAATCTAGTTCAGACGCACATAAATAATAATTCCAATTTCAAACAAATTTATTTGAAAACCCATTCACAAGAATGGGACAATACATTTTATCAATCATAAGTTAGATACGGAACCACATAACTCAAAACATGGGTTACACATAACCACAATGGGATCCACCTAGAAGGAATACCCAACGACATCTAGGAAGGCCCTATAATCAGTTACATATGTCATAATATTGATTCAACTAAGAAAAAGGGATAGTTGAGGAGAGTAAATATCACATAATTCCACATCAAATGACCACCACATCATGACCAATAATTGAATGGCCTCTAGAATGAGATCACACCAATCATCTTAGAATAAGACAAGAATAAACAAAAACTTAGACCAACAGATTCGATAATGCAACCAAAGGGATCTACCCTGATTAAAGATAAGCAATAAGGGGGAAGATTACTTACGCATAGAGATGCACTACTTCCACAATGGATATCTAATTCCTAGTGGATTGGTTAGATAGAAATTGTGTCTCAAAAAATAACTTGATAGGAATTTCAAGATGAGATAAAAATGAAAATGGATGAGGGAATGGGCACAAAAAACCCATGTGGTTCATTAAAACATCCCTTGTCGTAGAATTACACAATCTGCAATTCTAATAAATGTCACAAAATCCACAATGTTTAAGTATACTAAGAAATACATCACTTCATATTTAAAATCCATTATTTTAATCATTCAAGACAAATAACTCATCATCAAGACATTTAACCCTTCACAGCATGAAGACTCTCATAACGTGTACTCAATTATACTAACACTTCGTGTAACCTAGATACACGGTGTAAAATCCAATTGAATTATACAAGTAATGCCGCTTAAATCTAAGAGTCCTATAAATCTCTTACATCCCCATTATAGGTATACTCTCAGTTCCTTCGTATCCCCCTTGAGACAATGTGAAAAAGGATAACCATGAAGAGGATCACAAAATACCTGATAGATAGGTAATGGGATGTTAAAATAATACACCTAGGTCTCCCAAATATATATATAAGAATCATATAATTCTACTATGGGAGTTTTCAAATCCATAGAATAAGCCCATACGTATCATGGACATGGGGAATGCGATTAGAAATCTCTATCATAGTATAAAAAATCAACCCTGAATATATATCCATAGAATCCCCATAAATAGTATCACTAATCTCCCCTATGAGTGTTTTCTCAGCCATGTATTACAAACCCCCATAATGGGGTTTTTCTCCACCAAGGGAATAATCCCACTAGTCATATAGAGATCCTCTTAGAGAGATATTTGTATTAAAAAATAAAAAAAATCATGTATATCAATCTTTATATTAAAAACACTTCTCCCAAGGGATTTTTCCAAAAAAAATACATAAAAGAAAATATTATGGGAAATTAATAAGACATAAATAAATAAAACCCTCCAGGATGTTTTCTAAATTGTAAATAAATGATCTCCCCTATGGGAATAATCCAAGGAACATCATAAAACAATGAAAGAACAATGGATGGACAAATACCTAAACCAATTATCACAATCCATACATAATCCTATTTCACCTATGGTTAATCCACCATAGATAAACACATATCAAGGATCCCCAAAAGGACTAATGGGGCAATCCATCTCAATTTAACATGTAAAATCCTCTTAAAGGCATCCAAATATTCTTATTAATGGATTAATGAGTCATTGCCATTTCGATTTAACTAAGGAATACACCTCAATCTGGTTTGAGCATCAAGGGATTCCATTTTAGTCACGGGTACCACCATCAATGAAAGAGTCCCACAAGATTGTACACATAGGCCAACAATTCCGTAGTAATTTCCCTAGTCATTGAAGGCCTAACCATAAGACATTTAATTTATTTTAAATTAAAACACGCAGTTAATCATTTAAAATGGACCAACACCTTCATTGAAATTGATATATAGCACATTCTTTATTCTAACATGCATTAAACCATTGGAAAGTACCAATGAACACCTACCTTCAATTCCACAATTTACACTAAAACACATCTCAATAACTAGATACCCAAACTCATCCATGAAATTCTATCCATTCAAAGATTTTAACTCACACATAACACAAAAATTAGTTAATTATAACATATATAATTTATTTACCAATGTAATTCTAATATGAATATTCATAGAGAGACTCACTAGTGAGCTCATCACACTAGAACTACATAATTTCACATCCAAGTGATCCTCAATGGATTCTCAACACCAAATCAGTCTAAATACCTACCCATATAAAAAAAAGTAAATTTAATTAGTTTACTTAAAACCCTAATAAAATTAAAATGGATGACATATCTTCATCAAAATAGAAAATAGAGTCAAATGTATGACTTCTTGGAATACCCTCTAGCTAGTCTGTAAAAAATACTCAACATACCATGGAGATTTTACCATGACCTAGTAAACATTATATCAAACAGTAATAGTATTAAACCAATATCAACAGAAAATGAAGGAGGATAATTGATGAGGTAAATAGATGAGTAGACCCACCCAAAACCAAAAGAACTCACTCCTAGAATAACTGAAATAAAAGGAGTAATGATGGAGGGATAAGGGTATCTATCGGATGGGGTGTGTAAATATTAATAATAAGTAAAAGGGGGGTTCACAATAAATATATAATGTGTAAAAACCATTAAAAGTAAAATTTTAAGGATCTATAAATTTTTCCTTGAAATTTTCTAAACCATGCACCAACCATATAGTTGGAATAATCAAATATAATCCCACTCACATGGTTGGTCTATAAATTTTATAAAACCAAGAACCAACCATGGAAATTGTCCCATTTTATGTGCAATATTCCAATGATTTGAATGTAACAATGAACACACTAGGAACAATTCCCCCATCCCAACCAAAGAAACATTGTTCATAATAGGATCTTTATAGTTTCCATGGTAGCATGTTATAGACACGATGAATGAGCATGATCTATATAAATTGAATTTAAAACCTCTTCATAGGTATGGTTCCACACAATTTATCTTAAATCATAGACACCAAACCATATACTATTGTTCATAAACATCCAAATGACCAGATTTTAAATCTGTGGATCCCAAGACTCACCTAGTCACATGATGTAATATCCAAGCCCTAAACCATGTCTAAATAAATCACATAAAGTCATCTCAACTCTCAATATCATATTCTATAACCTAGATCAAAATATAGCCAACCCACACACACAAAAAAATTCCTTCTAAAATATTCTATCTGTATGGACATGTGATCTTACAATATCAGCACCATAAAACCTCTCATGAATATGAATTCCTAGTTACAATACATTGGTATATAATGAAATATATAACTCACTGATTTATTATCAAACATACATGTTTTATCTCTGATCAAAAAACACACTCTTATAGAAAAAAATTAAACCCATGGTTCATTATCCACTAATACTGGGTTGAAAATTACAATTCACCACTTAGAAACTGAGATGACACATAACTTTTCCCATCCACCCTAAGATTAAATGATTTCATGGTTGAATATATCATTTGTTCTATGGCGGTCCCTACCATAGTTATTTTCTCACAAACGCTATTTCAAAAAAAAGTACCTCCCCACGATCATAATTTTTCCCCAAACAAGACATTGTGCTCTAACATACTATAAGCAGTTATGTGATGCATATCCTATAAATCATGAATCATATTATTTTATCTTGACACCAAGCCCGAGACTTAGAATATATTTATTTTCAAATACGATTTTATACTGAGAATCCTGTAATGGATTTAGATGAATTCATCTCCATATAGTCACCAGCATCAAGAATCCAAAATGATAATCAAACAACTGCTCCCATGCCCACATGACACATCAAAATCAAGGGAAATTACACACCCATAATAAGAATATTATTATAATCATGTCACCATATAAATTATCTCAATCCCCATGACTGATATCCTACCCATCATTGAACATAATGGCCAAATATGGATAAACACCATTATTCCTATGTTCCATCACAAAACCAAATTCCTTATCTTTTTTCAGATCATAGAAACACATCTTCATCCTACTCTAAAATTAAAACCATATAATAAGTCACCATCCCCATCTATACACATGTGCACTCCCAACAACATGTATTTACTTATAGTACATATCATGTACAACCTCATCAAGTTCCATTCATAATATTATACATGACTGACCTCAGAATACTTTCTCATTTCATATGACCCATTGTGTTACAATGTCAACATGAATTTCATCAAATATAGTAGTTCGTATCTCTAAAATTTAGGTTTAATGGTTTAAACTCAACAGAATTGTGCATCTATAACAAGATAAAACTAGATATTCTTCCAAAGTTAATTGTTATACACTCCCATACAACCTTCCCTATTCATTTAACTCATTCCTCTAATAGTCATACATCAGCAAAAATATGGTCAATCACCTACCTAATGACAATTACCCTCTCACATGTCAGTCTTATCCTTCTCAATTACCCTTGAATCTCCTCTAAAAAACTAATCATTAACCCATTCATAGTTATACCACATGACCACCCGCCGACATATAAATAGTTCCACAAATATAAACATCCACTCCAGCTAATTGGATAAAGGAATACCAAAACTAATAGGTCTATACACTTGATTAGTCCTCCCCTAAAAAAACCGGCATTGAAAATTATATCATAGGTACTCAAGGTGTTTACAACCATGAAAGGTGAAGGCATAACAATGAAAACCCCATAATCATGAAAAAACCTCCATTGTATCAATATATACCTAAATCATCAAGTCACGCTTCTTTAAATATTGAAATCAACATTCAAGGATTACCTCATGCTCAGTCATCCATTGTATGAAAAATAATCACAAAATCATCAAAACATTGGGTCACATCCCAATGTATATGGGTCTCCCACCTAGCCCAAAAGTCATGTATCTCATAAATCGTAAACCATGATATCAATTGTGCTCCATCATTAAATAAACCCTGGAATACAATGTTCCAAAACACATGTTAGAGGGTCTAATACAACATAAAACAATATAACATTCTAATAACATCAGCCACGAGGAATCGATTCCCACAAAGAATCCGCTTATAGAACATCTCCCATGAGATTCATAGACACACATGTCACCTTTTCTATAATAAACAACATCATCTGAGATAGTCTGTATCAAGGGAAATCCTATCCACAGGATCAGTAAATAATAATTCCATGAAATAATATAAGATAAATATTATATAGTTTTTTATTAGTGGTTTATGTAATAACACAAGAATAATTACCACACACTAGGGGCATCTCACTAAGAGGTAGTGTGCCTTTATCGACCCACTAGGGTCAACCCATGTCATAGACAATAATGGATAGTTTCATCTTCATCATGAATCCCTCACTGTAGATCCACATATCCTACCATATGATGTAAATATAAGAATTTATATCTAGTTGAGTGGAATTCCATCATGAATTTATTTAGGAAATAGTACATATGAGTTATTTTGACACTTTAAATAGATAAACATCAATTTTTAGTAATAGAAATCAAACTAATTGACCACTACATTCAATGTTAATCATAAAATCCTGGTTATGATGCATGATAAAACTATTGATCCTATGGGAAAAAATATAAAACAAACATATGCAAAGACTCATAAGTAATAACATCATGTGTGTCACACGAGGTGAAATTATTCAACCACAACCCAAAAAATCCAAAACCTAAATCCAAAACCTCTAATAACCTCAAATTAATACTAGAATGTGTGTTTAGGATTCCCCATATTGATATATATATCAATATTTGAAACATTACTATTTATTAGTTCATTCTTTATACCATTTTTATAAAAAAAGAAAAATAGCTCTGATAGAACTATCTAATTTCCAACCACCCTGATCTATTAATTGATGGACGGACTGGAGGTCTCTACAATGGATCAAGAAATCCTAACCATATACCATAGGCTTCGACTAGAATTATGGGTATGAGATGTTATTATGAGGATTATATACCACATATAAACGAGTGTTAAATAATAAATGATATAACCATATATAACAAACAACCCAGGTCATTAGAGAGCATATATAAATAAATAATCCATCAGTAATAATAAGAATGTGGGACATTCATGTAACTATATAGACTTGTTTTACCAATAGGATGATAATGTATACACATTGAAAATAAAAGAATAAATAATGTTAAAAAGTATTGTAGGGTACAGTAAATTCCACAAGCCTCATGTCACCAGAAACTCCAACTCCCAACAATGAAATCCCACTAGATCAGGCAATACATTCCCCTAACTCAACTTGTGTCAGCAAAATGTTCAATTATTTTTAAGTACCAAAGTTCCATAGCTTCTTGAGTAGTGTGTGACTAAAAATATAATATGAGAAACACCCATGTGGTCATGTAATATATCTTCAATGAAGTTTTATGTTCATAATCAATTATCAGAATGAAAAATTATACTACTAATAAAAAATAAAAAATATAACAATAACAGCTCATTTGTGTCGATGTATAATGTCTCTGAGAATGTTGTGTGCCTCATACCAACCCATATACCATGTAACATACCATTTTAAATCCTCAGTTTCATGAACATGATCAACCAAAAATACTTCAGCAAGTGTCAAGGAGTCTCTTATCTCATTGTGATGGTCATGCATCTCCGTATGAAAGACTAGGGTCTCCATAGTATACAAAAAAATAACCATCATTATGAGAGTCTTCATAGTTTAGAAATAAGATTATATCTATCACATACCTATGTAACTTTCTTCTAAAGCATCACCACTGTATACTAGATCACCCTCGTCTCTATATCCATGATATCCCCAGTGATATTAACATAGACATTTCTTATGGGTGGTTTCTATGTTAAGTATCGTAGATAACAAGTATACGAGTCTTCTCATCCCAGGTAATAAACCCATAACTATCAAAGACATATCCAATTATATAATTCATAATCAGGTGTAACACATAATAAAACACTACCTAAGGGTCTTTTCGATACGAAAAATGACCTACCCTATAGAGTTTTTCTAAACCATTTATAATTGAAAACCCCTATGAGAATTTTCAAAATCCTAAATAATGACTTCCCCTATACGATTCTCCAAAATTATGAATAAAACACCTCCCCTATAGGATTATAATAATTATAATTATAAAATAATTAAAGAACATTGTTGTTCAGAATTTTTAAATCCATCATATAAATCCATGAACAATACTATGCTTCATATGGTCTATCTTATTTGGATAAATACATCTCAAGGGTCCTCACAACTCCTGTTAAGGCCATCCCTCCCATGTCAACACTCTCCCTAATATTAATGGAATCCATATATTCCTATTCAAGGCCCACCAACTAATAACCACATAATTTAACTTATGAACACCCTTCATAGGGTCTAACCATTAATGGAACCCATTTGAGTCAAGGGATTAACCATCAATGGATGAGTCCAACATTACAGTACATATAGGACAATGTGGACTTTTCACTTCTACAAATCATTTAAGTTACAAGACATAAATTTAATATTTAACTTATATTACACAATTAAATTAGTAAAATAAAACTATACAATTCCATCAGTGGAATGTATTCATGACACATGAATAAAAAACATGCCTTAAACTATTAGTGAGTACTATAGAAAATCTATATTGAATGAATCATTTTTCATAACAACACATCCGTATAAATTTATACCTAACTTTGTACTAGATCATACAACCATCCCAAGATCCTAAATTAGGCCCAACACCAAAATTATTTAATGAAAACATTTAGAATTTATTTATTAATTTAATTCAAATAGGCATATTCAATAAAATACTAACTAGAGATCATGTCACACTAGAACCAGAACCTATAACCTACAACTAATCTATAGAGGATTCTTAACACTAAGCCTAGAAAATGTTCTATGCCAAAAAAAATTCTTAAATTAATATAATTAATTAAAGGGAAAATCAAATAAAATTTTAAACAGTGATATATTTCCATCAAAATGAAAACATATACGATACAATCTAAATAATAGAACATCCACTAGTAACATTGCACAATGCCCCCATCATAATCGGATGATTTAACAATAATATAGTGAAATCAACATCAAAATATAATAGTAGTAAACTATAATCAAGAAAAAAATAATGGAGGAGAATGGAGGAGGGAAAAATAATAGTAGACTCACCCAGAACCTAAAAAAACACATGGAATTAACCAAATCAGGAGACGAAATAAGGAGTGAATATTTTCTGTGTTGGGTAGGTAGTGCAAACAATATGGTGTGGGAAAAGGGGTCTCACCCTTAAAATTTCAAAGGGTATAAATAATAAAAAGAATATATTTAAATCATTTTAGAGTTGTGTTATATGATTTTACAAATAAGAAACATATCACATGATATGTATTATTAATGTGAATCCCCCTCACACGCCTGGTCCAAATGGTTTACCAAAATATTATTAAACTTTTTCAACTAGAATTTTCACCATTTTCAACATTTCCCGTGATTTTTAAATTACCATGTACAAGATATGTGCCATGGCCCCATGCCAACCCAAGCCACATGGTTCACCTTGGAATTTACATGCTTCCATCCAATCTATGCAATAAACAAGCCAACTGACCATAAAATATTTATATTGATGTGAAAATAGCTCATTATTAGGGGTGTTTATGGTTTTATCTAAACTGAGGACAAAAACTGTGCACCATGGGGAATAATTCTTTAAATCTCACGAAATATAATTCCAAGATCCTGAGACTCACCCAAGTAACCAAGGTACTTCCCAGTCCACAAATCATATAAATAAATATAAATATAAGATTTCCCACCTCTCTAAATTCCATGATGATCCCCATTTCAAAATTAATCTTTCCCACTTACTCAAAGATTCACATTACTTTTGATAATTTCATCTCATATAAACATAAGAACATATATGTGTTTCTTGATTTCATTCAGGTTTGATAAATGTTTAAATTTCTTTTGAATGTTACATGGAAATTGTGATGAGGATATTGGGGAGGTTGAAATAATTTTCTTTGGTGATTAATAAGTGATAATGATTTTTTATCCTTCAATTATATATTTACTATATTGTAATTATTTCATTTTTTTCACATAATCATTATCCTTTGATTTTGATGGTTAATACTTCCATTATGAATTTCCCATTAATGCGATTAAAATTCCCATAGTATACATTGCTAGATTTTATTCCATATGACTAATAAAATTTGTAATTTTGTTACCAAAATATAAGAATATATTACTTATGACATAATGATTTTTCTTCTCATAACATTAATGTGATGATATCCTTTAAAAATTCATCACATTCATAATCTATAGTACTTATTCACTAAAATATGATAATAGAGGTTCTGTGAGGATAGATACATCTATCTAACAACTCATACATGATATTTAACAAAAAAGTGTCATAGGCATACTATACATTTAGACTTCCTCTATTTAAGCTCACACATGGTGATCTCCAAGAAGTGAGGTTATAAGGAAAACACAAATATGATCTCTACATTTTTTATGTATCATTTTATATTCATATCAATAGGATCATGTATTGGATCTTATACTTGAAATAATTATTAATGTATATCATGAATCGTATACGTGGATAGATTAATGAAAACCGTGAAAGTGCATGCTCATGGAAAAGTAGTTTTCAACATGTGTGTCGTCATTGATAATGAATTAATATAATATTCTAAAATTGAATTGTCAATACCATTAAAATGATATAAAATATATTTATCCCTTTAATTAAAATAAATAAATATGTGAAAATTCAAGAATATGTATGTTTATATATGAACATGGTGTTGAAATTTGGTGAAAATAAATTATATATGTAGAGTAATGACACATTTTTGTATCATAGTTTTTTGATATTTCTGTTGATAAATGGATTTTTATTATAAAATAACATTCATAGTAAGGTTGTTGCAGATGCTACGTCAACTTCTTTGTTTATACAGTCCTTGATGTGTTGCATGAAACTAGTCATGAAATTTAGTTTATTTCACCTATTTCTATTGGGAATATGGTATATTGGGTGATACATAAATTGTATGTTATATTTTATATCTTATTTAATTATTGACACTGAAATAAGTAAATATTTTTATTATACACCATTTTAGTGAATAGATTAGGATAAATATTTAGTTATGTTCTGTGACTATTTTTATTACATATTTATTAGCATGTTTGATGAATATTATATTTTATGGGGGAACATTGATTGAGTGTAATGATTAAATATAAATAATATGTTTTATTTAATTCCATTTAAATAAATATTAATTTATGATTTTATGAAATGATATTATAATAAACACATGTCATAGGATAAAAGTATAAAAATAATAATAACATTTTTAGGATTACTGGTTTTGATACAATAGACACATATCATTTAGAATTCTCACAAGAAGTAGAAAGAATTCAACCCTTCTTCACTCTTATGAATCTAATGAGGGAATAATGAATCATTATTCTAATCCACAATGTATGATGAAAATAATTTTTTAATCTTCACTAACAATTAAATACTGAAGAATATTTTTCAAATATTCATAGATAACATACATTTATAAGAATCCACACTTTTTTTCTATAGTGATAGAACAACAAAATAAGAGCAAGAACTGAAGTTTTATCAAAGATATTATTGAAATGAGGTTATTATTAATATAAATTAATTTTCAATTAATTTTTTTATTCATCTATAAGTCTCTAGGTAGAATGTTTCTGGTTTTTTGGAATTTTTTTTAATTTTTAATAATGAGAAAATATATCATCACCCTAAGGCTTATTTTGTGTCCTAAAACATTCATATGTGTGCTACCCTTTATCACTTTTTCTATAATAGGATGATCAAGAATGAACCATAGGTAAATTATATGGTAGTTAAGATATGCTAGTCAATTATTTATGTTAGGATGATATATATATTTTTATAAAATTATAAGAATATAAAAAATCATAACCATAAATACTAAAATTAATATAAAAAACGTATTATAGCCAATAAAATGTAAAAACATATAATAATATTCATTATATTTGGTTAAAAAAGACACAAAAATATTTAATAAAGATATCCAATATTTTATTCTTTTTTATGATCACTTATATGATATTAAATAATATAAAAATACAATAATGGAAATAAAAATCCCAAAAATATTGGTAGAGATGAAGGGATATGAAAAATAAAACCCATAAAATTAATAAATAGAACATTTAGTTGTAAACGTTAAAAACTCTAAAATGAAGACTATCTAAGAAAAAATTAAAAATATTGAAACATGTATTTTAAAATATAAAAAGAAATTAAAATATCATATTATCAATCATAAATCTATTTACTTGTCATCTTAGATAAGGTTATAAATTTATAGACACTTATCTTCTAATAATAACCCTTCCCTTCCACAATATTAAAATCCTTAGATAATTAAAATATTATTATAATGTTCATTGAAAACATTATAAGAAATAATAGAATCTCTAAAAACATCCATTAATAATAAATTTGGTCACTTAATATTTTCATCATATAGAGAAGTCCAATGAGGATGTAAAATGTAAAAACCATATTTCTCTTAGAAATATTAAACTATAGAATTTTGTATACATTTTTTTCAATTTTTGTTAATTTATTTTAATATAATAAATTGGGGTATGTATATATAAATATGTGTGTGTGTGTAACACTTATAATAATTTTGATAAATTAAAAATAGAAGTTTTCTTATCAAAATGTAATTCAAATGTTACTTTTAACTATATAGTATATTTACTTTCATTTATTTACAAAGTGTACCAATGAATTTCCATATTCTTGATAACCAAAGATAATTTGACACAAAAGAATGGGGATATCCAGTTTCATGAAAAATTATAATGAATACGTAAAAACTATCATTGTAAATTAATATATAATTTATTTAATTTCAATCTGAAAAAATGACATTAAGGGTTTCAAATAATTGATCAATATTTTTCTACAAATTATTGAACAGTTTTCTTCATTTTCCATCAATCAATAGAAATGAAAATGTCAATAAAATGAATATCAGTTAAATAATTACATACACACGAGATAAGGCCATAATGATACTAAAACACAATTCAATCAAAATAAGTGGTGTGAATAACATTAGTATGTTATTATAAAATTTAAGACTACATGTATACATATATAAGCCTTAAATCATGTAATAAATTTGTTGAAATTAATTTGTTAGATTTGATAATTTCTAGAACGTGAATTATTTCATTTTAAATCACCAATTTGTGTCATATAATGAAAAATATTTATGTTAATGATATACTTTAAGTTTCAAACATTACAATTAAAAATTTAAAAACATTAATTTTGAGACACTTATTGTATCAAGTACAAAACTGAAATGTTGTTTAGAAACCCAAATTGATGGGTTCAAATGCACATGAAATTCTCATTCTCAGATGATTTTTTATATCAAATTATGATTTAATTAATCAAATATGGCTTATCTAATGTTTTTTTAACATCAAAAAGTTATCAAGTATAACAATTAAGGAACAAGGATTAATTTTTATTGGTGATAAAATGTCAATTTTTAATTTTTCAATCATATACCTATCATTACAAACTTGATTCAGTATGACGATACTAGATTAATCTACAAGACCACGTGAAATTAAATTTACATATGGAAATGAAATAAAAATAGAACCTTGGATGCATCACCTAGAATATATAATCATTGATTCGTTTGTTATTTTACAACATTATTACAAAATAGAAGGGGTCACATCATAATGGATTAAATAATTTATTAGTTATGAGAGATGAGATACCAAAATTATTCTCACATTATATATATATATAGATATAATTAAATAAAATTATATAATTTGTATTATATATTTATTATTCTCTTTTGTAAACCATTCATTTAATTCATAGAACCCTTCTTAGTATCTTAAGGAAAGGAAAACATATTAAAGGGAGTGAACAAATTCTCAAAAAAAAAATTAAAATGATGCTATCATAAAATAAATTGAACGTGGATAATATAGATAAAAAAATTAATGAAATATTCCCTATAAATAATAAAAAAAGGGTAACAAATCCATGGATAATATAAGCACATAAATAATCACATGAATAACAATAACTAGTTTCAAAATGATAGAACCCATAATACTGGATATCTTAATCATAACACCAAGGTAATGTGCCAAGACAACATACACAAACTTGTAAGGTGTGTACTAAATTCCAAAACCGGTTTTTATCAGGAGACATATTGATGAATTTAGGGTCTATTATAGTCCCCTCTTGCCTCTTCCATTGTTTGATTAATTCATCTTATAAAATGGATGAAAAAAATTCAATTCATAATAAATATAAAAATTCATATTTAATAATATTATATGTAATTTAAATATTTTACCAAATCAATATATTTCACATTATCATAAACCATAATGAGTAATATCATGGATGGTATCTATAGATTATATCCATATTAAATCATAATATTTACCATATCATTTTGACAGAGATGATAACTATTAAAAATATCAATGGAATATTTTATGATGAAAATACCGTTTTCTCTTAGAAAATAACTTTTTAAAACTAAAAAAATCAATAATATTAGGAGAATTATTTTCTTTGAAACAAACCATGAAACATTTTAAAGGTATATTTAAATCATTGAGTATTCAGGATGATAATAAATTTAATTAAATATAAATACGTTAAAACAAATATCCCTTTCTTATTTTTAGAAGAATGTTCAAAAGTACCCCTTTCAGAAAATGAAAAAAATATACATTTGAAATTTTTTTATAGAAAGAATAACATGGGTAAAAATTAATTTAAACAATCATATGATAATATTTAACAAAATCTTGGTTTTTTAGAAAACAAGGACATTGAATATAAAATGTTATTTTTTTGAAGATGGATATAAAGTATATTTTCCATTAAAATATTTGTTCAGTCTATTGATTACTTATAGAGAGGAGAATGAAATGAATTATTTTAATTTCTATAAACATCTATAGGATAATAAAATATATTTATTTTAAGATAGAAATATGAAATAATTCCATCTTTGGAGAATTCACAAAAAGAATCTTGATAACTAATGTGATTTCAAAATAAACCCATGCCTCAAGTATGAAATTCTTTGTAAGTACATTTAGCCTCATGTATAATTAATTTCAATTTTAAATAATTATATACAAAACCAATATATATACATATAAAATCATATATGATCAACGTATACCGTTTTTATACTATTTTATTAATATTTGTTTATTAAAATTATCATTTCTTATTGTTATCTATTTTCTTTTTCATGTATGTTTCAGTTTGGTAGCTTTTTAACTTGTATATTTTTTATGGTTATATCATCTACAATATTTTAATAATCCAATTAATATAATATATATAAATTATATACATAATATAAATATTAGTTTATAGGAATAGATATAAAAATGAATTACACAGTTTATGAAGATAGTATAACATATGTATGTAGGAACGATGTTTTCACATTTCGATGTATGTAATTAAAAAAAATGTAAATAATAATTCTCTTTTATATAATTTTTATTATATCATATATTTCATATAAGTACATTAAATATGTCCTTGTTTACAATCAATGAAAATGGAAATGAAAAATAAATTTCATTGCTTCGTGGTAGAGTTAGTCTACATGTACACATGAGCGACTTTATCATTTTTAATTGATTAAAATGTATGATGGTAGATATGATATTATAATTTTGGAAGAATATGTTTTTCATAAATACATTTTATATTTATTATTTATATCTTTATAATAATACATGTGAATTGGGGGTGAAAATTATTTACATTGCTACTTGAAGATGGTAAGTCGTATGTACACATGAGCGAAATTTTTCAAATTTAATATAATGGAAAATAGATAGAAAATAGTTGTTACATAATCCTAATAAAATATAAGTAAATTTTTGGTAATGGGTAAATTATTTTCATAAGTTTGAAAAAAATATATCGGAATTATAATAAGAAATAAATTTTAATGAGATGTAAAAGTGATTACATTCTCTTAGATAAACATCCTTTTGATATCTTCTTAATAACAATTGGGAATCACTTTTGAGAGTAACATAACCATTGTAATCATGAAAATGGTGTTTGAGATATATTTTTTTTACGTTTTTTTAGAGACATATAGCTCATGATGTGTGACGAATTCAGATGAGGAGGTCCCCTTTTATGATTTAGGTGAGTGGCACACCTGTGAATTAATTTCATTTAGAAATGGATATAAATTACCTCATATGAAATTGTGATAAGTTTATTGTTTGAATACAACCAAAACCAGATTTTTAATAAAAATGTTTTACATTATCACCCATATCTTTTTTTGACCCCTCACTAACCATTTTTATCATTAACCATGGGAAAGAAAATTTCAATATTAAAGGGTAATAATTTTTTTATAAGATATAAATTGGATAATTAATGAAAAATTAATATAATTTTAGACCATATATAATCATTATTTTCCCATTTCATTATTTGAATCATTTTTAAATAAATTAATATAAATATATTTTTCATAAATTATCATTAGAGTCATTTTTGTCATTATTCATTTAACATGAATTTAATGACATAATGAAAAAATTATATTTTAAATATAATAAATTAAAAATCCCTTAATATTTTATATTCATCTATTAAATTTTTTTGACACTATAAACAAATAGAAATATCACGTTTATATTTTTCAAATCATTTACTTGGTTTTTCTGCTTCTCGCACATGCATTATATTAGCATTGCATAAGCATTTAATGAAATTTCTTTATCACTAAAAATTGTTAATTAAATACCATCTTAAAAAAATTAAAATTCCACATAAACTTTTATATACAAACATTATGTTTTACTCCTTTCACAATATATTATAAATATAAAATAAATAGAGTGACATTTTGGACATTATTCTTTAATTAAATACTATAAATGTAAATATAATCACTAATGGGGAAGTAAACGAAACATTTTAAAATATAGGATGATTATATATGACGTATAGTCATATAATTAAATAAACACAAGTGTTTGAATGAATTTAAAGAATTATTACGTTATTTTACATTATCTTTAATATGTTTTACCCTTATCGAGTTGACGAATATTTATCATGTTTAATATTCGTTATGACTAAACCAAAAAGTGAAATACATAATAAATTTGATGCTTATAATTAAAAATATGGTATCCATTTTTTCAAATTCAATTTCAATAATTAGTATAAATTAATTTTAGTAAAAATTCATTAAGTACATTGTTGAATAGTTTTTAGAGAAATGATTATATAAGAACAGAAATTAACTTATTTAAAAATAATAAAAATTATTGATTAAAATTCAATTTATTATAATATTATAAATTAAATGGATCATTGGTAGCATTAAGTACAAGTCCAAAATATATTGGGTATTTTAAATTACTTCATTTAATGAAAATAAATGATAGTATTGGAAAAATTGATGTTTTTCACTATGGGATAATAATCAATTATTTTAAAAATATATATATATTTCCTGAAGATAATTTTGATATATTTATTTAAAAATGGAATAATTTTATTAAAATATTGTTTATAAAATGTGATAATTTTTGTTTTATTCAAAATTATGAATGAAATTATTTGTATTGTGTTATTTCTTCTATAGAAGGAAAAGATTACTATAATTGAATCACAGGTGTTACAGTCATTTCTTAGTCAGAAAAATTCAATCATCAAAATTGAAATGGAGACACCTCATGAAATGATTTTTTAAGTTTTTTATCATAAAATTTTAAATTTCCTAGGTGACTTCTGGTATCTTATGATTTTAACAAAATACATTTACTAAATTATTTTTCTAATTCCTCAACAGTTATTCTCTAGGTAAAAAATTCTGAACAATTTCTTCATAGTAAAATAATTATGGTTCCAATTATATTTCCTTATAAGTGAGAAAAATCATTGGTTTTGGATATTAATTCCTCAATTTAGAGATTTGTAATACAACTTGTACATTAGAGAGGCTACGTGGAATTAGAAATTCATAACTCTAATTATTTCTACAATTTCAAATGTTCAGTTGTTCTAGGACATAGTTTTCATTTTTAACTGAACCTTATAATACGATTCTATGGAGATAATTTTAAGAAAACATGATATCCTACATGAAATGAAAAATATTATGTTCAGTTATTATCATATCTATTTTTCCTACATTGAGCTACTTTAATATGAGTCTGAATATACTTTAATTTAACCAAAATCTCCTCTACATGTTCTAAAACAAAATTCTTCCTTTCAAAAAAATCATCCCAAAAGATAGAGTATAAAATGAATTTCCATATAATGGTTTTTTATACCTAATTTTAATGCCTGAATAAAAGATATTATTATATGTAATCTCTACCAAAAAAGTCAATAATTATCTCAGATACATTGAAAGTTTGTGAGAAATTATTTTATATATATTATAATCATTGAATATTTATCTCAAATATCTATCAGTATAAGGATTATTAGAGTTTCTCAAATTATACTCGATTTCAAGATACATGTGAAGAATTTCTATTTTTTGTAAATCGTGAATCACAATCCAAGACAATTGAAATAGGTTTACTATGATGTCTTAACACTTTACAAATATAGAGTTATTAAATATTCTCAAGAGATAAATAATATCATATAATCATGAAATATGTATATTTTTTAATATTATGAACAATAACTCTTAGTATTATGTATTCTAGGATTATTTTGTTATACAGTGTCATAGTCCATAGTAATGTCATCTAATTTTCAAATAAGAATAGGTAAATGTTTTATGACTCTCCTAGGATGTTGAAAGATCACAATCAAGTGAATTTTTTTATTAAAATTATCATTATTTATTAATTATTTTTAGTGATAAAACCCATGTATCCAATGTTTTATTAAAATATTTGGTATTTTTTTATAGAAGGAAAATGGGCTAAAATATGAAAAACTTCTAAATTCTCAAATTTTGATAAATTTTAATCACCTTGATATATTTATCATAAAATTTAAATTATAAATACAATTTATGTGATTAATTTTTTGGATTCATGATATTTCATATACAACATTGTTTTCTGGACCACGAGCTAATTAAAATTTCTAATGGCCCAAAAAATTAATCAATGTTGAAAACCTTCTGGGTGGAATAATTGGACCACAAATGAGGAAATAAACCATAACATGGGATACACTACTCAAATTAATGTGATTCTAATTATATATGATATAGAACTAGTATAACCATTTCAAAAACAAAATTCATGGAGTTATTCATCCATTAAAGCGCCCATTGAATTCTCAACATAGAATGATTAATGGTTCATCACGATAGAATTGAATCTTGGAGTAATTGGGGTATAAATTATTTTAAACACCTTAGAGAGAGAATAAATATTTATGTAAAATTAAAAATAAAATTTTAAACAACTTTAAACAAAACAACATTTAAAAATTATTTCATTAATGATGACTACCATGTGAAAACATTCAGAGAAACAATTTTGGATCCAAAAAACTCAATAAATCCTATAAAGGAAGGTTCATTCACACTTAAACAATCATCAATCAAAACCTGAATGAGATCCCACCGAAGGAGGAGGAAGCTTCACTATATTATTTTTGATTTTTATTTCCTTTTTTTCCTTAGTTTTAGTTTTAATTAAATGTAACTTAAAATTCTATCTTAGTTAATTAAATAAATACATAAATGTTTTTATAATTTTTTTTTCCACAAAAAATTTTCTCAATGATTGTTCTTTTAGGTAAAATTGTTATTACTACTATTATTATACTTATTATTATTATTATCTTCACATTATGCTATTTTGTTTTAATTTCCTTGTTTTGTAATTCATCTACTATATTCTCTCTCTCAAATTCCAAATTATATTTCTCTTTTCTGTTATTTATTTAATTTATATGATCCCCATTATTCTTATTTTTATTATTTTTCATTCCATAATTTTTCTTCTAATATTATATCCACTAGAACATTGTGGTCTATTACTCTTAGAAATGATAGGATGATCCTATAATGTGGCTTGTGGGGAGGTCATGGTTTCTTGAATTTTCCTTAATTTTTTAATTCATTATTACATTTTATTAGCATGGATAGTGAGGGTAATGTCTCATATTTTGTGAATAACAACCAATAAAATGAAACTTTATCTAATTATATTATTTTATTTAAATATATTTTCCCTCCCTCCATTGGTTAACTTTTCATACTAATGAGTGGAGAAAGATAGTAGATGAAATAACATAAATAGAGTTGGGTCCTGGTATATGGAACACAATAGACCCAGGTGTGTCATCATCCTTGATTATATGAGAAGGGGGAATTAATATTTCTTAGGATCTCAAAGATTTCACAATTTCTAAATAATGCATATTAATTCAATCATGATATTTATTATTTTGATTATCTAACAAAAATAAATAAATTAAAATATAATAATTATTGAATCCAAAACTGATCCATGAACATGTTCTTCCTTTCCTATCTCATTCATTTTATATTTGAAAGTTATTTTAAATTTACATACTACAGATCATTATAAAAGTAGTAAAAAAACAACATTGTCATTATTTTCTTAAAAAAAAAATTAAACACAAAAAAGTTTATTTAGAATAATTTTGTTAATAAACTAAGAAGATCTTCATGTGAGATGACCATGGTCAGCCGCAATTTTGCATTAGGGAAAAAATAATTTGTCCTTTCCAAACCTCATGATTGGTCTGTGTCAAAAATCGCATTGTTTCTAGGGAAATAATCATTTTTTGAATTTAATTTTTCAACCTTCATATTTTATATTGTTTTTATTTTTTCTAATTAAAAAAAACATTGAATATTTTTTCCATGATATATCCAAAATTTAATTACTTTGCATGGAATTAATACTCATCAGTGAATAAAAAACAAGAATAAGTTGTTATAGAGTACATCATAGCTAAAGTGATGGAATATAATGAGGCCATATAAGGAATCCAAAGAAAGAAATAAGGGTTATATAATATTTCATTTCCACACAAGAGAAACCAGAGCCTAAGCTACATGTGGGAGATCGAAAAGATCTATATAACTTCTGGAATAATTGTTAAGAAAGATTTTATCAACACATTCAATACTATAATCCTAAAAAAGTGTCAGATGAAATACCCCCACTAATATCAATTTCCAAAGAAGGGAAGTCAAATTTCATATTTCAGATCAATCTTTGATCGTCTATCGATGTAAGGATAATAATAACCTTCCAGTGGAAATTTATTCCATCTTATGGGTCTTTATTCCACTAAATGAAGGTTATTTATCTAAAATGGTTGGTGAAAAACTCACGATTAAGAATATGCCCATTGTACATGAGTTTGATGATGTCTTTCTGGAGGAATTGATGGGTCTTCCACCAAATCATGAAGTTGAGTTTTCAATAGAACTCATACCGGGAGATTTACCTATTTCAGAGACACCTTATAGAATGGCCCCAATTGAGTTGCAGGAATTGAAGAAGCAACTCCAAGAGAATCTTGATAAGGGGTTCATACGCCCTAGTGCATCACCATGGGGAGCACCTGTTCTGTTTGTTAAGAAGAAATATGGATTAATGAGACTCTGCATTGATTATCGAGAACACAACAAGATCACTATCAAGAACAAATATCCTCTCCCACGCATTGATGACTTATTTTACCAACTATGCGGAGCTTAATACTTTTCCAAGATTGATCTTCGTTCAGGGTATCATCAATTAAGGGTCAAAAGGGAGGATATACAAAAGACGGCTTTCCGTACAAGGTATGGACACTATGAATTTATAGATGATGCCATTTGGTCTTACTAATTCCCCTGCTATCTTCATGGATCTGATGAATAGAGTCTTTAGAGACTATCTTGACCAGTTTGTGGTAGTCTTTATAGACGATATTCTTGTATATTCAATGAGCAAGGAAGAACATGAAGATCACTTGAGAATTATATTTAAGACCCTGAGAAAGGAGAAGATTCATGCCAAATTTACCAAGTGTGAATTTTGGCTTCAAAAAGTTTCATTTTTGGGTCACATAATCTCAAAAGAGGTGATATCTGTGGATCCAGCAAAAACAAAGGTTATCGAAAGATGGTCGATACCAACAATAGTAACTGAGATCCGATGTTTTCTTGGTATGGCTAGATATTATTTACGTTTTGTGAAAGATTTTTCATGATTATCTAATCCACTCACCAGGTTGACTCAGAAAGGAGTTATGTTTTTTTGGAGGGAGGAATGTGAAGAGAATTTCAATGAGTTGAAAAGATGGTTATCCAGTGAACCTGTGCTCACACTGCCTTGTAGTGGAGAAAGGTTTGTGATCTACAGTGATGCATCCAAGAAGGGATTGGGGTGTGTTATTATGAAAAATGATATGGTGATAGATTATGCCTCAAGACAGTTGAAAATCCATGAGAAAAATTACCCAACTCATGATTTGGAGTTAGCTACGGTAATCTTTGCATTAATGATTTGGAGGCATTATCTTTATGGAGAAAGGTGTGACATTTATACTGATCATAAAAGTTTAAAGTATATTTTTACACAAAAGGATCTGAATATGCGCCAAAGAAGATGGTTGGAGCTGATTAAGGATTACGACTTCTCAATTCATTATCACCCTGGGAAAGCAAACAAGGTGGCAGATGCATTAAGTCGACCAGACCATGATAGTTTATCCATGATGAGGATCACAAAAGATCAAATATTTATGGATTTACAAAGGATGGATCTTGGAATTATAGTGAAATGGGAATAATTGTATCTTTCTCAAATGAATTTTCAGCCATTTATACATGCTAAGATTAAAGAGGCACAGAAAGAAGATGTAGAGTTACAAAAGAAGGGGAGAAATGTTCCTAAATTCAACCTTGATTGTGATGGGATAATAATGTTCAGGAATCAGGTTTGTGTTCCTCCCATCCCCGAATTAAAGAAGGAGATGCTGGATGAGGCTCACAGTTCTTCATTCTCTATTCATCCTGGAAGCACGAAGATGTATAGGGACCTGAAAGAGTACTTCTGGTGGGATTGAATGAAAAGAGATGTTGCTGAATATGTCTCTCTATACTTGGTTTGTCAGCAAGTTAAAGATGAGAGACAGATTTCTAAGGGGATGTTACAACCATCACCCATACTCAAATGGAAATGGGAAAACATCACTATGGACTTTTTTACAAGACTTCCTAAAACATCCAAAGGCAATAATGCTATCTGGGTCATAATTGATCGTCTTACAAAGTCTACACACTTCATTGCTATTAGAGAGGATTTCTCTCTGGATCAGCTTGCTAGGATATATTTAAAGAAAGTGGTAAGATTACATGGAGTACCACTTTCTATTATATTTGATCGGGATCCGAGGTTTACTTCAATGTTCTGGCGAAGTCTTCAGCATACTCTGGATATAGAGTTGAGTTTCAGCACTGCTTATCATCCTCAGACAGATGGTCATTCTGAGAGGACGATTCAAAATCTAGAAGATATGTTGAGAGCATGATATATAGATTTTCAAAGGTGGTTGGGATCAACACCTACCTTTGGTGGAATTTTCTCATAATAATAGATTTCACTCCAGTATTCAGATGGATCCTTATGAAGCTCTCAATGGAAAGAAATGCATGACTCCTACCTGCTGGGATGAAGTTGGGGAATGAAAGCTATTAGGACCTAATCTTGTTGATGAGATAGCAGAAATGGTCTGATCTATTCAACAACACATTAGAGTAGCTCAGAGTCGACAAAAATGTTATGCCGACAACTGAAGAAAAGACTTAGAGTTTGAAGTGGGTGATAAAGTGTTCTTATGAATATCTCCTTGGAAGAGAGTAATGAGATTTGGAAAGAAGGGAAAGCTGAGCCCTAGGTATATCAGTCCTTTCGAAATAATAGATCGTGTTGGGAAGGTAGCTTACCGAATGGCACTTCCACCAAATCTCTCTCAAGTTCACGATGTGTTCAATGTATCTCTCCTGAGAAAGTACATACCTGATCCTTCACATGTACTCAGCTCAGAAGTTGTACTGCTGGAACACGATCTTTCTTATGAAGAACAGCCGATAGAGATTCTCGATCGTAGTGAAGAAGTCCTACGGAACAAGACCACTCGCTTGGTAAAAGTTTTATGGAGGAACCACCAATTAGAATAATCTACATGGGAGCTTGAGGGTATGATGAGGGAGAGGTATCCTCATCTATTTGTTACAAGTGACGAATTTCGGGGGCTAAATTCATTTTAAGGGGCGTAGAATGTAACACCCGATACTTTTATAAGAAATAATTTTGTTTTTATTTTATATAAATCATCAAAGGAATCTTTCACTACACCCAACACTATCTTTTCTTGATTTACATGCAATCGCGACCTTCCTTGATAGCTTGCGTCATACGCAATACCAAGTTTAACTAAACAATGATATGCTATTAAAATATTATTAAAACTAGCCGTTATGAATAGTAATAAACACATTTTGAAATTTTGTAAATTTTATTTTTCAAAATGGACTTCGTTTTTGGATTCGGAATATCGAAATTAGCATAGGGTGAAATTTTGGTATTTTTTTGGAAACTTTCAATTTTTGATGAATAGTGAAAACACTGGGTTACTATTTAAAAATCGACTTTTTATTTAAATAATTATTTATTTTATTTAAATTTATTTTAGGTAAAAATTGATACATAATACCTATATAAGTTCAATGTAATTCAATGGAGTAATTTTATAATAATTTTAGATATATAAAAATTTTATTGATCTTTTCATCGTCTTTTACCCACCTCCTAGGAGAATTTGAAAATTTATATAAAACATAATTTTACCACTTCTGTGATTGGAATTTAAAAAATCCGAGAGACACAGTTGATGTTAATAAGTAAAATGTGGTTCAATGAGATGAAAATAATTTTTGTTGAATAGTAACTTTTTACTTTTATTTACCACGGTTAAAAGTAAATAGGGTAATTAAGGGTAAAAATGATATTATTATTACCCTAAAACATGTCCTACTTCTATTGGATAAGTTTAATTCGACCAAAAAAAACCATCGGAATAAAATATGACCATTTAGGCCCACATGGATTAGATTAGGACATCTATTATTAATTTATTTAAAGAAGGGTTAAAATAGTTAAAATCAAAGATTAATAATACATAATTTTTAATATAGGGTTATACATAAGATAAATTAGTCTATAAATATTCATTAGAAATATAAAAATATTTCCTACATAATTGTATTTTATTTGAAATTTTTATACATTAAATAATTTAATTTATTTATGACACAATGATGATGCATTAATTATCTTATTAATGAAATATTGGCATAATTGATGTTATAAATACCCAAATAAATGTAATTTGAGACTTATTATGAATTCCACTAATTTTCTAGGTTAATATGACATGTTATTATTGATTTAATTGACTTTTTTAGAACTAATAATTCTGTTATGATTTTCACAAAAATCAATTACTAAATAGTGTCAAAATTGACATGAAATAGTTTTTAAAACAAATATTATATTATTAATTATTATTTTATTTCTAAAAATCTAAGGCTTGTAAAAATGACTTATATAAGGTTATATATATTGATAATAAACAACTTGGGGTTCGTTTGGCTTGTTATAGTAAGTTTATTAACCTTATAGTGTAAGAACACAAAAAGAAACGGTAAAAGTAAACTTATCTAACCTAAAGTTAAATATAAATGATAAGGTTAAAATAGTAAAATAAACTTGTCCAAATTCTATTGGATGAGAGTATTTAGACCCAAACCCACCTTATCTTCTAAATAAATCAATTTGGAGCTATTTATAACTGTATATGGCTGTATAATGAAATAATATTTTTAGTTTTTCCAAAGGATCCCCTCTCCTCCCTTATAAAAGGGCACCCCCTCCCTCTCTTCCTCACACCACTTTGAGCCTTCAAGATCGGCCAAACCATTCCAATTTCTCCTCTTCACTTCTATAGAAACATCTTAAAGGTCCTGGTATTCTTCAAAGACCAATTTTAGTGCTCTAAAAGGAGGTCTCAAAAGGCGCTTTAAAGAAGAGGTAATGTCCGTTACTGATTCTTTCAACTTTATTTCTTCTTCCACTTTATCTTCTTTAGTTGTTTCATTATGAAGTAATAACATCAGAATCAATCATATACTGATATTTTATTATAAGTATATAAATAACCTATTTCACCATCTATCCATCCTACGGAAAATGAAATCACCACACGTGCGTACGTACGAAATACCGTCTCCATGCCGTGGTGTAATCTATTTTTCACCACCACCTTACTAGGATGAGTATAATGGTTTAAATAATAACTATAAGTTATTATTGTAAATTGATATTGATTCTTAAATAGTATACATACACTCCAATACAATTCCACGATCATTAGAATGATATAATCGCTCGTGCGTACGTACGGAATACCGTCTGCACGATGTGATGTGACTCCTTATACATGATTTTCATTGCATAATGATTACATAAATTAATTGAGTGAATAAATATGATATATATTACAGTAATACCATTCTGTAAATGAGGTATCTATAACCTAAAAATAATAATAAGAATTTATTCGGCAAAACACGCATAAGAACAAAAAGTAATAAACACCCGAATAACAAGTAACAATGAAATATTACTAATAATAAGTTAATAATATGACCATATATGATTTCATAACAATGATTATGATTCTGGAATAAGTCAATGACATTATTTAAATCATTATATACGAGGTTCGGACACTTACGATGCAAATCGGACCTAAGGTAAGGGAAATATCACAATCTCATTTTTATCAGAGATTGTTTATACTTTGGAATTTACTGGGGTGTATTTTATCATCCACATCCACATTTCCTCATTATATAATATTTATATCCTTCTACAATAGTTTATATCCAAATATAACCTTCGGTGAATTTTTAGTAAAAGATAAGAATGGAATCTTTTGTTGTTTATCGTACGAGGTACTTTTTGACTTTTCCGAAAAAAGTACGAGAAGAATGTTTTTTTAACTTATATGGAATGAATGGATTTTTAAAAAAATATTTCCAAGAAGCTTCCTTTACAAGTTTTCAAGTTTATTTTTAATAAAATTCTTTTAATTTAAAATTGTATGACATTTTAAGAAAGGAAATAATTTTTTTAAGTAGAAAGGATATTATCCTCACGAATGGAATTCAAGTGTTTTATCAAAAGTATTTTCCATCTAAGATAATATAGGGTTCTGTTTCTATCCCTATTATTACTTTGATTTTATTATGTTGTGATGGGATTATTTTTATTAATTCCTTTATCTTATATGAATTTATTATGATGTCACAATGTTTAAGAATCACATTTTAATTACATGGGTTATGCTATAATGTATGGTTTATGATTTTGTGGCACACATAAGAATGGTATCATTATGAGATGGGTGGGTCAATATCTCCCTCCAATTCATTGGTTAAAGATTTTATATCTCATGACATAGACATGGATGGAACGTCAGGTTAAACCGGTTCAGTGAAACAGGACTAAAACGAGGAATGAACTCGGTTCGGAAATGGACTTTGTCCACTAAGATAGCCTTGGAAATGAGTAATGAATAATAAGAAATTATTCTCAATGATTATGTGTGTATGAAACAAAGCATCATGTTTTAAGTTATGATTATTTTGATTACATTTCACTACCTTGATTTATCCCATTTTATGAAATTATGATCTCTTTTGGCAAGGTATGATTTCCAAAATGTTATGTTCTTATGAATATGATGTGATTGATATTTCTTTTGTTTACACTTACTGAGCATTTGAGCTCACCCTATTGTATATTTACATTCACCAGGTCAGGAAGAAGGTTATTAAGTATGATATTCCAAAAGGGACTATATATATGATAAAATAAATAGGAGACAGTGTAGACACTTTATGAACCAGTTGTTTATGTTTCCTAGTTTCTAAAGACACTATACCTACACGGTCCTTTAATGGTTTTGTTATATGTTTTAATAAGTGTACTTCAATATTGAAGTACTAAAAATGTATGTAAAGTATGGGTCATTAAATCGGTGAAGGGGATCATGGTGGATAAGATGAAATTAATTTTATGGAGGTTGTGTGGGTGTTATTATTGTGGTAATCTATACTATTTTTTGATTCATTCAATATACTTAAATGGTTATTCTTCATAAACAATGGAATAAAAATAATGGTTTGTGAATTTAAAGAATCAGAAATCATCATCAATGGGACAATTATTTTTATCATATGTGGGTAGGTGGAAGATACGAGGTTTATTCTAAGAATATGTTTTGGAAAATAAAAAATTGAAATTAATTTTATTCGAAAAGAAAAAAATTAAATGTACATAAAAAATAAAGATTGTTCAATTCATTAATTATGAATTAATTATTCATGATATTTACTTTGAATGTTTAGGATAAATATGAGTTACTAATTTGAGGGGTAATTTAATTTACAATTAAATTTTTCATAGAATGTATTTTACTTAATAGATATGCCTACTCATTGAGCCTTAATTTTGAAACATAAATTCCTACAACCTTGAGAATCATATCATTTTAAACATGAATGAAAGAATCATGATTTTATGATTCTTTGGTCTTAACACCATGGTTAAATTAGTTCCCTTAAAATCCCATAGATAATGAGCATGTATTCCGGATATGTGCATAACCGTACTTAATGAGTGATGAGAGAAAAGAATCCATTATGAGAAAGATAATGATTTATTATGTTTAATAATAATGATTTGAAAAAATTGAATATATAAGGGGATAAGATCCATCATTTTTCTATGGGGAAATGTAAAATACATGGATTGGATGATTCATTGAAAAATAAAAAAATTGATTTGATATATTGTGTCGAATTGAAAAAATTATTTTCAAATTGATAATTGTTAAATTATATTGCATTAAAATTTAAGTATTAGTTACATGGGTAACCTTTTAAACTCCATGGTGATATTTCATGATTGAGCACAAGTATTTGTTATGTCTTGGGGTTATTTGTCATACCAATATTAACTGAATAGTTTAATTCAAATTATGATGATTTATTCATTATTTTCAATGATAAAACCCGTTTATTTCAATGCTTTATTAACATAATGGATAATTTTAATTATAGAATGGAAATTGGTTAAAATATAAAAATATCTTAATTATGGAATTATGACAGATTTTAATCAGTTTGGTATTTAGATCATAAATTTTTAATTATCAATCAAATTTATTATATTATTTTTTAGGATTCATTGAATCTAGGGAAAAACGTTACCCTTTGGTCCATGAGATAATATTAAAATCTAATGGATATATAAGAAATCAATGTTTAAAAACTTTAGGGTAGACAGAGTGGATCCTAACTTTGGAAATGAGGCATAAAATGTCCGAAAAAAGTCCAATTAAGGTTATTATATTTAGAGGTTAAATAGAACTTATTGATGAGTTTCACCAATATATTTTCTAGAGTAATTCTGTTATTAAGTCTATAATTCCCTATACTTTACAAAAATTGATATCACATCAAAGTTAAATAATATTTTTTCAAAAAAAAACAAAAATCCATGACGGGACCCTATAGGTATAGTGACTTTAGAAACTGGGAAATATAAATAGTCGGTTCATAAACCATCTTCATTTTGTCCCACTTATACTATCATAATTGGACCCCCTTTTGACATAACTTATTTTATATCCTTCTTCATGACCTAGGGAAATGAAAATATATGAAATGGTGATCTTAAATGCTCAATAAAGGTAAAAAAAGGGATATATCAATCATATCATAATCGTAATACATAATAACATAACATTTGAAAATATGATCCTGCATATGAAAGATTGTGATATCATACCAAGAGATAAATCCTAAAAGTTAAAAAGAATTAGTCAATATAATCCCAGACGTCATAACATAATATATTATGTTTTTTGTAATATATATAATCATATACAATAATTTCATATTATTCAAGTCTCATTACCTAGACCATCGTATCAGACAAATTCCATTACTAATCCGAGTTCACTTCTCATTCCGAGTAAGTATTACTAAACCAAGAACATTTCACTTTCCATCCATGTTTATCTAATTAGATAGAAATATTTAGCCAAAAAAATTTATTGAGATATAGGTCTCACCCATATCATAATTAAATCATTCTTACTTTTGAAAACAATAATAGAAATCATTCATGATAACATAGAAAATAAAATGGGGTTCTTTAAACATCATAATCCATTTAGAAAATTGATTTCATAAATAACATTCCATAATAAACACAAAAAAATTATAGGAACAATAAGTATATTATACATTAAACATAACCCTATTAAATAATTTCATCTTATATAGAAATTAATTTTGATATAACACCTGAAATTAATTTTTGAGGAAAATTTCCTTTCTACGTCAAAAATATTTTCTTTTCTCAAAATGCCACACAAATTTAAAATAAAAGTAATTATTTTAAAATAAAAATGATATTTCATATAGTAAGATTCAAGGAAAAAAGGTGTTAATTTGAAGTAAAAATCCGTTCATTCAAAATAAGTTAAGAAAACATTCTCCTCATCATTTTTCTGGAAGAGACAAAAAACCAGTTCATACCAAATAACAACAAAATATAAATTTCATACCATTTATTAAAAATTCAACAATGTGTTAAATTTAATTTAAAATTTTTCTTAATAATAAATATAATACAACATAATTAGTAAACATGTACATGGGTGATAAATATACCCTTGTAAATACTTATATATGAACAATCTTGGATAATAAAGTGATTATGAATTCCTCTCTTACCATTGGTCCAATTTCTTTTATATGTATATGAATGTACTATATAATGATTTAAATAATGTCATTGAATTATTTCAGAATCATAGTCATTTTTATAAAATAATATATTATCATATTATCATCCATTTATAAATAACAATTCATTGTTACTCGTTATACGAATATTAACTACTTTATATTCTTATGCTTGTTCTGTCGAATAAGTTCTTGTTATCCTTATTTTTTCATATTTATATCATTAAATAAATTTTTATTAAGACAATATATACCTTATTTATTCATTCCATAAATCTATATAATCATTCATTAATGAAGATCATGTAGAATGAATCACATCACATTGAGGACACGGTAGGCCGTACATATGCAGGAGAGACAATATCATTCCAATATTTGGTGAATATTATTTCATTGGATGGTTTATAATATTTAGGAAAATACTATTATATTTTAATAATAATATATAGTTATTATATTCTTAATTATACCCATCCATATTAGGTGGTGGTGAAAAACATATTATACTATTGTGTGGATAGGGTAAGCTATACGTATGTAGGCATGGTGATTTTGTTTTTTATTGGATTGATATAAGATGTAATATGGGTTTTCAATAATTAAAATAACATATCAATAAATAATGGACAATAGATTTGTTAATTTATAATTAAACAACTCATGAAAAAGAAGTAGAAGGAGAAAGAAGTTTGAATGAATCAATATAGGAGATTACCTCTTCTTCAATGTGCTTCCACAAAATCACCTCTAAATGCAGTATAATTGGACTTTAAAGAAGACCATAACCCCAATAATGTTACTATGGAAGTTTATAAAGGATTATTTTAGGGTATTTCTTACAGTGAAGTCTCAATGTGAAAACGAGAGGTGGTGGGGGAGATATATTTTAATAATTGATGTGTAGGGCACTTTTGAAAACTCCACAAATAACATTTTATAATAAAATCATACCCTACCCAATAAAATCCAAAATTCACCAATGTAAAATATGATATCATATTGGGTTTAAATATCATCAAAAAATAAATTCATGACTTTTTTATATCATTTTAATCATTAATGTATCAATTAATATATAAAAATTCTATTTAAATGATAACGAGGGTAAAAAATATATAAATATTTAAAGGTGTAATATTTACTAATATGATGTCGATGAGTCCTTTAATAAAAAACATAGATCATTTTTTACCATATCATATTATTATATATTTTTAAAAATGATTTATAATTTTTAAACAATTTAATGATTCATTATTTTCCTAAAACAATAGTGTCAATTTTGACACTCTAATATTTATTGATATCAATAAATACTAAGATAAGAAGTTAACATCAAAAATCTATTTTATTTTATTCCTAAGAATCCAAGATCATATATAACATTTTTTTGACATATAAATTATCCAAAATTATATTTATTTTAATAATGTTAATAATATTTATCTGTTATCTCGATTAATATAATAATTACAACATAATTTTTTGAAATTATTTAATATGATTATTTTTTGAATAAAAAAAATAAAAAACTATTATGACGATAAATCTAATAGAATTAATACTAATACTTTTGGTCGAATTTAGGTTCTTGAAAATCCAATATAGAAAATGATATAATGTTGATAACCTGAATGTTATAACTTTAACTTCACATTGAATATAATAATTTAAGTGTTACAATATCTTTTATAAGGCTCGAAATTGTAACTAACTCTAACATTAGATGGTTATAGTCGATATATAATCATCCAATAATATTTGGTCAACATTTTTATTCTTTTTATTGTTATTTTTATTTTAATAAAATTTTTTATGGTCTTCTTATCATTTAATTAATTTTTTCTTCATCAAGGTATAAATATTTAGGATAATTATATATTTCCTTAAAATTAAGAATAAATTATAATAGTAAAGAATAAAAATTAGTTTTAGAATTCAGTTTTATAATCTAGTTTACCTCATGTATAACCTTATCTGAAAAATGAGTTTTTTATTAAAGTTTGAGTGAGACATATTTAACTTTTCCATAAAACAAGAAATTAAATTTCCTAATCTCATCCATGTGATTTCAAAAGATAAAATTTTGACCCAATGATGTTTTAGGTAGAAAAAAATGCATCCAACTATATTAAGAAAAGTGTTTGGGTAATTTTATAATTTTATTCATACCCTTAATTACCCCATTTACCCTTTTATCGTATTAACTAAAATTACTAAAATTACTATTAATAATGCCCAAAAATAAAATAAATCTATTTAAATAATTTGGACCTGATGATTCCAAATTTAAAATTCATTCAAAAAATTAATAACTTATAAATTTTAAAAAATTAATTTAAAATCAAACTCCTTGTTGGAAGGAGAGGACGAGTTATAAAAGTTACAATATTGAAAAAGATTGAAATGTTTTTACATATGATATCAATGTAAAATTATTTTTAATCAAATACATTATATGAAATGATAAATATATTTTATATTTATACTATAAAACAATGAAATATTTTTCTTTAACCATATTATTGAATTTGATGAAAAAAGTTGTTTTAAATTAATATTTCCTGTATTTTAATTATTTATCAGAATTTGAATGTTGTTAGAAAAATATTAAAAACTTATCCAAAGTAAATTTTTACATCCCACTTATAAAGAACTTGTTTATTTTTTCATACTAAAATTATTAATGTGACAAAATCTTAATTTAAAATGGGTTTTCCAGTAAAAGGTAAAAAATTACCCATTAGGAAAAATATTGGTTTATATACATCAAATTGGGTTTATTCATACCCTATGAAAAAAATATCTATTGGATGAATAGGAATAAAAATATTAGTACGTATATAACATACATATTTCACGAATTTAATTTAATAATTGTCATTTACTCAATTTATTAATACGAAAAATATATAATTGTTTTATATTTTTCATAAATAATTTGTAGTTAATGAATTTACCATTCAATTTCATAATATTGTTATATTTATTTAGGATAATATAAATTCTGGGTTAAAATGGTAATTTTATAGGAATGGAATCTCGTTGTTCTCTTAGACTCACGACTATGTGCAATTTAAGCTATTGAAAAAAAATTATGTACAGAAAATCATTCATTAAAACGTACGGGTGTTATATTCTACCCCCTTAAACTGAATTTTTCCCTAAATATTCCTCTATTGAATACAAAGATATGTGGATATCAATCCCTCATCATATCTACAAGTTCCCACAAAGCTCCCTCAAATTTCTTTTTCAACCACAAAACATTAACCAAATGAGTGGCTGAATTTCATAGAACTTTTTTTCTATGATCTAAAATATATGTCGGTTGTTATTCATAAAAAAGGTTTTTCTCTAGTAGTAAGTCATCTGAGTTTAGTACATGTGAAGGATCATCTATGTACTTTCTCAGAAGAGTTACTTAGAACACACCATGAACTTTAGAGTGATTCGATGGATTCACAAATTTGTAAGCTAACTTCCATAAAAGATATAGAATTTCAAAAGTAAAAATATACATATGACTAACCTTTAACCTTTTACAAATCCCATCACACTATTCTAGGGAGATATTAATAGAAAAATTTTGTCACCCACTTCAAACTATAGGTATTTTCTTCACTTTTTAGCATAATTTTTTTTCCGACACGGATCCACTCTTATGTGTTGTTGAATAGATCTGACATTTTCCACCATTAAATCAATAATATCAGGTCTTAATAGCATATTTTACCCATCTTCATGCACGGAAGTCATATTTTATCACTTCTTTGAATAGGGAGATTCATATAGAGCCATTTGAATAGTAGAGTGAGAGTTATTGTTTTACAAAAATTTCCCCAAAGGATGGTGTTGATCCCAACAACCTTTGAAATCCCTTGAAAAAGATCATAACATGTATTCTTGTATTTTAATTTTACTCTTAGATAGACAATCTATCTAAGGATGATAAGTAGTGCTAAAACTAAAATATGTATCCAATACCTACTAAAGACTTCACCAGAACATCATGGGAATCCTAAGATGCAAATCATATATAATGGAATGTGGAACTCTATGAAATATTACCACTTCCATTACATATATTCTATGAATATGATCAAGAGAGAAGTCCTCCCTAATAGAAATGAAGTGTACCGACTTCAGAAAGAGTTCAAATATAACCCATAAAACATTATTTCCTTTAGATTCTTTGGGACATCTAATTATAATTTCCATAGTTATGTTTCCCCATTTTCATTTAGGTGAAGGTAATGGTTGTAACATCCCCTTTGACTTCTATCTCTCAGCCTTAATTTTTAGACAAACCATGAACTGAGAGGGAAATTCGAAAAATTATCATTTCATGCCATCCCCAAAAAATACTCTTCCAGGTCCCAATACATATTTTTTCTTCCAAGGTGAATAGATAATGAAGAAATATTAGCCTCATCCAATAGCTCCTTCTCTAATTCTAGTATGGGAGGAATACAATCCCAATTCTTGAACCTTATTATTCCATCACAATCAAGGTAAAATTCAAGAACACTTATCGCCTTCTTTTTTAGATCTACATCACTCTTCTAGATGTCCTTAATATTACCTTTTATAGATGGTTGGAAATTCATTTGAGAAAGATAATATTTTTTCTAAATCCTTTAAAATTTCAATATCCTTTCTTTGTAAATCCATAGATAATGGATCTCTTGTGATCCTCATCATGAATACACTAGTATGGTCCTTTCAACTCAATTCATTTTCCACCTTGTTCGCTTTCCTAGGGTGGTAGTATATTGAGCAGTCATAATATTTAATCATCTCCAAACATCTTCTTTGATGAATATTCAAATAAATTTGTGTGAAAAAATAATTTAAACTTTTATGATTAGTATAAATATCACACCATTTACCAAAAATATAATTCCTACATATATTTAGTTCAAATATTACCTCAAATAACTCCAAATCCTGATTTTTGTAATTTTACTCATTTATTTTCAATTGTATTGTGTCATATGATTTAACCATATCATTTTTCACGACAATATAACCCATACCCTTCTTCGATGAATCCCTATAGATCATAAACCATTCTCCACTACAAGGTAGTGTGAGTACCTGTGCACTTGTTAACCATCTTTTGAGGTGATTGAGATTCTCATCAAATTCCTTTTTAAAAATGAAGTTAAATACTTTTAGAGTCAACATGTTGAGTGGATTAGATAATTATGAAAAATATATCACAAAAAATCAATAAAATCCAGCCAAACAAATAAAAAATTAGATCTCGGTTACCGTTATTGTTCTTAGAAAACATTCATTAACTTCTATTATTGTTAGATCCATATATATCTCCTCTATTGAGATTATTTAACGCCAAAATGAAACTTTCTAAATCCAAAATTCTCAATTTCTATATTTTTCAAAAATATTCTTTGTTATTAGGGTCTTTAGAACAATTATAAAGTTATCTTAATGTTCATTCATTATCTACGAATAGACATGAATATTTTATATAAAACTATCACAAACTTATCAAGATATTATCTAAATAATCAATTCCTTAGAATCATTAAGCTATAGGCGGAACTAGCATGACCTAAATTCATCAATATAAATTCATAGTGTCTATACCTTGTGACGAATTGCATATTTGGTATATCTTCCATTCTAACCCTTAAATGATGATTTCTTGAATGAAGACCAATCTTGGAAAAGTATTAACCTCTGTATAGCTTCACGAATAAGTCATTAATATGGGGAAGAGGATAGTTTTTCTTGATATTGATCTTGTTATATTTCTAATAATCAATGTAGAGTCTCATTGATCCATATTTCGTCTTGAAAAACAGAATAGGTCCACCCCAAGGTTACACACTAGGGCGTATGTATCCCCTGCCAATATTCTCTTAGAGTTACTACATAAATTCATAAATTCCAATTTGGGCCATTCAATAAGGTGTCATTGAAATAGGAATAGAACCCGGTGTGAGTTCTATTAAAATCTAAACTTCACAATTTGCTGGAAGACAGGATAATTAATTTTGAAAGACATCATAAAATTCCCATACTATGCGAGTATTGTTAAAATTGAGTTTCCCTCCAACCATTTGATATATATAACAATCATTTATAAGAATCAAAACTCGTAGGTTGGAATAAATTTTCACTCGAAATTCAGACTCATCCTTTCAATGATAGATGATCATAGATTGATCTAGAATTTGAAATGTGACATCCCTTCCTTGGAAATTGATATGAGATCTATGTATAGAAAGAAGATACATTTCATGAATCACATCAAATATCACTATAGGAATAATCACAAGAAATTTCGGAAGCACATTCCCAAAAACATTAAATAGAGACGAATTGTATACATTATATGGCACCATGGTTCCATTAGAAGTTTTCACAGCTTACTCAATATGTAATCATTAAGGTAATACAATGATACCCTTAGAAAAATCATAAAAAATAAAATAAGTTATGTACATAGAATCAAATAAAACATTTTTTACTTTTGAATGGATGGAATGTGTACCTTTCATAACTTCATTATCGCACTCCACATCGACAATAGTGATCACATGGGAATTTCCATTGACTTTGGCCTCAATAGTTTACTAACGTAGATCATTATGAATTTCCATTTGGATTAGGGAATTGATTGGAATAATTCCCCATTAACTTGAACATGTAACATTATAGTGTATGAGGAGGATTATTTGTTGACATTTCTCTATTTTCATCATTAGACACATTTTCCCAGCACTTTGGTATTCAACTACATGATGACCTTCTTTTCCACACATAAATGATTTACTTTTTCCCTTAAGAAACTTTCTTCCATATTTATTTAGACACATTGAGCATATAGTAAAACACATCTTCTTTTTAATGTGATCTTTATATCTTCCTTCGAATTCAATTTTTCTCTTTATATCAAACCTTTAAGACTGATGGGGTACTCTAATATCGATCTCAACTATGAGATAACATCGAATGATTTTCTTCATAACCATTTAAGTCATTTATGGGTAATTCCCTTCAATGAAAAGTTTTAAGACACTAAACAATTGATCGATTTCACTCTCAAGTTGTATAATAACTCAATAATTGTACCGTGAATATATTTTAAAATTTTCTTCATAAGTATGAACGTATTCATCGACCTTTTTCATAATCTCAAGTAACTCCCTCTCCATCATTGTTCAAAGAATATAAGGAATGTACTATTTGAAAAATAAGTTATATAACATTTCTCATTCCATGGATTCAATTTCATCTCTTTTCCTCAAATTCATGAAAATGATCCACCATTGATCAAATTTAAATTCCAAATGATAAACTACTAAGTCAAATTTATCATTTTATGAACATTGGAGAACCAAAAATAACTTTTTAGTGGTACTAATCCATTGTTCAGAAACTAATGGACTAGAAGACCCATTGAGAGAATGTGGGAAATACCTCATAAAGGACTCAACATAATTTTGTTCCCCCCTTTACTCATTTGGAGGTCCTACAGAATTCATATCCTAAGAATATTATGTAAACATATCTACAATATTTTGTATTATAGCTCACATAACATTTGTTTGCTCATGTGGACACTCATTTCATTTCCCATCACATTTATTATAACATGGTTCCTTCAGTTTACAACCATTTCCTAAAACTTATCTGTATAGTGTGAGCAACAAAAATCATAATGGGAAAATCACGAAATCCAGAAAAAAAAATCTCTATTTAAGATACATAGTTTTTATCCTAGATTATTCATGATTATTTATAAGATAATAGGATTTTAACCAATATTTTGACATATCCTTTGGGTTCTTAGTAAGGTTTACATATCCTAGTTTGCGATGGTTAACAATAATTTTTCTCTAATACCAACTATAATGACCCATACATTAGATACATTGATAATACATCAAAGTTGATGAATATTAATTTCAGAATATTAAAAATCCATGATAGGTCCATATAGGAATAATGTCTTTAGAAATTGGGTAATGTAAAAAACATGTTCAAAAAATATATTCACTGTCTCCCACATATTTCATCATAACTAGACCTATTTATTACATATATTATTTAATATTAATATTCAAGACCTGTGGTAAAAACATATGAAAGGGTGAGAAAAAATGTTCAGCAAGGGTAAACAAGGGAGATATCAATTATATCATAATCCTAAGAGATATAGACATAATATTTCAAAATCCTATCATGTATATGAAAGATCATGATATAATTCCATGTGATAAAACATCAATATTTATAAGAACAGTTGAACATAATACCAAAAGGAATAATATAAGACCTGGAGTTTTTTTCATACACATAAGCATAGAAAATCATATCATATGAGTCAAGGTTCATTGTGAAGACCATCATGTTAGACAAAGTCCACTACTAAACTAATATCACTCCTCGTTCCATCCCTATATTACTGAAAACAGATCATTTACAATACTAGCCATGTCAATCTCAAGAGATATAAATCATTACCCGATGAATTGGAGGGAGATATAACTTCCACCCATCTCATAATGATATCATTATTACATGTTCCAAAATGACATTAATTGTTCGTTATATCCCATTGAATAAAATGGGTTTCTTTAAACATCATAATCCATGTAAAAAAATGAATTTCATAAATATCATTCCATTATAAACACAATAAAATCATTAGAACAATAAGTACATTATACATGAAACAAAACTCTTTTAAAATATTTTATCTTAGACAAACATTAATTTTGATATAACTCTTGAAAGGAATTCTCAGGAAAAATATTATTTCTTCTTAAAAATGATTTTTTTACAAATTAACAAAAAATTTTAAATGAAAACAATTTATTTGAAAATAAAATTTAAATCCTGTAGAGGGAGCTTCATGGAAATATGGTGTTATGAATATGTAAGAATCTCTTCTGTCGTATTAGTCAAAAAAAAATTTACATCACACTATTACTGAAAAAGTCAAGAATTTTCTCTTATAAAAAAATAGATTCATTTTATTACATTTAATAAAAATTTATGAATTGATAAAATTGAATTTAATTTTTTTTTATAAATATATATAATATTACATATTTAGGAATCTTTGATGTCGATGATAAATATACCCAGTAAATACTTACATGTAAACAATCTCGAGTAATAATGAGATTAAAAATTTATCCTTTACATTATGTATGATTTCCTTTATATATATATATGAAACTCCAGTATAATGATTTAAATAATATCCAATTCATTTTTATGATTTCATATATGATCATATTATCATCCTTATGTAAATAACATTACATTTTTACTTGTTATTGGGATATTATCGGCATTATGTTCTTATGCATGGTTTGTCGAATATGTTCTTATTATCCTTATTAATTCATAGTTTTACCACTTCAAAATGATATTAACATAAGATATAACATATATATTCAATATATACATTAATATAATCATTCCTTAATGAAGATCATGTAGAATGAATTGTCTCACATCGTGGAGATGGAAGGTCATTTGTATGCACGAGCAAAGATATCATTCCTATATTTGTTGAATTGTATTGAATTGTATTGTGTATAATTTTTGTGAATTAATATCATGTTGTGATTATCATATATTGTTATTATTTCCATTATTATACCAATATGTGTAAGGAGATGGAATGAAACATATTACCCCACGACATGGAGATAGTAATACACACTTACGCATGCATGGTGATTTCGTTTTTCCCAGGATGGGTAAAAGGTGGAATATGGTTGTTTCAAAGTTGTAATATCATCTAAGTATATACATGATACTATATTTTTTACATTATAATGAAAAAAATCATGAAGAGTATTTATAATAAGAAATATTTTTGAAAAAATCGGCAGAGGAGATAACATCTTCTTCGATGTTCTTCCTCGAAGTCACTACATAGAGCACTAGAGTTTGTCTTTAAAGAAGACTGAAACCTCTCTAATGATACTAGAAAGTTTAAAATGGAAAGTTTCAGGGTATGGAATATTTAATTCACAATTTGAAGTCAATTGCTAAGGGTGGATGTTCCCTTTATAATTGAGGTGATGAGAACTTCTGGAAACACCAAAAATAATAATTTATATTAAAAAAAACCCAACCCAAAACCCTCCAAAATGTCCCAATTTCGAATATGAAATGATATAGGGCTGTAATATCCTCAAAATTTTTTTTTACAAGTTTTCAAAAAAAAAAAGTTTAATATTTTAACCAACATTTATTTATTCTATTTATTTTTTAACAATGGTAATAAATATTTAAATATTGAAAAGGTGTAATATTTACATATCTGAGGTCAATGATAATATAAATAAATAATTTAGGTTAGTTTTGATTATATTAAAATAATTATATATTTTTAAATTTTTTTTATGAATTTTAAATAATTTAATGAGAATTTATTTTCCTAAACAAACAATAGTGTCAATTTTGACACTATTACATTAATTTAATTTTAAAAATAGAAATATAAGAAGTTATCTTCAAAAAAATATATTTTATTATATTCATAAGTGATCAATGTCTTCTAGATAATTAAGTGGACAAATTTATTATCCCAAATTTGTTTTATTTTAATATTGTTAGTAAAATTTATTTGTTATCTCCATTAATAAAATAATTATTAAATCAATTTTGTGTAATTATTCAATATATTTATTAGTTGAATAAGTATTAAAAATAAAATACTATGATGAAGATAGATCTACTATATTTAACAATAATACTTTTATATAAATTTATCTTATGGAAATTCCAACATTATAAATGTTATAATGTTGAAAACATTAATGTGACAAATTTAACACACGTTTAAATAATATAATATAAGAATGAAAATATATTTTATAATGCTCCAAATGGTCACTGACTCGACACTTCAATGGTTATGGTTGAGATATACTCGACCACTAATATTTGGTCATGTGTTTGAGTCATTTTATGGTTATTAGTATTTTAATAAAAATTGTTTTATTGATTTCTCATCATTTAATAAATTTTTGCATCGTCAATGTATATGTCTTTAAAGTAAATATTTATTTCTTAAAAATTAAAAATAAATAACCATGATAAAGAAAAACATTTTATATTTTAAATGAGTATTTTTAATATAATTTTAAATCAGTATATCCTTATCTAAATAATGACTTTTCTATTAATAATTTAGTGAGAGATATTTTAGGTTTCTTTAAATAAAATAATTTAAATGTCTTAGTCTCATCAAAGTGTCTTCCAAATTAATCCACTTCAACCCATGGGCGATTTATATCGAAAAAAATCATAAAATTTTAAATATAAATGTTTTAGAGTAATTTTATAATATTATTCTAAAACTTAATTACATGATTTACCCTTTTACAATATTTTTAAAAAAATACCAAAGCTAATTTTCATAATACCCAAAAATAAAATAAAGATATTCACATAATTTTAAACTACTGATTAAAAATATGTAATCCTTATTTCAAAATTCAAAACATAGAATTTTTTCAGATTAATTTAAAATTATTCCCTTTATCAGAGAGAAAGAACATGTTTTAAAAGATAAAACATTACAAAATATTGAAATGTTTGTACATATGAATTAAACGTAAAATTAATTCTTATTAAATAAATTATATTTAATAATTAAAATATATTCAATTTATAAATTAATTAAATTAAATATTAATATTTAACTATTAAAATCACATTGATGAAATTTGTTTTTAATTAAATTTAGTGAATTTTTACTATTCATAAACATTTGAAAGTTATTAGAAAATTAATAAAAAATTATCCATTATAAATTTTAACATGATGCTTCCATAGAAAATTTTTATGTTGTCATATAAAAAGTAATAATGTATCATAATATTATTTTAAAATGATTTCTCACTTAAACGACTTAAAATTACCCATTCGAATAATATAGGTTTTGATTCAATAAATAGGGTTTATTCCTACCCTATGACAGAGATACATATTAGACAAATATAAAAAATATTTTATTAATTATATAACATATATATTTCATTAATTTCATTTACTAACAGTAATTCCCTAAATTTATTAATACGAAAATACATATATATTATAGATTTATATTTTTCATATCTAATTTGTAGTGATTGACTTTACCATTCATTTTCATAATTTAGTTATATTTATTCCCGCTAACCTAATGACTAGGTTAAAATTTTCATTTTATAATAAGGTTATATCGAGATTCACTTAAACGTAAAATTTTGTTAAATTATTGATATTGAAGAAATTTTTTAGAGAAAATATTTCATCAAAACATATCGGTGTTACAAATGAAACCATTGAACACATAGCATTGAAAAATGATTACGGAATAATTTTTCTAGAATAAAATAATAGAGTAATTGGAATATAACATCTTATAAAAAATGAGTATTAAGATTAAATTATTAGGCAAAATGTAAAGGAATAATTGGAACAACATTATAGAATACTAATATAACAAATTTAGTCATAATGGGGTGTACAATGCATAAAATGTTCGGGGAAAATTGTTGGATGAAAAAATATAATGAATTCTTATAGAAGGAGGGATATTAACCCTTCCAAAATAATAAAACTACCTTAGAAAGATATCCTACTAGAGGAGGAGGTTGAAGAAATTTTTTTTATTGAATATTTTAGCTTCAATTAAATTGTATCGTTAATTATATATTAGTTAATTAAATAAATTCATGTCTGTTTTTTTTCAAAAACCCATTTATCAATTAATCTTATTTTTATTATGATAAAGAATATTATAATAAAAATTATTATGTTAGCACACTTATAGTTTATTTATTTATTTGTCATATTTTATTTATATACTTCTATTTTATTATATCATTCTCTCATCCCAAATTTTATATCTATTTTTTACATTATTTTATTTATATCATCCCAAATATTCTAGGTTTATTATTATTATTATTATTTCATCTCTTGTTACAACCACTCCACCATTGTGATCTCTTACTCTCATTAAAAGAGAGGCTGACTCGGTGGCTTTTTTCAATCAGCGGTCAAGGTGTTCCTGAATTTTTTGTAAAGATAATTTTAATTTTGTGGTTTATTTGAGTGGAATACATGGTGAGGATATTGTGTATGATTTAGAAATATACTTTTAATTACATAAAACTAAATATATTTATATTCATTCAATTAAATCTCTTTTCCATCTCAACATTAGTAAACTCTTCATATGAAGGATTTGAGATAGTCAACAGATGGAACATCATTGATAGAGATCTTTTATAGAATATTGAACACCCTAGACAAAGGTTTGTCATCAACCTTGATTATTGGAGTAGAGGGAATGATTAATTCATAGCCTCTTGAATATTTCAAAATTTATAAACAATGAATAGTAAATTCAAATATGAGATTTCAGGATTGGATTATCAAACCAAAATCAAAATATTGAAGGATAATAATGAATGAATCTAAAACTGAACTAGAGACTAAGTCATATATTTATTAACTCATTGTGTTAATATTTTCATGTTGTCTTAAATTTATATAGTTTATTTCATTATAAAAGTAATAAATAAACAAAACTCAATTTCATTGATCTCATTTAAATAATAAAAAATAGTTTATTTAGATGTAATAGGTGAAGAAATTGATATTCTACTCATGTGAGATTACCTAAGGCATCCATTATGCTACACTAGGAAATCAATAATTTTCTTTTACCATGATCAATGATAGGCAAGGTAAAGATGTTTTATTTTAGTTTTACCCACTGAGAAACCAAGCATCTTGATACATAATTATTAATTTCCCATTCATGTAATAACACCAAATTTGTTCCTTAAAATCCCTATACATTTTTGTCTTACTCGTGTATATAAGGAAATTAAATCTATGATAATCATCTAATAAATCCATTCTCAGCCTGGTATATATATATACAGAATATATTTTCAAATTTCGGAAAACCATCTTTATAAAGACAATTTCCATCAACGAATCATTCATGGCATAAATATTCTTTTCATAATTATCTTAATCAGTCTAAGATATTTTTTTATTACAATTAGTATGGTTAGAAAATAAATTGAAAAAGGAGATATGTTTCCCATTCATTATTAATCCCCATATCCATATTTACAAAATATTTAAGAATAAGATCCATGAAAATCAACATTTTGGGGAGAAAATATTGATCTTTCTAGATTAATGCATCATATACCTCATTTTTTTCATTAGTTGTTAGTTTAATGAGAAATCATAATCCTTTAGTATCTTGAGAAATTAACATTACCTCATGTTGAGATAATTCTATGTAAATATGTATTTCAGAATTGAATGATATATGTATATATCAAATTTTAATCTTAGAGATAATGTCTATATATATTCAAAGTATGTATTACATTAGCTGACTTAGTATATTAGGTAGGATAGTTTTTATCATGTATCATTAACTATCTTTATTCATACAAAATATCTTTATCATTCTTCATATAGACACATCCTAGTCATTTCATTGATTTATAACTATATAAGAAAAATCCATCACCTCCCACTTGTCATTTCAAAAATGATGCATTGATCAACCCCCACTTTAATTCAGAAATAATTTATTTAAATTTCCTCTTTCATATAAAATTATCCCCTTAAATGTTAACTTGGTTAACTATTTTTTTAATCATGAAATGGTGTGACAAAATTTTAAACAGTGACTTTCTAATATAAGGAAACTATATACCATAGTTATGATTATCAATATATTCGTTTCTTTGAATAACATTTTATTTGATGGACTAGTGGATATTCAATCCTTATGGGAAATACAGACAATAAAATTATAATCATAAAGACATAAATAACTCTTGGTAAATTTCTTATATTACTCATTTTCACTAAGAGTCTCAACAATAATTCATAATTAATAATTATAATCATCAAAAATTTTATAATATATTAAGAAATAATTAATAAATAACACAAAACATTATCAATATATTCCTCAAAGTATTTTTTAATCATATCCATAAAAACAGAGGGTGAATTACTCAATAAAAAGAGAATTATTATCAACATATAATTTTCTTACCTCATAGATATGTTTTTATTGGTATCATTATTCCTTAATCCCAATTTATGATACAAAATACTAAGATATATCATTGAAAATATATATTTACCATTGAATATGTTCAAACATGTAATCAATATAAGGATTATAATATTTTTTCTTCACAATTTTGGAATTTTTTCCAGATAATCCACTGATAGCCTTATAGTTCCATCCTTTTTTTAATTAAAAAATAATATATCTCCATGGTTAAACACTTGGGCATATAAATCCATTACCACACAACTATTTCAGTTATTTCCTTAACTGTAATAGCTCCATAACATCCATACATTATGGAGTTCATGATTTAGGTTTTTCATGAGAGATCAATTCAATAGAAAACTCATCTTCATGCTATAGTGGTTGTCAAGATAGTTTTTCAGGAGACAAATAAATAAATTTGTGAACAAATATAACATATTCCATCCTTAGGTAACCTTACCCTTAAAAATGTTGTTTTCTATATTTTTCTCCCATAATATAATTAAGGGGATATTTTGGATATTGATTAATAAATGACTTAGATGATGTATTCTCCCCTCTAATGACAAGGAATTATAAAACATTGTCAAATATTATAATATAATTGAATATCTAAAAACTATTAAGATAATATGAAATGAAATCCATAAAAATGTACTATGTCAATGTTAACCATTCGTATAATCATCATATTTTCAAATAGGGTATGTTTATGTGTAATAATAGGAACGAAATGACATATTCATGTTTCATTCAGATTTCTATATAGAGTCTAGATTGAAAATTACCTTATTAAGGTGTCAGATAAATATTAATTTTTTTTGGAAAACTGAGAAGATATAAAATAATTGGATTATATATAATCAAATTACTCAATATCCAAATTTGAGTCCATTATCAATGAACCTAATACTACATCTTTTTAAATTTCAACTTCAACTGTATTGATGACATAATCTTATCCTTTCTCCTTTAGCCTTTTATGCGGACGATTACATTGATTCTGGGGACATTAATGCTCATAGTTCCATATATCATAACTATTGAGTCATTTAACATTAGATTATTATTTCGTGACCACAAAATCATAGGCATGATGGCATTTATATCCAAAAATTAAGAAAACTCAGATTTCTATCAAGCATGTTCTCCATTGTTTCTTCCATTACTAATTAAATGTATGAAATTGAATACTTATTATCTTTAGTTTTTTCATATTTAAATTTTTATATTTATCAAACTCCATTTCCTTGTATTTATTTCATTAAAAGTCATTATACTTGTAGAATTATTTCTCTATGTTTATAACACAAAAATAATATCCCTTTATATTGATAATGATAGGGAGACTATTTCCCATTAAATGATTGTGTTCATCCCTCCAAAGGAAATTAAATCATACTCTTTGAATTATTACATAGTTTAAATCATGGATCTCTATACTTTTAATGTAATATTTATAATTAATAATAATTTCATCCTCTTTTTTGGTTATACATATGAATATTTTATCCATATTCAGTAATTTACCATGAGGAAAATATTTTTCATCGCAAATAACATTAAAATACTTCCAATCTATATTTTCTATTTACCCCTCATCCTTAGTGTTTTAAGGAATGACCACCACTAATATTCATCCCCCATGGGAAGATAAACATCCCTGATGATATTTTCCCTTTCAGTACCTCCCAATACAAGACATGTATTACATACAGAATCTATCCATTGATTATCTATAAATGGATTAGTTGTCCCATTTAATTATGGAGGTTACTGGTTCATGAAGTAGTCCATCATTGTTTCACCATGTTGAAGATCAAAAGGAAAATCCATACAAGAATGGTTATTGGCCAAAACATTTGTTTGCTACCCCAATATCGTTATATTTTTTAGATCAATCTCTTGTTCCAATTATCACTGCAATTTCATTGTCTTGGCCGGAAAGAAAATCCCAATGTAGATTGACTTTATTTACATAGTTTATATTCCTTCTACTAGGATCCATTTCTATAAATTTTTATACACTAGATTAGATTATAAAATCATTAATCATAATTCATAATTTTGAAACTAGTGAAATAATTGACATAACAAGAAAATTCATACAGATGTAATTGTAGAATCATAAGATTAGTATCATTGGGATTATAAAATATTTTTAAATCATTCAAAATGGTTTTTAAATAAAATTTATATTCACCAAAGCATGTCCCCCAAGAGTTTCAAACATTTTGTAAGGTAAGGGAACATTAACAATACAACAAAATATTGATTGAAATACACTCAACCGACTCTATTTATGGTTATTAACCTTAGATTCATCTGTGAAAAAACCCTATACAATTTTTATATCCATAAAGGGATGTATTTCTGGGAAACCATATGATATATTCAATAAAAAACATTAAGATATAATCCAAAAATTAGACATATTCTCATAGTTGGATTAATGGTCGTCTTCCTCAAACTATGTTTTCTTAAATCATGACCCAAAATTTCAACTAACACTTATATAATACCAACCATAAAACCCTAACCCAAGAATCTTGGAGATGGTGGAATTTTTTTAACATTTTCAAAAATTAAATTGGACTATATCCTGAATAATTTAATAGTTTAGTAGTATTGAGACACTGGATACATACATGAATTTCACATTACATCTAAAAAACTGAATAATAATATAATAATTTATATAATAACATTTTTATTTATTACAGTAAATCCTTGAAATCATTTATAGATACCTTCATGGTGTCATGGGAAAAAGAAAACATAATAATGGGTGTGATAAAATTAATAGTGAGAGAATGGCTATAATAGAAGTTAGTATAAAATATATAGAACACGAATAATATTTTTAATATAAAAAATATTCAAATATTTCCTATAAATAGTACTATAATAGGATACTAAATACATAGATACCAAAACAAGATAAATAATAAATTGGATAATAAAAGGGGTTAATAACAATTCAACACATAATAAACATAATCATTTATATTGAAAAACTATCATATGAAAAGTTAATATTTTTCACAATAAATAAATGTAATAAGATCATCAGACATACAAATTAATATGGAAGATGGTATAAAAATATAATATCTCAACTAAAGTAAAATAATTTAAAAATAAAATAGGTTGATTTATTTATGGAAATACCCTATTCACTTTGAAAATAAATTTTTAAAAAATATTTCAAGATTAGTAGGAGAAATAATTTACTTTAAATGAACCATAGAAACATTTAAAGGACCATTCAAGTCATTGGATGGTCATGATCTTGGTAATTTCTGTTCATACAAAATATGTTAAAATAATGATTTTTTTCACATTTTTTTCTTTAACTTTCAATCTGTAATTTTTTTTGGAAAACAACAAGAAGAAACCATTTATGTTTTTATAGAAGTTCAAACATGGGTAAAAATAAAATTTAACAATCATATGAAAATATTAAAAAAATTCTTGAAAACAATTATATACAACAGTGATATGGTAAAAAGAATGATTTTTTATCCGAATAAATAATTAATGTTAGTTTTCCCAAAAAATATAATTTTTGTATCTTTATTACATAATTACAGAAAAATGAAAGGAAAATGTTTAATTTATATAAATAGAAATGGAATAAAAAAATATTTTGTTTAGGATAGAAATATAAAATAATTAACCTAGTAGAGAATTTAAAAAACATCCCTAAATAATGATGAGATTTAAAAATAAACCCATACATCAGAATTGACTCTCTTTGAAAATAGTTTTATCCACACTAAATTAGTCTGTGTTAATGGAGAATATTTGAATATTTTTGAGATAAAGGATTATAAAAATCAGGTAAAATTTGTTACATTTCATGAAATATATTTTATAACTAACAATGAAGGTCACAAATAAATCCCAGTATAAGGTTGTCCAAAGAAAAATATGAGAAAATATGACACATCAAATTAATAGAAGAGTATTACAAATAGGAAACAACTACCTAAACTATTTAATTACTGTTTTTGAATAGGACAAAAAATATGTTTATATATGAAACCAATAAAGAAGAAAAAGTTTTCAAGGGATGTTTTGGTGTTGTGGTATGCATGAACAAAAATAATATTTTTCTCAATGAATATTTATTTACTATGAAAGGGGTAAGATAAAATTTTGAGTTCTAATGATCTCCCAAGGATAAAATATTAGAATAAAATAACAAAATGATCATATCTATACAACTACTATATACATAAAAAATATCATACTCTCGAAGATGTTCGTTGAAGATGCAATTTAAAAGGTCACATGGTTAATTCATGCTTGGCTAGAATGGAAGGAGTGGTTAACTATGTCATGAAAGGTAATATCATTCAGATTAAAACTTGTGGAAATTCATGAAAATAATTTTAATGGACTAATGATGTAAAAAATACTATCTAATTAGTTGGAAAACCCACATAAATTTTTGATAAAGAAAAATATGATGACCAAGTTGTTTCTAAAGAAATTGGAAACCAAGTTGTGTTAGATGGTAAGTTAAACGTTATTGAGAATTTATCCACAACTAGAAACTTAATGACTCATAATATTGTGTTAGAAAAATGTATTCCAGAAATTATAGAAGATCAAAGGAAGAAAGAAGATAGTGAACCACACGACATTAATAATAAAAAGAATATTCAAATGAAATATATACATATTGATATTCATAGAACATAATGGCCCAGATTGAGAGGAAGTTCTTAGTCTGAATTTCATTTTAAACAAAATGAGGCCCCTCCTTATTACCCTTTATTTTATGTGTTTTCATATAACATGCAGGTAATTGAAGGGCTTGTTTGATGTTCTCACATATAGAAAACATGAATAAATATTACTTCATAAATTATATTGACACATATAAAATGGATGAAAAGAAAGATTTCCATAAAGGGGAGTTCATGATTAATAAAAAGAAAATAAAAATGGGGGATATTTTTTTAACTACACTTTCTAATGTTACTATTAAAGTGTGCGTAGGATCATGCTTTTATTATTATAAAAATCCATATTTTGAAAAAATATGAGATTTATTTTACAAGAATTATAGCGTATGGACAATATGGAAAACCATAGTTGTATCTCTCTTGTTTTATGTATAGGTTTTATCAATGTACACATAGAGTGGAAAACTGTGGTATCTTTTCAAACAAAAAACATGTGACATCTTCCATCTCTCGTAATGTTTTATGAAATAATCTTATAAGGGTGTTGAACTTGTTTTGTGAAAATTAATGGGATTATAATACCCCCACATATCATTTGTATTTTATATTCAATATGAGGGAGAGGTTTTTTTCCATAGATAATAATTTTTATAACAGGTATATACATTTATAAAAAATACAAAATGAGATATTATTTATCATATATGATGTCTTTATTTTCAATGAGGCATAAATATGTGTTTGGTGGATTTTATATGAATTTTTTATACCTGATGAATTGTTATTTATTCAATTAATGGAATTAGATTTCATGATATAAAAATTTTATGTTATTTCGTATGACAATTGTCAAAAATATCTTTTTTTATGTGGGACATGTTAATTTGTTATAATAATGTTTTCTACTATAATGAATAATGATGATGATTGATTCAACACGTTTATTTATTTAATAATGTTTTTGGATAAAGATTATTAATGGCCATTTAAATATTAATTTTCATGAAGAAATGTTTTTGAAGATTATTGAATGTTCTGAGAAAATATAAATAGAGATTAATTTTAAGTGATGGGATTTGATTGTAAAAAATCTATTGATAATATTTAATATATATAGAATATATTTTACATATTTTTTAGTACACCTTATACAGAAAATATGGTAACCAATCTGAGTCCAATGGACCATCTCAATCCCACAAATGTGGGAGGAGGCCTCTACCATATAGGATACCCATCCCATATAGGCACACATGGTTGTAGATGTTTCATAGTTTCCACCGAGAGTGCTTGGAAGAAATGGTGGATTTATAAAACCAATAATGTTTATAGGGTGATGCATAAGGGGGAGAACATGTTCGACCACTCCATGTAGTGTGTACAGTGTTGTATGAGTTGAACCTCATTTCCAGCTGAAGTGATGAGTGACATAAGATTGTTTATAAATAATTTTTTGATTAAAGTGATCTCCATTGTGTGAAAAGTGTGTGAAACACATTATTCATCCAAATAAAAACATGTGGATGTAATTTTGGCCGCTTTATTATTTTCACATCATCCATCTGATCGATCCTCTTCATCATCATTAACCTTTAATCTTGTCTGAGAATTATTATAAACTAGTGTACACTAATTTTCTCAATATCCATGATTATGTAATTATGTAATAATAATTATTTTTAGGAAATGTTTCCATGAACCTCCATTAATGAAATATACATCATGAGTGATATATTTTGAATAATATGATTATACTTGGGTGATACAAAGAAACATAATTAACTTTCTTTCATCAGTAGTTCATGGAAGAATTAAATATATATAAAAGAATTTTCTCTCCATCACATACAAGTGAGATACATGATGGGATGTGATTGAGATTATATCCTAAAGGAACATTATTTTTTTGGAGTTAATATTTTAGAGAGAAATCCAAAATCTTTAGAGGATGCAAAATTTGCGACACAACACATTTTTTTGATCCTTGATGAGGCATATTTATTACAGGATATGATGTAGAAAAATATCTTAAATAAAAAGAGATTATGACTACCGGATACTATTTCTAATAGAGAAAGATATATCTCATTTTTTGAAGGATAAGCTGATCTTCCATTAATTCCACTATTTCACTATATATGTTAATGTGGTCCTCAGAGGGAATGAATAAAAATTCACTATAGACCATCATCATATGTTTATCACACTCAAATAGATCCCAGAAGATATTTTTCCATGATTCTCTTCAAGTTTTCATGAACTCTATTAGAATCGATGATACATATTATACACCCACATTGTATTTCCAAAAGAAGAATCACGAAGTGATGTTTTACATGAAGATCATGCATTATGAACAAGTGAAACATTGATACCATGTGTGGGATAGGATTTAAATAACTGTGTAGTGGTTGTGTGATACTTGGGTGAAGAATCTATTGTTATTACACATTACATGAATAAATAATAAGTACATCTGCACAAAAGAAAAGCTTCATTTACATTTATTCGTGTTTTCAGGATGTTGATGATGGCATACATGCATATGAGTATTCAAATGAATTTTTGATTTCATAATCTCATGATAATAACCAAAGGTATATAATCCAAAACAGAAAATGAAATGATAATATATACAAATGTGGTGTGTTATGGTTTACAATACGATTCTTGAATGCATTAAGTACACCTGATGATATTGCATTGACAATTTAATAAAAATTTGTTTTATATTATGAAAGATCATTGTTAAATATAATATCATTTAATTAGTTATTGTCCATGTATTATATAAAACTAAAGTATTTCATAACAACATCATAATAAAGGAATAATTTTCCAAGAATTCCTTTTTGTAAAGAAACAAATTGTACACTATAAATTAGAACTAATTAAGAAAAATAAACATGTTAAAAAGGTACATAAAGTGTTCATGAGAAAGTAAAATCATGAATGATCATGGTGTAAAAACTAAAGATAATCTAGTAGTGTATCAACACTATATAAGGGAAGAAGTATTATATTTGGTGATGATATTAGAGAAGTATATAGGCTAGAGCTGGTAATAGGAGATTTCATTCATATAGAGTTAAAATCAATAATTCTCCCTGTTGGAACCGGGATTAGGTAAAGTCTTTTAGTTGGGGTTGAAATGAATAATTATCAATAATATATATGGGTGTAGTTTAAGACATTAATTTGATGCTGGAAGTAGTGTGGATGTCTCTCGATTTGATATAAAAGTTGTGTAATCACTTTTTTAAATGTGAATAATATATAATTAGAATGAATAACAAGTTGAAACCCAGAGTCTAATTTTTCCAAACCATGTAAAAACAACGTGATGATCCATCCATTAAAAATACTACACACAAGGTGATATTGGTGTATATCATTGAGTGGATTGAGATACTAAATAAGATAATAAGGATTATTTTTAAAAGGAAATAATCCCCAAAACGTAAACCATTGATTCAACCTCTCTCATAATGGCCAGTCTTGTCGTGGGCATTACAACATTAAATAATTGAAAAATTAAAATATTTAACCATGAGATAAAAAATTTATGAAGAACTCATAAAAAAAATATTTTTATAAATATTTTATAATTTTGGCTCTAAAATTATGGGCATTCCATAATTTGGAATATAAAAATTGTATACACATTTCAATATAAAATGTTTCATATTTATCATTATATAGAATTTGAATTATAAATATATGATATTATATGATTATAAAATAATTATAATAAAATTATATTATCTAATCATGTTACATAATATACATATCATATACATAATCCTTATTTAATCATGGATCTTATCGAACAACAAATAAATTTATTTATACCGTAAAGAATGTTACAAATAAGATCACTATTATTTTGACCAATTTAAAATAATTAATTATGATGAATTACTAATTAATAAAAAATAATATAATATGTTGGAATTATTTCATAATTTATAATCCTTTATAAATTTTGACTTATGATTTCTGAATAAAAACTTTCATTTCTAATACATAATCTATGTAATATAATTTTTTAAAAGGTATTTCAAATATTAACATTAAATTTTCATGAAGAAAATGTTTCATAATCATTTAATTAAATAAAATAAATAAAATTAATTTATTTATAATCTATTTATAAGTTTATATATCTAAATGTGGCTTTTATAATGATTTATAAACATTTTATAAACCATTTAAATAATTAATTAATTTAAAAACTATTTTTAAAAACTCTTCTATTTACCATTATGTAATAACCCATTCCTATGTAACAGTATCATCCCTTAACACTTATAAAGACACTTTGTTTAATGTTAGCTACCCTCTACCATCACATAGTGCCTCATATAATTTTAATACCCTTTTTCATGTAATTTTGAAGGTAATATTTACATTTCTTATATCGCATAAGGTAAACATCATAGACACTTTTGCAGCATCTATAATTCCATCATTCGTATGTGTAAAGAACTAAAGATCTTTAATAAAAAATACTTATTTAAGGGTATTAACCTTACAAAACACAGTTTTTTAATGTTAACAATTAGGTTATGCTTATTCATACCAAATAGGTAAGGGTATCACATAATGGTAAGCATCCAATTAACATTACAAAACCTTTTTAATAACATAACATCCTTTAAAAACACATATTTTTGTGTAAGGGTAAGTTGTGATGAAATTTACATAGACCAACATGTGAAAGGTTATTACATGGGTTACCCCTAAACATCTCATCCAAATAATGATACATATTCCATTACCTTTATATAGCCCCACTACAAAAGGATAAACCCTTTTAGGAGATGAAATTTACAAAAAAACAAAACGATGCTCTATTTTAACGATTTCTTCTCCATCTAATCAAAAGTACTAATAAAGAATCACTACTGAATTAGTGGTATTTTCGGAGGGCTATTTTCGACGAGATCCCGTCGCAAATAGGCTACAGTGACATTGCCCCTTCGCAAATAGCTCGTTGCATAAAACAACATCGCAAATAATCCTCTGATTATATACATTATATATATATATATACCTTTTCTGACGGGCCAGTCTTCTCATAGATAATATTATTAATAAAAAATTATATTTAGATTATTTTCAATGGGAGCCCATCACAAAAGGACCCGTCGCAAATACTAAACATAATAAAAAAAATATTTAATAAATATATGATTAATGAAAAAATTATATTAATATTATTAAAAATAAAAAAATAAATAAAATTATGATGAGTAATATAACCAAACATTAAAAAATATAATACTAAAAAAATATATTTAATAAAATTATGAATAATAAAAAATTAATATTATTTATATTAAAATAATAAAAAATAAACAATTATTACAATTCTAAATATTTAAAGAAAATATAATTTTTTTAGTATTATTAGTAAAATAATAAATATTAAAAAATATAATACTAATAATAAATAATAAAATATTAAAAAATAATAAAATAATAAAATTATGCAATATTTGTACCAATATAAAAGACAGAAACAGTAAATTGTTTGTATTACAATAAATATTAAATTCAAATTTTTTTAACATAAAAAAAATCATTGGTGGTTATCTTCTCGAGGAGGTGGTGGAGATATAGGAGATGGTGGAGGAAACTCCATCCCTAAACCATGAGTGAGACGACGCATGTTCTCCATCTTCCTATGATGATGCTGCTGCTGTTGCTTCCATTGAGGCATCTCCTCATCGTACTACTACTGCAGTTGCTGCTATCGCTGACACATCTCTTCATACCGCTTCAGCAAACTCTTTATAATCTCAGAATGAGTTCGTAACTACTCCTGATACTGTGAGGCAGAAGATGATGCCTCTTCATGAGCTCCTCTCGAGCTGGATGACAACATCGCAGCAGTACCGTAATAAGTATTCGGCGTCAATTTGGAGCTGATACCAACTAATTATTGTTAATTATTACTAATTATTTCTTATTATTACAAAATATTACAAATTATTTCTAACTATTAATAATTATTACTAATTATTATTAATTATTAATAATTATTATTATTTATTACTATTTATTAGTATTTATTACAACTTATTTTTATTTATTACTAATTATTACTAATTATTACTAATTATTAGTAATTATTACTAATTATTACTATTTATTAATATTTATTACTATTTATTAGTAATTATTACTAATTATTACAAATTATTTATAATTATTACTATTTATTGCTATTTATTTCCATTTATTACTATTTATTTCTATTTATTATTATTTATTACAATTTATTACAATTTATTAATATTTATTACTATTTGTTACTATTTGTTACTAATTATTACTAATTATTACTAATTATTACTAATTATTACTATTTAATACTAATTGTTTCTAATTATTACTAATTATTACTAATTATTACTATTTATTTCTATTTATTGCTATTTATTACTATTTATTGCTAATTATTACTATTTATTACTATTTCATACAATTTATAACTTTTTATTACTATTTATTACTATTTATTACTAATTATTACTAATTATTACTAATTATTACTAAATGTTACATTTTATTACTATTTATTAACATTTATAACAATTTATTACTATTTATTACTATTTATTACAAATTATTACAAATTATTCCTATTTATTCCTATTTATTAGTATTTTATTTCTATTTATTACTATTTATTACAAATTTCTACTCTTTATTACTAATTACTACTATTTATTACTAATTACTACTAATTAGTACTAATTACAACCAATTACTACTAAATATTACTAATTACTACTATTTATTACTAAATAGTACTAATTATTTCTAATTATTTCAATTTGTTACTAATTATTACTATTTATTACTAATTATTCCAATTTATTCCTAATTTTTACTATTTATTCCTAATTACTACCAATTACTACTAATTAGTACCAATTACCATCAATTACTACTAATTACTACTAATTACTACTAATTAGTACTAATTATTACTATTTATTACTAAAATACAGATTACAAAAAAATTTAAATCTAATTTAATTACAACTAATCAACAATAATTAAAATTAACATAAAAAATTAAATAAATACTAAATTAAATAAAATATAAAAACCTTTAAACTTATCATCATATTGATTTAAGTGCCTTCACAACTTCTCCGTTACAAAAATTTAACTGAGAGAAATGTTGACTCTAAAATTTGAGTTTAGTGAGAGAGTGGAAGTGAGAAATGAGATGAAGATAAAGAAAAACGGAGGGGGGTTATATATAGGTTAGATAAGTTGCAACAGTACTAGTTGCGAGGGGCTTACCGTTGGAAAAAGTACTTTTTAGACAGGCCTCGTCGCAAATACCTTTGCCAGCATTAATTGATGTCAGTAGTTAAAAGGGTATTTTGGACGGGGCCCATCGCATAAAGTGACCTATCGACACACCTTTTTCGATAGGACAACATCCCGTCACAAAAACTCATTTACCGCCACCGGTATTTGCGACCGGTCCCATCGCAAATACCCTCCGACCGACATACTATTTGCGACGAGGGGATCCCCCCTTCGCAAATAACCTTCCAGCACTTTGGTGAACATCTCACGGCAAAGTGCCCTATACCTTTTGTGATGGGACCACAAATCCCACTGAAAATATCCCCTGGGATGGACTATTTGCGACGGGAATTAATCCCATCACAAATACCTCGTCACAAAAGACTATTTTTTCCGTAGTGAATAAGAATAGATTCCTCTTATACCTCTTAAGGGTTTTTTATAGATTAATTATAATTATTAAAAATAGATAATGAAATTAAAACCCCTTTATAAGGATATCCATGAAAGGACATATGAAACCTGTAGAAATACTAAAATGAAAAACTACAATAACTAATGCGTGACTTAAATTGAAGCAATTTTCTACCCTTGATCTTCATTTGATTCCATTGACGTAGATCACTTAAGTGGAAAACAAAATAGTCCCACTTTAGTAGGTATCCACGATCTACATGGAATCATCCAACATTCAGATGGGTTCCATCATCTCCCCATGATAATGAAGTACCTCTATAAGCAATGGAAGAAAATGAATGAGATCAAAAGGCCCCTATGTGTAATTTGATGAATACCCACACACAATTCTATCATACTACAGTAGGGTTTATGTAGAACTCATGGACCTTTTGGTTGGAGTATGAATTAAATCATGTATTAAAATGCATGTAAAAATTCATTTGTTGGTTCACGAATCATATTCATTTACTCTATGTATGTTTTGTATAAAAATGAAATTATTTTGTTTATTCATAGATTATGTGGGTGAAACAGGAAAGGATAACTGCTTATTATTTTGTTGTTATCTCATATTGAAGAATATACCCTTAAGTTCATGAAAATCATAATTTTCAATATATATATATATATATATTTATATATTCCATATATATATATATAAGGATTTAGTGTATATATTCATAAACTAGAACCAAATTATCCTCATCCACAACCTAGCTCAATAAATCCTAAATAACATAACTCTAAATGTTTATCGATATGAATTTAGGGATACCTTCCCATTCATAATTAAATTTCTAAGTAACATTATATTAGCAATTTTAATACCATATTTACATTCTCATACATATTTATGTATTTCAATAAACACACACTGGTATTTATATATATATATATATATATATTTCATCCCATGTTATTAATATCAATGCAACGTTATTTGGATAGAAATTCCGAAATTACATCGTGCATGAAAAAAATAAGTGCAAACCCCAGCTATTCTCATTTTTTAATTTACCATCATTACTAATCTAGGTTTCCTACAAATCATATTTTAGTGTATTTTTACGTAACAACATATAATGGTGATATTGATGTATTATTTAAAGAAAGTAAGAAAGGGGTTGTAAAAAATAATGGCCTAGTTAATCTAAAGTAATAAAAACAGTAAGCATACAACATCCCCTTCATTGGACTAAAACCAATTGCATCATGACCGAGAGAAGATAGTATTAAATGGAATATAGGAAAACATATTACAAATCCTTACTGTATACCAATCAACAACACTGAATTTGATGGAATGGTTAGATAATAAAATACAAGAGGTAATAAACACCCACCATCCCCACCCCCATACCAATTCATCTCCACCGAACCAAGGAGATAATAACAACTTACCATGTCTAATGTCACTTCTAGTTTGGGATGAATATTAATGGGAATGTTTCAATAAAATAAAATTATTTAAGTACTATGAATTCATGTGAAGGGATAACTAATGAATAGGAATGGAAATAATTCAGTCAATCGATATAATTGGCTAGAAATCTAGATGTTCTATGTTCAATAAGCGTAACTCAAAATATAGTTTTTCATGTCAAGAAACATTCAATTTTATAATATAAAATGAAAAACTAGAAATACCTTTCCAAATAAAAACACCATTGAATCGATTATATTATTCCTCAAACCTATGACATGGAATAAATTACCATCCCATCAACTATAATCCAAAAAAAACTTCAAACCAGTGGTGATTACACAATGTTGGGTAGAAAAATGAAAAATGAATGGAAATAAATGATAAGGTCATATTAGATTATAGGATAATTTAACCACAAGAATTGAGAATGTTCGGACTCGTAATGGATGGTCCTTATACTCTAAAACTGCCATGAAAACATCCAAGGTTAAAAAAATAGATTAAATTCAAGAAGAATTGATGATACATATTAATTGGAAAACATGAATAAAATCTACCATGATGTGAAGACATCAAATATGACTAGTTTTTCCTTATTCAAAGTGAGACCATAAATCTCAAATATTCAAAATGGGTAACACCACATCATCAACGACTATTTTTCCCCTTCAAACTAGGCATGACCATTGGCACCATGACTCAGAACAATATGTTTAAATAACCCCATAAAAATTTTCATGTCTTGAGCACAATACCAAACACTCATGGACACAACACCCCATTCCCACTAACATGGTCATTTTGACCATCCATATTTTATAATAAGAAACATCCAAGACAACATGATCAAGACTGCCAATTCCATAGTGTGGTATATCTCACCCCATTCCACTAGTTTACTTCACTAGGAATCCATAAGAACAAACACAGCAAAGAGAACCCCATACAACTGAGTTGAAAAACATTAAACACGTAAGGAAACAATGTCCTTAGGCCAAAGGTTGGGTGCCTTTCTCGTGTTAAATAAAGAAATCATCCAAACACAGCAACCCTAAAAAGGTGTAGTTTAATACCCAAGTTCTCCAAAAAATTCCCGGAATACCTACCACAACCACACAACCAAAATAATCAGAAATATGACCACCATTATATCAAATATAATAGGAATTTTGGACGGTTGATATAAAAAAAATTCCACTGTTGAAACATGTATAAACTCACTGTAGTCACCTCTGAAACCATAAAAACACAATAGATTTAGAAAAATTGGGCCCTTACATTATATGTCTATTAAATATTACACACCCATAAGAATTATAAAAACATGGGGATGAAATAAATAGATCAATAGTATGGAATTTGGTAAAATATTTCCTTCTTATTAAATAAAACTCTAACAATTCATACCCTTTCAATCCAAACAAACCTAATATCGGAAATTCCAAAAAACATTACAACCATGGTGAGATTTCCCTCAAACATGAAGAGTACACTATGGAAACTATAATAGAACATGATTGTGATCCCAACCACATATAACTTCTAAATTAGAACAAGAATAATGCGTACACATTGATAAATCATAGTAATCATTCCACATAACATTTAAATGGAAACAAATTAACTCACTCGATATAGGAATCTTTGAGGTACTCAACCTATATAATCAAAACTATGATTTGAATCTATAATAATGGCTCACTTCCCTCCTTCATAGAGATCAAGACCCATGACTCAAAATTTATAACCCATGTTTTCTATAAACCAGAGAAGACACTCTTATTCATATATCCATCTATATAAAGGAAATGAAATTCTTATTGACAATTTCAAGCATATCCACCCAAGGAATATCATTTGGGACTCTATGATTCACCTTTAATAAAAATAAATCCTACTTAAAAAATTTTATTTTATAGAGAGACATAGAAATAATCTATTGTCCTCAAAATCTCAAAATAACCTTCTATATCTTCTTGACTATCTCTTATATCCTATATATATTCTCTATCGAGGAACATGATTACATCCCACCACTAAAACATTAACAATGTATCATCCCGTGAATCCTCTATATACTTCTCACATGTAATGTATCGAGGAAGTTTCAATGACATATGTTAATTTAAATGATACGAATCTAGGTTAGGAAATATAACATGAATCACAATAACATACTTATCTTATAAACCATAACCACCTCATCATATATAACCAGGAATACATAAAATCTCATCTCTCGAAAAGTGCTAATCATCTCATCATCGTTCTCATTACTAATATTTTCAATATACCATCAAATCAAGCCATATTTTGGATATCATCAATAATATCACAATAATTAATTCCATGAAGCCCCACCATAAAACCATTTATCAATTAATAGGTTACGCAAACATACATCCTCTTGAAAATCAGATTATCAATATATAGTCATGATAATGATTATCAATAGAGAACACTGTATTCCACTAGCATGGAATAATGATTTCAGGAGGTAACACATGTAATATTCTATATCCCTTTTCCCATAACATGGGAGATTTAATATACCTTAATCACAATAAAATTATTAAATTTTCAGGATATGATTATTTAAACAATAAAAAATTTACACATACTTTTATTTCATGATTTACTATTAAATAATATATATAATGCATATTGTATTTAAACAAAAAATAAAAATAATTACATGAACAAATAATAATTTTAATGTATTAATAATTAACAAAATTTTCATATGTAGTAGAATTATTTCAAGACATCAAGTATTTTTTGACATGCTTAACACTTCAATGGACCACTTATGTTACACCATAGCGAGTTATAATTTTAGCAGTCTTTATAATCATAAAAATATAATATGAAAATTATTTTAGTTACACCACTAGAAAGGTTGGTAAAAAACTCTTTATAAAAAGAGAAAAACAAAAAAATATCCTTTTTTGTTGGAAAAGGGAAAAATCATTATAATCTAGTAGGACTAGAGGCCCATAAGCTGGTGGGACAAAAGAAATACATGAAACAAATAAAGGCCCATGGTTGCAACCCGAGCCATATGTAGTATCCAAATTAATATTTTCAAAAACCAAACCAATGTGATCCTCTATCAAATAAGCATTCTGTCTGTGTAGTAACTTCACACAGAGGATGTGACATAGTTTATGCTTGTGATGGGAGTTATTCTTGAAGATACAGACCGAACCCACTACTGGAAAGAGAACTATCTGCCAATGCAATAGCCTTCCTCACTCCCATGATATCAGAACCCATATCCCCGTACAAGATGCCAAAGGTCAACGTTCTGAACCCTACCACTACGAAGAACTGATCCTAGTTGATGGAAGAGGATGAAACTGTGTTTTTTCTCGATGTCATGGGACGCAATGTCGCTGTAGTAGAGAAGGGAGTTGCAACTGATGCTACAACTTTATTTAATGAAAATATTGATTTTGGACTTTTAGTTACACTTAATTTCATAGATAATAAATTTGAGTACCTAAAATTAAATAACATTTTATGAAAAGCAATAATGTTAAACCAACTGCTGAAATATTTCATTAAAAACCCCTTAATTTAAATAATTATTCAACAAGGGTGTACATAATTGGAAGTGATTCGAGAAGATATAACTCATGATAAAAAATCATTTAATAATGCTTCATTATTAGTGTAAATATATAAGTATTACAGTTTTAATAATGTAATGCAATTCCACATACTCTTATTATGCAACTTCTGATCATCAATCCTTAAGTTATTACAAAAACATAAAATAAAAAGGGAATAAAGTATAAAATAATTACATATGTTTATAATCATTCAAGATGATAATGTATGAATCAACTTATTATAATACATTGAATATAATTATAAAGACTATATCAATAAATATTAATTATTATACTTAAATTGATTAATCAGGGTTATGAATCCTAATCTTAACATAGAATTCAACCTATGAGAATGATGCATACACCCTTTCAAAATTATTCTCTATGTTTCTATATATGAATTTCGACAAAATCATGTTGAGTGCACAAACATGGTCTTTATATTGGACCATAGAGGTAGAAAAATACCCATTTCCAAGTAGGTCTTTTCAACCTATATAAAATGATAACCTTTGATGAAAATATTTCCCGACAAGACTTAAAAACTATGAACAAATTAATAACATCAAATGTGATCCGATATCATGAAAAAAAATCTATTATACTACTTCTTTAGGCTCCAACCCTCTAAAACCACTCCTCAGTCAAACATGGATGGATGATTGACCCATAAGACCCACCTCCACCAGGACACATGCTGATGACTATCATAAGGGCTATCTATCAAAATTTTGAGCAAAATTAACCTATTAATTACATGGAATATATAACCAATCCAAATATAAAATCCATATAAATAAAAAAAAACTACATTATTATCCTTTAGTGATGGTTTATTAATCCATCTCTAAACTTGTTTTTTTATAGAGATGACCCTTCTCCCCCAACTACATTAATACCCCTGACCCCCACGACCCCCACGACCCCCTAATACCCAAGGTAGGACCCCAAAAAACCCAACAACCCCTGTGACCGTTGTGACCCCCGATGACCCGCAAAACCCCAATGAACCTGCAACCCCATCACGACCCATGCGAATCCCAGACGCCTTAGGAGACATCGACCCTGGGGACCCCCATGATCTTAGCGACCCATGCGACTTTCCTCAAGCCCTCGACATGTCTCTCCGCCTCTCACTACGCCTCACCACCCATTGCTACCAGTCAGTACATCGCCACCCCTCTGGAAAATTTTGTATACGTTTTTGGTGAGGTTGTGGTATGATTTTGTGTTGGATTGGTTTAATATTAGGGGAATTACAATGACCAATGTTAAAATATAGTATCTTTTACTATAAAATAGCACCTCAATTGTAAGCCGCTCAAACCAGCACTGTATTTTGGGCTAAATATAGAAAATTATATAGTGCATGAATAAGGGTGCCTCAAATAGAGCTCATTACCATGGTTTCACTTCAAAATATCGTTGGAAATGACGCCTAGTTTGTGTAGAATCACTACTCCATTTCAGTGATTTCATGCTAAATTGGAGTGGGTTAGAGACGGTCTTCAATATTTATTTTCAATATTTATGGTTGTGGTATGATTTTCCATTTATAGGATCCCTCACTAAAAATATTTAACTTTTTTCAACTGGGACATATCTGTTGGTAAAAGTACATTATTTGTTGGTAAAACGTTTTACCAACACATATGTCTTTGTCACTATACTGTCGGTAAAAACACTTTCGCTAAATTTTTTGACGATAGATAAAATAATTATGTTGCAATAATAATAATACCAACAGATAATATATATGTTGGTTAAAGTATTTAGCAAAATATTCTTATGAAAATTTTTTCTGTTGGTATTAATATTATCAATATATAGTATCTATTTATAAATTAAATTTGAATAAAAATTAAAAAATTTATTTCTCTTAAAATTCCATATTATATTTATTAATTTATCATATATAATTCATCTATTTTAATTATTAAATCAACGAAAATTTACAAAAATATTCAAACATAGAAAAAAAATAGTAATTATATTAATACCAATATGTAATAAAAAATTAATCAATTAAAAAACATAGGATTCATCCCCCTACACGATCCACCACCCAGAGAACCATCCTTGTACAGGATACATCCATTCCTCAATACTAGCGAGCAAGATCCAGCACCAACAACACATCCATGCCTCAGAATTAGCAAGCCAACTCCAACTATACCACAACCTTCAGTGCACCAGCAACAGTGACCCATCCAAGCCTCAGGACCAGCGAGCCAGCTCCAACACCAATGAGAAACCTCAAGTAGATACTATACCACAAGCTTCATATCTAAAGATCTTCACCCCACACAACCAAAGAGCATACAAAAAATGATCCATGTCGAGAAAAAAATTGAGTCAACTTCTATACTAGCTAGAAAACTAAAGTCGCAGCTAGGACATGCGCTTCATCTCTAATATCTACATCACAAACAACCAAAAATCATACACACAAATTTGTGTAAACTATCTTCATTAATTGAAATTAAAATATAAATAAATGAAAATATAAAAAATAATTTTTATAGTGAGAATTATTCATGCAGATAGTGAATAATGTAGATCCAATACATGTAGTTAATTTAAACAAGAAACCAAACAAGTGGAAGATCAAAACAACTATGATTTAAAAAAATAACTAGAAAGGATGAATTTTTTCACTGTTATTTAGAATGAGAATATACATAAGGGAATAGAGATAAGAAACAATGAATCACACACAAATTCCCTCACAAAGAAGCTGAGATAGGAACGGTCAGTGAGTGCTGGGAAGCGTGGGCGAGCAAGGAAGGGACCCGATGGGTCTACACCTACACCACACATGCACAATTAACTGATGTCAGGTTCAGGTAGCTTCTCATAATGAGGGAGTGGAGATCCGGGTAGGTTTGGAGAGCCAGGAAGGAGTTGCACATCACCTAGATAGCTGACGGGTTGAGGGCGTGCACTAGTTGATGTTAAGGTTAATGAGTCCCTCCTCTTTGTGGCACCCAGGCGACTCCCACACCTCATTATTCTTGTTGGTGTTATTCATGAGGCTAGGTTACACCACATACATGGATATATCAGTTATTTTCTAGCAGTAGTATAGCCCCAGGGGCCACAGGTGTGGGCACCATGTTGAAAAAGACAACACACCCACATCTACATCTTGTTGCAGTTATTCCCTATGGCTTGCAATGACATGTCAGTTGCAGCTCTTATGCACCCACAAAGGCATAGGTGGTTCAATTTTGTGTATAACCCAAAGAGATGTGGAAGGAAAGTATCACTGAATGCTGAGAAACCACTGATGTTTATCTTTCTTACATTAGGAGAACCATGATCCAACCCACATAGAGCACGATATGAGAGCTTGAAGCTCTTGCTAAGGTTTATCTCCTAGATATTGGTCCAAAACCTCATTAGTGTCTCCATGACATCATCCTCGAGCTATATCGTTTCCTGGTGCAAGGCTATTTCTTGATGATTTTTGGACTTGGGAGTGAGAGATTAGATCAAGATGTTCATGTTGTTCTTTCACCAGGATAGAGAGAGATGAGTAAGGCCCATGAACAGAGCATCCCTCCACCAACTGTAGAATCCTGATGACATGATCACAGACCAAACATCCACATGAGAGACCAACCATCCACAAGAGAGACGATTCGCAGTAACAGCTCCATGGGAATATCTTTCCACCCAGTGAAGGTCCCACGCTGCATCTCCCAACCTTCTTATCTATTCATGAGGCCATGCATCTCCCTGCATTCTTCTATATTCCTGATGCCACCAAATAATATCAGCTCCTAGAACCTGCAATCTAGGTCCTCGTCATTCTACTATTTTGAGAAATCATGTATGGATAAAAATCTTGTTCCTTTTTGTAAGGCGTGTGCTTTCCTCCAATGATGAAAACCAAAATTGAGAATCCATAAATAAGATTAAAACATAAAACTCAACTTTTTTCCCATAATTTAATACATCATGTAATGAGAATTTCCATCTCTTGGAAGCCTTCAATAATGGACTTTAATATCAACTCTAGAGTGGTGAAGGTGATGCCCAATCTTTTAGCTTTCTCATTGAACACCTGGTTTGTAGGGTAAAAATGTTTATCGTCCATGCACCTTTGAAGAGTGGTATAGAAGCTACTAAACATCATAATGCATGTATGTTTAATATTTTCTATGAACTGGTGATATTGCAACAAGTAAAGATTCTATGACTCTAAACCAATAAACATAAAATTATTCAAAAATGAATTTATAAATTCTAGTAATTCCATATGATTGTGACAAGAGTGATCAAATCACAAACCAGTGGAAAAATCAAGTAAGGAATGCTTGAATAATTCTCATAAAAACATAATAAATAATCTTCATAGACCGATTCACCTAAAACAAGGGTCAAAATGATGAGAATATAATTTCAAAACATAGTAATTTACCTTGTTCAAAAGAAATATAAACCAATAAACGTGAACTAATTCAGAAATAGATTCCTAAATTCCAAGAATTCCAAATGATTATAATGAAACCAGTGAACAGATCACAAAACAGTGTCAAATACATGTAACAAATGATTTCATAATTCTCATATAAATAGAAAGAAGAATATTTACATGTTGATTTATCTAAAACTAGGATAAAAATGAGAATATGATTATAAAACATTCAAATTAACATAAAAGATTTACACACCTCATTTTTAGAACCAATAAGAAAGTTCTTGACACAAAGAATCATCTAAAACAATAATGAAATGAGGGCAGCAACAAATAGGGATTAAAAGAATCAGAATAGTATTTATTTATAACAGTAAACAGAAAATGGGTTTTAGAATACAAAAAAAATTGAGATATTCAATATGGTTAGAAATAGAAAATAGTTTCCATATAACTAATGGAAATCAAAACATAACCAGAAACAAAATATTTAGTGATTTTCTAGTAAAAGTAAATAAAATATGGAAAGTAGTAATATACTATAGGATTTACATTCTTTGGAAAAATTTTCTATTTTCACATGGTAGGATCATCAGAGGATTTACTATGAAAGAAGAAAAGTACAAGCAGTGTGATGGAAAAATATAATCATAACAGAACCACACAAAGTATCCATAGGCCACATTTTAACTGAACAAAGAGCCTAGAATAATCCATGTATTGAGGGGACAATGTAAATAATCACTTAGGACGAACTTAGTCACTCCACATGAAAAACATAAAGAAAATGAAGTAGGTAGAAAACTCAACAGGTGATGAAGAAGAATAAATAATTGATCAAGAACCCAATTAAATTATATAAATGGAGGTTAAAACTGTTGTTTCTCCCACCAGAGTTTAGTGGATGGCTAAAGCATCGGGTGGGAGCCAACTATAACCCACAAATTTTATTCAGCCTCCCTGGATCCATTTTTCTCTCCTAAACACCTATTAATTCATGACCATAGTTAAATTATATAAAAATACACATGAAAAAATTATTTGGTCATTAAAATCATATTTTATAATACATAGGCTATCACACAAAAAATTTCACACTTGAACTACATCATAAAAATTTTGGTATATTCATGAGTTAGAAATCAACTAACAGATAAAAACTTCATTATTTTTTTTATGATTTTAAAGCAATATGGAATTATGAAGTTGTTTTCTCTATTAAAAGAAAATATAGAACACTGAATATGGACTGATACACATCTTCAATAAGAAATACAGTTCTTTATATCAAGATATATGAATGAGTGAAGAAAATCATTTTATCAGTAAGTAAATGTATAAGCATCAATGGAAAATTAAAAGTAGCAATTGTAGGTATACCCATGAGTAAGATAATATTTTTAAATATTGACCTGGATTTTAAATCACAATAAAATTATGTCTTTTCTTTGATAAATCTAATTTCAATTATATTAATATAAAATAACTTGAAATTACTAACAAGTATTACATGTAACCCTGTTATTAAACAAAACAATCATTTAATATGTGAAGTACAAACATTAATTGTGTAAGTCAAACAAAATAGGCATTACTAAATCAATATTTTCATAAAAAGGTTCTACGATGACTAAACCAAGGTCCCCCAGATTCCATGTAAATTGTTTCTAAGTATCTAAGATAAATTTCAAATATGAACTATAAAATCACCCCAAAAATTGCAACACTACGAATTGAAAAAAAATGGTAACTCTGCCTGAGGAAATACAATGAACACCTAAAGTGTAGCTTTTCTAAATCGAAGCATCAAAATAAATAATCCTAAACACCCATTCCTAATACAGAGGACCAAAATGGAGAAAAACATGGTAAGGAGGAAAAATACCAGATCAATATAGAATTTATTCCTAACACGAACATGATATAAATTTATACACATGAAGAACCAAAATGAAATCGGATCCTAAAAATGATACTGGAGGGTGTTTGGGAACCAAAGTATAGAAGTGAGAAGCTAGACAGAACTGATGAACAACTGATGTTGACATGGGGATATTGGGTATCCTACTTTAGGGTGATTCCGACAGGGGGACTTCGCGCAAGGATGTCAGTTGGGAACATGGAGGGGTTTTGCATGATGATGTCTAAGGGTGATGCTAGCCGGGAATAGGGAGGGGGTTCTCTTATGAATATGTCAATGATAAACGCTGGTGGGGAACAATGAAGGGTTTCCTATGAGGATGTCCGCAGGGAAGGTTGGCCACGAGGAACCCTAGCGAGGAACGGAGAGGTAGGGTTGGGGAATATGGTCGTGGAAAATATTGGGGAGGGTGTTTTGGGTCACATCACAGTTTTTATCTTCATTTTTGCATATATATATATATATAATGAAAAAAGCTATGAATTTATATAAAAAATTATATTGTATAAGGATTATGGATATTTTAATTAATTACAAAATTATGGATATTTTAATTAATTATATATATTTATTATCAAAATGAAATTCTTGTAATGGGTAATATATATATATCAATACATTTAGTTTTTGATAAAATATTTGATATTATTGAATAATTTCTTGGTAACAGGTTTTTTTAATGGTAAAAGATTTGTTGATAACAATAACTATTAAAAATAGATTCATGTATCAGTAAATCAGTTGATTGTATTATTATGATAATACAACAGATTTAAATGTTGGTAAAATATTTGTTTTGAAATTTCACAGTTTTAGTCTCAAATTGAATTTTTAACATCATGCACAAATTAATTCATATTCAATGAACGTAAGAACTAATAAAAAAGAATGAAAAATCTCATGTTGAATACTATTATCCTATGAATAAAATTGAAAAAATCATCCTCCTTATCAAAAATCACGACCATGTTGCTATCATCAAAACAAATATTCATAAAAGATAACAGAAAATATTGATTGCAACATTAGAGTTCAATGAAAAGAATGAAACCTGATGAAAAATTAAAGAAGTGGATCTAATGAGATCCAAGTCGAGTAGGGTTATCCATATAAAATCCATTTATCTACAAAATAAATAGTATCACACTTGTTTTCATTGATGTCCAAGTGGATTATTCCTATAACATTACTTACAAAACAAAATGATTAAACATGATATTGTAACATTTATGTTCACCAGTAAATATAAGCAGGTTAAAAATTAAGGTATGAGTGATGCAATAAATTCCCAAGGAAAAATGTTATTTTTTGTAAGAATTTTATTGATACCTCACACTGATTCGAAAGGAAACACAAAAAACATCATGTAAAACTAAAATTCCAAAGAAAGAGCATCCCGCTCCCATGACCAAATACTAAACAGACAAACATGAAATTCAATTATGACCACTTAAACCACAAAATTTATTTATGATACAGAAAAACAAAATAAAATTCCCCATAAGTAAATCACATTATAAATTCAAGGTAGTGTCCATGAGAAGAAATACTAAATCCAGGAAAAGAACAAATAACCACTCACCATTGAGATTCAGATTTCTCTTCCTCATTCATGATGAAATTCCGGTTACGGAAGGTATTCAAGATGATGGGAGGACCTAAAACACGAGGTTATACATTACACATATTATTGGTCGCCCCTTCCAATCCTTGTCTTGATTCCTCTGGTGAATCCCTCCAAATATCGTCTTCTCATGTAGAATGTTTCGACATGCGTGAGCGATCCCGAAGGAGGCCAGCATGCCATCAACGACAAAATCCATGTTGCTCATATTATATGGAGTCAGAGATCTCCTAGAGCTTGATTGACAGTATGATGCCTGGAGATAGGAATTTAGGGTTTTCTAATCACCGCGAGAAGCTCAGAACAAGCAGAAATTGGATGGGCGTTCCTCTAATAGACAAAAATTATATATTTATAAAAGAAATTAATTATTATAAATACATCTACTTATCTATAATTTATTTATTAGATTATAATTTATTTGGTTAGATAAAGCATAAATTTGAATCATTTATTAATAATTATAAATTATATATATTAATTTGATCAAACATCATTAAATTATCAATATTTTAATTCACTACATAAGTATATATTTTTATTGATAAATGACTTTTTATAAAAAAATATTAATAAAAAAATATTAAATTGTTAGTAAAATATGTGTTGATAAAGATAAATTTATTGTAATGTATGTGTTTAATGGGAAAATACTTGTAATTGATAATAAATAATAATAATATATTCATTTGTTTGTAAGACAATTATCAGTGTTGGTATGATATAGAGACAAATTTAATTGAAGCTAAATCATTTGTTGGTATAAAATAGATAATGACAACATATGTATATGTTGGTAAAAATAATTTTCACTACTGATAATGAATATAAAAAAATGATATATCTGTTAGAATTACTCTTTTATACCGATATATATATTATCTGACACAAAATTTTTGTTGGTTTAAGTCATTTTTTTGTAGTGCCTTTGTGGTGTGGTGGTGTTTTTCCACATGATTTGGGATGTTTCCAAGATTGTGGTACGTGATACCATGATTTAACATTATTAAATGAATTTATTATGTTTTATGTGATTTTTAATTATGTTTTAAGAATTGTTTGAATGGAGCATAATATGTTTTCAAAGGGTTTTGAGGTGCATATGGGTAGAAATATGATTTTAAAAATGAAACTCGTTAGGTTTTATGAGTGCCTTATTTTTCATTCTTTCTAATTGTGTTCCATGATTTTTATAAATATTAATAATTATAGTTGGATTCTTTATTATTTAATAAATGATATTGGGTTATGTCATTATATCCGGTAATGCTGTTATCTCTAATATGTTAGGAGAATCAAGTGTTAATGTGTAACGCCTCGACCGTAGTTACCCAGAGTCGGTGCATTATTTCGTAACACTGGCACGATCACAAAAGATCAATTCGTGAAGGACCGATTAGTTCAGTAGTCTTGGAAACACTAGATACATTCATAAATGTTACATTACATCATAAAGTGAAAAATCACAATAACATAGTCTCCATAGTCCACACTTCTACCCCCTTCAGAATATCCCTGTAGGTCAGTCATAAAATATTTCTTCACATCCTGGGAAAAATAAAACATAGAAAGGGGTGAGCTCAGATGATAAGTAAGGATAAAAATATTGCGGAAGATTTCATTAAAAAACATAAACATTTAGAGAAATGTCTGAATAGAACAAAAGCCTTTTAAACATGAACTTCAACATAAAATGGAAAATGTAAAATGAGATAATTCCATTTAATTATTCACATTGATATTCTACTGGTCCAATATTCACATGAAATATCAATAACCACTTTCATAATGATGGAATGAATAAAGACAGACTATCATAACCACGTATCCAAGGCCTCGTGCAAAGACTACAAATAAGATTTTGTCAAGGCCTCGCGCCAAGACACTAGTTTGTATCATGAGACTTGCCGATGATATTTTTTTTAGAAGATACTTACATTTAAAATAGCTCAAATATACTCCAGTGTGTTTCTGAACTCATTATTCAAGCTTCTGAAAACAAAATAACTAATTCTGAGACTTCTCGACTAATTACAGGCCATGATGGGTCCACTCCCAATCTCTTCCTGTCTACCACACTCGAGAGTCGGGTTTTCTGAAAACATTTTTAAGCTTGCGTTAAATACATATACATTTGCACTGGATTTTTATATATTAGAGAGAAATATCATTTTTTTGAATCCATTTAAAAATCACATAATTATAAAATAAAACATTTTTAATAAACATAAAAGTCAAATGGGTTTATACACCGTATAAAAGAAATTTGTGTATAAAACAAAATATGCCTCAATGAAAGGAGATTGAGACGAATTCCCTTAAAAAGATCATTATTTTTAAATTAAATAGATCTATAATGTGTATTAACTATATGTACACATAATTAAATTACAAAAACAATATAGGACATAATAATATCATGACATATTTTAAAAGTATGAGATTAACCCAAAGAACGAAAATTGGGTTAAGAAGTTCCATTACAAAGATCATTTTTTTAAATAAAATAGATCTATTATGTGTATTTAATATAAGTACACATAAAGAAATTAAAAATAAAAGATAGTACATAATAATATCATGGCATAATTTGAAATTTGGAGATTAACCCAAAGAATGGAAATTGGGTTAAGAAGTTCCCTTACCTCATGTATGACTTGACTCGATCGTTCTTTAATCTCCTGAATGATAAACTGGAGTTAATTTCTATTTGCTTAAGAATCTTTTTCATGTTCATTATTTCTTTTATATCACTTATTAACATTTTACTAACATTATGTAATTATTTAAGTTAATAATTAACATTTTGTCGATCTTTGGTACTTGAGTCCAAAATTAACTTCTTATAATTACAAGTTGTTCATGTGGTAAAATATAAATTATATCCAAAATTATATTCATGATGTAGATATCATATATATAATATATATCCAGTATATACATGCATTTATAATATTATATAACATTTAGAGGTAAGAAATGAAATGCACCGTTCATGGAGACGGTAAGCCGTACGTACGCATGCACGCTACTTTCATTTCTATTTCGTATTTTAATGGAATGAAACATAATTATATAAAGTTATATTATAATTCCATTATAATATAATATATAATATCACCTACTCCATCCTTTATACATCCCAAATATGGAATTAATGATTCAAATCACTTTGAGGGGGCAGTAGTCCGCACTTCCTCAAATGAAATTATCGCGTTTACCCATAATGGAAATAATAAAGTATGCCATAAATGAGAAATAAAAAAGCATAAGGAAGAAATAAACATAATATATATATATATATATATATATATATATCATATATGAAAATAGTTTCATCAAAATGGCCACCATTAGAGTTGTCAAAAGAATATTGAACAATCATCGTTTCGTGAGGAAGTATTTCGTCACCCACAGAAATAGTATGTTCTTTAACCATTAGACGAAGGTGTGTGTAAGTGTAAATAAAATACATCTCATAACAACATCCTAGTATATTAAATATACTTGTTTTGTTACAAAATAAAGGAATAAAAAGAGTTTAGGAGGTTGGAGAAGCAAAATAAAACAAAATAACATAAGAGAAGACATTACCTTAAAATCGGGTAACTGTTTTTTATTTGAGCCAATGGATTCCTTGGGAAGAATTATGCCCAAAGTGAGGATTCTAGGAGTAATATAGGATAGTTTATAGAGTATTTGGGCAGAGTCTGGCCGATCCAAATGTCTTGAAGGTGTGAATAAGGTGGTAGAGGTGGGGGCCTTTTATAAGAGGAGAGGAGGGGAACTCTTGGAAAGATTGAAATGTTTCTTTATTATGAAATGCTTTTCGGATTCTAAAGGTCCCAAAATGATATATATAAAGAATAAGGTGATAAGGGTTCTAAATATGATCATCCAATAGGTTTTTTACATGTTTAAGCCTTATATTTTATATTATCTTTTCATTTTTTTAAATGGTTAATTAATGAGGTAATCACTGTATCATCATGGTGTCATAAAACATTTAATTTATTTAATGTCTAAAAATTATAAAAAAAATATCATGATGTAGGAAATATTTTTAGATTTCCAATTAATATTTATAGTCAAAAATTTAACTTATATAACCCCACGTAATAATTGTTTTATTAAAACAACACATGTTTGTGACAATTTTTATTTTTACATTAAATAAAAAGTTATTATTGTCATTTTATTACCCAAGTGGCTCCATGGGGTCTCCAAGTTTACCCATGGATTTTCTTGGTCTTACATGAATCATAAAATAAGGTTAGGAAAAGTTTAAGTGTATTTTCATATTTTTATAATATCATTTTTACCTTAAATTTCACTAATCACCTTTAATCGCGATTAATTAAACTTAAAAGTTACTATTCACCAAAAAATTATTTTAATCCCATTTGAACCAAATTTTACATCCTAATGACAACCATGTATGTTATATTTTTGAAAATAAAATCACAGAAGTGGTAATGTTTCATTTAAACGAAAAATTAGTTTTTTAACTACCACTTAGTGGTTTCACTATTCATCAAAAATTGATGTTTTTCAGAACAATGCCAAAATTTCATCCAAAGCTATAATTGATATTATGAATTAAAAAATGATGTATATTTTACAAAATTCCAAACAATTAAGTTTCATTAATTAATTTTATAATTAATTCCCGCTGTCACAACAAATAGCGTGTTTTTTAAGAGACAATATCAATCAAAAGATTGACATTTGTTTATGTAAAATTTCAAAGTGAAATTAATTCTAATGAATGCCATTGGATAAAATGGTAAAAATATATTATAATTATAATTTCCAACCATTAAATAGTATAATTTATCACTATAAATTATTTTTATTAAGAAATTTTTTTTAATTATTTTTCACTATTCATAAAAAATTGGAAGTTCTCAGAAAATTACAAAAAATTAAACTTAGAATAATTTCAATATTCAGAATACAAAAATGAAGTCCATTTTGAAATATAAAATGTATATAATTTCTAAAAGTGGGTATTACAATTAATAACGACTACTTTGATTGGTCATAGTGTGTTAGAATCTCGAACTAGAGTACAATGCAAGCTATTGCATTATTGAAAGAGAAGCGTATCATGGAAGCTTGGGGTGTTACATTATACCCTCCTTCAATAAATTGCATCCTCACAATTTGAAATTTTTCTTTGAATATAAAAGGTTGAAAATATAAAATACCTTTGTGGAAAACCCACATCAGAACTAAGGTTAATAAAAATATAACTTTAAAATAATGAAAGAGAAGTACAAAGGTCACCCGAGATAGCTGATACTAGGATTCTATGAAAATATGGAAATGGAGGGAAAACAAACCATTAAGATCTGATGGATATTTTTAGAAAATTGGGTTAGGAGAAAGTTAACTACAAGAAAATCACAATCTTGTGATTGGTTAAACAATCATTTATTCTCCAGTTGGAAAAGTTAACCGACAACGTTTTTGTTTTAAGTCACCTTTCATAAAGTTGAGGAATTTATTTTGGAGATTTACTAAGAACGTAAGGAAATATACATACTTGTCATGTAGACTATTCATTCTTTAATAAATTTTTACCACAAACCCATCTTTAACTCAAAAAGATAATAGAACTCAAAAATATTATATTTATCATAATCCTATAAGATTCCAAATATTAACACATACCCTTTAGATTAGGAAAACTATTTTGTAATAACCAGGGACTTATTATAGGCTAGTGGTAGGTAATAAAGGTCTGTCGCACTATGGTTGTGGGTTCGATTCCTACAGCTTTGTCCAATGTGACGGGTTATCCCCTGACCTACATGTTGTCCTTTTCCTAAAACTATAGTATTATAATATTCCAAAAATAATATTCAGAAATGTTTTAATCTTAAACAATACTATCCAAAGTTCAACTTAATCCATTCCAACCTTTATAGTTATCCAAAATACATCTGTCCAGACTTTCTCAAAAAGGTATCTAAATTCCAAAATCAATTGTAACATCATATTCCCCAAATAAAGTAATGTTTCGCTTATTGTCACATAAAAAAATATGATTACCTTCATCATATTAAAACCTTAATGAAAACAACAAGTACTGCAGTACAATCCTTATATATATATATATATATATCACATTTTCCTTATAACCAGAATATAATCCTTGAGTCCAAAAGTACCAATACATTAATTATTCCACTTCAACTATATTAACAGCAGAAGATTGTCCTTGATCCCTTGGCCTTTTCGGAGGTAAGTTTCACTGACGCTTAGGACATTCATTTGGATAATGCCCCATTTCCCTACAATTGTAGCAGTCAACATTGATAGCCTCTTGCTTTCCCTTGCAATCACGAGCTTGGTGACCCTTTTCTCCACATTTATAACAAACTCCCATTCCATTTAGGCAAGTACCGGGGTGATTATTCCCACAATTATCTCATAATGGAAAATCCTTCTTTCCCTTTTCCCTTTATCTGTATCTTGCTCCACTGTTCTCTTCTTCTCTTACTTTACTTTATTGTCATAAGATTTAGAGAATTCCTTTTCTGTCTTGATAGCACACGTGACTATATCTTCGTACGACGGGAAAGATTGTGAGACTAAGGCTCGACGGAGAAATGGTTTTAACCCATCAAAGAAACGATCAATATTACTTCTTGGGTTACGTTTATAATCTGCTGCATGCCTTGCTAACCGTGTAAAGTTAGACTCATAATTTGTGACATTCTCATCCTCCTTCTGCCTCAGACACAGAAATTGCCTTTCCATATATGATTGATGGTCACGAGGAAAGTATTTTTCTAAGAAAATCTCTTTTAACTCCATCCATTCCACATTAGATACTTCTTCATCTTTTTTCGTGTTTTGAATCAGCGACCACCATTGATCGGCATCTCCAGTGAGACGGTAAACTGCCATGACAACCTTCTCCCTTTCTCTACTCCCCAAGGCCTGAAATATTTTCTCTAAGGAGTTTATCCATTTCTCAGATACTAATGGATTTGTACCCCCATTAAATTTTGGTGGTTGTTGCCTCATGAAGAGGTCTAACATTGATCCTCCACGTTGCAGATCAGGGTGCTCTATATGAGTAAGGTTATTATTCATAACCTGAGTGAGTTTTCCCAGTATGGTAATAAGTTGATCAGTACCATTTGTATCTCCATCTCCACAATAATTATCTTGATCAGGAGGGCAATCCCTACATGGAGTGCGTGCATTGATTTGGTTTCCATTCCTTCCACTAGGAACCATTTCTAAACAATGTCATAAACTAGATTAGTTTATGAATCGAAATAAATAATTCCATACTTGTAAAACACTTAACATAAATTGAACTATTTATGGATATAATCCATAATCGTAAAAAGAAATGTTTTCTTTGAGGAAGAATATATTCATAAACCCTTCATAATGGTTCTTAAAGAAAATGAGAATTATCCTAAGCATATCCCCCAGGAGTGTTGTAACCAAGAGTGCATCAAGGACCATTTTCGTGCACCAGTTCCCGTTCGAGTCCAGCTCAAAGCGGTGTTTTTGGGTTTTACCCCTAGGTACATCTGTGCCAGAGCCGCCTCTACCTTCTCATATCCAGACAAGGATGTATTGCTCGGAAAACTCACAAAATCTCTATAATACCAAAATTCTAGGAAGTTCTTCTATAATAATCCTCAAAGTCTATCTTAGGGATATGTGATCTAATCAGAGTTTATCTAAATCTATCTTCCAAGGTTATTACTAAACTGTCTCTGATACCAACTATAACGCCCCGACCCTAGTTACCCAGAGTCGGTGCATTATTGCATAACATTGGCATGATCACAAAAGAACAAGTCTTGAAAGACCGATTAGTTTAGTATTCTTGGAAACACTAGATACATTCATAAATGTTATATTACATTATAAAGTGATAAATCACAACAACATTGTCTCTATAGTCCACACTTTTATCCCCATCAGACTATCCCTGTAGGTCAGTCATAAAATATTTCTTCACATCCTGGGAAAAATAAAACATTGAAAAGGGTGATCTCAGATGCTCAGTAAGGATAACAATATAGCGTAATATTTCATAAATAAAAATAAACATTTAAGGAAATGTATGACTAGAACAAAAGCCTTTTAAACTTGAACTTCAACATAAAATGGAAAAAGTAAAATGAGATCATGCCATTTACTTATTCACACAGATATTCTACTGGTCGAATAATCACATGCAATATCAATAACCACTTTCATAATGTTGGAATGCATAATTCCATACTATCATAACCATGTAGCCAAGGCCTCATGAAAAGACGACAAATAAGATTTTGTCAAGGCCTCATGCCAAGACACTAGTTTGTTTTATGAGACCTGCCGATGCAATTTTTTTTAGAAGATACTTATGTTTAAAATTGCTCAAATATACTCCAGTGTTTTTCTGAAATCATTATGCAAGCTTCTAAAAACAAAATAACTAATTTTGAGTCTGCTCAACTAATTACATTCCATGATGGGTCCACTCCCAATCCCTTCCTGTCTACCACACTCGAGAGTCGGGTTTTCTAAAAACATTTTTAAGCTTGCGTTAAATACGTATACATTTGCACTGTATTTTCATATATTAGAGGGAAATATCATTTTTTTGAAACCATTTAAAAATCACATAATTATAAATGAAAACCTTTTTAATAAATGTAAAAGTCAAAGAGGTTTATACACCGTAGAAAAGAAATTTGTTTATAAAACAAAATATGCCTCAATGAAAGGAGATTGAGACGAAGTCCCTTAAAAAGATCATTATTTTTAAATAAAATAGATCTATTATGTGTATTACCTATAAGTACACATAATGAAATTACAAATAAAATATAGGACATAATAATATCATGACATAATTTTAATGTAGGAGATTAACCCAAAGAACGAAAATTGGGTTAAGAAGATCCCTTACAAAGATCATTATTTTTAAATAAAATAGATCTATTATGTGTATTCACTATAAGTACACATAAAGAAATTAAAAATACAATATAGGACATAATAATATCATGGAATAATTTGAATGTTGGAGATTAACCCAAAGAATGGAAATTGGGTTAAGAAGTTCCCTTACCTCGTGTCCGACTTAACTCGACCATTCTTTAATCTCCTGAATGATAAACTAGAGTTAATTTATATTTTCATAAGAACCTTTTTCATGTTAATTACTTCTTTTATATCACTTATTACTAGGTTATGAACATTATGTAATTATTTAAGTTAATAACGGTCATTTTGTCGATGTTTGGTACATGAGTCAAAAGTAAACTTCTTATAATTACAAGTTGTTCATGTGGTAAAATATACATTATATCCAAAATTATATTCATGATGTAGATATCATATATATGATATATATCCAGTATATACATGAATTTATAATATTACATAACATTTAGAGGTAAGAAATGAAATGCACCGTTCATGGAGACGGTAAGCCGTACGTACGCATGAACGCTACTTTCATTTCTATTTCGTATTTTAATGGAATGAAACATAATGATATAAAGTTATCTTATGATTACAGTATTATATCATATATAATATATCCTCCTCCATCCTTTATACGTCCCACATATGGCATTAAAATTTCAAATTACATTGAGGGGGCAGTAGTCCGCACTTCCTCAAATGAAATTATCGTGTTTACCCATAATGGAAATCATACATTATTCCATAAATGAGAAATATATAAGAATAAGTAAAACATAAAAATAATATATATATAATATATGAAAATAGTTTCATCAAAATTCCCACCATTAGAGGTGTTAAAAGAATATTGAACAATCATTGTTTCGTGAGGCAGTATTTCGCCACCCACAGAAACAGTATGTTCTTTAACCATTAGACGAAGGTGTGTGTAATTGTAAATAAAATCATTCTCATAACAAAATTTTAGTATATTGAAGATACCTATTTTGTTACAAAATAATGTAATAAAAATAGTGTAAGGGGTTGGAGAAGAAAAATCAAACAAAATAACATAAGAGAAGACATTACCTTAAAATCGGATAACTCTTTTTGATTTGAGACAAAGACATCTTTGAGAAGAATTCTTCCCAAAGTGACACTTCTAGGAGTTATATAAGAAAGTTTATATAGTATTTGGGCAGAGTTTTTCCGAGGAAAATGGCTTGAAGGTGTGAATAAGGTGGTATAGGTGGGGGCCTTTTATAAGAGGAGAGGAGGGGCACTCTTGGAAAGATTGAAAGGTTACTTTATTATGAAATGAATTTCGGATTATAAAGGTCCCAAAATGATATATATCGAGGATAAGGTGATAAGGGTTCGATATATGCTCATATAATAGGTTTTTTACAAGTGTAAGCCTTATATTTTACATTATCTTTTCATTTTATTTAAATCGTTAATTAATGAGGTAATCATTGCATCATCATGGTGTCATAAAAAATTTAATTTATTTAATGTCTAAAAATTGTAAAAAAAATATCATGATGTATGAAATTGTTTTATATTTACAATGAATATTTATTGTAGAAAATTTAACTTATAAAACCCCATGTAATAGTTGTTTTAGTAAAATAACTCATGTTTTTGACAATTTTATTTTTACTTTAAATAAAAAGTTATTATTGTCATTTTCTTACCCAATTGGCTCCATGGGATCCCCAAGTTGACCCATGGATTTTATTGGTCATCCATGTCTTATCCAATAAGGTTAGGACAAGTGTATGGGTATTTTAATATTTTTATAATATCATTTTTACCTTAAATTTCACTAATCACCTTTAATCGCGACTAATTAAACTTAAAAGTTACTAATCACCAAAAAATTATTTTAATCCCATTTGAACCAAATTTTAATTACTAATGACAACCATGTATGTTGGATTTTTGAAAATCAAATCACAGAAGTGTTAATGTTTCCTTTAAATGAAAAATTAGTTTTTTAACTACCACTTAGTGGTTTCACTATTAATCAAAAATTGATGTTTTTCAGAATAATGCCAATATTTCACCCAAAGAAATAATTGATATTCAGAATTCAAAAATTATGTCTATTTTAAAAAATTCCAAACATAAAAGTTTCATTAATTAATTTTATAATTAATTCCCGCTGTAACAACAAATATCGTGTTTTTTAAGAGACAATATCAATCAAAAGATGGACATTTGTTTATGTCAAATTTCAAAGTGTAATTAATTATAATGAACACCATTGGATAAAATGGTAAAAATGTATTCTAATTATACTTCAAAACCATTCAAAAGTATAATTTATCACTATAAATTATATTGATTAAAAAAGTTGTTTTTAAGTATTTTTCACTATTCATAAAAAATTGGAAGTTCTCCGAAAATTACAATAAATTCAACTTAGGATAATTTCGATATTACGAATACAAAAATGAAGTCCATTTTGAAATATAAAATTTATATAATTTAAAAAAGTGGGTATTACTATTCATAACGACTACTTTGATTGGTCATGGTGTGTTAGAATCTCGAACTTGCATACAATGCAAGATATTGCATTATTGAAATAGAAGCGTATTGTGGAAGCTTGGGGTGTTACATAATGCATAATCCACTATATTATAGGAATCATGTAGTGATATCTGATCTGATATGTTATGATTTACTATTATTATTTATATGTAACAATTTTATGTCACACTCTTAATGCCTACGTTATGATTAATGGATCATCTTTATTATATTATGATTATATAATCGTACACCATGGTTTATGTTTTTTCAATTGATATTACATGTCTTTCTATAATGACACATGATAAACTCTCATTAATCCGTGAAATTTTTAATAAGTTATTTATTATATTCTCATGGATACCATATACTTATGATCTAACCATTAATGTAATATTGATAAGTTTTGGGGGATTGAATATTTTATTTAAATTCCATAATACTATGGATTTAATAGGTTATCCCACTTTCTATAATTGAAACAAAATTAAATGGAAATTAAAAAGGTATATTGAAAACAATTATTTTCAGTGTTATTCCAAGATCTATTTTTGGAAATTTAATATACATGATTTCATTTATCTTAGGAATTTCATGCTTCCGATGAGTCTGAAAAAACAAATACCTTACACATAATCCTTGGATTCATCTACCCTAGTCGTTAATCATTTCACCTGATGATTCCTGTCATGTTCTACATCTTGGTTCCCCATGTACTTTATAATGTATTGAGTCATGTTTAAGGTACAAGTTTGTTTCCATTTCATATTCCTAACTTCTATTCAATTATTTTACGATTTATCAAGCCCTTACATTAGTGATATCAACGTTATGACATCCTTAGTTTTTTCATATGTTTTGTTGTGGCGTGACATTAAAAAACTATAGGGATGGCATCCTTATTCTCCTCTTCTTTTATGGATCTTTTTAATTTGTATGCTTTGGTTCTCTGGTGGGTGGGTTGATTATTTACTATATGTATTTATATAAGAAAATATTCTTTAACATATTTATATATTTTTTTCGACTAGTATATATAAATATTTTTCCCTATTTAGTAATAGTTACGTGTTTTATTGTTTTATTATTGTGTAGGGACATTGAGATATACATGGAAAAAAGTTGGATCACATTACCAAGGAACACACCTCAGTATTCTAATGGTTTAGAAGAGTTTTTATATTTTTCAATTTACAATCTATCCATTGAAGGTAGAATAAGTTTTCCATGCCTTAATTTGAAATTTAAAAGGTGGTTTAAGATAGATGAAGCTTATAAACATTTAATAATGAAGTGATTCCCTGCTCAATATTTGTGTAGGATTTGGGACGTAGAGTCGAACGTTACTGAAAACTTGAGTATAGATGAAAATCAAAAGAAAGAGGTCCCATCTTTGTCGAAAATTGGAAAATCGAATACAGAACCTTATTAATGATCCATTCGGTATTGAATGACACCAAAATCAAAATAAAAATATATCATAACAACCATATGATGGTGAAACAAATACCAATGTGACAAGTGATGTTTTTGAGTCTGTAGGGCCACCAGATCAACATTTCAACATATCATTGGAACATATTCAAGATCCTGTGGAGATTAATGTAAGAGAAAACATCACAGAAGAAAATATGTTTCATGGTTTAGTTGATTATGGAAATCAAGACTTGTATAGATGATGTTTGGGAATATTCGAAACATTCTTTTATTCTGAAGTTGTACTATACCAAATTCTTATGTGGAATTTAAAATAAGTCAATGTCCATGATATTGGAGTTTTTGCGTAATTCATTTCCTGAAGCAAACCTCCCTGGGTCATTTCATTATATGAAAAATTTGTTAACATGCTTGGTTTGAATTATAAAAAAATACAAGCGTGTCTTATTGATTGTATTCTTTATTGGAGAGAGGATTAATGTAGACAAGATTGTAAAAAATATTCTTCTTATAGATGGTAGTCAATGGGTGTTGTTAGAATTCTGAATCAATATTCTACCATGAAGAATAAGAAAAGGGACACACCAGAAAAGGTTTTGTGTTACTTTCTATTAAATCCTTGATTGGAATGATTATTTATTTTATCAAAAACCGCCAAACACATGAAATGGAATTCCGTATTTAATAATATTATGGGTTAATGAAACATCCACAAGATTCAAAATAATGGTAGAGATTTGATTCAATTCATCAATATTTTTCTGTTCATCATAGGAATGTTTGATTGAGATTGTCTACAGATGGATTCAACCCATTTGGGAATTTGGGTGCCAGTTATAGCATTTGGTTTGTTGTTTTGATCCTTTACAATATGCCTCTATGGATGTATATGAAACCAATTTCTTTTATCATTTCGATGATTTTTCATAGAAGACAAATCCCTAGAAATAATATTGATGTATACTTGTAGTCTTTAATTGAATAATTACAGGAGTTATAGAGGAACAGTATTACAACATATGATACTTCTTCTAAAACAATGTTCAAAATGAATTCTACTCTAATATGGACCATTAGTGTCATCCCTATACTTGGGAGTTTATCTGGTTGGAACACTTAAATGGGTTTGTCTAGTCATCTTTGTAAATTTGATATTTATCCCAAATGGTTACCTCATAGTAGAAAATGGTGCTTCTTTTGTCATTGAAGATTTCTCTATGCATCTGATAGAATTCGGCTAAATAGATAAAAAATTATTGGTTTCATTTATCATTGACCACCTATAAAGTTTTAAACCAATTCTGAAATATTATCACAACATGGAAATATTGAAACATAATTTTGGAAGGTGAATCTTTGAATGATAGTTGAAAAAGAGTTCAAAGTTCATTATCAAGTGAAATAGGAACACAATAATGGAAGGAAAAAATTATATTCTTCAAACTACCATATAGAAAATTTAATTTGTTGTGGAATAATATTGTTGTTATTCATATTGAGAATAATCTTCCTAAAAATCTGATATTCACATTTCTTAATAATAATGGAAAGTCAAAAGATCATCTCAATGCTCAGAAAGTCTTACAAGCAATGAATATAAAATATGATTTGTCGATAGATGAGAATGGAATGTGTGCTCAGGAAATGTTTGGAATGAAAAATTGGGAAAAATATACATTCCTTAGAATTTTAAATCATGTGAAGGTATCTAATAGGTATTCAAGTAACATCTCAAGGTGTGTTGACTTAAAGTATCATAGAGTACATGGATTGAAAATTCACGATTCACAATTTTTGTTACAACAGTTACTACCATTGGTATTGCGTACATTATTACCTACAAAATTCACTACTATTGTACTCCAATTTTTGAAATTTCTCAGAAAACAATGTTAAAAATATCTACATCCATTTGACCTTGAAAACCTTGAGGAATGGTTTTTATTTACACTTTGTAAAATGGATATGATCTTTCCTCTGTCATTTTTTACTATCATGATGCATTTAACTATGCATTTGGTTAAGGAAGCTAAATTAGAAGGGCCCATACATTATTGATAGATGTACCCAATTGGGATGTACAATATTTATTTGATTTATAGTTATGTAAAAAATTTCTGGAACTTAATTAAATTCATAATTATGTTTTTTATTTTATTTCAATGATATCTGGGGAATTTGAAGTCTTATGTGAGAAATAAAGCTCTACCTGAAGGCTCTATTTCTGAAAGAAATTTTTTAGAGGACTGTGTTACCTTCTTTTCTAGATACTTAGATGATATTGATACATTATTTAATCAAGTTATACGTGTTGATTACACATCTAATGAATATCAAATACTTTGGAAATCAAAAATATTTTCTTCTGTTGGTTGTTCAGTTGGGAGAACCGAAAATGTAACTCTGATAGAAAAGAAATTATTACAAGCACATAGATATGTGATGCTGAATAGTGAAATTGCAAACCCATTTATTGAAGATTTTATGATACAAACAAAGTGACTAATGAGAGTCCAAATACAAAATTAGAAATATATAACGAAATCTGTTAATAAAGAGCTTGTAGAGTTGTTTTCATGACATGTAAGTTCTTATGTATTTCAATAAATAAGGATTTTAGGTTGAAAAAAATATTTTGTAAATCTAATAATGTTTCTTTTTCCCTAGATCATGAATACTGATACTTGAGAAAATTTGTCAGAAGACTTTATCTTTCTTTCTTGAGGTCCTCTAAAACAAGTTAGAAAGTTCAATGCTTAAAATGCGAATGTCTTTAGATTTTGTACATTCGATAAAGAAGAGGGTTTGAAAACATAGAATAGTGTTATATTTACATTTTTTGAAGTGGAATACTATGGAATGATGACTAATACTATTGAATTAAACTACCTCTAAATTTTTTTAGTTATTGTATTCAAATTAAACTAGGTAGATATTATCAAAGATGTTAAAATATATTCCTTGAAATTTACATATGCAAACTTCTCTCACTTTATGGGTGATGGTGATCGTGAACTGCATGATCCATATATCTTACCATAGTAGGAGAAAATGGTATATTTTGTAAATGATGTTGTGTAAGAAGGGTGTACTGTATGTGGCCACATAAAACAAATAGATTTGTAGTATATAGGTGATGAAGTTGAAGATTTGACCTCTGACCGAGAGAAGATAATTTTCCCATTTGATTCATATGGGGTCCCTACAGATGACACCACATGATTACTTGGCTAGATCCTTGGCCAGCTGGGCATGCAGATGATTTCCCTTCCTATTTTGTATGATGATTGGATGCATATGCCTTCAATTTGGAAAATTTATGTTTTTGGTTCCCAAATAAATTTAATTTTAATACATAATGGTATAATTGAATGTCATAATGTTATTAAATTATAATATTTTCAAAATGATTATCTTTGTGCAGTTGTTTTTCCACATTACGGTTGCTGATGTGCTAACACGAAGGTGGACATTGAAAAATCTGGGCATGAAATGGAATGAATTTAAATGGAGATTGTGGATCTATGTCAACGATACTTCGTTTACCACCAAACAAATGTATGACAAGCTACTCGATGGGGTATACAATGTGCAATAGAATGTTTTTGTTGACACAAAATCGTGGTGAGAAGAAGACTGTATTTAAATATATATAGTTCTATGAATCAAATTTTCCATTTATACATGTATATGTAGAGTAAATGACATTGAATACATTACTAATAAATTAAATTAAATTTATTTCAGGATCTTTCAAGGATGAATGCATCAAGTCAGTCAAAGAAAGGCATCCCCCACACTGTGGGTTCAAAGAGATTTTCTAGAAGTCGAATGACTCTGGTAATATTTTCATTAGATTAAATATATATAAGGAAATATTATCAATTTAATATATTATGTTTTTCATTTTTATTTTTTAAATATAGTCGTAGAGTTTTGGACACCCAACATCCTGAACAGAAGTGTGGTAGAATTTTGACAAAAAATATTATGGAAGTTTTGTTAATGAGCATGCCAACGATGTTGGGGTATCAAATAATTTTTCATTAAATTAAATTATTATGAGTTGTCACCATGTTAATTTATATGGATTATAATATGACTGATATTTTATTTATAGGTAATAATTAAAGAACTATGGGAGGCCAATCTTGCACAGTCCAACTCTATCTTCTAGGATGACCCAGTTGCTAAAGTTCTTGGGAAGGAGCATCCTGGTCGAGTACGCGAGATCAGTTTGGGACCCGTACCATCTGAGGTCTTTGTTAGGCCACTAAGGATTGCAGCTGGATCTACTAATAGTTATACTCAGTCAATACCTCGATATACTCAGAGAGAGATTGTTTATCTAGGAAACAAAATTCAGGAACATGGGACTCAGATATACTCTTTGTAAAAATTGGTGATTGATTTATATCAGAAGACAACCAGATCTACCCCTGGTGGTATTTCATCAACTGGTAGTGAGAAGGTAAATCAAAAAAAATTCAAAATTACATAGTTTTTAAACATTTCATGATTTTATGTTTACAAAAAATATACAACAATATTTAAATTTCAATATAATTTTGTTATAGGTGGTAACAGTAAGTATAGATTGAGGTGGAGAGAGTGAGAAGTTTTGTTCATCATCGGATAGAGATTAGTGGTATTTTTGATATGCTGGAAAAATATTTTAAAAGTTGGATTGTAGATGTATCATGTGTGGAAAATAGTTTTCACTTCACATTTTTATGACCTATCATTTTCTTAATTTATCATGTGTACATTTATATGTTATAAACCCAATATTCCTAAGACACTAGGAATTTACCATCATATTGTTGTATTAATGGACATTTATATTTATGAATCATGTATGGATCAATACTGAACACTTATTAGAGACATCAATATAATCCTTTGACCAGATGAAAAGCATTGGTCACACTTTTCTCAAACTGTTGTAGATGACTTCTCTTACTGCTTTGATTAGTGTAACCTAACAGATGATAATATTGATGGAACTAAATTTACAAGGAGAAGGTTCACTATAATTGTAATATAGGTAAGAAAACATGATAAATGTTTCTTTTAGATCCATTACAAGAGTTTCCCCACTAAAATATCTAGGTTTACTCTCCCAATGTTCAACTCATATCACATCCCTCTTATTGTTGATCTTCGGGAGAGTACCTAGAGGTCAACACTGAGGACATAAAAATTTAAAAATAAATGTATTGTGATTCGTGGTGGCAGGGAAGTGGTCATCAATGGATGGAATAAAACATTTCGTTTTAGACCTCTACCTCTATATCAAACACTTCATGAACCTCTCCCTTCTCTATTCTCTATTCTTGAACAAGTGAAAAATGAGTCAGGGAGAAATTATAAAATATGAGTTATATCATTGATGTTTAAGATCTGAATATTTATCTAGAAGTTATTAGGAGGGTTTTTCATGGCCATAAGCACCTTCATATGGCCACTAAGGTGGATTTCAGTTACCCATGAATTGATTAGATTCACATGCCCCATTACATACCACACCACCACATCATGGTGATTGGGAAAGCCTAACATGGCATGGAATACACCAATGATATGCATTGAATCTATATTTACTTGTTTCTATATCCCACAGAGATTTGTGAACATTCTACGGTTGACCTCATTATCCTAGGATTCTGCGAAAATGACATCAGTAAATATATCCACATGGGGAAACAACTTCCCCGAACCATTGAAAAATGTACTCATAGACTACAAAATAAACATCTACTTCATAATACTATAACATTTTCATGAGTGCCGATACATTATATGATTCTATTCCTAATACTACCACTTGTTCATTGTCATGAATTTCCTACAAAAATGATACATAATTACCCACTGTATGACTCTGCCTCCCAGATGAGTTCCACCTACTGCTCTCCTTTAATATTGTTGTTATAGGGATACCCCTTACTCAACCCTTGTAGTCTATCAAATCATCATCTATCCTAATAAACACATTCTCCCTACACTATGTGTACTCATGGATAAGAATTTTGGTAGAAGTGGTTGGTGGGAGCTATTTTCTCCGTTTTCCCATTCTTATGCATGAATATGTTCTAGATTAGCTTCAGGATTAATGATTTGAATTTTCCACACCCACCACTGTACACAAATGGAGTCAGTCATAAAATTATCTCGAACTGTCTTTTCAAACTGATTTGGATTGCATGGATCACATCTCAGGTATCAAGCATCCCTCACCACTAGTACCCCACCTTAAAATTCCATGAGGTACAACCGTATCTTGATGGTCCTCGTAACATCATCAGTCACCATCCCTCTTGGGAGGGGGAATGGGTGGAACATTATTCGTTCTATTGACCTGACCATTTTAAGCACATCCAAAGGGTCCGACTTGATCATGAAGCTTCAAGCGATGTTCCTAATTGTTGGAAGGAAATTGGTGGAGGGTGGAGAGATGTGGTCTCAATAATCATACTCCCCCATTCATGATACTAAATAGAAATATAAGAAGTAAAAGGGCCTTCATACATTGAGTAGTGTCTCCCCTTGGTTCATCGAATATAGCACATTTTATAACTCCTCTAATATAAGAACATCTAGATTGATGGGATACCCTGTGTCAAACATCACCACCTAAGTGATGGTCCTTGACCACACCCCCATGTGTGAATCCCTCACAGGAAGAATCCGACTATATATTAGTATGGAAATTAACCCCCAAAATCCTGATCATGGGAGAATGGGACATGATATTATAGCCCCACAACATTCACTATCTCTTTAATAGAATATTTATGTACATTTTCTCCTTCCACATTCGAATAAACAAAGGAATGTGTTCTAACACCCTAATAGATTTTCATCTAGCTCATTTAAGAGTTAGTTCAACTACTTCAAGAATGTGATGTCCTTTACTCACAGTGTGTTGCATAGGTCCCTTTCACCAAACAAAGAAATGGCAAAAAAGATTTGTGATTTTCTCTTGATCATCCCACACATTCTCTTTAGGGAAGAACTCATCATATATCACACATTGAAAAATGATCCCAACAAATTGGTAAATATCACATAGAAAGAAATGGTATGATTTATAAATTTATTAATACATGCACCTTATGACATTATAATTGAAATGGCCTGGTAATTCCCTCTATGGAATGAGAATCATCTTTTAGAACTCTTACATCTCAATATTTAGACCCCAATGTGGTGTACTATAATATCATATTTCATCACCCTACCATATTCTTTACCTCTATTATGTGTTGCCAAATTGAATAAGTGTCTGGATTTGAAAGTTATTTTTCTTAATAAAATGTTGGTTTCCTTGTATTTTTGGTTGTAGGATGTATGTACATGTGAAATTGGCAATTTGTTTGTTCAGGGCACTAGTATTATTTCTGTAGAATCATATGCATTTTTTTTATAAATCCATGTTTTGTGGCGGTTTAAACAGAAACTAATTAAATTAAATATTTTTAGTGATGATTTTAGATACTTCTATAATTTGGTATCTTAAATCTAGCAGTGGTTAAAACTACCACAACATACAATAATTTAGTGGAAATTAAAACCACAGCAAGATAGTTTTCATTTTTCATTACCATTTTGCGGTGGTTTGTCAAGGAATTATAGGTGGCTAAAACCACCCCAAAAAACCATTTTTTCTGGAAAAACTGCCGCTAAACCCATGACCAACTGCTATGAAATGAGATCTCTATGACGATTACCAGAAACCTACACCAAATTGAATAAAATATCATGTATTGTATTCCAACACAAAATTTAACGGCAATTTTTGGAAACAGTCACCATATCCATAAAAAACCCTCCACTATGCGGTGATTTTAGAGTAGTGAACCATATAGTTAATATTTCTTATTGTTAACTAAATCAATAAGAAAAAAATATAATATAACCACACATAATTCATAAGAATGCTAAAAAATATATACTCCAACTACTACGATAGGAAAAAACCCATTCCCCCTCATGTTATCCTCAATGAACTTGAGAATCATAGTAGACATGTGATTATATTAAATTTCACTATATGGTCATATTTCAAATGAAAATAAACTTCCATGTGGAATCAATGTGTCTAGATAGACATGTTTGGTAATAAATAAGGAATGAGAGTGAAAAGAGATATTTTAGTCCACTAGTCGTAGTCCTAAAGATATATCCCATATCATCGAAAACAATTATCATGGGTGATATCCCATATATTAATAAAAACATAATCCTGAGATAAGTCCCAGATTTTGAGTTACCATAAACATTAGCCTAATCCAATATTACCAAAACAATAATCAAAACATAATCACCATATCAATATCACATTACACCACCCATATAATGAAACAATTATATATAGTCACATTTTATGTGGTTTGGGACTCTATAATACATACCCTAACCTCATATAAGGTCAAACCTTCTCATTACAATTAGTTAATAATATATATATCAAGTCATAACTTATGAGGGTAAGACCTCACCCTAGCCACCCATATGTTCATACATTCCTTTTATCACAAATATTTAATATATATATATATCATTTAATATATAATTTGGACTAGGCCCCATCCCCACATACCCCAAACTACTTTAGGTTTAAAAATATTCATTTAAAAAAGTCTACGGTAGACATGTAACATGACATCCTACCGAAAAAAATCCACTATTTTCAATGAATTATGCTCTATGAACTCTCATTATGTATTCCATCAATATCATCCACTATCACTATAGACACAATAAAATCAGTACCCCCATAATCCATCCATTAAAAAGATTACCCTTGGCCTTGTACAAACAATTCCCACACATCAACAAATAACCTGACCTAGATGTCACGTCACATGTTATCATTCTAGAAAAGATAAAAAAATGAAAACAAGGATTTAAAACATTTAATAACCAGGAAATGTTATGTTAAATGAAATCATATATCATCACTACATTAATATACACTACAATTAAGCTAATAGCATGATAAAAAAAGATTTTCTTTTTGTATTCATTCACTCATTCCATTACAAAATCACACTTCTTCATGTTATCATTTAAACACCATTGGTAATATCATATTTTAGATAACCCGGTATTTTAATTAGTCCTTATTTATAATTTTCATATTTCATCCCTAATATGGGATTACACGTTCATTATGTTATTCCAATTATATCATCATTATATTTATTTAATCTTGGATCTATACATTAGGAATACTACTAATTACACCATAATTAAAAATTACACTAACAAGAATATCAATAAACAAACCAACAGTCACACACTTTCCTAGACCACAAAACTTCTATAAAACTATTAATAATACCCAATAAACCTTAATTCTAAAACCTTTCAAATTCTCATTACCAAGAATTACATAAAAACACACATACAAATCACCTTTAATGGTATTAAGTCACAAATATACGCATCCAATAATAACATGGATACAATCTTACATTTGAAAAATAATCATTATTCTATGAAGGACTAAAACATTATCCCTAAACTTCTCAAGGTTTAGGACATCATCCTTTAAAAAGAAATGACATACAAGACACTAATATCTCTCAGGGGAACTATAAAAAACACTCAACATCCCATCTATAAGTGTGAAACTGACCATATTATGATATTATGATATGGAATGAAATTATATTTATTGAAAAACCATAAACTACACATAATTAAGGAAAAATATAATGTCTGAAAAAACCATATCAACTTCAATGACAACCTAAAACAATAATTAAAGAATAACATTACTCTAAAAATTATTGGATATTAATTCTAGGTTACCAGATGAATCATTATTCCATATTCATGGATATTTATCATATTATATTTAATTAATTATTTACATGAACAGACATATTTATATAGTCTATATATATATATTTATATTCCATCCCATGATAGTAATAAAAATTTAGAAATATTTATTTAGATGATCAAAAATTATTTCATTAATGGAAAAAATAGGGTTCTAACTTAGGTAACCACCATTCCACTTCTTATACATAAGAAATTTAGATTCCCTGCCAAATTGAGATTAGTGTGATTGAGAATCATCTCTTAACGATGTAATACTGATTAATTATTTAATTAAATAATTAGATTTATCATAGAAAATAAAATAATATTTATTATCAGGAAATTTAGAATATAAATCATATAATATGACTTTACCTAAAAATAGAACCTACAAAACAAAGCTAGAATAAAATGATTAGTGATACACCTACAGTGTCACAAATTGGTTTGTGTTTCATTTAATTATCATTGGGTGTATTTCCTTGGTGTTTGGTATGTGTTTTTTTCTTGGAATGTTTTAATGAAGTAATTATTCTTGATTTCTCTCCAAATTTTTACCATGTAATTCTTATGGAGGCATTGAAATTCTTCTTGAATGAAATTTATTTTGGGTTTTCTTATGATTGGGATCCTCATAGCCTTTTATTGTCCTTTTCCCATCTTTTTTATTTGGAATAAATCCTCTTGAAATTGAAATAAATGATTAACAAAAATTCAATTTTTAAATTATTTTTTTGAATATTACTATGGATTATTGTATCTTTTAAATTATTTTATATTTTTAGAATCATATAATGTTTCTTAATGATAATCATGTGTTTATTTTTATTAATTTATCTTAAAAATCACAAGAAAAAAGTGTTTTTCCCAATTTCTATATGTGAATTTGTACTTACAGTAAAAATGATTAACTCTCGGTGTTGGATGAAACAGATCGTGTGATTTTAAAAGAAATATTTAATATATAATTTATAGGAAAATATTTTCTATAACAGTAGATCATATTATGCTATATATGTTTTTATGTTTTTTTCAAATCTATAATCCTTCAGTAGTTTATATGCAACGTATGTGTTTACTGGGAGTTGAATTTGTTCAATGACTATTTATAGTGTATTAGGCCTAAAATTATGAAAAATGAGGTTGTATGTTTGGGTGATTGGTTTCAAAAAATTATTTCTCAGCATATAACCGACCATATAGATGAGAAAAATCCAAGAGCATGGTTTCCAAAACTAGGTAGGAAAACAGTGAAATCCATGAAAAACTTATTATAAACTACAAAAACTGAAAAAAAAATTGGGACTGAAGCCTTAATTTAATGAATATTATGATGAAACCATGTGGTGTATAGGTTCCTTAAATATTGTTGACTCTATAGTTATCTCATGGTTTACAAAACCACATGGTCCAACCATGTAATGTGTTAGGTCCCCTCATATTGGAATCATCATGGTTTGCACACAATTTAGAAAACTATTCGAAAAAACCATTGGGTCATTCCAACCACATACAATATGTGAAATTAATAAAATGAATTTGATGAAATTAAAATCCTAAACCTCCAATTTTGTCTTCATGAATTCTTCTATAATCATCAACAACACATCCTTTATCTCCCATCATTACATTGGATATTTCACTCACAATTCAAAACCATTTTATGTGTCGTTTATACCTATAAAAAGATAAAGGTAAGGATAAAACTCTATATTTGATATTTATCAGTTTCACATCCATTAAATAGATCTTATCCTAGTTTCATCAATTTATGAGAAATTTTAGGTCTCTTATTATAATTTCTATCATTTAAGAAAATAGAAGTGGATAATATTAAATTAATATAATTATGGGAGCTAATTTAAGTCATAGCTGAACTATCCCTTAAATTCTTAGGTATTTTTATAATTTTTGTGGTGTTATTTTCAGATGAATTTTTTTTCACATTAGAAAATAATAGATGAAATTGAAATCTCATATTTCCTAGTGAATTTTCATTATATGTAACATTATGGGAGATTAATAAAATTAGGTAGTCACTATAAAAGTATAAAATTCTATGCATGTGAAAAATATTAGACTGTAGTAAATTAATAAAGGATAAAATAAATATGATTCTTGTTTCTTGGAAGGGTGTTTATGAAAATGAATTTCCAGATGACCGGATCATTTTTCATTGTGGGGAGTGTAAACCAAAAATTTACTCGATAAACGATCTTGTTTACTAGTGGGGAGAGTCTCCCGTTATGTTTCCAGATGATTTTTATTATTTCGACGTATAGAATTTTTACCCATGAGTTTCTAAATTATATGTTCTTACTTATAGGTTGGGAGTTTAGTCCCGTGAGTTCCATATGATTATTTGTTATTACCTATCATAATTTCTCTACCCCTAGGATTGAGACGAATCGTTATTGTTTCATGGAGGTGGGTATGTATACCACTATGTCCCAGTTAAGGATACCCTATTTAGAAAAATCCTTCACTAGATGAAGTTGGTATGATCGATGCTATAAATCACTTTAAAATAAATGATTTATAGTGGTTAATTAATTATGTCTATCTATAATTTTTATTCACATAAAAAGGAACCTTTACTGAAATTAGTTTTTTTGGATTCCATGTTTTTATCGTAATGAGGTGTACTGACACCCTTATCAGCATTCCTAGGGTGCCCATGTAAACATCATGATTGATGGTAAAGTCAAGATAAAAATCCATATGACTATTGAGCGATATAAATTATTTTGGGTGGATCATAGTATATGGGATCATGCTAAGACTTAGGGTCAGTTTCATTTTTTTCTAAGTTTTTCTATAATTGATTATGTTGGGAACTTATTAATTTTTAATCCTCCCATAGTTGATTTGTTATAAATTTATGACCTTCATTACATTTGAATTATAATATTTTTTATAGCAAGAGATTTATATGTTCTTTTTGTCCCTTGAAGTAATTCACAATCTATTTATTATAAATATTTATATGATTCTTATTATTCGTGCTTTAATTTTTTACTCTAATACGATGGTATAATTTCCCAATAGTAATACTATCGACCCTCAATGTTAGTTGATAGCTTTTGGAATTCAGATATGAACGCCTGAGGTAATGTTATCACCCCTATTGTAGATGTTGTTAGGTTATTCAGTATTGTTGGGAATTAAAAATTGTTATCAAAGAACCGTTATTTTTTTTACCATTTCATCAATATAGAATGAAGAAAATAAATTTATATAACATGGAATGTGACTTGTTCCATTAAGTAGCTAAAACACTTGTGGGGAAATGAAATGTTTCAATGGATGAGATTATTGTTCTGGTTTTTTAATTTTATTGTTGAGTTATTTCTCTTAGGTTAACAAAATTGATTTTGGATTTACGACTTATACGATTTTTTCTAAGGTCCAGTATTAAAATAAGGTATGAGTTAATGAATCATCTTTGTAATGTAGCACTCACATGTAATTTTCATACTTCTCTATGGCAGGTTCAACATTATGAGGTAACTGGTACATTTATTTAACGTTTTTGAATTATATTATAGGGATATTTCACATATAACATGATGGTGTGATATTATTTAAATTTTTAGTTAAATTATTAGAAAAGTTAAAAAAAATTTCTGTAGTTACTCTATACAATAGTTAAACAAAATTACAAATGAAACAAATATTGTATTTTATTTTATAACATGAAATATATATTTAATGTAATTGATACATGGTTATGAAAGTCATTAAAAATTTTAAATGTAAAAATAAAATAATTAGATAATGTAGATCCAATATATATATGAATTGTACATCAATATAGTTAGATAGAGATAGAGAGAGAACCCGATTCCTAGGATTTTTATGAGGTGGGTTATAAAGAATCGATGGGAAATATAACTATTTTTAATTTCCCTAGACTATGTTATTTACAACTATTATTGAAATGTGTTTTAATTATTGTTTTATTACATTTAGAGAGATTCCTCCATGATGTCTTATAGTATATTTTCAAGTGGGTGGTGATGAGATTCCCAACTAGTGCATGGGTGTAAAGACCTTGACCCTAGTAACCTAGAGTCGGTAGATCCATTATTTAATTTTGACGGGATATATGGAATCACATCCAAAGTAATGGATAGAATATTAGTATTTGTAAAAAAGATACACACTAGAATTTAAAAAAATTAAAAAAAATATTTTCTTTGAGGGAACCATTATTCTCCATGACATTCCCTACAAATCCGTAATAATGTATGTATTGGAATCCTAGGAAAATTAATGATTATAAAAAAAGGATGATCTCAGATTATTAGTATGGATATGTGTAAAACAAAAGATATGAGTAATTAAGTAAAAACAAATTTGGATGGTAAATATTTGAAACACACACTATTTAATCAATAAATATAAAATAATATTTTAGGAATTAATGATGAGAAAATAAATCCATATAAATAATCAAATTAGATCTAATACATCCAATGGGTATTCTAAATAGTTGAATAACAACATAGATGTCAATAATAATATCAAAATGTAAGAATAGAGAGTGAGCTCTATATATATCATACCATAAAGGCCTCAACTAACACATATACATAAATGGGTAAGGCCTAAACCAAACCCTAAGCTAGTTTTCCTCATGAGAACTACTGATGAATCGAGGGGATATATTAGAACCCACCAATCAATTACTATGTATAATAGATTATTCATATGAAAGAAGTGAATAATAATTATCATAAACATTTATTTTGAAAAACTAGAATAAAAAATGTTAACAATTACCCCAATGAATAAACTTAATCATAAACCATCCAGAGTAATATGAATGGTATCAAAATTGAACATCCCAAGTCGATATGATAAAAAACAAACTAAAGAAATATTAAGGATGACATCATTTCTGCATATCACTAGTTAAGAATATTTATAATAATGGTTATTATAATTGATGATTACAAATTACATAAATACATAATTAAAACAATTCTTTTTGAAAATATATTTTCAATTTGAAATTTATTTTTTAAAAATAATTTCTAAAAATATGAATGAAAAAAGTTAATTTGAAATTAACATTGTTTAATTGTAGATGGATATTCAATGAATAATGGAATAATAATTATGGGAGAATCCACTCCTTCCATATAAGCTAAAAGGCATTCCTTTTTTATTTTTTCTTGAAAAGTCCCAATGTACTTAATTTGTAATATGATAGGAAGATTACTTTTAATACATTTATAAAAAAATTAATACATAGTTAAAAAGGAAATTTAAAAAGTTTAGTTTAATGGTTTTTTTTTATTTTTTTATAAACCATGGATATTGAAGAGAAATATTCCCTAGAAAAGGCATAAATATAAATAATCCTAAACAATGATGTGATTGTGAAATAAACCAATATCAATGTGGTAATTTTTGAATCATAATCCACATGAAGGAAATAACATAAAATTAAACATAAAATTCCATGACATAAATGATATCAATGATATGATATTTCAAAGAGGTAGTGTATATACCATAAAAAATAAACACATTTTGGATATGGTATTTGTTAAATATAAGTAACAGTGAGATGAGAAACCGTTAACTCAGTTTTGATTTACTTTTTATGAGTTTGATATTACTATATAATAAATATATAATTATTATACTTATAACATATAACCATACTAATATATATATCATAACATATAGTATTTACTTATAATGTTTTATCACCTGTTTATTACTAATTCATTGTTAAAATCACAGTTTTAGGTGGAAAGTACTTTTTTCATGTATGTTTTGATTCTGTAGTTCTGATAAATAAAATTTTATCTTAGTTAAAACATCTCCATAATATAATTTTTTCAGATAAATATAATATATATTAAATATATTTATATTTATATCTATGAATAATGACAGATATAGAAAAATTAATTACATCATTCATAGAGATGGTAGGTCGTACGTGTACATGAACGTTGTTTTTATTTTTAAATGGATACAATGGAAGAATGATATCAAATAATTAAAATTTAGGGAATTATTATTATGTGATATAAATCATATATTTTCTTTTATTCCACATATATAACTATATATTTAAATTGGTGATGAAAAATGAATTAATCACCTATGTAGTGATGGTAAGCCATACGTATGTGGGAGCGATGTTTTAACATTTCATAGGATAGATAAATTGTTGAAAATGGTTTTATCATAATCATATTAACATTTAATTATATTAATTATATAATATTTATTAATTTATTATTGTAATAACACATGAATAGGAAGTATAAGATGAAATAGACTTGAAATAGTTAGTAAAGACTATTACCAATTTTTCGGTGGAATCCCTTTGGTTATCTTCTAAAGGTACATAGGGTAGCTATATTTGAAGGATCCGAACCTATAGAAATATTATAAGGATGTTATTAAAAGGAATTTATTTTTTGTTTTCATAATATGTGGATCAATTTTGTGTTAATACATGAAGGGGTTTCCGTTTATAATTGAGGTGAGGGGCACTTTTGGAATTTCTCAAAATATAAAAATTTAATAAGATTGTTTGAGAGACTAAAGCTTACAAATGGAATATAATTTATCATTAGAAGATGTTTTAGAATATATATTATTGCATATGTTTTTATTTAATAATTTTATAATTTTTAAACAATTTAATATAATATCAATCCCATAAAATATCATTATTATCAATTCAGATACTACTCATTACGAAAACTCTAAATACACGAACAAAATTAGTAAAATTCAATTATAATATTTTAATATATAATAAAACTAACCTGTAATCTAGATAATTCATGTAGCACCATAAATATCTAAAATTATGATACTTTTAATATTTCTAATGAATTTTTTTATTCCATTAAAAAAATAATTCTTATTTGGGCTTTGTGTAATAATTTATTTGAATTATTTATTCAATAAAAAATTAAAATAAATTAACACCATGTAGATAAATCATTTATAATTCTAAATAATATTTATAGTCATGAATATCCTCTAAAAAACCATATTAAAAATATTACACTCATGAAAATCAATAGGGTGACATATTTGACTTTTTATTAAATGAAATACAAAAAAGGTTAAAATCACATCCATGTTTCCATAAAATGAAATATAACTGAATATTTTATCAATATGAATTAAATGAACATATAAAATATATTTTTCTAATTTAAATGAAATTTTATAGTCTATATAAATTTCGGTTTAACCGTACATACTCGATTTACCCTATACTTTGGTAAAAAATATTACTAGGTTTACTATTTTCATTGAACTAAAATAAAATGTACCTATTTATTAAATTTTACATCTTGTATAAAAATAGGGATTCCAATTTCCAAAATTCAAGAGAAAAAGTTGATAAAAATTAATATATAATTAAATCATCAAAATATAATGAAAACTATTTTCAGATAAATTCCCTTTGTGAGTATAAAAATGTTTTTATTCCAAATTCAGTAATGGAATTGATTAAAATATACATAATTAGGTTATTAATTATATAATACAACTAACTTTACTTTTAAAATTTTTAAAAATATAATTTCACTTTTTAATGGTTGAAATAAATATTTAGTTATCAATAAAACCCTTATTTTTTCACTATTCACTTAAAAATAAATCATTCCATAAAAATCCAAAAAAAATCTGTCTAAACTAAATTCGATATATTGATTTCAAATATTAGGCATATTTTATCCAATAAATTTTCTAATGGTGAAGAAAATAATTAAACTATTTTCATATAACAAATACTGTTTTTTGAGAAAAATATATATAAAATGACATTATTAATATTTAGTTGTTTATTTACTAAGAATAAATGAATAAATATATATTGATTAAGTGAGTTATATATATTTCATAATATGTTTATCGCTACTAACACCCACAATGTTTACTTCTATTTTATAATGGTCATATTTAAAGGAAAATGTTTGAGGTTTTGTTTATGTTTGCAGTAGCATGTTGTATATGTAGTAGAATATAGCATTCTTTTAATAATTTTGGGGTGTTACATTCTACCTTCCTTAAATAAATTGCATCACCAAAATTTGAACATGCGATTAGAAATAAAGGGCTTGATATTCAAAAATGCTTTAGTGGAAGTCACAAATTGCTGAAAGTGTTAATAATATGTCGTTTTTATTACCAATGAAATAAAGGACGTGAAAAAAGCTAACCATAAGAATTTTTTTAATAAAAATTAAGATGAAAAGTGATGAATTGAAAGGGGTTGTACACAAATAACATTAAATCTCCCCTTTCGTATTGGCATCCACCATTGTTGTACAATATTCCAGAGACCTAAAGGACCATATCATGCTTGATTCTATATTCTCCCTACTCGATAAAACATAATAACCATGATTGGAAACACTATAAACATTTGAAATAGTAAAATTATGATGATTGTACTAATGGATACAATCAACCCAATAAGATAATATTTTACAAGGTACGTTTCTAGTTTTTCATTCAATTCCATAATAGTAATTTCATAATTAAATTCAACCGTAAGGGATGACCAACCAAGGTAGATTACGTAGTTGATAACATTACTCATAGGTTACAACTTTGATTCATAAGCAAACCAAATTCAAATATAATTATAAAATAAAACATTAGAATACACATGATGTATTCATAAGATACCTCCAAAACCTGGCGTTCTCAACATGTTGCAGGATTCACATTAAAAGCTTTCCTATATTGAAAAGTTGATTAGTGTAATCTAGTGTACATACTTGAGAACAAGGTGATTTCTTAGCTTACCCAATAAATGTAGCAGCTGTAATATATAAAGATCACTGATACAATTTTTTCAGGTTCCATTTTTCACCTTTGAAGCTGTTCACATTTAACTTTTCAAAGAATGTAGACCTGTATGGGATGAAGCTATTTGGTTATCAAATAACAGTATAATCTATGTACTCAAGATATGAGAAATGATGGATGATATTGAAGTGAAGTAAAACTATTGAATATGGTTACTCTTACCAACATAAAAGATTGAGGTCAAATATTTCTCAGGTTACCATTTGTAGGTTGTGGTTTACCCCAGATATACTAACTCTATACCTCTATAAGATTAGTGAAACTCATAGACCATGAAGAGATGTTAAGTGTTATCTTCAATCGTAAAATAGAGAAAACATGTTGAAACAATGTGATGAATTTTCTTTTATGATGATCATGTGTAGTTAATCTATTCACCCAAATTCTGTAGAGTATAATGAATAATTATGGTTGAATTTATAGTACCTTAATGTTAATAATCCATGATGTTAATTAACCTACCCAAGCATTCTAATTACAGCATGTATTGATATTTGGAATTGAATTTTCTATTGGTATGGGGATTCCAAAATATAGTATCATTATACATGAAATATTAATTATTAATTTCCTTCATAATCTATGAGGTAAAAAAATAAATTTTATTAGAGTTATTCCTTAAATCAACAATGGTATCTTTTAATATGTCAGGGTGAACTTTTAAAGTTTAATAAGAGGGTTGTCCAGTCTTGTAGAACTAAAAAAATATTGATTGGATTCTGAAAAGAAACTCAACATTATAAAAAATATCAATAATGAAATTTTATATAGAGGTATAATCTGGTGAAGAAATATAGTATGAGAACCCAACCAACAACATCATTTTGAACCTGTTTGATCAGAAATCATGCATATTAGAGGCTAAGAGGTTCCATGTAAATTACCCAAAGAGACCATAATTAATGATCCGAAGATCTTTGGAACCAATGCCCCCCATCTCAATAGTATTGATAAATTCCTTCCAAGAAACAGAAAAAATAATCTATTCATGTATATTACTAGTCCATATAAAATTCCTAATCATGCATTCAATATCAATGATGAGGCTTTATGGAAACCTATACAAATATAAGGAATAATAAAATTTATATGTTATCACTGATTTAACGAAACATACCCTAAAATATTGAGACATGGATTTACCGTTCCACATAACCAATTTATTTAGGATGCTTGTCCTTATTTCATAGAAATATTTTCACCTCACATTTCCATAATACAATAAGAAACCCTGATAAATGAAAAGAATAGATCCTATTTTCACTCTATGCCTTCTAATGATTGTATTTTATTTTATAATTGATATTTTTTGAAACAAAACAATAAAGGACGTTCATGGAATTATAGATCGTATAAACACCTCCATATACTGAACATAGAGACCATTGATAGAAGAAATGGTATTCTTTGGGGCTTGTCTATGGAGAATGATTTCATCGTCATACAAGTTATTTGATTGGGTGATGTTACCCCTACCAAATTTAGTTGGATTATATATTCAAATTTTGGAAATTTCATTACAGCATATACATAGATAATATTCATTAATGGAAAACAGAATACATGAGAGTAGTTCCCCTTTCCTAACACTATTAGTACATTTGAAAACACCTTTGTGAAAATTGTTAATTAGAACCAATAGATGTTTACTATTAAGGATGGTGAACAACTATTCAATGAATATATTTGAAAAACCACAACTCCTTATGAAATCAAACACAACATTTCATTTTAGAGTGTAAAATGTGCAGTAAATGTCAATTTTAAGTGAAAATGTTCCCTATTTTATTTTTATCATCATTATATTAATACTTTCTGAGGCAGTGAATAAGAAATTTTGGAAACATCCACTACGGAAAAATCCAATCTGATTTCATCTAATGTGATCCTAAATTATGCTTTCCATTCTACTCATAATGATCATTATAATGACATTAAGGATTGTGCTCCCTGTGGAAAAAGGAATAAAGTCCTTGATTTCCATATAATTCTATATCCTATGTATCAATGAAAGAAATGTGTAGTTGATCACATGAGGAATGAAACAATGTGTAATGATTTCATTTATTTCACTTGTTAAAACTTCTTGCAAAATATCCTAGTAAATCATGAATAACGAGATTGTGAATCAATCAGGACCAGTAGAACTCTCCCCATTAAGAGAGAAGAGGGATTCCTTTACTAAATCTATCATAGGTTCGTTGATACGTGCTCTATTTTGATATTTATAAATGAATGAGTGGATGTTGTCGGTCATTTATTATGATATTTTCTTCACATCATAATCATATAGAAAATTAATGTACTCCACAACAGCCTCAGAAATGTCATTTTGAGAGGTGTAAAGACATCTATTAATGATGATATAATTATTCCCTATTATCTCCATCTTCAACTAATGAAATTAGATTTTTTTTGAATTTGTGTCACCATCATTCAACCAGTTTACATTCAGATAATTTGTATTTTGCCTTACTTTGACAATTAAGAGGTTTTCAACATTTTGATGAGTTTGGAATTACTATCTAGTGGGATTTTCTTGAAGATAATTTCTTATTTTACTATAAGAAATATGTTCTTCAGTATACATAATCTCCATATAATTATTTTAGAAATAAATCGTGTTCAATTCCCTCATAAGAGCCTTTGAATGCTTTAATTTTCAAGAATGTCTCTGAAATGGGATTTAAATAGATTTTAATGACTAGTCGTCTAGAATAATCTCACAACATCTAGGAATATCAACCCATATATTATTGAAAAAATTGGGTAACAAAACTTTTCTTGTTAGATGAATAGAGAATTCTATAATGGTGGGGATGTGATATAAGTGATAATTATGATGGCTGAATACTAAAACACCATTGGGACCACTCCTATCATCCATTTTCAGTAATAATGAATCTATATTACTATCTTACCTATCATTCTAGTTATATCTATTCCTTGATAAATCATCTATATAAATTTTAATTTAAAAAATATTTCATTGATCAATGAAGGATGATAATTTTGAAGCTTCACTTTTGTTGAAGTTGTATACTATATTTATATATGGTGTCAGGATAGTATTGAAGTCCCCAAAATCCAACCATTTTTTATTCGTATTCATATAGAGAGATTATAGATCCATCAACATTTATCTTCTTTTGATGTTTGAGGTGGCTGAATACACCGAGGAGACAAATACTTGATAGTCATGAATAATGAAGTAAATAAAATAACTATACACTTTTAAATTCATGTTATAATATGGATTCTTTCATGATAAAAAATTTATAAGTGATCCATGCCAAAACAATAAATATTCTAATAAATGAAATTATAACTAATAGAGCCCCATTTTAAAGTATTCTAAATTAAAATAATAATTTTTTGGTTCATGAATTCATATATGAAATAATTTTTTTGACCAAATAAAATGTTTATGTTCCTTGGCCATTACAAAATTCCCAAGACCATAAAAAATCCAATAAAATATCCTCATTTCTTGGGGGCCATGCCTCTTGTCTAACACCCTCTTTATTGTGTCACATTTATATGGCCCTTCCTTCTTATCCCTTTAATTTTTTAAATTGAATCCCTTATATCCCAATACACTATTGAAGCATCCAAAATCCAATCATAAACTTTTTTATTCTAATCATCGTTTCTGTAATGTAAATTACTATTTTTAGACGAAATATACTCATGATTACATTCCTTAGCATCATTATCCCAATAGGATACTCTCAAAGGAGTGAAATGTTTATTGTATTATAAATAATCACACTGTTTTTTCCACAGATTCCTATCTTCTAAAAGACTTAAAATAATATACATGTGAGAATTAACCCTTATAGATAGTGTGTTTGGAATGTTTATATTGTTGTTTCTTCTTGCAACCATTTCTTCTAGGGATAACAAGTGTTCTAGTTGGATAGACTTGTGATCTTATGTTCTTGGCATCATGTTTCAGATCATTTATAGAACATTCCTCTACTAAGTTAGTCACATCATTGTGTGCACCTGAAATGAAATTCATATATAAGCTATTTCATTTTGGATCCTATAATGAAGTCCCTTCATTAATGGCTATCACATTCCTATCATCCCAGGTAGGTAAGTAGATTCTTTCAATATTTACGGTTCCATGAATTTTTATTGTTCATTTATTATCACCAAAAGTCTCCTAATTAACTTCCACAATATCTTTAGAATCGTTGGTACAAGTTAAAATACCATTATTCATGTCCTTATAGATTTTAAGGGGATGGTAATTAAAATAGGTAACCATATTACTAGATTAAAAATACATTTAGATTTCCATATAATAGCTTCATCAAACTGATAGGAAAACAACTAGTGTTTATAGAATCATCATAATGCACTTTATTGACATCCATTTTCTCCCCAGTAACTGGTATGGAATTTTATTGTTTTCTAGGGACTCACTATATAGGATCATTCCCCATAGACTATTTTTCCATTCTAATGGAATTACAGAAATAAGATTCTATATCCCATTGAATCTGTGGGATCCAGTATAACCATTTTTTGATAAATATACTAATCCAAAACTATTTTTGAGAGTTACATACATTATTAGTGTAAATGTTCCTATCCCATTCCTATATTCTTAGGAAACTAGGATTCATGATTACTAAATCCATGATCTATGCTATTATATTTGAATAATCATATGGAAGATCTATAGGGTAGTATCCACTTCGTATTTGAATCATCCTCTAATCATCAAATACATATTTTTCTATGATTCATTGAATGTGGTTGAGAAATTTATATAATTTTATGCCAAATGGAACAGAAACCCTTGAAATAATATAATACCTGGATAAATTGACTAACTCCACCTTGACCTCCTAATTATAAGAAACATATTATACTCTACCCATTTTTATGACTCTTCTAGGAAGAGGTATGTCAAAAATTTGATAAAAAAATATTGTTAGTGAATTTCACAACCTCCGAAAAATTCCTCTAGGAGCCAACATCATCATAAGGAGCTCATCTTTCTATTCATGTAATATTTGATGCACGATGGAAGAGATATTTATTCTCAACATGATAATTTAGAGGAAAAAATTTTCATCTACACATAGACTTCATCTTCTTTCATAGTTCAATATACATAGGCTAGGAATTTCCTTATATCTCCCCTTTCTCATCCATCCAATATTTATATGACATCTTCTTGATTAGAGATAAGGGGAAGTACAAAATTAATACAGAGTAACACATAATAGGTTTCAAAGTTGTTGAACATAATTGAGATGTAAAATCATGGATATTAGAAGGAAAATCAACCCTTATGGATTGATGTAGAGTGATAGAGAACATGGTCTTGAGAAATTTAATCCTCACAAAACCATAAATCAGTTATGAGTTAAAAGTCCATTAATTTCTCAATAATAAATGTAAATGGAAAACAATTTACTGCCAAAATAATTTGAGTTGAGTTTATAAATTATTTTAGTACATATTGTATGAACATAATTAAACATAATTAATTAAAAAGTATAGTTTCATCATTTAATAGATTTACACCACAAGAATGTCTTTTTCAGCAGATGGTTAGTATGAATTTTTTTAAGTTGGAAACATATGAATCAAATATTAAGGATAATCAAATCCATAAAAAAAATAATATATCCCCTAAGTATTTATAAATTATCCAAAACTAATATAGATATTATAAGATAAGATAATTTCTAAAAAGAATAAACTAGTATGTAAGGAAAAGTAATTTAATCTCATAATATTAAATTTTAATACCCAAAATTTATCATATATCCTTTAATAATTAAGTATAAATTGAAGTCCACAAGATATTAAATCCTAATATAGATACATATAAGTCAAAGAAATGTTGATTACATAGTCTTATAAGATAAATTTCATATTTATCAAATAAAAATGTGTACATCATAAACATATATTCTCTAATATATTCTATACATTTTTATAAATAAACTGAATCACCATAGTTCCACAAAAAAATAATGTATTATAGAAAAATAAAATTCAGTCATAATTCCTCAATCTAAATTCCATAATCATAAATTTACCTTAATAATATTGGGCCTCCAAAAGAGTGAGAATCATCCAAAATAACTTAAATCACATAAATCAAAATCAATTTTCAATCCCATGGTTATCAATATGATAAAAAATATGTTCTTAGAATAAAATTATCCTTTATCTATTGTATTGTTTATATAATGAAAAACTATCTCATACTGACTAGGAAATCAAGTCATCCAATTGTAGGTGATGCACCCTTTTCACCCTCTATTTTTGGGTTCAAGGCTCGCAGCCTTTCCAGATTAGACATTTTGTTTCTCAACCTGTGGGTTTTGCATTTTCTAAAACTATATTAATATAATATTTACCATATTCAAAAAATGTTATAATAATCCTAAAAAGTATGTAAGGGTACTAACATTAATGAAATTTTTTAACCTCAATGGTTATCAGATAATTTTCATTTCATTCCCAAAAATATATTAACCCATAACTCCCTTAAAAATGAAATATCAAGTAAAACCTCATAGTTCTTTTTAGCATTAAGATTATATCCAAAAATTTAAACGAATTATTACTTAAATTAATAAAATATATTTTAATCCTAGGTGTTATGATGAAATAATGTCTCCTTAAATATCCCTAATATTGATTAACTCCTATAACATAAAACATCAAAAGGGTGTTTCAGAATTTAAATATATGATCAACATTATACAGATAAACCTGTGATCGAATATATAAATTTTATTTTAATGAATAAATATATACTTCCAAAATGAAAACAATCCATATATATTTAATTATTCATATAATCAAACTACAATTTTTAAAATTCTTATACAACATAATTCTTCAATCCCAGTAAAAAATTTGGGAAGGGAGTGTACCTTGAACTGCAATGTTTCTGTAGTTGGATTTTGAGAATTATTCATGTTATATGGTCACATTGTGTATAATGGGGTTAATAAGTTGAGGTAATATGAGTGTAACTACTTTTAAAAAGACTTGGAGTGATCATTAGTGGTACATACCATGAGATATTGTATACATCTCTTACATGGTTAATGGTTCATAGAGTATACTAATAATAATATCTACATATAATTATTCTCATAGTTGGACCAAATCATTTGAGGGTGAATTTGGGTTATGTATTTATGTTCATTTGATATTGAGTTAGAATATAGCCCCATATAGAGTATGATAGTTAAAGATGCACTGAATTAGAAGACATAAACTCTGGTAGTGCATTAGTCTAGTGATGAGTGGTAGTTTATGAAACTTTTTATGACTTTTCATATTGAAATTCAAGAGTATCTGGCATAATATAAATTTATATCTTATCTATCATGTTTTTACCCATCACTATTCTAATGTGGGAAAAAAATTAAATTTTTATTGTTTCCTCATGAGAGAATATATATATATATATATAGTGGAGAGCCACCACTAGAATGGTATTTGGGAATAAATGATATCCTTCAAGGTTGAGGTCATGGAATAGTCCCTATAAGCATGCATGAGGAACTCATATGGGCCTCAGAAACCTCAAAATGTGCTATATAACCAATTTTGACTAAGATGTAACAGGACATACACTGTGAGTGATGTTGGGATAAGATGAATATAAACATTGTGGTTTTTTGTAGTGTTCCACCTTTCAGTAAGTGAAGGGAATTAACCAATGACACACTAGACTTCTATAATCACTTCCCAATATCAAGTGGATGTGGGATTGTGTGAAAATGAATTTCATTATAGGATTACCTAGGACACCCTTGTAAAGTGACAAGGATCAATTGAATAAAGTAGATTATTTAATAAAATTATAGGTGACATTTTCAATTTATTTTCTGTGCAAACTTAATGTGGGTATGGTAGTATGTTTACTGAAGTTTTGTCAATGTAATGTTTTAGATAGGGGTTCTAACTTCACATCCACTTTCATGAAGTTATTCAAAAGGGATATTTGTATGTTGGTGCATCTGAGAAGTGTCTATCATCCAAAAATAGATGGATATTCTAAGTACACGAATCTGATCTTAGAGAAAATTCTAATGAATTATGTATAAAAATTTAGTGGTTTATGGGAGAAAAAATGGTTTAATAGGTTTTTTGATATCAATAGATACCAATAATCAGTAAAAATAGTATGTTTATAATATTTTTATAGAATGAATTCTCATTAATCCATATTTTTTATAAAACTCAAGAGATTGTGATTTCTGGAATGAGTCTTGTCAAGAAGGCTATAGAGCATATTTAGTTGATCTGGAAGTATTAAATAGAATTTCATAGAATATAGAGGTCCTATGATAACCACTTACAACATCATATTTATTTTGAGTTAGGTAGCTGAGTATTCAAACATATATATCTAAGGTTGGTACATCATCATGTTTAGAGGCACAAAAATTTAGTACACATATATATTAGATCATTTGAGATAGTGGACAGGGTTAGTAAAATTGAATATTAGTTATAAATCCATTATAGTTTCATTTCCATGCATGATTTATTCCATGTAATTTAGTTTCTATAGTAAAATCCCTATTTATTTAAAGTGATCTATGTTGATGAATTTTAGATTGAGAATGACACATTTTTAGGATAATCTAGTTTTGATAGTAAATCAGACTGAGATAAATTTTCAAGGAAATGATATTCCTCTAGTATATGTGTAGTCTCCAAATCTATAGATCCTTGAGGATATATGGGAGTAAGAGTTTAATATATTAGAATGGTGGCCGAATTTGTTCACCAATGGGTCCTAGTGATGTTTGAGGGTTCATCTTTCGGATCAACTTCTTTATAGTGAGGATTTTGTAAAAACACTGACCTTATTATGGTTTAAAATTTTCATTATATTTGGTAAAATATTTTATATTTTTTCGATTGATAAAAAATATATTTTTTATTGGGTGTTGGAGTGGTTATGAGAATACTTATAGAGTGGAAGACCTAATTTAAAAAAAATGGTGATAGAATGAGGTTCACAGTTAGTTCATGGATTGTGATAATTGTGCTCCCATGTATATGGAAGGGATAGAACGTATCACATATTTTCTAGAATTGTGTGTGTGTTGATAGTGAAATATAAGGGAAATTTGAAATAAACCAATGGAATGGACATAGATTTTTTACACAATCAATATAATAGTGTGACCAAACTATGCTGAGCATGGGTTCTTTAAATAGTTGAAACAACACAATTAGCGCATAGTTAAAAAAGTTATGCAGTTCAGCCATGTGACATGTTGGTTCCCATGATTGTGTAAGTCAATTGGGTGGAACATAGTTTGGAAAATAAGATGAATAAAACATTTATTATTCTTAGAAATTTAAATATCACAATATTACAAAACCCATATTTGTTAAATTAAATAACCAAACCCTCATTTTTCCATTACCCATTTGAAAAAAACCCCAAGCCATATCTCCTTTGTCTTCCTCGATTCCATTGTAAATTTCTTTCTCTTTTCACTATGGTAACAATATCTATTCATACCTATGCTAATATATAGGTATATCTAACACACTATCTTTAAAAATTCCCTGTTTCCCTCTATTTCTGTTAGCCTTACACATTTTTTCTATTTATTCCATAGTTTATGTTTCTTCTCTAATATTGAGATTTTGCATTTGGGATCAAATTGGAGGATGATATTCATTGATTATAATTATCTAAAACTATGTTAGGTGGTCATTATGAAATCCATTGAATTCCCAGTTGTTGTTATAATTTACCCAGTGGGTGGTCAAACAGAACCAATGTGTACTCGACTAAAAACCTAGATGATTTTACCAGTTCAACATTATACAGAAATATTTATGATTATTATCCGAAGAATTTTATAACTAATCATGGTGGAAAAAAATTGGAAAATACTGATGGTGTATAAAATATTTGACAATATGAAATAGGTAGTGGTTAAAAGAGTATGGATTAAAATTTCTTTGTGGTGACTTCCCACCTCCATATTTCTGGATGAATGGATTTAGTTCCTTGTAGGTAGTGTCAAACAATGTGTTACTAAATGATGGTTCCAATTTCGTTGAGATGAGTGTGTGGCACTAATTTTATAGATTATGGATCTTGTTTCTTAGTGGGAAGAGTTTTCCCCTGAGTTTCCAGAAGTCAATAAAATCATTCAGGGTGAGGAGTTACTAACCCTCATTTCAGGATGGTTAATTCTTGTATCATGGCACATATTTTGGGTTCTCTAGTTCTAGGTGACATTGTTTTATTTCATAGTGGGATTGGTGTATTCCCCAATGCTCATGAAGAGGATACTTTATCAAGAGACATCTAACACTCCCAGAAGTAGGCATGTTCAATCCTAGGTGGTAAATTATAACTTGTGGATCAAATATAAAATATTTATTTTTTATAATTTCTGGTCACATAATCTTTCACATTTACTTACATTGGAATTGTTTATATAAATTTTTAGAGGTGTACAACTGAGTTTTACACACACAGTCATAGGGACCCCTTATGTATGTGAACAAACTTCATGGATTTAGGTAAGGACAAGCGAAAAGGGAATTTGGAACATCATTAATCTAGACATTCTATGGAGGATCATAGAAGATGGAATTTAGGTGGGACTATGTAATAATTTTTTAGTTTTTATATTTTTCATTTTTTTATTTTTTTTGGACATTACTCATATGTGATCTACTAATGGGGAATCCCTTTTTATGTAATATTTTCATGAAATTTGAATAACAAGAATTTATTAAATCATGCGATGTGTATTTTATGGTTGGAACATACTATAATATATATTATATTTATTGTTTGGATATTCATGATTATAAATGTTTCGAATATTACTGATCACACTAATATTTGGGTTTAATATTAACATGATAACTCTATATAACCACTTTACTAGTTCGAAACGTCTGATGTCTGGGGTTAAATACTTGATGTCATGTATTAATAGTTGTTTAAGACACTATCGAGTTATCCAAGGATGATGAGGCATGACATCATCTGTTATTTTTATTTTTTTGTCATTATTTTTGATAACATAGACCTTAGTAAAAAAGGATGTGTTTATGGATGAAGGGTTAGATTAAAATTTTAGATGGATTTAATTAAAAATTAATTTTTAATATATATATATATTAGAATATTTTGATTTTATTTTATGTAAATGAATATTCAATAAATGTGGTGAAATAATATATCACTAGTTTCTACCAAATTTGACATTACCCCTTACTAATGGATTTATTTTGTTATGTTTGAAAAAAGGGTTTTCATAGCTAGAAACAAATTATTTTGTGTTTGTTTTAATCGAAAATTGGTTAATCAATGTTTTTTCATGTTATGTAATTCTACGATGATTTTGTATTCTGTTTTGATATTTGAATTACTTCCAATTTTTCCCAAATTGGTGGAGCTCAAAATAAGTAGAAATGATCACAGTTTGTTAAATATGGATTTTTATGAATAAAAATTTAAATTATGGAAAATTAATTGATTTGGAGTGGTTGAAGTTTCAAACTTATCGGGGGAATCATGATGGAATCTGTTATCATGATGTTTTGAAGGTTTATGAATTATTTCTCTCAATGAATGGATGTGGCAAGTTGAAAAGATGGTAAGGTACATTAATATAAAAATCATCTTGAATGGAATTTTTTTATTGAATCTTCATACTGAAAAAGAGATTTAGAGATTTAAATTAAGCGGTTCACATAATATTTTTAGTGACACTTAGAGGCTTCAAGAATGGGTGTTCCTATAAATAGGTGGCCACACCTCAAATGAGGTTCCCTTCATGTAAACAAAATTTGTATGATAATCAAGGATAAAGACTTATATACCTATTCTATTGAGGATCCCTTAAAATGAGGTTCCCTTCAGGAATGGTTAAAGATGTTTCTTGTGATAATTTGGGATAAATATTTAAGTCCCTAATAAATTGAGTTTTGTTTCATTTTAAAAAACTGAGTATGAATTCTCCCAAGGCATTGGGAAAGGGGGAGTGAAAGGTTATAATTTGATGGGTATAGTGTGTTATGCCTACAATTATTATAATGGAATTGTTCCAAGAATAGAGTGAAAATGTGTAATATTTTCTAAAACAAATTATATAGTGATTCTTAGTGTATTATGTTATGACTAACACACTATTTTCATAAGCACCTTCCACATTCCCTTAGTGGTAAAAAAAGTAAAATTTCTATGTTGTGTTTCTATTTATTCAATTGGGTGTCCAATACTTTCCGGATTTAATTAGAATGTTTTAACAAGATCCTTCAAATGTGTAAAGAATAATCACATTGTTAAAAGAAAAATTTTACACCTGATTCACTCCACTCTTCTTAATTTATAGGTGATAAATAAATACTCTATTAATTTCATTTATTATTCAGTGGATTTTAGGGGATTTATTCTTTTTATGGAAGTAACATTGGGATTTGTAAAAATATAATGAGGTATAATTTCTAATCAATTGGGATAGAAGTTAAATTTTCTATTTCTTAGGGGTTTCTGGTTAGTGATACAATGTGTCCTTATACGACTGAAATAGAAAACAAATTCTTGATGTAGTTTGAGAAGCTCTTAAATCTCTTACCACCACACTATATGTTAAAATATATTTCTATTTAATAAGCTACACAACAAACAAGAACATGTGGGAGAAACTATAAAATATATATGAAGGTGATATCAAAGTTAATGAGTCCAAATATTAGGTTTTGAACAAGCAGTTTGATGATAGAAAAATGCATCCATGCTAAATTGTAGATAGTATCATTAACCAAATTACATAAGTTTATGGAGAAATTTGAGGACTTGTGAAAGAAAAAAATTATATTTACATAGTGAATAAAATTTTGAGAAGGCTACCACCTCTAAAAAAACCAAAACTATCATCCCTAAAGGAAAGAGATCTATATAAGATTTATCTTGATAATTTTATAAAAAAATATGGTGGATTATGAAATTTGAGTCAAAACTAATGATACAAAAGTCTGATTAAGAAAGGAAATGACATTAAAATCAATGTAAAAATAGGACATTTCCAATTAATGATGAAGATGATTTGAATGATGAAAATATTTCTCCATTTTCCAAACAATTAAGAGAGGAAAAAAAGTGATTTTAAGGAAAGATTATTTTTAGTGTGGTATTGTCTAGATAATTAATGCAAATTTCTCAATAAACTTTAATGATGTTTAATGTGTTGAATGAATCATGTTAATTCCTTAGAATAATTACTCACAAAATAGAGTCTTCAAATCTAAAAATAAAATATAAGGACACATATTATTATTAAAAGAGGAAAAAGATAAAAATGAACATTTCGAGGATATAGAACTAGCATATAAACATGATTTTGAAGAGTCCATGATTTCTATATTAGAAAATTTAGATAAAAAAATTAATACAATTAGTTTAATAATGTTACAGATATAAAGGTGGATCTTGAGGGTGAACTTGATGAGATTTATATTCAAGGAAATAAAAAAAATGATGGGAGCTATGTTCAAAAATTCATTAGAGTATGTGTATTAGTTCGATGTGGAGATTTATACACTAAAAAGAGTGGAAAAAGAACATTTTATCAGTCTTTTGAACATGGAAGAGGTTTTGGGGTTTAAAATCACGATCAAAGAACAAGAAAAAGTCATCAATGACCTTAAATTGAGACTAGAGAAAAAGGATAATATAGTTGAGGGTATTTAAGATTCAGTTATTTCATTAACAATTATACAATAAATAGAATAAAAATTAAGGGAAAATAAAGAAGAAATTATGATTTGGAATGTTTTTAGATATTGATTTTTTGAAAATAGTTAAACATGTTTTTATGGGGTAGATAATTCCTTGAATGGTCAATGATATAAATTTAAGTGAAATGTGGAATGGGTCATAATATAGAAACATAAAATGCTAGAAATGGGATGAGATAAAGAAAAGGTAATCGTAAAGCCAGATATATAAAAAATATAGAACATATATCCTTGATTACAGAAACCATCATACCAAATATAGAAGAGTGTTGAAAGTAATCCTCAATTAACCAAAGAGGACCACATGTAATATAACTATACAAAATGAAGGGGAATGTGGATTAATGGAAAGAATAATATATTTTCTCTTATGATATGTCAATTATATGGATTTCTAGGTGATAACACGCCTTCCTATGAAAAGTAAATTACCTATGTAGACAAGGAATCACATTGAAGTCAACAAAGGAGAATGAGACCATATCTATTATCATATAGATTAAATAATTTTGATGGATATTTTTCTCAATCCTCTCTCTTTTCCTATTAAGATATTCATTAAAATCCAAATAAAAGTGGGATTAGTAACTACAAAACATCAAGACAAGTCAATACTAGTCAACCAATAATAATTACTACAAAAAATAGTTTTTAACCATTGTAAGAAGATTATGAGTATTAATTAACCATGAAATTTGAAAATATATTGGAAATGAAATCATATTCATCAATTCAAACATGTTTCTAATTGAAGTAAGAGGAGATGATTAAAAAAGCTAAACTGGAAGAAATAACTCTTATAGCTACAATGAACGGTAGAACCGATTTTTATAATAGTGGATGCTCATCCCATAAGATATTATATCAACATTTGTAGAAAAATGTTAACAAATGGGTCGATGTAGTAGTTTGATTCAATAATAAATGGGACATGAAAATCATCTGAATAAGAAATACACAATTAGAATATGTTGAGATAATTAAAATAGAATTACTCTCTATAGACGGTTTATGTCACAATATCATAAGTATGGTTCAACAATGTGACTTAGGACTAGTAGTGACAATAAATTATAAATAGTTTATAGTCAATTGGAAGATACATAATTATCTTATAAAAGGATGCGGGAAAAATTGTAATTTATTCTAGGTAGATAGTAATTAAAATAACAACTTCTAAACAAATTAATGGGAGAAAATCTTATTAAACTATAGGTTTAGTAATAATAATCAATGATGTATGGAAAAAATATCCATTATAAATGCCATTATTGACATTCCCAATATGAATCATGGTTAAAAAATGACACGTGATGCTTGGAGGTGAAGAAAGATGGTCCAGAATTCTATTTATCCAGGGAACAAAAGGGTTTCAGATCTACATGATATTATCTACACATATGTGAGTGTTATAATTGATATGTGTGAAACATATAGAGGGAGGTAGTAATTTCATTTATTTATGATTATAGTAGGATTTTATATTTGATGTTTATGCAGTGAAAACAACAAGTGACTAACTACAAAACTAAATATGTATGAATTGATAAAAATGAAACCATCCACATAATCAAGATTTTAAGATATAAAAATGATAAAAAATTAACATCTATTTAATTTTAAAATTACCTCTAAAATCATGGGATCATGTAAAATATGTTTTCAGCGAGAACACCTTAAAAAATGGGGTTGTTGAATATATAAATTGATAGGTCAATAATTTTGATAAAACTATGATGACTGGGAGTTCTATTTCTCCTCATTATTAGAAATAGGCTATTCATGTTGTGGTGTACACTCAAAATCAAACAAGGCTATTTGTAAGAGAGTATTGGAAACCATATTATAAATTTCATTGATGAAACCCACCACAAAATTATTTTATTGTTTTATAAGAAAATGTTTCATCCAGAAAAAATAAAAATTCATAGAATGTATTTTGAGGTGAAAGATGACGGAATATTCTTTGTATATTCCATGAAGAGTAAAGAATCAAAATTATAAAATAATTGCATTATAAATATTATGGAATAAAATTATGATATGATCATTATGGATAAAATTATGAGTAAATGAGGAGATAATATAAAGATATGATTGAAGATGAAGAAGAAAGTTGAAGAGGGATAGATTAAAATATAAAAATATCTGAAGGATTATCCAATAATTAGGGTTTTCAAAATCACAATGATTCTGAAGAATAATTATAATAGTAAAACATTTTTCATCCAATCTATTAGAATCTCACATGAGAAATAAAGGAAAATAATTTTACCAAACCAACATCGTTGGGGATTAGACTACACCTATATAAAGAAGAAGAATGAAAAATGAAGAACATTTTTCTATCCAATAAATTATGGAAGCAACCTCATTGGAAAAAGAAACTAAAGATAAATCATGGTTTTAGTCTATGAATGAATAAATAGATCATATTAAAAAAACTAGGTATGATATATTTTCATGAAACAAGATAATCATAATGTGATTGTATAAAATTGGATCTTAAAAAATTGGTGTGTTATTAAATGTGATTAGAAACAAGGCACACTTGGTGTGTAATGGCTATTCCAAGATTCAAGGTATTGTTATAGTATAATTGTTTCTCCAGTAGAGTGACTGGTGTTAATTACCATCGTCATAGCTGTATAAATTTATAGAGGGTACAATTTTTATCATATATTTTTCGAAATTGATTTATTATATAGAGTTCTTGAAGAATAATTCTACATTGAACAACTAGTGAGATTCATAATTGGAAATAATGAAACACTAGATCATACATTAAATGACTCACTTTACGGTGTCAAACAGACACCGTGTGTATGGTCACCTTGAATGGATTCTTATACAATGAAGTTCCAATTAAAAGTGTAGGTGTCTTTCCTAATCCCCATGTGAATAAATCTCAACGATATTAATTTATAGTTAATGTAAATGTTGATGATATTATATTTTGTGGAAGAATTCATGGATTAGTGGAAGATTATTTCAATTACATGAAATAATAATTTGAAATTCCCATGATTGAGGAACCCACATTCATTTTCTGGATGTTGGTGGTTCCAATGAAGGTCCACACAATCATTTCATAGGAACAATATGCAATATAGCTTCTGAATAAATTCAACACCCATGACTCCAAGAAAATGTTTACTCCAATTTTTGTTGGGACAAAACATAGAACATAAAAGGATGATAAATCCACAGATTCCACCTAGTATATGAATATGATTATAAGATAATTATACTTAACTTTAACATATAAAAATATCATCTATACAACATATTTAGAGAATAAAATACAATGAAATACAATGGAGGAGAATTTTGCAGCAATTAAAGATTCATGAGATATATTCAAGGCACTAACATCATTGATATATACATTATAGTATTAAGAGATAATAAATTATCAAAAATATTTGATGCTTATTTGGTTTAAGATGTGGTGGATCCAAATCCCATAATTGGTGGTGCATTATTAATTATTAGAAAATGTTTGTAATGGTTGAGGAAGAAATAAAAATCACTTCTCTATGCATGGTTAAGGCATAGTATATCACTAGGAAAAAGAAATTCACTTACCTATTTTGGATGAAAACACAACTCACTAATATTGTGGTTAATGTGAAACAACTGATGGTGACACACTATGACATCATGTGTGTTGTCATTCTTATGAAAAATCTAGTTCAACACTCCCATACAAAACCTATTGAGATCATATATTACATCATCAAATAAATAGTTGAACATAGATTGATTAAAATTGAGCATTTTGGATTTAATGGTCTAGAGGAAGACATCCCTAAAAGGACATTGTATCAACGATGTTCGAGAAGCCTCATTTGTGCCTCAGTTTTCAGCCACATCCCATTCCACTAAGTGGTTATAGCTTATACCCTATCTTCATTTTTGTTACAAATTTTAACCTTTTTGGGGATGTGATGATGGTTCATTTGGGAGATATTATATAGTGGATTTATTTGGGTACTAAGATTCCAATAAATGTTCATTGGTTTTATTGACAAAGTGGGGGAATTAAATTCAATTAGTTTTAGGTTTCTAGGATTGGTGGATTAGTCAGTGGTTGTGGTTTATTGAGGCATGAATAATATCTTTCACCAATCATGTTATATAGACTGATATTTTATCATGTAGTCTTAGAGTGGTGGATGAGTAATTTCTTGCTAATAAGGTTTTTTATTGAGCATTGTTCTTTATTGAAATTATATGCATATTACCAACAAAATACAAGGGGGTATGGTTGGAACTATGGCATTTCACAATAAGAAACAATTTTTTTCTGTTTTTTTTTCAATCCACCGTAGGTACATCATGGATTTTTCATGCTAAGTGATCTTATGGTACATGTAGATTTTGTGTTAATGTTGACATAAATTCCTACTTTTTTTTTAAATTTTTAGATTCCAATATAATTAAAAAGTATAAATTTTCATAAAATATATATTTCCATAAATATCTCTTTGAAAATATGGAAAATTCTTGGATATAGTGATGGTTGGAGTTTATCAAATATGTGGAGAACCGAAAATTAATTTAGTGTTGCGATGTTTTGAATTTCCATGAATGAAGTTCATTGAAGAATGGATGAGTCATGATGAAAAGGCGGTATGATAATTGAATAGTAGAAGATTTTAAATTGGATAAATTTCAAAACATCTTCACGGAAAAAAATATCTTTATGAAGTTAAATGAAGAGGATATTAAAACAAACATGGTGATCCTAAGTGCTTCAAGAAATAGGTGTTTTCCAATAATTAAGTGACCAAACATCATTTGAGGCACAAAGGGAAATTTGAAAATGTTTGAATCACATTGATTTTAAGGAGGTCGTTTCTGAAGGTAATTATTTATGAATTAGAATGTATTCATGAGTAGAATAATAATGAAAAGAATAGTTGAGAAAGAATTGACACATAGATATTTTATATAAAAGAGAGTTTCATGAGATTTTTAATTTCCAAAACATATATAATCTTCACAGAGTTTTGGGGTTCAAGGAAGTTTGGGATATTCATGAAGAAATGGATATTCCTGAATATATGTATTTTTATGTGGCATGAAACATATTTTAAAAAGCGGGTTTCATGAAGGGGTGATTTTATAAATGGTACATAAATAAACAGATGGGTTTGGACATTTGGATTGAGTGAATAGTGATTTCAAGTGAATTAATTATGGACTATGGTGCAAGATGAGTATGATGATTCTTTGGGACAAAGAATTGTCTGAGCAATATTTTTTGGAACCATTGATGTAGATAAATAGATTGTGACTTCTCCAATGGAAGTGAGAAAGGGGGAGTCGAATGAAGTGGCCTAATGGAGGCAGTGTTCGATACATAAAACTGATAAACAAATTGTGAATATAATAGAGTGATTATGTCTAATAGTTTTTAATCCACAATATATATTAAATCTTAGTGGAATCAGGTATTACAGAAACACTACCATCGTATGCCCATTTTACTAGACCTTAGTGGTGAAGCAAGTAAAACTATTTTTTTGTGTTTCTAGTTATGTATATGGGTGTTTCATATATGTAGGATTATATTAGATAGGTTTAATGAGTTCCCACCAATGTGGGGAGAATACCTATCTCATTAATAGAAAATGTTGACACCATGATTCACTCATACACTCTCTGGGGGTTCTAGGGTACTACATGTTCTTATATAGTATTAATTTTAATTTCATCCTAGTCATATTTCTAAGAACCCAAACCCATATAGGTTGTGTTTTTCACGGGGCTTTTGAATTTTCAATCTAGTTGATGGTTTATTCTATGAACTAGGACTCATAACAATATTGCAGGAGATTAAGAACCATAAAAATTTTATTTTTGAAATAGAATGAGGTTTTGGGTCTATTTAGGGGGATTGTCCGAACACTGTATATAGGTTATGGTGGACGGGATGCTAGTTCATAGTAGTTGGAAACCACTATCTATCATGGGAGAAAAATATTGGCCCAAAACCACCATTTGAGCCATCATCCCACTGGTGAGATCATGCCAAAATTATGATGGAATTTTGGTGGGATATTTTAATGTTGCGATGAAATATAATTTCACTTGATACCCCCTCATGTTTTATAGAATAGGGGTATATAAGGGAATTCCATTCAACCAAACCACCACGACCTCACCCACAATGATTCTTATTTAAAGGGGGTAATTTTTAAAGTGATTTGATGGTGAGGAGAGGTATATTACTATAATATATTCTCATCCTTATATCTATCTCTCCTAATAAATTATTTGGGATTGTTTTAGTTTTAGGCATTCATTAGAGATTTGATCAATTAATAGTGAAGTAACTAGTTATCAAAAGAAATTTTATGTGGCCTTGCTAGTAGATGTTATATAACCTCTTCAGTTTATCGAAACACATTGATTTCAAGAAGGAATAATTTTTTATATATTTTTCCATGTAATTTTACTAATATTTAATTATTATAATGATTTATGTGGATGAATACATTGGGGATTTGGGTTGGCATAGCTGTTGGGGTGTTCCCTAGATGATCAACACCTCATAGATAGATATTTTCGAAATTATTAGATTCTCAATGCCTTCATGAGAATTATGCCTTTCATTGATATTAAATCCTAATAAATATTAGTATATGTTGTTGATTAATTGTGATGTATTGGGATTAGACAAGACCAAATACATGGGTACACGAATCATTGTGTTTGGATAATGGTGGATAATTATTTTCAGTCTGTGGAATTAAATGGTTTTTATTCTTTAAAGGTATGTAGTCCTTGGTACTCAACATTTGATTTAATTCATATTATATATAGAAAATGTTAGGCATAGACATTCCAAAAATTGAATTGACATCATTTTATTAATAAATTAATATATTTAATTAATTTGATTGTATAATTTTTAATTCAAGCTTTAAATGAACTAAAAATGTGTTGTGGTAATGTCCGTCTATATATAATGGCTTGTTGGCTTGAGCCTATGATTTAAAATTCCATGATTAAAATGGTTTACCATATACCAAATCTCCATTGATGGTTGTCACTATGTTTAATGGAAAGGGATATGACATGATTTCCTTCACTAGGAATCCCGGGACACCTTCTAGAGGGTGTGTGAGATTACATGAGTTTAGTGGCCCAGTGAGGACCCTAGAGAAAGTTTCAAAATTGGTGGGTAATCCATAAGTAGAATATAAATTATTCAATTGAGTGATACAAACATCCTAGACCATGTAGTCATTGATATGGTCCATGAACCAATATTCGTGACTATTTATAGTGAGTGTTGACCTATATGTTTATGAAACAATGAATAATTTTGAAATTTTTGTGGAACATGAGACATCGAGATACATGAACTAGCATGAGGATTATTTATTGGATAGAGTAACCCAATTTGAGATAATATGATTTTTTATTAACCTAGGGGACCCTACTTTATGACATAAAGATAGAAAACCCTATGTGATATTAAGGGGCTGTGGATAGTGATGACATGTTCGATAACTCAACCAAACCTTTTTTAGTTTTTATAAATGATGTGGAAAAAACTTATGAGGTGGTTGTGTAAGTGTTAGTATATTACATGGTTGTAGTTATGAGGGGATATATTATATTACCTTATGTTGTATATCAAATGTATAAAAAAATCTGGGAGTAATTTTATCATAAATTCAAAATTATTTATTGGGTGTTTGTGAAAAATCTGTACGAGTAGGATTAAAAAACATTATATGGGGAGGACATGAAAAATTATTATAGGGAGGTTGAAAAAACAATCTATGGGGAGGTCGATGATACTAATGAAAAAACCTTTGTGATGTTCTCTATGTTATTTTTTTGGTGATTTTATGGATTTGAATTCATTATTATATTGGTTCCAGGTATCGGCATGAGTTCCTTCGACATTCTACTTTATTGGGGTTCTATTGTCTTTCGTGAGATTTGATGAGACTTCCACATGGTCAGTAATCTTTTTCAGGAAACATTTTATTTTGCAATGGTAAATTTCCATTGTTTTAATACCCAGAATGAGCATTACATAGGATATTATATTGTTTTCAGTGGAGGATAAGTTACCCATGAAATTATTTGTAAGAAGGGTTGAAAGACCCCATTGATTCATTATATGGTTGGAAAAGTTATCACAACATTATCATATACAATATGAAACCATCCAAAATAGGTATGGATGATTAATTTTGTAGAAATGATAATAAAAAACCATTAATTTTTAATATTTTTAATATTTATTTATTAATCTATATAATTAACAAGCACATATCACTATATTTATGGATATATATGGGTCATGTTGGTGATTCCTTATTAATTTTTATACTCACACCCTTATTGGGTAGCCATTGAACTTTGGTGATTGAGAAGAATATCACTTGGTTACACATGTTGGTTGGGTATAGGATCAAGTTTATCAAGACCGAGAAGGATATTTCAATGTCTAGATATTGGGATGAGTTTAGGATTGACATTGGGAGTATAAAATCATTTTTATTGTGCATTTTTTTCATTCTATATGTGTGACTTGAATAGTGGCTGATTGGTCATGTATACATGTATATAAATATTTTCTATCACATATTTCATCTAATATATTATTTTCATAAATTTATGTTTATAGATTTTGTATGATATTTATTTATTTATTTTAATATTGAGGACTCTGATATAGTGGGTGCAGTCTCCCAACCATATCTCTTTATACCCCCACTACTAGTTAGTATTCTCTAGAATACCATGAGGCAGGCCTAAGGTTACATAGCACCACCGGTGTGGTTTTTTTATAGTGAGCTAGGAAAAGATATTATAAAGTATTATTATAGAATAGTTTTAATTATATTAACATTTGGGGTATGGTGTAAATGTTTTATTGGAATGTGTTAGATTATTAGATGTGCCATGGGATGGTGTTCCATGAACACCATCTCTGATGGTAATTCTATGTTACCAGGGATGGGATAGGTGATCTTAATTTTGATTGTTACTATCAACCAAATTCACCACAATTAGAAGACATAATATATTTGGGTTAAAATTTATTTTTGGATATGGATCTTTGATGTATTATTAAGAAAAATCTCAAGTATTATTATTAGGAACATGGATTCACCGGAAAAACAGTCTTACTAGAGTTATTCTTTTGACTGATGATAGTGTCCCATATGTTTAATGTTTCAACAACAACCCTTACGATGTATCCCATATATTTTCTTGGTGTAACTATACTCAAATTTACTAATATTAACATATTAAAATATTAAATATGATCCAATGTCATGTAGATATCAGTGAGATTCTTATTGATGAAAGAAATATTTTCCCTCATAGAAGGGGATATGGGGTGACCCTAGCGGGATGGTATAATAACATATCATCTTAGCATTAGACCCAATGTAGTATTTTAAATATTATTTTTTAAGAACCAATTACAATATATATTTCTTGTTACCATATTTATTAAAATTTCACCATACTTTAATGTGTCTGTGTCTGTGATATATTTGACAGTGATCTTCATATGATGATTTCAATTATATGTGTATTCCTGTGTGATGTGATCAAAGTCTCTGGGTAGTATTATTTTATTTAAAATGTTTAAAGAGAATTGGTTTCCTTGGATTTGGTGGTTATATTGAGATTTTATTACTATTTTTAAATGAACGCTGGAGTGGATAGTATAATATGCGAGTTTCCATGAGATTTTGGTAAGATGAGATTTGAAATTTCCCATTTTTTTAAATTTATTTGGAGTATAGCCATTATGAAATTTAATGTAATCTGGAACATTCTTTTAGTCTAGGTTCGGGATATTAGTGACCCTTAATACATGACTCATGAACTTGGATAGTTGGAGAGATATGATGTGCTATGTTAAACCATTATTAGGTTAACCTGAAATGTGATTTAATTAGAAACCAAGATATGGGTAGGTAATTGATTTTGATATTAGTGAATGATAGGTGATAATATTACATGAATTGGGAATGGATATATATTAGTATTTTGATATATATTACCTTGATTTCCAATACCTTTGGTTGTGGGATGGTTTTGAAGGGAATGACTAGTCGAATACATGTCCCTATGAAATTGAGAATGCACGTATTAGAATTTTGGGAGCATGAGTAGATACTATTTACTATGGAAACTACACCGATTAGTGGGTCATGATGTGATGAATTATGGAACAAGTGGTGTGTGCAGTTCTGAAGAAGAGATCCAATGATAATTTAAATAGATGAAATTGGAATTCATGTTTATCTTGGTAAGTAATTTTTAAATGTATGCCAAGGTTGATGGCATGAGACTCATGGATTCTACATTTGGTTTTTAGGGAAAATTTTAAACAACATCATATGCCCGTTATGTTTAGGGGAAATTTTTATTAAATTTTCTATTTATGAAGGATTATTGATAAATTAAAAAATTGATGATGACCATGTGAGATCAAAAGGATGATGGATTATAAAGGGACATGTTGGGTAAGGATTGGTATAAGTAGCAGGAGTAAGATATGGTTTTTTGAATTTTAATTCCTAGGGTGGTATAAGTCAATATTGATGGTAAAGAATTCATCATAATATATTAGATGTAATGAAACTCATTGTCAGTGGTGTTTTAGTGAACTAGGTGAACATAGTTATTATGAGTTGGGAACCGACAATAAATTGATGTTTTTTTGTTATTTATTGTGTATGAGTCAGTTCAAATATGTTGAATAAGCATGTACATATATGAAATCATGTGGGCTATAGTGGTTGTGTTTAGATATAGTAAAGTGAAAATAAGGACTCTCATACAGTTTGGTGCATCATATATATCCTGAGTGATATGACCCATATGTGGGTTGCATTGTGGTTTTTTGAAATCGACCAGTAGACAATCCAAAAAGAAATGGAATTCCAATGATATTGATAATTATATATTTAAATTAATGTTTTATGATTGATGTAGTATGATAATTATACAGTGATATAGTAAGAAATATGGATGATCCGATTATAGATCATGTTGGTGATGCATCTATAAAATTGTGGGAGAATGATGGTAGTTTTGGAAAGTTGGTGTTTCAACCAAGTAATATCACCATGATTCTGTAATGTCTTTTAGTGAGTTTTTTAAGATTCTCATGGGTCACTATTGGTATTTAAAAAGTCATCGTTAGGTGATTTGTGTGATGAATTGATGGCAGAGTACAAGATTTATGGAGAAATGTAAAATAGAAGAGGATAACTACCATCCATGTTTCTAATTTGATATTCTTTTATGGAAACTATTCTGAACATTTTATACTGAGAAATAAAGGTATATTTCAACTTTTGGATGGGGGTTTTCAAGGAAAATTGGGACTGTTACAATTGTTTCATTGATAATGGTTACGCATGATCTTTTGTTTGAAAATTTAACGTGAGAATCATTACTGATGTTGGACTAATGTTTCAGATTCGTTAAGGTGTGGGTGATGGAAACTACATTGTTGGTGTCATTAAAATTTTGACATCATGATTTGGTTGTATATTTTGATAGTGGGTGATATCATTTCTCATAATTGGCCACATTTAGTTATGAACAATAGTCCATTAAACCATGATACAAATGATTAATTGTATGACAACCATGTATCTTAAGTTAATATGGGATAAAGAAATAACTATATCAGTCATTTGATAATGGTAATGTTTATATGATTAGTTTTTGTGGCTCAACTTCTGGGTAATTTGGAGTGGATCATGGAATCTATTTAGTTTTTGGGGATAAAATACAATCAATGACTAATGATTTGAAAACTAAGGTAGGTTGGTATAAATAGTTAGATAAAGACAAAGGATTCCATAGGATGTTAAGTGTTAAATAGAATATGTTATATGAACCCTCACCCATACATGTCCTGTTTTGTAGGGTTTTTCTATTAATTTTCAATATGATGGGTGGTTTTATCTTGTGATGGGGATTAGAATTATATTATAATAGTATTAGGACGTTTTAAATCAGTTTTTTGTGGGAAAAATGTGGTTTGGTACTTCTCTCATAGCCTTGTGGGATTTCCATAGCAACGACTAGGTGGTCAATCGAACAGTTTGAAGAATCATACAACCACTGGCCATTTAGATTGTGAAATAGTGGTCCAACACAATTTTTAAGGAAACAAAAATATATTGAGCAACTAACTTTTTATTGAGAACCAACCGCATAACTCATGGGGTTTTTGTTTGTTTTGTAAATTGGGATAGATTTTTAATCTCACTAGGTGTCCCCCACATGTTTTTAGATGATGGGGTATGGGGGAATTATTTTTGACTGAACCACCACTACCTTATCCTCATCGATTACCAATTGATTGTGACGATATCAATGATATTTTGATAGAGATGATATGTAATTCCCACCACTCTCTCTCATCCATGGTTTCTTATCTCTATTTCATTTATTCAACGTAGTTTATTTTTATGTTTGTAGTAGTTATTTCACTATATAATGGTGAAATCACTTAATTTTTAAGCGGTTTTCTTATATCCCAATTATGGGATGTAATGTAATATCATCTTCCTTACATCCATCATTGATTTGATTAAGGTAAGTCAATCTAGCAATTTTATTATAATTAGAAAATTAAATTAAATAAATTTAATTATGTAAATGGTGGTATACATTGGGGATCTATCTTAGTGGGGGTTCTATAGTGTGTAGGGGATGGTTGATGTCCTATTTCTTTAATTATCATCAATCATTGGATGGCCAATGAGTTAATGAAAATTATTTATATTTTTTGTTTTAATTGTTAAATAATATTAATTGATTTTTATTAATTTTTATGTCTTGCTTTGAGATTGGATTCAGGAAATGGGTATAGACTTCATTGAGCTTATATGATTTCAATAAGTAGCTTTCATACTGAGGAATAAAGCAGTTCTGGCTTCATTAATGGTAGGTGGTCCTACATACTCACTATATGGTTTAATGGATTTCATTTATGATGTATGTGTTGTGAAGTAACACCACTAAGGGTGTATAAATGGATTGATTAATTAATTGATTTGGATAAATTTATACGGATTTGAATATAAATTCCATGCCCCAAAAGAGCTAAAAAAATTGTGGGCATGTTATTCCTTTCATACAAGATTGTTTCCCTCCATCGCTAATAACTGATGTCATTATTCAAATGGTTTCTCTCATCCTTTGGACCACTAAGAGGTGTATTCCTATGTTAAATTGAATTGTATATAACCAATTGGTAATAAATAGAAATCTGTGGTCACCTAAAGGTGGTAGTGTGTGGTAAAAAGTGTTAGGAAACCATATTAGGAAATTTTTGGACCCTTGGAATTTGTTTAAGAATATTGAATAGAATATAGGTAGGATGTACATGGATTGGGTGATAAGACTTATCTTACCAGATCCTAGAGACATTTGACTAGTCATGGACCATTCCTTTAGACTTTAGCTACCGTGGTTCGACTTATATGGTCAAGATGATTTGTTATAATTTTGGAATTTCTAGTGAACATGGCTCCTCATGTGACTAGAATTGGGGCGATGTTATCAATTGTACTAAGGACTCAATATGGGGTACCTCAACTTTTTTATTATCTGAGGGGACCTTGGTTGTTGCCATAGTGATAAACCAAACCTATGTTTGACAACCCAAGTAATATTAATAATAGATCAATTTAATTCATTATTAAAATTAATGAATTAAATTTCATAGATCTATATTCACTAAAATAATATTATGTAATTTATTATCCTAAAAGAAAATTGAATTTTTCATGACCTTTCCTAGTTGGGAACGTGTCCAAACTCCCCAAGCCTACCTCCAATAGGCCAGGGTCTAGTGACAAGCATCATGTAGGTATATCACTATCATGTAAGGAATTGCCTAAGTACCTATACACCCGAACACATCTCAATGAACAAAAAATCTGAAATGTAAAAAACATTATTGAACAATATGAATTCATACAACAAAACCCAGCCAATGGTGTACAACATAAAGTAATGTGTGGAAAATAAACTAGGCTAGAATAAAATCCCTCCAAGAGAAAAAAACTACAACTACAATGTCCAACCTGTAAGTAAGAAAATAAGTAATGGGACTACTACTCATATACATAGAACTCCTCATTGAGAAATGAATCTCAGAAATCTTGGTCCACTCCTGATCTTCATTGTACTCTGTCAAAAGGCTGTTCATCTGCACAAGTCAAGATATGTGCGGGAAAAACCTGTGCATGTGTGAGTATAATGATAATCAATAGGGGACCCCAAAAACCAGAAAGAAATACAAAGAGTAAAGTTATATTCATATCTATGTATTATATGCCTACTGAACATATAACATGAGAAACACATCCAGTTATACTCCAAACCCATACCGGTAGTCTAGAGGTAAGTCACAATGACCACATACCCATTCTCAGGGTTCAGTTCAAAGATTCCACAAACCACTCATCTGGGAGAACACAATCCATAAGTTTGATAGCACTAATGACATATGTCTGAGTGGTAAGTTCAATTGAAAGTTTCACGAGAGATATTGACACACTGATGGATTTGAAGATAGAACAGATACTCTCAATCCAAGAGAATGAACTCATGAGTGGGAAAATATTGCAATGCAAGGATGAGGATCACTGATAGGGACATGGTGGATACCATCACTCTTCTAGATTCTTCTGATAAATAGAGGATTGGCATACTGTATGATTGGTCACATCGATACCTGACTCTACCATGGGTCATTAATGGGTAGAGGATCTCTCTCTGGGCCTCTTGGAGGGATTCAGACTCTATTTCGAAAATCCTACTGAAGGGATCATACTCATATGGATTTAAATGATACCTAAACATTAGGGGAATGAGGAAATGTGGGACTGAACAAATATAAACAATTCTAACGAATGTTAGACAAGGAAAAATAAATCCATGAATATAAAGGTACATGATGTGTAGGAGGGGTCACATGTCGGGTCCCTTGGCTCCGGGTACTGTGCGTGTACAACGACCAGAGTGTGCGGAACATTCCGTGTAAAAATGTATATACGCATTGTGTTGGAAGGATCCCACGCCGTTTCCGAGTATCCAGGGTCTTCATTGTATACACTAGCCATGTGGACATACATAGATTCAACTAGTATATTCCAACCTATGAAACTTGTACAAGGGGTGACCTGTGTATCCAGCTTGGTCTAGCCATGTGTTCGAGTGCATGAAATTAAATTCACCCCATTTCTATATATCAACCATGATACATGCCATGTCTCATGTGAGAACCAACTTGTCATGTGACTATTTTAACATGTCATGTCATCATTTATTAATGCTGCAAAATTAGCATTCACTCAACGGGGGAAACACTCCATGTAGTCTAAACTATACGCCATGTTCATTACGATTTTCCAGAATCGATGTTCTTCATCACCATGATTTCGGTGATACTCTGATCTTCGATATGGCCAACCAATCACTTCAAAACTCACGGTTCTAGGTCACCCTACCATGATAACACCGAAACGATAGGTTTAGGTTCTTTGATTGGTACCAAAAATAAATTTTGATTTACCAACATTACGAACGCTCAAATTATTATTTCTCCCCAACCATGTCGATTCGTTTGTTTTCATATTTTTCACAACTCCTTTTGGTCATCACAATTCTAGACATACAATTTTGGATCATTACATTGTGAAATAGACTTGCAACGATCCATTGTTCATAAACCAGCAATGAACATGGGGAAAAAAGGGGGAAGAAGAAAACCACACAATTAATTTGAGGAATGAAACTCCACCATCATTCATAATGGCATTGATCCGCTCTTGTTAGAAGGATAAATAGTGAAAATCATATTTTTCCAAAATAAATGTGGATCAATTCCCTAAAGTAAACATGATAAAAGAACCTCCTGCAAGAACGAACAATTTTAGGGTCAACCTGTTCATGGGTTGATCTTCATTCATCATTTTGAATCCAAGAACAGGAAAAGAAGAATCTAAATAATAACCCTTACCTTAATCATCGATGAAGAGGGAGATCGGTCCTCGGTCAGGATTTGACCTCACTGTGCAACAATGTATGCATCGTCGTTCTTTGGTGTTCATCAATAATTCTCCAAGGGTGGCTCCTATCCAATTCTATAGTAGATTCTAGGGATTATTTGTAGTCTTATGAGCCTAACCCTTTTCTTCTTATTTAAAACATTATAACACATCGCTACTTTATAGAAACATTTAAACTAAAAAAATTATTAATTTATTTTCTTTACTTTAAAATATCCAAAAACTAACTTATGCTGCTAACCCACACCTGTTGATATTAGGCCCCACATAATGTAATGTAACTACTCTAATCACAATGGTTCCCTCAGATTTCTGATTCAGGAACCCATTTAAATGGTATTTCATTTTTTCTAGAAAAATGCTTGAATGTGATATTTAAAGGTTTAAATTAGTCGAAATATTTATTCCAGGATCTCCAAGCCTCAGAATTGCATGACATCACAAATCATGGTATCCTAAAATTTCCGTATAAAAATTTCAAGTAATATATATAAAATTAGACACTTTGCACTACCCATACATTAGGGATTTTACATCCCCGAAAAGTAAAAAAAGGATACTCAAACAAAAATGTTTAATGCACATGAATATGAGCCCCCTCCTCCAATGTGCTCTCTTTAAGGTTCCCATACTGTCGTCAGACACACACCAAAGAAATCACTCACCCACAAAAGATCCTCTCCTATCGATCATAAATCTCCACAAGGTACTCTGTGAAGGTCACTCCATCCTCGATGTCAAGCTCATCCCAGTCGGTGACGTGGGATGGGTCATGCACGTACCTCCTAAACTGCGACAAGTGTAATGCATCATGTACCCGGTGCACCTTCAATGGTATATCTAGGTGGTATGACACCTCTCTAACACTGAGCAGTATTGGAAAAGGGTTGTTGAACCTTAGAGATAACTTTCCAAACCGACCAAATCTTTGTATCCCTTGACGAGGTGAGACCCAAAGGAAGACATGATCCCCATTTTCTAACTATAGAGGTATCCACCATTTGTCATCATAAGACATCTTCCAAATTTGTGTAGTCTTCATCCACTCCTAGATGATTTGTACCTTCTAGGTGGTAGCTCGTAGCTGCTCTGAACCCCTGAGTACCAACTCTCCAGGGTTTGTCTAGCAAAGAGGGGACCATAAGGGAACCTATATAAATCCCCAAGTAGTGCCATACTGATGGTGGAGTGGAAGCTGTTGATGTATGCAAACTCTACCAGTGTTAGGTGGTCCTCCCAATTGTGACAAAAATACATGATACATGTCAACAAAATATCCTCCATTACCTAAATGGGACTCTCTATCTGGCTATGTGTTTGTGGATGGAACACTGTTCTCATGAATAACTGAGTCCCAAAATCCTCTTGCAGTCCATTCCACAACTGGGATGTGAAACGAGAATTTCAATGAGAGACTATTGTTGAAGGGAAACCATGAAACCAAACTCTCCCCTACACGTAAAGGCATCCCAAGATCTCTACAAGAATCTTATACCCGATATCTAGGAAGTGGGCTAACTTATTGAGTTTGTCAATGATCACCCAGATAGAAGTGTAACCATTTGACATTAATCGTAAGACTGTCACGAAGTCTATCAATATTCCATACCACTTCTAATCTGTCACTTCTAGGGGGTGATATATCCTCACTAGCACCTGTTAGTCACCCTTCACCTTCTAGAACATAAGGCATCGAGAAACAAACTATGCTACTTCCTTCTTCATATATGTCCACTAGAACTGATGTTGGAGGTCTTGGTACATTTTTTCTACTATAGGATGTACCACCAAGGGGGATTTATGATAATATCTCAGAACCACCTCCTATAATTCCACTGGCACAAATGTACGTCCTTTTAAAATGTCGACGTGCTCCCGACCTTTCGAATATCCATCAAGAGCATGTCTTAAACCAAAATGACCACATAATGTATCACTATCGATGTCCCCTAGTTGTGCCTTCATGACTCTCCATTAGAGTGGAGGGGTGACAATCATCAATTGATGATAAGCTGCATCATCTCCATCCAAGAAGGATTACTGTAGTGAGGCTAACTTCCTTGATGCCTCACTCAATAGTTGTGAACATGATATCCTACTGATAGCATCTGCCATAATGTTACCCTTCCCCGGAGTATAGAAAATCTCAAAGTCATAACCCTGGAGAAACTCTTGCCATCCCCACTTCCATAGATTCAGATCCTTCTATGAGAATATGTACATGAGAATATTATGGTCAGATTAGATGAGTAATTGTTCTACCAACATGTAGTGTCACCACATCATTAAGATGTCGACTACAACTTCTAACACAAGATCATTGGTCAGATAGTTCTGCTCATATGGTATTAGCAATCAAAAACCATATGAAATCAATGTCTTCCTCTACATCGAGATATAAACAATCCCTGACCCGGAGTCATGCCGAAAACTACAAAATAGGAACCCTCTTATTGAAATCTAAATATTGGTGATCTCGTCAAACTTTACCGGAACTACTAGAAAGCATACAAGAACATATCCATCCATACAAAATTCTACCCCTTCCGGGTCAATTCTATCATCAGTGAAGATATCCATGAGAAATCATGGATAAATCTCTTGTGGTATCCTGCCAGCCCAAGGAAGCTTTGAACCTCTGTCACACTCTGGGGTGGCACTCATGCTAACACTACCTCAACCTTGGCCGGGTCCACTACTACACCATATTCTAAAATAACATGTCCTAGAATGTGGAACTGCTATATCCATAAGTAGTACTTTGAGAGCATCACATAAATTTGGTGCTCTTAGTGTATGTCCAGAACCATATTTAGGTGTCTCACATTCACTTCCTATGACACCGTGTACTATAAGATGTCTTTGATTATTACCACTATGAACCGGACTTGGTACGCCTAGAAGATTTGGTTCGTAAGTCCGATGAACACTACAAGGGCATTCATCATGCTGAAAGGCATCACCAAGTACTCATAGTGACTACAGAGTCATCTTAAATCCATCTTTTATATATTCTCATTTTTTTACTCATATTGGAGGGAACCCGATCAATGGTCAACATTCAAGAACTATTTTGGACCTCTTAGGTAATCGAATCGGTCTTCGATCCTTGTTAGTGGATTCTTGTTCTTCACTGTAACCTGATTTAGGTTTCATAAATCCTTGCACAACCTCAATCTCTCATCCGCCTTCTTGGAAAACAAAATGGGGGCCACCCAGGGTGAAACACTGGGCCTTACGAATCCCTTACTATGAAAATCCTCCAAATACACCCAAAGCTCATGAAGCTGCGTGGGTTCCATAAAATACATTGATGAGGAAATAAGCACCATCCCAGGGTGTATGTTGATGCATAAGTTGACTTATTTTAGGGAGGTAGTCCTGGAACATATTCTGGAAAGACTTCCTTGTAATCCACCACTACTACTAGAACCTGTTAGCTCACAACATATGCTGCTCCGAGGTTAAGGCTATCTAAATCATAAGTGATTGGTTGCACCCTTCTATGTATGTTCCTATTCTATTATACTTGGGGTTTCTTTTCACCAACAATGGAAAACCCCTTTCCATCACTTTGGACACATTGCACTCTTCTCATAAATCATTCAATCTAGGCATGTCCCAAAGATAAAATATCCATAATGAGAATAAAATCATAAGGCCTCGATTCTACCACCAAGAGGATCCATCTAAAAATATCACCTCCAAGTGTAAGATCACAATATCAGAAAATATGCATGATCCTCAAGTCTCCGTCCGTAGGTGTCGTCATGTGTAAATATTGAGTCAAAGGCTCCACAAAAATCTCAATGTTTCACCCAAGACATGTGGTGTGGACAGAATTTATGGTACCTTTGTAAAAATGTACATAACCTAAGGTAGAGAAGACATATATCATACATCAGATCATCCCTGAGGCCCCTGGGTCATACGCCTCAACCACAAGTAGCTTCCCTGCCTATGTCCCCAGATCACTAAGCCAAGTGAAAGCCTACTGGGGGTGGTGGTGGAAGTACGTTAAAGCATCCACCACCTCTTGAAGCTCTCCCTGCTACTCTGCCACACCCTTCACCAAGTGGGTCTGCCAGCTCGACTCTCTACCTCTACCAAGGTGGTCAATCCACCGCCTCTATCACATCATATTGATAGGTTGGACAGTATCTTGCGAGATGTTCTCTGCCATAGTATCAGTAGCAGTGCCTCAACTTAGGCTGACTGGATGCATCCTGAAATCCCTAGACCGTAATTCCCGTATCTTGGGTCCCTGTATTACATCTCACAAGTCTCGATCCCAACATATGAAATTGGATCCTGTCTTCTGAGGTCTCTATAATTTTCATCGATATAATAACTACCACTGGATATCTTTGTTATCCCAAGAATCTCTCGAACTCGAATTCATTCTTGAGAACTCCAGCATAAGTCTAAATGAAAAGGGGCACAACACTACCACATATTTCCCATCGTAGACCTCATTCCAAGGTTCATGCTCCGATGTAATGATCCCTGACTACATCCATCATGTACCTGGTGATTTTGGTGAACCTCTATGAGTAGTCATCCACTATTTAACTACCCTGCTAGAGATGAAGAAGATCATGGATACAGACTCCTCTCAGTGAAACCAGAGGGAAATCCTCCCATGTAAAGTGCTCGAGCAATGTCCATGAAATTGTTTCTTCTTTTTTAGTCTATGTGGTTATACTCTATCATCTTCCCAGCGAACCCATATGAAGACTCGCTCCTATGAGCACCATATAGTCCACCAATGTCCTCACTAGATGGAAAACTCCGGACACCACCTCATGTGAGTCCTCATCCACCACTGTTTTAGGATTTCTTTATATCCTTAGGGTTTATTGTCTCTGAAACTCAAGGAGCACACTCAGTTCGTGCTTCTCATTTGTCGGTACTATAGGTTCAACATTCCTCTTTTGTAGTGGTGGTATAGAAGGTGCACCACCTAGAGTTAACGAATACGGAACTGGTCCCCATATCTATGCACTGTCACTGAGGTGATCATCCTCATGATTGAGCTACTGAATCCTAGAAGGTATGTGTTGCAGAGACATCTTGTAAGGATACAATATGTAACATTGTCAGAGAGTATATCTGGATAACTAGAACAATGGAATGGAAAACACAACTCATTCCTATATGATGCATGTACATTTTTATATGTCCCCTGCAACTAGTGTTGTCATGTATCAAGTTGAAAAGCTGATTATCAGAGTACTAGTGTAAGGATATGTCGGCCTCCTACACCAAAACTGGAATTTATGGCCTTAAATAAAAACTTGAAACACTTAACATTCTTTTCCCAAACCAATCTCATATACTCATGGTCCTAAAATATAACTGAACACCTTTGAAAATTCTCTATCATGCCCTATACCAGAGGGGCCAAAGTCATGACTCCCCAAGCCCGCCTCCAATAGGGTAACGACTGGTGACTAGAGCCGAGTAGGTTTATCTCAAACTTGGGAGACCGTGCCTAAGTACCTTTACACACACACCCACACCTCCAAGCCCAAAAATATTGAAATGTAAAAACCATTAAGGAAAACAATGAATTCATACAACTAAACCAAACCAATAGAGTACAACAAAATGGAATGTGTGGAATGTAAACTAGGCTATAAAACAAACCCAGCAAGAGAAGGAGTCTGGAACAACAAAGTCAAACATGTATCAATGATAAAAGGTATTGGAACTGTTTCTCATAGCCGTAAGAAGATCTCATCCTGAAAGAAAACTCATGAATCCTGATTTGGCCTTAGTCTGCCCTAGATCTCGTCAAAAGGACAATCATCTGCACAAGAAATGATACATGGACACATTTCCCATACAAGGGAGTTTATTAAAATACTAATTTGGGGACCCAAAAAAAATACAATGTTAAGGTATAGTTAGCTCTACACAGTATATGTCTACCGCACATATAACAAGAGAATCACATCATTATATACTCGAAACCCAGACTTATAGTCTAGAGGTAAGTCACAATGACCGCATAAAAAGGATAGAGATTCACTTAGATTATTCCACAAAGCAATCATCTGGGAGAACTAACTACATGAGTTGGATAGGTTTGTTGAAATCTGTTCCGGAATTACGTTCATTTGGATGTGTTACAGGAGAGATAGTTACACTGATAGATCTGAAGCGATAACAAATACACACATTCCATGATAACACACTCCTGAGTGGGAAAAGTTCCTGATTCATGTATGTGGATCACTTCCAGGGCCTTGGAGGATACCACAACTTTTCCATATTCACTAGCTATGTAAAGGATCAGTGTCCTATAGTATTTTTAGGAAGATACCTGACCCTACCAACAATCATGAATGGGTAGAGTATCTCGATCTAGGCCTCTTTGAGGGATTATGACTTTATCCAAAAGTCATGCTAATGGGATCACACTCTTGTGGATGGAAATGATACCTAACCATCATGGGAATCTGTAAAGGGGGAACTAAAACAAGAAAAACATGTCCAAAAAATGATAGACCATAATAAATCATTCCATGTACCGAAAGGTACATGACATGTTGAAGGGGTCACCCACCATGTCCCTTGACTCCAGGTACTAACCGTGTACAGTTGCCTGAGTCTGGAGAACATTCTGGTTTAAAAACATATAAACATGGCATTTTGGATGGATCACACACCTTGTTCGAGTATCTGGGGTCTTCTCCTTGTATGATATCCATGTGTTCATACATGGCTTCAAACTGTGTATGCAAACCTGTGTAACTCGTACACGGGGTGACCCAAGCAACAGGCCTGGTCTGTCCATGTGGTGGTGTAAATGTCATGTACTCTACTAGGTGTCTGTGTATTGCTCGAGATACACATCAAGTCCCGTGTATAGTCCCACACATTGTGTGATAGTTTCCACAAGTAGTGTCATCAATTACTATCACTTAAAAACTAGTTTCCGCTCAATGGGGGCCACATAATATGTAGTCCTAACAACACACCTTGTTTAATGAAATTTTGATGAATCGATGTTCATCATTACTACACCATGAGAGCTGATCTGATATTCGATCCTGCCAACTCAACAAATCAAAACATGAGGTTTTAGGTTACCCTTCCATGATAACACTAAAATGGTAGGTCCCATGTCTTTGATCGGCTCCAAAAAAACATTTCAATCCACCTATATGAAGAATTATTGAATGAATATTTCTCTCGAACCGTGTCGATTCATCCACCGTCGTCATCATCGCACCTTCATTAGGTCATCAAGATGCTAGATCTAAAATTAGGGATATTTTTGTCATGAAGAATGTAATGGATGTGGGGTAAAAATGGTAATAAGAAAACTACACAACGAATTTGAGGAATAACCCTCCACCATTATTCGTCCTAGCATTGATCTTCTCCCGTTAAAAGGTTCAAACTGATCAAATCAAATTAATTGAAATTAATCCTAGATCAATTCAAAAAAATAAACCTGATAAAGGGGCCTCTTACAAGAATGAATGATCCACAGGACAACCAGTTCATTGGTTTATCTATGTTCATTATTTTGAATCCATGAACGGGGAAAGAAGAATAAAAAACAACCCCTACCTCGATCTTCAATGAATAGGGAGATAAGTTGTCAGTTGGGATTCAATCTCACTGCAAAAAATTCCTTGAATCATTGTCCATCAGCATTCGTTAATAATTCTCCAAGGGTGGATCCTATCCATATATTTAGAGTATTAAATGGTGTTTTTCAGGGATACAAGCCTATCCTTAGGCTCTATCTTATTAAAAACAAATCAAACATCACTTATTTATGTAAACTATTCATATAAAGTTGATTATTAATTTATTTAATTTCCTTTGAAATGTACAAAATCTAACTTCTACTGGTGACATGCACTGTTTGATGTTTGGACCCACATTAAGTAACGTCGATGCTCTAAAGTCAATGGTTTCATTATATTTCTTATCTGGGAACCCAATTAAATGTTATTTTAATTTTTCAGGAAAACTGCTCCTGCACAATATTCAAATGTTTAAAAATGTTTCAAATATTTATTCATGGCACTCCAGTCCTCGGAATCATATGCATTCTCAAATTATGGTCTAGTAATAATTCCATATAATATTTTAAAATAATAAAAGGAAAATCTGAGACATTACATTTTTATTCTTAAAAAATTAGTCAATGCATTACAATTTGTTTTTCCAACGTTTCATTTAAAAATTATAGAATTTTAATTTGAAAAAAATGATATCATTTTTTATAAAAAATTACAAATTACATGAGACTAAATTTTTGTGAATTTTTTGAAATATTTATTAATTTTTTGATTAGTATTAATAAATATCAGTAATATAAATGTCTCTTGCTTTCAAATATTTATGAAGTGTCATTTTTATTTGGATTTGTTAAAAACTTAAATTAGTCCCATTTAATTATAAAAAATGAATTAATTTTATTTGGGTCATCATTATGATTGAATTTTCTTTATTTTTTTATATAATTATAAAATCATTTATCTAGGAAAACATTAATCGTCGTCTTACGTGTTATTATTTTAAAATTAATTTTTTCCACCTTTAGAGATTTTAAAATGAAAAATTTATTTCTTATTTGGAATCAGGAGTATAAAATTTCATAAATGTTTAAACATGATTTTTGGTCATTTTGAATGGGTACTTGGTAAAAAAAGATAGTTTCCCTTATAAGAGTTAAAAAATTTAACAGGTAAAAATATGATATGGTTTAAAATGACAAAAAAAAATTTATAAATCCTATTGGATTGTAATATTTCGACCCCGTATCATCTTATATTAGTTGATGAATAATTTTGGTGGAGTTAGGAATGAGTAAGACATTAATATATTTTATTCTTTTGAAAAAGTCAATATGTTCCATCTACATTCTATATAAATGGAAACAACCTACCCTCACTTATCTACACATAACGAGACTCTTAGAATGACCAAAACCTACTCAAATACTTTTCTAAAATACCTATTCAGTCATTATATTTCATTCTTTTTTCATAATATAATCATAATAATTCATTAGGTACAAACCGTAGAATATTTTTTTTGAAAGGTATAGATATTAATTTATTGTTTTCCTTTTGATTAATTATTTTAAATCCATTTAACATATCCTAATTATTATGATATAATATCATATGAATCTCCCATATAATTAAATTTTATTATGTTTTTTTATAAAATATTTTGTTCTACATATCCATATATTGTAAAATGAAAACATCTTTCGTGTGTACATGCATACTACAACCTCATGAGACAATGAATTTCTTTTTTAATCATTGACACTTATGTATGTTTATAGTAATGTATAAAAATGAAATAATATGATATATATGAAATAAATTTAATTCTATAATGTAAAATAACTATTATAATTGTTCATTTACCATATAATTAAAAGTAAATACACCACACATGCATACCTACAGAGTTCAACCTCCGAACAGATTAATTTTATTTTTCTTCACCGCCTCACATGAATTGAATATATTGGTATATTTAATGAAATAATTTTATATTTCTTATAAAATTATAATTATATAAATTTAAAATAATACATATCTTATTTCACTCATTTTCATTTAAAAATGATAAACTACTCATGCATAAGTACATACTACCCTCTCATACTTGTAATGTAATACATTTTTCATAACCACCATACATAGTTGGTTCTAAAAGTACAATTAATGAATAAAATAATAATTATTACATTATTAATATCCTATAAATTATATAAACATAATCCATTTTTCCATAGTTATCCAACCAATGTCATTGTTGATTTTTAACCAAACATCCTCAATACATAAGAAGTAAACATAATCAAATAAGTGATTAAGTATGACATGGAAATAAGTGAAAAAAGGGAAAATAAATAGATAATATAATTGAAAAATAATATTTATCAATTAAATAATTAATATAAATTATTTATTTATGATGATTAATACTGTACATGAAAATTTAGACTCGAGTTAAGATATTTTATATCTCAAAATGTAGTTTTAATTTTTTTTTGAAGATTTGAATCTAATATTTTTACTATAACATCATATTGTATAATAAATATTCAAATACTTATATAAATGAATTATGAAGTTCATTTTTACACTCCTTTGAATTTTTAAAAAATGTATTTGATATGAATCTTTTGGTTTATTTCATATAAAACAATTCACATTCATTAAAATGTATAGATGGAATGTTTTATTAGTTAATATGATGTTAATGAAATCTCCCACAAAAAATTGTTATTTTATATTTGTCTTAAATTACAAGTTTATATATTTTGTTAAAGGAAAATACATTGTTCCATTTGTTCATGATATTCTAGCTTAAAATGGGTTTTCAAATGAAAGTGACATATCAATATATGAGAATGTTTTTCTTTTGGATTCAAAAGTATAATTTAATTATTTTAAAAGTGTAAATGAAATAATTTGTTGTGATTAACGAATCTTATGGTCATAGTTCATTATTTTTGGTGATTTTTGTGACTGGTATAGCTATAAAATTCATTCGGTATTGATTATGTTCTTAAAAAATTTATTTTGTAATTGACAGACTAGGTTATTCAAATTATAAGGGTTCTTGTAAATGTTTAATGAAGTTTATTTCCAAGAAAAACTAAATGAATTTTTACAAACATGAAAATTAAACATAAAAGAAATATTTTTTTATATAAGTTATGATAAAAATCTCTTCTTAAACGTAATGGTTATAACCATTAAGTGTATAATAAGTTTATTTATGAAAATAAGTTTCATTGTTTCTCATATTACATAAAAATCCCTCTTGATTATATTTTTTAATATAGGTATGATTGTATAATTTTTTATAAAACTATTTCGGTAGTTAAGCTTATTTCTTATGTAAGTAAACACTCATTTTAGATAAAATATTATTATGATAACAACAAACTCTCCTGTATAATATCATTGTTTTAAAATGGATTAATGTGTTTCCTATATTAATTATACATGCCTGCTACTAAGAATTTTTGGATCATCCACCAGTTTTTAATTTGTTTCATAGCATTTTATGGATGGGTTTGAAAAATAATGAAATCAAGTTAAAAATCATATGGAATTTTAATCAAAATTAGACATGTTTCATTTTAAAATTATTGTAATAGGAAAAAGATAACACTTCATGAAAGAGTATACATTTTAAATCATGTATTAGTATTATAAGAGTTATTTACATATTATATAAAAATTATACCTAAAAAAGAATTTTAGAATGAAAAAAAAAACGAAATCTTATTTAGAAATTATATTATTGGTCAAATAAGGAACAAGTCATTATAGTAGTTATTCAAGAAGGGATTAGATAAATTTTAAGGCTGGGATAATTTAATTAGGTAACCCAAATATATTTAATTTTATGGTTATATTGAGTTAAATTTTAATATTATCGTGTTTCATCATCTAATCTATGTCTATTTAGAATTTGTTTCCATTTAGAAAACATGGATACTGAAGTAATAATATTCTAAGAAGAAAATATACTCCCAATCAGGAAACTAGAATAGTTGTAAATGGATCATAGAAATTTATTATTTTTATGGAATAGTTAATGCATTCTGATAATGGTTCTCGAATATTTGTTAGATAGAAATCACATTAACCAAATATGAACACTTCTATTGTATATAATCTCATGAAACAAATCCCACTAACATTGAGTGAATCTTATGACTTAATGGTAACTAAGATATGGATTAAATATAATTAAATTATATTATATTCCATTATTTATTTGATACATCAATAGTTATTTATTTATATTTATCACTGTGAAGGTGAATCTGATTAGTGGTGTTCAATGGTAAAATAGACCTGGGAAGGAGAAAAGATCTATTTCAAGGAATTAGATGAATTTAAGAATATGTTCCCTACAAATTATCTTCCTACAGTAGTTCAAAAAAGAATGTAAAATTAATTCATTCAGTTTAAAAAAAGGATAATGATTCAGTTGTTTTATTTTAAGAATACTTCACCCATTTGACTAGGTACTCATAATATTTTATCTAGGGTCACAAGAGTAAAAATAATCATTTTAACAAAAAAGTAAATCCAATATTTCAAATTGATTTATTATCTCATGAAATTAATTTTTTTGATATACTTTTTTGATTTTCCAAGAAGAAAGAAAATGAGTTTTTTGGTTATCATGTGTTATATGATAATGGGAACACAAGATGTATTAGATGAAGTAAATGGAGAAAAATCCATAGAGAAAATATAAAGGTAAGAAAATTCGGATTACATATTATTTTAAGTGTTGTAAAAATAAACCTAGATAATGTGTTTTAAATTTTTTGAATTTTTTAATGTGGAATGTTTGGACATTTTCCTCATGACTATAAAAAATGGATCACAGTAATGATCTAAAAAATAATGAATAGATTATAGTTAGATGTTTTATTTTTAATGAGATATGTCATTATGTGATTATATAAATATATATATATATATATGAATAAATGATGGAATTTTTCATGATCACATGAATAAAGGTGTTGTTGAATACATTTTGTGTTCATTAGATGATGTTAGAGTATCCAAAAAATGAGTTTTAGGTATAGTAATTGTAAATTTTAGTTATTTCAGATTTTTTTTTGATTTATGTTCTACACATTCTTTTATTTTTTATAAAGTTACTAAATTTTTTTAATTTTATCATTGGAAATGAATCTAGATATTTTTATTAAAAACATTGGGTAATATTAAAAAAAAAGTAAGAATATTATTATTAATATGTATGGAATGAATTTACCTACAAACCATATTATCATTCCCCTAACATAGTTTTATATTATTTCAGTTCTATAGTGTATTTTTTGATCATATAAATATTAATTGAAGAGATAAAGAAGATTCTTTATTGAATGAGTTTCAATTTTTATAAAATATTTAACCCATACCCTTAATATAATCTTAAGAAGATAATATATTCATTAAATATAGAAATGAAATTTATCATTATCATATTGTTGGGAATAATGTATATGTTCATATTGGTGATTTTCTAATAATAAATTAATATTTTTAAGTATTTCTTGATCAATTCCCTCATACAATACTAGATTGGGGGATTGAATTTACGATTAACATAGTGGCTTATTCTAAGATAATATCAAAATAATCTCATCAACTGTATAAAGAATAACTTTTTGAAATAAATAAAATGTTACATGATTATCATGATTAAGGATTTGGTCATCTCAACACTTCACCATGGGGTACTCCTAATTTTTTTAAAAAATGGTTCCAGGATGATTTGAAATAAATATACTTCATTGAATAACATCATAGTTAAGAATAAGTAAGTATTTCTTGATATAGATGAATTCTATTTTTAGGTTTAGGGAGATATGTATTTTTATAAAGATGATATCTGATTCGGGTATCAATAGCTAAAGGTGAGGGGGATGAAATTTAAAATAAAACATTTTAGACAAAGTATTAAAAATATGATTTTGTGGTTATTACCTTTGGGTTGAAAAATTTTCTAGTTGTATTAATGAACACTATTAATATTTATCTCCATGAATATTTGAAAAAATTTATGGTTATGATTATTTATGAAATTATGATATATTCTAATATTAATTATGATCACTATAATCATGTGAAGGTTGTTCTACAAACCGTAAGAAATGAATTTATATGAATTATTTATTAATGTGAATCCTGGTAATGATAGATTCAATTCCTCAGACATGTTATAAACAAATACGAAATAAATATACATCGAAAAAACTAATGTGGTTGAATAGTTTCCATGACCTATAAATATCCCAACGATTCATACATATTGGTGATTATTGGATTACTACAAACAGTTTGATGAAAACATTTCTCGGTTATCTAGTACACTAATAAAGTTAACTTTTAAAAGAGGTAAATTCTATTGGATAAAATAAGGCGATTAATGAATATAGAAAATAAACTGAAAATTTGGGTATGATCTATTTTTTTATCAAAAAATGGTTAGTTTTTTATAAATAAAGATGCCTTTTTTAATAGAATTGACAATATTTTCATGAAAATGATTAGGAAATTACTTGTGTTCTTGATAAATGATACCTCATAAGCTAAACTATACTACATATTAACATGAAATTAAAAATAATTAAACATGATATAGGGAATATAGGTAAAAATTATTAATTATTATGACTACATGATTCATTACAATCTAGAAATAGTGAATAAAGTAGTTGGTTTATCAAAATTATAATTCATTAGTAACTATACCAAAGAAGTTACATGACCCATTGGTTAATGATATAATAGATGTTGGATTAGAAATTTTACATGCATGAAATATAATTATTTTGTTTTATGTATTAAATTATTTAAGACTCTCAAAAATTGTTAAGAAATATTAGAAGGGGGGTTGAGATTTACAAAAAAATTTCAAACTACTCAAGAAAGGTAATTGGACTAAATTTTACAATGAAAAATAAGGTGTTTTTAGAGTGACAAAATTATAATGGGTTCATTTTTATTCCCATTTAATGAAATAATTATTGAGTAAAGATTATAAATATCCAATTTCTATTCATCCTAGAAGCACAATGATATATAAAGACAATTAGAAATTTTTTTTGTGGGATTCAATGAAAAAAGATATGGATTATTTTACTAAGAAAAATTTTAATAGCCAATAGGTTAATGAGAAATTAAATTTATCTAAGGGGATTCCATATCCATTTCCAGTGCCAAAATAAAAATACGAAAATATATCCCAAGATTTCATAGTTTGATTACCAAAGAAATCTCAAGGTAATACTTCAAAATGGTTTATCATAGATCGTTTAATTAAATATGTTATCTTTATTAATATTAGAAATAATCTTTAATTGGATCATCTCTCATGAAATTATGATAAAGAGATAATTATATTTTTCTGAGTCCTTTCTGTTTCATCAGACCATGATCGCATATATACATCTATTTTTTTGAAAATAAATCATAAATAATTGGGTACTTGTAAAGTCCCAGATTTTACATGTAATTGTTTTAATCAGATGGAATTACTAAGCGTCTGTGAAAATTGAAAGTGTGTGGTTCCAGGTCTCAGCGTGCCCAGAATGAATTTTTAAACATTTTTTAACTTATGTTTAGTAAAGGAACGAGCATCAATTTTTAACTTTTAAACAAGTGATCAGATTAAAAATTTGAGGGCACCATTGAATTGACATCTTCATGATTTGCGGAAGGGCGACCTCACATAGACCATAGTATGTATGTTGAAAAAGTTAAGTTTTGGTACTTTTAAAATAATATTAAAATAACATATTTATTTTATTTTCTATCATATCATTTCCTCCAACAGACATGCAGCAACCTGGGACCAGCGATGTGTCAAGACATTTAATGGATTGAAACTTCAATAATATGTAACATTGTCATTGGTAATGAATAAGGCTCCTAATTAACAAACACTATTAAATCCCACAACCGTTAGACATTCCCCCCTCCCCTATTTATATAAAGCATGGTGATATGTATCGACACTGCTTCACCAAGAAACGAAGTGCTGAAAAAGTACTCAGAAAGAAAACCCTTAGAGGACGGAGTCGGTTCCAACAGGATGTGTTGGGTGACATTGAACCATGAAAATAAGGACGACGTATGATTGGCATTGTTGGAAACTTGTTGTGGGAATGAAGAACACCGACCCACATCCACAATTGCAGGTTCACTCCATCGTTCGTGCCGTAGGTATCTGTTTTTTGTTTAATTCAAGTTAATATAGAATCCTTTAATCCTCTATCATTATTACAACTATTGTGGAGGGCGTGAGCCTAACTAACTCAACTTCTACCCTTCGCCACATTTCAAATCTTTCTTTCCCTGTGGAAGACCATTGGGGTGGCCACACCAACCGGCTACGATTTTGGTGGCATGTCGTCATCCGCCACAAGACGTGGTCGCACCACTATGCCATAGTAGTCAGCGGAGCGGCTAGCATCGATCGGCCACAGAGGAGGTGTGGTGAGGTGTCACATGCCCCGATTGAGTTAGGGGCCACAGCTTGTCAGCCGATGCATTCGGAGGAGGAGACCTCCACATCAGATGGCCTCGGAAGGAAAGGGTGGTGTGGCCAGCGTGTGGTCGGTGAGATAGGGGATGTGGTCGAAGCTGTGGTGTAGGATTAACCAGTATCTCCGGCGGGTTTCACGGATACTAGGCTGTGCCCACATGGCACTGCCGATTCACAAGCCAAACATATTCTGAGCCATTCGAGAGAACGGGGGGACCACCCCCCCTGTGCCGGCTAGGGCGAACCCCCCCACAGACTGGACCAAGGGGGCCCCCATGTGGGGCGGGGTCGCCCCCTTGTGGGTCGGGCTGGACCTCGTCCAACGAGCCGAGAACGGCATGACCCAGCCCATCTCAGTCAGACCAGAATCAAGTCAGATCAACCTGAACCGGGTCAGGTCAGCCCAGACCAGGTCGGGTCAGTCCGACCGAGTCGGCCTGGACCTGAGCCCAACCGGACCCATAAATACTTAAAGAGCCATATCTGGAGAACCATATGTCTTTTTGATGAAATGTATATTGAGATTGGATCCTTCGAGTGAGATGGTACTTTTTTTTATAATCCACATAATTTTTAAGACATTTGGAGTACGACCGGGTTGGATCGAACCCGCATCCAACCAGGCCCTCAGAACTAATACACTAATAACTCACAGACCAGACGTCCGATTGACGCGAAGTCTATCACGTTGGAACCATTATAGTATGGTGGTCCATTTTGATACTTCTTCATGGAACTTCATGGTAATAGAAGTATGACCAATATCTTGAGGGGAAGATTGTATAGAACCCCGGTGCACCGCGTGCGAGGAATCCAGTGTCTGGCAGTGAGGTGGAGGTTTGAGACAAATCATACGAAGGATAGTACCGAGTGATCCTATGTGGGTCAGCACCGATCTGGTGTGGGTAAGATCTTGTGTGGGTCTATGGGGGTTAGTTACCTATCGATCCTATGTGGGTCAGGCTCCATATAGTTAGCAGTAGTGCCTCTCGACAGAGTATGATGATCTAGATTCTCGACTAATCAGATGTACTTTTGTACTATACATATACCTGGTGTGAGATGAGTAATATACCTTTGTGTTGTTATCTATATGATTTTACCTTTGTGGTACTTCTACCTTTGTGGTTTTTTTCATCGTGGGGTTACCTGTGTGGTACTTCTATCTTTGTGGGGTTACTTTTGGGGTACATCTATTTTCGTGGTGTTACCTCTGTGGAAATTCTACCTTCATGGTGTTGTCTTCATGGTCTTATAGCTGTGGTACTTCTACCTTCGTGATGTTACTTGTGTGGAACTTCTACCTTCAGGGTGATTATTTTTTGGTATTCTTCCCTCATATGTGAGATGAGTATATCATGAAAACATAGGTATATGTATGAGCATATACCTTATTAAAGTTTATTTCTATCGCTTCGTTCTTTGAGTTTGAGTTATTACTTTTTGTTTTTTCCTCTGTGGAATTCTAGGAGACCTACAGGGGTCATGGTGTCCCAACTAAGTATTTTTATACTCACCCCTTCATGGGATATGATCGCACATTGTTGTGTCTTGTGTAGATGACAAACATCGTTGATCGAGGCTGTTGGTGATAGGATTGGACGGTGCTGGGAGGTTGACCATTTGGCTTGACATGACGTAGGGACTGCTGATCGTAGGACTTGTGTACACTTTAGGTAGGATCCCCGTTGGATGATCCTGAATTTGTTTTTCAATTTTCAATAGTATTTTTACTTTTTAGAAGTAATTTCACTTTTCATTTGGGCTTGTATTTCATCCCCTTTAATTTTAGCACACTTTTACTACAATAATTTACATCATGGTTCATTCTTATTGTGTTCTGAAACTGTGTACCTTTACCAGTTAACGACAATGCCTTCGCATTTTAGGAAAATTACTTTCTGGTGCACATCGCCAACCCCTGGCCTATGTAAGGCGGGTTAGGGGTATTCGAGGCACGGTCCCCGGGGGATGGTTTTTGACAAAGTGGTATCTGAGGAGTCGGTTCTACTAAAGAACTAAGACCCTTATATTTTTTATGTGGAAATAGTGTTAAGTGTTATGAGTGTTGTTTTTAGTTTGGGGAATCCATTGTTGGTGCAGCGGCCGACATATCCATACATCAGTACCTTGAATTCTAATATTTGACTGAGTGCACAGAAACACAGATATCTTATTTTTTTGAAAATTATTTCTTGAGATCTCTTTGAGTTAGCTCATCCGGTATAAATTATTAACCGTGACACACATGTTATCTTTCAGGATTCCTCCACGTAGACAGCCAATCTAGATTTCTAAGAGAGTACTTGATGACAACCCCCTCGAGAGATGCAGCTTCAGTGCATGTCCCTCTTACAACTTTTGCACCTTCGGGTTGTAAACCAACGACACCACTACCCATTAGGAAGCCCTTGACACCAGCCCCACTAGTAGAGGGTTCACACTGACTGAGCATGTTACAGAATTTCTAGACGTAGAGGCCTCTAAGGTTCCGAGGAGAGATGGACCCGTAGATGGCTGTGGAATGGATGGAGGCTGTAGTAAGAGTTTTCCGCTTGGTTGGGACCCCTGCTGACCTTATGGTGATCCTAGCAGCCAGGCTTCTTCAGGAAGGAATAGGTAGATGGTGGAGATTGATGCTCTAGATACATGAAAAGGTGATGCTCATCAGGGAGGACATCAAGATCATTATTTAGTTTAGAGTTTGTCCCAACAACCTTACACTCTATGTGTATACAAGAGCCATTTCACTTATAGAAGGGAAGAATGATTGTGGCCTAGTACCCGACCAGGTTAACTGATCTCTCTTGCTATTCCACTGACATGGTACGAGACCCTTTCTTAAAAGACCAGACCTTTGAGAAGGTTCTCCGACAAGATATCATAGAATAAATGATATCACATAGCATTCCGATGCTGGATGGGGTGCTAGAGAGAGCGCTATTGATGGATAACATCCTAGTTGAACATGCACCGACATCGAGAGCCACCACCGGACCTCAGGTAGTAGAGTCATCTACATTAGGAAGTAGACATATGGCACATTTGGCCATGTAGACCAGAACATCTAGAGGATGACCTCAGGATAGATGGTCTTTGGTGAGGGGCTCATAAGATAGAGGAGGATACTTGAGAATCATGTAGTCAAACTCGTGCAGCGGTCATGGTCACATGGTGTGCGACTACCCGAACCACTGTATGGATGACCGATGGATGGTAGAGGGACCGCCAAGTTAGAGGAATAGATTCGATCAAGGAGGTCCACTGGTAGTAGGCAGACATGGTAGAAGAGCTGGTCGTGCAACAGGCAGTGGGCAGAGATTCAAGGTTCTACCACCACCACCTCCATGTGGTCCACTCCGTCCACATTGAGTAGGTGGACAAGGATGAGCTTAGCACTAGGAAGAAGAGCCCTATGATCATGATTATCCATCTTTAATTAGAGGTACGATATATTTCTACACTACCTTAGATGCAGTAATTATAAACATAGGTTCTAATAACTCTTTTATTTACACAGCCCTCCTTTAGAGAAAATGATTCTAGTGGAGCCGTTGGCTCGATCCTTATGGCGAGAGACTCCTACGGGAAATGATTCAACAATTACAAACTAATTCTGGTAGTGTGAGATTACACTAGGAGGCAATAGCTTCAGATTTGATCTTTTAGTAGAATCATCGAGGACTTACGACGTCATCTTTGGTATGGACTGGTTATCTATAGTCCATGATCAGATTGAAAATATTATTTACAAAGTGTGGTGTGTTTGTGAGGATAAGACCATATTTTACTTCAATGGATGGAAGAGATCATTTCTAGCATAGGATGGACTTACCTAGAAAACATTTTAGGAAATCACACATAATTTGGCTAACCATGCCCTCAGAGAAGTAGATGTTGAGATTCTGAGTTATACTGTAGTGGTGGACTAGTATACTAATGTCTTTCCTGATGATGTTCTGGGACAACCTCAACGCAGAGAGGTAGACTTTTACATTGACCAGTACCTTGGGAAGACATCGATATCTAAACCATCATATCAGACGACTCCTGTGTAGCTTCGTAAGTTATGGATACAGTTTGAGTACTTACAGAGGAAGGGGTTCATAAGGCCCAGTTTTTACCATGGACAAACCCGAGTTTTTTCTCGAAGAAGGAAGATGGGAGTCTGAGGCTTTTGTGGACTATTGGCACCTAAACCAAGTGATCATGAAGAACAAGCATCCAATCTCTACGATGGATGATCTCTTATACCAGTGGAAGGTAACTCGATATTTTTTGAAGATAGACCTCAGATAAGTCTATCATAAACTCGGGGTACAAGATGAGGATGTGTAGAAGATGAACATAAGATGTCTGTTTGTCCACTACAAGTTCTTGGTTATTCCATTCGGCATTAAAAATTCCCAATAAGTGTTCATGAAAGTCATTAAAAAGTTTTTTCAGCCGTTCCTCGATCCATTTGTGGTGGTTTTCATCAACGACATCTTGATATACTCATGGATGGAGGAGGAGAATGCCTATCATTTGCTGGTAGTTCTGGATACTATCTGAGAGAACCGAATTTATTATAAGATCTTGAAGTGCCAGTTCAAGATAAAAGTTGTTTACTTTATGGGAAACGTTATCTTGGTGGCTGGAGTTGCAGTGGATCCAGTGAAAAGAGAGGTTATACATTCTTGGGATCCACCCATGAGTGTGACTGAGCTGCGAAGTTTCTTGGAGTTTGCTGGATATTATCGTAGATTGGTGCATGACTTTTCTAGAGTGGTAGAACCTTTGTCAGTAGTAATAAAAAAGGGACAACCCTTCTTATGGATGGAGAGATGCCATCAGAGTTTTCAGGATCTGAGTCAGAGTCTGGTTAGTGCCCCCATCTGGAGGCTACCAAAAGAGGTTGTTGGGTATGTAGTCTACTACCACACATCAGGGACCGGACATGGGTGTGTCCTAATACAGGAGTGAGCAGTGATCACCTACGGCTCATGATAGCCGAGGAAACATGAGAAGAACAACACTACCCATGATCTAGATTTAGTAACAATGGTCTTCACCTGGAAGATGCAGGGAAAATACTTGAAGTGATAACATTTGACACTATACATGGATCACAAGAGTCTCGGGTATATCTTCCCTCAAAAGGACCTGATACTGAGACAACAGTGATGAATAGAGTTCCTCCAGGACTGTGACATTGAGATTGTATATACTCCCGGGAAGGGTAACATGGTATAAGATGCACTCAGAAGGAGGTCTGGTCAGCAGCTGCAGAGTGAGGAGACAAAGTAGCTTGCCGTGATGCAGATATCCTTCTGGGATAGAGATGGAGCAGCTTACCTCTAGTCCATGATAGTCACTCCCCGACTCATTCAGTTATTTCGGGAGGCGCAGTTTGGGGAAATTGACTGCAAGGATCGACATGCTCAGATATCCTTAATACATACACCTTATGAATTTTATGAAGGTGGGGAGCACACCATCCTTTTCAGAGTACATACCATTGAACTAGTGGCACTACGAGAGGAGGTGTTGAGGGAGTTCCATACGTCCCCACTAGTAGTACATCCTAGTGTGGTGAATATGTACCAGGACATCATGCGTCAGCACTAGTGGTGAACGATGAAGAAAGAATTGGAAGAGTTTGTTTCACGATGCCTCATTTGTAAGAAATTGAAGGAAAAGTATTAGGTTCCAACAGACTTAGTGCAGCCACTAGAGGTGTCAGAGTGGAAGTGGGCTGGTATCTCCATGGAAATTTTTATGATAGGGCTTCCACGTATGTCCAAGAGGCATGATTCCATCTGGTTGATCATTGAACGACTCACCATGTTAGCCCACTTCCTTCTTATTTGAGAGTTGGGATCAATAGAGGGATTTGGATGCCTCTACATGCATGAGATTGTGCGACTTCATGGGGTACCGTCGATGATAATTTCTGATTGTGATGAACATTTTACTTCCTGAGGGAGGAAGGGATTGTAGATGGAATTTGGGACTCAGCTACGTTTGAGTACCACCTTTCATCCACATACAGATGGTTAGATGGAGTAGATCATACAGACACTGGAGGACATGCTTAATTCTTGTGTCCTATATTTTTTCCACAGTTTGGTGGGTCACTTTCCCTTAGTGAAGTTTGCATAAAACAACATGTATGACTTCACCATCATAAGGTCACCATTCAAGGCCCTATAGGGTCGACCTTGAAGATCACCTCTATGCTGGACAGACCCAGAGGAGTCAGCACTTATGGGTCCAGAGCTGGTACGGGCTACCACTGAGATGGTGCAAATCATATTGGAGCGGATGAAGACTACATAGAGCATACATAAGTCTTATGATGACTGGAGATGTAGATTGATGGTGTTCGAGGAGGGAGACCATGTCGTTCTATGAGTCTCACCTTGAAAAGGTTTATAGGGATTTGGAATAGGTGGAAAACTCTCACCGAGTTTTATCAGACCACTTCAAATACATCAGAGGATTGGTGAGGCAGCATACCCCGTGGAACTTCAACTGTTGTTAGAGAGGGTTCATGGAATCTTCCACATATCCTAGATGATGAGATACATGCATGACCCATCTCACATCATCAACCATGGCGAGCTGGACATAGATGATGGGTCGAAAATTACGGAGGTTCTGTGAGAAATTGAGGATCGAAAAGGGAAAGTCCCTCGTGGGCAGTCGATACTTTTGGTGCGAATTGGCTGGCATCATGGAAACCTCAAGGAAAGAACATTGGATCGGGATGCTTAGATTCATGCTTTGTACCCCCATTTGTTTCTTTAGTCTATGTTGCAGCTTTCATGGAAAAAAATCCATATGGTGGGGAGAATATAAAGACCTAGATGTTTCATGTATTTTTTTTAATTTTATGGAATTATTATGAGTATGTGAAAATTGACGAAACGTGATTCTGTGGCCTGGTGTGCCCAGAATAAATTTTGGAATATTTTTTTATGGTATGTCTAGTAAACGCATGAGTGGCTTATTTTAACATTGGAACTGGTCCTTAGATTAAAAATCTGAAGGCACTGTTGAATCCGCGTCACCATGAATTTCTTAAGGGAGAATTAACTTTGACTGCAGTAGGTCTGTAGAAGAAGATAGGTTTTGGGAATATTAAAAGAATAATAAAATAACATTGTTATTTTATCTTCTCTCGTACCTTTTCCTTCAACGAACATGGGGCTACGTGGGACCAGTGATGTGTAAATCCATTAAATGTCTTGAACCTTCATTTTGTAGTGTTAGTGTCATTAGGAAGGAGGAAGGTTCCTAATTAATGAGTCCTCATAAATCCCACGAACGTTAGACACCCTCCCCCTCTCTTATTTATATGGAGCTTGGGGAGAGGTATCGACACTACTAGACCAAGAAACAAATTGTTGACAAAGTGTCGTGATGCCAAAACCTTGGTGGATGGAGCCGGTTCCAGCTAGAGGTGATGAGTGACACTGAACCTCGAACCGAAGGACGATGTACAAGCATCATCGTTGGAATCTTGTTGCGGGAATGAAGAACCCCTACCCACTTCCTCAATTGAGGAAACTCTCCATCGTTCTTGAGGCAGGGATAAGATTTTTTTTAATTCATGTGATTATTGAATCCTTTAATCCTCCCACATGATTACAAGCTAACACAAAGGGTGTGGGCCTACCAAACATGACAAGGACACTCCCCCACCACGCTAGTCTTTCGTTTTTTGTGGAAGACCATTGGCATGAAAGCACCAACTGACTACGATGGAGGCGGTGCACCATCGTGCACTGCAAGAGGAGGTCACGGAATGAAGCCATGATGGTCAGTGGAGCGGCCAACACTAGCCAACCACAATAGAGGTGTGGCGTGCTGACACATGCTTCCAGTGAGAAAGGGGTCGTGGCTCATCTTCCACAACAGTAGGAGGAGGCTGAAGACACATCGACCGGCTGCCGAAGTGAATGGCAGAGTGACTAGTGTTCCACCAGTGAAAAAAGGACCATGACCAAAGCTGCGGTGGAGAAGAAACCCACACCTCCGACAAGTTATGCATCGATCGGGTGGCACCCACCAAGCGCTACCACTTCACAATCCAAATGACGTTAGGGCCGTTTGGGAGACCGAGGGTCTCACCCCCCGTGCAGCTAGGGTGGAACCCACCGCAGACCTGACCGGTGGGCTGCACCCCCTTGTGGACTAGGCCACCCCCTTTCGGGTTGAGCCCACTATGACCCAGCCCATCTAGGTTGGACCTGGATTAGGTTAGGTCGACCGGAAATGGGTCAGGTTGGCCGAGACAAGGTCGGTTAGGGTTGGTCGGACCGGGTCAGACCAGACTCGAGCCTGTCCAGACCCAAAAACACTTAAAGGTCCACTTCTTGAGTACCAGACGTTCATTAGACGAACCATCTATGGCACTGGGATCCTTTGTGCAAGGCAATTATCTTTGTATACTCCACTTGGGTTTTGGTGGTATTTGGAGTATGGATGGGTTGGATCGAACTCGAATCCAAATAGACCCTCAAAACAAAACCGCTTATAACTCACAGACCAGACGTCTGATTGATGCACCATATGTCGCTTTGGAACCATTAAAATGAGTGGACCATTTAGATACTACATCATGGAACATACTAGTAGTTAATGTATGACGGATATCTCTAGGGTAATATTATATAGAAGTTGAGCGACGTAGGTGTGAGGAATCCAGTGTCTGGCAGTGAACCAGTGGTTGGAGATAGATCATATGAAGGTTAGTACTGAAAGATCTTATGTGAGTCAGCATCGATCATGTGTGTGTCAAATACTGAATGGGTCAATGGGGGTTAGTTACCTATTGATCTTGTGTGGGTCAGAATATTTATAGTTAACAGTAATTCCTCTCGACAGAGTAAGATGATCTAGCTTCTTGAATAATCATCTATACTTATGTAACTTACATAAACTTTGTGTCAGACGACTCTTCTACCTTTGTGGTGTTATCATCGTAATGTTACCTGTGTGGTACTTCTACCTTCATGGTGTTGTCCTTGTGGTTTAACCTATGTGGTACTTATATCTTCGTGGTGTTAACTATGTGGTACTTCTATCTTTGTGGTGTAACCTGTGTTGTACTTCTAGCTTCGTGGTGTTTCCTTCATGGTATTACATGTGTGGTACTTCTACCTTCATGGTGTTACCTGTGTTCTACTTCTAATGTCATGGTTCTACCTTGTGGTAATCTTCCCCCATATGTGAGATGAGTATATCTTGACAAATTAGGTATATGTATGAGCATATACCTAAGTAGAGTTGATGTCTATCACTTTATGATTTGCGTTTGAGATCATGCATTTTGGTTTTTCCTTTGTGGAATTCTCGGAACCCTACGGGGGTTCCGGGGTCCCTACGGTGTATTTTTATACTCACCCCTACACGGTCTATGCCCACACCTTGTTGTATCCTGTGTAGACAATGCACAACTTTGATCGATGCTGAAGGAGCCATGACTGGACGGTGCTTGGAGGTGTACCATTTGGCATGACATGACACATGGACTACAGATCATGAGTGGTGCCTAACCCTCCGGTAGGATCCTTGGTGGGAAATCAAGGAGCTAATTTTCACTCTTATGTTGTATTGGTACCTTTCAGTTCTACTTGTACTTTTCAGTTGAGATTGTATTCCAGGCCCTTTACTTTCAAATCACTTTTACTATCGTAGTTTACTTCATGGATTTTCTTGTTGTGTTTTTTGAATGTGTGTCTGTATAGGTTAACAGAAATTTCTTCTTGTTTTAGGAATACACGTTTCTGTTGGTAATCAATATCCCATGGCCAAGGGAAGTTGGATTTGGGGTAGTCCCAGCACGGGCCCTAGGGGACGTGTCGTGATAGCACTCAATTAAATCTATATACATATTTTCATACACAATATTATAGATTGTAGAGGAGAAAAATTTAGAAATTTTATGATATTCTATTATATTGTTTATTGGATTACTAGGGAAATTGGGAAAAACATCATTAATGATATGAATTGCCTTATAATAATTTTTTTTATTGTATGTTTAAATAATTTTATAGAAATATAAGGAATGCGGTGTTAGACTCCAACTTGTTGGGGGGGGGGGATTTGGTGAAAGATTTTTTTGGTAACATAATTCTTAGATGATACGATTGAGAAAGTGTAGGTTATTCAATAATATATGGGGGGATTCTCAAATAGGGAAGAAAATTTATGCGAATAACTAGATGAATGTTATTACATTTGTTGTAGGAAACAATGTTTTTTAATGTATATTCATGAAAAAGAGTAATACATTTTGGTAGGAAGGTATATTTAATTCCAATGTTCATTTTTAAAAGTTAAATGTTTTATTGTATTAGACTGGTTTCTTAATGAGTGGATTACCCTTAGAGTTTTAATATGGTTTCTGATGTGTTTCATATTTCATTTCTAAGGAACTATAAGCCCGATGCATCTCATGTTTTTATTATTTAATTAGTTTATTTGGAAGATATTGTTTCTTATGGGTAGAAACTATTTGGATTTATAATTATTGATAGTACGTGTTACAAAATAAGGTGATTCACTTGGATGGATTTTTTGTAAAAACCATATGATTTAATAATCCACATAGTAAATAGAAAATTATATGAAAGAAAAATATGTCCACTTATTGAAGAAGTGAATAAAAATTGGGAGGATGAATTTTACAAAAGGGGAAAGAATGTGACAACCTAGGTAATTTTAATAATAGATCAGTTTCCTTCCTTATATTTATGCATGGATTATATTTCATATAACTATATTCATAATAATAATATGAAATTTTTTAATCAAAATGTTAATATTTTTATTCTAAATAAATTATGATTCATGCCGTATATAGTTTTATTCAAAAGTTTCTTTTCAAAATTATAGAATTTTAATTTAAAAAAATTATTTTTAATATCACGATCTCTAAATTATCTTAGAGTGAATTTTTGAGAATTTTTTTAATAAATTGATTTTGGGTGAATAGAAGAAAATATTGATTTTTACGAAAATATTATTTTCTTTTAAAATTTTTAAAAAGTATCTTTTAGGTTAGTATTTATTTTATATTTTATTTTGTTTATTTTAATTACATATAATTTAGTTAATGTCCTTGGTTTTTACAATATACTTTAAATTATAATATATTTTTTTGATATTAAAAAAATAATTATCAAGAAAAGCTTTTTTGAAAACATTTTTTGTTTTAATTTTAAAAGTAATTTTTAACCCCATTACATATTTAATATTTAAATCTAGATTTAATATTTGGAATCAAGAGATAATGTTTTTTAAATTGTTCGACATCATTTTCTGTCATTATCAGAGGAATCATTACAAAAATTAAGATTATATAGCAAGAGATAAAAAGATCAAAAGGATTATAACATAAATGTTAATTGTTTAAATTTAATAAAATCAAACCCAACCCATATTTGAGGGTAATAGTTAGACCTGATATCTTCTAAACTTTGAATATGTTACATTTTGGATCTACATTCATTCGTTAAAACATTAATATATTTTAATTTTTGAAACATTCAATCTTATTCGGCTCCCATGCATTTAAAAGGAAACCACCTATCCTATATTATCAACAATTAAAGAGCCAATTTTACTAGAAATCCCATAATAAATTCAATTCATATCAACCCTTTCCAATTCCTAGAGTTCCTTCTTTGAACATTATAACATCCCAATAATTATTTAGTTATAATCATAAAAAAGCTGTTCGAAAAAGAGGTATAATTCCTAACAAATTGTTTTACTTTTATTTAGTATTTTACCATGTTCAAACACCTCATTACCATAGTGATGTAATAATATTAGTATCTCAGATAAACATAAATTGTATTATTTTTATTTAATATTCATTTTCATATACTTTTCTTCCAAATATTAAATGAAAACATCTTTCTTGTGCATGATAAGACTACCACTTCATGAGATAATGTGTTTCATTTTTCATCACTGAAATTTATGACTAACCATCATAGTGGATAAAAATGAAATAATATGAAAAAATTTTATATTCATAATTATTTGATGATAAATAAATATTCATTTTTTTTAAAATCCAATTAAAAATAAAAATTTCATTTGTTTTCCTATGTATAATACCTCCTCACAAACCATTATATTTTATTTTAAATCCCCAAATCATGTGATAGGTATATATTTTTGGATTTGAAGGAATATTATGATATTTTTGATATAATTATCATCATTTAAAGAAAAAATAATACTTATATTTAATCCCTTATGTTATTTATAAAATATAAACATTACTCATTCGTACATACAAACATCAATATTCATGTTGTTAGGTTCACATTTTTCAAAGTCACCATAATTTTTTTTTATAAAAGTATAATTAACATATAAATTTTTTAATATTAACATTTCTTAAATATTTGAAAAATTAAATAATCATGATCCATTTGACAATATTCATCCTACAAAATTAATTTTATAAATTTGAAGGCAACATCCTCAAAACATCCAAAGTAAAATTAAAAAATTTTGCGACTAATTATGACATGGTAATAATTTGTATAAAAGTACTAAAAAATATAATGAACATGATAAATTTTTTTATAATGTAAACAATTCACATAGTTTTATTATTTAGTTCGATAAACAACGTACGCGATAGGTTGGACTCAAGGTAAGATATATTCTATCATAAAACCCTACTTGGAATTTGTTGGAATGATTATTTCCATTATTTGTTTTCTACATCAATATGGTTTAATGGATGTATATATCATTAGATAAATGAATTAAAAATTCAATTTACCTATCCTTTAATTTATTATGAAGTACATTGAATATAAACTTTTATCATATTTCATAAAAAATGTTTGTTGTTCATTACAAAGTATAAATGGAATTTTGTTAACATATATGACACCACTGAGATTTCCTTCACATGAAAAGGTTATTTTATATTCTACTTCCTTTACAAATTACATATATTCATCAATGAATAATATTATTCCCTTTTTTATGGGTATTTAATTTTTGATAATTGCGTTATAAAGGAAATTAATATATTAATATATAAAAATGTTTTACTTATGTGTTTAAAAGTATATTTTTATGATTTTGATGATGTAAATGAAATATTTTGTGTTTTTAATGTGTTTTATAGTCATTTTACATTTTTATGATGATGGGTAAGCCGTAAATAATTCTTCTATTAATTTTACAAAGATTAAGTTATCAAAAGAATTATATTGGAAATAATTGAGTAGGATGTTAAAATTGTAAGGGTTATATAATGATAATTTAAAAGGAACCTAAGTGACTTTTATGATCCTTAAAATGAAATTTCATGTAAATATTATTATTTTACAAAGTTATATGATGTTATTTTTTTAAATGAATGATTATTCCAATATGGGTAAAAGGTAAATTATTTTATAAAAAAATTCATGGTGTCTCATATTTTCTAAGAAACCCTCATAATTATGATTTTTCATTTATGTTTTATCACAATTTGTTTTATAAAAAAAATTCATATTAAATTTTATTTATTATGTAAGTAACTATTTATTTGTTATCAATGTTTATTATGTTAATGGAATACTCTCTTATATGATCTTATGGTTTTGAAATGGACTAACGAGTTTCTTTTCTTCTTTGTATATAACTTACACTGATAATTTTGTTCCCATCCAAAAATTTCAAATGTTTTTCCACAATTTCTAAGAATGAGTGTGATAAATTATGATGTTTTGTTGAAAATTAAAAATATATTTCTCAAAATTAAAACATTTTTCGTTTTTAAATATTTAATTTTGAAAAAATAGACACCGATAGGAAGTATATACATAATAATAAATGTTCTTATTATATAATACTCATTACTGAATTATCTAAAATATTAAACCTAAAAATGTCTTCAAGAATGAAAGAAAATATATTCTTGTTTGAAAATGAAATTTTGTATTGAATACTGATAGGCTACTTATACAGAGCTAGTACTACGGATTGTAGATATTTATTATGAGTTTAGGAATTCAACAACACTTATTTAATGTTTTTTATAAATTATGTTGAAAAGGATAATGACATATTCCTGACACTATTACAATATGAATTAGTTGTGGTTATGATGGGATCTAAAATACACACTCATGGTGGTTTTTATATGAATAAAAAACACCAATGACGAATCCTTTTATCATAAATGTAATACAACATAGGGGAGTTTCTGAAAACTCCCCATGAGAAGGTCATAAGAACATCATACTAGTAGGTCCTAAAAATTAATAATTTGGAGGTTATTAGATCACCCAAAGGGTGGTTAATGAGAACTCCTTATTGGGAGGTTAGTGATACTAAAGGAAAAAATCCTTGGGGGTGGTCATTGATATTACAGCTAGGGTTCCCATAGAGTTATATCCAATATTAAATTTGTTCACGGTAGAGTAGATAGTTCCTAAAACATTCTAGCTTCCATGGGTGTGTTGGTATCTTTAGTGGGAATAGATTATACCTTTTTATTGCTACAACACTATTATCCAGAAATATTGTATACTTGGATAGTTCAATCCTTAGGTATTGTAAAAAAAATGGAGAATTACCAATGTAATTATACTATATTATTTGTTGGATGAAATCCTATGTTATTATCAATATAAAACAATATGTTTCCCATGGGTTTTTATATGGTTGGATAAGTCATCACGATATGCTCGGAGATAATACAACATTGTATCAAGTCATCATGGTTGATCGGTGTCGTGATCCTGATGATCAAATGTGGTTATTTATTTATTTTATGAGTTGTTATTTAATTATATGAGAATTTTAATTTCATAAGAAACTAAATGCAGGATTATTTATGGGTCAGTATTGGTGGATCCTTTTAATTATTTATACTCCCACCCTATTCTTAATATCACTACACTTGTCTACCAGAGAATTCTATTACTAGGTTGCTGGTATGGGTCGGGTACGGTCCTAGTTTTTCATGAACATGAAATGTAACAATGAGTCTACCGGCTTGGATTTGGTGATTATAGGTATTGGTGAATTATTATCATTTGTATGTTTTTTCATTATTTACTAGTGATTGGCTTAGGGGGTGATCAATCTTGAACCCCTCCATGTCAAAATTTTACTTATTATATCATGATTTGTTACGTAATTATTTTCATTATCTAATGGTCATATATTATGTATAATAATTTGTTTTTTATAATCCTAATTGTTATTTAAATGGTATAGTCTCACCATAATAACTCTTTAGACCCATATTTCAAGTCAGTAGCCTCTGGAGTATGGGGATGTGTAAATAGGGTCACATAGATCCATCGATACATCATTCTATTATGATTCATAAAATTAGATACTAGGATGTATTTTGATTGTTTAATTAATTTAATGAAATTGTTCATTTAAAGTGTTTTTGAGGTAAAATGAGTTTTTATTCCTTAAATCTTATGGATTTATCATGTGATACATGTTTAAATATTGGCTGGCATTCTGACCACCTTTTTATTTCATGGGAAAACCATAATGGATAAGTGGGAGTTTGATGGACATAATTTTTCTAGTTGATATTATGTGTTAACTAGAGTTCTTTGTGTGGTATTTTCCTATACTAGAAATCTTGTTCCTTTATGGGGTGACTATGAAATGGAAAAAATTGTATGTAAATTTTTTGATCATCGTCTAAGCTTACGATGATTTACAGTTAAGAATTATCCAGAAACATCTCTTTAATTCATTAGATGTCTCCCATGTTTTTTATTATTGTACACTTTTATATGATTATTATATTTGATCTTATTAAATCTTCTCTCTTATAATTCCTTTAACAATATTTATTATTTCCATGTTCATATTTATCTCTCTAAATTCTATTTTTATTTTATAAATCATAGGGAATAATTTCTATTTTCAATTCCCACTATATGAAATGAATATTTCACAGTACAATATGTTTTAATATATTTATATTATGGATTTGGATCATTTCTATTAAAATGGTTTCTTGAAAAATGAAATATTATGTTGAAATGTGATGTTTTGTTTTCTTGTTTGAATGAAAAATGATTTCAAAGTTGTTTATCACTATAAATTAATTTTTTTATAATAATAGTGTTTATTTTGTTCTGATGATTTTTTTCTGGACTCTTACATGACATTTTTAGTCATTGAAAACCTACATTCCAAAGGTAATAAGCTAATGGAACTTTTCCAGTGATTCCATGGACTGCACATTGGTCAAGAGGATGGGATGTTGAGATCAATAGAGCCTTTTTAAAAGGAAATTATTTCATACTTCAAGAAATCATATATATTTATATATATATATTTATGTTATATTTTTTAATCCTTCATAAATTCCAATGAATTTTTTTTAAATCGATTCTATTGGTGGACTTAAATTATTCATTGATGTGAATACCAACATGTATTAATGGTTCTTTTTTCTCAATTTACAAAGTAGTGATTGTTACTTTAATATAATTGGTTTAATTCCCCACATTTAGTCCCTCTAGATATTTTTTAAAAATAGGAAGTAGTGATTATTGTGGATTTGAGATCTAGACCATGGAAATGAATTCCTACATATCCTTGTAAAGAAAATAATATCCCACATTGTTTTTTGCCTCATAACATGACACATTATACATTCTAAATACATTTGGATAGGATTATTGATATCTATATTATGGTAAAATAATTACGATAATTTATTTGATGTTTTATGTCATGCCGACAATACTTCTTGGATAACGGTGAATAATAATGGTCTTTATGGAAATTAAACATCATAAAACCATTATAATTGATTTTAAACGGAGTATGGCCTAGTGAATATGGATGTTATTCATATGCAATATGAATCTATGATATAGTTGAATGAGAATAAAGGGATATGGCCCACAGAGAAGGATGAGGTATCATCAAGAATATGACATATTAAGGATGGTTCCTTAAAAATAAGACCCCAGTAAAAGAATTACAGAGCTTGTGGGGAAAATAATTTAATTATGAAGGATATATGCAGATTCAATATAAATATATCCCCATGAATATAGACATGAATATTTATGAATGTTGTGTATGAACCTATAACATCTATCCTATGTATCATGGTTTATATGATTCAAATACTATATTGTTTGAGATTTACAGTTTTGTGTTATTTTTTTTGACAATACTATGATTTCTATTACCCTGTGGAATGAAAATAATCAAGAAGTATTACATAATTTTGATAGGCTATAGGCATTTTAAAAAAGGTGAAAATATTATTTTGAGTGGGGATTATACAGTGGTAATTTCATGAAGTGCATGACTTATAGGGTGAACTTCAACTTCTTCCATTGATGATTCCATGATTATAAATTATAAATAAAAATATTCACAAAATTCATCTCATGAATTAGGATAACATGAGTTTCTATTATTCATGAATGTCTGCTTCCATGGTGGGGATGTCCCCAAATCATTGATGGTTCAAGGATATGAATTAATTAATGGAAATATAGCTGTGAATTACACCTTGAATGGAATCCCATTTTCTTATGTCCCATTAAGTGTACAAGATGTCTATAATGTTCCCATACTAATATGGATTAGTTGTAGGTTACGTCAATTTTTTTTATTGATCCATGAGTGGATGAAAAAATATACATATAATGGGGATCCTTGTTATCAAGGAGATACAAGATTTCAAATCTAATGAGGTACCTATTAGGTAGTGGGTAAAAGATAATTCACTTTTATCAAGTGAATACAAGATTTATGGGGTCCACACTGGTGCACATGACTTGAACATCTATATCTAGTAGTTTAAGAGGATGAATTTATAATTGATTTTCTAGGTAGGAGACTTGGGTGATGCGATTCCCAACCATAGAAGGTAGGATGTTTATGGTACCCCTATATGGGATCATAAAATGATAGTTCACACTAGATGAGGGATCAAATGGGGAATCACCAATTTAAGGGTGGTTCATGGTGGTTCTCCCTAAAAATGGTGAGAAGGGGGCTTTGACCATGAAATAAGGATCAAAGGTGGTTTAAAATAATATAGGTGATAAGGAGCCACCCAAGTGGTAGTTATCTAAAGCTAATTCAACATAATTAGGGGGAAATGATTATTTACTATAATGAGTATTAGATGAGATGGTTCCCTCTAGTGAAACTTAGGAAACAACAGATCCTAGTAATGGAACATGGGTACAAATTTACACTATTATTGGGGTTCCTTCAAAATTCATTTTAAATTAATGACACTATAGTGTATCACCTTATAAGGGTCCTTCATACATGTTTTGGAGGTCTTGAGAGTATGTGGTTTCTCAAGAATGTTTTTAATTTTTTATCATCATGAAAACCAAATTACCCTCTATTTTAGTTACTTTCCATTGGGTTTAGGCTTAACTATGATAACTGAACGGAATTGGATACTAGGGAATGAGATTATAAAAATAAATGTATTGATCCATATCTTAAAATTTAAAAGGGTTATAATTGGGTAGACCAATAGTCTTATTTATATAAAAAATTGGTTGCTTTGTGGAGTTGGTCTATCACGTAGGTGGTGTAAAAAATTGAATCACACAAGTTGAGTTGGGGATACTGGTAGGGTTAAATTTTCCATATATGTGTTATTTTGGGAATTCTAGTTGTGTCTACTAGTAGGGTGACGACAAATTAAACTAGGAAATATTCTAAGAGACTCAGGTGACTGACCATTGGTAAAAATGTAAGGCATGGGAGCTGAACCGAAGTTTAGATGTCTTATAATATAACAGAACGAATTAAAATGACTACAACTCATGATTTAAGCTCTTTTTGTCTATATGAGTAGTCAACTTCCAGTAGAAAAAATGAACTACACCCAAAAATCTATCTTTTTCTTTATAGTAATGGTTCATTGAGGCCAAGAAGTTCACAAAGGAACCAAAAAATTGGGTTTGAATCTTTAATAACTTTATCATCTACAATTTTTTAAATCCAAGATCTAATCTCGAAAGTATGTTCTCACCACCTAATCACCCTATAGGATAATGAATTTGAGGAATATCTATCACACATTGGGTGGAAAATAAAGCATCATATGAGGATTAAATTATCATTTTCTTTAATAATTAATATACATTTCAACCCATAAGTGCATTTTTAATTATAAAGGGGACCGTATTGTGGATTCAAAATAAAATTTAAAGCGTACATTTTTCAATTCCAATAACTACCCCCATTAGAATAGGATTCATTCAGAAATAAAGGAATATAATTCTAATGTAATATAAGGAACTTTTAAACATCTTTTATTTGATACCATGACATATCAATTCATGAAATCCATTGAAATCCTAAAAGGAATATACAATGAAAATTTGAATCCTTTTGTACATGGAATTAAAATGAAAAAAGACAACCATGTGACTCAAAAACTTTAACAAGAATGATATATTCTTTGGAGTGGATCACAGATGGATATAAGTATAGGTTCGATCATCATACACTTGTGTTAGTCCATTTGGTTTGGAATTATTACCTCCTATATATAGATCATGTGAATGTAGTTTTATAAGTTTCATCACCATAAACTAGTTTTTAATTCCGATATTGATGAATTGTTTATTGTAATGGATAATGGATGTTTATAGGTACATGTATCAACATTTTACACTAGTTTTGGTATAATAAGATAATGATATGGTGAACCATTGTGATGCGCATCACAGAGGGGGAGTCTTCTATTGAGGATTCTAATGCTTAAAAGTTATCAAGAGTCCTAAAGCTTCACATTAGTGAATATTTTATGAATATAAAAACTGATATGTTAGAATCCAAAGGATTAATTTATTTCTTTCATAGGCCTAGGGACATGATGATAATTGATCAAATTTTATTGAGGATATATAGTGGGCCACAATATATGTGGGTGTCTTCATACTAATGATAAATTATAACTAAGACTTATCTCGGAAAATATTAGTGGGAAATAAAATGGATTTTACATTGGTTTCATTTTATGTGTTTTTAGAATAATAAGTTTTGGGCCTCTTTATTTATTTTCAAATTCCCCATTTCTTTAGGTAAATTATTATTCCTCCCTATCGATCAAGGAACTGATTTTTTCAAAAGTCATTTTTTGGGGTTTTTAAAATGATGAGTATCATGGTAAATTCATTTTTTAGTTTCAGGTAATGTAAGTAATACCAATGTAGATAAAATTTAAGGTGTGATAACATTGACCACAAATTGTTTAATCAATCTCTATAAAAAATGGGAGAAGAAAAAATTAAGTAAATATAGAGCATGATGTCACAAATATAGATGACCATAGAGAATGGTTCGTATAGTATAGGGTAATAGTACTTAAACAAAAAGTGAAAGAGAAGATCTATATAGAAAGGGTAGAATAATATCTTTATGATTTGGGACCCGATAAAAGTACAATATTCCTTACATTGATGAGAATTCCATTTTTAGTATTGAAGACCAGATTATAATTTTTTGTGCTTTAATGTAATGTGATGAGTTTTAATAAAAGAACTATGGATGAGATGTAATATCATTACATGTAAAATATGTAAAATTCACATTATGAAATGTTAAATATATACAATCCATATTAAATATTTGATTACAGGCTATGTAAATACTAACTCAAGGATATCAAATATGGGATAATTAGATGAGACTCATTTTCATGGTAGGACCACATACAATATTATAATAAACAGCTTCACAATAATAGAATCTGATTATGTGAGGATTAGAGGACCATTCAATCAAGATGAAAACATGAATCTAGTTGGTAGTAAATATTTGGGGGCATGTAGGCTGATCCATATTAGGTAATGTATTCATATAAAAATATGTGTGTCCCTTTAATCCATATAAAATCATTATAGAAAACAATATAATGTTTTAATGGATTCAAGTATAATTAAAATTAATTAGGTTAATTGAAGAGAGGATATTAAAGGATGTTTTTGGAACCTTAACTACTATTACATAGTGTATTAAAAACATTTTTTGGGTAATAAATTTCATTGTTTTAACATTTTCATGAACCATTGGGTTTAGTGAGCATGGATCATCTTTTTATAGAACTATATACACATCCCTAAAATAATATTTCCTTTTCCTTTAATGATCAAATTGTATCTTATGACGTGAATATCGAATTATTATTTAGTGGAGATATAAATATTTCTCATGCTACCTTTTTTATGGTTTTCAATCATACACATTTTATGTATCCTCCACTAGATAATCATGTTCTTCAGATTTGTACCATTTTGTGATAAGGCTTTTGTATATAAAACATTGGCCAATAAGTATGTAGTTTATTATCAAATTTGTTTGACCAAGAGGCAAAATAGTTTTTTCAACAAGAGCTAAGGATGTCCCAATGTGAATGAAAGTATTTTTCACTCTGATAATATCCTAGGTATGGGTGCACATTGTTTACTTTCATGATGCCTATACCATAATGAGGACTAGATAACAAGTCTATAACGGTTAAAGTAAAATAAAACATAAATGAAGTTCTAAATGATCATTTTTTTGTCACACTAGTTAGTGAATTTATTTAAAGGGTGTATTTTGCTAACATAAATATAATTTGAATGTATAGAACAACATTCCAAATTGGTTACAAGGGTTAAAAAAATTTCCAAACACATCTTGAATAGGGAATACTGATGCTATAATTTTTTAATTAATGATTTTAGATCTAGAGTGATGAAATATGACATGTATATAATGTATAACCACTGATCATATTCAAATAAATGGTTTTCTATAATTATTTCATTGAATACATTTATTTTAGGACCTTCTCCTCAAGTAAAAAATGTTCACTTGGTTGAAAAGCTATATTGGGGATGCTTATATAGAGCTATATTGGGTAATGTTTGTGTAACCAAAAATAGGTTCCCATTGAAGCTGGATAAACTCCTTATCGACAAGCAAGGAAATTTTATGGAAATCTAAGATACCTAAAACATAGTATGATACTTATGAAAATTGTTATTCAAAAGGTTTGAAAGGGTGTTTTAGATGTGATTTAACTAGGGTTAGGTTATTATGATCCTAAAAATGGAGTAAAATTGGTTATAGGTTTGGATGGTTCTAGAATATATGCTTCATATATTACAATGTTTCTTGAAATAATAAATAATAAAGATACCTGTAGTCATTATGTAAATCGTATATCCTATAAACAAATCTAGTCCATATATTGGGAAACGACGTTTCATATCCTAAAATACGACTGGAAACCCAAGGAATCCCATAGTAGGAAAAAAATTCATTAAGGTATGAGAAATTTGAATTTGAGGGACCCAAACACCATGAAAAGTAAATAAAATAGTGAATTTTATCTAAACATTGGATCACATACACCCTGACATGGATATGGATCTTGTGAATGATAATTGAGTGAAATGGAATGAGTTACACTGATAATATTATGGTTATATTAGATGAATTAGGTGGTAGGATACTTGATATCATTTTAAAAGGACTAAATTCTCTATAAATTTAATATCATACAATTAAGAAGTACATATAAGGGTATTTAAATTTATTTAACTCATTTTTGTTATAAAATACTCATCTTATGGTTGGATCTATAGTTAAATGGTGTTGGGGTGAAACATATGATATTGGGGAACATTATTTCCTAGATTTGGTATCTAGTAAAAATACATATGATTTAATCATTTTTATTGACCAACATTTGTACAAAAACACAATAACTTTTCCAAAATTTCATACAAGGAGTTAAATACTCAAGGCAATTATAGGAACAAAATGGTGTTCGATTATTACTTACGACTGGGCATAATATTAAAGACATGGGAATCACTATATATCCCCAAAGAATAAGAATAATGCAATACATAGTTTGTATGAACTCTCTATATAGATCTGTCTCATGCTTAAATGGTAGGGTTTGGGTGGACCTACTCTAGCATTACAAATTTATTAAAAACCCAATGTCAAGGGAAGAAACCTGATCAACATGATAAAGTATGATGAGGTATGTGGCTAGGAAAATGATAAAAATCATTTAATTACTATGTATCCTATTATAAAAGTAATCAAATCACATGTAGTTCTTAAAGGGATTTCCTTTATCATAGGCCCATGGATTTGAAATTTTATGCTTTAGAATGAAATATAGATTTGTCTTGTATATAGACTAATAGGAAAATTGGTTGATAGAATTAATTAACATGAATTTTATTGGAGATATAAGTATCACAACATATCCCACAATAACTTGAATCAAACCAATTATAGTTCTCAAATTGGGGTATGTTTTATAAATGTGGAGTCTAATATAAAACTCAATGTAAACCAAAAGACTTTATGTAGAAGAGTGAATTTTGAGAAAGGTAAATTTTGGGGTTAGGTTAATTATAGACAATACAAAAATAACTACATATCATGTAATGAAAATAAAAAACTCACATGTAGTTCTTGAAAGGGGAATGTTATTTTAATATATATTAATACATGAATAATCTCTTACATATCCTAGGCTATCATGTAAAGAAAAGAGTCTCAGCAACATGTCACCTCATGTGGTTGGAGGGACCATGTATGATGAAAAATAGGTTTTTTTGTTTTAATATCATGTTACTAGGACCATATTACCCATTTGAATGAATCACATCTCAATCAATCGAATTTGAGTGAATCAACTATACCTCTACTATTACACAAGTTTTTTTTTGTGTGAGAAAAATAGATAACCATGATTTCTTTTAGATCAAATTAGAGTTCATAAAATTGAATACATAACGGTATTTTAATATTTATGAATGAAATAATTTCTATATGGATTTAGATATTGGGTATTAAGAAGAAGTTGAGAGTGATGAAAATTTATAGTTTGCCCTTGGATACAATATCCTTAAATCACTATGTATCTAATAAATATGGAATTAGTCCACCATTATTTCTTATAATACAAAGGATTTTTTATACCTATTTATAGGTTAGAAGGATTCAAAATCCACACAATTAAAATTATAACATAGATCATGATATTGGGAATGATAGATAATACATAATTGGTAGGATTTTTCAATTAATTCAATATTTTTTAGTATTTTAATATATGTCCTGTAGATTAATGATGTGAAACTAAGATTAAAGATGGTCCTTTTTCTTATGTGGAAATTTTAATATTGGAAATAAAGATCTTTTGTCCTCTGACAAGAATTGTCTCTTTTGGTGGGTGAATGCCTTAAATAGGGGGCCATTCTATGTAATTGAATGTATTGTAGGGTAAACTCAAAATTATGAAATATATCATCATGCAAGAAGGATCTACTTTATGTAGGTAAAATTTTTATAGAATGGAATTTTTGGGGTATTAATTTTAAGGAAATCATAGTTATGAACCCTCATGAGATCTAAATGATGATGGAATATATTATGAAGGAATTTCAATTATTAGTTGACCTAATACTATCCTATATCATTTATCAGAAATAATAACCAATCTTTTTTATTTGATGAGTGATATTGCTTCCCCACTAATGGGAACTACATGTACATTATAGTCTTCTTTCATAATGACTAGGGTCTTTCCTTCTTCAATACATCTGAGGAGAATCCAATCAAAGCTAGGATTATTGTGGGTTTTTCATCAATTCATGCTATCAAAATGTATGAAAATTACATCACTATTTCATATAATCTCCTCTCTATCTCAATCAAGTGGAAGAGTTCCTCTTTAGAGATAGTATATAATGGTAGACATCCATCTACCTAGGGCATCTGTTGATGAGGATTTGATCTCATCTTGTTCTGTAGTAGTGTTTATTTTATTGATCTATGTAAAGTTAGAGTAGACAAATGGAGATACTACCCTACTATGTAAAACATTAATTAATGATTTATTCTTTAATAGACCTTCTAAGGATATAGTTCCACTATCCAACCCATCCATGTTGGGATTATTTGAATGTAAAATATTGTAGGGTGTTAGTTTTGATGGAAATACTTCTATAAAACATAGTATGTAATCAAGAAATAGAATCATATATTTTTTATAGGAATATTAATGATGTTTAAACATAAACACCAATTCTGAGACATCATTGAAGGTTAGATGGTCCATTATTATTTACAGAGGCAACTCTATACATGCAATAATGCTTGGTATTCTACCTCATTGTTGGAACAACCTTTTGATAATGTTTTCGAATATGGAAGATCCTCCATTAATAAGGTGGTCGTCATGAATTATATGTTGATAATTTTAAGCTTGATATCCTATATTGTATTCCTAAACAATATCCAAGTAGCTCTATGAAAATATATCCCTATTATATATGGATTTTCATATGAAAATAATACTTCATAATTAGGTAGTCCTATGTTCAGCTGGGAAATTTCTATGGAAGGTTGTGTTGTGAGTAAATATACTAGTACCTACCCTTTAAATTCCTTTTATAACAAAAAACAATTGTCAAACAATTTCAATAAAGGTTTACATAATCCCATAAATATATTTAGCATTACATGTATATTTATGAAATCGATTGAGTCTAGACATAAGTCTAAGTGAAAATCATAATGAAATAGATATTTCCTCATACTATAAAATATGAAAACTAATCCAAAGAAAATCTTATCATTGTTGGAGTAATTAGTTCCAATATTCAGAATTGTTCTTCTCAGTTTATAAAGGATATTTAATTAATCCACATCATTCTTCAGCTCAATAAGATTAGAATGTGACCACTACTAGTTCACTAGGTACCGTATGAATTACGTTACTTACTCATGAAGTATAATTGATGATGTTTTCAATAGGTATTGATTGATATTTTTGAAATATTCTTACCAATGTTAGTCAAACATATATGTTACTTATTTTAATAAACTTTCTGAATATCAGACACTTGTCTAAATTATTTTCAATGACGCATCTGATAAATGTGTGGGGAATTTGAATATGTAATATACGAACACAGGTTAACCACAACAATTACTCAAGTGAACCCATACAGGGTTAGGTAAATGAATATAAAAAAGTATAATATATAAGGGAAAAAATAAATACAATCAGTCTATAATGTAAAAAAAATTAGAGATACAACTGAGCCCAATAGGATAAACAGAAAAAATTAATTCTAGATGACTATTCTTCATGTGACCGAATGTAAAGTCCAAACTGTCCCAAAATATGAATAAAAAACATAAAGATAATCATGAATTCTATAGAATGATTTTATTTATATCAAAATTCTAAAAAAATAAGGACTACAGTTTCCCACATGAATAAGTATGCTATGAGAAATAAGGGATAATAGGATACCACCAAAATATATATACAAGCCCTAATAATAAGAATGATCATGTAAAATTTAATACTAATAGTTGTAGAAGTAGTTTTATTAACAAATATAATTGAAATCATTTTTCAAACAATCCATGAGATATAAAAATTTTCATACTATATTTTCTAAAGGGAAAAACATGTAAGTAAACATAATGAAATATAAATATAAATGTGATCCAATATCAATGAAATAAATTATCATTTAATAAACAACTAAAAACAAAAATCCACCTACCACTTGGGTTCTATTATATGGGATTATACATAATAGACACATACAATAAAAACAAGAAATAGGGTTGGATCCAAATTACATCAATGCCTATCATATATGAATTACATACAAGTGGATACCTCCTAGTGGTGTCTCAAACACTACCCATGTCTCTACCTCAACATACCCATGGTTCCCACTGTGCAATGTTTTTCAATTTCTGGTTTAAAAACCATTTTCAAATATTTATAAATTAATCACAAATACAAGAAAATCCATGGGGTAAAAGTCCATTTTTTTCATTTCAAACCATTTTAATTCCATTTTCAAGGAAAAACCCTTTAAAACATGAACCCATGAATCTTCAATTTACAGTAATTAAATTACATTTCAAATATGAATAAATAAATGTGAACAACAATAAATTAAAAAATTAGAAGAATTGAAGAGTTTCACCTACCATAGTAGTGTTTAAAACCTAACCACCGTTAACAACTGGGATTAAGAACATGAAGATCAACTTTTAGAAGGCAAGGAAAAACCAATGATATAAAAGGGTTGTCATGAAACACAATATAATTTCTAATCCTTATAGAAAAATGCACCACAACCAAAAATGAGAGGGAAATAATGAATAATACCTACCTGGAGAGATGAAACACCTAACCCAATTACTCAATTATTGAAAAAATCAATATGAATAGAAATAAGACAGCCAATATCACCTAGGATATGATCTGTGATCAAGATGAGAAAGCCTCCAAATAAATTAAAGACACAAACACCCGCAAGACACCCTAAAAACTACACCTTAGGAAATGAAACTATATATAAAATTTTAATCATCCTGAATCCATTATATTTTTTGTCACACTAAAAAGCGCACCACCATTTTAATTAAAAACCATATTTTCACTTTACATGACATGCAACTCTTACACTATTTTAGAAAAATCATAGTGTGAATTTTTTTCCTGAGATGTGTTTAGAGGCAAATACATGTCATGTAATTCGATTAAACATCATGTAACTACCATACATATATTAGAAACTATAGGATCATGCTAAAAGTACAAAAAATATATGACTTCACCATTATAGGTATCCTCACAATTCTTGGTCTACATCAAACTCTTGATGAGTAAATGGAACCAAAATAAATGATCAGAACATACCGGACATAAATGTAATTGGGTGTTACAATCTCCCAACCACAAATTCTTTCAATCCCTACAAATCCATCAAGATATTAAATCTATAAAAATAGTATCATACTACTTATTCATCAATGAATCATGCTCCCACATCTTGTGGTGATCTTTTCCATTCTACAATAGTACACAAACTAGGGGAATCATTTAAACACACAATTCCTTTTCCTAGAAATCCATAATATGAACTGTAAAATTAACCAATGTTGTATCATGCTCAATAAAAAAATCATCTTGTCTAATCATATTAGAATGATATAATATATACCTCTTCAACTTGGGTTCATGAAACAAGTCATGTATAAATGTCACGTCAGACACTAAAAAAATGAATAGGTTACCCTCCCTAATAACTCATCAATATCAAAGGGGCCCAAAAACCATGTTTCCATCTTACCCTAGATACCCAACTGACGATGGCTAAGGAGAGGTGAAACTATAAGAAAGTCAGGATCAAAATATTAATGTAGATTCTCGATATACATGGTGGGGTGGGAGCGAATTGTATCCTTTATAAAATCCTTTGGAACCGTTAATATTGGTATAAAACATTGATTTTTTACATTGTGGAAAACAATGTTTAACAATGTTAAAAAGGAAAATTCACAAGACCTATTAGTTCTAAAAACATGATAGGTTCCCAAAAAATGGTTCTGGAAATGAAACTTATGAATAGTTTAAAAGGAAAAACATTCTATCTTAAAGCTTATAGAATCATACTAATTAGAGTATAAAAGTACATGAAAGTATAAGATAGTTATACTTCCATTAATAATAAAAATGTAGTAGAAAATAAACCTTATAAAATACAAGTAAAAAGTATAAAATCATTTAACCCAAAGAATAGGGTATCCAACAACCTTGGATAAAGGTCCCTTGATTTATATTTTCATGAATGTATGTTTTACCCACCCCAGGATAAGCCCTCGGTAAGAATATCATAATCCTTCTTGCTATCCCCACAAGCCCTCGAACATCATGGTAGTTGGAACCTCTGTCTTCCTTATGAAGGATATCCTCAAACATTAAGGTAGTCGACACCTCTGTCTTCTTATCCCTAGAAGTCCTCAATTATACACAACCATAATCGGATTTGCATGAAGCAAGATGAACAAGATGTTTAGTACGTACAAGGCATGAGAGTATCTCTCTCTAGAAATCACTTCAGCAGTATGTAATATATAGATTGATAGATTAGTTATCAGTTATAGTGAGCTTGTTCAAATGAGATCTTATTTATAATCACTTTTCCAATGGTCGCCTCCCTCCTCAAACGGACGTATTTTTCCTTGAATCTCATATGGACATGTAAATGTGTCACTCAAACATCGATTAGTTAGAAAAATATTGTACAACATCATTTCATAACTAATACAAGGTTAAGAAAAAATATGGATGCTTATCCAAATTCATTTTTCAGATTCTCATGAAAAATAATATTCATTGTCTAAGAATATAATCATTCAGAGTCTATATTACATGGATTTTTGGATTCTATTTTTCAATGAATTTGTAATATGGATTCTATTGATTTCGGAGTCTAAATTTCAATAAATTCGGATTTTGAATTCCAATGAATTCAGAGTTTTAATTCTGAGGAATTCAGAGTGATAATTCAGAATCATAATTCTGAGGAAATTGGAGTTGAAATTTCGGAAAATTGGGATTTTGAAATTCAGAGAATTTGGAGCCTAAATTTCAGGCAATTCGTAGTCTGAATTTTATAAAATTCATAATCTGAATTTTTAGAATTTGAAAACATAATTAAAAGGAATTTAGTGACATAATTTTAGAAAATTTCGAGTCATAATTCAGAGAATTTGGATTCATAATTCTAATCAAATCTAAATAAGAATTATGAGGAATTTGGAACCTGAATTCAGAACCTGAAAAAAATACTCTATATCTCATTATTCATAGGATTCCGAGGTTTTTAGATATGAAACTTTATTTTACACATATAAATAAAATGAGTTATATTTAGATATATTTTAACATGATCACTGAAAAAAATGTTAATGTAAAAATTTCTTTTGGAAGGTAAATTTCATTATTAAGATAAATCTTCTGGGAAATAAAATTTTCTTTGAGATAGAGTGTTTGTGATTTTCAAAACATAATGGAATTGAAAAGTCAAAAGTAATCCTTGCTAACTCAATAATCTACCCCTTTTTGGAAATCACAAACATCCTAACGAAATGAAATCTAAGGACATAGAAATCTTATGGACTTGAAAATAAAAACATATCTCCCATTACTTATAAATCTTAGTGAATATGAATAACTCCCCATTAGGCTTCGAAATCTCTAAATATTGTATTCTTGATTTCTTGAATAATATTTTTTATTTTCTTGCATTCGAAAAACGTAATAGATAATAAATTTCTTCTAGATTAACTCCCCCTTACATAGGTATATCACATCTTTACTTTTTATTTTTTTATAATTCTTTTCTCCCCCTTGGATATTTTCAAAAATGAATAATGTGTTTCGGGAAAAAATTAGTATCTGAAAAATTAGTACTAAACAGCCACAATCAAAATATATAATGAACAACCAAAATATCATTAATGTTGAATGAATTTTTACCAGGAAAAGTACCAAAAAAATATTGGAATGGAAATAAATTATCCTTCTTTCGCTTTCAGCATCAACTTCTTCAAAATGGTTTTTAGATTTTTGAGCTCCTTGTGATCTTCTTCATTATGCTTGAGCAGCTGATCTAGATCTTCATTCTTCTTCAACAAGGATTTAATTTTTTCTTCACAATCCATAATACATTCTGCTTGATCATTCAACAGTTCTTCTTGCATAGCCAGATTCTCATCAATCTCAATTATGAGATCACTTTCCTTCTTCCAATTCATGGCCACAGAGTTTTGCTTTCCATTAATATCTATAACTTCCTTCTTCCAAGTATTCTATTCCTGGATTATGTTTTCATCAAAACTATTTGAAAGATCCTTGATCTTTCAGTCATCAGTGTCAAAATCATCCATGACATTATCATGAAATTCATCATAGATTCTCATTTCTTCAATTCTCTTCATTGACCAGCTTGTAAACTTCATGTCATTTATTTTATGAGCCACATAAGTAATAAGGAAGGTTATGAAATCTTCCTGTAGTCTGACACATTTTTCCACAACCAAGGAAACTGAATCTGATTTCTAATTTATTTTATGCTGAAGCATCTGGGATCCTGATTCTATTCTTTGGAATAATAGAATAGTACCAACCAAATTTTTCAATGACTGAACAACAATATCATGTCTATAGAAAGATGACTCTGAATTCAAGTGATTTGTGGGTGCGGATTATTTTTCTATGTCATCATCTTTCCTCTTTAAGGAAGCACCAAAATCTTTCTTCTCCACCATAGGTTTACTAGGTGTATCTACTGCCACCGTATTTCCCTTATAAGCTCTCAGAATTATGTCTTGTTCTTTGGGAAATTTATCATCACTGTCTGATAGTTGAACAATATTATCTTCCTCAACCTTCACTTTCTTTGCATCTACCACTGGATCTTCCAGATGAATGAAATCATGATTACTACTTTCATCATCTGTTGGCTTATTCACTTCTTCCAGACCCTTCACTTCATTCCCTGTTGTATCAAGTTTTGTGGATTATTCTTGGGAAGTACGGATTGATAATTTTATGGAGGGTATTTCCTTATCATAGAAACATTTAACTTGATTTATGATGTCATTTGTTTCATTAAATTATTATTCTTATTATTATTATTCTTCTATTACCTCTTCATCTTATTAAACAGTTTATTCTTCTTGTCCTGGATCTGGAATCACCACCTTCTTTCCTGGAGTCTTAGGAAGTGATTCTATCAAAATTGATTCTGGCATTGGGATTTGTTCAGATGAATTCTCATCATCCTTGAGAAGTGATTATACTATCTCATCCTCAGACACCTTATTCATTTTCTTCTTCTCCTTTTGTTGCTACTCAAGCTCTTTAATAGCCTTTATTATTAAGTATTTTTCCTCATCAGGTTCCAATCCAAACATAGGCTCTCCTTTATCTTATTTTCAGATCCTCTGTTCACATATCCAGTACTTCATCAGGGTATGTTTTCTTCTTCGTTGGCTTTGGTGGTATTGATTGAGTTTCCTTATCCACATGGGTTTTTCTTTTTTTTTGTTCTAGTTCCTTAGCCTTTATATTCCTTAAACCTTTCATAGAGGTTTCATCCACTTCCAAATTCTTGTATAATCTTCTACTTAATCTTCATATAGGTCATAAAATTATCTTGATTCAATTGAGATACCAGCCATCATCCTCCTTAATCTACCATTACTTAACAACATCAATATTTTATTTCTCATCTTGGAACTGCATGTAATTATGAGGGATTCTAAATAATGATCTGTAATCTTTGAGGGAATAGCTGGATATATAATGATTTGATATTTTAGATTCCCATTTAGGATATTCTCAATCTAAAACAATAGCTACTTAACCAAGATTATCTTCATGAGGTTCACCAAGAAATCCAATATATAGATATCATTCTTCTTCAGAGTATCCTTATCTCTTTTCCTTGTAATTATAAATCTTTGATCCCAAAATTCAAGAAAACGTATGTTGGAATAATGAAGAAAATTTATCAGAGTATTCACAACATTCCAGACAAGAAACTCTATAGCCTTTAGATTATCAAAAGATCATGATATATTAGGTAATTTGTGATTATAGAATTTTCCTTCTCCTTCATAAGGAATTCTAATCTGAATTGCTGCATTGTTGTTAGAAAGATGATAGGTCATTCCATAACACTGGATGGAGAATATTACTTTACCTTCTTACTTGAAGAAACATGATGTCTCATAGAACTCATTCAACAAGTCTAGATGGACCGGATCCTGTAAATTTAGTTTTTAAATACAATGTCTATCCAATACATTCAACTTAATATAGTTAGAAATAATATAATCTTATTTCTTGAGGAATTTCTAATAAACTAACCTTTCTAGGTATTTCTGCCATTCAGATATTTCCTTAACAGTCGATATATCTTTCTGAGGGGAAGCGTTAGCAGTCATTCAGAATTAAGGTAACTTTGGAGACTTGGAATGACCTTATATACAGAGGCAGAGCATCATCATGTGAATGTTTGAAAAATTGACGTGGGACAACCATCAGAGGGGAATTATATAGGCAATGGAGGTGATGGTTCGACTTCCTTGGTTGATCCGACGGTTGAAAATATTCTGCTCAAATCGGATCGTGGAGATGATAACCGAAGAAGGATTTTGATAGGTTTCAATATTTTAATGTCAATAAGAAAAATATTTCGATTTATGTAAAATTGAATGTGAAAATGTTTTTAAATAAGATAAAAATACCAAAAAGAAAATAGATGATTACAAAATGTTATGAAAGAAAACATACCTTCTAAATTGCTAATAAAATAATTCGTAATGAGGAAAATAATTTTTGAAGAACATGAGATTTCATAAAATGACTTACGATCAATTCTAAATATGAAATGTTTTTTAATACGAAAAAATTAGATTACGAAAAATTTAGATTGAGAAAAATTTTGAATATGAAAAATTTTGATTACGAAAATTTTTAACTACCAAAAATATTTACTATGAAAAAATTTGCTGTGAAGTTTTTTTGCTAACATGAAAATGTACTCCCCTGATGAAAATTAGTTTCTTACTATAATGAGATAGGTTTCAAAAAAAAGTTAATATGGAATATCACCTTATGGTTATCATTCCTAACTTCTTTTTAATATATTCAAATATATCGAAGGGTAATGATTTTGTGAAAATATCATAAATTTGATCTTGCGTACCAATAAAGTGAAGAATGATATATCCTTTTTGGGTGTAATCCCATAGAAAGTGATTCCCAATATCTTTTTATTTTTCATGAGGTTAATGAGTAGAATTTTTACTTAAGGTAGTGGAACTATTATTGTCACTCATTATTTTTGTTTTGTTAAAATCATACCATACTCTGTGAGTGTGTGTTGCATCCACAAAACAAGAGCACAACAACTTCCAGCTGCTACATATTCAACTTAAATAGTGGAAAGTGGTACTGAGTGTTGCTTTTTTCATGACCACGAAACTAATGAATCTCCTATGAAATTAAAAGTTTTAGATATACTATTCATATCCATTCTACATCCACCAAAGTCATCATTACAAAGAAAATTTAAAACAAAATGATTTCTAGAAGTTTAAAAGAGTCCTAAATCTATAGTTCCCTTTAAGTAGAAAAAAATCCTTTTAACTTCCATTAAATGATATTCATTAAGATTGGATTTATGTTATGCACATAATCATACCGAAAACATTAATTCTAGACGACTTGATATCAAGTAAAGTAGACTTACTATCATATATCTAAAAGCTGTTAAATCTATTAGTTTCCTAACATCATCAAGATCAAGTGAATTTTAAGTTACCAATATGAGTACTTATACTTTGAGTGTTGTTTTATCTATACTTTTTAAAAATACCTTTGATATTGTTATGGTGGGATTTATAAATTTTTTATAGTTATTGAGAAATTTGAAAACCAAGGAAAATTTTTAACTCATCCACCATACTCCTTTCAAACTCAGATTTCATTAGATCCGCAAATTAATTAGTCAAAGATTGCTAAGTTGAACCAAATATAATGTTATCAACATAGATATTAACAATCAAAACATTTTTCTTATCTTTATTTATAAAAAGGGTCTGAAAATAATTTCCCTTAATATTATTATTTTGTAACAAAAATATTGTAAGTCTATTATCCCAAGATCTGGGGGCCATTTTATGTCGATATAAAGAATTGGTATGTTTGAAAACATGTTCAGGATGTTTTGTATCTTCAAAACCCGGAGGTTGTTCAACAAAAAAATCCTATTGAACATAAACATTAAGGAAAGCACATTTAACATCCATTTGAATATGATTGTTGTTAAATAATTCTGAAAAGACATGTAAGACACAAATAGATTCAATTCTAGATACTGGAGCATAGGTTTCATTATAGTATATTACTTCTTGTAGATTATAGCCTTTAGCAACCAATCTATATTTATTTCTTACTATGATTCCATTTTAATCACACTTATTTATGAAGACCCATTTTTCTCCAATAATAGATGTTTCCTTAGGTCTTTCAACCAAGGTCCAGACTTTATTCCTTTTGAATTCATTTAGCTCATCTTGCTCGGATTTTATCCAATCATCACCACTTAAAGATTAATCAGTTCTTTTTTGTTCTAATTGGGAAAGGAACACTAGATGTTCTACATTATTTCATAAGGAACTTCTAGTCATTATAGGTAGATTTACATCACCAATTATGATATCACTAGTATGATTCTTATGAATCAACTGATTGGGGGTTTTTAAAACCTATTCATCAACATACAGTATGAAATATTATTGGGTAAATGATTCACAAACATTTTCTTGGACATTTTCCTTATCAGACGGATCCTTTATCAATGGTTGATAATCAGTTTTTGAAAACACATCTGAAGATATATGTTGAGCTTGTTTAAAAATTAATGTATTTATTTAATCAAATTTAACATGTAATATTTCTTCAAAAATACAAGTATTTTTATTAAAAACATTATATGGCTTAGAAGTTGTGGAGTAGCCCAATAAAATTCCCTCATCATATTTGGGTGACAATTTATGTAAATTATCATTACTATTATGAATCAATACTTTGAAACCAAATACCTTGAATTAGGAAAGTCTAGGTTTTCTACCATTAAATAACTCATAATGGGTTTTTTATGAATATGTCTAATAAAAACTCGATTTATAGTATAACAAGATGTTCATATAGCTTCAGTCCAAAAATATTTGGCAATCGAATATTCACTCACCATGGTTCTGGTTATCTTTTAAATTATTTTATTTCTTCTTTCAATAACATCATTATGTTGAGGAGTTCATAGTGCTGAGAATTATGAGTAATACATTTTCTACTAAAAAATGTTTCAAAATCAAAATATTGAAATTCTCCTCCATGATCACTATGAATAGTTATCAAGGATGATTTTTCTCATTTTTAACTTCAGCACTAAAAATTTTTAAATAAGAAATGCATCAGGTTTCTTTGCTAGAAAATAGACCCATGTAAATTGTGTGTAATAATCAATGAAGGAATATACATAATATTCGCCTATAATGATTCCAGTTTGTGTTGGACCAAAAAATATCCATGTCCACCAACTGTAATGAATTAATAGTTGAGACTTCACCGACTGATTTAAAACATGATTTATCATTCTTTCAATATTGACAATTATCACAATCATTTAAAGAATAAAATCTATATTCAAGTAGATCCAAAACTCGTCTTCTCAAAGAGAGCTTCCATTGGTTAATACGATTACATTGTCCTATCCTTCTAGGACATAACCAATATGAATCTTCCATTTCACTAAGGAAAGTTAGGTCTTGGTTCCTGTGGTTTTCTATGTTTAGTGTGTATACATTCTCTTGCATATTGGCAGAAAGAATAAACTATTCCTTAGAATTATGTACTAAAAATTTATCATTCCTAAAATTCACAAGGTAACATTCATCACATAACAGAATTATACTAATAAGGGTGTGCTTAAGACACTTAACATATAAAACATTCTAAATAAATGTTTTGAAAAGAAGAACATGCTTACCTATACCAATAATTTCTCTATGAGCATTAACTCTGAAAGTTACATTTCCTCCTTTCGTCTTGAAAATCATTTCGAAGATGTTTTTGTTACCAGTCATGTTTTGAGAACATCCAATCTCCATGTAGCATGTAATTTTTTTGGTACTATATTTACTTTCTTGAAAATAAGAGTGTTAGACTTTTGGAATCCTAACTTTCTTGAATCTGGAAACTTTAGAAAGAAAATTTTTAGTTATCCATGTTTTCATAGAAAAATATGATTTAGGAAATCCTAATGACACAGTTTTTTAAGGAATTTACATTTGCCCGATGCCAACCACACTGACAGTTAGCGCATAAATGAGAAATTTGAGGAAAAAATAATTATTATTAAATACTAGTTTTGAATGAGTATATCCAAATCCATAATTATCCCTTAGAGGTCGAATTTGGAATAGATATTATCAATGTTTTTCTTACCTAAGTTAATGTTTTACAAAAACAACTTCATGGAAAATATTTTGGACTATAGATTAATAACTATGTTTTTATCCTTAAAAACATTATTTTTAGCACTAGAGTTAGTGTCTAAAATATTTTTCTTAGAAAATAATTTTTTTTATATCCTTATAATGTTTATCCTTCTCACAATTACCTTCTTCAAGGGTTTTGGAAATACTTTCAAAATCATAAATTTTCATATCATGATCTTTAGAAGGATTCTATACTTCTATAGTAAGTATATAAATTCTAAAATTTTCCTTATCAAGATTTTTTTGACTTTAGAATTTTCATTATCAAGAAGAAAAGAAAACCTTTACACATCTCCATATGTTGGTAAAGTATTATCTTCATTAGAAGAAGATTTTTCATTCGAGGATTCATAATATTTATCATCACGATAATTAGCATTCAAGGATACATTATTTATTGATTCATCATTGTGTACCTTGTCCATTAGATGATGATTTTCAATGGGTAACTTGGAAATTAAACCAATATTATTCTTACCAAAATATTCATACTCAAAGGATTCATCAGAAGAGTCTCCACCACTGGCACTCGAGGTGTCATTAGCTTTCCAAACTCTCTGAGATTTATATTTTTAGTACTTCTTCCTATTCTTCTCAGAAATATTTTCCTTTCTATCCTTTCTCGTACGCATAGGACAATATGGGCTTATATTCCATTCTCATTTGAATTCATAACAAGTGACTTCATAGAATTTCTTATATTTTCATTCATTCTTCCTATATCGATACTGATAGTAATTATTCCAAACTATCTTCTTCATCCTTCGAGAAACATTATCTAGTTCATTCTTATAATGTTCACTTTCACTTGATTGAGATAAAACATGGAATTTCTTCGACATGGATCATGAAACCCCTTCAGGGGTCTTTGAAATAGTATTAGTAAAGGCTACACTTCCATTTCCATTCATATTTTTATTCAAATCATCATATCTTATCATTCTTGTATCATGTAAAAGAAGAGTTCCAAAAATCTCATCATGAGTAATTGGAGATACTTTCCTATTCTCATGAATAGCTATTCTCTTAGATTCCCACTCAATAGGAATGATATCAATAATCTTGTCCATTAGTGCCTCATTATCTAAACCTATCTCACACATTGACTGTAAACTGTTAACAATAGTCATAATCCTTTGTTGTACCTTGTACACTGGTTCTCCATAAGGAAATAGAAATCCATAATATTCTCCTCTAAGGGCAGCGCTTCTAGTTTCTATAACATTAGATGTATTAAAATGAGTAACCTACAATTTCATCCAAATACAATCTGCAGCTTCATAAGAATAAATCTGACTATATATATTCTATTTCATGGTACACAACAATGTATTTTTTACCTTGTAGTTTAGTTGATACTATGACTATTCATGATTAGTAAAAGTTCTGGCTTCCTTATCAGGAATCTTGTAATCTTTAGTAAGAATACAAAGTTTTCTACTAAAGTATTAATAAAAAAATTCTTCAAATGATCTCTCTAATATTTATAATCATTCCCATAAAATATAGGTGGTCTAGTAGATTTAATATTTTCAATAGAACCAACATTCTTTCCTGCCTTCTAAAATAAAATATCATTTTATATAAAGTTCTTAATTATAAAAATTTGTAAACGAGGATATAAATATTGGGAAAGCAAACTATATTCATAACAATGAAAACTGAGCAATAAAACATATATGTTAATATAAGTATTTCATAGACCTTCTATGATAAAAATTATAGGATAGAAATATGAATGTGGATGCTCAATATACAAGGTGGGTGAATTGTATCCTTAAAAAATTCCTTTAGAACCGTTAAATCAGGTATAAATCATTCATTTTTATCCCTGAGGAAAACTATGTTTAACAATGTTAAACGAGCTAAATTCACAAGACCTATTGGTTCAGAAAACATACTAGGTCTTGGAAATATGGTTTCATAATTGAAACTAGAGGAATGTTTACCCTGAAAAAGATTCCACCTTAAAGCATATAGAATCTTACTAATCAGAGTAAACAAGTACAAGAATGTATAAGATAGTTATACATTCCTTATTAATAAAAATGATGCAGAAAATAAACTTGAAATAATACAAGTAACAAGTATGAAATTTTTAACCCAAATATTAGGTTATCTGAAAACCTTGGATAAATGTCCTTTGATTTATACATTGAAGAATGTCTGTCATACCCACAATAGGATAAGACCTCGATAAGAATATCAGATTCTGTACTGATATCCCTTAAATCCCTCTAAGTTCATGGTTTTTAGAACCTATGTCTTCTTTATCAAGGAATTACTCTCACATTAAGGTAGTTGACACCTCTGTTTTCCTATCCCTAGAAGTCCTCGATTGTACACAGAAACAATCAAAGTCACGTGAAGCAAGATGAACAATATTTTCAATACGTACAAGTCATGAGAGTATCTCTCTCAAGAAATTACTTTAGCCACATGTAATCACTAGATTGATAGATCAATTATCAGTTATTGTGAGCTCGTTAAAATGATCTCTTATTTATAGGCAATCTCTAATGGTTGGCTCCCACCTCCTATGGTCATGTATTTCCTTGAATCTCAGAGAGTCCTATAAACATGTCACTCAAACAATTGATAGTTAGAAACATATTTTACAACATTGTTACACAACTAAAACAAGGGTAATCAAAATATGGTTCCTTAAGCAAATTTATTTTCTGGAGTCCATGGAAAAATAATGTTCGAAGTCTAAGAAAATAATCATTCCGAGTCTATATTAAATAGATATTCAGATTTTGTTTTTCATGGGATTTAGAATTTGAATTTTATATATTCTAGAGTCTGAATTTCAATAAATTCAGTGTCTGAATTCTATTAAATTTGGATGTAGAATTATGAAGAATTCAGATTTAGAATTCGGGGAAAGAATTTCAATGAATTCAGAGTATGAATTTTAGAGAATTAGGAGTCTGAATTTCAGAGAATTCGGAGTCTAAATTTTAGAGAATTCAGATTCTGAATTTAGATTATTTAGAATCTGAATTCAAAGAATTCATAATTTGTATTCAGAAGAATTTTGATTCTGAATTTCAGAAAATTCAGAGTCTGAATTTAGAGAATTCAGAGTTAGAATTCTGATCAATTCGGAATCCGAATTATGTGGAATTCAGAACCATAAAACAGAATACTCTATATCTAAGTATTAATAGGATTCCATGGTTTTTAGATTTGAAACAACATTTTACAGTTATAAAAAATGAGTTATATTTAGAGAAATTATGACATGATCAATGAAAACAAAGGCAAAAAGAAAATTTCCATGGCGAAGTAAAATTTCCTTTTTAAGATAAATCATCGAGGAAATATAACTTTTCTTGAGATAGAGAGTTTGTGATTTTCAAAACATAATAAATGGAAATTTCAAAAATAACCCTTATATACTCATAAAGAAACACCATGTAACCATCCTTGAACTCCAACGCATGACACCAATGGAATAAAAAAGATTTTAGATAACTCTATTCCAAGATGAAATACCTATTGATCAACTTAACTATCTCTTTAATCTCCTACAAAACACTCAACACAACCAAGGATCAACCTAGAAACTCTACCCATTATAAGGTACATCGATATGGACACCCATAAAATTGCTCAAAAGGTGATATCCGGATCAAATTCGGATAACTATTGTTATCAGAAAACTAAACCAAAGGAAAATTTCTATCCAAAGATCTACTAAAATCATCATCACAAGGTCACAACATATCTTAGAGAACATGGATAGTGTAGAGAACCGAAGCCTGACATACATGGACATTACATTACTTTTTCGGAATACTTAGTACATAACAAAAACCCACACACAAGGACCGTAATAGTTTAGTGTATTTGGAAACTCGGAATATAATCTTCTAATCATGGTGAAAGATCTTCAACATCTCCTATAAAGATCATATTTTTTTAAAACCTAAATCCTTTATTTATGTCTTGGGGAAAAGAAAACATAAAAGGGTGAGCTCAAAAGCTCTGTAAGGGTAAACAAAAGAAATATCAAACACGTCACATTCATAAGAACATATCTTTTGGAAATCTTAACCTACAAAAGAGATCATAATTTCATAACATGAGATAAATCATAGTAGTGAAATGTAATCCCAATAATGATAACTTAAAACATGAAACTTTGTGGCATACACACATAATCATAGAGAATCATTTCTTATTAGTCAAGACTCATTTCCAAGACTATCTTAGTGGACAGAGTCCATTTATGAACCGAGTCACCCTCGTTTCAGTCCTGTTTCACTAAACCGGTTTAACCTACCGTTCCAGCCATGTCTATCTCATGAGATATAAAATATTTACCCAATTCATTGGAGGGAGATATAGGTCCCACCCATCTCATAATGATACCATTCTTATGTGTGCCACAAAATCATAAATCATACATCATTGCATAACCCATGTAATAAAAATGGAATTCTTAAACATCGTGACATTATAAAACAATTCATATAAGATAAATCAATTCATAAAAATAATTCCATCACAACATAATCAAATCAATGTAATGATAGGGATAGAATCAGAACCCTATTTTATTTTATTATATGGAAAATAATTTTGATAAAACACTTGAACTCCATTCTTGATGAAAATATCCTTTCTAATTCAAAAACATTTTTCCTTTCTTAACATGTCATACAATTTTAAACTAAAATAAGTTGATTAAAAATAAACTTGAAAACTTGTAAAGGAAGCTTCTTGGAAATAATGTTTTAAAAATCCATTCATGCCGTATAAGTTAAAAAAACATTCTTCCCGTACTTTTGTCGGAAAAGTCAAAAAAGTAACTCGTACGAAAAACAACAAATGATTCCTTTCATATATTTTACTAAAAACTCACCAAAGGGTAAAATAGGATTTAAACAATTGTAGGTTAATGGAAATAATATTACATATTGAGGAAACATGGATGTGGATGATAAAATACACCCCAGTAAATGCCAAAGTATAAACAATCTCGAATAAAAATGAAATTGTGATATTTCCCTTACCTTAGATCCGATTTGCTTCGTATGTGTCCAAACCTCCTGTATAATTATTTAAATAATGTCATTGACTTATTACAGAATCATACTCATTGTTATGATATCATATATGGTTCACTTATGGGTTTATATTACCCGTTCCTTTGTAAATTCCATGTTAAAGAGCGTTTTGGGTAAAATCGTTTAATTTATCATCCGTGTTTTGACTTGTAATTGTTCATATGATTACTTAGATCATGATTAATTAATTACAGAATATAAAACATGATTTATATATAATATATATATTCAGAATATATATATATATAATAGATCAGCAAATGGAATGAAATACACCGTTCATGGAGACGGTAGACCGTACGTACGCATGACCGCTGTTTTCTTTTCCTTATTGAGTTGAATGGAATTAAGTAGATGACATACATATATATATAAATAAATCCAGAATCATTATTATGTCATATATTTCATTATTAATTATTATATATACTTTATAATCATTCATGAATGGTTAACTTGGAGAATGAATCTCATCGCGTCGTGGAGACGATAGTCCGTACGTACGCACGAGTGATGATATCGTTCTCATGATCGTGGAATTGTATTGGAGTGTATGTATACTATTTATGAATCAATATATAATTAAAATAATCATATAGAGTTATTATTTACACTATTAAACCCATCCAAGTAAGGTGGTGGTGCAAAATAGATTACACCACGGCGTGGAGACGGTATTCCGTACGTACGCACGCGTGGTGATTTCATTTTCTATAGGATTGATAGATGGCGAAATAAGGTTGTTTCATAATTATAATAACATATCAGTATATAAGTGATACTGATGTTATTACTTCATAATGAAACAACCTAAAAATAATAAGTGGAAGAAGAAATAAAGATAAAAGAATCAGTAACAGAAATTACCTCTTCTTTGAAGCGCCTCTTTGAGACATCCTCTTAGGGCACTAAAATTGGTCTTTGAGGAAGACCAGAACCTCTAGGATGTTTCTAGGAAAGTGTAGAAGAGAATTTGGCAGAGTTTGGACGAGCATGAAGGCTCAAAGTGTTGTGAGGAAGAGAGGGAGGGGGTACCCTTTTATATGGGAGGAGAGGGGCACCTTTGGAATAACTAAAAATATTATTTTATTATAAAGTAAAATTCGGTTTTAAATAGCTCCAAATTGATTAATTTAGAAGATAAGGTGGGTATGGGTCGAAATAATCTCATAAAATAGAATTTAGACAAGTTTAGGTTCCTATTTTAACATTATCATTTAGATTTAACATTAAGTAAAATAATTTTACTTTTACCGTGTCTTCTTGTGTTCTTATAATATATGGTTAATAAATTTACTATAAGAAGACAAAATAACCCCAAGTTTTTTATTATTAATATATATATTACCTTATTTAAGTCATTTGGACGAACTTTAGATTTTTAGGAATAAAATAACAATTAATCATATAATATTTGTTTTAAAAACTATTTTATGTCAATTTTGACACTATTTTGTAATTGATTTTTGTGAAAATAATAATAGAATTATTAGTTCGAAAAAAGTAAATTAAATCACTAATAATATGTCATATTAACCTAGAAAATTAGTTTATTTCATAAAAAGTCTGAAATTACATTTATTTGGGTATTTATAACATCAATTATGTCAATATTTCATTAATAAGATAATTACAAGATCATCTTTGTGTCATAAATAAATTAGATTATTTAATGTCTAAAAATTACAAATAAAATAGAATTATGTAGAAAAGTTTTTTAGCTTTCTAATGACTATTTATAGTCGAATTTATCTTATGTATAACCCTATATAAAAATGATTTACTTATTAAACTTTAATTTTAACTATTTTAACCCTTCTTTAAATAAACTAATAATAAATGTCCTAATCTAATCCAAGTGGGCCTAAATGGTCATATTTTATTCCTATGGTTTTTTTTGGTCGAATTACACTTAACCAATAGAATTAGGACATGTGTTAGGGTAATAATAATATAATTTTTACACTTAATTACCCTATTTATTTTTAACCGTGGTAAAAAAAAGTAAAAAGTTACTATTCATAAAAATTATTTTCATCTCATTGAACCAAATTTTACTTACTGACATCAACCGTGTCTCTCGGAATTTTTAAATTCCACTCATAGAAGCGGTAAAATTAAGTTTTATGAAAAATTCATTTTTCTTAACTACCACTTAGTGGTTTTACTATTCATCAAAAAATGAAAGCTTCCAAAAAAATAACAAAAATTAGGCCTAAGGTATATTTGATATTATGCACTCAAAAATGATGTCTATTTTACCAAATTCAAAACATATCAGTTGCATTAATTAATATAAAAATGAATTCTCGTCGTCAAAACAAATAGCGTGTTCTTAAGAGATAATAACTATCAAAAGATTGACACTTGTTTATGTCTGGTATAAATATGAAATTACATCTAAGAACAACATTGTATTAAATTGTAAAAAGATATTCTAAATATAATTTAAAACCACTCAAATTAATAATTTATCACTATTAATTATTTCGATTAAAAAGGTTGTTTTTAATTAAAATTTAGGAATTTTCACTATTCATCAGAAAATGAAAGTTATCCGAAAAGTACCAAAATTTCATCCTAAGCTAATTTTGATATTACGAATCCAAAAATGAATTCCATTTTGAAAAATAAAATTTACAAAATTTCAAAAAGTGGTTATTACTATTCATAAGGGCTAGTTTTAATAATATTTTAATAGCATATTGTTGTTTAGTGAAACTCGTTATTTCGTACTACACACGCTATCGAGGAAGGTCGCGATTGCATGTAATGCAAGGAAAGTTAAGGATGCGTGTTGTGAAAGCTCCTTTTGGTGTAGTGTACAACACAAGACATTAATGAAATTAAAAAGAATATTTTTCATAAAATCTCGGGCTTTTACATTCTACCCCCCTTAAAATGAATTTCACCCTCGAAATTCGTCAGGGTTATAAATGGTTTACTATTCCAAAGTTTCTTTAATAGAAACCCACATCGTAAAAAGGAATACCAAAACCGATATTTAAAAACAAAAGTATGAAACGTAACGGTTACCCAAATAAACTAATCACTGGGTTTCCACATAGGTGAAAATATGGATATGGAAGAGAAATATAACCATCATGTTCTGATGGAGAGTGGTAGAGAACATGGCTATGGAAAATCCAGCAATCACAAAGCCATAAATTTGTGATGATATAAGGTACCATCTGATTCATCAGATATAAGAGCACTAGGACAACATTTTTGGTTTTCAAGATCATTTCCCTAAAGTTGATGAAATTGGAATTAGAAGAAATACTTTCGTGATTCTGGTATAGTCTCACCGTTTGTCGTTCTTTGGACAATTTCCACTTCATCTCTTAAAGAAATGAAGTTGAATGTGTCATTCATGATGTGTTAGCAGATCATGTGATAGAATGATGGGTCATTCCATCTGTCTCAAACAAAAGGTTAGAAAAGTTATCAAAAAATACATAAGTCCATCTATAGTGAGATTAATCATATATGCTTCCTAAAATAGACTTATACTTCATATATCAGACTGCTTAATATAAAAAAACTAGTTTCTACTAAACGGGGACTTCCTGTAGGCCAGTGGTAGGAGACAAAGGCCAGTCGCACTTCGGTTGTGGGTTCGATTCCCACAGCCTTGTCCGACGGGATGGGCTGTCGCCCGTCCTACAGGTTGTCCTTTTCTAAAGCTATATTACTATAACATCCCATCAACAATATCAAAAAATTTATATCCTTAAAAAATTCTAACTTATGTCCAGCATAATCCATTCCAATCTTTAGGATTATCTAAAATACTTCGGTCTAAGCTCATAGTATAAAGAAAATGATCACGTGAATGCCATCATTTATCCCCCATATATCATAAGATATATCTTGTTGGTAAAATTAAAAATATGTGAATACCTTAATCATGTATTCTCTTGAAGAATGAATATCCATTGAACCATAGTGAAAACATGAATGTAGTTAAAAGTTAACACTTTCCACATACCAAAATCCTCAAAATTCTATATCCTCGAACCATGATATCACTTAGTCCTTATATCAATCATGAGATCATGAATACTATCAAACATATTAGATTCTCTTTATCCCTTCATTTTGTGCATATCATCTGATTTCCAAAAATATTGCAACCACTTTTCATGGTTACTGATACCATAAAATTATTGAAAACCACAATAGACCAATACATAAATATTCCAATATTCCACGATACTATATACAACATTATTTTGGAATCGTATTACATAAACACTTAATCATTCCACCACATCGTTGTCAAATTCAACATCACCAATAGTGATCGCATGTGACTTCCCTTTGTCCTTTGCCTTAAGTGGTTGCTCATGTCGATCATCACTAACCCTTGGATTAGGGCATTTATTAATATAATGCCCCATTTCCTTGCACTTGAAGCATTGAAGTGTTGTTGGTGCGTTCTCTAAAGTCATTTCTTTATTCACATCATTAGAAACCCTTTTTCCATTACTTCGACACCCATCTGCTCGATGACCTTCTTTTCCACACTTAAAACATTTTCTAGTCCCTTTAAGACAATCCCCACCACGCTTCTTTCCACACTTTGAGCATAAGGAAACATTCATCTTATTTTCACCATTATTCTGAGATTTATCCTTGAACTCCATCTTTCGTTTCTTGTAAAAACTACGAGGTGGATAAGTAACACCAACTTCTATTTCTACCTTGATAGCACAACGCACAATTTCTTCATAGCTACTGAAGTCTCTTATAGATAATTCCCTTCAAAGATTTGGTTTTAAGCCACTGAAGAATCGATCAACTTTACTTTCATGTTGGATGATAAATCTAGATGCATACCTTGAAAGCCTTGTAAAATTCGCTTCGTATATACCAGCAGATTCATTTTCCTTTTGCTTTAGTTCAAGAAACTCTTTCTCCATCTTTGTTCGTAGAATACGATGGAAGTACTTATTGAAAAATAAGTTCTTGAAATCGTCCCATTCCATGGACTCAATTTCATCTCTTTGCCTCGCATTCTTGATAAGTTTCCACCATTGATCAGCTTCACCTTCCAAATGATATACTGCTAAGATGACTTTATCTTGTTCAAAACATTGGAGAACTGAAAATATCTTTTCAGTAGTACTGATCCATTGTTTAGCAACAAGTGGATCAGAAGACCCACTGAAAGAAGGTGGACGTTGCCTCATGAAGGGCTCAATAGAATATTGTTCCCTTCTCTGCTTATTTGGAAGTCCAGAATGATTCATAGCTTATGTAAGTATAACAATAAGATTTTGCACTCCATCTCCCATAACATTTTTTTGTTCAGGAGGAAAATCATTGCATTGTCCATTGCATTGATCAACATTGTTCTTTCGGGTTCCAACCATCGTCTAAAACCCAAAAAGAATAGTGTGAGAGGAAAAAATCATTCTAGGGAACACAACATAATAAAGGGGGAGTATCCTCAATATCTATCATATTAGGTTAAATTCTATGATCATTACCTTAGTTCTAGGACTGTATCCTATACGTATACTTATCCTTAGGTACATCCCTTGACATACCTTAGAAATATCTCTAAGGATCTCACTAATATTTTCGCATCCTAGTTTCCAAAGGTTGACTAAACCTTTCCTCTAATACCAACTGTAGAGACCCGAAGCCTGACATACATGGACATTACATTACTTTTGTGGAATACTTAGTACATAACAAAAACACACACACATGGACCGTAATATTTTAGTGTCTTTGGAAACTCGGAATATAATCTTCTAATCGTGGTGAAAGATCTTCAACATCTCCCATAAAGATCTTCTTTTTTTAAACCTAAATACTTACTTTATGTCCTGGGGAAAAGAAAACATAAAAGGGTGAGCTCAAATGCTTAGTAAGGGTAAACAAAAGAAATATCAATCACGTCACATTAATAAGAACATATCTATCAGAAATCTTAACCTGCAAAAGAGATCATAATTTCATAACATGGGATAAATCATAGTAGTGAAATGTAATCCAAATAATCATAACAAAAAAATGAAACTTTTTGGAATACACACATAATCATAGAGAATCATTTCTTATTAGTCAAGACACATTTCCAAGACTATCTTAGTGGACAAAGTCCATTTCTGAACCGAGTCACCCTCGTTTCAGTCCTGTTTCACTGAACCGGTTTAACTTACCGTTCCAGCCATGTCTATCTCATGAGATATAAAATCTTTACCCAATGAATTGGAGTGAGATATAGGTTCCACCAATCTCATAATGATACCATTCTTATGTGTGCCACAAAATCATAAATCATACATCATTGCATAACCCATGTAATAAAAATGGAATTCTTAAATATCGTGACATTATAAAACAATTCATATAAGATAAATGAATTCATAAAAATAATTCCATCACAACATAATCAAATCAATTTAATGATAGGGATAGAATCAGAATCCTATTTTATTATCTTAGATGGAAAATAATTTTGATAAAACACTTGAACTCCATTCTTGAGGAAAATATCTTTTCTACTTCAAAAATATTTTTCCTTTCTTAACATGTCATAAAATTTTAAACTAAAATAAGTTGATTAAAAATAAACTTGAAAACTTGTAATGGAAGCTTCTTGGAAATAATGTTTTAAAAATCCATTCACGCCGTATAAGTTAAAAAAACATTCTTCTCGTACTTTTGTTAGAAAAGTCAAAAAGTACCTCGTACGAAAAATGACAAAAGATTCCTTTCATATCTTTTACTAAAAACTCACCGAAGGGTAAAATAGGATTTAAACAATTTTAGGTGAATGGAAATAATATTACATATTGAGGAAACATGGATGTGGATGATAAAATACACCCCAGTAAATGCCAAAGTATAAACAATCTCGGATAAAAATGAGATTGTGATATTTCCCTTACCTTAGGTCCGATATGCTTCGTATGTGTCCGAAACTCCTGTATAATGATTTAAATAATGTCATTGACTTATTCCAGAATCATAATCATTGTTATGATATCATATATGGTTCACTTATGACTTTATATTACCCGTTCTTTTGTAAATTCCATGTTAAAGAGCGTTTTGGGTAAAATCGTTTCATTTATCGTCCGTGTTTTGACTTGTAATTATTCATATGATTACTTAGATCATGATTACTTAATTCCAGAGTATAAAACATGATTTATATATAATATATAATCATAATATATATATATATATATAATAGATCAGTAAATGGAAAGAAATAAACCATTCATGGAGACGGTAGACCGTACGTACGCATGAACGCTATTTTCTTTTCCTTATTGAGTTGAATGGAATTAAGTAGATGACATACATATATATAAAAATAAATCTAGAATCATTATTATGTCATATATTTCATTATAAATTATTATATATACTTTATAATCATTCATGAATGGTTAACGCGGGGAATGAATCTAATCGCGTCGTGGAGACGGTAGTCCATACATACGCATGAGCGATGATATCGTTATCATGATCATGGAATTGTATTGGAGTGTATGTATCCTATTTAATAATCAATATGACCTTACAATAATCATATATAGTTATTATGTACACCATTATACACATCCAAGTATGGTGGCGGTGGAAAATAGATTACACCACGGCGTGGAGACGGTATTCCGTACGTACGCATGCGCGGTGATTTCGTTTTCCGTAGGATGGATAGATGGTGAAATAAGGTTGCTTCATAATTATAAGAACATATCAGCATATAATTGATACTGATTTTATTACTTCATAATGAAACAACCTAATAAGAAGAAGTGGAAGAAGAACTAAAGATGAAAGAATCGGTAACGGAAATTACCTCTTCTTTGAAGCGCCTCTTTGAGACATCCTCTTAGGGCACTAAAATTTGTATTTGATGACGACCAGAACCTCTAGGATGTTGCTAGGGAAGTGTAGAAGAGAATTTGGCAGAGTTTGGACGAGATTGAAGGCTCAATGTGTTGTGAGGAAGAGAGGGAGGGGGTGCCCTTTTATAAGGGAGGAGAGGGGCACCTTTGAAATAACTAAAAATATTATTTTATTATAAAGTCAAATTCGGTTTTAAATAGCTCAAAATTGAATCATTTGGAAGATAAGGTGGGTACGGGTAGAAATCCTCTAATACAATAGAATTTATACAATTTTAGGTTTCTATTGTAACTATATCATTTAGATTTTATAGTAGGTAAAATAATTTTACTTTTACCATGTCTTCTTGTGTTCTTATACTATAAGGTTAATAAACTTACTATAAGAAGCCAAACGAACCCCAAGATGTTTATTATTAATATATATATCCTTATCTAAGTCATTTGGCCGAACCATTGATTTTTAGGAATAAAATAACAATTAATAATATAATATTTGTTTTAAAAACTATTTATGTCAATTTTGACACTATTTTGTAATTGATTTTTGTGAAACTCATAACAGAATGATTAGTTCGAAAAAAGTAAATTAAATCAATAATAATATGTCATATTAAACTAGAAAATTAGTATCTTTCATAAAAAGTCTGAAATTACATTTATTTGGGTATTTATAACATCAATTATGTAAATATTTCATTAATAAGATAATTACGGCATCATCTTTGTGTCATAAATAAATTAAATTATATAATGTCTAAAAATTAAAAATAAAATACCATTATGTAGGAAGTATTTTTAGATTTCTAATTACTATTTATAGTCGAATTTATCTTATTTATAACCCTATATTAAAAATGATTTACTTATTAACCTTTGATTTTAACTATTTTAACCCTTCTTTAAATAAATTAACAATAAATGTCTTAATCGAATCCAAGTGGGCCTAAATGGTCATATTTTATTCCTAAGGTTGTTTTTGGTTGAATTACACTTAAACAATAGAATTAGGACATGTGTTAGGGTAATAATAATATCATTTTTACCCTTAATTACCCTATTTACTTTTAACCGTGGTAATAAAAAGTAAAAAGTTATTATTCACCAAAAATTATTTTCATGTCATTGAACCACATTTTACTTACTAACATCCACCGTGTCTCTCAGATTTTTTAAATTCCACTCACAGAAGTGGTAAAATTAAGTTTTATGAAAAATTCATTTTTCTTAACTACCACTTAGTGGTTTCACTATTCATCAAAAACTGAAAGTTTCCAGAAAAATACCAAAAATTAGGCCTAAGCTATATTTGATATTATGAACTCAAAAATGATGTCTATTTTACCAAATTCAAAACATATCAGTTGCATTAATTAATTTAAAAATTAATTCCCGTCGTCAAAACAAATAGCGTGTTCTTAAGAGATAATAACTATCAAAAGATTGACAATTGTTTATGTCTGGTTTAAATGTGAAATAACATCCAATGAACAACATTATTTTAAATTGTAAAAATATATTCTAAATATAATTTAAAACCACTAAAATTAATAATTTATCACTATAAATTATTTCGATTAAAAAGGTTGTTTTTAATTAAAATTTAGTAATATTCACTATTCATCAGAAAATGAAAGTTATCCGAAAAGTACAAAAATTTCACCCTAAGCTAATTTCTATATTAAGAATCCAAAAATGAATTCCATTTTGAAAAATAAAATTTAAAAAATTTCAAAAAGTGGTTATTACTATTCATAACAGCTAGTTTTAATAATATTTTAATAGCAAATTGTTTTTTACTGAAACTCGTTATTGCGTACTACACACACTATTGAGGAAGGTCGCGATTGCATGTAATGCAAGGCAAGTCAAGGATGCGTGTTGTGCAAGCTCTTTTGGTGTACCGTACAACACAAGAAATTAATGAAATTAAAAAAAAAATTTCATAAAATCTCGGGCTGTTACATTCTACCCCCCTTAAAATGAATTTCTCCCTCGAAATTCGTCGGGGTTATAAATGGTTTACTATTCGAAAGTTTCTTTAATAGAAACCCAAATCGTAAAAAGGAATACCAAAACCAATCTTTAAAAACAAAAGTATGAAGCGTAATGGTTACCCAAATAAACTAATCACTGGGTTTCCACATAGGTCAAAATATGGATATGGAAGAGAAATATAACCATCATGTTCTGATGGAGAGTGGTAGAGAACATGGCTATGGAAAATCCAGCAATCACAGAGCCATAAATTTGTGACAATCTAAGGTACCATCTAATTCATCAGATATAAGAACACTAGGACAACCTTTTTGGTTTTCAAGATCATCTCCCTAAAGTTGATGAAATTTGAATTAGAAGAAATACTTTCTTGATTTTGGTATAGTCTCACAGTTTGTCATTATTTGGACAATTTCCACTTCATCTCTTAAAGAAATGAAGTTGAAATTTTCATTTGTGACGTGTTAGCAGATCATGTGATAGAATGATGGGTCATTCTATCTATCTCAAACAAAAGGTTAGAAAAGTTATCAAAAAATACATAAGTCCATCTATAGTGAGATTAATCATATATGGTTCCTAAAATGGTCTTATAATTCATAAATCATACTGGTTAATATAATAAAACTAGTTTCTATGAAACAGGGACTTCCTATAGGCCAGTGGTAGGAGATAAAGGCCAGTCGCACTTCAGTTGTGGGTTCGATTCCCACAGCCTTATCCAACGTGATGGGATGTCGCCCATCCTGCAGGTTGTCCTTTTTCTAAAGCTATATTACTGTAACATACCATCAACAATGTCAAAAAAGTTTTATCCACAAACAATAGTAACTTATGTCCGACATAATCCATTCCAATCTTTAGGCTTATCTAAAATACTTTGGTCCAAGCTCATAGTATAAAGAAAATGATCATGTGAATGCCATCATTTATCCCCCATATATCATAAGATATATCTTGTTGGTCAAATTACAAATATGTGAATACCTTAATCATGTATTCTCATGAATAATGAATATCCATTGAACCTTATTGAAAACATGAATTCAGTTAAAAGTTAACACTTTCCACATACCAAAATCCTCAAAACTCTATATCCTCAAACCATGATATCACTTAGTCCTTATATAAATCATGAGCTCATGAATACTATCAAACATATTAGATTCTCTTTATCCCTTCATTATGTGCATATCATCTTCTTTCCAAAAATATTTTAATCACTTTTCATGGTTACCGATACTATAAAATTATTGAAAACCACAATAGACCAATACATAAATATTCCAATATTCCACGATACTATATAAAACATTATATTGGAATCCCATTACATAAACACTTAATCATTCCACCACATCGTTGTCATATACAACATCACCAATAGTGATCACATGTGACTTCCCTTTGTCCTTTGCCTTAAGTGGTTGCTCATGTCGATCATCACTAACCCTTGGATTAGGGCATTTATTAGCATAATGCCCCATTTCCTTGCACTTGAAGCATTGAAGTGTTGTTGGTGCGTTCTCTGCAGTCTTTTCTTTATTCACATCATTAGAAACCCTTTTTCCATTACTTCGACACTCAGATGCTCGATGACCTTCTTTTCCACACTTAAAACATTTTATAGTCCCTTTAAGACAATCTCCACCACGCTTCTTTCCACACTTTGAGCATAAGGAAACATTCATCTTCTTTTCACCATTATTCTGAGATTTATCCTTAAACTCCATATTTTGTTTCTTGTCAAAACTATGAGATGGATAAGTAACACCAACTTCCATTTCTACCTAGAGAACACAACGCACAATTTCTTCATAGCTACTAAAGTCTCTTATAGCTAATGCCCTTCAAAGATTTGGTTTTAAGCCATTGAAAAATCGATCAACTTTACTTTCAGGTTGGATGATAAATCCAGATGCATACCTTTCAAGCCTTGTAAAATTCGCTTCGTATATACCAACAGATTCATCATCCTTTTGCTTTAGTTCAAGAAACTCCTTCTCCATCTTTTTTCGAAGAATACGAGGGAAGTACTTATTGAAAAATAAGTTCTTGACCTCGTTCCATTCCATGGAATCAATTTTATCTCTTTGCCTCACATTCTTGATAAGATTCCACCATTGATCAGCTTCACCTTCCAAACGATATATTACTAAGATGACTTTATCATGTTCAAAACATTGAAGAACTGAAAATATCTTTTCAGTAGTACTGATCCATTGTCCAGCAACAAGTGGATCAGAAGTCCCATTGAAAGAAGGTGGACATTGCCTCATGAAGGACTCAATAGAATATTGTTCCCTTCTCTGCTCATTTGGAAGTCCAGAATGATTCATAGCTTGTGTAAGTATAGCAATAAGATTTTGCACTCCATCTCCCATAACATTTGTTTGTTTCGGAGGACAATCATTGCATTGTCCATTACATTGATCAACACAGTTCCTTCGGGTTCTAGCCATCGTCTAAAACCCAAAAAGAATAGCGTGAGAGGCAAAAATCATGCTAGGGAAAACAACATAATAAAGGGGGAGTATCCTAAATATCTAACATCTTAGTTTAAATTCTATGATCGTTACCATAGTTCTAGGACTGTATCCTATACGTATACTTATCCTTAGGGACATCCCTAGACATACCTTATAAATATCTCTAGGGATCTCACTAACGTTTTCGCATCCTAGTTTCCAAAGGTTGACTAAACCTTTTCTCTGATACCAACTGTAGAGACCCGAAGCCTAACATACATGGACATTACATTACTTTTGCGGAATACTTTGTACATAATAAAAACACACACATAAAGACCGTAATAGTTTAGTGTCTTTGGAAACTCGGAATATAATCTACTAATCGTGGTGAAATATCTTCAACATCTCCCATAAAGATATTCTTTTTTTAAAACCTAAATCCTTTCTTTATGTACTGGGTAAAAGAAAACATAAAAGGGTGAGCTCAAATGCTCAGTAAGGGTAAACAAAAGTAATATCAATCACGTCACATTCATAAGAACATATCTTTTGGAAATCTTAACCTGCAAAAGAGATCATAATTTCATAACATGGGATAAATCATAGTAGTGAAATGTAATCCCAATAATCATAAATTAAAACCTGAAACTTTGTGTAATACACACATAATCATAGAGAATCATTTCTTATTAGTCAAGACTCATTGCCAAGACTATCTTAGTGGACAAAGTCCATTTCTGAACCGAGTCACCCTCATTTCAGTCCTATTTCACTAAACCGGTTTAACCTACCGTTCCAGCCATGTCTATCTATTGAGATATAAAATCTTTACAAAATTAATTTGAGGGAGATATAGGTCCCACCCATCTCATAATTATACCATTCTTATGTGTGCCATAAAATCATAAATCATACATCATTGCATAACCCGTGTAATAAAAATGGAATTCTTAAACATCGTGACATTATAAAACAATTCATATAAGATAAATAAATTCATAAAAATAATTCTATCACAACATAATCAAATAAATGTAATGATAGGGATAGAATCAGAACCCTATTTTATTATCTTATATGGAAAATAATTTTGATAAAACACTTGAACTCCATTCTTCAGGAAAATATCCTTTCTACTTCAGATTTTTTTTCATTTCTTATCATGTCATACAACTTTAAACTAAAAGAAGTTGATTAAAAATAAACTTGAAAACTTGTAAATTAAGCTTCTTGGAAATAATGTTTTAAAAATCCATTCATGCCGTATAAGTTAAAAAAAACATTCTTCTGGTACTTTTGTCCGAAAAGTCAAAAAAGTACCTCGTACGAAAAACGACAAAAGATTCCTTTCATATCTTTTACTATAAACCCACCAAAGGGTAAAATAGGATTTAAACAATTGTAGGTGAATGGAAATAATATTACATATTGAGGAAACATGGATGTGGATGATAAAATACACCCCAGTAAATGCCAAAGTATAAACAATCTCAGATAAAAATGAGATTGTGATATTTCCCTTACCTTAGGTCCGATTTTCTTAATATGTGTCGGAACCTCCTGTATAATGATTTAAATAATGTCATTGACTTATTACAGAATCATACTCATTGTTATGATATCATATATGGTTCACTTATGGCTTTATATTACCCGTTCTTTTGTAAATTCCATGTTAAAGAGCGTTTTGGGTAAAATCGTTTCATTTATCGTCCGTGTTTTGACTTGTAATTATTCATATGATTACTTAGATCATGATTAATTAATTCCAGAATATAAAACATGATTTATAAATAATATATATTTATAATATATATATATATATAATAGATCAGTAAATGGAAATAAATACACCATTCATGGAGACGGTAGACCGTACGTACGCATGAACGTTGTTTTCTTTTCCTTATTGAGTTGAATGGAATTAAGTAGATGAAATAAATATATATATACACATAAATCTAGAATCCTTATTATGTCATATATTTCATTATTAATTATTATATATACTTTATAATCATTCATGAATGGTTAATGTGGAGAATGAATCTCATCGCGTCGTTGAGACGGTAGTCCGTACGTACGCACGAGCGATAATATCGTTCTCATGATCGTGGAATTGTATTGGAGTGTATGTATACTATTTCAGAATCAATATAACTTTACAATAATCATATATAGTTATTATGTACACCATTATACCCATCCATGTAAGGTGGTGGAGGAAAATAGATGACACCACGACGCGGAGACGGTCTTCCGTACGTACGCACGCGCAGTGATTTCGTTTTCCGTAGGATGGATAGATAGTGAAATAAGTTTGTTTCATAATTATAATAACATATCAGTATATAAGTTATACTGATGTTATTACTTCATAATGAAAAAACCTAATAAGAAGAAGTGGAAGAAGAAATAAAGATGAAAGAATCGGTAACGGAAATTACCTCTTCTTTGAAGCACCTCATTGAGACCTCCACTTAGGGCACTAAAATTGGCCTCTGAGGAAGAAAAGAACCTCTAGGATGTTTCTAGGGAAGTGGAGAAGAGAATTTTTCAGAGGATGGCCGAGATTGAAGGCTCAAAGTGTTGTGAGGAATAGAAGGACAGGGTTCCGTTTTATAAGGGAGGAGAGGGGCACCTTTGGAATAACTAAAAATATTATTTTATTATAAACTCAAATTCGGTTTTAAATAGATACAAATTGATTCATTTAGGAGATAAGGTGGGTATGGGTCGAAACCCTCTAATACAATAGAATTTAGACAAGTTTAGGTTCCTATTTTAACCTTATCATTTAGATTTAACATTAATTAAAATAATTTTACTTTTACCGTGTCTTCTTGTGTTCTTATACTATAAGGTTAATAAACTTACTATAAGAAGCCAAACGAACCCAAAGTTGTTTATTAATATTATATATAACCTTATCTAAGTCATTTTTCCAGACCGTAGATTTTTAGGAATAAAATAACAATTAATAACATAATATTTGTTTTAAAAACTATTTTATATCAATTTTGACACTATTTTGTAATTGATTTTTGTGAAAATCATAAAAGAATGATTAGTTAGAAAAAAGTAAATTAAATCAATAATAATATGTCATATTAACCTAGAAAATTAGTTGATTTCATAAAAAGTCTGAAATTACAGTTATTTGGGTATTTATAACATCAATTATGTCAATATTTCATTAATAAGATAATTACTGCATCATCTTTGTGTCATAAATAAATTAAATTATTTAATGTCTAAAAATTTCAAATAAAATACCATTATGTAGGAAACCTTTTTAGCTTTATAATTACTATTTATAGTCGAATTTATGTAATGTATAATTCTATATTAAAAATGATTTACTTATTAAACGTTGATTTTAACTATTTTAACCCTCCTTTAAATAAATTAATAATAAATGACCTAATCTAATCCAAGTGGGCCTAAATGGTCATATTTTATTCATAAGGTTGTTTTTGGTCGAATTAAACTTAACTAATAGAATTAGGAAATGTGTTAGTGTAATAATAATATCATTTTTAGCCTTAATTACCCTATTTACTTTTAACCGTGGTAAAAAAAGTAACAATTTACTATTCAACATAAATTATTTTCATCTCATTGAACCAAATTTTACTTACTGACATCAACCGTGTCTCTTGGATTTTTGAAATTCCACTCACAGAAGTGGTAAAATTAAGTTTTATGAAAAATTTATTTTTCTTAACTACCACTTCGTGGTTTCACTATTCATCAAAAAATGAAAGTTTCCAGAAAAATACCAAAAATTAGGCCTAAGATATATTTGATATTATGAACTCAAAAATGATGTCTAGTTTACCAAATTCAAAACATATCAGTTGTATTAATTAATTTAAAAATTAATTCCCGTCGTCAAAACAAATAGCGTGTTCTTACGAGATAATAACTATCAAAAGATTGGCAGTTGTTTATGTCTGGTTTAAATGTGAAATTACATCCAATGAACAACATTGTATTAAATTGTAAAAATATATTCTAAATATAATTTAAAACCACTCAAATTATTATAATGAAATTTAATAATTTAGTGATTATTTCAGAAATCAACAAAATATCATCCTACCAAATTGGATTTTCAGTTAAAATAATAATTAAATCAATGGAAATCTCATCCCACACCCGTATTGGAATGGGTAATGGTTACAACAACCCTCCAAGTCTTTGGAGGTCTTCCATAACTATTTGAAAAGTGAGAAAACATGATACAAAGTCTACATATATCCACCTCATCCCTGACCCAAAAAACCAACATATCAAATCATGGTACATCATTTTATCCCCAGGGAACATGATCCAACAATACTAGTACCCATTATCATGAAACTCTTGTCTCAAGGAAATCTGAATATGTAACCTACTAAGAATTCACAAAGATCTATTGGGAGATAGTGGAAACTTGAAAAAGGTCTCCCCACTATTTATGATTTATCCTATGCATAAGATCCCAATGTCTATTTTATTCTCATGTAAAACATTCTCATAAAATTATGAGTCAAATATTATCAAATCCAAGAACACTAATTATTCTGTAGAAACATTAGTTCCTTATCGATTGGAGCATTCATCAAAGATACGTTCATGGATAAGTCCCGAAAGAATAGTATATAGTATCCTCCCAACCCCAATAAGACTCAGATCTGAAAAATGTATCTGGAATACTAAAAAAGAATAACTACCTACTCAATTTTAAGATCAATTAAGATTCTCCCCTTATATATCACATTCCCCAAAAACGTTACCACCCTGATCAAAATATCTTACTTTGAATGATTAACAAATAGAGGATTCTCCATCATGGTTCAAATAATGATGTTGAAATGGTCTATGTACTACTCAAATTTCTTAGAGAACACCAAGTTATCTTGTATGAAATCAACAAAATAAGGGTCTAAGAGCTGATGAAATATTTGGTTTATAAAATCCATGAATACTTCATGAGAATTATTGAGTTCAAATGGCATAACCAAAAATATAAAATTTCCATATCGACTAATAAAATGTTTTCCATGGTATATAATATTTTTTTACTCCAAATTTATGGTACCCCGACTATTGGTTAATCTTTAAAAACTAATAAGGGCACCTTAACTGATCAATTTTATCATAACACCTGGGTAAATGACACTTTTTATTAATGGTCTTGTGATTTAACTTTCTATAATAGATAAAAAGTATAAGGTTGTCAACTGAATTCTTATATAACAGCACATGAAAATCCCCTGGTGACACAATATGAAAAATAAATTCTTTCACCCCTACATCCTCAAGCCGGACTATAAGTTCCACCAACATAGAAGGTGCCTTTTGATAGGATGTGATAGAAATGGGATTCATTCTAAGTAATAATTCAATAGTAAACTCAACCTCAATCTATGTTGGTAATCCATAGGAATCCTCAAGGAAGACCATAGGGTATGCATACACAACAAAATGTAGCTGACTTCCCAATTATGGGTAAACATTATCAAAAACAATTTCTTAAAATAGCGTGAGATTAAACTGGTATAAGGAACAACTGACCCTAGTCTTCCTGATATATATTCCCAATCACCCTAAAAGAATTAGTGACCCCATTTATAAATAATAACTACCCCCATAAGTGATAAAATTCTATCTTGTCCTTTATTCTAATGATTATATCCATGTAGATTATGAAGTTAATGATTTTAAGATCAAGCACTAAGAAGTCCCAAACCACTCGAAAGTCTCCAATCACCACTCAACACACGGGACATTTGAAACATGGTTTAGACGTTATTCCCAAATTTGTTGAAATATCCAACAACAAATACAAAATATGATCTGAATGAAAACCAAACATGTCAAAAATAATTGGTGAAACAATTTATTTAGTAGTAGTTTTATCAAACATAGATAACACCAATGAAGATGAAATAAACTCTGTACCTCTAACAGTAATTGGGCCTTCTTCATATTCCTTTGTGTTACACTTAGCTTCATAAATCTATCCATAAATATCAACCTTGAAATCCCACATGGTCTGAGAATGAGACCCACCACCCAAGGAAAATCAAAAAATGATCCTATAACACCCTGGTGAATGTGGATCATGCCATTATGACATGGAAAATCTTATCATGAAAATGATTCAAATAACCAGATTACCCAAAAAGAGGATTATTTCTAAAAGACTCTGTATATAAAGTCTTGGTTTGACTATGTATCATTCACTGGTACTAAAAACCCATTGTTTCTTTGTAGAATCCCCTAAAACTATTCCTACAAAGAAATTACTGCTCTCGCACTAACTTTTCAGACCCAAAGATGCACCATAGCTAACCACATCACCTAATAATTCTCTTCCTAAGCCTTTCCTTCTATCTATGTATATCATAGAAAAATACACATTATCGTCTACCTCCAAAAATTCTGGAAGGAATAAATAACTATCATTGACCAAATATAATCCATCATCCCCATATTGAACCTCCGAGCCTTCAATTAGTCATTGTAGAAAACATATAGTGCTAGATGCACCAAATCAATAAAGTGGGAAGAGTACTCTAGAATGGTATTCTTTTAATTATCCATTGTTAGAAACTCCCATGTGTTTAAAACCCATAAAACCTTTGGATAAAATAATGGATTAAAAAAATTCTTAAAACAAACTTAAGTAATACCTTAATTCAATTTTTCTTGAATAGTCATGTCCCACCATATTCTTCCTTTCCCTTCAAGAATATACCTAGAAATTACCACTAGAGAATCCACATATGTTTTCAAAAAATTTAAGATTCTTTAAATCTTTTGAAGCCACTTCTCTAACTCACGTGGGCCTTATTCCCTACAGAATATATGTTGATGAATCATCGTAAATTCAAAACCATGGTCAACTTCGCATCCAAGGTTAACTGTTCCAACTAACCCCAGAGTTTGAATGGTAAAAAAACAACCTAAACCAAAGAAGGATCCATTGAAGGATCCTCCTATGTAAACATCCTTAATGATTCTCCAATTGTATTTGTAAGAGTACTTCTATGAGTTATTTTTTGATAAAATCAATAAAACAACTGACCATTCATGATAGAATTCTGAAACCATTGAACAAAAAACACGAATCCCAAACCACAATTTAAAATAATAATAATTTAAAGAAGTTATGAACCATATCACCAAAAGAAAAACACTTTTTAAAAGAAAAGGTACATCTAAATAAAACCCCTTATTGTTTTACTTGAAAGATCATACACAGAAAAATTCCATAGAAATTTTATATTGGTTAATTTGAATAAACTTCCCATATAATTTATTCAAATGAACCTCAATAATTGGTCTTGGATATAGTATAGATTTATCAACCACCTTGGGAAACACAGATTCCATAATGGGGGTGAGAAGACTAGGCCCTTATTCCTCACCTTTTATCCAAATTACAAAAATCTTGTACCTGTCAACCACAAACACTAAAACAACATAGGAAGTGATGTCATAATTCAGTCTTAGTAACCTTATTTCATTCCAAAATTTAATAGACCAACTCAGTTCAACTAGAATAGTTACCCAATTCAATCCCTCAAGGGGTAGGGTAAAAAATATATAACAAAACAAAACTCATATATAAAGAAAAAAGACATTCAACTAGAGTATAAAGTGGAAGCAACATGAGCTACAAATGACCCATGAAGGATAAAACACGATGAAAAGACCTGTCTAGACAATAATTCTTCATGTGACCAAGCATCACCTCTAAACTATCCAAAAAATAAATACTAATGTAAGGAGAATATTTCATGCAATAAGATTATCTTAACTTTACTCGAATCTTGAAAAACATGGTCTATAGCATCCCACAATAATATATAAGTTGTGAGAAACCCATTCTATTAAGATACCACCAAAATATCTATTCAATCACTAATAATAAGAATGCCAAAGTACAATATTTAAAACAAATTAACAAGGAATTTTTTTAAATAAATCCATTTGAAATAGTTTTTCAAAAAAAAAAGAATAAGGTTGTATCCAAATAATATCAAGGCCTACCATAGACCATTGAAATACAATAGGATACCAGTTAGTGGTATCAAACACACTGAGGCTACTTGTGTCTCTATTTTTAAATACACAAGGTTGCCACTATTTAATTTATGTTAATTGTTTTTAAAACCACGCCCGAATTTTAATAAAATAATTTAGGTCCAAGCCAATCCAGGGTATGAATGACAATTTTTTCATTTTCAAATCATGGAAAATCAGTTATATGGGACAAAACAACTTTAAAACATAAACCAATTAAATTTCAGATTCCAACATAAGAAATTCAAATTCAAATATCTAGAAATCAATATGAACAAAATTACATTCAAGAGATTATAATAATTGAACAAATCTACATACCACAAGAGTGTAGAAAACATAAACACCTTTGATAATGGGGATTTTAAACCATAAGATCTACCATCAAAAGAAAATTCATGGAAAAAGACTGAAAATGATTGATATAAATCAAATTCCAATTACCAATACTTAATTTTTTTTGACATAACCACAAAAGAGAAGAAAAATGGGAATAAGGATTACCCAAAGATATAAAGCACCTAACCATACTGATAAATCTCTTAATGAATTGATCCTGAATGAATGAATACACTAAAAATCACAAATGGTAAGAGATCCGACAAAGAGGAGAATGTTTTAAGATATATAGAATCCTTAAATAGCCATAAATCACCCTAAAAACTGCAGCTTTGGTAATTACTTGACATGTATTATTTTACACTTCTTGAATCCCATTAATTATAAGATACACTAAAAAATAACCTCTTTAATTAAAAACTAGATTCTCACCTTACATGATGGTTGACATATATACATCTTGTAACAAGTATGGCTATGATTACTGTTCATAGAACGAGTCCAGTTGCTAATAAAAATTATGTAATTACATTACTAATCGTGTAACATCATATAAAATAGCATAAATTAAAGGTTAATTATAAAAATATAAAAAATCTAGAACTTCACCATTATAGGTATCCCCCCAATTCAATGTCGACAACACATTATCAATCAGAAAAGAAAACCACAAGAAATGATCAGAACATATCTACCAGAATGGTGATGAGTCATTAAAGAATCACCCTTAACACGTTACAATTTCAAGGAGGAAACATATTAATTATTACATTAGCCTTATTAGGATCAAATTTTATGCTATGATATAGTATCAAAAGTAATTTTTTTATGGAAACTTGAAATAAAACTTCACTACAATAATTTTCTTTATTTGATTCAATAGTTTGTTTTCAATAATACATCAATTTATACAAGATGAGAACATTTTTCATGATATTTGACAATAATATCATCAACATAATATTCCATGAGATTTATAAAAATATAATTAGAGATATGATGGGTGGAAATCTAATATGAAACACTTGAATTATTTATGATAAAATTAAATACATGAAAACAAAACATCCCCCGAGGTTTATTGATGGATGTTTAAGCTTATTCATTGGGGAAAATTGGGATCTAGTTGTAACATGCGTAATCATTTTTGTAGAAGAGGAATTAGATTATATTTATTGTATAAATAAAAAAATTAATTATAACTGGGATATAATCCTATAGGAAATGTGTTTTTGAGGTCTCTTGCATTTATACATACCTTGATTTTCCCATTCACATTTTTACCATGGATAATGTTGGAAAGCTATATGGCATACAAGAACTCCCTAATGTAGTTAGATTTAATGATATTGTCAACATCAACCGATAATTTATTGTCCTAATTAGGATTCATTCAAAAAAAATTTGGTCTGTAACCATGAAGGACATATGAATGGCTCACCTGATGTGCATCAACATAGGGATATGAGATATGAATCACATTACAGTTCTAAAAAACACAACTATTTTTTGTTTCAGTATGGAGATGTATCTATCCATTTATTCTAAAGATATGGTAACACTAATTTATATATTTAATGTTTTATAATCCCTTCTCAGATTAACTTCCACGAGATAATAAATTGTGGTTTAACACATTCCTTAATTTCTAATATAACATCTCTAATAACATCTTCTATCACTTCCATAACATCTACCCCAACCCGATCAGAACAATGAGAAGAGGGGATGTTCTATGGCATTGAATAAAATATTAGTAAATTTTTATCTCCAACTAATGATAGAAAAATGTATCTAAATTCAGAAGGCAGTTTTGTGAAGATGTTGGTATTATTGGAATTTAGAACATTATCCCTCACCTCTTCGATATTATCATGGGACGATGATGTGTATACAACCTATGATTCCTAAGTTGACATGAGAAGTTATTAGATACCATAGATGAAAATGAATTTTATGGTTTTACTAAATCCTCTTGGGATTCTATTGATAATTTTTGTCATTGTCACATGATGTGCCTCTAATCTATGAAACTAATATCCTGAGGGAATGGGTTATGATTCCCAAACCTCATGATTACCACCTATCTAAAGGTTTAGGTTTTATTATTTGATAAACCTAGTGGTATAGACTGAAAACCTATCAAACCTATCCTAAAATTTATTTACATGGGGTTAATATAGAAATAATCACTCTAATAAGATAAATTTTCTCATCATTTTTGATAGAAAACACATACACTTTACTCAGATTAATGAATGTATTTTTGGGATAAATCATCATATCATTTATGGTTGTGATCTAGTCAGGTATTTCTATATTTTAATTATTCCACCTATTTTATATAATCCTAGATCCATATACTAATATTCAAAATACTTGAAGGGGTTAATATCATCAAACAATATTATAACATACTGATTGAATATTTACATAATGCATTGATGGTATGATGAGGGAACCAATTATTGAAAATGAATACAAGCCCTCCCTATGAAGACATTAATATCTATATATTAGGAGAAATCCATAAAAAAGTAAAATACAAGGTCTTAAAATTGGTCTTAGTGCCTGATCCTGGAAATGGGTTTATACTCAATCTTCGGATACACGTAATTATCATGTTAGAGTGAGAGAGACAATCTTCACCATAACAAATTCATGAATGTATCCAAATAGTAATGTGACTAATCATAGAATTATTGTCAATTATTTCCTGATGGTTGTTGATGCCATTCTATTTTCATATATATAAAAGGGTCTGATGTAACCTTGTATGATTAGCACTTGATCTTTTTCAATGAAGTATATGAACGTATGAAATTTTAATTAATTGTTCAATGAATGATATGATATTTTGGGAATATCCTCAACCTTGAATCCATATTGTAATGAAAGGGTTTAATGATTGGCCTCTTATATTTTTCATGAGAGATTAAAGGAATCTATAATTGTGAGAATATTTCAGATAAAGGGAGGATGCTCCAAGATTTCATATTTATAATCTAGGAACTAATTCTTCCTATAATGAGTCCACCCTATATCATGTTAATTAGTATTGGAAATTGATTATGTTGGTGGATCCCTTCTCTGACATGTTGATTTGGCCTATGTTTAATACATTTTCAACATCTCATTTATGTTATTATTGATGTTTTAATGATTATAATAAAATGATAATGGGATATTTTTTAAATCAGGTTGTTTTCATATCGAATTTGACCATACATTGAATATTATTTTAGGTTTTTACTTTATTTTTTGTGTTTAAGTGATGAATGGTTATTGTCCTAATTTATTATTTAATAAAATAACACCAATTTTTGAATTTTTTATTCATTTTAATTATTTAAGTTATTATGGGATTAACTGTGTTATGATTCCAAGTTTTTATTTAAAATATTTTTGGTTGAATTTACATTTAATTTATAATTTTCAAAATTAATTGATTTTAATATTTTAGATGTTTTTTGTTTAAATTTTTTGTTTTCTTAATTAGATATAGAATTTATTATTTTGTGGACCTTTATCTCAAATTAAATCTATATCCCTAAAAGACCATGTGTTAAAATTGTCGTGCAGTAAATGGATCGACCGTAAATATAAATACGCATACCGAAAGGGAAAATTAGAGAAACATATTGGGGGTATTTGATAATTGTAATATTACACATGAAACTTTCCATTTACCAGATATGAATTTTTGGCTTTGTAACAAATAGACTATGCCTGAAGACCATTGGAAAGTATGCCCACCTCATGTGGCAATCGATCGTGCACCCAAAAGATGATTGATCGTTTATTTTTTTTATTGACTGTCATAAACCACCTTCAAAAATCATCCACTCCAAATCTACCTCAGGACCACCATAGACTGGCCACTTCTTTATGAGTACATGATACTGATAAAGTTGTCAGCTCTAGTCAGGATTGATCTTCTAAATGAACCGAGGTACTAAAGTTAGATACAAAAATCATCTAAACCCTTGTTTCAAGACAAGTTGATGGTGGTGATGACCAAATATTGGTTGAGAAATATGAAAATATAAACTCATATTAGTGGTATATTTTTAGGAATACAAGGTTAAATCGACCAAAGTCGATTCCAGATTGGGGAAGGTGAGCTCAGGTGTGGGGGAAATATAATATGTTCAAGCCAGGAAACTTCAATTTAAGTAGGTTAATACATAAAAAAACTTCATATGGGTGTCATAAATGTAAGTGAAAAATATTTGTAGTGAAGGATGAAATGTTTCGTGATCAAAGAGTCATTGCTGAAGAAGTCTGTTTCGGGAAAATGAATTCTGATCTCAAAGTGGAGTTCAATAGTTGTCGACTGAGATGGATGAAATCATATTCTATGTGTTTAGAGAAGCTAGTGTCAATCAATAAAATGAGGAAAAATATTACTGAGATGTAAAAGATAAAAATACTGGTACCATATATATTTTTTTTGTTTTAAGAATGAGAGTAATAGATGAAATATGAAATTGAATATTGAATCATTCACAATATAATTTTCATAGTCTGATGATGATTGAACATATTTTGCTAAAGAGAGAACCAATATGTCAAACTAGAGAATGGGAATCTGGTTTTTCTGGGTGGTATTTTCAAATAATCCTTAGTTAAATAGATCTCAAACAGGTTTGTTTACCTTTCAAAATTTATGAATGCATGGTATTAATGTTTTGTTCTCACTTGTTCATTCCCTATAAAAATTGAAATAGAATATAATAAGTATAATGTATACATTTCTTCCTAATGTTTGTAGCTATATTTTTAGTGTGGAGTGAATAATATGTTCTATATTGAATTTTATATTGGAATTGGGAAAAAAATTTGGAAGAATAATTGCCACAATTTAATGATGACCAAATTGTTTTGTTGAACAGAAGGCCTGAGATTGTAGAGAAGTTGAGGGTGGACTACTTCTTGGATCTAATTTTTTTATTAATGGAGGTTATATGATTATTTGAAGAATTTTAGAATATATTTTATGATGTGTAACTTGGTAACAAAAGTGTGAAGAAGGTGGCACTAAAATGATAAACCAAAAAAAATTAAGATTTCATCTTGAACGTGGAAGAAAAGTTCACTAAGAATTCCATCCCGATTGATGATGAAATCCTAAAATATATGGAATAATTTATGAAAAATCCTACACAAAGTTTAGTAACCATGGAATGGTAGTTATTCTATGAAAAATTGAATATCAGGCATGGGAGGCACTACACTGGGCCCAAAAAATGGATTTATGTGGACCATGAAACTATCTATAACATTTTTCAAAACAAATAACTTCAAATATATGGCGAAACCAAATTTTAAATTAGATAATATTATATACAGAAAGGTAAAGCTCAATGTATACAATTATACTATATGATTAAGATAAATGATATAACTAATGATGAAATTTGAAATCAAGATCAGGGAAACTCATCTCTAGAATGAGAAGTTGGAACTTTTGGGAATTTAAGAGAGGTTCCTAAGAGATTAATTCCAATTGGAATGTTCTATTCTATAATATAACTATAGATAAATGTCACCTATGTATGAGTAAATTTAGTTAGTATTTTCTCTCAATCCACACAAATTATGAGATAATCATTGAAGGCACACAACATGGAGACTGATAAGATAATCTTAGAGCTATGATAGTGAGGTCATAATGTATTTTTTCATAGAAATTTATATTTATTAAGTTGGAAGAATCCGTAATAATGTTCATGGGGATATTTAGAATATAGTGGGAGACTTCCAAGAATATATTAGAATATATCAGAATGATATAAAAAATAAATGCACATGATTAGGGACTTAGTAAAAGCATCATAACATGAGGAATTAGGGAAAAATTTGACAAATATTATTTCCCTCAATATTTTATTTTAATACATAAATTATTATTTGATTAATAATCAAATTATTAGAAATTAATTCAACAAAAAAGAATGGATATATTTTTTTTGGGTAATTATTTTGTACTGGTGATCTTTATTACTCCACAAAGGCACCAATTTGATTGGGTGCTACTCTCGATTTTTTTGACATCTATTTTTACAAATCATTATATACCAGAAAATATTGATGTTAATTTAAATTATTTGCAAACTTTTTAATCATTTAAGGATTTAACAAAAAATAAAATCAATATCTTGATAGTTTCACATTAGAATATACTCAATTGTAGTTGTTTGTGCTTTTATTATATCATAATTTTTTAATTATGTGAGTTCTATATTAAATGAATTATATGATACAGATGAACACTGGTTAACCAAACTTCAAGGTTGTTATCCTCTTTAAATAAGACCCAATATTTTCATTGGTGTAAATAAATACAGAATCATTATTAAAACCGTTTAATAAAAATTACCTATATCATCAATTGATTTTCTCTTACTTGTGCTGTATTCCCTATTTAGATTATCTACTAATTTTATTCTAGTTACATCACCATTATTATAATTTTTTCTTATAACATTAATTTCTTTTTGTTATCATCACTAGTTTCCATTTTTTTGTTTTGTATTGTGGGTTGTTTTCTCGGTAACCCAATAATGTTGGAAGCCCTTCCCTATAAATCAACCTCTATTCACCAGTGAATATGTTCTTAATGGTGTTTAAAAATTATTACATTGACCCAATATTACTGTCTAGGTTCTTGAGTCACCATTTTAATGGTAATATGTTAAGTATTTGGGGTGGATGAATTTAGACTTCCCACATTATAATTACAAATATATTCATTTATGATTTGATCCTCTAATATGATTGGACATGAATAAGTCATGGAGGATTTTTCATTGAAAAAATGTTCTTGTTTAACTCATTATATTGTTTGTCTCCATGTATTAATCGTAAATATGGCTTCAGCAATGAAAATAAAAAATATAAAGGTACATTCTAGTATCTTCGTCCTCATCATCCTCAAACCCTAGTGAATTGTCCCACAATATAAATAGGATTACACGGTTCATAGACATATTATTCATTAGGGAAGGGATCTGATTAGTGTGTGATGTTGAAGAAGAACATTATGATTCATCATATAATAAAAATTATGTCTGGTGGGATACAACCTATGGTCTCATTTGGTGGGTATGTTCTTATCCTCTAAGTGTAATGAGAATAAAGTGTGAATGTGTCTGAACCAATGTGTTAATAGCTTAATTACTTTTCAATTTATTAAGTTTTTAATTTTAAAAATTTGAATATGCCTTTAGATGATGGCGTGGAATCAATTATTTAAAATATTGTATGGTCCAGATAGGACAGAAACTATAGGATTCAATTGTTCCTAAAGTATCAAATTTGTTTCCATGGAAAATTTCATGGTTATTTAATCATTATTCTTTTTATCATGTTTCATTTGTACATGATTTCATTTTGCCTTTTTTCTATCTACACTGATAGAGGCACCTGCTTTTTATGCGAGAGGTCCTCCAAATATCACTTTACTTATGTAAAAAATTTCATGAAGAGAATCGATGAATATAAAATAATTCTGGATTATATACCATCATATTTGATAGTATGGTTGAATTATAGATTATTAGTGAGATATATCATATTCAGCCACATAGAATTAAGAAATATAAGAAAATTGTTCTCCAAAGAGGAAATGAAAGATCTTGGATGTAGGAATTTTTGAAATAACATATCTTATTCTTTATTAAAATGATAGGTGGATTATTATTTTCTCTCTTTTACACATAATGGTGGAATTATTTTTGATTCAATCACTTGGGGAAAGGCACCATGTTATGTCGGACTAGTCTGGTGGCTAGAGTGGGAACTCATGTTGGTTGGATAATGAGAGTTTCCACTTATACTATGATTTTATTTTTTTCATTGGGTTTCTAGCATTATTTGATATTTTTCCATATTTCATTTGATAAAATATATTAAACATTGCAAAAACAGTGGTTAAATTTCTGAATCCTCCCATGTATATCAATATAACCAATAATTTTTTCAATTTATCTAGAATATATTCAATTAATATCTTTCACACATTCTCTTTTGGCCATTCCAATTTCTTGAAATATGTCACATTAGTCCTTCTAGAAATAATTTATGAGACTTTCTTATTTCACAATTCTTATATTTTTAATTATCAATGATAGTTATATTTCTTATAAAAGAAAAAAATTGACCGATGAACCACAAAATATATCCTTAAAACCCATTATTGAAATGACAAGTAAGTTTATATACCATATGTACTATGATTTTTCAAAGGTTTTCTTATAAGATCTAATTCTGGAAACTTGATCCTAGTTGAGTGTTTCAATTATGGGACCAAGTTATGAACATTGTGTGTGAAGACATTATATTGATCACATATTCAATTGATGATTGGGAATTTCAAATTTCTATAATTTGGTGGAAGAATTTTTACATCCACTCACCCAAGAAATAGATTCGTTTTCAATTTGTAAGGGTTATAAATATCTTTATTTGTAATAAATTCAAGCATACAAGGATTCAATATAGTCAATAGTATATACTAGGTATGTTTTTGGGGAAATCATTGTGGTATATGAGATAGGTGGAGTCTGGTATGGTTTTCCCGATCTTGTCTAATGTTGGTTATTTAAATCTAAAATAAGATAGCTTGCCTAATAAAAATCTAGATTCCACCCTAACATAGAGATCTTATGATAGGTTTTAGAAATTCGGATTAAGTACACTAGTTTTCGGGACACAAATACTTCTGTATTTTCATGAAAGACTCATAGAAATTGTGAAACTTTCTCATGTTATAAATGAAACATAGGGGATATAGTGATTTCCATATGGGAGTTATACCAATCACAATGATTTTCCTAGAGTGATTTTTTATTTGGATTTTCATTTCTATATGAATTTTCTTTATCTAAAAAGAAATATTCCTTGATTTTTAGTTCTTAAGTATCATCATGTGGTATGGGGGATGCGGCTAACTCTTACCACTTTTTCATTATATGAATCGTATTGGGAGGGAGGTTGCAGAACATTTGGGGGGACCTCCTTGATTTTTGGTCTACCTCTTGTTATCGGTATACTCCCATCATTATATCCTATCAGTGTGGAGTATATTTTGTGTAACATTTACCTCATTATGCACTTATGATTCAAAATATTACAGTGAGTTATACACAAATATGAAGTTAAATTATTTCACTATTGGTTAACATTCAAAATGGATTATGTATTCATATAAATCATATGGATATCTCTATTACATTCAATATTTTTCAAGGAATATATTTTCATAATACCTTCTTTTTTTTATTTTTATGGATGTATTTAGATTACCAACACTGCTAGGATTTTTTTCTTTTATATTCTGACATTAATGTGATTTTTAAAGAGTGATCCAATGAGAGCCCACAATGGGATGTACTATGTGAATTGCCAATTAGAGGGATAAATATCATAGTGAATAAAACTCTGAAGGGTTATTATGTGGTTCATCCCCTTGTATGAATATGAAATATTTCTATTAGGAAGGGGGTGGTGGTAAAATATTTCTCATTGTCTTATAGAATATGGTTGATTTTATTATTCCACCATGAAATCCTTGACCCATTATTTTTTTATGATCTCAATAGTGGCTATAGTGACTGAAATAATGAAACATTCCCTAGAAATATTGGCTTGGGAAGCTACTGTATATTTATTTTAGTATCTATTACATATTATCTATTGATATTATGGTATTTGGTCAGAGTATTAGTCAAATGAAATACTTGATGTGAATGTGAGATACATTATATTGAGTATAGTGATATATCATAGTTTTTTTACATTATTAGGAGAGTATCCTTTTTCGGACTTCATAGAGGAATGATGTATAAGCCTGTCAATATCCTTTACCTTCATAGTTATTATTTTTGGCTCTTGAGAAATGATGGGATGATTTTGGATATATTATTTATAATGTGATGAACCTAGTCCAAACACTTATCACGAGGTAATGATTTTTCATGATAGATTTTATTGTGAATTATATATAATAAAGAGAATAGTAGAATAAATTACTCCATGGTCATGTAAACCTATGATATGAACACAATAGGGTGCAAAAAAAAGTAATTGATGAAGAGAATTTAAGGCATTGAGGCATGACTTCATGAGTTCCTTTCAAAATTTTCCTAAAATCGAATATATTATACCATAAAGGAATATTGAATGAATTTAGAGATAGAGATCAAGAACATTCATAACATGATTAATATACTCCCAATAAGAAAAATGTTTTATCCTAATATAATGGTGGGTTTCCAATTGGTTCAATCATAGAAAATGTAAACACTCCTCATTCGGTATATCTAAAATTTCATACTATGGGTGGATTTTGGATAGAAAAATAACTAAAAAAAAATTTATTTGGATATTTATTTCCTTATAATAATTTATTTTTATTCATATTATATAATTTCATCCTCCAATTTTTTAAAATATGTATTTCATTTATATGATTCAATAATATTAGATGTGTGATTGATCAGAATAAATTTTATTTTATACCGAAGAATAAACAGTCCAATAGTGGATAGAATATGACTATTTGCTTATACTATCCTTTGGATATACAGTTATTTAACCCATTATATATGACATTATTAGTTTAGTTATCCACGATCACATATTTACTTATTGTTATGATGTAATTCATGATGTGGAATCAACAATGGGAGAACCTTCATTATAACCAATATTTTGAATGTGAGGAGTATTTTCACAACTCTCACGATGAGAAAAGTTTCGATGATAAATATTTATATTTTTAAAGGGTGGAAATCCATGTTTCATAATCTAGAGAGGGACCCTATTCCTTCTAACCATAGTGTTCTGAAGAGGAATTATATGATCACTAATACCATCAATTTCTAAGGATGAAGGGACGTATTCTAGTACCATTACTAAAATGTGTTTGAGGTCCTTAAAAATCCATTATAGATCTCAGTTGGAATATGTGCCTAATATGGATTCTTTTAAATACATTAATGAGATCAACATAGTAACCATATTTGAATGACCGAGATCAGGACATTGACTATAATGTGTCTTGTGCAATGTGGGAAAAAAATCATTATGTGTTTTATCCCTCCCAAAAGATCACCTATCAACCATTAGAATATGACAATGAAATTCTTGGGTTTATTCAATTATATAAGAGCATGATTCAAAATAAGTTATAGTTAATATAATAAGAACTAATAATTGATCTTTAGGTACTACTGGGATGTGGTAAAATATCTCATGGATGGGGGTGAGAGTTTGAGAGAACTCCTTGGTGGGGGCCACCAATATATACTGATGGACTACATATGTGTGGTTAGAAATATAATCCAACTTTTTCATTATTTTTATATTAATCCCTTGATCTAATTTTTTGGTGAAGTTATATTAGATTTATATAGAGGTATTTCTATAATATGAAAATCTAATCCATATATATCATCACAGATATGATCTTGAACATAAGTGTCTACACAAATATAATGAAACAATATAGGTTGATGGAGGATACGAGACCAATTTGGTTAATCGTTTTTAATAAAAATATTCCAATGATACTTTTGAATGGGAATTATAATATCTTCATTCACTTGGTTAGTTCCCAATGTATGCTGATGATTTGTCCTTATTTTGGGGGGAGAATATAGTCCCCTCCCCTATTTGATGCAAGGATATTCCAATGATGAATGTCTAATACCACTAATAAGATACAAATGTTAACTTTTAGGTAATGTATAGGGATATCATCATTCCCCTCCATCACATTTAGGATATAATAGAGTGTTTTAGTAGTGGGAATGGGAATATCAACATATTCTTTATAGAGAGTAGTTATAAGGGTTTACTCTATTATTCTATTTTCTACATGGATTCGTCTACATGATTTATATATATAATATTTTTCCTCCAAATTCTTCCATTGTGTTTGGGTAGAATAATTTTATATGAGATGGAGTATAAGATTACTGCTTTTTTTGTTCCAATGTTTATAGATTGAAGTCATATACATGGATAATAATAATCTCCTACATCCATCCTTAAGTAGATTTAAGCACCCTGTAATATATTCTAGGAGATTGGGTATGGGTGACCGAGGTAAAGAAAACCCAGGTGGTATTTTAAAAGGATTTATAAGGGTTTTATTTACACAGTGATTGTGATGGTGACACCTAGTAGGGGACCTCATTAGAGACTCTTCAACTAGGGTGATGTTTCAATTAACATCTTATTTTATTCCCCAAATGTATGGGATGTACCTATCATCATACTCTTTTCATAGTCTCTACAATTAGTTTGGGGGCCACAAGTTCCCCCAATTAGAGTTTGTGATTTCACAACTTGTGAGGTGACCTATGATGCCATATGACTTGGAGGCTCTCAAATACCACCTATAGGGGTGTGGATTGTATTTTTGATGAGTTACTTCCTCATAATAATTTATTTTAACTATTTTATGGAATTATTATGTTAAAAACATCTTTTGAGTCTTTGGGGATATATACATGATGGTGGGTGAGGCTTATGTCTGATTAATTAATGATTGCATCAGTTAGATCAAATTGATCCCTTAGTGGGAATGTCATTAAAGAAAAAAACAATAAAAACCCATTAGTTTAATATAAAATTTATTTTCATATATTATTTATTGTTTTAATGGTTAGAGTAATTAACATTTTTTTTCACTCTTTTTTCTAAAGGAATCATCTAATGAAATTCCTCTGTGGATGTTTGAGTGACAAAAATATCATTTCAAAGGATTGTAAACAATGGTAATTTTCCAAGAAATTCTTGTAATGACTTTTTTTAGAGGATAATAAGCCAGGTTGAACATTAACATTTTATACGGAAATTATTCACCTTTATAGGATACTCTTATAGGATTAATTAAAATTCATTATTTCATATCAAATATCATTTTGGGACCAGTTATCCCCATGCTTTAAATAGATAAAATCCATGAATCAATGTGAAAACCTATATATATTAAATGACATTTTTATTTAATTTAATAGTTATTGATGATAAGTTTATGATACTATAAATTAATTTCACATAGGTGGGATGTTAGGAGCTTATCTCAATCAAAGAAATTAGTGGTTATTGTATATCTAGAATTGAGCGCATGGGAATGGATCAAAATATATCCTAATGAAAAAATTAGATCCCATGTAGTTTAGTGACACAAAATGGGACATGTAATAGCTTTTATGTTCATGTGAAAAATACCATTATTGTTCATATTAGTGTAATGAATCGAAGACCCCTTCCATATTGTTTAAAATTAGGTGGAGCAGACTTCTATTAAATGGGCGCCATGAAATTATTAGTGTGGGACATACATATGTGTTTTACATTATGATTGATTTCAAAAGGAGTATGGCCCAATGAATACATAGTTATTTCACAAGGAATATATACTTTTGAGATAACTGATTGGGATAATGGAGTTATATCCAACTAATAATGATATTATCTCATCAAGAATATGTCAGGAATAAGTTCTCGTGTAGGGAATATATCCCTAATAAAATTATGTTCGAGCCCATGTGGAATATAGCCCATGGAACAAGTATGTAATTGGATTCATAAAAAATTTGGCCCCATGAAGATGGATATGGATGGATAATGATGTTGGTTTTAATTTTAGTGACGTGGAATATGTATCCTAGATAACAGTAATCAAACCCAATATACATTGAGATGTAGAGATTAAGGTCAAGTGGTTGGAACATTCCATAAATTCTAAAATATTGTGAAAAGGATATCATTTTGAAGTTTAACAAAATGTGTCTTGGAACTCGGCATCATGAATGAGGTGAAAATTGATGTTTGAATATGACTTATTTATTTGGGATTCTATAAAGTGTATGGATTCTTTTGTAGAGAAGGGAGGTTTCCATGTAGAATTCCATGAATGGGGCTTACACCAAGGTAGACTCCTAGAATTATGATCTAGAATTTAGGGAAAATTAGTTGGTCATACAAATGAATGTTTTATTCCTTGGTATGAATGCCTAAAACTAATTGATGTTTCAAGGAAGTATAATCATTAATGGTGTAGGATCCCAACCAATGAAGATGTGAAATTTTATTTAAATTCGATATGACAATTCTGGAAAGACATATATAAGAATCATGGAAAAGTGGGGCAGAAGGGTTGAATAATCCTTTAAATTTTTTTAAAAAATAATAATTCAATGTTAATTATTGTATTAATAAATATTGAAGTGTAGTGTTCAAATAATAGTTTTTTATAAATTAAATAGTAACAACATATTTTTATATTTATTTAGATCACTATGTACCTAGCCAACTAATCAATATTACTGACTCAGAACGAAGATTGATACCCACTAAAAATGATCAATTTTAAAGGTATAAAAACCTATTCATAGACACTTTCTTTACAATACCTGTAGGGAAAGAAATCTAGTCATTTTTATAGAAGTCACAAACTAACATTCCTTATCTTTTATTCTGGGATTCAAAACATAAGAACCATAAATTGTTTTAGAAGAATTACCAATACAAACATAATTTTGATTGGTAAAAGTATAAAATAATTCATTAAAATTAAAAACAGAATAAGAAAATATATATCAAAGAAAACATAAAATAAATTAAAAACAACAACAAATATGATGATGATGAATTTCTATGAATCTCAAGAACATCAATCGTTTTTGTAGATGATGATCAAACGCGGAAGTACTTCTTGATTAAAATAATGAAACAATAGTCATAAAAACAATTTAATAATTGAATATGATGTATCAGTTATTAGATAAACCATATTGAGTAAATTTTATCACATTACCACTTAATATAATTCCAATGGATAATCATGGATCTTTAACTCTATTATCTTTTTGTAGCTGAATGAGAATCTATCTAAATAATCTCATAATTCCATTATACTAAATAATATTCATTAAAATATTCTTTTTTATAATATTTTATATATCATGATCATTGTCAAATAATTATCCCAAAAACATTATTTTTTTGTAACAAATAACTCAAAAATATTTCCAATAATTTCATAAATAATTATGTAGTCAATAAAATTAAAAATATTTAAATCATATCATATAAATTTACAATAAAATTAAATATCCAATATTCTTAAAATTGAGTATCTTAACACAAATATTTCATGTTTTTATATACATAATATATTCGTATAATGGTTTTTAAATCATATAACTATATATTATATAAGATAATCTATTAATATATTGAAATAATAGATAATGTATTTTATATTGGATGAAATAGTAAGAATAAAAAAAATAATCTAAATATATTTAATATACTTTTTTGTGACAATATCATATACATATATATATCATTGTATTAGAATATGATTTCAACTTCTACTATCATGATATCTCTATTGTTTGAATATCTATACTATTAATAATGTGCTACAATAACTGTTCAAGTGCTACAATTGTTAGTTACAAGTACTACCTCTAAAATATGGTAATACGACTAGTTATGTTGTTCTACTAATATAAAATCTATGGTTATTATTATTAGTTGGGATAGAGAATAAATTGAAGTATATGTTCTTCTATAACAAGAAAAAGTGGTTCTGCTAACACTAGATTAATATAAGGGGAGTATAACTGAAACTATAGTTATCCTTTTCATAAGTGTAAGTGGTATTTTTCATGGGATGTGTATGTTTGTGAATTTTATTCCATGTGTTGCGTAAAGTTAATTCTTACTTTCTACTTCATGTTTATATGAAACCATTTTATTATTACTGGACTCATAAATGTAAAATGAATTTTTTATTGGTTGTGTAAATGTAAGATGTAGTTTTGTAAGTGTAAGATACAATTTCTATTGATAACATGATGTTAAAAAAGTAAACGTGAAAGGGTTATGCAATAATTTTAAGGCATGCATAAATATAGAATTGATGATGCTTGGGGGTATCCATCATTTTATATATTCATTGTATAGGAAATGAGCACTTATATAATAGTAAAAATGAACTTATAGAATATATATAAAGGTATAAAACAATTATATAAGGATTGAATGAAAAAATATAATACTCACATAAGGGTAAAGAGGAAAAAATAAGGGTAAAATGAGTTTCACAAGTTTAATAGGCAGTTAGATAAATTTATGATAAAACTTGTAGAATCGATATAAGGGTAAAAGAAGATTTATGTAAAGGAAAGATAGAGTAATATAAATACACTTAAGGGAAAATAATGACTTTCAAACATTCATAAGAATAAATAACCAATTATAAAATTTAATATAATAAATTAATAATGAAATTTTATTCATGATAAAAAATATAACATGAGAAATAGAATCTTGTTTTTTAAAATAAATAATACGAGTTATTATATAAAAAGACTATAAACCATGTTTATTAACTAAAAATATCCCGCCATTTTCTAAATTACCAAATTGATAATTTATTTAATCACTAAAAATAATTATACATCCTTTTTAATTTTATCAAAAAACCAAAAAAGCATATAAAAGATGTAGAGATAAGAAATAAATAAATAAATTCTCAAATTTTATAAAGTAATAACACCTATATCAGAATATTATTGTTCTAAATTACCATGTTCAAAATACATTTTAAAAAATATTACATAATTTTGTGGATTTTTAAATATGTCACCATATATTTTTCCCTAGGATAAAACTCTAAACTAAAACATTAATTATTCTCATGATCTCTTAGAAAATGAAATCTATCATCTATATGTTTTGTTTTGTATTTTTTTATGAATTATTTGAAATTGAAATAACGTTATAAATGTTATAGAATATTAGAATTTTATGAAATAAAATATTGAAATCACAAAAGTTTTGTCTAATATAATTAATTTTTGAACTAAAACATAAAATAAAAACATACTAAACCTCATTAATAGATAATAAAACAAAAAATTATTTATTATAAGCCTATGAAACTATATTACTAAGGAGAAATTGATAGATAGATATTGTGATATTCCATTCAACTCTAACAAGTCCACATATATATTCTAAATATGATAATATAACAAAATAATTAGGATTGGAAAAAAATAAACTAGTATTAATACTTAATTTAATATATCTAATGACTATATTAATATAATTAACATTAGATTCCTTAGGATTTTACAAAAATATATCACACAAAAAAATTAAGAAAAATATAACTGGTCTAGATTCCATCTACTAAACTATGTTTCTTATCATCCCTCAAAATAGTTTAACATCAAAGAAGATTACAAATTTATCCAAAACCAATTTTGAATTTTTACTAATTCATTTTTTTCATAGAACTTAATGAATAAAGGGAAAAACATTTAACATGATATTTAGAGTACTTTTAAGGATTTAAAATAATACCATAAATTCTTTGATTAAATTGAAAAAAATGAAAAAAAATATTTATACCATTAAATCATATTAAACATACTAGTAATTAATTTAGAAAAATCTAGAAAAAGTAATGTATTTTTTGAAATTAATATTATATGGTAAAAATATATGTATACAATAAAAATATCAATTGAAAAATTATTTATAAAAAATATCGTATCATAATTTCCTTTATAAAAAATATTTTGTAATAATAATTAATTTAGTCTCCCATTAAAATACCTTTTAGATTACTTAAGACTATATAAATTTTTATGAAATTAAAAACCTGATTTGGGAATTTTTAGTTTTCAAGTCTAGGAGTTTGTGTAAAAAATACTTCTCAATAAATTATTTGATTTAAAAATGAACTCTTTACAACTATTTGAAATAATTCGATATTTTCAAAATAAGGCAATACCAGCCTAATTATAATAGACTCTATCCTAGAAATTGGATAAAAATAATCTTTTATTTCTGTTAAATCATATAAATAAAAACCTTGAGCAACTAGTCATGCGTTATTTTTTACTATGTTTCTATCTTAATCATGTTTATTATGAAAAATTCAATTAGTTTCTATTATTTATTTAATTTTTTGTACTTAAAATAAATTACATAGTTTACATTGCTAAAATAAATTTAATTATTCTAGAATAGCATTAATCCACTTTGAATCATTTAAATCCTCATCAACATTAATATCTATAAAATATAGAACTAAGGTAAAATTAACATATTGAATTGAAACAAATTTCATAGTTTGTATTATTGATTCAACACATCTAATTAATTTTTCAATAAGATGATATTTAAGAGTTTTACACTCTTTAGGATCAGTATGACCAGAAACATTATCTACTTCAATTGATGAATATTCATTTTATTGAACATTATATCCCTGAAAACCGAATTCCAAGAATTCTTCAATATCTTTATTTATAACTGAATTCTATTTGTTAATGTTATTTTCATCAAATTTAACAGGAACAAACTCTACGAGAAATAAATTTATCTTATTGAAATATCTTTATTACTTACTAGTATAATAATAACATATTATTATTTCTTCAGCATAGTTAGAAACAAACTTATCTAAATTATTTTTTGTATTAAAAAAATGTATTTATGAAAAAAATTTATAATATATCAATATTTAGGTTTAAAAACATTAAATAATTCAAAAAAAAATTATTTAATAATGCTATAATAATATATCTATTTTATTTTTGAAAATATTTATACATAATTATACCCCAAAATATTTAGGCTCATTAATCTCAAAAGACATAAATCTATCCATTTGATAAATTGGAATCTTAATTCAATATACTACACCATTTTATTGTAGTTTCCTACAAATAAAATAACTATACATTTTATTCATAAAATTTATGAAATTATAAATTAAAAACATCACCACCTCTATCACTTCTAATATGTATAATAGAAATTATTTAGAAATATTTAATATTTTTTAAAAAAATAAATAAATTTAGAATATATTTCTTTATTGAGAGATAATAAAAAAAATATAGATGAATCTACAGTAATCACTAACTACTATAAATTCATACAACTTTCTAATGAAAATATTAGTTAATATAGTGAACTATTAGTCAAATGTTTCAATCTAAGGGATCTAGTAGAAGTAACATCATTCAAAATTTTAAACCATTATATATTATTTTTTACTCTTAAATAGAAATCACATATAAATTATTTACATGTATTTACCATTGGAAATTATAAAATCATTTTATGCTTTGAAAATTTGTGAAAAGATTGAATTTTTTAATATGAAAGTTTAATATGAAAAATATCAATTTATTCTAAAAAAATTAGACAAATAACTTTATATTTTGGTTGATCAAAAAAATAAACAGTGTAAACATTATATTTTATATTTGTAGAGAATAAAATAAATTAACTTTTCAAAAATGAACATATTTTATTTTCAAAAATTAAATAAAATTCATCATGGTAGAGGTATGGTAAACTTATTCATTTATGATTCTACCATCATTAAATAATACTTTAAAAATTCTAATCATTTTAGAAAAAAACTTCTCTAATTCCTTTAATTTCATCATTCCAAGTTTTCTCCAAATCTGATCAGGCCTCCATCAGATGCCTTAAAATATATAAAATTTGAAATAAAACCTTTCATGTGTATAGAATAATATTTTTATAAATACCATAAATATTTGAGATGTTTATTGAATATATCTTTATATAAATTAATAAACTATAATATTCGGGTACCCATTATAACATGGTTCAAATTTGATTAGTTGTAGAATTTTCTTCAAATCCAATTATATTTAAAACACATATTTGTTGGATGTTTATAAAAAATATCCTTAATAATAAATGTATGTGTATGTCCTAATTATATTTAAATATTAACGAGCATTCATTGGTATAATTCCCTAGATATATATATATATATATATATTAATGATATTACATTTGAAATTTTTTCTTTTGAAATTTTAACATAAGTTGTCTTATTCAAAAAAATTTAAAATCTATTATAACCAAAACGATTCTTATTATATATTATTTTAAAAATATATTTTAATTTTCTTATTTATTTTTTCCTTGAAAATAATTATATTGGATTTTATATTATTAGAAATATACATTTATCAAATCCAAATTCTATTTTGGTATAGATTAAAAATTAGTATATAATTGTTTATTGGAACCAGAAGCTGTAGTTACAAGTTTTTTATTTTATTACTTGATATTTTTACATTAATTTCTGTCATTATTCAATTTCTTTAAGATTAAATTAAACCATATTTCATGATCATTAATATTCATATCCATAAATTTTTAAATCCATCATTTTCTTATTTTATTTCCAACCACTCAAAAGGAAAATTATTATTATATTTCTTATTTTTGGGATGCATAGATATTCATATCATCACATTAACTTTTATGTTTCTCATTTTATTTGAAAAATTTATTATATCTATTGTTATGTCAGAATATTTTTAAACTATCTCGACACTATCATTCATTTATTCATAAATCTCATTATATTGTTTCTTTGAATTCAGAATCCACATAATTAGAATCATAAATAGAATCAGAATTATTTTACTTTTCATCTTAAAATATATCCTTATTATCAACATTCATAGGAGTTATTTACTATATAAAAAATGTTTCTTGTACCTCCAAATATGTAACCTCAAAATTATGTTTCCCTATATTATACTAACTTCATATATCACAACTCTAAGTTTGAATACATAAGATATATTATCCTCCAAAAAATGATATATGTTCCTTTATCCGTTTTTATTTTTTTCATAAGATGCTTGAGTTTCAGATAATCAGTCTAGATATGTACATTATTAGTAAACTCATAACATGTTCTGTTTGAAACATCATTATTATTCATTGTATTAGCTTTCTTGTACTCATTCTTGTTCATTCATTTAAATATCCTCTTTCGAACATCTGTTTTCATAAACTTGTAAAACTAAATGTCAAAATGATCCATCTATTTATCACTTATCTAGAAATAAAATTTAAATAATTTAAATTATTTATTATCATTTGATTTAAATTATAATTTTTTTTCATTGTAGTATCGTTATTAGAAATATTTTTCAGTTCATGTTCATAATATAATAAAGAAACATTTAGTTTATCTAAAATTTACTCTTTTAAATTAATTATTTCATCAATTTACACTTTCATTTCATTATATGTTTTTGGTAATTCTCCCAACACATATTCAAGTATATATATTTATCCATTACAACATAATGAGATATTATACCATTTATAATACTTGTTAACTATGGTAACATATAATTCCATGACTTATCATCTCCAAAATTTATGTCATAGTATTCTACTAAATGAATTCCCATCATGGTTCATTTAATCCCGTCTATCCCATATGGAGTATATTTTTTAATTATAAAAATATTGTGAGCTGTCTTACATGTGAAACATGGATCTACACACATATATCAAAATACAAAATATTCATAAATCTACAATTTAAAACATAAATTACCATATCCTTACCTAAATATTTCCCTATATTACATTTGGATAGCTTATATAGTTTTTCCACTATTTTCTAATGATATAAAATTAACTACTTTTGGTATGATTCTAGTTGTTCTTTCAAACAATCAAAATCACATCCATAAAAAAGCTGTGGATTTAGAGGAATCCAACAATAATTTTAATTAATACATTGAATGTTATATAATTTTTATTATTTCAAAGACTATTAGGACTATGATATTTATCATTGTACAAAAATTATATAAATAATAAGACATATATCCAAATTAATTACCATATGATTCTATATTTTTAATTGAAATAGATAGAAAAAATGTTATGGTGTTTGATAATACATTAAAACTTTTTAACATAATTAATAAATTATATTTTATAATTGTATAAATTTACAGTTCACTAAAGTTTTCATAAAATTTTTCTGTGGAAATAAAATATGAACACATTATTTTTAAAGTGGTTTAGACCACTAAGATCCTAGTGCACGCTTTAAATTTTATATTCTTGTCATTGTTCTCACTGTGAAATTTTTCTTTTGAAGGTTGGATAATAGGTTTATATTGACTGCCCTTTAGAACACATAGAGAAAAATTATCATGAATATTTATTAGCGTCACAAAGAATTCTACTCTGACATTTATTAAAGATTACAAACCCAATATCCATCCTTTTTATTGGTTTAATAACCAATACTGGTTTTTTTCATTTTTAAAATCATAAAATGAATCTTCAAAATTAAAAATACAATAAGAAACAATATAACGATGAAAACATAAAAAAGATAAAAAATGATAGTAAATAAGATGATGATGAATGTTAATGAAACAAAAATAAATGTTCACCTTAGTAGTAAATGATATAATAATGATGTCCTTCATGATTTCTCCAAATAAATAAATTTATGCAATAGGGATTTAACACATGAATATTATGTATCAGTTATTGAACAAATTGTGTTGAGTTTATTTTATCACATTCCTCGCTGATCAAATTCCATTAAATAATCCAAATTTATTTATTCAATGATACTAATGTGTTTAATATAGGATCATGATAACTAATCACATAATTCCATTATAGAAAATAATTAACAAGAATATATACCAATTTTCAGTTATTTTACATATGATTCTCATTAATAATGAATTATTGCATGTTTATTTTTTACTAAATGAAACAAAACCCAATAACATTCTAATATGATCAATAATAAACAATACGTAGTTTTAGAATTAATAAAAAATTAATTCTTATCATATATATATTTATATTAAAATGTATTATCAAAAAGTAGTTGTAACAGAGTATCATAATAGAAATATTTAATGTGTGTTTATATTAATAATTTATGCACACAATATTTAATCAAACAAGTAATTATATTTTTGAAATACATAGACAATTAATATATTCAATGAACAAACACAATATTTTCTATAGGATATATCAATAATAATAAAAACAATTTTTTTTAATATATGATGTTATACTTTTCTTTTGATGGTAGATGATATATCTTTTAATACATGGTAGAAGATGTTTTCTACCTTTACTGTTCTTCTACCACTAGTGTTAGATTAAACCTACCATTTTAATGTTCTATCAATTATATTCATGTTCTACTACCATTGGTTATGAGGTGATACTTGTAATACCACGTAAAATTCCATGTAAAATATTCTCAATTGAATGTAATTATTTCAAGTCCAGGCCCTAAGACGGAACATGATTCTGAGGCCCAGAGTGGCCGGAACATATTTTTGATCTTTTCTTAAACTAGGTTATGTAATCGTGTGTGTGAGTATTTTTAACAATTAAACTGGTTCCCTGATCAAAAATCTAAGGGCACCATTGAATTCAGAAAGATGGGATTCACCTAAGAAGGACCTAACATCGACTGGAATGGGTTGACCAAAAAAGATAAATTTCATACTTTTAAAGAAAAATAAAATATAATTAAAATAGATTCAATGTTTATATTATTCAAATTGTTTCCACTATGACCCAATGACCAGTGAGCACTACAGTGCAGTGATGAGGTGATGTTGAATCATTATTGAACCTCATTAATGAAATTTTATAGACACATACAATGTGTCTCCCTCCTTTAATAAAATAGGTATCCAGAGTTGAAGAAAAACCCAGGGAAATCCACTAATGAATGGGGAATCTATGTCTCTATTTATATCTCCTACGATGAATACCATTGATGAATGCCCTCGAATCAAGGATCGATGAATGATGTTGGGATAGATTCAAGAGCTAATAAATGATGAAAATGCTAATGGATTAAAGATTGAGGATGGTTTGGAGGATCATCCCTCACCATAAACAGATCCACAATCTAGGTAGTGGATATGTACTTTCGCGGTGATTGCTTATTCATGTTCTTGTTTTCATATGAAGAATGCATATCAACCCAAGAATAGGTTTAGTAGCAGTTTGGTTGTTCATGCAGGTTGAGAAATGCTATAGTGAGTAGTTATCAGATTTGAAGTTTGTGTTAGAATTCTAAAAACCCTATTGATATCTGTTTGTAAATTCTAACGTGGAGTGATCGAGCTGACATAAACAAGGTTCAGATACCTCTACAGTGGGTGTTTTTGTTCTTCATGGCCGAATAGAGGAATCAACAGACCAGTGGCTCTGAGGCCATAATGTTTATGGAAGAGACCCATGAAGCCTGAGGGCATAGATGGATCTAAGATCAGGGAACCAAAGCAGACTTGGTGGCCTGCATAATGTGCCACCAGCACGACCCCAGCGATGCGGCACCACCAACATGGCACCACCGACATGGTGGAACTGAGGACAAGAGGCATCAATCATAGGTAGGAGGTGGCACCACACGGTCACCGCATGTGGGACATAAAGGCTGTCCCTCTCCGGTTATGCTAGGAGAGGTGGCACACCACCGGGTGCACCGCGACAGTGGAGTAGGAGATGTCGGTGCATGCCACAGATGCTTGCTGGATGCAGAACCAGCATTGAGCCACATAGGTGGAGTGGTACACTCCATGTAGGCCATGTATTGACCATGGTGTGGGGTGTGGGGGTGGATGACTTGTCATGCATGCCCCAATCAGACCATTCTAGCTGTTTTGAGAAAAATAGTACTGACCGACCGATAGGACGGGCTTCCTGAGTTTCCCGGATAATTTTTCAAACTGTTATAATTTAGTGTACTGGTTCCATTAGATAAATATGGGTTGTGGGGTTGTCCGAGATGGGAAAAGAGACTGACACTGCAGTGTGGCCAGGGCATGATGAATTCGGGTAACTAGGTAACCAAAGAGACTGGACCAACGACCATCCTCGACTGAATCCATTGAGGGCCAATGGGTAAGGACAATGGGCCAGATGGGTAGGATTGGGTCCTACGGGACACCGTGCCATGTTGGTCTAGTCAGTATGAACCAATCGAACCAGGCATGGATGTGACCGACTTCTATTTAAAAATTTGGACGTATCACATAGACCTGGCGTATGATTGACAGAATGTCTGCAGAGCTGGGACCCACGTGATGGGGTAGTCATTATGAAATTTTTTAAGAAAGCTTTCCGAGAAGTTTACCGATCAAGGATTTGTGAATCAGTTACCCAGGGATGCCCAATCACATAACTATCAGTGATTATGCATGACTCAGCTACCTAGTGAGGCTCTCTCACTTAGTTATTTGTGAGGATCTATGACTCTTCTTCCCAGTGAGGCTCTTTTACTCAGCTATCATCGAGGCTTCATGGCTCAACTACCTAGAGAGGTTTCCTGACACATCTATTAGTGAGGCTTCGTGACTCAGCTACCCAGCGAGGCTTCCTGACTAAGATACCGAGCGAGGGTCTGTGTCTCATGCATTGACCAGGCTTCATGCATCAGAAACCAAGTGAGGCTTCATGATTCATCCACTGAATAGGTCTAGGGGAGCTAGCTAGCCTAAACATCTCATCGGGGTGAGTTCCATTTCAGTGTTTGATGTTCATTGTTTACAGCAGTTGGTTTTTCTATCACACTATAAATTATAGCTATGTCGAGATGACTTTAGTGACTCCAATAAATGTGGGATTTTTTTATTTCCATTATATATTTATGTGATACTCGAGTTGGTTTCAGATTCCCTACTGAGTATTGTTATTTCACCCATGCTCGGGCTTCACCGAGACCTATTGTGTCTTGTGTAGATGACAGAAAACATTGAATGGGATCTTATAGAGCTAGAACCAGGTGGTGCTCAGAGGTGGATATATAGACGTAGTATGATTCAATGACATTTGACAGTGATCTACACCTACCATTCATATAGGATCCCTGATGGATGACCTCTAGAGCTTGTACTTCATTTTATTGTTCTTTTATTTTAGTTTTGTTTTAATTCTATGCCCCCTTTTCCTTCCAGTTTCACCTTTATTTTTTTGTTTTCTTCCATGTCTGACATACCTATTATTAGTATTCCTGTTTCATCTTTACATTTCATAGTAGGGGTAGTGTGTGTGTGTATTGGTTTAAATGCAATGCCTTAACTTTTTAGGATATGACATTTTGGTTCTAGTCACCAGCCCCTGGCCTGTGGAAGGCAGGCTTGGGGTAGTCATGACATGGGCCCCAGGGTATGGTTAATTACATAGTATTTTTAAAGGGATGTTTTTTTCTTCTATAGGAACTGGGAATTTTGTAAAATTTTAGTTGGGGAAATAATGATAAGTGTTTCCATTTTGTATTTTATGCATATGAGTCTATTAATGGTACGATGACCAACATGTCCATAAACTAAGACCTTGAACTATGCTTTCTGACTTAGTGTATGAAAACACTGGGAGCTTATATCTTTAAAATGTATTTCATAATATATTTGAGTAATATTTTTCTTAGTAGGTATAATTAACTAATCATGGTTCATCTTGATTTTTATCAGGATGCCCCCACATAGACAGCTAGCCAGGATCCTGGTACAGGATCATGACGATGGTCCACTGAGTGATGAAACATTAGTTCAAGGACCAGTTCCATAGATAGAACCTCTAGGTGGTGTACCAGAGGAACCAATACACTTCAAATAGCAATTTATACCATCCTTACTAGCATTGAATGCATGCAGACTGAGCTTGATGAAGAGTTCCAGAGATAGTGGCCTCTGAGGATTCAAGGCGAGATAGATCATCAGGGAGTTGAGCACTGGCTGGAGGTAGGGATACGAGTTTTCCGATAGGTTAGAAAACCTTCAGACCAGATGGGAGTTCTAGCCACTAGCCTTCTACAGGGCGCGGTAGAGAGATAGTGGATCTTGAAATTATAGACGCATAAGGAGGAGACCCTCACCTGGGAAAATTTAGATAACCTTTTCAAGGTGGAGTTCTTCGCTGTGACCTTTTACAAAGTACACATATATGATCTTAACTACTTACATAAGGGTATCCTGACCATGTCTGAGTACTCAAAGAGGTCCACCAAACTCCCCTGATACCCTTCTAATATAATAGTGAACCCTTTCTTCAGGGTCCAAACTTTTGATTAGGGAATCCGATGAGAAATCAAAGCATCGATGATCTCTCTCATCATCCCTACATATGATGTGGTGTTAGAGAGTTATCTTATAGTAGGGAAATTCTTGGAAGAACCTTCACCAACTTTGAGAGCAAACACCAGGTGGCAGGTAGCGGAGTCCTCGGTAGTGGGTCCCTGATAGCTATCACAGGGGTATAAGGTGAATAGAACCACTATGGGATGACCCAGTGATATTGGATCAGTAGTGCGAGGCCCCATAGTAAGTGGACACCAGTAGAGGGGCATTTTGTGCTTCACGTGTAGTGGACAGTGGAAAATAGCTCGAGACTGCCCAACCCACCATACAAAAGACCATTATATGGTTGAGGGGCCACCAATGGAGGAGTATAAAGTTAAACATGGGGATCCATAGAGAGAAGGATGTGTGTAGGGAGCAAGCATAGTGACAGGAAGTGGGAGTAGATACGAGGTAACCCCACCACCACCCCAGGTGGTCCACCACGAGCTCTAGGAGCAGGTGGACAGGGGCGGGGCCAGCTTCCAGTGATGGAGGCCTATGACCATGGTTCTATAGATATTTTCAATGTTATTATCTATGTCTACTTTCCTTTATCTATAGTTCTTATATACATAGGTACATGTCACATCATCTAGGCCACCAACCTAATTCAGAGCTCAAATATACCAATCGAGCTGTTGGCTCAACCGTTTCAACTATAGACTCCTATAGAAGGTATTTTGGCCATAACAAACTGGTTACCATAGTGTGAGCTTAATCTTGGAGGTTATAGATTGTTTTGTGACCTCGTGGTAGAGGCATTGAGGTCCTATGATGTAATTTCGTGAATGGACTTCCAATCAACAGTCCTTGTTTAAATTGACTATTTCGAATGCCCAATGTGGTGTATCTGTAGAGAGAGGAACCAGCCTTCATTTAACTACAAGAATGAAATTTGGGATGTACAAAATCAACCCGTACATAGGAGGGTGCAGCTGATTAATCCCTAGTTGAAAAGAATGACCCTAGGTGAAGTGGATGAGGTGAGTCCACTCTTTTATAACGCGGTGGACACGTACAGGGATGTATTTACAGTGGATGTTCCTGGAAAACCTTCCTAAAGATGAGTAGACTTCTGTATTGATATTTACGCCGAGTCAAAACCGATATCTACTCCTTTATAATGGATGGCTCTCTCAGAGCTCCGAGATCTAAGGATACTATTAGAGGACTTACAGAGGAAAGGGTTTGTGAGGCATAATGTTTCACCTTTGGGAACCCCAATTTTATTTTCCAAGAAGGTAGATGAAATATTGAGATTGTGCATGGAATTACGGTGCCTAAATCAGGTGACCATAAAGAACATGTATCCTTTACTGAGTATTGAAGACCTCTTTGATCATATGAATGGAGCAAAGTGGTTCTCAATTATAGACCTCAAATCAGGCTATCACTTGCATTGAGTTCGATATGAGGACATCTTGAAGATAGCTTTCAGATGTTTCTATGACCACTATGAGTACTTAGTGATGCTTTTTGGGGTAAAAAACTCCACAGTAGTGTTCATATAACTCTTTAATATGAGGTTATAGCTATACTTATACTGGTTTGTTATGGTATTCAATGATGACATCTTACTGTATTCAACATCTAAGGAGAAGCATGCGATACACTTGAGGATGGTTCTGGAAACACACTAAGAGAACCAGCTTTATAAAAAGCTCTTAATGTGTAATTAATGGATACAAAAGGTATATTTCCTTGGAAATGTCATCTCATTGGATAGATGTTTTCTAGATCCAATGAATATTGATGCAATGATCTCTTGAGAGCCACCCAAGAGTGTTACTGAGGTGCTGAGTTTCTTTGGGTTGGTTGGGTGCTATCAGAGGTTTGTTCACAACTTATCCCAATAAGTAGTAGCCATGAAATAATTGAATAAGAATGGAAACCCATTTGCTTTGATAGAAAAATGATAGATGAGTTTTTAATAGCTGAGATAGAGCATGTCGAGTGCTCTTATACTGTAGTTTCTAGATGAGTTCATTAACTAAGTCATATACTGTGACACATTAGGAACTAGACCAGGGTGTGTCTTGATGCATGGAAAATTAGGGATTGCTTGTGACTCACCATAGTTGATACTAAATGAACATAAATATGATATTTATGACCTTGAGTTGACAGTGGTTGAATTCTCACTGAAGATGTGGCGACACTACCATATGGGCATGCTTTTCATCATCTACTAAGACCACAAAAGTATGAAATATATCTTCTCTCAGAAAGATTAGAATCTAAGACAACGATGATGGATGGTGTTCCTACAAGGACATGACTTCGAGATAGTCTATACTCATGTGAAGGGGAACCTGGTGGTAGATGCTCTCAGAAGATGATCGAGTTCATAGTTACTGAAGGAGTCCACAAAATAGTTTTTCTAGCTTTAGATAACCTTCTTGATAGGGAGGAGGAAAATTTTCTTCAGTCGATGGTATATTCCCCTACACTCTTACAAAAATTTATGGTGGTGAAGCTCGAAGATATCAGTTGTAAGACTACACGTGCCTAGATATCCACTATGCATGCTCATGATGGATATTCAAAAGGTAGCGAGAAAGTCATCCTTTTTAGAGGACGCACAGTAGTAAGTGACGTTGCAGGAAGAGGTGTTGAGGTAGTTCCATACATCCCCTTGGTTGGTGCATCTAGGTGTGGAATAGATGTATATGACATCTGTTTTCAGTACTAGTGGCCACAAGTGAAGACGATTATTGCAGAGTTTGTCTCAAAATGCATTACTTGTTAGCAGGTGAAGGCTGATAACCACATTCTAGTAGGTTTCGCATATACCCTATAGGAACCCATATGAATGTGGGATTTTTTATAGATGGAATTATTAACAGACATACCATGTATGTCTAGAAGGAACACTACCATCTAGGTGATCATCGACCATCTCACCAAGTCAGACCACGTTCTACAAATTAGAGAGAAGGGATCAATAGAGATCTTGTGAGGCCTTTATGTGCTGGAGATAGTTTGATTCCATGGAGTCCCATCTATTATAGTCTCAGATCGTGATGAATTCTTGTCATCCTGATTGTAGAAGGGATTGAAGGATGATTTTGGGATTCAGTTTTACTTGAGAACTACAATTCACACCCAAAAAGATGGCCAGACCAAGTAGACTATCCAAAACATAGAGGACATGATTTGTGAATGTCTCTTTCATTTTGGTAGTAGTTTGTAGGACCACCTACCACTGGTGGAGTTTACAAAAAACAATATCAACCACTCCACCATCATCATGACACCATTTGAGGAACAATACGAATGACCATGAAAATCACAGTCATGTTGGACATACCTTGGTGTGTCAGCACACATGGGACCAGAGATGGTAGAGGCTACCACTGAGAAGGTGTAGGTCATTCAGGAATATATGAATACTACACAAATATGGAATAATTCATATGGTAATTGGCGATGAATACCCTTAGATATCGATTATGGGGATCATGTTTTATTATGGGTCTCTCCTCGATGTGGTATATAGAGATTTGGACTGGGAGGCATGTTTTCTATGTAATTCATCGGACCGTTCTTGATAATGTGTGGAGTAGGTGAGGTGGCGTAACTCTTAGCTCTAACACTATAGTTGGATAAGGTGAACTACATTTTCAATGTATCCCAACTGAGGAGATACATTCACGAACCTTCTTGCATCATCGACCACATAGAGATGGATATTGATGACTAGGTGACCTTTTCAGAGTGCCCAAAGGGGATAGAGGATAAAAAAGAAAGGATCCTTTATAGATGGTTGATTCATCTAGGGAATGTTTGTACGCATCATGAGAATATCAAGGTGAGAACATGGGAGAGAGAGACTCAGATGCATGCTCAGCTCCCTTTCTTCTTTGTTTATCCATTTTTTGGATTTCAAGGATGAAAATATTTATGGTGGGGAGAATATAATACCACAGAAAATTTCATGAAAAAATTTCACGTTTTAAGGCAATTATTTTGAGACCAGACTCTAAGACGACAGGTGTTTCTGAGGGCTTGAGAGGCTGGAATGTATTTTATAACATTTTTTAATGTAGGTTAATTAATCGTGCCAGGATGGTTTTCTAACATTCGAACTGGTGGCCATAACGAATATCTGAGGGCACTATTGAATTAAAAATGCCATAATTTTCCTATAATGATCCTAACCTTGACCGGAGAAGGCCATCCAGAAAAGGTAAATTTCAGACTTTTAGAAAAAAATAAAATAAACATTAAATAAATTTAATTTTTATTTCATTCAAAATATTTCCATTGAGACACAACGACCAGTCCGCGCTATGTTGCAGCGATGAGGGAGCACTAAATCATTAATGAACCATGTTAATGAAACTACATGTTGATTAAAAATGTGTCTCCCAAACTAAATTAAAAAGGGATCCAGAGTTGAAAACCCACCCTATGAAATATTTTGATGAATGAGAAATCTCTCTATATCTATATCTCTCTAATGATGACGAATTCCATCAGCGAACGCCATAAAATCAAGGATTGAAGGACACTGATGGGATGCATTTGAGATATGAAAAATGATGACGAACACTATCTGATTGTAGATAAAGGATCAGAGCTTCATCCCTTGCAATGATAGATCCTAAATCCAGGTAGTGGTTATGTTATTTCTCTTTGATTTCTACTTTCTGTTCATCTCTTCAAAAAATGAATGTGGATCAACCAAAAAATAGGTTGACCTGTGTTTTGGTTGTTCATACAGGTTGGGAAATGATATTGAAGATATATATGGAATTTTAAATGCATGTTAGAATTATAAAAGCCCTAATAAAATATATTTTTAAATTATAATAAGGTGGGATAGGTCCGACTTGAGCAAGGCCTAAATCTCTCCACTGAACAGAGGAGTCGATAAACCAGTGATCCTGAGGTAGTGGAAGTGATGGTGACGGCCCTATAGGCTCAAGGGAGTAGTGAGATATGATATCTTACCAACAAAACAATCCCAGTGGCCCACGAAAGGTGTAGCCGGTGTGCTATTGCATGCGTTGTGATGGAGCAGTAGGAGACTCCAGCACTTGGGCTGGTGTCTGGAGAAAGGGGCGCACATGGCGTGTGACATGGTGGAAGAGAGTCACAAACCATTAGTCATTGCGGCTTATTGGATGCAGTGCCAGTGTGGCTCCATGTAGTTGGAGCTGCCCACGTGTTGACCATTGTGTGGTGGTCGCATGAACGGCCGTATGATCCCCAACTAGACTAGCCGAGCTGGTCTGGGTCGGACATGGCCCTTGGAAAATGTTTCTCGAGCGGCCTGTTTAATTTTTCAATCTGGTCCAATTTAGTAGGCAAGGATGACGAGATAAATTCATGTATTATGGAATCCTATGATGGGAAAAGAGATCGACCTTGATCTGTGGGTTGGGCCAAATGAATTCAGGTCACTCGATGATGGGGATAACATGACCCACAACCAACCCTGACTGGATAAGGTGTGGTCGAATGGGCAAGGCCAATGGTCCAGATGGCTAGGATTGGGTCATGCAGGACCCCATTCCTGGTTGGTTAGGTAAGTCTGATCCATTTAGACTAGGTGTGAACGCAACCAACCCATGTTTACAAAATGGGACGTATCTCTCAGATCGTGAAGACGATTGATGTGTCTTCTGCAATGCTGGGACACATGTGATGGGGATTTTCTTATGAAATACTATATGTATGATTTTAGGGAAGTTAACCTAGTGAGTATTTGTGACTTAGTTACCCAGAAAAACTCCATGACTCTGTTATCAGCGAGTCTGTGTGAGTCAGCTAATCAGCGAGGCTCTGTGACACAACTATCTGCGAGGTTCTATGACTAAGTTACCCAGCAAGGCCCCGTAACTCAGATATCAGTGATGTTTATTTAATCAAATTACCAGTGAGGCTTCGTGACTCAACTATCAGGGAGGCATCATGACTCTACTACCAAACGAGGCATTGTGACTCATCTACCGAGCGAGGCTTCGTGACCTATCATACAGTGAGTCTTTGTGACTCAGCTACCTAGAAAGGATGTGTGAATTAGGTATTGAACAGCTCTAGGTGGCCTAGCTAGCCAAATGGACTCATCAGGGATGATTTCCTTGGTTGTGATTTCTCCTCAGTATTTTCAACCATTGATTTTTCTGTCACACATAATGTTATACCTGTGTTGAGATGGATATAGTGACTCTAATCTTTGTGGATTAATTTTTGATTTTCATTGTGGATTTATGTGAGTCCTGAGTTGGTTTCAGGGTCCCTATAGAGTATTTTTATTCTCACCCCTACACGGGCTTCACTCGCCGCTATTGTGTCTTGTGCAGACGACAAACAACTTTGATTGTGATGATGGAGAGACTATGCCATGTGGTCGTCAGAGGTTCATCTACAAACACAGTATGCATTAGTGAAATATGAAAGAAAGATACAAAAAAATTTAGTTAGTATCCTTTGATGATGACTTCTGGAGGTTGTACTTCTTTTTACTGTACATTACGTTTTAGTTAGGTTTGTATTCTGGCCCCCATTTTCCTTAATGCTTCACCTTTACATATCTGGTTTCTTTCTTGTGTGACATAATTGTTGTTGGTATCCTAGTTTCAACTTTACATTCCTCAGTATGGTGTGTTTGTGTAACTTTTTAAAGAAAATTCCTTCCCTTTTTAGGATATTCATTTTAGTGTTAGTCGCATGCACCAGGCCCATAGATGGCTAGCTTGGTGTAGTCACAGATTGAGCCCCGGGGGACAGGTTGTGACAATATTATTAAAATAATGTACTACAACTAGTTATGTTGTTCTAACATTAGGGAAAGTGTGTTTTATATCATTAGTTATGAGAGAGATACCATTGAAGGATAAGCAAAACAACATTATGAAGAAGAGGTGCTACTACCGCTAAAAGAAGAATACGAGAGATCTATGGTGAAAATAATCATACTGATTGTATGTGTAAGAAGTTTTCTTATGAGATGGGTAAGGGTATGAATTGTATTACATTTATTTATTATTGGTGGATCTCAGTTTTTAATTCATGCATAAAAGTAATATTCATGCTTTTACTAGTTCTGTATAGGAATAATATATTTTCTCTAGGTTCTATAAATGTATGATGTAGTTCAATAAATGGAAGATTCATTTAAAAGCTCGTGTAAATTTAAAATAATAATTGATTATGGTTAATAAAATATTTTGAGGCATTCATAATGGTAAAATAGATGATGTGTATGGGTATATTTAATTATATTCTTGTTTAATAAATGTAATGATCAGTTATGTAAGGGTTAAAAAAAACAATACAGAATATCCGTAGAGGTACAAAACATTAACTTAAGTGTAGATAGTAAAATATAATACTCACATTAGGGTTAAAGGAAGATCATGTATGGGTAATAAGAGTAGCATTAGAGATATGGATAATGATGTAAATTTTAGATAAAACATAATCTATTTATATAAGTGTAATATAAGACTTATGTAGATGTAATATAATGCTAAATAAATATATGTAAATGTAAAAGATTACATTCAAACATATTTAAGAATAAAATAAGATTCTTAACAATAAATCCGATAACATGATAATAATATATAAATTTGGATAAAAATATTTATGAGAAATAATACAAATAAGTATACCAAATATGTGAGTAGAGATGTAATTAATAAAACAAAAACTATACATCTTTTACAAACACAAATGAACCTATATTAAAAATAATTATGTAATGACTCATTAGGATTATTGAATGTCCTGAAAACATTTTGGGTGTTTTTTAAATTTATATCTAGTAAATTGGGATTATAAAACATCGTGTACAGTTAGTTCTAATCATGCACCATAACCATGTGGCATGATTATGAAGGGTAATGTTGTTTTAAACATGATATGATTCCCTAAAAACCATAAAAAATGGGGCACTAAAATTATAGTTCCATTAACATGACATCTATATAATTAACTAAACTATGAAAGAATCCCATGAAACTATAAAATAAGGGTTTTCCAAGGATATTAGGGCTCACACAACTGGCGCATATTTTGAAAAACCTTGTTTACAAAAAATGAACCTAATTAAAATTGAAAAATTTACAACATTTTCCTATTAAAATTTTTAGGAAATCATCCATGTGTATCCCCTATTTCACTACCAACATCCAAAAGTTCATCCTAATATCCTCCTCCTCTTCCAAGGTATAATATACCCCAATTATTTTCCATTTAGAGTGGATTTTTTTATATTAGTGTACCCAGGTATATATACTAGTATATTTCCCTCTATTTTTTGGATGTTTAACCACTTAGTTTTCCCTCTCATTTATATATAATATTCTCTATTTCTAGAGATATTGTACCTTTTTTTTCCAGTTTTTTTAGTTCAAATAAAATGTATTATTAGGTGAGTGGATATCCAAGAAGATAAGGTTGGTGGTCTAATATATATTTCCCGTAATCATGACATTTTATTTCAATGTGTATGTAAGTTTTGTGATAGAGCCTTTCTATATATATTCTATTATATGATTAAAAAAATGTTTCGGGATTTATATTGTTGTCTTAGACCATCTATGTTTTTTTATGTTCTTGGTTATTATGAGAATGAACCTATGGACACCCATGGGTTATTACGAATCTAAAAAATGGTAAAGTGGGGTTTAACAAGTGAAATATGTGGTTTATAATATTAAATTGATTCTGATTTTAGCGTGATTTGATGGCACGGGAAAATAGGATACTTGTAAAAACAAGGTAATTAAATGTTCTATTTCCTATAAAATGGATGGTGTGTTTAATATTTAATGTATAATGTTTTAGTGGATAAATTGTCTTGGAGAGGATTTGTTGGTTTTTCTATACGAAAAAATGATAAAATGGGATAATTGAGAAATTATGATTAGAGGTGTTGACTTTGAAGACCTGGGGGAATATTGAATATTTTAATGGAGAATATATTTCTAATTAATTTTTTCAAATGGTGGAATATGTTGAATCATAGAATTTTGTAAATGATGGAATGTATTTGGATGCATTAATGATGCTCTACACCCATGGTTGGGGTGCTGGATTGATCATATTGGTTTCAAATGTTTTATAGATGGTGTACATGTTAGACCAATGCTTTTTATCCCTATTTTATTGTCCAAAATAACACTCTAGGAACCAATGATGTCTACACATATCATAGGTTTCAAACTAATAATCTAAGAACAAATGATTTTTATAAATGGCATGGGAGCCAAACTGAATATCATAGAACTATTATATAAATAATATAAACTCCTCTCTTTTACATCATGTTTATATCAAACAATGATATATGGCTCAATCATTCATATATAGTTGAGTTAGGTTTGGTTTTCCTGGGATTCACTTTAGAACATGATGGATAAACTATCAATAAACAATTATTTATTCATAAAATATATTTTTATTTATTTCCTTTTCAATTATGATATTGTACATTTTTATAAACTACTACATAGAATTGATATTAATTTAGACACCATTGGTGGTGGAATATTTAATTAAACTCAAACTCTTCACGAGTCACCGTTGGTACCCACACAGAGTTCATCATTTCAAGTTAGGGCATGAGTAAAGTAATAGTGATAAATGGATGATTCTAGACTTTTTATGATGAAGAACATATATGGGGATATATCTAGGTGTCAATATATATATTGGTATTTCCATTTTCTATATTTATTTTGGGGTAAGTTTTTTCATGAGACAATCATGTCAAGGGATGTTATTTTTTTTGTGTTGTTGGTATTTACCATGTTTTGAGAGTTTGGTATATGATGTGGGTTTAAATTATGGTAATTAATTAAAATTAATATTTTCTATTTTTATTCAGATAAAGATAGTATCGTCTCCCTATTTGTCTCACTAGACACACTCCACTAGTCAGTATATACATGAATATGGAGAGGAACGCTTAAGATCATTTGGTGAACTTGTTTAGCTAATATTTGGATTGGTCAAAGCTAGGAGGTTGCAAAGTGGAATTTAATCAAAATTATTTCCAATTAATTTAGTATTTCAAAAAATAAGTAAGGAGTGTATGATATGTTAGGTCTTGGTAATGAGTTTGTTTATTTGTTAGCTAACACATATGTGCGGGGAAATCAAGGTTACCATGGGTGGGGTTGTAGTGAATGATCTCCTATTTTAATATTTCAAATGATACTTTTGATTTGGGGATAAAGTTTTTCAATGATGTTATTATTTAATGATATTTTACTCATGTTTGGGTATTCCATGATATTTTTTATAAATGTTTCATTTTTGAAACAAAAGGGTTATGTGAAATGAATCATATTAATAACATAAGGAAAATCATGTTATAATAATTTTTTGCTTTTAAATAGAATGATAGAGTTGTGTAAAGTAAAATTATTTTACACAAATTTTATAGTTTTAAATAAATGTTTCCAAATAATGTGGTTTTAATATTTTAAATTTAAAATGTAAAATTTTATTTTAAAATCATATAAACTAAATTATTTTTCCTTAAAATATTATTTATACCTTTAGTTGCAAAGTTGTCTGGGATTTGGATTGTTGAGTATAGTAATAGTGTTTCTATCTAATCCATTATAATAATTTAAGGGAAATGGGTTTTTATAGATGTTTCTGACCTATACCATGCGTAAATAGGTAAATTATATACTAATCACCTAAAAAATATGTTCAGTATTGTTGTCGAATCCCTCTATGACAATGTTTTCTAATAGGGAAATGGGAGGAAACTATTGATAATATACATATATAATGGAAACAGAGCCCTCGTTGAATCTAGTGGATATTAAATATGAGATGTTCCCTTAGAATTTAACCTAATTTATGATGTTTAAGTAGAGGGACCCAATGTAGGAAACACTGACCATGTTTGATCTCACTAGGGAGTTCCTGTTGTAGTATCACTAAATGTTCACTGGAGAGGATAGTCCTGAGGATGTATAGTTTTAGATCGAATGTATAATGATTATTCTTGACCACATGTGGCCTCCTTTAATGAGGATGTTTGTGTTATCAGATCAAATTGTGATGACAAATAAAGAACTAGTTGTATATTCAAGTCAATGATGAGCATATTTTTAGAATGGATTGAAAGGTATTCCAGGATAAAATATTAAAACATTTCTACCGAGATATCCATAGAATGGAATGAGTGACTAAGATTATATGTTTGACCTATTGAAACATTCTATTGATGTATTATTTTGAATGTCTAACAAAATTGTTTTATGTTATGCTCATTTTTGATTGAGATGAGGAAGAAAGGTATAAACACTTTCATGATGGAATTAAGTGTGCGATGAAGTCATATATTATTATTTTCTACATGAAGAAATTTAATAAGGAGGTGAATCATGCTCTCATCATTAAGGGGAACACACAAGAGGCCTCTAGTGGGGTATTAGTAGTTTAACCTACATGATTTGGTTATATATCCATAGGTAGTAGGAAGTGTCATTATGAGTTATTTCGCTAAGGTAGTAGAGGGATGAGTTGATTGGGGATTGGGTTGATGCCTCATAGCAGTGATCTAGTTTTTTAATACTAGTGAGAAGGTATGAAAATATGTGTATTTTGTTTCCTTAACCACTAGTATATTTTTTGTCTTTTAGAAGGTTGGGGTATATAAAGAGGATCTACAAGAACCCTTAATATATGGTTAGTGATGGAGGACCTAAGAAAATGTAGAACACCAAAATTGGATCCATTACTATACATCAGTATTATAATTAATGTTCTACTAGGTATATCGATTATAGTGGAAAATGTAGTACTATAGTAAAAAAGAAATTTTATTATTAAAGTATTGTTGTGGATAGGACTTAGGAATGATCTTAGGGTAAATGGATAGGCCAACTGTATGATTTTTAACATACTTCCTATAGTAATGAGGTTCTATAAGCAACCATACGAGGTACAATTATATAATATTTTACACATTATAGTTTTTATTATATTTAAAAACATTTTATTATTTATATATTCCCAGTTATTTAATATTTTATGGAATTTCGGGAAATTTTTATATGGGTTATGTTAATAGAAACACTATTATTTGTTGAAATAAAGGGTATCTATAATTGTAAGAAGTGCTCCTTCTATATTTTTGGTTACTATTTCCATTGGGATATTTTCATGCATGATATTTTTAGGTTTTAATTGTTTATATGAATGGAATAGTTAGTTTCATACAAATATCAAATTTATTGTTATCAAAGGAGGGTTAATTTCCTATCTCGTGAGATTAATAAATATTTTTCTCATGAATAATGGAATATCTATATAGGTTTTGTAGTGATTTTTCATCAGTAGGGGGGTGAGTTCATAACATAGGTTGGGATTCTTGTTATAGATGATGCAGGACCAGAGTAAGATGGTTTCTCTCCATTAGTGGATAACTTTTATGGATTTTTCTGAGGGGGTTTTAGGGTTTCCACCTGAGATAGTGAATAAATTTTAAATTTACATGGTTCTTGGGGACGATTTAGTTTTGATTAATTCTTATAAAATCAAAAATCTAGAGAGTCAATGGTGTTTGACTTAGTTGGAGGAGTTGGAGGATAAAGGGTTAATTTGACTAAGTACTCCTCTATGAGGTTCTCCATATCTATTTTATAATAAAGAAGATGAAATGTTACACTTATATATTTATTACAAATGTTGAACTAGATAATGATTAGGATATTATATCATCTTTCTATTATTGATGGTCTCTTGAAATAACTGAGGGGTTCATGTATATTAATGATCATTGTAGCATCCATGTAGTTTGATACTATATGGTATTCCAAAAAATAAATTTAGATGAATGTATATCATGTATGATTTCTTTTTAATTCCATTTGTTCTGAATAATGATCCTTCTATGTTCATGGAATAGATGATACAAATCTTCCACCAATTGTGAACAAATTAATGGCTATCTCTGTTGATTCCATCTTGGAGTACTCCTAGTCCCGATGCAATCATTCCAAATAGCATTACATAATTCTAATTATGAATATGAATAAGCGGCTATAGATCCGGGTATCTGAATTCCACCTCTGGACAGATAAGGTGAAATTATTTTGAAATGTTACCTTAGAGGATGTAGTGTCAGTAGACCATGGAAATCTATAACTGTGGTATATGGGGAGAAACCTAAAAATATCTTCACAATTAAGAACATTATTTTTTTTGTTGGATATTACTAGAATTTCAACTAAGAAATCTAACATTTAACAACACATATGTTTTGGTTGACTAACAAATGGGTGATGTTTGAGTCTTATGACGTATGTGAGAGTTCATTGCAAGAGATAATGAGGCATTTTTACTCACCATAAATTCTAATCAGACCTAAATGGTGTAAATAATATAATATATATAGTGATATATATGGGATCATACTTGGTGAGTTATTGAAGAAAAGAGAGTGTATCATGGAATATCTGTCACATTTACCAAGGGTACATGAAGGGAACTATCCTGTTTAAGATGTCGAGTTGGCCATAGTGGTCCACATCTTAAAATTTTATAGGTATTATCTCATTGTGAAAATTTTTCTATTTATTATAACAATAATACCTTAAATATTTCATTCCTAAATGTGTTCTAAATCTCTAGATGAAAAGGATAATATAATACATTAAATAATTAGATTTTAATCAAATGTATATTTTTTCAAAAGGGCACATTTTCATAGATTCATTGAGTCATAAGAATGAAACATGGTTGTTCATGAATCTAGTATTGAAGGTAATATGATATACTTATTCACTAATATGATTATATGTGTATTTTAATAGTGTTAACTAATATAGTTAAAATCATTATACATTGTACCCTTTCATCTTGGTTGAGTCAAGTGGGGGAAATTTTTTAATCCAGAGTGCCAATTATTGAGGGATATATTTCATGGTGGGGAGATATCTTTTGAATACATAATCTATGGTGACAAGGTTATGAATATTAATTGAAATATTTATGTGCATATAGATTTATTTCTTCAGTTGATGCATGAAATTCATGCAAACAATGGGTGATCAACATAGTTTTAACCAAAATGTACCATGGGATTTATAGATAGTATTGGTGGTCCAGAATAAAGAAAGAGCTCAATGGTTTTGTGTTGTGATACTACACATATGAGAAGGTGAAGGAAATTCATCAGTATATAATAGGTCTATTATATCCCTTACCCATTATATAATATAAGTGTGATGGCATTACTATATATTTTCTTCCATGTTTACCCTTGAATCCATTAAACACTTACGTGATACGGGTGATTTTAGAATGATTCAAAAAGTAATCTCATTTCATACCAATTCAAGAGACCATCACCTTGGATGATTTGTATAATCCATATATTTTCATTAAATGCATGACTTATATGTTTTTTAGATTAATATCCCCATTATACATTACATTTATATTAAGGATTATATATGGAACTCAATGCTTAGGTGTTTATATGAACAATATACCAACCAAGTATAAATATGATATTAGAGAATACTATCCATGTGTTATTTGACATGCTGAGAGAATGATCCAATGAATTTAGTGGTACTTGCAAGAAGAATCTATCACTCATTGAGTATTCCTATAAAAATAGTTATTAGGTGACTATTATAATAGTACCATATGAGAATCTATATGGTTTTCCAATTAGATCAAATTGAAATTAGTTATTATTAGGATAATTCTTAATGTTGGTGACAAGTTGTGTATATGAAATATCATAGTAGGTCAATTTAATCCCAAAAAATATGGCTACAACCTAGAGTATAAAAAATTGAGATGTTGATTTGTGCTATCACCTCTAAATTTTTAATGGGTGACCATGTATTCAATTAGGTTTCTCTGAGAGTACGTCACTATCTTATTTATAATCATGGTAAGTTGGAACCAAGTTATATTGGTCCATTTGAAATTATTGAGTGTATTAGTCCAAAAAACATATCGATTAGAACATAAAAAAGACTTTAGATATATGAATAGAATGATTTATGTGTCCATAATTTGACAGTATCACCATTATCCTTATCATGTGATAGATGTTGTTTATGTGTATATTGGGGAAACTCATAATTTATGGATAATTTGTTTAATTTTGTGGATCAAATTGAGAAATATTCATACGGTAAGACCGTGCCTTTTTTGAGTTTTGTGGAAGCATGGCTTCATTTAGGAGGAAACATGGGCAAGGAAAGGTGATATTTAGGCCTAGTGTAATGATATTTTTACCATGGAGTCTTATTAATTATAGGGATAATATCTTCAGAATGAGATACTATATGGTGGGGACGTTGTAGGATCTTGAACATTTTAGAGGTACGTTTTTATTTAAATTTAGGATAAAATTTATTTATGAAAATTATTAAATAGTTTTTTTATTAGTATGGAAGGTCTCAAGAACATTCAAGAAGTTCAAGACCTCAAAATTTTCAAATGGATTCTTAAAATACATGGTTCAAACACAGAACATGATTATTAATAGATGGATGACATAATAATATGAGTCAATTTAGGGGGATCACGTTTTTGAAAACCAAGTGTTAATTACTAGTAATCATGAAAAATGGGGAACCTAAATCATAGATCCATCCACAAGGCATTTATAGGGTTAACTGAACTTTGTATTTGTCCTATAAAAACATGTAAAAATTATTTCCCTTGTATAGGGGTTCTTTCTTGGTTGGTGAAATGTTTGAAAAAACCTTGCATCAAAACCATTTTCCTCATTAACATTGTAAAATTTCTCACTTATTCCTCCTCAAAATTTTATGAACTAGCCTAATTTTATCCCCCATTTTACATCCATTTTCCTTTGGTGTGTAATATGATTCTCATTATCTTATAAGTGATAATATCCTTTTATTCTTGTCTATTTGGAGTTCCGCTTCTTGGTATTTGAAGCCTCAATTAATTCTATGAGTTTTTTCTTCATCCTCTAGGATGATTCACTAATTGGTATTCCCTAATCATTTATTCCTCCTATAACATATTTCTATGAATATTGGATACTTTGTTTTCTAAACCATTTTATCTCTAATCAATGGTTGACATTGGAAGAGTAGATATTGGGAACATAAGTTATGTTGTATAAGATATAATTCCAATTGACATGATATTTTATTTCAAGTGTATATATTAAATGAAATAGTTCCGATGTTTTTGTGTTTAATTTATTGATTGATAAAATATTTTGATATTTAAATAAGTGACTTAGATATTCAATATATAATATTGGGTTTATTGGTGATTTTGAGACCAAACCTACTACTGTCCATGGGGTGTGATGAATCTTGAAATCTCTAATATTGGTTTTAAAATAGGTTTTTTAAAATCATAGGATAGTTAGGATGTTTGGAATATTTGATTTTACTGAAATATTTAATACTTGGAATGGATTTGGAATTAAATATTTTATTTCATATTAGGAGGTTTAAATGGGTAATGGTCAAACTGGAATGTTTAAATGGTTACACGGTTTTAATGGCCATTTAAAATTTATGATAGATGAATTAATGAAGAAATAATATCATTGGGAAATATATTTTAATTGTATTGTGTATGATATACCTTGGTGAATAATGATTATTTAAGTAATTAATCTTTTACAGTTTAATGTGTTTAATTGATAAAATATATTTATATTTGAAACCTAGTAAATAAGGGAATGGATTCATATGTGGGACTAATGATCTACATCCATGGTCAAGGTGATGGACTAATTTTATAGACACCCATTGTATTCTGGATTGATTGTGATGTTTGAAAAATGATCTTCATCAATGGTTTAGGTTCTAGAATAATGATATAGGCACTGATTTTGTTTATAAATGGTTTAGGTTCTATAATAACACTCTATAAACCAATGAATTTGATTCATGGATTGGGTGATAGAATGAAACTATAGTAACTATTAGATAAATAATATAAACCCCTCTATTTTACATAATTTATATATCACACAATTATTTATGGAATTGATGACATGATTTTTCCAAAAAAAATGTTTGGTTGACCTATAGGACACATTAGAACCGAGGGGGGGGGGATGTTAATAAAATAATTATTTTAAATCATTTTTTATTTATATCTTTGTAAATTATCCCATTATACATGTAAATACCTTATTCCATAGAATTATTATTTATTTTGACACCATCGGTGGTCGAATACTATGTTGTGTTCATACCATTGTCGATCCACTATTGGTACACAAGAAGTAAAGTTAGTTAAATATTGTTACATGGGTAAAGGCCCAAGAATGAATGGAAGATTTTGGATTTTATGGGATGGATCTTGGACAAGGATACCATTCTTAGTGTGGTGACCCATTATTCATATTTTCTATTAGTGTATTTTTTTTGTTTATATTTGGTTTGTGAGAGTACCGGGATGTGAAATGTTTATTTTATCGAATCGTTATATCATACCTATTTTTTGGAGTTTTTTATGTGAAGTATGGTTATCTTCGGGTAATTATTTAATATTATTTTCGATGTGATTTTATTCTGATAAAGAGGGTATAGTCTCTTTAAATTTTTCATTGGATCCTCACCAATAGTCTATAAACTCAGGGGTATGGGGAGACTCACATAATTTTATTTAGAATAATGGTTCTGAAACTATTTGGAATAAGACGAGTCAAGATGTTACAAATTATAATATGGGAGGGAGTTACATCTTTAAATGAATAATATTTTCTCATAGCTCATTAAGGGGACTCATACATCCAGAAATCTCCCAGGGTGAATCAGCACATATTTGAGACAAAAAAATTATTGTATGATCCATGAGTGTATTCGTCGGTGTCCCTATATTGGGGCCTTCATTATCATAATTTCACTTTATTGTGAATTTACTTAGATCCATATCATTTCGGGGGGCACGATTTTCCATTTATCAAGGGAATATATGATGGAAGGTGTTTTTGTTAATTCACATTCTTTGATCATGTGGATCTAGTGAATTAAGAGTATGTCATGACAATTGAGTGCCCATGTTGGATAAAATGATTAATGGCTGATCTACCATTGGATCTGGGATCTTTATAGAACACCCGTTTGAGTGAAAAAGAATAATATTTTACCATTTAGAGGGATCAAAGGAGAATTCACCCTTTTAAGGTTGATCCAACGTGAATTAATCTATTTAGGGAGAGAATGAGGATTTTCCTCCGTAAGGGAGAACCAAGGTGATTCAACCATGTAAGCATGAGATGAAATATTTCCCATAATTATTTTGAACTCATATGTATCACCCAAGCGACACAAGGGAGAAGTGGATTATTATCTACTATAATTTGGTGTAGATTATCCGTAAACATAGTTGGACTCCATGGATGATTTTGGATTAACATGGTCTAGTGCATCAATTGGTATGTTTCATTAAAAATATTTTTATATAAGATCATAATAAGTAGTTTTCAATTATTTATTTGGTTAATTATCCTTCCTGAATCCCAATTATATTTGTTTAAAACATTCCTCGTTTTTATGTTTTAATAAGATACCTCCATTTAATTAGATACCAGGTATAAAGACTAAGATGACAAAGCATTAGTATGTCACTTCTTCTTCCAAAATTCCTAATTTGTGGATCCTAATGGTTAACTTATATGTGAATATTATATGTTTGATAAATGTAGATTAGAATGCATGTCATGCATACTTATTTGGAGCACAAGTAGAGTTGAGTATAGTGGATGGGTGTGAAATATGTGTGTACACATGGAGTTAGTAACATTGGTTAGGCATGTAATATACATGATCCCCATTCCAATTAAGGTGTAAGACATAACACTTTGGAAATACGCAATGGGTGAATGGACAAGGTCTAGATGAGTGGTAGATGGAATTTGTTCTACAATAAAATTCCAACGTCAAATTTCCATAAATTTTAATACTATGTCTATATTAGATCCAAGAGTAATACAATTTATTTTTTGGAAATTAACTAAAGCCTCAACTACATGGTTTAAACTATATTTGGTGATTTCCATGGACTAAAAGTACCTTGAAACTCTAAGAAAATTCTTTTAAGGCTTTGATACTTTTTCGTCCACTATTTTTGAAATCCAAGGCTCCATCCTAATTGAGGTTCCCAATACCTTACCATTATACTTGTAAATGATTTTGTGGAATATCTATCCCTTAGTGTGTGAGTAATCATGAAACACATAGAGTTATAATTTTATTCATATCAAGGAATGTATAAAATTTTAAACCCAAACATCATGGCTGTTTTTATAATTTGGCCCATATTTTGGTTTATATAGAAATTTATATAGAAAAAATTTTAAATGATAATAAGGGTTTCATTCATTTATGATTTAAAGTATCTTGGTTAATTTTCTCAAACTGGGAATCATATTTCATTATTATCATTCATTTATAAAATTTATACTTTTGTATATTTTCTATTTCAATCCAATGTCGATAGATTTTATTTCAAGATTAAATATGAATGTTTACATGGTAGTATCATACTAGCCATGTTTAGTTCTTATACTATATACACACTATATGTGTTTATATATTCATACATTAATTTTATCTAGGATGGAATAGTTATTTTGGTCCACAAATTGAAAAATATTTTTATTGAAATTTTATTGTGGATGATAGTTTTGTTTGTTTTCGTTAAAATTAGTGGATGGATATTTGTTTTGGTTTATAAGTTACATTAGAGTTATGAGTTTTTAATCATCTTTTATAGTGCCACATATTTTAATTTCATTCATGTTGTGAATTTTTAAATTGGGTTATTTTATAGTGTTTTAATATTGGTGTTTTTGGGTTATGCATCCTGTGGATTTTATTTCTTATTATTTTGATAGTTATCTTATTTTATATTTTAGAACTATTTCATCATTATTCATTGTATTCCATCACATATAAATTTGATTTCAGACTTCTGGGTGGAAAATATTTCAATATATTATATATTATCAAGAAAAATAATTCCCATGTTGAGAAAGGTTGATTTCTTGGTATTATATGCCAACCCATGGAAATAGGGAATTCCAATCAGGCCTTGCGATCAGCTGGGTTGAGTTGATCAAGGACATTTCATCATGAATCTGTGTTAAAGTCTATATTTTTTAAATGTGTTGGCTTTTAAGACACGAGATTTCATATTTGGAGTTCTATAGATAGGTTCAAGGGAGTGTCTCAAAAACTATTTTTCATGTCAATCCATATGCCTTTATCAATAGTAGAGGAATGTGATGAGTGAATTATCATTGAAATATCAATTTTTTTTAAAATATATTGATTAAATATGTATTGTTGTGGTTTATTCTATTTTTATTTTTTTATTTTTGTGAAAAATTGATTTATTTTAATTTTTTTGGGTCAATTATGAAGAGGATACAGGATGCCGAAGATTATGGAGGATGGTAAATGAAACCATGTGGTGATTTTGTGTATTGGTTATTAATATCTCAGTAACATTTTTCTGGGTTATCATGGTTTATAAAACCATGTGTCCAAACTATAAACTATAATTATTTTACATCTTTTTCCCAATTATACATTTCAAGATATTAAAATTATATCATCAATAATTTGGGAATTGATTGTTGAAAATTGGAAATAATTTTTGAACGTCTTGATACATGAGGGATTTATACTTAATAATGAAATTATTTGTGACTCCCCAATGATATGATCATGGGAGGGTCAGTTTCATATTTGAAATGATTTATAAATTATACTAAGTAATCGAAAAATTATTTATGAATAGTTTATATTTTTCAGTGATTTCCAAAGGTGATATTATGTGGATTTGAACGTAGTTTTAATTAGTTAACAACGTATTGTGAAAATGATATATATATTTTCTTATATATGGTTCCTTCCCTTTCTATATATATCCCTAATGGGTGCCTCAATAGAAAATATATCCAATGCATGATTTTGAAAGTGGGGATGTTTGAATTACCATAATAGGAGAATTCCTCATGAGAGGTTGGAAAATGAAATATGGATTTTTAATGTGATGATTGTAACTGAATTTTTTTTGGAATATGATTATATTTTCAAATGTTGGGTTTGCCCTTAATTTTAAGGGATTCTAAAATAATTTATTTGGTTTAAAATCATATGGTTTGTTTTATAAATCTAACATTTGAGGCTATTTAAATTATATAATAAAATGTTTTTTATTTCAAATGAATATTTTTTGTAAAGCATGGTTTGATTTTGTTTTTTTATTTCCCTTATTGGTCTTGAAGTGTGACCTTTTTTTATTTTTGTGATATTTTAGTGTAATTTTCCCACTTGATATTGATTTCATATTAATTTTCATGGGAGAATGTGTCACTTTTTTTCTATTCATATTATTATAAACTATAGACTCACAAGAATTTTAGGAAGAAGCCTTCTTAGTATGTGTTTGATCAACTATCATGTGATGACACTCTAGTTGATCTTATTATATTTTGTTTTTTTATCTTGGGTTATGAGGTTGTGAGTAGAAATTTAAGAAATTTTATACCTCTAAATAGATATTAATATCAACAATTTCAAGGCCAAACTCCCTTATTATTATAGTGGGTTATGTTTTTTTAGTAGTGGATAAGTGTACAAATAAAATTTCTAAAATCTTTTTTATATTTGAAATTCTTATTGTGTTTATGTTAGATTCAAAATTTCCATGACTGAGGGTATTTTTTTTAATTGTTGGAAACCTTTCATTCATGGAAAACCATAGAAGGATTTGTCATGGTATTCAAGGAATATAATCTTCCGAAATATAACCATAAATTACTAAAAGTGATGATGGATATAGAGTTCTATTAAAGACGGCAAAATGATTAGTCTAGGATAAAATATACTTTCTATTTCTTGGATTTAGTTTAATTTCTACATAAAATATTCTCTTAAAGTGTTTTATGTAATAAATGATTTATAATGGGACTACAAATGAGTTTATAATTTAATATTACATTATAGGATCCACAAATTTATGGGGATATACTATACTAATCGTTAGAAATAGACACTATTACTTTTAGTTTCTCATGAGATGGTACAATTTCATCCTATCAATATAGTGGTTAGAAAAGTTTTTGTGGTTTTAAGAGAATGTAAGTTAGAACTGATTAGGATAGTGGAGAGTGTATTAAAATAAAATGAAGAATTTATTCTTCACTAAACACCAAGATCTAACCCATGGTTTGTTAATAGTTTGGAATGTCAGGCCACTAGAATACTACATTCCAATAAGCTTCAAGAGGAGGCAGATCCAGTACCAGACTCACCCGTTGAGCCCATGGAATTAGGCTTGGCAGAGGAATATTTGAGATCCTCATCAAGGAAGGGTAAGAATACAAATATTGATGCAGAAGGTTTTATTAAGCATAACTGGAAGACTCGAGGGAGGAAGGACTACTCTAACTTACATAGTTGTAACGCCCCGACCCCAGCTACCCAGAGTCGGTGCATTACTTCGTAACATTTGCATGATCACAAAAGATCAAGTCTCGAAAGACCGATTAGTTTAGTAGCCTTGGAAACACTAGATACAATCATAAATGTTACATTACAACATAAGGTGAAAAACTACAATAACAAAGTCTTCATATTCCACACTCATATCCTCTTCTAACTATCCCTTCAGGTCATTCCTAAAATACTTCTTCACATCCTGGAAAATATTAAAACATTGAAAGGGGTGAGCTCAGATGCTCAGTAAGGATAACAATATTGTGGAAGATTTCATAAATAGACATAAACATTTAAGTAAATGTATAACTAAAACAAAAGCCTTTTAAACTTGTACATCAACATAATATGGAAAAAGTAAAATGAGATAATGCCATTTACTTCTTCACATGGATATTCTACTGGTCGAATAATCACATGAAATAGCATTAACCACTTTCATAATGATGGAATGCATAATGCCAGACTATCATAACCACGTAGCCAAGGCCTCATGCCAAGACCACAAATAAGATTTTGTCAAGGCCTCGTGCCAAGACACTAGTTTGTCTCATGAGACCTGCCGATGCATCTAAGAGCTATAGCGGGCTCCACCCGTCACTTACTAAGTCTAATGCATTCCTCATATGAATAGGTTTAATCATATCATAAACCATAACATAATCGTATCACCTAAAACATGCATAAAGGAAACATAACATTTCCACATTTCAATCACAAGATATCAATACAACACATTGATATAATAAAAAAGATTTCAAAACCATTTTCAATACCAAAATAAAAGAAAGTTAAAACTTTGTATTTATTTTTCATTAAAAAAAATGATGGCTTGTAGAGGAAGCCGAAACTCAAATAATGGTCACAGTGGTAGAGAAGTCATTGTCGCCGCATATGTACGGAAAGAAAAACATTCCCTTTTTGTCGTTTAGTAAAACGCTTCGTATAAAAAAGATTCCTTTTGAATAAACGTAAAAGTCAAAGGGGTTTATACACCGTATAAAAGAAAGTTATGTATAAAACCAAAAATGCCTCAATGAAAGGAGATTGAGACGAAGTCCTTAAAAAGATCATTTTTAAAATAAAATAGATCTATTATGTGTATTCACTATAAGTACACATAAATAAAGTACAAATACAAGATAAGACATAATAATATCATGACATAATTTTAAAATAGTAGATTAACCCAAAGAATAGAAATTGGGTTGAGAAGTTCACTTAGCTTGTGTCTGACTTGATTCGACCATTCTTTAACCTCCTGAATAATAAACTAGAGTTAATATCTACCATTTTCAATTTCATTATCCTTTTTATATCACTTATTACAATGTTATGAACATTATGTAATTTTTTAAGTTAATAACAGTCGTTTTGTCGATTTTTGGTACTTGAGTCAACAATAAACTTATTATAATTACAAGTTGTTTATGTGGTAGAATATCCATTATCTCCAGAATTATATTCATGATTTAGATGTCATATATATCATATATATACATTATATACATTCATTCATAATATTACGTAACATTTAGAGGTATGAAATGAAATGCACCGCTCATGGAGACGGTAAGCCGTGCGTACGCATGAATGCTACTTTCATTTCTATTTTGTATTTAATGGAATGAAATCATAATTATATAAAGGTATAATATAGTTACAGTATAATATCATATATAATATCATTTACTCCATCCTTTATACATCCCACATATGGCATTAATGATTCACATCACTTTGAGGGGTCGGTAGTCCGCACTTCCTAAAATGAAATTATCGCGTTTACCCATAATGGAAATCATAAAGTATGACATAAATGAGAAATACAAAAGCATAAGGAAAACATAAAAATATTATATATCATATATAAATATAGTGACATCTTAATGGCCACCTTTGAAGGTGTTTTATGAGTGTTGAACAATCATCGCTTCGTGAGGCATAAATTCGCCATCCACAGAAACCGTATGTTCTTTAACCATTAGATGTAGGTGTGTGTAAGTGTAGATCGAATCCTTCTTATACCAACATCCTAGTATATTGAGGATACTTTTTTTGTTACAAAAGAAATGAATAAAAAGTGTTTAGGTGGTTGGAGAAGAAAAATAAAACAAAACAACATTAGAGAAGACATTACCTCAAAATCGGGTAACTCTTTTTGATTTCAGCCAAAGGCTTCCTTGGGAAGAGTTCTGCCCAAAGTGAGGATTCTATGAGTAAGAGGGGGAAGTTTGGAGAGTATTTGGGAAGAGTTTGGCCGAGCCAAATGGATTTAATGTGTGAATAAGGTGGGAGTGGTGGGGGCCTTTTATAAGTGGAGAGGAGGGGCACTCTTGGAAAGTAAAGAAAAGTCACTTTATTATAAAATGAGTTTCAGATTTTAGAGGTCCCAACTTATATAATTCTAGGATAAGGTGATAAGGGTTAGAAATATATTCATCCAATAGGTTTTGGACATGTTTAGGTCTTAGATATTACATTATCTTTCCATTTTATTTAAATCGTTAAATAATGAGGTCATCGCTGCATCATCATGATGTCATAAATAATTTAATTTATTTAATGTCTAAAAATTATAAAAAAAATACTATGATGTCGGAACTCTTTTTAGATTTCCAATGACTATTTATAGTCAAAAATATGACTTGTATAACCCCATGTAAAAATTGTTTTAGTAAACCATTTCATGTTTGTGTTATTTTTTACTTTAACATTAAATAAAAGGTATTTATGTCATTTTCCAACTAAAGTGGCTCCATGGGGTCCCCAAGTTGACCCATGGATTGTATTGGTCGGACATGACACATCCAATGAGGTTAGGACATGTGTCAAGCTCATATCATATTATTAAAACATTATTTTTACCTTAAACTACACTAATTACATCTCATCGCGATTAAGAACTTAAAAGTTACTATTCACCAAAAATTATTTTAATCTCATTGAACCATATTTTACTTCTTAATGACAACCATGTATGTTGGATTTTTGAAAATCAAATCATAGAAGTGGTAATATTTCATTTCAACGAAAAATTAGTTATTTAACTACCACTTAGTGGTTTCACTATTCATCAAAAATTGAAGTTTTTCAGAACAATGCCAAAATTTCACCCTAAGATATAATTGATATTCCGAATTCAAAAATGATTTCTATTTTACATAATTTCAAACATATTAGCTGCATTAATTAATTTTATAATTAATTCCCGCTGTCACAACAAATAGCGTGTTTTTAAGAAACAATTTATATCAAAATATTGACAATTGTTCATGCCCAATTTCAATGTTAAGTTAATTCTAATGACCAACATTGGATAAAATGGTAAAAATATATTCTAATTATACTCTAAAAACACTAAATATTATAATTTATCACTATAAATTATTTTGAATAAAAAAGTTGTTTTTAAGTATTTTTCACTATTCATAAAAAATGGAAGTTCTCAGAAAATTACAAAAAATTCAACATAGGGTAATTTAAATATTAGGAATAAAAAAATGAAATCCATTTTGAAATATAAAATTTCTATAAATTTAAAAAGTGGTTATTACTATTCATAACAGTTACTTTGATTAGTTGCGGTGTGTTAGAACTCGAAGTTGCGTACAATGCAAGCTATTGCGTTATTGAATGAGAAGCGTATCATGGAAGCTCAGGGTGTTACATTCTACCATCCTTCAATAGATTGCGTCCTCGCAATTTGAAATTTTTCTTGGAAAATAAAAGGTTGAAAAGAGAAAATACCTTTGTGGAAAACCCACATCGGAAATAAGATTAATAAAATTTAGCCTTAATAAGAGGGAAAGAGAAATGAAAAAGTCACCACCAAATTATGATATCGATTAGGAGAACATTGGTGGCAATTAGAGACATATAATTGGAGGAAAAATGTAAATATTCGTAGGGAGTGATTGAGGTCATCAATCACAATCAACTGTCAAATTGAGGGCCTCAAAGTCTTCAATCTATTTTGATTTAAAATATCATCAGTTCAACAAGACATAAGGTATTAGGATAACAGATTTTTTTGTTTTAATATCCCTTTAATAAAGTTTAAGAATTAATTTATTCATTGAATAAGAGATAGGTATATATATATATTTATGCTTGACAATTAGAGTTTCAACCTTCAACTCATCTTTCACTCAAAAGATAATAGAACTCAAAAATATTATACTTATCCTAAATTGTATAAGGTTCCAAATGTTAACACATACCATTTAGATTAGTAAAGTTATTTTTTAATAACCAGGGACTTCCTGTAGGCTAGTGGTAGGAAATAAAGGCATGTCACACTATGGTTGTGGGTTCGATTCCTGCAGCTTTCTCCGACGCGACGGGTTATGCCCCACCCTACAGGTTGTCCTTTTCCTAAAACTATAGTATTATAATATTCCAAAAATAATCTTCATAAATTTTTTAACCTTAAACAATACTATCCAAAGATCAACTTAATCCACTCCAACCATTATAGTTATCCAAAATACTTCTGTCCAACTCACAGTCCAGATTTTATGAGGAAGGTAAACATAATGAAGCTCCCTTTTTTTCTGTGTAACAACATGTGAACACCTTCATCATGCATTCTTTTAAAACACTGCAACATATTGTATTACCATAAATCCTTATTGATTACATTCGTGATCCCTTATTCCTTATAGAAAACTAGATATACTCCTTCTATAAAAAAAATGTATACAAATCATTAATCTGTTTCAAGGATGTTAAGAATATCCAACATAATTTATCCGAATCTATCATGTCTTATTCCAAAATCACTATCTCGGTATAAGAACCATATTATGGTTTATCTTTCTCTCAACCATATATTCTCCAAAAATTTAACCTACTGTGGAGTCACTTTTCTTGGTTCCACACAATCTCAAGTCCTAGATGAAATAGTACTGCAGTACAATCCTTATATACTCCATAATTATTATAACCAGTACATCATTGATACAACACTCAAATTACAAAATTCTTTAATAACAACATAAGAAATGTAATCATTCCTCCTCATCTGTGGTAGTATCATAACTTGATTATTATCCAATAACATCATTTGGGGAATACTCTGATGATTTGAACATTGGTATGCGTAGTGTCCCCACTCCTTGCAGTTGAAGCATTGTACATTTGAAACCTTTTTCTTACCCTTACAGTCGCGCACTTGGTGTCCTTTTTCTCCACACTTATAACAAACTCCCATTCCCTTCAGCCAAATTCCAAGGTGTTTCTTCCCACAGTTATCACATATTGGAAAATTCTTCTTTTCCCTCGCCCCTTTATCCATCATTCTCTCTTCCATCCTTTTCTTCTCTTTCATCCCTTCAAATCCATAAGACTCAGAGAATTCTCTACTTATCTTATTAACACATGATACTATTTCTTCATATGTTGATAACACATGGGAGAATATTTCCCTTCTAAATGTTGTCTTAATACCATGAAAGAAATGATCCTTCTTACTCTTTGGATCATACGTATTGATGGAGTTCACATTCCTTCTACTGGGCGCCATTTCTATACAATTCCATAAACTAGGTTAGTTTATGAATCAAAATACATAATTCCATACTTATAAAATACTTAACATAAATTGAACTATTTATGGACGTAATCCATAATCATAAAAAAAAGTTTTCTTTGAGGAAGTATATACTCATAACCCTTCATAGTGGTTTGTAAAGAAAATGAGAATTATCCTAAGCATATCCCCTGGGAGTGTCGTAACCAAGAGTGCAGCAAGGCCCGTTGTCGTGCACCAGTTCCCGTTCGAGTCTAGCTCAAAGCGGTGTTTTCGGGTTTTCCCCCTAGGTACATCTGTGCCAGAGCCGCCTCTACCTGCTCGTATCTAGACAGGGATGTATTGCTCAGAAAACTCACAAAATCTCTATAATACCAAAATTCTAGGAAGTTTTTCTATACTAATTCTCAAATTCTATCTTTGGGATATGTCCTCTAATCAGAGTTTATCTAAATCTAGCTTCCAAGGTTAGTACTAAACTGCCTCTGATACCAACTGTAACGCCCCGACCCCAACTACCCAGAGTCGGTGAATTACTTCATAACATTGTCATGATCACAAAAGATCAAGTCTCAAAAGGCCGATTAGTTTAGTATCCTTGGAAACACTAGATACATTCATAAATGTTACATTACAACATAAGGTGAAAAAATAAAATAACAAAGTCTTCATAGTACACACTCATATCCTTTTCTGACTATCCCTGCAGGTCATTCCTAAAATACTTCTTCACATCCTGGAAAATATTAAAACATTGAAAGGGGTGAGCTCAGATGATCAGTAATGATAACAATATTGCGGAAGCTTTCATAAATAGACATAAACATTTATGGAAATGTATAACTAAAACCAAAGCCTTTTAAACTTGAACATCAACATTATATGGCAAAAGTAAAATGAGATAATGCCATCTACTTCTTCACATGAATATTCTACTGGTCGAATAATCACATGAAATAGCATTAACCACTTTCATAATAATGGAATGCATAATGCCAGACTATCATAACCACGTAACCAAGGCCTCGTGCCAAGACCACAAATAAGATTTTGTCAAGGCCTCATTCTAAGACACTTGTTTGTCTCATGAGACATGCCGATGCATTGAGGAGCTATAGCGGGCTCCACCCGTCACTTACTAAGTCCAATGCATTCCTCATATGAATAGGTTTAAACATATCATAAACCATAACATAATAGTATCACATAAAACATGCATAAAGGAAACATAACATTTCCACATTTCAATAAAAAGATATCAATACAACACATTGATATAAAAAAAACGCTTTCAAAACCATTTTCAATACCAAAATAAAATAAAGTTAAAACTTTGTATTTATTTTTCATTAAAAAAAATGATGGCTTGTAGAGGAAGCCGAAACTCAAATAATGGTCACGGCGGTGGAGAATTCGTTGTCGCCGCATATGTACAGAAAGAAAAACATTCCTTTTTTGTCGTTTAGTAAAACGCTTCGTATAAAAAAGATTCCTTTTGAATAAACGTAAAAGTCAAAGGGGTTTATACACCGTATAAAAGAAAGTTATGTATAAAACCAAATATGCCTCAATGAAAGGAGATTGAGACGAAGTCCTTAAAAAGATCATTTTTAAAATAAAATAGATCTATTATGTGTATTCACTATAAGTACACATAAATAAAGTACAAATACAAGATAGGACATAATAATATCATGACATAATTTTAAAATAGGATATTAACCCAAAGAATGGAAATTGGGTTGAGAAGTTCCCTTACCTTGTGTCCGACTTGATTCGACCATTCTTTAACCTCCTGAATAATAAACTAGAGTTAATATCTACCATTTTAAATTTCATTATCCTTTTTATATCACTTATTACAATGTTATGAACATTATGTAATTTTTTAAGTTAATAACAGTCGTTTTGTCGATTTTTGGTACTTGAGTCAACAATAAACTTATTATAATTACAAGTTGTTTATGTGGTAGAATATCCATTATCTCCAGAATTATATTCATGATTTAGATGTCATATATATCATATATATCCAGTATATACATTCATTCATAATATTACGTAACATTTAGAGGTAAGAAATGAAATGCACTGTTCATGGAGACGGTAAGCCGTAGGTACGCATGAACGCTACTTTCATTTCTATTTCGTATTTAATGGAATGAAATCATAATTATATAATGGTATAATATAGTTCCAGTATAATATCATATATAATATCATTTATTCCATCCTTTATACATCCTACATATGGCATTAACGATTCACATCACTTTGAGGGGGCGGTAGTCCGCACTTCCTAAAATGAAATTATCGCGTTTACCCATAATGGAAATCATAAAGTATTCCATAAATGAGAAATACAGAAGCATAAGGAAAACATAAAAATATTATATATCATATAAAAATATAGTGACATCTTAATGGCCACCTTTGAAGGTGTTTTATGAGTGTTGAACAATCATCGTTTCGTGAGGCAGAAATTCGCCATCCACAGAAACCATATGTTCTTTAACCATTAGATGTAGGTGTGTGTAAGTGTAGCTTGAATCCTTCTTATAACAACATCCTAGTATATTTAGGATACTGCTTTCGTTACAGAAGAAATGAATAAAAAGAGTTTAGGGGGTTGGAGAAGAAAAATAAAACAAAACAACATTAGAGAGGACATTACCTCAAAATCAGGTAACTCTTTTTTATTTGATCCAAAGGATTCCTTCGAAAGAGTTCTGCCCAAAGTGAGGATTCTAGGAGTAAGAGGGGGAAGTTGGGAGAGTATTTGGGCAGATTTTGGACGAGCCAAATGGCTTGAAAGTGTGAATAAGGTGGGAGTGGTGGGGGCCTTTTATAAGTGGAGAGGAGGGGCACTCTTGGAATGTAAAGAAAAGTCACTTTATTATAAAATGAGTTTCGGATTTTAGAGGTCCCACACTTATATAATTTGAGGATAAGGTGATAAGGGTTAGAAATCTACTCATCCAATAGGTTTTTGACTTGTGTAGGTCTTAGATATTACATTATCTTTCCATTTTATTTAAATCGTTAAATAATGAGGTCATCGCTGCATCATCATGATGTCATAAATAATTTAATTTATTTAATGTCTAAAAATTATAAAAAAATACTATGATGTAGAAAATATTTTTATCTTTCCAATGAATATTTATAGTAAAAAATATGACTTGTATAACCCCATGAAAAAATTGTTTTAGTAAACCATTTCATGTTTGTGTCATTTTTTACTTTAACATTAAATAAAAGGTATTTATGTCATTTTCCAACTAAAGTGGCTCCATGGGGTCCCCAAGTTGACCCATGGATTGTCTTGGTCGGCCATGACGCATAAAATGATGTTAGGACATGTGTCAAGCTCATCTCAAATTATTAAAACATTATTTTTACCTTAAACTACACTAATTATCTCTAATCGCGATTAAGAACTTAAAAGTTACTATTCACCAAAAATTATTTTAATCTCATTGAACCACATTTTACTTCTTAATGACAACCATGTATGTCAGATTTTTGAAAATCAAATCACAGAAGTGGTAATATTTCATTTCAACGAAAAATCAGTTATTTAACTACCACTTAGTGGTTTCACTATTCATCAAAAATTGAAGTTTTTCAGAACAATGCCAAAATCTCACCCTAAGATATAATTGATATTCCGAATTCAAAAATGATGTCTATTTTACAAAATTTCAAAAATATAAGTTGCATTAATTAATTTTATAATTAATTCCCACTGTCACAATAAATAGCGTGTTTTTAAGAAACAATTTATATCAAAAGATTGACAATTGTTCATGCCCAATTTCAATGTTAAGTTAATTCTAATGACCACCATTGGATAAAATGGTAAAAATATATTCTAATTATACTCTAAAACAACTAAATAGTATAATTTATCCTTATAAATTATTTTGATTAAAAAAGTTGTTTTTAAGTATTTTTCACTATTCATAAAAAATGGAAGTTCTCAGAAAATTACAAAAAATTCAACATAGGATAATTTCAATATTAGTAATAAAAAAATGAAGTCCATTTTGAAATATAAAATTTCTATAAATTTAAAAAGTGGTTATTACTATTCATAATGGCTACTTTGATTAGTTGCGGTGTGTTAGAACTCGAAGTTGCGTACAATGCAAGCTATTCCATTATTGAATGAGAAGCTTATCATGGAAGCTCGGGGTGTTACATAGTTCTCCTGTTACGAGGTATGCAAGTAAGGGTAAAATTCCTCTGACGGGTACTAATAATACAGATAGCAATTACACAAACATGGGGAAGGGATCTTATGAGCATGAGGATGGTATGAAAGAAGGTGGCATACATGCCAATGACCGGGTGTCTGTAGAACCTGTGGCTACTACAAGGGCAACTGATCAACTTGGAGAATGGAAAACACATTCTAAAGAGGTGATGGCAGCAATGGAGGAAGATCTTCAGAGGCCTATTTAGGGGCCTCTTGTCGGTTGGTAGTGCTTGGGGGATGTTGGTTCGGATATGAAGATGGATCTACTCATGCACTCGGGTGAGGAAATGAAGGAGGACGTCCTGGTGATTAAGGCGAAAAGGGAAGATATTGATCAAATGATGAGTAGATTTCTCCGAGTGTAAGGTACAAAGGAGAAAGGGGAGTGGATTAACAAGAAATACCGTATATTGGTTAGAGGCTTCAATAGGGGGAAAATTAGCGAAGAAGAGTACATGCAAACCTGGGAATACGTGGAAACTTGTTATGAAGCACTTCATGAAGAAGATATGGGCTGCCAAGTAAAGTATTTTCAATGGAAATTGTCAAGGTAATTTGACTCCAATCGTCTCAATCTCATGTTTAACAAGTCAGTGGTCTATTTTGATGATTGATCTTCTGAACTGTGAGGATTCTGACTTTCCCCCTGGAAAGTGTTGGAAAATAAAAAATGTAAATTTAGAATAAGCTTTAAAGATAGGTCATGATTTTGGGTGGATATGTAATTATTTATGTTTCTATTTGTGTTCTTGGAATAATTATAGGAATGCGATAGTTTGAGGAATTCTATATATTTTTTGGTTTATTGGGCTCATTTTTATAATTACTATCTTTGGGATATTTTTACAGTCATCAATGGATACTATGGATTTATACTATTTGGTGTTATAATAATTACAATATTTTGAAACTAGTGAAATGCCTTTTGGTTTTGGAAATCCTAATTTGGTTACAAATGATCCCTTTCAGTGTAAATTTGAAAGGGGGTTGATGTCTTCCTATGTCATCCCTATTGAAAGTGAACTATATGCATATGATTCTAGTGAATTAATATTATTATGTGGGTTTTGGTTCATTAATACCTCCAGATAGTTTAATAAATTATAATTTATTATGAATTGATGAAATATATCTCATATTCATTGAATAGATTCAATAAATTATTGATAACATGAATAAACATATAATGAAATATTGAAAATGGAAAATAGGTTTCATTAAATAAAACACATCATGATTGGATATATAAAGTAATGAGATCCCTTTTAATCTATATCGATGACTGTAATGTAGCTTCCATATATATTCTTCATCTTAAAATAGATTTTTTACTAGGTGAAGGCACTAATATCCCCATATACATTCGAGTATCCTTATTAAATGTTTAGATTTCATTGGTTAGAATAATACATTTGATGTTAGAATGATTTTGTTCACTACTCTTAGTATCTTCACAAAGTATACTCTATCAAAGATTGGAGATGGATAATACTATTACGTTATTTATGCCAATTTATGTTCTTATGTTATTTTAAAAATTGATATTGTAAAGTATATATCTGGAACCATTTATGGTATTTCATAAGATAACAGTGGTCATATAATGATCCCCAAAAACCAATTAGTGGTATAAACCCATAGTATAAATATGTCCTCTTAAAAATGAACTTGTAAAGAAGTGAAACTATCTTCCCAAGTGATCCTTTGTAATGAAAAAGAGTTTCATACCTAAAAAGTTATTGAAATAAAGTGATTAGATATGATCGTATAAATGTCACATTGGAAGTTTTTATATGATATAATGTTATTCATACCAGTAAGTAGTATCAAATAACAAAAATTACTCATTAAATCAAATATTTAATACATTATTAAATTAAGAACACATTTAATGATATTTTAATTAGTTTACCCATCTAAATGTTATGTTATATACTGAAGTAATTTTAGGAGAACAACATATTGTAATGTAAATTTGTTTAACACAATTTGAAATGTAAAAAATTAATTACATAAATGGTTTCACCTGCAATATATGATTCTATTGGAGAATGAATCGACATAGTTTTATCTTATTTGTCAATTGTTTATAAATAATGGAATTAATTACATTACAATATGAATAGATTTTTTAAAAGACTTTTATAAATTATATAACCTGAATATTCTTATTTTTAATTAGTTTAATTTTTTTGAAACAACTATAATAAATATCCAATCAATATTAAAGTGTTAATATAAAAAAAATATTTTTCAAAAATATATGGTTTAAATAATTCATTTCAATCATAGTAAAAGGTAATTTATAAATATTATATTTTATGAAAACATTAAAAATTAATTTTAAATAATTTAGAAAATTTTTTTTAATGATTTAAAAAAAATAAAGAAAATAATCAATTTTGATGTCTAAATAAACCTTTTAATATATTATATGACATGACTTTTGTTCTTGAAATAAAGTGTCTATTTAGAAAACCTATGCATAATTTATTAATACATTATAAATTATATAAATATTTATAAAAAGGCATTATCTTTAAGAATATGAATCATCCACAATATTTAGCATAATTTAAAAATTCTTATATTAATAATTTATTTATGAATAGTTTATAAAAGTTCATATAAATTTTTTGAAAAAAAATCTATTTCATTTTATATTTATATATAATTTTTTTTGGAATTATGAATACATTGTGTGAAAAAATTATATTATTAAAATATTCTATGAGTTTATGAGAAGTATTTTATTCTAGGAACTATTCCATAATATTTTGTTTTTGTAACCTCATAGCAACTTTTAATTAGAATTATTATCCTAAAAATAGTTATTGAATATAGCGTGTTCTTATTAGGTGTTAAATATTTCATTAATTGAATTTTTTCTATAGTAAATTATACCTATAAATAAGTCATTGGTGTTAGACTATTAACTATCCAAGAGGATTGTGGATTTCTCAATAAATGTAATGTGTTGTGTCTATGTTCCTCTGTACTGACTCATGTAATAATTATCAATCTCATACAACATTATTTCATTATAAGAACTATTTATGTATTTTATCAATAATATGAAATTAGATATGTATGAATATACATAGATTCTATTTTTGGGTGAGTAACAAACTCTATATGTTTTTTTAAAAAACTGACACAATAATATTGTATGAAAAATTATTTTGGTAGATCAAATAGGGATTCAGAAAACTAATTCATTAAAAAAATGCATTGAAAAAGGAATAAACATGTGAAGATAATTATTACACCTATTTTAAGAGTTTTTAATATAATATTCATATGATTTATATTGAATTAGTGTTACTGTAAAAATCCTATATCATACTAAGTATGATATTCCTTCCAAATTTTTCTTTTTAGAGACCTTGACCAACCTACTTAGTAGTTTGTTCCTAGCTGAGCACCCCTAGATTATAAAATGTATATAATTAAATATACAAGTGACTCAAGATTACATTTTTGGGTATGATGATTTCTAATATTTTCCCCTTGATTATCCTTTGTTATCATATCCTTGGGGATTGATTTGGGTTAAATTAATTAGAAAACCCTTATAGTAAGGGCAGCACAAGAATAACGTTGGGTTAATCTGTATGATGGATTGGAAAACAAGTTATCCAAAAATATATCTATGAATGATATATATATATATATTTGATAATATGTACATTATTTTATACTATATATTGTTATAGATTATTTATATGAAAAATATTGTATAAGAAATGCTGAAATATACACCAAGGATCATGAAAAGGGTATGATGTATAGGTTCATTCATTTTTTGTTGGATAAAATTCTATTAATTTCATTTTTTAAAATAAATAAATCATGATTATCACCCACAAATATTACTTTATTATATATTATTAACTAATTCATGATAATAATATATAATATTTAGTTATCACTTATAAAACTATTCATAATTGGTATCCAAGGATGGGATGCAATTTCAAAGATAAGTATTTAGAACCTAAGAATGTTTATTTTATAGAGTTAAATTTCACTAATTTTCAATCATAGGTATTAGATATTGGGTGTGTGTCACACAGTTGTGTTGTAAAAATAATACTCACAGACTTAATGATATTGGAAAAGAGAGAAGTATATCATCATGTTTGTAATTAAAAAAGAGAAACTAAATTAGAAGTTGGAACATAAAATTTATGTTCAACCAGTCTATTATTCTTAGAATTGAAGAACTATTATTATTATTTTTCTCAATGAAAAATAATTTTATCTCTATATCTTATCTGGAGAAGATGGGATTTTAATTCAATTTAAAAAATATGAGTTTTTAAATATATTTAAATTAATTGTTTTATGGAATTAAGAATATGTTATAAAATTTTTATATTAGATAATACTAATTATGACATTAGAAAAACATGGTAAGGATTAATTATAATCTGACCCACATTTGGAATAATTCCACTGGACATTAAAATTATAAATATGTTGAAAAACTCTATTGAGATTTGTTTTTAGACTCATTTCATTATGAATCATTTGAGAATTATGAATCCTTTTTAAGTGAAAAAAATACCAATTATTTTTTGGTAGAAAATGTGAAAGGGCTTACAGATTTGTCGATATCATTCTTAATGATGTATATGGAAAAATCATTACACATAAAGGTGTTGATTATATGTATTTTGTCTTCAATTCTAAGGACCTTAGTCGATATTGTTGTTTGTTTTTAATGAAACATGATTCTAAATATTTTTAAATATTAACTGAGTTTTAAAAAATGTAGAGTTTAAAAGGGGAAAACATATTTAGAATCTATAATTAAAATTGGGTGGCCAATACTTGATCGATGTTATCATAGAAAATTTGAGAGGTTGTATAATTATATCACAACTCACTCCTTTTTGAACACCAGAATGGAATGGTGTTTTTTAAAGGTGCAATCCTACCTTATTAGACCTGGATCAATCAATGTTGGGTCTATGTGAACACATTATTACATTCTTAGGTTATTCCTTAGATAATTAAGTATTCATACTTAACCATGTAGAATGTAAACATTTTGTAATGAAACCATATGTGATATAAACTGAAAATCCTCAAAATATTTATTTTAAAATTATTTGTAGTTGGAAAGAATACATAGAAATTTTTATTTTTCTAAACATTATCATACATATTATAAATTTTATTTGTTGGTTATACCAGAAAAACAATGAGATCTACTTTTATAAACCTACTATACAAACTTTTTTTGGCTGGGCATGATGCTTTACTTGAAAGTGAATGATTTTTGGGTTTAGTGTAAAGAAATTATAAATTTGATAATTTAATGAAAAAAAAACTGATTTTTTCTTAAGGCGGAAATCAATATGGTTCAATGAAGAATTACAAACGATTAATTAACCCAAGTGACACCTAATACTAAAAATCCATATAGGATTTATAAGGAAACCAATTGATAATTTATTTATTTTGGAAAATTATGATAATGAAAAATGTATTTAAGGTAAACCAAATTACTAAAAAGATTAGAGTTAGAGTCATGATTCTAAGAAATTGTAAAAATCCATGGAATCTAATATGTGATCCATATATAGTAATCAATTTTTTAACTTGGTAGATGAAATTCAAGGGGTAAGACCCAAAGGGTAAAAAATGGGTATTTAAAAAAAATTGATATTGAAGTTAGAGTGTCTACTAAAAATAATTTATTCTATATAAGAGTTATAAATAAAATCATGGCATTAACAATGATGAAAACTTCACACTTTTATAATGATAAAGTCCAGTTAGATTTCTCAATCCAAAATATATCATTATTATAATGAGATTATCAAATTGATTTGAAAACCAATTTCCCTAAAGTGAATTTTGTTTACGATATGTATATGATAAAACCCAATGGTTTTAGATTTACAAATGAGACTGTTATTGTATAAATGTTTCAATAAAACATTTATTTATTGAATAAATATTCTTAGAGTTAGAATATACTATTTGGTGATGTATTAATGGATATTTGTTTCATAAAAAAATATTTTATTCCTATTTATATAACATTTGAAGTGTGATTATTGTGGTGTTTCTGATATTTTAGATAGATAGAAAAGTAATTATTGAATATGATATCCTAACTATTCCATGCGGGGAGATGAGGATGGAAAAAAGAATCTAAATAATACAAATTGGTGAGGTATCTTGTAAACTAGGTATAAATATTTTTATAGATATATATAATAGTATGAATGTAAATATTAAGGAAATATACATTGGTAATGTGATAGATATGATTAGAATATATTACTCAATGAAGGATTCTTTTCCCGTGTTTATTGGAATGAGTCTTAAGAAGACTGGAGATAGTTTTAAAGAGTTTCAAAGGATATATTTAGTTATTTATGTTTCTTACATAGGTCATATCATGATTCCATATGTTTTACCTCACCATATGTATCATATTCTATAAATGTTACTAGTCAATAAAAACCTATTTTGCGTTAGGGTTATTGGATTATAATGAAAAATCTCCTATTTACTTAAAAAGGACAATATAATAACCCTTCCCTTTATTACACACTTAAACATGATTTATTACATAAAAATAAACTTAATAAAACTCTGAGGATCGATAGGTATAGTTTCATGGGAAATTAATAACATTACATAACTACTTACATAATAAGACCCAACCACTTAATTGAAAACTGATATTATATGACCACAATATTCCATCGTTCTTAGCATTGCATAGGTTAACCAGAGGACATGAATAAGAAACGTGTAAGATATGAATCCTAGTAAGGGAGTAAGAAAATTATAACATGAAGAATATATTACATTTTAGGAAATAGTAATATCAATGGAGTGAAAAAGAAACATGAACATAAAAGCATATTATAACATATTTATCATAACATGGAAATATGGAAATAACATTTAACAGGATATTAACATGAGACACGAAAAATTTCACATTGAGAATGAGTAAATACTAATTGAACTTGAATTATAATTATTAAACACTTAATTCACTTGAATTATCATAATACTAATTTTTATCCAATGCATTGGAGCGCTATTAGGGTATACCCTTCTTAAAAATTTCATTTCATGCGTAACGGTGACACTTGGATCATATAACTTGAATTAACTAAACATCATCATTTATTACATGATAAAAGAATGTGTAATTCATACATGAAAAAATATAATGCATAAGTTAATGTTAATAGTGATGAATACCCTTGATAGAGAAATGGGCATGGTATTCAGTACATAATGACTTTGGCTTGGTAAATCGTAGGGCAATTTTGGCTTCATAATGACGTGACCTAAAAATTCAATTTTTTGATGAGTTAGAAATGGATTTATCATAATATTTACATGAAATGGAATTTAATGAGTTCATATAGATACATGTCCTATCATATGTTATGGAAAATAAATTCAGAAAACAAAATAATTGCCTGAATGTAGATGTGGAGAGATAAATCCCTTATCGAATTTTGGCATGGTAATTGGTGTAATTTGAAGGTATTATTTAGAGATAAAGTTTATTATCATCATTCATACATAATTTGGGAAGTATAGGAGAGGTAATAAATCATACCCCAACATTTTTAATTTAAAAGATAAGGGTATAGCAACATAAGGAAACATGGACAAAAATATAAGAGGAAGAAATCCCTTAGTTGAGAATGTGATCCCAAAGGCATGGGAGAGGCTTGGGAGATGTTTATATGGAGCTTGGGGCTCTTTGGGAGGATACTAGAGAAAGGAGGGCCGATTAGGTTCATGCTTCAAGGGTTTTGAGTTAAGAAATGTGGGAGATTAAGTGAGTTTATATAGGAAAAGTGACAGGATTCTTTATTATTTAGGTTTTGGAAACCACACCTAAAACTAATCAAATCCACTAACCAACCCATGGGTTTTCCCATGGTTTTTACTAAAGTGGAGTGGAAAAAATTATTCTATAATGCCAATAACCTAACTATTTAATGTATTAGGCTTAATTATGTGGAGGTGAGTAACACTCTCAAGGAAATCATTTTTAAAGATAAATTATTTTATATATCTTAGAGGGTCCACTAAGGCACCATAAAATTACTCCAAAAAAACTAAAATCACATTATTTTAATGTTAAAATATCTATTTTATGAATATAATTTTTATAGTATTTTATTACATCACTATTGGGTCATTATGATGTCATAAAACACATTAAATATTTAAAAGGTATTTAATTTTTACCCAAAAATTCGTCTACCACAAAAAAAATTGAAAAATTATCTCCTGGATAACATATAAGTCCTGAATCCAAAAATAATATTCATTTAATCTAAATACTATTTTAATATGTGAATTTTTATCTTTTAAAATAAAAAATTGCATTTATAAAAAATTCTTGGGTTTTGACAAAACACCTTTCAAACCTTAATAAAAATTACAATTATATTCATAAAAAATTATACTATAATTTATATTTAATAAAACGTAATTTAGAAATAATATTATATTAAAATATTATTTAATTAAAAAAATCCATTATTTCATCAAAATAGATTTCTTAACTAAAAATACAACTTGTGATATAAAACGCGTTAACAAAATAAATGTTTATTATTTATACAAAAAATAAAGCACACAATAATGGATCTAGGGTCTTGTTATATAACCCTATATGACACACACATAAGATGAAAGTGTAAGGTGTGCGATGGTGACAGACACCTCTGGTGTCTTAGGAAACATCGCTTGAGTGGTAATCTCAATTAACTTCCACTTCTCCCGTATGCGGTTCTGCTCGAGCCAAACCTGTTGAACCTCACCTTTGGCTTGGTCAAGAACTATGCCTGGTGATGCCACCTACTTTTTGAGCTCCTATAAATGATCTTTGTATGGATAAATTCTACTGGATGAGGCCATCACTTCCTTTTTCTGAGTAAATTAGTTTTTTTAAATCCATGTATTTATACTAATTATGTGACTACAGATCAACCACTATATTGGAAATAGTAACAATTATTAACTATATTTTGAAATCCCAAAACATAAAACCAAGGAAGTTCATATTTTAAATAACCATTTTACATATTATGTTTTTTAATTAGATAAATAGGAATTTTTATTAAAAAATGTTTGGGTCATTACAATATTCCCCACTTAAGAAATATCACCTTTGAAATTTCCTTTCCCCAAACTAAAATAGATGAGGGTAGCTCTTCTTCATCACTTCATTTGATTCCCACATTGCCTCTTCAAACTTGTGGTTTCGCAAAAAAAAACTTGATGAGGGGCATTGAATTATTTCATATAACTGCTTCCCTATGATCTAGGATCTTCACCAGCTTATCATCATAGGAGGGGCCATTCTCCAATGCTACCACATCTGGATTGAGTACATGAGATGTGTTAGGTATTTACTTCATCATGACTGATACATGGAATATATAATGTACATGAGATAGGTTTTGTCGTAGGGCTAGTTGATCGGCCACTGCTCTAATGTGATTAAGGATATCAAAAGAGACAATGTAACTTGGACTATGCTTTCCCTTCTTAAAAAATCTTATAACTATATTCCACAGTGATATGTAGAGGAATATCATGTCTTCGATATCAAACTCTATGTATCGTCGATGATTATCAGCAATGCTCTTTTGTCGACTCTGAGAAGCTTTAATGTACTGTTTTATGGTCTTCATCAACTCTTCCATTTTTTTGACCATTTCTAAACCTAAGTGTTTTTTCTCCCCTACTTTATCCTAACATGTCGGTGTTCTTCACCTCTTCCCATATAGGTCTTCATAAGGAACCATTTGGATGGTTGAGTAGAAATTGTTATCGTAAGAGACATCAACCATAGGAAGATGATTATCCCATCCTCCTTTTAAGTCTATTAAGAATGCTCTCAACATGTCAACATTTTTTTGTATACTCCGCTCATATTGGCCATCATATTGAGGATGATAAGTTGTACTGATGTTCAGCATAGTATTCATAGCATGTTGAAGACTGTTCCATAGCATAGAGGTGATTCGTGGATCACGATCAGATACAATATATAATGGAACTCCATGAAGCTTTTCCACTTCTCTAATATATATCTGGGTGAGTTGATCTGATGAGAAATAATATCAAATTGCAATGAAGTGTGTATTCTTCGTAAGATGATCCAGAACAACCCAAATAACATTGTTTCATTTGTATGTCTTCTAAATACTGGTGACAATTTCCATGGTGATGTTCTCACATTTTCATGCTGGTACGGGTAATGATTGCATTATCCTCATAGAATTATACCTCTCATCCTTCACTTGTTGACATGATAGGAACTTTGATGTATACTCCCCGATATCCTTATTCATGTTATCCCACCAATAAAGCTCTTATATATCTCGATACATATTTGTGTATCCATGGTGAATGGAGAAATTCGAACTATGTGCATCATCCAAAATTGGATTCTTTATCTCTGGATTTGATGGAAAACATAGTTTTTATCCAAATCTAATAATTTCTTCTTCATTAGAATTGAATTTTAAGGATTTCCATTTTTTGATAGCTTCCACCTTCTTCTGAATTCCCACATCATCCTTTTGAGCATGCTTTAACCTTACTAAAGATATGGTTTAGCAATCATTTGTGAAATGACTGATGGTGTTCTCTTATTTTTGATTCCCATGTCTAACCTCATCAAATCTAAGAATATTGGAACCTTTTCAATTATCATCAATGACAGAATAGACAGGTCATTTCTACTTAGATCATCCAACACCTTGTTCTCTTTTCCTAGGTTGTTAATGAATTGAGCAATCATAGTCTTTGATAAGATTAGACCATATTCATTGGTGAATGTTAATCTCTATCTATGTGTATATATACTTGAGTCTTTTGTGGTCCGTGTATATTCTACACTTCTCCCAAAATAGGTAACACTTCCAGAATTTTAAATCGAAGATCACTAGATCTAATTCCTGAAAATGTGATGGATAGTTTTTCACATGAACATTCAATTTCCCGGAGGCATATGCAATGAATTTGAAATTTTCATCAACACATAGCCCATTCCCTTCTTCAAATCATCACTAAACACCACAAAGAGTTCTTCATTTGTGGGTAATGTGATCACGAGGGTAGTGATAAGCCTCCTTTTCCACTCCATCCAGATCTATTGACATTCATCACTCCATAAAAACATTAATCTTTTTCAGGTTATCTTGGTAAGAGGGTTTTACAATCGTGATAAATTTCTCACAAATTTGCAATAATATCTAGCTAACCATTGGAAGCTGCGAATATCTGTAACCGATGTTGGCCTTGGCCATCCCTAAATTGCAACTGTCTTGGAGGGATCCATAGATATCCCATTTCTAATGATGATATTACCCAAGAATGATACTTTCTTTATACAGATCTCACACTTGTTATACTTTTCATAGAGATTCTACTTTTACAAGGTTTCTAGTACATTTATTAGATGCTCAACATACTCCTCCTTGGTTTAGGAGTATAATAGAATATCATGTATAAAGACTACCAAATATTTGTATAGGTAATCTATAAATACTCTATTCATGAATTTCAAGAAGATTTATGGAGCATTAGTGAGTCTGAAAGGCATTACTGTGAATTCATTCTGTCAGTACCTTATACAAGAAGAAGTATTGGTGATGTCTTCATTATTCACCCATAGTTGATAATATAATGACCAAAAATTCACCATATATAAGTATTGTTCTTCACATAGCTGATCGAATAAGTCATCAATTTTGGTAGATGATAATTGTTCTTTATCATGATTCTGTTGAGGTGATGATAATCAAGGAAAAGGTGCATTGACCCATCCTTATTCTCGATGAATAAGACTAGTGCATCCCACAGTGAAGCATTTGAGTGTATAAAACCTTTATCCAGATTCTCCAGTTGTTTTTTTATCTCCTCAAGCTCCACAAAAGACATTATATAGGGAGTCTTGGATATTGGAATGCTCGTAGGTATAAGATCCATTGAGAATTCAACATATCTTCTATGAGGAAGACTATATAATTCATTGGGAAACACTTCAACGAATTCTCTCACAATAGGAATGTGTCCAAGGATGGTTGCTTCCTTAGACTTAATCATCTGAGCATGATATGCATGCTCATAGGGAAGTAACATCCACGATTGAGATGATGGTGCTAATGAAGATTCATCCTCCTCCTTTTAATTGTATAGATTCAGGGGTCGATTTTCCATCTGAAGAGTGATTTCCATATCACATCAATTTATGATGGATTGAAATAAGTAAAGCCATTACATGAATGAAATTACATCAAATTCTTCCAAAAAGTGTATGAAAAGGTTTTTTTGGATGTTAAATACAAAAATTATGACCAGGGAGGAGATATATTCATGGGATGCAATGATTTCCCCATTTCCCTCTCTCACATAAAACATTAATTTCATGATTTGGGTTGGTGTTGGGAGTGTTCTACTAATTTTTTTTGGATATAAAAGAATGTTTAAAACCAGAATAAAAAATTATGTTATCTATTTATTAATGAATAACAATCATATCTGTCACCACTTCATTTTTAGGGTTTACTTAGACAATAGTGATGGAAAAATATTTCCCTTTATACCTTGGATTTTTTGGTTGCCTCTGAAAACCCTTAGCTTTGAGCACTAGTTTTCAAAGTTCCTTGTTTATTTGTAGTTAAGGCAATGAACAAAAAGTTGAGGGTCTAACAGAGCATTCTATCCATTTTTCATAGCTGTTGGTTTTTCTTTTTGGTAGTTAATGGCCAGGATCCCTACTCTTCCACACCCAAATCATTTCCTCATCCCCTTAAATAAATTTAAAGTGTGATTATTTCGGTATCTTTGGCAACTGGGGTGCTAGTTTTTCATAACACTATTTGATTTATACATCAGACCTCCATAATTTAATTCAACCTTATGCTTCTTATCCCCATTATACCCCTAAGATTTGATGATCTCCATTACATATTTGAGGGAACATAGAACTATTTCCTCATAGATCTGAAAGTCACGGATCTCCAGGGCTTTCTGTAGGATATGTTTCATCCCACCAAAGATGCGGTGAACCTTGAATTCAGATGTAACAAAAAAGTTGTAGGCATGTCATGAAATCCTTGTATTGTTTTTCTCGTATGACCTGATGGATTTGTTGCCTTTTTTTCTTGAGGGATAGGAAATACCTTTCTATCTTAAGTGGGAGGGTGTGAGTAAAATATTTATCAAAACATAATATCCAGAAATAATTTCATTCTAAAGTCTCAATCTCCTCCGCAGGCTTTATTTATTTTATCAAATTTCACCATTGATTAGATTCATCGTCTATATGAAAAGTATCAAAAAGTAACTTCTATTATTTAGAACCTTGAAGGATGGAAAATATCTTATTAATAGAGCTGATCCATTATTCAGAGATAGAGGCATCGGGTAATCAATTAAATGTAGGAGGTCTTTATCTCATGAATCTATTGATGGAGACCTATTCATTCTTAAGTTGTTTTTAAGGTTTCTATTGAACCATGATTCTATTCAAATCATGAGTTAATTGAGAGATTATTGTGAAAAAGTTTGTGATTATCGTTCCCATCGAATTTGGAATCTCATTAGATAAGTCATCAAATTGATCTTTACATCGGTTGTTAGACTGAGTCCATATATTACCGTTCATTGGATGGAATAATTTGAATATTAAAGGTATCACATAAAGGGGAATCCAATGAAAAAAATTGATAACTTATAAATTACATATATTTCCTTAACATATGAATTTATAAGCATCATCTATGTTATCCATGTCTACTTCCCAAAATATATTCATAGGAGATTTTTTCCCTTAATAATGGTTCAAACTAAACCTATTAATTTACCAAAGAATAACCCATGGGAGTGTCATAACCAAGAGTGAAGTAAGGCCTATTGTCGTGTACCTGTTCCTATTCATGTCTGGATGATAGCATTTTTTTAGGGTTTCCCCCTAGATACAATTGTGACAAAGCCTCCCCTACCTGCTTGTATCTAGAAAGGGTTACATTTTCCTAATAAAATACTTACTCAATACTAACCAAAATTTAGGGATGTTTTTATTATACTTAGATTTATCCTTAAGTGATTCACTTGGATTTTCTAATATTCATCCTGAAAATAACTAAACCAATCCTTCGATACCAACTATAACAACCCTTCCCTTTATTAAACAATTAGAAATGATTTTTTACATAAAAATGAACTTAATAAATCTATGAGGATTGAGTGGTTTACTATCTTGGTAAATTAGGAACATTACATAGCAACTTAGAACATAAAAAACAATAACGTTATTGAAAACTTCTTTTACATGATAATAACATTCCATTGAAAATAACATTGCATAAGATAACTTAGGACATGAATAAAAAAGGGTGAGCTATAAAGCCTATTAATGGAGTAAGAAATTAATAACATGATGAATGTGGTACATGTTAGGCATTAGGAATATTAATGGATCACAAAAGAAACATGAACATGAATGCATGATATTACATTATTATCATAACATGGAAATGTGGAAACAACATTTAACATGATATTATCATGATCCAAGGTTCACTGCACATGAAGCATGAGTATACCTGTATTGAAATTGAATTATCATGATTAAATATTTATATCACATGACGTATCATGATACTAATCTTTACCCAATTTATTGGAACTCTATCAGGGAACACCATTCTTAAACCTTTCATTTCATGGAAAGGTGTGCTACATGGATCATAAAACATGGATTCATTAAACATAATCATTTATTCAAATACAAAAAATGTGGAAATAATATTTGAATCAATATAATAAATAAGTAAATGTGCATAAAGATTAATACACTTGATATAGAAATGGGCATGATATTCACTATGCAATTACTTGGGCTTAGAAAATCACGTTGTAATTTGGGCACCATAACAACTGGATGTAAGAATTAATAAAAAATGATGATGAGAGAAAATGGGGTGTCTCATCATATTTAAATTAAACTTAATGTAATGGGGCCATACAGATACATTTCCCAACAAAATTAATGGAAATTATATTAACAAAAAAATGAATTGCTTAAATGTAATTGTGGAGGGAGAAATCCCTTATGGAATTTCGGCATTGTAACAGGTTTACATGGGTGAAATTAATGAGAGATAATGGGGTATATCATAATTATAATATAATGAGGAGTGTATGATGGAGGTTCTAAATTTTACCCCAAAATTTTTAATTGAAAATACCACGGTATTGAAATATAAAGAAACATGGACAAAAATGAGAGAGGAAGAAATCCATTACATGGAAGTGTGATCCAAAAGGATTGAAAGATGACTGAGAGAGGCTTCTTGGGAGATATAGGTGCCATTGTATGATAATAGGAATATTAGGACATATTAGGGACGTTTTAAAAGGGTTTTGAGTGAAGAGAACTGGGAGCATGGGTGGGTTTATATAGAAAAAGAGGGGGAATTCATTATTATTTCTGTTTTGGACACCAAAAATTAAACTAATAAACACCACAAATAAAACAATGGATTTTTACCATGGTTATGTCTAAAGGTTACTAGAAAAAATTATTTGATAAGGAAAATTTCCTAACAGCTTAAAATATTAGGCCTGTTTATGTGGAGGTGAGTCACACTCTCAATGAAATTATTTTAAAAGTTAGAATGTTTTTTATGTCTTGGAGGGTCCACTAAGGCAAGATAAAACTAATAAAAAAAAATAAGAAATCATATTATTTTAACAGTAAAACCTATATTGGATGAAAATTGTTTTATATTATTTTATTGCATCACTATTGGGTAATTATTATGTCATGAAACACATAAAATATTTAAAATACATTTAATTTTTAACAACAAATTCAACTGTCTCATAAAATTTTGAAATATTCACTATTGGATAACATTGTAATCTTAACTCCCAAAATAATATTCATTTTTTCTAAATAATTTTCTATATATATGAATTTTTACTTTAAAAACGCGGAATTTATCGATAGTTCACGGGTTTCAACAAAAACAGCTTTCAAACCTTAATAAAAATTACAATTGAATTCATAAAAAATTATATGATCATTTATATTTAATAAAAATTAATTTACTAATAATATTATATTAAAATATTATTTAATTCAAAGAATCAATTAATTCATCAAAATAGATTTCTTAACTAAAAATACTATTTGTTCTTAAAATACCATTTACAAAATAAATTAATATTATTTAGACAAAAAATTTATCACACAATCATGGTCTAAGGGTCTTGTTACATAATCTACTATAACACACACATAATACCTATGTGTATGGTGTATGAGGGTTACAGACTCCTGGGGTGTCTCGAATAACATCTCTTGGTTAGTAATCTCCTTTATCTTCCACTTATCTCGTATGCGGTTCCATTCGAGGTTAACATATTGAAGCTCATATTGGGATTGGTCAATAGTGAATCCAAGTGATGCCACTAAGTTTTTAAGCTCCCCAAAATGTGCGTTGTATGGAGAAATTCTTCTGGATGATACCATCAATTCCTTTTTCTATGTAAATTATATTTTTTAATGCCCTATATTTATATTAATCATGTGATTACTATTCAACAAATATATTAGCAACGATAACGATAAATAATGGTATCTTTAAATCCAAAATCATAAAATGAAGGAAGTAAATATTTTATATTTTCATTTTTCATAATAAAAAATTTAATTAGATAAATAGAAATTTTTATTAATAAAATTTTGGTTCATTTCAATCTTCCCCCCTTAAAGAAATTTCACCAAGGAAATTTCTTTAACCCAAACTAAAATAGATGAGGGTAACTCTTCTTCATCACTTCCTCTGAATCCCACATTTCCTCTTCAAACTTGTGGTTTCAACACACTACCTTAATGAGGGTAATTTTATTATTTCATAGAATTTTTTCCCTATGATCTTTTATATTCATCATCTTTTCATCATAGGAAATTCCATTATCCAATTATACCACATCATGATTTAGTATATGGGATGGGTTATGCATGTACTTTTTCAAGAGTGATACATGGATTATATCATGTACTTGATATTGGTTTGGTGGGAGTTGTTGTCAATAATCTACTACTCCATTGCGATCAAGGATCCTAAAATGGACAATGTACCTATAACTAAGATTTCTCTTCTTCCCAAGTCTCATAACTATCTTCCACACAGATAAGATGAGGAATACAATGTCTCTGACATCAAAATATAGGTATCGTCGATGATAATAAACAATGCACTTTTGTCAACTCTTAGTAGCTTTAATGTACTACTATATGGTCCTAACCTTCTCCAGCATTTCATAGACCATTTTGAAACATGAAGGTTTATTCTCCCCAAAATCATCCTAATATGTTGGTGTTCTTCACCTCTTCCCGTATAGGGCTTCATAAAGAGCCATTTGGATTATTGAGTATAAACTGTTATTGTAAGAGTAATTAACAAGAGGAAGATGATTATAAAATCCTCATTTGATGTCCATTGAGCATGCTCTCAACATGTCCTAAAATGTTTAGATCGTCATCTCATATTGGACAACAGTTTGAGGATGATATGATGTACTAAATTTCTGCTCAGTATTCATACCAAGTTTAAGACTCTTCAAAAACACAGATGTGAATATTGGATCTATATCGGATACAATATATAATGGTACTCCATGAAACCTTGCCACTTCTATGATATATATCTGTTCAATTTGATCTAATGAGAAATACTTTCAAATTACAATGAAGTGTGCAGTCTCTATAAGACGATCCACATCAAACCAAATAAAATTGTTTCTTTTGTATGTCTTTGAAAGCCTAGTGAAAAATTCCATGGTGATGTTCTCCCATTTCCATCCAGGTATGGGTATTCATTGCATCATCCCATTATACATCTACCTCTAATCCTTCACTAGCTGACATACCAAGAAATTTGATGTATACTCAATGATATCCTTATTCATGTTATCCACCAATATATATCATAGAGATCTTGATACATATTTGTGTTTCCTTGGTGAATGGATAAATTCGAACTATGTGTATCATCCAAAATTTGATTCTTTTACTCTGAATTAGATAGAACACATAGTATTAAACCAAATCTAACAATTCCTTCTTTAATAACATTTAACCCTGTGGATTTTCCTTTTTTGATAGTTTCCACTTTCATCTGAATTCCCATATCATCCTTTTGAGCATTCTTAAACAATTCCAAAAGAGATGGTTGAGACATCATTTGTGAAAGGATTGATGATGTTCTCTTATTTTGACTCCATTTTCCATCTTAATGAAATCATAGAATATTGGATCCTTTTCAATTATCATCAATGATAGAATTGCTGGGTCCTTTCTACATAGAGAATCTACCACCTTGTTCTCTTTCCCTGGTGGGTAATGGATTGAGTAGTCATTGTCTTTGATTAGATCAGACCATATTAATTTGCGCATATTCACACCTTTATATGTGAATATATACTTGAGGCTGTTGTGGTCCATGTATATTTCACACTTCTCCCCAAATAGAAAATGATGCTAAAATTTTAAGTCGAAGATCGCTACAGCCAACTCTAGATCATGTGATGGATAGTTTTTCTCATGAACATTAAATTAACTTGATGCATAGGCAACTAATTTTTCATTTTCCATCAACACACATCCAATTCCCTTCTTCAAATCATCACTAAATACCAAAAAGTGTTCTCCACTTGTGGGTTATGTGATCACGGGTGCAGTGATATGACTCCTTTTTAACTTTTTGAAGCTCTCTTCATTATCATCAGTCCATGAAAACATGAATCCCTTATAGGTTAGCTTGGTAAGAAGGTTTGAAAATTGTGAGAAATTCCTCACATATTGGTAATAATATCCGACTAACCCTATGAAGAAGGAGATATTTGTAACTGATGTTGGCCTTGGCCATCCCTTAATTATAGTGTCTTGGAGGGATCCACAGATATCCCATTTCTTGTTATGATATGACCCAATAATGAGAACTCCTTCAACCACAACTCACACTTGATTTACTTTTTATAGAGCATCTACTTTCCCAAGTACTATTGTACAGTACTTAGATACTCCTCATGCTCCTACTTGTTTTTAGAGTATATTGGAATATCGTTGATAAAGACTACCGAAAATTTGTCGAGGTATTATCGAAAGTCTATATTCATCATTTCTAGTAATATTTACGGAGCATTAGTGAGTCTGAAATGAATTACTATGAATTCATTGTTCCAATACCTTTTACGAAAAGAAGTATTTTGGATATCTTCCTTCTTCACCCTTACTTGATAATTTCCTGACCGCAAATCCACATTGGAGAAGTATTGTGCTCTACGTATTCGATTGAACAACTCATCAATTTGTCGTAGAGAATAATTGTTATTTATCATGATTTTGTTGAGATCATGATAATCATTGCAAAGGCACATTGACCCATCATTCCTCTTAACAAATATTACTAGTTCATCCCCTGGTGAAGTAGTTTAGCGTAAAAACCCGTTATCCAGATTCTCCTATTTTTTTCTTCAACTCCTCATGCCCCACAAAAAAACTTTTTATATGGAGTCTTGGATATTTGAAATTTCATAGGTATAAGATCAATTCAGAATTCAACATATCTTCTAGGAGGAAGACCAGGTAATTATTTGGTAAACACATCAATTAATTATATCATAATATGTGTGTCTTCAAGGATGGATTCTTCCTTAGACTCAATAATTTGAGTAAGATATGCATGCTCATAGGGTAGTAATATCCATGGTTGAGATGATAGTGCTAAAGAAAATTCATCCTCATCCTTGTACTTGTATATATTCAGGGGTGTATTTTTAAAATAGAAATTGATTTATATCTCACATCAATTTATGTTGTATCAATATAAGAAAGTCAATCCATGCAAATAATTGCATCAAATTCTACCAGAGGGAGTATGACGAGGTTCATCGGGAATTTTAATCCAAAAAATATGATTGGGGGAATTATATTCAAGGGATTAAATGATTTCCCCCCTTTCCATTCACAATCATATATCTACTCCCATGATTTGTGGGGGTGTTGGGATTGTTCTACGAAACATTCTTGATATAAAAGAATGCATAGAACTTGAATAAAAAAGCATGTTCGATATTCATTAAGGAATAACTAGCGTATCTTTCACCACTTCATTGTCAAGGTTCAATTAAATGATAGTGATGGAAAAATATCATCCTTGATACATTAGAGGTTGTTGGTTACCTCCTAAATCCATTGGCTTTGGGCACTGGATTGAAAGTTCCTTGGTTCATTACAGTTGAAGCAATGAACAACGTGTAGAGGGTTGAACGGAGCATTCCTCTCCTTTGTCGCATCTGTGGGATTTTATTTTTGGCACTTAATGGTTATGTGACCTTCACTTCCACACCTATATCATTTCCTCATCCCCTTCAAGAAAATTTTAGGGTGCTTCTTTCCACACCTTTGGCAAGTGGGGTGCAGGTTATTCTGAGCACTATTGGATTTATCCATCAGACCGCTAGAATTAAATTCTTCCTTACTCTTCTTATCCCCATGATACCTCTGAGTTTCGTTGATATCTATTTATACTTTGATAGCACATAGAAAAATATACTCATTGCTATCAAAGTCATGGATCTTCTGTGCATTTTATTGGCTAGGTTTTAGCCCACCAAAGAAATGGTGAACCTTGAATTCGGGGGTAACAAAAATGTTGGAGGCATATGAAGCCATCTTTGAAAAGTTTTCCCCGTATGCTCCAATATATTTTTCACCTTTTTTCATTAGGGAAAAGAAATTTCATTCCTTCATATTTCAGAGGGTGTGAGTAAAATATTTATCTAAATACATTATCCAGAAATCCATTCATTCAAAATCCTCAATCTCCTCCTCAGGATTCATATTTGTGATCAAATTCCACCATTGATCTGATTTACCCTTTATATGATAATCATCTAGAAGTACCTTCTATTTTTTGGAACATTGAAGGATGGAAAACATCATCTCAATGGAGTTGATCCATTTTTCAGAGATTGAGGGATCACAAGATCCATTAAATGTAAGAGTTCATTGTCTAATGAATCTCTTTATAGAAACATGTTCTATTTAGGGAGGTTGAAAAATTTCTCCTGACCCATGTTTCTATTCAAAAAATGAGTTAACAGAGAGAGTATCATGATAAAGTTAGCTATTCCTGCTCCCATCGGATTGGGAATCCCATTAGAACAGTCATCAAATTGATCTTCACATCGATTGTTAGACTGAGTCCTCATATTACCAGCCATTGGATGGAATAAAATGAAAATTAAGGGTAACACATGAAGGGGGATGTAATGACAAAAACAGATAACTTATAAATTACACTTATTTCAATAAAAAATGAATTTATAAGGATTAATATTTGTTTTTCATGTCAAATTCCCAACATATATTCTTAGGGGCATTTTTTATCCCCTTAATAATTGATAAAATATGCATATTAATTTACCAAAGAATATCCCCTAGGCGTGTCGAAATGAATAATGCAACAAGGCCCTTTTGTTGTGTACCAGTTCTCATTTGTGTCTGGATCAAATCCTTTTTTTTTCAAGTTATAACCATAGATATATATGTGCCAGAACTGCCTCTACCTTATTATATAAATAAATGGATGTATTTAATTAATAAAACACTTACTCAATACTCACCAAAATTTAGGTATGTTTTTATTATACTTATTCTTATCCTTAAGTGATTCACTTTTATTTTCTAATCACACTCCCAAAAATAACTAAACCAATCCTTTGATACCAACTATAACAACCCTGCTATTTATTACACAGTTACACATGACTTATTAAATAATAATGAACATAATACAACTATGAGGATCGATTGGTATATTATACTGGGAAATTTGAAACATTACATAGCAACATAGAAAATAAAACACAACAAATTTATTAAAAACATATTTTACAAGACTATAACATTCCTTCGTACTTAACATTGAATGGGATAACCTGAGTACATGAATAAGTTAAGGGTGAGATATAATGCCCTGAAATTTTTTATGAAAAGAATAAAAAGAATTATATATTATATGTTAGGCAGTAACAATATCAATGGATCACAATAGAAACATGAACATAAATGAATGATATAACATGATTATCATATCATGGAAATGTGGCAACAACATTTAACATGATATTAGCATGATCCAAGGATCCTTGAACATGGAGCATGAGTAAACCCTCATAGGATGTGAATTATCATGAGTAAAACCTCATTTCACTTGAAATATCATGAACCTAATATTTACCAAATTTATTGGAGCTCTATCAAGGCACACCATTCTTAAACCTCTCATTTCATGCATAGGTGTGCCACATGGATCATTTAACATGGATTCATTGAACATCATCATGTATTCCATGATCAAGGAATATGGATTTCATACATGAAACTCTATAATAAATAAGTAAATGTTCATTAAGGTTAATCCCCTTCATAGATAAATGGGCATGGTATTCACTACACAATGACTTTGGCTGGGAAAATCACGGTGCAATTTCGATTGTATAACGGCATGACAAAAAAAGTCATAAAAATGGTTGATGAGAGGGAGTGGGGTGTCTAATAATATTTATATTAATGGGAAAGTTATATGTCCATATAGATACATTTCCCAACATATTTAATGTAATTTAGATTCATAAAACAATAGAATTGATGGAATGTAAATGAGGAGAGAGAAATCGCTTATAGAATTTCTGCATGGTAACAAGTGTACTTGGGAGGAATTAATGAGAGATGAAGGGGACTATAAACATTACAAAAATAATGAGTCATGTATTGGGGAGGTGTTAAATAATACCAAAACATTTTTAATTGAAAACACAATGGTATAGAAACATAAATAAACATGGAAAAAAATGAGAGAAGAAGAAATCCCTTACGTTGAAGTGTGATCACAAAGGATTGGAAGATGCTTTAGAGAGGCTTATTGGGAGATTGGGGTGCCATGGTAGGATACTAGAGAGAGGAGGTAAATGTAGGGATGTTATAAAAGTGTTTTGAGTGAATAGAACTGGAATCATGGATGGGTTTATATTGGAAAAGTGAGGGAATTCATTATTATTTTCGTTTTGGACACCACACATTAAACTAATCAAAACCACAAATCAAACCCTAGTTTTTTCGCACGCATTTTTCAAAAGGGGAGTTGAAAAAATTATTTTAAAATGAAAATTTCCTAACTTCATAAAATATTAGGATTGTTTATTTTGAGTTCAGTAACACTCTCAAGTAAATAATTTTAAAAGTTAGAATGTATTATAAGTCTTGGAGGGTCCACTAAGGAAAGATAAAAATAAGAAAAAAAAATTGAAATCAATTTATATTAAAGGTAAAACCTATTTTGGCAGAATTTTATTTTATTTTATTACATCACTATTGGATCATTATGTAGTCATAAAACACATTATATTTTTAAATGGTATTTAATTTTCACCCAAAAATTTGACTGTCTTTGAAAAAATGATAACATCACCATGGGATAATTTCAATATTCTAATTCCAAAAATTATATTCATTTTATCTAAATAAATTTCAAAATCTATGAATTTTTAATTTTCAAATAAAAATCAATATTTATTGAAAATTCAAGGGTTTTGACAAAAAACATTAAAACCATTATTAAAATTACAACTGTATTGATAAACAATTATAAAATGATTTATATTTAATTAAAATTAATTTAGAAATAATATTATAATAAAATATTATATTATTAAAAAATATTCTAATTTATCAAAATACATTTCAAAACTAAGAATACAATTTGTTCATTAAAAAATGTTTACAAAATAAATGTATATTCTTTATAAAGGAAATAAATCACATAATCATGGTCCTAAGGTCTTGTTACATAAACCCTTATAACACCAACATAAGTCATATGGGTATGGTATAAAATGGTTACAGACTCCTAGGGTGGATCAGATAAAATCGCTCCGGTGGTAATCTCTATTTGAATTCACTTCTCCCATATGTGGTTCAGTTCGATCATAACGTGTAGAAGCTCAGCTTGGTCATGGTCAAGATAGAAGCCCAGTGATGACACCTCATTTCCAAGCTATAGCAAATGGGCTTCATATTGAGAAATTATACTGGATGAGGTCATCTCTTCGTTTGTCCATGCTAATTGGATTTTTTTAAATCCCTATATTTATACAAATCATGTGATAACTGTTAATCGATTATATTTGAAATGATAACAATTATTAATGGTATTTTGAAATCCAAAAACATAAATACAAGGAAGTGAATATTTTATATATCCATTTTACATAATATGTTAATTAGTTATATCGAGAGGAATTTTCATTAATAATAAATTTGTCCATTAAATACTAAGGATACTCTGTTAGTCTTTAAAGGATAAGATGATCTCTATGTAAAAGGTACAAAAATTCTAGTTCCAATTTAAATAAAGAAGATATGACATATCAATCTCATTTTATTTTTTCCCGAAATGGTGGGGATATCAATTAGAAGAGTTAAAAATTAGGCACCATGGTAGACTCAAAAAATGGTAGAGTATATTTCTCCATCAGATGTTTTGAAAGATGATATTTAGATCATGAAGTTGATTGTTTTTAATCAAGTGGATTCTAATAAAAGGGAGAAATTGATATTTATTATTACAAAAACATGTCTATTTGTCATCCTAAGGTACCCTCAGCATATAAAATGAGAAAAAACTCATTTAAATTATGTTTCCATTTGATATATCCTTGATAGGGGTAACATGAAGATTTGTTTCGTGGTTACAAATTATAATTTTATAGACTCATTGACAATGAATTAACAAAAATAGTAACATGATTTTTATGTTAGGAATTGTTTTTGAAATTTTATTTATGTAGTTATTGAATAATGTATCATGATCTTATAATGAAGAAAATATCAATTTATTATTCATTATTGTATACTATAATTTTTATTACATGAACCTTCAAATTCTAAAATCCCCTCAAATTATAATGATTCATCCCTAGTTTATGATCATAATGAATTAATTATATATAATTGTTAGCATTAATATAATCCTATAATTCATGTGAAGTTCTTTATATGTGATACAAAGAGTATATTCATAGGATAATAAATAAATCTTATTTTCTAGATTGACCTGCTAATATATATTTCATGGAAGTTCATAACATCATCAATATAATTATGTGTAAACCCCCATTTCCCATAGTTAGAGATATATAAAGCATGATAATATTCATAATTTTATACCTTACATATAGATTCCAAAAGTGACATAACTAATCATGGGATTGTTGTATATTTTTTGACCATGACATCAGTTAGAGCACAACCATGATTATCTACCTATATAATAATTAAATCATTTTTCCATGATTAAATTAGGATGAATAAATGAATAGTCATTCGTAGTTAGGTTATATATTATTTTATTTAGAACTAATATGTGGTACATGTGATGTATTCATTGACTAGGCCAGTTAATTTTAAAAGATCTTTAAAATATATTTGGGCCCATGATAAATAGGCATATTCCATGTGTTCTGGTCTTTTTATGTCATTGAAAATGTTATTATGTATGTTTAAATATTATTTATACGATATATTTTATGGTAAATATATTTTTATTGTGATATGTGCATGTTTGACCAGTATTTCAGTAGACCCCTTTATAGCTTGATTAGCACCAATGATTTCCAAATGGCCAGTATTTATATACATATGAAAAATAGGTATTTTTTTAATTTGTTATCAATGATACTGTGTCCAAAATGGTCACATAGTTAGGGATATAGATAATAATTATGTTTTGGATAAATTCGTTTCTACAAAATGATGGGAACCCGATATAACTATAGCAATTTTATATTTGGAAGGATTCACAGATTTGTGAAAATTTTCATAATGTCTTTATATTATTTTATAGAATTTAGAATAGTGTTGAATCTATAATAAAATAATTTTATAATTTTCATATATCTTCCAAAAATACTTTAGGTGGTCGAATATTCCCATGTAGTTTTATCAATTATAATCCAATATTAACAGATTAAATGACATAAATATTGGTTGAATAGATTTGATTAATAATTACTAATGGAAATAACCATATAATGATATGTTGAATATAAAAACCATGTTTCATTAAATTAGATACATTAAAAATGGATATATAATGGAATGAGATCCCACTAATTTTCTATCACTGATTATATACAAGTCTCCATATACAATCATTCTCATGAAATGTAGTTTATCACTGGGTGAAGGTGATATAACCCCTTTTGTTTTTAGCGATCCTTAATAAATAATGTTAATTTCTATGGATGGTGAAATCCCATTGGATAAAAGTGTATTTAAAATACTTATGTTATGATATTCATAAAGTCTACCCCATTGAATTTTGAATATTGTTCATATTATCATTAAGGTATTGACATTTATGTTATTCATTTATATTTCATATTTATATCAATAATGATAAATTAGGAACCATTTATTGGGTTTCTTATATTTCAATAAATGATCTAATGATCCACCAAATCCCTAAATTTCCTTGTCTTTTATTCAATATGTATGTATCCATTGAGATAGTATAACATTTTCAATTGTTTGGGAGACCCTATAAAGATAGTTATCTTATTTGGGTAGTGGATATTTTCTTTATGGACCCTCCTTTAATTGAATATTTTGAAAACTATAACTGATCACTATGTTTGTGCGGCATAATATTCCCAAAACAGCCTCACCTAAGTGGTTAAAGGAATATTAATATATTATAGGTTTAATTGTTGGATCTATATTGGTGGTTGGTTTCTAATGAGTTTATGATTATTAATATCATGAGTATAAGTTGAATTTTTAGATACTTTTCCTGTGTGATATATTCTTAAATATTTTATAGTGGATATAGTGAAACTATGATGAGTATTATGCCACTCTTGATAGAACATCATGATACAAATTTCATTCACTGGTCATTGGGTGTATTCTTATGTGTTTTAGGGTGAGTTTATATGATATTTTTTAATGTTTTCTAGTTTCCTAGTTTGATTAAAAATATCCTATATCGAGAAACTATTACCTAGAAGTAAATTTTTTATAGGTTCATTTTCATGGTTTTTTATTAGTTTTCTAAACCATTTATCTAAATCATATGGTCCATTAAAACGTAAATTATCTTTTTTATACAACATGATTTTCGATGTTGTTAGACCTCTTTTTTTACAAATATTACACTGGTTATACACCGGAGTTCATCCACATTCTATTCTCTAATATATTTGTCCATTTATAGATGATTTACCACCAATGTTTAGTGATTAATAAATATTTATTCATAAAATATTTTGTTCACGTCTTCCCCTAAATTCTCATCCCACAATATTACATTAGAATGGTCATGGTGAACTAGGGTTCAAATTTCACGAAACTGGTTGGGGGTTTTCTTATTATAGGACTTCCCTGGGACTTAAATGGTTCCATTCCCTTATCTTTTTGTGTAATAACTCCCATTGAAAATGGATTCATCGGTTTTTGGAAAATTAATCTTCATATGTCATTTTTTTGTTTATCTATGGATGTTTTTTTTCAAATAATTTGTCATGGTTTGGATGTTTTATATTGTCTGACCATGTATTCTATGTGATTATTTTTATTCATTTACCTAAAAAAGTAACTGAAATAATGGATTTTTTCTATTTCCAAAGTGTCAACTTATTCTTATATAAAATTTTTTCACTCTTGAGTTTCGATGAAATTACAAGAGTCGGTTTGAGAATATATATATAAAATATCATTTGAAGATAGATATTTTACGAATTTTATTGTTTTATTTATTGTTTTGATAACTAGTCCATTTGTAAAGTGCGGTTTCTTAATACTTTAAATAATTAATAAACTTACATAGTTGCATTTCAAGAAAAAATTATGTTTTTATATATAAAATCAAATTAGATATTACTTATATTTAAATTATAGTTTTCCAAATGAAGTGCATATATTTATAACATGTTTCTATAATTCATGAAATTCCACTTTAGTTATTTTTTTGTGATATGAAATATTTTGATTTAATAATTGTATACAATTTATAATGTTGTATTATTGAGATGGTGACGTTAGTTTGAATAGTTTTATATGGGTTTATTGTAATCATTACTTATATATTGTGTCATTATCATGAGATATATTTTAATATATTAGCATTAGTTTTTCCATCATTTTTATTTAATGATTAAAATTTGGTGTAAAATTGGAGTTTGGGAAATTTTATAGGACATAATGAAATTATTTACTAACTAGAATACTTAGTGAACAATCATGTGCAACAAAGATTGTTATTCCCACTTGGGAAGGTTATGAAAGAGAAAATCGTATTAATGTGAAGTTGTTTGGTATAATTGTATACCCATATAATGATTCTCAATTAAAAAATATCTTAGAGAATTTCCATAGTGACTTAGGAATTTCCCATGATGATTACTATAGTTCACTTGTATGTTATTCTTTTAGTTGATTTATCTAATGGTACTTTTCAACATAACACAAAGTTATGTTAATTATTTACTTATTGATATTTACCTCTTTAATTTTTGTTTTATTTTTATAATGATATAGTTACATGGGTTTTTTGTTAAAAATCCTACTACTTGTGAAATTTATATATCATTTTAAATGTGTCTTAGGATTTTTAAATTACTATTTTTGAAAGAGTCCAAAAATTGATTATTTAATTAAAAATGAAATTGTTTTGTTGAAATGTGATGTTTTTGTTTAACGTATACATGAAAACTTATTTCATAGTGTTTTATCATGTTTAATTAAAGGGTTTTTAATGAATAATTTTGGTTAAATTATTTTACGATTAAAATATAGTTTTAAATTTTGGGAATGTGAGAAACATATTTATTTATTTAATTTATTGTATTAAAAATTATACATTTATATATTTAATATTTCAAACTGGTGTGCATGTATTTATCTTCAAAAGCAAATGTATAGAGTAATTTTTGGTATTATACTAGGAATATTAATCTCACACAATACATCACCCTTTATGTGTGTTTCATGAACTTATTATATGGATGATTGGTAGGTTCTTGGTATCTCATTGAGTGAGGAAGATTTTGGTTCATGTTTTATGGCGGTTGAATGTGATGTGTGTTGTCTTTATACAAGGTGGAGAGTTATTTTAATTGGTTTTGGAGATAAATTACAGTAATGAGTCTTATATTATTTTTTACAATTCCACACCAACCTCTTCAATTCATGTCATACTTTTGCAATTTTAATTACTGTATAATGTTTGAAAGTTAGTGTGTTTTTATGTAATTTTGATTATGGAGTTTATTTAATTTGTTCACTCCACTCATGGTCAATTTATATTTCAAAAATATTTATTTTGGTAGAGATTCCATTTCATTGAATGGTTAGGATATACGTCAAATATGAATTTAATCCTTAAGAATAACTCTTATTAGTGGATTCATTCCCATTTTGTGTAAGGTTGATTACTTAATACAAGTTGCTATTCCATTCTGCTCGAGAATGTGATTTGGGAATTATGTAGAGACTAATTGGGTAAACCATGATTTGTTCTTTTAAAGTAGTAGATGTAATAAATTAATGCATAAAAAACCCCTTTCCCCAAACCATATAAATTACACTGAGATTTAGAGAAGAGTTAGACAATTAAATGCATGAGGTTATTGTGACCCCTCCCACTCAACAAAACCATCTTCTTCAAGCCTAGGGAGAGGGTAATAACATATCATGTTTGAATGAAGTTATTTTTTGGGTTGATTATCAACTATTTGGGTAGTACAAATAATTAAATAACATATGTTTTATGGGTGGGTTTATATCATAGAGTATTATAAAGGATATGAGAATTCATGAAAGATGCTAAAAAATAGTAATGATTATAATTCAGTAATATGATTCATGGGGTTAACACTGGAGGGATTCCTAGTTCAAAATGGATAACTTGGATGATCCAAAACAAAATATTTAAAAAAAATATATAATATATAAGTAAATATCTGAAATACCCCACCCTAAGGTAGCTATGATACTATACATAAAATAAAAAAAATGAGCACTAATGATTCCATGAGAAGCTTCCAGGAACATGTAACATCAAAATTATCTCCAATACTTCAACCATACTCCACCAAAACTGCATTCCAATGGTGATTCCAATATCAAGGAAGAAGGAAAATTTATAAAAAAAATTAATATGATATGGGCACCAATGATCAAATGAAAATTCCAAAAAATTAACATAGAAAGTTCATACCTATATTGGTTGAACCTAATATAATAATACTATATCGAAAAACCAACCATATATCAATAAAAATATGTAATATTGAAATAAAAATAGTTTTAAAAACATATTTATAGGGAAACTCAATTTTCCCCTACCATGATGTGAAGGAATCAACCACAAAAATTCTAGCCCCAATTAAGGGGAGATCCAAAATTATAAACATTGAAAGTGGTTGACCCTCCATTATTGTTTTCTATTTTAACCAGTATAAAAAGATTATTGACTATATCCATGGATACCATTATGGTAAAGAAAAATAGTCTTCACAATTTCCTACATAGCACAATATAGACCAAAATATGGAGAAACCTCCCAATCAATTCCAATACATGGGTAAACTTCAGACCTCTACATGGAAGAAAAAAACTACGACCACTAGCATAGTAATTTAAAAATTTATTGATATCCATAAGGAAATATATCAGACATCTCATTCAATAAAAAACACCAAGAAATCATAAATCTCACTAAATTTTAAAAAATTAACCTACCATGAATCCTCAGAAACAATATCCTCTCAAACAAGATCCTCCATGGAATGGGGGCCTCCACAAAAATAATAAAAATAACTCCAAAATCCTCAAGATACTACATACCTAATAATAATCATGGATATATTCCCAATCCTACATACATAAATCCTACACACACTACAACAATAAGAATAGTGGTTTCAATCCTAAAGTTATAAAAGACAACTACATATATATACCATGACCAAGGATTTGTAGAAGGATAAACTAGATCCTCCATAAAACCTTCCACCATATGAATTTTTTTACCAGACAGATAAAACATAACTCTCATCCTCTATAATACTTCCAAACACTGTCTTAACACTACCAGAGAATAATAAACACAACGTAAATGACTTGTAAAATTGAGATCTTACGAAAATGGTTTCTAATAATTATTATCATCATAATTATTTATTTTAGTATAACCTAAACCTATGTCAACTGAACATATGTAAGATCATGCACATTGTGATACCATCTAATGATAGTATGAAGGATGCTAGTTTTCATTTAGCATCAAATTGTTTTTATATTGACATGAGTGATGAATGATGCAAACACATATCATTAGAATTTGAAATTTTCAAAAAATTAGATGCACCTATAATCATTTATCAATATAATATAGGTTTTTTCTGTAATATGGTTTTTTGATGGAATATTCTATAAAGATTGTGAAGAGTTAACGGCTGAAAAAAATTCTACATATTAATATTGAATCTTTGTTATTCTATTTAGTATGACATTAATTTTGGTAAGATTTAAGGGATGTACATTACCCTCAATATAATTATCACAAACATAATGTATGAAACAATGATAACCTCCAAGCTACATGCATGTAGAATGAATAATTTAGTTGAACTCCTTACCACAACCAAAATACATGGGTTCACAATCACTCCATGGAATCTAATATGAATGCAATTTATTTTTTTCTTCATTTTCTAACGGATAATTTGAGGGTTTCTGGTACCCAATACATGACATCACCACATCCACACACCACGTCAAAACATTCAGTTCCAAATCGAAATTCAAATTTTCAAAACCAAAATAAATGTGACATGCCCTCAAGCCGCGCACCTACCATCGTACTACACCCCATCCGCGCACCTGCCACACAACTACCATCAAGCCATGCCACGGTCCATGATCCATCACCACATTCCACCATTCACAGTGGAAGAACCATCGTCGAAGCACATACCCTTGAGCCGCGATTTCCACCAACGCTCTATAACCATCCCGCACATCAACAAATTCATACCAACCCGACAAGAATCCATAAATATCCAAAAAATTCATCAAACCCTCACATAGAAAAAGCATTGAGTGAAGAAAAAAACAACAGGAATGCCTCCATTGAAGCACCATCACCAAATCAAACTCGCCAGTGTAGAAATTTCCATCCTCATCGAAGCACCGTTGCCAAATAAAACTCACTGGTGCAGCAAACGCCAACCCAGAAACCATCTGATTTTTTTTGACAAAAAAAATTAAAATAACATCACCAGATCTCCAGTAGACACCATCTCGGATGAAAGACTAGGATAAAATCCCATTGCCACCTTCAGATTTGTACCCAAAGGCCAGATCTACCTGAATCTTGGATGGAAAACATTGAAATCTACAGAAACCCCATATCACAACACTTGAAACCCACACCCTGGACCAGCATCTTGTCACCTAAAGGAAACCTTGCTGGATCCAAAGCTAGATCAGAGAGATGATTGCGCATAGATGCAAATCATTGAGGATGTTTATGAGCCTATGCAATGTTGATACTGGGAGTGAGCACATCGCAAGCACGCCGACGAGAGAGACAAGAGGGGATTAGCCAACAGGAGAGCGGAAGGCGACGACGGGTGGAAAACCTAGACGCAGAGCCCCTTACTGGCTCAACTCTCAAGGTATCTAATATAACCGATATATATATATAATTAATATCATATTTTCCATTATATATTAAATTAAATATATATATATATTTCTTCCTGAGGTCCTCTTGGATTTAAAACATGCACTGGAATCTTTATATCTTTTGAGAGATCTCATCATATTAGAATTTACCTTTATCAATGTATTGAAATTTATTTCGATGTCATGATTCCGGATATTACACGTGACATTATGTATGATAACTAGTTATGATGAAAATTTTGATCAAATAAGTCTCAATGTTAGTTATAAATATTACCATATTCATATAAACATCAGTTCCATGACAACTATAGAAATATTAGATTGAGTGAATCAATTAATTTCCCAGAAAACATATGTCTATTTACATTCTTTTTGAGAGGAAAACTTGTTTGTTGATGTACTATCAATGTATTTTAGTGGGAATATAATATGGATGTATTTTTAATTTGAGGCTATTTTTTTCATTTTGAAGATTCCAATGTATAAGGTGGTGTTTATATATTCTTATAACATTATCTCTATTATCCTCAAACATGAATGTTAATAAACATTGTTTTTATAATCATTTTGTTATCTACACTATCTTTTTAAACAATGTAATGGATAAATTTATTAAATAATGAGTAAAATATACCCCAAGAACATTCTTATTTAACCCTATATTCATAAATTTATGTATGTATTTATATATTATAGAAAGTTTCACCATCAATATTAGTGTAATTATAAATGGTATTTTAGTTTAAAAACATAACGATATTATAGATTACATTTATAAATTAGTAAGGGTTTTTTATTATTAATATTCATATTATAGGTATCTCGTAGGGTCTCAAAGAGTTTTTGAATGTCTATTGTAGGGGTAGTGACATGATTAAATTGGTGTATAATGATGCATAAATTACTTATTTATTATTTGTATTAACTAGTTATTAATTTCATTATATTTTTATATTTATAAATTATTTTTTATAATAATTATTTTTAATTATATATATAATTAGTTTAAATATATAACGTTACATTTGGGGGTAATGTCGAAATTTAATGTGGTAATGAAACTCTCTGATATGTAAAATTTTCAAAATTAAAACAAAAGATATTTTTAAATCCTAGAAAAATTCTTTTATAAAAAGGATTTCATCACCCTCTTGTTATGAACTCCTTCCATCTCTCCTATTTTGTACTCTATCTTGTTTTATGATTTTTGTAAATTTTGTTTGTGGTTTCATGTAAGGATTATAAATGAGGCATAGCTGGGACAAGAGTATCTTAGATCTCTAATTTAGGTATAAATAAATTCATTTATATTAATATTTCTGAGGAAAATATTTTTCAAAAGGAAGAATAATATTTGTGAAATCTAACAATATTTTCACTTATTAATAGTTGTATTACCCTAGGGTATGCCTCATTAGTTATTAGTATAAGTATACTGTCATACTGGAGGAATATTCCCTGACATATATATATATATATTCTATGACACTAACTCTCTTTATTTTTGCCCCTCAAAACTTCATTTATGGCAAGTGATATTCCATTAAACATTGAATATAATTGTTCTTTACTCCTTTATGAATCATTCTAAATTTCATGAAACTAAATTATTTTCCTCATCACCTATCTACACCAATCCCAGTACTCACTGGAACTGTCAATGCTACAGTTCAACTAAATCTCTAGTGATTTTTCAGTTTTTTTATAAAACAGAAAATAAATAATATTCTTTTTTTATTTAAAAAGTATATATAGAATATTATAACAATTATAATTTAAAATATATTTGCATAATTTTTTTCATTATGGGATTATCTATTTATTTTAATTACAAAAATTTAATATAAATTATCCCTGAAACTAAAATTTTAAATTAAAATATTCCCAAAATATTATATATTCAGTAATATATTTTATGAAATGAAAAAGGTTTTATGCACAATTTTAATCATAGTTTAAATTATGGACAGATAAGAAAAAAACATAAAATAATATTTTTTTTGTGTAGGGAAATATTTATGAGGTATTTCTAGGGAAATCTATATTGTAGTGAAAACCAGATTGATAATAAAATGGAAAATTTTTAGAAGATCAATATGAATGGATATCCATTTTATAATGTTTTTGTATAAATTGATTCTTAAAACATAATAGGATTGAAAAAAATATTATGCCAATGGAATAATAAATTTTGAACTACCCAATGAGGTTGACTCTTATTGATCTTATATAAGAAAATGATTATAAAAATGTTATCAATGGGAATCATGGTATCTATAGTTTGGTAAATAAATTCATATTGTATAATATGATTTATTAAAATATTCATATAATTGAGGAATATTTTTTATAAATTTAAAAATTATTTAATATAAAATAATATTACAATGGAAACCACTCATTAAGTTTGTAGGGGAAATTCATAAGATAATTGATCAAAGAAGTTATCTTGGGTTCTAGAATTAAATTTTTAGATTTATATGCTCTATTATTATAATTATTGATGTATAATACACATCTTGGTTTGTATAAATATACACAATATGGGTATTATAAATGACCTCATATCTGAATCCACATACATCAATGGCTACGGACTAGAAATTATGTTTATTGAAATAATGAGGAAACTATACCCTCTTTTAGTTACCCCTAAATAACATTGGAAAAATATATACTATCATCCAAAATCTAAATATGCAATATAAAATGTAAAATTATCAATCAATAATAATAAAACATCAAATTGTATATTAAAAATAAGATTAAAAATAAACACAATATAATGTAATAAATGTCTTATAATATGTTTATGTTTCTATATGCTTCAATAATACTCAGAAAATGATAAAAAAAATATAATATAAAAAGGATAAAAATGTAAAAACATATAGTTTTGAGCTACTTCCCAAAACTTTACCCTAATCCATCTACCAATCTATCTCAACCATCACCCATTGGGACATTTGCCTTTCATTCATCATTGATTAGAAACTCTATTTGTCCCACAAAAATAAAATAACCTAAGAGTGGAAGGGGGTGACTCAATGTTTTCCAAATTTAAATGACCCTTAACAAAAATCTTGTTTCATAGAAATGAAAAATAGTCCTCTCATGAAAATAATAAAATTTGAAACTGAAAAAATAATAAATAAGAGACAAATTTATTTTCTACATGGTTCACCCACTCCAGATAATTATTGAAGATTATACACATGATGATGTACCAATTTTCTAAATTATACAAATACAATTGTTTTTTTGTTACAAATATTGAGTGGTCTAACTAATTCAATATTTTAAAAACATTATAGTTATTTAAAAATAAATGTTATCCTTCTATTTGAAAGCTCACTACTCCCCCAAGTGAAATGTAATAGTCTGTGAAAAACTAATAAAATATGCCTACAATAAGTCTGTTGTTCCTATATTCTCATCCTTCATCAACAGAATGAACTCTCTGATATTTAACCATCCTAAAGATTAAATCTATTCATTTCAACTATTTATCTATAAGTATATAATTCTCATATTATTACAATATATATGTGTTTCTGTTGTACTTCTTCCTTAAACATATTAATATTCCCACTTCCCATGAATATTACAAAGGATATGGAAATTAAATTTTATTAAAATCATAGTAGACTATATTTTTGATTATCCTCAATAATTCACACGTTAAAATTCTAAACATGGATATATTTATTTCAATTTAAAAATATAAGTACCAAATAATATTCACATGAAGAATTTTAGGATTTCAATTAATTTTAATATCCATGATAATCATCCTAACATAATTTTAAAAATAACTAGAATTTTAATTAAAAAATAATATTTGATAAAAAACTGCATATTTCCTATTATGTGAGTTTTTAGACATTTGGTTTACTAAAATGCCACCAGCTCAGTATTCATGTTACTAGTACATAGTCTGGAACAATTAGATTTAACCTATTATGTGATTATATTTAATTTTAAATGAGATAAAATTACTTTCATGGAATGTTGATCAAGGATATTAATATAATGTGGCATATTGGACATTTAGTTTAATCCAATGTGTGTCCTTCAATATATATATACTCTTACATAGGATTTAGAATCATTATCATACCATAAAATGATATCGAATTTATTCATATAATCCGTTTATAAATTTAAGGTCACGATATCTATCTTCTTTATATATTTATACTCTTAAAAATAATATGTAAATAGAAAATTATTCATTTAAACCTTTTGAAATTCTATAGTTAATAATACTTAGTTGTAAAAATTTTTCCTAACTAAATATGTTACATAATTAACTTCTTATAAACAACATGAAACCAATATAAAATTATTCCATGAGTTTTTATAGGACTTAAAACATTATTTTTCAGACAAAAAATGAAAATTCATCTAATTATTTTTTCTAAAAAAATCTCCCTTTGGGGTTTTTGAAAATTCTTATTTATGTATAATCTTTATCTTCTAACACTATATCCTAGCCAAAATATGTATCTTTAGAAAGTACATTATATGATTCAATAAGAATTGTGTATTTTTTATTAAGATTCAATCATAAAATTAGAAACAATGGTTAAATTAATGTTCCACCATGAAACAGACTTTGTTTCATCCATGCGCCGCTCTAAACATAAATTGGTAGTCAAAAATTAATTCTAAAAACACTTGTTACTAGAACAAAAAAATATGTCTATAATATCCCAAGTAAATAAGAAAAATGGAATATTAATATTTATTAATATTTTTAAATTAATTATTAATTTTACATCAATGAGGATTCTATGTTCGATGGAGTACCCAGTACACAACAATGCATTTCTTTGAAATCATGTGTTGCACACAATGTTGAGTCATAAAGAGAAATAATGATATAATATTCTTTTAAATGGTAGTTAAAACCTATACGTGGTATTGGGGGGAATTGACCGAACTAAATAAAATAATAATATACATGTTTTTAAATGTTTTTACATTTATCCAATAAATTTTAGAGGCTTAAAATATGAACGAATCTAATTTTAAGCATTATTTGACTTAAATGGTTAATTAACCACGTTTTGATGGATAAACCTCTTTAGGTCTAGTTATAGTCACTTTTATATGATCTATTTGTCCAAATAATGTTCTTCTTTTTAATCGAGATATCATAATTTACTTTGTGTAAATTTTTGGTATGTTTCTGATAAAATTCATTTTTTATGAATAGTGAAAAATTCTGTATTTTAATTCAAAATTTCCTTTTAATATAATTTATTTATATGTATATATTATTTTATTAATTGGGTTTATAGTGTAATTATATTAGTTTCTAATAATTTATTCCAATGTTGGTCATTTAATTAATTACACTTTGAAATTGGACATAATCAAGTATCAATCTTTTGATAGTTAATGTTTCTTAAACACAAGCTATTTGTTTTGGTAATGGTTATTAATTTCAAATTAATTAATCCAAATTAAAATTTTAATATTTGTTAAAATAGAAACCATTTTTGAATTTGTATTATCAAATATATCTTAGGCTGAAGTTTTGGTATTTTTTTGAAATACCTCAATTTTTGATGAATAGTGAAACCACTAAGTTGTAGTAAAAAATGACTTTTTCATTTAAATGAAATTTTACAAATTCTATGGAATGAATTTAGAAAATCATAAATACATTTTTTTATTATTATGTAATATTTGGTTCAATATTATTAATATAATTTGTTTTCAATTTTATCTTTTGACTTTTATTTACCACGGTTAAAGGTAAATATGGTAATTCAAGGTAAAAAAATATTGTAATAATAAAAAATAACATTAACACTTTTCATAACCTTATTGGATGATTAATGGATGACCATGGGAATCTTTAGGATGATTGTTTGTCCCCATTGAGCCACCTGGGAGTGATAATGGCACTTTTGATTAATTAACTTAAAGTAAAGAAAAAAATGACAGAAACAAATATCGTTTAGTAAAATAATTTTTACTAGGGGTTATAAAAATTATCTTTTAGACTATAAATATTCATTCGAAAGATAAAATTATTTAATACATCTTGGTATTTTTTTTATAATTTTTTGACATGAAATAAATTAAATTATTAATGACACAATAATGATGTAGTATTTACCTCATTAATAAATTATTTAACTAAATAAGAGTGTAAATATTTAAAAAAAATTCCAAAACCTATACAATACTTATTGAATGATTTTATTTAGACCATTAATCATATTATCATATAATTTATTTAGTTTCGGACATTTATAAATCGAATTTCATTATATAATAAAATAATATTTTCACACTTTCCTAAAGATCCCCTCCTCCCCCTTAAAAAAATCTATCACTTCTTACTCATTACTCAAACCACTTAAGCCATGTATAATGTCCAAACCTGGACCAAATAAGCTCCAAATATCATTCTACTCCTCCTTCAGGCCTTAACATATATTGATGGAACTTCAAGAAGTCCTTTTGGTTCAAACCAAAGGGAGTTACCCGATTTATAGGTAACATCTTCCCTTAAGTTATTTGGTTTTATTTTATTTCTCCAACCCATAAAATATTTTTATTCCCTTAATTTATAAAAATATATAATAATCATTATTATATGATGTTTTCATGGGAAATATTCATACTAAAATTACACACACATCCATCTAATGGGTAATTATTATACTGTTTCAGTGAATGCAAACTAACGCCCCAAGAAACAATGATTGTTCAATTATCTCCTACAACATATTAGGGTGGCCATTATGATGGATTTGTTTTATATATTATATATATAATTTTTATTTTTTCCTTATTATTTTTTATTTTCCATTTATAGAATACCATTATGGTTTCCATTATTGGTAAACTTGATAATTTCATTCGAGGAAGTGCAGACTACAACCCCCTCAAAGTGATATGACTCGTTCATACCATATATAGTACGTATAAATGATTGATTTAATGATATTATATATGATACTATACTTTATTTATAATATAACTATGTATAATTATGTTTTCATCCCATTAAATACAAAATAGAAAATAAATTAGCGTTCATGCGTACGTATGGCTTACTGTCTCCCTAAACAGTGCATTTCATTTCTTACCTCCAAATGTTATGTACTATTATACATACATGTATATACATGATATATATAATATTTATGATATATAAATCATAAATATCATTCTAGATATAATGAAATTTTGACCACATGAACAACTTGTAATTATAAGAAGTTCATTTTGGAGTGAAGTACCAAATATTGACAAAACAAATGTTATTAAATTAAATGAATACGTTATGTTTTTAACATAGTAATAAGAGATATAATATGAATAATAAAGGGGAAAAGGTTCTTAATAAAGTATAAATTAACATTATTTTATTATTCCAGAGATTATAGAATGAACGGGTCATGTCGGACAAGAGGTTATGTATTTCTTATCTCGCATTTAATTTCGTGAGGTTTCCATTGTTCTCCACTTATTTATTACTTGTGGTGTATTTTTTATTGACTTTTCATATATATTATCATGATTATCATTATATTCATGGTATTATTCAATTAATTTTGTGGTTATTAACTTTTGGTCATACGACTCAATTGATTACAATGTGGTAAAGGGTTTCATCTGACTTTTTATTCTCGTGAGATTCATCCTATATTTGTTACTATTTCCTTTTGTGTGGTGTATGTACTGACCATGATTGAACTTTTTGTGTAATATACATTCATTTATGGGTATTTACATCTTTATTGTATGATCATTCTTTCATGTGCTGTACGTTTTTAAGGTTACCAAATCGGAATGGAAACCATTCACCCACTTCTTTTTAAAAGACTTCTTTTTGTTATGTCATTTAATTTACATATTATTAGATTGGGATATGTTATTATATATCCTTATTGATGTAAATTTTATTTCCAAGTTATGAGAAACCCTTTTTTATTTCAGAAACTCATTTTCTTAATTTTAATGTGATGACGATAGGTTGTCGAACTTTTTTTAGGGAACTTCTTATCCCAATTTAAATTCTTTGGGATAAACTTATAATTATTGAATATGTCATCCTATGAATTTGAGTGAATGACCTCATACTATTTTTCACTTAATATCCACTTATATTAGGTGTATTATTATTTTCACACATACTTATGTAATTTGTTTATCCTTAATCAAAGAATATTATATTTATTAGGGCTTTCATCTCAATTTAGATTTCATTGAGACTTAATTGTTGATATTACACCAATTTATTTTGATATGGTGTATATACTATCCGTTTGCATATTATATCATGACTACCTTTATTCTCATGAAATTATGAAGTTTTGATTAAATGTTATTCCTTAATTATTTGTATTCAAGAATCTATTATTTGGTTATGAAATCCTTAACTAAAATATATTTTTAAATATTTATTCTTCAAAATCATTCTCAATAATGTAAATATTTTAAAAATGATTTTAAGGATATATTTATATGGACATTACTATTTTAAATTTTAATTCCTTTATAAGTTTCAATGTGTTATGAGATACTTTGATTCAAAAATCTATTTATTAAATGGTTTTGAAAATGGTTTGATAATGCATTGATTTTGTCGATATGTTGAAATGATATATTGTGATTTCAAATGAAATGTTAATAGTGAAATGTTTATATTTTCTATATTTTATGTGCTATTATTTTATAATGGTACTTGGACATTTTACGAGTGATTACGTGATAAACTAATTGACTGGTGCTGCCATGATAAACTCAGACGGGTGGTTACGTTACAAACTCCAATGCATTGGGTATGCAAGTCAGCCGTATGGCTATTTCATTTTCTGATATGTGTGTAAGTATACCATATGGTTATTTAATTTATGTATGTTTATGTCCCAATTTACCTACATATGCTCCGTGTTAATTACATAGGTTTTAGGTTAATATTTTGGTTACAAAAGGTTATGAAATGAAATTTTATTTAGTGAAGATTATGTACTACTTCATATAATTGAAAAGCATTATTTATGATAAAGTATTCATGGTTTACAAGTTGATTTGAAAAAACTACCAGTTTTCTTTTTTTTGTATCCCTCTTCTGATCTTTTTATGCTCATCCGAAGATTTTAAATGTTTTTCATAGGGATTACAGATGAATAGTTTGAAGGATGAGATCATGGAAAAAGTCATGTTGTTTACAACATGGAACTAGACATGACTATTTTTTGACGAGTTATTATTTTATGAAAGAAATGGATACTGAGTAGAAGTGTCTTATTTGTAATTTTGTATATGTAATGTGATAGTAATTACCTAACTATATAAAACTCTAAACATAAAAAGATCATTAATGTGAATTATTCCTTTAATTCATGATTATTTAATGTTTTATGGCTGAGTCCATATCGTTTGTATGAGTGGTCATTTTAGACAGCTTTAGGGATTATGAGATTTCGTTAGACACATGCTTATTCCCTATATCAATTATTTGAGTTATATCCTTGTTTTATAAATTTATCAGATCAAGGAATGTTAGTTAAAAAAGGAAGGAGTAGGATCTCAAATGACATTCCTTTCTCAACCTGATGACATGTTTTCAATAATTATTGCAAATTCATGTTCGAATTATTGTGAAACTTTTTCTAGCATACAAATCACTTGCAAGAATTTGTTTGAGATATCAATCACCTCCACTATAACTAATTATCATCATGGATCATGGTTTGTTTTTTTACAAATCCTATTTTCACAATATTCTCATATTTTCTAGAAAGGTAAATATTATCAAACAATTTTCAAATATTTATCTTATCAAAAGATTTTGAAGCATATTATGATTTTTGAAAAAGGTGCTGAAGAAGGAAACCCTTTCACAAACTATTTATAATTTTTTTGACAATATAGTCTCTTGGAACATACCTATGGTATTTTAAAAATACAATTAATTGAATGTTTCCACTCAAATTCGGTCATACCCTTTTATAGAAATCTTCTTTTATTAGTTGTTTTGAAATTATATGTCATACATGATTATTTTTAAAAGCCGTTTTTCTATGAACACCCATATTACCCATGTTGTACATGGTTTATTTGGATGGAAGAAGAAAATTATTTTTAAGGATCTCTAAAACATTTTTTCAATGCATGGAACTTCTACCTACATGAAAAAGATGACGATGAAAACAAGTGGACACCATGATCATGGTATGATGTTCTTTATTTTGTGAATCATTTTATTTTATCATATGGAACTGAAAAAAAGACAATATATATAAGACTTCAAGAATTAAAATGTTGAGATCATAATGAATTTAGATGAAAATTAGAGGTATAAGGAAACCCTTGAGGTTAAAACACATTAGGTCTATTGCTGAGTTTTATATAATGGACAACACGTAGATCGTGTGACAACCTCTCGTAGTGGATGAAGCTGCGGGAATCAAACCTACAACCAAAGTGCATTTGGGATTTTTCGCCTACCACTAGAATGCATGATTTCCCTATCTTTTATGACTTATTATTTTTAGTTAAATGAATTTATTGATAAAAAATGTATTGATTTGGGATTTTATGTTTTATCAAATAGATATCCTTAGTATAAGAATGTTATTTGGTGATTAAGTAAAAAGTGATTTTGTAAGATGTTCTCTCTTTAGGGAACACTGTATGCTTAAGAAAAATGTAATACTATGGGATAAAATTTATGGGGTAATGGTTGAAATTTTATTTTGGAAGAATATTTGTTTTTATTCTAGACATATAGAAATTTGGGTTATTTATGGAAATGATTTAATTATCATAATGAATATTTAATTTGTTTTATTATGATTTAGTATGACACTTTAAGAGTATTCTATGTTTTTGGAGTTAAATGTTCAGATTTACTATGGAAGAATATGTGATTAAATCCTTCTGAGTATTTAGTTTCAATATTAGTTTGGATTATTTTGAATAATTTTAAGGACAATTGTGTATTGAATTGCCTTTCTAGAACTTTGGGTACTTTTTGTTGAATTTTGGAGATTAATAGAAGTATTTATTTTTATAAAATATTATCCTTTTTGGGGATTTTATGATCTCGTACTAACCATTTTAGTTTTAGTTGATGTTTAAATCCAAGGGAAATATATAGTTCTTATTTTGTGGATTATTTTTTTATCTAAAATATGATTCTTGTGCTTTTGATGAGACAATGTATTTTTGAATGCTCATTGATTGGAGAAAAGATTAGTTTTTTGTAGAATCATTTTAAAAGATGAAACTCTACTTGAAGGTAATTATATTTACTTATGATTATTTTTCTATATTGTAAATAAAATCCTAAAAATTATGAAAAAAATGTAAAACACAAACATTGACAGTTTACTTTTCATACTGGGTAATCAATGACCGTTTAACACATCATTAATTTGTGATTTTCTAGTGGTTAGATTCACCCTAATCATGTTTTATATCCCTCTCCATGAAAACATTATAGATTTTTTTCTCTTCTATATCCATGTTTTCCTACATGGAATCCTAGTATTGGTTATCTCGGGTGACCATTGTACTTCTATTTCATTATTTTAAAGTGGATGTTTTATTTACACTTTTCTGATGTGGGACTTTCAATGAAGTTTCTGAGCTTAATTATAAAATTGAGAGGGCACAATTCCCCAAAAGGGGGGAAGGTTGTAACATCCCATGTAAATAAATAATACGAAATTTTCATTTTTATTAATATTTTTAAATTAATTATTAATTGTACATTAAAGGAGAGGCTATGTTCGATGGCATACTCGATATAGAACAACGAGTTTTTTAAATCTTATGTTGCACAAAATGGTGAGTCATACTGAAAAATAATGATATAATATTTTTTAAAATGGTAGTTAACACCTAGCCATGGTATTGGTGGGAAGGGGCCTAAGTAACTACAATATCAATATACATGTTTTGTAAATGTTTTTATATTTATCCAATAAATTTTAGAGTCTTAAAATCTGAATGAATCTAATTTTAATAATAATTTACCTAAAATGTTAGATTTACCACATTTTGGTGGAGATCCCTCATTCAATAAAGTTATAGTCACTTTTATATGTTCTATTTGTAGAAATAATATTCTTCTTTATAATTGAGACATCAAAATTTACTTTGGGTAAATTTTTGGTATTTTTTAGAAAAACTTCATTTTTTATGAATAGTGAAAGATAATTTATTTTAATTAAAAAGTGCCTTTTAATATAATTTATTTATATTAGTTGATTATCATTTTAATTGTTTTTAATGTGTAATTATTTTATATTTTACCCTTTAAACCAATTTTAGTCATTTCTATTAATTGAACTTTGAAATTGGACATAAATAAATATCAATCTTTTGATAGTTATTGTTTCTTTAAAAACGTGCTATTTGTTTTTGATAATGAGAATTAATTTTGAATTAACTAATCGAAATTCTAAATTTTTAATTTGTTAAAATAGTCATCATTTTTAAATTTGGAATATCAAATATAGCTTAGGCTGAATTTTTGGTATTTTTATGAAAAACATCAATATTTGATAAATAGTGAAACCCCTATGTCGTAGTTAAAAAAACTAAATTTTTCATTTAAATGAAATTTTACCTCTTCATTGGATTGAATTTCAAAAATATGAAGTACATGGTTGTTATTAGTATGTAAAATTTGGTTCAATAAGATGAAAATATTTTTTTTGGTGAATAGTAACTTTTGACTTTTATTTACTGTGGTAAAAGGTAAATTGGGTAATACAAGGTAAAAATAATATTCTAATAATAAAAATTACCTTAAAACTTCTCCAAACCACATTTGTTGAGTCATTTATGACCATGGGAATATTTGGGTCGATTTTGGGACTTCATTGAGAAACATGGGGGTGATAATGACACTTTAGATTAATTAACTTAAAGTAAAGGAAAAAATGACATAAACAAATATCTTTTAGTAAAATAATTTTCACAAGGGGTTATATAAATTACCTTTTCGACTATAAATATTCATTGAAATTATAAAAAATTTACCATTTCATGTTATTTTTTATTATAATTTTTAGACATTATATAAATTAAATTATTTATGACACAATAATGATGTATTATTTACCTCATTTATAAATGATTTAAATAAATAAGATTATAAATATAAAAAAATACCCAAAACCTATTGAATTTTTATTGGATGATTTTTTTTATACAATTATTAATATTATCTTTTACATTAATTATTTTTGGACCATTAGAAACTAAATATCATTATATAATTAAATAATATTTTCAAACATTCCAAAAGAGCCCATCCTTCCCCTTATAAAAATCCCTCACTTCAAACTCATTCCTCACACCAATAAAGTCACGTGGCTCATCCAAAACCTCCCCAAATAAGCTATCATGGTCCCTCTCATCCTTATAGAATCCTTAAATTAGGCAGAAGGCACATCAAGATGTCCTTTTGGTTCAAAACAAAGGGAGTAACCCGATTTATAGGTAACGTCTTCTCTTATGTTCTTTTGATTTATTTTACTTCTCCATCACCTAAACTATATTTATTTCTTTATTTTATAAAAAATAAAATGTCCTCAATATTCTAGGAACTTTTTTAGGAGAAATATTAATTCAACACTTACACACACCACCATCTAATGGGTAAAGAACATACTGTTACTGTGGATGGAAACTAACACCACACGAAACGATGATTATTCAAATATCCCCTAAAACCTATTATGATAGCCATTAATATGGAAATGTATTTTTATATGATATATATTATGTTTATGTTTTATTTATTCTTCAGTATTCTCCATTTATAGCACATCTTTATGGTTTCCATTATGGGTAAACACGATAATTTCATTTGAGCAAGTGCGGACTACCGCCCCCTAAAAGTGATATGACTTGTTCATACCTTACATGGTATGTATAAAAGATGTATTTAATGATATTTTATATGATATTATACTGGAATTATAATATAACAATTTATAATTATGTTTTCATTTGATTAAATACAAAATTGAAATAAATATTGCATTCATGCGTACATACGGCTTACCGTCTCAAAGAACACTGTATTTCATTTCTTACCTCAAAATGTTATGTACTATTATAAATACATGAATATACTAGATATATATAATATATATGATATCTATAACATGAATAGAATTCTAGATACAATGAATGGTTGACCACATGAACAACTTGTAATTATAAGAAGATCATTTTTACTCAAGTATCAAATATCGACAAAACAACCGTTATTAACATAAATGATTGAATAATGATTATAACATGGTAAAAAAATATAAAATCTGAATAATAAAGTTGAAAAAGGTTCTTAATAAATTATACATTAACATTATTTTATTATTCAGGATATTATAGAATGAACAGGTCAAGTTGGACAAGAGGTAATGGATTTCTTATCTCACTTTTAATTCCGTGAGATTTCCATTGTTCGCCACTTATTTATTGCACGTGGTGTATTGTGTACTGAGTTTTGATATATAATATCATGATTATCAATTTATTCATTTATTTTTGTGATTCATTTGGTGGTTATTGAATTTTGGTCATACGAATAAATTGATTACAATGTGGTAAAGGGTTTCATATCACTTTTTATTCCCATGATATTCATGCTATATTTTCCACTATTTCCTTTTATTTGGTGTTTGTACTAACAATTATTGTACTCTTTGTGTAATATAAATTCATTTATGGGTATTAAATTCTTCATTGTATGATACTTATTTCATGTGGTGTACGTTTTGAATGTTACCAAATCGATAAGGGAACCTTTCACCCACCACTTTTTTAAATACTTCTTTCTGTTATGTCTTTTAATTTACAACTTATTATGTTGGGATATGTTCTTATATATCCTTATTGATGTAAATTTTATTTCTATGTGATTATAATCCCTTTTTTATCTCATCAACTCATTTTCTGAATTATAAAGTGATGTCATTAGGTTGTTTAGTATTTTTAAGGAAACTTCTTAACTAAATTTCAATTCTTTTGGTTAAACATATAATTCTTGAATATGTCATCCTATGAATATGTGTGAATGACCTCTGATAGTTTTTCACATATTATCAACTTATATTGGGTGTATTCATATCTTTAACACATAATTATGTTATTGATTTATCCTTAATCAAAGGATTCCGTCTTTATAAGGGATTTCATCTCAATTTACATTCCATTGAGACTTCATTGTTTATATGCACCAATTCACTAGGATATGGTGTATATAATGTACTTTGGAATATTAAGCCATGAATACCATTATTCTCATGATATTATGAAGTTTTTATTAAATGTTATTCCTCAATTATTTGAATTCATTCATCTCTTGTTTGGTTAAGAACACCTTAACTAAAATATCGTTATAATGATTTATTCTTCTAAATCTTTCTCATTAATTTCCATGTATTAAAAAGGTTGTTAAGGATTTAATTATATGGAAATTACAATTTTAAAATCATCATTTAAAGTCTTCTTAGTGGTATGGGAAACTTTGATTCAAAAATATCTTTATTAAATGGGTATGAAAATGGTTTGATAAAGCATTGATTTTGACGAAATCTAGAAATGATATATTGTGATTTCAAATGAAATTTTAACTCTGAAATTTTTATATTTTCAATATTTTATGTTCTATGATTGAATAATGGTACATGGACATTTGACAGGTGGTTATGTAATAATCCAAATAACGGGCAGTGCCATTGTAAACTAGGACGGGTGGTTACGTTATAACCTCAAGTGCATTGGGAATGGGAGTCATCCATATGGGTATTCTATTTAGTGATATGAGTGTAAGTAGACCATAGGGTTATTCCTTTTATGAATGTTTATTTCAGAAGTTACCTTTATATTCTTTTTGTTCTTTATATGGGCTTTATTTCAATCTTTTGGTTACAAAAGGGTAATAAATGATCTTTTATTCAGTGAAAACTATTTACAACTTCATAAAGATGAAAAATATTACTTATGATAAAGTATTCATGTTTTACTAGTTTTTTTGAAAAAATAATAGTTTTCCATCTTTGTGTATCCCTTAATAGAGCTTTTTAGGCTCATCTCAAGTTTGGAAATGTTTCACATTGGACATAATGATAAATAGGGTCGAGGATGGGATCAAGAAAAAAGTCATGATGACTATAACATGGAACTAGACATGACACTTTTTTTTTCAAGAGTTTTAATTTTAGGAATGAAATGGATATTGAGTAGTAGTGCCTACTTTGTAATTTTTGAGATGTAATGTGACAATAATGATCAAACTCTCAAAAACTCTAACCCTGAAAAGATCATCAATGTGAATTATTCATTTAATTCAATATTATGTAATGTTTTAAGGTTGTGTCCTTATAATTGTTATCAGTGGTAGGTTTATACAACTTTAGGGATTAAGAGTTTCTATTAGACCCATGGTTAGTCCATATGTCTATTATATTAGTTATATACTTATTTTATAACTTCTTCAGATCATGAAATGGCAGTTACAAATGGAAGGAGCATGGTCTCAAACAACATTCATATCTATCCCTAATGAAATTCTTGTAATAATTATTGCAAAGTCATGTTCGGATTTTTGTGAAACTTTTTCAAGCATACAACTCACTTAGAAATAGTTGTATTAGATATCAAACACTGCCATTATACCTCGTTATAATCATAGATCATCGGTTTTATTTAGGCAAATCCTATTTTCACAATATTCTAATATTTTCAAGAAAGGTATATATTATCAATGAATTTTCAAATATTTTACCTTATCACAAGATTTTGAAGCATATTATGATTTTGAAAAATGTACTGAAGATGGAGATCCTTGCGCATCCTATTTATATTTTATTTTACTAAATAGTCTCTCATTACATACCTATGGTATTTAAAAAGGACCATTACTTGAAATTTTCCACTCAAATTTGGTCCTACTCTTTTATAGAAATCATGTTTTATTTGATGTTTTGAAATTATATTCCATACATGATTATTTTCCAAAACTGTTTCTCTGTGAACACCCATATGATCCATGTTGTACAAGGTGTATTTGTATGGAGGAATAAAATAATTTTTAAGGATCTAAAAATCATTTTTGTAATGCATGGACCTTCTACCTACGTGAAAAAGATGATGATGAAACCAATTGGACACTATGATCAAGGTTTTATGTTCGTTATTTTGTGGATCATTTTATTTTATCATATTGTGGTGAAATAAAAAAATGACAATATATATAAGACTTCATGAATTAAGATTTTGAGATCAAAAGAAATTGGGATGAAAATTAAAGGTATAACGAAACCATTGATGTTGAATCATGTTAGGGTTATTTTTGTGTTTAATAAAAAGGACAACACGCAGATCGTGTGACAACCCGTTGCGTCAGACAAAGCTGCAGGAATTGAACCCACAACCAAAGTGCGATTGGGATTTATCACCTACCACGAGACTATGTGAAGTCCATGGTTTGTATGAATTATTATTTTTAGATAAATGATTTTATTGATCATAAATAAGTTGATTGGGATCTTATGTTTAATCAAATGGATTTCATTAGTATAATAAATATATATGGTGATTAAGTAATAAATGTAATTTCGGTATACGTTCTCTATTTTGGGAGCACTGTATGATTGGGTAAAACAGAATACTATGTCATTACAGTTGTGGAGTAATGGATGAAATTTTATTTTGGAAGAATATTTGTTTTTATTCTGGACATATAGAGATTTGGGTTATTTATGTAAATTATTAACCATTCATAATGAATATGTGCTTTGGTTTATTATTCTTCAGTGTGAGACTTTAAGAGTAGTCTATGTTTTTTTAGTTAAATGTGATGATTTAATGTGGAAGACTATGTGATTGAATCCTTTTGATTTTTGAGTTTCAATCATAGTTTGGATTATTTTGAATAATTATAAGGAAAATTGTGTATTGAATGGTCTTTCTTGAAAATTGGATACTTTCTATTGAATTTTGGAGATTAGTAGTAATATTTATTTTTAAAAATGATTATCATTTTTGGGGATTATATGATCTCATACTAACCATTTTTGTTTTAGTTTATGTTTAAAGATAATGGAAATATATAGTTCTTATTTTGTGGATTATGTGTTTCTCTAAAAGATGATTCTTGTGATTTTGATGTGAGAAAGTCTATTTTAATGCTCATTGTTTGGAGAAATGATTAGTTTTTTATAGAAACATATTTAAGGATGAAACACTACATGATTGTACGTATATTTCATTATGATTATTATTCTATGTGGTAAATGAAATCATAAAAATTATGAAAAGGAATGTAAAACAAAAACATTGTCCGTTTACATTTATTTCTGGGTAATCAAAGATCGTTTTGCATATCATATATTTGTAATTTTCGGGTGGTTAACTTTCTCCTAATCACGTTTTCTATCCCTCTCCATCAAAAAATTGATGGATTTTTTTCTCTTCCATATACATGTTATCCAACATGGAATCCTAGTATGAGTTATCTCGGGTGACCTTTGTACTTATCATTATTTTAATGTTATAGTTTTGTTTACTCTTTTTCTGATGTGGTAATTTCAATGATGTTTCCGAGCCTAATTTTAAAATTGTGAGGACGCAATTCCCCAAAAGGGTGATGGATTTAACATCCTAGATAAATAATAGACATCATATTTTTATATTTATTAATATCTGTACATTAATTATTAATTTTACTTTAAAGTGGATGCTATGTTTGATGATGTACCCAATACAGAACAACATGTTTCTTTGAAATCTTATGTTGCACACAATGACGAGTCATACTGAAAAATAATGATATCATATTATTTTAAATGGTAGTTAACACCAATTCATGGTATTTTTGGGAATGGAACAAACTAACTAAAATATGAATATACATGTTTCTTATTTTTTTACATTTATCCAAAAAATTCTAGAGGCGTAAAATGCGAATGAATCTAATTAAGCCTAATTTACCTTAAATTGTTGACTTACCACCTTCTTATGGAGAACCCTATTAAAATATAGTTATAGTCACTTATTTATGTTCTATTTGATGAAAACAATTCTTCTTTAAAATTGAGACATCAAAAATTGCTTTGGTATGTTTTTTCATTTTTCTAAAAAAATTTATTTTATTATGAATAGTGAAAAATAATGTATTTTAATTCCATAGTGCCTTTTAATCTAATTTATTAATATGGTTAGATTGTATTTTTAATTGGTTTTAAAGGGTATTTATATTTTGTTTTTATCATTTAATTCAATGATAGTAATCGGAATTAATTTCACTTTGAAATTGGAGATAAACAAGTATCAATCTTTTGACAGTTATTTTTTCTTAAAAACACAATATATTTTTTCATAATGGGAATTAATTTTAAATTAATTAATCCAAATTCTATGTTTTAAATTGGGAAAAATAGACATCAATGTTTAGTTTTGAATATCAAATATAGTTTTAGATGAAATTTTGGTATTTTTCTTAAAAACATAATTTTTTGATGAATAGTGAAACCACTAAGTCGAAGTTAAAAAAAATTAATTTTTCATTTAAATGAAATTTTACCACTTCTGTGGATTTAATTTAAAAATCCACAATATATGGTGGTTATTATTAAGTAAAATTTGGTTCAATTAAATGAAAATAATTTTTAGTGAATAGTAACTTTTTTACTTTTATTTATCGCGGTTAAAGGTAAATAGGGTAATTCAAAGTAAAAATAAATTTATAATAATAACAAATTACCGTAAAGCATGTACTAACCTTATTGGTTGAGTCATTTAAGAACTTGGGAATCTTTGGGAAAATTTTGGGACCCCATTGAGCCACATGGTAGTGATAATGACACTTTAGATTAATTATCTTAATGTAAAGATAAAAATGACATAAACAAATATCTTTTAGTAAATCAATTTTTACAAGGGGATATATAAATTATCGTTTAGACTCTAAATATTCATTGAATGTATAAGAATATTTCTTACATCTTATTATTTTGTTTAATTTTTATACAAAAAATAAATTGAATTATTTATGACACTATAATGATGTAGTATTTACCATATTAATAAATGATTTAAATAAATAAGATTATAAATATTAAACAATTATACAAAACCTATCCAATTATTATTGGATAATTTTATTTTGACCATTAGTAATATCATATTCGACTTTAATAAGTTTTGGGCCATTATAAACCGAATATCATTATATAATAATATAATACTTTCACACTTTCCTAAAGAGACCCTCCCCCACCCTTATAAAAAGCCCTAAATTATAACTCATTCCTCACACGTCTAATGCTTTTTGGATCATCAAAACCCTACCCAAATAATCTATAAAGATATCTATCCTCCTCTTAGAAGCCTTACCGTAGGCATAAGGCACTTCAAGAAGTCCTTTTGGTTCAAACCAAAGGGAGTTACTTGATTTAAAGGTAACGTCTTCTCTTAAGTTCCATTGCTTTATTTTACTCCACCAACCCATAAACACATTTTATTCTTATATATTATAACATATCCACTATCCTCAAAATACTAGGTTGTTTTTAGGAGAATTATTCATACTAAACATTCACACACCTTCATTTAATTGGTATAGAATGTACTGTTTCTGTAGATAGAAACTTATGCCTCATGAAACGATGATTGTTCAATTCTCCCATACCACAAATTATGGTGGCCATTAAGATGGAACTTTATTTATATATGATATATATTATGTTAATATTTTCTTAATTCTTTATTATTTTCCATTTATATCATACCTTTATTGTTTCCATTCTGGGTAAACACGATAATTTCATTTGAGGAAGTGCGGACTACCGCCCCCTCAAAATGATATGACTCATTCATACAATACGTGGTACGTATAAAGGATGTTTTTCATGATATTATATATGATACTATACTGTAAATATAAAATACATAAATATAATTATGTTTTCATTCCATTAAATAATAAATAGAAATGAATGTAGCGTTCATGCGTACGCTCGGCTTACCATCTCCATGAATGGTGCATTTCATTTCATACCATCAAATGTTATGTACTATTATAAATGCATGTATATAATAGATATATATATAATATAAATTATATCTAAATCATTAATATCATTATGGATATAATGAAATTTTTACCACATGAATAACTAGTAATTATAATAATTTCATTTTTGACACAAGTACCAAATATCGACAAAATGACCGTTATTAACATAAATGATTACATAATGTTTATAACATGGTCATAAGTTATATAATAGGAATAATAATGTTTAAAAAGGTTCTTAATCATGTAAAAATTAACTTTTTTTATTATTCATGAGATTAATGTTGAACGGGTCAAGTCGGAGAAGAGGTAAGGGATTTCTTTTCTCACTTTTAATTCTTTGAGATTTCCATTGTTCGCCACTTATTTATTGCATGTAGTGTATTGTGTACTTCCTTTTGACATATATTATCATGATTATAATTATATTCATTGTATTCTGTGATTAATTTGGTGGTTATTAACTTTTGGACGTATGACTCAATTGATTACAACGTGGTAATGGGTTACATCTCACATTTTATTCCTGTGAGATTCATGCTATATTTGCCACTATTTCAAATTTTATGGTGTACGTACTTCCCATGATTGTACTATTTGTGTAATATAATTTCATTTATGGGTATTTAAATCTTAATTGTTTGATCCTTCTTTCATGTGGTGTATGTTTTGAAAGTAACCTATCGGTAAGGGAACCATTCACCCTCCTCTTTTTAACAGACTTATTTTTGTTATGTCTTTTAATTTAGATCTTATTATGTTGGGATATGTTCTTATATATCCTTAATGATGTAAATTTTATTTCCAAGTGATGAGAAACACTTTTTTTTCATCAACCCATTTTCGGAATTTTAAAGTGACGTCTTTCTGGTGTCGAATTTTTGTAAGGAAACTTCTTAACCCAATTTCGATTATTTTGGTTAAACTTATACTTCTTGAATATGTCATCCTATGAATATGGGTGAATGACCTATGATTTGTTTTCACTTAATACCCACTTATATTGGGTGTATTATTATTTTTCACACACAATTATGTAATTTATGTATCATTAATCAAGGGATACAGTCTTTTTAATGGATTTCGTCTCAATTTACATTCCAGTGAGACTTTATTGTTAATATGCTCCAATTAACTTGATATGGTGTATATACTGTCCTTTTTCTTATTATATCTTGAATACCTTTATTCTCATGATATTATAAAGTATTGATTAAATGTTATTCCTCAATTATTTTTATTCAATCATCTCCGATTTGGTTAAGAACACCTTAACTAAAATATAGTTTTAATGATTTATTCTTCTATATAATTCTCATTAATGTCCATTATTTAAAACGGTTATTAAGGATTTATTTATATGGTCATTACTATTTTAAAATGTGAATTCCTTTAAAAGATTCAATGTGTCATGGGACACTTTGATTAAAAAAACTCTTTATTAAATGGTTTTGAAAATGGTCTGATAGAGCATTGATTTTGTCGATATCTTGAAATGATATATTGTGGTTTCAAAGGAAATGTTAATAGTTAAATGTTTATATTTTCAATATTTTATGTATTATGATTTTATATTTGAATTTGGACATTTGACAGGTGGTTACCTGAAAAACTAAATGATGGGTGGTGTCGTGATAAACCAGGAAGGGTGGTTACGTTTTAACCACCAATGCAATGGGTATAAAAGTGTTATGTATGGCTATTTCATTTAGTGATATGTGTGGAAGTCAACCATATTTGTATTCCATTTATGTATTTTTATGTCTCAATTTACCTTTATATGCTATGTGTCAATTATATGGATTTTAAGGTAATCTTTTGGTTACCAAAGGCTAAGAAATGATCTTTTATTCAGTGAAAAGTATTTACTACTTCATAAAGGTGAAAAGTATTACTTATGATAAAGTATTCATGGCTTACATGTTGTTTGGAAAAAATAATTGTTTTCCTTCTTTGTGTATCCATTTATTTAGCTATTTATGCTCAGCCCAAATTTTGAAATGTTTTTCACATGACTTAATGATAAATAGGGTCAAGGATAAGATCAAGGAAAAAGTCATGTTTTCAATAACATTGAACTAGACACGACTCTTTTTTTCAAGAGTTTGTATTTAATGAAATAAATGGATACTGAGTATAAGTATATACTTGTAAATTTTTGAGATGTAATGTGATATTAATTACCAAAATCTTTAAAACTCTAAACCTGAAAAGATCCTTAATGTGAATTATTCATTTAATTCTAGATTATGTTATGTTCTATGGCCGGGTCCTTATAATGTCATCTTTAAAACCACCTTTTCATATCAATTAAAACCCATATTTATTAAAAAAAACTTAAATAAACATTCAAATTATATCTAATAACACCTTCCTTAAATAAATTCTACTTCGTTTTTGTCATAGGAAATATCCCACTTTATAAATTAAAAAGAACTCATCAAAACCTTCCTTGAGATATCTACCCCTAACATGATTTATATCTTTATTCTTTCCAGTGTACCTAAATAGAAATTACATGAAGGTTAATAAAATTTAAATAGTAATAAAATCAATCAAACAATGTGGTAAACCACATCATGTCATAAAACACATGATAAAGATACAACTTCTTGAGTGAGACAAACAATATCTAGTCATAGAATGGAAAAATCATATGGGAGTGGGGGTTATTGATTTTCCACTACTAGTGGATAATTTTAATATAATATTAATTTGTTTTCATAAAAAAAATTAATCATAAAATTCAAGGATAATGTATTTTTACAATTTTAACTTCTATTTTCATAATATGATAATTTCGTATTTAAAATGAACTAATGGATGGCCATTTAAAAATTAAATTATAAAACCCACTATGATACTTATTTGAAATATAAATTTTCTGGATAAATTTCTACAAATTATATAGAAATTTTTTTATTTTTATAAATAAGTAATATTACAAATGGAATAGGTAAAACTTGGGACTCGAATACAAAAAATTATGGTCTTAAAAAATTGGACAATCAAGAATTAAGATATACGTGTAACAAAATAGGAATGTAATATGAAGCTACAATTTTAAGATAATATATATTATATCATGAAAAATAATTAATTGGATGATGTACCATGTTAATTGATTCATTTTTGAGGTTATATAATCAGACCGTGTAGAAGATGAAATTATAGGCCAGATATCAGGGAATAAAAAGTACACCCACCACTTCAAGAAGAAGATCATTATAGAAATATAATTGGGTTGAAATTTTATAATAATATACAAAAATATTATTAAAAATTTCATTATTAAATTTCTAATCCAAATTATATAGACATTAGTTGCATTCATGTTCATTAAAGAGGTGGGAGTAATAGTAAGAATAAATGATTTATAATGATGGAAATTACATTCTCCAACAAGATACAACCACTCTATTGTATAACTTATCAATTTGAAATAACCTTATAGTAATTTGGTTTACCTAATACCCTCAAACACTCTACTTATATAAAATCATATGAAGGAAATTAATGTATGTTATTCCTTATTATTTCATGTAATATTATGGCTAAATTTTGTATTTCTAATATTATTCATCGATTGAATTTTTTTTAAATATCAATTGTGCTTAAAATAATAATTATTTCTTATTATACTATCTTTTTCTCTTTCTCTGTACACTATAAGAATGTTATTTCATAGACTTAATCTATTAACACAATGATAAAAATTATTATTATTATCTTTTATATCTTATTTAATCACGTTTCTATGTGTCAACATCTCTCTCACATGGGGATAATTCATTCAATCATGTGATAACCCTCTTATGGGTTTATTTAAGGCATTATAATGTTTTTTATAATAAATTTCAACTTTGGGAGTGGGAGGTGGTTAATTGATATTGAAATCCTAAATAAATTTTTTTACTCTAATGAAAATAATATTCTTAAATATTAAAAGGGTCAAACAGATCATAGTATGTAAAATGTATAAATGTATTAGAGAAATAATATTCTATAATGTTATAAAAAAATTAAGTTAAAAACTAATGTCAAAAATAATAATGCTCCAAATTAATAAAGAATCGAATTCTAGATGAAAATAAAAAAACATCTTCAAATGATATTATTAAAGTACATTGATAGCTATTGGATTCAATATAAATCATTAATTTTAATCAAATTAAATATGAGGATTCTTATCCAAATCCATAGTATATATGTTCCAACTTGGAACATCATTATTACACAAGCAGAAAACACATGTTCAATGTCGTTGAACATATTTTAAAAAACACTACTAGAAGACAACTCTATACCCATTCTCCTCCTTAATAAATCTGATAAAAAATATGTATAACACCCAAGCATTAGATAACTCACCATTACACAATATTAGATTTATTTAAATGATACTTGATTGATCTCACATGATAAAAATAAATTTTTATAATAAGATTAACATATAAACATATTTCAATGTTAATATTAGAAACATGGATTCTATAAGCATATGGAAAACCCATCAAAAAATAATATCTTAAAAAATTGAGATAATGTATGACTCATTAATGTAATAAGATAAACAAGGGTAATGTAACGACATATGTTTATTTAAGTCTTAGTCTAAATTTATAGACATAATTTCAATAATCTATTATTGGTGTACTCTGATATCATTTTATATTGTTATTACAAAAATAAGAAGTTATAAGTTATTCCTCCACTCAATATAATTCAACTATCATTATAAGCCTATATATATTACATGGATTAATGTTTTTATCAATTTTTTGAGAATCAAATGTGATTTCTATATAAAATAAAACTAATAGAACCTCATGTATGTAGAAGAAAACAATGGATAATATAGTGAATTTCCAAAAAACAAATTTTTGGAATTTATTTTCTGGAAAATGACTCAAAATTATTTGTCTGGTTTAATGTTGTTTAATTTAATTTTAACTTTTAACTAGTTCATTTATTATATATTTTCTTTTTATAACATAATTATCCTCATTAAATTGAAAATATAAAAACAATATATTTTATATTATAATGTTATTATATACCATTAAGTGATTGTAAATATGATTTTAGAACTGTTGAGGTGACTACCATTAGAATTGTGTTGGGTTCTAATAAATTAATAATGAATTAAGACATATTTTTTTCATTTTATAATTCATAATTTTATAAAAATAAAATTATCTAAAAAATAAACCCAATATATCCCTATTGAAAACTTATTATACAACCCTATTTACAAATATCATAAACTCAAATATTAGTGTGTTTAATTTTTCTAATAAAACTATCCAAAATAGTTTTCCTTTTTACATAAAAAACTCAAAAAATCATTATGTTTGTATATCACTTTGTATATCTTTAAAAAATTGGTCACTGTAGATATGCTACAAGTTATCACTTCAACTCATTGAGTAATTTTATATGAACTAGTTCCCTATATAAGTCATTGGATGAATGGGGATGGTTGGAATCAAAGAACTAATTTATGATTCTTTAACATTACCATGGTTAGTTCTTTTATCAAGATATATTCTATTAGGAATTGAGTATAAAAATACTCAAATAAAAAATCATTCTAACCATTATCTTTACTAATGTTAGATATGATGTTAATATTATTTCGTTTAATTGTTTACAATTTATTTGATAATATAATTATTAATTGATTTATTACACATTATTTTAATTGAATATTTCTCATCAACTACAATATTCTAAATATATTCCTTAATCCCAAAAAATTCAGTACAAGATTAATTTTCCATGATATATTAATCTTATATGGAGATAAATGATATTAAATAATTCTTTCTTCTCAGATAAAAATAAAATATCAAAAGGAAAAAAAGAAACACCTGATTTTCCCCCATATTCTATATAAAATGATAAATCCACATCCATTTGAAAAAAAATATTTGTTGGGTTGTTTTATTGTGAATCAAATTAATATTCACCATGTCTTTAATATAACATAAAATTAATTTCACTTCCGAAAATATATATATTTTTTGGAAAGATTTTCTTCCATATAATATGAAGATTATAAGAAAGAAGATTATGTATTTTCCACTATTAAATAATATAGACATGAAATGATTTTCTTATATTCAGTCACATTAACCTTATTTCCATCATCATTACAAGAATAATTCAACCATGTATCAATCAGTATTTTTAGTGCATTGGAATCTTTTATACTAATTCTTGTGAGAATTTTATTTTTCATTTTTTGATCCTAAAATAAATGTTTATTTCATTACTTAGTCATAATGAAAACCATGAAATAATTTCAACTCTCTAATCATTAACATTTTAATCTCATGCCACTCAAAAATATGAAATTTTTTTATATTATTATTTTCTCAATCCAAAAAAGGATATTTCTTGAACATAAGTGATTATTATTTTCTTTTGACCATCATTCTATATTATATAATGATTGTGGTAAACAAATTCATTTTTTACTAAAATATTTGTCATGTGTTGTTAAATCTTAGAATATCATGCACTTGGAACCTACAAATGTCAATACAATGCATTATTCAATCAGAAATTGTTTCTCCAATCCTCATGAATAAGAAATATATACAACATCTTGATTAAAACCTATAATTTGAAGTTATAATTTAATTAATAATGATTTCACATATATTTGAAAAACTATGATCCTAATTTTCCCCATTGTGGCCTAGAATTATTGTTTAATTTATTTCCAATCCTTGGGATAAAAATTTATTCTCTGCCAATTAATTCAATATGGGAACGTAATTTTCAAATAAGATATTCCTTAATATATATATATATATATATATTTCTTCTAAAAATATTTTTTTTGAAAAAACCATTTTATTACAAAAACATTCTTATTATTTGTCATGAAAAAAAAAACATATCAACACAGATTCATCTAAATATTTTAAAACTCTTTAAACATATCTTTGACCAAAAACTCATACATTGTATCCTAGTTGAAATTTTTTGGCTCCACATGATATAAAACAATTTTTTTATAGTCTTCATAATTTTGTTTTCCCAGGATCTCTCCTATTACTAAAAAATTTCTCTTCTATTATATTTTTCCTCCATATTATCTTTAGATTGTACTAACTATTCCTTATAAAGATCATAATAATTTTACTCATTAGGTTCATCATAGAACCCGTATTATCTACCAGATCTTATAAAATTTACCTAAATATCATTGATAATTTTATAATTTTATTTTTGAATATTCTATAGGAATCAAATAAATGGTTTTTTTCTCATTCTATATTTTTCTAAATATATTTTGGAAACATTTATATACCTTGATCACGAATGCGTTACCTGAGAAAATACCTTCATCTATATGAGATCCCATCAATGACTCTTCTATTTATTAGGAATATAGAATTAACCTTCATTGATTAAAACATACTCCAATATTGTATTATTCAGATATATTAACTAATATAGTGTTTTTACCCCAATACTATAATACACTATTGGTAGAATATATTGATGTTAAAACTGCTTCCTTGTAAAAATTATTTGGTTGGTATTTCTCACATAACATCACTTGTAAAATATTTTTAATGAGTTTTTACTCCTATAAAACAATTTTCTTTGTTATGGAGACACAAATACAATTATTTCATTCATTATTTTTTGTTCGAGATAATCCCTTACCTGTTAGTTGTTAAAATCCATTCCATTATCTGTATATTTTTTAAAGTTTTCATGTCTAGAATATTATTCTCTAATATCTAGTCATCAATAATAAACACTGTAGATATTTTAGAGATCAACATCAACCATTCCATAATTTTATGAGTATTAATTCAAAATATATAATTCCAATTTCCATTAAAAAACTATACAAGATATTGATCGAAAAACATCCAAATGTACTAATTCAAGAAACTAATTTGACTATTTCTATTTTTCCAAGTAAATATCTAAAATACTTATTCCTTTTTTTAAAATCATATCCTGTATAGGTATAATAATGTGAAATACTATAAATATTGGGAGCCTCTCCATTATTCCCCAACTTTGTTTCATATTATAGTGTAAAATAGGCAATATTTTTTCCGCATAACATATTTTCATCTTCCAGGGTTAGAAAGAATAAGTATTATTCTACATTAAATATATATTTTATTAATTTTACATTTTTTCAACATTATAATTTCAATATCCATTTATTTGATCATAAAAGTCTTCTTGGTGATGTGTTTTGAATGATTTATGTCACTTAATTTGAAAACACATATTATGTTGCGACCAATTAATTCAATAACCTTGAAATTATTATCCCTCATATCCTTTCCATATATTTTGGATTTCCTAGTTATAATAATCTTCAATCCTAATCATTAGAAAATTTAAAAAACATTCTATTTCATACTTGATACCAAATACATGATACATTTTTAAAATCATATGTTATTGGAACCAACACAGTTCATACATAAATATTACATCATATTATATAATTATTCAATATATAACATTATAATCCATTTTGGAGCCATAAAGGATTATTTTCTCCAGAGACTAGATACATATTAATTTTATTTCATTAAATATATTCAACATATCGCACATAAATATGATCACATATTACACATTTTAGGAATAGACTACATAATACCATTTTGGGGAAAAAATAATAATGGGTTATATTATATTCTTAGTAAGGGTATGAATATGATATATTAATCAAATATCAAATGCATCAATAAAATAAGCATATGGGTTTGATAATAACATCATAATTTATAATAATTTTACCGAATTAGACAAATATCATTAGTTTAGAATAACTGAATGAGGTTTTTTTCAATAAAAATCTATAATAAATAAGAGCATAGAATTCTCAATAATAAATATTGATTTATGATAACATACTATAAGAATAAAAATTTCATAAAATTTAAATATTTTCACATTTTGAACCTATATAAATAGTAATAGGTTTACTATTGATGTTGTGGACAAGAAACAAGGCCTTAGCATTGAATTATGGACATGAAACCTGGTCCATGATATGGAAATGAAAATGAGGTCAATGTTTAAAATTATTGCCATGAAAAATACACCCAATAACTGATTTTTTAACAAGAAATCGGGTTCTTATAAAATATAGTTAGGTTACAAGTTTTCCATGTTTAACAATTTTATTGAAGGGCTATAATGGACCCACTAGTTACAAAATCATATTAATTTCATATATATACCAAAATATCTTGAAGCCATTTCAGTGTTTCAACATAACATAAACTATTGGAAATATAAGTATTTTCATCAGTATTTAATCATAATCATTAAAATACCATTTAATAAATAATAAATATGGTATCATAGAATCATATCTCTATTAGAACATAAGTAACATTAATGGATGTCACCGAAGATGAAAATATTAATTAAAATATCACTTTAATCATCTATTGAATAACAAACCCTTATTATTTTGAAATGAAATATTTTATATCCAAATATTTCAAAATATTATGGAAATAGTATTAATATAGGAGATCCTAGGAAACATATAATGTAAAATTAAAATCATTGACTAGTCATGTTGGATTTAAATATCATCTATTCAATAATCATTATAACAATGTTTTTGTAAACAATATAGGTAAAAGTACCTTATCTAGAAAAAATAAAGAAGTTTCATTTTTTGAAAAAAATAAAAAATTAAATCATGGGTAAAAATGAATTTAGAAAACCATTTATAAATATGAAATAATATTCAGAATAACATTTTAGAAAAAAATGTTATCAATGAAAAGATATTTCTAACTGAAAAAGAAAAAATAGGGCTATATTTTTTTTAAAAAATTACATATTTTGAGTACCAAGGAGAGAAAAATGGTACTGAAAAAAAAGAAATAAATAGGAAAACTGAAAATTTAAGGGGTTATAAAATATAATATTCACATATTTTCTCATAACATATATTTATTTATAATCAATCCTGATTAAAAGGATATTGAAACATATGAATTTTACAACATTGATATCTTTTGAATGAAAAGTTAAATGGAATAATAAATTAAAATATAAATATAAATTTTAATTAAATAATAAAATTAGCAATATAACATGTCAAGGGAGAAATATAGAAACCTCCTATACATATGTAGGTTTATAGCTCATTCATGTGTCCATGAAACAATATTGAGACAATGAACCCTTATGTTAAGCCTTGTATTTCTTCACATGAATTGAATTATCCCACGTAATAAATATAGATTTGTTATATATATTTTCAAAATTCATATTCTTAAATCACATAAAATGTATAATTCCTTTAAAATTTGTGCAGATCCAATTTTTAATAATTTCTTCATTTAAATGAACATTCGGGGGAATCCTGGTCCATATTCCATGCGTGCTGCAAATTGATGGTTCCAATACTTGAACTTTAGTCTTTGTTTTATAATATAAATAATATAAATTTTTAAATAAGTAATTGATTTATTTATTATAGATACATTAATATTTTTAACATATAGAGCAGTGATGGAAAATGAAATTCATTAATTCCATGGGATAGTAGTTTGTACGTACGCACGAGTGATGTTTCCAACTTTCAATGGTATTAATGAATGAAATATAAATAATAATCAACCATAAAAGTATCATATTTGTATCATTAATATCAAATATATTCAATAAAACTAACATTATTACCATTCTTGTTAATAGAAAATAAAAAATGGATCGCATCACTTTGTGAAGGATGTAGTCTATACATACACATGAGAGATGGTATAGAATTATAATAGATGGCAGGGAAATAGGGTATATAATATATTATAAAATATATAAATATAATTATACTATAAATCTCTTATATAAAAATTAAATCCATAATAATAACCAACCAAAAAAATTGTTGAAAGAAAATAAATCATATCAGTACGTGGATGTTATAGTCTGCACAAACACAGAAGAAATTATATCATTTCACTTTAGATTGAAAAAATGATTGATAATAGTGGTTATATTATCATAATAAATTTTAAATATAATTAGGTTATATTTTTTATTAATAATATACATTTAAAGGAGGTAGAAGATGGAATAAATTGAAAGTGTCTGGGTAAGAAAATTACCTCTTCATTACTCGACCTCTGGTAGATCCATTTTTAAGGGCCCTTGGAATGGTATTATAAGAAATAATGAACATCTAATTCATAGATAGGAATGTTTATAAGATAATTTTATATGGTTGTTTAGTGTTATACAGCTCATGAAGTAGTAATTAAAAGAGATGATGTGGTATCCTTTTATAAGTTTGAGGGACACATCATGGATATTTTAAAGGATTAAAACATTAATTAGTTATTTTTATGTAAAAGAATCCAATTAATAATTTAATATAAATAATAATATCATAATTGTCTAAATAAAATCACCCATTAATTACTATTTTGAAAACTATAGGCCTTATCTTTTGGTTTAAATATAGGACAACCTTATTTACGCATTTATCATGATGAATTTATTAATGTTTTTACTATTCATTATTACCTAAATGAAGTTGAATTTTTTATTTAATAATAATTATTATAATTAAATAATTTACTTAAATTTTATAATATTTTTTTTATAATTGGTATATTTATTTTTATATATGTTCCAAAAATTTAATAAAATCCAATATTAGAAAATAATTTTGTTTAGCAGAAAACATAATTTATTTCTATTCCTTTCGTTTAGAAAAAAATAAAATGAAAGTTAAAGTATTTTATTGAATATATATTCTATATATTTAATAAATAAAATTAATAAATATCTATATTAATTTAATTTACTAATATTAAAACACATAGCGTGAATAAAATCAATTTTTAGAAAAAAAAATTTAGCCCAGAAATGAACATATAACTAAATATAGTATAATTATCATTACTATATAATTAATTAAATAATTTAAAATTAAATTAAACTAATTTAAATTAGTATTATATTAAAAAAGAAACATTTAATTGTAATGAAATGTTATTTTTTATAGAAATTGTTATTATTCATTATACAATGGAAAATATATCATCTTGAAAAATTCCTAAGAATTCACACTAAGAAAATATTAATGTGATAATTTAAATAACTATATTTATTACATCAAACATTATTTATAAATTTTTTATTTATTAAAAAAATTTTGAGTGGAAATAATTTTTTTATAATGGAATTATATTTTTTGATGAAAAAAAATTAATTCACCAAAAGATGAGTACTTATTTTATAAGAATTAATAAATGAATTTTTGTTAACTTGAAAAATTATATATATATATATATATCATAATTTTATTACCCATATTAATACAATCTAATTAAATATATATGTTATATTGGTGAATTTTAAAAAATAATATTTATAAAGTATATCTTAATTCGATTAAATCTCGTTATTGCGTGTTAAGAAAGATGTCAAGAATATTGTTATTTTATAAAATTTTCTTGCATTAAAACTTTCTTAAATAAATTGAATCTTCATAATTTTATTTTGTTCATCAATGGATAAATAATTTAAAATAAATTTTTCAAAAAATGACATCATTCAATGGAATAATAAAACCTCCTTTGAAAAATGGGAGTGGAAAACGTAAAGGTTAAGTGAAATGACACATAATATGGATCCCATATAAGGACAAAATTGGTGAGATGTCAAAATATAGACAAGTAGGGATAAAAATAACATCGATGATCCAATTTATAATAATATATAACATGTTAATTATAATGTTAAACCAAAATACAACAAATTTGTGAGATATGAAAAGGCAATCCATTCATAAGAAATGAATGTAAAATAATAATATTTTTATTTTAATGATACTTTTTCCAATTTTAATGGATTATTTTATAATAAAAATATAGAAAAAAATCAACTTCCTTTATATTTTTCATTCCATAAGAAAAATTTCATCCTTTGGTTGTCATTCAGAAAATTTCTATGTCATCTATTTCTCCAAAAAATGAATATTAAATAAGATTTTTTCATTCCAAAATCACATAAAAAAAATTTAATGGATCATATAATCCATAAAACATCTAAAATTAATTCCTCATGCCTTTGAATTTTTAATAAACTAAACGATATAGCACACCTTATCCAATATTGATAAATATAATAAATTAATCACTAAAAAATAAAAAATTAACACCCAAAGTTCAAATAAATCCATTTCATAATAAATTATGCATAAGACTCCAAAAAAATATGTACTACAAAATTTAAAACCAAATCATTTAGATGTAATGTTGCTAAATTTCGAAAATAAACAATACATTTATGCTCAAACAATATAAAGTGAAAAATAATGTTGAACATTTTAATACTTTGATAATATAATATTTTAAAATATGATGTAGTCTTCATAAAATAAAATTAATAACCAAAAAAACTACATGAAAACATATATTCTTATAAAAAATTACAATATACAATATATTCCATAATTCCATAATTTAATAAACATGACCATAAATGACATTTTATTCAAATCACATAACATTATTAATGTCACTAGTACTATCGAATTTTATTTTATCAATTTCAATCTTCTCTTCATCCAAAATAAACATTATTATCACCATATGAGGTACATATTAAGGTATAAAAATCACATAATAATGTTTTTTCAATGAATTATCTCCATATCGCTATATAACATCTCACGGTTACAAGTACCATTAAATAAATCCATTCAATCCATTAAATAAATTTTTAAAAACAAACCATAGATGTTTCCGGACTCATATTACTATAATGTCATTGATAAAACACTCATAGAACATAATTATCAAATACCAATACATTAACACTTCAATAAAATCACTTAAATGATTAGTATAACATATATAATTCCTTGACCATGGTGTATAAACACAAATAACTATATTAACTCAGATGATTCCAATGTTCCCTAAAAAAATACATTCAAATATATATTTTACTTTAGGATGTATCTTTTTACCCTCAATATAACATTTTATTTATCCTCAAAGGATAATTTATATATTCCCTTATTTATAAACATAAAATATAATCTCATTACTTTTATACATTTACATGGATACTTCTTCCAACATTCATGAGATGTTGGAATTTTTATATTATTTCATTAATGGTCATTTAATCTTAACACTTAAGAAACACCATTTTTCTATTATTATTCATGTCGTGAATCTCACAAAAGTTGAATTTTTAATAGTATAATATGATAAATTTTTGGGAATAGTCACAAGTTTTTTCATTCTTTCGTTCAAATGAAATATAATTTCATTTTTCATAATATTCTGTGTTAACATAAATATTATAGGGTCTAGTAATTAGATAAAATAAAAACAAATAACATGAGGAAAAATAGACATTATTAGAAACTATTTAATCATACAAAATTATTTTTAGGATTTCAAAATCATGAAATATTATTTTCAATGTACAATAACCTATGTTTATCCAATGACATCCATGGTCATTACTTATTCAAATCCTTTAAAATGTTGTGTAAAGAAAATTTAAACTAACTAAAACATTAAACCAATGTGTGTCAATCTAGGACCATAGTATGTGCCTATTGAACATGAACTAGAATGATATCAAAGATATAATTGGGGAACTATTTAGGGTAATATTACCCAAAGATGCATATATTCCAAAAAATCATTCACTTATTGTATCCAAATAGGGATGTATTTCTAGAAAACCCCTATAATCTATACCTCACAAAAAATTTAGGTTTTATCTATATAATTAGAATTATCCTATGGGTTATCAAAAAAATTATCTAATCCTAATATCTGAAAATAATTATACCATGATATGATACCAACTATAGTGAAATTATAATTTCATAAAAAATAACACATCTTATTAGATAAATATTTAATACCTAACATTATTATCCACACCGAAATGGTAAAGGATAAGTGTATCTGGAAATTAGATACATAATCATCATATTTCTGGAATGAACTTTAATATATCTGAAAACGTTTTTCTCATATATCACAATTCATTGAAATTCTCTACTTAGTAACATTTATTATATATTTTGGAAAATAAATCCTAATATAGTGTGAGATCATATGCACAATAAGGGTGAACCTAGGAGATATTAATATATGATCATATGAAAGAATAACATAATCATAAGGGTAAAATTATATAATCATAACATAAGATAATAATACCTAATGGGTAAAATATATTTAATCCTGATTAAATACATATGTTGTTTTTAGTCAAAATACACATGCTATATGAGTGTAGAATCCAAAATAATCAATCATAATCCAAGAGAACATATCATACACATAATAATGTGGAAAAATTATAATATATCCACATTGGGTATATTTATAAATTGTAACTGGTTCAATCGTTATTTTAAGTATAAGAAAATTGAAACTCACATTAATATTTTTACCATAAACAAGTTCAACACATAATCATATGGTCATGAAATATAGGTCCAAAAACAAAATTAGGGAAATGAAAACCCAGTCAACGTATATATTTATGAATGTGAAACTATGTTCATGTATATGACAACCATAACATGAGTTTTCCAACTCTACCCAATGAATTTTAGTGATAGAACTCCCCAACAAATCATATAATCATAATCGATTCATATGAATTCTACAAGAGAGTTAAAACATTTAACATTTCATCATTACTTTAAATGTTGAAAATAAATTAAGTTTCACAAGTATTTCATCATCATAATATTAAAACATATTGATTAATAATAATGATTGTAACATAGAATCTTATCCCTAGTTAAACATATCTAAAATAAAAGGATGTAACCATATATTTAAAATTATTTTATAAGAACACATGGAATATGTTTTAGTAAAATAATATTCTCGTTTTGAAAAAACATATTTAAAATACAAATATTTCAATAATATTAGGTAAAAAATTTAATTTCCAAATATATATGGAAAATTGAAACTTATTTTTCAACATATTGAATGGTAATGATAGTGGTAAATTTAATTCATGACAAAATTTGTAAAATAAATATTCTTGTCACACCTTTAGTAAATGTACCTTATTCAAAAAATTTCAAGAATGTTATTTTTAAAATGTTGATGTAAATATTTAAAAAATGTTTATCAGTGAATTTTAAAAAATTATTTAGAAATAGTAAAAAAAATTCAAGAATTTTCTATAAATAACATGGGTATATATAAAAACATATTTTTGACCAAAGGTGTGGAAATATGGTTATTTTATCGTAAAAACAAATTTTGAACCATTTTGAGCACCATGAAGAAAAAATTGGATATAAAAAATCAATATTCAATGAATTTAAATATTACTAATAAACAAATATCAGTTTTATCATATAAGGATCATATTATTTCTTTCATTGGATTTTCAGGTATAATCAATCCTAAATAAAATGGGATTGAAACTTATATAACTTACTTATTTGATTAATTTAGGATAATAAGACCCATGATATAAGAAATTTATAAATAAACAATAAATATTATGAAAATAAAGTCATTAATGATTTATAATGTAAAAGGGATAGAATATACACCCTTTAAACATGATTATGTCTATAACATCAACCATGTATCAATAAAAGAGTATAGAGCTAGAGAATCCTTACATAAAGTTCCATCTTTCATCATATGTGTTAAAATATCCTAGATAATAAATATAATTTAATTATAAATAAAAAAATTATATATTCAAAAATAAATCAATATGTATTTTTACTTTTTTATTTCTAATATTAAATTGTTTTAATTATTTCACTATTAAAACAACTTTTCAAGTGAAAGGAAGTCCATTTTCCTCATAGGATACATTTTGATGGTTATTGTACATTCACCTTGGTTTTGGTATAATCATATACAACATATTAAAAACTACATAAGTTTAATATTTATTGATCATATAAACTTGAAAATTATTCATATAGAGCGGTGATGAATGATGAATTACACCACTTCAATGAGATAGTAGTCTGTATGTACAAACACATGATGGTCGACATTCTTTGGTTGGAATGAAAGAAAGTTAAATAATAACACACTAGTATATAATAATTATTATATAAAAAATATCATATATATTCATCAAATATATCCTTATTACTATTCATTTATATAGGAAATGATAAATGAATCACATCACTACGTAAAGGTGGTTGTCCACACATAGGAACAAGAGATGTTATTAAGTACCAATGGGTGGAAAGGTGAGAATGTTGATAATAAATTATGAAATATATAATCAAAATAATGTCATAAATATACTATTTAATAATTAAATTGATAATATTAACTAACGATGAAATATTGTGTTATAAAATGAATTATACCGCAATGTGGAGGCAGGTGTCCAGACTTACACATGACAGGTATTTGATATCCTCTTGTGATGGAAAGAAGGGTGTATACTGGTTGTAACATAATCATAATAAAATATAATTATATTTATGATACATAATTTATTATTTTATTATGAAAAAACATATTTAATGGAAGTAGAAGGTGAAATAAATTATAAAAGGTTTGGTAAGATGAACAAATTTTCTTCGAAAGTTCTTCTTTATATCCCTTTTTAGGACCCATAGAATCATATTTTAAGAGAAAAAACCTGTAAATATTTTATATGTATGTCTATTGGATAATATTTAATGTATTGGTTTAGATAGTTGGACTAATAAGGTGTAACAAAATAGGTGAGGGTGTCCATTTATATGTTGGGGGAGGGAGGCAACTTTAATATTTTAAAGGATTAAAATATCATTAAACAAATTTTATGATAAAGTGTCCTATAAACAAATAAATATTAAGAATTAAGTGATATTGGTCTAAATAAATTCAAAAAATATGAATTATGATGAAAAATTGTGGCCTTATCACTATGATTTAATCTTGAATAACTCGCTTTACCCTTTTATAGTTGAAAACAATATTTATTATTTTTACTATTCATTATTACAAAATATCTAGTAGAAATTTTTACATGATATTAATTATTATATTTAAGATTATTCAATCCATTTTCAATATTCAATTTTTAAAATGGTATGAATTTAATTTAAAATAAGTGTGAAAAAATCTTGGAAAGTCTGTTTTAGAAGAATGCATTTTTAAGAAGAAACCCTTTTTTACTTATATTACATTATTTGAAAAAATAATGAATTGATTATTAAAATATTTTATTGAATATTTATTCAATAAATTTCATTAAATAAATTAATCAATAGAGATTAATTTAATTTATAGTGATAAAAAGGCTTTGTGCGTATAAACCCTGTTTTTAGGAAAGTGTGTTATAAAGTCTAAAATAAAACTTATACCAACATCAAGTATAGATTTTATTATTATGTAACAAAGAATATTAATTGATATTTAAGGATAATTACATTAAAAAAATTGAAAACTTAAATGGGATTTTTTTTGTAATAACGTGACATTTTCTATCAAAATATTTATTGTCACTATACATTGAAAAATACATCTTTTTGGAAATGTCCCAAAAATTCAACCTAATATTATAATAAGATGATGATTTATTAAAATTATTTTATTTTAATAAAAAAAATTCTAAAAATTGTATAAATTAATCATAAAAAATCATTACAAAATTCAATAAAAACCCTTCTAGTTGAAATTTTATTTTTGAAGCATAAATGATTTCACTGAAAATTAAGTGATTATATTCTAAAATAAATCGATATATTTTTTGTTTTTTATGAATATTAATTTTATATTTATATATGGTTCAAAATATTGTAACTCAAATTAACACACCCCAATTAAATGACTAGGTAATAACTATCACATTTAAATATTAATATTTTTGTAGTACAAAATATTTCTCATAAAACTCAGTATTTTGTGTTAAGAAAGATATCTATATTATTATTTTTTTCAAAAATAAATTTTAAGAGTTCAAATTTGGGATATTCATCACTTGTAAAGTATTTTAACTATGTATATATCTATTTATGTTAAGAAATACTCATTAAAACTAATTTTGTAGACATTTTTTGATCCAGGTTAACTTCTTCACTTTATTTGGTTGTAAAAAACATATTATTCCTTTAGAAATGATGGATATTCCTCATCCTACATAGATGAAAATCAATGTCAATTTTTATCTCGGTGAGTTATGTACTAAATTTTAATGAATTTAAAAATATAGTCTATATTGGTATAATACTCTTTATTACTAACGAGTAATAAATGTATTTTCATCCATTTAGTTTTAAAAAAATAGTATCCATTGAAAAATATATAGATTATATATTTCATCACATATTTCCCCAATGATGTTGGGACTTAAAGAAACTATTTTATAGGGAGAAGAAAAAATATTTATTCCAAATCATTATCTAAATATATAACATGATTTATGTTGTATTTTTATATATATTCTTATATTCTCTAGTAATAAGTTTTATAATAGCCCACGAACTACACTCCTGATTCCAATGTTGAAATTGTAAACATTACATTTCAAGCATTGATGTTGATAATTTTGAATTTTATTCAATCAAAACATTTCAATATCGAAAAGAAAAATTGGACCACTTACATTCTCAATGAACTTTTAGGATTATAATTTTAGAGAATTAAGATAAACTCCTACATAAACATCACCCATATCATACCATGCGAATTTCTCTCACATTACCCAGATATTCTATTTTCACATTAAATCATCATCACCATGGATATGAAATCCCCTATATAAATAAATGATTTAACCTCATTATTTATAACATGTGGAAGATTAAACATAATAATGGTGAGATCAAATGATCTATAAGTTTTAACTCAAGAATTAGAAATTAATTTCATCAATTAATATTAGGAGTTTATATGGGTGTGATGAAATAATTACAGTATAAGAGTATAATATAAAAATATTCATACCCATCAATACCCAGATCATCAAAATTGTAAAAGTATAATAAGTATTTAACAATGGAATGATTCATAAGTATCAATAATCATGATCCATGCGACAATAATGTTGATCAGAGGAAACATTATAAACCCACTTTAGGAATATAAATTGTAACACCCCATGATTCCACGGTACACTTCTCTTTGAATAATACAGTAGCATGTATTGTACTCAACTTCGAGTTTTAACACACACCACAACCAACCTAACTAGCCATTATGAATAGTAATACCCACTTTTTGAAATTTTATACATTTTATTGTTCAAAATGGACATCATTTTTGGATTCAGAATATCAAAATTAGATTAGGGTGATTTTTTGGTACTTTTCTGATAACTTTATTGTTTTGATGAATAGAGAAAATTACTAAATTTTAATTAAAAACAACATTTTTTATCAAAATAATTAATAGTGATAAATTAAGAATTTGAGTGATTATAAAGTATAATTAGATTATATTTTTACCATTTAATTCAATTTTTTTTCATTCGACATAATTTCACTTTTAAACTATACATAAGCAAGTGTCAATATTTTGATATATATTATTTCATAAAAACTCTCTTTTTGTTATGACAACGGGAATTAATTTTAAATTAATTTTTTCCAGTTCTGTGTTTTGAATTTAGAAAATGGATTCCATATTTATAATAAGGAGGTCCAAATTGTGTAAATAGGTATCTTTTATTTTTAAATTTTTTGAATAATTATTTCAGTAAATATTTTATTTACCATGGATAAAGGGTAAATATAGTAAATAAGGGTAAGAAAATAATATTATAATAATATTAAAATACCCTAAAACGTGTCCTAACCCTATTGGTCTGTACATTTCCGACCATGGGCATATTTGGGTCAATTTATGGACCCCATGGAGACACTTGTAAGTGATAATGAAATTTTATATTAAATAAGTTAAAGTATATTCAAAAATCGCATAAGCATATATCTTTTAGAATTTTTTTTACAAAGGGTTATATATGTTATAGTTTTGACTATAAATATTCCATAGAAATATAAAAAGATTTCCTACATAATTAGATTTTATTTATAATTTTTATACATTGAATAATTAAATTTATTTATGACACAATAATGATGTAGTATTTTCTTTATTAATGAAAGAATCAAATAATTGGAATTATAAATGTTACAATAAATATAATTATAACGTTTTTATGAAATCCACAAATTTTATTGGTTATTATTACATGTTATTATTACTTAAATAAATTTATTTTAAATTAATCAAGTTACTACGACTTTAACAAAAATCAATTATTAAATAGTGTCAAAATTGACAATAAGGAGTATTTAAAACAAATATTATATTATTAATTAATATTAAATTTCTAAAAATCTAATGTTCTACAAAAGACTTATATAATTATGGGTGTATCATTAATTGACCACTTTTGGGTTGCTTGGAAGTATATATTATGTTTATTAACTATATAATATAAAAATACAAAGAGACAAGGTAAATGTCAAACTATTTAACTAAGAGTTAAATCAAAAGGATAAAGTTAATATAGTTACCCAAACCTATTTAAAACCTATTGGTTGAGTAGTTTTCAACTTATACCCACTTTAAACATTAAATAATCTATTTTGGATCCATTAGAAACCTAATATTAATTTATTATAAAATAATATTTCTAGCTTTTCCTAAGATGCCCCTCACCCCTCTTATAAAAGGGTACTCCCCCTTATCACTAATTCACACCATCAATGCCTTTTGGCTCGGCCAAACCCTACCAAAATATTCTCTAAACTTCCCTAAATTCATCCTAGATGCCTTAATTTGATCATAAATCTAACCTATGGAGCCCTTTTGATCAAATCAAAAGTAAGAAGCCGAAGAAGAGGTAATGTTTTCACCACCCTCTTTCAAGTTCCTTTCTTCTTCCTCACTTATTTCTTTGTTATTTCCATTATAAAATAATAACTCTATTATCTTATATGTACTGTTATGTTATTAAAAATATGGTACAACCATATTCAGTATTCTATCCATCATTAGAATGACATGTCACCATAAGTGCATACGTGCAACTTACCCTCTCCACGTCGTGGTGTAATTGTTATTCAAAACATTATTATTTGGATGGGTATGATAAGGATGCGTAATTGAAGTAAAGAATAAATATAAAATTATAATGATTCTATATATAGGATATTACATCCAATTATATACGATTTTAATATCAAAGGAATGATATTGTCGCACGTGTGTACGTACAGACTACCGTCTCTACGGACGCGATGAGATTCATTCCCCATCATATCCATTCAAGAATAATTTTCATTTGACTATTAAAAGTAACGTTTAAGGACTTGATATCTTTTGGATATGAATAAGATACAACCTATCCATAACAAACATGTCTTACATAACAAAATAAATAAATGAAAACGAATCAGTTAACACCCGAAACAATGATAATACTAAGATTTTATTTACAAAAAAATGTTAATAGATCATATATTATATCATATTAATGTATATGATTCATGTATAATTTAATAACAAGTATTAAACCATTATATATGAGGTAAACCAACCCTCGACCAAGGAAATGTTCAAGGTATGGGTTTATTTCACCATCTCTTCATTATCCGAGGTTGTTTATACGTAATTATCTACTGGGACATATTTATCATCCACATAAATGATTCATAAAAATTTATTTCAAATAATACATAATATATTACAGACTATAGGGTAAAGTCATTTATACCTATTTTTTACTTTTTATAAGATGTTGATATAGGAATCTTTTTGTTGTTTTCCAAACAAGGTCATTTTTAACCTTTTCGATAGAATTGATGTAAGAACGTTTTTAACATATATGGAAGGTGCAGCTATTTTATGCCATTATAAAATCGTCAAATATTCCCTTAAAAACTTATAAGAATATTTTCCAAGTAAATGTTTCAATTATTTTACTTTAAAATTATTTCAAAAAAAGAGATATTTCTCCCAAATAGTTTTGATTTCACCTATGTCAACATCCTTTGATGGATTTTATGTTTATTTGAAGTTGATTTTTTATGATAAGAAACTTCTATATAGTATTGAAGGTTTTGTGATTTGTTTTAATGTGGATGTGTTATTTTTATACCATTCATGGTTTGTGGAGAATGTATTGACATTTCTTATGCATGTTTTAATATGAATGTGTATGTAATGTTTAAACCTGTTCATATGATGAATGCATTAGACTTAATAAGTGACTGGTGGAGCCCGATATAGATCCTCAATGAATCGTTAGGTCTAATGAGACAAACTAGTGTCTTGGAACAATGCATTGACTATATGGTTATGATAGTCTGGCGTTATGCATTCCATCGTTATGAATGTGGTTATTGATATTTAATGTGATTATTCGATTAGTATAATATCCATGTGAATAATAAAATGGAATTATTTCATTTTAATTCTGCCATATTATTCTGAACTTCAAGTTGAAAAGGCTTTTGTTTTAGTTATACATTCCCATAAATGTTTATGGTTATTTATGAAAGTTTCTGCAATATTGTTATCCTTACTGGAAATCTGAGCTCACCCCTTTCTATGTTTTATGTTTCCCAGGATGTAGAGACGTATTTCATGAATGACCTGTAGGGATAATATGAGGGGATATGAGTGTGGTCTATAGAGACAAGATATTGTTGTAGTTTTCCAATTTATGACGTGATAAAAAAATTAGGACTGTATCTAGTGATTCCAAGGCTATAAAATAATCGGTATTTCGAGACATGATCTTTTGTGATCAAGCCAATGTTATGTAATAATGTACCAACTCTAGGTAACTGGGTTCGGGGTGTTACATTTAATATCAGAGGATGTTTAGTACAAACCCTGGAAGCTAGATTTAGATAAACTCTGATTAGAGAACATACCCCTAAGATATTCTTTTAGGATTAGTATAGAAGAACTTACTAGAATTTTGTTATTGTAGTGATTTTGTGAGTTTTCCGAGAAATACATCCCTATCTGGATACGACCATGTAGAGGAAGCTCTGGCACAGATATACCACGGGGTAAACCCCAAAAACACCTCTTTGGTGCACAACAACATGCCTTTCTGCACTCTTGGTTATGACACTCCCGGGAGTTATGCTTAGGATAATTCCCATTTTCATTACAAACCATTATTAATGGTTTATGAGTATATAATTCCTAAAAGAAAACATTGCTTTATGATTATGGATTATATCCATAAACTGTTCAATTAATTTTAACTGTTTTACAAGTTAGGATTTATGTATTGTGATTCATAAACTAATCTAGTGTATTCCATTGTTTTGAAATGTCTCCTAGTGGATGAAATGGAAACTGTATCAATGTACACACTCCATGTAGGGATTTCCATCCTATTAAAGATAAATATAGTGGAGCTGGTGATACAACTGGTGATGATCAACTTATCACCATACTTGGACAACTCACTTAGGTTATGAATAATAACCTTAACCGTATGGAGCTCCCATATCCATAGCGTGGAGGACCAATGTTAGATCGCTTCATGTGGAAACAACCACCAACATTTAGTGAGATTACAAATCCATTAGCATCAGAGAAATGGATAAATTACTTTGAGAAAATATTCCATGCCTTGGGGAGTAGTGAAAGTGAAAAGGTTATCATATAAGTTTACTGCCTCACTAGAGATTCTGACCAATGGTGGTCATTGATTCAAAATAAAAAGGAGGATGATGAAGTATCAAATATGGAATAGAGGGAGTTTAAAGAGATTTTCTTAGAATAATACTTTACTCTTGACCATCATACAGATATGGAAAGGAAATTTCTAAGTCCGAGACAGAAAAAGGATGAGAATGTCGCAAAGTGTGAGGAAAACATTACAAGGCTAGTAAGGAAATAAGTATATTATATACGTAACCCAAGTAGTAAGGTTGATCGATTATTTGATGGGTTAAAACCATTTCTCCATCATGCATTAGTCTCACACTCCTTCTCGTCGTATGAAGATATTGTCTCATGTGCTATCAAGACAGAAATGGAATTCAATATTTCTTATGACTCTAAAGCAAAGTAAGAGAAGAAGAGATCTGTTGATCACTCTGGAAATAGAAATAAGGGGAAGAAGGGAAAATTTGATTATCCATCAGGCATTAAATGTTTGAATAAACACACTGATACTTTCTTGAAGGGAATGAGAGTCTATTACAGGTGTGGTGAAAAAGGCCACCATGTTTGTAATTGAAAGTTGATGAAAAAATCTACCAATGTTCAATGCTACAATTGTAGTGAGATGGGAAATTATGCTAATGAATGTTCAATGAATTATGGGTAATTACCTCAGAATTTTCCAAGGGATCAAGGACAAGCTTATGCTATCACTACTGCTGAGGTATAAGCTTTGAAAGACGTGTTGGAAAGTTATTTAATAGTTTCCTAAAGTTTAACAATTGCTTTATTTGATTATGGATCATCAAATTGTTTCATATCTTCTCAGTTTGCAAAGAAAATTATATATTTTGAATTTGATTTAACAAGGGAGTTGGTAGTCAAAACTCCTAAGGGAAGTATCATTATAATAATGTTTTCTGAATCAGTCCCCATTAGAGTACATAAATGTTATTTATCTGCTGATATCATCACCATACCCATGATTGAATTTGATATAATCCTCAGTAAGGATTATATTTCAGACCATTATGCAATGATTTACTCTATGAATAAGGAGGTTATGGTTTTTGGTGTTGATGAAAAAGAACAACATATCTTTATTGTAGAATCGTCACTATTTTTTTATTATCTATATCTTCTCCCAGTAGCTCAATTAAATTAAATTATCCGTGATGAAGAGAATGAAATTACTGTGGGTGAGGAATGGAATGTTCAAATAGATGATGTACCTATTGTGAAAAAATATGTAGATTGTTTCCATGAGATTTACCTGGACATCCTCGAGAACAAGATATTGATTTTTACAATTATTTAATTCCTATTTCAAGGCCTATATCGAAGACCCATTATAGAATAGCCACTGTGGAATTAGTTGAACTAAATAAAAAACAGAGGAATTGAGTAATAAGGGATTAATTCACACTAGTTTTTCTTCATGGGGAGCCCCTGTCCTTTTTGTTTAGAAGAAAGACAGATCTATGATGTTATGTATGGAATACATGGGAATCAATGCTATAACAATAAAGAAAAAGTATCCCCTACCTCACATTGATGAATTTTTTATCACCTATATGGAGCTCAATAATTTTCAAAGATTGAACATTGATCTGGATACCATCAGTTGTGTGTGACGAAATAAGACATTCTGAAAACAACATTTCAAACCAGGTATGGGCATTATGAGTTTACAGTAATGCCTTTTGGATTGACTAATGCACCCTCTGTATTCATGGATCTAATGAATAAAGTTTTCAAGGAATATCTCTATGATTTTGTGGTGGTATTTATTGATGATATCTTGGTATACTCCAAAAGCTACGAAGATCATGAAAATCACTTTCACATTATATTTAAGACCGTTAGAAGAAAATAATTATATGGGAAGTTTAGCAAGTGTGAATTCTGGCTTCAAGAGATTTCTTTTCTTGCCCATATTTTCTCTATGTATGTAATTTCCGTGGATCCTTATATGACCAAGGAATTCCATGAATAGACAGCACTGATGAGTATAACTAAGGTACACAGTTTAATTGTTTTTGTAGGTTATTATCGATGTTTCGTCAACAATTTTCCCGATTGGCTAACCCATTAACGCAACTCACACGTAAAGGGGATTAATTTGTTTGGACAAAAGTGTGTGAAGAATGTTTCATAGAACTGAAGAAAATATTATTCAATGCTCCTATATTGACAAACCCATTGGGGAATGATGGGTTTGTTATTTATAGTGATGAATAGAAGAAAGGACTTGGTTGTGTCGTTATGAAAAATGATAGGTTTATTACCTATTCATCAGGACAACTGAAAATTCATGAGAAAAAATATCATACACATGATCTCGAGTTAGCATCTGTAATAATTTCTTTGAAGATATGGATACAATATCTCTATGTCGAGAAATGTGAGATATATACTGATAACAAGAGTTTGAAGTATATTTTCTCAAAGAAAGAACTCAATACGAGGAAAAGGTGATGGATTGAACTACTCAATGATTATGATTGCACAATACAGTACCATCTGGGGAAGGAAAATAAGGTGGAAGATGCTTTGAGCAGAAATGATCGTAGAGATTTGAAAAAAATGAGAGTTGAAAGTGATCCAATTTTCATGGATCTAGTAATGTTGGATATGGGAATAACCATGGAAGGTGAAACATCGAAACTTTTTCAAATGGTTTCCAAACCATATTTATAAGAAAGGATTGAGAGTTCTCAGACCGATGATGAAGAATTTGAAAAGAAGATTATAACTGTGAATGATGGGAGATTGAGTGACTTTGTGAATGAAGAAGGAATTTTGAAATTTGGGAAGAGACTTTGTGTTCCCAATATACCTGACCTAAAAAGGGATTTTTTGGATGATTCTAATTGTTCCAATTTCCCTATACAACATGGGAGCACCAAAATGTATAGAGATTTGAAGGAACATTATTGGTGGGACAACATGAAGAGGGAGATTGCTGATTTTGTGTCAGGATGTATGGTTTGTCAAAAAGTGAAAGTTGGAAGGAAACAACCTGGAGGAGTCATGCAACCTCTTCTCATTCCTGAGTAGAAATGGGATAATATTACGATGGAATTTGTAATGGGGAAACCAAAGACTCCTAGAAGGAATAATGTAACATGGGTCATTATTGATCATCTTACCAAGTCAGCACATTTTCTTGATATAAGAAAAGATCTAAATCTTGAACGTCTAGAAAGACTATAAATTAATGAAGTTGTGAGACTTCATGGAGTACCCTATCGATTGTTTTTTATTGTGATCCCTATTTTACATCACGATTCTGAAAAATTCTTCAGAAATCCTTGGATACTGAACATTGTTTGAGCACTGCCTACCACCCCCAAACGGATGGACATTCAGAACGTACTATTCAAACCTAAGAAGACATGTTGAGATCTTTCTCACTTGACTTTTAGGGTATGCGGGATCAATATTTACCTCTGGTGGAAGTTTCCTATAACAATAAATTAGATTCAAGTATTCGGATGGCACTATATAAAGCATTAAATGGAAAGAGATGTAGCACACCAACCTATTGGGATGACATTGATGAAAGAAAACTTTTTGTCCCAGAACAAGTGAAATAAATGATGGAAAAGGTGAAGGTTATCCAAAACCACATCAAACCAACTCAATGTAGGCATATGATCTATGCTGACAGCTGAAGAAAGGATTCGGAATTTCAGGTAGGAGATAATGTTTTCGTGAAGGTATCTCCATGGATGGGAGTCATACATTTCAGTAAGAAAGGTAAATTGAGTCCCAGGTCCATTCGACCATATGAAATTCTATAATGAATTGGGGTTGTAGCTTACCGTTTGGCAATGATACCATGAGTTTCCAAAGTTCGCAATGTGTTCCACATATCACTGATGAAAAAATACACGTCTGACTCAATGCTTGCACTCACTTATGAAGAAGTAGAACTAGAACCCGATATTCCTTATTGCGAAGAGCCTTTCAGGATTCTTGATACAAGAAAACATGTTCTGAGAAACCAGACAACTTATCTGGTAAAAGTTCTAGGGAAAAACCATAAGATGGAAGAGGCAACATGGGACCCGAGGAACATATGATGAAGAACCACCCGAGTATTTTTATGAAATAATATTATTGAAATTTCGAGGACGAAATTATTTGAAGGAGATTATAATGTATCACCCCAAGCTTACACGGTATGCATCTCTTTGAATAATACTGTAGTGTGTATTGTACGCAACTTTGAGTTCTAACACACACCATAACCAATCAAACTAGCCGTTATGAATAGTAATACCAATTTCATGAAATTTTATACATTTTATCATTCCAAATGTACTTATTTATTGGATTCGGAATATCTAAATTAGCTTATGGTTAATTTTTTGTATGTTTCTGATAACTTTCATATTTTGATGAATAGTGAATATTACTAAATATTAATTAAGAACAACGTTTTTTAATATAATTAATTAATAGTGATAAATAATGAATTTGAGTGATTTTAAAGTATAATTAGATTATATTTTTACCATTTAATTCAATGTCAGTCATTGGACATAATTTCACATTTAAACTGGACATAAGCAAGTGTCAATCTTTTGATAGTTATTATTTCTTAAAAACACGCTTTTTATTATGATAATGGGAATTAATTTTAAATTAATTTCTGCCACTTTAGTGTTTTGAATTTAGAGAAATGCATTTCATATTAAGAATCAGGAGGTCAAAATTGTGTAAATAGGTATCTTTTATTTTTAGACATTTTGAATAATCACACTTTATATTAATTATGTTAAAGTAAATACAAACATGGCATAAGCATATATATTTTAGAAAACCTACTTTTACATAGGGTTGCATATTTTATATTTTCGACTATAAATATTAATTATAAATATAAAAAGATTTCTTACATAATGGGATTTTATTTATAATTTTTATACTTTTAATAATTAAATTTATTTATGACATAGTAATGAAGCAGTATTTACCTTTTTAATGAAATAATCAAATAATTGTTATTATAAATGTTAAAATAAATATAATTAGAATGTTTTGATGAAATACAAAAAATTTATTGGTTAATATGACATGTTATTATTATTTAAAAGATTTTTTTGGAATTAATAAAGTTGTTAATACTTTAACAAAAATCAATTATTAAATAGTTTCAAAATTGACAATAAGGTGTTTTTAAAACAAAATTTATATTATTAATTGATATTATATTATTAAAATCATTGGCTGGCCAAAGGACTTATATAATGATATTTTTAAAATTAATGGACCACTTGGGGGTCGCTTGTATGTATATAGTATGTTTATTAACTATATAATATAAAAATACAAAGAGACATGGTAAATGTCAAACTATTTAACTAATAGTTAAATAAAAAATATAATGTTAATATATTGACCCAAACCTGTATAAAACCTTTTGGATGAGTGTTTTTCGACATATACCTACCTTAAGCTTTAAAAAATATACTTTGGAGCAATTAGAAACCGAATATGAATTTTTTATAAAATAATATTTCTAGCTTTTCCTAATGTGCCCCTCACCAATCTTATAAAAGGACACTCCCCCTTCTCACTAATTCACAACTTAAATGTCTTTTGGATCTACCATCTCATTACCAAATATTCTCTCACCATCCATAACATCATCATAGAGGCCTTATTTTGATCATAAAGCCAACCTAAGGTGAAATTTTGATCAAATCAAAAGGAAGAACCCGAAGAAGAGTTAATGTTTTCACCACCCTCTTTCAAGTTCCTTTCTTCTTCCACTTTTTCTTTCTTTGTTATTTCAATTATAAAATAATAACTCAATTATCTTCTATATAATTTAATGTTATTATAAATATGGTAAAACCATATTCAGTATTCTATCCATCATTTTAATGACATGTCACCATACGTAGATACGTACGGCTTACCGTCTCCACGTTGTGGTGTAATTGTTATTAAAAACATTATTATATCGATGGGCATGATAATGAAGTGTAATTTAAGTAAATAATAAGTATAACATTATAATGATTATTTTTATATGATATACCATCCAATTACATATGATTTTATTATCACATGAATGATATTGTCGCTCGTGCGTACGTACGGACTACCATCTCCATGAACGTGATGATATTAATTCCCTATCATTTCTATTCACGAATAATTCTCATTTGATGAATAAAATTAATGTTTAAGGACTTGATATCATTACAGATATGAATAATATACAACCTATCCAGAACAAACACGGCCTACATAAAAAAAACATATAAAGGAAAATGAATCAGATAACATCCGAAACAACGATAATACTAAGATATTATTAACAAATCAATGTTAAAAGATCATAAATGATATCATATTAATGAATATAATTATTCTATAATTTAATAAAAATTATTTAACCATTATAAAGGAGTTAAACCAACACTCATCCATGTAAAAGAATAAGTTAAGGGTTTATTTCATAATCTCTTCATTATCCGAGGCTGTTTATATGTAATTATCTACTGGGACCCCTTTATCATCCACATCCATGTTTCTTAAAAATGTATTTCAAATAATTCATAATTTTTTATAGACTATGGTTTAAATTCATGTATACCATTGTTTGACTTTTTATTTGTTTTTTTATAAAGGATTAATTCTATCGTTTTCTAAACAAGGTCCTTTTTAACCTTTTTGACGGAATTATGGTAAGAATATTTTTTATCTTATACAGTGTGTGTGGCTATTTTCCACCATTATAAAATCATCGAATATTCCCTTATAGGATTATAAGATTATTTTACATGTAAAGGTTTAAATTATGTTGATTTTAAATTATTTCAAAAAAATAGATATTTCTCTTAAATAGTTTTGATTTCATATATGTCAACATCATTTGATGGATTTTAAGATTATTTGAAGTTGATTTATTATGATAGAAAACATATATATATTATTCAAGGTTTTGTGATATGTTTGATTGTGGATGTGTTATTTTTATAACATTCATCATTTACGGAGAGAGTATAGACATTTATTATGCTAGTTAAAATACAACTATTTATGTTATGTTTAAACTTGTTCATATGAGGAATACATTGGAATTAATAAGTCACTGGTGGAGCCCGCTATAGCTCCTTGATGCATCAGTAGGCCTAATGAGACAAACTAGTGTCTTGGCAGAAGGCCTTGACAAAATCTTATTTATAATCTTGGCCCGAGGCCCTGACTATGGGGTTATGATAGTTTTTCATTATGCATTCCATCATTATAAAAGTGGTTATTGATATTACATGTTATTGTTCTATTATTAGAATATCCATAAGAATAATTAAATGTAATTATTTCATTTTATTTCTGCCATATTATGATAAAGTTTATGTTTAAAAGGCTTTTGGTTTAGTTATACATTGCCTTAAATGTTTATGATTATTTATAAAAGTTTCGACTATATTGTAATCCAAAATGGGCATCTGATCTCACCACTTTCTATGTTTTATTTTTCCCAGGATGTGAAGAAGTATTTTGCGAATGAACTGTAGGGATAGTATGAGGGGATATGAGTGTTGTCTATGGAGACAAGGTGTTTTTGTATTTTTTCACTATATGATGTATTGTAAACATTATGAATGTATCTAGTGATTCCAAGGCTACTAAACTAATCGGTATTTTGAGACATGATCTTTTGTGATCATGGAAATGTTATGTAAAAATGCACAAACTCTGGATAACTGGGGTCGGGTAGTTACATAAATAATGTTTTGCTATCTAGGGACATCATCTTGATAGAAAATTTATAGAAATATGACTTAACACTTATATTTTTAATAACAATATGGACAACTTCCAATATAATTCATCAGATAACACAATCAATACCCAATGCATTGGAGTGTAATATGGGCCTACACACCATTTAAGCTAAATGGGCTCACCTAACACTATATAGGTGTTCCCATCATATATAATTCACTAGATCGCTAGTATGAATAATCCATATAGATATTTCATCCTAAAACTAATAGAAACAATATTTATTCCTCTATAACCCGATTATACCTACGAAACAGAATGGGTTTCTTATCAATTTCATTAAAACATGATTATCCCATGGAAAATAAATAGGTTCCAAAATAATATATTTAAAATATGATTATCAAACGACATAAACTGTGTTCTATTGAAATATCATTAAAATATTATTAATCCTTATAGATAAAAAAGAGGACGGTCCCATTACAAAATATCCCCAATTGGGAATAAGTAACATGTAACATCTTGACCTGTGTGTCACACCCTGGTGCCTTGAGCTAGACCACCACATGACCTTAGGCATTGATACCCTTATGAAAGTGGATATAGAATATGATATAGAATCTAATATTGATCATTGGGAGAATATAACCTCTTAAATTAGAGTAATACACCAGTGGAAAACAAGAAACAATGAATGAATCAAACATAACTATAAAAAACGGTATAAGGATAAAAAGAAGACCAAAACCAGATACATAGTATCAAAATTGAAATATATATATTCCATGATAATTTACGTTCCCAAATTCTATATGAAATCTCAAAACTAATAATATTTCAAACTATAAAAATGGTCCCAAATAACGTCTGGTTCCCTCATACATCCTCCATCAACAATTCATCTATATAACACATGAAATGTTTCACTTATATTGTCTATAAAATAGTAAATCTATTTAGGTATCATTTAAATAACCCTATAAGAGTATGATTAAAACTCAGTAGGCCACCACTAATAGTGTATGAAAAATATCTAGTCAAACAAATGTTCTTGCAGTTGTATAGAAAAAATAATTACCATGAATAAGTTAACGTTTATCACATTATTAAGTAATAATTTTTAACCACATGGAGCCCCATGTTCCTGAGGACTCCCAATACTCAGTACCTTCTTTAGGCCATGCTTGAGTCTAAACCATTTCACATTATTAATTCAAAAATGGTATTTCGTTATCCATTTTATTTCAATTAATGATATGTCTACTTTGAAACAAATTCCAATGCTAATATTTTGGGAATTTATCATCATTTCAAGAGACCCATGAGTATTTGGAACCCCTATCCTGGTCTCAGACACTGTGTTTATTTGATGAATCAGTCCTTTTCCCACAATTCATAGTTATTTGGAGCATCAAACCATTTCCCATAATGTTTCATGCATGCCTTGTGTCTTAAAACATCATGGATAGGACCCTATGGGTATTTAGAGTGTCTGTCCTTGTACCACAACCTGTTTTCCCATAAAATCACTAGTATCACATGTATAAAATATATCACATGTATCACATATATCACATGTATCACATAAATCATGTTAATTATTTTAAATATTGAGTAATCATAGAAAAACTGAATAAATAATTTCATCAATTAATTAATCATAGTGACTCCATAAATTATTTTAAATATTAATTAATCATAATAATATCCTAAATAATTTTATCAATTAATTGGTCATATCTATTCCTTTATTTAAGTCAAAAATTAATTAACACTATCAAATATAAATAATAATTCAAAAATTAATTTACCATAACAATACCTCTAATTAACTAACCAATTAATTAATTTCCTAAATTCCATTATTTAATACAAAAATTAATTAAAATAAGTATTAATGTTAATTAATTGAATAATTTGATAATCATATATACAATAAAAAATATTCCAATAATTAATTCATCAATTAAGTATTATTTTTCAACGATCTCAATATTCCAATAGTTAATTAAATAATTATGTATTCTAAACTTACAATTCAACATTCTGATAATTAACTGACAATTTATTATCCTTAATTCCATGATTCAATACTCCGATAATTAAATTAGTAATTAATTATCACAATTCCACAATTTCATTATTAAATCAAATCCCCAATTCATCAATAAATTAATTGACCTCATCAATTATTTAAATTTAGGAATTAATATTTCTAAAAGAACCCTTGAAATTCTATAATCACATACACATAATTGATTTGAAGACTATCAATATTTAATAATAGACTACCTACCTCGAATAGGTGATGAGAAATTATCCAATGAAATAACAAATTTCATTGGAGTAAAAATATAGAACAATATTTAGATAAAAAAACCAAGATTGACAAAATCAAGATCCCATAATTCAAGATGTAGATCCAAAATAATATATCTATATTAATTAAATCAAGATTTAGATAAAAACATCAATGGATAAAATCCTGTCAAATTATTTTGAGAAGAATAAGGGATAAATTAAGAAGAAACCATGTACCTAAAGAGAAAAAGATCATCCAACTGAGCTTTGAATCACTAATAATCAAAGTAGGCCATCATTGGAATCCTTCCATGAAACTCTAAAAATGAGTGAAATTAGTTGTGGGTGGAGCTTGGTAATTCAGTGGTATAATACATGGGATTGGAAATGATTGTAATAATTTTCCCAGGGATTAAAATCTTGTACTCATACTTTATTGCTCGGGTGCACACTTTAATTTAATTGTGCACCTATCCATGGGACTCCTCTATGGGGTGAATTGTTTCTCATAAGATGGAACATAGTTTTTGAAACATTTCACCATCCATGTAAATTCATGCTTTCCAGGGTTGCATGAATTGATGGGTCAGGGCACACATTTATAGAAAACTGTGTTCCAATCGTTCACTGCTCTCTTTCTACTTTATTTTCTAAAGTTTCACTCAAACACACCCTAATGTAAAATCCAGATGAAAAGTACTCAATATTAAAAAAACATTACATGTTTAAAATGTTGATTGTAATGACCCAAACTTTCATTATTGAAAATGTCTCTTGATTTAATTAAATGTCTTGTTATAAACATATAAACCATATGCACATACTTTGTTTTAGGTTTTTGGATTTTAAAATTCTAGTAGGATTTGTGAACATTGTTAATATAGCAGTTAAACAACGATCACATGTTTAGTATCAATATTGGGCTTTAACAAATCTAATTTACTTAGAAAATAGAAGAGATTGAATCATCTAGTAGAATTCCTCCAAACAAAGCCCATTTATCAGAGCTCAGAAAAGATGTGCCATCATTGGGATTCTCTCTTGACTAAGTCCAAGACAATCCATAACACGTTATGCTCGAGTGGAACTGCATACGGGAGAAGTGGAAGTTGATAGAGATTACCACCCGAGTGATGTTATATGAACCACCCCAAGAACCTTTCACCATATCACAACGTACCCTTCAGAGTTATGCAGGTGTTATAAGGGTTATTTAACAAGACCCTACAACTATTATTATGTACATTATTTTTTATGAAGAAAATACATTAATTTTATTATTGTATCATTTAGATTATTTTTAAAGAATAAATAATATTTTTAGATTATTATCAATTAAGAAATGTTTTTTCATAATTAATGGATTTTGGAATTAAATAATATTTTAATAAAATATTATCTCTAACTTACTTATTATTATATAGAAATTATTATATATTTTTTATGAATACAATTGTAATTTTTAATAATGTTCTAATGCTATTTTTGTCAAAACAGATGAATTTTTGATAAATGTATGTTTTTATTTTAAGAGTATAAATTCACTTAAATAAGTAATTATCTAGATAAAATGAAAATTATTTTTGGAATCACAAGTTCTAAATTATCCAACGGTGAATTTTTCATAATTTTCTAAGGCAGTCGAATTTTTGAGTAAAAATTAAGTACCATTTAAATATATAATATGTTTTATGACATCATAATGACCCAATAGTTATATAATAAAATAAATTAAACATTATGATCGGCCATTATATGTTTTACCATTAAAATAATGTGATTTTGGGTCTATTTGAAATATTTTACATAACATTAGTGGCCCCTCCAAGATTTATAAATCATTTCAATTTTTTAAATTTATTTCATTGAGATTGTGACTCACCTACAAATAAAAAAGCCTAATATCTTAAGTATATGATCAATTTTCCTTACAAAATAATTTTTCCACTCCCCTTTGTAAAAAATATTGGGGAAAACCATGGTCTGGTTTGTGGTTTTGATTAGTTTAATGTGTGGTGTCCGAATCCAAAATAATATAGAATTTTATCTATTTTCCTATATAAAACCACCAAATATCCCACTTCCTCCTCACTGAAAGTATTTTTAGCTTTCCTAACCTCTTCCCTCATCTCTCTATAATCCTTTAAAGGTGCTTCAATCTCCCAAGAATCCTCTCTCATGTCTCCCCCAAGCCTTTGGGATAACACTTCCAAGTATGGGATTTCTTTCTTTCTCATTTTCGATATGTTATTTAATATTGTTATGAACATTTATTCTTTATTATAAATGATTGGGTATGGTTTCTCACCTAACCTATACTTCCATATTTATGTAGTAATTATGAGATACCTCTTTCTCTCTCATTAATGTCTCCCATGCACACTCATTATAATGCCGAAATTCAAAATGGGATTTTTCTCTCCTCATTTACATACAATCAATTCTTTTGTATTATGAATCTAAAATTACATTACTTATGTTGGGACATGTATCTATATGAACCCCATGATTTCCAGATAATATAAATTTTATGAGACACCCCTTTATCTATCATCACTCATTTTTATGAATTTGTATGTCACATCGTTATGCTGCCGAAATTGCATCACGATTTTCCAAGAGAAAGTCATTGTTTAATGAATACCATTCCCATTTATCTATCAATGGTATTCACATTTATCCATATGTAATTATTTTTTATATATATTAATTTATTTATTCCATATTCCTTTATCAGGGAAAAAATAATGATGTTGATTGAATCTATGTTGTATGATACATGTTGCACACTTATGCATTAAATGAAATGTTTAAGAAGGGTGCGCCCGGATAACGCTACAATGCACTGGGTGAAGATTAGTATCATGATTGGTTAAGTGAAATAAGGGTTTTCTCATGCTAATTCAAGTGAAATGATGGTTTAATTATGAAAATTCATGTGCAGTGATTGGTTACTCATGATCCATGTGCAGTTACCCTTGGCTCATCCTAATTCCATGTTAATTGTAGTTGGCTCATTTCCATGTTATTATAGTCATGCTATATCCTACTGTTATTTTCATATTTCTCATATGATCCATTGATTTTCCTATTTCCTAACATGTATTGTATTCTTCATGTTATTCCTTTTTACTCTCTTACTGGGCTTTATAGCTCATCCTTTTCTTAAGAATTTCCTCAGGTTATCCCATGAAATGCTATGTATGAGGGAATATAGTGGTCATGTAAAATAATTTTTCAATAAAGACATTGTGTTTTCATGTCTTTAATCATTATGTAATGTTATTAAACCCCAAAGACACTAGTCCTCTCTATCTTATATTTTGAATGAAGTGATGATTTTATGGAATTCATCATGTATAAGTGTGCAATAAAAAAAGGGTTGTTATAGTTGGTATTAGAGGATAGGTTCAGTTATTGTTGGGATTAGTATTAACAATCCTTTTTAAATTCATATATATAAGAATAAGTATAATAATAAAATCCATAAATTTGGTTTAGTGTTGAGTAATTGGTTTATCAGAAAAATATATCTATGTCTGGATACGAGCAGGTAGAGGTGGCTCTGGAACAGATGTACCTAGGTGTGAAAACTCCGACAAGGAGTTTGGGGCATGACCCAGGGTATCCTGGTACATGATAGGAGTAATTGATGCCCTCTTGGTTATGAAACACCTAGGGGATATTCTTTGGTAAATTAAAAATAATATTATGAACCATTATTAAGGGAGTAAAAAATTTGCCCTGATAGTATATATTGTGAAGTAGATCATTGACAACATAGATAGTATCCTATAGATTCATAAGTTAAGGAAATAAAATTTACTTATAATTAATCCATTTTTTCTATGGATTACCTTTTATATGTTACCCCTTACTTTCCCTTTATTCCATCCAATGGATGGTTATAGGAGGAATCAGGCTAACAGCCGATGCGAAGATCAATGTGATGACTATTCTGATGAGATTTCCAATCCAATAGGAGTAGGAATCACAAAATTTGTCATGATACTCTATTTGTTAACTCATATTTGGAATATAAACTTGGTTCAAGAAGAACATCCACCCCCCACCAAGAAAGAATAAATCACAATCACGAGATTCCTGAGAAAAAGGCATCCTACTTTTAATGGATCATCCAATCCCTCAATTGTCAAAAAATGGATCAACACCACTGAAAAGATCTTCTCTATCCATCAATGTTCTAAAAAAGAGATGTTTCATTGGTCTACTTATCGTAGGAATGGTGAAACTGATCAATGGTGGACATTGATAAAAAATACAATGCCTGCGGAGGAGATCGAGGCATTAGAATGGAAGGAATTCAAGAAAATGTTTTCCGTTATATATTTTACTCACAACCACCTAGTTATAAAAGAATGGTACTTTCTTTCCCTTGAGAAAAAAGATGACGAATCCATCGGAGCATATGAGGAAAACATCTCAAGGCTTCCATGATATGCCTATGAGTTTGTCAATACCCCCAAAAGCAAGGTTGACCTATTCTTTAGGTTGTTGAATCCTATCCTACGGAAAGCCCTAGAGATACCTGACTTTGATAACTATGATGAAATTATCCACTGTTCCCTCAAGGTCAAAATGAAGATAAGTGAATCACAGGGTTATTGTGGGGATAATAAGCGTAATGTGGACTTCAATTCTAGAGCTCCGAGAGATACATCCAACGGTGATAAGAAAATCATGCACCCCACTTGCAAAAGGTGCAGAAAGAAGCACCCTGTAAGTTTCCTAATGGGGATGAGGAAAGGTTATAGGTGTGGAATTGAATGGAACCAAGCTATTAATTGACAACAAGAAAAACCCACATCTGTGACAAAAGAGAGGAACAATGTATTATAACCTTAATGCATTGTTCATTTCATTAACTACAAAGAACAGGGGCTCCAGGAAAATCAATGTCCTAAGCCAAGGGTTTTTTGGAGGCAACCAACAACCTCCAAGGACACGAGGGTGATCATCATCTAGCACTACCACCAAAGTGCACCCCGACAACAATGTGGTGACATGTATGCTAGTTATTCATTCATGAATAGAGAATTTAATTTTTTTTATTATGGTTCTATGCAATATTTAATATCCTGAATGTTTAGTAGAACAATCCCAACACCACAAAAAATCATGGAAATAATGATTTCAGTGAGTATGAAAAATTTGGGCCATCATTTCAACCCATGAATATAATAACTCTCCTATCATAATTTGTGTATTAAACATCCTAGATAACTTCTTCATACTCTATCTGGTAGAATTTAAAGAAATTCATGGCATGGATTTGATTTCCTTATATACAGCCAACAAAAATTTCCATAAGAGGTAAATCACTCTCTATATGGTTAATAGACCCCTGATTATATAAAAGTTCAAGGAGGAAGATGATTCTTTTTTATCAGCATCATCTCAACATGGATATTACTTCCATATGATCATGTATAGCTGGCTCAGATGATTGAGTATAAGGAAGAAACCATCCCTGAAGACATGCCTATTGTGAGGTAATTTACAAAGTTTTTCTTGAGGAATTGTCTAGTCTTCCTCATAGAAGATAATTTTAATTATCAATTGACCTTATACCTGGAATGTTTACAATATCAATGACTATGTATAGAGTGGTTGTTGTAGAGCTCTAGGAGATAAAGAAGCAACTATAAGAGAATCTGGGTAAAAGTTTTATAAACCAAAGTGCTTCACCATGGGGTGCACCAGTCCTCTTTGTCAAGAAGAAGTATGGGTCAATGCACCTTTTCATTGATTATCAAGAGCTTAAAAAAGATCATGATAAAGAACAAATATCCCTTTCCATGAATTGATAACTTGATCGAACAGCTATGAAGATCACAATACTTTTTCAATGAGGAATTTTTGTCAAGATATTACCATGTAAGGGTGAAGAAGTAGGATATCCCCAATACTGCTTTTTGTACAAGGTACGAGCACTATAAATTCATAGTTATACCTTTCAGACTCAATAATGCTCCAGAAATCTTATTGGACTTGATGAATAGTGTCTTTTGATATTACCTTGGTAAATTTTTGGATGTTTTATAGATGATATTACAATATACTCCAAAACCATGGAGGATCATGAGGAGAATTTAAGAATTGTACTAAAGACCTTGAGAAAGGATAATCTCTATGAAAAGTATATATAGTGCGGGTTCTTGTTGAAGGAGGTCTCATTATTGGGAATATCATCGCAAGAAATGAGATATCTGTGGATCCCTCTGAGATAGCTACAATAGAGGGATGACCGAGGCTAACATCAGTAAAGGATATCCATAGATTCCTAGGGTTAGCTGGATATTATGGCCGATTTATGAGAAATTTTTCACAATTTTCCTACCCTATTACCAATATAAAATAGAAGGGAGTAAAGTTTACTTGGAGTGATGAATGCGAAATGAGCTTCAAGGAATTGAAAAGGAGTCTTATCATTGCACTAGTACTCACACTCCCAATAATTTGAGAACTCTTTGTGGTGTACAACGATGATTCAAAGTGGGGTTCAGGCTGTGTGCTACTGAAAAAAAGAAAATGTGATATCCCACACCTCAAGGCATCTGAATATCCATGAACAAAACTATCCCACACATGATTTGGATTTGGCAGCTGTGACCTTCACATTAAAAATCTATGAGCATTATTTGTATTGGGAGAAGTGTGAGATATATACTGATAACATGATCATCAAATGTATTTTAACCAAAAAAGAGCTTAATATGCACCAACAAAGTTGTATTGAGCTCATAAAAGATTATGAATGCACAATCCACTACCATTATAGTAAGGAAAAAAAGGTGGAAGATTCTCTAAGTAGAAAGGATCCTACATATTTAACAATTATGATAATTTAAAAGGATACAATCTTATTAGTTTTGTAGAGTATGGACATGAGAATCATTAAGTGAGGGATATCATCAATCCTTTATAAAATGATTGCTCAACCAACCATAATAGGGAAAATAAAGGATGCCCAATGAAAGGATGTTGAAATTATGAATATGGTGGAAGCTATCATAATTGGTAAATACATTGAGTTTGTAATTGAAGAGGATGGAATTTTGATATTTGGGTCACAAATATATGTACCATTCTATCTAGAGATAACTATGGATATTATGAAGGACATAAAAAGCTTGACCTTCCCTATTCTCCTAGGGAGCACACATATGTATAGAGATCTCCGAAAAAACATTTCGTGGGAAAATATGAAAAAGGAGACTACTGAATGTACATCAAAGGGAACGATATGTCAGCAAGTGAAGGCTGAGAGGAAAAAGTCAAAGGTGATGGTGCAACCACTACCCATAACAGCATGGAAGTGGTATAAAATTACCATGGACATTCTCACTGGAATTATAGGGACATCAAGAGGAAACAATGAAAAATGGGTCATTTTGGATCATCTTACAAATAGGTATCACTTTATTGTGATTCAAAGGGACTTATCATTTATTAAACATTAATGGAATTACATAAAAGAAGTATTAAGGGTGGATGGAGTACCACTATATTTGGTATATGATAATGATCCAAATTTACCTCAAAGTTATTGAAAATCCTCCACCAAGATTCTGAACTTCAGTATGACCTACCATCATCAATCTAATGGCTAATCTGAGTGAACTATTCAGAAATTGTGAGATATGTTAATATCATGTTCTATAACCTCAAAGAAGTATGGGATGATCATCTTCCAATGGTTGAATTTTCCATCAATAATAGTTTCCACTCAGGAATATGAATAGAACCATATAAAGCCCATTATTGGAAATGGAGTAGTGAACCGGTGTGTTGGGATGATTTCATTGAGTGTAAGATGTTAGGACCTGAAATGGTCATAGAAGTGATGGAGAAGGTGAAAACCATTTAGCATCATATCAAGGCAGCCCATAGTCAATAGAAGAGTTATGATGATAACCGTCAATGAGATCTTGAGTTCAATGTTAGAGATATGGTATTTCTATGCATATCTTCATGGAAGAAGGTCTTGAGGTTTGGAATGAAAGAGAAGTTAAGACATAGTTAAATTGGCCCCTTCGATATTCTTGATCGTGTTAGGGTTGTAGCATATCAACTGGTACTTCAAACTACCATGGCCAATGTATATAATGTCTTTCATGTATCCCTCTTAAGGATGTATATACCAGACCATTCACATGTACTCTTTTCGGAGGTAGTAATGTTAGAGGATGAAATTTTTTATGAGGAGAAACTAGTGATGATCTTGGATCATAGAGATAACGATCTATGTTACAAGCCTACCAAGCTAGTCAAGGTACTATAGTGAAACAATAAGTATGAAGAGGAAACATGGTAATTGGAGGAGGTAATAAAGGAAAAGTGCCACAAATATTTGCATCTTATAATGTAAAAAGAAATTTTGAGGGTGAAATTTTATAAGGGGTAAGATTGTAAAAACCCAGACATTCATTAATAAAAATTCCTTTTGATCTAATTAAATGTCCTATTAAGGATATATAAAACATATGAACATCCTTGGATTTATGTTTTTGGATTTTAAAATACCGTTAATCTTTGTGACCATTTCTACTATAGATATTGAATAAAGATCACATGATTATTATAAATATTAGGCTTTAACAAATCCAATTTACTCATAAAAAGGAAGCGATGACCTAATATAGTAGAATTGACCCATATGAAGCCCATTTTTTCAGAGCACATAAAGGAGGTGGAATCATTGGGATTCTCTCTTGACAAAGCCCAAGCTGAGTTTCAACATGTTAATCTCGAGCGAAACCTCATACGGAAGAAATGAAAGTTGATAGAGATTACCACCTGAGCGATGCTATCTGAGCCACCCCAAGAATCTGTAACCAATGCATGCATTAAACATTGGTCTTATGCGGGTGTTATAAGGTCTTATTTAACAAGACCTTAGCACTATGATTATGTACATTATTTTTTCCCCTTGAAAATAAATCCATTTTATTATTGTTTCATTGTAAATAGTTTTGAAGGAATAAATATTATTTCTTTTCCAATAATCAATTAAGAAATATATTTTGATTAATTAATGGATTTGTGAATTAAATAATTTTTTAATAAAATATTAATACTTAGTTACTTTTTATGTAATATAAATGATCATATAATTATTATTAATACAAATGAAATTACTATTAAGGTTTGAAAGATGTTTTTTCACAACCCATAAATTTTCGTCAAATTTTGGTTTTTATTTTCAAAGAATAAATTCACATATTCAGAAAAATATTTAGATAAAATTAATATTATTTTTGGTATCTGGATATCAAAATTTTCCAAACGTAAATTTTTCAAAATTTTATGAGACATTAGAATATTTGGGTAAAAATTCTGTACTATTTAAATATATGATGTGTTTTATGACGTTAGAATGACCCAATAGTGATGTAATATAATACTATAAACATTATATTAGTCCAATATTTGTTTTAGAATTAATATAATGTTATTTTGTGATTTTTGATTTATTTTTAAAAAAATTAGTCGACCCTCCATGATTTATAAAACATTTTATCTTTTTAAATTGATTTCTTTGAGATTATGACTTGGATTTACATAAGAAAGCATAATATTATAATAATTTCGGTCATTGGCCTTATAAATTAATTTATTACTATCCCTTTTGGAAAAAAACCATCGTAAAAACTGATGGGATGGTTACCCGATTTCAAGGTAAAGTCTTCTCTTATGTTCTTTTGTTTTATTTTACTTCTCCTACCCATAAACACTTTTTATTATATTATTTTATAAAAACTACAGTATCCTCAACATACTATGATGGTGTTATGAGAATTATTCATTCTACACTTACACACACCTCCATATAATGGGTAAAGGACTTACTATTTCTATGGATGGAAACAAACGCCTCATGAAATGATGATTGTTCAATTATCTCCTACCACCTATTATGGTGGACATTAAGATGGAACTATATTTATATATGATATATATTATGTTTATATTTTATTTATGCTTCTATATTTTCCATTTATATAATTCCTTTATGGTTTCCATTAATGTTAAACACGATGATTTCATTTGTGGAAGTGCGGACTACCACCCCCTCAAAGTGATATGACTCATTCATACCATAAATATTATATTTAAAGGATGGATTTAATGATATTATATAAGATAATATACTGTAATTATAATATACATATGTGTCATTATGGTTTCATTCCATTAAATATGAAATAGAAATGAAAGTAGCGTTCAGGCGTATGTATGTCTTACCGTCTCCATGAACGGTGCATTTCATTTCTTACCTCCAATTGTTATGTACTATTATAAATACACATATATAACAGATATATATAATATATATGACATCTAAATAATTACTTTCATTCTGCATATAATGAAATTTTTACCACATGAACAACTAGTAATTATAAGATGTTCATTTTTGACTATAGTACTGAATATTGACAAAACGACCGTTATTAACATAAATGGTTACATAATGTTTATTACATGGTAATAAGTGATATAATAGGAATAATAAAGTTAAAAAAGGTTTTTAATCAATTATAAATTAAATTTAGTTTATTATTCGGGAGATTAAAGAACGAACGGGTCAAGTCATACAAGAGGTAATAGATTTCTTATATCACTTTTAATTCGGTGAGATTTCCATTGTTTTCCACTTATTTATTTCATGTAGTGTATTGTGTACTTCCTTTTGATATATATTAGCACTATTCTCATTATATTGATCGTATTATATTATTCAATTGGTGGTTATGAACTTTTTTTCATATGACTCAATTGATTACAATGTGGTAAAGGGTTTCATCTCACTTTTTATTCACGTTAGATTCATGAAATATTATCCACTATTTCCTTTTGTGTGGTGTACGTACTACCCAAAAATGTACTATTTGTGTAATATACTTTCATTTTTGGGTATTTAAATCTTCATTGTAAGATCTTTCTTTCATGTGGTGTATGTTTTGAAAGTTACCATATCGGAAAGGGATCCTTTCACCCTCCTCTTTTTAAATGTCTTATTTTTGTTATGCCTTATAATTTACATCTTATTATGTTGGGATATGTTCTTTTATAACCTTAATGATGAAAATTTTATTTACATCTTATGAGAAATAGTTTTTTATTTCAGAAAATCATTTTAAGAATATTAAAGTGACATTGTTAGGCTGTCGAATTTTTGTAAGGGTACTTCTTAACCCAATATCAATTCTTTGGGTTAAACTTATACTTCTTGAATATGTCGTCCTATGAATATGTGTGAATGGCCCATTATTTATTTCACTTAACATCCAAAAATATTGGGTTTATTCTTACTCTTCATACATAATTTAGTAATTGATTTATCCTTAATCAAATAATATGGTCTTTATATGGGATTTCGTCTCAATTTAATTTCCAATGAGACTTTATTGTTGATCTTCACCAATTCACATTGATATGGTTTATATACAGTCCTTTTTATAATTATATCATTAATACCTTTATTCTGATGATATTATAATGTTTTGACTAAATGTTATGCCTCAATTATTTTTAATGAAGTATCTCCTATTTGGTTAAGAACTCTTTAACTAAAATATCATTTTAATGATTTATTCTTCTAAATTTTTCTCATTAATGTCCATGTTTTAAAAATGGTTTTAAGGATTTATTTATATATACATCAGTATTTTAAAATGTTAATTACTTTAAAAGTTTCAACGTGGAATGGGACACCTTGATTAAAAAATCTCTTTATTAAATGGTTTTCAAAATGGTTTGATAAAGCATTGATTTAGTTGATATCTTGAAATGATATATTGTGATTTCAAATAAAATGTTAATGGTAAAATGTATATATTTTCAATATTTTATGTTCTATGATATTATAATGTTATTTGGACATTTGACGAGTGCTTACATGATAAACCAAATGACGGGTGGTGCCGTGACAAACCAGGATGGGTGGTTATATTATAACCTCTAATTCATTGGGTATGGAAGTCAGTAGTATGGCTATTCCATTTAGTTATATGTTTGGAATTAGACCATATGGTTATTCTAGTTGTGTATGTTTATATTCCATGTTACCTTTATATGCTATTTTTTTTATATGGGTTTTAAGGTAATCTTTTGGTTACAAAAGGGTACGAAGTGATCAGTTATTCTGTGAAGAGTATTTACTACTTCATAAATGTGAAAAGTATTACTTATGATAATGTATTCATGTTTTACTTGTTGTTTTTAAAAACTATCATTTTTCCTTATATATCTATCCCTTTGCAGAGGTTTTTATGCTCATCCCATGTTTTGAAATGTTTTCCACAGGAATTAAAGATTAATAGGGTCAAGGATGGGATCAAGGAAAAAGTCATGTTGTCTATAACATGGAACTAGACATGAATCTTTTTTTCTCGAGTATTTATTTTACGAAAGATATGCATACTAAGTAGAAGTTTCAACATTGAAATTTTTGAGATTTAATGTGATTATAATGACCTAAATCACTAAAACTCTAAACCTGAAAATATATTCAATGTGAATTATTCATTTAATTCAAGATTATGTAATCTTCTATGTTATGGTCCTTATAATTTCATCTTCAAAAACACTTTTTTATTATCAATTAAAACCCATAAGTATTAAATATTCCTTAAATAAACCTTAAAATTCTATCTCATAACACCTTCCTTAAATAAATTGTACTTCGTTTTTCATCATAGGATATATCCCCCTTTATCAATTAAAAAGAACTCATCAAAACCTTCCTTGAGATATCTACCCCAGACATGTTTTGTATCTGTATCCTTTCTAGTGTACCTAAATATAAATTCCATGAAGGTTTAAAAAATTGAAATAATGAAAAAAATCAATCAAATAATGTGGGAAACCATATCATGTCATAAACCACATGATGAAGATACTACTTATTGAGTTGGACTACAAATATCTAGTCATAGAATTGTAAAATCATATGGTATTGGGGGTAATTTATTATACACTTTAAGTATGTAATTTTAATTTAATATTAATGTGTTTCCATAAACAAAAATATTCATAAAATAAAAGGATAATACATTTTTAAAATTTGAACTTATATTTTCATAATATGATAATTGATTATTTAAAATGAATTAATGATGGTCCATTTAAAAATTACTTTATAAAACCCACTATAGTACTTATTTGAAACATAAATTTTTATGATTAATTTATACAGATTATATAGAATATTTTTTCTTTTTGGAAATATGGAATTTTACTAATGGAATAAGTAACACGTGGGCCTAGAACCAAACAATTATTGTCCTAAACAATTGTACAGTCAAGAATTAAAATTGACGTGTCACCAAAAATTAATTTAAGATACAGCTCAAATTTTCAATTAATATATAGGATATCATGAGAAATAATTAATTGAACTATTCACCATGTTAATTGGGTTATTTTTGTGGTTATATAATCAGACCACGTAGAAGAAGAAATTATAGGCCAGATATGAAGGATTAAAAAGTACACCCACCAGTTCTAGCAAAAGATCATCAATGAAATATAATTGGATTTACATTTTATAATAATATAGAATAATATTAATAAAAATTTCATTATTAAATCTCTAATCAAAATTATTTAGACATTGGGGACATTCATCTTCATTAAAGTGATGGGAGTAAAAGTATTAATAAATTCTTTAGAATTATGGAAATTACATTCTTCACCAAGATACAACCACTCTATTGTATACATTATCAATTTGAAATAATCTGATAAAAATTTAGATTACCTAATACAATCAAAAACTATATTTATGTCAGATCATAAGAAGAAAATAAATTTATTTTATTCCTTATTCTTCATTGTAATATTATTCATAAATTTTCTATTTGTAGTCTTATTATTTGATTGAATAATTTTTTGAATATCAATTGTGTTTCAAATAATAATTATTCCGTGTTATAATACCTTTTTCTCTTTATCTCTACAATATAAAAATGTAATTTCATGGTGTGAATCTGTTAACACAATGAAATAAATAGTTATTATTATTTTTTATCTCTTATTTAATCACATTTATTTGGGTCAAAATCTCTCTGACATTGATATAATTCATTCAATGGTGTGATAACCCTCTTATGGTTTTATTTGTTGGAATATAATTCTTTTTATCATAAATTAAAGCTTTGGGAGTCAGAGGTCGTTAATTGATTTTAAATACTATATAAAAGTTTTTCCCACTAAAGAAAATAGTATTCATAAATATTAATAGGGTAAAAAAGATTATAGTATGTAAAATGTATAAATGTATTATAGAAATTAGAATCTAGAATGTTATTAAAAAATTTGGGTAAAAAGTGAAGTCAGAAATATTAGTGATCCAAATTAATAAAGAATTGAGTTCTAGATGAAAATAAAAATCTTGATCAAATTATATTATTAAAGTATATTTATAGCTATTTGATTCAATATAAATATATATTTTTAATCAAAAAAAATATCAGGATTCATATAAAAATCTATTGGATATATGTTTCAAATCGGGAACATCATTATTTTCTAAGTAGTTAACACATGATCAATACCCTAGTATATATTTGAAAAAACTCTATTATAAGAAAAATCTATACCAAATTTCCTCCTCAATAAATCGGATCAAAAATAATTATAACACCCAAACATCATATAAATCACCATTCCAAAGTATTATATTTATTTAAATGAAATCGGATTGACCTTGCATGATCAAAATAAATTTTTATAATAAGATTTACATATAAACATTTTTAATGGAAATATCATAATTATGGATTCTCTAAGTATATAATGAAAGCCCATCAAAGAATAATATCTCAAAACATTGAGATAATATATGACTCATTAATGTAATCTGATAAAATAGGGTAATGTCACCACATATGTTTCCTGATGTATAATCACCTAAACACTTATAAAAATGAAATTACCTAAAAAATATACCCAATCTACCCATAGTGAAAACCTATTATCGACTGCTATTTACTAATCTCATTAATTCAAATATTAGTGTGTTTCATTTATCAAATAAGACATTCCAAAATAGGATTCCCTTTTACATAAAAAATCAACAAAATCATTATGTTTGTAGATCACCTCGTAGATCTCAAAAAAACTGGCAACTGTAACTACACTACAAGTGATCACTTCAACTCATTAAGTGAATTTATGTGAACTAGTTACCTATAAAAGTCCATGGATGAATGGGGATGGTTGAAATCAATGAACAAATTTATGTTTCTTTAACAGTACCTTGGTTAGTTCCTTTATCAAGATGTATTCTATTTGGAATTGAGTATAAAAATACTCAAATAAAAAATCATTCTAATAACTATCCTTACTAATGTTATATTAGATATTAATTTTTTTAATGGTATAAATTTTTTTGGTAATATAATTTATAATCGAGTTATTACACATTATTTTAAATGAATATTTCTCATCAACTTCAATATTCTAAATATATTCCTTAATCCATGAAAATTCGATAGAAGCATGATTCTCCATTATGTATTAATTCTCTACAGTGATAAATGATATTAAACTGTTATTATTTCTCTTATAATAATAAAACATCAAGGGGAATGAAGAAACACCTAATTTTTTTCCCATATTCTATATTACAAGACAAATACACAGCAATATGTGAAAAAAATATTACTGGGTTGTTGTATTGTGAAACAAATTAATATTCTCCATATATTTAATATAACACAATAATAATTTCACTTCATAAAAATATATGTATTTGGGAAAAATTTTGTTCCATATAATATGAATATTAGAAAAAAACTAGGTATTTTTCATTATGTAATAATATAGGCATGAAACGATATTCTTATATTTTGACACATTAACATAATTTCTATCGTCATCACAAGAAAACATCAACAATGTATCAATCAGTATTTTCAGTGCCTTGGAATCATTTATACTAATTCTTGTGACCATTTTTTTAATTTTTTATTCTAAAATTAATGTTATTTTCATTCCTTATGTCATACAAATCCCATGAAATAATTTCAACTCTCTAATCACTGACATTTTTATCTTATTCCACAAAAAAATATAAAATGTCTTTATATTATTATTTTCTCAATCCTAAATAATTTTTTTCTATAACATATGTGAATTTGATTATATTTTGACGATAATTCTTTATTATATAATGATTGTGGTAAACGGATTCATTTTTTATTAAAATATTTATCTTGTGTTGTTCAATCATAGAATACTATGCACTTGTTGCATACTTATGTCCATACAATGCATTATTCTATCAGAAATGGTTTCTAAAATCCTCATGAATAGGAAATATATACAAAATCTTGATGAAAGCCTATTATTTTAATTTATACATTAAGTAGAAATGATTTCGCATACATTTGAAAAACTAAGATCCTAATTTTCCCCACAATGGCCAAGAATTATTTATTAATTTTTTACCAATCTTTGGGAAAAATATTTTCTTCTCTGCCAATTAATTCAATATGGGAACATACACTTCAAATAATATATTCCTTAATATATATATATATATATATATATCTTCTAAAATTATCATATTTGGAAAATCCATTTTATTCTAATAAAATTCTAATTATTTGACCTCAAAACAATCTATCAACACAGATTATTCTCAATTTTTTCAATCTCTTTATAAATCACTTGGACCAAAAAATTATAAATTGTATCCTCATTGAAATATTTTGTCTCTACAACATATAACAAATATTTTTTCATAGTATTCATATTTTTTTCACAGGATCTCTCCTGTTACTAAAAATATTTTCTTCTACTATTTTTTACCTACATACTATCTTTAGAGTGTACTAATAGTTCCTTATCTATATAATAATAATTTTACTCATTAGGTTCATAATTGAACACTTATTCTCTACCAGATCTTATAAAATTTACCTTACTATAATTGATAATTTTAAAATTTTATTTTCAAATAATCTAAAGGATTCCAATAAATACATTTCATTCATTCTGTATTCGTCTAAATATATTTTTGAAACATTTATATACTTAGATCATGGATAAGTAGCCTAAGAAGATAACATCACCTATATGAGATACCATAAATGACTCTACTCTTTATTAGGAATATAAAATTAACATTAAATGATTAAAAAATACTCTATTGTTTTATTCTTCAAATATAAATACTAGTATGGTCTTTTTTCCCCAATACAAGAATACAATATTGGTAGAATATATTGATGTTAAAACAGCTTCCTTGTAAAAATTATTTGGTATGTATTTCTCACATAACATCACATGTGAAATATTTTTAATGATTTTGATACTCCTATAAAACAATTTTCTTTGTTATAGAGACACCCAAACTTATATTTCATTCATTATATTTTGATTGAGATACTCCATTACGTGTTAGATATTAAATTACATTCCATTATCAGTGTATTTTTTAGAATTTTCAATTCAAGAATATTATTCTCTAATATCCAGTCATCAAAAATAAACACTTTATATTTTTTAGAGATCAACATCAACCATTCCATAATTTTATGAGAATTAATTCAAAAAATATAATTCCAATTTCCATTTAATAACTATACATGATATTTCTCGAATAACATCTAAATGTACTAATTCAGGAATCTAATTTGACTATTTCTATTTTTTCATTTAAATCTCTAAAATAGTTATTCCTTTTTTTGAAATCATAACATGTATATGTATAATCATGTGAAATACTATAAATATTGGGAGGCTCTCCATTATTCCCCAACATTGTTTCATATTATAGTTTAAAATAAATAATATGTTTTCCTCATAACAAATTTTCATCATCTAAGGTTATAAAGAATAATTATTATTCTACATTAATTATATATTTTATTAATTTTACATTTTTTTCAACATTATAATTTCCACATCCATTTGATTTATTATACAAGTCTTCTTGGTGATGTTTTTGGCATGTTTTATGTCACTTAATTTGGAAACACATATTATGTTGCGACCAAGTCATTCAATAACAATGAAATTACTATTCCTCATATCCTTTCCATATATTTTTGATTTCATAGTGCTACTAATAATCTAGCCTTAATAATTAGAAAATTTGAAAACATTTTCATTGTCATACTTGATATCAAATACCTGATCAATTTTTACTATCAAATGATTTAGAAACAAACACTTTTCATACATTAATATTACATCATATTAGATAATTATTCAGTACATAACATTATAATCCATGTTAGAGACATAAAGGATTTTTTTCTCCAAAGACTAGATACATATTAATTTTATTTCATGAAATATATTCAACATATCGCACAAAAATATGATCACATTACACACATATTAGGAATAGCCTACATAATACGAATTTAAATATCCTGGGGAAAACTAAACATAATAATGGGTCATATTAGATTCGTAGTAAGGGTAGGAATATGATATATTAATCGATGATCATATTCATGAATAAAATTAGCATATGGGTTTCATAATAAGATCATAATTTATAATAATCATACCCAATTAGTCAAATATCAGTAGTTAAGAATAACTGAATAAGGTATTTACTATAAAAAATTATAATAAATAAGAGTGTAGAGTATTAAATAATAAATATTGAAATATGCGAACAACTTATAAGAATAATAACTTGAAAAAATCTAAAATTTTTCACATTTTTAACAAATATAAATAGTAATTGGTTTACTCTTAAAGTAGTAGAAATGAAAGGAGGCCTTAACATTGACTTATGGACATGAACCTAGGTCCATGGATATTTATATGGACATGAAAATGAGGTCCATGTATAAAATTAATTCCATTAAAACTACTCCCAATCATTAATTATTTAACATGAAATCAGGTTCGTATATAAAATAATTATGGTACGAGTTTTCGATGTTTACCAAATTTATTGAAGGGCTATAATGGACCCACTAGTGACACAATCATATTCAATTCATATATATACCACATCATCTTGAATAAATTTTAGTGTTTCAACATAACATAAACTATTTAAAATATATATACTTTCATCATAATTTAATAATAATCATCAAAATACCATAATAATAAATAATTAACAAGGTATCATATTATCATATCGGCATTTGAACATAAGTAACATTAAAGGATGTCACCAGAGATGAAAAATGTCATTAAAATATCACTTTAATCATCTAATAAAGAACATACCATTAGTATTTTGAAATGAAATATTTAAAATCCAATTATTTTAAAAATATTATAGAAAAGGTTTAATTGAGGACATCATAGGAAACATATAATTTAAAATAAAATCATTGACTAGTCATGATGGAGTTAAATTTATTCAATTCTATAAACATTACAACAATGTTTTAGTACACAATATTGGTAAAAGTACCTTATTCAGAAAAAATTAAGAATTTTAATTTAAAAAAAAATTAAAAAATTATGTCATGGGTAAAAATGAATTTAAAAAATCATTTGTAAATATGAAATAAAATTCATAATAACATTTTAGAAAAAAAATGACATTGAAGAAAAAGGATTTGTAAATGAAAAAGAAAAAATAGGGAAAGATTTTTTTTAAAAAAAATTATTAAATATTTTGAGTATCAAAGAGATAAAAATGGTTCTAGGACACAATAAATAAATAAATAGTCAAACTGAAAATATAGGGGGTTATAAAAGATAAGATTTACATAATTTATGTTAATAGATATCTAAGTATAATCAAACCTGATTAAAATTATATAGAAACATTCTTCCTTTGCAAAAATGGTATCTTTTGAATCAAAGTTAAATGAAATAATAAATTAAATTATAAATATAAATTTTAATAATGTAATGAAATTAATAATATAACATGTCAAGGTAGAACTATATAAATCTCATATAAATATGTAGGTTCATAGAATCAATCATGTCTCTACGAAACATTATTTAAACAAAGAACACATATATTAAAACTTTTTTGGATTCACATAAATTAAATTATCCTCTGTAATAAATATAGATTTTTTATATATGTTTTCAATAATAATATTATTACATCACATACAATGTATAATTCCTTTTTAATTTTTAACGATCAAATTATTATTAATTTATTCATTTAAATGAACATCTGGGGGAAAGCTGGTCCATTTTCTATGCCTACTATAAATTTATGGTTACAATACTTGAACCATAGTCTTGGTTTTATCATATACAGAATATAAATCATTAAATAAGTAAATTATTTATTTATTAATTTATACATTATTATTTATTAGATATAGAATAGTGATAAAAAATGAAATACATTACGTCAACGGGACGGTTGTTTGCACGTACGCTCCAGTGATGATTCCAACTTTAAATGGTTTTAATGAAAGAAAGATATATAATAAATCACCATCACATTATCATTATTGTATCATAAATATAATTTATGTTCATTAAAAATAACCTTAATACAATTCTGGTTAATATAAAATGAAAAATGGATCACATCACTTTGTGGAGGTTGTAGTCCATACGTACACATGAGAGATGGTATGGAATTATATTAGATGGAATAGAAATAAGGTAGATAATATATTATAAAATATATAACAATAATTATACTATAATTATCATATATAAAAATTAAATCCATAAGAATAATATGCCAAAAAATGTGTTGATGGAAAATGAATCATATCACTAAGTGGAGGCTCTTGTCCACACAAACACACAAGAAATTATATCATTTCACAATATATTGAAAAGAGAATGGATAATTTTGTTTAAATTATAATAATAAACTTTAAAAATAATTTGGTTATATTTTTTTATAATACTATATATTTAAAGGAGGTAGAAGATGGAATAAATTGAAAGTGATTGGTTAATACAATTACCTCTTCATTAGTCGACCTATGGTAGATCCTTTCTTAAGGGCACTTGGAATGGTATTTTAAGAATTAATGAATATCTAATTCATGGTTAGGAAAGTTTATAAGATAATTTTATATGATTTTTTAGAGCTATATGGATCAAGAAGTAGTAATTAAAAGATTTGAGGTGGTGTCATTTTATAAGTGTGAGGGACACATCATGGATATTTTAATGGATTAAAATATTAATAAGTCATTTTAATAGAAAACAATCCAATAAATATTTCAGTATATTGAATAATATCAAAATTGTCAAAATAAATTCACCCAATAATTATTAATATGAAATTTTTAGGCTTTATCATTTAGTTTAAATGTAGGATAACCTTATTTATGCATTTATCATGGTGATTTTTTTATTGTTTTCACAATTCATTATGAAAAAAATGAAGTTGAATTTGTTAAATAATAAGAATTATTATAATTAAAAATATTCATTACATTTTATTAAAATAAAATTTTATAATTGGTATAATTATTTTTCAATAAGATTAATAAAGTTAATGAAATCAATTTTTCGAAAAGAAATTTTTTAGTAGAAAAAATAATTTATTTCCATTCCTTTAATTTTGAAAAAATTAAATGAATCGTAAAGTATTTTATTGAATATATAATCTATATATTAAATTAAAAAATTAATTAATATCTACATTAAATTAATTTATTATTTTTAAAACACATAGCATGAATAAAATCATTTTTTGGAAAATGTTGTTTTAAGCCCAAAAAATGAACTTATAACAAAATAATGTATAATGATTATTACTATACAATTAATTAGATAATTTAAAATTAAATAAAACTTCTTTTCAATTAATATTTTATTAAAAAAATAGTATTTTAATTGTAAGGAGATGATTTTTTACAGAAATTGTTATTTTTCATTATTCAATGGAAAATAAATCATCTTAGAAAAGTCCAAAAAATTCACAGTAAGACAATATTAAAGTTATAATATAAATGACTATATTGATTACATCAAAAAAATTTATAAATTATTTATAAATTAATAATATTTTTGTGATAAATATTTTTTTTATGATGGAAATATATTTTTTGAAGAAAAAAATTATTCACCAAAAAACGAGCAATTATTTTCTAAGAATTAATCAATGAATTTGTATTGACTTGGAAAATTATATATATATAAATATATCTCATAATTTTTATACCAATATTCATATTATCTAATTAAATATATATGTTATATTGGGGATATTTAAAAAATAATATTTCTATAGTATATCATAATTTAATAAATCTCATTATTGCGTGTTAAGAAAGATGTCAAGCATATTATTATTTTATACTATTTTCCTAAATTATAACATTCCTAAATAAATTAAATTTCATAATTTTCTTCTATTCATCAATGGTTAAATATTTTAAAATACAATTGTTAAAAAATGACATTATTCAATGGAATAATAAAACCTCCTTTGAAAAAATGGGAGTGGAAAACATAAAGGTTAAATGAAATGACACATAATAGGGATCCCATATAAGGATAATATTGGTGAGATGTCAAAATATAGACAAGTAGGGTTAAAATAACACCCATAACCTAATTTATAATATAATATAACATGTTAATAAGAATGTTAAACCCAAATACCACAAATTAGTGAGATATGAAAAGACCATCCCTTCATTAGAAATGAATGTAAAAGAATACTATTTTTTAATGATAATTTTAACAATTTTTTTGAATTATTTTATTATCTAGATAAAGAACCTGAAAAAATAAACTTCATCGATATTTTTCCATTCCATGAGTAAAATTTCATCCTTTGGTTATCCTTCAAAAAATTTATATGTCATCTCTTTCTCTAAAAAATGAATATTAAATAAGAATTTTTCATTCCAAAATCACAAAAATTAACTTTTAATGGATCATATGATCCATAAAACATTTAAAATTAATTCTTCATTCTTTTTAATTTTTGATAACCAAAAAAAAGTTTTCACACGTTATCCAATATTGATAAATATAATAAATTAATCACTAAAACATAAAAATAAACACCCAAAGTTCAAATTAATCCATTTAATAATAATTTATGCATAATAATCCAAAAAAATATGTACTAACAAATTTAAAACAAAAAAATTTAGATTTAATGTTTCAAAATATCCAAATTAAAAATACATTAATCCTAAAACAATATAATGTGACACATAATCATTTTAATACTATGATAATATAATCTGTTAAAATGTTATGTAGTCTTCCAAAAATAACATGAATTCCAAAAAACCCTAAATGAAAACATATATTCTTATAAAAATTAACTATATCCAATATATTTCATAATTCCATAATTTAATAAACATGATCATAAATGAATTTTTCTTCAAATCATATATCCTTATCAAAGTCACTAGTAATATAAAATTTTCTTTTGACAATATCAATAATGTCTTCATCCCAAATAAACATTATAACCACAATATGTCGAATATATTAAGGTATAAATATCACTTAATCATGTTTTTTCAAATAATTAATACCTCTCCTCTATATAATATCTCATGGTTACAAGTACCATTAGACATATTCATTAAATCCATTAAATAAATTTTTTAGAACATAAAATAGTTCTTCTCGGATTCATATTATCATACTGGCATTGATAAAATACTCATAGAACATTATTCTCAAATCCCAATACATTAACACTTCAATCATATAACTTAAATGATGGGTATATCATATATAATTCCTTTAACATGCAGTAAAAACACAAATTACTATATAAACTCAGATAATTCCAATGTTCCCTAAAAAAGACATTCAAATATAGATTCTAATTTAGGATGTATCTTAGTACCATGCATATAACATTTTTGTTATCCTCAAAGGATAATTTATATATTCCATTATTTTATATATATAAAATTTCTTCTCATTACTTTTAGACATTTACATAGATTCTTCTTCACACATTCAGGACATTTTGGAATTTATATATTATTTCCTTAATGGTCATCATCAACTAAACTCTTAAGATACATCGTTTTTCTATTATTATTCATGTCTCAAATCTCACTGATGTTTATTTTATTAATAATATAATATTATAGATTATTGGGAATAATCACAAGTTTTTCCATTACATCATTCATTTCATTTTTTCCTCAAAAGAAATATCATTTCATTGTCCATAATATTCAGTGTTAAAATAGTTATTATAGGTTCCAGTCATAGATAAAAATAAAAACAAATAACCTGAGGTAAAATAATCTTAATTAGAAACCATTTAATCCAAAAAAAATTCCTAGTATTTCAAAATCATGAAAAATTATTTTCAATGTATAATAACCTATGTTTATCAAATGACATCCATATTAATTATTTATTCAAATCCTTTAAAATGTTGTGTAAATGAATTTGAACTGCCTAAAACATTAACCTAATGAGTGACAATCTATGAACATTGCATGATCCTATTTACCATGAACTAGAATGATATCTAAGATATATTTGAGGAATTATTTACGGTTTTATTAACCAAAGATTAATATATTACAAAATATAATTCACTTATTGTATCTAAATAGGGATGTATTTATAGAAAAATCCATATAATCTATACGTCACCAAAAATGTAGTTATTTCAATATAATTAGGATTATCATACGTGTTTTTAAAAACATTATCTAATCCTAATCTCAAAAAATAATTATACCTGGATATGATACCTGCTATAGTGAAACATAATTTCCATAAAAAATAATGCATCTTATTAAAAAAAATATAATACATAATGTTATGATCCACACTGAAATGGTAAAGGATTAGTATATCTGGAAACTAGACACATAATCATCATATTTATTGAATGATCTTCAATATCTCTAAAAATGCTTTTCTCATTTATCACAATTCATCAAAATTCCTTACATAGTACATTTCTTTATATATATTGGAAAAGAAAACATAATATAGGGTGAGATAATATGAACAATAACGGTGAACCTTGGAGATATTAATCTACGATAATATGAAAGAATAATATAATATTAAGGGTAAAATGTTATAATCATAACAAAAAATAATCATACCCAATTTGTGAAATATATTTAATCATGATTAAATACATAATGTATTTTCATTCAAAATACTTATTCCATATTACTTTAGAATCCATAATAATCAATCATAATCCCTGAGAACATATTCTACACATAATAATGTGGAAAAATTATAATATTTCCACATTGGGTACATTTATAAATAGTAACTCATTCAATATTTATGTTATGTATAAGAAATTGGGAACTCACATTAATATTTGTACCATAAACAAGTACCACACATAATATTATGGTCAAAAAATCTAGGTCCAAAAATAAAATTATGGAAATGAAAAACCGGACCACATATATAGTTATGAATGTGAAACCGGGTTCATGTATATCACAGCCATCACATGAGTTTTCCAACTTTACCCAATTAATTTTTGTGATAGAATTAACCAACCAATAATATAATAATAATCTATTGATATGAATTCCACAAGAGTGTGAAAACATTTAACCATTCATCATAACATAAAATGTTGAAAATAAATTATGTTTCAGATATATTTGATCATCATAATCATAAAACATCTAGATATATAATGAGGATGGTAACATAGAATCATGTCCCTATATAAACATATCTAGAATAAAAGGATGTAACCATAGACGAATAATTATTTTATAAGAACACATGGAGGGTGTTTTAGTAAAACATCCTTCTCATTTTAAAAAAACTTATTAGAAATATAAATATTTTAAAAACATTAGGTAAAACAGTTTATTTAAAATTTTATATGGAAAATTATAATTTATTTTTCAACATATTTAATGGTCATGATAGTGGAAAATTTAATTCATTCTATAATTTTTAAAATATATATTCTTGTCACAACTTTAGTAAATTTTCCCTTTATTCAGAAAATGTCAAGATTGTTATTTTTAAAATATTTGTTTAAATATTTTAAAAATGTGTATGAGGGAATTTAAAAAAATTATTTAGGAATAGTAAAAAGTATTCAAGAATTTTTTATTGAAAAAACGGGTATGTAAGAAAACATATTTTTGACTAAGGGTGGAGAAATATGGTTATCTTATCATAAAAACAAATTTTGAACAAATTTGAGCACTATGGAGAGAAAAATGGATATAAAAACTCAAAATTCAATAAATTACCATAGTATAAATAAACAAATATTGGTTTTATCATATAAGGATAATATTATATCTCTAAAAAGATTTTCATGTATAATCAATACTGTTTCGGTGCGGATGTGCGTCGGGTGTCTGTTCCGACGTTGTTCCGCCAGGACGCGTTCGCGCGTGCGCCCGTCGACCCGAGGGGATGGACGCACGGCTTGTGGTCCCGCAGTCCCACTTTCCAAAGGCGGGCGACATCCGTCCCTTGTTCAGGGATGTCTGCTCCTTGATCAAAACCGGGATGATGGGATGTCGGCTCCTCCTTCCGTGGACGTCTCCTCGGAACTCGTCGCCTAATCCGGGTCTCCCTCATAGATTTAAGACGTGCTCGTGAATCTCGTTCCCGGCGCCATGTCTCCATGGACACCGGTTAATTACGCTGCTTCCGCCCGGACGCTCCAAGGAGTCTGGTCGGGGCAGCAACCTGCGGTGAGAAGACCGGGTAGCTCTGGGTGTTGGGGGCGTGTCTTAACACTACGGCTCTGCATGTCTGCCTTCCGTCCCTAATAGGGCTTCTCGAAGGCATGATGGCCTGAGGCATCCCGCGCTGGGTGTGGGGAACTGTGTTACCTGAGGTTTTCCTCAGCTTCCCATGTTTAACACGGGGTATGCCACGAGTTTAACGTCCAGCGGGGATGGCATCAGACTGATCAACACGAGAAGTGGATCAGATGACAGAACCCCTTGCGGGGAACCTCCGACGCTGGGGCCAACACATGGGCGGCTTCCCGAGTGAAGTGGAGTGGAATGAAATGGCATGACCCCACCGGGATGTGGCGGCCCGGGTAAGGATCAGGATGGATGATGGAGTGAAGAGCTTGGACCCCGTAGAGGCTTCCTACGTACCGCGCGTTAGCGCGGATCAAAGTCAACGTAGTTCAGATATACAGTTTAACGTCATGCTGGACGTTGGCAAGCCGACTCAGAAGGAGGTCGAGGCTGCCGGGCGGAGGATTGAACCGAACCACCTCGCACAGAGGGGGATGGAACGGCCGGGTGGATCACAGTTTCACGTCATGCTGGACGCTGAAAGGAGAAATATAAAAAGGCAGTGGGGAAGAACAATGGATGTACACACGTGTAGTCTCCCATAGGGGAGGATTCATAGGTGAATCGACGCAAGTGTGAACCCGGGAGGGGTCCACTGATGGACGAACCTACGTGAATACGATCGGGACGACCAGGTGGTGGGCTTGAACCTCAGGGAGGCTTCCTACGTACCCTGTTTAGGAGACAGGGATCAAAGTCCACGTAGTTCATTCTGTCAGGACTTACGCACTGAGGCAGCCCGGATGCGGCAAAGCTCAGTTGGAGAGGGACTTGGGCCGAAGGTGAGAGACCTCGATCCCTGTCACGCCCTCTACTGGCTTCGGTAGTGGGGAAGCACGATGGAGATACACATGCGCAGTCCCCCACAAGGAACTAGTGGTTTGTAATACCCTACCCCTGTGGGCGAAGGCCACTCAAATCCCGAAATCCCTGCAGAGATGAGCGGGTGGGGGCCACATCCAAACCGGGAGGGACCCTGCGTGCGAGGCACGTGATCGGGTGATGCGGACGGTTTAACGTCTTGCCGGACGAAGTACAGTTTAACGTCGTGTGTTGAGGACGAAGAGGACGGTTTAACGTCTTGCCGGACGAAGTACAGTTTAACGTCGTGTGTTGAGGACGAAGATGCTTGGTAGTTTAACGTCTTTCAGCGCGGACGAGGTGCAGTTTAGCGTCATGCAGGACGAATTACAGTTTAACGTCGTGCAGGACGAATGCTATACAGTTTAACATCTTGTAGCTGGGACGAAGTATAGTTTAGCGTCATGCGGGACGAATGCTGAACAGTTTAACGTCTTGTAGATCGGACGATGGAGGCTAGGCAGTTTAGCGTCATGCAGCTTGGACGTGGTACAGTTTAACGTCATGTTGGACGAAACACTTGGCAGTTTAACGTCTTGCAGCGCGGACGATGGAGGCTAGGCAGTTTAGCGTCGTGCAGCTTGGACGTGGTACAGTTTAACGTCATGTTGGACGAAACACTTGGCAGTTTAACGTCTTGCAGCGCGGACGAGGTGGTGCCGCCGATGGGTCTGTGTCACTTCGCGCAAGCCTAGAGGGCCGCACGGGAAGACAATGCACGGTGCGGGCACCCGGTATGAAGATCATCGGGCGCCACGCAGGCAGGTACCCTCAGGGGGTCAAAGGGGGCGACCCTGGCGGATTGCGCGCAAAAGAGGAGCTTGGCGCGCAATACTGCGGGTCGGCGCGCAAATGGACGGGCTGGCGCGTAATTCGGCCAGCGCTTTGCGTGCGGAAGAGGGAGATTGCGCGCACCGGGCTTCGGATAGCGCGCGGGGGCAACGACTCATTCCTTAACGAATGGCCACTTTGAAAAAGGGGGGGGGGTGCGCGCAATCGGGCTGGATTTCGCGCACCCGGGGGCAATTGCGCGCAAGAGGCTTCTTTTGCGCGCGAAGGCCTTGGGGTGAAGAGTTAGTTCAAAAGAAAGGAGCCAAAGGGATTGCGCGCGAAGGCGAACCTCGAGGCTTTCTTACGCGAAAGAAAGTAGGTTACCTGAAGATCAGCATTGCGCGCGAAAGGGGTTGGATTACGCGAACGAGCGACTCTTCGAATTCCGACAACCTTCAAAACGTCGAGGGTCGCCTTATATTTATAGGCAACCCCGGGCGCGGAATCTGGTTCGCGGGCGCGCAATTTCCTTCGCGGGCGCGGAATCGGGCCCGGCGCGCATGGGAGTCGCGCGGGCCATGGGCGCGCAAAATTGCGCGCCGGCCCAGCGCATTGCGCGCATCCCGAGAGGTTTGCGCGGGGCACTCCAACTTTGCGCGCGGGCCTCCAAAATTCCGCACAATGCCTCCGGGCCCTCCGAAACATGCTTCTGACTCCAAATATGACCTCGCATTTCTCATCCGGAGCTTCGTTTGGGAACAACGGACATTTCCGGCGTCTACAAAAGCCCCCCCTCGGAATCTGATCGGCGAGAGGTCGCAACGATCAGGTTCCGAGGGAGATGCCAGAATGTCGAAGTCCTGGGTGGCGCGGGACTGTGGCGCGCCAAAAGGGTGTCGGGCGCGAAATTCGCTATCGCGGTCGCACAAAGCGCTTTCCGCGCAGCGCGGACACCCGGCCTCACCTATAAATAGGGGCCCTGGGTCCCCCCGTACCGTACACCGGCCTTCCACGCGATAAGCATTCAAGCTCTCGTGCGCGAAATTGCCATCGCCGGGGTAGAATTCTCTCGTTCGTCGCGCAAACCTTTCCGGATTTTGGCCTGTTTTTGCGCGAACACCCGCGGTTTTACGCGACAGACTTCCCAATTGCGCGTCGTCCACTAGGATTGCGCGCCAACTCTCAAAATTCTCTACCAGCCTCTTCTGATTCCGCACGCCTCATCCCTTAACCCACACGACTCCCGGTGCTTCTGAGATGGCCGCGAATCAAGGGAATGAGGGTGATGCCGCCATTCGCAGAGCTGAGATGGCGGCGAATGGGGAGGTCTACGGAGCCAAGGAGATTGTTTCCAGCAATCAATCCTTGTTCGACTTGCTGACGCTGGCCCAGAAGACATATCCGCTATCGGACAACCTGCCGATCTAGAACTTTGGCATCTTAGATGAGGTTCCGGTGCCAGGGTTCGAGGTTGATGCGCCACGGACCTGGGTGACTCGGGAGGATGAGCTTCCCTGCTATAACATCACCAACAATGGGCATCCTGCCAGGGAGACCAGGCACTTAGATGTCTATGTCCTGAACCCGAGGACGCGAACCATTGTCGGGAGTGAGCCTACTGCGGAGAACTCTCCAGCCCTCTACTCGAGCACATATCGCCAGAGTGTCACTGACGACACCAAGGGCTGGCTGAAGGACTGGGACTTGCGGTCTGGGGGCAATTTCACCAGTGAGTGGGCCTGGGCGTTCTGGGTACGCCACACCTGCGATCACTTCGCGGAGGAGCTGCGGTACATCGGCCTGTTTGAGGTGGTGTGGACGTCGCAGTTCCACTTCTACCAGCAGTCCGAGCTCGGGCCGGAGCTGTTCACCCGCTGGTCCCCGGATACCAACACCTTCCATCTTCACCATGGGGAGGTCAACATCAGTCTCTGGGACATCCACTGCATCGGAGGTATCCCGCTGGAGGGTTACCAATACGATGAGTTCCTGCCTCCGAAGAACATCTGGGAAGACAGGTCACGGACTCCCATTCTGACATGGAATCTATTTGACCTGGCTACGCAGCGGCTCGGGATCAAGGACTTCCACAAGGACATAGCCTACAAGGAGTGGTTCGGCCAGTTCTTGGAGCATGACCCAGCAGTCAAGATGCCAGGCAGGGGGAAGCGGTGCCCGACCGCGGCTCAGAGGAGCCGGAACGGGTCGTACTGGCTGGTCCTGGAGACGGGCGACTACCGCTCATGGGGGTACCGCGTCATCGAGGCCCGGGACCCAAATGTCTGGTACGCGGCGTTCCTGGCCGCCTTTCTGAGTGGGTGGCTCCTGCCAGTGCGGGACGCGAGAATGGGCATCCGCCCGGCGACACTGGCGATGGCGGGCGCCATGGCCGCCAACAAAAGATACAACCTCGGGGTCCCAGTGCTGGCGAAGCTGTATGCCATTCTGGGACGCATCTCGCGAGGGGGGTCGCCACGAAGGATCTGTGGGCCCTTTCAATTCTTCCATGGCTGGGTGGCTGCTCACCTCGGTGGGTACACGTTTCCAAACGCCGTCATTCCTCCGGGCAACGTCCTGCGACCCTCCCTGCTGAACATCGCGGGGGTCGCTCCGATGACCCTAAATGAGGAGGGCGTGAGGATTCGGATTGGCAATCACGCCAATTTCAACTTCAGCCCGTTCCCCACTCCCTTTGGCCAGATGATCGACAATGGGCAGGGTCCGCTGGAGCAGCACGAATACTTCCTGAACATGCGGGGCGGGGTGCTCGTGGCTCGGATCGACGGGAAGGTGATCTGCGAGCCCTACGTGCCAACCCGGTTCGCCAGGCAGTTCGGGTGCCTTCAACGGATGTCGAAGAGGGTATTCACGGCTGTCCGGGAGGAGATGAACCCTTGCGTCCTTCGCCAGATGTGGCTGATGTTCGCCGCTTTCGGCTCTGGCGACGTCATCACTCTCCCTCCTACCGGGGTCGACGCGGGCTTGGCAACCGAGTACGCCGAACACTGGGCCATCGCGTACCCCGAGGGGCTTCTACGGAAGCCAATTCGACGGCTCGAAGTCACCCGTGCGGAGACCGGGCGTCAAGGAAGGAGGCGAGGCGCCGTTACGCGGGGGAGAACGGAGGCGCGCCAAGCAGTGGAGCCGGCGTGAGCAGGGACTTCGGCGGCGGGCACATCGCAGACTGCCACCACGGCCTCGGCGCCCAGAGAGGGGGCATGTGCTGTGGTCGAAGAGAGGCCCGGGAAGCAGGTAAGGCGTCTGCTCGAACCCTCCCACGATGCAGTCTTCCCAGCGCTGTGGTCGGCCTGGATGACCCTGCGGCAGTCACTGGGGACCGAAATCATCTGGAAGAAGATAACCAGTGAAGGAATCCATCTGCCAGAGGTCGGGCTCCTCCAGGTCGCCGACAAGGTGAACTTCCACCGGCGGTATGCGTATCTGACGGCCATGGACGAGTACGCGTGCCAACGTGGTCAGCGTGCAGAGCCGTCCCTTCTGGTGAAGGTGATGCTCGGTCTAGTGCCTGCTCCAGAACAAATGCTGCCGGAGGAAGATGACAGTAACGACGACTCCGAGGAAGAGGAGGAGACGAGGGAGGATGAAGGATCCGAGGGAAGGTCCCATCAGGGGAGCCCACGGGAGAGCGGCGAGGTGGCCGACTCTGGAAATATTGATATCACTGAGCTCCTCGAGGTCCGCTTCTATCCCTACTCAACCTGCTTCATCCATTCTCTTATGCAGCTTCTAACCCATTTCTTCACCTTCCTCAGGAGTGCACGGATGTTGGTCAGGCATCCTCAGTAGGAGTAGGAGAGGCGCCATCAGGACAGGGCGGGGGCCAGACGCCCATCATTGAATTGACAAGCGCTGAGGGGTCCCCTACTGCAATTGCTCTCACGGCGGCGGGGATAGCAGAAGATAACGCTTTGGATTCCCGTAAGTCTCCTTACCTTACTTTCGGTGCTTGCCGTTGACGATCCGTGACTAACCACGGCATGCCCTGCGCAGTGATCTCAATACTGGAGGCTCTTCGGGCTACCGAACCCGGGCCATCCACGAGTGGACCAGTGGCAGACATGCCGCCTGCTCCGGAACAGACTTCCCACACCGAGTCGGCCCCACCAACTGCGGATCAGGGGGCAGCGGACGCCGGCGGTGCTGCCATCGGAGAGAGGTCGGGGGCTGACGAGGGTGTCAACACCGCTGGGGCAAGAGAAGAAGGTCGCCCAGATGTTGGGGAACCTATCCCCCGTGAGGACATCCCCGGGGCGGACCCTGCGACAGATCTGCTGGCCGCTTTCCCTGCCTACCGGCCTGCCGACCCTGAGGAGATGGACGACTCGGACGCGGAGGCAGTCGAGGAGAGCCGGATAATGCGCCGCAGGGGGTGGAAGTGCACCCAGCGCTTCCTCAAGCGAGACCCACCGGAGTGGCTGGGGCGCATGGGATCGCTTCAAACCTGGCTGCGCTTCCTGTGTGCCGGGGGAGCTGATGCTCAACGCCTCCATCTGACGGTCCGTGATTTCATGGCCGAAAAGATGCGCGAGAGCCGCCGGCGTGCCGACGTCGCACAATGTCGGGACGTGTCGGAGAACACGCGGGCGCTCCTCGTGGCGGAGCAGGATGTCCGGCGCCTCGAAGGACAGGCGGAAGAGAAGGAGGCCTTCGTCGCAGCGTGTACTGAACTTGTGGAGCAACTAACGACCCAGCTGGTTGACGCCCAGGTACAGCTGACGGAGGCGGGCCAAGAGATGGTCACACTTCAAGTCGAGCGGGAGCGTGCGCAGGCCAGGATCGGCGAGCTGCGTGCTACGACCGCCGACGAGGAGAGGGCACGCAGAGAGCGAGAAGCAGCTCTGGAGGCTTCCAGCCAAAGGGTAGCGGCGTTGGAAAGATTCATTCAGCACGCTAATCCCTAGGGGCTTTGTTTTTGCCATTCCCAGAACATTTTGCTTTCGCTACTCAATACTTAGATCCATTTGTATGAACCAATATATTTATCTGCATCTTTTGGCTTAACGTGCTCAACCACAATTCATTGTCTTGCGGGAGTGTTAACCAAGCTTCAGGCATCCACAATTGGGCCTGGAGTTCTAGAGAAAAGAGGTAGGTCATTCCTAGGAAAGGAGACCTCAGACCTAATCAATGTATCATCCCCCCAACTTGTTCCGACACACGAGCGGGACAACGCTAGGGGCGTTAAGATTTTTTCCAAACATAGGGAAATGAGAAAGGGTTAATCGCGTGTCCCGAATTCAGAAATCCACGACGTTCGGCCTTCCAGGAAATGCCCAAGACGACAAGCGGACAATGGATCAATCGACCATACTACTGCAATAGACGGACCGAAGGTCATCATTCATACTGCAGGAGGCGGATCACATGTCATCATCAATACCGCTTTGGGGGTTCCTTCAGGCACAAGGGTGGAAATCCAGATCAACAGGGCATGCGAAGCGTGGGGCGAAGTGACGATTTGTTCGGACAGAATCTAACGCTCTCAAAATTGCGCCACCGTGGGGAAAGTGTATTAGGCGGATGCACTAATCTGGCCGTAAATCACCCCAATTCTCAGACAGAACCTCTTTGACGAGGAAACTGTCGCTTCCATTCATTGCAATGGGGCATCCCGAGCTGCATCGGGGAGAATATCACAACTGCACCACTCTACCAGAAGCCAGGCCAGACGGTCGGCGACGAGGAGGGGCGGGACTTAGCGATCCCTGAGGCTGGACCCGAGCCGAGATGCCCGGGCGTTCCTATGTACTCCATCAGGCTGGAGATCAAGCCACACGTAGTTCTGAAAGTGCAGTTTAATGTCATGCAGGTCGTAGAACCCTGATTAGGGGAGATCTTAGTTTAAGGTCGTAGAGCTTGGACCATAGGGGCAGATCTTAGTTTAAGGTCTTAGAGCTCGGACCATAAGAACCTCAAAGTACGCCACATCATGGTCCTATCCCCTGGATATGTGAAGATGCACTGAGGGATAGTGTCAAGAGTGTCGAGGTTTCGTCTGGCCAGAATGGGAGGTGGAAAATGTAATGTGAATAATGCGGTCATTCACTCAAGGACTGGGGGCACCGGCATAATGATATGGGAGTACTGCCGACCGTGGCGGAAAAGCAGCATCCATATCGCACTGACCGTTGATGGAATGAGGCAGCAAACGAGCATCAACCGCTCAAGCGCAGGATTCATATAGATTTTCTGCCCGAGGCCCTTGGAGGCACCAGCCCGAGTCGGTGGGAGAGCACTGAGGCATTGTGTCCAAACCGCTCACGGGGGCTCCACCCAGGGCGTAGGCGATGGGTCCGAATGAAATGGAGCACGAAGCCTGAAAAGTGGAAGGAACCAGACCAAGCTGAACCTGACCCTCCTGGAAATAAACCAGAGTACTCTTGACACAGGTGGACCACTGCAAGGGGTCGAGGGACACACCTTGAGGGTGACCCGAAGGCGGCGGATTTCCCAGAGAAGGGGTAATCTTTAAGAGGTGGGGGGATGGACCCGAAGTTTCAAACATCCAGGCGTTCCTACGTATCCCATAAGGATGGGAATCAAGCCACACGTAGTTCTTGAAGCGCGGCGCAACACAATCGGGTACCAGCGTGGGGAGGGGTGCGGGTCTGGCCCTCGCACCCAAAAGAAGCGGTATTTGATATTTCTTGTTTGTCCTTAAAGGTGGATGGTTTTTCTTTGTGCAGCGACATGACTGTGATTAAGAAATCCCTGGCGTCACCAAAATAATCAAGCCATGAAAGGCATTGATAAATGGTGTGGTTATTAACCAGCGCCCAAGGTGAGTGTCCCCTGAGGAGAACATCACGATGCAGTGTCGTTTCTCGTCGGGCGGCCAAGACGATCACAGTTTACGGTCGTGTGGTAGGACCAGACAACACAGTTTATGGTCGTGTGGTTCGGACCATGGAGGAATCCGCTTATTGCGATATGGCGGACCTAGTGGAGGTGGGAACATACCCAGCCCTGCGGTCACGCACAATTCCAGGAGAAGGATCCTGGGATAGGGGCCTGCGTATGTCCATCACCCGAGGGGCAGAGATGCTAGCCTCCAGCTATACTGGGCCCAGAACGCGATTTTTCGGGCGAATCCTTCCTTTTTATGGGGACGAGGGTCCAGCTACACATGGCCCTTAGGGATGACATCAGCATATATCCTTGGTGCTCAGATCGTGGGAGCCTCGAAAGACACCATTACTCTGGTTGACCTGCCTAATGTGTAAAGGTGTACTGACGGTCGGTATGAAGAGAGTGTCGAGATTCCACTACAACGCATGAAGGCAGAGTGTGATGAGAACTGCGCAACCAATGTTCAGAGCCTGAAAGAGCCGACATGGCGATCAAGGATGTCGCTGACCATATTCCCAACACAACATCCGATCGCGTCAGCCTAGGATGGGGCAAGCAAACGAGCATCAACCGCTAAAGCGCATGATTCATATCGATTTGCGGCCCAGGACCCGCCAGTAAATCGACCCGGAGCGGTAGGAGAGCACTGAGGCATCGTACCCAAACCGCTAACGAGGATCCCTTTGAGTGAAGGCTCGAACAAGAGGAAGCGCGAGGCCCGACAAGCAACACAGGACTTGTCGGGATTGAATCCGACACTACGGGTCATAGACCGAAGTACCCAAAACATGTTAACAGATCACCGGAAAGGGTCGGAGGACTCACCCTGAGAGCAACCAAAAGACGGAAGATCCCCGTGATCAACCAAGAGACGGGGCTGGACCTGAAACACAAGCGTCCAGGCGGTCCTACGTATCCCATAAGGATGGGAATCAAGCCGTACATAGTTCTTGAGAGGCAGTTTAACGTCATGCAGGACGATGAGGGGTGTGAGGTAGTCCCACACACGGGGGGAGGCGTACGGCGCGGCCAGTAGACCAACGTGAATGAGGACATAATCCCCCGCTCACGCCACACGCCTCGCACAAAAATAAGGGGAACTTGGGCCAGAGGCCCAACGTGGGATACAGATTCCCGGGAAATGGGGATGGGCCTGAAACATGAATATCCAGGCGGTCCTACGTATCCCATTAGGATGGGAATCAAGCCGCACGTAGTTCTTAAAGTGTAGTTTAACATCATGCAGGACGAAAAGAGAAAGGGGGGAGCGGAAGGCATTCCCAAACATGGGGGGCGTAAAGCGTGGCGAGCAAACCGGCGTGAATGAGGGCATAGCCCCGCGTTCACACCATACGCCGCATATCCAGAGGCAACTGGGCCAAGGGCCCGAGATGGGATGGAAATTCCTGAAGGATGGGGCTGGGCCTGAAACATGAATGTTCAGGCGGTCCTATGTATCCCATAAGGATGGGAATCAAGTCGCACGTAGTTCTTGAGGGGCAGTTTAACGTCATGCAGGACGAAGACGGTTGGCAGTTTAACGTCTTGCAGCGCGTACGTGGTACAGTTTAACGTCATGTTGGACGAATGCTGAACATTTTAGCATCTTGTAGCTTGGACGAAGTGCACTCAGGAAAAGTACTGCTTGAGGAACCTAGCGTTGGTGGTAGGAGTGACACGCTCACCATCCATAGTTGCTAGGGAGTACGCGCCATTGGGATAGACCTTGTGGACGACAAAAGGTCCCTCCCACTTGGGCTCCAACTTGGGCGGCTTCCTACCGGGGATCATCGGTGCTCTTAGGGCCAGTACTAGGTTACCCTGCAGGAAGGAGCGGAGGCGAACCTTCTTATTGAAAGCTCAAGCCATTCTGCTTTGACGCCTCTCCAAGTTGTGCAAAGCGCGTAGCCTATTCTCATCCAGTGCTTCCAACTCGACTAGACGGGCTTCAGCAGCTCTGTCCGGCGCTTGCTGGTCGTAGACCGCAGTGTGCAAGGATGGTAACTAGATCTCGATGGGCAGGGCGGCCTCAGCTCCATACACTAGGGAATAAGGGGTCATCTGGGTGGAATTGCGAGTCGTCGTCCGATAAGCCCAGAGGGCGTTGGGGAGCTTGTCCGACCAACTCTTCTTGTTCTGACCAACCATCTTTTGCAGAATGTTAGAGAGGGTCTTGTTAAACGCCTCAATCTGTCCATTCTCCTGCGCATGATAGCGAGATGTATGGTTCGAGCGAATGTTGTACTTGGCGTACAACTTCTTCAACTCGGCTGCTCGGAAATTGGCTCCGATATCCGTGAGGATATCGTGAGGCACTCCAAATCGATAAATGATGTTGGAGGTCACGAAGTCAGCAATCGAACAGGATTTGACCTCTCTGAGCGGAATTGCCTCTGCCCATTTGGAGAAGAAGTCCGTGGCGGTTAGAATGAACCGGCACTGGCGAGCCGTCGCTGGCGGGTAAGGTCCCACAACGTCCAGACCCCAGACTGCAAAGGGCCAAGAATACCTAGTGGTATGGAGAGGCTCCGGCGGCCGATGCCCAAAGTTCGCATGAACCTGGAACGCATGGCACTTCCTAGCATACTTGATGCAGTCATGGATCATAGAGGGCCAGAAGTATCCCAACCTCCGAATCTGGTGGGACAACTTCGGCCCAGTCTGGTGGGCACCACATGAACCAGCATGAACCTCTTGCATGACTCGTGGGATCTCAACTCCTTGAAGGCAAAGGAGGAGAACACCATCAAATCCGCGCCTATAGAGGATCTGCTCCAGGCCGGGACTGCTCTGGAGGACAAACTGCGATGCGCGGCGTCGAACTCGCTCGCGCTCGGACCGATCCGATGGGAGAATGCCATGTAGGAGGTACTCAACCAAAGGCGCCCTCCAATCAGGGGCTGATTCGACTGCCATATCTGGGGTAGTCGGGGCTCCGGGCATAGGGGCAACCGCGGTGAGATTACTTACCGACAGGCCGCGATCTCCCTCCCAGATAACGGGAGCGATGAGCCTGTGGTGCGTCACGCGGATGATCAGGTTGTCCTGTTCAGGCTCTGCGAGTGACGCAGCAAGGCTGGCCAAAGCATCTGCTCGACCGTTCTGTGACCGGGGAATATGGACAATTTCTGGCCGAGAAGGGAACTGGGCCATCAGAAGGAGGGTGCACTCCAGCAATGGCACAAGTTCCAGCTTCCTGACAACATAGTCGCCATTGATCTGCTTAACGACCAGCTCAGAGTCCCCTTTCACACACAGATGGGGCACATCGATCTCGAGAGCTAACTCGAGGCCAGTGATGAGGGCATGGTATTCCGCCTCATTGTTGGTACAGTCCTCTGACAACAGGAAAGAGTATGGCAGCATGGCCTGCTCCGGGGTAATGAAGACGATACCCAAACCCACTTTGTTGAGCTTAGGATTATCGAGCCTTCTGCCGGTGGGGCTCCGGGAGGCACCGTCAAAGTGCATCTGCCAGCATGGATCGACACGATCGACCGAGAGAATGGCCTCATCAGGAAAGCCTAGATCCAGCGGCTGATCCGCGGAGGTCGGGTGAGCAGCCAGAAAGTCTGCCAATGCTTGCCCTTTGATGGCCTTCTGAGACACATACCTGATGTCGAACTGCTGGAGAATCACAGCCCACCGCGCTAGACGGCCAGTCAACATAGGCCGGCTCAGGATATACTTCAACGGGTCTACCCGAGAAACCAACTGTACCTCGTGGTGCTGCAAGTAGTGCCGTAATTTCTGTACGGAAAATGCGAGCGCCAAGCAGCTCTTCTCGATGGGGGAATACCTAACTTCCGCATCGAGGAGCATGCGACTGAGGTAATAGAGGCTATTCTCTGTTCCCTCGTAGTTCTTCTGGGCGAGAAGGGCACCAAGGGACCGTTCCAGGGCGGTCACATAAAGGACCAGCGGCTTCCCGGATACAGGCGGCATCAGAACCGGAGGTCGAAGCTGGTACTGCTTGATTTCCTCGAAAGCGGTCTGACACTCTTTATCCCATACATAGGTGGCACCTTTCTTCATGAGCCGAGAAAAGGGATTACACTTGCCGGCCAGATTCGCGATGAATCAGCGTATATAGGCTAAGTGGCCTTGGAACCCTTGCAGTTCCCGGATGTTACCTGGGGGAGGCATCTGGCTAATCAACCTGATCTTCAATGGGTCGATCTCAATACCCCGGTATCTTACCACAAATCCAAGGAACATTCCGGAGGTGACCCCGAAGGCACACTTCAACGGGTTCATCTTCAGGCAGCGAGACCGGAGGAAGACGAACACTTTCTCAAGATCTTTGAGATGGTCCTGACGCTGGCGCGATTTGACCACCAAGTCGTCAACGTAGCATTCCACCAGTGTGTCGAGTATTGGCTTGAATATGCGGTGCATCGCCCGTTGATAGGTGGCACCTACATTCTTCAGGCCGAAGGGCATGACCTGGTAACAAAAGATACCTTGGGGGGCCCTGAAGGCAGTGAACTCCTCATCCTCAGGGGCCATCCGGATTTGGTTGTATCCGGAGTATCCATCCATGAAGGAGAGGGCTTGGAACCCTGCCGTGGCGTCAATCAACAGATCTGTCACCGGAAGGGGAAAATCATCCTTCGGACAGTGGCGGTTGAGATCGCGGAAGTCGATGCAGACTCTAATCTGCCCGTTCTTCTTCCTGACCGGCACAATGTTGGACAGCCATTTGGGGTACTGAACTTCCCTCACGAAGTTGTCTTTGTTAATCTTGTCAACTTCGGCCTCAACCATGGCACCGTGGAATGGGTGCATCTTCCTGGGAGGCTGCTAGAACCCGCGATGGTTCGCCAGGAGACCAAGGTGGTGGACGACTACCTGAGGATCTAGCCCCGGCATCTCGTCATAGCCCCAAGCGAACACATCACGGTGCTGTCTGAGGAAGTCCACGTACTGCTGCCGCTCCTCAGAGGGCATGGTGGCACTGACCAATGTGGGTCTTGGATCTGCTTCGGTTCCAAGGTTCACCTGTACTAACTCATCGACCGTGGCGGAGACGCCCTCCTCAAAAGCTGGGGGTGCATCTTCCACGTCCTCTCCACTCAGGGAGGGATCGTCCACGGGAGAGACTGCGCTGGGAACTATATTGGGGCTACCAGAACCTGCTGGGCCGCTGGTGCTGGCACGGGCCGTCGCGGTCATCTCATCAGGAGACTCACAGGTCGTCGAGACCATGGCTACGTCCAACCGATGGATCGGGAGGACGTAAGCGTCATCCAAACTTGCCCAGGGATCACCTGCAACAGCGACAGGCTCAACCTCACCTGCCAGGATCTGCTTATCCTTGCTCTTGTAATAGTCCACGTCCAGATAGCGGGCTTCACATGAGGCAAAAGGAGATGCATCTCCCTGAAGCACGCCTACTCGAACATTAAGGGAGTATTTAAGGCATTGGTGGTATGACGAGGGAACCGCCGCATGAAGGTGGAGCCATGGCCTGCCCATCAATGCGTTGTACGCAGTGTCCTGAGAGACTACCATAAATTCGGTGTTGGCAACCAGGTCACCGAACTGGGTCTTCAAACGTATCTTTCCGACCAGATTTTGCTCGGTGCGGTCGTACCCCTGGATCCTGAGGTTGGAGGGAATCAATTTATCCTCAGACAACCCCAATCTCCGGAGCGTCCGAGTTGGAATCAGGTTAATCCCGGACCCCGTGTCGACAAGACAGCGCCGGACTTCAAGGCCATTGAACTGGCCGGTAACATACAGCGGACAAATGTGCCCCCGTATAAGAGGGTCTTCATCCTTACCAGAAAACGAGATAACTGCCTGACATTCGGCGTCCTCAATCGTTTCGGCGTGAAAGGCCTCTGCAGACGCAACCTCTGTCTCAAACTGGAGGGGGCTCTTCAGGGATTCAGTGAGCTCCTCGCGCATCTCAGATGACATGCGCAGAGCCTCATGGATGGAGAGCCTTGCTGGGATGTCGGCCAAGTGCTTCAGGACATCATACTTTTTGGCCAAGCGCGAGCCCCTGGTTGCAGGAGGTTGCCCTGCGGTTGGAGGCATGACGGGCCTCCCCGGTTGGACCGGCGGCCGACTGGTGCTTGGCGCATCTCGCTGTTCATTGGTTGAAGCTCGGGAAGTAGTCACCGTACTGGGGTTAGGAGGCCGGGATGGACTCGCGGCAGGGCAGAGCTGATCGCGACGCGGTTGAGGCGGTTCTGCCTGGTCCCACACCACAAACAGTGGCGGAGGCGAATCCGTCATCCCCGGAGTGGGGGGCTGCGCACGCTGAGCTCGGTCTTGAGCCTGCTGCCTAGTCTCAGTGGCGTGCACGGCCTGGCTGGAGGTACCAACTGTCGTGCCCCAGCGACTCCTGTTGTTGCGGCTCCTCCGACGGTGGCGACGACCGGGGACACTAGGGAGGTCCACCTGGTGTTCTTCAACGTCAGGAACCGAAAAGGGATTTACCAGCTCAACGGTATTAACCGAAGCGTACCCAACACTGTCATCGGACGAATCATCCACCGTCGGGCGGATCCGAGGAGGGATCCTCATCTCCAGGGGCATGAAATCGCCAAGAGTGTGGGATAATGGCGGAACTGGCGGGGCACGCTCTTCCTTCTTGCGCCGCCGCCGTTTGCTCTTCTCGGAGGAGGCAGGCTGGGACGATGATGTCGAAGCAGCACCTGCAGATTCTGGTGGTTCAGGCTGATTCAAGTGCGCACGGATGATTCCATGGGCGCGAATGATCGTCTTGCGGGCCATCCAGTTATTATACTTCTGGGATCCGCGGTCAGAGACCAGCTGCCATTCGTCCTCATTGCCACTATCGTCATCTGATCCCACGAACACGCCCGCCACTTGTGCTGAGGCTGGGCCCAACATGATTACATTGTTGTTAATCTGGTCTTGGAGCCAGTCCTTAAACACGTAGCACCGCCGGATGGTGTGCCCCAGGGCCCGATGGTAAGGGCAGTAGCGGGGGTTATCCGTGAGATGTGCCTCCTCTGGCCTCCAACACTCAGGCAGTCGCACAATCCTCTGCTCCAGGGCGCTCTGGAAATAACCGGGGACCTGATCCTTGTGGAATGTGTAAGTCAGGTATCGCGGGCCCCTAGGAGCGTGGTCTTGACGAGGGGCTGGAGGGGCCTGCCGAGGAGGTGGACCCTGATTATATCTCCTGGGTTGTGGAGGTACATTACGCGGAGGGGCCGGCCGGTTCTGGGGCTGCCGCTGCTGGGCCGGGAACTGAGCCCGTGGAGGCGGATTCCTGTGAGGCTGTGGAGCTAGCCTCGCCGGCAGCAGCTCCAACGGCCTGGGGGCCTCTATCTGGGCAACACCAGCGGGGTCAGCCCTGCTGACTCTCCTTGCAGGAATCATAGGGTGCAGCGGGTGTGCCTGACTGGCCTGTTGCAGGGCTTCCTCAAGACTTTGAGCTTTGTCTGAGAAGTCCCTAAACCCTCCGGGGTAATTCTGAGTGATCAAGGAAGGGACCAGCTCGGTCTTGACGTTCCCGACGCACATTGTCAGCAACTGCTCCTGAGTCAATGGCATGTCAAGGGAATACGTGAGACCCTTCCATCGGGCGACGAAATCCGCGACTCGCTCATCAGGCCTCTGCTTGCACTTGAAGAGGTCTGCGATACTCCTCTTCCGGGTCGTGGAACTGAACTGGTAGAGGAACTGTCTACGAAGGTCCTCCCAGCTAGTTATCAACCCGACGGGGAGCTGGCTGTACCAGACAAATGCTGGCCCTTCCAGTGTCTGGACAAAGCAGCGAAGCTTAGCGGCCTCCTGCTGCGCCGGAGTCCCCAACATAGGCCCGCACCTCGAGTTGAAATGGTCCAAGTGCTGTGGCGGATCTCCAGTCCCGTTGAAGGGGGAGAAAGTGGGGTTCCCGAATCCCGGAGGTGCCGGCATGTCATCCACCCATGATGGGTATGGCTTGCCGTCCGGTGGGATCGCCACTTGCCGAGTCTCCAAGGCTTCCAAGCGGGCGATGAGTGCCGACATCGGATCATCCGGACATGGGTTCCAGTCCTGACGAGGATTTCTAACCATGAGCGCATTGCATGGCCCTTCAATGGGGTCGTCGACCGGGTCGTCAAACTCGGCAGCTCGTGGGATGGTGGGCGGAGCGGCCCTTGGGGCAGCGGGAGGAATCCGAGCGGGGTCTCTCAGGTAGTCACGCTGCTCTGGAGGGTGTGGTGAAACATACCGCGCCCTCTTGCCATAGGCAATGGCCTCTCCCCTGTCGGCGAACACAGCGTAATCACGGTTGCCCGGGAGAGTCTCGTCGAGGAGTAGTTGTTCATGTCCCTGCTGTCCTGGCCTAGGATCACCGTAGTCAGGCCGCTATTCTGCAGTGCGCTCGGCGAGGAGCTGGTCAACTAGCTTCTTCTGCTCGGCGAGCTGTTGACGTAGCATAGCCTTCTCGGGATCCTCATCTGCCCTCTGCATGGAGGCAGATGGGTCGGCGGGCTTTACAGCCCCGCCGTGCTCTTTACCTTTGCTGAGGTTTCGGCTCAACGTCAGTGCTTCAGTGAGCGTGGGGAGACCCAGGAGGTTCCTCTGGTGACGAGTAACTCTCACCGATGGATCCAATAACGGCTTTTCTTCGGGGGGAGAGCCCCCGTCGAGAAGTTCCAAGCCGTTCCCCTCTCCTGACAGGTCATCCATATTGACCGTTTCCGTCCCTGGGGATGTACCCTCAGGGCCACCCAGTGAATCAGGCTGTCGGCGAATCGCACTGAAGTGTAGGGCAGCGTGCTGCCCCCATCCACGGATATACACGTGGGGGGTGGCTCCTTCGATAACCTTGCGGAGAACTTGAAAACACTCAACGCATCGTTGTTGGAGGGCCTTGTGGTGCTCAAATGACCCGGGGTGCCGAACCGCGGGGAGCGTGGCCAGGTCAATTTGATGGCACTGCTCACCAATATCCTCCAGGTGCACTTGACTCCCGGGATATGGCATTTGTAGGCAGTGAAGACGGGAGTGAGTCTCCCAGAGAGTTCGGCGGAAGCATTCGAACTCATCCGGGGTGAGTGATTCGGGTGCATCAATGTCCGGTCCTGCGACTGGCCAAAACTTCTCAGGGAAGTGGCCCTCTGCAAGGATGGTCCAGAAGCTCCACGACTCAAACTCGGGACCCAGGTCTCCTTGGTCCTCTTCAATGACTGGGAATGGACGGGGAACCGGCAGTGGTGCCGAGGCGGGCCGCCGGGCCGACGGGCTGGCCGGCGGTGAATACGGCGAGCAGGCCGATTGGCCTCGATATCCCGGGCCGCCCCCTGAGGGTGGCGGTGCCCCAGCTACCACATCACGATAGGATGGGCCGGCGAGCGAACATCCTTCCGTAGCGTCGGTGCTCGCCGAGGGTGCACTGGATCGTGGTTCGACCGTCGGTCCCTAGAAAAGGTCTCCGGATTCTCCGATCGAGGCAGAAGGCGCTTCCAGAGGGGCCGGTACCAACCGCAAGCTCGATCCTTGGGGGTCTACCAGGCCATCGCTACTCCGGATATACCTTCGGAGAGAAGCGGGGATCATATCGATCTCACTCTCGGGAAGTACGAGGCTAACGTGCCGCATTCCTACCCCTGCCCCTGACTGGCGGGATCGGGGGGAGGGCTCTGTCGCCGAATCATACTCCGCCTCTGTATCAGAGAAACGAACCGGTCATATCTCTGTCCGGAATTCCCTAACATTCTTCCCTCGACGTCGACGCCTCACCCTCCTGCCCCTGGGTGGTTCTTCGGGGCATGGCTGATCTCTGTCCTGGCGTCCTCTGGCCGCACCGATGTTGGGGCCAAGAGGACTAGAAACCAAGGTGCGAGGAGCACCGGGACAGATATCAAAGGGGACACGGGGAGAGATGCTTCCGGGCAGTCCTCCGGGCCGGGATCGGAAGGTGGGATGACCCATGCCTCTTGGATCGGCCACACGGAGTAGACCCTGTTGGTGAATAGCGCTACCGCGAGGTGGTCCGCGGTGGCTATTGCCTGTACCAGCAACCGGGAGAGTCAACCCAACCTACCTTCGGGGCGGTCAGGGCCTCGATCCAGGTCGGGCATAAAAGTGCCCCTGCTCAGGATGCGCAGGGGCCTGGTGACTGGAGCCAGCAGTGGCTTGAGCCAACGCGGCCGCTGTTGCTAGGGCCCCCAGGTGGGCATCCTCTTCCGCTCGTGCCCGACGTTGGCGTCGGGACAGACGAGTCGGGATGAGCGGCGCGGGCAAGTGGGGAGCCTGTTCTTCGACTTGAGAGGCCTGGCGGCGATGTCGCCGTGGCCTGACAGGAGCCCTTATCGCGGATCCCTGGAGCGAATCCCGGATAGGGTGGTCCTGGGCATCTTCCACCTCATCCTCATAGGGGAAGGAGCTGTCGGAGCGTTCCGGGGATAAACTCCCGAAGCGGTTGGACGTCGAGGAAGGCAGCGGTGCCTCCCTGCGCGACCCTCGGGGGCGGCGTTGGTGGCGAGGTGCAGCTTCCTCGAGGTCTAGGCGAGCCATGTCCCTGGTGGGGATGACTCCCTCTTCCTCATATCTCCGCACCAAGTTGTTGATCACCCTTCTCTGGATAACCTCCGAGGGGGAGAGAGGGCGTGGTTGCCCCGCAGCTGCGGCTGCTGGGACGGCTGTGGAACGGGCGGGACCGCGCGGAGTAGCCGTGTCGGTGTTTCCCCTACCCCTGCGCCAGTGGGCGGGCGGCGATCGTGCACTGGATTGGGCGACCTGATTCCTGAAAGCAGGGAGAAGAACCCGTTAACACTGACAGGAAAAGGAATCGACAACCAACCATTAGTGCCACGACGCCTTCCTTAGGGGGAACCCAGGCCATCGACGTCGTGAGACGGAGTGCCTGATTTCCCTTCCCCAGCCCCTGGCGGGTTCCGTGCCCCGGTGCTGAATGCTCGGTCGAGCAGCATGCTGGTCTTCCAACACCTCTAAAAGCCATCAGTCTTCGTATTGAGGAGAAGAGATTCACGTCGGGTTCACCATTTTTCTGTTTCGGTGCGGATGTGCGTCGGGTGTCTGTTCCGACGTTGTTTCGCCAGGACGCGTTCGCGCGTGCGCCCGTCGACCCGAGGGGATGGACGCGTGGCTTGTGGTCCCGCAGTCCCACTTTCCAAAGGCGGGCGGCATCCGTCCCTTGTTCAGGGACGTCTGCTCCTTGATCTAAACCGGGATGATGGGATGTCGGCTCCTCCTTTCGTGGACGTCTCCTCGGAACTCGTCGCCTAATCCGGGTCTCCCTCATAGATTTAAGACATTCTCGTGAATCTCGTTCCCGGTGCCATGTCTCCATGGACACCGGTTAATTACGCTGCTTCCGCCCAGACGCTCCAAGGAGTCTGGTCGGGGCAGCAACCTGCGGTGAGGAGACCGGGTAGCTCTGGGTGTTGGGGGCGTGTCTTAACACTACGGCTCTGCATGTCTTCCTTCCGTCCCTAATAGGGCTTCTCGAAGGCATGATGGCCTGAGGCATCCCGCGCTGGGTGCGGGGAACTGTGTTACCTGAGGTTTTCCTCAGCTTCCCATGTTTAACACGGGGTATGCCGCGATTTTAACGTCCAGCGGGGACGGCATCAGACTGATCAACACGAGAAGTGGATCAGATGACAGAACCCCTTGCGGGGAACCTCCGACGCTGGGGCCAGCACATGGGCGACTTCCCGAGTGTGGAGTGGAATGAAATGGCATGACCCCACCGGGATGTGGCGGCCCGGGTAAGGATCAGGATGGATGATGGAGTGAAGAGCTTGGACCCCGTAGAGGCTTCCTACGTACCGCGCGTTAGCACGGATCAAAGTCAACGTAGTTCGGATATACAGTTTAACGTCATGCTGGACGTTGGCAAGCCGACTCGCAAGGAGGTCGAGGCTGCCGGGCGGAGGATTGAACCGAACCACCTCGCACAGAGGGGGATGGAACGGCCGGGTGGATCAAAGTTTCACGTCATGCTAGACGCTGAAAGGAGAAATAGAAAAAGGCAGTGGGGAAGCACAATGGAGATACACACGTGCAGTCTCCCACAGGGGCGGATTCATAGGTGAATCAACGCAAGTGTAAACCCGGGAGGGGTCCACTGATGGACGAACCGACGTGAATACGATCGGGACGACCAGGTGGTGGGCTTGAACCTCAGGGAGGCTTCCTACGTACCCTGTTTAGGAGACAGGGATCAAAGTCCACGTAGTTCATTCTGTCAGGACTTACGCACTGAGGCAGCCCGGATGCGGCAAAGCTCAGTTGGAGAGGGACTTGGGCCGAAGGTGAGAGACCTCGATCCCTGTCACGCCCTCTACTGGCTTCGGCAGTGGGGAAGCACGATGGAGATACACATGCGCAGTCCCCCACAAGGAACTAGGGGTTTGTAATACCCTAACCCCGTGGGCGAAGGCCACTCCAATCCCGACATCCCTGCAGAGACGAGCAGGTGGGGGCCACATCCAAACCGGGAGGGACCCTGCGTGTGAGGCACGGGATCGGGTGATGCGGACGGTTTAACGTCTTGCCGGACGAAGTACAGTTTAACGTCGTGTGTTGAGGACGAAGCGGACGGTTTAACGTCTTGCCGGACGAAGTACAGTTTAACGTCATGTGTTGAGGACGAAGATGCTTGGCAGTTTAACGTCTTGCAGCGCGGACGAGGTGCAGTTTAGCGTCATGCAAGACGAATTACAGTTTAACGTCGTGCAGGACGAATGCTGTACAGTTTAACGTCTTGTAGCTGGGACGGAGTAGAGTTTAGCGTCATGTGGGACGAATGCTGAACAGTTTAACGTCTTGTAGCTCGGACGATGGAGGCTAGGCAGTTTAGCGTCGTGCAGCTTGGACGTGGTACAGTTTAACGTCATGTTGGACGAAACACTTGGCAGTTTAACGTCTTGCAGCGCGGACGATGGAGGCTAGGCAGTTTAGCGTCGTGCAGCTTGGACGTGGTAAAGTTTAACGTCATGTTGGACGAAACACTTGGCAGTTTAACGTCTTGCAGCGCAGACGAGGTGGTGCCGCCGATGGGTCCGTGTCACTTCGTGCAAGCCTAGAGGGCCGCACGGGAAGACAATGCACGGTGCGGGCACCCGGTATGAAGATCATCGGGCACCACGCAGGCGGGTACCCTCAGGGGGTCAAAGGGGGCGACCCTGGCGGATTGCGCGTAAAAGAGGAGCTTGGCGCGCAATACCGCGGGTCGGCGTGCAAATGGACGGGCTGGCGCGTAATTCGGCCAGCGCTTTGCGCGCGGAAGAGGGAGATTGCGCGCACCGGGCTTCGGATAGCGCGCGGGGGCAACAACTCATTCCTTAACGAATGGCCACTTTGAAAAAGGGGGGGTGCGCGCAATCGGGCTGGATTGCACGCACCCGGGGGCAATTGCGCGCAAGAGGCTTCTTTTGCGCGCGAAGGCCTTGGGGTGAAGAGTTAGTTCAAAAGAAAGGAGCCAAAGGGATTGCGCGTGAAGGCGAACCCCGAGGCTTTCTTATGCGAAAGAAAGGAGGTTACCTGAAGATCGGTGTTGCGCGCGAAAGGGGTTGGATTACGCAAACGAGCGACTCTTCGAATTCCGGAAACCTTCAAAACGTCGAGGGTCGCCTTATATTTATAGGCAACCCCGGGTGCGGAATCTGGTTCGAGGGCACGCAATTTCCTTCGCGGGCGCGGAATCGGGCCCGGCGCGCAAGGTAGTCGCGCGGGCCACGGGCGCGCAAAATTGCGCGCCGGCCCAGCGCATTTCGCGCATCCCGGGAGGTTTGCGCGCGGCACTCCAACTTTGCGCGCGGGCCTCCAAAATTCCGCGCAAGGCCTCCGGGCCCTCCAAAACATGCTTCTGACTCCAAATACGACCTCGCATTCCTCATCCGGAGCTTCGTTTGGGAACAACGGACTTTTCCGGCGTCTACAAATACTCACTAAAATGGGGTTGAAACATAAACAACATACTTCTTTGGTAACTTTTGGATAATATGCCCCATGATATAATCAATTTATAAATAAAAAATAAATATTACGACAATAATGACATTCATTATTTAATATGTAAAAGTGATAGTATACACACCATATAAACGTGATTATGTATATAACATCAATCATGTCTCAATAAAATAATATTTTCCTGGAGAATCCATACATAAAGTTCCATCTTGCTTTATATGTGTTAAAATATCCTAGATAATAAATATAAATTAATTATACATATAATAAAATTCTATATTAAAACATAAATTAATATGTATTATTACTTTTAAATTTCTAATATTACATTTTTTTAATAATGTCATTATTAAAATAACCTTTCAAGTGAAAGCATGTTCATTATCCCTACAGCTTACTTTTTGATGCTTCTTGTACATTCACCTTGGTTGTGGTATAATCATATTAAAAATATTAAAAATTACATACATATAATATTTTTTGATAATATAAACTTGTATAATTATTGATATAGAGCGGTGATGATAGATAAACTACACCACATCTAGGAGACAATAGTCTGTACGTTCAAATAAGTGATGGTTCAACATTTTTTGGTTGGAATGAGAGTATGGTAAATAATACTTTACAAGTTTATAATCATTATTATATCAAAAATATTATATATATTCATTAAATATATCCTTATTACAATCCATTTTTATATGAAATGAAAAATGAATCACATCGATACATAGTGGTGGTTGTCCACACTTAGGCACAAGAGATGTTATTACATTCCAATGGATGGAAAGGTGAGAAGGTAGATAATAAATTATAAAATATATAATCAAAATAAAATCTTAAATATAATATATAAAAATTAAATCCATAATATTAACTAATGATGAAATATGGAGTTATAAAATAAATTATACCGCTACGTGGAGGCAAGCACCCAGACTTACACGTGACTGTTATTTGATTTCCCATGTGAAGGATAGATGTGTTTATAATAGTTGTAACATAATAATAATAAAATATAATTATATTTAGGATGCTTAATTTATTATATTATGATGGAAAACACATATTTAACGAAAGTATAAGGTGAAATAAATTGAATGAGGTTGGGTAATATGAACAAATTTTCTTCAATAGTTCTTCTTTATATACCTTTTTAAGGACCCATAAGATTATATTTTAAGAACACAAAAAACTATTAAATATTGTATATGTATGTTTATTGGATAATATTAAAGGTATTGGTTTAGATAGTTGAAAAAATAAAGTGTAACAAAATAGTTTAGGGAGTCCATTTATATGTCGGGGAGGGAGACAACTAGAATATTTTAAAAGATTAAAATATCATTAAATCATTTCTTTGATAATGTGTCCCAAAAACAAAACAAAAATTAAGAATTAAGTGATATGGGTCAAAATAAATTCATAAAATAAGAATTATGATGAAAATTTGTGGCCTTATCACTATATTTTAATCTTGAATAACTTGATTTACCCTTTTATAGTTGTGGAAAGTATTGATTATTTTTTACTATACATTGTGAACAAAATATTAGTTGAATTTATTACATGATATTATTTATTATATTTAAAAACATTCAATCCATTTTCAATATTCAATTTTTAAAAGGGTATGCATTTAATTTCAAATAAGTGTGCAAAATTCTAGGAAAATCCGTTTTAGAAGAATGCATTTATAAGCAGAAAAAATTTATTACATATATTACATTATTTTTAAAAACAATGAATTGATTGTCAAAATATTTTACTTTATATTTATTCTACACATTTAATTGAAAAAAATTAATCAATATATAATAAATTTAATTTATAATGATAAAAAGGCATTGTGCGTATAAAAACTCTTTTTAAGAAAGTGTGTTGTAATGTCTAAAATTAAACTTATAGAAACATCAAGTATAGATTTGATTATAATGTATTTATGAATATTAATATATATTAAAGGACAATTTCATTAAAAAATTTAAAACATACATTGTATTTTAATTGTAATAAAGTGATATTTTCTATAAAAATCATTTTTTCACTATTCATTAAAAAATAAATCTTTCTCGAAATGTCCCAAAAATTCATCCTAAGATAATAATAAGATGATGTTTTTCAAAAACATATTATTACTTTAATAAAATAAAATTTCTAAAAATGTTATAAATCAATCACAAAAAATCAATACAAAATTTAATAAAAACCCTTTTATTTGAAAATATATTTTTGAAGCATAAATGACTTCACTGAAAATTGAGGCATTATTTTAAAAAATAAATCGATATAATTTTCATTATTATGAATATTATATATATATATTTATAATTCAATATATGGTAACTCATATAAATACACCCAAATTAAATGACTAGGTACTAACTATCACATTTAAATATTAATATTTCTGTAGTACAAAATAATTCTCATAAAGATCTTTATTTTGTGTTAAGATACATATTTATATTATTATTTTCTCAAACATAAATCTTACGAGTGTCACATATGGGATATTTATCTTCTGTCATGTATTTGAACTTTCTATTGATATATTTATGTTAATAAAATATTCATTAAAAATAATTTTGAAGACATTTTTTTTGATCCACGTGAACTGCTTTACCTAAACTGTTATTTAAAAATATTATTCCTTTAGAAATGATGGATTTTCCTCATACTACATGGATGAAAAGAAATTTATTATTTTTATCCTTGTTAATTATGTACTCAATTGTAATGAATTTAAAAATATAGTTTATATTGGAATAATCCTCCTTATTCTTGATGAGTAATAAATGGATGTTAATCTATGTAATTTTCAAACAATAGTATCAATTAAAAAATATATATATATATATACACATTTAATCACATATTTCTCCATTGATGTTGGGACATAGGGAAACAATTTTATATGGAAAAGAAATATTATTTATTCCAAATCATTATATAAAAGTATCACAAGATTTATGTTTTATTGTTATATATATTCATATATTCACTATTAATACGTTTTATAATAGCCCATGAACTACCCTCATAATTCAAAAGACGAAATAGTAAACATTACATTTCATGCATTGATGTCGATAATTTTGAATTTTATTTAATCAAAACACTACAATATCAAAAGCAATAACTGGACCACTTACATTCTAAAAGAAATTTTAGGATAAGAATTTTATAGAATTAAGATAAACTCTTACATAAACATCACCCATGTCATAACATTGGAATTTATACAACATAACCAAGATATTAATGTTTAACATTAAGTCATCATCATCATGCATAAGAAATACCCTCTATAAATAATTGATTCAACCTCATTATTTATAACATGTGGAAGATGAAACATAATAATGGTGAGATCAACATATATGTAATAGGAAAATAATGAATTAAAATTGAATTTCATCAATTAATATAATGAGTTTACATGGGTTTGATGAAATAATTACAGTTCATGAGTATAATATAAAAATATTCAAACCCATCAATACCAGAATAACCAAAAATGCAAAAGTGGAATAAGTATTTAACAATGGAATGATTCATAAGAATCAATAATCATGATCCATGTGATAATAATATTGGTTAAAGGAAACATTATTAACCAACTTCATGAATAAAAATGATGTGTTGGTATCTATAGACATCATCTTCATAGAATAGTTATAGAAACATGACATAAACCTTATATGTTAAATAACAATATTTCCAACTTCCAATATAATTCATCAGAGAACATAATTAATACCAAATGCATTAGAGACTAATATGGTCTTACCCTCCATTTAGGATATAATGGGATCACCTAACACTGTATGTGTGTTCCAATAATATATAATGCCCTAGAACCCTAGTATGAATAATCAACATAGATATTTCATCCTAAAACTAATAGAAACAATATTTATTCCACTATAACCTAATTATACCAACGAAACAAAATGGATTTTAATCAATAAAATTAAAACATGATTATCCCATGGAAAATAAATAGGTTACATAACAATATATTTAATATATGATTATAAAAAAATGAAATGGTTTGAATTGAAATATAATTAAAATAATATCAATAAATATAGAGAAAACATGTGGATGGCCTCGTTACAAAATATCCTCAATTGGGAATAAGTAACATGTAATATCTTGGCCTGGGTGTCACACCCTGGTGCCTCGAGCTGGACCACCCCATGACCTTATAAATTCCAACCCTCATGAAATTGGTTGTCGAATACCAGCTAGGTTCTAATATATATAATTGGGAGAATATAACCCCTTTTATTAGAGAAATACACTAAGGGAAAATAAGAAATGATGAATTAATAGGACATAATTTTAAAAAAGTACTAGGATCAGAAGAAGGCCAAAACCAGATATAGAATAACAAAATTGAAATATATATATTCCATGATAATTTATGTGCCAAATGACTATATGAAATCTCAAAATTAGAAATATTCCCAACTCAAAAAATGTTCCCCAATCACGTCTGGTTCGCTCGTATATCCTCCGTCAATAATTCGTCCATCTAACACATGGTATTTTCACTTATATTATCCATAAAATAGTAAATCTATTCAGGTATCGATTACATAACCCTATAAGGGTGTGATTACAACTCAGTAGGACACCACCAATAGAGTATAAGAAATATCTAGACAAACAACAGTGTTTGCAGTTTTCTAGAAAAAATCATTACCATGAATAAGTAAACATTTATCACATTTTTAAGTAATCATTTTTAACCACATAGAGCCCCAGGTTCATGAGAACACACAATCCTCAATACCTTCATTAGCTCATGCTTGATTCTTAACCATTTCACATTATTAATTCAAAAATGGGATTTCATTACCCATTTTATTTAAATTCATGATATGAATAATTTTAAATATATTACAAAGATATTATTTTGGGAATTGATCAGCATTTCTAGAGCCCCATGAGTATTTGTAACCCCCATCCTGGTCTCGCACAACGTGATTGTTTAATTAATCAGTCTTTTTCCCAAAAATCGTAGTTATTTTGAGCATCAAACAATATCCCATAAAATTATCATGAATTTATTGGGATCATTTATTGTCTTTTAACAGTTATCACATGATTTTTATAAATATGGGGCTTTAACAAATCTAATTTACTTGGAAAAAGGAAGAGATTGCCTCATCCCGTATTATACCTCCATACGAAGCCCGTTTATAGGAGCTCAGAAAAGAGGTGGCATCATTGGGCATCTCTCTTTACGGATTCCAAGGTGATCTTTAACAAGTTAAGCTCGAGTGGAACAACCTACGGGTGAAGTTGAAGTTGATAGAGATTACCACCCGAGCGATGTTATCTGAGCCACGCCAAGAACTTGTCACTATCTCACAATGTACCTATCGGTCTTATGCGGGTGTTATAAAGGTTTATGTAACAAGACACTACCATTATTATTATGTACATAATTTTTTATAAATAAAATACATTTATTTTATTATTGTTACATTTTAATTAGTTTTTATAGAAAAATAGTATTTTTTAGTTAATAATCAATTAATAAATATATTTTGATGAATTAATGAATTTTTAAATTAAATAATATTTTAATAAAATATTATCACTAAATTACTTTTTTATATATATAAATGATCATACAATATTTAGGAATTCAATTTATATTTTTTATTATGTTTCGAATGCTATATTTGTCAAAACCCATGAATTTTTTATAAATGTAGGATTTTATTTTAAGAGTAAAAATTCACACGATTAGACAATTTTTTAGATAAAATGTAAATTATTTTTGGAATCAGGACTTTGAAATTATCTATTGGGGAATTATTCATAATTTTATACGACAGTCGAATTTTTAAGTAAAAATTAAGTACTGTTTAAATATATAATACATTTTTTCACATCATAATGACCCAATAGTTATTTAATAAAATAAAATAAACATTATGCCCGGCCATTATATGTTTTACCATTATAATAATTTAATTTTGGGTATGTTTGATATATTTTACAAAACATTAGTTGACCCTATGAGAATTATAAATCATTTCAACTTTTTAAATTGATTTCATTTAGATTGTGACTCATCTGCACATAAGAGAGACTAATATAATAAGATGTTGGTCCTTTTTTCTTAAAAAATAATTTTTCCCACTCCCCTTTGGATAAAAACATGTGAAAAAACCATGGTCTTTTTTTTCATTAGTTTAATGTGTGGGGTCCCAAACCTAAAAAATAAAGAAAAACCCTATGTTTTCCAATATAAACCCAATGAAGCTCCCACTTTCTCCTAACTCAAAGCCTTTGTAGCTTGAAAAAAATCGTCCTTTCTCTCTCTATAATCTTTTAATGTCTTCCCAAGCTCCCAATAAGCTTCTCTCATGTCTCTCCCAAGCCTTTGGTATAACACTTTCAAGATAGGGATTCATTTCTTTCTCATTTTCTATAAGTTTCCTAATATTATAAGGAACTTTTATTCTCAATTATACTTGTTTGGGTATTGTTTATTACCTCCCCCATACTTCTATATTTATTTTTTAATGATGATATACCCCTTTTTCTCTCATTAATGCCTCCCATGTACACCTGTTACCGTTCCGAAATTCAAAAAGGAATTTCTCTCCCCTCATTTATGCCCAAGAAATTATTTTTTTATTATGAATCTAAAATTACATTACATATGTTGTTATATGTATATATATGACCCCCATAAATTCTACTTCATGTAAATATGATGATAAATCCCATTCTATCTCATCAACCATTTTTATATATTTTTATGTCACGACGTTATGCTGACGAAATTGCATCATGATTTTCCAATCCAAAGTCATTGTGTAGTGAATACCATTCCCATTTCCCTATCAATGGTATTAAACTTTATAAAAATTTCATTATTTTTTATAAATATTAAAATATTTATTTCACATTCATTTATCATGGAAAAAATTATTATTTTTATTGACTCCATGTTCTATGATCCATGTTGCACACTTATACATGAAATGAAATGTTAAAGAAGGGTGTGCCATGATAACCCTACAATGCATTAGGAGAAGATTAGTATCATGATAGTTAAAGTGAAATAAGGGCTTAGTCATGATAATTCAAGTACAATGAGGGTTTAATAATGAAAATTCATGTGCATTGATTGTTTACTCAAGCTCCATGTGTAGTTTTCCTCGACTCTTGCTCATTCCATGTTAAGTGTTGCTTCCACATTTCCATGTTATAATATTAAATCTATATCATGTCGTGATGTTTATGTTTCTCTTATTATCCATTTATTTTCCTATTTCCTAAAATTTATTATATTCTTCATGTTATGCCTTGATTACTCTCTTGCTGGGCTTTATAGATCACCCTTTTCTTAAGCATGTGCACAAGTTATCCCATGTAATGCTATGTATGAGGGAATGTAGTGGTCATGTAAAAGAAGTTTTCAAAAAATACGTTGTATTTTCACTTTATAAATCATTAAGTAATGTTCTTAAATCACAAATACACATGTCCTCTCGATCTTCTATGTTGTAAGAAGTGATGATTTTATGTAATAAATCATGTTTAAGTGTGTAAAAAAATAAGGGTTGTTATAGTTGGAATGAGAGGCTATGTTTATTTATTATTGGGATATGTTTTAGAAAACCATAGTGAATCCTTATAAATAAGAATAAGTATAATAAAAATCCCAAAAATGGGTGAGTATTGAGTAATTGGTTTATCAAGAAAATACATCCCTGTCTGGATATGAGCAGGTAGAGGTGGCTCTGGCACAGATGTACCTAAGAGTGAAAACTCCGACTAGGAGTTTTGGGCTTGACCCGAGGTATCTTGGTACATGACAACGGGCCTTGATGCACTCTTGGTTATGACACTCCCAGGGGATATACTTTGGTAAATTCAAAAGAATAGTATGAACCATTTTTAAGGGAATAATAAATTCCCCTAAGAGTATATATTGGGAAGTAGATCACGGATAACATATATAGAATCCAATAGATTCATAAGTTAAGGAAACAAAATTGATTTATAATTAATCCATTTTTGTCTTTGAATTACCATTTATGTGTTACCCCTAAATTTCCTTTTATTCCATCCAATAGACTATAATAGGAGGGCCCGTTCTAACAACTTATGAAAATATCAATGTGATGACTACTCTAATTAGACGCCCAATCTAATGGGAGCAGGAATTGCAAACTTTGTCACAATACTCTCTCAGTTAACTCTTGAAAGTTATAGAATCATTGCTCAAGAATACCAATCAACCCCCCGCCCCTAAGAAAGAACAAATTACAATCAAGAGCTTCATGATACAAAGGCCTCCTACTTTTAATGGATCATACAATCCATCAATTGTCAAACAATGTATCAACTCCATTGAAAATATCTTCTTCATCCATCAATGTCCTGAAAACGAGAAGGTTCATTGGGATACTTATCGTAGGGATGGTGAAACTCTTTAATGGTGTAAATTGATCAAAAATACAATGTTTTAAGTGGATATTGAGGTGTTGGAATGGAAGGATTTCCAGAAAATGTTTTCCTGTTAATATTTTCCTTGCAACCACCTAGTTATAAAAGAAATAAACATTCTTTCCCTTATGAAAAAAGATAATGAACCAATTAGAGAATTTGAGGAAAAAATCAAGTGCACGATATGCCTATGACTTTGTCGTTACCCCAAATTCATGGTTGACCGCTTCTTTATTGTGTTGAAACCTAGCCTATGGAAAGCACTGTCAATCCATGACTTCGATAGCTATGAGGAAATTATCTAGTGTTCCCTAGCGGTCAAAATAGAGATCGGTGAATAACAGGGGTATCATGGGGATAATAAGCATACGATAGAGCTCAATTCTGGAGGTTTGATGGATTAATCCAATGGTGTTATGAAAATCCAGCACCCCACATGCAGAAGGTGTAGAAAGAAGCACAATGAAAATTGCCTAAAGGGGACGAGTTAATGCTTTAAGTGTTGAAGAGAAGGAAACCATGCCCTTAATTTCCTAGAATCAAAAACCACAGCTCTGACAAAGGAGATGAAAAATCCCTTCGAACCTCAATGAATTGTTCATTTCTTCAACTACAAAAAACCTGAGCACCAGGCATATCAGTGCTCTAAGGCATGGGTTTTTGGAGGTGACCTACAACCTCAAAGGAAGCAAGGGTGATATTTTTCAATCACTATCGTCAAAGTGAACCTCAACAATGAAGTGGTGACATGTTTTCTAGTAATTCAATTTAGAATAGAGAATTTACTTTTTTATTATGGTCTAATGGATTCTTCTATATCCCGAATGTTTAGTAGAACAATCCCAACACCACCAAAAATCATGGAAATAAAGTTGTTATTGAGTATGAAAAATTGGGAAATCATTTCATCCAAGGAATATAAGTACTCTCCTATCATAATTTGTGTATTTAACTTCTTGGATAACCTCATCATACTCCCTCTGGGGGAATTTGATGCAATTCTTAGCATTGATTTGTTTTCTTTATATAGAGACAATATAAATTTCCTTAAGAGAGAAATCACTCTCCATATAATGAATAGACCTCTAGTTATATACATGTTGAATGAGGAAAAAGATTCTTCTTTAGAACCACCATCTCAATCATGGATATTACTGCCCTTTGATCATGCATAGTTGGCTCAGATGATTGAGTATAATGAATAAACAATCCATGAAGACACGCCTACTATGAGGGAATTTACTAAAGTGATTCTCGAGGAATTGTCTAGTCTTCCTCCTAGAATATAATTTGATTTCTAAATTGACCTTATACCTGGCGCGTTTCTAATATCCATGGATCTGTATAGAGTGGCTGTTGTAGAGCATGAGGAGATGAAGAAACAAGTACTAAAGAATCTTGATAAAGGGTGTATACACCAAAGTGCTTCAACAAGGGGTGTAATAATCCTCTTCTTCAAGAAGAAGGATGGGTAAATGCTCCTTTTCATTGATTATCCGAATCCCAAAAATTTATAATAAACTACTAGTATCATCTACCATGAATTAATGACTTATTTGATCAGCTATGTAGAGAACAATAATTTTCCATGGAGGATTTGTGATCAGGATATTACCAAGTAAGGGTGAAGAAGGAGGATATCCCCAATACAATTTTTCATTCAAGGTATGGGCACTATAAATTCATAGTTATTCCTTTCGGACTCACTAATGCTCCATCAATATTCATGGACTTTTTGAATAGTGTGTTTTGACATTACCTTGACAAATTTGTGGATGTATTTATCAATGATATTATAATGTACTCCAAAACAAAGGAGTATCATTAGGGGCATCTAATAATTGTACTGGAGATCTTGCCAAAGGATAATCACTATGCAAGGTACATAAAGTGTGGATTTTGGTTAAATGATGTCTCATTATTGGGACATATCAGCACAAGCAATGAGATATCTGTGGATACCTCCAATATAGGTGAAATTAAGGTATGATCGAGGCCAATATCGGTAACATATATCCATAGATTACTTGGGTTAACATGATATTATTACCAATTTATGAGAAATGTTTCAAAATTTTCCATCCCTATTACCCAGAAAACATAGAAGAGAGTAATGTTTACTTGTAGTGATGAATGTGATGTGAGCTTAAAGGAGTTGAAAAAGAGGCTTATCACTACACCAATACTCACACTCCCCATAAGTGGATAACTCTTTGTGGTGTACAATGATCCGTAAAAGAGGGGTTTAAGTTGTGTGCTATAGAAAGATGGTATGGTGATAGCCCATGCCTCAAGGCATCTGAAAATCCCTGGGCAAAACTATCCGACACAATATTTGGATTTGGCGGATGTGACATTCGCATTAAAAATATAGCAAAATTACTTGTATGGGGAGAAATGTGAGATATATACTGCAAATAAGAGACTAAAATGTATATTCACCCAAAAATAGCTTAATATGTACCAACAATGAAGGATTGATCTCATCAAGGATTATGACTTCTCAATCTACTACTATCCTAGTAAGGAAAAAAAGGAGGCATATTTTCTAAGTAAAAAATATCCTACATCTTTATCAATGATGAGAATTCAAAAAGATCCAATCTTATTAGTTTTGTAGAGTGTAGACATGAGAATTATTAAGGGAGGAACATCATCAATCCTTTCTCAAATTATTTCTCAACCATCTATCTTAGAGAAAATAAAGGATGTTCAAAGAAAGAATGTGGAAATTATGAATAGGGTTGAAGCTATTAGAAATGGTAAATACTTAGAGTTCTTTGTTGAAAATGATGGAATTGTGATATTTGGATAAAAAATATATGTAACATTCGATCTAGAGATAAATAAGGAGCTTATGAATGACACACAAAGCTCAACCTTCCCTATTCACTTAGGGAGCACGAAGATGTATCAAGATCTCTGAAAAAAAATTCTGGTGGGAAAATATGAAAGAAGGGATTGCTGAATATACATCAAAGTGAATTGTATGACAGAAAGTGAAGTCTAAGAGGAAAAAGTATAAAGTGATGATGCAACCACTACCCATACCAGCAGGGAAGTGTGAGAAAATTACCATAAACATTGTCACTAGACTTCTAAGGCCATCCAGAGGAAACAATGCAATATGGGTCATTGTGGATCATCTTAAGAATATATATATATCTTTATAGTGGTTCAAGAGGACTTATCATTGGTTAAAAATTCATGGATTTTCATCAAATAAGTTGTAATGATGCATGGAGTACCACTATATATTTTATCTGATCGTGATCCAAATTGACCACGAAGTTATGGAAAAGTCTCCAACAAGCTCTATGCACTGAAATTAACTTCAGTACGACCTATCATCATCAAAATGATGGCCAATATGATCGAAATATTCAAAGACTAAAAGATATGTTAATATCATGTTCTAGAACATCAAAGGAGGATGGGATGAACATCTTCTACTGGTTGAATTCCTATACAATAACAGTTTTCACTCATGAATCCAAATGGAACCATATAAATACCATTATGGGAAAAGGTGTAAAGAACCTGTGTATTGGGATGAAGCCATTAGGAATAAGATGTTAGGACCTGAAATGGTCGAAGAAGTGGTGGAGAAGGGGAAAACCATTCAACAACATATCAAGGCAGCCCAAAGTTGACAGAATAATTTTGCAGAAAACCATCGATGAGAGAAATAGTTCAAAGTTAGAGACTTGGTATTTCTACACATATCTCCGAGGTAGATGTTCATGAGGTTTGAAATGAAAGAGAAGTTATGTCCTATGTACATTTCCCCCTACGATATTCTTGATCATGTTAGGGTTGTGTCCTATCAACTGGCACTTCCACCTACCATGGAAAAATTACATAACGTCTTTCATGTATCCCTTTTAAGGAAGTAAATACCAGTCCATTAACATGTACTCTCTTCAAAGGTATTACTGTTAGAGGATGATCTTTCTTCTGAGGAGAATCCCGAGGAGATCATGGATGAAATAGTTAAAGATCTACGTAACAAGACTACCAACCTAGACAAGGTAATATTGAAAAACCACAAGTATAAAGATGAAATATGGGAATTGGAAGAGGTAATGATGGAAAAGTGCCACACCTATATTTGGTATATAATGTAAAAATAAATTTTTAGGGAGAAATTTTATAAGGGGGAATGATTGTAACAACCCTAACATTCATAAATGAAAATTTATTTTGATCAAATTAAATGACTTATTATGGATATATAAAACTTATGAACATCCTTGGATTTATGTTGTTGGATTTTGAAATACGGTTAGGATTTTTGACCATTGTTAATATAGTTGTAAAATAGAGATCACATGATAAGTATAAATATGGGGCTTTAACAAATGCAATTTACTCAGAAAAAGGAAACGATGACCTCATCCAGTAGAATTGATCCATACGAGGCGTATTTGTCAGAGCTCGGAAAAGAGGTGGCGTCATTGCGATTCTCTCTTGACTATTTCCATGCCGAGATTCAATATATTAATATCGAGTAAATCCTCCTATGGAAGAAGTGAAAGTTGATAGAGATTACCACATGAGCGATGTTATCTAAGCCACCCCAAGAGTCTGTCACCAGTGCACGCCTTACGCTTCAGTCTTATTCTGGTGTTATAATATGATATGTAACAAGACCTTATCAGTATGATTATGTACATTGTTTCTACCCATAGATAATACATTCATTTTATTATTGTTACAATGTAAATAGTTTTTAATGAATAAATAGTATTGTTTAGTTAATAATCAATTAAGAAATATATTTTGAAGAATTTATGGATTTTTGAATTAAATAATATTTTAATAAATATTAATATTGAATTAATTTTTATGGAATATAAATGATCTCATAATTATTATGAATACAAATAAATTTTTTATTATGGTTTGAAAACTATTTATGTCAAAACCCATGAATTTTCGATAAATATTGGTTTTTATTCTAAAAGTAAAAATTCACATATTTAGAAATGTATTAAGATGAAATTAATATTATTTTTGGTATCAAGACATCGAAATTATACAACATTAAATTTTTCATTATTTTAGAGACAATTGAGTTTTTGGGTAAATATTATCTACCGTTTAAATATATAATGTGTTTTATAACATCAGAATGACACAATATTGGTGTAATAAAATACAATAAACATTAAGTTATGCCAATATATGTTTCAAAATTAAAATAATGTTATTTTGGGATTTTTTGATTTATTTTTCAAAATTTCAATGCACCCTCCATGATTTATAAAACATTTTAACATTTTAAATTGATTTCATTGAGATTGTGACTCACCTCCATATAAGAAAGCCTAATATTGTAATAATTTAGGCCATTGGACTTATAAAATGATTTTTTACACTCCCCTTTGGAATCAAATGGTAAAAAACCATGGGATGGTTAGTGGTTTTGATTAGTTTAATGTGTTGTGTCCCAAACCCAAATAATAATGAATTTACTCTCTTTTCCAATATAAACCCACCCATTATCCCACTTCTTCTCCACTCAAAGGATTTGTATCTCTGCCAACCTCTTCCATACTATCTCAAAAATCCTCCCAAGGTGCCCGAATCTCCCATGAAGACTTTCTCAAGCCTCTCCAAATCCTTTTTTATAACACTTCCAAATAAAGGATTTATTCCTTTCACATTTTTTCCATGTTTCTTAATATTGTGATGAAATTATATTTTCAATTATAAATATTGGGGTATAGATTCTAAACTCCCCAAACTACCCCATTTATGTTTGAATGATTAGATACCCCTTTCTCTCGCATTAATGACTCACATTTACACCTATTAACATGCTAAAATTCTATATGAAATATCTCTCTCCTCATTAACATTCAAACAATTATTTTGTATTATGAATCTAAAATTCCATTACTTGTTTTATGAAATGTTTCTATATGAACCCCTTATATTCCACATCATATACATAAGATCATACACAAAATTCTCTCTCATCATCTATTTCTTGGAATTTTTATGTCACGTCATTATGTTGTCGAAATAGCATTACGATTTTCCAAGCCAAAGTCATTGTGTAGTTAATTCCATGCCCATTTCCCTATCAAGGGTATTCACCTTTATAAACATTTACTTATTTTTTATAAGGATTCATGTATTTATTCCACATTCCTTTATCTTAGAATAAATTATGAGGTTGAATGACTCCATGTTATATGATCTATGTAGCACACTTTTTCTAGAAATGAAATGTTTCATAAGGGAGTGCCCTGAGAGGGCTCAAATATATTGGGTAAAGATTAGTATCTTGATACATCAAGTGCAATGAGGGTTTACCCATACTAATTCAAGTTCAATGAGGTTTTACTCATGCTAATTCAAGTTAAATGAGGGTTTACTCAGTCTCCCTGGGAAATAGGCATTATCTCTGGCTAATACCATGTTAAGTGTTGTTTCCACATTTCTTTATTATGATAGTCATGATATATAATTCCTTTTTGTTGTTTTTTATCTTATGCTACAACGATATTCCTATTGCCTAACATGTACTGTATTTTTCATGTTATGCCTTTCTTACTCCATTATTGGACATTATAGATCACCATTTTATTATGCATGTACTTAGGTTATCCCATGCAATGCTAAGTACAAGAGAATGTAGTGGAAATGTAAAGGATGTTTTCAATAAAGTTGTTGTGTTTTCATCTTTTAAGTCGTTATGTAATGTTCCTAATCCCAAAACGCACTAGACCTACTGATATTATATGTTGAATTAAGAGAATATTTTATGTAATTCATCATTTTTATGTGTGTAATAAAAATGAGGGTTGTTATACTGACACATCTCTTGAAAGGATCAAGTTCTTTCATTCTCACCAACTTATAACATATCATCATAGATCTATACACCCTAGCACCTCTATAATTCGGATTTAAAATTGTTGTCCCACTAAGCCTGCATATATACTTATCTCTTCAATCTTCATCCTTAACATGGAAATGATTCCACATTACAAAATCTATCAGAATTAGCATTCACTTTTGGAAATTTCCCATTCCAATATAACACATGTATCAGTTGCTTTTCAATGGAAACATTTCTCTAATGCTCAAAATCATCCACATTGATCTCATCAGAAGGGTCTGGGTGATATCTCTGAAGGTGACACATGTAAATATTCATTCATAACACGGAATCAATGTGTATGATCTAATTGTTATTCCACTGACCTAATTCTATCAACAACCTCAAGCTGTCCAAAATATCTGGGGCATCGACTTGCCTTTCCTCTTTATCCTATGGTGTCCATATCATGGAGACACCCTAAGGAATACATGATAACCCTATTTAAACACTAAGGCATATCAAAATTTAGTATAATTAAAATCAAATATACTCTAATCCATAGTCATATATTATGATATCAACTAAACCGATTCTAATATCTTTTACATGCGACTCGGTCCCAACAATATTGACTCACTAGCCTCTATCCAGTATAGAAGTGATCTATAGAACCCACTATAAAGTTCCTCTCAAAGTTTCATACGTATCATAACATGATAAAAATTGTTATAAAAATATTCTAAATGTTCATGATGATTCTCCCAATACCCAAAATAGTCTAGAACACACACTCACAACATTTCCTCAAGAATCGGTATAATACACTCTCACTGCCCATTTGTATAATAACATGATATCTGTTGTTATAACAACATTCCCAAAACCCATTTTACCATGCTTTCAGAAAATTATGAACATAATAAAATAATCTCATCTTGCTAGAATGTTCTATGAATAATTAAATCATTTCCATTAAGATCCACAAGTCACATCTCAAAAAATGTATAACAATCTTTGAAAAAAATATTACATCATAGAATTGTTGGATCACCCAGGGTGAAATAGTATCGAAATATTACATTACACATCAATAATATTAATCCCACCATGAGTAAATGGGGTTTACCTCATACATGGGATTGAAACTCCCATGAACTATCTCATGAACAAGGACTAACTCATAAATTTCTTGATGTCTACATTTCCTAAATAGTAATGAAAAACAATTGAAATGAAATAGTTTTGATACCACCTTTTAATTTCCCAGCTTAGGTGCCAAGCCCCAATTCCCCGAGCCAGAACACCACATGATCTCATTCATGCATCCCCATATACCAGAGGCTATAGAATGAAAACAAGTGTTTAATATCAATAATAATGAGACTATTACGTCATTTATCCAAGTAATATACCAACAAAAAAAAGAACCAATAACAGAATAATATATAACTAGAAATATAATTATACCATGATCACATGTTGTCCAAAAATGTTAATACAATATCAAAACTGAATTGTAGATATTATATTATAAATTATGTTCCATGTATCAAAATTAAAACTCATCTCAAAATTAAAGACACTTCCAACTCCCAAATGGGTCCCAACCCACATCATGTTCCCTTATCCTAGCTACATCCCCAATTAATCCAACTACCACAATGTTGATTCCAATATCCTATCCTATAAACATTAAATCTATTCTGATATAGATTAGGCTGACTGAGTTGGGTGTGAATAAAACTTAGTAGGACCCCATGAATGAATTCTAAAACACTATCCAGATAAAAAATAGTGTATGCAATTGTATAAAAAAAATTACAATTCATAGGTAAATAGTTATCAAATTATGAATTAATCATTATTTAACAACATAAACCCACAATTTCTAGAGGAAACCTTAACCTCAATACCTACTACAGCCCATGGTAGAGTCCAAAAAAAAATTCACATTATTAATTTATAATTCAATTAACCAATGATATTCCATTACCGATTTCATTTCAATTCATGATATGACTAGTTGGAACCATTTCCCAATGCCACTCTTTTGGGCGTATATCATCATGTATATAACCCCATGAGTATTTTGAGAATCAGTGAATGTCTCACACATCATGATTATTTGGAGAATCAGTTTGTATCTGACACATAATGGGTATTTAGAGCATCAGTCCCAATCCCATAAAATTCTCATGTATGCCTTGGATCCTAAAATCTCAAGGAAAAGACCATGTTGGTAATTTGACCATCATACTATGTCCCACACCACATTCTCTCAATAAATCACATATGTCAAATGTATCACAGATATCACATTTATCACATCTATCATATACATCACATTTATCATATTTACCATATATATCACATATATCATGTATATCACATGTGTCACGTATATCACATTAATTAATTCAAAAATTAATTAATCATATAATATCAATTAATTAATTCAATAATTAATTAATCATTTCAACTTAATTTATTAATTCTATAATTAATTAATAATAAGAACCCCCTCAATTAATTTATCAATTAATTTGTCAAATCAATTCAATTGATTAATTCAACAATTAATTAACTAAATGAACAACATTACTAATTCATGCATCAAATTATCACATCAATCCATATAATTAATTCACTACATGATTAATAGATTTAATTAAATTAATTAATTATCCAATTAATTAATCCAATTTTTTATGAAAATAAATTCAACAATTTATTTATGAAATCCACAATGAGAAATATTCCAATAATTTATTCATTAATATATTATTCTTATTCAATGATCTCGTTATTCCAATAATTAATTCAATAATTAATTATTATTAATTAATAATTCCACATCCACATAATTAACTGAAAATAAATTATTCTAAATTCCATGATTGAATACTCTGATAATAATTCATCAATTATTTATCCCAGTTCAAAAATTTCATTATGGAATCAAACCCCCAATTCTTTGATTAATTCATTGAACACACTAATTAATTCAATTTAAGAATTAATATTTCTTAAATATCCCTAATAATTCTATAATAACATACATTTAATTAATATCAAGACTATGGGATTATGAATAATATACCACCCACCTAGATTCATTGATGTGATATTTCCAAACAAAAATCCCAAATTTTAGGGGAGTAACAATGTATAATGAGATCCAGATCTAAAATAAAAATAAATATCAAACAATTCATGATCCCTTAATTATAGATATAGATCAACAATCATACATCTAGATTCATAGAGGCTCGATCACTATCTAACTAAGAAGAGGATAAAAACAGGCAAAAAGTTTTAAGAATAAGGAGGGATCTATTAGGGAGAAACATCTCACCCAAGAGATACAGATGTTCCAACCGGGCAATGAATCATCATGAACGAAGGTCATATAGTGTTGTAATCCCTCTTACATACTCTTTAATTGATTGAAAGTAGGTATGGGTTGATCAAGAAATTTAGTAGGTGTAAGAAAGTGGTTATTGGATTATTTTTGTATTTTCAGGGGATTAAAATCTCATATGTGTAGTTTACTTCTTGAGGAGTACAATTTCCCCTAACTTTGCACCTCATCTATGGGGGAAGTTCATAGTTTATCATAAAAGGGTGAATATTCTAAAAAACTATGCACTAGCCATGCTTGTCCGATCTGTTTAAGGCTGCACAATTTTCTAGGCATGGGTGTACAGTTAGGGAAAATTGTGCGCCAATAGTACATTGTCCACATTCATCATTTTTTTCATAATTATCACCCAAACACACCCCAATATAAAATCCAAATGAAATGTAATCAATATTAGAAAAACATTTACATGGTAATGAGAATGATACATATCTTTAAAAGGCTAGGATATTATATAACAATAATGAGAATTTAAATATATGAATAGAAAAAATATAAAAATATCATAAAAATGTTTTAAAATTAAATTACCTTTTCATTTAAATTTTTCTATTAAAAACATACAATTTCATAAAATGTTGTAAAAATAATTTTTTTAAACAACCATAGAAAAATAATAATAAATATTTAAAAAAAATTACAAAATATATATTGAGGAAAATAACCATTCCACGTGAAATAAAATTTAAAGCATTAAACATATTGAAAATCCTTTTTTGAAAAGAATTTTTTTTTAAAAAAAATTGTACAATATTAAGAAAACCATTTTGCCTAAAAATATAATTATAAATAAGAAAATAATGATTCAAATAAATGTCATTCATCATGAAGGGTAATTCCATACATTCCTAAAAATTAATAAAAAAAATTCATTCTTCAATAAATATAAGTTAAAAAAGTACCTTGATCAGAAAATTATATGATGATTCCATTCACTTTTTTGGTTAAATCCAAATGAGAATTGTTAGGAATATGAAATATAGATTAATTTTTTAATTTTATTTAATGGATGCTCATTCATCGTTATATGTTTTTTAATAAATCCTACAAAATTAATAAAACAGTTTTGGAATGATTTTTGAAAAACATCATTGAAAATAAAATGGATTTTTGACGAAACAGTGAAATAAATTCATATTTCATTAAAATATTTAAAAATTATTCTATGTTCCTAAAAGTATAAAATTTGTAATATATCTTGTAAATATATTTACAAACAATAGGAGAATAAAAAACAAGAGTGTTTTAATATATTAATCATAATATCTCATCATTGGAAGTATAGTTATAAACAATCCCAATTATGGATAAAATTGTAACATAAGACTCTTACCAATTGAGTACCATTGAATCGTAATTCACAAAAATGATATAATTCAATTAAAATTATAATAAGACCTGGGTAAATAAATTAATTATATTACATTTCAAATTGGAATTATATACATATCATTAACTAATATTGGTTTATAACATAACATACATCTCAAAGAAGGAAATATTAGATAAAACTCATGTACCAATTTGGAATCTTTCAAACCACAAAACACATATAGAGAGAAAATAAAATGGATATGTAAAGAAAAATAATTTTATTTATAATAATCATAAAATAAATTCTTAAAAATTTTATACATCACAAAATGAAACATGTGGTGAACATGGAATTTGTCTCAAAGAAAATAAAAGTGACATCAAAATCCCTTACCTCAAGATTCCATTTTCGTGATCAATATTTAAACAAATATATTATGGGTTTACACGTGATGATAAATTATTAAACAACCAAATTAATATTTATGATATTATATGTGATTATTTTATAACATTTTATCAACTTTTATGTTAATATTTATTCATTATTTTCATTGTTTCTCGTGTTAGTAGCCATGTTTTCTGTTTTATGATTTGTTTTTATTGTTTAGGTTATTGTGAATATTTCGTAGTTACATAATATATTGGATAAAAATGATTAAATAATTTTATTATTTTTACATAAATTATACCTTTAAAATCCATCACTAATGATGGTTATGAAAAATGAACAAATGTTATGATCTTGGAGGCGGTAGGTCATTCATACACATGAGTAACATTAAATTCTTTATGAATTAATTATAGAAGGAAGGTAAGAAATATTTTAAATTTATGAAATGAATAATATATAATAAATTCCATATTATTTAATTATATATTCTTATATAATTCATTATTTTGGTGTAGTAATGAAAAGAGAGTCAAGTCACTCTATGAAGACAATAGACTACACATACACGAACAATATCACATTGTTAGTGAGTGACAAGGTATAAAATAAAATGATATATTGTATTTATATAATGAAATATAAGTCATAAATAGAAATAAGTTTGTCATTTATATCTTAAATATTAATTATATTTACCATTGTGACCTTCTATGTAACGTGTTAGAGAAAAACGAACAACAACTCTTCCCGAGGGGGTAGTCCACCATACACACGAGTGATGTTATCATATCCACTACAGAATGTAAATTAAAAACAAAGATATATATATTTATATATACGATATATAATGACTCTATAGGTATATTCAAGTCACAAATATCATATATCTACTTTTTATCCAAAATCATACCCAACCATGAGAGGTAGAAATGAAATATTGAATGAAATCTCATCACAGGTGGTAGTCCATAGTATACATGAATGATGATTTCATAACATATTTGATAAAAGTTGATATTTTTTATTTCATTAAGTTATATAAAAACATACTAGTTTATCAAATATTTTGATGGTATTATATGATCAAGGTTTAACAATAATTCAAGGAGTAAGATAAAAAATAATATAAAAATGTTCGATGAAGAATGTTATATATCCTTCGGGTATCCCCCTTAGGTTTCCAAAACAATACATAATATTATGTATTTATTTGTAATATAATGATTCAATGATCAGGGGAGGGAATGTTTTTTGATTTGGGCAGGTAATGGCTAAACCATAGTGATTTTAAGGTCTGAACAAGATAAGAGAAGACGTGGCCTTTTATTAGTGGGGCAGAGGACACACATTGAATTTTAGAAAATAAATGAGTGATCCATCATTATTCACATTCTAAAGTGTTACAAAACCGAAAAAATAGAAAATTAGATGTGTAATAGACATAAATTTGTTTTTATTTAATTGGATATGTCATTTTAACACTTATATACGTAACCACAAGTTAAATCCATTTTTACCTAAATCGTAGAAATTAATTTTTAATGTATTCACTGTTGATTTTGGTAATATAATTTTTTTAAATTTTGATAAATTATATATAATTATTATTTTTTATACTAAATCTATTTTCCATGTTGAATTTATTAATGTGGAAAATTTTATTTATAATTATTTTCGTAGAGGAAATGATAAAATGGGTTATTGAAGAGAAAAACGCTCAAATCTTAACAAAGATTTTATATTAACATTAGAGATGAAAAAGATTAAAATAAAATAAGTAATATTGAATTACATACAATTAAACAAATTTTATATTTAATCCAACATTAAATTTAATTTATGTTTAAAAATAATTTAATCAAAAATGCTGTTTTCAATTATAATTCATTATTTGTCAATATTAAATAGAAAATTAATCCTTTCAGAAAACTATAAAAAATCATTCCAATAAAATTTTGAAATTATTATTTCCGAAATAAATTAAATATTTTCAAATAAATTACCTAAAATTGTTAAATATTAAATTAAAAAAACCCACATATGCGATGAAAAAGAGAGTTTTTGAGTGTTGTATTTTTCTTACAAACAAAAACTTTATATTAACATTATGTCTAATACTAATAATGATGAAAACTAAATTATAATTTTATGATGTAAATTTATACCCTTAATTTAAAAAAACCTCATTATTTATTATTTTTATTAAATATAAATCATAATCATTATGACTTTTAGAACTGTTTTTAGAAAAAAATCCTTTTTAAAAATCCAAAATAAAATTATAAAAAAATATATTATAATGAGAATTAATATTTAATAATGTTGATTAAATATAATTAAATAATACATATTTTAAATTAAATCATATTAATAACATAATTTGACTTTTAAATTATTTAATTTATTGAAAATTAATGATGGTTTTACAAAAATTGGTATTTTTCACATTTCACTAAAATTCAATATTTTTTGGAAAACTACAAAATTTTACCAAACAATATTTTTATATATTGAATCCAAAAAATGATTAATTTTACCTGTTTAACTTTATAAAATTAACATAAATTTATTAATATACTTTTTTATGAAAAGCGATAAAAATCATTTTTGAATAAAATGATTTTTAAGAACAAAAGAGCTTTACTAAAAATTAATCGATTATTTAAAAAAATATCAGTAATTTATATTTTTTAGAAAATATATATACATATAAGTATTTATATATTTCTTAAATTATTAAATATTATTTATAACTTTCAATTTAATGGATTTATTATAACAGTTATATTTATAGTGGCCATTTACACTCCGTGAGGCATTTTGAATACACTGTTGAGCATAGATATTTTGCACAATATGTAACAAAAAATATTGAAGAGATTAAATTTATTTTAAAATAAATAGATCAATAATTATCAGGGAGTTACATTATCATTGATATTATTTTTTTGACTTCATTTACTATATCAAAAATAATTTTATTCTTTTAAAATCTCGAGGTGTTACTTCCTCCCCCATTTAATAAACTGTGTCATCAAAATTTAATCTTTAACTCGTTTTAAAAATTATGTATTTTTTAAAATACATTTTCTCTGGATCAACATCATAAAAAGTATTTTTAAAACATCCTATTAATAAGAGTAAAATTGAAGTACAATAATTATATGGAATAAAAAAAACTGAGTTCCCAAATAAAAGAATATATGAGGGAAAATACGAAATGAGTAATTAATCATAGAGTATGATTGTGGTCATTGATCGCATGTAATTGAATGTTCAATATTATTTTTAGGGCCTAAAAACCATAAATTTATGTTGATTAAAATGCCATAATTTTATTATAATTGAAGTTTATAGATAATTTTTTTTTCACGAGCCTTTTTTGTGATTTGAGGAACTCTGTTAATTTCTAGACTATGAGAATAAGGAAATTTACTTATATTATCAGTATAATTTAATCCATTCATAAAATTAGACACCAATATCATCATTTTTCACTAAATATTGTGTATTAATGAAGAATTTTAAAATCATGATGAACTAAAATATTATATTAAAGGACTATATAATCCCCTAAATCATTATAATTTATTACTCCTCTTTTTATGCATTAACAACAACCAAAATTTTTAGGACATTGAAAAATAATTTTCAAAATAAAATTCCCTACATTAATCACAAAATTTCAATATTAATAAAAAAAATTCGACCCAAATCATTCCATAAGTAACTATCCTCAATATTATTCAAACATTTCGTAACTATGTTTGAAAACCAATGATTAGAAGGATTTGATAATATATTATTCTAAGATAAAAAAATATTATTCATCAATTACAATCCCATGTTATTAATATACCATAATATTTACCATTAAAATGTGATACTAACTACAAAATCATGTTGGGTAGTGGTTGGAATTATACCCTTTTTTTCAATTGGTTGTGGGTTCTATACCCATGATAATTCTAGATTGAACGGGTTATCATCAAGCCATTAGGTTATATTGTTTTTTAACATGAAAAACGTATTACTCTATAAAAAAATTTCATGTTGATGATGATAGTTAAATATATCCAAATGCCATAAAACAAATTTGAAAATGCAATTAATAACCTAAAAATATATACTACACCAATCCCTTAGTGGTGTTTCTAAAACATTTAACTTATGATCACCCTTAAGATTATAGAACTATTATAAAATTACTAATTCTTACATTGCAAATTATCATATCCAAATTTATCCAAAATGACCATTGATTACATCTACAAAAGCCACACACATTCACTCCTATATCTAGGGATAAAGGAATAAACATTACAATTATACCTTTGATGTTGATAATTGTGCCCCTATTTTTTCCCATCAAACCGTTGAAACATAAAAATGATAAAATAGATAAATTACATTTTTTGGGAAATTATAATTTTAGTGTACTATTGAGTTTGGAAAAAGAGATACATACATAATATCTATGTGGTATAATGATTATTTCCCCCACTTAACCCAGATTTTTTTATTTAACATTACGTATTCATCATCATACATAAAAATCCATTGTAGAATTAATTAATTTTACCTCGTTCTTTATAAATTAAGGGAGAGGAAACACATTAAGGGTGAACTAAATTGATCAATAAGGGTCAAAAAAATAATTATAAATTGATTGTCATCAATGAGAATAAATAGTTCTTAAGTGTGTGATGAATTAATGAAAGTTAATTAGTATAGCATAAGAAAATCTATAGTCATAAATACATGGATTATGAAACATGGAAAAATAAAATAAAAATTTAAAAAATGAATGATTCATAAAAATATATAATCATGATCCCTATGAAAAAAATCATGATCAATGGAAAAATTATAAACCTATATAAATCATAGATAAAATGTGTTGTACCTTGGGATATCATCTTCATAGGGAATAGACAAAACACTTATAGAACCATTAATATATTCATAAAAATATGGCCAACATCTAATATAATTATCTTGGGAACATAATCCACACCAAATAAATTATAGTGTTTTCTAGGCTCACCCATGATTTATGCCATAATGGGCTCACCTAATTATATTTATGCAAACCCATTATATATAATGTCTAAGAACCACAACATGAAGAATGTACATATATATTATATCATAAAAATCATAGGAAAAAATTATTCAATAACATGGTTGACACATGGGAATGAAAATTGCTTCAACAAAATCACATTGAAACATGATTACTAGATGGAAAAGAAATGGATTCTAAAACAAAATCTTCGAAACATGATTAACATATGGAATGAAATGGGTTCCATAACAACATCTTTGAAAAAATATTAATCTATATTGAGAAATAATGTGGATTCTATAATTATAAATTATCTATATTTTATAATAATTAAAAATTGGGGTTGTTTATTTTTTTAATTTAAATACCATAAAAATATAATTAAAAAGGATTTTAATAAAAATACACTTTTCATTTTGAAATAACTTTAAAAAACATAAAAATTCATAAAAACATATTTAATAATTTTTATTACTAAAAAACATGGAAACATATAAAGGGATATTTTTAAATTATTTAATAAATTTATTGAGTAAAATACAATTTCCAATTTGAGAAAATTTGTAAAAATAATATTTAAAAAATCCTTTTGTTTGAAAACTACATTAAAAAAATAATTATTAGAATATCAGGGATAAATTGTTATTTTAAAAGAAACATATTAACCTGAAATGTAAATTTCAAAAAAGAAATCATGATGGAGGTAATTCCATAAATTATATACAAGTTAAATATAACTTTGTTTTTTATACCATAAAAATGTTTGAAAAATTCCTTGATAAGAAAATGACAAAAATATTCCTTTTTACTTTTTCAATAAAAACTAAATAGGAATTGTTTGGAAAATGGCATAATGATTAATTTTATAATTTTTTTAAAATGTTAAAAAAAATTGGAAATACATTTATTAAAAATAAATTGTGAGTAATAAAAATTTAATTAAAACATTTTTTTGGAAAACAATTATTTGTTTATAATATGGATCTCCAACCAAAGAGTTAAATAATGTCGGATTTCATTAAAATAAATTTCTCAATCATTTTAATAACTCCAGAGTGTGATAATTATAATATGAAATTTAAATATGTTGAATTACAATAATAGTTTAATTTTATTGAGTTTATTGAGATATATATGATAAAAACTCATCATTGGAAGATATATTATTTTCAATCTTGATAAACAATGATATTATAACATAACACTCTAACCAATTTGGTAACATGAAATCATAATAACCATGAAAAATATCATTAAATGAAACTAATAATATCGTTAGTACAAATAAATTCACAATATTTAAAATAAAAGTTTTTGTATGTACACCAAATTGATGAATATAGATGTATAACAAAACATACATGCCGAAGAAGGAAACTTAAGATAAATATCCAATATATATTTGGTACATTTTGAACCATAAAACTCGTTGAATAGATATAATAAAATGAATATATAAATAAAACTAATTTTAGTTATAAGAATAATTAAATAAAATCATGGGATGTATATTCACCACATGAAAAGAAATATGTGGTGTATTCGGAATTATTCTCACAAAAAATAAAAGTGATATTGAAATCCCCAACCCAACACTTCTTTTTGGTTGATTATTATTTAACCTTATCTATAGTGGTTTTAAAAATGCTATTAAATTATTAATAAAAAGTATTAAAATTTATAATAATATATGTCACTCTTTAAAAACATATTATCAACTATTTGTGAATAATATTCAATTATTTTCATTATTTAAGGTGTTAATTTACTAGTTTTCTCTTCCATACTTTGTTATGAATTTTTGGGTTCCTATGGATATTATATTGGTTGATAGTATCCAAAATAGTAAACATGATATAATTATAATATAAATAAATCATTATAACTTTACAATTACTCATTAATGATGTTTATTAAAAATTAATTAATGTTACGATCATGGAGATTGTATACCATACATACACATAATTAACATTTCTATATTTCAATGATTATTATGGAATGTTGGTAAGTAATATTTTTTATTTATATATATATATATATATATATATATATATATATATAATAACATATTATTTAATTATATATACTTATATATTTATAAATCATTCTTGTGGTGTGGTGATGAAAATAGGGTCGCATCACTTCCTGAAGATTGCAATCTACACATACACAAACGACATTATCACATTTCTAGTGGGTGAAAAGGTATCAAAGAAAATGATATATTGTATTTAAAAAAAGAAAAATATGTTATTAAATTATTACTTATTTCATTTATATTACATATATTAATTATATATACCCTTTTACATTCCATTTTATACGTTAGTGATAAAAGTAGCACATCACATTGTGAGGTGGTTGTCTGTCGTACACACGTGTGACATTATCGAATCCCATGTAGAATTGAATTTAAAAAGGTATATTTGATAAAATTGATGAAAATATATAATTATTTTATAAATATAATAAATATATACTTTTTATTCCTCATCATTCCCAACCAAAAGATGTGGTAATGGAAAAACGAACTACATCGGTCCACGAGGTTGTATTCCACCGTACACAAGAATGATGATATTGCATCATTTTTGTTGGATGTGTATATGTTTATAGGTAATTAAGTTATTATTAAAATAACCTAGTATATGGTATATAATAATGATATAATATTATAATGGGTTAATAATAATTTAGGATGTTGAATAATGTAAAAAATAAAAACAAAATTGGAAAAACATTACATATTCCCACAGGTATCCTCTTTAGATTTCAACCAAAGGGTTTACCTGGAAAGACTAATTGAAAAAAATAAGGATTCTAGGATGAGTGAAGGTAATTTTTTATGTGATTTTGGTAGGATAAATTTTATCCATATAAGTTTAATTTTGTAAAGAAAAGAGCATTGAGGGATTCATTTTATAAGTGGGGGAGAGGACACACTTCACATTTTTGAAAAAAATGAGTGATCCTGCATTTTTCACATGAAAAAAGGATCCAAAATGGAATGTTAAAAACCTAATAAGATTAATGGTCAAATAATGTCGATTTTATTTATGAAAAGTTTTTATGTTATTTTAAACATTATCCTCCTAACCATATGGTAAATTAATTTTTTCCATAACTATTGCAATTAATTATCAATATTATCAGTATTCATTTTGTTAAAAAAATATGTTTATCATATAATACATAATATGTCATTTTTCATAAACATATTTAATCTATTTTTTCAAATTAAATTTAAAAAATAGTAAAGTTTGGATTTAAAATTAATCTCACAGTTACGACTAGAAAGTGAGTTTTTAAGATGAAAAAGGATAAATAGATTACAATGCCACTAAATATAAATTAAATTGAAAAATATTAAAATGAAATAAATCAGATTAATTTTATTATTATTGAAGTAATTTTACTTTTAAATCATCCTCAAATATAATTTAACTTTATAAATAATTTAATTGAAAATGTTGATTTTAATTATAAATTTACATTATCACAATTTATTAGAAAATTAATATTTTTGAGAATTTTTTTAAAAACAATTTGTCAAAAAAATTGAAATTGTTATATAAAAAATGGATTTTATTTTTTCATGTAATATTTATAAAATTGGTAAAACTAAAATTTACAACATAACTCATAGATGCGATGAAAATATGTATTTTTATAATTGTATTTATCATGCACAATATGATTTAATATTAACTCTATGTGTATTAATAATTATGGTATCAATATAATTTAAATATAAAAAAATATAATATTTAAATTTAATTTAAAAATATTATCTTTACGTATTATTTTAACTAATAAAAAAGTAGAATCATAATGCATTTTAATATAACTTTTAGAAAAATCATTTTTTAAACCCAAAAATTATACTAAAATACACAATAATGATAATAATAATTTTATTAAGAGGATTAAATATAATAAAAATTAAATATTTTTTATTAAATAAAATTAATAACTTAAGGTTTCTTTTATTGTATTTAATTAATTTATAATCAATTATAGTTTTAAAAAAATGTGGTATTTTTTCAATTCACTAAAAGATCAATATTTTTAGAAAAATTAAAAAAAATTATCCAATCTAAATATTTCTATTATGATTCTCAAAATTATAATCATTTTAACATATGAATTTATAAAAATTTAAAAAACTGTATTATAAAATTTTTTCATGAGATGCAAGAAATTACATTTTTGAAGAAAACATATTTTTTATGAATAAAATAACTTTACTCAAAGTTAATTTATTATTTAAATAAAATTATCTTTAATTTATATTGAGTAGAAAATTTATATATATATTTATATATTTCATAAATTAGTTAATATTATTCATACCATCAAATTTAATGGCTAGGTTATAATAGTTATATATATTATGTGTCATTTCAAATCAATGTGTTGTATTGATTAAGCTATCAAGAAATAAAATCATTGGGGTGGGTGTACCCCAAGATAATAATGTGATTAATTTTTTTGAAAAATAAATAGATCATAATTCCTCAAGAATTTGCATTCTTTTCTATCTTTAGTTATCTATATTGTCTACACCATCAAACATAACTTTGATCTTTTTAAATCTCAGAGTGTTACAATTTGGGTCATTTGAGGGTAATATAAATCAATTATCTTCTATGGTGTGCCCTATGAATTAAAATAATAAATGGATATCATTGATTATATTCATTCCCCACCCCAACATTTCAATCAATTATTAACCACTTATTTTATAGGTAAGAATTTTTTGTTAACATTCATAGAGTTTAGAATCTTTCATGGTCTTTAAATATTCATCACAGGTTAATGATTTATCCTCTCAATTCCTCAATTTTTTTTCTATTTCATTAATATAGTGGTTCAAACTACTGAAAATATGGATACAATAACCAATTGTTGATATTTATTAGAATATTTATAATTTCGTTCATTCAATTAATATTTTATAATACACGTTCACCATTCATCACATATTTATCTACTTTTTATTGTTCTGTTTATATTTTAAAATCACACACAATACGATTATATTTATTTTAATGAAACTCAATATTGTATTTATTCAAGTATACCCTCTAACCAAACATTGAGGTCTACTATAATATAAAACTCAATTTCCACTACATCACATTTGTCTTTAATTTTTCATTAGTCTGTGATAGTTATAAGTACTTGTTCAATGAGTTCTTTACAACCCTCAATTTATATCAATTCCATTTTTTCTAATTTTACTTCATCTTGTGTAAGGATGTTCATTTAATTAATTAATTAATTAATTATATGAACTACCCTTTTATTTTATGACATTAAAATATTTAATTATGTTTGATTTATCCTTCTAATCAGCATGAAATTTATTAGGATGAATTATAGAGTGGTAAACAAAATGACAATAATAAGTGAGTATAATTTTCCTATAGAAATTTCATATCCACTTATCAAATTTTCGAAAATGAATAAAATAATCCAATAAACATTCTTATCATTGGGATAAACTTCCTCTAATTTATTCTTCATTCTATTGAATACAAATTACATAGGATTCTCTTTTTTCAACGGGATCATCATAATTAGTCTCGATCACATATTAAATAAGATTACTAAAAATAATATCTAATGTCACATCCTTTGGATACTGTACATCAAATACAAAAAACAATTGGATTCATATTAGGTGACTTTTATAGTAAAATATACTTTACAATTTTGATATCATTATGGGATTCTCCGAGTCAATTCATGTCTTCCATAATCATAATAAATAGATGAAATAATACATTAACAGATATATTTGGGTCCATACCTTATCATTATATTAATTCCATAGATCCTAAAATTTAGAATCAAACACTTTTGAGTTTCCATCTTAATTGTTTAAAATCATTTCAAATATATCAAGTGAGGATTTACATGACACAACCTTCATGTAGATTGTATTGGATAGATCATCCCTAAGAAATTTATTTGTTTTAAGCTAGCTTCCAACTCTGTATGATAACATTCTAATTTATTTCTACTTTTTTGTTGATTGATATTAATATATTGTATTCTGATTAACATCTATACCCAACTATCATGAAAATTCACCGTAGTGCGGATATTATAGTGATTTTAAAGATTTGTTATTACTCCATCATTTCTAGACGTGTTATTTATGAATAATGAAAATCATTGAAAAGTGATGAACTAGTTTATAATTTAATATAAATATGGGGTTCTTTTTATTAGAAATAAATAACCATGTTCCAAGTCTTCTTTCAAATCATTTTCCCTTTAGATGATCTAAATTACAGGTGTTTGTCAATTGGGTAATTTTATTTGAATGAATGTATACTTTTATGAAAATAATGGGATTTGTATGTTCAACCCAATTTCAATAAAAAATTATAGGACTCATGTTTTGAATTTTTTGGGTTATAATTGGATCCTATGGAATTCTATGTTTATATTTGATATAGACTTTTCTGTGGGAATCGAAATCAAAATGGACAGGATCACCGAGGTACCCAATTTTTCTGATCATGATTGGGTCTTGGGGGATGTTCACGGAATATATATCTTAGTAAATAATATATTATTATCAAAATTGGATGTTTATATCTCTAAAAAATTATAATAATATAAACTATTTAATAACTGTCAAAAATGTAAAGTTGTTTTTGATTTCATGGATAACTACTATAAGAATGTTGTTTTCTATTTTTTTCAAATGAATTTTATCCCATGGAATCATGCGGGAATAAATTGAGGAGGAAGATTAAACAAAGTAATGTTTTTAGGTGGTTTCAGAAAATATAATCCTAACAAAGTTTATATTCATATAAGTTCTAGTTCTTTAAATATAGATAATGTGTCTTTTAAAAATCTAGCACATGTGACTTGGGTGGATTATGTTAATGTAAATAGGGAAAATAATCTATAAATAGAGTAGTGAAATAGAACATTTATTTTATTACGAATGGGTATGACTCTATCATTACTGATAGGGAATGGAGAGAAAGTATTGAAAGTAGATGGAATATTTAAACTAGTAGATACTTTTTTTGTGGATCATTATCAGTAGGCCTTCTCACTTACTACTGAGGGGAAATCAATTACATGTCATAGAGAGAAGCTCTTAATACATAAGATAAAATTAGTAAATTAATTGAATCATATGGAATCCAAGGATGATACAGACGTTGATTCCCTAAAATATCATTCCTTTATTTTGGAATCCTATAATGGATGAAATGTTCTTATTGACGATGATGGTTTCCAAACTATTTCTCCAAGGTAATTAAAATGTTGGAAATTCTACTAATATCTAAAAACAAAAATGGTTAATAGGTTTTAGTGATCTTAGATTTTGAATTAGTTTGGTAAGATCATAATGATGCTTACTACCAGTTACATTATGATCATTCATGTATCTTTTTCATTTGAACTTCTTGGTGTGATAGAATAAATGAATTTATAACAGCATCTGTATTCTCATTTTTTTTCTTCCTAGTAAATTCGATTTACCTTATCCAATTTTACTTATCTTTTCATTCAATAAAATTATATATTGAATCATCCACTCTTTAAATATTCCCTGTTTTTCAAAATTTATAAATATACAAATACTACTCTAGTATATATTGTATTTTTTATAGATTTATTTGAAAAATATTTTTTTGAAAAAAACTCAAAATATCAATTTACATGAGTTTTGAGTCATTTGGATTAATTTCACATCCCCACCACTCCATGGAAATTATGTATATATAATATGAATCCCACAAATTTAATTAGGCATGTGATTGTTATAACAATTATATGAAAATTCAATATAAGAAAAAAGTAATAATAGTTAATAACATTATATTGTTAATAAGGGATAAATTTTAGTCATACAGGATTCATTTATCAGATATATTCTCTTATATAGGCTTTTTATAACATCTTGGATCAGGGTTCCACCCAATGGTTCCATGTACATTGTTTTTCACATAAACTCAATCGCATTTCCCTAAAAGCTAGAGGTTGCTGACTAGTAGCGGGGGATAAGGTCTGATAATGGGAAAACTACGCCCTCATTGGAAGAGTATACGTAGTGAAATTAATAAATAGACAATAGATGTAAACAGTGGAAGAATGATAGAAATTGAAAAACTAGATCATATATATGTAGACATATATAAATTATGAATGTCACATGTGACTAGGGAATCATCCAAAATAGGTCTCAAAGCTAGAAATACAATTCAATCAAATATAAACGAAAATGAAGTAAACAAAAACACCATTGCAAGCCTAAGATATATCCCTATTATCTCTACTTCTCAAAGATATCAAGTAATGGATGAAGAAGGGAAATTTCCCTTTTTTCATTCCTACAATCATATAATCTGGTTGGGTCAAAAATCATGACCCAAATATGGTGTGAGACGAATCCCTAAAAATAACCACAAAAAGATCCATTTCTATTTTTCAGTTAGTATATATAACAGGTAATATGAAAACAATGAAGCAATAAACTAGTATGTAAACAAAAGTAAACAATCCTACAGTTTTCAATTACATTTGTTAAACATTAATTATACTTCCATTGAATCATTCAACCCTAGGATCTATTCTAAACCTTGAATCCCCCATGTAATGTAACCATAAGAAACGTCTCATAGAAACATCTAAAAAATAATTTAATGTTGAATCAAAACATCCACTTTGGATTGGATGTCGTGTTACAATCATTCAAATATTCAAAAATTACCCTCTAAGAGTACTCTCATACTTTAACCCCCTTTTTCTTACATAACATCTATTCAATAAATAATGACCCTCTAGTAAATCTCTCACAGTCTAAGCCATTTGGTCAAAGTTCTACACCAAGGATTTCATGGTCCCTTGTAAATAATATATAGGTCCCTTCAGTCATCCTGGTCTAAGGCTCTCATGATTATATGTAAATAAAATCAATTTCTCCCAAGTCTTTCTGGTCCAAAGCTCTCATGGTCCATTGGAAAAATAGAGTTCATATCATTCAAAATAAACCCAAGTAATCTATATCTACAACATGGATAAACATTCAAAATGTATATCATTGGAATTTCATATAATAAATCAAAATCCATCCTAATAAAACAAGTAATGGAAAACAAGGTACACCTCATAGGAAATCTAGACCAAATAACCATAAACAATCAAACAAGGGAAAATGAAACCATAGGGTGTCTCTTATACACGTTTTCTAACCATACTCATAACCAAAACCCATTTTCAATAAAATAAACCATATCAGTTAATAATAGGGTTAAATTCTAGTTCATGCAATACCAAAAACATGGTAATGTGGACAATTTAGCATATATAATCCAAAGACAACATAAAAATGCACAAACCACCTACTTTGATATTATATGATCGATATACGTCAATGGAGGCCCATGAATCAGCCTAAAACAACATTGAACTATAAAAAGGTGAAAAAATCACAAGCCTGAATAACTCATAAGAGAGGATTAATTAAGAAGAAGGGATCAAGAGGGTTTTAGAATTCACCAGTGGGATTCCAATCCTCCCCACAGTGTTTTAATCGTAGCTCGGTCAGAGAATAATGAGATTGAACAATGAACATTGTTCAAGAGCACTCCTATATGAATCATAGAATAAAGAATGTGTTTCCGGACAAGAGATGAAACCCCACACAGATATATCAAATAAAAATAAATGTAGATGGCATTTTAATTAATACTACAAGACATATAGTGGCCTCTACTATACCCTGACTTAAGTAGGTCTGAAAGGTCACCACACGACCATGTACTCAGTCATTACATGGTCAAAACACAGGATTATGCATGAAGCTAGGTACATGGTGTGTACTATGAAGTAAACATAATGTACTTATAGAATCCATTTGTCGTCAATTTTCCTCAAAACAACCTTAAAAAATATCCATACCTGAAAATAAGATTCATGTTCTTAAAAACATACCCCCTTAAAGAAATTCATCCCTAAATTTACCTTCCCAGGGTAGTAAAGTGGAATCTGCGATCAACTCTAGCCATTGTGATCGCACATCATCCTCCCTCTCCCACATCTTGTCATGCACTCACATGTGCTACTGTAGAACCCATACAAGAGGAATGTAATGACCACATAGAAAATTTGGGTTATGATACATAATTCTAATAGTGTCCTCATCAAATGATCCATTCACCTCAAACTCGACCACCTCATGTAGAAAAACAGGAAATGGGTTTGAAAAGTAAAGATGTATTTGAGAAACATACACGAATAAATGCCTATCCAGGTACCTATGGGGAAACTGTAACCAATATGAAACCAGCACGACTCACTCCAAAACCACATATGGACTAACGTATATCAGTTGAAGCTTCCTCTATCTCATAATGGCTTTGTATTTAACCTCAGTGTGATACGTAGGAAAAACTGATCTCTGACCTCAAATGCAAGATTTATTCTCCCTCGAACAATATATGATTTATAGAAATATTGTGCACTAGCCATCCTCTTCCGAATCAACTCCACCATCTCAGTGGTTTCCCAGACAAGATGAGGTCCCAACATAGCTACCTCTCCTACCTCTAGCCAACATATGGGTGATTGATATGTCATACCTTATAAATAATCATATGGTGCCATCTGAATCATTTCCTGAAAACTATTATTGTAGGAAAATCCACCAGGGGTATGTGTCTCTCCCTGTAGCCCCCGAAATCTATGATTCATGGTTAAAGCATGTCCTCAATAACATTAATTGTGTGTTCGAAATGGCCATCTGTTTGGTGATGTTAATCAATACACAAAAGTAACTATATACCCAAATACCTATGTAGACCCATCCAGGAAGAAGAAGAAAACTTGTAATACTTGTATGAAATGATAGAGTGGAACCCCCTGAATACATTCTATTAATAATATGTACAATGTTTTAAGATCACAGACATTGATTGTTTCATTAATCAGCAGGAAATGTGAAACCTTGGAGATTTTTTCAACAAAACTCCATTGAACATAATTTCCTCAAAGTGACATTGGAAAACCCATCACAAAATCTATTGCAACAACATTCCACTTCCACTCCAGAATGGGTAACTTTTGTAATATCCCTACTGGTCACTGATGTTTCACCATCACCTGCTGAATGATGGAACATATGATAAACAAACAAGCTACGTACCTCTTCATACCTGGCCACCAATACTGATGATGTAGATCATGATATATCTTGGGGAAACTAAGATGAATTTCACATACTAAGGAATGAAAATCTCACAACATCTCCTTATGTGTATCTACTGACACCCAAACACACCCATGAGAACCCAAAAACTCATCCTCACATTCAGTCCACCAAGGAGTAGGGCCACACATGACACACTCTCACATAGTACTAGGCCTTCAGAGTCTGATAGTTGTCTCATTCATAGTTGATCTAGTAGATTAGAGGTAATAGATATAGAAGAAAGAAACATTTCTTCTTGTTTGTCGGGAAGCTGAAAATGCATCTCAGATAACAGTGCCATAATCTAAGACTCACTCCTGGCCTCCAGAAATGACTGTATATGAGTCTTCATGCTCAATGAATCAATTACTACGTTGCCTTTCCTAGACATGTCGGAAAGGTCAAATCAAAAGACTAAAGGTAGTCAACCCACCTTCACAGTCTCAAATTCATATGATGATTTTTAATGATATACATGAGGATTCTATGGTTAGCGTATACTAAAATATTCTCTCCCAGTAGATAATTTATATAATAGAAGAAGGCCTGAAAAAAACCATGGTTATGCCAAGTAGTGTATAGGGTTTTTCCTCTCATGTGGCCTCAAGAACAGAGACATGTACCCAATGACTCATTCCCCTTTCAGAAGAACCGCTTCTAGATCAATACCTGAAGTGTAAAAGTATATGTTGTACCTATTTCCTAGTTCTAGTAAAATTAGTATTGGCATTGATGTCAACTTCCCTTTTAGACTGTGAAATAAAGAATTGCATGAATCTACCCATAAGAATTTCTCACCCTTCTTAGTTAGGCCCATCAGTGATGATAATAAGATTGAGAAGTCTTGAATAATGTTTATAGTAACCAGTCAGCCCCAAAAAACATTGTACCTCACGTTTCTTCATCAAGTCTTCCAAAGAAAATAATAATCTCCCTTTCTCCGGGTCTACTGATACTTCTGTCTATGAGTTGACATGACCCATGAAATAAATATGTTTTATCCAAATGTTTCACTTTGAGAGCATAGCATATAACTGATGCTTTATCAGTGTGCTCAATAGGATCTCAATATGGGTGTCATAATCATGTCGATTATGTGATTACAAAAAGATATAATCCATGATGACTACCATAAAATAATCAATGTAAGGATGGAACACCTGGTTCATCAGTGAAATGAAAACTACCTACATGTTCATGATACCAAATGGCATAACCAAATACTCATATATACCATACATACTCCGAAAGGATGTAATATGTATATCGATGGGTTTGAAATTCAAATGATGATAACCAGATCTCAAGTCAGACTTTGAGAACACCCGGGCTCTTCAATCCAACCAAAAGAGATCATCTGTCCTTTGTAAGTGTTATCGATTCATTACCATCAATTAGTACAACATCCGATAATCCACATAATGTTGGAGGGTAATACTCTCCTTCTTCGCAAAAAAGGATCAGTGAACCCAAAGGATAAGTATTGGGTCAGATGAGACCCTTTTTCATGAAAATCCTCTAATTACTTGTTGCGATCCATTAATTTTAGTGATGCCATAATATAGGGAGGAATGGACACTGGTGAAACTCCTTGCACAATATCAATAGAAAAATATTCCTCACGCTACAGTGTTAAACCTAAAAGGTAATCTGGAAAGACATTTATGAAATGATCCACCACTAAGTGAATTCCTATCTATGACGTCCCTAGTCATCCAGATATAAACTAGCTATCTGGGTTGTGATTCCTCCCAACCCATGATGCTCAAGTCCGTTTCTTCTTGCATGGACATCCCATTCACCCTTGTGTAGAAATGATCCACCCTATGGTGATGTGAAACCCCATCCAATGGTGATAGTAGTCAACAATGACCTGAAAGGAGACTAACCATCCCATTATGAGAATGAAATCGAATCTTTTCATCTCTAATACATAGAGGTCACATAAGAAGTGACACCCACCAACCTCAAGAGGGAACTCCTTTCACTAACGTACATTAGTTTTCCTACTCACAAATGGGGTGTTTATCATCATAAAACCTTCAAATGTAAAGATACAGAGCCCGAGTCACTCTACAATGGTAACATAAATAAAGCAATGTGAATATAAAATATCAAAATGAGTAGAAGCTAAAATTGAGGCTACTGGAATCGTACCTATGACTGAAGAGGGTATGAGATCCTGCTCCTGCTGGGTCTGCTCCATCGTAAAAGTCTAACCTCCACCGTAGTCCTGTGACCCTGCCTGGTTACCCAGAGCTGATCCACCCTACTATCAATGAAAACATATTGTCTGGATTCCATGACCATGAACACTTCCTCGACCTAAATAGTGAGACGAACTCTAGTTCACCAACTGATGAAGAAATGGTGGCCCCATCCCTATATGTGGAGTCATAAAAAATCCTATCTCACTAGATTCTGGTGAAAACATGTGTAGAAATGTTGGTGATGACCCATCTTGCCATAATATTGGCACTCAAATGGGCCTCTCCGGAATTGTGGTCTCATTTTCCCACTCTTCCCACACTGGTAGAACCTCACACAGCTACATAAAGGTACATCTCTGCTGTAGGAATCACCAAAAAAGGGATCCACGTAGTGCTTCATGTTTATCCATCAGAGGAGTATTAGAATTGGATGAGGAAGCTCCCTGGATATACACTCCAAAATCTCTTAGATTTCACTCGGCAATCAGTGACTGGTTTCATATAGCATTCACCAAAATCAACCTCATAACATTCACCTGTGATCAGATGTCATACATGAGACCATCCTCAAATCACTTATCCAGTTATAGGTCATCATCCCCAGAACATGTGCAATGTGCTAATTCTATGTAATGAAAGAAGTGTAATACATCACTGAATGATTACCCTACTCCTAATGCATGAACTACCATGATCGATCAACCCTTAACATCTCTGGGTATAGGTAATCATTGAAGGTCATATGAAAATCTTCCCCGGAGATTTCCTCATGATATCCATCCTTTGAAACAACATCCCACTATATCTTGGAGGAATCACATTGCATGTACGCATTGAGATTCACCCTCCTCTTAGGAGGCATCTATAGATTCTAGAAGATAGAAATAATGGAATCTTACCATGGTTCTATAGCATGTGGTCCTCTATCTAATAAAAAATTGACAAGATGGTGCTGCTAGAACTCCCATGTCAACTCTTCCATTGTTAGGGAAGTATATTGTATTCCTTGAAAGGTCTAAACCATCCTCATATTAATTTCATGAAATAGTTCATCGAGACCTGTGTCTAGTATAACAACTAGTGACAAGACATGATGGATTGGAGGATCTACTAGTCGTCCATGATCTACCATTTCTGGTGTCTGATCATCTCTCTATTCCTTGCATACTACCAGAGGACATCATGGTGGCATGACTCTGCATGGTCAAATGAGATCATCAATAAAAGAATAATGGAACTACAAATCATAACTACAAGAATGAAATTGGTGTGAAGGAAACATTCACGTTTTTTGAAATATTGTCACATGGTGTGTAGAAACAATACATGGATTGTTCCCTAAGGCTTAACATAGGTGGGTACCACTACCATCCAGGTCATGTAACACCCCATAAACATGGTTTGTTCTTTATGTGACATGACATGTACATGGATATTCCCTCCTACCCAGGTAATTCTACCAATCTAGAAATACACGGTTCTACTAGTGTAACACAACACAGTTTAAACAATATAAATATATCGTATACAACAAATGATCCATCCACCCATGTCTTTAGTCACACAGGTGGATACATGGTCAATTACAGCATGACGTGTACTTCCAATACACTACATGTCCTAAAAACGATTACCAATCCCGTGTGTCTTCTCACACATTCAGTTACACTGTCGTCAACCACATGGCGTGTATATAAGGTACACGGTGTGTAAATATGAATAGTCATTTCATCCAGAATAGAAGAACACATGGATTGTGTTCATAACATCATACGCTGTGTTTTTTGGTTTTACGAACATTAATCCTTTGAAACTTCTCAACAACCCCCAAAATATTAAATTTTTTTTCAAGGCATGTAATGTTATAATTTTTGAGAGCCCATACTCCCATCAAATAAATGTTTGGATTCATTATTAATTTCATATTTTAAAAGAATTCAATTTAAGTTCAGGCATGATCCTCCAAATTTTGATCCAAGAGGGTGCATAACACCTTATAGACCAATGATTGGCATCCTTAAAATGAATCATAACATATAACAATACCCTATCAAAATATCATGTATTTATATGAAAGAATATATCATAACATCATACATATATAGATCAACATTTATCACAACAACATGTAATCCGTAATTCTCTCTAAATGTCATGGAAAGAATGCATGACATGCGATTTATAGCAAGTTCTTATTTAATGCATGAGGTTGAATACCCTCATCTCATAGCATTGTAACAAAATAAAACCACAATGATATCAATAATAATATTAAAAAACATGTGAACCATCTAATGGTGAAATCAAATCAAATCTAATACTTAAAAAACCAAAAATTACAGTTCAATTTGAGGGGATTTCGATTTTCACTATACACGAGTTAGCTACTCCCGGGTACAACTAATTACCAAACTCTATTTATTTCTTATACCTTTCAAATGTCACCAAATAGTAAGACAAACAAGTTCAATAAGCTCTTATAATACCACATTTTATCATCCTAGATCTGGGTGTCACCCAATGGTGTCCCGTACCCGGTTGGTCACATGACCACAAATTCATTTCCCCAAATACTAGAGGCTATAGACTGGTAGCGGGGGATAAGGATTGATAATGAGGAAACCATGCCCTTATTAGCAGATCATACACAACAAAATTAATAAATAAACAAAATAAGTAAAAAACATAACAATGATAGTAATAAAACAACTAGATCATATATTGTAACACCCCAAACGTTTATGGTATGCTTCTCTTGGAATAATAAAATAGCTTTTGTTGTACGCAACTTCAAGTTTTAATACAGCATGACCAACAAAACTAGACGTTATGAATAGTAATACAAACTTTTTAAAATTTTATAAATTTTATTTAACAAAATGGACTTCATTTTGGGATTTGGAATATCAAAATTATATTAGGGTGATTTTTTGGTATTTTTTTGAAAACATTAAATTTTTTGATGAATAGAGAAAAACATTGTGTTATTATTTAAAACAAAGTTTTATTTAAATACTTATTATTATTTTTAAATTAATTTTAATGACCAAAAAGATACATAATACCTATACTTGACCATTTTAATTCATTGGAGTCATTTTATAATAATATTGGATGTATAAAATTTTATTGAATTATTTAACGCCTTTTACCCACCTTCTAAGATCCTTTAAAAATTTGAATAAAACGTAATTTTAGCACTTCTGTGAATTGAATTTTAAAAATTGGAGAGGCAAAGTTGATATCAGTAATTAAAATTTCGTTAAATAGGATGAAAATATTTTTTTTTTCAATTGTAACTTTTGAAATTTATTTACTATCGTTAAAAGAAAATATCGAAATTAATGGTAAAAATGAATTTATAATTACCATAACATATGTCCTAATTCTATTGGATAAGATTATTTCAATCAAAATAAAAAATAGGAATAAAATATGATCCTCTTTTATCCACTTGGGTTTTATTATGATATTCAATATTGTTTTATTTAAAGAAGAGTTAAAAGTGTTAAATTCATCTTTTAATAACTAAAACATGTTTAATATAGGGTAATACATAAGATAAATTTGGAAATAAATATTCATTAGAAAGATAAAACAATTTCCCACATCATGGTATTTTATTATTTGTTTTTAAACATTAAATAATAAAATTTATTAACGACACAATGATGATGCAGTAATTACCTTATTAATGAACAATTAAAATATTTGATATTATAAATATTAAAATAAATGTAAACTGATAATTTTGATGCATTACATGAACTTTATAGGTTAATATAAAATTATATGGTTGATTAAATTAATTTTTTTAATGTGAAAATGTTATTATGACTTTCAGGAAAACCAAATACTAAATAGTGTAAAAAATGACATAAATGAGTTTTTAAGGAAAATACAATATTATTATATAATATAATACTCATACAAATTTAAGGATTGCCCAAAGGACATAGATCAAGTTATATATTTCAATAATGAAGCACATGGGGTTCTCTTGGATTTTAATAGTATGTTTATTATAAATTTATTATAATTATACAATAATAAATGGTAAATTTTAAACTATTTAACCAACAGTTAAATATATAAGATAAGCTTAATGTGGTAAAAACAATTTGTCTAAAACCTGTTGGTTGAATGGTTTCCAACCCATAACCACCTTATCTATGAAATAAATTCTTTTTGGAGCCTCTAGAAACCGAAAATGACCTTATAATATAATAATATTTCAATCCATCTTCAGGTGCCCCGCACCCCTCTTATAAAAGGGAACTTCCCCTTCTCTCAAATTCACTCCACAAATGCTATTAGGCTCAACCAACCCTAGCATAAATATCATACCTACTACCCTAAATTAAACATAGAGGTCTTACTATGTTAATAAATTCAACATATATATCCATTTTGATCAAATAAATTTGAAGAAATTGAAGAAAGGTAATAATTTAATCACATATTTGAAGTTCTTTTCTTCTTCCACTTCCACTTTATTTGTTGTTTCCATACTAAAATAATAACTCTATTAAATTTTTCATTCTGTGATGTCATTATAATTGTTGAAAAATCATATTAATTACTGTATCCATCCTATGAATGAAAAAGTCACCATACATGTGTACGTACGGATTATCGTACCGACATCATGGTGTAGTTTGTTATTCAACACTTCATTATTTGGATTGGTATAATAATGATTATAATTGATTTAAATCATTAATGAAACATGCTAATTATTTTGTATATATATGATACCATACTATTACTTACTATTTCACAATGAATATAATGATATTGTCGCTCGTGCGTTGACCACGTTGTTGAGCTCATCAAATTAGTTGTTTAATTTTGACTAGAATTTCTGTAGTATAGCAGCAACCTTCGATTGCATCTCAACAGAGCCTTAGATCATTACAATAGAATGTGGATATGATTATTAATGTAATAAAGGGAAATTTAGTTTTGGAAATATTAGGGTTTTATGATTTAATATGCCAAAATAAAGAGGAAAGTGATGAAAATAACGTTGAAGTTAACAAAAGTAATTAAACATGATCAAACAGGGAAAATCTTGTGATGTTCATACTTCATTGCTTCAAGATATAGGGTTACTATATTTTAATCCTTGGTTTGTAACACCTAGAACTAGAATATTAAGTATTTTATTCTAGGATACCTCCTAGGGTTCAATCAGAAACACACAATGATTCACCGGACACTGACGATGATTGAGTGATTTGTGTTCAACTTCATAATCGAAACTCTCCAAGGAAACACAGGAAGAACATGATGTGTTGACCAATTTTTTAAATAGTTATTTATTTGATACCATTAATTAAATATACATGTCCATTATAGTGATTATGTGAGTTCAATATACCAATATGAACCAGACAAACACCACTATTGAATGAGGGATAAAAAATGGATGACCGGTGTGTGAAACATCACAGGAAAGGGTACCCACAAACATGATAAATTTTGTTTGAGTATAATATACCAGTTTATAACTCAATTTAATAAAAATATAGTATTACATAAAACAACATACAACATAGAATAAAAAATATCATTCAAAATAATATAAGTATGAATCTCGGGATTACATCACGTTCCTCCCAGGGGTGATCACAAAGGGTTTAGAAACCCATGGGAGGGGAGGAAGAAGAATATTTTGATGTATAAAACCCCATATCCTAAAGAACTTATAGGTCTATTGAGAATACTCATTGGGGTCTCCAAAATGGCAGAACCTTTCCTCCTGGTTGATCTCCCAAAGGGGGATCCTAGGGATCCATTTCACAGGAAAATTGAACGGCTGTTTTGGGCACACATATTTCTTTAACCCACTTGTATCATGTCTTTCATCCATTAGACAATCGAATATACCTTTTTTCAAAACTGAAAGGTTTTATCCATAGATCTTGACTCTATCTACCAAATTTTTTACATCAATTGGGCATGTGGATCTGGTGATATGGATAGATTACAAAACACTACTTTTGACTCACACATATTCAGTATTCTGAATAGATATTGTTGGTTGGGACCCTTGATAGATGAATTGGGATTGGTTTTCTTCATACATGTTGTAGAATATTAAAATTTGGACCGTCAAAAAAATTATTAGCCTATTTTGAAGAACTGAATGTTATATCTAGGCACAACATTGGACAGATTTTCATGGATCCATGCTATTTTGGCCCATTTTTCTTCCACTTCATCATGGGCCACCCAAAATCATCTCCTCCTACAGTGAAATCATCAAAACAAGTAACATTGACCATTTTGATAGTGATAAGAAAATTTTGAGTAAAAAATGTTATTTGTATAATTTTCAATACAAAACATGTTTAGCACAATTGTGTAAGGGTGAAAATGAAACAGTGAATTGTGGTATGATCACACCCCCAAACCAAAAATTTTGCACTCTTGGAAAAAGTATAATATCCTAATCATGTCTAATTCCAAAATAAAAGTTATAAAAACATCCAATATTCTTTTAAAATTAAATTAATCATGTATCATTTGTGGAATCAATTTTTGTTTCATCTTTCTTTTCTCAAATTCGAATTTTTTCAACTTCATTTCTTCACCCATGAAACATGTCGCAACATACCTCACATAGAAATTTTCCCTCTTCACACAAGGAACATATGAAAGTGGATTTATTCTCTTTTCCCAAAACTCATTTGATCTTACTATATGATTTCCAAGATTCAATGTACTCTGTCAGTAGAAATTGTTGTTTTACTCAAGAGGGCTTCCAATAGGTTGTTCTAAGGTTCAAGGGTTGGTTGGATTTAATGTTAAAAAAATCTGAGCTTGAAGAATACTATTTAATCTCTGATGTACAAGACATGTCAAAATTAAGATATTGTTCATAACGGATGTACACACTCAACCCCTCACAATGTGTACTACCTCCCACTCACTACCCCCAATGTCCATTTGTGTGGGTCACAACCATGTAATGAATAATAATGAGTAAAAAACATATTTTCTCCATTTAATTCTTTTTTTGATGTACATAATTATATTTTTTTGGTTATTTTTGGAGATAATGAAAGTAATATGTGTACAAACATGATGTAATATGTCTTGTGAAACCTTTTCCCAAGGAAAATGTAGGAACCCTTATTATCAACCCATAATAATGATTCTCTTCCCAGAATTCCTATAGAAACACCCTCTCTCCCACACTTTCATAAAATAAAACAAGAATAAACACAATATATGGGTAGGTATGGATAAATTACCTAGTAATGTGACTACCTAACATGAAATTAATGGTCTCTATATCTTAAGAAGGATAAAATGTAAAGGTGTCTTAAAATATAGGATAATTTTACTAAGGGATTTTCAATGAACAATTACCTCTATCATGAATATAGCATACATGAATATTATGGCTTCAAACTGAATAACTAAATGTTCTAGTTTTTCTACATAACCCAAGACTCATAATAATGTGATTAAAAGGAATAATATACAATAAAGGGATTATAATGTCTCTCAAGTAAGGGATTAAAATATCATTCAGTGCTTATGAGGCATGGGATTCAAAAATCCATTAAACACATAATAATGATAAAAAAATTAAAATTCTAGAAAAATATTCCATATAAAAAATCATCTGGAATTTTTTTTCCAAAAACAGTGGAATATTCTACACAATCAACTCATGCATGAAACCGAATTTGGGATATTCTATTTATTATTATGTTATATCTAAAAACACATAATAAGGAAAATTAAATAAAAAAAAAACACATTTTTTTTAATTATTTATTTTTTGTTTTTGTTTTTTAATCATAACTATGAAATTTCACCCTCCCCAAAACCTAGAAGTTTCATTGTCCTCAATGAACATATTTTAAATAAATAGACAAGTAAATAAAGGAATAGAGAAGGAACAACCTGCTAAGTGGTGTCATATGTGGCATCTATTACTTGAATTACCTCCATGAGATTCTTTAAAAAATCCTCATAGATGTGTTTGATCCTCTGCCCAATGTCATTAATCATGTGTCCACTAATCTCATGAAAAACTTATATAACACAAAAACAGTCAACATCAATAATGGTATTCGGACAGAGCCATCGAGAATGAAGCTTACCTTGGTTGAGCTTTAGCATGGAATTTTATATGAGAACCATATAAAAAATATGAAACATCCTCTGATTAATCATGTTTTCATGGATAGCCTTTGCCTTCTCTTTATAAATCTGGGAGTTCTCATATGCATCACATCTAATTTCTTCCAACTCTTGAATCTGCATCTTCTTATGGTCACCTGCATCTGAAAGATTCATATTACATTGTTTAAAAACCCAAAATACATGGCATTCTACCTCCACCAGGAGGTGAAAAGACTTTATAAACACAATTCAATAAGGTGACATTCTGATAGGGTTTTTAAAAGATGTATGGTACACCCATAGTTCATCATCAGAGTGAAAACTCCAATCATTCCTGTTGGGTTGTACCATTTTTTACAAGATTATCTTAACATCCCAATTTGAGATTCCTGCTTTTTTGTTATTTTGGGGGTGATAGGAAGTGGAGACATTATTATCAACCCCATACTTATGAAGTAATGTTTTTATGTAGTGATTGAAAAAATGTGAACCCTGATCACTAATGATGAATCTCGATAAACCAAACTTTCGGAAAATTTGGGACCTCATAAGGTCAACAACCATTCAAGAGTCATCTGACTTAATGGCTTTTGTATCCACCACCATAGATACATAGTCAACATCCAATAATCTATACACAAATAACAATTAATTAGGAAAAGTCACAATGAATTCAATGCCCCATACAACGACTATCTCACAAAATAACATCGGTGTTTGTGGTATTTCATTCATCTTGGAGGTATTCCCTCTGAATTGACAACGACTACATGACATAAAAAATAAATGGTCAAACATATAAAAAGTAGGCCAATAAATTCCTGAGTCAAGGATATTTCTAGCTATATATTTTGAACCAATGTCTCCCCCACATGACAAAGTGAGGTAGAATTTCTAAAAAGAGGTTAACTGATCATCAAGGACATACCGACGAACGACATTGTCACCACAAATTCTATAAAAATATGGGTAATACCAAATGTACAACTGATAATCATGCTTAATTATAAGTTATTGTGAAGTGCTGAAATTAGTGGGGACCCTTTATGTTACTAGAAAATTCACAATGATTGCATACGAGGGGGTAAGGTCCACAACATCACAAAGGTCTTCATGAGGGAAGGATTATCAAATAAGAAGGGGTGAGTCAATGTGATGGTCTGATGGAGGGGAAAATCCTACTAATTTTTTCAGATACAACATTTTTCACTCCTCTATTATCTCTAATCTCAAGGTCAAACTCTTGGAGGAGGATCATCCACCGAATGATGTAGGTTATAGATTCAGGTTTCATTAGGAGAAAACAAAGGGCAACATGGTCAAAAAAGGAAATGATTTTTGACCCGATAAGATATGAATGGAATTTCTCCAAGTAAAACAAAATAGAAAGAAGTTATTTTTAAGTGTTTGTCTAGTTTTCCAGGACATGTTCAATGGTTCGTGAGGGATACACAATGACATGAGGATCTTTCTCCACCCTTTGTGACAAAACTACCCCAACTGCAATGTTAGAGGAATCACACATAAGGTAAATGGTGATATCACACATCGGTGGATGGATGATGGGAGGTGATGTGAGACTCCTTTCTATTGAATTGAATTAATCCTCAAAATTTTTATCAGACACAAACTCAGAATCATTTTTTAATAACTGGGACAAGGGATGTGCGATCTTACTGAAGTCCTTAATGAATTGGTGGTAAAAACCAACATGAACCAAGAAAGATCGCACCTCATGAACATATTTTGGATATAGAGGGGTTGAAATTAATTCAATTTTTTATTTATACACATTAAATCCCTCTTTATAAATAACATCCCCATGAACTATCCCTCGTTTAACCATGAAATTTCATTTCTCATAATTTAATAAAAGATCTTTTTCGATGAAACAAAGGAGGATAGATCCTAGGTGATCCAAACAATAATCAAAGGATGTTATATAAACTAAGATATCATCCATAAAAACTTCAATTAAATTTTTTAGGTACACTGAAAATATACATAACATATAATGATAAAAAGTAATAAGAGCATTAGAAAAATCAAAAAGGCATCCTTCTGTTTGAAAATTTTCCAAATGGGTAAATAAATTTTTCCATTTCTAGTTCCTCAAGTGTTGTATGGATTTTTAAGTAACCCCAATTTTCATCAAGGAAACTTTAATTAGACGTACCATCCAATCATTCTAACATTTGGTAAATAAAATTTAGAGGAAATTGGTCCTTCATTTTGGCTTGATTCAGTCGACGGTAGTCAATATGTACTCACCAATTGTTTTTCACACGTGTTGGAACCAATTCAATCCTTTCATTTTACTCAACATTATTCCTTTTTTAGGCACAATTTTCACTTGGATAACCTATTTACTATCAAATATATGATAAATGATCATTACAGTATGTAGTTTAATGAATTCTAATTTCACCACATCAAGGAGAGTGTGATTTAATCGGCGTAGAGATTGTATTATGGGCATAGCCTCATCAACCAAAAGTATATTGTGTATAAAAATATATGGACTAATACTAAGAATATTTTCCAATATCTATACAATTGACTTTTTACACTCTCTCAAAAGGTTGAGAAATTTTGATTCCTAATGTTGAGAGAGGTTATTAGAAATAATGACAGGAAATTGGTCAAAACCCACAAGATAAGCAAATTTTAAATTAGATGGATGTGGGTTTAATACCAATATAAGGGTTTTTGGATTGAGGGAGGGGATTTATGTTTATTGATGTCCATTAAACTGTATATATGCTCATGTTTATTATCTAATGATAGAAAATCCATTGAAATGAGATTTGAAGAATCATCAATGGTCATTGGTACCTCATAATGAACACCATCATAAATTAAAGCACAAAATTTACACTTTTCAGAACCCACAGAACACTCATAACTCGAATCCAAACTAAAATCATCCATGGGTAAATAAGATGAAACTGAATCAGATTATGGGTTAAGGAGAGAATTGTGTGTGTGTGCATCATTTGAGAGCCCTTCCCTAATAGACAGGAAGAGTAGAGTTCTCTTCAATAGGGTGTTTCATAGCCTCAAGGATGTTAAAACATTCATTTTCTCCACAGAACACCATGAACAATGTACCGTTGTGATCATTGATTATCGCCTTTTATGTTTTGAGGAATTTCCTCTCAAGTATGATAGGGGAATGTCCATGGGTTCAAGTGTCATCAATCTGAATAATGTAGATATCAATGGGGAAGATGATATTCTTCACTCTTACAAGGACATCCTCAATCACTCTTGTTGGATGTGTAGTACTCCAATTTTCATATTGCTCGACAAAGCTTATTGGTTGAATCACTCCAACTTGTAGAGTATTATATAGTGAGTGAGGCATTATATTAATGGAATCACCTAAATCTAGAATGGAACTTGAAAAGAATGTCCCCCCTATGGTATGCGGTATCTTTAATGTTCCTGAATCCTTGCATTTGGTTGGCATTGTTGGTTGAATCATCCCTGATACATTTCTTACTAAGTTGACTCTCTGTTTCCCCTTTATCCTCCTTCAATGGGTGAAAATATCTTTAATAATTTTCCCATATCGGGGGATTTGTTAAACGACATCTAATAGAGTAATGTTAACATGAACCTTTTAAAATGCATCCTTTATTTCTTTATCAATACCATTATCAAAATTCTTCAGTGATTTAGAGAGTCATTGGGGGAAAGAAAGAGGAATGGATTGTTCATTTGAATCATAAATGATAATTTTATTACCCTTTTTATTTTTGTTTTCTTCAATTGAATCTTTTACGGGTAGAGAAAGAGTGTTTTCAAGAGGGGGACATACCTGTTGGGTAGAATCATTATAAAGAGAAACTAATTTACCCCATTAAAGTGTAACGACACATAAATTACCATTTTCCTTCAGATTGGTAATGTGTTGGAATTGTAGTTTTCTAGAACCTTTCATCTTAAGCTCCCTGATGGTGTTCTCCAATTGTTCCACTTGAGTTCGTAGGTCTTGAATTATTGATTGTGTGGTCGGTAAGAACTAGAGGTTATGGGTTTCCATTTGATTCACAATATCCTCAAGGCTTAGTTCATATTTGGGAGGAATATGATGATTTTATTGAGAATTTTAAGGATAAGAAGGATGCATACCATGGATTTATTGATACCAATTCTGCTTGGGGTAGCTTGTGTTTCCTCTAGGTTGGTACAGGGGTTGTGCTTTCCACCTGTGGTTTGGATTTGGCGAGAATAGTTCCTGTATAAAGGGAGGTGCTTGTTAGAATGGATGCCCTGGGTACACAGATGTACAAGAATGAGGTGAATCTTGTTGTTGTGGGCACTGGTCCGAAAAATGAGTTTTGTAAGAATAAATACAATAGTGTTATGGAAATGAAGATGAGTGTGAGTTACCATGTGCATGAGATAATATACTTAGAAGGGTATGAATCTCATCAAGATTATTATCTACCATATTTTTTAGAGATGAATGAATTTCCTCATGAACTCCTAGGGTTGGTGAAATAGATCGTGTACCAAATTGTTGTGCATTTTTAGCCATATTCGATATTAAGTGACAAGCGGTGGAAGTATTTTTATCGAAAAAGGCACCATCAACTACAACATCGATCATTACAAAATCCATGGGGACAAGTACCTCATAGAAGTACTGGAATAAAAATTGTTCAATAATTTTATGGTTGGCGCAACATGAGAAATGTCATTTTAATCTCTCCCAATATTTATAAAGGGTCACCCCTTGTGACTGCCTAATTCCATAGATTTCATTTATAATTAATGCTATTCAGGATGTAGGTAAATAAATATCTAAAAAAAGTCTTCTCAGCTCTTTCCATCTAAGAATTGTGGAAGGTAATTAGTATATCTAATCTTTGGCTACACCATCAAGAGAGAATGTAAAGGCCATAAACTAAATTAGGTCCTCAGATATATTTTGGGGTTTCAAGGTGGAGAAAATTATGTGAAAATATGTAAGGTGTTTATGAAGGACCTCACCAAGAAGACCATGGAATTTTGGAAGAATATGGATGAGGACTGATCATAGCTCAATGTTGGATTCTTCCTCGTGATATTGGATGTATGCAGGTTGGTACTGCACATCCAGGGTGGTCTGTTTTTTTATGGTTTTATTATTTGCATCCATGTTTTTGTGGATTTGATTGTGTCCAATTTTTGATTGGTTAATGACCAAATGGGGTTCTACAAGGGGTTCCTTACTATTACTTAGTTGACCTTCTCTAGATGCCTTGATTTTTGTGTGATGTTTCTTTTCAACTACAGGTTCAAATTCAACCAGTTTTTCATGTTCTGATCGGGTCATTAAAATAAGTTGAGAAGATTGTTTTTTTATAATTTAAAGTGGATTAAATCACTTAATAAGGTTTAATGAAAAATATAATGTTATATTATATAATTATAGAGAGAGATATACATAAGAAGAATAATAGAGATAGATAAAGAAAGAAAACACAAAAACAACCCAAAATAGAAACAGAAAACAAAAACCAAAATAATCAAATGGGGGTGGGGTTTTTAAAATAGTACTAATTAAGAGGTAAAATAAATTAATAATGAAAAAATTGATCTTCGCTCTCTAAAAACACATCCAAAATTTTTCCTCATTTTTGAGTGCATCAAATTAGTTGTATAAATTTTACAATAATTTTTTAGGATAGAAGAAACCCTAGGTTATCTCTAGATGGAGCCATAGATCATTAATTTAAAAAGAGGTTCTAATTATTAAATTAAATAAGGGAATGGTGTTTTGGAAAACAAGGGGCTTTATGAATTAATATTCCAAAATAGAGGAAATATAAAAAAAATATTTGGAACTAAACAAAAGCTATTAAAAATGATCAACTCGGGGAAATTTTGTGATGTTAATCATTAATCGCTTCAAGAGATATGGTTATGATATTTTAATCCCTAGTTTGTAACACCTAGAACCATAATATTACTGATTTCATAATAGGATACCTCATATGGTTCAATAGAAAACACAAAATGTTTCACGAGACATTGACGATGATTAGGTGATTTGAGTTCGACTTCATAACTGAAACTCACTAATGCAACACACGAAGAACTCTATGTGTTTTCAAGGTTTTTATTTTATTTCTTTGTGATATCATGAAATAAATGTACATGGCCTTGATAGTTATTATGTGAGTTCAATTGACCAATATGAACCACAAAAACACCATAAATAAATTTCGGGAAGAAAAATAGATGAACGGTGTTTAAAACATCACATGAAAGGCTTCCCCCAAACATGATCATTTGTGTTTAAGTATAACTTAATAGTATATGAAACAATTAAATAAAAATAAAGAATGAAAAAAAATCATAAAACCCAGAATTAAAAATATCATTCAAAATAATACAAGTATGATGCTCGGGATTAAATCACATTCCTCCCCATGTGAAAACGAGGGGTTTAGAAACTAACAGGAGGGGGGGAAGAAGAAGATGTTTAAGTAGCACATTTAATATCCTTTAGAACCCCAAGCGATGTTGAGATGACTCTGTGGGGACTCAAAATTTAAAACACCATGCCTCCTGGTCAAACTCCCAAATAGAGAGCAGATGGTTCCATTTCTTAGGAAAATGTAAAGGTGGTTTTGGGCACACATATTTCTTTAAACCACCAATATAATTCATTCCGTAAATTAGAAAATCTAATATTCATTTTAAAAAAACTAAAATATTTTAGAACCCCTTCCTTAATATGTCCATCAAATGATGGTCATCAATTGGAAAAGTGGATCTGGATATATGGACAGATTACAGAATGCCACTTTTTACTTCACACAAATTCAGTGTTCTGGACAAATCAGGTCGGTTGGGCCAGTTGATGGCTGAAGTGTGTTGGGGATCCTTCATAAAAGCTGTATACTATTAGAATTTTTGACAATCAAACAAAAAATGAGACCACTGAAATTCACGGAATTTTTTGAACAGTCACAATAGCAGAGATGTCTTCAGTGATCCAAGCAATTTGTGCTCATTTTTCTTCCACTTCATCATGGGCCCTCTAAATCGTCTCCTCCTACAATGAAATCTTATAAAAATTAACATTTTCCATTTTAATAAAGCTAAACACAAAAAAATAGAATAAAAAATGAAGTTATATTTTTTATTATTTTTATAATTTTCAATACCAAAAAAGGTTAGCATAGTGGTGTGAGGGGTAAAATGAAACAGTGAATTGTTGTATGATAATGCGTACATACGGATTACAATCTCGAAGAATGCGATGAGATATATTTCCCATCATAAACATTAGGAATAATTTTCATTTTATGGTTATAAATAATGTTTAATAACTTAATATAATTTTTGATATGAATCAAATACATCTTATCTATAAAAAACATGACATACATAACAAAACATATAAAGGAAAACGAATTAGTTAACAACCGAAACAATGATACTACAAAAATATTATTAACAAATAAATATTAGAAGAATATATATGATATCATATTTATGTATGTGGTCCATTTATTATTTTAATAACAATGATTTATCTATTATACAGGCGGTTAACGCACCATCGACCAAGGAAATGTACCTGGTAATGGTTAATTTTACAATTTCTTTATTATCTGAGGTTGTTTATATGTGAGTATCTACTGAGAAAAATTTATCAACCACATCCGTTTTTCTTAAAAATTTATTTCAAAACATATTTTATATTTCATATACTATGTGTTAATGTAATTTATACCCTTATTTGAATTTTTATATGATGTTTAGAAAGGAATCTTTCTGTCATTTTCCAAAAAATAACCATAATGGCCTTTTCAACAAAATTAATGAAAGAACGTTTTTTTAACTTATACAGAATTTGCGGCTAATTTGAACTATTATAAAACATTTTAAGCTTTCCTTACAATATTATAATAATATTTTCAAAATAAATGTTTTCTTTTATAATTATGTTACCTTTAAATGACTTCAATATAGAAAAATATATTTCGCTCAAATAGTTTTGATTTCATCTTTATCAACATCCTTGGATGGATTTTAAATTTATTTCATGTTAATTTATTATGATACAATCTTTTATATTGTATATAAGTTTTTGTGATATGTTTGACTATGGATGTGCTATTTTTATACCATTCATTGTTTATAGTAAAAATATTGACATTTCCTATTCTAGTTTTAATAAGAATGTTTATATTATGTTTCAACTTTATTTTATAAAGAATGAATTGGACATATTAAGTGATGGGTGGAGCCCGCTATAGCTCCTCGATGCATTGGTTGGTCTCCTGATATAAACTAGTGTGTTGGAAAAAGGCGTTGACAAAATATTTTTTGTAGTCTTGGTACGAGGCCTTGATTATGTGGTCATGATGACCGGAATTATGCATTCCATCATTATGAAATTAGATATTGATATTACATGTGATTATTTTACTAGTATAATATCAATGTGAATAATTAAATGTAATTATTTTGATATATATTTTCCATATTATTCTATTTTTATGTTTAAAAGTCTTGTGTTTTAGTCTTATACATTTCATTAAATGTTTATGATTTTTATGAATGTTTACGCTATATTATTAAGTTTATTGAGAATCTTAGCTAACCTATTTCTTATGTTTTCTTTTCCCAAGATTTGAAGAAGTATATTATGATTTACCTATAGGGATAGTCTAAAGGATTTAACTGTGTTCAAAGGGGACACAATTTTTTTTATTTTTCCATTATGTAATGTATAACTTATGTATGTATCTTGTACTTCCATGGATACTAAACTAATCGGCCTTTCGAAACATGATTCCTTGTATCATGAAAAATATATGTAATAATGCACAAACTATGGGTAACTGGGGATGAAGCATTATAGTTGGTATCAAAGGATGTTTAGTGAAATCCTTGGAAACTAGGTTTAGATAAACTCTGAAAAAAGAACATTACCTTAACACAGAAATTTAGGAATAGTATCTATGAAAATCCAAATATTTTGATAGTGTAAATATTATGTGGGTTTTCCAAGAAATATATCCCCATATGGATATGAACAGATAGAGGCAGCTCTGGAATATATGTAACTATTATTGGAAACTCTGACAATGAGTTTCGGGCTTGACCTGGGGAATTCTGGTACACGACAACAAGACTTGCTGCGCTCTTGGTTTTGACACTCCCAGGGGATATGCATTGGATAACACACATTTAATATAAAAACCATTAATAATTATTTATGAGTAAATAATTCCTCAATGAAATATTTTTATGATTATGGATTATATGGATAAAATATTCAATTCATGTTAAGTGTTTTACATGTTTGGAATTATGCATTGTGATTCATAAACTGACCTAGTGTATTCCAATATTTAGAAATTGTGCCTACTTGAAAAAATTTATGTGGAAGGAATGTAAATCATATAAACACACATAATATATATAGGTATTTCCCTTGTACTCAATATTATTATACTTGACCTGGTGATTTAACTATTTTTTAACAACTTATAAACATACTGGGACAACTCACCCAGGTTATGAATAATATCCTAACACATATAGAGTACCGTAATCCACAATATAGAAGATAAATGGTGGACTGCATCTTGAGGAAACAACCACCAACATTTAATGGGACTACAAATCCATTTTTAACTGAGAAATAGATAAGTTCCTTAGAGAAAATATTTCATGTTTTGGGGAGCGGCGAAAGGGAAAAAGTTGTCCTGATAGTTTATCGCCTTACAGGAGATACCGATCAAGGGTTTTCATTGATTCTATACAAAATGGAAGATGAAGAAGATTAAAATATAGAATGGAGGGAGTTTGAAGAAGTTTTATTAGAGAAATAATTTCCTCATGAACATCGAGTGGATATCAAAAGACAATCTATGAGTCTAAGGGAAAAGGAGGATGAGAATGTATTAATGTATGATGCTAACTTTACATGGTTAGCAATGCATGTTGTAGATTAAATACGAAACCCAGAGAGTAAGAATGATTGCTTCTTTTATGGGTTAAAACCATTTCTCCATTGAGACTTAGTCTCACAATCCCTCTCGCTGTATAAATATATAGTCTCATGTGATTTCAAGATAGAAAAAGCATTCTCTGTGTCTTACGATATTCAAGCAATGCATGAGAATTGATATCTTCTGATCACTCTAGAAATTGAAATAAGGTGAAGTATGGAAAGGTTGAATTTCCATCCAATAGAAAATGTGGGAAGAAACACCCTGGTACATGCCTAAATGGAATCAGAGTCTATTACAAGTGTGGAGAAAAAGGCCACAAAGCATGTGATTACATGGCAAAGAAAGTGATTGTTAATGTTGAATGCTAAAATTTTAGAGAGATGAGGCATTATGAAAATGAATTTCCTAAGAGACAAGGAATATTATATCAGAAAAGTATAGTGGATCAAGGACATGCTTATGTGATCACCACTAATAAGGATTAAGCTCTGAATGACATGCTAGAAGGTAAATTATTCATTTCCTTGAATTTAACCAATGCTTTAATTTATTATGGATCATAACATTCTATCATATCTTCCCAGTTTTCTAAGAAAATTAGATATTTAAAATATGACTTAAAAAGGGAGTTTTCAGTCTAAACTCCTAAGGGAAGTATCGTTGCAACAATTTTTTTCAATTAGTTTCCATTATGGCATATAAACATGCTTTATCTGATGATATTATTGTCATAGAAATGATTGAATTTGATGTAATCCTTGGTCTGGATTGGATTTCAGACCATGATGCGGAAATTTATTATTAGAAGAAATAGGATTCAATTTTTGATGATGATAAAGAATACCTTATCTTTATAGAAGAAACTTCACCATATGATTCTTATCTAGATCCACCCCCAGTTTCCCTACTAAATTAAATTATTTGTATGGGAGTGAAATAACTATGTGTGAGGAAATGAATGTTCAAATAAATGATGTACCTATTGTGTAAGAATTTTTTGATCTATTTACACAGGATTTACAAGATCATCCCCCAGAATGAGAAATTGATCATTCCAATGATTTAATTGTTGGTTCAGGTCCCATATGGAAGTCCCCTTATCGAATTGACACTATATAATTAGTGAAACTAAATAAACAAATAGAGGATTTGAGTAATAAAGGATTTATTCTTCCCAGTGTTTCTCCATGGGGACAACCTATTCTTTTTGTTAAGAAAAACGATGGATATATGAGGTTGTGCATTGAATACATGGATATCAATGATATAACAATAAAGAACAAGTATCCCATACCTCGCATGGATTATTTATTTGATCAACTTGATGGACCTCAAAAATTTTCAAAGATTGAAAATGAATTTAGATATCATCTATTGTGCATGAAGGAGGAATACATTCCAAATATATCATTTTGTACAAGTTATGGGCATTATGTGTTTACTGTAATTCCTTCTGGAGAGAATAATGCACTTTCTATTTTCATGGATCTAATGAATAGAGTTTTCAAAGAATATCATGACCAATTTGTAGTAGTATTTATTGATGATATATTGGTATACTCGAAAAGGTACGAATATCATAAAAATCAATTGCACTCTATTTTAAATACTCTTTGAAGAAATGAATTATATGGGAAGTTTAGAAAGGGTGAATTCCAGCTTCAGGAGATTTATTTTATTGGCCATATTGTCACTAAGGATTTAATCATTGTTGATCCTTCAATAAAAAAGGCAATCCTAGAATTTCCAGCACTGATAAATATAAATGTGGTATGTAGTTTAATTGGTTTAGTAGGCTACTATCGGCCTTTCGTCTAGAATTTTTCCTGAGTGGATAACCCATTAAACAATATCACATTTAAATGGGTTAAATTTAATTGAAAAAATAGTGTGAATAATGTTTTGAAGAACTAAATAGAAGATTAGTCAAATTTCATAACATGAATCTACCATCGGGGAATGATTGGTTTTTTATTTATAGCGATTTATCAAAGAAAAGATTTGGTTGTATCCTTATGCAGAATTATAGGGTTAATTCTTATGCATCACGATAGCTAAAAATTCATGAACAAAACTATCCTACCCATGATATTGAGTTAGTAGCTATAATCTTTTCCCTGAAGCTATGGATAAACTTTATCTATGGTAAAAAATGTGAGATATATAATGATCATAAGAGTTTGAAGTTTAGTTTCTCATAGAAAGAAATCAACATGAGGCAAAGAAGATGGCTTGAACTACTCAAAGATTATGATTGCACTATAAACTACCACTCGGGGAAGGAAAATAAGGTGGAAAATACATTGAGCAGAAAAGTGCATGGTGTTCGGAATAAGATGAGAGTTAAAAGGGATCATATGTTAATGGATCCAGTAAATATGTATATGGGTGTAATAATGGAAGGTGAAACATCAAAAAAATTAAATGGTTTCCAATCCATCTTTACAATAAAGGATAATAAGTTCTCCGACAAATTATGAGGAGTTTCAAAAGAAAATTACTGTGGTGAATGACGGGAGATTGATCATCTTCAAATATGAAGATGGAATTTTGGAATTTGGGAAAATGAATTGTGTTCATGATATACCTAATCTAAAAAGGGAATTGTTGGATGATTCTCATAGCTCCAATTTCTCTAAACAACCTAGTAGCACTAAGTTGTTTAGATATTTGAAGAAACATTTTTTGTGGGTCAAAATGAAGAGGTAGATTGCTGATTATGTGTCAAAATGTATGGTTTGTCAAAAAGGTGAAGACTCGATGAAAACATCATGGAGGATTCATGAAACCTAGTACAATAATTTATTGGAAATGAGATGATATTATGATGGAAATTATCATAGGGCTACCAAAGACTCCGAGAAGGAATGACGCAATATGTGTCATTGTTGACCGTCTTACCAAGTCTGCACATTTTCTTGATATAAGAGAATATTTAATACTTGAACATTTAGCAAGATTATATATAAATGAAGTTGTAGGACTTCATGGTGTAACTATATCAATTGTTTCTAATTGTGATCCCCATTTTATTTCAAGAATCTAGAAAATTCTTTCAAAATCCCTGGATACTAAACTTCATTTGAGCACTTCCTACAACCCTCTAACTAATGGACAATCAGAACAGACTATTCAAACCTTAGATGACATATTGAGACCTTTCTCACATGACTTTCAAGGTATGTGGAATCTGTATTTACCTATGGTATAATTTTATTATAATAGTAGCTCACATTCTAAGATTCAGATGGAACCTTGTGAAGCGTTATTTGGAAAGAGGTGTCACATAACCAATTTTTGGGATGATGTTGGAGAATGATAACTCGTATATGCAAAAAATATTGAGGAAACAATGGAAATGGTGAAGATTATTCAAACCCACATTAAAGAAGCTCAAAGTAGGAAAAAATATGGAGATAACTGGAGGAAGGATATGGAATTTCAAGTGTGAGATAATGTTTTCTTAATGGTATCTACATGGAAGGTTTTTATACGATTTGGTAAGAAGGGTAAATTAAGTACTAGGTACATCAGAGATTTCAAAATTCTAGAATGAATTGGATTTGTAGATTACCATTTTCAATGCCACCATGTCTATCCAAATATCCTGACATGATCCATGTATCACTATTGATAAAATACATGCCTAACCCAATGCATGTACCCACCTGTGAAGAAATAGATCTGGAACTTGATTTGTCTTATTTTGAAGAGTCTATAAGGATTATTCATACTAGAGAACTTGTTCTGAGAAACCAGATGACTCATTTGGTACAATTTTATTAGAGAAACAATAAAATGGAAGAGGCAATGTGGGAACCTGAGGAAATTATGATGAAGAGCCACCAGCATATTTTTATGTAGTATTAATCTAGAAATTTTGGGGAAAAAATTATTTGAAGGAGGGGATAATGCAACACTCTAGCTTCAATGGTATGCTTCTATTAAAAAAATACAATATCTTGTTTTGTATTGTACTTTGAGTTCTAGCACACCATGACCAATCAAAATAGCCTTTTTTAATATCAATACCCTTTTTTTAAAATTTAATACATTTTATTTTTCAAATGGACCACATTTTGGATTTTGAATAACAAAATTAGCTAAGGGTGAATTTTTTGTATTTTTCCAAAACGTATAATTTTATATGAACAATGAAAACATTATGTTATTGTTTTAAACTGACTTTTATTAAATAAATATTATTTCTATTTAAATTAATTAAAATTTTAAATATAAACATAATACCTATATTAGATTAATTTAACTCATTGGATTCATTTTTAATAAGATTAGATGTATATAATTTTAGTCAACTATTTAGCGCCTTTTTCCCAACATTATAGGAACGTTTGCAAATTTGCATAAAATGTAATTTTAACTTATTTTTGAATTGATTTTAAAATTTCTAAAAGACACAGTAGATATTAGTAAGTAAAATTTGGTTCAATTTGATTAATAATCTTTTTTGGTGAAGAGTTATTTTTGAATTTTATTTACAACGGTTAAAAGTAAATAGGTTAATGAAATGTAAAAATGATATTATAGTTATCCTAATAGATGTCCTAATTATATTGTATATGATTATATAGACCAAAATAAACATTATTAATAAGATATGAACCTCTTTGTTCCACATGGATTAGATTAAGAAATTTAATATTATATTTTTTCAAGAAGATTTAAAAGTGTTAATTCAACATTTAATAACTAAACCATTTATAATATAGGGTTATACATAAGATAAATTCGACTATAAATATTCATTAGAAAAATAAAAACATTTACTACATCAAGATATATAATTTATAATTTTTCGAACTCAAATAAATAAATCTATTTATGACACAATGATGATGTAGTAATTAACCCATTATTTAATGATTAAAATAACTAATAGTATAAATATTAAAATAAATGTAAATTGATACTTTTGATGCATTACACAAATTTGATAGGTTAATAGGACATGTTAAGGTTGATTATTTAATTTTTTTTAGAATTGATAAATTTTTTTTGACTTTCACAAAAACCAAATACTATATAGTGTCAAAATTGACATAAATGAGTTTTAAAAAAAATATTATATTATTATATGATATAATATTCTTAAAAATATAATTTTTTGAAAGAAAACTTATATAAGGTTGCATATATCAATATTTAACCACTTAGAGTTTTCTTGTCTTTTTATTTTATGTTTGTTAACCATTTATCATAATAATACCTGAATACATTGTAAATGTTAAAGTATTTAACCAAGAGTTAAATATAAATGAAATGATCAATGTGGTATCATAAACATGTCTAAAACCTATTGGTTGAGTGGTTTTTGACCCATCATCACATTATCATAGAAATAAATCATTTTGGTGCTTTTAGAAACCGAAAATGACTTTGTAATAAAATAATACCTCAATCATTCCTTTGGTGCCCCTCACCCCTCATATAAAAGGGCACTTCCCCTTCTATCAAATTCTAACCTCCAATTCCATTTAGATTGGCCAAACCATACTCAGATATCCTCAAAACTACCGTTAATACAACATGGATTCATTAAATTTATCATAATAAAATTGTAAAGATCCCTTTTGATCAAATCAAAAGGAAGAACTCGAAGAAGAGGTAATAATTTCTTCACCTACTTCACGTTCTTTTCTTCTCCCACTTATTATTTCTTTGTTAATTCGATACTAAAATAATTACTCCAGTAACATCAATATACTGTGATGTTATTATAAATATGGTACATCCATATTAATTATTCTATGCATCCTATGAAGGAAAAAGTCACCATACGTGTGTACGTACGACTTATCTTCTACACATCGTGGTGTAGTTTGTTATTCAACACTTCATTATTTGGATTGGTATAATAATTAGTATAAGTGATTAAATAAAAAATATTACATTTTAATGATTCTTTATATATGATATACCATCCAATTACATACTATATCGCAATCAATATAATGATATTGTCGCTCGTGCGTATGTACGGATTACCGTCTCTAGGAATGTGATGAGATTCATTCCCCATCATAGCCACTCAAGAAAATTTTTCATTTTATGGTTAAAAATAATGTTTAAGAAATTAATATCATTCTGAATATAAATAAAATACGATCTATTCATAAAAATCATGACTTACGTAACAAAATATATAAAGGATAACGAATCAGTTGACACCAGAAATTCTGACACTACTGAAATATTATTAACCAATCAATATTATAAGATCATATATGATATCATATATATGTATATGGTTCTTTTATAATTTAATAACTATGAATTAACTATTATACAGGTGTTTAACGTACCCTCATCCAAGGAAAAGTATAAGGTAAGGGTTAATTGTTCAATCTCTTTATTATTTGAGGTTGTTTATATGTGAGTATCTACTAGGACCTCTTTATCATCCACATCCATTTTTCATAAAAATGTATATCTAATTTTTTTTAAAAAAAATTATTTACAATGGGATAAAGTCATCTATTACCATGTTTTAATTTTTATAATATTTTTAGAAAGGAATCTTTCTGTTATTTTCCAAACAAGGCCTTTATGACCATTTTGACAAAATTAAGGGAATTTTTTTTAAACTTATATGGTAGGTGCGGATATTTTATGCCATTATAACACCATCATGGATTCCCATTAATTTTTATAATAATTTTTTAAAAATAAAAGATTTCTTTTAAAATTATGTGACATTTAAATGACTTCAATGTACAAAGAGATATTTCTATAAAATAGTTTTGATTTAATCTTAGTCAACATCCTTTGATGGATTTACGTTTATTTGATGTTGATTTTCTATGATACAATTTCCCATGTTGTATTTAAGGTTTATTGATATGTTTTACTATGTATGTGCTATTTTTGTACCATTCATGGTATACGGTTAAAATATTTACATTTTGTTTGCTAGTTTTAATACGAATGTTTATGTTATATTTTAAAATTTTCATTTCAGGAATTCATTGAACAAATAAAGTAATGGGTGGAGCCTACTATAGCTCCTTGATGAATCAGTAGGTCTCATGAGACAAACTAGTGTCTTGGGACAAGGCCAGGAAAAAATCTTATTTGTAGTTTTGGTACAAGGCCTTGACTATGTGTTTATGATGTCCTCCATTATGCATTCCATCATTATGAAATTAGCTATCGATATTTCTTGTGAATATCTATGTGAATATGTAAATGGAGTTAATTTGATTTATATTTTTCATATTATTATGAAGTTTATGATTAAACATATTTTGTTGTATTCTTTACATTTCCTTAAATGTTTAGGTGTATTTATGAATGTTTTGGCTATATTGTTATCCTAACATACCATCTGAGATATCCAATTTATTATGTTTTCATTTCCCATGATGTCAAAAAGTATATTATGATTGACCAGTAGGGATATTATAAAGGATATAAGTGTGTTATAATGGGATACAATTTTATTTTAATTATTATTTCATGATTTATTGTAAAACATATGTATGTATCTAGTACATCCAAGGCTACTAAACTAATTGTTCCTTTGGGACATGATTCCATGTATCATGCCAAAGATATTTAATAATGTTCCGACTCCGAGTAACTGGGTTTGGGGAATTACATATATATATGATGAATGTCATATGTGTCTAGGGAAGCATCCAAAACAGGTCCTAATGGAGAAAATACAATACAATCTATTACAATGGAAAACAAGTAAACTTCAACAGCATCACATGCCTTAGATGGGTCCCATTCTCTCAAGCTCAAACATCAATCAAGTACCTAATGAATAAGGGTGCTTTCCCTTAATAGTACCTACAATCATATAATCTACATCGGTTCAAAATCTTGACCCAAACAAGGTGAGAGATGAATCCCAATAGGCAACCACCAAAATACCTATGTCTATCTGTTAGAGAATATATATAATAGGTAATATGAAAAAATGATGAAATAAACTAGGAATTACTCAAAAGTAAATAATCCTACAATTTTCTATTACATTCATTTATCATTTATTATAAATCTATTGAATCAGGTAACATTTGGACCTAGCCTAAGCTTTGTATCCCCCTGTGTAAATTAACCAAAACAGATGTCTCATAAGACCATATAATAAATCATGTAAGATCGAATACATGCTTGTTCTATGGCTTGTAATACGAGACAAAATAATTCAACTATTACCAAATAACCCTCTAGAAATGCTCTCATAGTCAAACCTCCTTGGTCCCACATAGAATCAATTCAATAAATAATGACCCCTTGGGAAAGCTATCATGGTCTAACCCCTTTGGCCAATGCACTACACCATGGATATCATGGTGCCATGTAAATAATCTGGAATTCCCATCCTTCATGATTATCCAAGGCTCTCACGGTCATGTGGAAATAATTTAGAACCACCCTCTGTCTTCCTGGTCTAAGGCTCTCACAGTCCATTTGAGAAGTAGTGCACATATCATATCAAAACAACATATTTCATCTATAACTACTAAAACGATAAAAATTCACAATTCATATCATCTGAATTTCATATAATCAATAAAAATCTATTCTAATCAAACAAGGCATGGAAAAAAGGGACACCTCACATGCATCCTAGACCAAACAACCATAGACACTCAAACAAGGGAAAACCCACCCATGGGGTCTCCCTTAGACAAGGTGTCTAACATTATTCATAAGAAACAACCATTTATCAATCATAGAAACCATAATAGGTAATAACAAAGTTAAATTATTTTTCAAGAAATACCCACAACGTGGATATGTGGTACTTTTAGCATATATAATACAAAGAAAAAAATTAATGGCACAAACCACCTACCTCAATATCATACGATTGATATACTTTAATGGCATCCCTTGAATCAGACTAAAATGGCGTAGATCGACCAAAAGGTAAAAAACACCAAACATTGAATAACTCACACGAGAGGATGAATCAGGAATAAGTATTCAAGAGGGATTACGAACTCAAAAGTGGGATTCAAATCTACCCGATGATGTCTCAATAGGATCTTGGATAGAGAATCAAGAGATTGAACATCAACCATCATTCTGAATCACTCTGGTAATAAAACTGAAGGAAAAAAGATGTTTCTGGACATGATATATGACCCAACTCTAATATATCAATTAAAAGTAAACGTACACTGTGTGTTAAATAAAACTGCAGGTTATGTACTGGCCTCAACCATCCCCTGACTTAAGAGGGTCTGACAGGTCACCACATAGCCTTGTACTTGGCCGTTTCACGATCAAACTTTTATTGTACGTAGAATGATGTGTACACAAAGTGTTCTCAGAAGTATATGGAATTTAATTTAAAAACAATATTCTTCATTTCTACTCAAAACAAATCGAAATCATGTTCCATAGCTGAAAAATTGTTCAGGGTTCTTACGCATTGAATCATTGGATTACACTTACATGAGATCTGATTTAACTATACTCTACTGATATAAATTTTAATTAACACTTTTGTAACATCTTTTTAACATTTCTTATCTTATATAGACTGTGTAATTGAAAAATCATTCTTATGTAACCATGAAATATTTATAATTAATCATATATAGCTACATACTTCATTCATGTGCAATTCAGGAAGAACGTAAACATAGCCAAAATTTTATGAAAAAATCAATAATGATTCAATGACTCATTTATAGGGTTTCAATCTTTAATTTTTATAAATAAATTTCAATATATATGTAATGATTGTTTAATGATATTCTATGAGCACAAAAAAGTGCTTATTGATGGTGTGAGAAATAACACTCTGTTGGATACAAATATGGACAACCCAAAATAAATCAATAATCATATGAATTCATGCACAATATATTATTATAGAAAATAAATAATAAAAATAACACATATTATGTCACTATATACATTGTAGACATTCTGATATAAAAACTAACTTGCTTCTGCCAATAAAAGAATAGTATGATATTCCAACCATCTGATCCCAACTAAATGGTGGAATAGGTTATCAACAATATCACAAATAACATAAGTGAATAGATAATCACCATATATAATGAGTATTTGTTTGTGGGTTATCACTACATAAAGAATAATGGTGAACATGTCATAAAAATCATTAATAATATATTGAATGTGTTATCACCATAATATGAAACAAAATTGTTAATGTGTAATCACTATAACATATTTGAAAAATAGAACAAGTTATCAATACAGTCAATAATATGGTGAATCTGATATCACCATAATATAAAACATAATGTTGAGTAGATTATCACCACATCCAATAATGATTCTAATGGATCCCACCATAACCTAAAGAGAATTTTTTAATTGGTTAACACCACCCTATCAAGATCCATCATATTATAGGTTATCACCATAATAATAATCAATAAACATTTTTAATATGTTATCACTACAAGTATATTCATAACAATGAGGAAATATTTAACAAAAAAATATAATGATAAAAAAAATTAAAACAATTTATTACTATGAACATAAATTTAAAATGGTTGAAGGAATAATCACTATGATCATAGATATAACATGGGTGAATGAATTATCTCAAATATTATAATCAGAAAAAGGGTGAATGTGAAATATCCAAAAATTTAGTAATAAATTTTGAAAAATAAATAAGCACTATAATAAAATGTGAGAAAAAATTGATGAAAATACACAAGTTTAAATTTAGTCATACAAAATTCATAATGTTGGTGACTGGATTATAACACTATGAACTGGTCTCGAAAATACAATTTTCCCAGAAGTATTCCCATTCCCATGACTTTGTGCACCTAGTACGTATATATCTATCCCAAAAACCCCATGATAAGGATTGAGATCCAAAGTAAAGAACAATCTCATGAGGTATTTATATAAAGTGTTCATTATAGTGACCCTCGACATTTATACACATAATTAGATTATTTTAAGCCTAACAAAACCTCATTTTACAAACCAATGATCATGATGTCTGGTGTCTTGGAAGACTGGGTACATAAAACTGAAAACATGGGAATAAATAAAACATTTTTCATATTTAATATTCATAAAGAGTTCCTAATTTCCATTGTTCTCATACATGTTCATTGGAATAACATGATCAAATGGATAATCTAAAGTACCCATAAGATAAAAATCAGAACAATAAAGCATTAGAACTTGGGTTAGATGGCATGGCATAATGAAAATAAAAGTCATTGAACAGATAGAATCATAACATATAACATGGGATCATAGAAACAAGGATTCATTGTAATGTTTCAGCTACATGAAATAATAATTTATCACGATTGAAGGCTCTTTGCACATAGAAGAGCACCAGTATTGGTTAACCACCAAGAACGTTGCACATGGTAGCACAAACCAAGGATGACCACCCAGACCGTTCCTCATAACATATGATGAGAAAATACATTACCCAATCCATTGGATCACTATCTAAGAAAACCCATCATAATATGTTCATGAATATGCTTTCCACATATAGAATCATACATAATCATTCATAAATATAATGTCAGCCTTGGAGTGAAATGGGTATCATAACCATGTCATAATGCATAATGAATGGGCGTATTATAAATTTATCTATGAAAAAAGAAATTAGAAGATACATTGAGATTTATATGGTAAAATAGGCTTCTATTTTGGTAATTGATGTCAAATATAAGTGACAACACATAAAAAGTGTATTTAATAATTAGAATTAAAAAATTTTGTTGTGGTTTTAAGAAAAACACTTACAAACATTGAAAATAGAAAATGGAATAATCATTTTTAAAAAATAAGAATTGATCCAATGAAGTTTTAATTATAAAAACAGTAGTTTTATAAATCCATGTGAGCTTAATACATATGGTTGGGTGCACATGAAATTGTCTACAAATTTGGGTTGTTCCCTTTAAGGGGTTTGCTTTTCAAGAAATATTGGGGAGGGAACCACTTAAAAACATATATATCCACGAAAGAGAATTAATAATGGATCCTTATATATTATTTTGGATGATGTACATATCCTTTATAATATATACATAATATTAATAGATAAATTAACGTGGGTAAAAAAAAAGATACATCAACCTGAATGAATAATGGAGGTTCAGGTAGAATCTCTTAACTTAAGTCTGGTGGTATTCTCCACATGATATTAATGACCTGAATAATAAAATTAGGTTCATTTATTAATAGTTCCAAAACCTATTTTAAATTTAATGGAATTATTATAACATTTTTAGTTCATTCATGTCTTTTTTTAGGGGTTATGAGGTTTAATTTCGATATTCGAGTCTTTTTGTTTAATGATCAGTTTTCTTAGATACATGAAAGGATAACCTTGTAAAATGAGTATGGTAGCCAAAAGATGGAGTTTTATGTAACTATTGAACATCAGGAAGGTTTATGGTTGTATATTTGATTTGTTTACTTGGAGTTAAGATGAATCTTTACATATAACTTTACTGATAACCTTTTGGGTTAATTGGCAGTTTTTGACCACAACGAACACATTTTGTTTTATAAATAAAATCATGTGTAATAAAATATTACAGAACCATATATGAGACAAAATACATATAATATATTTTGGTTCTAAAATATTACTGGTTTCATGACAAGAATTGAATATAGTAATTGAAATTAAAAACCCATCATCCTTTAATGAGGTAAATTAACATATCTCAGATAACATCTTTACTACTGGAATAAAAGAAGGGTAAATGAGACATGATAATAAATTATTTCATTATAATAATAAAAATTCTAGTACATATATTTTACTAGATTATTCATAACATTTGGTTTTGGGGAGGTAGAGATGGAAATGAAAACAGAGGAAGTATAATAGAAAGTAAAAGAATTTAAAAGAGGGATTTACCACTTGAATTAATCTTCCTTGAGAGAAACATAAGGGGATAGGATTTTGTCTTTTGAGGAGGAAATGGGATTATTGACGTGGGAGATGATCCTGGGGAAATATTTGAGCAGAATTCAGGAAATGCACAATGGATGAGAGGAGTGAAGAGAAAATTTTAGTGTGTGTCTTTTTTATATTGGAGGGGAGGAGGGTTTTGCTAATATTTTAATAATATGTTTATTATTTTTTCATATGACAATAAATAGTAATGATTATTATTACCAAAAATAGCTATATATGCATGTGAGTTCCATCCAATGTCCATTTACATCATTGATGACTCAAACATGAGGCAGAAATTAATTTATTTAGCATTCATTGTAAATTATAATATTTTATTTTCACCAAAAACTAAATTATATTAAAAAACCCAAAAAATCGCCCTAAACATTTTTGGAAATGTATAATACTATATTATAATTACATTTTTTAAAAATAATTATCTAAATATTATTAATTTAATTTTAAATTAAAATCATAATTTACATTAAAAATTCAGATTTCGAAACAATAACTAATTTAATAATTTTAAAAAAAATTACATGTTGTCTTATAAAATAATATTAAAATGACAAGACATAAAACTGTTAATTTATATACATCTTTTATGAAAATTATTTTTTTAAATTAATTTATTAACTGTAATTAATTATATCTAGCTTACAAAAATACCAACACTTTTACTATGGTCATATTATCAATTATAAGATGCATACATTTTATTTATACATTCAAGGGTAAGATTACTATTTTTTGGACTATTTTCTAATCAAAAGGGTCATATTAATATTCATAAGGTTAGTTTTCTTTTTCATAAGGGTAGACTACTATTCTTCAAAAAAATTAGGTTTCTCTTATATGATTCTAAACATTTTACTGATCTCAGCCGTGTATGTTAGATGTTTGAAAATCCAATCAAAGAGGTCACAATATTATGTATAAAGGTCACATAGTAATTATTAGATCATTGAGTTTTTATTTCAGGTGATTATGTGATATAATTATAGGAAGGGAATTTCCTTTTATAAAACATTGGGTCTTTACATTCTTCCCCCATTATGAATTTTTTCCTCAAAATATTATTTTACTTTCTAACCCATAAACAAGAGCATGTACTTCTCCTTCATTTCCTCCTCTAGTTCCCATATTTCCTCCTCGTACTTATGGTTCCACAATAATACTTTGACTACGTGAGTAGTCGCGTTACATAGATCTTTATATCTATGATCCAATATATTCAATGGCTTTTCCATATAATAATTATCATTGTAAAACTATGCCTCATTTTAAGGGAGTATATTTGAGGGATCCAGTATGTACTTCTTTAAGAGGGATACATGTAAAACATCGTGTACTTTAGACATGGTAGGTGTAATTTCCAGTATATAGACATACCCCCAACATGATCAAGAATATCTACGGGGCCGGTGTACCAATGAATTTACATTCCTTTCTTCCAAAACCCCGTGAACTACTTCCATTGAGATATGTTGAGAAATACCATGTCTGACACGTTGAATTCAAGGTGTCGTCAATGATTGTCCATATAACTCTTATGTAAACTGTGGGAAACCATGATGTGTTGTTGAATGATATTCACCTAATCAACCATTTCATCATCCATTTCACGTCCAATTAGCTTATGAGTACCAATATCATCCCAACATTACAATGTTCGGCACTTTATCCCACAATGCTATTCTTATGGTTCCATTTGAATGGTGGAGTAGAAACTGTTATTGTAGGAGAATTCAACCAGTAGAATGTTTTGGTCCCACCATCCTTTGAAGTCTATATAAAACTCTCTCAACATGTCTTCCAGTGTCTGAATAAATCACTTAGATTAGCCATCATCATGATGATAACAGGTTGTAATGAAGTTTAGTACAAATCTTAGATAATTTTGTAGTCTTTTCTAGAACATCAAGGTGAATCTAGGATCTTTATCATATTCAATAGATAGTGGTACACAATGTATCGCTAAAACCTATTTGATATATATATATCCATGAAATTTGATAAAAATATAATTCCTCACTAATTTCTATTATGTGAGCAACCTTTGTAAGACGATCCACAATGACCTATATAGCGTGGTTTCCTTTGGATTTTCATGGAATTATTGTAACAACGCCCACAACATCATTCTTCCTCTTATATGTTAGTTTGGGTAGTGATTTCATCATCCCATTAGACTTTTAACTTCCATCCCTAACTTGTTGAAATACCAATCACTTTGATGTATACTCACAAATCTCCTTCTTCATATTGTCCCACCAAAATTTCTATCATAGATCTTGATACATCTTTACACTCATTTTTGGAATAGAGAAGGTTGAGCTACACATTTCATTAAAAATCCAATTCTTTATATCTAGATCATTTGGTACTCAAAATCATGACTCAAGTCTTACAACTCTTTCCTTGTCAATCTTGAACTCAGATGATTTACTATTTCTAATAGCATCTACCCTTTTCTGAGTTTCCATATATTTTCTTTTAGAATACATTATTTTCTTTGTGAGGGATGGTTGGGAATTAATTTGTGAAAGGATTTATGATGTTACTCCCTTAATGATTCCCATTTCCATAGTTTTCAAATCTAAGAAGATTGGATCATTATCAATATCATCTGTGATAAAGATGAAATATTATATCTACTTAGTGCATCCAGCACCTTGTTTTCCATGATGTGATGGTGGAGAATTGAGTATTTATTATACATGATGAGCTCTAACCATCCTTTCTGAGGCATATTAATATATTTGTATGTGAATATATATTTTAGACTCCTGTGATCAGTATATATATCACAGTTCTCTAAATAGAGACAATGCCAACAGATTTTTAATGCCAAGATCATAGCTGCCAAGGTGAGATCATGCATGGGATATTTTTTATCATTGATTTTAAAAAATATTGTGGATTATACTATCACATTATAATTTTTCAATTGTATTAAACCAAATAAATACTTAAATCATCACTTTACACTAAAAAATTTTCTTCACTCATTGGGAGTGTAAGTATTGGCGTAGTTATAATCCACTTTTTAATCTCCTTAAAGAATTATTCATTTTATTAATTCTAGAATAACAACACTCCCTTCCACATGATATTGGTCATTGGGTTTGAAAATTGTGAGATGTTATTAAAAAATCATCGATATTACCCAACTTGATTCAGATTACTATAGATCTCTATTACAGATGTTGTCCTGGGCCACTCTTCAATTTTCCTTTCCTTAGAAGGATCCACCAATATCACTTTTTTAGTGATAACATTCCCGAAGAATGATACTTCCTCCATCCAGAAAATACATTTACGGTACATTGCATATAGTTTCTCCTTTTTTAAATTCAAAAGCACAGTATTCAAATGCTTTATGTATTCCTCCTTTCTCTTGGAGTATATCATATTATCATTGATGAATACTACCAAAAATTATATGAGGTAATCTCTGAAGACTATATTCATTAAATCCCAGATAATTTATAAAGAATTAGTGAGTCCAAACAGCATCACTATGAACTCATAGTGTTAATTCCTATTTCTAATGGCAGACTTGGTAATATCTTCCTTCATTGATATTAATTGGAGATATCCCAATCGAAGGTCCACCTTTGAGAAATAACTAGTCCCACAACGATGATCAAACATGGAAACTATCTATGGTAGGGGACACATGTTCTTTATCGTGATTTTATTGATCCCATGATAATCAATGTAGAGGCGCATTGATCGGTCCTTCTTCTTGATGAAGAGGACTGGTTTACCCCATTGTGAATCACATGGGTGTATAAAATCCTTCTCTAGATTACCTTGTAACTTCTTCTTATTTAGAAAATCTAGAGCTATAGTGGCCATTTTATAAGGTTTATTTAATATAGGTAGGGTTCCAGGAATAAGTTCAATTGAGAACTCAACCTCTCAATCAAAAGGAAGTCCAGGAAACACTTTAGGGAACAGATCAGCCTAATCCCCTCAGACCTGCAATATCTTCAAGAAGTGTCATATCCATTGAATCACTTATTTGAGAAAGAAATGCTTACCCATAGGGATATAATATATACACTTGAGAAAATGATTTTAAAAGAGATTCATCTTCCTCTATCCACTTATAATGAATTGGAGGAGGCTTCTAGATGTGAAGAGTGATATCACATTCCTGACAGTTCATGTTGGATCTGTATAAAGATAGCCAATCCATGCCCAAAATTACATCAAACATCACTAAATGATGTATGATATGATTTAATGATAGGTTCATAACAAAATCATTTACCGATGAGGAGTTATAAACCTTGGATGTAATAATTTCCCTATTCACTGTCTCAAAAATTGCATATCCAACGAATTTTGAGGTGGTGTTTGAATTGTTTGACCTAAATAGTAATATATGAAAGAATGTGTAGAACCTGAATCAAATAGTAAATTCTATATTATTGAATGAATAACTAACGTACCTATTATCACATCTTGTTCGGATCCACCTCTGCAGTAGTGATAGAATAATCCCTTCCTTATTTCCTTGGAGTTTTTTGTTGATTTTCCCCGACAACCCTTAACATCGGGAAATTGTTCACATATTTCCTTTTCTCTAGGAAATTGTAACACTCCACCACTAGGTGAGAAATTATCTGAGCCTTCCTTTATTCTCCCATATTAGCACGATTCTTTATATCCCTTCCGCAGTTCATTGCTAGATGTCACATATTTCCACATTTGTAGCAATTTCGGGTTTTCATTATATAGTTACCCAGATCCTTCTTCCCACAATTTTGACTAGTGGGATGTTTAATCTTCATTCTATCATGGGGTTTATTTTGCGAACCACTCATATAGGACTCCATATTACTAATTTTTCACTGGGACCATGAGACCACTAGGAGTCTCTGATATCCATTTAAAACATTAGGGCACAACAAATAATCTCCTTATAACTATCAATGCCTCAAATATCAAAAGATTTTTGTAGAGTCGGCTTTAGCACGTTAAATATGCAATTCAACTTGCATTCAATGTTCATGAAAATGATAAAGGCATATCTTAAAATCCTTGGGAAGTTTTCTTCATATGCCCTGATGGAATCATCTTCCTTCTACATGAGTTAGAGAAACTATCTTTCCATATTGAGGTGGACGGTTCATGGAATATATTTTTTGAAAAACATTTTATTTAATACCTCCCAATCCATGGAATACATTTACACTTTGGACTTTATATTTTTGTCCAATTTCCATCACTGATCAGCTTTCCCATCAAAACGATATACCTCCAGTATGACTTTATATTATTCATCGCACTAGAGGATAGAGAACATCATTTCAATGGAGTTAATCTTCTATTCTAGGAGGAGGGGATATGAAGATACACTAAACATGAGAGGATAATTTCATATTAAGGATTCAATGGAAACATGATGTTTCCTTGCGAGAGTTAGGCGTTCCACAGGATTCAAGTTATTATTCTCTGTATCGTTCCAATTTTATCAGATGTCTCCAAAGAGACATTCAAGTTATTATTTATAACATGAGTTAGGTGATAATGTATTTTCATGAAGTATAGAGCACCTATTCCCAATATATATGGCATATCATTAGAGATATATTCACATTACCTATCAAATTTATTTTTGGAAAGTGTTGTTATATTTTCTACCACTAACTAAGAAAAATAATGTACTATTAGTGTTTATTAATACATAACAATTAATCATAAAAATGAATCATTGAACAAAAATGGATACACTTGTAAAAAACAAGTATAAACTAAATAGTGATTCCATAGATTTAAATCTAGGTTATTCATGATCATTTTATTAACTTATAATCATATGGGATAATTTTATATTACCTTAACAAGGGTTTGGACCAAGCTCCTGAATTTACTAATGCATATCCCCGGGAGAGTCAAACCAAGAGTGCAACAATGCCCTTTTTCCTGAACCAATTCTTTTTCGAGTCTAGATCATAGTGGTGTTTTCGAGTTTCACACATTGAAACATCTATTACATATTAACCTCAATTTATTATTATCCAAATATGGATTTGTTTTCTAGATAAGCAACATACTCTATAGTTACCAAAATTTTTGGAAGTTTTTTATACTTTGTCTCATCCTTATGTATCTTACTAAAGTGATTTATACCTAATCTCTAAAAATAACAATAACAACCACAAATACTAAATACAGTGATCCTAAAATTTTACACATATCATTACATGAATTTAATCATAGGAATACATTATATTAAAAATCATGGATCCTGAAGTCTAGTGTCTTGGAAATCTGGGTACATAAAACTGAAATCATGGGACTATATAAAACATTTATTTATTTAATATTCATAAGGATATACAAATATACATTGTGCTCATAAATCTTCATAGTGTAAAATGGGGATAACACGAACAAGGGGATGTGCTGAAAGCCTGCTAAGGGAAAATGCATTGTAATAAATCTATAGAACATGGGTTAGAAGACATGGAATAATGAGAATAAAAGGTATGGAATGAAAATAATCATTACATATAAACATGGGATCATATAAATGAGGATTCATTGAAATCTGGTAGAAACATAAAACATGAATTTAGCTTGAGTCATGGATCATTTCCCATATAAGAGCACAAGTCTAGGGTAACAACCAAGATCGTTGCACATGGTACTATGAGTCAAGGCTAAGCACCAAGACCGTTGTACATAATATCTCACAAGAATAATGTAACACCCTGCCCCTAGAATCCTAGAGTTGATTAATTTTCTAAAACAATTTCATGATAATAAGGAATCAAGTCCCGAAAGACTGATCAGTTTAGCAGTCTTGGAAAATAAATTACATACATGAACGTTACATTACAATTTATAACATACAAAAAATTAATTATCCTTTGATAACACCATAGATCCTTGAACTTAACCCTGCATCTCAAACATAAAACACTTCTTGGGATCATGGGAAAATAAAACACAAGAAAACGGGGAGCATAGATGCTCATGTAAGGGTAAATAATTTAGTAGAAGATAACATAAACAATATGCATGGTGAATAATTGACAACACATGCCCTTACAAATAATAAACATGAACACTTTATGGAAGAAATATGAGATGAGTATATAACGCCATAATAAAACATTGTCATGGGTATTCTACTAGTCAAATGACAACATGAACCATCAATATTATTTTCATAATGACTGAATGTATAATGCTAGACATTCTGAAACATTTTGTCAAGACCTCGACCAAGACGTCTAAAAATGTTTAACACCTCGGCCAAAACCATATATCAAACTGGGAAAGGCCTTAGCCAATTCCACGTCTAATTGTCTCCTGAGACCTACCAATGCATAGAGGAGCTATAGTGGTCTCCACTCATCACTTACTAAGTCCAATAAATTCTTCATATCACTATAAGAGAAATGCCATTTAGAGGTGGTTTCTGTAAGCCGCTACCTAATACGGAGTCTCCAATCTATTAGTGGCGGTTATTTCCATTTAGCGGTGATTTAAGGAAAGCATCATTTTTGCCTCATTTCGCGGTGGTTTTACTAAGTTTAGCAGCGGTTTTTAACAAGACCTTGATATCAGTTTATTCACAGCGGTTATAACTGACGCGAATGAACTCAAATCCAACGGCCGTAAAACCGCTACTGAAGTCACGAGAACTGGCACAGAATGAGGTATCTATGATGAAACTATGTAGTGGCAGTTTAAACTGCTACCAATGTACGTTTTTCAGTGGTTAAAACCGGCACTAAAAGAAGACCCCCAAAAATTGCATCTGTTGCACCACTGCCCTAAATAACAATTCAAAAATGAAATACCATATTGTACATACCAACAGACAACAAGAAACATCAACCTACGAAATCAATATAGAATAAATTGAAAAAATAAGAAATCATTGACAAGCTATATAAGAATGAACCATATTGTATATACCAACATACACCAAGAAACATCAACCTAGGAAATAAATATAGAATAAATTGAAAAAATATATTTGATAGAATCAACTATAAAACATAAGTCCATTATTTGACTACTCTCCAAAAATACATATAGCTGATCCTTCTTGATCCCCTATAATATATATCACTTGAAAATGAATCATTAGATCTACATGTGTGTCGGTGTTCCCATATAGGGAGTGATCATAAAACACAGTTGGTTATCACCTAGTGAACCTCATATCACCATCCTATAAACTGTATACATGTATTATAATATAAATTACTCATCAATATATAGCATGAAAACAATCACTTTTGGTTATTGTGTACTAACTAAAACACAAAGATTCTAGACCTCACAATCATAATCAAATATTGAAAGAGAAGGCATCCCACTATACAATCCCAAACGGGTACCCTATAACATAGTGTAGGGTCCCATAACTGAGTCTCAACCTCTACCCTCTCACTTAGGGTACATTCTCATAAAAAATCATGATCTCACATCAAGTCTCATACGAATATTGTTACACTCATTGTAAGGTCCCATACAATATCACAAACTAAATCTCATACCTCTACCTTGTCACTTAGGATGGGGACATAGAATAAGTAATGTGTTACATCTCACAACTCTAACATACACTAATGATTATTTGTTAAATTATATCACAAACCACATCTAAAACCATATATCATACTACCAGGCTCTCACTTAGGGTGAGGTCTCATCCCATAAAACATTCCGCATCCAAACGTAGCTTTCTCCGATAGGGTAACACATACAATAAAAAATAACCACCCATAAAAATCTCATCAACAAAAATCATTAACATTATACATAGATACACAACACTACCAATCATCCTAGGTCAATAGTTCATACCCACAAAACTAGCATGACCCACAGGTCACACCTAGACACATAAAAAAAGCATAACCTATCATGTAGGTCAATTACCACTTACAAGGGCCTCCCAGTAAGAAAATTACAAGGGCCTCACCAAAGTTACCACAACACTATCCCCTTGATCACAATGAAATGACCCAATTTGTTCAACACATAGACAATGTGTTTAACTCCTATTCATCCAAAATCTCGACTACCAATTAAAACACAGGCCTAAATGGAATGATTTATATCACACTCGAGAAATAAATACATAAAATGAAACATCAAAAATCAATAAAATGCATAAAAGGAAACATGAGAAATCAAGGAAATTTTAGGACATGAAAATTTTTGGTGGAAACTATGTGCCATAAATGTTACATATACAAACCAAGTGTTCCCATATTTTTTCAACACATCAACAATACTACTACTCACATTCTGATGATGCATCGTCACCCTCTCCAACTTCATCTCCACTTTCTTCTATCACCTGTAAGAATATTATATTGAAAATTAAATAAGGTTGCATATTTAAATTAAAACGTAAAACCAATGAAAGATAGAAAACTAAATGATTTTTATTTTTTGTCATTTACCTACATTCCACCAGTCGATGCACTACCACTGGTGGCATATCTTCTCATATGCTGACGTATTTCAGTCAACTCTTTCTGCAAAGCAGATATATGATCCCCATGCTGGTAGACTATGTTTCATAGAGAAATAATCTCTTTCTAAGCATCTACGGGTATGGGATGACTAAAGCCAGGAGAAGATGCAGCTACCATCTCCAATGGACTGCTAAAAACCTCAGATGGTATGGGTCCCAAACCCATCCTACACACTCTACCTGGATGCTCCTTCCCAAAGACTTTAACAATCGGGTCATCCTGGGAGATTGAGTAGGACTGCGCAAGATTGGCATCCCATAGTTCTTTAATTTTTACCTATAAATCATATATCAATATATATTAACATAGTAAAAATTTATAATTAGTTATTATAATAAAAAATTGACTTCATACCCCAACTTCTTTAGCAGTCACATTAACAAAAATTCCATCTGATTTTTTGTGAACATCCAACCACAGTTCAGTTCAAGATGCTTCATGCCCTAAACTCTGTGACTGCATAAAGAAAATATAAATCAAAAATCAATATATTAAACAGATAATATTTTCTTATAAATTTTTAAACTAATTAAAAGATTACCAATGTCGTTCGGATTCTAGAAAATCTTTTTGAGCCCATAGAGTGAGGGATGACATGCTTAACCCGGTTTGATGCATTCTGTCTTGAGAGATCCTGAAATAAATAAAATTCAATTTAATTGTATTGTATTCAATGTCATATCCTCTTAATATACATTTATTAATGTGAAATGAGGATAATATGACAATATCTATTTCAATACCATCTGATTCTCATCACAATGTCTGTCAACAAAAAATTTCCATTGTTCTTTCAGTACCCCACTAGGTAGCTTCTGATACATTTGTTGCAAAGTCAACGAAGTATCATTGACATCACATAAAAATATCCATTGGAAATAATTCCATTTCTTACCTAGATTTTCCAACATCCACTTATGTACTATCACATCAGCAACCTTAATGTGGAAGAACATCTGTATAAAGAAATTCATTTTGAACATATTAGTAACATGAAATTCAATTAAACCATAATGTAATAAATTTACCTTTATTTGAGAATACAAATATTCATTTTTCAATATTGGAGGCATATGTCTCCATTCATCATAAGAAATAGGAAGGTAAATGGGTTCTGCTGCCAGCTGGCCTGGATTCTGGCCAAGTAACCCAACGGCTTCATCCGTAGGGACCCCATAATAATCAAATGGAATGAATATCTTCTCACAAGTCATATTAAAAAAATCTGAACTTTTTATTTTGTTCACTATGGTTTCATTTTTTTCATCTTCAATGAGAAAAAAATTTGTATAAAAAATTACAGTAAATTTATTTAATTAAAATTTGTACCTATGACAACGACACTCCAATATGAATGTGATGAACTGGGAGTGGTGTGTCACTGCCGCACTACTGAGGCTCCTGAAGGTGGAGTCAGTGACTCAGCCTCTAATGGGACATTCAACAATGGTGTAAGAGATGGTGCTGGGGGAGATGGTGCTGGGGTGTAGGCAGCTGGTGCCTCAGATGTCATGTGGAGGGAGCTAGATAGATCATCATCTGTCACAGAACTAGATGAAATAGTGTACCGATTAATCCTTGGAATTCCTATCATTTAATCAAATAAAATTAAGTTCAGAATATATATTTCAAAAGAAATTATGCATAAAAAATTATAAATGATAATAGATGCCCAGTACTAACAGACAACATAAATATAACAATGATAATGAATGACTGTAGAAATGAAACAAGTGGTTACTGAATAAATAGATAATTGTACATATAATCATTTTCCCCTTAAATCATGTCGGTTTCCGGATCCATTGCTTCGTCCACTTCATTCAACCTTTCTAGACTAATATTTTTAATATCATGATGGAAAAATAATTTTGCTTCTTTTTGTTGATTAAATTCAATTTTAGAGGTCAAATTTTCCACTTAATCACCCATATTATAAAAATCTCTTGGTATTACATGAGAAACTACACTCTACCATTCATTAACAAAATAATTCATATAATATACCATTTTCACTTGTGATTCTATGAAATAAGGGTCATGCAATTCACGATCACCAACATCCATCAAGCGAGAGAAGTTCACAAAAGAAAATATGAAGGAATCACTTTTAACACCTTTGATAATATCGATCCATTTTAATTTGAATAAATCAACATATAAATTCCCATGGTATTTTAATTCAATAATATCATGTATAATTCCATAGTATTCCACTTTATCAGATGTAAATATTCTAATATTCTGTGTTTTCAAACCCACATCTCAATCGACTGTACGAAATCTAAAGCCATTCACATCATATGCATTGAAATTTCTAACTTGTTTTATAGGACCTCTAGCAAGAAAATTCCAATATTCTAACACCTCTTCTTGAGTATCAGTATTCATGGTCTGAAAAAAGAAATATACTTTATTATATTTACAAAATTTATGTGTCAAACTAATATTTTTATTTATTGAAATATTTATGAACTAACATGTTGTGAAAACCATTCTACAAGCCCTTTATTAATAGATTTATTTATACCTTTTTCATTTACTATTCGGCCTCACATTCATCTCTTTTTTTGTATCCTTAACTCTTCAATAAATGGATCTGTAATTTCACTATTCATTAGCACATATATATGTGCCTGTTATAATTCCAATTCAGTCAATGTCACATTTGAGGTCCTCCCAGCAGATCAGCCAATAGAAGGAAATATTTTGGATTTCAGATGTATTAGAGATTTATTCGATGTGTTGTCAACACATACTACTCAATTAAATCATGTCTCAATATCATCCAAGTATCGAGAACAAAAGGTATGACCCTCTTCATCCAAATAGCCTTCAGCAATAGAGAATTCTGGTTGAGCATTATTTCTCAAGTATGATTTCAAATGCCCAAGATATCTGTGAAATAAAATAAACATAATTATTCATTTAATTAAGTATAAAACATTGTTTACATAGCTGAAAAATATATAAATAATATACCTCTCAATTGGTTACATCCATCGATAATGAACGAGGCCTCCTAATTTAGCTTCCCCAACAGAATTCACAGTTAAATGCATCATTATAGTAAAAAATGACAGTGTAAAGATCATCTCCATTGCAAAAAGGGTCAATAAAAACCTCTCCTGGAGGTTGTCAAGATGAAATGGATGTAGATATTTCTCACATAGTTGTCTAAAAAATGTTCAGAATTGAAGTACAACAACAGTAATTTTTTCAGTTAATAATGTATGCAATGCCAATAGTAGTAACTGTTGAAACAAAATATGCGAATCGTGACTTTTCAATCCATGTAACTTATGATTATTCAAGTCAGCACACCTCGAGATGTTATTTGAATACCCATCAGAAACCATAACATTTTTTAAAATTCAAAGGAATGTATCTTTATAACCATTTTTCATTGGAAAAATTTTCGGAGGATACTTTTCATTCTCATCTTACCTGAGATCATGTTTTATGTTCATTTCTTGTAAGTACTTACAAGAATTGAGATGATCCTTCGACTTTCCATGCTCATTATGAAATGTGAAAATCAAATTTTCATAGAAATTCTTCTCAATATACATCACATCAAGATTATGTTACAAAAAATTAAATTCCCAATACAGAAGTTTGAAGAATATACTTTTTTCATCCATTGTTGCATTCAAATTTCGCTTGACGATGCACTTCAGACACATTTTCCACTATCATTCAAATGATGAACCTTCCCAAATTCGGTTTCAACATTTTCAAGCTGTGTTAATATTTCAGATCCAGTTAAAAACTTTGGAGGTGGTCTACGATAAATGGGACCATTAAATTATGATTTGTTCAGCTGAAATCTTTGAGATCCATTGAGAAATCATCGATGACACAAGAAGCACTGTTTTACACTATGAGGTAGCCATTTCGGCTCAAAATCAAAGTTATAAACAGGAAAATCCAAACCCATGTAAGTTTTCCAACAATATAAATTCCCAATCCCATGTAAGTCACAAATGGTCCACATTAAAGTAGCATGCATTTTGAACATTGTTTTAGAAGAAGCATCAAATGTCTCAACACCGTTACTCTATATCTCCTACAATTCGTCAATCAAAGGCTACAAATATACATCAATATCATTTCCAGGAATTTGTTTTCTAGGAATAATCATCGAAAGGACAAAAGATGTTTGTTTCATACACATCCACGAAGGCAGATAATAAGAGATCCAAACAACTGGCCAAATGCTATAACTAGTACTAAAAGTCCCAAATGGGTTGAATCCATCTGCAGCCAATCCCAATCAAACTTTCCAAGGACCAGCAGAGAAATCTAGATATAATGAGTCAAATTTCTTCCATGATTGGGAATCTTGTGGATGTCTCATTATCCCATCATTTTTATTATCTACATAATTCCACTTCATGTATTCATCTGTTTTTGATGACATGAATAATCTTTGCAATCGAGGCTTCAAAGGAAAGTAGCGCAAAACCTTTGCAGGTGTGTTCCTTTTCATCTTCTCTATGAAATTATGTTCATTAAAACTTCCAACATCACCATTTTCCTACCATCTAGTAGAATAACAGTTCTTGCAATTCTGTCTACATGAATCCTCTCCCAAATAAAGAACACAATCATTTGGACACACATTTATTTTTGTATAATTCAGACCAAGCTTCTTAAAAACTTTTTTCACATCATAAAAAGATTCTGGTATTTTTCCTTCAGGAAGGGCATCACGAATCAATTCCAATATCATGGACATTGCCTTATTTGTAATTCCACATTGACATTTGATATGGTACAACTTCAGTATAAATAAAAGATTTGAATATTAAAAACACCCACTATACAACACTTTATTTCCATCATCAAATAAATAATGAAACACATTTTCCTCATTGAAGTTTTCTCTTACATTTGGCTCCACAGAATCAGGAGGAGGATCCAATGATATGTTAAAATCTTGATCTCCCTGTGTTACAGTCTCAAAAACAACACTTTTCATGTTGCAATTTGTAGCACCCTCTTCTGGTTGTTCTGATATGTTTTGATGCTGATTGTGGTGTCATGTAGTGCCAAATTCATCATTTATGAGGCTTTGCATTTAATTTTCCATTGTTGACGAACTTGGGACCTCATTCTGCAGATTAACATCAGTGCTCAATCATTCTGTAACATTCGATTCTCCATGCGAAATACAACACAAATATTGACATGGTAATTTCTTCGGAATTAAATGTTCATAATCTTCGTCTCTCTTCAACCATGTTTTATATTTACATTTGGGACATGGACATTTTATTGTCCCTTCAACGGATCGATTAGAAATCGAAAAATCTAAAAAACTCATTAATTCCCTTAACATACTAAGGTGTGTTCCATGGCAATGTGATCCAGCTTTTATCCATGTATATCATAAAGTTCATACACAATAACAAAAAAAATTAAAACACATAGTTACTACTAAATAGAGAAAGAGATTCATATAAATGATAGTATATGATTAGAGAAACATAATATAATAATAATGATCCCCTGATTTAGATATGAACCCTTTAGTGTTTGGGATAGGGGAAGTTTCTTTGATAAAGAGAAACAGTGTGCTAACAATGTGGTAGGTACATTACCATGAAAACCAAATCACATTATTAATTTGGAATAACCACAACCTAAGTTCTCTATAGAGTCTTCATATAAAACTCTAACATTGAATAAATCTATAATAAATAATGTTTAGGGAAAACCTTATGATGCTTACAACACTCAGCACATTGTTAATTTGGAGTGACAAGAACCACGTGAGGGATGGTAGTCATGAGGCATGATAAATCGTGGTGTTCATTGAAATTCATGATGAAATAACTTGGGATATTAGGTTTTGAGGTTTTACAAACCTTGTGTGGATTGAATTCCTAGACCTCTATTTTGTGTATTCACATTGAAATGAGTGGTGGTGTGACTTTACAGTGATTTGGATCATATATGTGTTAGTGCTCATGTGTGGATAATTATGGTTAAATGGGACGATCAAGGATATGAACATGGAGTTGAACTAAGAGTCAGATTCAGACTTAGGTGTGGGAATTGAACATTTTTGTTATTCCTTCAGTTTTAAGGCACCATGGTTGAGATATGACAGTGTATTGCTGGGTTGGATTGAGATCTGTTGGTATAATTCATATAGAAAAAGTCTTACTAGTGTTTTTTCATTAAAAATGATGTGTTAAGGTTGAGACCACATCATAAATGGATTTCAAGATGTAGCTGATGTGGTTTGGGGATTAGACTAGGGTATTTGAAGAATAGTTGATGTGTCTGGGCTTGGTGTTTGGATTTTCATAGTAGAATCAGGTTTTGAAATTGGAGATGAAATTTTGGGTGTTGGTACTATCATCTAAGATAACATAATAAGATAATCAGAATCACATAGGTTGGAAGAGATCCCAGAAGGAATTCTCTCTCAACATTATATTTGGGAACATGGAAGAATTATATTCAGGAAAAACACTACAATAAGTTAGAATTAATTCAATACCATTCACTTCAACACACAAAATAAATTTATGTAAAGTAAACAGATGCTATGCTTGAGTAACACATTTTTGATGGACTCCATGATCGAGTATAAAAAGTATAAGAAACTCCATACCTAACACTACTAGAATGTGGGTTTTTTCCCACACTTCCATACCAATGGTTTCATGAAACCATGGGTAAATTATGGTTTAGGGGAGATTTTACCAATAGTTCTAATGAACCATTGATATAGATGTGTTTTAGGGAGGTTCACCAACGATTCAATGAGAACTGTTGGTATAGGTGTGGTTTAGGGGAGATTTTACCAACAGTTCTAAGGAACCATTTGTATAGGTGTGCCATGAAATTATATACCAACAGTTTTTAAAAACTGTTGGTAAAACAATCCCCTAAATTAACAGCAGACCGTCCTCTCCCCCATTCGTGATACAGAACCCTAAACGGGAGCAGTTTGGCGATCTTGGTGCTCCTTCGACTTCCTCTTCCTCCATCCCATCCAAGATGTTGAATCTCATGGCGAATCTTATCAATACCATCCTAAATTAGGTATTTTCTTAACTGGTACCTTCTTTTTATTTAAATTTATCTAATATTTCAGTTTTTTTTTGATTTTCATGTGTATATGTTTTTGTTTCTGTTTTTATTTAACCTATATGTGATGATCTTGTATCGTCATTAAGATGTGAAATGATGTGGGTTAATTGGAGGTGAGTGATGTTTTATGAGATTTTATGGGTTATTATGAAGAGTTTATTTCTCTTTAATTGATTGGTTCATAAAAAATAAGTTGGTGATATATATATATTATGTAATTGGAATTGGTAAAGTAAAATGATGGCCTCGGATTGCAGAGTTGGTTATTTGGATGGAATTCTCTATAAAAAGAGTGCATATATCTATTTAATATGGGTGTATTTTCTAATTGAATAATGTATTTATTAAACTGACCATGAAATACACATTTCCCATAATATGGAACCATTTCAAAAATCATAGATAGACACTACACACCACTACACACCCTTGGGAGACACCCCTTGAAATCTACGGATAGTTAAGCAGACATTAACTTTGGAACTGAATTCGATTATCACTCAAGCCTTGAGAAATTCCTATTTCTGGTAGAAAATATACCAACACCTTTATTCATAGTATAGTATAATAAAATGGTTTACACCCTCATGAACAAGTAGACCATCTGGTTCATGGACTGGTGCCCAACCAGGTTCAAGAGTCGGATCAACTACTAAAAATTGATTATGGTCCCTCTGAGGTTTTTTACATAGTGAAGAGGGTTATGTGCACAATATTCAACTCAAATAATGTAGCATAGGTTCATATTCAATGGCTAAGTGTACTAGTATGGTATTTCCAAACAACATGATATATAAAGAACATAATGAAAAATAAAGAGATTATTAAATGGAACGGTTTCCCCCTTGCTTGCAAGAACATGATTTGACCCATGGGGCGGTGTGGTTTTTTATATATTGGGTGGTGACATGTATTGTCAAAGGAAACATGTATTTTTTCTTACCTTTTATTTTATTTTCTTTATCTCATTTTCCACTTAGGTATTTTACTTCTTTCTACGGATGGAGGGTAGTGATGCTATCCTGACTAGTTGACGTAGATCACTTGTATACTGTAATACCATGAGGATTGAATGTGAGGTAACATTGGAAGATAGATCATCCTTGGGATCCTCCAGGAGATGGAATTTTTTTAAAAAAAAATTGTGTGGGAACATTAATGGAGCACGTTGGAGTCCTGAAATAACCCCATGTGTCTCCATGAGATAGCATAAATAACCCCATGTTTCTCCAAGTGTCTCCATACATCATGTCATCCTTGCATGGGTTTTCCACTCACCTAATCCTATAAAACCTATCCTACTCTATCCTCTCAGTGAAATAGTCAAGACTCATCTCTCAAGGATTATCCCATGCCTCGATGCACATCTCATCATCCAACTAATCCAGAAGGATTATTCACCTTATGATTTTCCTAGTAACAAAAGCACACCATGTCGAACCGATCTACATTATAATCTCAATAATCCGGTCAAGAACCTCATAAAAATCATGTATTATAACCCAACCCCACTAACCAGGTTACATTTTAAGCTAAATCACATCAAGCCTCTTAACATTATTATGCCAATCTATCCGAAAATACCCAATACCCACACTAGCATCCCATCCTTCATCTATTTAGTTGAATTATTGAATCATTAAATGGACTAAAACATTTCATAATACATTTTATATAGTTAGAGGGACCATAAACTCTAAGAAACTACCATGATTCCAATCCATCATCAAAAGTATTTCCTCATCAAACTCTAGGTGTACAATTTCCACACCTAGCAGTACCCATGTTGACAGCCCGCCCACCCCACCACAAGACACCCGCCCACCACCCACCAGACACCCACACCCCCCCCCCCCTGAACTCCCCCACCCCATGAAAAGCCCCCCCCCCACCCCCTTGACAGACCCTACCCCACTGGACAGTGCCTCCACCCCTGTGGATAGCCCGACCACCCCCCTTGGACAGCCCTCCCACCCCCTTGGACAACCCGGCCACCCCATGGACACTCCAGACCCCCTGGATAGCCCCTCCACCCCCGTGGGAATCCCTCCCACCCCCTGGACACCTCATAACCCCCCTGGACTGCCCCACCCACCCCTAGACATCACGCTCACCTCCTTGGACAACCCTCCCACCCCCTGGACTCCCCCTACCCCCTTGGACAGCCTGACCACCCCCGCGGACAGCCCGCCCACCTGGACACCCTGACCCCCCTAGACAGCCCCCACCCCCTGGACACCTCCAACCCCCTGGATGGCCCCACCACCCCATAGACACCCCACACCCCCTGGACACCTTGCACCCCCCTTGTACAGTCCCTCCACTTCCATGATCCTCATCCTACTCCTCATCCTGATCTTCCTGAAGACGTTAAAGTATAAAACTCATGTACTCCCAACAAGACCCTTAAGGATTATGTATTCCTTGATACACTTCCAATATCTTAGTGGGAAAACCTTGAATATAGGCATTAGAAATTTTGTATCATATTTTTTTATATAAAATGTATTTTTTTAATTTCTTAATATGATTCTCATATTGAGTAATGTGGCAATTATGCTTTTATATAAAGTAAAAAAAATTCATTTACCTAAATATTTTTTTGATTAAACATCAATATTACTGAATTTCTATGAAATGACTTATTGCAATTTTTTTTAGAATGGATTGAAGTTGGATGTACAAAACTGATCAGATTTCAAATGATTCTTTAAATAATTTGAATAGCTTTCTACATTTTTCTTTTGAGAAGGCTTCATATATTGGTCGCATATAATGCCCACCTTTTAATTGTGTTGGAAGAACTTGGTTGAGTCATGAAGCAGTTAGATATCATATAATCAAATATGGTTTCCAAACAAACTATTATATGTTGTATCATAATGGAGAGAAATGGAATCTCAAAATGTTGATGATCCAAATGATAGGATTGAATTGGAGGGTTTGATATATGATCGGTTTCCCTTTATTCAGAATCATGATAAGGAAAGGATGCCCAACCAACAAGATTTCGATATAAGCACACATGACGTGTCCAATCAAAATGATGATTTTGATAGGGAGAAAAAATTGAATAATGTTGTGACGACTCTAGTATATCAGCAATGTGGTAAAATGAAAAAGTTGGAATTTTTAATCCGATTGTTTCATGGGAAAATTGTGTATGGGATTTCAAATACTACAATTGATTACATTATTACCTTCTTGAAGGACTTACTTCTAGATAATGCTGATATTCCCTCAAACCACTATACGGCATGGAAGTTAGTTTATGAACATGGATTCTCAAAAAAGAATCACGCTTTCCTGAATGATTGCTTCTTATTTTGGGAGGAAACTGCTGAATGAAATGGTTATATCAAATGTGGAACCTCTCGATGGATGACAAAAGATGATGGAACACCATATCATGTGCCACAAAAAGTATTGTGGCACTTTCCATTGATCCCCTGATTACAGAACCTTTTCATGTATGATGAAATATTCAGAATAATGCAATGACATGACACCGAGAGAAAAAATAATAATCAAGAGTTTGTTCACCCTGAAGGTGGATTTGCATGGAATATATTTGATGCTTGATATCTTGAATTTTTAGAAGATGTGCGTAATGTGAGATTGGGTCATTCATGTGACGGTTCTAATCGATTTGGGAAGATTCTTACTTCACACAACACATGATCGATTTTCATACACATTTATAACCTTCCCCCTTGGTTGTGTATGAAAAAGCCTTACACTTTCTTGAGTATACTGATATATAGACCTTCTGATCCTGGAAATGATATAGATGTATACATGAAACCTTTAATAAAATAGATGAGACTTTTTTGGGATGTGGGTGTGCCCACATACGATGCACATTCGAAAGACATATTTCATAAGCGTGTTGCGCTTATATGGACGATCAATGATTTTCCCGCTTATTCAATGATGTCTGGATGGAACAAAAAATGAAAATTGTCATGTCCTATTTGTATGAATAATACTGATCGAGAAGACTGAAATATCATCGTAGTTTTAGTTTTATGGTACATTGACGATTCTTTCCAATGAACCATCTATATTGAAACAATCGTCGAAGATTTGACAATACCATGGAGAATGACGTTCCACCTCAGCGTATGTCTGGAACTGATGTGCTTAATGAATTGAAAGATTTTAGTTATTCATTGGGGATGGGTTTATTGAAATATAGAAAGTGGGAAAATGTTTCCAATGATACCTGTTACAATTGGACAAAGAAGAGTATATTCTTTGAGTTGTATTATTGTTCAACCAAATTGTTAGGTCATTGATTAGACGTAATTCACATTGAAAAGAATATATGAGAAATATTTCTTTTGATTATTCTAAATGTAAAGGGGAAGACAATAGATGATTTACGATCTCGGCGTGACTTGGTAGATTGGGGGATCAGAACATAATTGCATCTTGTTTGTATCAGTGAAAATAAATGGATATTCTATGTGCATATTATGTGATGACACCTACTGGAAAAATCAATTTCCGGAAGTGCTAGAGACTATTAATGTTCTTGATGGATATTCAAGTAATATTTTACAACGGGTCAATAGAAAAGGGTTGAAGCTGAAATCTTTGAAGAATCATGATTATCACGTCCTTTTGTATGAGTTGATTCCAATAGAAATCTGTAATCTCTTTTCCAATAATGACAGAGTGTTAGTTAATCGGTTGTGTTATTTGTTTAGAGATCATTGTGCTAAGAGGTTGTCCAAATCCTTCTTATAAAAACTGCTGGCAGAGAAACCATTAATTTTTAATGAGTTAGAGAAAATATTCCCTCCATCAGTTTTTTACATGCATGTAGCATCTGACTGTCCATCTTCCAAACAAAATAATTAATCGAGGACCTGTTGGTTTCTGTTGTATGTATCCAACAGAATGAAACATGTGCACATTGAAATCATATGTTCAGAATAGGAATTATCCCGATGGCTTTATTGTGAACGATTACTTGGCTCAAGAATGTATGGATTTCATCTCAATGTATTTGTCTGATCTTACTACGAGAATAAAAAGACTAATGAGAAATGAATAAGAACAGTATCGGAAAATTGAACCCGCTTTTCCATCACTTCCTCAGACAGGAGGTATTCCGGGATAATATACATTGACGACATTAAACCATGAAGAGTGAGAGATGGAACAACGCATAGTGTTGTTCAATTGTGATTTGTTCGATGAGTATATCAAGTATGTAAATTTTACATGTATCTCTTATCTTATCTCTTGTAATTTTAAATATTTGTTAGAACATTATTATTTTTATCTATAGGGAACATAAAGAATTGATATATAGAAAGAATAATTATTTATCTTTGAGAAGGAAAGAGGATTTTCATAGAAAAGGGTTTTATGCTTGGTTGAAATTTAAGGTAAAAATATAACTGTAATAACTAAATAAAATTAATATTTAATTAATTTTACTATTTGTTTATATTTTAGGTATCGAGTTTGCCTAAAGACTCTGTTTTTGAGGAACTAAGAGCTTTGGATTTTGGTCCTAATACCATGGTTCATGCTTCTAAATCACTTGTGATCAACGGATAAAAATTTATTATCACTGAACGAGAAAGAAACATGAGAACACAACATAATGGTGTTATGTTTACTGCCATAATAGACTGTTATGCCAGTTCATCAGATACTAGACCTCGTTTTGAAAATGTAGCTTATTATGGTGTCGTGGAGAAAATAATAATTTTGGATTATCACTCGCATGGTCGAGTCACGATGTTGAAAAGTCAATGGTTTGATTCAATGATGAGGCAATGCACCTTTATTGATGATTGTGGATTTCGAGTTATTGACATGACTCACAATCTTTCCACTGAGGAACAATATGTATTGGAATCAATGGTGAAACAAGTTTTTTATGTAAAAGATCATCATCATCCTAAATTTGGTGTAATTATTGAATTAAATCCTAGACATGTTTTTGATGATGGTGATGCTGAAGTTTACACTATCCCTACTGAAATTGGAAGCAATCCATTTATTACTTATGATAATGCCAATAGCTCAATTGTGAGAGTTGATTGTGAACATGAAGTTGTGGTGGGAAATATATAGAATCATACAATCGTGTTTTCACCTACATGTTTCACCTACATCATTCAGAGTGTCTGTCCTATTAATTACCTTCAAACCACAATAAATCTTATGTTTCTTTATGTTTTGTTTATCAGAATGGTTTTTCTATATTTTTTTTGGGTTGCACATTAGTTATCTGTTTTTAATTACATCCATATTTGTTTTCATTGTAGGAAATGATACCCATTGAAGAGATGCGGTGAAAAAAGATGACAGAAAATAATCGTCTCAGGATACAGATGGGTGTTTCTCCACTCATCCCTATTGTGAGTATTTTATTTCAAATATAAATATTTCAATAAAATATAATATCACCTTTTTACTTTTGTGTTAACCTTTTTTTTAGGATCCACCCCCTAGACGAGAGATATCTGACGAGGAGCCTAATATTGCTCCCAGTAGTGAGCTTGGTGGTAGGAGGGGGCTGATGTTAGAGTTGGACGATCATCTGGTGGTCCTGGTACTGAGGCCGGTGGTACGAGGGCTCGTGGTGTGAGAGTTAGACGATACACTTCCACATACATATCTTCGACACCCCATTTTCATCCTTATATGTCTTCAGGGACACACGAGATATTTAGACCTCCGATTATTACACTAGTAGTTGGTCAGACGTCTATGCCATCATCTTTTTCTTCTGTTTCATTATCTCTAAGCTGTTATATTCCCCCTTCTTCGACTCCTGCTCCACCACTATATATTGATGAGGAGTGTACACTGAGGGACACTCCACCTGTATAGGATATTCCTTCATCTTCTGCACATCCAGTGATGCCCATTTATCCAACTACCATAGGTATATTTATATAACTCTATCAAATTTTTTTACCAAAATTTATTTTTATTATAACTTGTACTGAGATTATTTTTCATTAATAACAGATTCATCTAAAAATAGGAGGAAGTGGAGGGGGTGTACTCTCCTGTGTGTGGTGTGGAACCGCCTGAAAGAGTTGATGGTTGAATACAATGTTGATGGAAAAATGATTGAGAAATCTGGGAAGGAATGTCGCGGTTTTTTGGTGACGCTAGTCAAATACTCCGATATCATTCCGGTCAGCCCTCTCTCTTGGAGACATCTACCACACGAATTCAAGGATAACTCGTGGGAAATATTATGGGTAGAAAATATATTTTATTTAATGTAGTATTTTATTTGTATTTATATGAACTAACCTATTGGGTTTTAGCATCAGTTTAACTACCCTGATAGCGAAGGTGAATGACCAGCGCGTTTAAAAGAGCTTGGAGATCTTTGGAAAGCTTATAAGAATGAGCTGTATGTTGTCTGGTGTGATAGAGGGGGAATGGATTTGGATACATTACCTATCATGTATGACTTCCTGATAGAGAAATATCACCAAATGATTACTCATTGGGCGACTGCAAAATTTAAGTTATTAATCTCATTTGAGAAATTTAAATGACAGTTTTCATATTTTTCATTAATATAATCTTATTTATTATTAAACATTATTATGGAATCTTCTAAAAAAACAAAAAAAAACATTGATTCAAAGAAATACCATCACACTTTGGGGTGAACAACTATGTCATATCATGAGAGGAAGCTGGTACAATATAGTTGTTTATAATTGCTATTTAGGACTTTCCTTTTTTATTGTTTCCTACATAAATTATGTGACTTATTGAATATTGAATATATTATTAGACATGCACTTTATATTGTTTCAATTTAATTATAGAATCACAAATTTAATATTGAAGGATGTTTCCCTCAAGAAAAATTGTTTTCCTCGAGTAGAAGAAAAAAATATGGAACTGCGGTAAATGAACCAACCCAAGAAAAGATTGTAAGTTTTAATTTGTTTATTTAAAATTTTAATATCTATTTTCAAATTTAATAATCTATTAATATTTTTAGCAGGCTACTTTAGAGGCTCAAAATGCCTAAGATCCTAACAATTTTGGGCCACATGATCATTTAAATAAGGTTTTTGGAGAGAAGCACTCTAGTCGAGTACGCTGCAGACCTGGTAAGAATATAGTACCTTTGAGGTATTGGTCATCTCCAGGTATCCATTCTAGTACCACCTAGTTGGAACAGGTCAATTAGAATGCATGAAAGTCTGATAAAATGGTCACAGAGTTGGAATTACATGTTCAAATGATGGAAAATATTTATGAAAATGATGAAAGATTTATCTTCATCACATCCACCAGAGGCCAGCATGTCTTGTCAGACATTTATGTCATTGATGGGTGCATTATCCAATGCACTAGGAAGCATCTCCAGTGGGGGTTGAGATGATGAAATTCCTGGTGATGACGAGGATGCTGAAGAAGACGAGGGTGGGGATGAGGATGAGGACGAGGGTGATGATGGGGCCAAGGGCGAGGATGGGGCCGAGGACGAGGATGAGGCCGATGATGAGCATGTTGACGATGATGAGGATGACGATGAGGATAGAGATGGTGTTGAGGATGAGGCCAATGATGAAAGTGGTGATGGTGATGGTGATCAGGGGAAGAATGATCCATTACATTTTTGAATTCTGTATAACTCTTTATTTTTGAACCCGGTTTTCCACTTTGGTATGGATTTTTTTTAATTCAGTATAACTATTTATTTTCGACCAAATAAGGAATCCTAATGATGTTATAATGGTTTGGAGGTGAGTGATGCTATATTAGATTTTATGGGTTATTGTTTGGAGTTTCATTCCCTTTAATTGATTAGCTCATAAAACATAATTTGGTTTTGTATTCTATTGTGGGTGTGTGTAACCCGAAATTAAAGGTAGTTGGTTCCATTTCAAGCCTATGATAATGAAACTACTTGTTTTGATTTGAAAATATATTTATAAAATGATTAATGAAATTGGCATGATTTTTTTATGTGTTGAAAAAGAGTTCTAAAAAAAATTGGTTTTCCTTGGCTTTTGATAAATGTATTATAAATGGTTTTGAATGGTTTTCAAGGCATTGAAATGGGTTTGTGAAAAAGGGAACATGGGTTACCTTGGGTACATAGGTGAAAGGTTTATCTTAAGGAAATAATACATTTCCTTGTGGTTATCAAGGAGGTTTGACTTTGGTCATACCCCTATTTTCAAGGCCTATTATTCTTGGGGACTGATATTGACATTTTGGGGAGATTACATGTGGGGTTTTCCACTTCTTCATGGGGACGTTGTTATCATATCTGTTTTTTGCACTTGATTCTTATTGTATGATTAGTCTACTACCTAGACCTTTAGTATTCCTTGGTAATGTGATACCCATTTTTCTATTTTTTATTACTTAGATTTCTTAGATAGCCTTTTATTTCATGTTTATGCATGTGGAAAATTATATGGAAAATGTTCTTTGATGTAGAAGGATTTTTGAGTGAAATTGATAAGATGTTATCTCTAATGAAATTACAATTCCATGGTTATTTTATTCACACAATTACCAATTTAAATGAGGTAATGAGATATATACTGGGAGTGGTACACAAAATCCCACAATATATGATAAGAACATATACCAGTCAATAATGAATGCGTTTTTTGTGGATATTTTTTAAAAAATAATTATTATTTTCATGAATCCAATAATTATAAGAAAGTAAGGTTTCCAAACTATGCTTGAAGGGTGATTGAAAGGTGATAAATGAAGTAAAACCATATGTGAATTTTTTTTATCCATTTAAAGAGTTCCATTACTATATTAAATACGCGGTCAATAATTTGTGACATGTACGAGTCAACCCCGCCTCAATCTGAGGTTCGGTGTGGCCAGCACCACTCAATGTGTCTCACATTTCTTTGAAATGGACAACAGTTTATGTAAAAACAACAACTGACATACAAAAAATGGATCAAACGCATTCAGATTCTATAGATACTTTTGGAAAAGTATCCATGGGTCATTTTTGATGTGTAAGAGTCATCCTCGCCTCAATCTGAGGCACGGTGTGGCCGGTACCACTAAAAGTGTCTCACTTTTTTTTGAAATGGACAAGATTTTAAGTGAAAACAACAACTTGCATACGGAAAACTGACCAAATTCATTTGGATTCAATTGAAACATTAGGAAAATGATCAATGGGTCATATGTGATTTTTATGAGTCATCCTTGCCTCAATCTGAGTGCTCGTATGGCTGGTACCACTCAAAGTGTCTTTCTTTTGTTTAAAATGGATGCGCTTTTAAGTAAAAAAAATTACAGAAAAAAAAACCAACCTAATGCATTCGGATTGGGTTGATACTTTAGGAAAAAGATCCATGGGTCATTTTTGATGTGTAAAACCCAACCCCGCCTCAATACGAGGCGTGGTATGGCCGACACCACTCAAAGTGTCTCACTTTTCATTGAAATGGGAAATAGTTTAAGTAAAAATAACAACTAACAAATGGAAGACGGACCAAACGCATTCATATTCTATTGATACTTTAAGAAAACTATCCATGGGTCATTTTTGATGTGTACAAGTCAACCCCACCCCAATCTGAGGCATGGTGTGTCCGGTACCACTAAAAGTGTCTCACTTTTATTTAAAATGGACAGGATTATAAGTGAAAACAACAACTGGCATACAAAAAACCGACCAAACACATTCGAATTCTGTTGAAAATTTTGGAAAACTATCCATGGGACATATGGGAAGTGTTAGAGTCAAACCTGCATCAATATGAGTGCCAGTGTGGCCGGTGCCACTCAATGTGTCTTTCTTTTGTTTAAAATGGATGCACTTTTAAGTAAAAAAACGACATATGGAAAATCGACAAAAAATATTCGGATTGTGTTGATACTATATTAAAATGATACATGGGTCATTTGTGACATGTACGAGTCAACCTTGCCTCAATCCAAGGTTCGGTGTGGCCGGACCCACTCAAAGGGTCACACTTTTCTTTGAAATGGACAACAGTATAAGTAAAAACAACAACTGACATACGGAAAATGAACGAAATGCATTCGGATTTTGTTGATACTTTAGGAAAAGTATATATGGTTCATTTCTGACATGTACAAGTCAACCACACCTAAATTTGAAGAACATTATTGCTATTACCACTCAAAGTGCCTCACTTTTATTTTAAATGGACAGGATTTTAAGTGAAAACACCAACTTGCATAAGGAAAACCAACCAAACACATTCAGATTCTGTTGAAAATTTTTTACAACGATCCATGGGTTATATGTGACATGTATGAGCCAAAATTGCCTCAATCTGAGGGCCGGTGTGGCCGATACCACTCAAACTATCTTTTTTTTTGTTTAAATTGGATGCGCTTTTAAGTAAACAAATAGTCATAAAGAAACACACCAAACAAATTCTTATTGTGTTGATACTTTAGGAAAAATATCCATGGGTCATTTTGGATGTGTACCAGTCAACCCCACCTCAATCCCAGGCACGGTGTGTCCAGTCCCACTCAATGTGTCTCACTTTTATTTGAAATGGAGAACAGTTTAAGTAAAAAAACAACTGACATACGGAAAACAGCCCAAACTCATTCTGATTCATTTGATACATTTGGAAAAGTATCCATGGGTCATCTATAACGTGTATGAGTCAACCCTGCCTCAATATGAGGCACAATGTGGATGGTACCAGTCAAAGTGTCTTTCTTTTGTTTGAAATGGACAGAATTTTAAGTGAAAACAACAACTGGCATAAAGAAAACTATCCAAATGCACTCAAATTCCATTGAAACATTAGGAAAATGATCCATGGGTTATATGTGATGTGTACGAGTCAACCCCGCTTCAATATGATGGCCGGTGTGGCAGGTACCACTCAAACTGTCTTTCTTTTGTTTAAAATGGATATGCTTTTATGTAAAAAAACGACATATGGAAAACCGACCAAATGCATTCGGATTGTGTTGATACTTTAGGAAAACGATCCATGGGTCATTTTTGACCTGTACGAGTCAACCGCACCACAATATAAGGTGCAATGTTGCTGGAACCACTCAAAGTGTCTCACTTTTCATTGAAATGGATAACAATTTAAGTAAAAATAACAACTAACATACGGAAAATGGAAAAACACATTTGGATTCTTTTAATACTTTATGAAAAGTATACATTTTCATTTTTTACATGTACGAGTCAACCCTGCCTCAATTTGAGGCACAGTGTGGCTGGTACCACTCAAATTATCTTTCTTTTGTTTAAAATGGATACGCTTTTATGTAAAAACAACTCGCATACAAAAAACCAACCAAACACATTCAAATTGTGTTGATACATTAGGAAAATGATCCATTGGCCATCTGTGACATGTATGAGTAATCCCCACCTCAATCTGAGGTGCGGTGTGGCCAACACCACTCAAAGTGTCTCTATTTTGTTTAAAATGGACATCATTTTAAGTGAAAGTATCAAATGACATACGGAAAACCGAACAAATGCATTAATATTCTATTAAAACTTTAGGAAAATTATCCATGAGTCATTTTTGACATGTACGAGTCAACATCACCTCACTCAAAGGAGTGGTGTGGCCGGCACCACTCAAAGTGTCTAACTTTTCATTGAAATGGACAACATTTTTAGTAAAAACAACAATTAACATATGGAAAACGGACCAAACACATTAAAATTCTATTGATACATTAGGAAAAAGATCTATGGGTCATTGTGAAATGTAGGAGTCAACCCCGCCTCAATCCGAGGCATGGTGTGGTTGGTACTACTCAAAGTGTCTTTCTTTTGTTTAAAATAGATACACTTTTATGTAAAAACCACTGACATACGGGAAACCAACCAAACACATTTGGATTGTGTTGATACTTTAATAAAACAATCCATGGGTCATTTGTGACGTTTACAAGTTAACACTGCCTCAATCCAAGGTGTGGTGTGGACGACACCTCTCAATGTCTCTCTATTGTTTCAAAAGGACGTCATTTAAAGTGAATACAACTGAAATTTACACTCATCAACGATACTTGTAAACTTTTTTTCATGAGTTGGGTAGTTTCACTCATGGGGTTATAAGTGAAGAGACTCCTAAGAAAATACCTTTTCAACATATATTATAAACAATACACGTTCAATGAAAAATTCATCACAAATCATTACATACCCAAATCTAGGATCAGGGAAAAAATGTATTTGAGCCAATTTCAAACTCTTATTCAACTCTAATAGGTATTTATAAGACTATTATGCCTATTATAATTTGAGGGGGAGGTGGGGGGGCTGTGCTGGTTGGGGGGTTGTGTAGGGGTGAGGTGAATTACTACCAGATGATTGTTTTCATATGATGATTTAAATAGGGAATTGTAGTACATGACATGTTTGGAAGAGTTTGATGGTTTTATGTGTATTTTTTGTGCTATTTATGTGTTTTTTATACTGTATTAAGTCGGTATGTGGGTTTTGTGATATTTTTTATCCTGGTGTATAGTGGAGGGGCTATTGGAGGGCTGATGTGCAGCAGTTCTGGAAAAACTCAATACTAACGGTTTTAAACCATTGGTATAAGAGTTATTGAATTCTAAAAAAACTCAATACCAACAATTTAGATCCATTGGTAAAGGAGTTATGTAAAAAAACAATACCAACAGTTTTCAACCGTTAGTATAATAATTCTCGAAAAATAAAATACCAATGGTTCTAAACCGTTGGTATACATTGATAGAAATTAAAAAAACAATATATACCAACGGTTTCTGAAAACCATTGGTAAAAATGTTATACAAACATATTCCAATGGTTCTCTTGAAGCCATTGGTATATCAATAAATACAGTGTGATATACCAACAGTTTAGATCAAACCATTTGTATAAGGCTTTCTTCACGTCTTACTAGCCTACTGTTTGGAAAACCCTTGGTATAGGCTATACAAATGGGTTTCCAGCCTATACCAACAGTTTATAACTATTGGTATAACCTACATTTCTAGTAGTGTATTTTCCATAATTCATTATAGTCAAGTAGTTCTTATAAAAAAATATCTTACCCATTTTAAAAAATAATGAAAAATACAAAGATATATATTCAATGCAAGTGATTACTTTCTTCTAAGACTATACGTATTAATGAAAAATCATCTAGTTTGGATAACATATAGAGAAACAAAATAAAAAAAATTAATACAAAATAAACCTAGTTGAACTATCTCACAAACAAATTCCCAAAAAAGTCATAACCATATTCACAACACAAAATATATCCATGTTATCCCCGAAAAGTCACAACATTCCAATATAATATTGAAACACTTTTTCAATAACACATTTATTTATCATTAAGGAATCACTTAAAATCATTATCCTATAATTATTAAAAAAATAAATATCCATCTAGTAAAATTGACGAATATAGATCGATAGGAAAATTGGTTGTGTGATTTAATAAACCTACACTTATATAAAGAAATGTTTTAGAATACATGAATTTATTATGATTATGTGTAAAAAAATAATCTTAAATTATCATTTATATCTTGGAAATTGAATCTACATAGAGATAAATTACTAACTTTGAAATAAGAAGAGGCCCCTAATACTCATTTACCTAGAAAAATTTCTCATCATATTCCTGATGAATCTAGAGTGGAACTTATATAGGTGTAAACCTAGTCATGTTCAGGTCATAAATTCACATTGATATTTTCTACAAGATAAAATATCAAATAGAAAGGAAGAAAAAAATCACAATAAGTTCAAAATATAATAAAGAAAATCATTTAGAATATATCATTCAAATTACAAGACTATATATCCCTTGGTAGTTCATTTATCACATGGAAACAGGCAGATAAATCAAATCCTGATCACTATATAATTCTTTCACTGATCCAATATTATTCTATAATTAATGATATAAGTACTAATGTTAGAAAATATATAATTAGTGTCCTTACATAGGAATGAATCAACTATCATAACATATACTAGATTATATAGCCTATAAGGCTAAACTATAATACTTATAACACCACTACCCTTGTTTTAATAAAACAACCGAAATATCATTAGTAATTAACTCTAATACATCTATCATGACTCAATTATTCAAGAACCCAACCTGGGTTGGCAATGAAATTGAGTTTAAAAAAGATTCAAAAAATATAATTTCAAACCTTAGGGTTCGTATAGGTCATCGGGGTCTCGGGGGGTTTGGGGAAGCCGGGTCACTGGGGTCGTGGGGTCGCTGGGGTTGTGGAGGGCCAAGGTCGTCGGGGGAAGCGGGGTTTCCGGGGTCGTGGGGGTCGCCGGAGGCCAGGGTTGTGGGCGAAGCAGGGGCGCGGGGTGTGGTTGGGGTGGGAGGGAAGGGTCAGCAATGTAAAAAAACATGTTTCACGGAAGGTCATTATAAAATTCAAGGAAACTATTTTTAAAAATGGTTTATCGGCGGCTCCCAGAACCTCCGCTAGAATCAATTTTTGTTGTAGTGTATGAAAAGTTTGAAACATAACATAAACATTCGTATTAAAACTAGCATACGAAATGTTAACACTTTAACCATAAACCATGAATGGTTTAAAAATAACACATCCACATTCAATCATATTAAAAAATCTCAATAGAATATAGAATATTATTATCATAATAAATCAACTTAATACTAGTTTAAAATCCATCAATGGATGTTGACATAGATGAAAATGATCTGTAAAATGATTTGATAAAAATACCCCATTTTTAAGAAATCATTTAAAAGACTCAAAATTTATAAAGGAAGTCATTTAAAAGATATTTTTGAATCAAAGTGCCCATACCTCTTTGAAATATTTTAAAAGAATTATAATTTCAAAATATTCATGTCCATATAAATAAATCCTTAAAAATCATTTTGAAATCTTGGACTTAATTAAAATGGTTTAGAAAGATAAATAATTAAAAAATTTAAAATTATGATCTTGATAAAGAGTACCTTTAAAAAATCCTTAAAATATTCATTTTTAAATCATTTTTATGAAAAATGGACATGGGTGATAAAAATTTCCCAGTAAATACTTACTAAGAAACAATCTTGGATAATAATGAGATTAAGGAATTAACCCTTACCTAGCACATTCCTTTAGTCGAGGGTATGTTTAACCTCTTGTATGAAGATCCTATAATGTTATTAAATTATACCATAACCATAATAATATTTATTATATCATAAATTATTAATATATGAATTTATTCTACCCATTTAATAATAATTTCCATGTTAAATTAACATTTCGGGTAATAATCACTTTCTTTATCGTAGGTGTTTTAGCCTGTTACACTTGATTGTATCACATAGATCAAGATTTAATTACTTCCATAATAAGACATATTTTTTTATATCATATTTATTTAGAATATAAATATGTACAATAGACATATAACTGAAATGAAAAACACGATTTATGGAGACGGTAGTCTGTACGTATGCATAAATGTTGTTTTCGTTTTAATATCGTATTGAACAAAACTAAGTGAAAAAGATATATGTAAGTACACACACAGACATATATATATATATATATATCTAGTAGCATTATTATTTCATATATTACAGACTTATTAGTAATATATATTTTTATAATCGTCGATGAATGGTGAACATGGAAATAAATCTCATCGCATCATAGAGACGGTAATATGTACGTACTCAAGAGCCACAATATCATTTATTTAATGGCATGGAATTGGATGGTATATTAAGTTTATAGAGACATTAGAATGTTATATTCATTATTTATATACATATTACTCATCATTATATCCATCCAAATAAGATAGTGTTGAATAAAAAATTACACCACGACGTGGAGACGGTAAGCCGTTCGTACGCACGCATGGTGACATTATCATTCATAAGATGGATATAATAATGAATATATTTATGCCATAGTTATAATAACATCACAGTATATAGACGATACTGGAGTTAATATTTTTTATTCGAAACAATAAAGAAAGAGTAAGTGGAAGAATAAGAGAACTTGAAACAGGGTGGTGAAATCATTACCTCTTTTTCGGGTTCTTCCGTTTGATATTATCAAAAGGGCATAAAAGTTTGGCTTTATGACCAATGAAAGGCCTATAGGATCATGTGAGAAAAGTTTTGAGGATATTTGGGCAGGTTATGGCCAATCCAAATGGCTTTGGAGGTGTGATTTTGAGAGAAGGGGAAGTTCCCTTTTATAAGAGGGGTGAGGGTCACTTTAGGTAAAGATTAATGTATTAATTTATTATACAATAATATTAATTTTATAATGGTTACAAATGAATTTATTTAGAGACTCAGGTGGTTATGGGTCTAACTCCTCAAAACCAATAGGTTGTAGACAATTTTAGGTTACAATTGTAACATTATCTTTTAGATTTAACACGTTGTTAAATAGTTTAACTTTTACCGTGTCTTCTTGTATTCTTAAACTATATGGTTAATAAACATTATCTAAACTTCCAAGAGAACCTCAAGTGGATCATTAATTACATATATAATATAATTTTAGACCTTTTTCTCAACATTACATTTTATGTAATAACATATAAACAAATAATATAGTATTGGTATTTAATATTAATTTATGTCAATTTTGACACTATTGGGTATTTTGGTTTTTTTTGAAATTCATAAAAACTTGATTACTTCTCACAAGATACATTTAATTAGACATAACATGTCATATTCTACTAGAAAATTATTGTATGTCATAAAAAAATTGAAATTAAATTTATTTTATTATTTATGTTACCACATATTAGATTCCTTCATTAATAAGGTAATTACTGCATCATCGTTGTGTCATTAATAAATTTAATTATTTAATCTTTAAAAATAAAAAATAAAATAACACTATTTAGGAAATATATTTATATTATAATTTATCTTATTTATAACCCTATATTAAAAATGGTTTAGTTATTAAACTTTTATTTTAACTCTTTTAACTCTTCTTTAAATAAAATAATAATAAATGGATTAATCTAATCCAAGTGAACCTAAAGGTTCATATTTTATTCCTAAGGTTGTTTTTGGGAGAATTAAACTTATCCAATTGAATTAGGACAATTTTTAGGGTAATAATAATATCATTTTACCATTAATTACCCTATTTACTTTTCACTGTGGTAAATAAAAGAAATAAGTTACTATTCATCAAAAATTATTTTTATCTTATTGAACCCCATTTTACTCCTTGATTTTAACTATGTCACTAAATTTTTTGAAATACAAATAATAGAAGCGGTAAAATTATGTTTTATGGGAATTTACAAATGCTCCAAGGATGTGGGTAAAAGACGGTAAAAAGTTCGATAAAATTTTTATATATCTAAAATTATTATAATCTCACTATAATTAATTATATTGAATTTATATAGATATTATGTATCTATTTTGAACTAAAATAAATTTCAATATAATAAATAATTATTTAAATAAAAATTTAGTTTTAATCAATAACTCAGTGTTTTTCACCATTCATCAAAAATCGACAGTTTTCAGAGAAATACCAAAAATTCACCCTATGATAATTTTGATATTCAGAATTCAAAAATGAATTCTATTTTATCAATTTCAAAATATATAAGTTGTATTAATTAATTTGAAATTAATTCCAGTTGTCCAAACCAAGAGTCGATGAAATAATAACTATCAAAAGATTGATACTTGTTTTTGTTCAATTTGAATGTGAAATTATTTACAATGACCATCATTGGATTAATTGGTAAAATTTTAATCTAATTATAATTATAAAACATTAAAATGTATAATTCAACAATATAAATTATTTTGATTAAAAAATTTGTTTCAGTTAAAATATAATATTTTTCACTATTCAACCAAATATGAATGTTTTTAGAAAAACATCACAAATTTATTGAAACTACATTACTGTGTCCTGATTCTAAAGAAGAAGTTTCTTTTGTCAAATTGAATATATAAAAGTTTCAAATATTTTATTTTAAAAGGGTTCACCATTAAAAGGCTTTTAAATTAAATTTTTTAAAAAATACATCTTTTATCTAAAAAAATCTATTTCTTCTTACATTATGTATAAGAAATTCATAATATGGATTCCAAATTTATAAGTATTATATAAAGTTCATAATTCAGTTAATACTATTCATAACTGCTTTTGAACGGAATGTTTGGTAAGACATGGTGCGCTTGAACTCAGTATTGTGTGTAGTGAAAGTTATTGAATTTCATTGAAGAAATAACAAACTAAGAAATCTTGGGATGTTAAATTATTCCCTCCTTCAATAAATTGTGTACTTGCAATTTTAAATTGTTCTTCGAAAAAAAATGTGAAAAATAGAAAATAACTTTGTGGGAAAACCCACATTGGAAATTGGGTAATAAAATTTAGTCTTAATAAGAGGAAAAAATATTATATATATATATACTTGAAAAGTAGAGTTTCATCCTTCACCTAATTCCTACCACAAACTCATCTTTCACACCAAATGATTTCAAAAAGAATTCTATTTATCCAAATCGTATAAGGATCCAAAAAAATGAATTTATAATTCATTTGTTAGGATATTTTAAAAACTAAATTATACAAACTAGTACATCATGTAGTCTAGTTGTAGGTGATGCACTTTTGTCTCTCTTCGATTGCAGGTTCAAGTCTCACGACCTTTCCAGACGTGACTAGTTTTCTCCCGACCTCTGGGTTGTCCTTTTTGTAACAATCCAAAAATAACCTTTACAATAGTATCCAATTTCACAAATAATCCATTCCAACCATTAGACTTTTCCAAAATACATATATCCAAACTCTCAGTCCAAAATTTATAAGGAAGTTAAACAGAATGAAGATCCCTTTTTCTAGGTAAAAACATGTGACTGCCTTCATCATGTATTCTTTTAAAAGACTGCAACATCCTGAATTACCATAAAACATTATTGATCACATTCATGCCCCTTAATTCCTTATAGAATACTAGATATACTCTTTCTATCCAAAATTTTTGTGAACACCAAAAATAAAAGAATATATAAATCATTAATCAGTTTCAGTGTAGTCAAGAATATCCACTATAATTTATCCAAATCAACTATCTCTTATTCCAAAATCACTACCTCATTATCAAGACCATATTAAGGATTACCTTTCCATTAACCATATATTTTCCAAAAAGTATAACATACTATTAAGTCACTTTTCTTAGCTCTGTATACTCTCAAATCCTCAATAAAATAGTATTGCAGTATAATCCTTATTTATCTCCATAATTCATATAACCAGTATAATGCTGATACAACACTCAAATGAAATAATTCTATAATAAAAACATAAGAACCCTAGTAATTCCACTTCATCTAAGGTAGTATCATAACATGATTATTATCCAATAAAATCATTTGCGGTATACTATTATGAATGGGACATTGATTTGCATAGTGTATAAATGCCCTTCAGATGAATCATTTTACATTTGAAAACTTTTTATTACCCTTGCAATCACGTACTTGGTGTCCTTTTTCTCCACACTTATAACAAACTCTCATTCCCGTAAAGCATTTACCAAGGTGATTATTTCCACATTAACCACATATTGGAAAATCTTTATTTTTTCTCTTCCCATTATCCATCTTTCTCTATTCTATCCCTTTCTTCTCTTGCATCCATTAAAAGCCATAAGACTTAGAGAATTTTTTACTTATCTTATTAACACATAATACTATTTCCTCATATGTTGACAATATATGGGAGATTATTTCCCTTCTAAATGTTGGCTTAATACCGTGAAATATATGATCCATCTAACACGTTGGATCATATGTATTGCTGGAGTTCACATTCTTCTACTGGGCGCCATTTCTATACAATGCCATACACTAGGTAATTTTATGAATTGAATTGAATAATTATAAACTTATAAAATACCTAACATAAATTGAACCGTTTGTGGATATACTCCATAAAAAATATTTTCTTTGAGGAGGAATATACTTTGAAATCCTTCATAATGATTTGTAAAGAAAACGAAAATTATCCTAAGCATATCCCCCAGGAGTGTCGTGACCAAGAGTGAAGAAAGGCCCATTGTCGCGCACAGTTCCCGTTTGAGTCTAGCTCAAAGCTGTGTTTTCAGGTTATACACCTAGGTACATCTCTGTCAGAGCCGCCTCTACCGGCTCGTATCCATACAGGGATGTATTGCTTCGAAAACTCACAAAATATCTACATTACCATAATTCTTGTAAGTTCTTATATACTAATCATCAATGTATATATTAGGTCTATGTCCTCTATTCAGAGTTTATCTACATCTAGAATCCCAGGTTTTTTCTATATTTAATCTGATACGAACTGTAACGCCCTGACCCTAGATTTTCATAGTTGGAGCATTATTTTAATACATTGGAATCATTACAAGGAATCAATTCCTGAAGGACTGATCGGTTTAGCAGTCTTGGAAAATAGATTTCATACATGAACGTTACATTACAATTTCTAACATTAAAAAAATAATCCTATTATAACGCCAATGTTCCCTTAGCTTAACCCTGTATGTCAAAAATAAAACACTTCTTGGGATCCTAGTAAAGTAAAACAGAAGATAGGGGTGAGCTTAGATGCTCAATAAAGGTAAATAATTTATCAGAAGATAACATAAACAATATTCATGCTGAATAATTTAAAACACATGCATTTACAAATAATAAATATGATCACTTTATGTCATAAATATGAGCTGAGTAAATAATTCCATAATAAAACATAGTCATGGGTATTCTACTAGTCGAATGACTACATGAACCATAATTATTATTCTCATAATGAAGGAATGTATCATGCCATGCATTCTGAAACATTTTGTAATGGCCTCGGCTAAGACATCTAAGAATGATTAATGCCTAAAAAAACCATATATCAAATTGGGAATGGCATTGTCCAATTCCACGTCTAATGGTCTCATGAGACCTAACGATGCATCAAAGATCTATAACGGGATCTACCGGTCACATACTAAGTCCAATAAATTCCTCTTATGGAAATGTTGAAACATAACATGAACATTCGTATTAAAACTAGCATATGAAATGTTAATACTTTAACCATAAACCATGAATGGTATAAAAATAACACATCCATGTTCAAACATATCACAAAACCATAAATACAATATGGATGATTTGTATCATAATAAATCAACTTCAATCATGTCTAAAATCCATCATAGGATGTTGACATAGATGAAAATGATATGTAAAATGATTTGACAAAAATACCCCTTTCATGAAATCATTTAAAAGTATCACAATTTATAATGGAAGTCATTTAAATGATATTTTTGAATCAAAGTGTCTCATACCACTTTAAAACTTTAGAAAAGAATTATCATTTCAAAGCATTCATGTCCATATAAATAAATCTTTAAAAATCATCCTGAAATCATGGACATTAATTAAAAAAATTTAGAAGGATAAATCTTTAAAAAATTTAGTATTATGATCTTGATAAAGATTACCTTTCACAAATCCTTAAAATATTCATTTTGAGATCATTTTTATGAAATATGGACATGGACGATAAAAATGTCCCAGTAAATACTTTCACATAATCAATCTCGGATAATAATGAAATTAAGGAATTAACCCTTACCTTTAACTTTCATTTATTCAAGGGTAAATTTAACCTCCTATATGAAGATCATAGTATGTTAATAAATTATAATAGAACCATATTAATATTTACAATATCATACATGATTCATTTATGACTTTATACTACCCATTTAATAATAATTTCCATGTTAAATTAACATTTCAGTTAATAATTGCTTTCTTTATCATATGTGTTTTAACTATTTGATCATGATTGTATCACTTAGATAAAGATTTAATTAAATCCAGAATATAAAACGTGATTTATAAATGATATATATTTAGAATATAAATATGTATAACATAGATATATATGAAATGAAAAACATCGTTTATGGAGATGGTAGTCCGTATGTACGCATAAACGAAATTTCCGTTACAATATCGTATTGAATGAAACTAAGTGAATAAGATATATGTAAGTACATATATATATATATATCCAGTAGAATTATTATTTAATATACTATATTCTTATTGGTATTATATATTTTCATAATCGTTGATGAATAATGAACTTGGAAATGAAACTCATCGCGTCATGGAGGCGGTAATCCGTACATATGCACGAGTGACAATATAATTTACTTAATGGTGTGGGATTGGATGGTATATTTATTTTACAGAGACATTAGCATGTTATTTTCATTATTAATATACATATTACTCATTATTATATCCATCCAAATAATCTAGTGTTGAATAACAAATTACACCACTGCGTGGAGATGGTAAGCCTTACGTACACACACATGGTGACATTATTATTCATAAGATTGATAGAATATTGAATATAGTTGTGAAATATTTATAATAACAACACAGTATATAGAATATTGTAGATTTATTATTTTATAATGGAAACAAAAAAGAAAGAGTAAGTGGACGAATAAGAGAACTTGAAAGAGGGTGGTGAAATCATTACCTCTTCTTCGGGTTCTTCCTTTTGAGTTGATCAAAATGGATTCCTAGGTTGGCTTTATGAGCAAAGGAGGGCCTATAGGATCAAGTGAGGGAAGTTGGGAGATTAATTAGGTAGTGATTGGCCCAGCCATATGGATTTGTAGGTGTGATTTTGAGGGAAGGGGACGTGACCTTTTATAAGATGGGTGAGGGTCACCTTAAGAGAAGATTAATGTATTAATTTCTTATACAATAATTTTAGTTTTATAATGGTTCCAAACGAATTTAATTAGATCTTTAGGTGGTTATGGGTTGAAATCCTCTCACAAAATAGGTTTTAGAGAAGTTCTGGTTACCATTGCAACTTTATCGTTTAGATTTAACTCTTAGTTAAATAGTTTATATTTTACCATGTTTTCTTGTATTCTTACTCTATAATGATAATAAACTTACTCTAAACTTCCATGAGAACATAAAGTGGATCATTAATGACAAAAATAATATTATTAAAGTCATTTGGCCAAACCTTGCATTTTTAGGAATATTATATCAAGCAATAATATAGTATTTGTTTTAAATATTAATTAATGTCAATTTGACACTATTTGATATTTTTTTTAAAAGTCATAACAACTTGATTACTTATAAGAAGATACATTTAAGTAGACCTAACATGTCTTATTCACCTAGAAAATTCGTGAATTTCATAAAAACTTTGAAATTTTATTTAATTTAAAATTTATTATACCATTTATTTGATTCCTTCATTAATAAGGTAATTATTGCATCATCATTGTTTCATTCATAAATTTAATTATATAATATAAAAAAATTATAAATAAAATTCCATAATTTAGGAAATATTTTTAGATTTATAATGAATATTTATTGTCAAATCTATCTTATTTATAACCCTATATTAAAAATGGTTTTGTAATTAAAATTTGATTTTTTTCTCTTTTAACTCTTCTTTAAATAAAATTATAATAAATGTCTTATTATAATCTAAGTGAACCTAAAGGGATATGTTTTATTACTAAGGTTGTTTTTGGTCGAATTAAACTTATCCAATAGAATTATGACATCTGTTAGAGTAATAATAATATCTTTTTTGCTCTTAATTACCCTATTTACTTTTAAACGTGGTAAATAAAATAAAACATTACTATTCACCAAAAATTATTTTTATCTCATTGAACCACGTTATAACCCTTAATATTAAGTGTGTCTCTGGGATTTTCAAAATTCAACTCACATAAGTGGTAAAATTAAGGTCTATGTAAATTTTCAAATTATCCTAGGAGGTCGGTAAAAGATGGTAAAAAGTTCGATAAATTTTTTGCATATGTAAAATTATTATAAACTAACTCCAATGAATTTAATTTAATTTATATATTTATTATGTATCTATTTTGGCTTAAATTAATTTAAATAAAATAAAAAATTATTTAAATAAATAGTATGTTTTAAACACTCACTAAGTGTTTTTCACTATTCATCAAAAATTGAATGTTTTTAGAAAAAAACCAAAAATTCACCCAAAGGTAATTTTGATAATCCAAATTCAAAAATGAATTATATTTTACCAATTTAAAAATATATGTGTTACATTAATTAATTTAAAATTAATTCCTGTTGTCAAAACCAAGAAGCGTATTTTTAAAAAAATAATAACTATCAAAAGATTGACACTTGTTTTTATCCGATTTGAAAGTGACAATCCATAAAATGACCTTTAGTGGATTAAATATTAATAATATAATATAATTCTAATTCTAATCCATTAAAATTTATAATTAAACTCTATAAATTATTTGGATTAAAAAAGTTCTTTTCTGTTAAAATATAATATTTTTCACTATTCACCAAAATATTAAATTTATCAAAAAAACACCAAAAATTTATTGAAACTAAATTATTATGTCCCAATTATAAATAAAATGTTTATTTTGTCAAATTTAATATATAAAAGTTTAAAATATTGGATTTAAAAAGGGTTCAACATTAAAAGATGGTAAAATTGTATTTTTTTTCAAAATACTTCTATTATCAAAAAAAAAAAAATTTTCTAAATTATGCCTAAGGAACTCATAATATGGAATCTGAAATTATAAGGATAATATAATGTTCAAAATTCAGTTATTACTATCATAACCGCTTTTGAATGACTAGTTTGGTAAGTGATGGTATGCTTGAACTCAGTGTTGCATGTAGTGCAAGTTATTGAATTACATTGAAGAAATAACAAACTATGAAATATTGGGGTGTTACAAATAAACATTAAAAAATGGAATGGAGTGCTATCTGAGTACACAGATATTATAATGTTCTGGAATATTCTTTCCACAATATAATCATACATAATCAATAATAAAAAGAATATAACCCATGGAAGGAAATGTGTATCTTAATCGTGTCATATAGCATAATGAATGGGCGTATACTAAAAGTGTCTTTGAAATAAATAAATTATAAAAATATATGGAGATTAATATAGTATAATAGACGTATATCATGGTATGTGATTTCAAATAGAATTGAAAACTTGTAAAAATATTATTTAAGAATTTTTTTAACTAGAACATTTTAAGGTAGTTTTAAAGAAAATTCTGTCAAGCATTTAAAATAGAAAAGGGAATAATATATTCTAAAAAACATGAAGTAATCCAAGAATTTTATCATAATAAAATCACTAGTTTTATAAAAACAATTGTGGCTTCAAAATATGATAGATTTCACATGAAATTGGGTTTGAATTTTGGAAGATCCTTTAAAGTTGCCTTCTTTTCAAGAAGTAGTAAAAAAGGAACCACATAAAAACATATATATCCCCAAAAGAAAATTACGGATGGATATTGATACATGATTTTGGATAATGAACACATCATTTATAACATGGTCATAAAAAATAATAGATTACTTAATTTTGGTAAAAAGAAAGATAGAGAAACCCGAATGAATAATGGATGTTCGGGAAGAATCCCCTACATTATGTTCAACGGTGTTCTACACCTAATATTAATGTCTTTAATAATCAAATTATGTTCTTTAATTAATAATTAAACAAAATATTATACCTTTAATATTTTTATTATAACCTTTCTAAGTTTATTCATGGCCTTTTTGATGGGTTAAGAGGTTCAATTTCATTGTTCAGGTCTGTTTGGTTCATGATAAGTTTACTAATATACATGAATGGATAACCATGTAAAATGAAGATGGTTGTCCAGAATTGGAGTTGGATGTTATTATTTAAAATCAAGATTTTTATATGGTTGTAAATTTTATTTGGTTTCATGGAGTGAAGATTAATCATTACATAAAACTTTAGTGATAAACATTATGGCTAATTGGCGGTTTTTACCACAATAGACACATTTTATTATATAAATCAAAACCTTGTGTAAAAAAAGATTCCAGAACTATATATGATACATAATATATATTATATATTTTATTTAAATCATATTAATGGTTTATTTTACATAATTGATGTCGATGATGGAAATTGAAAACCAATAGTCCTTGAATGCGTGAAATTAACACATCTCAGATGGTGTCTTTACAACTAGAATTAAAGAAGGGTAAATGAGAGATGATAATAAAATATTACATTATCATAAAAAAGTTATAATAAATATGTGTTAATGTATTTTTCCTAACATTTGGTTGAGTAGAGGTAAATATAGAAAATAAAACAAAGGAACTTCAAATAAATGTAAAAGAAAAGAAAAGTGGAATATACCACTTGAGTTAATCATCCTTGAGAGACACTTAAGGGGAATTGATTTTGTCTTTATAGGAGACCAAGGGATGTTGAATACAGGAGAAGAGTTGGGGATATATTTTAGAATAATTTAGTAAAGGCACAAGTATAGAGATGAGTGATGAGAAGAGTGGAGTGTGGGTGGTTTTTATAGTGGAGGGGAGGAGTGTTTTCTTAATATTTTAAGCATTAGTATATTAATTTTTCATAATACATGTAATTGTAACGATTCTTGAGAAAAATATCAGTAATATGTGCATGATATTTAGATACAATGTCCATTTAAATTATCCATTACTCATCCATGATGCATAAATTAATTTATTTAGCATTTATCATAATTTATAATATTTTACTATTCACAAAAAATATCATGCATTTTAATGAAGATACAAAAATTAACCCAAAACATTTTTCAAATTATAAAATCCAAAAATGATATCCATTTTTTTAAAATAAATTTATAAATACAAATTAATTTTTTTTATTCAAATCAAAATTTACATGAAAAATACATATTTTAAAACTATAACTACTATTATAATTTATTCAATAGTTAGATAAGTTATTTCAAAATTATCTTAAACCCAAAGACCTATAATTTTTAATTTACTAAAATATATTAGGGAAATAGATTTTATTTTAAAATAATTTATTAATTATAATAAATTATTTATGACTTACAAAAATATAAATAATTTTTCTATGGTCATATTATCACTTATAAGATGAAAATATTTTATTTATACATTCATGTGTGTGGTAAATATTCTTTTGGATGATTTAATATTCATAAGGGATATTTTATTATTCATAAGGGTATGTTACTATTCATAAAGATATCTTACTATTCATTAAAAATATCATCTTGTATTATCAGACTCAAATCATCTTACTGATCTCAACTGTGTATGTCAGATTTTAAATATTCAAATCACAGAAGTGACAATATTATGTTTAAAGAACACATAGTACTTATTATTACATTGAATTGTGATTTCATGTGATTTTATGCTGTAATTATTAGAAGCTAAATTCCATTGATAAAACATTGGCTCCTTACATACATTGGAGTCATAAAAGTCTCATTTTATGTATAATTTAATAATTAATTAACACTTGAATAAGATTTATGTTATCATGGTTCAAAAAAGGATACCAAAAAAGGATCACTAAATAAATTCATAAATAGGAATAACCCTCACATGTTCTATTCCATTTAATATCTTAAAATATTTGTTTCCATTTTGTGTTGATCAAACAATCTTGGTTACAAATGTGTATCACACGACAGACGAAACTGATATAAAATGGTTTATGAATTTAGAAACCTCAAAAAAACACACAATTAGATTCCCATTACATTAATATTTATGGAATATATGATCCAATTAAATTGGAATAACTAATGTAAACAACATCACATTTTAGTTTTTTTATTTGAGAGTTGTGATGTAGTGAAGAGAGACTAAAATAGATGGGTATGGGGGATTAACCTTATGTTTTGGGATATAATAAAATAAATGACTCTTAATATGGTTGAGAATCAGATTTTAGTGATAAATAATTGTCAATGAACCAAGAGTGATTTGACATACAAGACATAAGAGGAGATTGAATAAAATGAATGGAATAGAAGAGTTATAAATGATTGAAATGATCATGATATCCCATTATTAAATTGGTGTGTTAGATTCCACCCCAGTTATATTATATAAAACCATATGATTTTTCATATGTTATCCTGGTAATTTTCTATGGCCCCTAGTACCCCATGGTGGAGGCAGACTCTACTGCATAGGCCATTATAAATCTAGTGGCCTCAGTTAGGGTTATTGATGGAAATATATTACTCAAAAACATTCTTCTAGCTAGATTATTTCTTCATATTTAAATATTTTTACTTCATTATCATCTAAAAAACAATAATATGTTAAAGTATACATAAAGTTACCTAATTTAGATCAAACTCTTACATTTGAATAGGTTGGTAATTTAAAATTACACACAATATAACTTATCATCCTCATGATGAATTACTAAGCCTGGATTTGGAAAAGATTCAAATATTATTTATGCATATCTAAATCTCTCTCCCACATCTTCTATTGGACACATCCATACTTCTACAATGCATGTAAAAGAGGTGCCCTTTTTTTCCAAAGGATATCCCCTTAGTTTCAATATGCATATTATTTTCTCCTAAAATGACACATCATTCACCGGATTAACATCATAATATCTAATAACATGAGATGGATCTAGATAATATCTCCAAATTCTAAATATAGGAAATTTATTATTTATGATAATATATATTTACAAAAATATATAATTTGAATAATATTTTACAAATCCTCTCAATATCCTAAAATCATATCATGAATCTAGTCCATAATTTCCACTATATCAAAATTTCTTATTGTGCTAATATTTGAAACACTATTTTAAATAAACGTTTTCTTATTTAAAACACTAAAAGTATGTGATGTTGGTTTAAATATCATAAATTATTGGTCTAGGTTGTATCTATCAACCTTCGATTCAACTGAATACTATACAATGCCTCCAACATAAGACTCTGTCAATCAATAAATGATTCCTCTTTCTCTATAAAATATAGAAGAGATCAACATGGATTTCAAGATAATGAGTCAAAAGGTTTTATTTGAATAAATTCCAAACCACAACTAAAATCTAAAAAGTATTCTAATTAAATATGGACCCATGATCTTTAAAAATATACGACACATTCTCATAATATGTTTTCAACTACCCAAATAGTATGATTATATTTCCCATTAGTATGAGGATGATACTCTATGCTAATGTTCAAAATATTATTCAAGAAATTATAAAATCCATTTCATAAAATAATACATAAATTAGAAATCCTGGCCCTAAATGATACTATTTTAAACACAATGATTTTATACAACCTCTAATACATAGAATATTTTTTTCTCATCAACTGACTGGGTTTCTTTAATCTTTATGAATTGAGATACTTGGGAAAATGACCAACTATAATCCAAAAAATATAACTAATTTATGGAAACCTTGAATGTCATACCATAAAATACATTGTCAGATAATCTAATTTCCATTCAAGAATCTGTAGTATATGAAAAATTCTAGTGGATCATTGGTGCTTTCCCTTCACCTGTTTCTAGGTAGGTAATTGTGATATAAACCCTCCTATTCCATTCTTCTTCCCTTACAGCCAATAATGATTATGGATTTTATAAAACATAGTTTAATGGTCTATATTCTCATTTGTAAATCCCTTTTCTCCACTTGATTTATTCTAACAAGGATAAAAAATCAACTTGTTAACTATAAGTTCCATTATCATCCAAAGTTCAATATTTTGACAAATTCACATCATATATACTATCCCACAAAATAAAATTACTATATTTTGGTTCTAGGATCTCCTTTAATCTATATTGGTGAAAAGTTGTGATTTCCAATGCTATAAAAGATGCTTTTTCCATAACAATCATGAACATTTTATTGTATCTCTGTTAAGATGATTATCTAATTTCACTTTCCACTAGCATCTATAACCACCTATTCTTAAGTCATCGTACTAAGTAAAAATCCAACATTATTTCCCATTCAATGGTTTAATACATTATCAATGTTAATATACAATATTTTATTAACAAAAAATATCCTCAAAACATTTAAAACATCAGGAGATGTGTATTTCAGGCCCATGTGGTAGGTTTAATGCACAAATCACTAGCTAAGATGATTTTGAAGATAAAACTATATTGTAAAAACCCTTTTAATGATTGAATAAATCATTTAATTTTTTATTAATATTTATGAATCTTATAGTTATATTAATTACAAAATTATAAAGTAATTTGGAAATCAAAAATCGAATAGTTTGAAGTAAAATTTTTTTAATATGGTTTTTATTTATGCGATAAATTTCTAAATTATAGAATTTTATTTTGAAAAAATAACATTAATTTTTTAAATCATCATAAAAATATTAAATTAGCATGAAATTATTTGATTTTTCAGAAATTATTGATTTTTTGGTTAATAGTGAAAAGTACATATTCCTGTCAAAAACTGTCATTACTCTACAATAAATTAAGTGATTTAAATGTCCCATTATGATTTGAATATGGATTAAAATAAAAAATTATTCTTTAGTAATATGTTTTTGAATTAATTACATTTTAATCAATTGTATACTGTATTTTACTATATGTTTTTTATTTGTCATAAACCCTTTTTATGAGAATTGTTTTAAAGTGCATAGTGTTTATCCATTTCAATTAATTAAAAAGACCCAAAACATCAATTATATAAATTTAATTAATAGAATATATATATATATATATATATATATATATATATATATTTGTTCCTATATTTGTTTACTAGTAATGGAGTTAATATAAAATCATATTATTCTGGAAGAATACATTTCCTGAAAACCCACTTTTTCATCAGCTATGTGAGTTAATTTTAATTTACATTCTCCCAATTTTGTAAATATGTTTTGGTAAAATTTATTATATACTATGAATAATGATAATTTATATTATATAAGGATGTTAAAATAATTTTCTTTCATAATAATTAGTGAAAACTATACAAATAGTTTACCACAGTTAGGGTAAAAATGAGTTTAATGGGGAGGTTAAACTAAAAATATAATGGATAAAATTACATAAAAACTTTCTCAAAATACATTGGATGACCATATTTAGGCCTTATATAATCTAAGGATCTATAATGGTCTATTTTAAACTGTACAACATGTGAAAAATAATGGTATAACCATTTATTTTAAAAATGTCCAACTCTTTCTGTTCCCCAACTTATTAAAGGCCACCCAATATCATGTCCCATTTACACAATAAAAGACATTTCATTGGGAGAATACCTACCCAAATACGTTCCATACACACTTCAACATTTCTTATTGGTTTTTTTTCCTAATATATAAGACATATGGTGCATTTATGTATAATCGTGAAGAGATGGCTTGAATAAGAGGCATCATTCTTAACCTTCTGATTTATTTATTTTATCTTACTACTACTTCAAATATCATCAATGATAATTATATATCTAAAAATTATAACATGTTTAATAAGATGTTATTATGTTAATTTCATAACCTAAATTCATATTTACATCCATTAAATGGGATACAAAACATTCATTCTTGTGTATAGTGGTCTACTATCCCATGAACCGATGCAATTCATATTTCATAATAAACTCTCATTAATGGTTATAATTTTGGAATTAATATTTATAAGTGAAATTAATTAAAATATAATTATTATTAAAAATAAAATATCATCTGTATTTTTCCTTACACTCAACAATAAAATTTTAACGTCATTCATGATGATGTGTAGACTACGACAAGCACAAACTAATGAGACTAATTTTTTCGTCACCACAAAATATGGATTATATGTATGAGTATAGTTAAATATTTAATATTGAATTTATGAATTTAATATAATTATAATATTATATTATATTAATTACCTTCTTTATTGAATGATTTTTGAAAAATGAAAATGTTACCCATGCGTATATATGACCTATCATCTAAATTATTGTAATGTAGTTCATTTTTTATATCCATATTTATGATTGGTTTTAATAATAAATTTTATATTTAAAAATGATAAATATTTTTTGAGTATTACTCTAAATATGATGGAATAATGACCTATTTTACCTTATTAAACATACAAATTTCATTTTTGACATATAAGATGAATACCATAAAAATATCCAATGTCAACTTAAATTATTTACAAATTATGTGAAGATTAGTTAGAGATAAAATAAAATAATTAATAAACATGAAAAAATTTCGTAAGAAATTAAATAATTAATATATTTTTATTATTTAGGATTTCAAAGTATGAACAAGATTCTTGTGACGTATTGTTATGGACACTTTAACATAATACCTTATTTTAAATGATTTAAAGATATATTTTTTAAATATTTTTCATCCATGTCCATGTTCTTCTTATATTTTTATTTAAAATTAATTTTTATTTCTAAATGTAATATAAATTTATTTTTACCATATTTAACATTATTTAAATTGTTTTTCAAAAGGGGAAATTTTTTGAGGTCTTTCCTAAGGGAACTTTTAAAAAATATTGTTTTACAGGTTTTTTTCAAATATTTTGTCTCTATATGCATATTTTTAAAATTATTTTTTTGTTTTTTAATATGGAAATGAAATAATTATAAATTATATCTTATATTTATTTTTCCTTTATTTCAAAGGGTTTTCATATTGGAGTATTTTTCTATAATGTTTTATTTTCATTAAAAAAATCAAAATGAATGTTCTATTTTATTATATACGGTGTGAATGATTTTCCCACTACAAAAAAAGTTTTTAAAGTACATATTTATTTATACTATTTCTTTTTTTATTCATGGAATATTTTAATTTCGTTTATTCTTGGTATTTTTTCATTAAAAATTCTTTTTTAAAAGATAACTGTATTTTGATAAGTGAAATTTTTATTCATACTATTTTGAAATATTTTTTCAATGATTATAAGATGCAATGATGAAAGATTAAATTATTTTATTCATGTTATTATCTTGAAAATTGTTTTTATGAAGGTTTTTCCCCATTATAGACCATGATTGATCCAGATATAGATTATATGATGGGTTCATCTTGATACCTATGAATTGAATTGGGTAATGATTGTTTATCTAGAGATATATATTGGAAATTGGCTATATGGTAATTCAATTTTGTAAGGGTTTGGTAATGGTTTTTAGGAGTTTTTTTAAGATTAATTATAATGGCATATTCAATACTATTTTATGATTAATAATTAGTTTTCATGGAAACCATTTTATTTTAAAAGGTAGGAAATGATATTTTCAATGAAAAATGACACGTGTTTAGGTAAAAAAAATTTCAAATAAAATGTTTTCAGGGATTTTCATGTTTTACACTAGTGTTATGGTTTTTTTCTATTGAAGATATTTTTGGGAGAATCCTAATTTTTTTATAAAAATAAAATTATAAATGGTACAAGTAAAGGAATAAGTTATTTTGAAATATTTTGAATATTTTTCATGAAATGTACAATGCATTATTTTACATTATTTATTATTAGAAATATGGATAAATATAAAAAGTGAATTCATTGAAATATAGAGTTGTTTATTTATAATCTATGATATAATTATACAAAATAATTAATGGTAAATATGTTTAGTAATTAATTAATGGGAAATATAGTTTAAGACACTACAATATATAATTATTTAGGTAATGTGTTTATTGTTTGTATCAGATATAGGCTTAGATAGAATCAATGGTTAAGATAATGTAAAAATATTTGAGCATATGGTTATCATGTTATATTATTTAATGAATAAAATAATTCTTCATCATAACTTTGACTATTCAGAATGGAATTTAATATAAGATAGAAGGAATCTATTATTGTGAGGAACTAAGAGGAATATCTCCTATAAAATAATAATCCTATGATGGTAAGAATTGGAACTGATCGGATCCATGAACAGATATGAGGTACCTGGGTTGGGTTATTAATGTACTATTTTTTACCTTTTTTTAAAAATCAACATGAAACAATATCTTAATTTATTCCCATTGTAAAAACCAATGATTAATATGTTCCCCATGAGTATGGTTTATATATTTAGAAAAATCCAATGTGTAACATTTATACTAGGGATATCCATGTTTTCTCTTATCGTGTTGTCCCGGGAACGTCTCTCCTTCTTCCCCAGGTTTCTCCCCCATCGCTATTTCTGACCTCCTATCTCCCGATGAGCTCCGGGGAGGATTCTCCTCCCCCTTATTAGGGTTCCCCCCAATGTCCTTTACTTTTCATAGGGCTTCATTCCCTCATTTGATTTCGTTTTTCTTTAGGATTTTATCCTCATTTTTGTATAGGGTTTTAGTCCCCTGTTCGTTTAGGGTTTCATCATGTTTTCTTTTTTCTCCTTCAATGATGGTTATGTGTTGCAGATCTGTTGTTTTTAGAGAGTTTCTATGGCATGGTTTTCTATGTTTTTCTGGTGAAGGTTCAATGTTTTTTTTGATGAGTGTCTTGGTTCTTGCTCGGTCGTGACCTGCATTGGAGGTCTTTCCCGCACATACTCCTCTCTTCCCTCTGGGTCCATCGCGCTCTTCCTAGTCGGTTGGGTGTGTTTGATTCTAAGGGAATTTGGGTTGGGTTGTGCCTTTCTGTGGTGGGTTTTCATGAGTCCCAGACTATAATAAAACCTCAGTGTGGTTCATTTTGGTATGGCATTTTCGGTGACGAATTTGTCTCTCTATGAAGGCCTTAATCTACTATTACTCTACTTTGGCCCCATGTGCCATCTCTCCTCCCCAGGTCGATCTAGAAAGGTGGTGTTCACTGGAGGTTTGGGAGGTGATGTTTGATGGGATTAGGCATTCCAGGTGTCATCGTCCTTGCACGATGATTTTTGAATGTTGTTGATGATGGTGATTTTGGTTTGGTGTTGGAGACAATCTGGTTGTGGGAGGTGTCAACAGCGACGATGATGGCTGGTCTTCATGGTGGACATTAGAGAGAGGCCGAAAGGGACATAAAAGATACGGGTGACCATGGATACATGATGACATGTTGATGATGACATTTCTGGAGAATTTATGATGGTGTGATGTGATCCTCAAAGTTTGGTTTCTCAAGCGGCGTAGTTTCCACTGTCGGATATGAGATTTGCGGGATTGGCTATGATGTTGTTTTATTTTGATGTTTTATTTTTGGGTCTTATGGTGGCACGATGTTTGGATCTATAATTTTTTTGAATTTTGAATTCATTATGTGTTTTTGATGGGTGTGTCTTGATGATGGAGGATGTTTTTTAGGATCCCACTTACCCTCAAATTGGATCTTTTATAAAAAAAAGTGGATTTCGGGTAATGTTCATACTCAATGTATATGGTTCTTCCATTAGGAAAAATACATCTACAATATATTACTATTTTCTTAATAAATTTTACATTGATAAAATCCTCATATAAAATATCTTTTTATTTTATAATATAACGTACATCACATTCATGAATTACAAATAATAAATGTTTCTAAATATATTGTTTTTTTACATAGTAAAAAACACATGAATAATATAATCTTCATGATAAGTAATAGATTTATCAATAAATAAAATGTATTAAAAACAAAAATATCCAATATATAACATATTTACCTTATTCAATGTAATACAAAAGATTCATTCCCTGACAAAAATCTATATCTAATATTATCTCTAGCTTATAAATATCTTACTTATCTGTGTAATAATTTTCATTTTCTGTATTTCCACATACACTAAGATAAATATATTATATATACAAGGATGTTTAACAATTATCTTATTTTCAATTATTAATAAATATCTTATGTATATACATAATATATACATATATATATATGTATATATTTACACATATATTCAAATGTATAATTAACATATTAGAAAAATTTCCATACCTAAATTATTTTCTACCCCATGTAATATTTTCTTTTTATACATATGGTTTTTCTATTAGTTGGAAAAAATTTATGTAATATAAAATTTCCACCTTTATGATGTGTAGTTTATTTATACAAAGATATATTTCAAAATTCATATAAGACCAAAAACTCCCCCAAACTCGTCATAATAATATATTCACTAGATTTTATCCTCTATGCACCCTTCCCAAACTACCCTACTATGAATTTATTATTGTCAACCATAGCCTTAAGCGGTTCCAAATCCTGAAAATCAATCTCCAAACCAGTTATAAATCCCAAGAACCTCTATGTAGTATCAATACATTTTTTTGATCGATGATCAAACCCATACCACCATTTCTAAACTCCTAGACATATATAATATCCCAAAACAATCTATATATGAATGTTTATAAAAAAAATTAAATTGGATTAGATTTTAACTAAAAAAATTAAACATGTTCATACTTTTACCAATATTGGATATCAAACTCTATGTATCATAAATCTTACCATCTCCAAGAAGTCTTCTCATGGATCATTTTGTAATTATACTGTTAGCTAAATCAAATTATACAACTAAAATCATATGTCATCCACCACACATGGTCATAAGGACACTACACTCAAAACAGTTCTATTTCTCAAAACCTCACTAGAGAAAAAATTATACATCTTATTATTTCCAATAATTTCATAATAATTCCCCCAACATTCATGAATAATTTTTTTTTAAAAAATCACCCTCATCAATTTAAATTACTAGAATACACATATATATCTCTATCTCATTATAAAAACCTATTCACTAGTTGACATTCATCATGCATCTTATTTTTTTCATTTATCTGATTCTCATACTCCCACTAATCCTTATTTACAAATACCAATATCTTGGTATTTATTGTTTATCACAAATAAATTATTTCATTTTATCAAAGAACTATCACTAAAATAGAAATAACATTTCCTTAGGACAACTAAAACATCACTCAAAACAATTATAGAAAACTATTTATGAAAGGTGACACCCACATAGATCATATATGGGGTGATCCCCAACATAATACATTCCTTATATTACTCCATGAGAACCAGTAAAGGAAAGTTATAACATTACACATGTGTCTCCTCTTCCAAGACATGCTCATATAAACATTGGGAACAATTTTAAAATATAACATTATTTTTAATCCAATTCTAAAATCTTTTTCCATCCCATAGGAAAAAATCCTTTCCATATCAATTCCCCAGTTCACCATTCCAACAAGAATCTCCTCAAATAAACTTGCTACCTTTCCACATTTCATACATTTCATACATTACATACATTTCACATTATTTCATAACTAAACTCCTATAACATTAGACTTTATTGAAAAAATTAAAATCCTTATGACCCATTTTTAATTTCCCACCACATCATTCACAACCTAATATACCATTTTTTTTACCAACTATAAATCACTAGATCCACATGATTTTTCATGTGATATCATTTTACTAAATCATTTTATGAACATATAATTATTTCATAAAGTTATTTCACCATTAATTTTATTAAAATACCAAGAAATAACTCTAGATTCCATGTAACATTCATAACACATTCTATTTATACCAAATATCTACTAAATTGCACTCATAGATATGCCCCACAAGTATTCAAAGGAAAATTTTATGATATAATGAACCATGATCACCTACGTTATGATAATTGTATGTCACAAAAATATTATTATAACATTGGTTTTGAAAGTATTCACTCACATTACCAATTGAAAGATATGATTCATTTATTCCAGCTAACAAAGGTACTCAAATATCCACCTAAAAAATCAATAATACATGAGATAGTATAAAAATAATTGTCAACATTCAATATAACCCAAAATAAACTATTTAATGTAGAATCTCATCATCCTTTTTATCAATAACAAATTAAACTAGCTTTTATTTCCTCAAAATCACATTAGACCCATTTTGACACATGCAATACTTATGATTTGACTTTCCTGATACTTCAGTCATCCCCATTATAATGTTACAAACTTGTTAAAAAATATCACGAATCAGTAAAAATAAAAAATTAACTTACCAGTTCTTAAATATATAAAAGAACTCCAAGATATTTTCTGACCCTCTCTTAGGCTACCCTCTTATATGAAAACCATCTCTTATAATAATATGATTTCATATTACTATTTTTTTATAACACCCAACTCATATATATGTTTAGTTTCATGTAAATATCACTTGGCTCTATCTTAATTCCCATAAATTATAAGTAAAATATGTCCAAAATCATGGGTAATCATATCTTATACTATCTCAAATATCACAGGGCCCAAATTAACCAACACACCCACTCTAGTTTTCTCAAATACATATCTAGTATATCATACTCGCATCACCACCAAATCTATTGTAAAAATATTCCTCAGGTATTAGTACTCATAACTAACCCCTCAAGGATCTTGATCTCTTCAAGGTTTTTGTAAGTATATATGGTATTTCTATAGGAATACTCAAATTTAGAAGTACATAACCTTGTTTTATTTAAAATAAATTCCAATAACATGTTATATAAGATAAGATTTTATATGTTTCTATTTTCCAATATATATATATATATATATATAATAATATATGATAAGAATAATAACCAACTACGATGAACTAAAATAATTAATTTTTTAAGTTCAATAATAATCTATATGGGAAAACATCATATAGGTTGTTAATGAAACATTAAGAAATAAAACCATATATTTTTTCTTCAATTGTTTTAAGAAAATTGGTATCTCAATCATGTAGAGGAATGCAAAGGTCATGTAGACATTGGATGATATGATTCATGGAAATACACTCTCTTTACACATTATATAAAGAGTAAAAACCAATTAATATTTTACTACAAGTATCATTTTGAAAATAAAAACAATAATATGTAACATCAAAAAATGGGAAGTTAAATCATAAAGAATTGGAAACATGGTCTTTAAATCGTGTAAGAGCGAGAAAATTTGACCAAATAACATCCATCCCAAGCTCAAAAAAGTCCTCGATACTATCTACCATATCACGAATAATATTAAAAATTTTAAAAAAATCATTGATATATCTTTGGAACATCCATCCCAAATGACTATACATTTTACAAACAAGTTAAATACATGACCTTAGTTGCACCTCCCCATATACATGAGGTTGGATGCTAGTAGTGAGGATTTATGGTGCTTCTATGGGGTGACTATATCCCAAAATTAGTGTAACAAAAAATATCAAAATGATAGAAAACATGTCACCATATTATAGACATGAATAAACAAACATCACTACTAAATGTACAAAAAAATAATACATCACATAATATAAAAAATGGGATATCTAACATACCTCATGATTCATGAAAATTATAATAAATCTCTATTGGGAAGATCATATACAATACAACCCATAATATATAACTAAAATCCCAACATGTTTTTGGTTCTTACCAAAAGAATATCTATAGAATATTTCCAAGATATCAAGAACAACCAATCAAAATTAAGACACTTCCTAACTAATACATACAATCACAAGGTCTTTATATTTACGAATGATAAATAGTGACTTTAGTAGGGTTTGTGGAAAACATAGTAGTAAAAAAGGATTTGTGTCCCAAAGATAAGAAATATATGTAATTTATACTCATGGTATATGATCACCAACATAAATAAATTACATAAATATTAATAAATTAACATATTTATATCATTGAGTTAAAAGGTGACACTCATGATTGATAATACATTCTTTTTCTGTTGTTGAATTTATCTAAGATTAAATAAAACACCTCACAGGGACAGATTCCCAACTTTGAATTAGTAGTCACAATATCATCTACGGAATGAAGACCAACCCTATACTAATATAGAAAATAAAGTAGAAATATATTCCCATAATAGAATTAGTAGTCACGGTATCATTATGGGTGATTTGTTCCCCTTATAATCCCATTGTACATCATGTCATGAATTACACCAACCAAAGAATCATATAGTACATCAGGGGTAATGTACCGCACCTTGAAATCACAAAGTACATATGTTGAATAAAAACACACTACTGAATAACATATCAAATTAGGTTATAATACCTATGTTCTACAAAATTTTTATAATAATTTGTGAAAAAACTCACCACTCAGAATAAATAATATCTATCAAATTTTTTTTATCACATCATGAAATAATTGGTGACATTGGAAATAAAAAATTGGCATCATAATAGGGAGATGGGAAAAATCCCTCTCCACTTTTAAATTCATCATAGGTCTATCTCCCCACCAAACCTAGAGAGAAATATTGTTGATGGTAACCCCACTCAGATACCCATACATATAGGGGGAGATGGAATTCTCACCGTACATAGAATCATCAAGCCACAAATCTCTAATTCAACTCAAAATTTCTCATGATCTACTCTAAGGTGAACCATTATACTTCCATAAAACCGCTATGATTAAGAAAGAATAGAATGATCATGTTCAATGTAAACTTTGATTTATCAATCTATTTATACCCCATAGTGGTTCGTGTACAACATTATGAGAATTTATAACCAATACTTAGCACATCGATATCTGAGCCCCAACACTATTGTCCAATGGTCCATCACTCCCCTACACAAAAAATGTATTTCAATGAATTTTTGAAAAATAATGAAACAATTATTTATTTGATGGTCAATTGAATGAGAATGGTGAGTTTTTATATGCAAAAAAAAATTATTTAACCTTATGGAAAGTTTTATTGACCACTTAAATCATTAAAATTATTTCCCTTATGACCATCTTTTTAACACATTCAACTAAACTCTTCCATGAATGATAAACAAATATCCATCAACAAGAGGAAATGGTTCAATCAAATCCATTTGAATTAAATTAAAAAATAATTATAATTAATTTTCACATCAAAACAATATTTATTTTATAATTTATACATTCATTATAAACTAGATATTACCTACAATGAAATCAGACATGAATAAGTACTTTGGATAAGGGGTGTGAAATGTCCCTAGTATCCACCGAGACCAAATGCATATAAAACCCTAATTTATTATCTTAACTCACAAATCAATTCAAAAAATAATACATAAAAAAACATTTATGGTTGTCACATAACTTTATGAATTCACTTTAAAAATATTAGGATCATGTTCTAGGTATATCTGTTGTCAATGTTATGGATGGACCTATCATATAGATATTATTACACCATGTTCTAGTTGAATTATGACATGAAAACTATCTTCTAATTAAAAAATTGTAGCAATGAAGTAAAAGATGATACCTAGGAGGATTTAATGAGATGTGATTTAATTCAAGGAATAATAATATTAAAATTGAAATAAAATTAGTAAAATATTGATGAAAAGATCACCTTGGAAGAGGGAATCATAATATAGGCGTTGAAGGAAAAAAATTTATTGTACAGAATGATAGAAGCCATTTTTGAACTCCTAAAAATATATAATATCCCAAAATATTTTAAATACATTGGATTAATAAAATATATATATACATATTTGTTTTTATTTTAATTTTTTTTAATATTTAAAGCCTTGATTTGGTCAGGATGTTACAACAAACATGAAAAAATACCATTAGATCACATCTCCAAGTGCATCACTAAATCTTTCTCTCATGACTCCATTTGAACTGCATGTTTTTTTTCAAATCATTAATTTCCCTATTAATAAAATTTTCAATTCTTATTCACATCCTTAAGGGAGTATTAATAGCCATCACCCCATATAAATTCTGTATAACAAAACCATGATCACCATAAAATTTAATGATCATAATGAGTAAGTAATAATTATATTAAATAAAAGAAAATATTTGGAGGATTTATGTAGAATCATAACTCATACAATTGATGTATCGACCTCACATTGAAAATGAGCATGTTCAATAGAATGAGTTTTTTAATCATAATCTTGACTTAGATATTTCATCAACTGAATACCCACTAGTGTACCAACTTATTTATATTTCCCCTTACCATGGGATTCATATTATATTTTATATATATAGTGGCCAAAATAACACCAACTCCCACCTTAAGGCGATGATCATACACCTACTTATAGAAACGTCATTTGGGTCAAATATGTGGTGATTCTAAAATCCCACATACAGATTTATTCTAGGAGACACATGAAAATAATATAAAATGAGAACAGAATTTTTACACAACATTCCTCAAACTATTAGATATCTACTCATTGAATATTTGAATCAATACCTATTATTGTGAATATATTAAATAGATAAAAAAACCCTCACTTAATAATTTATATTTTTTAGTGGTGATGTAAGGAAGAATAGATAGAGATTATAGTAATGGGGGATTATCCATACCTCTTCAAATGTAATGTATTAAATGATCACTATTTATGTTGAGAATTGTACATAAAAGCAATTTATTTTTCAAAAAAACAGATAAACGTTTTTCCTAAAGTGTGTGGGAGGAGAGGAGAGATAATTAGTGTTTAAAAAGATAGAGTATGGGGTGAAACAACCAAAATAAAACCCTATTAAAATTGGGGGTGGGGTCATGGACCCATTATAACTCCATTAGATGACCACATGACTTCATATAGGACACCAGGGTCCCACTGCATAGTAGAAGGCATTGACTGATAGAGGTAGATTTCATTATCTATCATATCCTATGATTGATGTCAAACCATAGATATTTATTTGGTAATAAGTTACTTGTAATGATTTTTGTCACCTGACATCTTTCTTTGGAATATGATACTCTACCTCCAGTATCCCCTTGAACTACCAAAATTGGTATAAATATATATGATTTGACTAATTTTAAAATTTATTTAAATGACTATTTATGTGTGTTGTTAAAACTGATGTTCTAATTATGGATGAATGTTATTTGGATCGAACTGATATTTAGTTACCTATTACACCAATATAGTAATAAAAATAAATTTATAAGGTACTTATATTAATTAATTAAATATTTTTCTAATTTATTGATTACTATTCATTTATATATAAATTTATTATATTTATATTGAGTAATAGTAAATTATTTATTGGTTGCATTATGAGTTTTGAATTTATTTATTTAGGACAATGTGACTCTCATAATTTACTAATTAATTATAATTTGATTATAAAATTTTGAATGTTTTATATATTGATTTGGATATGTCTAGTGTCTTTAAATATACTACATTAAATTTCTTATTTCTTATACAATGATATTTTGATTATATTGTGCTGTGTTTTTATATTGTTGTATGTGTGTGATATATGATATTAAATTAAATTAGTGTATTTTTATGACCTCACATGACTCTGGATAGATCTTTAACATCTGATATATGTTTTCATGACATATTTCAATAATTTGAAATGAGATCAATTATGTATTATCTAGGTTGTGGGATAATAATATAAATCTTATTTATTTGGATTGTATGACCCAATATGATACAATAAATTATCGTTTATAAAAAATATTAACTTCTCTATCTTATCATGACCCATGAGAAGGCTATAAAAATAATTGAGGAATATTTCCATTGGATCCATATTTCATGGGCAGCCCTCAATGATAGTATCAATATACTAGAGATATATATTACATACGGATACGACAAGAGGGTTTCATCCTATAGTATTTTATCTTCATGTTTGGATGAATAGGTTATCCCATTACATTACACATCATAGTTAGGATAAAAAATGTTTAAAAACAATGATTAATAGGTTATTACATATACCCAAATATTTTTTTTCCGAATTTTATTCCATCATAAAGGGTGGATTGTAATATTTATGATCATTTATTCTATATATGAAACATTTTTTATCATTATATTATGTGATATTTTCAGGTTGATTTATTGTTGTAAATTAAGTTAATTATACTCATTAAATACTTTTGAACCTTGGTTCTCATGATGATCTTATTATAATATATATTTAGGAGAATTTAAAATAATATTTCATTACATTTTATCTATATATTATAAGTAAATATGAGTCGACCAAGGATTAATTTTTCTTTTATTTCAATATAAATTAATTTATAATTATTTTACATTATATTTTTATGTAAATAGTGGATATTTTTTTTTGTGAAAAATTGAATATTCCAAGACGTACAATCATTTATGATTATTCTAATAAGGTATTATCGTGTATGACTATTTATTTGGTTAGATAATTTGTAATTTTCTTGTTTAGTTATTAATTATTATTTTATTATTTATTTACATTTTAGTTTTTTTGTGTTTTAATTAGTGGTAAATCATCTCTGAATTATCATTTGGTACAATCAATGATAATATATATACAATCGAGAATATGGAATTTGTCTTAGTTATTTTGATGACTCTTCTAATTGATTTATCGGTAAAAATATATGTGGTTTTTTTAAATTGTTATGAGAGAGAGTATTTAGTTTTTATTGGATCATATAAATGAAAAGATAAAAATAGTTTAGGATATAACTATTAAGAAATAACATTTGAGAAAAATTATTTTATATAGAATTCAAACATTATATGCTAATGTATAAAAAATATATTTTTTTATAAATTCGTTCCACTTGATTATGATTTTATAGGATTTTATATCTTGATGGTAACTGTAGTGGGTTGTGTTGGTATCATGAATCATAAAGTTATACATATGTATAATGAAATATATATGACTATATATGAAGGTTTTTATTAAATTAAATAAATTATTTTGAGATTAATCAGGAAATGGGGACCATTTTCTGCGACATAAAAAATAGTTCCAAATAGTTATGAATTTTTATTTTGATATTAATGGGGAATTAAATAAGTACAATTGATTCAGATTTATTTGGGTCTATATTGTGTTCAAATAAAATAAAATATTTAATTATTAATATTATATTTAATTTAAGAACATAAATTTCAAGGATTTATGAAATGATGATATACTATGTGGGAGTATACAATTTTATCACATTTTAAATTCTAGATAAAAAAATATAATATTATAATATATATATATATAAACCTATGATATGAATTATTACCTTTAATTTAAAATATGGTTAATATTAAATTTTTTTATCTCAAAATGGTTAACGTAAATAAATGATTATATTTTTATGCATGATTGATATTTTTTAAAAAGTGTTGATTTGGACTTAATTAATATAGATTTATGACGAAATTAATCAATACCATGAGTGTGTTATTTTTAATTTTTAAACATGTAGACCAAGAACCACTAAAATATAATTCATGTTATTTAAATTTTGTATCAATGTTGAAAAATACTATCTTAATAAATTGTACACATATATATAATGAGATTATTGAATTCATGAAACAATTAATGTTATAAAATAACTTCTATAAGTTATTTTTATTATATATCATAATGTTGGAAAATTACAATCATTTAAAAATTCATTATAAATATAAGTGAAATTAAATTGAGAGATTTAATTGATTTTATTCCTTCATTAAATTAAATGTAAAAGGGTATAAAAATGAAATTTCATTCAAAATAATTTAAAACCTTATTTCCTTTCCCTTCCATGTCTTGGTTAATATTTACAATTAATATAAATAATTATACCCCAATGTTTAAATTTGAATCATGTTTATTTTAGAATGAAAACCCAATGAAGAAAACTATTGAAAAATATTTTTTTATTTTCAAGGATATTAAATTGACACATAAATTTTGAGACGTATTATATTTATAATATTTCATTAAAAAGATCCATTTTCTATAATAACTCATTGATGAAAATATAATATTGGAGATATGAACTAATGTATAAAACATGACATTTATGGAGTTACGATGTAATCGTTTATGTCATTGCATGGTTCATGATATGATTACATGATGCTAGTGATAATATTTTTTAAATATCATCCATTTGAAATTATTACATTGATTATCATATTCTATTCACCTTATGAAATATGGTTTGATGATTGTTAACAACCTTCATTATTGTTAATGGATTTTCACAATCTCATATATAAATGAAGATTTATTGTGATCATTACATTGAGGATAAAATGTGTCTCCATATTTCATAATTGTGAAATAGATATACTTCAATATGATAATAAATTTCAAAAATAATTCATATATGATTGAGTTCATGGACATCATTCTATATAATTTATGTCACTATCTGAATCTGAATCACTATAATGACCTTTATTTCATATTTCTTTATCAAAGATTTTAGAACATCATACATTGGGAACTGAAACTACCAAATAATTTTGTGATTTTATTTAGGATGATGGATACCATTACAGTTTTACTATATTAATCCAAGAAACCATATCCCAATAAAACTCACTATAGTGAATCATATAGCTTGGACAAAATGAAAAAAAATATGATTTCTTTTCATTTTAATATATCATTTCCATTTACAATAAATCTTTTAAATGAGAATGATTTTTTATTTTTTCTATATTTTTACAAAAAACAAAAAAATACACATTAGTGATACCAAATCGATTTTTGTTGATGATTTTTTATGATGATGATCAAAAAATGAAAAATATTTTATAGTATTTCTAGAACCATAATCAATGTTATACCACATTAAGTATTATGATAATTTTTATAAAAATGACATTTATTTAGAAAAACAGTATTGATTTTTTAATAAAAAAAGATCATAAAATTGATATTTTCATAATATTATTTTCAAAAAATGGAAATAGATTAATGAATTACATTTTAATGTGGAAAATATTTTACCTAGAAATATTAATAATTTTTACTTATAGGTATGACTATATGCACAAATGAATAATGTTTAAGAGACCAAGGAATGTTTTGTAAAATATTTTTATTATTCTTAAGTATTATTAAACCTTAATAATTGGTTGTATTTCATTCAAGGTTGTTTTAGGTTGAATATTTTTGTGTTCTGAAAATTATGGGCTAGTGCAAGGTCGGAACATGGTTTTTCCAAACCATGCACCCAATCAGAGAAAACCATGAAATCCAATTCCATGTGATTTCACATAGTTTGAACACATTTACTCAAGCCACACACCCTTTTAAGGAACTGTATGTATCATTTATAATAGGTTCCTGACATTTATGGTTTTTCTAAACTGTGTGCCTTTTCCCATAAAACAATGCATATGCATTTTAGTTAATCCGTAAAGTTTAAAATGATCAAAAATCTTAATTTATCACCCTATTTCAGCATCATAATACCCATAAATGATACTTATAGGTTTTGGTGCTCGCATGAACTATTTTTTCCTCCTTTAAACCTCTTATACGATGGATAGAATCTAGGTGATCTTTGTTCGGTCGGATTCTGGTAAGGATTTATGACATGTTCTCTATCTCCCAAGATCTATCTTTTTTTTTAATGAGTTCCATAGAACACCGTGGTGATTTTTGAATCTAATAACCACTATTTTTGATCTAAAACATGTTTTTATTCATATATATTTGTTGACATCATTCTCTATTGGTGTATTCTGTTTACAGATTTGTGATTCAAGATCCATTGATCATGAGGAAGTTGGTTCTGTTATGATGCCCAATTTATATTTACCAAAAAATTCATTGTTTAATTTGAATTAAATTTACTGTTATTGATTAATTGAATATTACTTTATTTTGTAAGAAAAATTAAATTCCATTTGAAAAGGGTTTTTAAGAAAAAAAAATTTTGGCATGAAATAGGAAACACCCCAATACCATTGAATTGTGGTGTGTTTATTTAAATTTATAAAATTATAATGATCTAATTTTAATTGTGGAAATGTTTTTCTGTAAAAATGTGAAAAAAAACAATTCCATTGAATTGGGGGTTTGTTATTAAATTGATGAAATTTGATTGAAAAATAAATTGTTGAATTTAATTATATAATTGGATTGTGAAATAGAATGGTGAATTAACTTCCATTCCGTATTTGTGAAAATGGATTAATAATAGTTTCAATATAAACCTTAGGGTTTTATCGTGGTGAAATATCATGTTTTGGATTAAAAACCAATTATATTTTTTAAATGGAAAATTAATATATTTGATATAGAAAATGAGATTTAATTGTATTTTAAGAATTCAAAAAATAAAATTCCCATAATTGTTTTATTTTATATAAAATATAATACTTAGATAGTTTTTGAGTTATTGGGATGAAAATTTACGATTTACAACAGTCTTGAATATCATATCATCACATCACATCCCTTAAGACATGGTGACAATAAATTTAGGCCCTATTTCAAAGGGGTGTATCTACATTTTTCCACATCACCTTGAGTTCGGGGTCCCTATAATTGGGAACTATCATAACATATTTTGAATATGACCATGTTGCAAGTTTTTTTTTGTACTTTGAAGGTTTATATATATATATATTCTATTTTGTAAAAAATATACATTCCTTGTGAATTATATTAACTATTTTAAAAAAATGTTTTATTTTTTCCATTATAAGAAATTTACCATTTTATTAAACAAAATATTATTTGACGGTAATTTTATCATTAGAAAAGTATCTGGATATTTTGAATTGCATATAATGATTTTTTTAAATATTCTTCAGAAATGACAAACCTATTTATTGGAAAATTTATATCACATTCCAGGTTAATTTGATATTGGAATCTTGTTCAGGAATCTTTTGGAAAAATCCTAAAAAATTTCAGATCACGCAATACTTGTTCCACTATGTTATTGGAGATTAGGAGTTTTTAGGATCGATTAAGGGGAAGGGATCTTTGGTAGGATGTTATAGCTATATAACCATGTATTTGGTGAGTTACATCTGATTTTGGACATTGGATACATTTCCCGTTTTATAGTACATTGTTTTCGTACATGGTATATTTTATGACTATATTATTTTTTGTACATTACTCCCACTGAATTTTATTTAAATATTTTTATTTTCTTGTTTCATTTACATATTCAATGTTTGTTGAATAAAATTTCCAACGTTAATTTTTTATGATTCTGGTTTCTAGTCATCGACTAGTGGGGATTGGGAAGGACCTTTAGGCAATGTCAGGACCTAAATAGTTATTGGGATACCAGGGTATGTGGGATGGTTCATGGAAATGTTGTATCAAAGGTATAGGTTGATATTTTTTCTTGAAGTCATTATGAGTTAGTGAAATCCAATCGGGACATTGGAGGTAGTATTGATTGAGTGTTTGGATAAATCTCACCATAATTAACGTTCTGTCACCCTTGTCAGTTAGGTAATTGTAATGCCTAGACCCAGATCACCTCTAAGACGATGGCCAGGCCGGTGGGTTACATAACCTCAAGCGCATCTCCCCGAACAGCAGAGGCTGCCGACTAGCAGCGATGGATTTTTGTGTTTGTGGGGGAGACTATTCCCTCAAAGGTAATAAATAATATCACAACAGAAGTAACCAGCTACAATAATCAATAGAGGAGGCAAATAAATGAATAAATTATAGCATAAGAAATATAAATAAATCCAACTAAAAGATAAAAACCAAGTGCAGAAGCTCACAAAAGAGTGTGATGTCATGATATGTGTCTAAACTGAATGTACGGAAAACAGAACTCAAACACACAGTTTACTAAAGGAAAAGACACAAGCAGCAACTACATCGTGAGAAAGGATTGGTCCTCTACCTCGGTCTCCATCTTATGTAGGAATGAACAATCAAGAATCGAAAGCCTCAAACTTCCACTAGTATATACACGTGATCATGTAATCTTCTCAGGTGTCGACGACACCCGATAAGTGTGTGAGATAAAATCCTAAATGGTTGAAACCCACAGTGTATAAATCATTTCATTTCATGTAGTAATTAAAATGATGTGTGCCATTACTTAATGATCCCATGTAATTAATTCAATGAAAAGAAGTAAATAAGCCAGCATTGGATCCAAATGGAACCCATGCTTAATCACCTGCTTCAGCCAAAGATTGTAGTATAAAGGGATACATGTTAGAAAAATCCATGAACACACACATATATATATATATAACCTAGAAAGCAAGGTGAACATGAAAGAGGTATACCCCAATCTTGTGCTTTTTCATGGGGTCTATGTCATGTGTATACTAGGCATACTAACACATATGATAAGAATATCTAAATTCCAAATAAAACTCAAAAGGAAATAATATCAACCCTTATGTGCATCATCTATTATGGTTAAAGTTGAGAGTTGGAGTCTGAGCCCATCGCTAAGGTATCGCTACGAAACATCCATCAATTTATACAATGCCATCGAGCCCGTCAAAGTAAATCTTTCAAAAAACAAAGTATCACCCAAGACATGGCTTTACCCTGAGTCTATACAGATCTCGCAAAAAGGGGTCTAGTGTCATCTGAGGCTGGCTTAGACATAATTCCAAAAGATCCATCCCGATGGGACATTTTTGAACCAGTATCACTCAAAAATATTAGAAACTCCGTGGAAGTCTCTTTCCAGAAAAGCCGATGAAACTGCCCCCGGCACATAGAGGTAACCTGTCAAGAACGAAGGTTCTCTACATGACCCTTAATAGGGGGCCCTCCACCTTTCACCTCCCTGAATTTAATTAATGTATTCACAACAGCCGATATGACAAAATCAACATATAATGTCTCAATTTGAAAACTAACCTAATACTCCTGCATCACAAGGCATAAATCTAACAATATTGCATAACAACTTGCAGGGAAATATAAATATCATATCAACCTCAGCAGATAAGGCACAATTGAATGATAATTAGTTCAACATAACAACTTTCATGATAATAAACATATCATATAAATCTAATAGGATAATGCACATCTAAATAATAATCAGTTCAGCATAACAAATTGCAAGGAAATAAACATGTCATATAATTCTCAGCGGAGAATGCACATTTAATGAATATGAAGATCATCATAACAAGTTCCAATGATACAACAATTCAAGTTCATGTTCAAAAAAACTATTTATTATATTGAATTAAAATAAAATGGGGCTTCGCAGCACATGCAATTAATTAAACAATAAACCCATATAACGGAACATTACATCAACCATGTCATCAGACCCAGAAATGGGTGTCCAACTTTTTTGAAAAATTTCAAACAAATTAATCTAAGGTGATAAAGGCTACAAAAATTAGGCGAAACAATTAAGGTAATTAAATTGGGAAAAATTGCACAAAGTCAGTAGGCACAGACTAATGAGAAAGCTGTGCATTTTTATAAACTGCAAAAAATAGAGGGAAAGTGAGTAGAAACCCTACCTAGTAGTCTTAGTAGACTCTAAGATATGCAGTAGACTTTGATTTGACCAAAAACTGATGATAACAAAGGATTTTATAAAAACACCAAAATAGGGTAACAATCTTCCACGACAAACTGTGGACAAAATACTCAATGGAAATGCATGATTCCAATTGCTCAACGTTAGACATTTCTTGAAGTTTATTGTTCACCTAACAGAGATGGAATCAGACGTAGGAGGGAGGACAAGTGGCCTTACGAAGGGGCAGCTGGTTGGTGTGACGAGATTGAGGAGAGAAGGTGAGACGTGATGATTGGGAGAGGGGGAGAGGAGAGGAAAAAAAGAAAATAAAGAAAATAAAGAACAAGAAAATAAATAAAAAATAAGGGAAAAATTTATGATATGGAAAAAGGGAAATAAAATTTAAACTTAAAATAAAATAAAATAATGGAATGGAAAATAATTAAATTAATTAAAATCTAGAATCCCCCATTTTAATTATTTAAAATTTTCCAATAACCCATCATTATTTTATTCCATAATTTCTTTTTATCCTTTCTTTATTTATTTCAAATCATATTTAAATATTTTATTATTATATTCAACCTGTAATCAATTAATTAAACACAAACATCACTCTAAAGTGTGGCGTGAAATTTTACATAAAACGTAAACAATTATTTAAATTAAATAAAAAGATGCTTAGAACATGTAGCAAGGTGGATACGCAGGTTCCCCATGTCACATAATTAATTAGACTACAATGAATTGAAAATGTTCTATACCTAATTAAGGTTAGAACATTTCAACCTCCCCTCGTTAATACAACTCATCCCTGAGTTTCCCTTCAGAGGGAAGTGGAACATCGCTAGAAAAGAGTTTCGACCACTATGCCCATATATCCATCTCTTGCCACCTGGTCTTGTCTTGAATGTGTCCGTGTTGCCAAAACACCTAGACCAGTGGGATTGACTTGCCTCGGATGACATTCATGCTACAGTCGATGATACGGATCAGATGCACCACAATGGATGCATCCGCATCAAGCTCGATGTCGTTAGGGTCAAAAGAATGAGATGGGTCTGGATGATATTGTCGAAGCTGAGATACATGGAAAATGTCGTGCATGGAATGATACCTATAAGGTCGTAGTAACCAATATGCTACTGGTCTAACTCTCTCCACTATCTCAAATGGCCTGAAGTATCTCTGTGATAACTTCCCCTCCCTCTTGATCCACCTGTGACCCAACCTCGGATAAATATGCAGAAAGACACGATATCCCACCTCGAACTATAGAGGCCTTTAGTGACGATCGGTATGAGAGTTTTTCGAAGACTGAGTTGTATTCATACGCTTTTGAATCAGCTGAACTTGCTCAGAAGTCTCATGAATGGGATGCAGACCCAACAGATCTTCCTCACCTGCTTCGAGCCAACATAAAGGCGAACAGTATGGTCTACTATGGAGAGCCTCGTGCAGACCCATTTGAATTGTCTCCTGAAAGCTGTTATTATTATTAAACTCGACAAGATTTAATTGATTCTCCCAAGAACCTCCAAAATCATGGATACAATCCTGTAACATATCCTTTGACACTCATGTAGATCTCTTGGACTGCCCATCATTCTGAGGGTGATATGCCGAACTCAAAAGTACCTGTGATCCTACTGCCATTTCCGACCCTTTCTAAAACCCTAAAGTAAAGCGATCTTAATTTTCAGAGACAATAGAACAAGGTACACCATGAAGTCACAAAATTTACCAGATATATATCCTTCCAAACTCATCAATCGTAATGGTCTCTTAGATAGGAAAGAAGTGTGAAACCTTGGTCAACCTATCGATAACCACCCATACTGCATCACTATGTTGAGGAGATATTGGCATGCCTGTAACGAAATCCATAGTGACTTCATTCTATTTCCATTCAAGAATGGATAGAGGCTGTGGGAGTCCAACAGGTTGTTGGTGCTCAGCCTTCACTAATTGGAAGATGGAGCACTGAATGATGAAACCTACAATCTGATTTTACATACCAGGCCACCAGTACTATCAACACATGTCTCTATACATCTTGGTCAGCCTAGGATGAACTACTCAATGAGATATGTGAGATTCCTTCATCATCTCTTCCCACATACATGAAGGTACCCATACATGGCCATAGTAAAGGAGAGTTTCACTACAATAAAAAACCCAACCATGAGTTGGGTTCTCTCCTGTAACACTTTCCCTCAAACCGAGGCCCTTAGGGTCAATCAAATATTGCCTGTGGACATGCTCTAGAAGATAGGGTGTCACTGTAAGAGCTTCTAGAACTAGTTTTCCACTCAGCTCCTGAACCTCCAGATGCATCTATGAAAATAAGGCCATCATCATACACTCCCTGTTGGCTCCCTGCACGGCCTATGTCTTTGCCTTATAGCATAAATCATTCGTCATAACATTACCCTTACTAGGGGTATAAGCAAGATCAATGTCCAATGACTTCATGTATTCAACCCAACTATTTTGCCTTAAGTTATCGTCTCGTTGAGTGGAGATATATTTCATGATTTTATGATATATGTAAACAAAAAAATATCTCACACAAAAAATATTGTCTCCAAAAACATAGAGCATGAACCACAGATGCCAACTCATGGTCGTGTGTAGGATTGTTCCGCTCGTGAGGTCTCAGCTCATAGGATCCATAAGCCATGACTAAATCACCCTGTATCAAAACTGCTCCCAATCCAATTCCTAAAGCATCAAAATAGACTGTATAGATCATACCAGGTTCAGGTAGAATCAGGATTGGGGCTGAGGTTAGTCTTCTTTTGAAATCATGAAAATACATTTCACAAGATTTTGACCAGATGAACTGTACACCTATCTTAGTTAGGGTCGTAAGAGGCGTTGTTAGGCGGGAGAAATTCTGGATGAAGCGCCTATAATATCCAGGAAGCCCTAATAAACTATGAATGTCAAAGACACTCTTGGGATGATCCCATTAAAACACGTTGTTCACTTTTTCTGGGTCAACTGATACCCCTACTTCAGATATAATATAACCCATTAAGTGTACCTTATTAATCTAGAAGTGGCATTTACTGAGCTTAGCGTATAGCAGGTTCTCTCTCAGTGTACTCAATTAGATCTCAATATGGGTTCCATGGTCATGTTTGAAATAATAATACACTATGATTTCATCCAAAAATACTACCACACTGGAATCAACAAACGGATGAAAAACCTGGTTCATAAGAGCCATGAAGACAGCTGGTGCATTCATGAGGCCGAAAGGCATAACTAGACACTCATAAATATTGTGCCTACTTCGAAATGTCATACGTGGTTTTTTAGATGGTCGTACACGCACCCAGTGATATCCCAACCTCATATCAATCTTGGATAAAACAGTTGCTCCCCGAAGCTGGTCAAAGAGATCATCTATACGAGGAAATTGATATTGATTCTTTGTCGTGAGCTGGTTGAGTCGACGATAATCCACACATAACCTTAGTGTACCATCTGCCTTCTTGGGATAAAAGAATTGTGAAACCCATGGAGATGTTCTAGGTCTGATTAAAAAATTATCCAGAAGGTCATAAAGCAGCTTTTTTAGTTCCTAAAGCTCTGTTGGTGCCATCCTATGAGGAGGAATAGACATTGGTACCACACCTGGAATGATCTTGAAAGTGAACTCCAAGTCTCTCAAAGGAGGTAATCCACAGAAATCATTATGGAAGATGTCTCAGAAAACATCCATCGTTGGAGAGGATTCAACTAGTTGTGTTCCTTGGTCTCTCATGAAGAGACTTTCCAACTAAGCCATCAATCTTCCCAACCCTACATATTTAGGCTTAGCTCGGTCTGCCTACATATCCCATTCTCTTTTGTGAAGATATGTGTCACCCTCAGTGGTTATAAAGGAAACCCGATAGTGATAGCAATCCAATTAGACGCGATAAAGAGAAATCCAGTTCGTACCAAGAATGACTTTGATGCCAGAAATATCATGGATATAGAAATTCCAAACAAAACGGTACCCACATATCTAGAGGGGCACTATTGGAACTAGAGTATGCCCTATGCATTGACCCCAATCAGAGTGTCAAGAGACATGATGCCACATTGATAATCAATTGGAAAACCAAGACTCTCAACAACATCAGCAGATATAAAGGATCGTGATGCACTGGTATCAACAAGAGAAAAAACTAAAGTATAGGTTACTACGATTGTAACTCTAACTCTAGATGGTTTTGCACACTGATCCACTGGTGTTGATTGCACTGTGAAAATGTGACCTAATCCACAAACCAGATATGCTGCCTAGTTGGCCAGAGGAGCTCCACTCCGTTGACGTTGATAATCTGGGACATGATTTCCACGACCACGACTTCCACCATTACATCGGCCTGATCGAACGGTGGGAAAATAACTTCCATCCTGTCGTGGAGTCATAGATCCCATACCTGATGGAGGTGCAGCTGCGGATCCTCTACCACTGGAGGTTGAAGTGATGGAATGGCAGAAACACTGAAGGTGACCCATCCTACCACAAGCTCGACACACCTTTAGGTCTCTCGTGCACTGTGTCTTCTTGTGACCATCCCTACCACACTGATAACATCTGAAAGAGCTATCGAGATGTGCTGTTGGGCTAGGATGTCACACACTTGCACTTTCAAAATGGTGTTTCCTGCTACTAGAAGATCCATCACCCTGTCTCATAATTGAGCCACACTAGATCACTAGTTTAGCTTCCCTAACATTTTACTCTAAGATTAGAGCCCAGTTCCAGATCTCTGTAATAGTGGTCAAATAGAAGACGTTCACTTATTAGCGGATAGTATACTCAAGTCCAAACGCAAAACCCCTCACAGCTGTCTTCGTGTCTCCGGTCAGAGAAGGGAAAAAACTTCAAAGTTCCATGAAATGCGTACAATCCTATAACATTGACATAGGGTAATTCTAAATATGTAAGAACTCCCACGAACTATCATCTCTCCAAGTCTGTGGAAAAAAGTGATTGTAGAAGGCTTCTTGGAAATCATTACAAGCCATGCCACTGGTCTTCTCAGCTTGAGAAACAATGACCTACCAGTACATGGCGGAGTCACAGAGCATATAGAATTCATGTTTGACCCTCCAATCTGGAAGCGTCTCAAGGTGATCAAAGATAGACCTTATAGCTTCTATCAATGAATCTGTAGCATGAGGGAAGCCACTCCTCGAGAAGGTGGGAGGGTGTTACTGTTGGATGTCCCATGTAAGGTCTGCCATAGAGGGGGTAGGCCTTGGGATATTCTGAACCGACTACATTAACCCAAAGAGACAGTCCCTGAACTGAGTGTCAGGGTCCCTCGGACGATCGACAGGAGGTAGTGTCATAGGAGGCTCTACGAGAGGAACCATTAGTGGATCAAGACCACCATCTCTAGAATGTGCTCATTGCCACTCTCCTAAGGTACAACACCAAGAAATCATGGAATCATTTTTCTATGATATCCAGACACACACCTTTAGACAAGGAGTAATGAAGGTGAGAAAAAAAAGTAAGGTGCAAAATGGGGTTAGGAACATAGCCTTCCATTGAACACTAAACAACAGACAACATGCCTCGAGGGATAGGTTTCAATATATAAGAGAAAACTAAAAAGGATTACTAAACAATTCAACAACTCAGTAATAGGTTAATTCAGGATAACATATAATAGGCTAACACAAATTTTTATTCAATAATACAACATTTTAAAATATCTACCACTAGGTACGAAAACTCTCACATGAAAACTGGCAAATACGCGCTGAAAGTAAATATGTCAATGCAATATGTATGGAATTTAAATCTTATAGTTCCTTTAATGATTCATGATTTGAATTTCCCTCGTATCATCGGGCTCCAATAGTAACCCATTATCTCAATAATACCAACACAATAACAATGCAATACAAGTGAGTCATCCAAGGTGAAATCATATCAATAGTAACTAGCTTAATAAATAACATCTATCCCAACACAGAAATTTGAGTTTTCCCCTGTATATGGTTTAGCTATGTCCAAGCATATAGTAAATCCCAAATCCCTATATCCTAGTCTCATGTCTAAACCAAATAGTAAGACAAATGGAAAAACCACCTATGATACAACTTTATAATTCCCCGACCTGGCTCACCTCTAAGTCGGTTTCCAAAACGGTGGGTTACCTAACCTCAAGCGCAACTCCCCGAATGCCAGAGGCTGTTGAATAGAAGCAAGGGCTCTTTTGTGTCTATGGGGGAGAATATGCCATCACAGAGAAGAAATAATATCACAACGGAAGTAAAAAACAACAATAATCAATAGGGGGATCATGTAAGTGAATAAACTACCATAGAATAAATATAAATATATCCAACTGAAATATAAAAACCAAGAGTGGATGCTCACAAAAGATTTTCATGCTATGTTATGAGTCAAAACTGAAAGTATGGAAAACAAAAATCAAACACACATTCTACTAAATGATAAGACACAAGGAGAAACTGCATCGCGAGCAAGGCCTGGTCCTCGTCCCCAGTCTCCATCCTAATAAGTAATGAACAATCAAGCATCAGAATCAACACACTTCGCTTTGTCAATACCTACGACCATGTAATTTACTCGGGTGGCGAAGATGCTCGAGCAGAGTGTGAGATAAAATCCCAGTAGGCCGGCACCCATTGTGTCAAAACCTTTCCATTTTGTGTAGCAAGAAAAATGCAGTGTTCCATTACATAATAATCCCAGATAATTAATTTAAATGCAATGAAATAAATAAGTTGGCTTGGGTTCCAAATGGCGCCAATGCACAATTAACTACTTTAGCCTAAGCTGGTAGTCTAAAAGGGTACCTGTTATTAAAATGCACGGACACATATATATGTACAAAACACGGAAATCAAGGTAAACATGAAAGAGGTATAGCCCAAGCTTGTTCTCTAACTTGGGGTCTATGTTAAGTGTCCACAAGTTGTACTACTACATATTAGAAGTATATCTCAATTCCCAAGAAACCTCAAATGGAAATAATATCAACCCTTATTTGCCTAATTTATTAAGGATCAAGTTGAGAGTTGGAGTTTCAACCTATCCCGAAGGTATCACTACAGAACATCCATCAATTTATCCAATGTCACTGAGCCCGTTAAAGGAAAACTTTCGAAAGACCATGTATTTCCCGAGGCATGGATTTACCTTGAGTCTGCCCTAATCTCATAAAAATGGGTTGAGTGTCATCTGAGGCTGGCTTAGCCACATTGTCAACTGATACATATCAATGTGAAATTATGAAACCAGTATCACTCAAAAGTATTAGAAAGTCCATGATTGTCTCAGTCTGGCAAAGCCAACAACACCACCCTAGGCACATAGAGGTAACCTGTCAAGAACATAGGATCTAAGTGTGGCCCTTTATACTAGACCCCCACCTTTCTCCGCCCTGATTTTAATTATTGTTTTCACACCAGTAGATATGACATAATTAGCATATAAAGACACAACTTGAAAACTAACCAGATACACTCGAATCACAAGGCATAAATCTAATAGTATAACATAACAAATTTTAAGGTAATATACATATCATATCAACATCAGAAGATAATGAAAATATAAATAATAAGAATTTCAACATAACTAATTTCAATACAATATATATATATATCATATCAATCTCAGTGGATAATGCACATTTAAATAATAATTAGTTCAGCATAACAACGTGCAAGGAAATATACTTGTCATATCAATCTCATTAGAGAATTCATATTTAAAGAATAATTAGTTCATCATAACAAGTTTCAATGATCCAAAAATTCATGTTCATGTTCAAAGAAAATATTTATTAAATTGAATTACAATAAAAAGGGGTTTCGCAACACATGCAATTAATTGAACAATAAACCTAGATAACGAATGATTGCATTGATCATGTCGGCACACCCAAAAAAGGGTGTATTAAATTGTTGTACCAATTAAAAAAAATTAATATAGGTTATTAAGGCAACAAAAATTAGGAAAAACTATAAATGTAATTAAATTGGGTGAAAATGCACAAAGCCAGTAGGCACTGACTAATGACACAATGGAGCATTTTTATAAAACGCCCAAAACCTTGGTAAAGCATGTAGGCACCCTACCTTGTAGTCGTACATTACACTATAAACTGTGGAAGGCTTTGATTTGACCTAAAATGGATGAAAACAAATGATTTTAGAAAAACCCCAAAATAGCGTAACAATCTTCCGCAATGAACTAAGCGTAGAATTCTCAACGGAAATTCACGATTCCAATTGTGAAAAGTTATGCTTTCCATATGGTTTACTGCTCACTTGACGGTGAAGGAAACAGACTTCGAGTGGAGGAGAAATGTCCTTCCAAAGGTGCTACTAGTTGGTGTGATGGGATTGAGAGGAGAAAGTGCGACGTGATGAGTGGGAGGGGGAGAGAGGATAGAAAAAAATGATAAGAGAGATAAGAAATAAAAATAAGAGAAAAGAAAAATCATAGAAAAATAACATATAAGGAAAAAATGAAATAAAAGAAAAATATAAAATAATACAAAAGAATGCAAAGGAAAATATTAAAAATATATAAAAACGGGAATCCCCCATTTTAATTATTTCCATTTTTTTCGAATCCCCCTACTTATTTTATTTCATAATTTCTTTTTATCCTTTGTTTCTTTCTTTTAAATAATCATTAATTATCTTATTATTATTTTCAACCTTTAATAAATTATTTAAACATGAACATCATGTTAAAGAGGGACGTTGCATTTTTCATAAAACGTCTGCAATTATTTAAATTAAATAAAAAGTTTTCTAGGACCCACTGCGAGGTGCACAGGTGCACGCCCTGGGTTGAATAATCATTTATACTAAAAAAAAGTAAATACTGTCCATACCTGATTATGTCTAGGATGTTACAGTAATGATTAATTTTGTATCAGTGCTTTTATTTTCATTTTTTATTTGGATAAACTAAAATTCGAATCTTTTTTTATATCTATTAGTATAATTTTTACGGTTGTTCTATTTTAGTGTAAATCTGAAATCTTATTTGTTTTCTGGTGATGTTCTGTAGCATTATTCCATTGAGAAGATGTGATAGTTGGATACATGAGGAAGATGGTGTTGAAACTCATTCAGCATGCCTTGTTATAGATTCAGATATAGTGGAGGTTACATTGTGCACATTCCGTTGTCTATGATGGGAACCACCTCCAGTTCCTGTTCAGGCTTTAGCTGTAGAACCTCACAGGGATGTTTTAAATATTTTTTATACAGTTTACCTTATCCCAAATCCAACATTGTTTAAAGGATCAAATTATCCTCAAGAGACCGAGAAATGGTTGAACACAATGGATCCTTTGTTTGGGTTTTTTGAAACACCCACAACAATTGTAACTCCCTAAGGTTTTTAAAATAAATATAGAATGCAATATTATAATCTATCCATTAAACACATCTTTACATCTTCTATGTTTTGATTTTTGAAAAATGGTCATGTAGAAATCTATTCAGTAAGTCATTTGGAGTCTGATAGAACAAACATGATTTTTGGTGAATAATACCATACCCTTATGAATAGTAATATGCCCATTATGAATAGTAAATAATTATTTTATTTTATTTTCATAAGGTAATATGATAATAGGATCTTACTTAATTTTTCAATGTCACATATAACTAATTATACCTCTAAGATTGTTATTTTTCGAATTAAATATGACTTTATTTAAAAATTTAATTATTAATGTTTAGAAATTTATTTTTAAAAATTGAGTTCACTTTTTAATTACACATGTCAAAAAATGGTAGGGGTGAATTTTTCGGATTTTTCTGAAATTCATAAATTTTTGATGAATAGTGAAATATGATAAAAAATAGTATATAAAACATTATCAGTTGAATACACTGTTTATGACATCATAAGTGATGTAATGCCACTTGGATCAAAATCAAATGCACTTATTAATGTTAGGGGTCTCATGAAACAACACTATTTGTCATCTTGAGGGATATAATACCATAATGAATTAAATATTCAAAAATTTCTCCCCTCCTCCACTATAAAAACCCCTCATCACTCCCACTTCTCTTCACTCATTAAAGCCTTGAATCTCCAAAATGTTCTGAAAAATTACCCTTAACTACTCTCTCCCCTCTTCCAAGAATCTTCTTCTCTTTCCAAAAGGACAAAAACCATTCCCTTAAAAAAAATCTCAATGAGGTTATTTCAAGAGGTAAAGCATCCTTCTTTTTCATTTGGTTTCATTTCAATTTATCTTCTTTTTATATCCTCACCTCACCTCCTATATCCCAATCATCATGTTAACTCTAGTATCATATTTATATTGGAATTTTATCTTCTAAATGGATGAAGCATCATTAATATTCTTACTCCCTACCTTTTATTTTTATAAATTAAATCAAAGTCCGTGAGGATCCAATTTATAGCCTTCGTGGACGATGATGTTTCTATAATCATTTTCATATTCATTAATAGACATGAAAACTTATTTATGGTTTAAATAGAATATATTATACGTATTAAACCATAATTAATATTCAGTAACCAGAATATGTGCATATAATTAATTTATATGACAAAACTAGTTCATAATAATCAAAACACTGCCAAATAATCCAAGTGGTTATCGTCTAATGATTCATCCTCATTCCATGTAACTAAATTATAGAAATTACCATTATCAATTATTTATGTTCATAAATAATATATAATTCCAATCCTTGATATTTATAACCATTTCACATTACTCCATTACTTAAAAACAAGTGAACCGATTATGCAAATAAAGAAAACGAACACCCCGGAACAACGAAATTAAATATAATAACTTAGAAATAAGGTCATAGGTGAACTAAATTGAATAATAATAAACTAAATAAATGTATAATAGTTTATTAAATATGTTATTAATATGTATAATTTCCTATTCCCGTAGCTTATGTCCAAGAGTGGAACATGTTTGGAGTTAAGGTAAGTGTTTTTCAACCCAAATTCCAATTTTCATTCTGGTTACTTTCATTGTATGATTACCACAATGAAATTCTTATGTATTGTTATTTACTCCACATATATCCTGTGTGAGTAATATATATTTGTTTAAAAACTAGAATCATTCCTTATTTTATGGATAGATACATGTTTTAAAAGTCACTTTCAAAATTGTTTCCAAAATACAAGCCTGATTGAAGGGAATTATTCAAATTCATACCTATTTTCTAGGGCACCCTTTATCCTATTTTTTGAACCCTTTATCTTTATAAAATCACTCATTTTATTATGAAAATACTATATTACCTCACTTCTGGTTTTACACAAATAATTTTCCAAAATAACTCTTCTTTTCAAGATAAAAGAGTATTTATCTCAAGAATTTCTTAAAGATTTTATAATATTGTTTTCGTCTAATTCAACACTCTTGTTGATTCAATGGTATTATTGGGTTTAATAATTTATGAAGTCATCTACCATATTTTATTTAATGATTATTGACTTACTCTTATCAGGATGTTCTATCCTAAAACCATTCACCATATTACTCGGAATGGTCTGTGTTTTATGTTTAATAATTTGCGAAAGTTAGTTACATTTCATATGATAGTTTCAATATGAATGTATATGTTGTTTGTGTTAATCCCTGCTCATACGAGGAATGCATGGGACTTATTTTGTGATGGGTTGGGTCTGCTATAGTCCATTTATGCATCATCAGCTCTCATGAGACAAATAGACGTGGAATTGGTTGAGGCCTTTCCCAATGTGTTATATGGATTTTGGCCGAGGCCTTAATGTTTAGATGTCGAGGAATAGGCCTTGAAAAAATGTTTCAGAATGTCTGGAATATGAAATTCCATCATTATAAAGCTATTAATTTAAATTTCATGTGGTTATTCGACTAGTACAATACCAATGATTTAGTTTTTTTATGGCATTATTTTCTCAGCTCATATTGTTGTCATAATGTCCTCTAGTTTATTGTTAAGGGAATGTGTTTTCAGTTATGCACCATGTCTTATTATTATTCTGTCTTTCGCTGTATTTATTACTTTTACTAATAATTTGAGCTCACACCTTTTATATGATTCATTTTTCCTAGGATATGAAGAAGAATATTATGATTGACTTGCAAGAATAATCTAGGAAGGATGGATGTTTCGAATGGAATAAATTAGTGTTATATTTACTTTCATGATGTAAAGTTGAACATATTTATGTATATTGTTTCCAATAATACTAAACAACATGGTCCTTCGAGATGCATATTCCTTGTTTTTTTCCAAGGTAATCAAATAAGGCACCGGCTCTGGGCAACTGAGGTCGGGTCATTACAGTTGGTATCATAGGAAGTTTCATAGAAAACATGGATGCTAGATTTAGAAAACGTAGATTAGGGAAGAGTCCCAAAGTTAGTCTTTGTGTATAAACATACAAGAACATCCTAGTATTCTGGTAAGTAATAGATTATGTGGATCATTCAAGTAATACATCCCTTTTTGGATACGAGCAGGTAGAGGTGTCTCTAGCACAGATATCCCTAGGAGTGAAAGCTCTGATAAGGTGTTTTGGGCTTGACCTGGGGTATCCTAGTATATGACAAGAGGACATGCTGCACTCTTGGTAACGAAACTCTAGGGGGATATGCATAGAATAATTCATGTTTTCTTTACAAGCCATTATTAAGGATTTAAATCTTAATTTTTCCCCAAAGATACCATGTTTATGATTAAGAGATTAGTTATGAGTAGAATTTAAATTTAGGCTTAATATTTTTCTACATTGAGATATAAATTATGATACATACCCTAATCTAGTGTATGGAGTTCTTTAGAAATGGCACCTAGTTCAAGGAATTGAAACAGCACAAACATGTGTAGGGATTTCCCTATGATGCAATATAATAATGTTGACTCTAGTGCTATGACAGATGCTGAGAAACGTATAACTATAATGGGACAACATACTAATGTTATGAATAATATCCTCACCCATATGGAGCATTGGGATCCACCATGTGGAGGAGCTATGTTAGATCTCTTTATGCAACAACAACCTCCATCATTCAATGGGACTAGAAAACCTGTTGTAGCAGAGCAGTGTATATCTTCCCTTGAGAAGATATTTCTCGCCTTGGGATGTATTGAAAGAGAGAAGGTCATCATGGAAGTCTATCATCTATCAGGAGATGCGGATCAGTGGTGGTCATTAATCCAAAACACAATGGAGGAGGAGGAAATAGAGGAGATGGAATGGAGGGACTTTAACGAAATATTCCTGGAGAAATGCATTCCTTGTGAACACAGAGAGAATATGGAGGGGAAATTCGTGAATCTGAGGTAGAAGGAAGATAAGAATGGTGAAAAGTACAATGCTAACTTCTCAAGGTTACCATGACATGCAGTGGACTACATAAGAAATCCAAGAAGAAAAATTTATCGATTCTTGGATGGCCTAAATCCATTCCCCCAGCGGGTAGTGGTCTCCCAATGTTTTTAATTATATGAGGATATAGTTTCATGTGCTATCAATACAAAAAAAATAATTCTCTAAGTCTTATGACATTAAGGGATATCAAGAATATAATATGGATTCTAAAAACACTGGGAAAGGAAATATGGAAATGGGTAATAAGGGAATAGTTTAATTCTCACCATGTGAGAATTGTGGAATGAAACACCATGTTGCATGCTTAAAAGGAAAACGAGTCGACTAAAAATTTGGTCAGAAAGGCCATATTTCTGGTTATTGCAAAGGGAAGAAGTAAGCCATTGATGTTCAATGCTATAATTTTCAAGTGATGGGAAACTATGCTAAAGATTTTCCAAGGCATCAAGGAAATATTAAACAGAAAAGGCCAAGGGATCAGGGAAAAGCTTATGAAATCACAACTGCAGAGGCTGAAGTTCTGAATGACGTGGTGGAAAGTACATTGATCATTTAATCATGCTTATCCAATACTTTATTTGATTCTGGATCATCACATTGTTTCATATCTTCCCATCTTGCTAAGAAAATTAGATATTTACAATTTGATTTAACAAGGGAGTTGTCTTTCAAAACTCAGAAGGGAAGTTTCATTGCGACAAAGATTGGTGAATCAGTTCCCATTAGGGATTATAAATTTTATTTATCTGTTGATCTCATTGTCATACCCATGATTTAATTTGATATAATCCTCGTTATGGATTGGCTTTCAGACCCTGATGCAAAAAATTATTTTAAGAAGAATGAGGTTACAATTTTCGATGATAATAAGGTGTACCTTATCTTTATAGCAGAAACATCACCACCTGATTATTATCTAAACCCACCCCTAGTAGCTCTAATAAATTCAATTTTCATGGAGAACGATAATGAAATAACTATTGGTGAGGAAAAGAATGTTCAAATAGAATATGTATCTGTTCTGTAAGAATATATTGATGTCTTTCTAGAGGATTTACATGGACATGATCTGGAGCAGTAAATTGAGTTTTCCATTAACTTAATTGCCGGATCAAGGCCCATATCAATGACCCCTTATATAATGGACACATTGGAGTTAGTGTATCTAAAGAAACAACTAGAGGAATTGAGATATAAAGGATTTATTTTCCCTAGTGTCTCTCCATGGGGAGCCCATGTTCTTTTCGTTAATAAGAAAGATGGGTAATGAGGTTGTGCATTGATTATAGGGAAATAAATGCTTTTAAAATAAAGAATATGTATCCTCTTCTATGAATTGATGATTTATTCGATAAACTAATATAGCCCAATATTTTTCGAAAATTGATTATCGATCTGGATATCATCAGTTTCTTGTGAGAAAGGAAGTCATTCCAAAAATAGAATTTTGAAGCAGGTACGGTCATAATGAGTTTACAGTAAGGCGTTTTGGAGTAACCAATGCACCATATTTTTTCATGGATGTCCTGAACAAAGTCTTTGTGGAATATCTTGATGAATTTGTAGTGGGTCTTATCTATGATATCCTGGTTTACTCTAAGAGCTATGAAGATCATGAAAATCTCTTGCGCACCATTCTGAAGACTCTGAGATGAAATGAATTATATGGGATGTTCAGAAAGTGTGAGTTATGGATCCAATAAGTTCCCTTTCTAGGCCAAATTGTCTCTAAAGATGTTATATCTATAGATTTTGCGAAGAAAAAGCATGTGCAAGAATAGACTAGCTAACACGAAAAGGGGTTATGTTTGTATAGACCAAGGAATGTGAAGAATGTTATGAAGAATTGAATAGTAGGTTAGTGAATAATCCGATCCAAACCCTACCATTGGGGAATTATGGGTTTGTTATCTATAGTGACTAATCAAAGGAATTACATGGTTGTGTCCTTATGCAGAATGATCGATTGATTGCCTATGCGTCTAGGAAGCTAAAAATTCAGGAACAAAACTATCAAACTCATGATCTTGAGTATGCAGTGGTAATAATTGCTCTGAATATTCGGATAAATTATCTCTATGGAGAGACATTTGAGATATATACAGATCATAATAGTTTGAAATATACATTCTCACAGAAAGAACTCAACATGAGACAAAGAAGATGGATCAAGCTACTCAATGACTACGATTGAACAATACACTACCATACAGGGAAGGCAAATAAGGTGTCATTTGCTTTTATTAGAAAATACCACGGAGTTTTGAAAAAGATGAGAGTTTAAAGGGATCCTTTGTTCATGGATCTAGTAAAGATGGATATGGTAATTATCAAGGAAGGTAACACGTCACTACTTTTTGAAATGGTTGCCAAACCTTATTTACTAGAAAAGATAAAATGTTCTCAGGCAGATGATGAAGAGTTTCAAAAGAAAATTAAATCTATAAATGAAGGGAGGTTGACTGAATTCGAATATGAAGGTGGAATTTTGAAATTTAGAAAAAAGCATTTTTTTTTCCGCTATTCCCGAGCTAAATATGGAACTATTGGATGACGCTAATAGCTCTAATTTATCTATACACCTTGGTAGAATAAATATGTTTAGAGATCTAAAGTAAACTTTTTGGTGGTAAAACATGAAGATGGGGATTTCTGATTATGTGTCGAGATTCTTAGTTTGTCAACATGTGAAGGCAGCAAGACAAAATCCCGATGTAGTCATTCAACCCTTTCCTATACCTATGTGGAAATGAGATGATATTACGATGTACGATGTCATGGGGACACCAAAGACTCCATGAAAGAATTATACGATATGGGTCATTGTTTACCATCTTAAAAAATCTTCATATTTTCTTTCTATAAGGGAAGATTTACCACATGAATTCTTAGAAGGGAAAAAATTAATAAAGTTGTATGACATCATGGTGTACCCTCATCAATTGTTTCTGATTGTGATCCCCAATTTACATCACGATTTTGGAAGAGTCTTCAGAAGGCCTAAGAAACTGATCTTCATTTGAGCACTACCTACCACCCACAACTGATGGAAAATTGGAATAGACTATTCAAACATTGGAAGACATGTTGAGGTCTTGTTCACATGATATTCAAGGCATGTGGGATCAGTATTTACCTCCCGTGAAATATTCCTGCAACAATAGCTTCCATTCATGTATTTAGATGGCACCCTTTGAAGAGTGATATGGGAGGAGATGTCGTACACCAACATGCTGGGATGATGTTGGTAAATGAAAGATTGTGGGCCCAAAACATGTTGAAGAAACAATGGAAAATGTGACGATTATTCAGAACCAAATCAAAATAGCTCAATGTAGGCAAAAGTTCTATATTGATAACCGAAGGACGGATTTGGTATTTCAAGAAGGTGATCACATTTTCTTAACGGTATCTCCAGGGAAGGGTATTATATGATTCAGTACGAAGGGAAAATTAATCCCAAGTACATCGGACCTTTTGAAATTCTGTACTGAATTGGAGCCATAGATTACCGTTTGGAAATGCCGCCATGTCTCTCCACGGTTCATAATGTGTTCCACGTGTCAATGTTAAGAAAATGCATGCAATACCCAACACATGTACACACTTATGAAGAAGTATAAGTTGATCCCAATCTATCTTATTGTGAATAGCCTATCAAGATTTTTGATACTAGAGAACAAGTATTGAGAAATCAGATGGATCGTCTGGTAAATGTTTTATGGAGGAAACATAAGATAGAGGAAGCAACATGGGAGCATGAGGGGATTATGTTAAAGACATACACAAATCTTTCTAGGTAATATTTTGTGAATTTCGACGATCAAATTTTTGTAAACAGGGGATAATGTAACACCCCAAGGTTTTGAAAATAAATATATAATGCAATCTTATAATCTAGCCATTAAACCGAACTTTTCCTCTTCTATGTTTTGAATTTCAAAAAATGGTCATCTAGAGTTGTGTTCAGTAAGTCATTTGGAGTCTGATAGAACAAACATAATTTTTGGTGTATAGTAACATACCCTTATGAATAGTAATATGAATAGTAATATTACAATTATGAATAGTAAATAATGATATTATTTTATTTTCATAAGGTAATATGATAATGGGATCTTAATTACATTTTCAATGTCACATAAAACTAATTATACCTCTAAGATTATTATTTTTCAAACTAACTATGATGTTATTTAAAAATTAAATTAATAATATTTAGAAAATTATTTTTGAAAAATGGTGTTCACTTTTTAATTCTATACATCAAAAAATGGTATGAGTGAATTTTTTGGATTTTTATGAAATTCTTGAATTTTTGATGAATAGTGGAATACGATAAAATACCGTATATAAACAATTATCAGTTAAATACTCTATTTATGACATCATAAGTGATGTAAATCCACATGGTTAGACAACACATGCACTTATTACTGTTAGGGGTCACATAAAAAAACACTATTGGTTGTCTTGAGGGATATAATAAAATAATGAATTAAATATTCAAAATTTACTCCTCTACTCCACTATAAAAACCCCTCACCACTCCCTATTCTCTTCTCTATTATTATACTTGAATATGCTCAATGTTCTGATAATTTACCCTTACATAGTCTCTCCCCACTTTCACGAAGCTTCTGTCCTTGCCAAAATATTAAAACCCCTTCCCTTAATGAGATTCTCAAGGACGTTATTACAAAAGGTAAAGCACCCTTCTTTTTCATTTGGTTTCATTTCAATTTATCTTTTTTTTCTATCCTCACCTCACCTCATATATCCAAATGATCATGTTTACTCTAGTATCATCTATATACTAGAATTATATCATTTTAATTGAATAACCATCATAAATATTCTTACTCCTTCCCTTTTTTTATAAACGAAATCAACGTCCATGAGGTTCCAATTTATTGCCTTTGTGGAAAATGAAGTTTCATTCTTCAATTTCTTCTTCATTATTGGTCATTAAACCATATTTATGATTGCACTGGAATATAATATATGTATTATAACATAATTAATATTTAGGAACCATAATATGTTCATATAATTAAGTTATATGACAAAATTAATTCATAATAATCCAATTACCGCCTAATAATCGAAGTGGTTGTCATCTAATGATTCATCGACATTCCATCTAACCAAATTATATAAATGAACATAATAAATTATTTATGTTCATAAATAATATATAATTCTAATCCTTGATATTTATAACCATTCCACGTGAACTCCATTACTTAAATACAAGTGAACTGATTATGAAAATAATGAAAACGAACACCCCGGAGCAACAAAATTCAATATTATAACTTATCAATAAAGGTATAAATGAACTAAATAGAATTATGATATACTAAATAAATGTATAATAGGTTATTAAATATGTTATTAATAATTATAATTTCATATTCATGGAGCTTATGTTCAAGAGTTGAACATGTTTGGAGTTAGGGTAAGAGTTTTTTCACATGAACTTCCATTTTCATTCGGGTTACATTAATTGTCTGATTACCTCAACGAAATCCTTATTTATTGTTATTAACTCTTCATAGATTCCTTTTGAGTATTATATATATGTTTAAAAACCTGACCCCTTCTTCATTTTATGGATAGTTACACGTTTTAAAAGGAACATTCAAAATTATTTCCAAAATATAAGCCCGATTCACGGGAATTTTTCAAGTTCATGGCTATTTTCTAGGGAAATATTTAACCTGTTTTTGAAAACCATTATCTTTATAAAATCAATCATTTTATTATTAAAATATTTTCTTACCTCACTTCTAGTTTTATACAAATATTTTTCTGAGGGAACCCTTCCTTTCAATATAAAAGAGTATTTATCTCAAGAATTGCTTAATGATTTTATAAGAGTTTTTTCATATAATTCAACACTCTTGTTGATTCCATGGTATTATTGGGATTAATAATTTATGAATTCATCAACTAAATATTATTTAATGGTTTATGAATAACTCTATTGTGGATGACTTATCCTAAAACCATTTACCATATTACTCACAATGATTAGTGTTTTATGTCTAATGATAGGAGAAAGTTAGTTACATTTCATATGATAGTTTCAATATGAATGTATATGTTGATTATGATTATCCCCATTCATATGAGGAATTCCTTGGAGTAATTATGTGATGGGTGGGGCCCGCTATATCACCTTGATGCATCTGTAGGTCTCATGAGACAAATAAATCTGTAATTGGCTGAGGCCTTTCCCAATATGTTATATGGATTTTGGCTGATGCCTTAATGATTAGACCTCTTGGAAGAGGCCTTGAAAAAATGTTTTAGAATGTTTGAAATATGAACTTACCCCATTATGAAGTAAGTAATTGAATGTTCATGTAGTTATTTGTCTAGTATAATTCCCATGATAATATTTTATTATGGCATTATTTTCTCAGCTCGTATTAGTTCCATAATGTGTTCAACTTTATTGTTAAGGGAATGTGTTTTCAATTATGCGCCATGTCTTAGGATTATTCTATCTTCCACTATATTTATTACTCTTACTGAGATTTTTAGTTTACCCCTTTCTTATGTTTCATTTTTCCCCATATATGAAGAAGAAAATTATTAATGACTTACAAGCATAATTTAAGAGGGATGTGTGTTTCTAATGGAATAAATTAGTGTTTTATTTCCTTAATTGATGTAAAGATGTCCTTATTTATGTATGTTGTTTCCATTAATAATACACTACTTGGTCCTTCAGGATGATTATTCCTTGTTTGTATGCAAATGTAATCAAATAAGGCACTATCTCTAGGCAACTGGGGTTGGGTCCTTAAAAAATAAATGTGAAGTGTGCCACTATAGTGCTGGAATGACCAATTAGGAGATGGTGGAACAATATGATGACAATGAAGAAGCATGAAGAATTAGAATGTAAATAATTATATATTCATTTCACTAATAGATTCTACCCAAATATTGTTTTATTGGACAAGGATACATTGTTTTTCAATCATGATCAGGCTGTTAGAACTGTAAAATATTATAAAAAACATTTTTTCCAGCTCATCAATTTCACACCTGAGATTGTTTTGAATTAAAATATGATAGTTCCAAGGTTTTATTTTGGAATTATTTTGAATATTAATTATCAGGATTTCTTGAAGAACCTTATTTCTTTTTCAAATGTGATTGATAGTGTTCTTACATTTGAAATGGATATGGCTAGCAAGAAAATGTTATTTGGAGTTTCTTTCTCTCCCAGTGGCAGTGTGAGTTCCTTCAAGGGAATACCAAAGAATAATGATTCTTCGTGTACATCATGAAAGTAGGTTCATTATAGGCCTCCAAAAATAAAAATAAGAGTTCCTTTTATTTTCTACCAGTGTGGAAATCTATAACATTCAAAGAGGGTTTCCACTGAGGCCCACATGAACTGTGGCACCTACTGACAATCGAGGCCCTTACAGAGATTCTACCATTCTTATTCTACTAGGCATAGTGAAATGGGATCAACAGATCCTTATAAAAAATTGGTAAATCATATTCTTCATGTATAAAAGGTTTCATGACATAATCATTAAATATAATGGTACTACCTACAGATGTAGTGTTTTGAGAGGAAGCATATATGGGTCCAGTGACCATTATAGGTACCATTTATATAGCTTTAACATTATTGAAATATCTATTTTATACTAGTTCATCTCATTCATTAATTTCAACCCTTATTGTCAATTTGAGAAATATTCCTACAATTACTTTTGTCTTATTTTATGAATAATATTACACCCCTGTGTATAATGTGAGTAGAGGGTCTTTGTAGTACATATAGTGTATTCTTTCGTGTAGATGTAAATAGTTCATGTATTTTTTTGGTTCATGATGTGGAACCTATAGACCTCATAATCAGAATGGATTGGCTAGTAGCCAAAAAATCCCAGATTGATTATCATCATTGATGGGTCTCTTTTACTACACCTTATGGTGTGTCTTGTGTCATTCAAGGAGAAAGGGACCCATGGTCGAGCAGAGATGGACCATCTTATATTGAGTTAAGAAATCAATATTTGTGTTTTATTTTTTATATGGTGTAATAATCTTCTAGTGGTAATCTCCCACCATTTATCATTGAATTTCAAGTTGTTTTTCATTATTTACAATATAGTTTTCCACAAGTAAGGGAATTTTAGTTTCACATTTCACTTCATGTCTGGTACTTTTCTAGTTTCTATTCTCTCTTACCATATAGAACTAGCTATGAGACCAGAGTTGATGTCCTAGTTTGATTCTATTCATGATAAATGATTCATATTCCTATGTATTTCAACATGGGTGGCACCGGTTCTCTTGGATAAGAAATATTATGGATCATATTTTCTATGTGTTTATTATTAGAAGCTCAATCGAGTGATGATAATGAAAAAGTATCTATTTACACGTATTATTGATCTATATTGTCAGTTTAAGGGGACAAATTGGTTCTCGAAGATTGATCTTTACTTCGGTTACCATTAGTTGAGCATAAAAGATTATGACATTCAGAATACCACCTTTTAGAGAAGGTAAAATCATTATATGTATGTTATTATTCCCAATGGTCTAACCAATACTCTAGAAATTTTTATGCTATTAATGAATATGATTTTCCATGAATCTCTGGATACATTTTTGGTATTATATGTGGCTGAAATCCTCATTTAATATTTGTTTTTGGAGTATCATGTGCATCATATTAGAAAAGTTCTGAGTTTTCTGAGAAATCATAAGATTAATTCAATGAATTAAAAGTTTTATATTTGGATTTAGGAAGTCAAATTATTGGGACATGGGGTGTTAGAACATGGGATATCAGATTATTCTAAGAAGTTTAAGGCTATTATGAAATGGGAAAAAGCGCAAAATGTTTCCATGATTTGGATCTTCTTTGGTATAGCTAGGAAATATCACTAGTTCATTAAAGGCATCTCAAAGTTATCATCTATGATGACTTATCTAAATATGAAAAGAGAAATATTTTCTGGGAATTTTAAATGTCCTAGTTATTTTATTGAGATGAAATATTTTTTGACTACAATATCAATCTTGACTCTACTAGAGTTCAAGAATGGATACATGGTATTCTGTGGTGCATCGTGTTAAGTATTGGGCTGCATTATAAAGTAAGATGACAATGGTGTTTCCAATTGATCTTGTCTTCTTAGGCCACAAGGGAATAATTATCTAACCCATCACCTTGAACTTTCAGTGGTGATGCATGCACTTCTGATATGGCCTCATTAGAATTATATAGAAAGGTTTACTATATTTTGAAATGATATGATATTGAGTTATATCTTCTATAAAAATGATTTGAATCTTCACGAGAGGCATTTGGTGGAACAAATACAATATTTGGACATTGAACCCCCCTATATCCTAGGTAACAGAAATGCCTTCAAGGATGCTTTGAAAATGAATCTTCCAAACCATTTTGTCAAATAATATTCAAAAAATAGGAATTTGATGGCCCTCTTTACACAATTGCATATTAGATTATAGGAATCTGGGGCTGGGGATTCTTCAGCTAGTGTCTACTGGAAACTGGCCCTTAATGAGATGATTCTTCTAGAAGAATAATATAATGATAACTTTTGTAGAAATAGAGAATCTCTTTGTGATTTGGAGACCTTTCCTTAGTGTTCATTCTCCAAATAGAAAATTATACAATTTCAGAAGAATTTTGTTCTTCCATTAGGGGAATGAAAAGATATTATGGGGTTCTCTAAAGTTCCTAGTGAGAACTACACCTGGGATTCACAAATTTGTTCTATGAAACATGGTATAAATTCTTTTTTCCATGTCTCAGATGAGGGTTTGATGATTATTTTCATCATTGTTATATTGCTAGAAAGGTGATTGTGAAGAATAATAAAGCATCTGGTTTTCTTTAACTACTTCTGATCCCTATTTGGAAGTGGTATAAGATCTCCATTGAAATTGTAGTGGGGATTCCTCATACCCATATCCGGAATAATGTGATATGGGTTTTGATCGATAGGCGAACTATGTCGGTCATATTTTTTCCATTCGTGATCCAACAAAATTTGAGGAGTGGAAAATCTATATGTGAAAGAGATTTTCCCTTTTTATGGAATTTTTTTTGATGTATTATCTAATTAGGATCCTTAATTCACTTATCCATTTTTAAGTGGGCTTTGGGAAGCACTACGATGTACTATTATTTTTATTATGGAATACCATTCGTATTTGGATGTCTATACAGAAATAAAAATATACAATTCTTGAGGATATCTCTGTGATTGTGTTCTTGACTTTGGTGGGGATTACAATGATCACATGGGGATGTTTGGTTTCCTTATAATAATATTTACTAGTCCACGGTCCGAATGGCTACTTTGAAGGCCTTGTATGGACATCCTTATAGATCTCATTTGAGAGAGTTAGAGGTTGGGGAATGTTCCTTGGCTGGAGAGTGTTTGGTGAAGGAAATGATAGAAACTATTCATTTCATTCATAATATAATGTTGATGGTGCATAGATGGTATAATTCTTATGTATATTATTGTCATAGATAGTTGGAGTTCTCATTTTGTGAATAGGTGTTCTTAAAATTTTCACCTCATTTGGGTCATCAATGTCTTGGGATGATATGTAATATTACTTCATGTTCTATGGTACCTTTATAAGTTACTAATATGGTGGTAAAAGTTTATTATGATTTATAAATTCCTCTATAGCTGACATCAATACATTACATATTCCACATATATTATCTACCAATGAATCTATTTGATCTATCTCATGTTCTGAGTTGTCATGATCTTGAAGTTGAACCTGATTTATCTAGGTCTAATTGACCATTCATGATAGTTTATTCTAAAAACAAGGTGATTTATGGGAGGGCGACACCTTTGGTTCGTGTTCTCTGGTAGTAGGGTTCTAATTATCAAGAGATATGGGAGTGGGAGGTATTAAGGAGAGAGTAGTGGCCTCATCATTTTGGAATGAGAGAATCATTGTAGGAATTCCGAGGATAGAATGTTTTAATGGTCGGGAGGATGTAATGTCTTGATACAATTTTTAGGTATTCATAAATCATAATTTTTACGAGGGTTTGGTGGGATTTTGTTCGAGATTGTTTTATGTTAAAATTATACGAAGTTTCAAAATTCCAGCCTACATCACACATAGAACATGGTTTTCACAAAATATGTTCCATATTAGATAAATCCATAAAAAAAAGGCAATTTGATAGTTCATGGTTGGAGAACTCTTAGTAAAGTTGGTCAACCTCTAAGGAAAACCACATTGAGCATTTATAATTAGTTAATTGCTTGTGTACGATTTCCCTAAACTATGTGCCTATTCAAAAGAAAAAGTGAGTAAGAATTTTAATTAATCTGAATTTTTTAAATTAAAAAAACATACTTTTTGACCCCGGATTAGGATAATTTGACCCCTACATGATTTCTATACGGTTTTAAGCACCCAAGAACAATTATTGGGATCCTCTAAACCCTTACCAATGCTGATTAATGTTACACAGTCCTTGTACAATCTCTTCTTTGAATGGTTTCTTCTCCTATTCTATATCTCCCATGAACTCTCTTATTTTTACTTGGGTTTCAAGGAAAAACAATTTCATTTGTCTATCTAATAAAACATAATTGGGATCTAAACATTGGATTAATTTAATAACTTTTTTTCACTATTCTCCATTGCAATTTTCCATTTATTACTTTGTGATTCGATATCCGTTGATCCCAAGTAATGTTGTTCTGTTACTATGTCCAATATATATTAACTCTAAATTTATTTGTTTAATTTAAAAGTATTCAATTAATTAAAATTTCATGGTTTTGATTAAATTCCATTAAATGTTTTTTTTGAATAAACCAATTCCATTGAATTAATGTTTTTTATGAAAATATAATTTCTTGGTATGAATAATAAAACCCCCAACTCCATTTATTAGGATTTTGATCATAGAAATTTTTAAAATTTAAACTTTTTAATTTTAAATGTGGATATTTTTTGGATTAAAAAATTTGAAATCCCCCAATTCCATTGAATTTGTTGGTTTGTTATTAAATTTATGGTTTTTGTTTGAAAATTAAATTTTTGTATAAATTTATGGAATCAGATTGTGAATTTTAATTGTGAATGGATTTTAAATCCCTATTAATATTTTTCTAGAGGCTACTCAATGCTTACAATTATAGAATGGGGTGTAAGGAATAAAGAATATTGTTTACACAAATTTTATCTATAATATTTGAGAGATAATCTATATTGTGATCATATTTCAATTAGTTTATATAGATTAATAAGGATCAATGATGTTTTATATAATTTATTTGATTCTTTAATCAAAGTGTGAGTGTTTTGAAAATAGACAATAAATCATAATCCCTGATTCATTTAGGGTCACCATGATTTGGTTTTTATTTTTTAATGGATCTTGATTCTATAAAGTGATAATAATTATATTAAAGTCCCACCCTCATGGAAACTCCACTTGAGCTGGAAAAGAGTTAGAGTGTGACCTCTAAAGCCTACCTTTAATTAGACATGGTTTGGGGACAAGAATAACAGGTATAATATAACACATATATTTAATGAATTACCTTTAATTATAAAAACTTAATTACACCATGAATAATTTAATGAATTCCCATTATTAATACATTAATAAGGTATAAAAATATATTTTCAGGTCATACAAGGTAATCTAAAATTGAAATAAACAACAGCATAAATTTCCTCTATTCCTCATGCAAGGTATAATGGAACCACCTCCACCAGTATGAATCTTGTGATTAGTGGTAAGTTTTATCAATACCACCATGATAACAATATCAATATAATATAAAAATGTTCATATTAATATGTGGTAGGTTCCTCCCTAAAACTCTTCTCTTCCCATGTGAAAAAACCAAAAAAAAATCATACCTTTAAGGACTGTATATAATAAAAAAATATATCAATAGAATCTTCTAAATTTTTATTAGGAATCCACTACTATTAAACACCAAATAATTAACATTTATTTCTCATAAAACATCATATTCACAATAAATAAATAACCACTTCTAAAAAATAACTATTACAAAACAAGGTCTGATAAATTTCCCACCTATTGTATAAACAAAAAAATGTAGTTAAGAATTTAAACTAAATTGATGAATATTTTTGGATTTTTTAGATGATTTATTTTTGAGGATATCTCATTTATGAATCCCATGTATAATACACAAACAAATTATATATTATATTTCATTCATATATAATTGAGTGTTTAAAGATGTTGATATCACTTAAATGTAAAACGGATGGAAATTTTTACATTGTATTTGAGACTAAAATTATTGGTTCCCAAATGGTGAAAAAATAACCAAGATTGTTTTTTGTTGCACCTCAATATTTTAAAAATTATTTATTTTTATATAATTTAATTTCATAGATGACTTGTGTTATACGTAACACTGATTTTATACGAATCACGATACACTACGAAAATATTATTATTTAATCTTACAATTATAACCCTGATGATAAATTGGCTGGTACGGATATAATTTGACAAAATTATTATATATATATATATATATATATATATTCTACCAAATATAATTTTATTGATAAATATTTAGTAAATAATTACAGAATGTTTATTAACTTTATATTATACTTTAGAATCTTGCCTTCCTTAAAAATGATATTATTACTTCTCCATAGAAAATGTTATAATGAATTAATGAAAATTATATAATTTTTATTTTATAAAAAAATATTGTTATAAATATCATAATAACAAAATTATTTGATTAAAAAATTATAATATTTTCCCTAATATATATATATATATTGTGAATATTCATAAATAAAGATTTTTATTAAAAAAAATATTTTCAATCTACCACTTAAATAGATATAATTTTATATGAAAATAGTTAAAAACTAAAATTATTTTAACTATATTATTAATTATTTAATTATTTCCTTCTACATCATCTTTAATTAAATTTATTATAATAATTTTTTATTCCAAAAAGAAATTTAAATGAAATACATTATGTTTCTAAAAATATGTTTTCATCACATTATTAGAAATTATTTTAAAATTAATTAATTTAATTAACATATATTGTATTTAATAAAATGTATTATATATTTTTAATCATGAATATAAAATTTAGTAAATTCATCCCTTTCATTTTTACGAATTATGAGTATTAACCATGGTAATATTTATCATCTCATTAAAGATAAAAAAGTGTAATAAGAGGTTAAACTAACTGTTAAGGCCATAATAGTTCATTCTAAATCTTATTGGATTAATTTAATTAGTCTAGGAAATTATTATTATTGAAATATAGTTTTTAAATATGAAATATTCTTTGGAAATGATCCTTATAATATTTAGAGCAAAGAAAGTTACAAAATGTTACTCTTTAGGTTTTAAACATCCATTATGTGCCCACAATGTGACAAAAGAAAGATATGAATGATGAAAAATTAATAATTTTATAGTAATAAAAAAATCAATATAGAATGTTTTTTATATTTTTTATAAATTATTTAATTTTTATAAATTATAGTGCAACAAAAATACAATTGTTTTTTTAATGAATGAAAAATTAATGGTTTTAAAAATAATTAAACTAATATAATTTGAACGCATTAATTTGTACAAATAATTTATAAATATAGAATAAATATTTGAGATTTTATAAAGTATTATATTCTATTTACCAATATTTTTAGAGTTATTTAATGTCAAATTAATTTCATAGATTCCATGTTTAAATTAATAATATTGTATCAAAAATTAATTTTTAGTAACTTATTTAAATTTCATACAAATATTATATTCAACAATGTGAATTGAATATAGTTTAACACATCATATGTGGAACATTTATGTGTCAAAATACATTTATAGAACAATTATTAACTCAATGTGATTAAAATACTTGTTTCTATGCTTAGGGTAAAAAATGAATAATAAAGGAGTTAATAAACAAGATATTAATTAAAATACTATAAAAACATATATAAATTTCATTGGATGATTCTTTTTCAACCATATCCACATTTTAATTTTACTCATGGCCATTCGGATCATTTGTATTTATATTAATCTAATTATATTTTAATTTCTATTTGAACTTCCAAAATTACCCCTCTCATCAATTATTAAAGTGAGCATCCTTCAACGGTTCATTAATGATCCATACGAATTATATCTCAATAAAGATGATAAAAAATTACATTATAATGTTCTATATAATCATTATAGAGGTGTATAAACTCGCAAAAGACTACCTTTAGATCTCGTTAGAGGAGATCTAAAGGAGTCATTTCCAAGAAGAGGTACTCACTTAAAATGATCTCATTAATTTCCAAAATTCTTTATCACCTCTAAATCATTTTAATTTATCTTAAATTAATAAATTTCTTATATAAAATATTTAAATTTTTTATTATTATGAAAACCCATTACACACCAAATTTCCCATCAAATTAGAAGTGAATGTGTCATTGATGCATATATTGAACATACTATCTCTCTTAAGTGATAAACTTAATTTTCCATCACTATATTCAAGGATAGGTATTATGAGAAGTTTAATTTTATATATTATACATATTACTTAATTAAAATTTTATAATCATTATAGAACATCTAACTTCATACATTTTAACCATTGGAAAAAAATAACGTTGTTTGTGCATATGTGTAGACTACTACTTCCATAAAAATATGTGATTAATTTTTTATTTTTATTTTTCTTGGATGTTAATAATGATAAATTTAAATGATATATATGATATATATAAAAACATATTTATTATTTAAATGTGAATTATTGGTTACCATTCATTCATTCTATTTATCAGAAAATGAAAACAATTGTTATGTGTACGTACAACATGCCATCTCCATGAATAGTGTAATTGAATTTTCTATAAATAATATAATTTATTAATATAAATATGTATATTATGAATAAAAATTAGACTTTAATCCTTATTAATATTAAATAGTTAACATATCCAAGGTAAATTTATAGGTACCAGGACTACTAAATTAAAGTAATCATGAATAAATGAAACAATTAACACAAAAAAAATATCAATTTATTGATAAAAGAGATGTTGAAATAAAATAAAGGGGTCATATTTTATTTTATAAGTATGTAAATGAATATTTTATAAAATTATAACAAATTTAAAATTATTATATAGTTTGTTAGATTAATTTTAATGAAATGTGAACTCGAGGTCAGGGATTTTGGTAGAACATTTTTCAATAGGACACATATCTTATATACCAAATATTATTTTTCGTTTTACGTGTATATATATACCACCAATGTATTTTATGATTATTATCAAGAATATTATGATATTTACATATCCATATATTGTTCTTCATATCATGTGGCTTATAATTAATAATTTTCCAAAGTGGTAAGGGTTTTATTTCACAATCTTGCCAATACATGGGATTATATATGTTTATATATTTACTATTGAATATTACTATTCAAAATAAATGTATTATAAAACAAATTAAAAAATATTTTTAACATTAGTGAATGATTTTTTAAATTCATTCTAATAATATTTTACTTTTTATAATATGATTTTAAATGATGTTTTTTTTTATTTTTGAAAGGAGGTAATTTTTGATGTTGTGAGACAAATGTTTGTTAACATATACAAAATAAAGGAATTTTCCCTGATTTGTGACTAATTTATCATTAATTAATAATTTAAATGTTTATAAGGTTATTTTAAAAAAAATATTTATAATTTCTCTGTTTTAAAAAAATCATTTTCCAAATAGAAATTATATTTTTCATTAGATTAATTTCAAGTGATATTTCAATATAGTTTTCAATATAATATGAAATAAGTTGATGTTATTTAAGATTTATTGGGAATATTATTCAATAATACTGTTATTTTTATTTTTCTATATGTTTTATGTTAATAATTTTTTTATGAACCACATTTATTTTTATCAGTTTAGATATGATGAATGGAATATGATTTGGTAGAACACAAATGAATTATTTCCACTATGTGACAAGTGGAACTAATAAATCCCTCCAATGAATTAGGTTAATTCCAATAATTAGTGATGTAAATACTTTAAGCATCGAACTCATTTAATGTTCACTATTTTTTAGTGTGAACCACAGTTAAATGTCTATATGGTTATGCGTGTACCAAATATTCATGTCCATATTATTATGAGTGGTCCTATTAAATAAACACAATTTTATTTGAGGGCCTATTTTTGTGTCTGTATCATTATTATTGAACCTTTTATTTATAAATTTCAAAACATTATATGACTATGTGTACTCAAAAGTTAAATGTATTATGACAATGTATCATCAAACAGATTATTTTCATTGATTCCTATATTATTCAAATATAATGAAGTACCATGCTTTATTCCATGACTAATGATTACGAGCTATAATATGCTTCTTATGGAATTCAAATGTTAAAATCATGTTCTCACGTAATTATTCTCATGATATAATTGTATAGTCATTGATATCTACCTTTTTTCTCCTACTATGAATATGAGATCACAATTTCGTATGTTTCATTTCTCAAGGTTGTAAGTTAATTTTCTAGAAGTAATATTTCCATTAAGGGTTCTAGAATAAAGAATATAGTGGCAGATGGCATAGATCATTTATAAACATGTTTTTTATGTGTCTATGTTCCTAAAGTAAATAGACCTATAATATTCTAGTGTGAATAATTATATTATGTAATGAATATTAATATATTAAGATGTGATATCTATTTATGAAAGGATTCATTCACTATATTAGATATCATAGAACGGTTTAGTTAACCATTAAAATCATGGTCGATAAAACATTAGTTGATCCCTGGGGATAAGTCTATGTATATAATAAAATATTTACTTTTTGGTAATGATTCCAAATGGCCAAGGAAAAGTATAAGGTGTCATAGAAGATGGGGAAACAATTTAGTCATCCCAATATTTGTTTTCATGATTATGTGATTTTATACTTGGATTATCATTACTAGCCCTATTCTTTTTTGTTTTATTGTTTTTCTAGAACCTGAAGGAATAATGTGAAGAATGAATATGATTGTCAATAAAATGAGTGTTCTCAGGGCCAAAATAATGGATTCAGAACTGGGATACAATATCTTTTAATTAGGATCAATAAACTCTGTGATGCTGTTGGTGGAAAAAACCGATCATGTTCAACTTCTAAATTCACTATAGTGGGAGAAAAATGTTATTGAATATTATATGTGACAATGACTATCATCCTTTTATGGGTCTTTATATATATTAGATAATGAGTAATGAATCAATTATATGAATAAGATATTCTCGATTGTTTAATACTTAAACCATGAAAAACATGTTCATGTAGTTTATAAGTTTGAAAGTGAATAGGATCAATGGAGTAATATTATTAAGAATATAAGGAAATATGTGGAAATTGGATCCAAGAAATGGAATTTTTTTAAGGGAATTTTTTTTTAATTAATTAAGTCATGTTATTTATAAAAAAAATATAGAATTAATTTCATGATAAAATTGATAAAGATGATTAATCTATTGGTACCTATGATTAATATTTTAGTATGATATTAAGGTTTAATTTTCATCCTTGAATGAAAAATTTTATTTATTCATTAGTGGTTTTTAGACACATCATTGAAAGGAATTTTACATTAGGGACTTTGGTTGTTATGAAGATATTTCTCAATATTTACTAAATGTGTAAATATAATATGGAATCCTTCATGGTTTTCGTGATAAAAAGGGGAATATTGAGATTAATGGAATATCTGGTTTGTTGTAACAATGATTTATGAAAAATATTCCACCAATTAATCACAAAAAATGGGGTTAAGGAAATTATAGTGAATTATTAAAAGGAACAAGAAAATGTCTCATGTGTGGGAAGCAAGGCCCTTGAGACAAATAATGTCAGAGTCTTTTAAAGAGGCAAGTCAATTGAAAAAAGTGATATATCAAAGAATAGAATGCACTACTCAAAATTTGGTGATATAAATAAAAATAATTTGTGAAGTATGGAGATCAATTAAATAATCCTAGGGCTAATAAATATAGTGATCTATAATAACCTTTGACGTCAATGAATAAAGGGATAACATAAAAAATTACAATAGTTGAAGTGAATCATGATAGTTAGGGAACACATATCCTCCAATCTTGAATATGCTATTCCATGTTGGAATTTTTATGAATAAGTCCTACGATAATATTTTCCTTTAGTAAAATTTGATGCGATTCTACAAATTGAGTATCACTCTTTCCATAGATTACAAATTGATTGTTTGAATAAATAAATGATATTTTATATTTTGAATAAACCAATTATCATATATGAGAGTAATGATTAACCCAATCTTATAATGGTAATATTTTAGAAAAAATAAAATATTATTTAACGAATAAGGGGTAAATTATCTCTTATATGCATATATGATTTTATAATGAACTTCTGGGAAATTATTAGTATAAATTGGAGAATATATGATTAGTGTGTATATATTTTCGTATGAGACATTGTGAGTTATTAAAATTATTTTCATGTTGATGATGTAAGGATAAAAGATCAAATACTTTTTTATATATGGTTATTAGTATTTTGGAGGAATATTTAGGTTAACTAATTGCTGAATGGATTATGTTGATATTTGATATTACTGGTTGAGGTTAAAGAATAATTTATCATAATATATACTGACCATTTTTTGATTGGTAAATATTTATAGGATGATGAAATGAATTATTGATCTAATTATTCATTTAGTATTCTTTAGGAATGAAAATAATCATATCAAATATCATTCTCATAGCATGATAAATAAAGTATAATTTTATCAAAAACAAAACCAAAGGTCGAGATTAGGATTATGACATGGATAGAATTCAAGAATGTTAATTTGTTTTAGAGATTCTCATTGAAAGTAAAATAATCCCGAAACTTTAGTAAAGTTACATTAAAATAGAAATGATACCAATTTTGTTTCTTATATTGAAATCAATGGTCTTCTAACCCATCACAATTTTATATTTTTGTGATTCTTAACTTTCTCATGACCATTTTATCTATTACTCTCTATCAGTCCATAGGAGTTAGGTTTTTCTTACATATCAATTTTCCACTTCCCACAAATTTTATCGTATTCAAAAACCTAGTTCTATGATGACCATTATATTTCTATTTCCTTCTTTTTTGTAGATACTTTTATTAACCCGTTGATGTGGGTTTTCTATAAAGGGTTATTAATCTATAAAAAACTTGAGTATCAATCATAAGTATAAAATGTGAGTAAATTTTTTTTATAAGGGGGATAATGTAATACTGCTAGGTTTTACAAAATATTTCTATTTAAATAATTTTATTTATTTGATAGTTGGGTTATACATGACACAATGTTAAAATGAACTGCGATACACTATTATAATATTATTATTCAATGTGACATAAATAACCTAGTTATTAAATTAGAATGTATAAATATGATTAAATAAATTATTATATTTAATTTTCTTTTCTACTCTATGTATATTTAATGATAAATTATTATTAAATAATTACTCAAATTTTTATGTAATTTTATTTTTTAGGAATATGTCTTCCATAAAAAAGATATTTCATTTTGTGATAAAATATTACAATTAATTTCTATAAATTATATAACTTTTATATTATAAAAAATAAATAAATTTAAATCATAACATCAAATTATGATTATGGTTAACTTTTAATATTTTCTAATAATATTTATTTTCTTGTAAATGATGTAAAAAATCATATTTAATAAAAACATTATTTTTGTATCAACAATTTTAAACATTAAAATCTATTTTAGAATGGTTTTAAAGTAAAATTAATTTTATTATATTTTAAATAATCCAATTATATTCATTAAAATAAAATTTTATTATATAATTAGGTATAAATTTATAAATTATATAAAATATGTATATTTTATTAAAATTGTTTTGTCTAAAATGTGTTTTTTTATCACATTTTTCACACTAATTTTACAACTAACATCTCCCATTTATAGAGAGTGGATTTTATAAACTGGTTTCTATATTTGGAATCATGTTTCCCAATTTCCCTAAATTTGACCTCTTTATCTCCAGGCATTATGAATTGTAAATGGAAAAAAATATCACCTTATTAAAGGGTAAATATGCTTATTATATGATAAAACTAACTGATACTGCCATCATGTTTCTTCCTACTACATATTTGATGAATTTAATTCGAAAAATATCAAAATAGGCTTGACAATGATTTGTTTAATGGAAAATTTTCAATTAAAATAACCCTTATAATATTAAAAGCAACGAAAGTTACAAAATGTCACTCTCTAGTTTTAAAATATCGATTTTGTGTCCATATAAGAACAAAATAATGATATGAATGGAAATAAATGTCTATTTCGATCTATGTGAATTGTTTTTTGATATAAATCTATTTATTATTTTGAATATTATTTAATTACCTTATATTATTGTGCAATGGTAATAGAATACTTATTAAATTAACCAAAAAATAATATAAATGATTTTAGAAATAAAAAAATGATATAACATCAAAGAGTTAATGTGTACCATTAATTTTATCTACTAAGCTACCATTTAGGGAATTTTTAATGAACTATATTCAAAATTTCAATTTTTCATGAAATATTTAATGTCTAATTACATTTATATTGTCCAAATTAACATTAATAATATCTTTCAAAAATTATATATTTTTTAATTTATTTAAATTGAATAAAAACATTACATTAATAAATATGAATGGAGTTTGTTTTTAAACATAATACATGGTAAATGTATGAGTCAATTTTCCATTTATAGTTAAATTTTTAACCCTTTGTGATCAAAAATATTTTGTAACGTGGTTATGGTAAAAAATTATTAACCATGGGATTAATAAAATAGTTATTGATTAAAGTGAAACATATATTTTTATAAACATAATTGGATGATTTTATTTCAATCCTATCCAATTTCTATTCTACTTCATGAATGTTTGTAATCATTTGGTTCTATAATAGATTTTTTATATTTTATTTTTTATGTAATTACAAAATTACCCCACACATCAATTATAAACGGGCTCCCTCACTAGTTTAAACAACCTAGAACCAAATATATCAACCAAAACCTACAAATATAAATTAAAAATGCCTAAAAAAATTATATAGGTTATTCTCTTCTCAAAACACCAACCCTAGGGAACATCAGTGTAGATCTAAATGATTCTTTTTAAACAAGAGGTAATCTCTTAAATTGATCTCCTTATTTCATAATTCTATTTAAAAGCGCTAAATATGTGTTATTTATAATAAAATAATAACATAAAATACTTAATATTATGAAATTTCATTATGATTATGAGAAAAACCATTTTACTCCCGTTTTCCTATCAAATGAGAAGGGAAATTATCACTCGTACATAAATATAGACTACCGTCTCAACGATGTGATACAATTAATTTATAATATATATTTTTAATGGATGGGTATTTTTATGGGTTTAATATTTATATATGATAATCATGTAACAAATAAACATATATTGTTTTTATATAACATCCATCATCTTACCTTTCTAATTGTTGGAAAATAATTACAATGATTGTGAATACATGTGGGCTGCCTCTTCCAGGAAGCGATGTGATTCGTTTTTCATTTCCATTTTACATGGTAGGTAATAAATATAGGTTTAATGAGTATATATGATATATATATAATTATACATTTTTATGGAATGGTGAATTATTATTTATATTTCCTTCTTTCTATCCATCAAAAAATGAAAATATCATTCATTCATATGTATGACATACTCTCTCCATAGACAATGTAATTAATTTTGACATTTATAATTTAGTTGATGACTCTAAATTTGAATATAGTTTATATAAATAGTATTTTTTAATTATTAATATTATATAGGTTATGGAATAAATATAAATTTACAACGATCAGAACTATTGATCTAAAGTGATCATGAATAAATGGAACAGTTAACACTAAGAAATGAAAATTTATTAAAAAAAGAATATTGAAATGTTATACAGATATACTATATAATATCATATGTATTAACATGTCTCTTTAATAAAATTATAAAATATTTTAAATTTATATTCAATATTTTAGATTACTTTAGATGAAAGTTGAACTCAAGGAAAGGTATTTTTTTTCAATTTTTTTTGTGGGACACATGCCATATATACAACATGTTTCATTCATCTTTTTATATAGTTCCCATTAATATTTTTTTTATTATATTGAATATTATAGGGTTTTAGATATCCAGATGAGGTTTTTTCTTTCTTGGGGTTTATAATTCAAACGTTTCCAAAGAAGTAAGCATTTCATTTTACAATCTCATCAATACCTAGAATTTATTATGATTAAGTATCATTTAAAAAATATTTATCTTATTTATCTATGTATTCTAATTTTCTTTAAAATTTATTTTAACATTACAGTATTATTTTTTAAAATCAATTCATATCCAATTTCTTCTTTTTTTACTAAATAGTTTAATTGGTTTAGTTTTTTATTTTCTAAATGAGGTGTGATTTCACTTTGTTAATAGAATTTTTTTTACATATACTACATGAATGTATTCCCCTTCTATGATGACCAATTGTTTAATTTAATATACATTAACATGTTTAAAGGGTTGTATAAAAATAATTCTCTTATAATTGTAATTTTTATTAAAAATAATTGATTTCATAATTTAAAAGTTATATTCCCAAAGAATTTTTTCTGGTGATCGTTAAAAATAATATTCAATGTATGGTTATATAATTTGATGCTATTTATAATTCACTGGGAATTTAATCCATATATACCAACCTTATACTTTCTCTTGATCGTTCATTGTTATAATGAAAATATCTTTATGACATCAATTTCTTTTAATGGATTATGATATTATGAATTTTTTATGATCTTGTGGAACATATATATATATATATATATATATCATTGTGTGATGAGTGGGACAGGTGGGACCTATATCTCCCTCAAATGTATTGGGTAAAAATGGATAACTCCTGAGGTGAATATCTATTTCATGAACTAGATTTCATGTTGACAATTTTATGTGTGTACGTGACATTCATTTTCTTAACATTATGTGTATACCTGGATTTTAGGCCCATAAGATTATGTATGGACCTGGTTTCATTTTATTTAGTTTACATGAGGGTGTAATTCTATGGACTTAACATAATGAGTGAAATTGTTTCAATTTTTACATGGTTACAATGATATATGTTTTTATATATTATAGAATTCCATGCCTTATTCCTATGATTGATATCATTGATCATTATCATTGATTATTTTATGATTATGGTCTTATGAACTACCATGTAGTATTTAATAAATCAATATTATTATATATGATATGTAGGGTGTGGATTTTAAATTTATATGTCAGGTTTTCACAGACTTATACTAATTTAATGGTTATGTGGCCGTTGAAATATCCCATGTGTACCCTTACTAAGAATTAGGAATCATCCTTTATTATGTTTCCCTTATCTTAAGTAATTATGTAATTTTTTAAAATTAATATGTATATGAATTGTTCTAGTTATATAGTACATAGTATAATATGATATGGATCATTTATAAACAATTTTTATGTGTCGAGGTTTTAAAGCCACTTGACATATATGAGGATAGAGGAGATTTTTATGTTATGTACTGAATATTTATTTATTAATATGCGATATATTTGGATTAATGGTCTCGGTTGCAATATTTTTCACCCTGATATTGTATATGGAACAAGAATTTTAATAAAAATACAACCAACCATGAAATTTTTTAATTTAATCTTCTATACAATCTATATTTTGGCTGATCAATCAAAATAACTAATTATAGAGGATGGTTACATGATAATTTGAGTATCTAAATTTAAATTTTATCAGGTGATAGAAAAATATATCCCATTTTGATTGTTCCCTTCGTTGAACCTTGATAAAAATGTTAGGTAGGTCTCCCTTTTTTATGTAACTAAATACATATTCTAGATTATTATACTTGTCAAAATTATTTTGGAATTCTATTGATGAATTATTTGGCCTCCAAGACTTCAATCCTATGTAGAATCATGATAAGCAATCAACGTTATTATTTTGTGATGATTTTTTCTCTAGATTGATAAAAAAGAGTAAAGTTTCTATCCAAGGGCCTAACTACCAACCTTATCCCTTGACCCCTATATCACATATCCATTGGAGATGTTTAGATCCATCATCCATGGCTAGTGGTGATATGGGTGAGACTATATCCCAAGGTTGTAGATTATTTATCCCGCCATCTTCCACATCCTATGAAGACAATGAATCACAAGTTATTCAATGGATACTAATGGAGTTATAGTTTTTATGGTGTGAGGGAGGTGGGTAGAGCATGGGTCAATGCATCTTAGAATAAAGAACATGGTAAGGATGTGGTAGTCTGTGATGACAATAATGTATAAGCCAAACTTTGGTCATGGAAATGATACAACAAAGCTAGCTGAGAAAGTGGTGGTTGACATGGTTACTATAGTGTTGAATTAGTGAAGGTGAGGCAACTATGTAACTTACCCTAAACTATTTAATCATTACAAATATGATGATAGAACACCCTACATGGGTCAGTTTGGGTATATGGTGCTGAGGGGAATAGTATACTAGTCGAACGAGCATGCTTGATGATGTTGGATAATGAGGATTGTCTGGATATCTAGTTGAGAAACCATTTCACATTACTAGCGGAAGGAATGGTTATTCCCAATAAACCTAATATTTTGTAGGAGTAATGATTTATCAATACATGTGTATGGTATGAGTATGTATTCCAACATTGCATTGTGTGATAAATATTCATTGGGGTGTTACCTCCCCAATCCAAGTGAAACATGTGGAATTCGTAGTGGTTGGTACATATCCTTGTCTCCACAAAAATAATGTTTTTCATAGGTTTATCATGTTGTATTAGTTTTGGGTAACTAAATATCCCATATTTATCATAATCCACATAAATATAAATTATATTAATAATTTTTACACTCAAGTTAATTATCATGTTTATATATGTAGATTATGTTTTTATCAACATAGGGATGATAATGGGGATTCCATATGATATTTGAAGCCTGAAATGGGTTTCAATACTTCCCTTTTTGTTCCAGATATAGGGAATGATCCCACCAAATACTAACATTGTTAATTAATCCCCAAAATAAATAGAGTGCATGTCCTCTAATTTTTGGCATGGGATCTATATTCACATATCACCAATTAGGCATGATAAACCTAAATGAATAATAGAATTAGGATATCTTACACTAATGGGGTATTGGTCCACTATCTATGGAGTTGGATAGTCCACCATCAAGAAATAAATATTACATATGGTGTTGGATTCCCATTCATGCCCAACACATCATATACTAATACACTATTTTTGTTGTGGTTTGGGACCCCATTAAAGTGCTATTTGGTAATATTAGACATCATATAGTTAGATAGATTAATTGTTTTTTTACGATTATCTTGGATGTGATTTTATTGTCTTTGAGATGTGATATATGATAATTACATACAAATGAGGTTCTATATCTATATGGATTATAGATGGTGTGTTATCATTTTTTATTCTGAGATGAATAGCCTTACTATTTATCATTTGGGATAATTTTTTTTCCTACTAGGAATGTGTATACTCTATCATATATATGAAATATTAATTCACATGTCATGTATTATATATATGATATGGATTTTAGTGGGGATTGTTTTGAACCAATTTTTATCATAACGGGGTTGAAAAATGGCCCAACAGACAGAAACAAATTTGTCAATTATTATGAAGGTATTCACGTCGGATTCACCATTTTTTTCAACATGGTTTGTGTCATACCCCAGGTGATGGTGGATTTTTGAATCCATCCCTTTGGAGACTGGTAAGTGTATCCTTCACACATTGTGAAGAAGGTTCCAGAGTTGAGTGGTCCCCCTATTGTTATTATAAGGGGGGTTTAGTATATGTGTAATTGTCCACATTGGGTACGATGTCATTCGATGGTCTCCAACGAGTTTATTCATGGATCCAGAAACACCCAATGACCATTGTATCTATTATTCAAGGACCTTCTTTGCAAAGGAAGGTTCTCATTGGATGAAAATTTTACCAAGGACACTTTACAGACTACATTGTTTGAGAGGATGGGGGTTCGACTCATAACACCATTTTGGGGGGAATTACTGCCTACTCTAGGACTCTCTTATACATTTATCTAATGATTATATGTCCATGATTCATTGGATATTTCTAAAAAATGGGCACATGGAATTTCCCTGATCTAAAAAATTAATAATCGATACATATAGATTAATAAATACTAATAAAACACTAGATGAAGCGTTACGATGAGGCACTCTCGAGTTTACCTTCATATAAGGTGGAAAATAGACATTTTGATAGAAGCATCGAACCAATGAGTTGGGCTTCCTACATATCATCTTGGGAGGAATCAGATCCCACTGACTTTGGTGGGAGTTGGGAATTGAACCTCCAATGAGGACTTTTTGTGGATCATGATTGGGGATTATTCAGAAGAGCATACCATTTGAGAGAAATAAGTTGGGGCTTAAATGTAAATAGTCAACTCTAATGAGTTTAGGGTAATTTTATTGGGATTGAATTATAAGTAGAATGTCTCTTGAGATTGTTCCTTAGAAAGGTATCCTACGAATACTAATTAAATCTGTAATCATTTTTCTTGTAGTTTCTAGTAAGGGGCTAATTCTTGGAAGATACACATTTTAGATCGGGCCTTCAGACATGAATCCTATGTATAATGGTTAGAGCAGAAATCAGATTTCTCATAGTTAATTAGACGGGGATTACATGTGGAAGCTACCCATTTGATCTCGGGCATTCATACATGAATCCTACGTATCCTGGTCAAAAAGGAATCAGAGTTCTCATAGTTCTTTGAATTATTGGATTATACCTAAGGGGAGGCCCATATTTCGGGATCCATGAAGAGGATCTCGACTCATGAGGATTTTATGGTTTGGATGGGGCTTACACCTTGGAGGATTCCTATGTTATTAGGACTATGTGAATTTCATGATCACAAACATCCACCAACCCCATGTGAGTCATGCTTCATGTGAGAACTATGAGAAGGTAGTGGATCTGAATATCGTATGTAGAACATCATCTACTAATATATAGTACTGGAGCCCATAGGGAGAGAGGGTGAGGCGATTTAAAAATACCAATTTTTTCTCTTTGGTTCATATCCAGGATAGTGATTTTCGGAAGTCGATCAAGAAATTTCCTAGGCCGAGCTCGATAGGATCAAGAGTGTCACCTCCCGTAGAAAAGTTACAAGGTCACCTTAAGGGGGGATGTGGGTGCCCTAAAGATGGTTTTATAAAAGGATAGAATCATCAATCCTATTAAAAGGGAGAGTTATCATGATCCCATTGATATATCATTGTCCCTAATTTAATTGAAAATATAGTGATTACCCAAGATCCCTAGAATGAGGAGGTACATGGGAGGATCCCATGTTTTGGACCCCAGGTTACAATGAGAATGTAAACTAAAAAGGACTATAGGGGAATGTACTATTATAGGGGTAAACAACATGACTCCGCTTACCATGGGTATGTAAACTCAGAAAGATGCATTTTTTCACCCAACAGTCTTATCAAACAGGTCTGTTGGCAATGGAAGAGGCTTTGGATTGATACCGATAGAATGGTTCTTTGATAGGATTCCGAGGATGGGATGAAAATTTAAGAGAATGATCGGAACCATAAGGGATAATTATGGAAGGTACCTAATTTCTCATACCATTTTATCAAACAGTGTAGGGTACCCTCCACACGGTCCATTGTCTTGCTGGTGGAGTGTTTGTCTGTGTACCGAGGTGGTACGGGGACCTGGATTTCATGTTCATACCGAGGTGGTACGTGGAACTGGATTTGGTTTTCATACCGATGTAGTATGCGGCCTTAGGTTCCACCCACATATCAAGGTTTTATGAGGTTTTGGAATCCATTTGTGTGGTAGAATGAATTTCAGTAAAAGGACTTGTCTGTATAGAGGTGTGATATGTGGTACACCAGATTGAAGAAGGGGCATGGGTCCTACAGTTAATGGGAAGTTTATTCATGAAGGGACTATGGTTCGTGGTTCACTAATTAGCATCATAGTTTTCCCATATTATTATCTTCCTTATTTTATGTTTGATATTGTTTTTATATATTCTGAAAACCATTTGTGAATTCATACTTCATCAATTGTTTGTCTTAGAAGTCTTTCATCAATAAAATCTATGCTCTCCAAAAATATGATCTCCACTATACTTTTTTTCTCCCCTTAGGGTCATTTTATAGAGTGATGAGGAAGCTATAATTATGGGTCACACATTACCATTTTTAGAATCCCATTAAAAAATTGATGAACATGTGGTTGACTCGGACAACCATGGTTTGTGGGGTTTATTTTCGTATGATGTGGTTCACAATGGTAGAAATCACCACGTCGATCCCACGAATGACTTTGTTTGTGGGATGCCACTAGCTTCACCATTTCTATGAGGTGAGTTTTCAAGGATGGTAGGTAGGTGTGTACCTCTCCATCACATTTTATCCAAGGACATGGTTCTCAGGGATGTAGTTAGTACGTGTAATTTCTCTACCTCCATTCCACAAATGACGTGGCTTGTAAGAGCCGATGTCAGTGTCTTTGTTCCGAAAATAATTTGTTTTGTGGATAGATTTTTGTAGCCACATACCCCCAGGAAGAGTTGTGGTCCATGAATTGGTTTTATGGTTTGTGACACCTCTCATTCCCTTTTATGAATTTGGTTTCTTCAACAATTTTCTTCGAATATTTTTTGGAATTTTCTATCTAACCTTCACTGAGTTTGGTGGAAATTTCTTCATCATGAATGTATATTTTTCAATACCCTACGAATTCTCTGATCGGAATGGGATCTAATCGGGAGAATGAAGAGGCTATTACGATGTAGAAGTGGTCCTGATTTGAATTTCCAAATAATGCTATATTTTTCCATAATCGTGGGGTTTAGTGAGCATAGCATGACTATTCCTAGGGTGATCTGAAATACCTAATAGTCTCTATGTCATTTCTTTTATTACCTTAATTTTTTATATCAACCCATGAGATCTAGACTATGTGGGTATAACATTAAATTTTCTTAGGCCTCCCTTTGGGGATTTTGAACCAAAAAATATTTGTGTCTCTTTAGTTTTTTTGGTTTCTCTATATCATTTTCTTAATCCATACATATAATTGGATTAAATAGCTAGAAATCAACTTTTTTCAGGGTTCCCATTTTAGGTTTTCACCCTAATGAGTGTTGTGTATTTTTCATTATCTGTTTACTATCATCACAACTAGACTATCATTACTGATGTTTTAGGTTGAACATCTTTCACCATTAGTTATAATGAAAGGTCCCAAATTTTGTACTCATTAACCGAGAATGTCATGAAAAAATTCAAACATGGATGAGGGATTTTTTCTTTACCATGACATCTGATTTATATATACAAGGAATGATCTGGGGCTTGGAAGCCATTGGGAATTTGTAAGTTTAGAATGCATCTCATGAGGACTAATTTTCCATGGGTTGATATTCCATTTTTGTGGGGAACATATGTAGAGCTGCTGATGCAATATGCACATTGTTTGGAAAAGGTGTCTATAGGATACTGGCCATCCATTTCTGATGGACATGAAATTTATATATACTTTTGTATTTGTTTTTCTTTTGAGGTCCATATATGGTGAATATTTAAGGTAATAATGTTTAAAAGTAGGGGAAATTTTCATTTCTTCTGGACTTGAATCTTCTCCTGCATGATTTTGACTTGTGAAATGGAGGGCCAGAGCATGGTGTTGTTTAATGTCATACTACTAAGAATTTTGAGTCATCTGGTTTAAATTCGTTTTTTACTATATCCTGGTGGGGGAAACAATTTTCTATTCACGTGATTTTTATTCCTCCAATGTCCTATCACATTTAGGGATGAGAGAGGAAAGATGTAAAATGTAATCCAAAGGGTTTCTAGAACAAAGGAATGAGGTCAGTTTTAGAGGCCATAAGGGTATATGGAGATATGAAAAGAGTCTCTTGAGGATTAATTTCTCTTCGGTAGACATGAAATTTTGGTGTAAAACATATACCAAGCCACAAGAGCATTATGTGAATATTCAAACAAAGCTGTCTCCAAGACATTATCCCTCCATTTTATAAGGCCATGGATTTAAATGGGGATTCATATCTTTCTAGATGCAGAGATTGGTGTGCAAAGTGGTGTTCTTGATCATTAAAAGGGGTGATTTCTTATTACACTTTACCGGGAATACATGGAATTGGTGGATGCATATTTATCTTCTCCATGTGAGATGTTCCCTTACATAGGTTTGAACCTTTAGATGGTGGGTATGAGACAATACAATTTCATTTCTAGATATGGCATATGAGATTTAGATGTCACTACGTATCGTGTGATGATAGGACTCAAGTATTTCATAGTTTTTTAAGGATCATTCTTATGTTGATCTAATTCATGCATATGGATAGGGTATTTTTGTTTTTGATATGATCCACCAATGAGGTGGGGTGTGTGCTAATATTTCCAATGCATAGTAATTTAATACCCATGTTTCTGAGGGGAAATATTATTTTGACATGACCTAGCCTAAGGTAGAATACTAGGCATCGAGTATCATGTAGTTTAAATGTCATGCGATTAAGGTGTTAGTATAAAATCCCTATCTAAGTGGATTGTAATTTATCCAGGATTTTTTGACATTTCTACGATTTGGGTAGGGAACAGAGTATGAAAGCATGGTTTTGAGGGATATTTGATTAGAAAAAATGATTGGGGTTCAGAAGCTGTTAGGTATTTGAAAATACGAAATGCCTCTCATGGGGAAGATTTTTTTTTGGTATGCCATTTTTTTGTTGACAACATATGAAGAGCTGCTAAGGTATTGTGTGTGTAATCAAACCAAGGTGTCAACATGACATTGAACTTCAATTCATTATGGTTATGATGGATTATGATGATCCACGGTTACACAATGAACAATGTATGATGAGTGGATAGAGTTGGTTTGGACATATCAAAAAAATACTAGTCATGATAATTCACGAAATTGGGGAACCCACTATAAAAATTTGATATGTATGTGAGGAGGTACAGTTTGACTCCCTTGTCAGATCGGGGCCCAGTTTTGAAGATCCAGGTCTCCCAAAATCATAATCCCTATATATGGTTGGTACATGGATGGGGATTTTGGGAATTTTAGTTATATTTTGGATATCTTGTTGTTTAATGTCATATGTTTTGTATATTAGATTTCCCAATATGGGGGGAAACCCTAACTTGCATTTTAATGTCATGCTAGTAGGATCAGTCATTATTGATTGATTTTACCTAGATCTATGAGGAATCCCATGCAAAAATTCATATTCCCACATGAGCTATGCTCAGTGTGAGAATTATGGGGTGGAATGTGTTTCACTAAACCACCAAGCGATGACATGATCAATGAAAAGATAATTGTTGGGCCATATAGTTAAATTCCATCCAGTGAGGACGTGGGTGACTCGATGTGAATGAGATAGTTGTTCTAGGTCCATGTAGTTTTATGTCTTATGGAAATGACATTGACCACAATGTTTAACATCAAGTCGTATGGACGAATCATCAAAGGGATCATGTGTAAATATGAGATAATCATGTTGCGATATTCCTGGTACGCCCTAGACATGATCGGGGGAAGAAGGTGTAAACCATAATTCAGGGAACCCTCATGTCAGGATGGATGATGCATGGATTAGGAGCAAATGGTATTACAGAAATGGGAACAACATGTCTAGGGGATTGATTGGCCTCTGGTTGGTAGGCCATTTTTATCAGAAAAAATGAAAAGCTTTAGGGGAAATGTGTGAATAGTAAAAATAAGGAGTATTCAAGATACTATCAATCCATTCCTGATAGCCAATGGTGGTTATGGGGATCCTATATTTCTTGGGCCATAGAGAATTATGGATGAATATGGGATGTCTGGGCACGCGAAAAATATCAAGACCATGGTTAGTTCAGAGGTATGAGATCTTCTACATAGATTTTATTCATATGTAAAGGGAAGCTTGGTATTTTGAAAGTTTATAGATGTAAGGGTCAATATTTTAAATACCTACATCAATATTTTCATTTCACATGTTTAGGATTGGGGGAATTTTTATTGTTTCATTATGCATGGAAAGGCTCAAGATTTCATCGCGAGTGACACTACATTAATCTATATACTGATAATCAACCAACACATATTTCATTAGATACCAAGTATTTTAATTTCATGTGGTTAGGACTTCTTTGGTCATTATGTTTATCATTGTGTGGTTAGGACTACTTTGTCCATTCAGATTAACATCATGCTATTAGGAGACATGAATTTACTTGATCAATTCTAGCTTAACCCAGTGGAGGCAATTGTTTCATGGTAGTTGGACTCGGTAAGGCCCAAGGTGTCACTACATGCTCCACTGATGGATGGTAATAAAGCCACAAATAGTACTATTATCCAATTTAGTTTAATGGAATAATGTATGGTTAAATGTGAACCGACATGAAAAGTATGGGGTGAGTTAAGTGTCGGACATGAACCATGTAGATGTTTCCTACTTATCCACGTTAGTTGGGAATCAAAGTTCATGTAGTTATGAAAACCTGTCCCTTGTGTTGGTCTAGCCCTTGCATAATAAAAGATAAGTTTATTTATATTGTGGCTAGACCGGGATGAAGGATTTGGGTGCAGATATGTATCCTATGAGGACATGAATCAAGTCATATGTATTTCTTGAATAATATTCATTCTAGTCAGACCAATATGTCAGGAGAGGGGAAATGTTGACTTTGACCAGTGGTTGGACCAGTATGTTGAATCTAGGAATCACCATGTTACACATTTATGAATGAGAATCATGTCATAGGTAGTTCTAAGATACACTCTCTATTCCGGACTAACCAATACATAGAAGGTGTCATTTTTACCTTTTCCAAACACAAATATAATTTATGCACAACACGTCATTGTACCAAAAATATGAATTCCATTTTGTTTAACATGTTGAGGCAGGAAGAATGATTCTAAGCAGTTCAACATCGTACAATTTGGACGTATATGTCACTATACAGTTTAACATATTGCAGCTAAGATGGGTTCATCATAAAGTTTAATGTCATGTGATCCGAACTATTTACAAATAGTTTAATATTGTGTAACATATATGTAGGGGGTGATATGTAGTTTAATTTCATGTTGCTAAGAAATGTTAGGTACACTTACACAATGGAATTATTCCATAAGTTCGCATTGGTGGGACCAATGGTGAGATGTCTATCAACTGAAATTCAAAAATATTCACCATTGAAGAAGAACATGTTTACAATATATGGTCCTTCCCATTTTTTCTCCATCATTGGATATTTCATTCCCAATATCATCGACATTCTGAGGACTATCAACATTTCACCTTTGAGGAAAGATCAGTGGTGATGCTTCTTATTGAAGCCTCATGTAGTTTGGTTTTGTTAATCATCCAATTGGTTTAGTGTGTGAAATCATTTTTCACCCAACCTCTCCATCTCAACATACCGATTTTGGGACCGCTCATCTTCGAATAGTTGAAAAAATATGGCCTTATGATGTTGTATTAATTGAACTTCAATGAGTAGAACCACCTCTATGCCATATACTAATGAATTCGGGGTTTCTTGGGTGGTAGAATCTGTCGTTGACCAATAAGCCCACATAGCATGGAGGAGATTATTTTTCCATGATTTCATGTCCTGGTCTTCTATATTCAAGATTATATGGTATATTGTCTTCTTAATGGCCTCTATATTTATGTTGGCTGTTTCATTATTGTGGGACGAATGGTGGACCTTGCTTCCATGCTCCTGATATATATTTTCCTATTCAACATAGCAGAAAATTGGTGTTGTTTTCTATTAGTATTTTATGAGGGACACTAAACCTAATAATGATGTGGGATTTCACATAGTTGAAAATGATTCTTTCCCTGAGCACTTTGATTCGTACAACTTCTTAACATTTGGAAAAGAAGATTGATGTTGTGAAAGTATATTAGAATTGTCTGTCCATAGAGGGAGGGTATAGTCTCGCGACGTCCATTCCCCATAGGGAAAATGGCCAATAGTTGATGGATGTGTGAAGCGACTCCAAGGGCTTGATGATAGAATTTTCATGAACATGGTAGGAATGATACTTCTTTTGGAATGTGGTGAAATACTATATCATGAATGGCCAGTAATAGCCAAGACTTCGAATATGCTGTGAGAGTCTGCAGGCTGATTGATGTGCTATGCATGTTCTGGCATGCACTTCATTTATGATGGTGGAGGTATCTTACCCATCAATTCACCTGAGAAGTACACTATCATGTCCTTTTTTTTAAAGAACATTTTGCTGGTTTGTGTTGTTGTACATCATGAAGTTGATTTCACATCTTCATATTTTATCCCTTTTATCCCTATCTAGAAGAATATATCTTCATTGAATGTAATATACTCTTGGATTCATCCCACCAGTGGTAGAACTATATGGCTTAGATATGGGGCTGATTTCGTGATTTCATCTGGTTTGGCATGAACAATTAGAAATACAATCCGTTAGTGGGTAATATTGATTACTGTTTCATTCTGATATGGGTCGGCCAAAGTTGTGGCTACATTTTCCAATGCATCGTCTTTCACATTTTACAACTGGGGGACATAATTCAATGGTTGATCTAACAATAATTATTCAATTTTTTGTCAGATATGCTTCATCAAAGGGATCATCTCCTCTTTCCTGATAGCATAGTAACCATTGAATTTCTTGTTAAACGGTTCTGAGTCGTCTTTAATCATTAGGTGTTCTGCTTGTACATGAAGTGCCAACTATAGACCTATAATGAGGTTATAGTACTCTTCTTCATGGTTCATGCATCTTTCTAATAGTAAGATGGCATATAGAATCAATGATTATTCTGTGGATATGAGTATGACTCTTAAACACACATTATTGAACATGGGGTCTTCCATTCTCATTCTTATTAGGATTCTAGTGGCATCGACCATGTTTTTTAACATATATCGGGATCCTCTTGAATAGATAACTCTTCCTCATCACATAGCCCATCATCTAATAGGGCCACCATTATTCAGGGATGCACTTCTAGGATGTTTTCACATACCTAAACTTTTACATCTTCTAGGGTATGAACTATATGTGAAATTTTACAAGGATGACCACCCCCCATGACATACATCCAATTTACATTGGATGGATACGAATATACTTGAGTGGGTTTCTACAAGATACTAAATAGACTTTGTGGTACTACAAGTAATGCCTCATATTTTGGATTGCAAATATTAATGCCAATAATCTCTTATCGGTATTCAAATAACTAGTTTCAACATCAATCAAGCTTCTTCAATGATAATAGAGACTATTCTCCCTACTGACATCATTCTTATATTTGAGGAGGGTGCAAAGCAATTGCACCAAGGTAGTTAAATACAAAATGAGTGGGCTTCCTTCAATATGCTACATTTGTATGAGTGGACTTAAGAGATATTTCCATAGATTTTCTAACACTTCTGAATAGTCTTTAATCAATAGATATTCTTCCCCTTTCTTCATCAACCATGTGATGGGAATGAATTTTCCTTCAAGTTTGGATATGAATCACTGAATATAGTTCAGGTTTCCTTGGAGTACTCATATCTCTGTGAGGTTACGAGGAGGTGACATTCCAAGGATGATATTTTTATTCTCTAGGTCAACATTGATGCCAGAGGGGTGTACGACAAAGTTGTGGAATTTCCTCGAGGTAACACGAAAATCACATTTCAGGGGGTTCATTTTTAGATTGGGTTTTACATGTTTATTGAATATGATTTCATGATCTGCTAGATGGTTGAGGTGTTTTCATGATTTAAACACCAGATCATCAACATAGAAATAGACGATATTTCCCAAGAAGGGTTTAAAAATGTGATGCATGGCGCCCTAATATGTGGCACTGACATTTTTCAAAACAAAATGAAATCACCATATAGAAAATAAAACACCATGGGGATCCCTAAATGTGGTTGATTTATCATGTTCTTATTCCATTCAGATATTTTTATATCCAAAATAGTCATCCATGAAAGATATAACCTCATATCTAGTAGTTTCATTCATCAGAAAATATGTGATTGTGACTGAGAAATTGTCTTTTGGGCAATACATATTGAGATTTCTGAAGGCAATGCAGACTTTGATCTGCAAATTTTTATTTTTTATGTGGGAAACATAGGCTAGCCAGATTGGGTACTGGACTTGTCAAATGATGTTATATTTTATGAGCTTTTCAACATCATCCTCTATTTTGGATGAATCGGTTGAGTGTATCAATCTGGAAACTTTCTTGTAGCCATGGTGATCTTTTGGTTGGAATAGATGGTGAGTGGCCACCTCTGGGTCAATTATAGAAATCTATGTATTGGTCTAGGTGAACACATGTAAATTATACTAGAAAATGGTTACATACATCTTTCTCTTCGAGGGGAATGTTTCCTCTAATCAGAGTTGGTTGTGGGTCTTCTTCCGTACCGAAGTTGATTTCCATGAGTTCATAAATAGTGGTATAGATGTCATCCTCAAATGATGGAGGGGAATAACCCAGGTCTTATTCTTCTTCCTCTAATGTTTCCTCACCATCTTCCCCATTATATTCTGATGTAGAAACAATTATTGAGATGATCGTTCAATAATGAAGGAACGAAACAAACTTTGGGTGTCTGAGAAGCAAAGTTGTATCTTTTTTCTCAACCATCAGCGGAGGCTTCTCAAAAGAAGAGGTAGTGAGTGGTAAAATAGTTTCCTCATCTCCTCTAAATAACTAGATACTTCTTCCATAAATAATGTGTGAGGTATAATTTTCTTTTGGTTTTGATGATACTTTAGGGGAATTTTTATCTAAACCTTCCATATTGTCTTGTGAGTTAATAAGATTTTCAACATTTTCAGGCTTGGCAGCCATAACTGAAATCATGGGGAATTCTAAATATGCATCTAAATTTGGTCTTGTGCACTCAATATGAATGATAGGAAGTACATATTCCTACATAATCTTCTTGAGGGGATTGGTGGGATCCATTTCCATACTGTTTGGGGTGGTGAACAAAACAAATTTTTAGAAAAGGGTTGTATCCAATTTTCCTTCAATAAAAAGACATCAATATAGTTGGACTCATATAACATTAATGGAAATTTATTACCATGAGGTGTCCCACATTTTCCTTTAATTTTATATTTGATGCATTGATGGTAGGGGGATGGGATTACGACGTGTTGATGCTACCAAGTCCACTGTAGGGTGTTGAAGGACGTATAATTTCAGACCACCAGAAATTCAGGGTGATCTATAAGGTCACTTAATTGGAGCATGAGCTTAATTTGGCTTGACATATTCTTCATAATTCTTTCGTATCCCAACAGATTTGTGATTGAGGGCATCAAATCATCATCATTAAAACCCAATTGATGAGGTTTTAATATTTGGAAGAGATTAACTCCAAATACATTTTCAATGATGGCATTTCGAATATCAACACTATTTATCCAACCATACATATATAGGGTCTAATGTGTCCTAGTTAGGTGGAATATTCATCTTCATCCATGAAGAAGATAACTACATGAATTACGTAGGATTGGTCTCTGTTCGGTAGACTTCAGCGGGAAATACATCGACTTCAAAATCCATTGGACTCAAAAAAGCATTGATGAGTGTTTCCATGAGATCTAATGATAGATTTGATTCATCCATGATTGATACATTGTCGGTTACCAAATATTTCTACTTCATAATATCATCTTTCTTATTTAAAGGTTGGTGATTCCAATATTGGGGATATCCTTCCATAGGCATGATACTTGATTGATCATTTGATGATCACAATTCATCCCTTTGGATCAGAGTTGAAGGGTCTTCCACCAATTGCAGATTGGGCTGGGTATGTATACTAATATGTTAATCATTATTGGTCACTTGTTATTCTTCAGACATATATTCCAGAATAATTAGACTAGGGTGGATTCTTGTGGAGGTATTATAATTTTCACGTTCTTTTAGGATCCACTGGAGGGTCCTTCCATGGGTTTCATCAACACTGATTGTTTGAACAGGAGTGTGGACATAAACATGATTTCTACCATGGTTCCATCTTCCTTAATATCATTGGATTATGTGTCTTCTTCCTATGGGAACCAATTGTCTTTGGATAATTCTTGTCCCAAATCATATTCATTATCAGTGAAGGGATTCATCAAATTGATGACAGTAAAAGAGACAAAAATTAGCTCCTCTTTAGATGATGACATATCCATATAATCTATATCTACTGGTGCTGTTTGGAGGGATGATTCATGCGGTTCCATTTGGTGTCTCGGTGCCCATATCTTTTGTTGTTGGCATAAAATCTATGAGAATCAAAAAAACATTGGTTTTGGTGTATTTTCATCTACCCGTACTTTCTGTTCTCGATAGTGAATGGATTGATTCTTGGGAGGTCGAACTACAGAGGGATGTGGGGCCGAGGATGTTTTCTGTGTACAATTGGGATCTATTAGAGGCATAATGGGTTGGATTAACTTTACTCGAAGGATACATTGGGCTAGGTTGATTTTTTTTCTGATTCATCCATCTCTTGAAATTTTTCTCCTTTTTTAGGAACTTTCATCCACTACCATTATTTTTGTCGATCAATGGTGGAAAAATATTAAAATTGAGCTAGAGGTGGTTACAACTTGACCTGTTCGGAATCTGATTTAACATTAAGGTGGTCCTTCCGAACAAGGGACTCTGGGAGGTTGTGTCCCAAAATCCACTAGGAGGAAAAAATATATAGCTAATAATCAAGACCTACTTAATTATATCAATATGGATTCTAATGTTAGAGAATTTTGAAATTATTGAATGCTACTAATTATCCATGTACATGATCATCCCGGATTGAATACACTTTATTCCTTCATTCCTTTAATTTATTCCATGTGACTCTCTTTTGCTCATCTTGCTGAGGTGGGTGTAGTTGCACATGTCCTGGGGCCCATAATTTTTTGTGCGGTCATGGGAGTAAGAGCAGGTGTAGGGGGTGGATTTATCATGAAAGAATCCTCTTATTATCTTCATGATCTTTTTAATGAGGCTTATGGGGATGCTTGAGACATGAAATTAGTCCGTTGCAAAAAAGTCATCTATCTATCGAGTCATGGCAAAGAAGCCCCTAAATCCACTTGTTTATTTTACCATAATAAGTGGTGTTTTTAGCTCATCACATAGATTGTTAATTCTCATAAAAGAATCTCATTTTGGGGGAGCTTATGGTTTAGTGAGTAAGTCAGAACATTCCATCTAGTGAAGAAGTATGATAATCTTTCATTCTCTTGTTGTTTGCAATTCACAAGGTCTCTAAATATTGTTTTCTGGAATCATTGAGCAGAACATGAATAGAAACTAGCGTATGAGTTCTTCACATACTATTATTGAGTTAGATATTAAAATGGTTTACCATACAAAGGCTAAACCTTATTGGGATCACACAATGCGTCTGAGCTTCACAGCTTCTTGTTCCTCCAGGGATCCCATCATTGGATCACAGTAAGAAGAGAAGTGTATTAGAAGTTTCTCTGGGTACTCTAGTCCTCTGAACAATTTGAATATTGGGTTCCAAAAATTTGGAGGTAGAGGGACGTTCCTTACCCAATCATGGTAGGGCATAAATTATGGTTTTATTAAATCATTTCTTCCTTCCATTTCTTCCATTCAAGTGTTCAATAACATGATGATATTCAGTTTCTCTTTGTGCATGTCATGTTCAACCTGAGCATGAGCGGGTGTAGTAGGGGTCAGGATTGAATGTTCTAGTGCTTCTATAACATGAGATCGATACCAATACAGGGGGTTCCTTTGGGTATCTTCAAGAATCTATTCTAGTTTCTTACACAATGGACAGAAATATTGATATCCTGACAAGATTGGGTTCAAGTAGACTGATGGTCCTGGTGCTACCTTGAAAGTGATTTCTAAATAATCACCATTTTCTATGATGAGCCCGTGGGGAAGGGGAACATCTACTGCATGCATATGTTGATTCTCTACCTGTGGTATATACCTGGGAGAATAACAAGTTTGGATCAGCTCAACATTGAATATCTTTATCTCTTTCATTTCATACTCTTGTCTAGTGAATCTCTCATAGAGTGTCAGAGAAGCGTTTTTATTTGGAGGAGAAGATGGGTCAAATGAAATATTGTACATTTTTTAAACCATTATGTGGATTCACAAGGGCGTAAGTGAGCGATTAGCTATATGGGAACCAAATTTAATACAAATATTTGTTTTTTGGTGTACACGCCTATAGTCTTGGTGTGGATCATCTCCGAGAGGGAACCATATTATCTTATTTATTCATTATTTGATTCATTTTCAGTGAGGTATGTAGGGATGATGTCCATGAAATTCACCAATGCATAAGGCATTGGGGTGGATTACATGATTCTATATGGTAGGAGAGCTTATTTAATCCCTTGTTGGATCTTCTCCAGCTATTATGTGATGCTCTGGTATTTCATTGAAAATAGTGAATTGAAGAGAACCTAGATATGAACTTTCAATATGCCTACATTCAGGGGTATGTGATTCATAGGATAGGATAGAACAGGTGACCCCTTTATCCATTGTTCTCCCCAGTCTGGAGTATAAAGATGATTGTTTGGTGTGAATATGAGGTAAAAATTCCCCAGCACTGTTGGTAAGGGTTTCTCCCATTCTTCTCATGACGTGCCTCAACTTGGATTTTCTGGTCTTATTTGGGAATTTTTTGTTAAAAATTCCCCCAGTCCTACAAGATTGGGTCCATCTAATGTTGTAGATATTTCTTCTTCTATTTCATTCTTCTTGATCTCACCCATTCCTGTGTAGGTGTGAGCTAGATATGGTGTCATGTGTGCATGTAAATTGTTTGCTCTAAAAGACATAAGTAGTGATAATAGATTGTACACCCTTTCATTAGTGGAATTATGAATGTTCATGCTGGAATGACTCCAATCAATGTATTTCTCTCGTCAGGTTTAATGATTTTTGGAATTACCCAAGTGTGGTTAGTGTCAAGCATTCCTCTTTTCTTAAGGATGGACTTCATTGGACTACCACATTTAGATAATGAGATTTCATTATTTAACATCCATTTTATTATTCAAGATAGAATATTGGGTGAAGTGTAGAGATATGTGTTCTCCCCATCCTCTAATATAAACACTGAATGGGGTAGTGCTGATAAGGTAGTGAAATATGAGTAGTGCATGGAGGCAGGCTAACTCAAGGTCATTATTTCACCTTTCGGATTGAGTTCATCGTGTAGATAGAAGGATATCCAGGTCAATGTTAAGAGGAATCCCTACTAAGATATTAACATGGTCTGAATACCCATCATAGTGAAAAAACATTTCTTCTAACTGGCAGAGAGTTTCCCTGATATTGAGGTGAATGTTATGAATTCATTATGTTGAGAACACTCTAGGTATGGTGAACTGAGAAGTGGCCATTGGACAATAAATCACTAGTATATAATCCATTGATATTTTTATTCTCACCATCAAAATCAATTGTTTTTTTCTATCAGGTACTCTTATTCTTGATCTGTAATTTTTTACTACACAATAAGGATTTCGTTCCAAGAAGCAGGGTTAACAGGAGTCACATTGACATGTTAATGGAAAAATGGTAGATCAGATGATTAGCATGACCCCAAGCCATTATCTAGTTTATAAATGATATCACTTTTCATAGAGAGAGTATCCAACATGTTGTACTCCATTTTTCCAAGCACCTTATCATATGAGGGCTTTCTCCCATTTGACCTGATGAGGTGAAAAACTTCTCAATGTATTACATTTTGACTATGGGGAGGACCTCTCAAGTCGGTGTCGTGGTGGTGTGGAATACCAAAAATTGTTAGTTTTTGGTCATACAATGGGCTTTGTGGTCTATACCATAGGTATTACCCTCAGGTAGAACTATTGTAAGGAGAAAACATTCTTGCTTCTTGGTGTTATTTAGGGGAGGTCCTTCACAATGAATGCTAACATAGTTAGGACTACAATCATAGCTCTGGTTTCAAGGATAATATCTACAGTCTACATTCTGGGGAGGTCCATTGAGATGTACTTCAATGAGGAGAGGACATTCTCATTGCTTGATGATACTACAGGGAGGTCCTTAATAGTGAATGACATCATGGAGAGGATTACACTCACAACATGATGTCCAACTATAGGGAGAAACATACCTATAGTGTATACATAGTGAAGACCATCAGGGTGGATGAAAAAACGGGAGTACCATCTTACTTTTTGATCTTCTGGTCAAGGGGAGGGATACCCTGACACGAATCATGAGATAGTCTCTCGTGATTGATTGTTTCTGGCCTACAGAGTAAGCCCCATTGGTGCTCTAGAGAGGGAATTCAGAGCTGCTAGTAGTAAAATTTTGAAGAAGACCTTTTCAATAGATACATAGAGTTGCATAATTTAGTAATGGATTGATATTTTCTTAATCCTATGTTGACATATGTTTGATGGAATCAAGAATTCCACCTTCCAACAGATTATAATCATGAATTTGATCTCAATTTTTTGGTTTCCTTTGGCATCATTCATGTTTGGGGTTCTTTATTGGAGGTAATTGGGGACACCTTCCGTTGTTAGTAGACATCATTTGTGAGACCTTATTTATTTGTTTCCTGCAATGTCTTCAGGATACAACAACAATCTACCTAAGTATTATTAGGGGTATATTCCTACCCTTGAGAGGAAACCACGCTGGAATGGTGTCCCCCGATTGGAATAGGTGTTTGTTCCCGATTTGGTTTTCCTTCTCTCTCAGAATATGTCCATAAACCCTCATGGATTAGAGTAGGTTTGTAGGTATACTCTAGGGAAATTCTCTAATTTTTTGGATGAGTCACCACACCTAGGGAGATGTGATCATGGGCCCAAAGCCCTATTTTTTCCACTAAATCAATGGCATCTCGACACATCTAGAAGATATATTTTGGGATATATGTATGATTATCTATCCTGAAAAAATCCTTTTGAGATACATATTTGTTGTAACGGGTAGTAATTCCCATTTATATGTTGGTGTTGGAGTTTTTCCCTGGTCTTGTCCTCCATGGGTTGCCAGCGGGTACTGGAAGTTCTCTTGTGCTGGGATAGAGAACGATTCTGTTGTTGGTGGTCTTCTCCAGTTGGCACCATATTTAAATGGTTGGATTTTTAGTCATCTATTATAATTTTAATCTACTCATATTTTTTTCCATATTATTTGACATGTGGACTTTGTTGTGGTTGGTATGAATTTTTTTCTACCAATGGATTGGAACCATATTCCAATAGTGGGATTCATAAGAGTCCACATTGTTATCTGATTTTCATAGGTCCCCCCCTTTTTTATGGTATCTATAATGTGTTTCAAGATTGATTTATGCGTAATTATAGATGGCTTCCAACCTGTTTTGATGGCGGGCATCTTATGAATTAGTAGTGCTTTGCATCTACTTATAATTCGTGACTCTGTCTACACAGAAGAACCGATTAGCACTAGAAGGAATATGATTTTTCTAATATAGTTCCACCCTATTTTGGTGATTTTATTCATAGTAGTGATATGTGATGTGCATCTAATCATAAATTTCCATTGTATTTATGGGGAGGGATTCAGTAGGAGTGGTAAATTTTTATGCCTTCAAAATTTATGCCTCTATATTTTTATAGTGGAGCTCCTCCTTAAGAACCAGGGTGATAACCTAATCTTGAGCATGCATTTCATTTTCTACCCTCAATAGGAAAATTTAGGGGATCATGTAGTTTAGATTTTAGTAGGTTCCCTAGGCATGATATCCTCTTCAAATCAGGGAAATTTTTTCACACGGTGTTGGCGGTGATGCTCTATGCTCAGGACAAATGAGTAAGACCCATGTGTTGCTGGGATGAATTCATTAGTGTCGACTTTATCTTCCTCCCTAAGGGTGGGGATGTAATAATTGTCACACAATATTTATTGTCTCCAAATGAGGTTGGAGATGGCATGAGGAGCCACCTTATGTTGGGTTGTCTTCCGTAGTTGAAGAGGCCACTACTGATCTTTTACAAACTGGATGTTCAGTCATGTATCCTCCATAGTGTGGATAGTATAGTTTATTGGTAGTCTTTGATCATCATGTTTGAAATCCAATGTTTAATATGTATGTTTGGTTATGGCTTCATGTTATTCATTGGGAATATAGTGACATGTGTAGTAATTGAGGTGCGTGTCTGAGACAATGGTCAAGATGGAATTTGGATTGAATGTTTCTTTTTGAAACTATGATATATATGACAAGGTTCAACAACAAAACCCCAACAATGTATAACCTAATAATCACATTCAAAACTAATGATTTGGATTGAACACATCTTTGTATGATATATAAAGGGATTTAGGTTGGATAATTCAACAACCTTGCTTAGGAATTCATGTGAGGTTGGCCATTTGTTTCTACATGATTCACGTCATACCTGGGTAGAAAAAATGGCACGATGGATAGTAACCAATTTTAAATTATTATGAAGGGATTCAATTTAGGTTCACAATTTTTTTTGGACTCGATTCTCATAATACCCTTATTTATGGAGGCATTTTAGTTCAGTCCCATTAGAGACTGGGTAGTGTACATTTATCACATTATGATGGAGGTTCCATAGTTGAGTGTTCCATGCGGGTGATTGCAGGGGGGTTGAGTATGTGCTAAATAGTCCACATATGGTACATTCTTATCGAATGGTATCCAGCGAGTTTATTTATGGAGTTAAAAACACCCAAAAACCCTTATATCCCTGATTCATGGACCTTCATTCCAAATCAAGGGCTTCGTTGGATGATGAGATGGCTAATGAAACTTATATACTTCATTGGTCGAGAGGATAGGAGGCCAGGGTCATCATAATATTTTGGGGGGAATTATTTCCTACTATAAGACTCTCTTATAGATTTATGTAATATTCATATGGTCATGATTCTTTTGTTTTTTCCAACACTCTATCCATGGATTATCCTTGACATTTAAAATAAATCATGGATAATCAGGTATTAGGAATTACTAAGACAACATTGAAAAAATCCATACGATGAGGTGGTTTTAGATTACCATAATACAATGGGGAGATGAGTTGTTTTGATATAGGGGTCGAAACTAGTATATGGGCTTCCTATGTATCCTCGTGAGAGGAATCAGAGCCCATGTAGTTTAGTTGGAGTTTGGAATTACACCTTCTAGGATTCATTTTTGTGGATTATTATTAGGGATTATCCATGGGAGTTCTCAATTTGAGAGAAATAATTAAGGGATAACTTCAAAAGAGGCTTCCCTAATGAGTTTAGGGTAATTTTATATGGACTAAATGGTAAGGAGAATATCCCTTACGCTCAGTCCTTAGGCAGGTGACCTAAGTATCCTAGATAGAGTTGGTATCAGATTCCTCATAGTTCATTGCAGGTGGTATATACGTGGAAGCTACCCATTTGATCTCATTTCATTAGACATGTGTCCTACATATCCTGGACAGAGTATAAATCAGTTTTATCATTGTTCATTACATGGGACATACACATGGAAGCTACCCATTTTATCTCAGACCTTCAGATAGGCTCCCTATGTATCCTGGTCAAAGAAGGAATCAGAGTTATTTTAGTTCATTGAATTTGGGTATTATAAATAAGAGGAGGCCCATATTTCTGGAACCATGAGGAGGATCTCGACTCTTGGTGAGATGATGGTTTGGTTAGGTCATACACCTAGGAGGATTCCTTGGATTTGGGACAAATGTGAATGTCTTGATCACCACCATCCTCTAAGCCCATGATATTCATGGTCGATCTGAGAAACAGGAGGAGGAGACAAATCTAAAGATCACATGTGCCACATCCCTTTTTGATATATGTTATTAGAGTCCAATGGGAGAGATAGAGAGAGAGAGGTTCTTTCAATGTGACAATTCACACTCCCATGTTGATATCCTAGATAGTCTGATTTGGATGTCAACTCGAAAATATCCCAGGCTGATCCTGATAGGAGAAAGGTCACCTTATGGGGGGGGTTCCCTAAAGATAGTTTCCTGAAAGGGGAGAAGCATCACTACTCATCAAAGTGATAGGAATGCATGATTCCTTTAACATATCACTATCTATCATAGAATTGAAAATCCAATTATTATTCATGATACCTAGAATGGGGAGGTACATGTGAGCATCCCAAGGGTTGGAACCTGGGTTACAATGAGAATATAGCGGGTGAATGACTCTGGGGGACCATACCATTGTAGAAGGATACCCACATGACTCTACTTACCTTGGGTACCCAAACTCATAAGGATGCATCGATGCGGCCAACAGTTTTATCATACGGGTCTGGAGGCTTTGAAAGAGGATTTGGCTTGATTCTAATGGACTGGTTTGTAAAGGGGATTCAGAGCATGGGATGGAAATAAAGGTGCATGATCATTACCATAAGAATGAAATCCCAAAGGTACCCCATTCTGCATACCATTTGTTCATGTGGGTTCGGTTACCCTCCACATGGCACATTTTCATGTGGGTGGAGGGTCCTTCCACATACCAAGGTGGTACGCTGACCAAGATGATGTCTGTGCACTGAGGTGGTAAGTGGAACTAAATTTTTTCCACGTATCATAGAGGTATGAGACCTCAGGGTTTTTTCAGAATACCCTAGCGGTGTGTGGTGTTGGTGTCCATCCATGTGGGGAAACATTATGTAGGGTACAGTCTCATACACATTGAGGTGTGCTATATGGTATTCCGCATTGAATAAGGGGAATTGGTCCTACATCTCACATAAATAGCATCTGTGAGGGTGTATGGTTTACAGTTTTATAATTAGGTTTGTGGGGTGGACATATTATTATCCTTCATTATTTTTATGGTTTTTGGCATGTTTTTCTTGGTATAAACCATTCATGATTTTGTAATTTAATGATTTGTTGCCTTTAAAGTCTTTCTCCTATAAATAACAAACTCTCTGAAAACCTGATCTCTTATCTCATTTTTTGGAGCCCCCTCAGGGTACTTTTATTGATTGCTGAGGAAGATATATCTATGGGTGCACAAGGATCCTTTTTCAGATTCCTTGGAAAACATTTCTCGGCCCACGGATGAATCGGTCAACCGAGGTTTTCAGGGCTGAGGTTTGTGGTGGAGCATTTTGCTCTAGTAAAAATCACTGCCTCATTTCTGAAAACAACATAGTTCACGAGACCCCACTATCATAGAATCGTCAGTGAACTTATTTTACTAGGATAGTGTGTGTGGGATTACCTTTCTATCAAATTTTCACTAAAGACATGGTTTGTGAGGCCACGGTTCGAGGGTGGAATATTTATATTTCCACTACGACAACGACATGGTTCACTGGATCTGATGTCATCGTCTTCATTATACAAAGCAATAGGTTTGAAAACAGATCTGCATAGCCATTGAAAACCATGAAGAGTGACGATCAATGAACTATTTTCATGTTTCATCTCAAATATCAACCCATTTACCAAATTTTTATTTGTAGATATTTTCCTTCGAATGTTATTCAGAATATTATTTCTATCCTTCATTGAGTTTGTTGGAAATTTATTCATCCTGATTGTGGAGTTTTCAAGACCATATATTGATTATAGTGTTCATTTTATCAATAGATCATGTTTTTATAATTTCATAGAGTTAATAACCATGTTAAAATATTTATTCCGTGATATGTACATCCTGAAGACCTTACATTTAATGTTGTTCTAGGATTTTTAAAATTTGTATATTGGTATGTTGTTTTCCCCAATTACATTGTGATACAAATTTTTTTCACAGGATGAGTTATATTATCTTGCTTCATGTAAAAATAAATATTCTAGTTTTTTATTTATCTACATCAAATTAATTTTATATTCAATGTAGATACATGTTTTTGTATTTTTTAAAAATGATAAAGCATCCCGTGTAGAATCTTTTCCAACTCAAGGTTAGACAAGAACTCCTAGCCGATTGGATGAAGGATGGGGGTGAGACGGTCTTCCTAACTGTTGGGTTAGGTGGGTTCCCATGGGGTGGGTCAATAAATATTTATACCTATATATGTCGATCATAGGAATATTTATTGGATTTTGGATTCTTGTGAGGTTTGTTTTGGAGAATAAAATGTGATGGGAAGGTGGTTTTGAGTTTGACTTTCAAGAAAAAACAGACTTATTGTTAGTGAGGTGAACAAGGTATCTATTCACTAGTAAATTAAAAACCAGTTCATTAACTAAGAAAATATAAGGAATTATCTTTATAGTGTATGTAATTTTATTTATGAATTTTATAGAATATGATAATTGATTTCTATTCCTTTATCGAGACATCAATCCAGATATTATTTAATAACCATGGGATTAACTTATTAATTCTATGATGATACGAAAAAGACAACTACATAGAGTTTAATTTTATGTTAATGATGTACCCATTCTCCCATTAGATCCTATTTAATTAACCACTAGATAAATGTGACTTCCCTTTGGGGATTAAATCTTTAGATATCAACACCAATTAAGAAATGTGTAGTTCCTCCATCTAATATAGAACTATAAAAATTTCTACCAATAGTTTTGATGGACAATTCCCAACCTACTGATGAGTAAGTGATACTAGGGGGACATGATGAGGATACTAATAGGTAGATTTCAAATCATTAGTTCTACAAATAGATACCACTATGGTTCTATGGTTAGCATGAGTCTCTTGCTATGGGGAACTGTGCCGAGGTAGTGATAAGAGTTTTTCACACTGTCAAAACCCTCTAGATAGATAGTGGTTATATCATCCAAACATATATATTGAACAATGATTTACTAAAGGACCAAGATCATCTTGAACAGTAATGAGCTTAAACATCCAATTTTAGAGTGTTAATACCTCTTTTATGAGGAGTTTCAAATAGACACATTATGGATGGTTCATGTGCAACAGTTTTTGGATCTACAACATGATATAATTACTACCATGTAGTAAAAATAATTTTTCATGGAAATAACTACATAATATAACTGTAATATTTATGATGGGGTTCATCACTCATGGATGTTGTAGGATGATATTCATAGTGAGATTCTAACCAAAGTATTCCCAATCAATATCCTCACTCATATTGGTGTCTTATGGATGGATTTTATTATCATTATTTTCATAGGAATTGCGTTTTTCATTTTATGGTATGTTACATGTCTTCTATTAATATATATATATGAAATATTAATTTGATGATTAGAATCAGGTTTTTAACATTAGTTTCATACACATACATGGTCACCGTTTTGAGTTCCAGTGATAAATGTGTCGCATTGGGGATTTAAAAAACTAATTGAAATATATTCCAATATAATAGAGGATGAGGGAATATAGATTCTCACTATCCAAGATGATGTTAATATATGGTATGTCTTGGTATCATAGTGATGAGACCCTCATGATAGAGGTAACAGTGTGAATTGGGGCCTCCAAGTAATAAATTATGTTAAAATCAGGGTAGAGTTATTGGAAAAGGATATAAGATCGAATGATGTATTGATCGAGTTGGTATACACCCTGATTTTCATCCACCACTAATACCCTTAGGCAATCCATTCTAGGATTTGAGTTATGGAAGTTGTTATGACCTAGATACTTTCTACATGGTTTGAGGTATAATTTATGTAAAGTATATACTATAACTAATACACATTGATACTAATATAAGACATTATTTTGTTACTACATAAATTTTAGGACTAAAATATTCTTATAAAACCAACTAAGAAACCAATGTAGTCTATTACTCATATATAAGAAATCACATAATCTCCCATATTTTATGATGATTGAAGAATTTTTTATTAGAGATTGATTTACATGGAACATTATAGTGGATGGGAGGATGCCCTATGATTTATTAGAAGGAATGGACCCACTATTAAAAGTATATTATAGTATATACTTCTACAATCAATGATTGATGTTCTACTATGCTGATGGACCGTGATATTTTTTAAGGGTATGTTGGTTATTCTTTCAAGATGAGCAAGGAATATTCCTAAAAATATGTATTCAATAAAACATTAGTTTTTCACTATTGAATTATCATTATCAAATGCATTAACTAATAAAAATTCCACCACCATAGAAGATTAAATATATGTATTTCATGTTGGAGATTGTAAATTACTCTCTAATATATTGATTGGCATCTAAATTCATTTAAATCCCATGACCACATCAATATTATAAAAAACATATCAGATGGTCCCATATGATATATATGTAGTTTCATACTTTCCAAGTAATATTTTTAGATGTTTTATTGATTGATTTCGAGATGAAGTGCTCAGAAGGTGTGCGATTCCGAGCCCCGGTGGGCCCAAAACTATTGATTGAAAAATATAAAACTTTTTAATAGCACACACATATGATTTTCCTAAAAAATGTTGAATAAATCCTAAAAGGATTCCCATATTAGAAATATTAGGGCACCACTGAACTCAGAATATATGTTTTACCCTAGACATGACTTATGTATTCTAGGTGCGGGTCATCTCTGGAAAACATAAAAATGAACATAATCATCATCAATGCAATTTAAATAAAATTTATTTTTAGTCACACAACTTCTGGTTTCTTTTTTAATAAAAATTTATTAGGTAAACAAGGTTATAAACATAACCCTATAATTCCTCTAAGTTTTGGAGAATTAATCCTCTCGAATGAATGAGGATGGATCAGAGAATAGATCATGCATCATCCCATCAGCCAAGTTTGAGGATCACTTCCACAACGACAACACAACAATTCATTGGCAACGTCCGATCCAAACATTAGGTAGGGTGGTTGTTTCATTGTTTCTTTTAACCATTTTTAATTTCCATGTTCAATATAGGTTAATCTATAAACAAATTGATCCACAATTCGGTCGTTATTGCGGGATGGTTTATTGATGCGGGATAATCATGAGATTAGTTTTTCCTGAAAGTTTATAATTATAATGAGAACAAATCAAGGATGAAATTAAAAAAGGAAATGGTTTTTTCTTTGTTTATTCATGGTACTTTTATCTCCACTATTCATATAATTCTTCCCCATTGGATCATGGTGATTTCTAATCGAATTTTTGGGAGGTTTTGAATGTGATCAGACCCTCGGATTGGAGGAAAGATGAAACAAAAGTTGGATACATGTTAATAAGGACTCAGTGATAAGTGAGGTGCTTTCATTTTAGAGTTTCATGCACCAAATAATTAATAGTGTCTCGTAGAAAAATTTGGGGTGGCGGGTGACAATGTATGAGACATGGTTGCATCCCCACACGAGATGGTGGTATCAGAAGCCGCAGTATGCGGCATGGAACCGCGTGGGACAAAGAGGCGTTCACCGCATGTGAATATGTTATAGGTCCAAAATGGCATGGAATACAGGGGCAAAGAGGTGTTTCAGGGCCTACTGGAGTGGGATGGGGACCGTGCATTGGGTTGACCCTGTGGACTAGGTCGGACCCATCTCTTTGGGTAGGACCTCGCTAGTCGGGGTGCACCTGAGCAGCAAGAATAGGAAACGATAAAACGGTCTGGTCGGATACTAGGGAAGGTTAAGAATCCATGGGTCCTTCAACTGTGGCCGTAAACCTCCACGGTCGGTGGACCAACCTCCTTATTGGTCGACCAACTAGTGATCCCCTTCATAAATTTTCAAACACCCATAACATTTAAACCCAAAATCCATTTGATGAGCCGTCTATGGTGTTGAGACCATTATGAAAACAAAACCATTTTGAGATATCATAAGGGGGTTTTGTGGGAGCTTTCAGAAGACCTAATGGATTGAGGACTGAGTTCTCTTGAAATGAATGCTCTTTGAGAAAACATTTCTATGGCTATCTGTGACCTAGAGATTATTAGTCTTATAAATATTGTGTGCCAGATTGAGTATATGTGTAATATAGAGACTATATGTCTTATCAATAATATGTGACTTATAGAGATAGTGTGTATTATGAAGACAATGTGTATTACTAAGATCGTGTGTCTTATTTTATTGAATATATCTAGTTTTTCATGATATATTTATAGTAGGCATATATATGTGTGAAGATGACTATAAATTTCATCATGGTGTTTCCTTCATGGTGTTTCCATCATGGTATTTCCTTTTTGTTTTTTTTTTGAATTATGTTATGGTATTTCCTTTGTGGTATTTCCTTTGTGGTATTTCATTTTTGGTATTCATGTATGGTATTACATTGTGGAATTTCCTTTTTTATATTTACTTTGTCGTATTTTTGTTGTAAAACTACATTGTGGTTTCAGGTTGTCCTACTAAGAATTATTTTACTCACCCATTCATGGGATTTGACCGCACATTTATTTTCCTATGTAGATGATCTAATTTTTGATGGGGTTCCAGGTAGACAAGGACTAGGCGGTGCCTTGTGATACTGGGTAGTCGAGGTGTGTCTGAAATTTTTTCCAATGATAGTCCCTATACCTCTTACATTACTGGTTGGACTTCGGGCTGTATAATATTTTCTTACAGAGTTCTTGTTTTGTATCTGTTTACTTTACAATATATTTACTAATATACACTGGTTGAAGGATAAATTGGGTTTTATTCATTCATTAATTATTTCTTTTTAATTTCATCATTTCTAGCTTCGAGATGTGTGTGTGTGTGCATACATGTACCTAGAAAACTAATTGTCATTTGTGGGATATCAATACTCAGTTCTAGTCACCATCCCTTTCCCAATTGGAGGTGATCTTCTGGGTAGTCACAGAACAATCCACTCGGGGATGGGTCATGACATACTGGTATAAAATAATATCGGTTCTACATTTGGAATGGGAGTTTGTGAGGTTGGTTTGGTAAATAGTGTTATGTGTTTTGATTTCATCATTCAAGCAATGGAATCCAATGTTGGTGTGGTGGATGATGTATCCATACACCAGGACTCTTGACACCTACTTTTTGATTATGTACATGAAAACAATGATTATTTGGAAATACTGATACACGAATCATCAAGTAATTTTATGTGTCTTCTATTTACTTATCGACTCCTCTCTCTAGATATACACTACGTACCATGGTACACATTGTTTCATTATAGTATTACACTATGTTGACTTCTATCTAGGATTACATTGTATGATCATGAGGACAATCCTCCTAGAGATGAGGCATCATTATACGGGAACATATCGGAGATAGAACATCTGGGTGGGATACTAGTCATACAACCACCCATCAAGAAACAACTACTACCATCACTACTATATGAGGGCTCACAAAGGCTGAGAATTTTTCACATGTTTTAGTGATAGAAAAATCTATGATTTCAGGGTGATCCAGACCCCCATGTAGTTGGGGATTAGTTTGTTTTAGTTATCCTTGTCTTTCTTTTTGTGAGAACGCCTTATGACCATATTGTTGTCCTTATCATGAGTCTCTTTATGGGATGTATGAGGAAATTGTGGAGAAAAGTTACCCAAAAACATGATGAGATGACTCCCAATTGGGTATACATCGAGAGTCTCTTACGAGATGAGTTCTTTCAAAAAATGATATGATCATTGCACATACAAGGGCTTCTGCATCTATAACTGGTAATTAGACTATAGTGGAGTATTCAAAATGTTTTTCTAATCTTTTTCACTAGTCTACAGATATGGTATGAGACCTATTATTTTGGGATCATACCTTCGAGTAGGGATTACACTAGGCGGTCGGGGAATCCAAGATATCCCTTGTCATTCCTACTAATGCTGGGAATGATGAGTGATCCCTTTTAGTAGATATCTTTCTCGCACAAAAGGCACTGGAATTGGGAGCTACCAATTGAAACCAGGTAGCTTAGTCCACAATAGTAGGTAGTGGACGATAGTTACAAGGACCCAGTCAGATCATCTGTTTTAAAAGATGATCCTAGGACACAAGATTAGTGGTACCAGGCTCCCCAGGATTCTCGAGTCAGTTTGGGGACATGCTGTGATAATAGTGCAGAAGTCGGGTACTTTTGTTATGAAATTTCTCGAACCCACATTGGACCAATTTGGAGATGGTTGAGGGGCCACCGAGGAATAGAAATAGTCTAGACCAAGGAGTTATACAAATAGAAAGACATGACAAGGGAGCAGGAAGGGTTGTAGGAGGTTGTTGGATGTTTGGTCTATTACCACCACCACCCCGATGCGGTCTAAGGCAGGTACAGGGAACAAATGTACATGGATGAGGATAGCTACATGTGATGGAGGATTAGGGACCCAAGGCTCCAAGGGTGATTAATTGTATGATCTGTTTCTTTTACACCTTATCTAAAGTTTTCATAGATAATGGTTTTTGTCATTATTTTCATTCCACAAACCTTATTCGAGACTCAGATATTCCGGTTGAAATGTTGACTGGGACCTTTCACTTAGAGACTCATATGGGATGATATTAGATGATCACACACTGGTGTCGAATGTCTGACCTTACTCTTTGAGGTGTGATTTTTGATAGGGATATCATGGTATTTGCTTCGAGTCCCACTGATGTCATTCTTGATAGGGACTTGTTATCCATAGTTCATGCTTAGATTGACTGTTTTAGGCACAATGTTCAGTGTGTCCCCAATTATGGAACTAGGAATATCTTTAATTGAGAAAAGGAATTGTAAGAAGTGCAAGATAGACTCACACATGGGATGGTGCAATTGATCACTCCTCAGATGTCAATCCATACCGTCAGTGATGTGGATTATTTGAGTCTAGTGTTTCCTGCATCGTTGGTAGAGTATAAGGACATCTTTCGTGAGAATGTTCCATGATTACCCTCCTACACGGAGGTATATTTATGCATTCATCAATACCCCAGAACAACATTAATATCTACACTTGCATATCAGATGGCTCCAATAGATCTTTGTGATATGAGGGTGTAGTTGGAGGACGTGCAGAGGAAGGGCCTTGAGAGACCTAATGTTTCACCCGAGGTAGCTGTAGTTTTGCTTTCCAAGAAGACAGATGGGAGATTGATGTAAGGTTTAGACATACGGTTCCTAAACTAGGTGATAATGATGAATATGTATCCACTATTGGGGATCTATGAACTTTTTGATTTGTTCAATGGGGCACGATGGTTCTCGAATATTTACCTCATATCTTACCATTTCCAGCTATGAGTACATGATGAGGATATACTAAAGATGAATTTCATATGTCGTTATAAAAATTATGAGTAATTGGTGATTCATTTTTTCAGGATGAACACCATATAAATTTTTATGGGACTCATAAACCAATTTTTTTCATTAGACAATTTCATAATGGTCTCAATTGATACAATTCTACTGTACTCGACATCCAAATAAGAGCACTCTAAATACTTGAGGATGGTACTGGACACACACTAAGAGCACCAGCGTTATGGGGATTTATTGAAGTGTCAGTCATCAATTTGGGAGGTCCATTTTTAAGACATTCTATTTTAGACGATGTATTTTTTAGATCTAGTGATGATTGAGGCAGTTCCTTTTTAGGATCGACTGAAGAGTGTTACTGAGGTTTGGAATTTCCATCGCTTGGATGGGTAATACTAGAGAATTGTAAAACGAATTTCTAGAGTGGGTGAATCCTTGATAGCATTAAAATTATTGGAATAGCATTTTATGAGGAAGATTATTTTACAGGAGAGTTTTCTATAGATGGGGAAGAGATTGATGAGCGATACCATCTTGAGATTTCCAAAGGAGTGTAATAAAATCATAGAGTTTTAAAATGCCTCATGAAATGAACAATATTGTGTCTTGATACAGGGTAATGTTTTTATTGCCTATGGTTTACACCAATTTAGACAATATTAGCATAACTATGTGACCTGTGATGTTGAGTAAGCAGCTGTAGTCTTAAATTTGAAGATGTGACTGCACTACTAGTTGTGGGAATTGTTTATTATCTACTGTGACAACAAGAGTATCATGTATATCTTATATCAGAAAGATATGAACTTGATAAATAGAATAAGGATAGTGTACCAAGATGACTATGTATTTCAGGATTTCTAAACTTATCTTAAGTGAAATGTGGTTGTATATTCTCTCAGCAGATGATCTAGTTCATAGTTTCAGAATTTGGCACAGGAAAAGTTTTCGTCATTGTAGTTTTCTTTTATGGATGGGGTTGAGAAACTTTATAATGAACAATACATTAAATACATTGTTATTACTTAAAACTTTATGTACACTTATTACAACATATAAAAAAACCATGAAAGGATCGTATAGGTATAGTGTCTTTAGAAACTGGTAAACATAAACAAATGGTTTATAAAGTGTCTACACTATCTCCCATTTATTTCATCATATCTATAGTCCCTTTTGTCGTATCTTACTTAATAATCCTTCTTCCTGACCTGGGGAAAGAAAAAATACAAAAGGGGGAGCTCAAATGCTCAGTAAGGGTAAACAAAAGAAATATCAATCACATAATATTCATAAGAACATAAAATTTTGGAAATCTTACCCTGCCAAAAGAGATCATAATTTCATAACATGGGATAAATCATGGTAGTGAAATGTAATCACAATAATCATAACATAAAACATGATGCTTTTTGGCATACACACATAATCATAGAGAATCATTTCTTATTAGTGAAGACTCATTTCCAAGGCTATCTTAGTGGACAAAGCCCATTTCTGAACCGAGTTCATTCCTCATTTCAGTCCTGTTTCACTGAACCGGTTTAACCTGCCGTTCCAGCCATGTCTATCTCATGAGATATAAAATCTTTACCCAATTCATTGGAGGGAGATATAGGTCCCACCCATATCATAATGATACCATTCTTATGTGTGGCACAAAATCATAAACCATACATCATAGCATAACCCATGTAATAAAAATGGGATTCTTAAACATCGTGACATCATAAAAAAAATCATATAAGATAAAGGAATTAATAAAAATAATTCCATCACAACATAATCAAATCAATGTAATAATATTGATAGAAATAGAACCCTTTATTATCTTAGATGGAAAATAATTTTGATAAAACACTTGAACTCCATTCTTGAGGAAAATATACTTTCTACTTCAAATACACTTTTCCTTTCTTAACATGTCATACAATTCTAAAATAAAAGAAGTTGATTAAAAATAAACTTGAAAACTTGTGAAGGAAGCTTCATGTAAATAATGTTTTAAAAATCCATTCATGCCGTATAAGTTAGAAAACATTCTTCTCGTACTTCTGTCAGAATTGTCAAAAAGTACCTCGTACAAAAAACGACAAAAGATTCCTTTCATATCTTTTACTAAAAACTCACCAAAGGGTATAATTGGATTAAAACAATTGTTTTTGGATGGAAATAATATTAAATATTGAAGAAACATGGATATGGATGATAAAATATACCCCAGTAAATTCCAAAGTATAAACAATATCGAATAAAAATGCGATTGTGATATTTCCCTTACCTTAGGTCTGATTTGCTTCGTAAGTGTCCGAACCTCCTGTATAATGATTTAAATAATTTCATTGACTTATTACAGAATCATACTCATTGTTATGATATCGTATATGGTCATATTATTAGCTTATTATTAGTAATATTTCATTGCTACTTGTTATTCAGGTGTTTATTACTTTTTGTTCTTATGTGTGTTTTGTCGAATAAATTATTATTATTCTATTTAGGTTATAGATACATCATTTCCAGAATTGTATTAGTGTAATACATGTCATATATATTCACTCAATTCATTTATGTAATCATTATTCAATGAAAATCATGTAGAATGAGTCGCATTACATTGTGAGACGGTATTCCGTACGTACGCACGAGTGATGATATCGTTCCAATGATCGTGGAAATGTATTGAAGTGTATGTATACTATTTCAGAATCAATATCACATTAAAATAATAATATATAGTTATTATTTACACCATTATACCCATCCAAGTAATGTGGTTGTGGAAAATAGATTACACCATGGCGTGGAGACGGTATTCCCTAAGTACACACGTGCGGTGATTTCGTTTTCCATAGGATGGATAGATGGGTAAATAGGGCTGTTTCATACTTATAATAACATATCAGTATATGAGTGATACTGATGTTATTACTTCATAATGAAACAAATAAAGAAGAAGAAGTGGAAAAATAAATAAAGTTGAAAGAATCGGTAATGGACATTACCTCTTCTTTGAAGCGTTTTTTGAGACCTCCTTTTAGGGCACTATAATAGGTCTTTGAAGAATACCAGGACCTCTACAAAGTTTCTAGGGAAGTGGAGAGGAGAAATTGGCAGGGTTTGGCCGAGCTTGAAGGCTCAAAGTGGTGTGATGAAGAGGGGAGGAGGGGCCCTTTTTTAAGGGAGGAGAGGGGCACCTTTGGAAAAACTAAAAATATTATTTTATTATAAAGCCATATTCGGTTTTAAATAGCTTAAAATTGATTTATTTAGAATATAAGGTGGGTATGGGTCTAAATAATCTCATAAAATAGAATTTTGACAAGTTTAGTATACTATTTAAACCTTATCATTTAGATTTAACTTTATGTTAGATAATTTTACTTTTACCGTGTCTTTTTCTGTTCTTACACTATAAGGTTAATAAACTTAATATAACAAGCCAAAAGAACCCCAAGTTGTTTATTATTAATATATATAACCTTATATAATTATTTTTATGAACAATATATTTTTAGGAATAAAATGAAAATTAATAATATAATATTTGTTTTAAAAACAATTTTATGTCAATTTTGACACTATTTAGTAATTGAATTTTGTGAAAATCGTAATAGAATGAATAGTTAGAAAAAAGTTAATTAAATCAATACTAAAATGTCATATTAACCTAGAAAATTATTTTAATTCATAAAAAGTCTCAAATTACATTTATTTTGGTATTTATAACATCAATTATGTCAATATTTCATTAATAAGATAATTAGTGCATCATCTTTGTGTCATAAATAAATTAACTTATTTAATGTCTAAAAATTACAAATAAAATACCATTATGTAGGAAATATTGTTGTATTTTTAATGAATATTTATAGTAGAATTTATCTTATTTATAACCCTATATTAAAATGATTTACTTATTAAACTTTGATTTTAACTATTTTAACCCTTCTTTAAATAAATTAATAAAAAATGTCCTAATCTAATCAAAGTGGGCCTAAATGGTCATATTTTATTCCTAAGGTTTTTTTTGGTCGAATTAAACTTATCCAATAGAATTAGGACATGTGTTTGGGTAATGATAATATCGTTTTTACCCTTAATTACCCTATTTACTTTTAATCTTGGTAAATAAAAGTAAAAAGTTATTATTCCCCAAAAATTATTTTCATCTCATTGAACCACATTTTACTTACTGAATTCAACCGTGTCTCTTGGATTTTTGAAATTCCCCTCATAGAAGCGGTAAAATTAAGTTTTATGTAAATTTGCAAATTCTCCTAGGAGGTGGGTAAAAGACGGTGAAAAGTTCAATAAAAGTTTTATATATCTAAAATTATTATAAAATTATTCCAATGAATTACATTTAACTTATATAGGTTTTATGTATCAATTTTGACCTAAAATAAATTTAAATAATATAAATAATTATTTAAATAAAAAGTCGGTTTTTAAATAGTAACCTTGTGTTTTCACTATTCATCAAAAATTGAATGTTTCTAGAAAAATTCCAAAATTTCACTCTAGGCTAATTTTGATATTCTGAATCGAAAAAAGAAGTCCATTTTGGAAAATAAAATTTACAAAATTTCAAAAAGTGGTTATTACTATTCATAACGGCTAGTTTTAATAATGTTTTAATAGCATATCATTGTTTAGTGAAACTCAGTATTGCGTATGACGCAAGCTATTAAGGAAGGTTGATATTGCGTGTAAAGAAAGTCAAGATAGTGTTGTGTGTAGTTAAAGATTCCTTTGATGATTTATATAACATAAAAAAAAATATTTCTTATAAAAGTCTTGGGTGTTAAATTCTACCCCCCTTAAAATGAATTTCGCCCTCGAAATTTGTCACTTGTAACAAACAGATGAGGATACCTATCCCTCATAATATCCTCAAGCTCCCATGTAGCTTCTTCTAAATGGTGGTTCCTCCATAAAACATTCACCAAGAAAGTGGTCTTCTTCTGTAGGACTTTTTCACTACGATCGAGAATCTCTATCGGTTGTTCTTTATAGGAAAGATCTTGTTCCAGTAGTACAACTTCTGAACTGAGTACATGTGAAGGATAAGGTATGTACTTTCTCATGAGAGATACATGGAACACATCGTGAAATTGAGAGATATTCGGTGGAAGCGCCATTCGGTAAGCTACCTTCCCAACATAATCCAGCATTTCGAAAGGACCGATATACCTAGGGCTCAGCTTTCCCTTCATTCCAAATCTCATTACTCTCTTCCGAGGAGATTTTTGTAAGAACACTTTATCAACCAATTCAAACACTAAGACTTTTCTTCGGTTGTCGGCATAACTTTTTTTCGACTCTGAGCTGCTCTTATGTGTTGTTGAATAGATCGGACCTTTTCGGCCATCTCATCAACAAGACCAGGTCCTAATCGCTTTCTTTCCCCAAATTCATCCCAGCAAGTTGGAGTCCTGCATTTCTTTCCATAGAGAGCTTAATAAGTATCCATATGAATACTGGAGTGAAAGATATTATTACAAGAAACTTCCTCCAAAGGTAGGTGTTGATCCCAACCACCTTTTAAATCCATAGAGCAAGCTCTCAACATATCTTCTAGAGTTTGAATTTTCCTCTCAAACTGACCGTCGGTCTGAGGATGATAAGCAGTGCTGAAACTCAACTCTGTATCCAGAGTATGCTGAAGAATGCACCAGAACATTGAGGTAAACCTCGGATCCCGATCAGATATAATAAAAAGTGGTACTCCATGCAATATTACCACTTCCTTTACATATATCCTGGAAAGCTGATCTAGAGAGAAATCCTCTCTAATAGCAATGAAGTGTGCAGACTTTGTAAGATGAACAACTATGACCCTGATAGCATTATTGCCTTTGGATGTTTTAGGAAGTCCTGTGACAAAGTCCATAGTTATGTTTTCCCATTTCCATTCGGGTATGGGTATTGGTTGTAACATCCCCTTAGACTTTTGTCTCTAAACATTAACTTGCTGACAAACCAATCATCGAGAGAAACATTCAGCAACATCTCTTTTCATACCATCCCACTAGAAGTACTCTTTCTGGTCCTTATACATCTTCGTGCTTCCAGGATGAATACAGAATGAAGAACTATGAGCCTCATCCAGCAGCTCCTTCTTTAATTTGGGTATGGGAGGAACAAAAACCCGATTCCTGAACATTATTATCCCATCACATGTTGAATTCAGGAACATTTCTCACCTTCTTTTGTAACTATACATCTTCTTTCTGTGCCTCTTTAATCATAACATGTATAGATGGTTGAACATTCATTTGAAAAAGATATTATTTTACCCCTTTCACTATAATTCCATGGTCCATCCTTTGAAAATCCATAAATATTGGATCTTTTATGATCCTCTTCATGGATAAACTGGCATGGTCTTGTCGACTTAATGCATCTACAACCTTGTTTGCTTTCCCAGGGTGCTAATTAATTGAGCAGTCGTAATCCTTAATAAGCTCCAACCATCTTCTTTGGTGCATATTCAGCTCCTTTTGTGTGAATATATGCTTTAATGTTTTATGATCGGTATAAATGTCACACCTTGCTCCATAAATGTAATGCATCCAAATCTTTAATGCAATGATTACCACAGCTAACTCCAAATCATGAGTTGGGTAATTTTTCTCATGTATTTTCAACTGTCGTGAGGCATAAGATATCACCATATCATTTTTCATAAGAACACACCCCAATCCCTTCATGGATGTGTCACTGTAGATCACAAACCTTTATCCACTACAAGGCAGTGTGAGCATAGGTTCATTGGATAACCTTATTTTCAACTCCATGAAATTCTCTTCACATTCCTCTGCCCAAACAAACTTAACTCCTTTCTGAGTCAACCTGGTGAGTGGATTAGATAATCATGAGAAATATTTCACAAAACGTCAATAATATCCAACCAAACCAAGAAAAACATCGGATCTCAGTTACTGTTGTTGGTCGCCACCATCTTAAGATAACCTTTTTTTTGCTGGATCCACATATATCCCATCTTTTGAGATTATGTGACCCAAAAATGAAACTTTTTGAAGCCAAAATTCACCCTTCGTAAATTTGGCATAAAGCTTCTCGTTTCTCAGGTTCTTCAATATAATTCTCAAGTGAACTTCAGGTTCTTCCTTGATCTTTGAATATACAAGAATATCATCTATAAAAACTACCACAAACAGATCAAGATAGTTTCTAAAGACTCTATTCATCAGATCCCTGGAGATATGAGGGGCATTAGTAAGACCAAATGGTATCACTATAAATTCATAGTGTCCATACCTTGTATGGAAATCCGTCATAGGTATATCCACCCTTTTGGACCTTAATTGATGATACCCTGAATGAAGATCAATCTTGGAAAAGTATTGAGCTCCGCTTAGTTGGTCAAATAGTCATCAATGTGTGGGAGAGGATATTTGTTCTTGATAGTGATCTTGTTAAGTTCTCGATAATCAATGAAGAGTCTCATTGATCCTTCATTCTTCACGACAAACAGAGTAGGTGATCCTCAAGGTGACGCACTAGGGCATATGAATCCCTTATGATGATTCTCTTGGAGTTTCCTCTTCAATTCTTGCAACTCAATTGGGTCCATTCTATACAGTGTCTTTGAAATAGGCAAAGCACCCGTTACGAGTTCTATTGAAAAATCAACATCACAATTCGGTGGAAGACCCGGTAATTCCTCCAGAAATACATCATCAAACTCCCGTACAATGGGAATATTATTAATCGTGAGTTTCTCACCAACCATTTGAGATAAATAACCATCATTTAGTGGAATCAAGACCCATAAGATGGAAGAAATTTCCATTGGAAGGTTATGTTCATCCTTGCATCGATAGATGATCAGAGATTGATCTGGAATATGAAATGTGACTTCCCTTCTTTGGAAATTGATATGAGCTCCATATAGGGAAACCCAATCCATGCCATGAATGACATCAAATTACACTATAGTAAGGATCACAAGATTTTCATGAAGCACTTTCCCACAAACATAAATCGGAGAAGAATTATAAACTTTTGATGCGACTATTGTGCCATTAGGGGTTGTCACAGCTAACTCAACGTCTAATTGTTGAGGTAATATGGTGATACCCTTAGCAAATTCTTCAGAAATAAATGAGTTGGTGGATCCAGAATCAAATAAAATATTTTCTACTTTAGAGTGGATGGTATGTGTATCTTTCACCACTTTGTTATCGTACTCCACATCGCCGATAAAAATTGCATGTGACTTTCCTTTGTCTTTAGCCTTATGTGTTTGTTGATGTTGACCATCATCATCAACCATTGGATTTGGGCATTGATTGGATTAATGCCTCATCTCCTTGAACTTGTAACATTGAAGTTTAGGAGGTGCACTCTGTGTAGCCTTTTCTTTGTTCACATCACTAGACATCTTCTTCCCATCATTGCGGCATTCAAATGCCCGATGACCTTCCTTTTCATTGATCCCTTCCTAGGAAAGGTATATAGGAAGCCTCCCAGAGGTTCAAGCCTAACACCCATTGGTTCGGACCCGCTTTTCATTGGCACCCACTCCTTCGAAACTACAAGGACTTTGATCATTGCCAAGGAATGCTACGTAGGAAGCCTCCTTGATTTTCAAGATCAATACCCATTGTTCCCAAAAACTTCATGTCGGTTCACCCCCATCATCCATAATGTTAAACTGTACCCCCTTTTTTCTTACATGACACTAAAATATCCTCCCATTTAGCTATAATCTGTTGTGACCCAATCCAGCGGTAAGACATTGTGAGCCCATCCAGTGGTATGTTTTTGTGACCCCATTCAGTGGTAATTTATTATGACCCCATCCAACAGTAAGCCTTTGTGAGCCCATCCAGTGGTAAGCCATTGGGACCCCATCCAACAATATGTTATTGTGACCCCATCCAGAGGTAAGTCGTTGTAACTCCATCAAGTGGTGATCCATTGTGATCTGATCCAGGAGTAAGCTGTTGTGATCCCATTCAGGGGAAAGCCATTGTGATCACAACTAGGGGTATGCCATTATGACCCCATCCGGCGGTAAGCCATTGAAATCCCCAATCGACAGTAATCCATCTTCAGATTAACTATGTGTACATTTATTCCCTACAACAAGGATATGTAGAAATACTCCCTGAGGTTCAATCCCATCACTCATGGATCATCCTGACCTCTCCCTTGAGCCTATGTGTTTCAGGAAGGTTATTCCCAACCCAAATGTGCCACATCCTCTGGTTCCCATCCATGCATCCATTTTCAAGGGTTGCCTCCTTGAGTGCCCCATCGTCTCACTGAACTATGCTGAAATTGATTCCCTTACATGTGGATATGTAGTAAATCTCTTCAAGGCTCAAGACCAACATCACCGTTGTCCTCAAGACAGTTCTATCCCATTCATTCTCCAATTAATTCCACTCTCCACCATCCATCATGATTATTACCCGGGCTACCACATACCATTGAGATCATTCCAATTCATCCCCTGGCACCAGTGTTCCCTCTAGGGGTTGAACACATCTGATCCACTATAGTCAATTTTATGATCAGTTCGATTCAACTCCACTAGACGTTAAAATCATGGAATACCCTGTGTTAAACATGGTATTCCTAGGAAAACCTCAGATACATTCCCAGGGCATATAATTCCTTGCATTCGATGTGGGATGCCTCAAGAATCTGCGTCCACAAGAAGCCTTATAATAAGGAGATGAAACCTATATACAATAGTGTTCCATCATCCAGACATGCCAGTGAGGTCCAAAGTGGCTACTCCCTAGACCAAAGGTTGCTTCCCTGACCGGACCACTTTGATTGTCAAGACAGAAGCAAGGTAATTAACCAACATCCATGAAGAAATGGAAATGGAAATAGATTCATGGACCACTGAATTATTTTTAAGGGTGACCCAGACTAGGTGGTGAGTTCTGCGGAGGAATCAATGTAAAGAATAACTGACATCCCATCATCTCATTTCACACTAGGAGAAAACGTCCCTGAATAAGGAATAGATGTCGCTCGCATTTGGAAAGTGGGAATGCGGGTCAATAGTCATGCATCCTCCATAGACAGATGTGTGCACCCCAGAGAAATCATCGCAAATAGAAATGGTGTACCATATGTGAAATTATTCTCCTAAATATTGTTATTAGTAGTGTTCCAGACATCATTGGATTAGCATGTCACCAGATCCTACTATTTATTGTCAGGTCCCACCAAGAAAATTGCGGGCCTGGAATAAAACTCACCTGATGATGGGGTACTCAAAACGTTGGACATCCTATTCTACGACATTGTCAGTGTGGATCCATCTTACCCTCCATGGGATATGGAATTATTCTATAGCACAGGACGTTGATTTCTTTGTTTCATTACTAATGTATTAATCACCCTAATTTTCAAGGAACCATGATGCTGCACCAGGACCCTGATTGCCACCCCCCACTGATGTAGGGGTAGGGGAAATTCCCATGTAAAAACCCTATGTGGCTAGACTGCATTAGCAGAAATATCCACAACCTCAGCTACTAGGAGCCTATGCCCCATCTCCCCTTCTGAATTCATTTAATGAAGGTTCATAAACGACCTCGTATGCCGATACTAAGAGGAAGGAATTATCCCAACATGGGATATGGCCCACCAAGATATATAGGTGCTTGTGCCTCGTCAACACCACCACCCCCAAGGTCTGCAAAGGGAGCCACTACTCCCCACTCCAACATACAATCATTTCGAGAGCCTCTACCCAGAACACCTCGATGACTCTCTCCCCTATTCCGACGTTGTAGGGGATGTTTGGACCAGTTTGGTCGGGATCCTGTATCAAGGGATCCCATTGTGGGATCCCACTAGGCTGCACCAGTGCCGCCATCCGATCCCATGTGTCGAGGAGCATGTAAGCCATGCATGTGCACCGCTAGCCCTAGTCTAGCTTACCTAATTCCATCGTCGGGCACATGCCGAGGATGACACCCACCAAGGGGCGTCTACATCAACTAATGTGGATCACACCACTACAGACATGTATCATCATTACTCTTCATTTTTTGAGTATGGGCCCTTGTATACCCAACCCATATCGAGGTCCCAACCACCCTATGGGTAGGATGGGTCAACTCTCTCGGCTGCGGGCGCAGGCAGTGGCGACCGCTAGTAGGAAATTCTTCCCCATACCGCCACCATAGTGAATGAGGGTCTTCCTCACATCCATGCTCAGCATGGCGGTCCCCCTCATACTACCATCATTATGAATGAGGGATATCCCCACAATGGTTACAATCATCATGGAAGACTCTATCATGCTCATTACCTTGTGAATGGAGTCATTCCACCTCGCACAGAACACCGGGGTGGGGACGTCACACATCCAGTCAATTTATGGCATGGGGGGCCTCCCCGTGTCCTCACAACAGCTGTAGTGGGCCCTCATCATCTCAATAATCAGAGGGGTGAAGGCTAGCATCACATTTCTAGCTCCCAGCATGGAGACCCTACCAATGTTTGGCTTAACCAGTATATGGACCTCCTCACACTGCCACTGCAAGGGGAAGCAACCATGGGGGTCCCAACCATTCTCTTATCATCCCCAGTGGAGGTCCAACCCGATCTAGTGTTCCCTGTGGGGATTCCCTCCTCACATTAATCAGTGGACACATAGTTCCTCCCCTTGTTCCCTTAGATATTTTTCCATGTGCGCCTCTCACCCCAGCTCACTCAGGCAGATGTCCACCCCTCCCCAGCACCAGTACGACTCAGCGATGGAGCCCCCACTGAGATAATTCGTGTCGAGTGCTGGGGAAGGAACACGATGCATTAGCCTCATAATTACAGAATGTGAGGTCCATCAAATTCATGCCTCCCTCTACAAGTATATTCAGGAGGACGAAAATTTGGAATCTCCGCAGGTTACCGTCGTGTAGTCACCAACATCCTCAACAGATGCACTCTCTACCTTGACTAGAGATCATAGAGAACTATTCTGGAGACCAATGAAGGATTAGAAGAAGTGTTTTCCACCACCAGCAGCCATATCCCCTGTGATAGAAACTATAGTCATCAGCCCATATTACCACGATGTGGTGGCTAAGTCACTACAATCATCAAAGGATAGTCTAAGATCCAGTGGTTTTTCAACTCGCTCTCCATTTTCTCCACCGACCAGCCTATCATCCCAGCGGTATGCATCTGCACCACGACTGGTTCTTCAGCCTCATCTAGTAGATGAGTAGGAAAATGAAGGGCCATACATTGAATCTGGACCATGGATCATGTGATATGTCCTCACAGCAAAACATTTCCCCAAGTTGTTCTGGCAGTTTCAGCACCAAATTTGTGTGTACCAGAATCCCTCACCCTAAGAGTAAGTAGAGTGTTTCCTCCAGATCCTTAGGACAACTCATTTCTGTCTTCTTCATCAGGGAGTGGATTACCATATAAGCCAATAGCATTTTGAGGACATTGGAAAAAATGCCCTCTGGTTGATTTGGATACACTCCCTCTGGCGTAGCACTTGGAGTCACCAGGTCTTTATAGGGTATTACAGCAATGATGTGTTCAGAGTTTCACAGTACTCTGTAGGATTATCAAATAGGCTTCTCCCAAGGTACATATCAGTGGTTGGGAGAAGTATGTTTCCCTCATCTTCATTTCTATCTAGCGAAAACCCAATTTTCTAGGCGACATAGATGATATGCCTCTAGGAAGAGTGGCAGTTAAAATGACCAACCTGCTAGAGGGAAGAACAAGCTAGATCTTCATGGAGAGGACCTAATCCTTGATGGAGTTTCACACTTCTTGTATCCATGAGTAAGGATTACTCATCAACAGTGAAATCTATTGGGTCTTCCCATGCCCACTGAGGAACTAGTCCTCATCTAGAATCCCAACGTGGGAAAGGAACACCTCAGAGCCGTCACACCCTCCCACCTGTCTGGCTATATGCATAAGGTGGAAGAAGGCACCAAAAAAGCTGTGTTGTGTTAGCAAATTTCCAAATAGAAGAAGGTAGTCGAAGACCTCCTTGTTGAACGTGTTGTGGAGCGACGAACAGACTATGGTGATCCTCGGGCAAGGTAGTAGGGGCAGGCACAACCTCCCCTCAACGAATTTCCTCCAAGTGACCCTGACTAGCCTGGCCACGTAGATAGGGTTGAGGTTGGAACATATAGAAAGAGGGTGTGGTATGTCTCTCCAAATCCTCCAGAATGATGCGACAATCCTCAGGACCCAGCTCGGTTTCCCCCAGCTTCCCCACAGGTCGTTCCACCATCTTCTCCATGAGCCGTTGGGTTTGTTTATTGTGTCGATGAACCCGCCAATGCACTAGTGGTCAGGGATCCTCGTCATGACTAGAATCTCCAGCCAAATGAACCAATGGCGGCACTCATCGCCTGCCTCGAAACCTTAGAGACTCGAAAGGTGGAAATCATGCCTGATGGAAATCCATATCCATCATGGGTGGATGATATGCCATCACACATGGGTTTTATGAATCCCACCTTTTCCCCCTTTAATGGGATGGGGGACCCACCATATCACCTAGCCCACTTTATCTCAAGGTGTGGCCCCATGTTGGGGACTCCATTACAGGAATAATCCACTAAGCTACAGTGTTTCGTACATACATTGGAAGGGACAATGTTTGTCTTGTATAGCCAGAACCCCATCAGATCAGTAGCCGACTGGGAAGACCTCCGTAGGAAATTTATATTCCAGTTCAGTTCCCAAACTCAAAAATCGAGTATCGCGAACCTCTTCATGTAAAATCAGAGGCCTGATGAGCGCGTTACAGACTTTGTTTCCCAGTGGAAAGGACTCACATACTCCTTTGACATGCCGCTTACTTTGGAGGAATTGCTGATGATGTGCATAGGGAATGTCAAGATGGAACTGGTCTGTAATCCAATCACCCAGAACTACCATGGAGGATTCTGGGACATCTCTATAAGGCCTGATGCCTAGAGGACGCCTTAAAGCAGGATAACTAGGCATGTCTATGGCCTCCTGCAATCCCCGAAAGAAGGGCCCCCATGGCCAAGCCATCCATAGTGGATCTGATAGAGGTCCCCAGGCAACTAGACTTGTTACTAGTGGAGCTGCCTCTACAGCCTCATAGAGGCCCTCCACCTGAGGAACAACCACTGGCCCAAAAACACCCACCTCAGAATTAGAAGGTGACCCCGCGCAATGTACCACCACTGCCTAGGCGAGATAACTAAGCTCCACCTCCTTGGAAATACCCTCCAGACCCTCTTTATAGTCAGGATCTAAGGTCCCCCTTTATAAAAAGGAGGAACTAGACCTACTAGTTCAGCGAGGAACAAGTACCTGGTTAAATGGGAAGTTCCATAGAGCATGGGATTGTATGTTTTACTAAGTGTATGAGGCCAAAAGAGGTGAACCTCACTGATCTCCCTAACTACTACCCCTACCACTGGATCCTAGGGAACACCCTAAAAAAGAGATATGTGTTCAAAGACATGATTCAAGACCTGGTAGATAACAACATAGTCTGGTTAGGCCTAGCTCCGATATAGGTGGCACGTGACTTAGGGAGCCCAGACAGGAGTAAAGATGGTGAAGGAGAGTGGAATCAGGTTACTAATCATGGGTACTAGATTTATGACAACCAGATGCATCGTAAAATAGTCGCTTGTTCCCTTGGTATTATATGTGAATTCCAGAGTCGACCAGAGCCTTCAGAAGCCACATCAACGACTTCTGCATCGTCGTCTTAGCTATCCTCTTCCCAAAAGAGAAGACACCAGCGATGTAAGGGAAAACAATTTCCTTATCGATGCCATTGGAATCCTATACTCTCAGCGACTTCAGGCCCCCGAAGATGGATATCCATACCAGAATCCATCCATTAGTGGTCTAATATTTGTTTGATGTTCAAGGGAATTCCTTTGTTAATACCATAGTGATGGTATATCAATACATGATTCCTGATGACGAGGAGCGCCAGGCGGATCCCCCCAACATCCCCATCTATCATAAGCATTGATGGAGCCATGAATATATGGGACGTCGGAGTTCCTCGGTAAGCACTTCCAGAAAGGCTTTTTAGGAAACAAAAACTAGGAAGTAGGCCCAGCGTAGAGCTTAGTACACATAGCCTTCTCATCTGCTGACACCGGCTCGGCCTTCACCACCATTCATGATGTTGGATAGGTCAAAGCTTCCTCGACCATGTATTAACCAGCCACTCTATGATACATGTCAGTGTTAGTCGTTTATCCCACATTCGACAGTCCTTTGGTAGGCCTCAACGAGTGAGCGGAGGGATATTCCTAGTACCAATCAGCTAGTAGTCCAGCCAGCAGGACCGACCATACCTCCTTTCATAGAGCAACCTTATGTCTATAGAAGTTTATGCCTGGAATATAAGTATGATGTTCTCGAACATCATTCCTACTTTCTAGTAAAGATATCCATCCTGGAGGCCCTTTTCTTATCATCAGATATGTGTGAGGCCCTCACCGAGGATTTAAGAAGCCCCCTCAAGTTTTATTCATAGGTTGCGGCTGCATAACACTTTCATGCTGAGGTGGTCAAAAATATTGAATACCAAGACATCTTATTGTTCACTGTTGAATATGAAGGCTATCCCATACAGGGGAACATTCACCCATTTTACATCTTCGTACAGTTAAACAACGTCTATGTTCGTCGTTGTCTAATCGACATGGGCTCATGGATTAACCTAATCTCAACTCTGACTCTGTGAAAACTGGGATTGTCTGTGGATGATGAGTCCCTTCGACCTAATAATCCTAGTTTATGATAGGAAAAATTAGAAACTGGTCAGCATGATCCGTTTGAAGACCCAGTTCAGTGGCCTACTATCCAGCACTGATTTCATGGTTGTCTCCCAGTACACCACCTACAATGCATTGATGGGAAGGACGTGGATCCACCTGCATGCGACAGTTCCCTCGTCATATCACTTGTGCCTCAAGTACTCCCTTAATGTTTGATTCAGCGTGCTTCAAGGTGAAACATCTCCCTTTTCCTCTTGTGATGCCCAATATCTGGATGCCGACTACTATAAGTGAAAAGACAATAATATTCAAAAAATTTAGATTGAGCATTCCATGACTACGACCAAACCATGTAATGATCTATATTATTCCTACATCATTCAATCAACCGATTGGAGGATCTGACACTGAACATGGGACAATGATTCGTTGTGTCAGGAACGAGTTGGAAAAACATTCTCAAGACTAAGCGCTGCCGAAACATCACCTCGTACTCCTATAAAAATAAGTCTCAGGTGATCCCATAGCCTCCTACTCTTATAATATATCGAGATGTCCATCCCTTGGAAATGAGAATACTTCACAGTTTCTTATTTTTTCGGGCCGTAATTAACCAGATCAAGCCAACACGCCACTATTGCTTCGATATCATAATGTGTGGACCCTTGGGATGAAGACCATATGGGACTGGATCAATAGCCTTCATCACTATGGTCGCGACAACACGGGTTTTCCCCAATACACTGTCCACTACTGTTCAAGCTAGTTCTAGCCTCCAATTAGGAGATGTTGATTTAGAATCAACTCCTCCCACTGATAATTCCCCCACCATATGTGAAGAAGAGTATATAAAGGATTATCTCCCCAAATTTGTGGAGGGAATCTCCACTATGGTTGACGAGTTGGAATAGGTGAACCTTGGTAGTGAGGCATACCCGAATCCCACAATGAATAGTGCCTCCATTAACCTCGATGAGAAACAGTAGTACATAGACTTCCCGAAACAACACCGTGATGTATTCTATTGGAGTTATGACGTGATTCTAGGACTAGATCCTTTGGTAGCCTTCCACCGCCTTAGTGACCTAGAAAATCATCGTGGGTTCTAGAAACCTCCAAGAAAGATGCACCCTTCTCACGGTTCCCTAGTTGAGGAAGAGGTTGATAAGCTCATCAAATACAATATTGTTAAGGAGGTCCAGTACCCCAAATGGCTGCCCAATATTGTTCCATTAAGAAAGATGAATAGATAGATCTGAGTCTTCATCAACTTCCGGGATCTCAACTGTCACTGTCTGAATGATGATTTTCCCCTTCCTGTGACAAAATAGTTGATTGATGCTAAAACTATGTTCCTATACATATCCTTCATGGATGGGTACAACGGGTATAACTAGATCCCAGTGGACCCTGAGTATGAGGATTCTACAGCCTTTAGGGTTCCACAAGGTACTTTTTGTTATAGAGTTATTCCATTCGGTTTAAAGAATGCCGGTGCCACCTATCAGCAGGCTATGCATCACATATTTAAGCTGATCCTAGGAACATTAGAAGAATGTTACATGGATTTCCTAGTGGACAAATCTTGATAGCGTCCCAACATCTCAAAGACATTGAGAAAGTTCTCAGCTTCCTCCATTACTGTCACCTGTAGATGAACCCATTGAAGTGTTACTTTGGTGTCTCCTTGGGAAAGTTTGTCGAGTATATTTTCAGATACAGGGTTATTGAGATCGACCCAGAGAAGATCAAGGGCATTAGGAAGATGTCTCTTTCGTGCAATATTCAGGAACTTTTAGTCTCCTAAGGAAACATAGCCTATATATTTTGTTGATCACAAATTTGGTCTGTAAGTGCATTCCCTTATCTCAACTCATGAAAAAAGGAACCGGTTATGACTGGGACAAAGTGTGTCAGACTGCTTTTGAGGAAATCAAGCACTGTTTTCTAAGCGCCCTTCTAGCCCACCGTGGAGTGATATCTAAGCGCCCTTCTAGCCCAGAAGAGTAACTAGGTAATAGAGAATAGTCTCTACAACTTCAGTCACATCATCCTCAATACGGAGACCAGGTACTCCTCTACTAAGAAGAGCTACCTTTCGCTGGTATTTGCCATACCGAAATTGTGGCATTACGTATAGTATCATGAGGTGCAGCTAGTGTTCTAGGTAGATCCCCTGATGTACATCCCAAACCGCCTTGAGCTAACAGGCTGACTAGCTTGGAGGGCGGTAATCCTCTTGCAGTTCTATATCAGGTTCATCCCTTATAAGGATATCAAAGGACAAAAATTGGAAGACTTCATTGGGGCCCATCCAGCTCCTTTAGACAAGTCCCTAGACCTCTATTTTCCTGATGAAGTGAATCTCTAGGTTGAACAATCCATGCCGTGCTGGAAAATGAACTACGATGGCACTTCCCAGAGCTCCATCTTCAGAAGGCTAAATGTCGCCAATCTTAATAGAGTATGCCTTGGTATCATCTTCATTACCACAACAAAATCCATCCTTTTATACTCATTCTTGTTGTAAGATGCCTACACCGATAATGAGTCAGAGTACCCGGATCTCATTACTGGCCTCAAGTTGGCCCTCAATATTGGCGTGCCCCATTTTATTGTGAAAGGGGACTTGGAACTAGTAATCAAGTAGATCAATGGTTAATATGTCATCCGAAAGACAGATCTCGTACCATTGTTGGAGAACACTCTCCAGCTAATGGCCAAGTTCCCACCTCATCCACATGTTATTCATGTTGCTCGATCTCAAAATGGTCGAGATGGAACTCGGGTCAGCCTAACAGAATCACTTGCAGAGCCTGAGCATGACAATTAGATTATCCATATAGGACACCGGAGATTCATTATTCCTGTCACCCCAAATGACTACGACGACCTCTAGGCGATCCACCATAGAACCAGATCATATACTTCATAACCCCTAGGTCCCCTGGATTCATTGATTGAAATGTTATTTGACTAGAGAGACCCATTTGTTGAGTATCTCCAGAATGGTAATCTCCCAACAGATTGGTCCAAGAGTGGGTCAATCTAATTCCTAGCATTACATTTTACACTCCAGGATGGTCCTAGTCATGATAAAATCCTCCACAAGCATGGGTTTGATAGGGTTCTCCTTCGTTTTATTCAAAGAGTCGTGATTTCCCAAGTCATGCAGGAGGTTCAGGCTGGTTCTTGTGGGGATCATCAGACTAGGCCAAAACTATCTCACTGGATTCTGAGACTATGGTACTTTTGGCCCTCTATGATACATGACTTCTTCGAGATCGCGAAAATGTGTCATGTGTGAATGATACATGCTAACTTCATGCATCGACCACCAAAGAATCTCCACTTTACCATGTACTCATGGACATTTTTGGTATGGGGAATGGATGTCAGCGGACTATATCCACTAGCGACAACTCTCCAGTGTAAATTCAAACTACCAAAAATTTAGGCTATAGGCATTGTTTGGAAACATGGATATCTGCCCAAAAACTGTGGCTATATGTTATAACCATGGTTCATTAAACCATGGCTGGTATTGGCATTTCTATAGGGTGAACCCTATAGCCATAGTTGCGAATTGTGGCAATATCACTATAGCCACAGTTGGAAACAATGGCTATAGAGTTATTTCTATACCCACACCAATACCATCCATGGTTTGAAATTGTGGCTATTAGGATTTATCCATGGTTTTAACCCATGTATATACCCCTTACCATTTTATAACCCCCACCCCCCCCCCCAAATAGACTCCCTTGCCCCCTAGAAAGACCCCCCATACACCCTGGGATAAATACCCTTGCACCCTGGGCACACCCCCATTGCACCATGCAGAACCCCCTTGCACCCTTGGAATGACCCCATGCCCCCTACACCTAGGAAAGATCCCACTTCCCCACTGAACCCAAGACATACCCCCTCCCCCCGACACCAAGGACAGACCCCCATGCACCCATTAATAGACCCCCCCCCATGACACCCCCCCTAAATAGCATCCCCCGCCCCAGGGATAGACCCCACACACACACAGACACACGTGGATATCAACCCGCCAGATAGACCCCCCCCCCCCCCCACAACCTGGAAAGATCCCCCTACACCCCTGGACAGATCCCCTCCTCACCCCTGGATAGACACCCCCCCATCCCATTACCCCTGGACAGTCCCCCCCCCCCACACACACATGGAAAACACCCCCCGGACAGACACCCACCTAAACAGCTGCCCCCACCCCCCTGGAGAGACACACCCCACACACCATGCACACACCCCCACTGTACACCCCATTCACCCACACTGAACTCCCTTGCACCACCACCCCTCCTAGGAACCCCCAAACCTTGCACCTCCTGGACAGCACCCCCCCCCCCCACACACACACACACACATCCCATGCCCCCCGGTCCCCATGCACCCCCACTGCACACCCCTTTCCCCCCTGTTTGATGCCCCACCTTGCACCCCCCTAGACCTCACCCCCTCATGGATAGACCACCCCTGACAGACACACATCCCTTGCACACTCACACTGCACACCCCTTGGGCCCCATTCTAGACATCCCTTGCACCACCACTGCTAGACTTCCCTTACACCCCCTACTGGACCTCTCATGAACCCCTGTTGACCCCCCTCCCTGTCCCCCCCGGATAGTAGCATCCCCCCTAATGGACCTCCTTGGCACCCAACCACCACCCCTGATGGACCCCCTTGCCCCCTGAACATCACCCCCCCTACTGGACCTCCCTAGCACCACCACTGGATAGCAGAAACCCCCTGCTAGACCCCCTAGACAGCAGCCCCCTATTGGACCCCCCCCCCCCAACACACACATACACACAAAAAACCCTTACACAGCCCCACTACACACCCCTTGCCTCCCCATACCCCCTTGAACCACCCCTACTGGACAACACCCCCCTCCCGTTGGACCCCCCCGATCGTTGGATAACAAGCTCACAACAATCAATGTCTGTAAAACAAACATTAAGGGATTTTGTGACCATAGATTTCAAATAGACTTAAAATTTATGAAAATAAATCAATAGTGTTGAATAGTCATGTTGGACTTTGACCCATATCCATTTATATATTTTCATTATGAATCTCACATTGATTTTCTACTATGATGGAATTTCAAAAGCATCTATCTGTCTCGAGCCTAGCCCATCCCAGTGACAACTTCCTCCTCACCCCCTTCTATAGTCGTGCAGCCTATTCCAATAAAGCTCCTTCCCCTAACCCAAGCAATATCCCCCTAACCCCCACCCATGTACCAGCCCCCTTAACACCCCTGCACCCCCACATCCACCTATACTAGCCTCCCCCCTAAACCAGTCCCCTCCCCCACAACCATCCCCTAACCCCCCACCCCCCGCCCCACCCCCACCCCACTAGCCTCCACCAACCCACTACCACTGCACCATCGCACCATCTCCCCTACCCCCTCCCCCCTACAACACCCCAACCCCTTCCACTATACTAGCATCCACCCCAAACCAATCCCCCCCCCCTACACCACCCCCATCCCCTAGCCTGCACTAGCCCCCAACCCCCCCTGCACCACCCCATCCCTGTCCCCTATACTAGCCTCCCCCAAACCTCCCCCCCCCCCCACGAGCCACCACCCCTAGAACCATCCCCTAACCCCCCTGCAACACCCCTAACCCCTAACCTACACCACCCCACCTAAAATATTCAAAACAATAGTTCAACACAGGTATTTTTTTGTAAATAGAAAGGTATGTTGGGGCAATGTTTCTGAGGGGCTACGTGAGGGTCTTGTTGTAGCCCTGCATAAGGGTTCTGGGGGAGAAACTACATAATGATATTGTGGGTGAAACAAAAGGGTTGTGTTTTAAGGGTACTCGGTTGATGAATACCCTACAAGGGGAAGGGGTGGTTGCAGTATTGGGAGTAGTTTGTGTGTGTAATAACTATGAGGTACAGTTATGTGATTGATGTTTAGAGTTGGTCAGTTGGGGTTGGCTGGGGTACTGAATTGTGGAAGGCTATAGGGTAGTGGTATTATAGATGTTTTAACACTATATCTATTGTGTAGATTGAAGGCTGCGGCCTCAGGCTCCTGTTGCAACGTCTTCGGGAGATTATACTTCTTCCCATTTCTTCTTTATTATTTACTTTTCTTCCACTAATATACATAAATTTTAGTTCTTTTTTCTATTAATATCATTATAATTTCTTTTTTCTCTATCAAAACTATCATAAAGATGGACGATGAAGAAAACATGGATCAGTACTTCTCATGAATTAATGAAATTGTTAATAATATTTGGGGGTTTGGAGAAAAGATGGATGATAAAATGTTTTCAAAAAGTTGATGAGAAAATTTATAGAGATATTTGATCCAAGGATTTAATCATTAAAAGAAAACGATGATATTACCCTTGATGAATTAAATAATATACTTATTTATTATGAAATGAGAAAAATTATAGCTTCTAAAATGAATATCAAATATTAAAATGGATTTTTAGGAAATTAGAAAATCTAATTTTAGAGAAGCTGGAGATATAGTCAAGTGACTTTGATGATGAGGAAGAATATGAATCTGTTGAAAAGATCACTAATTTTATGGCTCATGATATAAATGGTGGTGAATCCTCAAACAATGAGGAAGATGAATGTGAACAATGAAATCTAGAACACATGCTGAAGGCTGAATTGGAAGCATCTATTTATGAAGACACTAAAATCATGAAGTAGAAGTGGCTACTAATGAAATTATTTGAAAAGATGATAGAAGTATTGGAGTATATAAAGTGGGAATCTACATACATTATTGAAATAAAAACATTAAAATTGAATGTGGTTGATGAGGATAAGTTGGTGAGTAACCCCGAGGAGATACATTATTTGAGATAATAAGTACTAATAGAGACACAATCAAAGTATCTTTATGTTTAGAATGATTTGAATAATATAAGAGAAATAAGGGAGTTGATGTTTTCTGGTAAAAATAAGGGTCCAAAGAGGCAGGTTAATTGATCTCCCAATATATTTCAAAATAAACATGTTGCCACTAATTATGCAGGTACTAAAACCAAATCTGGGCAAGTTTGGACTAGAAAGAGTAACAGGAAACCCTTTTTTCAACAAAATAAGAGAAGGATATCTCAAGAAGATCACTTCTTTATAACCGAATATAGGCACAGTTTGTGGCATAACAACAAAAACAATATTTAGAAAAATTATTTACATTATAGAAGATCAAGGTTCAATGACTATTTTTGGTGATGTGGAATTTTTAGACACAAATCCTAATCATGATGGTTCAATTTGATAATCTTGGAAAATAGGTGTGAATAATGGGTTAGTTATTTTGATAAAATGGAAAGAGACTCTCAAAGAAAGAAAACTGTGACCAGGAAATCATCTCGTCTTTAAATACACACCAAATTTAATTTATTTGAACAATTCTATGGAAAATGTGATCAATAGGGTCATCGTTTTGAGATGTGCATTACTAGCCTACCTAGAAATATTTCCAATTGTGAGGAAGGAAAGATAATTCACAAGGATAAGGAGGGGAAGTCTTGATTTTCTGAGGTTTTAATTAAAGGCATACAAGAGACGAAATTCATGGATTCTTGAAAGAGAACCAAGTCATAGATACTTGACAGGGGTTCTTCCCATGTGACCGGTGACAAAATAATTTTGATTAAAATTGAAAAGAAACGAGCGGTAACATTTTTCAATGACATTTCTCTAAAAATAAAAATATTTGGCTCACCATGAACCAATCTTCATCTGAAAAGATAGCAACCCCCGATAGGGATATAAAAAGGATCAAGTGCAATGTGTACTTTACAACTAAAAACAACATTATCTATAAAGAAAAAACCAACGTTATAATTTCAAACAAGGTATACCACTTTGAGTTTTCACATACAGCACACCTTCATTAGAGGGGTTTTATAAAAAAATCATGACATGTTTATCAAACAAAACAATTATCTAAACTAACACTTATTCATGAATTTCAATTTAATATAAGAATAATTAAGAATGAAACTAAATTAAATTTATGAAATTATTTAATTAAATAGGTTTGGAGAGTAACCATACCTTAAAGGAGCCAATCCACACTCGACGCTTGAATCTTTTATCAACGACAACTCTAAGCTGCTCCATCCATCCTCCAAGCATATGCACCATTGAAAATACATTAGAACACCCCAATGCATAATTACCACCATACCCATTTATAGGATTTGGAGTAGATCATTTTATTTGTTGGTATAATCTATCAATTCATGAAAATTTTAATGTACCCAAGTCATGGGGGATAAAATCAAGATCATTTCAGAATTTAGAAATTAAAATAAAAGTATATATCTACATATAACATATTTAAAAATCATTAAGATCCTTATTGTATTTTAATTGAGTGTGGCCACAATAATGGGGAATTATAATCTAATAATGAGTTAAAAATGTATAATTAAGACCACTGATGATGAAAAATGGAAGAAAACTTCCTCTGGAAAATTTAAAAAAAATGTAGTTGGAAACACTATTCTCAAGAAGTTTCCAAAGAAGGATAATCATACATCCTTGGGTAATAACCCTAATAAAACTATTCCAGGTGAAAAATATAAAAGGATCAGTTTCTTCTATCATGGAAGAAGGAGAAAAACTTAAATTCCTTCCAAAAATCCATTCTTGTATGTGAAAATTGAGGCAAGAAATAGCATAATGGATGATTTATCCAAGAATAATTCAAATGAACTGGTTTGGTGAAAATAAATCATAAGAAGCCATGTGGAAAATCTAATGTGTACATAAAGGGTTCATGGTAGTATCTATCTATTATGAAAACAATAATTATAGAGGAAGAACTTATAAAAGATGTTTCCAAAGGAAATGATGAAATTCATTATGAAGAAGTGAAATTTCATTAGAGGTGTTCAATAAATAAAAACCCCAAAGGATGTCTAAAACATTTCGAAAAAATTAATATGGATGGACATAGTACCCAAAATTGTTCAATAAGGTTACTTTAATAAGAAAAATTCCCAACGAAGACAAATATTACATTATGTGATGCATGTGACTTTAAGGTTTATGAAAATAACAACATCTCACATAAATATGTTGAAAGTGAAGAACTCCATTATCCCAAAAATAAACAAATCTCAAATAAAAATGTGCAAGAATTAAGAAAGGGGAAACATGGTTAAGAAAACATTCCAAACCTTTTTGTTCACCCTAAAGAACTAATAGTAACACCTTATTCTATTTCATAATGTATTTATGTGCTAACCATGAATTTAATTGAAGGTGAAGCTATATCTACAAGAGAACTCAAGAAATTATACGAGCTATAAAATCTAGAATGCTAATTCAAGTAATCAATTTTATTTAATTATCAATATGGTATATTCTAAAATATATCTATAGAAGAGATCCACATTGATGAAGATAATTTACAGTTTCTCCTTCTTAGGGAGAAAGGTGTAAAAAGCCATGAGAAGCTTACATAACCTATTAAACTCTTGTAAATCATAATTCTAGATGGTGCACTGAAAATATTACATGAAATGGCATGGATTCATATTCTCTCATTCTTGAGTGAGAATGTCAAATCCTATCATTATGTGGGAGATGTTACTTTTAATCAATAACGTGAAAGAGGAAGTTTAAAGAGGCCTCGAGAACGATGTTACCTATCTCGGGGATTTTTTTTTCTTGAGAATCCATGAGCATTCATGGAATGTATCCATAATTCACATAATGAGCCGCTACAATACCAGCACTATAGCTCTTTTAAAGATCCAAAATTCCAAAAAGTTTCTAATGATCAACTGGATGATAAAAAACATAAACAAAAGGATTTTTCAAACCTGAAAAAAACATAACATGTTCCATAACACAAGTGAACGAAAAATTATACTACATACCACATTCTTCAAACTAGATTCACACTAGATCATCATCTCAGATTCCTTCAATCTTTGGAGTAAATCACTAATATTATACAAGATGTCACCATATCACAAAAATAATATTCTTCCTCATACAAAGTCTTCAAATAATCATAAAAAAACACTTAAACATGCTCTCTATTTATATTCTCACTTACATATTCTTCAAAATTGATTCACTGGCTTCTCAAAATCAATGGAAAGAATCCTCTTATATTTTTATTCTCATTACCTTCTTCATTGATACTAGGTAGGTTGTAAATCATCATCACTTTCTCAACAAACTATTCTTATTACTTTATATAGTATGTACTGGATCCTGATTCTTTTTATTAAAAATCATCAACTCACTGAACCATATCTTTTAAAACACTATTGGATCCTCTCACTGCTCACATGGCACACCCAACACATAACACCATGTTTTTTATTAGTTTTTTATAATATCTATATATTTGTTACCTCATGAAGCAAAATATATTTTTAAAACCATTCCCACTATACTATAATTCTAAACAAATCGTGTATAACTTGTCACACAAACTATATCTTCTCCTGAAACTATGTAAACCCATTTGATTGGATTTTTGATTTATTTAACGGTTGTATCTACTAGGTTTCCAATAATACCCTTTTATTTCTATCTTTATTCTCTTCTTGTCCAATTATGTCTCCTGGTGAGATAAATTATTTCTTCGTCTCAAAACACTCTCTATACAAAAAATTTGTATTAATATTCCTGGATATTTTTAAATGTAGTATCAGTAAGTAGAGAGGATATACTCAATTTGCATTTTAGGAATTTTTAATTTCAAGACAATAATTTTTTTAGTCAAATCATCCATCACTTATAGATCATATCTTCATCCTGCATCTTGTTAATTAATCACTAGTTATTTTGTGATTTTTTGATCATTGGAATTAGCATATACATCCTATGGATTATTCACTTACATATTTATGAAAATTATAATATCTCTTATTTCAGGCATGAATAAATTCATATCCTTCCATCACATGTTCTCTCTGTCTCATTCATTATGACCAGGGACTCACCAAAATAGCTCCAATATAAATAATTTAGTGTTAATCACTCAAGAATCGACCCAATTTCATCTACATTATTCTGGGAAAACTCATTAGGTTATTTCATTTATCAATAATTTCATCCTCATGATATTTTCATCCCCCTTTCATTTTATTTTACTCAAACAAAGCTTTTACCAAGGCTTAACTAAGCATTCTGATGATTCGAACATGATAGAACAACTCAAGCATCATCATAATGAGGATATGGAACTCCTTCTAATATTTAGAAAACTGAGGACAAATGTAATCTAGGATTTAATTCATTATATAAGGAAGAAATAAAAATCTAAATTTAGAGTATTTCCTTACCTTAAGATCATGGATTAACACCCCATCCTACTATTCAGTCTAAAAAAGATAAAAGGAAAACTAGAGTTCAAAACCTTGATAATTGAGGAATTTAGAGACTCACTCTCAGTTCACATGAAGAGTAGTAAAATATTGAAAATAATATATTCCCATATTTAGATCTATTATGTTATGGGATATTCAAAAACTCTATGATGAATTTAGATAATAATCAAAGGTAGTTTCAATGGGAGATGGAGAGAGATTAAGGATAGCCTCTCTAGGGTGTTACAAGATGAGAATCATAATGAAATCTCAATAAAGGGTGTTTTAGGGGTAAATTATCTAATTTAAAATTACTATTTTAACCCCTATTTAAAAAAACTCATTGGTGTCATACTAGGTGCCTAATATAAGTCATAGGGTATATAGTGGTTACCCCAATAGTTACTGATGGTTATACCTGACACTACTAAATACATGGTACCAGACAACTAGGTATTTATTTCTACACCAACCCAAAGCACCATACCTTTTTAACAAAAAATTCCTTTTACCCTTCTTAGATCCTTCTTAAACCCCATAAACTTCCATGTTTATCCACTTTAAAATTATCACCCTTCAAATTAATGCAATTAATAACTCATAGTGATGAGATTCCTTATAAATTTCTCATCACTAGGCTTCCCCTCACCAAGATTCATTAATGAGATTATTGTGAGAAAATCTATGTACATTGAGAAAGAATTAAAAATACATGTTTATAAGTTTCATGATGAAGCTATATGAACAATAGCTATTCTTTAAAAATAAATATGAACATCCCTTATAAAACCTTCTCACATTAGTTGATGATACCAACAGATCATTCCATATACGAACCACTAGCTTCCAATAAAAAATTATCTAACTGAATATCATGAGAAGGATCAAGTATACATATCCTCCGTTTTAAATTACGAAACACATTCTTCATAGAATTGAACTGAGGAGAAGAATCCAATATTTATTTTCTTTCTAAAATATGATCTAAGATCTCAAAGGGTTTAAAGAACCTATCAGTTGGCATACCTTTATTTTCCATACATTGATGAACCAATCAAGGAGATATCTATAGAAAAAAATCAGGATACAGGTTACGTAATGCGTAAGGACATGTCGATGGGATGGAATAGAAATATGTAACAAACTGATGTTGGTAGGAATTTTGTTATGTTTTTGCGAGGATGGATTGGTCTGTGCACTGAAGGAGGGGTGGGGAGGACACCTAGGAGTAATGTCAGTGGGGAGAAGGAGTGGCCTTATTGGATAGCAACGTCGGGGGAGGGTCACAGATAGGAGATCCTGTGGATGGGTGTACATGTTGGAAGGAAATGTCGGGGGTGGAGGGCTTCCGAGAGGAGTTCTCGTGAGGATGGAGGAGGGTTGCGGAGAGGAGATCTCGTGAGGGTAATGAGAGGAGCATCGAGAGAGAATAGGTCACGGGGGTGGAAGAAGGAAGCAACAAGGAGAGGTCGTGAGGGTAATAGGGAGGGGGTCGGGTAGAAGAAGAGTCCCACAATGGAATGATTCTCGTTCCACGAAACTGTGGCTTCAAATAATGATATATCCACGATTATAATTGTAGTGTGGTTATACATTAAGCTATATTCATAGGTCTACAAATGTGAGACTATAGATCTGTGGCTATAGATCTTTCTTCTAGTAGTGTCATCCTGACTGCAAAAAAAATCTTCTCTATGTGGGAAGAGGTGGTCCCTCTCATGGAGTTCAAGGCCCGTAGCATCGTTGGATTCATGAGGTGCCACATCATCTATTGATTTGGTGTCCCTCATTATATCCTCAACGATAATGGTATGAACTTCTGAGGAGATGAGTTGAAGAAATTATAATCTATGTAAAACATCCCTTCTAACCAATCCTCCCGCTATCATGCGATAGGAAATGGATAGATCGAGGTGTTAAAAAAACCCTCTCTAACATTCTGCAGAAAATTGTTGGTTAGAATAAGATGAGTTGGCTAGAAAAACTCCCCAATTCCATCTAGGATTATCGGATGACGACTTGTAATTTTACCCAGGTGACCCTATATTCCATGGTGTATGGAATAGAGGCTGTCATGCCCATCGAGATTCGATTTCCATCATTGAGAACAAATGTCTATAATTAGAATGAACCAGATAAAGTATCCAAAATATGTCTATCTAGGTTGGAATTGTTCGATGAAAACATGATTCATGCCATGCACAATCTGGAAATGCATCAGAACCAGATAGCTAGAGCTTTCAACAATAATGTTCACCTCCGATCCTTCTTTCAAGGTGACTTTGTATTGGCCATGCGGACACTAATGATTCCTGGTAGGAAACCACCCAAGATGGATCCCAAACAGGAAATACCTTACATCATTGAAAAGGATTACTTCAATGGCACATACTTACTGGTTATAATGTATGGTGAGCATATAACTCCTCCCACCAATTCCATGTTCCACATGAAATACTTTTTATGAGTCCCCATGGTACGACATGACCATAAACTGTATAGTCCTGCATGACCCCAAAATGCATGATGGTCTCACACGACCCTAAACTACATTATGGTCCTGCATGAACTTAAACTGTGAAATGTCCTGCATGACATTAAACTATGTTTCATCCTACATGATGTTAAAATATATATCTAGAACAATGTATTTCTTGATTCCCATGCTAAGGGGATAAATAAGAATGCTCAGATGCCTCGTCTTGATTGTAGCCCCCAGTTTACTCTTTGACTATCCCCTCATGGGCATAATTATTTTGGAGGATCCCACTGGGCATTGTATAAGCTTCTTTGGCCTCACCCATGTCAGTTTTATGATGATTTCACCATGGTCCCTCCTTCGTTCTTTTAATCCTCCCACGTCCTTACTGCAAGACATTAAAATGCATGGCCCTTTCAGAACTATGTGTGGATTGATTCCAATCCTCAAGGGATACGTAGAACCTCCAGGACATTTCATCCATAGGCCCAACCCCAAACATTGGGACATCCCATTGGGACAAAACACATGGTTTAATGTAGGATTTTCCCTCATTCATGTCATTTTCATCATGACTATTCCATGTATTCCTCTACCCTGAATACATCTATCTCTTTTGTTGTCTAACATTTTTTGAAATTTCTCGAGCATATTTATGCTCCACACATGCCATCATGTGGGTTCCCATTATCTTTCTCATTCTAATGGGCCCTAGAATGATATTGATACATAGCCTAAGGGCTCTCCTATCATTCCGGGCCAACGCCCTCAAGGATTTTAGACAAACATCAATATGATTCCCACATTGAGAATATGGTTTGCAGTTGACACTCATTTGTTGTTCCCATTTCAAGTCCCACTATATAGATATTGTGTTTCAAATATGGTCCACATCTATATTTGTCATTGTCACCACACCCATATGTCCCAAACATGGAGTGTAGTGGTTTATTTTGCGCCACCCTCTCTCCAAATCTCAGTCTTCCTTGAGCAGGAGTTTAATTCCAATAGTTGGACCCTTATGTGATGGGGAGAACCTAGTGCTACACCTTATATCCCACAAAGACCATTTCTTACGTGGGATTAGGAGCTATGAAGGCCATTCCCAAATGAGAGGTCATATGGCTATAGTTGTCCATGACACCCAACCTCAGGTTCTTCGACCCCTTTGGCCACCTGGTCCATGTTCTCATCTTGGATTGTGTGGTGTGGTATGGTCTCACGTCATCATTCACGTCGTGCTATTTTTTCATTCCACACATATCCCCTTGAGACATCCCTCCCTTTATGTATCATTCGTCCCTCGATCACAGGCCCTGTCATGATTTTCAAGCCCCATCATTTGGGTTCACATAACCTTGTATATCCAAAAGGGCCCCGGAAGGCATGGATTCTCAGCCCAAGGGCCCTCCTACCATTACGGGATAACTTCCTCGAGTATTACGAGTTGGAAATTGATACATTTCACATGTTGTGTGTATATTCAATGGAAGAATATAAATTGTTTCCCCCAAATTATTGTCACCCATGGGTGGATACTGTGATGCGAATCTGGTCAATAGTTTTCCTCTGTCATCGTTGTTGCTTTACGGTCTTCCATAAGCATGATGATTCTCCCTCTCTGTCCCACACATATGATATTAAAATAGGCATATACGACCTGAGATCTATGACCCTAAACTAAGATCACATTCATCCTCACTACAAGACGTTAAAATGCAAGTTGGCTGTGACATTCTGTATGTGGCCCAGCCTTATGCCCCCTGGCCTTTTTGGGCCCCTGGACAACGTTCTCACTTAGGGTTTTACAACGGGATGTGGGATTATGTCCTCATTCACGTCGGGTTACTTGTCGTTTTGTAAATGCCCGTTATTGGGGTTTCTTTCCCTTATTCGTGATATCCTTTCCTCCAGAACTATGTATGTCTTTTTTCCCATCCACATAGGATACATAGGACTGCCCGAACTTCTAGTATTCAGGTCCAGCCACATCTCTTAGAAACCTCCCTATAATTTTGTCCCCTTGTCCTGTGTTCTTCCATAAGAGGGGTATATGGTATGGTATTACCTTATGTAAGAACCCTGGTTTTAGAACGGGTCAAAATCCTGACCCTGTTTGAATTTTTGACTGGTTTATGAGGAAACTGGAGAAAATTGGAAGTTTCTAGAAATTTCCAGACTACACGCCATGTAATTTTAAGTACACGTCATGTATATGATAAGTGAGTTTCGTCTGTGTGATCACCATGTAGATGTTCTGTGATGACCATGTAGAAACTTCTTACTACACCGTGTATCGTTTAAAACACGTCATGTATCCCCGACCCTGTGGTGGCTCTACATGGTGTGTAGGAATGTTGGATGGGTAGATCCAAGTAAATGATGTGTTCCCCTTGGACACACTGGGTAGTCTAGCTGTGTATGAGGAATATACAAGGCATGTGAATAATTCGGCGAGGAAGAGAAGAGAAACCAAGTACACGTCGTGTACCCACAGGTACACGTCGTGTACTCATGTCGGTAGGTCTAGAAGATAAGGCGGCGAAATTCAGCTGCCAAGTGAATAGTTAAATTATATATACATGGTGTGTAGTCATGAATTACATGTTGTGTAATTTCTTTTTTCTTTAAAATGAGCAGTAGCCCCGTTTTGATGTTCTAGATAGAACCTCTGCACCTAAGGCATTTGGATCTTCAATCGCTTCTCGGTTCTTCATCCGAAGTCGGATTCGATCACGGTTGGATGCGTTAGAACCCCCAAGGTAAGGCCTCGATTCGTCTTGGTCCTTTTTGTTTGATTTTCATTCTAGAAACAGTTATAGGGGTTTGTGAGGTTTTTAATCTTTTATATATTTACTGCGTTTTAGACCTAATTGGAAGCTATTATCGGTGGAAAAGCGTTGTACGAGTCTCAGGTAGGTGGTGCATTCTTCATTTTGTGTTTTTGTGGTTGTTTGGGTGATACAGCCTTCGACACATTATTTGGTATTTTTAGCGGGACCCGTTTTATCTGTTGTTTCATATTGAATTGCTTGTTGGACCTATGGGATGCCTTTTGGTATGCCCTGTTACCATTTTGCTTGAGCGGGCCGAGTGATGGGTCATTGCTCATCAGGGCATTTTGGCTGGGGAATGCCAAAATGGTTTTAATTTTAATATTAATGTGTTAAACTGTTTCTTTCAATTTATTAAAGCCTGATATAAATTTTAGAGACATTTAATATCTCAATGCTGGTATGGGACAACACCTTGCATAGTGCAATTCAATTGTTTAGTTGTTTTTCCTGATTATGTTTTCTATTTAAATATGTTATATATGAAATTGCTAAATTGCATCTACTGGACCCTTTGGGTCGTGTTGGGATTGGCCCGTTTACACTTGAGTGATGCTGATCACAGGTTAGGGCTTTGCCCTTGTTACTTTGGGTGGTGTTGACCACAAGATTGGGAATCATGGACATCTTCTTGAGGTAGTACGACTGTCAGGTTGTGCATGGCCCATGATACAAGGATGGTGATTCCATCAAACATGAGCGGCATGGTCGTAGGGACACTAGGTGTCAGATGTGTTGGTGGATCAGGTACTATATGGTGATTGCCGCTCACCTGGGACTTTGAGTTGGGTGCACATAGAGATAATCCATGATGAGATGGTTTTGACCACTCATGTTGGTAGAGCCCCCCATAGTTGTGGATGTGTATTTTTTTTAGGGGGTGCTTGCTGTAGAAATCCACGTTGGAGGAGAGGAGCCTTCAGGGGATATCATTGAGTCTATCAGGTTGGGGTCTGAGGCTCACCGTGATTTTAGGACAGACATCGGTGTTCCTCCAGGTTACTATTCTTGGGCATGCCTTCGGGACGTCAGTACTTGATACACGAGGTTTCAGGAGGCACATGGTGTCGGGCTGTTATTTCTTGGGTGTGAATTCGGGACGTCGGTACTTGAGACACGAGGTATCAGTTGGCACATTGTTCTGGGTTACATGACAGAGATTCCGATGTTGGCCAAAGCAGGTGACACTCCATGGTGGCTACTGAGCACCAGAGGAGTTAGTGTTTATTTGTGATTTTTACAGCTTACAATTTTCCTTAAACATGCATGACTACTTAAAAACATATATTTGGTATGCACCGTTGGGTGGTATCCTATTGAGATTTGTCTCACACCCAGCACAGGCCCTTCGGGATGTGTGCAGACTTTATAGATTTACTTGAAGGAAAGAGGATAGATTCAGGATATGTGCTACGTTAGTTGTTTCATGTAGAGGGTATGGACCATGAGGTAATTCCTAGATGGGGTTTACTTTTTTTTTGTTACCTTTTCTATATTGGCATGCTTACTTGTTGCAGCTACTGTTGTATAGCCATTGGCACCCTTTTTATATTTCGTTGTGTATGACCTTTTTGGATGTATGTTTTATTGTTCAGTGGTAGTTATATGTTATCAGCATGCTGTTGTGTTTTTTCCACTATTGTTGTTATATTTACAACTTCTATTGTTTAACTATATTGATTATACTTTCTCTTTGCGGGTCTAGTTTGAGTCCATTGAGTCTTTCATTCTACTGCATCTTTATTTTTATACTTGGACCAGTACCGTTATTAAGATCCTCTGAGAGGGTATAGACTCCCCACTATACCTAAAAGACTCTCTCTGCTAGTCAGCAGCCTTTGGCATTCAAGGTAGGAGTGCCTAAGGTAGTAACACCAGACTCATTTGACACTTTTCAGGTGGTTGGCCAGGTCCGGGTCGTCACAAAGTGGTATTAGAGGAATTATTGACAAGGATTTAGTAGTACCGTTTTTTTGGGTACTAATGAGATTGAGAATTATCTTTTTATTTTTGATGTTTTTTCTATTTTTATATGGTAGACTGGTGATAGGTTGTTGTTACTAGAACTAGGTTTCTAGCATGTGCTTGGGTGCATCCAGCCCCATGTACGAGGGATAGACCAAGTTTCCCTGGGTGGGAATTGCTGTTTTTCTTTTGCTCAGATTACGGTTTATATGATTTCCACCTTGGTATCTCACATGATCTGTGAGTTTATCTATTGTGATATGTGACCCTTGACCTGGTATGGTAAGGGAGAATTGGACCTTGGCCCGGTATGGCAAGGCTTGTCTGTTAGGATTTTGATAGGAACCTTTTAGGGTCCTTCAATTTCATAATTTCACGTATGCTTTCTGAAGGGAAAATTCCATGTGGAAAAAAAAATCTATTGCCATGCTTTATATGCTTTGAAATGTTAATTGGTGAAATTAATGGTAGAATTTCTAGTTGTGAAATGTTTAGAAAATGCTTTATATTTTGTAAAATTTCATGTGGCGGGATATTTGGGTCTGACTCTTATTAGAGAAGGCATGTACTATGGATGAGGTAGTGTAACTGTCAGGATTGGGTGACTCGGTCGTCGGTTTGAGGAAACATGAGTTTTCAGGACGAGCATGACCCAATTTAATTTTGATACATGGATATATTGAGGTGGGTAAGGAGGCCATGAGGCTGGGATGTCGTGGGGCATGGGTTGCGGTGAGGGGGAGTAAGGGTAGTATTTATGCACTGTCATTTACAGCTTTCATTATATGTGTAGAATATATTGTTATATATATATGGGATGTTTGACCATATATTGTATTCAACGGGTTACTCCTTCACAACTTGATAGAGCGTCAGGTAAGAGATTATAAAGTGCCACAGGATCATGTCCAGAATTCGGTACAGGCAGAGCATGAGCTGCAGGTACAGGCTTAGGGATAGTATCAGGTTCAGGATCCAATGTAGGCAGGACAACATCCAGGTTTGGCAACGTTCAAACCATGTCTTGATGAGCAGCTCCAAGCTAGCCTGGTGCATGTCTTGCAGGGGATTGACAGAGGCGTGCAAGGTACAAAGCTTTGTATGGCGTATCTGACGTGGGAGTTCCAGTCATAGCACACACTTCGTTTTAGGGTGAGGGTGGACCAAAGGCGGGAGAGAACTGGATAGAGAGTATGCAAATGATCTTCATGCAGCTCGAGACGCCTCCAGGGAAGAGGGTCAAGCAGTCGATGTACATGTTGAGAGGACCAGAGAATCTTTGGTGGGATATACAGTTTCAGGAACGTAGGCACGATGGACTGGCATGGAAGGACTTCGAGGAAAAGTTCTATGAGAACTTCTACCCGGATACACTAAGGGAAGGGAGAGCTCAGGGGTTCATGAGTCTTCAACAGGGAGACATGACTGTCATGGACTATGCAGCTACTTGCACAGAGTTTTCTCTCTTTTCACCTGGTATGGTGAGCGATGACGCAGCTAGGGTGTGGCGCTTTGAGGATGGCTTATGGCCCGCCATTCATATCCAGGTGAACATCTTCAAGTTGGGTTCCTTCTTCGAGGTGGTGAATCAGGAACTCATAGCCAAGGGAAACGAGAGAGTGAAATATTGCTTGGGTAGGTGATAGCTTCAGGTGATGGTTCAGACAACAAGAAGCAAGGGAGGGATGATTTCCAACATGGGCAGTCAGGCTAGGGATTCAGCTAGACCACCTCGTGGTAGTTTTTCAGTGATTCAAATTCATTGTGGACAGCCATGACATGTTCGGTCTCACTATGAGAGGCCTCTGAAGGAGTGTCGGGCATGTGGACAGGATGAGCATATGGAGAGGTTTTGCATGCAGCCTTCTCAGATAACCAGGAGGGAGGGACTAGGAATGATTGTAGCGTCTGGAGTTGGTTTAGGTTCCGTACCCAGAGAGGTGAGTCAAGGTTCAGTTGTGCGCAGAGGTCATAATAGAGACGGTGGGAACCTACTGAGGGGTCAGTGGCCAGTGACTGGAGAAGCATCATAGGGAGGTCGGGAATCAGACAACTTTTTTTCAGGCTAGGTGCACATCATGGAGCTGTCGGAGGCTGAGAAGGCTGGTGAGTCGATGATGGTTAGAGGTACACCGTAGTGTGGTTGTGATCTCCATGTTTTCTTTTTGGCATGACCGGTAGAGGCATGTCTGTTTTGAGTGCACGTGGTGCACAAGATCTATGTGGATTGATTATATGCTAGTCGGTAGGATTGGCATCTTATCGGGTATGTGATATATATATATATATATATATATATATATATATATATCTGTGTGTGTGTGTGTGTGAGATATGTAGCGTCAGGGCATTGAGGATGCGGGTTACTTGAGGTTCCTTGGGAATTAGGGCATAGAGGGTGTGGCCTACTTGAGGTGTTGTGGGCATCGTGGCATCGAGGATGCGAGTTACATGAGGTGCTAGGCACTAAGACCTCATAGAGTCGGACAACGACGAAGTGCAGGATACATTGTGTGTTGGAAGCGACACAGGAGCACCCATGGGGTGCAGGGGTGAAAATTCGTCACATATGGACTATGAATCCGAAAAACAGGTTAGTAAACCAGGGTTTCATTAAGTTTTGTAGGGTTGAGACTGGGATAAGAGATTTCTTAGGTGGGGAGCCCCCCTTGAAAAATTTATCTGGAACCATGAGACCAGGGGAGTCTGTGTTGCTTTGTTTGGGGTTGTATGTATGGTGCCATCTCCAGCTTAGTCTGATAGATTAGGAACTAGCTATGTTAAGGTGGGGAGATTTTAAGAACCCGGGTTTTTAGAACGTGTCAAAATCCGAACCCTGTTCGAATTTTTGACTAGTTTCTGAGGAAACAAGAGAAAATGGAAAGATTCTGGAAATTTCCAGACTACACGCCATGTACTTTTAAGTACACACCATGTATATGTTATGCGAGTTTCAGCCATGTGATATCCAAGTTCATTCCATGTGATGACTGTGTAGAAACTTCTTACTACATGGTGTGTAGTTTAAAACACGACGTGTATCCCCGACCGTGTGGTGGATCTACATGGCTTGTAGGCCTGGTGGCCTGTTATAACCAGGTACATGCCATGTTCCCCATGGACACGCCGGTTAGTCTAGCCGTGTATGAGGAATATACATGGCATGTGGGTTAGTCAGAGAGGAAGAAAAGAGAAACCAAGTACACACCGTGTACCCACAGGTACAGACCATGTACTCATGTCGGCTGGTCTGGAAAGTAAGGCGGTGGAATTTAGCTGCCAGATTAATAGTTAAATGATATATACATGGCATGAGGTCATGAATTGCATGTCGTGTACTTTCTTTTTTATCGTTAAAATGGGTAGTAGTCTTGTTTTGAGGTTCTGGACAGAACCTCCACACCTAAGGCATCTAGATCTTCAATCGCTCCCCGGTTCTTCATCTGAAGTCGGATTCGATCACGGTTGGATGTGTTGGAACCCCCATAGTATGGCCTTGATTCCACTTTGTCTATTTTGTTTGATTTTTATTCCGGAACAAGTTATTGGGGTCTGAGAAGTTTTGAATCTTTTGTAGATTTACCAGGTTTTAGACCGGATTGGCAGTTGTTACCGGAGGAGTAGCATCATACGAGTCTCAGGTAGGTGGTGCATAATTCATTTTGTGTTTTAGTGGTTGTTTGGGTGATGCAGCCTTCGGCGCATTTCTGGGTATTTTGAGCAGGACCCGTTTTATCCGTTGTTTCATATTGAATTGCTTGTTGGACCTATGGGATGCCTTTGGGAATGCCCTGTTATTAGTTTGTGTGAGCGGGCTGGGTGAGGGGTCATTGCTCATCTGTGCATTTTGGCCGGGGAACGCCAAAGCGGTTTTAATTGAAATAATAATGTGTTAAACATTTTAGTTTAATTTATTAAATCCTGATATAAATTTTTGGAGACATTTATGACCTCAGTGCCGGTATGGGACAACACCTTGCATAGTGCAATTTATCTGTTTAGTTGTTTTGACTGATTATGTTTTCTGTTTAAATATGTTATATATAAAATTGTTGAATTTCATCTGCTAGACCATTTGGGTTGTGTTGGGCTTGGCCCGGTTACTCTTGAGTGATGTCGATCACTTGTTAGGTCTTTTCACGGGTTACGTTGGGTGGTGTTGACCACTGGATTGGGCGCCATAGACGTCAGCTTGAGGCAGTATGACTGTCAAGATGGGCATGGCACGAGTTAATTAGATGGTGATGCCATCAGACTTGAGTGACATGGATGTAGGGACATGAGGTGTCAGATGTGTAGGTGTCTTAGGTAATATTTGGTGATTACCTCTCACCCGATACATTGAGTAGTGTGCACACAGAGATACTCCGTGATGAGGTAGTTTTAACCACTCGTGTGGGTAGAGTCCTCCATAGTTGTGGTTAAGTATTTTGGTTGGGGGTGCTGTCCATAGAAAGACACGTTTGAGGTGAAGAGCCTTTAGGGTATAGCATTGAGAGTATCGGGTTGGCGGCTGAGGCTTACCGTGATTTGAGGGCAGACATCGTGGTTCCTCTGGATTACTATTCTTGGGCCTTTCTTCGGGACATCGGTACTTGATACATGAGGTTTCAGAAGAAATATGGTGCTGGGTTATTATTTCGTGGGGGTGCATTCAGGGTGTCGGTACTTGTGACATGACGTATTAGGTGGCCCATGGTGCTGGGTTACATGAAAGAGATTCCGGTGTTGGACGAAGCAGGTGACACTCCATGGTGGTTGCTGAGCACCAGAGGAGTTAGTGTTTATTTGTGCATTGTACTGCTTATAGTTTTCTGTACACTTTCATGACTTCTTAAACACATATATTTGGTATGCATGGTTGGGTGGTATCCTACTGAGATTTTTCTCACACCCTGCACGAGCCCTTCGGGACACGTGAAGAATTAATGGATTTACATGCTGGAAAGAGGCCAACTTCAGGAGATGGGATCATTAGTTATTGCATGGAGATGTTATGGAACTTGAGGTCATGCCTAGCTGGGGTTTACTTTGTTTTGTTTCCTTTTCTGTATCAGCATGCTTACTTGTTGTAGCTACTGTTGGTAAGCCATTAGCGCCTTTTTTATATTCAGTTGTGTATGACCTTCTTGGATGCATGTTTTATTTTTTAGTAGTATTTATATGTCATCAGCATGGTTTTGTGTTTTTTTCATTATTGTTGTTATATTTACTACTTCCACTGTTTATCTATATTGATTATGCTTCTGCTCTGCGGGTCTAGTTTGAGTCTGCTGAGTTTTTCATTCAACTGCATCTTTATTTTTATACTTGGACCAGTACCATTTTTAGGATCCTCTGAGAGGGTATAGCCTCCCCACTATACCTAACAGACACTCAATCCTAGTCGACATACTTTGGAATTCGGGGTAGGGGCGCCTATGGTAGTAACACACGACCTGTTTGGCAATGTTCTGGAGGCTGGTCGGGTCCGGGTCATTACAGCTTATGTCACCATTCACGTCAGATTTATAACAACTGCACTCTATACCACTCTCTCCTAAGTGTCCTTCACTCTAATTCCCTTCTCTCACCACTTTGAGTAAGCTTCCCTTAAGTCGCGTCCCTCGTCCGTCTTCGGTGATTCACCAATTAGATCATGAGTACTCTGGTCTAGAACCTGGAGTGTCAGATTCTATATGGGAGGGGTTTCACATAATTTTTAGGAATCGTGTTCCCCTTCATTTGGGCATACATTTTCCTTCACATCCAAAGGGACCCCAAAATGGAATGGATTCTAGGCCAAAGGGCTCTTCTACCATTACTGGACAACATCCTCAAGGGTTTCAGAAAACAAATAGATACAAGTCCCGCGTTGCGAATATGGTCAGCGGTCGATGCTCATTCATTGTTTCCATTTCAGCCCACATGATATGGATGATATGTTTTGAACATGGTCAAAATTTATCCTCCATCATCATGCCAACACCTTCAAGCCTTGAATGTTGTTTATATGATTCCCATTATTTTCCACCCCATCATGTCCAAGTGGAATTTCAACACTCCTAGTGCTATACAATAGTGCACATTTTTCACGTTTAGAGGAAAATGTTGCGGTAAGGCATAATTTGGGGATCTGCACTGACTTCCCATTGTAATGAGTTCTAGGTATTTCAAAAACATTTTCCACCCTTGTTTCCCACACTGAGTCTAACTCACATGGGCATAGAAATTGGATTGAGGTATGTGCCTACATGGAAGGATTCTGCCTCTCCATGGTCTGAGCACTAAGACCTTAAACTAAAATCTCATTTAGAACTATGTACAGTCTAATTTCCATTCCCATGGGATACTTAGGAATGCATTGAAATATAGTCTTTGGGTCTATCTTGAGTCCCACTAATTTATCTCATCTGTTATTCCTTCTAGGCCCCATCTCTTATAGGACCGGGCGAAGTGGAATGTGTAGACTTATGCAATTGTTCATGTCAGGTTTACAATTTCCACATCATGTAGTCCACTTTCCAAGATCTAGTCCCTCCTATATCCCACCCCATATTCGCTAACCTATTCTTCCCCCCTTAGCCTAATGATTCCTTCTTGGAATTTCACATAGTGTTATGTGGGATTTTTTCCTCATTAATGTCAGGTATGCTTTATCATGCCACACATATTACCTCTTGAACCTCACTTCTCATGTATATGTCTAAGCCATATGACTCTAGACTATTCTTCCTAGTCCCTCATGACATAAAATTTTTATGTATATACCGCACGACATTAAAATGCATGGCTAGTCCCATCACGTGACCATAAATAGTGAAATTATCGACCTGGATAGACGTAGAAAAACGGCACTGCATCATGTTGTCCTCTCTCTTGGGGACATCATGTTTGGTATCAGTCACAGAACATAATATTTTTCAATGCCTACACATGGGCTGATACCTGTGGTTATTCCTGGACTTTCTATCCTAGGTCCGTCACTTCAAAAAAAAAAATCTACCAAATACCGCTTCTTTTAGTTCATGGGACATACCTTCAAAACCTTATTATCTCTGGAAAAATAATCCTACCATGTCATCCCTAGGACTACATGTGTATTGGGTCCCATTCTCATGGGATATTTAGGAACACCCATGGACTTTTCCTTGGGCCCATCCTAACTTTCGTTTTCGGTCCCTCGACCTAAAACCTCCCCAAGGAACACATAGTGGTCTGGACTTGAAGTCCTTATTCACACCAGGATTCATAATTACCTCACCATCTGTCTCCCATTTTCCCTACCATCTCTGGTCCATGTTCTATGACCATTAACAAAGATCACTCTGTGTCTATCTCACAATACGTTAAACTACACGACATCTCTAAGAAATATGTATGGCTTGATTCTCATCCTTATGGGATACATAGGAATGCCCAGGCACATTTTCTCTAGGTGCAACCTCATGAATCTAAAATATTGCCTTCTCTTTTTCCCCCTCAGCCCGAACTCTCTATGGAACATGTGGTGTAGCGAGTACCTCATGGGTCCTCATTCATGTCGAGTTTTTACAAAAGCCACTCCATGTTCCTCCAATGTCTCTTCCCAATGTAGTCCGAGTTCTATAACCCTTAACTAAGATCTAATTATGGGAACTGCATGTCATGTTTGTCCACTTCGCTGCCTTGTGCATAGTCCATCAAATCATGTTCCCCCTTAATGGTCCACCCTATGACCTTAATTTGGATGCATGGGATCCCAAAACCCTTGTCCAAATAAAGGGACTTGACTCTCTCTATTTGATATGTCTTATTTTTGTACTCAGATTCTTTGTGACAAAGATCCCGTAGTGTGGAATTTTCACAAGGACATTCCATTATTCCATGTCCATGTCTCGTGAGCACATTTTTTGGATCCTCGTCCTCCTCCACGTATGAAGGGTCCCCCTTTATTTCCTAGTCTCATGCCACATTGGCTTACCTACCGTCTTGGGCCAACGTCCCTGGGGACCTCAGACGACATTTGCGATAGGTCCCGTGTTTCGAATGTGTTCAGCGGTCATTCATTGTTTGTCTATCCCTATTTTAGGCTAATGTGAAACTAACACTATGTTTCGACCACGGTCAATAGTTATCCCTTGTCATCAATCCATCATAATTGTGTTCTAGATCTCGAGCATCATGTTGACATATTTCCACTATCTTATGTTCAAGTGGAATTACAAAATACTCAACATTACTCCCTCGTGCATCTAGGTGTGTTCTATATACAGGTCAGCATCATTGGGACTCCATTCACTTAGAATCTCATCTCCCCTAACATGTTTCTTATTGTGCTTGGAAAATCCCATCACTACTACTTGTTTCCCACATCGATCATGACTCACATGGGCATAATAGTTCTGGTAGGACATGTAATGGCGCAACCATTCCACACATTCCTTTCATCTTCCCGCATGAAATTAAACAGAACATTCAGAACTATGTATGGCATGATTCCCATCCTAATGGGGTATGTAGGAATATCCAGGCACCTTGGCTTGGGCCCAGCATAACTTTCACCATTTTTTCATTGACCTAAATATTTTCCTTCATTGATACGTGGTGTGATGTAGACTCCTTATGTCCTCATTCACATCGGGATTATAGCTACCGCACCACATACTACAATCTTGGGATCTCCCCATTCACCCTTCATCCTATCATATGATGTTAAAATGCATGAGCCCACAAGTCCTTGATGTAAGTTCTGGATTACACCTATTAGTCATGGGATGCAACAGATCCCTTTCAAGAGTGGATTTCCCCTATCAGTGTTGGTCGCTGGCCACTACGGGCTTATGAATTACGTTTGGCTTGATAATCATCCTTATGAGATACATAGAAATGCCCAGGCATTTTTTCTAGGGCCTAGACATAGGCTCTTTAACTCTCTTTTTCCCCTCAGCCTCAATCACATTACAGTATCTATGACCTTAAACTAGGGGCCTACAGTTCATGTACCATGAATTTAAACTGTCAATCCTGGTCCTACAAGTATGAACATTAAACTATATGCAATGTCCTCATTATATAACGTAAAACTATGTTCCATTCTAGGTCCTTATCTTGGAGGTCCTGTTCAGAAGTAGGTATGATCCCTGATCAGACTGATGCACCCGCCTAATGTGCCTTCACCACAGTGGAAAATTTTAAATATTATTGGACAGTATTCTAACAACCCATCATGCCACACTCCACACTTTTTGTGACCTTTATTCAGACCATCATCCCCTTTTACACCTAAAGGAACCCCCTAATAGTATTGATGCTCGGCCTATGGCTCGCCTACTGTCCTGGGACAACATTCTAGAAGACTAATGGTTGAAATTTCAAGTCATGTCCCATGTTTCGAACATGATCAGTTGTCAACCCTCATTTGTTATCCCCATTTCAGGCTAACGAAATGAGCGTACTATGTTTGGAACACGGTGAATAGTTATCCATCATTGACACGCTATCCATACAGTGTTCTAAATTTTGTGTACTATGATTCCCACTTTCCACTCCCTTATGTTTGCATTAATTTCAAATTCCTATGTAGTTATCCCACTTGTGCACTATAGAACATTGGGAAGACAACACATCAGTTGTTCTGAGGACCTCATCCTCTAATCGGTCCTCCCCCATTTTTTCTTCCCAGAAATATGGTTTGTTTGTTTGATCCTCGGATAACCAAAACATGTTTGGCACTCAGACATTCACAATATTTAATATTGTGAGCATTTGTTGTTTCTCACATCGGGTATGACCCATGTGAGTTTAGAAATGGGTTGCAATGTATTTTGGGAGTACGGTCGAATGCATTAAATTAAAAGGAAAACATTCCTTCCAGAAATACAATTCTGATATATAAGTAATAAAGAAAGATATGTTTAAGGGGTTGTCCAAAAAAAGGGCCCTTAATTATTGACATTTTGTATTGATTGTTCCAATGCTGCCATCTTCTGACTTGTGGCCTCCAACATGACTTCATGTCCCCTGATGTCCTTCTCTTCGATTGCATCGGTGGGGCGTAAATCATTTGTCCTGGACTGTGCCTATGATTTTTTAGCCTGGAGCTCAATAATTTGGCCATTCGCCTACGTCATCTGTTCCTGAGCATCTGAGAGTAGGGCCTTCATTCGCTAAATGAGCTCATATTGGTTTTCAATGAAAGAATCCCTTTCATTCTCTTATTCATCAAGGTGTTGGACCCCCTTATACACCTTTAGGAAGGCATTAGTATTCTCTTAATCATTCTGGAGATGGGCAACGTCTGAACATCATCTATCCTTTAGTATCCTCTCCGCCATTTTATCACAGATCATCACATGTGAATGGAGAGAATCTTCCCCTCCAGCATAGAGAAAGCGTAGCCTGGTGTATAGTGACCCCATCCGGCATAGCCATTCTACCTATGGATGGCTGAGAAAACATCTAATGCACTTACACACCTTGCACCATGCAATATGGCTCTTCTCATTAGCATATGAGTCCGAATCGTTGATTTCTTCCGGATACGTGGGCCTGTATTCGGGGAAAGCAGCAATGAGTTCAGTGTAAAGGACATCTTCAGGAACTCCCTCCTCGTCTGCAACATCACTCTCGTCAGGCTAGAGCCACACCCCGGTAGCATTTCCACCCATCATTTCAATCTCCGTCTTGTCAAGTACCAAGGCATTTCCACTTAGAATGGTTTCTTCCGCTAAGGCCGATGTAGCCACTGGCAGGGCTCCTGCAGGTGCCACATACTCGAGGGTTTGTAAAGCCTCCAACCAGGGGATCACCGCATCAGGAATCTGTATCCTAATGAGCTGAATTCTTCAGAAAATTGGAGAACTAATGAAAAAGAAATTATGGGATCAATGTGCGGTAGTGTCCAATGCCTATGTCAAGGTAGGTGCTGCCGCCACAGGGGAGCCTTTGGCGCTTGTCAACCCAATCATTGATGTCAACTCCTCTTGAACAATGGGGATGGTGGGGGACTCTCCTTCTGGATCATTGTTTCCTACTCTAGTTGTAATCAGCACCCCACTATGCTCGGTCTAGAGGAAAGGCTCCCAAGAATGCTCCCTGACCCCATAGGCACACTGTCATCCCCAGTGGGGAAGGCTTCCTAGGAACCCTCGCCCATGTGTTCCTAAATTGAATGGATTTTGGTTGTAGAATCGAGATTGTGAAAATGTAAATTACATTGGAGATAAGGATTAAACTTACCTTAGGATTCTCAACCAGTTTGACATTGGAACCTATGATTTCACCGCTCTACCGGGAGCTCTGCTGGCAGGTGGGAGCTTCTAAAAGCCCCTCACCCCCGTGACCTTCAACTTGGCCATCCTCCTCTTCTTCAACATCATCTTCTTCACCTTAATCTTCATCTTCATCTTTTTATTCATCATCTTGTTCATCTTCCTCTATACTTTTATCCTCATATGGTAGTTTTTCTGGGTCATGTTCTTGGCCAAGAATCACTTTCACGAGGAGATACAGTTCTTCATATCGCCCCCGCTGGCATGTGTACATATCCACGGCTGTAAGGTATGAATTTTGACAATTAAATATTACCTTATACCTCCTCTAGATGTGTCATATGTCTGTATTATCTAGCCCAACATGTACCAAACACTACCACAATTCTTCTGTAGACATAGACTACCGTAATGTTCCCCAGGCTGACCACAGAGAGGGGAAGATAGCATCATCAGACAGCTTGGGGAGGTAGCTGAGTATCTTTCCAAGAAGTTCCATAGATGTCCCACTAGGTCGCATATGGGACCACCTTTCCCCGGGAGGGGGAGCCACATTCTCTGTTTGTGTTGTTATAGCCGATGAAGTGCCAGCCTGTGCCATTCTAGCCACTAGGACCATTATCTGACTCACCTCTCTCATGAAACCTTGTCTACCTCCCTACTAATTAGGATCTACACTGGCCGCCTTGATTTTCTAGATGCGTTTCCATAGAATCACTTCAGGATATGTCCTCTTCCGTGCTCGACATAATCTGTTGAAAGGCATGTACTGATGTCGGTTGGGGGAAGGGTGAATAATTCCCACAAGTAGGCCATCGTGACCATAATCCACAGTAGGAGGAGAATACATGGATTTTGTTCTTCATAAACCACTGTATATAATATCTTCATCATTTGTTGAATTCACCCAAACTGCCTGGAAGAACTGGTCGACATGTATGGTTCCCAAAAGATTTTACTGTCAATCCGAGCTTCTAGGTTGCCACCCCAGATGCTCTATATGTATTAATTCTACTCTAATAGCCCCCACCCATCATCGACCATCTAACCAACTGGGGTCCCGAATGGGTGGAATTCAAAGTGGGTGTGGCTTTAGAGATTGAGCTTGATTGTAACATCCCCAAATGATAAAGGGTTAAATGACTAAATGATATGACTCATGTCAACAAGGTGCATCTTCCTTTTCGGGAGCCTACCTGATTAGAACTCCACAGTTAAGCGTGCTTGGCCTGGAGTAGTGATCAGGATGGGTGACCTCCTGGGAAGTTTCTCAGGGTGTGTGTGAGTGAGGACAAAACACACTAGAAAGGACAAGTGTTGACCTGTGGGGAGTATCATTAGTCAGATGACCCGTTCGGGCATGTGGGTGGACCCTGGGGTGGGCCCCACGTGTCTGCGGGGCAACTGGTGGTACCTGGTAGGCCAGGACCCGACGGCCGTGTTAAGGCGGGGTGGCTGTGCTGTCACCGGGACCCAGTTGTCACATTTGGTATCAGAGGGAGGTTCCCAGCCTTAAGTGCACGGTGCACTGCCTGGGTTGAGATGTAGGGCCCACAACGAGGGCGTTGTGCTCTAAAGGGGGGGTGATTGTAACATCCCTAAATGATAAAGGGTTAAATGACTAAATGATATGGGGGGGTGATTGTAACATCCCCAAATGATAAAGGGTTAAATGACTAAATGATATGACTCATGTCAACAAGGTGCATCTTCCTTTTCGGGAGCCTACCTGATTAGAACTCCACAGTTAAGCGTGCTTGGCCTGGAGTAGTGATCAGGATGGGTGACCTCCTGGGAAGTTTCTCAGGGTGTGTGTGAGTGAGGACAAAACACACTAGAAAGGACAAGTGTTGACCTGTGGGGAGTATCATTAGTCAGATGACCCGTTCGGGCATGTGGGTGGACCCTGGGGTGGGCCCCACGTGTCTGCGGGGCAACTGGTGGTACCTGGTAGGCCAGGACCCGACGACCGTGTTAAGGCGGGGTGGCTGTGCTGTCACCGGGACCCGGTTGTCACATTTGGTATCAGAGGGAGGTTCCCAGCCTTAAGTGCACGGTGCACTGCCTGGGTTGAGATGTAGGGCCCACAACGAGGGCGTTGTGCTCTAAAGGGGGGGTGATTGTAACATCCCTAAATGATAAAGGGTTAAATGACTAAATGATATGGGGGGGTGATTGTAACATCCCCAAATGATAAAGGGTTAAATGACTAAATGATATGACTCATGTCAACAAGGTGCATCTTCCTTTTCGGGAGCCTACCTGATTAGAACTCCACAGTTAAGCGTGCTTGGCCTGGAGTAGTGATCAGGATGGGTGACCTCCTGGGAAGTTTCTCAGGGTGTGTGTGAGTGAGGACAAAACACACTAGAAAGGACAAGTGTTGACCTGTGGGGAGTATCATTAGTCAGATGACCCGTTCGGGCATGTGGGTGGACCCTGGGGTGGGCCCCACGTGTCTGCGGGGCAACTGGTGGTACCTGGTAGGCCAGGACCCGACGACCGTATTAAGGCGGGGTGGCTGTGCTGTCACCGGGACCCGGTTGTCACATTGATCCACTCGTCTCTGACCATCAATGGATGGATTCCGATGATTTTTAAAAGGGAGGGTCGAATACCGTTAGCAGGGGTAATGGAATTTGGGAATTCATACCCACTAAGGTGAGCTACAACCCAGCCACAAAGAATTGATAATGGTCTGCATATCATCTTGGGCCTACACGACCTTGAGATATGCCCCAGAATGTTGTATAGCCTGGCCAACACCGTCACCCTCATGTTAACCTTGTTTTTCGCCACCATGATCCTGACCATCACTAGAGTCCGAGGTGGACACCCATCCTTGTATCCCTCATTGGAAACAACGACCTGCTCAAGAACATGGGAAAGAACCCAGCATATCACATATTTGGGTCTCGACCTTGATTAATATGAAATCCCCCTTACCGGTATTCTCCTGTCTCTAGAACCCTCTAGTATGACCCTGCTTTTCCTCTCTCAGATGTGTTCGAGAATTTTCTCCCTCAGCTTGACATCTTCATAGTTGTGTGATGTATCATGAAAAGGCTAAACCACCCAGAATAGGGTATTCCCTTCAGGATATATTTTATTTTTTGTTCCTCCTCAGCCAGCTCCAGCAGGTGCCATGATAGTACTGGGGTGCATGTACTATACCCCCAGACATTCCCCATCGGTAGGAACTCGTCATACTGATACCCTCCAAGGGTATTCCCCTAATACAATGGAAATCCCAAAAACTAATGACCAGCTCCCCATGGTTGAGGTGGTAAGTGTTGGTGTTAGGGGACCAACGACTGAAAAACTCGGTTACCTAGTCCTGCTGTTAGTAGAATTGAGATTGGGACATCCAGACGGCCTCAAAAATCCTGATAGACCGTGGCACCGATTCATATTCCTCTCATATCATATGTACCCAGTACACCCATGCCCATTTGTTGGTGATGTTTCCCCCAGAACTGAAATCCCGTTCCTGCCAACCCTTTGTCGTGTAGGTGATGCTACTTCTGAATGTACATGCAAAAATAGCGAGTGATTCTTCAGGAACCAGATATCTTCCCACAACATTTCTTGTCTTCAGATTTAAAACATAGATGGTGCTGATCTAATTTTTCCTAGAAGGATGGTTGTTGATTGTAATATGGAATTGTGGAAGACTATCATCGCACGTCACCCACGACCACGGTGTGTCCGTCTCAAAACTGGGTATCAACACCTCTTCCAGAAGGCCGATGATCTATAGCGGCAGGCTATCACATCAAAAATAATTTTATTGAGCCTACGTAAACATGCCCAAAAGAACTTGGTAATCAGACACAACCCTCCTCGCATGAATAATATGAGGGATCGTGGTCATCTGAGTCCTTCTTGCAGCAGCAACAACGGACTCCCTCTCGGCATAAGACTGTTGAGTAGCCATTTTGGAAATCGTATGGGTTTGGCATGAAAAAATTAATTTCAGCGCGCAAAATATCAGGTGGGCGCAAGAATGTCGAGCTGTGTGAAAAATATGGGATGGTGGGAAAAACTCGGTTTCAGCCGTAGAACTCACACAGTAGTCAGGAGCTTCTTTGTGCATGAGAGAAAAGTTCCTATCATGCGATAAAATTCAATGTAGGGCCTATGGGGGGCCCTCCGCCCATTTATAGGTGCAGACTCACCTTCCGCGCATGTGGAACAAGTTTGTTTGCACAAAATGCATTTTTGCGCGTGCCGACTGACTGCTCCCTATTTTCCAGCGTACCCTCAGAATTCGACCATCGGGTTCCCCATTAGTTTCTATTCTATGGGGGGAATTTTTTGACTCCAAAATTCAGATAAGGCTAGAATTAGGAGGATAATGAGGAAACATAGGAGCCCTGGAATGGAAGAGAAGATTCCAGGACCCGAGAGGCAACTGCGCTAAAGATTAGAAACTTGCGCAAAAGCATCCCCCAGCATGAAAAATCATGCACGGCCCATACAGCATCAAGGGATGGCATTACACATCTCCCGTTTGCGCACCCAATATGGCATGAAGTGGGGTAATTTTTTTATTTGGGTTTTTAAAAAATTAAAATTTGATAAAAGGGTATAGGGTTCCAATATTTTTAAAATTGGGTCCGGGATGCGTGAACGGCGTTCACGCATCCCGGACCCGGGCGTGATGCGTGAACGCCGTTCACGCATCTTCCCGAGAGAAGGGATGCGTGAACGGCGTTCACGCATCTCACAGAATACCTAGTGAACATTTTTGAAAACTCCTTTGCACATTTTTTTCTATTTAAGATAATCTTAAATAATTCTCACTTTTAAAACATGGATAATTATCCAAATATGAAATTAAATTACATAAATGAAGAGATATTTGAAAAAAGTATAAATATATTATTTATATTTTTCATGAAGAATAAGGATTGGTATTTGGAGTGAATATGGAATTTGGTGGAATATTTTATCTAACACATATTTTTAACTTTATTTAAAAAGGAATCCATCCAACTAGCTACATAAGGGAATTAGGTGCAGCCACTTTTGAGGTGGGAACTGGAGTTGACTATTGTATGGGAAGAAATGGTAGGCGAGCATGAATTCACATGAGGCACATGGTATTAGAGTGGTGGTTCAATCATGTGCAGTGGAATGGTGTTAGAGAAGACAACATGGGTCGATGCCAGTGAGGATTTGAGAGCGTACCCCAGTAATCACTTCTACCAAGCTGAAGGAATGATAAAATAAATAAGGAAGCACTCAACCGAGTGATATTATTATATGGGAAAATGGTGACACAATCATTGTCTCTCCACTAAAAACATGCAGACATTTACACAACAGTTTGATCTAACTTTTTCAAGTTGTCTAATTAGTGAGAACCTTCTTCCCTTTCTCAAGGGTTTTATAGAGCATTGGTTATCTACCATTGATGAGTCACAAAGATCATGGTTGGGAATCCTTGGATAAAACCAAGGACCCTTCCATATTAAGAAGTCCATGATGAACTTATAATATCCAAGCATGATCCAAGAACAAGTCATGTTCAATATTCATGCATTGTCGTGCATGAACTGAAGGATCCCAAGACTTTTGATGAAATAGAGTCTTCAAATGAAGTAAGATGTAGATTTAATGCCAAGGTACAATCATGATAATATATTCATGAAGTTACAATTTCATTAATATAATTTAAATAATAAAATGAATAGTTCATGTGATGAGAGTAAAAATTTATTCTAAAATGAATATCCTATGTGATGAAATGTGAAACATAAGTATTCGGGTGATTAGAAGATCATATTTTGATGAATCCACATGAATCAGATTCCTACATGAGTTGTAACATTTATGTGAAGAATGGAGAAGACCCGAGCATTGGGTATTTTTGATGAGTTTTTGTATTTTATTATGTAATTAAATATGAGTTACATGTATGAATATAGATAATGATTCATAGAGATAGACACCACATTAAGAAGAAAGAGGGGAACCTTAATCCTTCTAGTATTCTTTATGAGTTGCATGAAACAAAATACCCACAGAAACTAATGGGGCATTCAATATGAGGAAAATATGATACCACTACTGATGAGTATTCATATATAAATGTGTAATTAAATGTGTTATTACGAAACAAATTTAAATAAGGATTTAAATGATTGATTTTAAATCATGTAATAATGATATATTACCCATGAACAATTATTGTTTGTTTTGTGAATAAAGTGTGTATGAAGGTGATGAAGACTCTGTGTTGAATTGAAATATTATTTCTGATAACTCGATACAATAATGTATCAGGTAAATACAGAAAGATGAATTGATGAGTTCTTGATTATTTGAATATTGAGGAGAATCTAGATTGCACAAAATCTGAAAAGAGTCTTAATATAATAATTTCTAAAATTATTGATAAAGTACACAAGGTAGGAGTGACTAGATTTCTTATAGAGTAAGTCTATTTGAAGAAGAACTTCTTCCTAAATTTGGAAGTAGATGTATCTTTTGGATTATAGAGTAGAATGAATCTCCAATGTATTATGGAGAAAGAGAGTGTATAGTGGATTATTTTTTGTTATAGAGAGGAAAAATGGATTGTATGTCATTGTATTAACTTGTGGAGATAGTGAATAATACATGTTGGGGGGTATAACCAATATAGAAATGAGTAGTATTTTCAAAATAACCCTGTAAATAACATGTGATTCTCCCTATTTCATTACAACTACACTTGAGGAATGATTGAGAGTTTATATTGAGTGGATCAAAAACCTAAACAAATTTCAATAGGTTGAATTTAAAAAAAGAATTAGTAAAATAAGGCTACCACTGATTCACCTCCCTCTCATTACCACCTAATTGATCCTTGGCCACTAAAAATATCTCTTTGTATCAATAGATCTTGGTGAAATAGGTTTACACACATCAATTTGCATTAGTTCAATCACTTTTATTGACCATTGATCTTTAACCTTTTATATATTTCAAATAATCTTCCCTTGTTAGAAAGAATCGCATGTATGAGTATGATCACATGATAAATTAGAGAGATCTTGAGCAGTGTCACATTTCAACAAATCTTCCATGTATGATTGGCTCATATAAACAATAAATTTATACCACAACCTATTTTCTTCTTCCTTGGATATAAAATACATATCTTCTTGTCCACTCAGAAGATATAGATTCCCCTTTGTGTGTTTTCCTTACAAAACAACTCCACTATATTTTCCCTTGATAATACACACCTTATTTGTAAATATTATAGTGTGTCCCAAGTCACATAGTGACCCTCAAGGCTATGGAATGAGCATTCTAAGAATTCCCCATATTTCCACAAAAATAATATTTGATAAATGGTTTATACATGTGCATCACTAATACACCACTCATTATTCCTTAAGATCAGTAAATATTCTGATTCTAATTCATACCAAAATAAATCTGTATCCACATAACAGGCTCTTGTGTTCTGACACCAATCATTACTGCTTTCTGTTTATGAACAATAACCATACCATTTGTGGCATTACGATGTATCATTTTCTTCCCTAAACATTTTTTAACTATTTTTTGGACCTATGAACCATAATTTCCCTTTTTTCCATCACTTGTGTGACCTAATTTCCTAATATCATATTAGGAGTCAAGAGTTTCTCTTGATCCTATATTTAATTGTAGGCCAACAAAATCCTCCTAAAGTTCTTCAAAACATTTTACTTGGTCTTTTAATATGTTATTCATAAAATAAATAGCCTTGGATTATTATTTAACCTTTATGTTGAACTTATTGAATTTATATGAGTATTATGGAATTTCTAATCATATTATTTATTATACACATATATATATACATATATACATTGGTAGATAATTTGATAACAGTAAGACACTTATTAAAGGTATAACAGAAGTCTAGATAACAGTAATACACATACAAAACGTATCATAAATCAAATGTCAACCTAATCTACGCCTCCGGTGTGGATGCTCCTCTGTCCCACAGTCAGGCGTATACTGGATGCGTCCACGCCGTGTCTGTCTACGTCTGTGCTCTGGCGTACGCTGCGCATCCTCATCGACAGCCACCTCCACATCCTCCTGTGTGACAGACGGTGGATGTACAGTCTCACCGCCTGTACCCTGGCCTGCATCTAAGGATAGTGGAAGCTGGCTGGAACTCTCACCAATATAGGAAGTAGATGGCTGCTCTGCTGTGGATGACTGCAATAAAACATCGAACTCAATCCAGTCAGCGTCTGTAAGTACCTGTGGCTGTGCCTGAGAAGCTGGAGGAGCATATGACTGGTCATGCTGAACACCCTCCTCCAGTGGAATAATATCATGTGGCTGAGCAAGCTGAGCAGCCTCATCCTGTGGAACAACAGCAGGCTCCGCGGCCTCCGCAGCAGGCTCCGCGGCCTCCGCAGCAGGCTCCGCGGCCTCCGCAGCAGGTGGTGGATCAAAGAAAATGCCATGATAAATCTCGTCCATCGACGGTAGCATCTGTCGTACAAGGCTGTGAAAATATGCTGGGTCAAAGGCAGCTCTCTCCACTGGATCAGACATATGCAGTAGATGACAAATACGAGCATCCTGCGAAAACAAATTCTGTTATTAACTAATTTGAATAAAAAATATGTTGAACTGTGAAAGAAAGAATGCATACCAAGTCATGGAAGCCCCGTCCGTGCCGTGTCAGAAATCTGACGGGAGACCTGATGTACCAGCCTGCATAATCCATCTGATCCATCAAATGAAAGCGTACTGTCCCTGCCCCTCGCAACTGGGACTCTCGTCGCCTTTCCCATAACGCTACATATCTCGCATGGTAGCTCCTCCAATCAAAATCTCTCTTCCCTGACATCTTCAGGGAATGCAATGAATCCAACTGACTGGGCGGGTCAGGAACTGGCTGAAGGAAGCCAAACTGTCTCACAACCCTATCTGTCTGATGCCACTCGACTATATGAAAATGAATCAGTGGAACCATGCAAGAGCCGATATCAAGCATCACTGTACAGTATGGGGGCAGACTCTGAAGGATAGCATCTGTATATGGCATCCATGTAATCTGAAAGAAAAAATGAATAATCAATTAATAAATGAATAGATTTACAGTAAAGAGTAAAGATTTAACAATATAAATAATAACCACTTACATTGTCTGGTCGAATGCTGTCTAGCATAAGTCTGTAGGCGTGAACATCATGTCTGGGAGAATCTGAATGTCGATGCGCCTGACTCCACCTGTAGATAACATTTTTTTTACATTTCATAAAAGAATTTTATACAAGTAAGTTAGATATTAGAAAGAAATAATAACATATCAACGTCCACGTGGAGCCTCTGCTACAATATCTACGGGTAATGGCGCACGAGCATGTGGAGCTAAACGAGGTATGTGCTCCCATACCCACATCTGTAGAAGAACCATGCATCCTGTGATCTGCATCTTCTCGATGCGACATGCGCTGCATAGGGATCTGTATGTATATGCTAGGCAGGCAGACCCCCAACTATATCGACCTGCCTGGTCCAAATCCTCTAAAAAAGATAGATACATCAGGTGCACAAAAGTAGTAGAGTGGTCAACAAAAAGCGTGCCACCGATCAGCCTCAAAATATATGCCCGTGCAAAGCGTAGCACGGTGACGTCATCAGCATCATCTGGTAAATGTGTGAAGTGCTGGTCTAACCAAGGCATCCGCAATCTACCACCGACGATGGTCCTGCCATCATCCTGGACCTCTATGCCCAGAAGTCTATGAACAAGCTCAGGCAAATCTGATGGAACTCGGCCTGTCAAAGCATGTCCGTCGATAGGGAGGCCCAACATAATAGCCACATCCTGCAATGTAATAGTCATCTCTCCCTCACTGAAATGGAAAGTATGCGACTCTGGTCTCCATCTCTCGACAAGTGCGGCAATGAGCTGATGACCAAGAAACGTGAAGTCGCACATCGCTACGCCATAAAATCCAGCTCGACGAAGATGTGGGACGATAGCGGGAGGTGGTGCAGTATGATGGAAATGGTGAGATCTACGTACACTCAAGGGAGCCACAGGACGTCCCTCTAAAAGCAGTCGTGATACATGAGTAGCCTGAGATGTAAGCAATGGAAAACCTGCCATCTGCACACATGATATCATCGTTACTTATTAATAGTGGAATCATGATATATTCATTTTTATTTGGTGTCACAATCAATATTAGCCTAGTCTCACAATCAACATTAGTTAAGGATGCTCAGACACTCAGATGCCATTACTAAAACTAGACATCTTATAAGAAAACCATAATTTAAAAGTGAAAAATTAATTATTCCTTCTTATTTGTGAAATTACGTTTGTTAATTTATCAATTATCCATTAAATAACCATCAACATTATTCCACATTAAAAATTAACAGGAAAAAGTGAAAAATTAATAATTTCTTTTTATATGTGAAATTAGGTTTGTTAATTCATCCATTATCCATTAAACAACCATCAACATTATTCCACATTAAAAATTAACAGGAAAAACTGAAAAATTAATTATTTCTTCTTATTTGTGAAATTACATTTGTTAATTTATCCATTATCCATTAAATAACCATTAACATTATTCCACATTAAAAATTAAGAGGAAAAAGTAAAAAATTAATTATTTCTTCTTATTTGTGAAATTACGTTTGTTAATTTATCCATTATCCATTAGATAACCATTAACATTATTCCAAATAGATCAAGTTCCTAAGTAACTATAGAAACTTCCACAATATGTTATTCAACCACAACCTCTTCCTCTTAGTCTTCTACTTCTTCTCATCCTCATCCTCTATTTCTTATTCTTCTTCTTCATCATCGACACCAACCACAACCTCTTCCTCTTAGAGCAGGTACACAGACTCGATCATGGATGATGAGATTTGGAACTCTGTCCTGCCACATGGGGACATCTCTTACGAGTATGTCCTTCTGCGTGGCAGATACTGCATCGTATTCTCCCTCCTCGTTGCCGAGGCCAATCCATCTCATTTCTGATGCGAGTTGACTTCGGTCTTCCTCGAGGCCGCAACCTAGTAGCATGAAGCCAATAATTTTAAAAATGACACACATTGAAAAAATTATAAATGATACCAAAACCGACTTATGAAAACCTGGAAATATCAGGGACAATGGTCGGTTGATCAGCAGGCAATGTGATAGAATGGAAGTCACCAACAGGCATCCAAGCAGCACTATAACAGTTAACCAAAGTGCTCATGTGATACACCGGGTCAACATATGGCTCCCACGATATATTTACCGAAGCGCAAGCTGTAATAACATGTACACATGGATATCTCAATGCCTGAAAGCTGCCACAATCACAGTACCTGTTATCCAACATCACGACAAACACTCCACCATTAGTGCATGCACCCTGGTCGTAGCACTTTCTTACCCGAAAACTCCTCTTTTCCCTGTCAAAGGCTATAACATTCCATCGTGAAGCCTCATTCCGTATCCGGTCAATATCAGTTTGAAAATGCTGAGTAAAAAGCATTCCATTTTCCATCCTCTGGTAGGCCTTTTGGGACCGGTCAACAAAGTAGTGAACACATCTAAAAAATGTTTCTTGCACTAACCCTGTGATTGGGAGTTTACGCACACCCTTGAGGACCCCATTTACGCACTCCACTATATTAGTGGTCATATGCCCATATCTCATGCCACCATCGTATGCTAATGACCATTTTTCCTTTGAAATTTGTACCATATATTCATATACCTCCTCATTAACTGTTCGGATCTCTTCAAGACGCCGATCAAACCTTTCTTGTTGGGGTTCATATGCTGAAATCATAACATAATAATGTATTAAAATGGATAGTAAATTTTGTTAAAAAAAGAAAGTTTAGAAAACCATACCCAATTTGAGGATCGCCTTCTTTATGGCCTCATCTCTAAACTGCTTATGCACATTACTTGCAATATGTCTAATGCAATAACGGTGATAAGCATTCGGCTCAGTCCAAGAAACCCCATCACTACTCACGGCCTCTATAATCGCTCGATGACGATCAGATATCAGACACACGCCCTGTTTCTGCGTGACATGAACACGTACACATGCCAAGAACCAGCTCCAGCATTCAAAATTTTCTTTTTCAACAACAGCAAAAGCAAGTGGCAGAGGAGCGCGATTACTATCCTGTGTGGCAGCAATGAGTAGAACACCTGTATACTTTCCATAAAGGAATGTGCCATCTACCTGAATAAATTGTTTACAAAAGGGAAATGCAGCAATGCACGGTCTGAATGCCCAAAAAATCCTCTTGAACTTCACCTTTGACCGATCAACTAGATGATTTTGGGATACATACTCAACAGTGTCCAACTGATAAACAATCTGATTATTGAGAGACAACAATTCCATAAGCTGTGGCAACAACGCATAAGACTCATCCCAATCACCATACACTTTTACAATGGCTTTCTGTTTTGCATTCCAAGCTTTGTTGTATGATACCTTATAGTTATACAACTGTTGAATTCTTTCCTGAATAAGGGCAACAGGAACATCCTGACTTGTTCGTATCATCTCACAAATAACAGTAGATATAAACTCTGCATCAAGAGAAGAGTGATCTTGTGCCAAGCTGGGATGCAGACAAGTGTGTGGGCCTTCTAATTTGGTTATCTTCCAACATCCATAACATTTATCAAATACTGCTCTTAATCGAAATTTACATTCTGACCCATATTTTTCACAACGAATGAGATATTTGGTCTTCTTTGACTCATAAACCACAAATGTGAAATGTCGCTCAATGTGGTATTGCTTTATCACATTTTTCATTACCTGTTTAGTTTCGAACTCCTGCCCAACATATATGGCATTATCATTTGATGCAGGCATATTCCCTATAATTCCAGGGAATTCAGAAGCTGGTGTAATGACATCCCAATCAAAAAGTTGTTCACGAGACATTCCTCCAACTAAGGAACTCAAAACTGAAGGCTGATTACCACTAACTGGTGGATGTAGTGGATGTCTGTCTCTCAAAGGAACCTCAGAAGGTTCATTTCCAACCACATCATCTCCTGCTGACTCCCCAGATTCTTCTTCCTCAGATAAACTTTCTTGCACTATATCAGCACAGAAAGGGATGTCATCTACATTTCCTTCCAAATTTTGATGATCTTCCTCATTACATTCTTCCACAGGAGTCGAATGAGAAGGAGGCAATAAAGAAGACTGTTGTGAAGGACCAACTTCTATAGCGGTCACAAAGCATGGTTCTGTAGTAATCGATTGCACCACATCAATATCAGAAATGACAATAAATAATTCCATCAAACCATTAATACACTGTTGCCTGAATAACTGAGAAGCCTCCATCCAATCCTCATCATCGACTATAGGGTAGTCGCTGTGCCACATACGCTCAGGATATTGAAGATGTCGGTATCTAATTGAAGTGATTGTTTGTCCTCCACTCAATTTTAACCGACTATGAATCTTATTACGAACTGCATCCAATGTCATACAACCATGGAGATTTACCACTTTGACAGGTGGCACACTGTAGCTAAAACCCTGCTCGGTACAAATTACCTCACCGTTGCAATATATTTGAGCAGACATAATTACCTATTAAAAAAAATTTAAAAATATTATACACTACATTAAAATTTTAAATTATTTATTTTGGTTTTCAATAATTGATTATCTTGAGACTTTTTTATGTATTGATTTATCACTGTTAAGGTATAGTGATTGTGATTTTAGCACAAAAGCAAATTTAATATAATGTTTCATAAAGTTTGATTACTTATGAATATATAATCATGACTTGATCTTGAGACTTGCGATTAGTTTATCATTATCTGATAAACTAACCACAATTTATATGAGTAAACTCCTATCTCTATTATCAAATATTGCAGCGACCGCCAATCTCCTGTCAAATAGCAACGCCACCTCTCGAACAAGTTCTCAAATGCCTCTTCGTCGACACCTCTTCGGGGATGCCTCTTCGTCGACACCTCTTTGGGGCGTCAGTCTTTTATTTACAAATTTACTCACATGCATGTGAGGGGGTCTAGGGGTATGAAATACATAAATTAATTTAAACGGACACGCAGGTCCTTACACTTACTGAGAGATGACTCGCAGGTCATCAATACCGAAAAAATGCAATTATTACAAATTGAATAACAACATACACAAAATAAAACATGCAATTTCAATTATGCATGGTCGGTCGTCTCAAGATCAGTCATCACTCATACCGTGTTTTTTGGTATATTTATTATATTATCCGTATTATATAAAATCTATATTAAATACTACACCTATTTTACAAAAATTTAACTTCATGTGTATATATATATATATATATTTATATTTATTAAAAACATTAAATAAATTTTATTATAACTGATCTAATTGAGATTTACATAATAAAAACTTTTGTTATTTTAAATTTTATGAAATTGTAATGTTTTTTGGCCATTCTTCTACTTTTCAAAATATAAGTAAATATATTTTATACTTTATTGATTAAAAATATTATTACTAGTAAATAAAAGTAATTTAATTTACACTTACATCAAAACCATCCATTAAAATAAATTTCTCCAACATAAATTACTTTTTCTAAACATTAAAAAGTTTAGACATAACATAAAACATTCAATATTTAGACAACAGACATTCAAAAAATTAAATCATACGAACATTCAACATCAAGAAAATTAAATCATACAAAACATTTCATGCATAACATATGAAATAAATAAATCATACACACAATTACACATACAAATGAAATAAATAAATACAATTAAACATACAAATGAAATAAATAAATACAATTAAACATACAAATTATTAAATAGAAATTTTACCTCAATAAAAGCAGCAAATATTTGTTGAGAAAGAATTTCTGCAGGGCTTCACAACGAAAATCAGAGGAGAACAATGGATATTGGGGGGGGGGGGGACCCCTCCTTTTATAACTTCTCTCGGCCAGATGCGTGAACGCCGTTCACGCATCCTTCAGCTCGTCAGCGAAGGATGCGTGAACGGCGTTCACGCATCCTTCGCCGCGGAGAGAAGCGTGAACGCCGTTCACGCATCTTTTCCCGCGCAAGGATGCGTGAACGGCGTTCACGCTTCCTTCAGCTGGTCAGCAAAGGAAGCGTGAACGCCGTTCACGCATTACCGTCGGGGTCCGGGATGCGTGAACGCCGTTCACGCATCCTTCGCCGCGGAAGGATGCGTGAACGGCGTTCACGCATCCTGGACCCAATTTTAAAATTATCTGAACCCTAGCCCCTTTTAGCATATTTTAAATTTTTTAAAACCCAGAAAAAAAAATTACTCCATGAAGTGAGTGTTTGTGCACAGTGTCCCTTTATACGCCCAATGCGGTGTTATGTACGAGATTGCACGCCCAATTATTCATTAAGGGAGACCTTTCATGCAGTTCCTGTTCGCGCGCCAGATGCAGCATCAAGAACGCGGAGCCCCCTTTGTATGCTCAATGCACTACTAAATGGCCTCTTGCATGCTGCACCTGTATGCGTTCCAGCCCAATGACTTAGGCTATAAAATGAAATGTACACCCCACCCATCATCGATGGTAATAGAATACGAAGCAATGCTCTGCTGCGTGAAAACTCCATCCATGACCGCGTGAAAAACACCATGGCCTTAAGGTATTGGATTTTGCGTGACAGGTCCAACTAGGGTCCTCCTTCGGCTGGGCCCTCTTGGTCAGGATCCACGTTAATTTCCATTTTCCCAAATTTTTTTGCGCGCAAGAGACCCCGTTTCAGCGGAAAATTCCTCTGTGTTGGGCTTCTCTTGCTAGCATCCCCATCTAGTTTGTGTGCAACCCTTCCATATTGTGCGTGACACTACCCTCTTGCACGCAAGCCTACCCTCTTGCATGTAACCCTTCCGTCTTGCATGGAGAACTTCTATCTTGAACGCATCCCATTCCGGTTTGTGTGCAACCCTTCCTTCATCGGCCCAGTCTATTCTCTTGTGCGTGCTGCATATGTCTTCCTCCCCTCAAGGAACCATGTCCGATACCCTATTATGTGCACCCCACCTGTGTCACAATTTTCATTTCCATTCTTCACTTCTTGTTTTCATGATGTGATTTCAATGTCCCCTAGGTTGTGTTTCCTGTTGCTTCGCTTCACCTCATACTTCTTCTCATAGGTATGCTAACGACATTTGCTTCTTCACAGAGTCATGCTATCGTGGACCTCCAAATGAATCGCTCCATAACACCCCCTCAACTCAACATTGCGGATGCCTTCCATTCCTCGTGTCGTATGAAGTATTGGTTATGTATGTCTTAGGGGTTCAGAGTGCACCACATTGTCTGAGTTGTACGACGTTAAACTGTCAAGCACTATCATCCTCAGCACACGATATTAAACTATGACCTCACCTCATGTGCCGAACGTGGCGTGCCCCACCTTGGACATTCTACATGCCCATTGGTCTCCATGGGAGTGAAATCGTTCCTCACAAGGAATTATATCTTCTTTATTTGAGCGGTGTTTGACCGTGGGGAAAGAGAAACCACTTTGGTGTAAGCCCCGAGCCTTTCTTCTAGGAGGCATCATCCCTGATCCTTTATTCATCAGTCCCAAGGGCAAGAGGGGGGGGGGGGCACGAGACTCATACTTTCTTCGGTTCCAAATCCATCTCCGCCTAGGCTTTGTCGTCACTAGGACTCCACACTGGATTATGTCCCAATATCCATCACCATGGGTTTTTACCACGCATAAGCCCATGTTTTCTTTTTTTTGGGCCACTAACCACATATAAGTTCCCCATTCCACTTCACACGGCCACACCTTCTATGAAGAGATCATTAGGCCTTTTCTGCCTCTTGTTTCTCACACCGAGCATGACTCACATGGGTTTAGAGTAAGCATCTACCATGACACCCTCCATGGTCAGCCTAGAGTGTCTTCCTGGAAAAACCTACTAAAATACATGGTCATTGATCTTTTCCAAGGCATGGTACATAGGATGAATTCCCGAGGATCAATCCCAACACCCATTGGTTCTGACCCACCTTTAAGTCGTCACCCACATCCTTCGTAACTATGGTCATTGATCTTTTCTAGGAAAAAGTACCTAGGAAGCCTCCCTTTTGTTCAAGCCCAACACCCATTGGTTCCAACTTCCCTTTACGTCGGCACCCACTCCTCTTGAAATAAGTGGTATTTGATCCTTACCAAGGCAAGGTACGTAGGAAGCCTCCATGTGGTTCAGGCCCAACACCCATTGGTTCCGACCCACCTTTATGTTGGCACCCACTCCTCTTAAACTACGTGGTCTTTTATATTTTCCTGAGCATGGTACGTAAGAATCCTCCCTGAGGTTCAATCCCAACACCAATTGGTTCCGACCCACTTTTACGTCGGCAACCACTCCTTTCGTACTACATGGACTATGATCCTTGCTGAGGAAAGGTACGCAGGAAGCCTGCCTGAGGTTCAAGCCCAACACCCATTGGTACCGACCACTTCATGTCGGTTCACCAGCATCCTCCATGATGTTAAACTGTATCTCCTTGATGTCCCACATGACACTAAACTATCCTCCCATTCCGCGGTAAGCCGTTGTGACCCCATCTAGTGGTAAGCCATTGTGATCCCATCCATTGGTAAGCCGTTGTGACCCATTCAGTGGTAAGATGTTGTGACCTCAGCCAGTGGTATGTTGTTGTGAGCCCATCCAGTGGTACGTTGTTGTGACCCCATCCAGCAGTAGGCCGTTGTGACCCCATGCATCGGTAAGCTGTTGTGACCCCATCTAGCGATAATCTGTTGTGAACCCATCCAATTTTAAGCCATTGTGAACGCATCCAATGGTAAACTATTGTGACCCCATCCAACGGTAATTCATTGTTACCGCATCCAACGGTATTCCATTGAAGTCCCCAATCGACAATAAGTGGTCTTCAGATGAACTATGTGGGCATTGATTCCCTACAATGTGGATATGTAGGAAGCCTTCCTGAGAATTGATCCCATCGATCATGTATCATCCTAACATCTCCCTTGATATTATGTGTTTCGAGGAGGTCATGCCCTAACCTAGAGGTTCCACTTCTTGTGGGTCCCATCTATGCATCCATTTTCATGGGTTGCCTACTCGAGTGAACCATCGTCTCACCAAACAACGCCGAATTTGATTCCCTACCTCTAGGATACGTAGGAAGTATCTTCAACACTCAAGCCCAACATCACCGTCGTCCTCACGAAATTTCCATCCCATTCTTACTCAACATAATAGAACTATCCACCATCCATCATGATTCCTACTTGGGCCACCACATCCTGGTGAGATCATGCCAATTCACCCCCAAGCAGCAGTGTTCCCTCCTAGGGTTGAACCCGTCTGATCCACTATAGTCAATGTTCTGATCAGTTCGATCTGTCTTTTGTAGACATTAAACACATGGAATACCCTATGTTAAACATGGCAATCAGAGGATAACCTCATATACATGCCCATGGCATATAATTCCATGCATATGATGTGTGATGCCTCGGGCTTCCTCGGCCTCGATAATCAATATAATAAAGGGAATAAACCTAGATGTATAAGTGTTCCAGCGTCTAGACATGCCAGTGATGTTCAACGTGACTAATCCCCTGACCAAAGGTTGTTGCCCTGACTGGACCCCTTGGAATGTCCCAAAAAAATAAGGGTAATTAACCGGCTTGTATGAAGAAATGGCACTGGGAAGAGATTCAAGAACCACAAAATAATCTTTAATGGAGACCCGGACTAGGTGATGAGTTCCGAGTAGGAATACAAGGAAGAAAGAACTGACATCCCTTAATCCCATTTCAATCAAGGATAAAATGTCCCCGAATAGGGAACAGATTCCACCAGCCATTGGAAAGCAGAGATGTGGGGAAACAACTGCGCGTCATCCGTGGACAGATGCACACGCCCCCGTGAAAGCGTCGGAAACAAAGGGATTTCATGTTAGATTTTGGCCATATTATAGAGGATCACCTACCCTGGGTAGGGAATTTATACAATAAAATCTTCCATTCCACCATCAGTATGGAATCATTTGAGGCTTTGTACGGGCCACCCCACAGGTCCCCACTTTACTGGATGGACCCAAGAGAGTCAGTACCCATGGGATTAGAGTTGTTTCATGTGACTATAAAGAAGGTGATGAACATACAAGAGTAGATAAGGAATTCATAGAGCCATTAGAAGTGTTATGATGATAGGTGAATAAGTCCTTTGGAGTTCGGGGAATGAGACCACGTGTTCATCTGGGTCTCACCTCGATGAAAATTACTATGATTTGTCCAGGGTGATACGTTTTCTCTGAGCATCATCAAGATATTACTAATACTACATATATCTAAATAGGGGGTGTACCACTTGGCTCTACCTCTATATTTGATGTGTGTAAATGACATCATCTATGCATTGTAGCTGGGGAGGTATGTACAATACCCATCACAATTCATTGATTGTGGAGAGCTAGACATCGACGATGTGGTGACGATTGATGAGTCCCCGATGGAGATATTGGATTGATAGGATTGGATTCTTCATGGGTCGTCAATTCATCCGGTTCACATTTGGTTGCAACACATGAATCTCTAGGAGAGCACACATGAGAAAGAGGCTCAAATTCATGCTCAATTCCCCCAACTGTATGACTATACCATTGGTGTTGATTTTAGGGGTGTAAATATATTTTTTGGGGAGAATTTAAAATCATTCATTTTAAAATGTATTATTTTCATATTTTATATGGATTTATTTTGATACTAAGAGCTCAGACATCATGTGATTCTGAGGCCTGATCTTCCCTGAAAAATTGTTTGAAAAATTTTAAGTTGTTTAATAGCATGCGTGCACAGTTTATCTGAAATATTGGAATAAATATTAAACAGTTCAAAGATCATAAATCCAAGGGATCCATTGAAATTAGAATGTGATACTAAACCTAGGAACGATATATATTTTCATTGTAGGTCAATGGTGGAAAACAAAAAAAGGACCCAATTATCAAAAAATAATTTTTTAAAAATATTTTATGTGATGAAATGGCTTGATTAATTTATAAAACACATTTTTTATGAATCTAGGGTTATCACCATAACATTGTAATTCCTATAATATTTGGATATATAATTATCTTTAATGAGAAATGCTGGATCGAAGAATGGATTGTGGATCATCGCGCAAATAAAGTTGGATGATCTCATCAATGACGGTAATGTAACCGTTCATTAACAGTGACTAATCCAAAATATATGTAGGGTAGTTGTTAAATTGTTTCAATAAATATTAATAACTTCCATGATTAATGTGGTTAAATCACCAAATATATTGATCCACAATTAATTTTTTATTGTAGGATGGGTTACTGATCTGGTATTATCGGGAAATTAGTTTATCCAATAAGATTATCCTTAAAATGAGAAAGAATCAAAGCCATATTCAATGAACATAATAGGTTTTTAATTGGGAATTCATGTAGATTTTTCCCCTTTTTTGTAATCCTCATGCATTGGATCCTCATGTTTGTGGATCAGTATTTAGGGAGGCTAAGAACGTGATCAGACAACCGTATTGAGGCCAAGACGAAATATAGGCCAAATCAGCGTAGATCTAGACACGAGGATCAAAAGGGTGATAACATTTTAGATTTTATACCAAAAGAGGTAGAATGGAAGCTTCATGAAGTAGTGGAGGTGGAGAGTAGTAGCGGTGGCAGTAACGCACGACAGAGCCACATCACTGACCATAGAAAGTGGATGTATTACCGCGTGGGATGTGGCGGTGTCCACATTTTAGTCAGTGGAGCCATAAGTATAGAAGGTTGTGGGATGCGGAACACCACTACATGGGATGGGTGCAAGTCACTATGGGTTATCGAAAGATTGACCGCGTGAGAAGACATATCTAGAAACTTGCATGGTCGGGCGACCGGGTTGGTCCAACGATGTGGGACAAGCCTAGTTTGATCGGGGTAGTCCTAATGGGATGGTTATACTTAGTGGGTATGGTAATACATGGGTACTAGGTCAAAACCGATGGGTCGTGTCAGACCACATAGGTTGGGTCAGAGCCAACTGGCCAGACCGGGCTCGGGTTGACCGCTGGGGTGGTAGGATTGGGTGGTCCATGGCCCAGTGAACCCCCTTCTGAAATTTTCAAACGATTATAACTATCAATATGGATGTACGTTTCACAAGACATCTGTGTCATTGGAACCCCTACGACGTCATAATCGTTTATAGTTACCCTATGTAGGGTTTTAGGAATTTTCATATGGCCTGATGGGTTTAGGTTTGAGTTATTCTAGAATAAGCCCACTTCCAATAATAATTTTGATTTTTAGTTGTGACCTAGAGACATTGTGTCATATAGAGACTGCGTTTCATTTAGATTCTTTATTCATTATAGAGATTGTGTATCTTTTGGAGGCTGTTTACCTTATAATGACTATGTGTCTTATGGAGACTTTGTTTGTTTTTTATACATTGTGTTTTATTATATTGAGTATATCTATATTTTCATGATTTACTTCCTATAGAAATATATATGTGTATAGATCACTATTTAATTTTTTTTCGTATTTATTCCATCATATTTACCTCACAGAATTCAATTTTTGGTTTCCCTTTATTGTATTCCTTCATGGAATTTACTTCATGGTATTTTATTTTTGGTATTCCTTTGTTTTATTCTTTCATGTTATTTCCATTGCGGTATTTCATTTGGGGTATTTCCTTTTTGGTATTCCTTTTTCATTTCTAGGTTTCCTAATGTGTATTGTATTACTCAACCCTAAACAGGATTTTCCCACATGTGTCTTGTATTGGGCAGTTGATCGAATATTCATGGTGTTTCTGATAGACTTGGACAAGGTAGTGCCTTTTGAGATAGGGAAGTCCAAGGTGTGTCCCGAATTCTCTTCCGATGACAGCCGAGTACACCTTACATTACTGGTTGGACATGTGGCTAAAAACTGTTTTCTTTTATTGGGATTTCTTCGGCCGTATTTACTTTTTAGTACATTGAATATTGTACTGTGGATTTCAGATATAGTTATTTTCATGCATTGTTTAAATAGTGATTTTACATTTCATAATTTGTGTCTAGGAGATGTGTGTGTGCATACTGGTATATAGGAAAATTCCTCCCATTTGTGGGATACACCAACTTGGTACTAGGCACCAGCCTATGGCTTTTAGGAGGTGGGTTTGGGGTAGTCACGACATGATCCCCTCTAGGATGGATTATGATAAGATCTGGTAGAAAATTATTCTATTATAGAAAATTCTGAAAAAAATTATTTATCAGGTATATTGAGTTCCCATGTTAACCACAGATTGTTTTCCATATGAAGGTAGATGAGATCATGATTATTTTTATGAGTTGACAACACCATAACCATCTAACATCTATGAATAAATATTTTCTACTTAGGATTTATAAATTCTTAAAGAATATTAATTGAGTGAGTAGGTTCTTGATCATTTCTCATAGACATGTTATCTCCAGATCCAGGTTTATGTGGTCGATAATCCATATGATGAAATTTTTTGGTTACTATGAGAATTATTATTTTCCAGATATTCCATTTTTCATGTCAAATATTACTATTGTGAGTGATTTTGGCATAACTTGAACAATAAATTTTGATTAAATTATATTTTATACCGGGAGTTATGAATTGTGTATTATTACAATTGTAGAATTATCAATTCCAAAAATATAATTTACATGGTAGTTTCCTTGAATTTTTTTCTATATCAAAAGTTTTTAATAGTTCCCATATATAATAATAAGATCAAAAAAGTGATAGTATTCATCATCATATGTTCTATTGTATAGATACATTACAGTAATCGGATAATAATGATATCTAAATATAATATTTGGGGATCTTATGTATTAAGTCATTTTCTCAAGAATTCATCTCTTGGTGATCTCGAGTAAAGAGATCTTAAACACAGACCCACCAAATAAGAACCCCATATGTTTTAGGACCCATTAGATGTTTCTATCTTCAAGCATGAATATTGGAATCTTAGATCAATAAGTTTTTCAATATATATATTTTTATCCCCGACATTGATGCATGATGGAAACCATGAATATATATTTTTGTGGTTTGGTAGAATGTTTGAGGTGCATCAGGAGCGGTATAGAATACATTTAATGATCAGTATAAAATTTATCACCTATTAATGGAAGAATATATCTTTAGAAACTTGAGAAGGATTGTTTTTCCTAGACTAAATACATGGTCATGAAAGAAAATATAAGGTTCATAAAAAATAATAAATAAAGATAAATAATATTAAATGGAATATTACAAAATATATCCATCTTTTATAATGAGATATCATTATACCCATAGATTAAATTACAGAATAATTGTTCATATGGGGTTTTCATTACTTATGACACATCCTTATCTCTTTAGACACCATTATGTGTGTCTAGGTACAAATAATGGTTTTTAAATATGAATTATTTCTATTGAGATAAGGACTTTGAGGTTTACTCATAATTTCTATTCTTATGTTCCAAAAATTCATGTGAATTTTAGTTTAGGGTTAAGTGTAGCTTACGTATGGGACCCAAAGAATATCTATGTGGAAATGATAAAAAGAAAATTCATTAAATAATGTTATTCAATTTTAGAGTAATATTAATTGAACTTATTTTTCAAAGGATTAATATGTAACATATATATATAATGAATATGAGAAAAATAAATTTTTTTCATTGAACATTACATATAAAAGATCATATCAATACTTATTTGGGGGATGAGCAGAGTTAATGGATCACAATTATTCACTTAAAATTTAATACTATTGCAAGTTATTTTTAACTTTTTGTACAGATCATTTAAAAGGTTAGTTATATAATTTTTTTCCAGAATAAGAGGTCGAGCTAATATATTGTCATAAGTGAAATTTTATAGGGTTAAACCAAACTATATAATCTAGTTTTTCTTCTTTAAATATTATATTACACCAAAAAAACATTAATACCTCTACCAAGTTATCCCTTAATATTTTGAGAGGTAAACCAAATGAAAAAATAATTTTTATGTATTCAATTTTATGAATCAATTACTTATTCTTTACGTGAGGGTAAGAGCATAACCAAAAAAGTTATTATTTTGTGCTAGCACTCATAAAAATGAAATGATGTTGAGGTGTTATTGTTCATGTGTGTAATATCTAAAGTAATAAACTATTTAATTATTTGTTCAAGTAAGATATTAAGATTATTGGAGTACATGTAGTTCATTCTATTCTACCAAGGTAGTATTTTAGGTTTTTTCCATTTCATTTTTCATGCCTGTATTTAATTTCACTTTATCCGTGGATAAAAATGAACTTGTTTTTTTTGGTGTTATACTCTGATGTTGATATAAGCCAAATTTTAATACTAATGATTAAAGCTTCCATTATGTTTATGTTCAATCGATGAATCCAGAGACTATGTTCATGGGCCTCAGGAATTAAATCGTTGATAAATTATTGAAATGTTCCTTAATACTCTTCATTTATGAAATACAAATCTTTTAAGAGACTTAGGTTGAGCACACATAGGACATGAGGATTATCTTAGACATTATTTCATATCACTATTGTTATTATAATATCATAAGGTGAATGTTTTTTATTTATATTGTATAATTTCATTGGAATATCATCTCAAAGGGTTGAGTAGTTATGTTGAACCTAATGATTGAGGTATTTTTTCTTAAGAGCCACCCACAGATGTGTTCTCATTTTATAACATTATTGGGTTTTTGGGGAGTATTACAATATATTTATTCATAAATTATATAAGAATTCATCTAAAATGGAGAACAATTTTTATACCTAGATATTACATTTAAATACATGATTTTTTATTACATAAAATAAATAGACCATACTAGAACCATATAGGGTTAGTAACTTTGAAATCCTGAAAACATATTAAACTGATTTATAAAACACATACATAATCTCCTTCTTATTCCATAATTACTATAACCCTATTGATATGCCGTTCATAATAACTTTTTTCATTTACTTGGGAAAAGATACATAATAAAATGGGGAGCTTAGATGCTCAGAAAGGGTAATCAAGGGAGAAAACATTATCACAAGGGCATAAGAACATGAAAACAACCTTTTAAAATTATTTCCAATATATCAATGATCATGATATTCAGTAATGTACTAAATCATATATGTTCATAAAACATGAATTATATTGTACATAATTCCTAGGATCACAACATAAGACATTAAATTGTCGAATAAACAAAATCATTGAAAGTAATTTGTATAATAGTCATCGATCACAACAAATAATATCATAGAAGAAAAAATTACTTACTAAATATATTTTTATCCTCTTTATATCAATACGTTATTGAACTATGTTTACTTCTCATTCCAGTCCCTTATTACTTAGTCGAGTTCACCATGCAGTATAAATCTTTCTATCTCATTAAATATAACTCTTTACCCAAATGAATTGGATAGAGATATATATCACACCAGATACATAATGAAAACAATTTATATGTGTTCTAAAACAACGTAAATCATAAATCATATTTGTACCCAAAAAAATGGGTTTAATAAACATTTCATCCTAACACATAATAAATAAACAGAATTTATAATCATCATTCCTTTATAAATATAAACCATTAACAGAAAGAATAAGAATGGTATTATTGGATTATATCTCTTGTAAAACATAAGTAACATAAAATAATGATGTCTTATATGAAAAATTATTTTGACAAATCAATTTAAATAAATATTTAGAAAAATATCAATTTCATTTTGAATAAATGTTTCTATAGTTGTTATTTTACAAAGATAATAATTTTTTTGAAAAGTACATTTTAATAATATAAAAAATGGCTTACGATATTATAGAATCATGAAAGTGGAAAATTCTGTTCATACATTATATGTTAAAAAACGTTTTTTTATATTTTTTTGTAAAATTACCTATGAACCACTTTATGAAAATGACAAAATGATTCTGTTTAAATCATCATGTCTAAATTAAAATATGTGTTATAATAACATTAAATTGTTTAAAAGAATAATAAAAACATTTTGAAAAACATTTTTATGAAATTTGGACATGAAGTGAAAAATTCACCAATATATACATATATATAAACAATCCTGAATAATAATGAGGTTGTGAAATTAACCCTAACCATTCGTTTGATTTCATTTATACATATCTATAACAGATATATAATTGTTAAAATAATTTTACTAATTTATACCAAAAACCTATTCATATTTATGATATTATATATTATCCTCCTATATCATCATATCACCCATTATATCAATAATATTTCATTATAACCCATCTTTTGGGTGTTAACTACATCATTTTAATTTGAATGTTCTTCATATAAGTCCAACTTATTTTGTGTGGGATGTATTTCCATAATATCTATAATGATATTAAGGTAAAATATGTCATATTAATTGATTGTATACATTTATATATTAATTCTTTAATGATGAACATGGATAATAAATCACACCACATCATGGAGACGGTAGGCCATACGTACGCTCGATCTATGGTATTATTCCATTACTATTTAATGGGTAAAGAAGTGGAAAATATTTTTTTAGAGAAAAAATATCATGGTATAATTATTATATATATCGAAATTTTTTCAAGTCATTATACCCATCCATGTAAAATAGTGATGAACAAAAAGATCACACTATGGTGTGGCAATGACATGTCATATATAGGCACACATAATGTATTTATTTTTTATTTGGATGGATAAAAGGTGGAATATAGATTTTATATAATAATTATAAAATCTAATAAATATAGGTGATAATAGATTTATAAATTTAAAATGGAAAAAACGCATGAAGAGGAAGTTGAAAAAGAAATAAAAATGTAAGAGTCATTAAAGATGATTATCTCTTCTTTAGTGAACTTCATATATATATATCATATAAGGGACACTAGGATGGTATTTTTAGGAATACAACATCACTATAATGTATATAAAAATATATATAAGTGAAGTTGGTATGTTATGGTAGATCATGATGTATAAATGTGATGTGATGAAGTGAGGGAAGAAGTGTCCTTTTATAATTGATGGGATTGGCACTACTGATATTTCTAAAAATATTTATTTATAATAAATTAAATATTTAAAAAAAAACTTCCTCTAAAAGGTAATAGATTTGAATATAAATTTAGATGAATTTTTAAACTCATACAAAAAACTATTTCAGTCGTTTTCGGTATTATTTTAAACCTAAAATTTTTTATTATCCCATAGTAAACCAATTTTTATTTTAACTAAAGTAACACCATTTTCAACATTAAAAGTTGAACATTGTTCATCATTGATTTAAATTGAGAAATAAATTAATAATTTATAATATTTCCAAAAATAATATAAATTTTTTTATTCTAAAAGATCTTATTTGATTTGTAAAAAATTTAATACAATATTATATCGATAAAATTTAATTATTGTCAATATTCAGACAACTGAGTACTTTGGATTTTAAAAATACCTAGATAATAAGTTAAAAATGACCCAAAAATTTTATTTTATCATTAACATGACTAGGTCATCTAAAAAAATATGATTTATAATAATAATTATCTGAAATCATATTTATTTTTATATTTTTAATACGATTTATTAAATATATTCATTAATAAAATATATACTGCATTAGTATTGCGTAAATATTTGATATACTTATTTATTTACAAAAATTAAAAATTAATTTACATGATGATTTGAAATATTCTAGGTTTAAAAATAATATTTATAGTAGAATTTATCTTTTTGGAATCCTATTTTAAAAAGAAAATATTATTTAAAACAATAATGCAATATCTTTGATATATTTATAAAACAAAGTATTATAAATATCATAATCTCAAATAGGTGGACCAAAAAGTCAAAAATAAGTTTATATAACGAATATCTGTTTATTAAGTTATAAATTTATATTTATATTTGTTCATAACCTACTTTTTTCCCACATAGACACATAAAGTCTATTTAAGACAATGAAAGTTACACTTTTTAACTTTCATTGATTTAAATAGTGTATAACTCATTTTCATAGAAAAGTGTATAATAAAAAACATAATTTAGATAGTCATGTTATAAGAGTTGAATTATATTAATCAAATAAATTTTTTGATTATTTATGTTCATTTTACAGTCTTTATCATTTTATTTTTTACCTAAATATCATAATTAACCCTTTATTGTGCCTAAACTAATAACACGGCGTACTATTCATATTGGCTAAGAAAAAAAAAGGAAAATATTAAATAAATTTGGAACATATAAATATAAATTCATTATTCATTTTAAAAATATTAATAAAAGATTTTTTTAGATATTAATTTAATATAAAACTAGAAAAACAACACAAAAAACAATTTTTTTTGATGAATTCCCTTTTAAACAGAAATTTTTTTTATTCATGGATAAAATAATTTTTAAAAAATATAATTATATTATTTTAAATCAAAATACACTAATTAAAATATAAAATTAATCCCAAAAATAATTTTACATCGTTAATATTTTAGAATTAAATATAGTTTTCAATAAAAATCATTATTTTTACTAGTCCTTTAAAAAATAAATGATTTCAGAAAAGAAAAAAATATTTTAAGATAATTTTGAAATGATAAATTTGAAAATGAAATTATTTTTGGAAATTTTATTCATAGGAACTATTAAAAATTAAAAATCATTCATAAAAGAAAAGAAAAACTCATTTTTTATGAAAATATATTTTTTAGGAAAAATAAATTTAAATTACTAAAAATTGTGTAATCATTTTATATGAATATACCAAAAAAATTATATTTAGTAGGAAGTTTATATTAATTCTATAAGATAGTTATTAAAATTTATTACTGCCAATTTAATTGATGGTTTATAACAAACATATATTATTACACGGTTCATTTAAACAAATAGTTACGTGAAACACAAGCTAATAAAGAATTAAAATTATTTAAAGATAAATATTTGTTAAAATATTTTGGTGTTATATTATACCTCCATTAAAATGAATAAATCATATGAAATTAATCACTCTGATATAAAGAGATGATGCAACCTCAACCTCATCACATCTTTGGGTACTCACAAAGCCTCTTCATATTGATGGTTTCACCAGAAAACATACAAAAAGTGAGTGATGTTGTTTGGTAGAAAGTATAATCTATGATACAGATTCAATTATAGTTGTTCTTTATAGGAAATATATTTCTCCATATTTATGGATTCTACATTTAGTACATCAAAAGGATCAAGTATGTACATTTTCAAAAGAAATACATGGAACACATCAATAACTTGACAGATATTCAGTGGATGTGCCAATCAAAAAGCTATCTTACTGACATAATCATGTATTTATAAAAAACCGATATACATAGGTATTGTGTTTACCTTATTTACAAAATCTCACCACTCCCTTATAGGGGATATTCATATAAATTCATAGTCTCACACTTCAACCTAAATGTATTCTCATTGATTTGCGTCATAACAATTTTTTCATTTCTGAGATTCTATTATGTGGTATTGAATAGACATAACCATTTCATAAATTTTCTAATCCTGATCAAATCCCAAAAGATTCCTTTCCATAATATAATACCTACATGTTTGAGTTTTTCACTTTTTACAATAGATGAAATCATAAGGATCTATCTGAACACTAAAGTGAAATATACTATTGTAAGAAAATTCTACTAATGGTAGCTGTTAATATCAACCACATTTTAAATCCATAAAGCAAGGTCTCAACATGTCTTTTATATTTTTAATTTTAAATTCAAACTATACATATTTCTATGTATGATACGTTGTGATGAAACATAACGTTGTATCTTAAGCCTGCTGAAGCCTTATCTATAACTTCATGGATAACCTTGGAACCTATTCCGATATAATGCAATCTGTTACTCCATGAAATTTCATAACATATTTAATATATATTCTAGTAATATGATCAAGAGATAATTATTATTTGATAGAAATTAAGTGTTATTGGTTTTTATGAAGATCAACTATAAATCATATAGAATATTTTCTTTTAGATGTGTTCAGAAGTATGATTAAAATATAAATTGTGATGTTCTCTAATTTCCATTTAGGTATGTGTAATGGTTATAACATACCTATTGACTTCTATCTCTCATCCTTAACATGATGAAAACCAAAATAACAAGAATCATATTCTATAATAACATTATTCATTCCATACATCCCAAAATACACTTTCATGTCCCCATAAATCTTTATAATTCTAGGATGAATTGAGAATGATTAACTATGAGCCTCATCAAAACAACTCATTTAATTACAGTATGGGAGTGATAAAAACATGGTTCATAAACTATATTTTTCTATTAAAATAATTAATGAAGTCATGATACTTTCTCACCATATTTTTTAGATATGAACCTTCCTTCTACGTCCATCTAATCTTCCCTTGTATAGGTTGATGAAAACTCACTTGATCCCAAAAATATTTCTCCCCTTCATTTAAAATTTCTATATACATACTTTTTGAATCAATAAATATTGTATCTTTTTTTATCCTCTTCATTGATAGGCTACCTTGGTCCATTCAACTCAAAGCATCTCCCACCTTGTTATATTTCGAATGGTGGTAAATAATTAAGCTATTTTAATCATTAATCTACTCCAACATTATTATTTGGATTATATTCATCTCTTTTAGAGAGGAAATATAATTTAATATTTTATGATTAGTATATATGTCACACATATCTCCATATATATAATTCTTCCACATATTTAATGTAAAAATTACAAAATCTAACTCCAAATTCTGATTTTGGTAATTGTTCTCATGAATTTTAAATTTTAATGAGGAATACACAATCACAATATCATTTTACATGAGAAAACATGTCATCCCCTTCTTTGACACATCACTATTGATCAAAAAACTTTCAACATTATTGGGTACTCTGAAAAAATATTCACTGACTAACCTTATTTTTATATCATTCAAATTATCTTCACATTCCTTCACCCATATCAACATAACTTACAATATCAGTCTACTTTATGTGTGGATTAGATTACCTTTAGAAATAATTCACAAAACAATGATAATATTCATCTAAGAAAAGAAAAATTTGTAACTTAGTTACCATTTCTAATTTAGGATAATGTTTAATAACTTCATTTTCTGCTGGTTCCATAGATATCACCTCTCTTTAGATCGTATGACACAAAAATGGAAGTTTATTAATCAGGAATCAACAATTTTTATATTTTTAAAAATATTAACCATTCTCAGGGTATTTAGTATAATCCTCAAGTGTTCATAATGTTCTTCATTTTATCTTTGAATATAAAGGATTTTTTTCCATTAAGAATACAAAAAACTAAAAAAGATAGTATATGAGGAATGTAATTATTAAATAAATGATTATAGATGGTGAATTAGTACGACCAAAATGAATCATTATTAAATCATACTATCCATACATTGTATAGAATTTATCATTTGGTTTAACCTCCTTCTTGACCTAAAATTAATGATATCAGGAATGCAGATCGGTATTGAGAAATTATTTAGCTTCATATAGTTGATCAAATAAGTCACAAACATATGAGAGATGTAATTTTTAATAGTGATCTTGTTAGGTTATAGATAATCAATACATGGTATCAAATAACTATCTTTGTTTGTAACAAAATGAACAGGTGAACACCTAGGTGATCCACTATGGAGTATGAATACCTTGTCAATATTCTAATAGAGTTTCTTCTTTAATTCATGAAAGTCAGTTGGATTCATTATATAAGGATTATTTGAAATAGATCTAACACTCTTCATGAGTGATATTGAAATCTCAAGATCAAGATTTGGTCAAAGACCTGAAAATTATTCTATAATTAAAACGATAAACTATCGTTCAGTTATTTAATATTTAATAGAGAGTTTCTATACAACCATAGGAGATAGATATCATTTATTTAGATTAATTAAGATCCAAATGATGGATGTAATTTCCATTATATTTTCAATTTTACCATTTCATTGATAGATGATCTTAGATTCGTTCAGATAATAATATATCACTTCCCTTGTGTGGTATTTATATGATCTAAATATTTTTAATGAAAATAAATTTATAGAATTTCATAGAATTCAATTATGGAAGTATCACATGATTTTAGTGAAGAACATTCCTAGAAACCCCAACAGGATAAGAATTATACACTATTGAAGAAAAAATTATACCATTTAGAGATTTCAAAACTAACTCAAAATATAATTCTTGATATAATATGGTGAATCCAATAGAAAATTTTCTAAAAATGAAACCATTGGAATATCCAAAATCTAATTAAACATTATCTTCTTTATAATGTATGGTAATATAACCTTTCACAACATCATTTTCATACAACACACCAAAAATACTGATTTTATGTGATTTTCCTTTTACCTAGGCCTTAAGTGGTTGGTGATGTCAGTCACCATTGATAGCCCTTAGATTTGGGAATTAGTTAGAATAATTCCTATTATCCTTACACATGAAGAATTTATGCATGGTAGGTGCATTTTCCATTGACTTTTATCAATTAATGTCATTAGGTTTATTTTTCTATCACTTCAGTAGTCATTTTCTTGATGAACTTATTTCCCCCCCTTAAAACATATATTATTCCCCTTATAGTAGTTTTCTCTATGTTTCATTCAACAAATCTAGAATAAAGAAAATCTCATCTTATTTTCTCTATGGTTTTTATATTTCCCATTGATTTGCATTTTTCTCTTCTTTTCAAACCCATAAGAATTATGTGTAACTGAAATCTCGAACTCATCCTTAAGAGAAAATAAAACGATTTCCATATATCTACCAAAGTCCAATGTGGACTATTACTTTTAGAGACTTGGTTTTAATCCACTGAAGAATAAATTAACCTTACCCTTAGGTTATATGAAATTCCCTGATACATAAATTGAAATCCAAGTAAAATTTTACTTATAGGTACCAATGGAATCATCATTATTTTTATTATGCTCATGAAACTCAGTTAACATCTTGATTCAAAGAATATAAGGAAAGTAATTATTAAAAAATATGTTCTTGAACTAATCCCATGATATAGTATTAATTTCATCTTGTTCCACATATTTTTAATGATATTCCACCACTAATCCACTTCACCATCCACATGATAGACAATCAAAACTACATTATCATGTTTTAGACATTGAATAAGAGATATTTATTTTTAGTGGTATTGATCCAATTTTTAGCCATTATTGGATGAGAAGACCCATTGGGAGAAGGTGGATGGTGATTCATAAGGGACTCAAAATAATGTTATTCCCTCCATTTCTCATTTGGAATTTCAACATTATTCATATCTTGATACTGTTGGGTGGGCATAATGATATGTTTATCAATCCATATCCCATAAAATTTAGTTTCTCACGAGGAAAATGTTTTCATTTCATGTCTCATTTTGCATTAACAGGGTTCCATTAGATCTAAGCCATTGACTAAAGCCAAAAATCATGTGTGAGAACTCCTAATCATAGTAGAAATACAGCACAATCAAAAGCAAATACATATAAATTTTCATATTTAGGGTGCCTTTGGTTTTATTCTAGGTTATTGTTTATCATCTCCAAAAAACTTAGATTTTATCCTATATTTAGACTTATCCTTAGGGACCCTACTATGTATTTCTCATCCTAGTTTCCAATGGTTAAAAAATCATTACACCAATACAAACTATAATGGCCCATAATTTTCATATATTGATATTACATTTAAATAGAAGAATATTAATTAATTGAAAAAAAGAAAACATGTAAGAAATGTATTTGTTTAGTTTTTTGTATCATGGAAACCAAAACATTTGATTCATAAAACATCCACATCATCTATTTCTTATTCATTTATAACTAGAATCTGTTGTGATACATAATTCACAATTAATTTCAAAATATCCTTGTGAATGAAATGATATGAAAAGGGTGAGATAAGATTATTAATAATATTAATTAAGGGATATAATCTATGCATAAGTGCATAAGAACTGGAAAATAAATTTTGACAAGTAAATCCTTCATATCAAGGATAAAGTTATTCATTCACGGGATAAATCATAGAATTTCATTATACATGAATTATAAAGATCATATTTCATGGAATTATAACATAATACTTAAAAATATATAATACACATATGAATATAGAATGATTTTCATATTAATCAATCCTCAGTTCCAACACAATCATAATGTTAAAAGTTCCATAATAAACTGAGTTGATCATCTATCTATCTCTATAATAATGACCTGAGTTTACTTCCCATTCCAATCCTGTATTAATGAATCATGTTTATTTCCCATTACACTTATATATATTTCATGAGTTATAAAATTTATCCAATGCATTGGAGGGATATATAGGTCCCACCCATCACATAATGAAAACCTAACACTTGTGTGACATAAGATCATACATTATTCATCATATCATAACCCATAAAAAATTGTTTTCATAAAGATTTCATCATAACTCATAGAAAATAAACAATATTCTTATAAAAAATATCATTATAAAAACAAACCATTTTTAATGGTACCATATGATTATATCCCATGTAAAACATATGTAACATCAAATATTGTTGTCATAGATGCGAAATTAATTTAACATTACACTTGAAATATTTCTTCATAAAAGTAACAATTCCATTTTTGAAACATTTGTTTGTAGAAAACCAATTATAAATGAAATTTTTTTCTTCTTGAAGAGAATATTAATATTATAATATAATCATAAATACATTAAAGTTTTATTGGTTCTTAAAAATCTAATCATGTCATATAATATTTAAAAAAATTATTGAAATTTTAAGTAAGTAAAATTGTACATTTTTTAGAAAGAAGTTTTCTTTTAATGTTATTATGTTAAAATCCACACTTGTCTAAAAATAAATTTTAAAAATTATTGCATAATAATTAATTTTTTTTAAAACATTATTAGGATACATGGACATGAAATATAAATATTTTCCAACATATACATACATATAAATATTCACAAATAATAATGATACTGTGAAATTAATGTAATGACTCAGACCCCATCTACTTGAAGATGGTGCCTTATGTAATTACATTGTAATAATAAACAAGAAAATTACATCCTAATTGACTCTATCGTTTAGTAGTTTTGAAAAAATTGGTACAAAAATATGTTTTATATTATTACATGAAAGGAAATATAATGTATAAATTTCATTGTAAACATCTATAACTCCAAGATTATCCATAAAAGTTACTGATAATATTCATCTTCACATCCAAGGAAAAAATAAAACATATGTATAGGGGAGATATATTGACCAGTAAGTGTAATCAATACCACAAAAAATATCACATGGGTATTTACTGAACACAATATCATTAGAAAATAAACATATTCATAATATGAAAATAATAAAATATGAATAAATAATTTCATTAAAATAATTACTTGAGAATAATGCATAAACATGAATATTATACTAGCCTATAGTTGAAAAGGATTGTCAATTAATAAAATCATAATGAGGGAATGCATAATTCCTGACATCTAAAACATACCATTGAGGCTGAGACCAATTCATATGAAATTAAATGGATAAGTCATTGACCAAAATCCCATCTGAAAATGTGAAATACCTCATCCCAGTCAATATTTCTTTTTCTCATGACTCTTAATGGTGCATCAAGGGGATATAGTTGGCACTATCTATCAATTAATAATTCCAATGTATTCTTAATATGTCTTATAAAATATTTTGTAAATAAAAGTTTCATATAAAACATTGAAATATTTCATTCATTATCATAGATGAAAATAATATGATAAAAATCATGTTAAAATCCTGAGTAAAATAATCTTTGAAGAATCAAAAGTGTTACATAAATTTTTTAAACATATAAATCATAATCCCTATGATTAAATAACAATAAATGAAACATATAATATAATAAAAATAAGAATACACATGAATTGATACATAAAAGGGTTGTACATACACTACAAACAAGAAATATGTTGTGAATAAGGAAAAAATCTCACGAATATAAAAGTGAGATGATAAAATCCATTATTTACATTGGAAATAAAAATTCTTTTGGAAAATCATTTCTATTTATCATATACTGAGATCGTAAACATGTATATACAAAAAAATATAATTAAGATAAAATTAAATTTTAGGAATAAATTATGTCCAATGGAAGTGAAAACATGTAAAAATTGTGTTTAATAGTATTTAGAAATAATCTGTTTTAATAAGTTTGAAGGAAAATATTAAAGTGTATTTAAAAAAAAGAAAAATAGTTTTTATAAAACTAGAAATAAATGGAGATATTTTTTCAACGAATAAATAGTGATTTTATAGACATAAGGGTGAAGTAAAAAATATTATGTATGGTATATTAAATTGGGTATGAAATATAGAAGTTCCCATTTAATTGAAATTTCTTAACGGGAAGATTTGAAAAGACAACCTTATAAAACATGTAATTCAGATAAAAAAGATGAAATTATCTTGATACATAATATTAGAGTTTAAAAACTAAATTTATAAGAATTATATAAAAACAATGTCTAATTACAATGGGGTATATAGGAATAAAGCATAACTCGAATGAAAATGAGGGCGTGAAAATAAAACCCTTACCTTATATCTGAATTTGTTCTGTACTTGATCTTAATTTCATTGATAATCATATTAAATTCGTTCATTAATTAATAAAAAAATTTATTAATTCATATTATTTATTATTGATTTATTAAGTTCATTAGTGGAAATTTTTATGAGTTATATGATTCAATTTTATCATTTAAAAGCATTCAATTTTTTGGTTTTCATGATCTGTTTACTTGTATTCTTATACGGAAAATCATTTAAAATGAGAATTTTCATCATTAATAAAATATAAATTTTATTACTCATATTAAATTATATTTATTGGTTATATAATTCATTCAGTTATATGGTATGAAGATTAATCATTTGATAAAATTTCAATGATAATCGTGTTGATTATTTTGGTGTTTTTTCGATCATCAAGAAATACATTTTTTCGTAAAACATTATATATATATATATATATATTAGTTATAGAATCTTAAATAGGTGTTAATAAATATATTATATAATATTTTAACCATTTAAATTGATTTATGACCCAACATGAAGGAATAATTGAAGGACGAAAACATGTCGTCCACGAATGCGGTAAATCAGCACCTCACAAATGTTATTTTTTTAGAATAAAAACTATAGGAGACATGGTTTGATAAATAATATTAAATTATCCTAAGAATATTCCATAATATCTATGATACTATAGTTATCATTCATAATTTTACAAAACAGTTAAGGATTAAATAATAATAAATGAAATTAAAAGAAATTAAAAGAGAACGAAAACAGATTTATCACTTGAATTCTTCTCATTGAGATCCTCCTTAATAAAATTGGGATTGTTATTTTGTTGATAAAAAGGAATCATGTTCATGAGGGAGTGGTTTGGAAGAGAATTGGCCGAAATAGGGAAATATTCATGGCCTTTGTGGTGTGGGGATTAGAGTTGGTGAGGTGTGGTATTTATAGTGGAGAGAGGCATTTTTAAATATTTCATTCATAATTATGTTATTTTTTCTCAAGAAAAGAAATATTAATTATGCTTGTGAGAAAATATATTAATTAGTGAATATGATTTTAAACTATGGGTAACTACATCATCCACGACTCATAGGATAGTGAATTCTACTTTTAATGTATATATAATTAAAATTATTGTATTTCCCTATTCACAAAAAATTAAAATATTTTAGAAAAATATCAATCATTCACCCTAATAAATTTTGATAAATAGAATTAAATAATTAAAACAATTTTATGAAAATAATTTTCTAAATATGAGAAATTTATTTTTTAATTGAAATCAGTATTTCTTGGAAAACTAATTATCTTAAAATTATAAATGATTTTATGACACTTTGAAAAATTAAGTATGGTATGATAAAATTATAATATAAAATTAAGAAATAAAAATATTAATTTATCATTCCATTTTATGAAAATATATATTTCTATATATAATTATATATATTATAAAATTGAAATTCAACATTTATATTTTATAACAAGATCAATACTTAATTAATAATTTCAAATATAAATTTTTTACTAATATTATGATATTATTTTATTATATTACCATTTATAATCTACCTAAATTTTATTTATACATTCATATGTGATGTTTCTATTCTATTGGTCCAAATACTATTCCTAATGTTTACATTATTATTCTAATTGTCACATCACTATTCATTAAAAAATCAATGTTATTAGATAAATACCAAAAATCTATCCAATATAAAATTTGATATAATTATTTTAAAAATAATGTTTATTTTTTCAAATTTAATTTATAAAAGTGTTAAAATTAATTTTTAGATCATCTATTTCCTTCAAAGGAGGCAAACTTGGATTTTTAAAAAAAAATATCATTTTAATGTAATAAATCAGATTTATTCTTATCTTATGACAATAAAATCATTTGGAGAAATGTGAAAATATTTTACTAACTATATAATATATAAATTTCATTAATATTACTCATTACATTCAATTTAATATCTAGGTTATAACGTTTGTTTTAAAATAATGAAATTTAATTGTATATCATTGTTCGTTTATGTTTAGTGTAGTGTGAAACATATTTTGTCAACAAAATTAAATTCAAAAATATAAATACTATAAAATAATAAGTTTTTACCTTATCCCCACCTTTAAAAAATATCTTGCTCATAAATTTAAATAATACATCAATAATATAATTTTCGATAGTTTAAAATTTATTTATAGAAATCCCATATCATGAAGAGGGATTATAAAACATCCTCTTAAAAGAGAAAAAGAGAAATGTGAAGGTCACTAAAAACAATGATTCCAAAATAGCAGATCATTTTAGAATATATAGGGAAGGACATGATATCTGACGATGATGTTCCGATGGAGGGTGATAGAATACATTATCATTAGAATGTCTACCATATATTTTTTATAGGTGAAATTATAACTAATTTCTCAAAAAGAAAAGTAAAATGATATCATTTTTGTTCTAAAATATTTTTCCTAGAATTGAGGGATTCATTTAAGAAGTCATGAATGTAAAATTACATTATTTCATTCCATATCATAAGCATAATCTCATCCTTTGGTTGTTTACCGATCTTTATTAACGTCATACCTTACACCTGGAAATGAATGTTTGAGATGAATTTTCCACACCTAAAGAACTATTTATGAATCACATTATTCGTATGTCATTCCATTGAAAATTAAAAGATCGATAAACCTAGAAGTTATGAAAATATTATCAATTAATTAAAACATTCAATGACCATCTTGATCTTTTATACAAGTAGTTACTCTTAGGAGTCATCTAAGACATATATTTCTATATTCAACGTCCAAAATTTATATAGAAGTTCAATAAATTTCTAAAATCAAATTGATATAATATTCCTCCAATAATTTAGCTATTAATATCACATCCTGAATATATAATTTCCTTGATCATCTTTAATACTTTATAAAACATGCATTCTCCAAGAGTAAAATTCTCAGGTTGTTATATATATTCATTAAACCCAAACATCTAATAATACTAGTAAAGATAATATATACCATAAACCACTAACAACCATCATGAACAATATTTATATCCCATAACCATCTATCAATTATTATCTATACATCAATCACATATTTAAGGTTACCTTTATCATTTTAGGTGATTCTAAATGATCAATTTTCTACTTAATAATTTTCCATGATACCATTCAACACAAAATTTCAGATCCTCACTAAAAAGTAAAATAGTAAAATACATATTATCTTATGAATCTTATAATCAAAAAATTATTTTTAAGATAATATTATAACATAATTATTGAATTTAATCACATGAATATTAATAATTCATCATCATCTGAGGTAGTATCATAATCTTGACCGTGACCACATTGCTTATTCTGAGCTATATTCCCCTGATGTTTGGGGAATTCATTTGCGTGGTGCCTGAAATCCTTTTAGAGGAATCATTTAAAATTGGAAAACTTTTTATTACCCTTAAAAAAAATATAAAAGTGGATATTCTGTTCACACTTTTAGAAAAATCATATTCCTATTAAGTAGGTACTAGGGTGTGTCTTCCCATAATTATCACATGTGAGAAAATATTTCATTCTATTCAATCATTCATCAAAAAAATTCCTAGTTTTACTCTTGTTCTAATTAATCCATCTGAATTAATAATATATAAAAATATCTTTATACTTCTAGTTCAATCAAGATATTGACTCATCATCTGATAAGAAAATTTTAGAGTCTAGTTTTGTTCGATAAAATTTTCTTAAACCCCTTGAAGAAATGATCATTCTTACACTTTGGATTATTTACATTGATGTGGTTCGCATTCCTTCTACTAGGATCCATTTCTAAATTGTGGAATACATTATATTTGACCATAACATTATGAATTAAAATTTATAATCACAAAAATTCTGAAATAATAAAAATAAAATTTAAAAATTTATGTCTATCAATTATCATAATCATAAACTTGGTGTTTTGGGGACATATTTACTTTTAAATTGTTAATTATGATATATAAAAATTTTTTTCATCATCCTAAGAATATACCATGGCTGTGTCAAACCAGGTATACAATAAGATTCATTTTCATGTACCAGGTAACAAAGATTCAACCCCAGGACACCATGGCAGGGTTGTTACCCGCAGGTATATCTATGCAAAAATAATGACTACTTATAGAATCTAGAAAAAGATGTATTAATCTGATAAACCACATAAACTATAGCTTTCATTAATTATAAAATGTTCTTATTTCCTTATACTCAAATACTGTCAGAGGGTTATTTTCCGTAATTATTTTTTTCAAAATCTATTTTTCAATTTTTCTACTAAACTTCCTCTTATATCAAATATAATGACTCTTACCCTAGATGCCCAAAGCTAGTGCATACATCACTACATAAGCATAATAAACAAGGAAGTCACATGAGGAAGGACCATAGAGATTATTATATTTATAAATCTAGATAAATACATTCTTTTACATAAAAACATGAAAGGAAATATAATATAAATATTTAAATGGAAACAACCATAACACCAAGAATATCCCTCAAAGTAATTTATAATATCCATCTTTGTATCCTAGTTATGAATAAAACATATGAAATGGGAGATATATAATTCTATTTAAGGGTATGTAATACAAAATAATAATAATATAAACTATAAGGAATAGTGAATGAATAAAAACACATGATGTTAGAACATAAAATCATGACTAATATGGAAATAATAAAATAATAACAAATAATTCCATAAAATTAATCAAGTGAAAATTAATCTTAACAAGGGATATTATACAAGTAAAATATTCACATGGATTGTCAATTTGTAATGATATATTGATAGAATTCATAATTAATGACATAAAAAACATACCATCAAGGACATAGACAAAATTTTTGAAAATGAATGGTTAAGGCCTTGGACATTTCTATATTTGAAAATTGGAAAGGCCTAGGCCCACTCTCTGTCTTTTTTGTGTCATGATGCTTACCAAGGCATCGAGGGGATATAGCGGGCCATGCCTATGACATAATAAGTCTTATAAATTTATAATATGGCTAATTAAAAGATATTTTTTAAATCATTGTGTCCTATACCAGTTTGAAAAATTGGAATCATGATCATAGATTAAAATACATCGTTAAAATTATTGAGGAAAAATAATCTTTAAACATTCCAATGTGCCTCAAAACATTTTGAAACATTTAAATATTAATCCCTATGAAGGAATAAAATTAAATGAAACATATAACATCATAATAACATAAAGTCTTGTGATTTGATATATGAAAGGGATGTTCATACATCACATATAAGGATTAAGTAGTGGACAAAGAATAAATCTCATAGAAGCAAATTTTAGATGAGAAAAAAACTTTCTTACATCATAAAGAAGAGTTATCATAAGTTATAATTTTTATTTATCATAATATAAAATTATAAACTTGTATATCCCAAAAGAGGTTGGTCAATTAAATTATATTTTAGGCATAAATTATGTCCAACAAAAGTGAAAACATGTAAAAATAGTGTTTAAGTATCTTTATAAATAATCCTTTTTAATACAGTTTAAGAAAAATATTAAAAAGTCATTCAAAAATAAAAAGGCATAATTATTTGAATAAAGTCATAATTGGAGAAAGATAGTTTTTAGATAAAAAATATTTATTTTTTTAATTTAATGGTTTCTTATAACATATTATGGATGAGACCTTAAATTCAGTATGAATTAGTGAAGTTCCCTTTAATCGTGACGGCTGAACGGGATGAATTGAAAAGGGAACCTTATAAAACATTTAATTTTGAAAAAAATGGGAAGTGATATAGATACATAATTTTGAAGTCTATTCACATAATTTAGAAAAATTATATAAAACTAATGAATAATTACATTGGTGTGTAGAATAATAAATCATAACCTGAATGAAAATGGAGTTTCGGGAATAAATCCCTTAACTTGTGTTCGAATGTGTTCAACACTTGATCTTATTATCATAGATAATATAATTAAATCCATTAATTAATTATTTATGAAAACTATATAAATGTATATGAATTATTATTATTTTATTATCTTCACATAAGGTCCTTTTTATTAGTTATAAGATACAATTTTAATGTTCGAGATTGTTCATTTCCTTGGATTCCATGATAGGTTAACTTGTATTAATGTTTGAAAAATCAATTAAAATAAAATAGTTTTTGAGAATTAAAATTATCAGTAATAAATTAAATTTCATAAAATTTAATTTATAAATTTTTTATTTGGTTATATGGTACGATGATGAATCATTCGATAAACTGTTAGTGATTATCATTTAGATTATTTTGGTTTTTTATCATCGGGAACTAGTTTTAACTTATGAACTTTTATTATTTATATATTCTAATTATAGAATAACCAATATGTAGTAGTATATATATATTAGTCTATTTTTATAATATAAATGTTTTTATGACTATCCATTAAGGTGTAATTGAAATTTGAAACATGCCAACCATGAAAGTTTTCAGTCACCACTTCTCTGACGATGTTTTCATTTTCAAAAACAAAATTTGAGAGGAGAAGGATTTTTTGATGAATACAAGATTATCATAATAAAATTATATTATATAAATAATATTCAACATTTATCCTTAATTTTTGGACTATAGAGGTATTTATTGAATACATTGAATAAAAACTAAAAGAAATTGAATGAAAAGAAAAAACGATTTACCTCTTTAATTCACCTTATTGATATTCTCCTTAAGAAAATTTATTTTGGTACATTGTTGAGAGAAAGGGATCATAGTAGTGGGGGAGTGATTTGGGAAGAGGATTATGCAGATATTTTACATGATTAAAGACTTTGGTTGTGTGGCGAGTAGAGGTGGTGAGAAGTTGTATTTATTGTGGAGGAGTGGGTGTTTTTTTGAATATTTTATTCATTATTTTTTATTTTGTCTCATGTAATGAAATAGTTATAACTATTACGAGTCAATAAAGTTATTAATTCATGTGAGTTTTAACCAAGGTTTATTACATCATCCATGAATCACTAAATATTGAATTTTACTTAAAATGTATATATACTATAAATTATCCTATTTCACGATTAATCAATCATTCAACTAATTTTCAAAAATCCCAAAATTTCAACATAATCATATTTAAGTTATGAGAAATAAAAAATGAAATTAATTTAATAATTTGTTTTTTAAAATATGAGAATGGAAGTGACATGTTTTGACATTCATTAATTTAATATTATATAATTCATTTTATTGGACACGTGTACATTATATAATGTAATTTAGATCCTTATATTTTATATTTAGCTTTATATTAATACAATAAAATTATTTCATGAGATAGGGTCATTTTATATTCGTTATGATTTTATTTTTAACTTAAATTACCCAATTAACAGTTTACCGTGGAAAAAGAATTTAACAATGTTACTATCCATGTCGGAGAAAAAAATAAAAGGGGATTTTTCAAAAAAACGTACCATTTCAATCTAAATTTGTTATCAATTTTTCAAAATTAGAAAAAATGTTAGAGAATTAATTTTGAAATAAAAATGGTAAAATTCAATGAATTTTTTTTCAAAAAAAATGCCATTTAATATAAAATCTTTATTAATGTGCAAAATCCATTCAAAACACAGTAATTGTATTATTTTAAAGCATAAGGACTAATAAAAATTTAAATATAATCCAAACCATAATTTTAAAATAGAAATATATTAAAAGAAAATAATTTTTTCATTAAAAATCATTATTTTCACCATTCATTAACGTTTTCCGGAAAATAAAAACAATTATGATAATTTTGACATAATGGATTAAAACAATTTATTTATTTTTTGTAACATAAATTTTCTAGAACCAATAAAATTTCATATTCATAAGAAAAAACACATTTTTTTTGAGAAACCATATTTTTTAGAAAAATAATTCGGCATTAATAAAACATGTCTAAGAATTTAATACAACTTACCAATTCATTCATATTGATTGGGAAATTTAAATTCAATTCAAAAATCAGTTTTTAATATTTATTCCTTCTAATTTAATATCTTTATTTAATGGGAATATAGTATTATGTGGTTTGTGTAAACTCATTTTTGAATGCAACATAAGGTATTGAAAAACAAAAATTAATTAAATAGAAATATTATATTAAATATCCTTCTACTATAATATCTCCAATAAATTACCTTAACAAAAAATGGAAATATTTTAATGGCTTTAGTGATTGTATAAGATTCCATGGAGATGAAGAACTATTTATCATGATATCATATCCAAATGTATATTGAGGAAGATGATTAGGGAATAATTCTTTGATATGTATCTGGAGCTAGGCTAGGTTTTGTGATAATGAAGATGCAGTGATGATTATATATTGGTATAGGCATATATGGTCTCAAATTAAGATATACATTAACCAAGGTCCTCCTTAACCGTACTTATGGGAACTAGGGTAAAAAAATATGGGATATGGTAAAAATATTTAGATATAAGTTGAATATAATGGTTTCATAGTACCCATAGTGAGAACACAAGGGAATTTATGAGAATTGGTGGGTATAAAGATCCCAGAGGGAGCACACAAGGTGTGAAGAGGGCTCATGGGGGACTATGTAGTGTGTGAAATGACATAGTGATTGGTAGGTGTGTGCAATGTGTTCTAGTTTCTGTACCCCTATGTTAATATGGAATATCAATGCTATGATGAGAATTATAAATCTGAGAACAACCTTGATGAAGTAGAATGTGGGACCGGAAAGGTGGGATACTATTAATGTATTCAAAAACACATATTTATATCACTTCCACTCGATCAAATGAATCTAATACATATAGTAAAACTAATTATTTTGTTAATCAATTACAACCCACTAATAGGTGTACTCTTATATAGTTATAGTGATACATTTGAAGAAATGTTTAAAAAGATCATATCTTTACAGTTGATTTCCATCCATCTAAACAAATCAAATCAATGATAATGAGACTTTAATGATCCCCTCAAAATCATAAATGATATTTAAAAATTTCAAGATTTTTAAAATCTAAAAAATATACTAATTTCTGAGCAAATTATTAGGTGTGATTGATATTCACAAATGACATGATGCATTTGATATTATACAATGAACATGAGTCTTAACTTGTGATTAAAGAAGTTGTTTAATTAAATACACCACCGTTATATACATAATAATAGTAATGTGAAGCTTTAAATACAAAATTGTTGGTAATATTAAAATTATTTAGGACCTGCTACAATTATTGGATGCAGTATGAAGCTTGGTATTTAAGATGATAAATAGAAGATGAAGATCCAGGGAAACACATCAATAAATAGAGATCACACAAGACTATGAGAAGGGATTTTGTATTTGTTTTCCAATAAGTGATATTTCTTCCAAAAAACATAGTATCTCAACACACCAATTTAGATAATAAAGTAGGTAGTTCTGTGATCCTCTTGTCTATGCAAAGGATGATGTTCCGAAATATCATTAGCTTGAAGAGGATATGAATACACATTTTGTAACATTATTAATATTAAAATACCACAATTTAATAAGGCCATGTGAATACACAATTCAGTATATTTATTATTTCATTAAATACATAACAAAATACGTGAAATTTCGTTTGGGAAATAAGAAATAGTTACACTTAAAAAATACTCTTTTACATGAATGAAGTTTAAAGATATGAATATACTATTTATTCGAAGAAGATAGATCATGTGACCCCATATGATGCTTGTTTTCTGATGAAACCGATTCATGTGAAGAATAATTTTTTTCAGTAATAGAGTGAGTAATATGAATTTTCATGAATTTTTATCATTATATAATAATTCATGGATGAATAAACATATTTTAAAACCCGAAAACAAAATATATTAATAATAAAAAAGTGAAATAGTGTTAATGTTGAATTTGTTTGATACTTCTATACATGATCTATAAAAATTCATGTCATTATATGAGATATTCATGAAATGTATCTCATTGGGATAAAGAATAATTGATTTGAGAAAAGAAGAAAATGGAAAATATTTTGTGTTATACTTATTGATAAGGTCCAACAATAATCCAATTATTTAAATCCCTCAAAATAATAATATAATTGAAAATGAATAAGAAAAAGATTCATCTTGTAGATTTATATATAATCCTATACAATAATTTGGATTTCTATATAATAGAGTCATACATTTGATTTATTCTTTCAGAGGAAGTTAATAAAATTCTATTGTTGCCTATTAAGTAAGATTTGTTTTACACAAGTGATCAGTTTATGAGGGATATGATCATATCCAGAAACCTTATGAATCAATGATAAACCTAAAAATATATATGTTTAGTTATAAGAGCACTAGATCACAATAATTTCCTTTCATATTATTTTCTTGAAAATAATATAAAATCATTGTGTGAGATGTATAATAAAAACCATACATCGATGATATAGTCATCCACATTAGAGGAGAACCTCATAAAAAATACTATTTTACATATTCCAAATTTATTTATGAGAAATCATTTTTACCATAGGTGAAATAGTAAGTTGAATATTTCTATTAATAATTGATTGTATTATTAAAAGGGATAAAAAAAATTAAAAGTGGTAAACACTCCTCCAATGCTGATTCACCTCTCATATTGTGGATATCTCAATGTGATACTTAAATGTTGACCTTATTACATAAAATTAATTATTTTGATAAAAAATTAAATATAAGTTTTCTAAAATGGGATTTCATTTTATTTGAAAAAATATTAAAATAATAAATTATTCCACTTATAGAAATTGGATCTTCAAAATTATAAGTGGAATGATGATGATTCCAATGTAATTAATTTGAGTATTTATAAATTAATGAGATTTATACTACTTAAATATCAATTTTTAAAAATAAAATAATATTTTAGTTTAAATTATGTGAAAACATTTTAAAAATAGTTATTTATAAATATTAATATAAAAATAAATCCTCTAACAAATGTCAAAAAAAATTAAATGTAAGAATATGTTGACATGATTCATTAAAAATGATAACAATTATATTAACTAAGATGTATAAACAATTATAAATTAACTAAAATTTTTATCTAAAAAATACAATAAAAACTATTTTCCATGAAATATATTTTTTAAGCCTAAAATAAATTCACCAAAAATTTTGTGCATATATATTTAGAATTAATCAATACATTTATATTGACTATGAATATTATACATATATTTCAGAATGATTTTACTCATATTCATACTCTCCAACACTACAAATCTATTTAAATGTTCACATTAACATAATTATATTTATATTGGATATTCAAATTCGTTGAAATATTTGTATTGAATGTTAAGAGAGTTATCAAGATTACTACTATTTGAAACTAAATTTTTTAGGGTATTAAATTATCTCCCTACACAGATTGTTTCCTGATAATTTTATCTCGATCATAAATTTTCCACTATTTGGAAATACCTCTTTTGAGAACTCATATCATTAAAAGAAATAATAAAAAAACCATTAAAAAGAGGTTGTGAAAAACACAATGGTTACTTGAAATAAAAAATGTGTTGGCCTATAGATAAAAAATACATAATCAGGTACTAAATCTAAAAACATTGAGGAGACAAATATCAACCATGTTTTAATATAGGGATATAGAGAATATAACCCTAAGAAAGATAATTACAAAAAAAGAAAAAATCATTGCAGAGTGAAAAAGACATATAATCATCGAAAATGAATTTAAAAGAAACCCATTTTTATTTAAATATCATTTATCTATTTTTGAAGTACTATTTTATTATCAAGAAAAATAAAAAATTAAATTATAATTACTCTATTTCAATGCATTTATGAATCATAATATCATCAAATGGTTACACTTTGATCAATTAAAACTGTATATCTTACTCTAAGAAATCAATATTCATGATGAACATTGCATGTGTGAAGAAATAAAATTTACTTCTAATAGATAAAAATATCGATAAAATAATGAAAGGTTACTTCTATTTTCTCTAATAATTTATCAAAACCATTATATTAGGAAAATTTATCTGAAAATGATAAATATTATAAATTAATATCTAAATTCTCAATAGTAATACCCAAATTTCGGCATAATCCATTTAATAATATAGATAACTATAATAAACCTATAAAATTTCTAGACTAGATTCAAAAAACAAAAATTTACAAATAAAGTTACTAATTTTTTTAAAAAATTAACATTAATCCCCATAAAACATAATGTTTCTCAAAAATTTGATGACAAGAATACAAGGATTTAATATTCTCTTAAACTTATATAATACATTGGCAATATATCTTAAATGAACATAAAAAACTCTACAATGAAATATATTATTTTAAAATTAATTATATCAAATATATTCAATAAATCCAAAAATGAAATAAACATCATCATAATTTAATTTTTCATTAAATGACTATTTGTTTTCAAAGTCACATATACTATCATATTTAGTTTATCAATATAAATAAACTAGTTTTACCAACTAATTATTATTATCTAAATACTATACAATTATTAGGTTTTATCTTCCCTAAAATCATTTTTTTCCAAATAAAAATTCCCCTCACCGTTAAATCAATTTTCTAAATTATCATAAATATTCAACATACAATTTAAATTCCGTAAAAAAAATATTTTAGAAAAAAAATTAGATGCATTATGATTTTCATAAGTAGAATATCATATATAAAACAAATTTACAATATAATTCTCAAATCCCAGTACATAAATATTTCCATCATTTCACTCCAAAATTTTGAATAACATATTCCCTTCATTGTTTTAAGAGATAACCATAGGATTGTTACATTGACTAGTATAATTACCATATTTCTCATATAAAATATAATGACGAATAAATTGTAATTCATGGTGGAATTTATTTATATCTATAAAATCCTTTATTTTCCCTCTAGAATTAGTGGATATATTCCAATATTTTCAACATATAAAACATCATTCTATTCATTTGATAAATTTAACTAGATTCTTATGTCAACTTTAATGACATGTAAGATGTTAAAAATTCATTCCATTATATTATTAATTAACAAAACCCCATTAAAACTATATTTTCATTTCTTATTATATGATTTAGAAATATCACCCATGTCGAGGTTCTTAATCATATAATGTTATAGCTGTGTGTGAATAATCAAATGGGTTTTCCTTATGGTTTTCAATTTTACTGTTTTATGAGTAAAATAATTGAATTTTACACCACATTGTTCATTAACATAGTTATTTTATATTAAAAAAATTATTAAAAAAATAATAGTGTGAGAAACAATAATCATAGTGTAAAATCATATAATCTGTAAAAATAATTCAAAGGATATCTAAATCATAAAACATTATTTTAAATATATAAAACATTAGGTTTAAATAAGTACATTCATTTTCATTATCAATCCCAAGACTTCTTAATGGTTTGTAAAACATTTAAATTAACATATACATATCACCTAGGAGTGTAAAAAATAGTGCACAGTAATGAAAAATTCACCATGTATCAGAATAATGACCAATATATACGCGATTAAAACTATTCAGTGTTTTTACTCTTATATGTATCTATCAGAAATCAACTCCCACTTATAGTATCAATAAAAATATTTACTTCTATGAAAGCAAGATAATCCCTATCTGAACAATATATTAGGATGTTTCCTTATAGATGGGTTTACCCCCATGGATTTCACAAAAGTTCTATAATCCCATTCTCCAAAAATATCCAACATCTCTTTCAATACAATTTATACAAACCAATAGTTTTTTAACTAAATATTTCATCTTCTTAGATGATTTTTCAATTCATAAAAATATAATTCGTGCCAGAACTATAAAGATTTAGTGAAATTAGAGGCAAGATATATAATCACATTATTTTAGGGAAGAACTCCAAAATTTCACATGAAGACCATCTCACGTGTTAAACTTATTAGATATTCAATACTTGATACCTTTCTCTATATCCTACGAAAAATGAAATATAATCATGGATGATATCATATGTCCAGTAATTGTAATCAAAAAATTTTAGTCGGTGATCATATGTAAGAATATGAAAATCATAAGGGTATAAAAACATGATCATAAAATATTATAATCATTACCAATCGATTAAATATCATAAAGCATTTATCATGGAAGATTTTTTTTTAAAAATATAATCAATAATAGTTTGGAATCATTAGTAATCAATCATTATCCACTAGAATATATAATAAAGATAAGATATGGGATATTTATTCCAAGTAAAGTTATAGTCAGTCAATGTTTAATATTTATATTCCTACTAGCTCCTGCATATGTGCCAAGAAGGGTCGAACCCACAGGGAAGGGGATTATGACCAATGTTCTTCTAAAAACATTCCAAAGGCCCCACTATTGTCAGCAGTGTGGAAACTTTTCAATTTTTTTTTTACTTTTTATACTTTTTTAATATTTTTATTAATAAATAGTGTGAAAAAACATTTCAAAACTTGAATATAAAATAAATTGAATCCAGAAATAGTTAAAAACAAAGAGAAACAGAGATATAGAATTCTGATAAATGAACTATCTAATAAAACGCTCAGGGAAAAATATACATTGTACAAGTTTTAAATGTATTCAAATTCACATATAAGTTATTGTAGAGTACCAACTTAAAATGTATGACTTACCTCCCTCACCAAGAATTATGTCTTACAGGTTGATCAAATTCATTGTTCGCCACTCTAAATAGACCAACTGTGATAGCCATTAATTGAAAATGAAAAAAAGGAAGATCTCACCATTATCCCTGAAGTATTATGAATTTATTATCTATTTAAAGGTGTTTCCATGATCAATCCTGCCAATTGACGGTGAAATTTTTATATCAAGTTCTCTTCGTACAAGGAATTGAATGAAATGAGGATTGATCTCTCAGATCAATACTGAAAACATAAAAATGATAAAGTGAAATGAAAATTTAGAAATAACCAGTAGAAAATCTATTTATCCACGAGTTAAATGATATAACTAGAAAGAAAATTCATTATCATTAAAACATTTGCAACATACTAAAACATAGTATTAATACTAGAATTAAGATAGAAGATAAACTCTCATGAGGATGCTCTGCTCTTCAACTCCTCCAGCTCTAAGTAGTGGTTCAAGAGTCTCCCTTTGATCCTCTTCTGCTCGGCCCAGAATCATTCAATCCACATCTACTCCCCCTAGAATGTGTTTGTCTCTCTCTATCTCACTAATACTATTCTTAATATATCAACTATCACCTGCGGCTCGTCACCACATCATTCCACTAACTATAAGTGTCCTTCACGTGTGCATCGCACATGCCCATTTTTTGTACAACCCACATCACACTCTCTTTTCTCATGTAACTAACTCCAGGCGAGTTATTTGGATGCACTTAGACATGTTTTTGACTCTTGAATGAGCCTACGAAAGAAAAAACAAACAAGACTATTATAAATAAGGACGAAATAATTAAATAAAAATCTATAATTTAAGTAAATATCATATAAAAATGTCATTTAAAAGAAGTAATAAACATTTCAATAATTTTTTAAAATAAATTATTTAATTTAATTTATTATGATGAAATAAAATTTATTATTAACATAGTTTTTATTTAATTATAAAATTAGAATTATTATAGTTTACATATTATAAGTTGACCGAATAAAGTTATTATTATTATTAAAGTATAAAATGTTTTATTAATAATAGATGTTAATGTTAAATTTTTATTAAGTTATTAATTTTTATTAATTAACATTAATAATGTAAAATTGAAACCTAAATTTTATTATTAATTAAAAAATAGAGTTATATAGAATTTTAATTGATTAAATTATTTAGAATATATTAATAAATTAATTATTAATAATTTTTTAATATATTTTATTGGTAAATATATAATATAATACATTTAATTTAGTTATTTATTTAACTTTAATTTAAATGTAAATGTTATTTAATGAAATATTTATAAAATTTTATTAATAAATTTATTTTATAAATAATAAATATCTTATATTTATTAAATGTTTATAATTTATTAATAACTTTTAATCATTAATATTTTAATTTTTTAATGTTTTAATTTATCGTTTTTATTTATTTTTATTTTAGTTATTTTTTATCTTAATTAACTCATCCCCCCCAAATCGGTGCAAACGAGAGAGAGGGGTAAGGTTCCTTCCGCAAAAAGCCACTCCAGCGGCAGACTCCAGCGAACGCGGCCTCCTCTTCTCCTTATGGCGGACTGGTTCAACTTTCCAAGCTAGTGGTGGTGTGACATCCTTCATCAACGACGCGGATAGGGTCGGCCTCCTCCTCAGTTCAAGGCAACGTAGAAAACATGTTGACAGCGGCCTCACCTGCGGAACCATCAGCATCCGACAACTTTAAGGTTTTCAGATCTGATTTATGATAATTTGAGTTAGCAGTTGTCTAGATCTCTTCTCTTTTTTTGAATACTGAGATTCTTAAGTCGAATATTGAAATTGGAAAAGTGTAAATTTAAATTGCTTTAACCGAGTAGGTGGTTGGTAGATCTGTTTGAGAATGAACGATGGTGATTTTTCTAAAGGTAGTGTTAATGATGTGAAGTGGAGAAGTGGTGAAGCCCAAACAATAGGAAGACGAGGCATGAGGATTATGTTTGGGTTTGGGGTGGAAATAACTGAGATAAAGCATAAGGTCATGTTTGTGGTATCGTGAATGATGAATGAACATGACTTCCATGTGATGACAGAAGGATGGGTTGAAGATGGCTATAGAAAGCAGAAACTGTTGGTGTATCTGAGTGAAGAGATGGGACTATTGGTAACATGTTATAGAGGAGACACAGAGTGACACCTATGGGAATGAAAGTGGGACTCACTGATAGTGTGAAATGGAGAAGTGTAGTTGAGTGTGTAGTGGAAACGATGAGGTGGAACAATGAAGTAGTGGAGTGAGGGTCACCAATGCTTAAATAAAAAGAGAGGTCACCATTAAATTTAAATTAACAGTTCATTATTAGTTATAAAATAATAAATTTAACTCTAGAAAAAAAATAAGAAGTTCTCTAAACATAAAGGGTTACTGATGATAAAAATATCATCGTTGTATAAAAAATAAAAGAGTCACTGGTTTAGAAAAAATAAAGGCTACCGATAGGGAAACATAAAAGGTTACTATTAGATTAAAGTGTCATCGATGAGAAAAAGCTCACCGTTAGCTTTTTAAATTTAATGTTACCATTAGAAAAAATAAAAGGTTATGTATAGGAATAGGTCGCTGATGCTGTTAAATAAAAAGAGCCCCATTGCAATTAATGGTCTATGATGGTTTATAAAAAATTAAGGTTACAGTTATAGAAGATTTTAAAGAGGCTACCAATAATTACAAAAGGTCACAGATAGATATAAAAGGTCACTGATAGTTATAAAGGTTCACCAATATCGATACGCAACAACATCAGTGACTTTTTTAAAAAAAATGTACTAATGGTGACACACAAAAATTAATAGAAATCAATAAATTGAACTAGAAATTAAATTATAAGTTGAAAAAATAAAAAGGTAGAAATTAATAAATTAAAAGTAGGTTAATACCAAAAAATTAAAACAAGATTATTATTAAACAAAAAACCTTAAAGTAAAAATTCTAATTTTAATTATTTACACTTTAATTAAAAAATGGATAAATAATAAACTATGTTGATAAAAGACTAAATTTAAAATTTATTATAAAAAGTAAATACAAGTCAAGTTGTGAGTGAAAAAGGATAGTATCATTGAGTCAATATGTCCCCGATAGTTATTGTCTGCCTCACCGGTAGATTAAAAATAAAAGTTATTGAATTTATAATTTAACTCCATACTTAGGATAAAATAATCAATTTTTTAAAACTCTAAATTAATTAATTAGATAAATAATTGAATAATAAAATTTAAAATTAAACTATTTCATTAAATATAAACTCAAAATATTATCATAATTAGTAATAATGGTGGTAAAACATATTAATCAACAAAGATAATTTATTCTATTAAATCTAAATCACCGAATAAAATATTAAATTAATTTTTTCTAGATAAATAGAATTATGATGATTAATTAATTATTTACATTAGATGTTTTTAATTTATTAAAAATTCAAGAAGATTTTACTTAATAAAACTAGTTATGAAATAATTAAATTAAGAATGTAATGTAAGATTAAAAAAATTATTTTAATGTCTGAAAATACATAATTAATTATAAAAATTGATTAATTAAAAAAATTAAAAGTAAAATTATTTAGAAACAAGATCTTAAATAAATAATTGAATAATTAATAATGAAGTAAAAATATGTTGAAAAACTATGTAAAAATTGACCCACATCAAATTCCCTCACACTTAAGCATTGTATGTCCTCAAAAATTTTTATGGTTTTTTATCATTGAAAAATAGATTTTAGTATTTATGATTCACCTCATACTGTAACTTGTCCAACACTTAATAATAGTGGATGGAACATGAAAACATGATTTTGAAAAAGATATTTTCAAATCAAGTCTTTCCTCGAATGAGTATTCAATGCGTAATCAAGAATGAGAAAATTCATCAATCAAGAAATGTCATGCCTCATATGCGAATCTGATTTGTGATTATCTCAATCCAAACTGAAGTTCTAATTTCATGAGTGACAAGATATAAAACATCAGTGAAGTTAAAAACATAACAGAGGATCCTTGAATATTGACTCATCAACTAGTTTCCAATAATAAATATATTTTTTTCCGAATCACTATACTGGTGAAATATAAATGACGAACATTAAAACAAGTTAACCCCGTCTTCATTTGGCGTTCCTCATTCCCCTCATATTAATGAACACATTTTTTACCCTAGAGAAATTATTTGTTTCCCATGCCATGTATCATGTGTTAAGCCTTGTACAATGTAATTATTCAAAGTGTAAATAGGGCTTATTGTAAACACAAATGCGCCCAACATCTTGGGACTCAGAGACTCACTATGGGATCCATGATGCCCAGACTACTCATGTATCAAAATATTTTTATGAAAAATAGATACATAGTCTAATTAAGGAAATTAATTTAATAATTAAAATATTATGTGTTCCCTATAATCAAAATCAAGCATCCAGTTCCAATGATTATGATCGTAACTCCACTAATTGGTCACCCATATCACTCTAAAAAGGAATCTCGAAACCATATATCTATAAAACCACAGAGAATGACCACTCAACAATCATCTATCCATAATAATTTAATTCTCAATGCATAACTAAACTACCCAAAAAACTGTCCATAGGAAATACCCAAATGAGAAACAATGAACAACTTAAAATTTTGAAACAATTTTGAAACTTTTTAAGAATTTTTTTCAAAATGTTTGAAGTGGAGTGGGAATTAAAGAGATTACAATTAAGAACAGCTTAGCACAGTCAAGAATTGACCCCTCCCCCTCACATAAAACCCAACTTTCTCCCCAATGATCAATCCTAATCATGGAAAAATACAATTAAACATTAGTGGTTCGTAATAGATTTTCTATTTCATAACGTTATGACATGTATAAAGGGACTCTTTGAAGTACAAAAAAAATTATTTTTTGCCACACTAAATAAATTAAATAGAAAGTTCATTATAAAATACATGCATTAACATTTAAATATTGTGAAATTTTTTCAATACAGCTCAAAAGTAACATGTGATGTGTAAGTTCACTCTGTATAAGGTGTAATAATTTTAACAGATTGAGTTCAACAATATTTTCAATAGAGCAGAAAAAGGAATGCTAGAACAACCCAACCTAAAGCAGATTAAATACAAAAATTTTCAGCCTGTACGTATCCCCCACACATCAGTTCATGTAGTCGAAGGTTTTAATTGAAATGAAATTTAGTATTGAGAAGTAAAGTACATACAAAGTTATTATTTACACAGTGATATACAGATGAATTTCATTACAATAAATGAATAATTTTAAACATATGAAGAATTTTTATTTCAGTAGCAACATATAGGGAAAAATGTTTCAAATAAAATAGGAGAATAAATAAGTTCAAAAGTAATGTGAAAGAACATCCCAATAATAATTTTTCAATTAAAGAATCTGCATTGGAATTCCACTCCATAATGAAACTAATCAGCAGCATCCTAAAAAAAAGAGATCATGTTATTCAACAAAAAATAACCTGCATAAATAGATCATACAAAAGGTAAAACAACATCACATTGTTAAAGGAGAATAAGAATAATAACAAAAGTAAACACAAAACAAATATCATGGTTCGACTCCCTAGAAGCACTAAATTTAATGACATCAGTTAGATGTTATTTAATTACAATTTTTGATTTATTAACACAAAATAAACCATGGGTTTCCTCCCATTTGGCGCTATGTTTTAAGGTCTTTAGCCAGACATTTTGAAAATCAGTTTTCAAGCACACTAAAGGCAACCAATCCCCTCAGTTGTCACTCAAAATACAACATCACTCTCTTCCCATTAACTAACATGGGTTTGTTTTCTTAAACTATAATTTCAATAGCTCAATTCTTAATCACTCTCACTATAGTAAATGTTACGAACTACTTAGACTTCAGTTTCCCATAAAAGAGTTTAAATATAGATTTAATGAGAATGACCATTTATCCAGGTTTAAACTCTTTGGTTTTTATAATATAATCATGAAATATTTTAGTCTTCTATTTATAAATTCTTGAATTATAATAAATTTCTCTCTTAATTTCATCATGTTCACTATACTCAAATAATCGTCACTCACCAACATTCATAAATCAATGTTCAGAGCCTTAACATTTCAATAATACTTGTGTTTCAACTCCACAGGTAGATGAAAACATTTCCCGAACAAAAATCATTATTCATTAACATCTATGAAAAATGATAGTTTTATTATTAGATATTTATAGGAATTAAATTTCTATTATTTAAATACATGAACATATTAAAACTTCTTAACTATATAAAATCCAATGTCAATATATTAATAAATTATATTGTATATAAAAATCCAATCCATAGTATATCATCACCATTTTAGAAATCGTTTCAAATAGTCCTTTTTCCATAAAAGGGATATTTTACATTAATTTTTTGTGGTATAGACCATTTTCTTAGTTTAATCATATTAATATTAATAAATGATCCTAATAGCCTATATGAAAAAATATGACGCTCAAAATATCAGGATATGATTCAAACACTCTTCATAGAAATGAAATAATTACCTAAACTTAAACAATATTTTTATAAAAAATGTTATGATATCAATATCAAATATAGTATTGTACATGTTTGGAACATTTGAATCGATTAAAGGTAATACATCAATGAATTCACCATGAATGTGATGTGACACTGTGTGGAGGGGTTTGGTGGAATCCATTTTACTCTTCCAAATTGATATTATCAAATGTGACTTGTTTATTTCATGATCCATTAGAAATGTTTATCTCACCCTTAATTTTATGTAATAATAATATAAATAAAAATAAGAAACACATGTTTTTTAACAAGGTTTTACCTATTGTTGGTGAATATTCCATTTTATATGTTCTATTCAAGTATGATAAAAATTATTTAAACTAATATCAACAATGATTAAATGTGGTGTTAGAATATGTAATTATTAATTAAATATTGTTTGTCAAAAATTAAATCTCTATAATATTTTTATTCTAATTATAACAAATTTAAAAAAATGAAACCTAACCAAATGAATGAAATAGTGTTAACTCTAAAATAATTATATAAAAACCAATAATATTATAACAGTTTAGGATATTAAGAATAAGAACCTTCTCACAAACTCATCTATTGAAAATTATCTATTTGAAACTACAATATTCTATGTCTAACATATGGTATACAAACTAAATGCTGTTATTAATAAATATAGAATATAATTTAGAAAATTTATATTGGACACTCTTAATGTAAGAATCTATATTTAAATCATAAATCATTGAATTATTTCCACCATTATATTAATATCCTATAAATGATAATTATAATTGTTGTGAAACTCTAAATCATCAATTAATACTATGTCAAATATTATTTTCCAACTTTCAATGAATTATAAAATATCAATGTCTTATTTATTCAATCCTCATAGAAATAATTTATCATTAATATTCAATGCTTCCACAAATCTTTACTATAATCATGGATCTGTATTCATGAACATTGTATCATTAAGTAAAACACACATCATTAAACTCTTTATAAACTAACTATCCAAAAGTTATAATTTATTTCAACATGATAACCAATATCTATTCTCTTTTACAAATAATGAATTACATCACATATTTTACAATGAATGGCCTTTAAAATTAATGATTTTATATATTCAATTATTTCGAATACAACCTTTTTTCAAATCTTCATAATGAATCAAATCATAATACATCTTGTGATTCTTCTCCTTATAATTCCCCTCAACACTGACGTCAGTCAATAATACATAAATCATTATTATAACTATATATATTCCAAAACCCATAATATCAGTATAACCGATTTCTTATGAATCCTTTATAAACATCTGAGATATTATCGATCTCCTATATGTATCTGATAGACATTATGACATTAAATTTTTTTCCAATTTCTCTAATATCAATAAAAAAATTTCAACATTCTATATTATTCCTCCATATGTAGAAATGATCATTTAATAAAATTCATCTCTAACCTCTTCCCATAATTCATCTCTTCATGTGATCTTTCAATAATCTGAATTAAACATTTACTTCCATAATTTTATCAACATATTAGTTTCTAAAATTCTATAACTGAATATCACATTACATCATTCTTCATCACAATCCTATAACATATAAGTAAATAAATAATAATATCAATATGAATATATTATTATATAATAATATTTAAAAATGAATTATTCTAAAATATAATGTTTTTTTTGAATGACCAGTATACCATTGTCTATACTAAATCTCATGAATAATTCTATTTTATAAACCTATGGAGCATTATGTTTCGTGTATATTTTTAAAAAAATCTCATTTAAATCATAATTATTTTTATAAATACTCTTACTTATTATGTAAATTTTATATAAATACTCTTATTTATCTTGTATATTTTTTTCCATTCCCAATAATAGTATACAATAGATTTGTGGTATAAGTTCCGATATCAAAAAATTGGAGCATACAGACTTATAAGACATTATGAAACCCATATTCCTTCATAAACAAATCATCATCCAATGTTACAAAAATATCAATGTATTTAGTTTATTTTTTTGAAAATGTGTATCTTTTAGATATAAAATCAAGTTACCTAAATGAATATACTCTATATCTTGAAATATGAAATGACTATATTCATCTTCAAATATTAATCAAAATCATTATAATATATAAAGTATATTAAAATTACCATCTTAAATTTAGGAATTATACAATCTCCACTTTTTTATTTTTCTCAACACCAACAACTCTGATAGTTTCATCAACTCATTTATTTTATTAAAGTGATGTTTCATGAGATCAAACTATTAGATAAATATGTTTTTTGAGATAATTGTGTCCCTTAGTAATATAATTTTTTTACTAGTTATTTTTATGTTGATTTTAATAGCTTGGAGTCCACACACATAGACCAGGTTAGGAAATAATATAAATTAAGTTATTATCTTTTATAATGATAATTGTGACATGGTTTTTTTCATTCCATCCATAAAATAAAAAATGGAAAAAATGGGACCACTTAAATCCTCAAGGGCCTTTCATAGTTATTGTTTTATAGAATTATGACACACTACAACATATACAATTCACATGAAATTAAAAGATCATTTCTCCCACTTTACCCATATTTTATATTTAACATTAATAAATCATCATCATAAAAATTAATTTCCTACTAGGAATAATTCATTGAACATAATTCAATATGACTTGGGTGAGAGGAAACATAGGAAGTGTGAGATCAAATGATTAATAATGTTTAAATAATATTTTAAAATATAAGTTTCCTAATTGATTATTAGAAGAGAATAAGAATATGTTGAAATAATAAATTTTTATCATTATAACATAATAATACTTATACCCATCAATATCTGGTTTATCAAACATGAAACATCGTATAGGGCTTTAATAATGGAAATTTTCATAATAATAAATAATCATCAGCCTTGTGATATTAATATTTAATAAATAAATCATCATAAACACATATCATGAATATATAAAACAAATTGGTATTACAGAATGTCTTCTCAATAAACTATTATAGAACCCTAACAGAACCCTTAAAAATTAGAAGAACCGTACAGAGGACTTTCAATGTTATTTTCTTGTAAAAATATTCATTTCCAAATTCGTTAGAGTTCTATCTGGAATCACACATAGTTAAATCTATATTGGTAAAACTCGACACTATCTAGGTGCACACATCATTTATAATGTCTATTAGCCACAACATGAATAAGGAACATAATGAATTCGTTTCATCACAATTATTTGAAACAAAAAATAATCATTTCAGAACATGATTAACCCATTGAACAAAAATGAGTTCCAAAACAATATCATTGAAAAATTATTAACCTATGGAAAATAAATGGGTTACATGACAATATATTTGAGACATGATTCACCTATGGAAACAATGGGTTCCATAACAATCTATTTTGAGGAAACATAATCCATTTTGATAAACAAGGAGTATGATATCAATAAATAATATTCCTAGTTGAGGATAATAACCATTATTTTTTCATCAATCAAATGACATATGATTACAATATTAATAAAAATTTTATAGAGGAAAATACATTTTTAAATGGGAAAATATCTTTTTAAACCATAAATAATTTTGAAAATCATTTACCTTAAAGCCTACAATTTTTAAAAATATGATTTTATTTAATATTAAGAATAAAAGATCTTAAAAAATTATATTATAAAATTTCAAGGGTATCATCAATGAAAGGATGGTCATGATGAAGTGTAAATTTGTACTTGACTTAGATGTTAGAAAACATTCCTATCACACTATTAAAATATTATAAAAATGACATGATTGAAAATAGACAAGAATATTACATTGAAATAATTTTTTAAAGAATTATTCTGTAAATTTACTATAAAATGTATTTTTAATACGTTAAAAAATTATTGAAAATTGAATTTTAAAACATGGTTTTGGAAAAAAATGAATTTCGACTGAAGTGATAAAATAAATCCGTTTTTTTATAAAATATCAATTATTACATGTAACACATAGTGTAAATTTGTTTTTATCACATTGAAATATAAATAATTGCCATTGTATAAGATATGACATTATAAGTATAATATTTCAATATTTTTGACTGAATCATACATAATCTTGATATTCAATGAGATTATAAAAAAATAATCTTACCACTTTGTTGACTTTGAATTGTGATCCCCCAAAAATAATATCATTATATAAAAATCTAATATCACTAAACTAAGGATATTTATTATACAAGATGTTATATGTGATGTATTTACACCTCCTAAATGTTGATATGCTCATAACATTGAAAACATCCCCAAAAGGAAAATAAAGAAAAAACCAATTACCTTTTTGGTAACATTGAATCTATATATCCCATGAGTGTGTGATATTAAATTGATATTTAATGTCAAATAAAAATATTTATTTTTTTATAAATTACTTTTAAGTCTATTATATAGACCACAACAAATAAGTGTGGAATGTGGCATGTATCTCATAGAAAAAATAGTGAGATGAGAAAAACCCTTAACTTGAGTCTGAATCATAAGGCTTGTTCTTTATCATATTGAATAATAAAATAATATTAATTATTTAATTTCTTGAGAAAATTTAAAATTTTACTATTAATTTTATATTACTTATGAAAATGTCATATATAATTATATAATCAATTATGTTTATGTCAGATGTTCACATGAGCCTCAACCCATTTGGTGAGGACTCATGAAGAGCATCCAAGAGACCTGGGATCAATTCCGAGTGGAGACATATTTTTGGGGTAATGTAGAAGTATTGTAGTAGGTATTGTAGCATGCATTGTAGAAGGTGTTGTTTGGTACTGTAGTAGTCAAAACTATTCATCTGTCTGGGCCAATGGGCCACTAGTTTGGTCCTCAAGTTCTGCAAGGCTTTTGGGGCACCCCAGGCCTTCAGGCCTATTGTCTCTGAAGGCCTTCGGGCCACCCTATGGCTTTCGGGCCACCACAAGGCATTCGGGCCACCTGAATATGCAGATGTACCCATCATATTACAAGGAACCAGGCTCTAGATGAGGACCAGAGAAGTCAAATTCACCAGATTAGAGATAAGAGGACTTAGAAGAACAAGAGGGTTTGACATTTCCATCGGTACCGGGCATGTGCATCTCTTCAGTGGATAGCTAGCCAACCAGCCCTGTGAAGGGAGAGTGCAGATATTTTGACATGTGTTTGGGAGGAGCAGTTCCATGTTGTCATGTCTTGGTGATTTCCTCTAAGACATAAGTGTCATGTAATTATCTCTACTACTTTGGGCCTTGTAAGGGTTCCACATCACCCCTTAAAAGGTTGATTATAAAAAAAATAAAAAAAGGCCTTCGGGCCATTCAGTATGTTTATATCAAATGTTTTAACCGTATTTGGTTTATATGTCAAAAATGACTTTGGTATGATGACTATGGTTAACAAAGAAAATATTATAAAAAATCCAAAATAAAAATCATGATATAATTAATTAATTTATACATAATTTATAAATTAAAATCCAGTCATGAAATATGTTTGTGAAAATGAACTATCATTACGATAATGAAGATGGTAAATTGGATGTATGCACGATTAGTGTTTCCATTTCTCAATGATCATTATGGAGTAAATCTGTGCACATTATTATATTTAAAAAATTATATATATATATCATAAATACCGTGATATTTAATTATTTATAATTTTATAGATATCACTCTTTTGGTGTAAAACTAATGACATCACTTTGAGGACCGGTAATCTAAACGTCCAGAAAAGAAATTTTAACGTTTCTAGTCTGTTAAAAGTAAAAATAAATAATATATATTATATTTCAAGAATGATAAAATTTCATTAATATAAAAATTATATTAGTTATGTAATAAATTTATTCTATATTTACCACTGTTACCATTAATGTAATGCGTTAATGAAAAATGAATCACATCACTTAGCGAGGTTGTGGATCATCATACGCACGAGAAACATTATCATATATCATGCAGAAGGAAATACAAAATATTATATACAATATTATAAAATAAGAGGCATATATATTTTATAAATATAATATATAAACATTATATCCATTATTATTCCCATCCATTAGAGAAGGTAATGGAAAAACGAACGACATCGGTTCAAATGGCGCTAGCCTGTCACACACACGAATGATGATTTTGTAACCCATTTTATTGTTGACTATGTAGTTTTAGGTCATATAATAAAACAATAAAACATATAATTATATTAATAATATATACATTATTATATATTCATGGTTTATATATAATATAATGGGTTTTGTAAGAAATAAAACAAAACTACACATAGATGAATATTACCAATTCATTCTTTTAACTCATTTTTTTAAACCAAATTCCCTAGTTTGATTTCATCTTAAATTTATTGATATATAAATATAGGAAAAAAATTTAAATTTATTTTTGTTGATTTTGGATGATCCAAATGGTTCTAGAGGGTTGAATAAGTGAAGTGAGTGAGTTCCCTTTTATAGTTGAGGAGGAGTGGTATTCTTTTAAATATTCTAATGTACTCAGTATTGAGAGGTAAATAATTTCCTATTATGGATCCAAAATTTATAAATAATGTTTAGGAGATATAATATGGTATATTAAAACCTCTAACAAAACTATTGAACACAATTTTTTAACATTTGGTTTTTTAATATTATTTTTTTTATTTTGGGTATTCATTGAGGCAACTAGTTTTCTTACCGATATAATTTATAAATTATTTCTAAATTAATGAAAAAAATATTAATAATTTAGACTCACATATCCCAAATATTAATTTTTTTATAAAATTAAAAACCAATGTGTTATGGATGTTAATTTTAAAGGAAGAACATGTAACAGGAAAAAAACACTTATTTAACAATAACACATCCAACATTGTATTTACTATTTCTATGTCAATAAGTTCAATATAAAAGTTAAATTAATTAATTAATGTAATATATTTAATATTTATGATCATTTAAAAATTACTTGTTATAATATAATAGTTTTAGAAATTTTTAATCATTTAATAGAATATCATTTATTAAAAAATAAAATTAATGTCAATGTTTACGCTAGGAATATAGTTTAAATTTAAAAAATATTAAAAAAATATAGGATTTTAATATATTATGATAAACCTATCTATAATGATATATTAATCTACAAAATTAATTTAAGATAAAAATTCCCCCAATTTACTTCACATAAAATAATTTTAGTATTATTTATTATAGTTATTTATTATTTGAATAATTACTAGGTTGTCATTTCATAAGTATTTTAAATAAATACTTCATATTTAAAAATTATATATAAGTTTTAATGATAAAAAACTCATTTATATTTGAAAAAGGTATATATAACTGAATATATGTTATTTTCTCCATAATGTACTTCTTTATAGAAATTATAATTGAAAAGATCATTTCTCTTTTCTCATTACATAAATTATTATTCGGTTTTATTTCATGTACTAGTGTCCGTAAAATTCATAAAAATATATCATAATGTCATAAAAGTATACATATTTCCATTCAATGTTTTTTTACAAATATACAGGTCATTTTCACCTAATTTGTAAATTTTAATCTCTTGGTAAATACCTTTTTACCTCAATCATTGTAATTAAATTTAACTATTTTCCCAAATAATTTTGGTAAAAAATATATATCCCCTTATTAGAAAATATTACTTATATTTAATCGAAATATATCATCAATTTTTACAAATTCAATTTACAGATGTGGAAAATATTAATTCAAAACTAATCCCACATACACAACAACACATTTGGGTTTTAAGAAGAGTGATTTCTGGAAAGAGATTATTCTATATTAAATCATTGACATATAATAATAATTTTATGAAAATAAATTAATATTTAATGAAATTTAATCTATAATTTTCATTTATATCATTTCCCATTATGTATTATTCTAATTAATTAAAATGGATTGACATTATGTATTTTAGAGCATTTTATTGAAAACCCAATTTTTAATCCCAAAGACAGACATATACTAAAAAACCTATAGAAATATAATTAAAATGTAATTAAGTAGGTTAGGTATATCTAAATGATAATTTGGTTACCCTAATAATATTCAAATTATATTTCTATTTTTAAATTAATTAATTTATTGAAAAAGCATTTTACAAAAAATCAATATTTTTTACCATGACATGAAAAATAAATATTCTTATAAAAATCCAAAAATTTCACCCTAAGTAAATTTGAATATTTAGATTCAAAAAAAGAATTGAATATTATCAAATATATTTTATAAATTTTCAAAAAAAAATTATAATAGTTTTTCCATAAAATGATAAAAAATTAATTTTTGATGAAGACATATTATATAAAAATAAAACACTATTACAGAATTGATTGATTATTTTCATAAATTTTTTTAATAATTTATATTTGAGTGATAAATTAATATATATATATATATATTACAAAATAAGTAAATATTATTATAACCCTTCAGTTTAATAGGTAGGTTATAACTATAATATATATCATGGTTTTTTTATGTTTGGCATTTCATGTTTAATATTACATCAAACATAAAAATATCAAGGTTGCATTTAGTAAAATATAACCATAGTGTTGTGTGTAACAATATATAATATTTTTGTTCTATATCCCATAAGCAACAAGAAATAGTTTTTTTCTTTTAAAATATAAGGGTGTTACATCCTCCCCCTTTAATATTAGCATCCTCACAATTTAAATTTCTTCTCATTAATTAAAGGATGAATATTTGAAAATTATTTTTTTGTAAACCCAAATCCTAAAGATGGTTAATAAAATATTATTCTAATAAAAGTGTAAGTTAACTATAATGATCATATGGAATAACACCTAAAATATGTTTCTAAATTGGAGAATATAAGTAGGAATAGAGGAAAAGTGTAAATAATTGTAGATAGTTATCGATAACATCAATAATAAAAAATCAAATGATCAATGGAAAGATAAATGCCTCAAAAATAGTAATCGTTGATGACCAAAAAGGCAATGGGTTCATTAGATAAAATGGTACTTTAATACCATTTTTATTTCTAGAAACGTTTCCTTGACTTAAAGAATTATCTTACCATCTTGACTAAGAGAATATATAAATAATCAAACATGGTTTTTACAGTTTGTTCCATTAATAAAATTACACCATAATAACATCCTTTCCTCCAAATTACATTTTAGAAGGAATTTTTTATTCTTGAATGACAAAAACAATTCAGAGAGCACATAACCATAAATGTGTTAACAATATATTCCTGATTTCTTTAAATAAAAAATATTAATAGTTTACAATATGTTAAAATAATTCCTAAAATGAATAAAACATAATATGAGACACTAATATTCAATATTAAATATTCTATTGAAACATTCAAATAATATTATTCCATGAAAAAAATTCCCTAAAATTCTACAAACATTTAATTACAATTTTAAAAATTCCATGATTAGCACTATTTGATCATATATCAATCAATGAAAAATAATAAATTAATCATGAAATAAAATTTAATATGTTTTAAAAATAAACACAATATTAATTGGTAAAAATTGTTTTACTAAACAGGGCATCAAGTAGGCCCGTGGTTAGTGTGAAACACTTATTGCCAATAGACCACAAGTTCAAGTCCCACCACTGTGTAGAATGTGATAGGCTGTCAACTTCTATATGGGTTGTCCCATTTTTTCGTTAATACTAAAAGATAAATCCCCCAGAAAAACACTTTATGTTTATCATATTGGTAGAAAATAAACCAAAACAGATAAAATGTCTTAAAAAATTGTCATTGGAAACCTTAATTTTTTTTTCTATTTTAAACACTCAAATCGTGTCTCTAATACATTGATCTTATAATCACACATGATGTTATAAACCTATTATGGTATCCATAACTCTTAATATAACCTCATATAAAAACATCCAAATATCTAAAATTAATTAATCTGAATTTGGATACCAAATATAACATCCTCAAACCCAAAATCCCAGAGCTGGTGCTGAAATAATAAATTTCCTTGTTATTTAGATTTTATAATGATAATTGTGACCCAATTGTTTCCATAAAAACATTGAAAAAGAAAAAAATTAGATCAAATACATCATTGAAGGTATTTTATGTTTAGAGTATTAGATTATTACGAGAAAACTATACCAAAACAATTAACATGAATTTAAATGATAATTTCTCTCAATTGAACCATATGTTCTTTTCAACATTTGGGCATCATAATCATCATCCATATGATTTACCTTAATGGCATAATTCTATCAACCAGATTTTTATAACCTCAGGGAGAGAGAAAATTAAGAGTGAGATCAATTTCAGAGTAAAGGAGAAATAATTGATAAAAAATGAATGTCATCAATGACCATAAAAAGAAAATGAGGGTATTATTATACAATCAATGTTCACGAGTATAAAAAATTAATATTCATATCAATTCATATAAAGATCATCAAACATGATAAAATGAAATATGAATTTTATAAAGGAAATTTTCATATGAATCATTAATCATGAGCCATGTGAAATAAATATTGATCAATTGATACATCATAATCCCATATCAATCATAGATAAAACATAATGGTATCTTGGATCATTCAGTCGTTGGAACCCTTAAATAATCCTTACACATTTGAATAACGAGTCAAATAACATGCAATATAATTTGATAAAAAAACAGCATCATTACCGAATTAATTGGAGATCTATTTGGTAAAACCCATTGTATAAACTATAACAGGCTCACTGAGTGAGTATGGGTGTACTCGTCATTTATAATGGCAATGAACCATAACCTGTATAAATAACATATATAATTTTGTTCATTATATATCATTGAAACATGATTTATTATTTTCATGGCATAGTTAACCCACAGAATGTTAATAGGTTCCATAAAAATATATTTTGAACATTATTATCTCAGGGAAAATAAATGAGTTTCCTGAAAATATATATGGTACATGATTAACCATGGGAAAAAGAAAATGTTTCTATAACAATCTCATTGAAACATATATAATCCAATAAGAGATAGAAAGATTATAGAATCAATTAAAAATATCCTTATTGAAGGATACATATTAAAAATGTTTTATAATGTATTTGAATGAAAATAAAATTCAAATATTTCTAAAAATGTCTTAATGAAAATATACATTTAATTTGAAAATAAATTATTAAATTATAATCATTTCTAAAAATTATTCTATTTGAAAACCAGTATTTTAAAAACCTATAATTTATAGAATATTATGAAATTATTTTCATTAATATAAAACTTGTTACCTTTTAATTTCTTCCTCTATAAAATGATAGTCACAATCTAGGTAAATCAGTACATGTTGTACATATTAAAAATATTTATTTTTGACTATAAAATGATTAGAAATGATCTTTGATCAGAAAGATATAAGAATATTTGTTTTAATTTTTTTTGAATACAAATATGTATAAAAATATTTTTAATAAAATAGATCATAAATGATAAAAAGTTTGTGATTTTTTTATAAAACTTTGTTTTGGAAGAAAACTGATTTCCGATCGAAGGGATAATCAATGTGAGTTTCGTTTAAAAATAGAAATTAAATTATTATGAGTACCAAAGAGTGAAAAATGGTTATGTTAAATGTAAATATCATGAATAAATATTGTATAAGATAATTTAATGGAATTATAATATTTCAGAATAGGAGACTTTATTATACACAATCGCAATAAATGACGTCATTATAAAAAAGACTATTACCACTTTGGTGATGTCGAATTATAATATAGATGATGGAGAAAATATTAAATGAAACATATATTATCATAAAAATAAGTATATTAATGAGATTAAATTTAAAATGGGATGTATATACATCTCATAATAATATTTTGGGCTATAACATAAGAAAAGTCTTAAAGAAGGAAAATTGAGATAAAAAATCCCTAACTGATTTGGTAAATATGAAAATATAAACCACATGATGATGATATTCTAAAATAGATTTTTGTAAATCCCTATTAATTTAATTATAATATTCATAAAATACATTTATGGGTTGTATATATATAACTAAAAAAATATTATCGATTAATATGAAATATATCTGACAGAAGTAAAAGGGATATCAGAAAAACTCTTACGTTGAGTCTGATTCGTCATGTTGGTTATTTATATTCGTAAATAATGAAATTATTTTAATTATATAATTTCATTATATAACACTACATGTTTATTATTACATTAATTTTACTTAATAAAGTATTTTTTCCGTTATATGTTTTGACAATATTCGACAATTGTGTCAAAAATTACTTTGGTGAGTTGAATATGGTTAAAAAGTATATTATATAAATATATCTAGAAAATGAATAATGAAATAAATATCAAATTTTTAAATAAATTATATTTTTAAAACAAATAATGAAATATGTTTTTTAAAAATGAACCGACTTTATATTCCTGGAGATGGTGGCTTGTCTGTATGTCTTAGAAATGTGTGTATGTTTCAATGGTCATTAAGTAAAGAAGGTAAGTAATATTTTATATGTACATTTTAAAAATTATATCATAAATAATATAATTTTTTATTACATATACTTATTTATATTATTATTTTCAAGTAAAAAATAATCAAATATATTCAAGGAGGCGGTTTTCCACACATCCGTGAACATCGTTATCACTTTTTCAGTGTGTGAAAAGATAAAATATAAAGATTTATTATATTTTAATGATGATAAATATGTAAATAATATAAGAAATATTTCATTAATATCTATTATTTTTTTATTTACCCTTATTTACATTCATGTAACACATTAGTGAAAAACGAATCATATAGCTTCGTGAGGTTGTATTCCGATGTACACACAAGCGACATTATTGTATCCCTTATATAATAGAACATAAATGGAAATATTTGATATAATGACTCCATAGGTATAATTATTTTACGAATATAGTATAAAAATTTTATATCCATCTTTATTCCCATCCTTGAATAGTGGGAATGGAAAAATGAAAAACATATGTTCGTGAGGCAGTAGTCTGCCTTACACACGAATGATGATTTTGTATCCAATTTGATGGATGTTTGTGTGATTTGTAGGTCATAACATTATCATAAAAAATATAATTATATTTTGGATACTATGTTTATAATATGTGAATAATATAAGAATATTTCAATTATATAGAAAATAAGTAAAACTGAAATTCTCATTGATGAACGTGTCAAATTCTTCAGGTAACTCTATTGAGTTTAAACCAAAGGTATTAAATGGTTTCATATCTTCCAAAAATAAGGATTAAATTATTATATTAGGGTTTTAAAGGATATTTTTTTGATGTTGGATTACCCAAACAGAATTAGATGTGTGAATATTTGAGGAGACTAAGTTCCCCTTTACAGTTGAGTAGGAGTGAAACTATTCTAAACACAAAAATTCTTTCACTACCGTGTGCTAGAAATAATCTAAAGGGGGTAAATGATTTATAATTTATTGTGGATTTGGGTCATATAGAATATTATTATATCTTCCACAAAATGAAACACATTTTTAATCATTTCAATCATTAAATCCTACGTTTCCTTATTTTTCATTTTAGTTTTTTATTTTGGTATCTAGTTTTCTAAACTAATTAATTTATCATTTATAATTAAATTAAAGATATAATTATTATTAAAATTTTACCAAATAATAATAAATATTAAATCCAAATTATTAAATAATAATCTCATGTGTGCTAGATATTAATTTTGAGATAAAAACATGTAACTCAGAAAAAAATGCTTTAACCCTAAGTGTTGGTTCATTTTTTTTATTTAGGGGCGAATATGTTTATTATAAAATAAAAATTGTTCCATTAATTGACTATATTTTATATTTACTAACTTTAATATATTACTTATAATATCATTGGATTGTTAATAATTTCAAATCATTTAACAAAACATCATTTATTATAAAATTACATTGCTATCAATTTTGACATTATTTAATTTATTTAAATTTAGGAAATTTCATGAAAATGATGGAATTTGAATATATTATGTAAAAAAAATTTCATAGAATATATTCATCTAAAAAATTTACATATTGAAATAATTAATTCAATTTACTTCACATTTAAGTTTTTTTGAATCATTTAATTTGGTTAATAAGTAACTAAATTATTTTTATATTGGCATTTCATAAGAATTTAATGTATTTGTTTCATATATAGAAAGTCGTGAAAGATTATAAATATACAAAAAACTAATATACATATCCAAATTATATATATTACTGAATATATTCTATTTATCCTTATCCAAGAGAATTATAGAAATTGAAAGGAAAAATTGATTCTTTTTTTTATTAACATAACTTATTATGTGGGTCATTATAGTTAAAATATTTACATGAAAACGTACAAATTTTTTTCTTGAGGTCATAAGAGTCTACATATGACCAAAAAATGGGGTTTGTATAAGTTTCTATGTCACTTTTCCCTCATGTTTAAAATTTAATCTCATGGTAAACTCATTTATATATTAATTGTTGTAATAAATTATAACTAATTCTACTAATAAATCTGGTAAAAAATAAATTTAACCTTGATAGAAATTAAATTTTATTCTTATTCAAAATATGTACTTCATTTTTTCAAATTCAAATTCACATTGTGTAAATACCAAATTTAATATTAATCCTCTATATGTGGTGACACAAGAGATTTTTAGGAAGATTTTTATTTTTAGAATATTATTAATCTATATAAACTCGATGGCTACTAATAATAATTATAAGAAGATAAAATGATATTTAATGATATAGAATCTATACATTTCATTTAAAACATTACCCAATAAGAATTAATCTGAATAAAAAAAATGCATAAATTGTTTTCATTTTTAATCATTTTTTAGAAAAACACATTTCAAAACCCAAAAAAAAACACACTGATATTAATAAAACCAATATATAGTTCATTGAAAGTAATTAAGTGGATTCAATATTACTAAACAGTTCTTAGGGTTTATAAATAAATATTAAAATCATGTTATCACATTTATATTAATTTAATTTTTGAAAAGAAATAATATTTAAGAAAATCTATATTTTTTTACTCTTCACCAAAATATAATTTTTTTAGAAGTTTACAAAAATTCCACACAAATTAAATTTTGATAATAAAACTCAGAAATTATGTTCATTTTATCAATTAAATTTTTTAGATTTGTGAAAAATTAATACAATATTTTTACTCGAAAATAAATAATTTTTTTTGAAGAAAACATATATTTGATAAATAAAACCACTTTACTAATTACATGATTGATTATTTAGTATACATTAATGATTATTTTTTATTGAATGAGACACATATATATATATCATAATTTAGTTAATACTATCTGTACCCACCAACATAATAAATATTTTATAATGGTTATATATATTAAGGGATGTTCATGATCAGTGTGGTGTGCTGAGTATGCCATTAAACTTAAAAATCTCATTGTTTGTTATAATTCATGATAAAAAGAATATTCTGTGTCAAAAAAAACTCATTTTTTTTGTATCCATTACATTATTAAATAGAATTATCTTATTTTAAAATGTCATAGTGTTAAATACATCATCCTTAATCAACTTAAAAAAAATTTCAATGCATTTTTATAAAAATAATAATTTTGGATTCAAAATACTAAACCACCTTTCTCCCATGAGGGTTGTGTATATATCTCCTCTATTGAAAATATAATCTAAATTAATATAGTACATATAATATATTCATTATTTAATATGGTAAATATTAACATCAAGCATCATCCATTAATATTCAAATCGATCCCATGGAATATCCATAGTGAACACATGAAAAATTTACCTTTTGTGAAAACATAATGAAACTTCTTATCTCCAATATAAAATTTATCCATGATGACATTATATTTGATATCAATATGTTTGGATTTATATTATATTACTATATTATTGGAAGGATTAATTTGAATCTAATTATGAAAAATAATCCTTGATGGGGTTATAATGTTTTCAATAAAATCATCATGTTTCACATTCAACCAAATAATTTGTGAACATTAATTTGTTTTAGTAAAATACCCTGTATAATCTATACTCAAACTAATTGAAATTTATTTATTATTATATGATCTTAAATAATTTTTTTTAAAAAAATATAATTTCTCTTATTGCATGTTTTCAATCATTAAAATATGCATCCAAATCCATATCAATGAATCCCATTATATTCATTTCTACCCAACTTTAATACATCAAACAATAAGACAATTTTTTCATGACATGACTAAGACTTACCTTATGATCCATATATGTCACTACCTTATATAACTTTGATACATAGTACAAACGGTTACTACTTAAAAAAATATATTGTATGGACATAGTAATATAAACCAGTCTTCAATAATGTTCTTAAATTAATTATAATTTGTAGTTATTCTGACATAATCATGGATGAAATTAAAAAAACATCCTTGAATATAGATACTTCTAATGATCCTTACGTTGAAATATTCTTAAAAAATATCATGTATTTTTTCTCAAAAGATGAGAAGTCAAATTTTTTCTTTACAACTTTTAGACCGAGAAGGAAATTTATATCTTCAAACCTTGATAACTCAAAATGAAATATCATTTGGTTTTTAAATTATACAAATGAATAAACCATTTTACCTATAAAAGTTTCTTTGAAAAAAGCCAATTAAAATTATATTACATTTCTAAACAACATCAAATTTAATTATCTATCAAAATTTCCATTATAAATATTAAACTATTTATAGAAACCAGAAATTTTATTGAAACTATATCTTGCGTCCCATTTTAACCCATAAAAAGATATCAAAAATATTAACATTATTTTTATATCACATTCAAGAATAAAACCTTTAGGATGATCAATAAAAATATTCATCATTTTATTAATTTATGAATGTATACGTTACATCAATTTCATAAAAATCATATTTTCTATGAGAAGAAATAGCCAGAATTTTTAGATAGCTACACATATTTCAAAAAGATATTATTTATCTTTAATGTCTATTCCTTTGAATAATGAATAAATTTTTAACCCAAATGAGGTTATATTAGCAGAGATCATACCTTATTCATTGATTTTTTTTGGAACGCCCACTTATTTCATAAAATATTCTTTCCATATGATATTGGAATAAGATCCTATAATTTATTTCTCATAATCCGATTCAGTTATCCATTCATTACAATTATCCACTCATTCTACTGAATAACCCCAATAACTAATTATATATCAACTTGAGAAACATGATCAATTTTTTTATTCGAAATAATTTTTTCTTATAGTCTCCAATGATGATTTTTGAATTCCATTGATGATTCTTGTACAACATGATTTTGTAGATTTTAAAATTTTGATCCTCCATATTCAACAACATTTTCAATCAGTCTAAACTTATTGGATTGCGTATTATCATAGTTGTGTTAATTAATTACGGAATAATGGGTTTTTATTTATTCAAAAATTAAATTAATAGGTTTAATGAAGCCTAAAAAATTCATGGGTATGATAATCACAATGAATAATATTATATTAAGAAAATGTTATTGTGGACATGCCTAAATAAGTGGGTAGATTCACACCATGGTCTCCAATGGAATCATGAAGGTATGAAAATATATTCCCTTCACACTGAGTGTGGATTATTAAATTATCGATGTGAATGAAACTTGATAAATTCATAATAAAATTATAAATACTCTAAATAATAACAGTTGGGATCACCACATATTTAGCATACAAGGATGAATCAAAATCAACTGAGGAAATAAATATATCATGATGCATGTAATGATTAATAAATATATTCCTAGAATGAGCATCCACATGAAGGGAATATTGTTCTCTATAAAAGATCAATAATGACATAATAACTGATCCAATTCAATCCTAGAATAGGCCACCTCTATTCATAACTCCAGTAACATAAAACCTCTTGGTATTCCACCTGATCCCCTATTTTGAAGCCTTCATCCAGACCTATATAACATTTTGAGAATATGTGGAGACATAATATATCAAATGGGGAATAATAACCCTCATAAAATATGGTATAATGCATCCTTTTAAAATAGAGTTCATATCATGAAATTAATAGAGCAAAAATATTTTCAGATACTTAGTAGAGGAACATAATCCTTGAAATCAATCTCCTTCAAAATAATTCCATATCATCGATCATCTTGAAACAAGTATAATAAAATTACATTGTTCATTCGTATTTCAAAAAAAAATTAATGTTGAAACATGATAAAATAAATTGATTTAATGAATCAAAAATTCGTTAATTCAAACATTGAAATACCTAGATGAAATATCCCTATTCTCCTTATATAAACAGGTGAGATGTTGATTTAGTTATGGATTCATTGTAGTATAAAATATTTGAAGAATGTATTATTCCATTACACTATATGTTATCATCAATAGGGAGAACGTGGTTAGTAATAATCCTAACTATAATATTTATATTTTTTAGTAAAAAAATAACCTGCGACTTCTATTAAGTGATTACAATCTTAGAGGAAAATGAAATAATTTCAAGAAAGTGGAGAAGGTAAAGTCTCCATATGGAGAGGGAGTAAATATAAGTAATATAAGATCATTGATAAAGTATATATTACAATATAGATTCTTTTGAGTGTTAACATGAACCATATCCAATGGATGATAATAAACAGAAGCATCCCTGAATGTATTTTGAAGTCCCAATCCTAGGAATGATGATGCATTGAGAGGGGATCAAGTAAAATTATTGGTCTAGAATGTATTTTCTCTTCTACAAAGAATATACATTGAGTTCCCATATATGATTTTTGTGGTTTAATTTATTCCAAAATAAATATGTGAAATATATTTTTTACTAATAAATTATTCACATAGGTATTGACCAAATAAATTATTTTAAAAAATATTATCATATATAAAAAAATTTTCTCTTGGATTCTGTTAGGGTTTATACCCCCTTCATAAAAAGGTTTTATAGATTTCAATCAGATTCCCTAACAAAGACACCCATTAAGATGAAATCTATAATGAATGAGTTAAGTGTTTCTATTTTTATGACTATTTTAGGATCCCTATAGGGTACTAAAACATGAATGGGTATGGACATTATAATAAAAGTATCCAATGTGAAACACCATCCAAAAGATATAATTCTACTCATCGAATTGAGAATTAAAAAAAAAATTATTTTAAATTACAAATTATTCAATGTATAAAAATTATTATTTTGGATATCAGATCACCATGATATTCGATAGGACATTTATATTTAGTAATTTAATTAGTTTCTTCAACGATCCTATAACACATACTACTGTAGGAATTATAAATATAAACATGGCCCTTCTTAATATTGATATAGTTTCCATAAATTATAATATAATAATTAGATACCTAATTATAATTATTAAAGTAATTACTACTTCAGTTTATAAAAAATAACATTCCATGATAAAAATGAATGGGAGATTCCCTTGAAACCGTCAAAACTACTTTATGGATGAATAAAGATAAGAGTAATTCCTTAGTTGATATTCCTACTTAGATAATTTTGGATGAAAATATTTGAGATAGTAGGTACCCTTAGGAATAGCCTCTAAAATATTTGAAACAGACAAATATCTTTCCCATAAGATTGATAGAAAACCATGGATATGAGTAGCAATAAAAAATAGGGTCTAATTACAACTCAACATAGCCACATTTCCTGAAGTACATGATAATTAATCTCTATTACAACATATAATAAGCCATTCAACATCAATTATGATGATAATTTTGAACCTTGTAACCCTTATATCATGTTCAAAAATTATTTCATATAAAACACCAAAGGCTCATTAAATGATATTATATTTAATAAATCAATGTTGTTCGTCTAACACCTCTGTCATATACCGTTGGGGGAATAAACTACTAATATTTCTTCCCTTTCATTATCATCAATCATTCATAAAATAATATTTTTTATCTTCATTAATTATGGGAACCATATACCCTCGATGTAATTCACAATATACTTCTTTTTTTCCAAAATTTCATAAGGATTATCTTTCAATTATGGAATCAAAAAATATATATTCTAAATATTCACAGTTATACTATAGTTATAATCTAATATAATATTGGTATCATAAATTCATCCAACATAGTTATTAGTATATTAAATATGATTTTATTCTTCAAATTGGAAAATAAATATTATTTCTTGTGTATATCACCATATATTAAATTTTAATTATATGATCCAAAGGATAAAATTTCAAATATCAACTAATTAACTTTATTCCATTTTCAATTCTCATCATTATTATATATACATCCAAATCATTCTACAAATCCATTATGAATGTTTTGACCATATCTAACACATTATACTTATGCTTTATAAACATCACACTATTAATTTTGGTGAATTAATTAATAAATTTAATATTTAAAAGATCACTAAAAGTATATTTATATTTCACATGCCTATATCATTCAGAATGAATTAATTAATGTGACTCATTTTACTAAATTTCCAATCTTGAGAATTTTATGAACATTATTCACTTATTGATATGTTTATAAGATAAAATTTCTTTTCATTTTTAGAAGGGATAGGTGTTCGACCGCATATTCCTTTGGTAATTGAGTCAAACTTACATAAATATTATTGAAACATATTTTTTGGCATTTCAAATTTTTATCTTTAGTTATTAGATAAAAAGAGTTACATGAATTTCAGTTTTGTAAAATTATACAATTTCTTATATCTCCTTTTAGAAAAAATCGTCTATATTTTTAACATATGAAGCCACACAATTTTCCCCTAAAAATATCATTATTAACATCATCCCAAATATTGATTACATTTTAAAAATTATTTTTGAATAAAAAAATAAATCAAATTTAAATATTTATTTTATATTTAATCCCTGTGATAGAAAATATATTAATTTTTATGGTGATATAATTCTAAAAATAAGTTCATCATCATAATTATATTCAATGTTTTTTAAAATTTCTTTCCACCTATCATTTTATTTTTATAATCACTATCAAGAAACCAAGGCTTACTTTTCATTCTAAATTTTATTGAATCTTAGACAATAAGTGGCTTTTAGACCCCGTACATTTTCCTAACATATTTCCTTTTTCACCATAACGACTCATTATTTGAAGACCATTCATAAATTCTTTAGTAGAATGAATATATTGGTCACATCATCTAAAAAATTCATCTAATGGGTATAGTCAATTCTTAATAGATGTTCATTATGAAAATTTTGTCATTCATTTTATATTCCATAATCATTTTATAATAATTTTAATGATACAATTTTTTTAATAAACTCTCTGCCAAAATTATTTCATACAAAATGAATGTTATAATTTGAACAATAAACATTAGGATTTTCTTTAAATTATTCCACATTAACATAACTAACCGTTAAATTTATGACACCAATACTGATATTATATTTGTATAGAAAAATATAATTTATGACCACCCATATTTTTTCATTAATTTCCCTTTATACAAGGGTTCTGTTTTTCAAAATATTAAAATCATATTTTGTAAAGAAAAAGAATAATTTTCATGATTCATTTCAAACAGAATCCATCAAAATTTGCTTATATGAAATGAACTATTAGTAAAAAAATACTGACTTCTATGTTTATTAGGACTATATTTAACCATATATTTTAGGTATCATTTTTAGTATCTTTAAATGATTCAATTTGTTCATAAATATAAATTCACACTTATGATGTAATAATCATTAGTTTATTCAGTATTCTTCCTCACATATTCAAAAATTATTTTCTATATTTATAGATTTAATTCATTAAATATTATATTCTCTTGAAAACAAATCTTCATTTTTCACAAAAATATCAAAAAATATCTATCCCCATCACAATTGTATATAATGTTTTTGATAAATACATAAAAATATTATTTTTACAGTACGAGTTACCTCTATGTTTTTCCTGTAATCTCAATATAACGGTGAATGTTTCTAAATATATGAATATCATAGATTATAATCATTAACGAAAAATGGGGATGGTTAATGACTATAATGAATAATCCTATTATTACATACATGATAATTTGTTTCCATAAAATATAAGAATATATATACTATAAATTGAATAAAAAATATCTATATAAAAATAATGTTTTATTTCAGAGGAATCCAGTGTTTATTTTAAAAAAATTTATATCCCAAATAATATAATAGTTTATTTATATGAGGGTGTGTTTAATCAGTTGTATTATTTTATAATTATGATTAAATTGAAATAAAATCCCACAACTTGTCAGAGTCTTGATCTTCTCAAACAATATATTTGACCTTTATGAATATATAATAGAAATATTTATAAACAGAATGTAAATGAGTTTTTTTATAATGATATATCATTATGTTGGTGAATATTTCCTTTTTCTTTTGGGTTTAGTTTGAGACATTTATATGTCACTAATATCAACAGAGATCACAAGTTTTGTTGGAAGGTATGATCCAACACACAATTGTGTTTCCTAAAATGTATATTTCTTGAATACTATTATTTTGATTCTCAAATGTGAATTTATTTTTCAATTATTATAATGATAAACATCAATTTGAATCTAGGTTACATATATAAAAAAATAATATTCCTTCTCACCTTCATAATAATCATAATTATCAATTATTTTATAAAAGGAACTTCAAAAATAGTATTTTTTATACCTATAATTTCCTGAACTCGAATATTTTGTCACATATCTTAGTTATCTTATTAATATGATCCATTGATCATCAGAATTATGAATAATAAGACCTATTAATTTAAAATAACATATTATCACCATTAATCTCGGAATAATGTAATAAAATTTATTAATATACTTTCAATTATTATTAGGAACATGGTCTCTATCATAAGGAATTATTTTTCAATAAAATATTATTCAACCACATTAATTATATTTAAATATATAATTGTTTTACCTCATCAAATATAAAATTAATCTCATAATAAACTATCTACAATGATTCCTCAAATCCAAACTATAATTCAAAATCCAACCATTTAAAAGTTTTATCTTGAATTACAACACAACATCATCATATTTCAACATCTTGTTATTCCAAATAGTGAAGGATTAAATTTATTTCAAACATATAACCATTTCACAATGACATTTACATAAAATACAGAGGAACCCTACATTATGAATTTGAGGCCTTTTTATTTTCAAATTTTATCATTAACTGATCCAGATAATGAATATACTTTTGAATATCCCCGTGAATTATGTTATTACTTTTCCTTGGATTCTTATTAGTGCGACCACCACATCAACAATATTATTCAATTTTATATGAATCAATTAAAAAATATAGTATTTAAATCCACTAAATTTAATTGTATTATTGACTCTTTCCACTTTTGATATCATCATCCAGTACATTATGGCTCTTATAGATTATTTTCTAACCATGATACCTTCATCACAAGTCACATATTTATATGATTTACTTCTAACATCCTCCACTTTCCACATTATTCTTAATGTTTTAGTAATGTTAATTTTAAGTCAAATTTTCTCCATCTGCTTCTCATAAAATCATTCGACATGTAATATCTTGATCGTCTGACATCAATCTCAATATACTATATTGGCATGAGATACTAATTTTCGAAATAGATTTAGGGGTCATTATAAGAATTATATATTCGTTATAATATCATAACTTCTAAATTCTATAATTTTAGTCTCGAAAAATATTTTGTATTCTTGATTCATGTTAAATGATGAATTATTCTCAAATAATAATGGTATTTGTTATTTTTAAATATCATTATTTAGAAACATATATAAATCTCCATAATATTTATTTTTTCTTAGACTGTTTCTAATACATATCACATATGGTTTTCTTATAAAATTATTTTAATCATTTACAATTTCTTCACGTACACTTATTTATTATATACTTTTTTCCTAACTACACATACACAACATAAATGTTATTTTATTTTTTTCTCATATTTTTATTCAATAGATTTTTTTTATATCTTTTTTTATCTTTTGATCTTCTAAACTCATGAAATAGTTTGACAAATATCTCACATAGTAAGACACTAATAAAACAATTGCACTCAAATAACAATTTATATTATATATTAATATTAAAGTAATATAAATTCAGAATATTGAATAATGTCACCTCAATGTAAATCATTTATATTCAAAATTTTGTAGCTTCAAATTTAACAATTAATCAAAAATATTCTAACACATATGGTTGAAAACAAATACAAACCCTTTAAAAATTTCATGGTTATTTAGTGAAAAAATTATACTAATGGTGTTCAAATCTAATTTTCATATATTTTAACAATTAACATAAAAAATTATAAGGTAGAAAACCACTTTTATTCATATCATTTTTTCAAAAATGGTCATAGAATTTGAGTATTCAAAATTCATGCATAATGAATAAATCTTATAATATAATTTATAACAAAAAATTGTAGAAACAAATCTCTTATATATATGAAATATTCGATAAAGATACACCTTCATTACATAGATCCATATCAACATGTATTTTCCCTTGTATTTAAAATCTTTAACATTTAATCTATTTTCATGATATCCTGAATGAAATATATATGATTTATTAATTCCACTATTTTTTTAATGAATATATATTTATAAAAAATTTTAATTTTATATATGGAATAAAATATTCATTAAAATAAAAAAATATCTACTATAAATATTATACTTAAAATGGACATTATATGAATTTTTAGAAACTACATTACATTTCATGAAAAATTAGATTATATTGATTAATTTCTCCCATTCTAGATAATTATAGATTTAAATGACCTTCAATCAATACTCAATGAAAAAATAGAGGATACAAAAAAAAACATTTGATCTTACAATTTTAACATTAAAAAAATATTATTATCAATACAATGCTAAACAAAGATATTTCATACCCATTTCATCCATTATAAACATATTGATAAAATGGGATAAAACAATTTCAAATCATTAATATTACAGAAACATTTCTAACAATGATTCTTGATTTAATTTAATAATAATAAATATCATTAATAAACCCTATTGTGAATTTTTTATTCTCTTAACAAACATCTAGATTCATTTTTTGAACTACTGAAATAATTATTTACTTGTTAATGTGTTGTCCTAATGCAAATAATTTTAATGTTATTTTGAATCATTATTATGTGTTCAAAAGAATAAAATATGATAATAATAATAATATTATCCTTCCTAAAAGATATATTTAAATGTTATGTTCAATGATAATGATTATACATATCTATAAGAAAAGATTTTATCAGATGAGTATCCTATTTTACTATCACCAAACATGGAATTGTATTAATTGTACCCCAATAAAATAATTACCTCTTAAAAATTTATAATATCTATTAATGGTCCATTATACATATTTCAAAAATCGTTGTGCCTATAATGACTTAAAACCCCAACTTGGTTATTTATGTAGTGAATGTTTTGATCATATCATGTATGGCTCATGGATTGTGGAGCCAAAAATTAATGTATTGTCCATCATATGGATAAACTCAATATAATTTTTATGGTATCCGATATATTAGATTTATTATGATATTAGTAACAAAATTCTCATAGTAGTATTTTTAACAAGACTCTTAGAGTTATCGATTTGGACCTTAATGTTTATAAGATTGTCCAAATTCCCTAAAAATACTTTCATTTTTAATTATATTGTATAAAAAAATATTAAATCATGGTTCTTCATGTTATAAAAAAATTCATGAATCTATAACCATAATAATTTTTGATACCACTATATGGAATATGGGGAACAAATATTTTTTCATGAGACAGTGAATAAATAAACATAATCCCCAAAATCTTCCAAGCATTGTGACTAAAACCATGCTAATTTAAATGTAATTAAGATTATTTTTATCACTTTTAATGAAGTACTAATACTGTGATATATATTATTCACACTTGATAATGATACCAAAAGGTATGAAATTATACATACCTCTTAATATAGTATCCATAAGAAAATATGAACAAACTGATGTTCATGTGGGACTCTTTCCCAACTAAAAATATTTTTGAGTCTTTCTAAGGTAATGATTGAGAGAAATAGAGAGAATAAATAAACAAGATCATAATATTAAACTCTTTAAGAGTATTGAGACATACCATAAACATGGTGTTTTCCTTCAGTTATATCCATCGTGACATTTCCATGAATTAACTTATATATTTACGATGTGTGATGTACTTATTTGACGAACCATACATTCACCATAAGAATGCATCACACTTCCCATAAGTCCCATATTATAAAACATGTTATATTAATGAAACGAAAAATTGTAATAATAAAGAATTAATACCTTTTAGTTTTTTTCAAGGTAGTATCTTATCATTATATAACAAGCCTCGTGATTTAGCTAGTGTGATGCCTTATGATTAAGAAAGAAGGCTTATTATATAACTTTTAATTCTCACATTTCAATCTATATGAAATAATTAGTCATAATTCGTAGTTAACCCATATAAATCACATATATTTTATGATTTTATAGAATATTTATAAAATATCATCTGAAACAAGAATGTATATATTCCTATTGTTATATTAATCAACCTTGATATAATATTATATCCATTGTGAAGATATGTATTTTGTATAGGCACATTAGGAAAAGACCCCACATTTGGATACATCATTGTCATTTTAGATCATTAATCTATGGCCTTCAATGACGTTTGATACACCTACATTGTGATAGTCACCCACAGAGGGAATATTGAAAGTGGTATTTAGATGACACACTCTACAAAAACACCAGCCAATGTGGTTCTTAGTGGGTGTGGACATGTATTATAGGGACCTCACAGTAAAATAGCCTTCAATATGTTGTTATAAATACACATGTAACTCATTTAGATATGGAGTATCACCAAAGAGAATCTATGTATTATGCTAATTACCCACAATCACCATCAAATATTAATCCACCTATTCAGAGTTTCTAATGAATTCAACATTCATTGGTGAGATCGTTTTCCACATAGAGTGAATTTGGTTTGTATAAAAGGTGTCCAACATATAAAAAACCTTTCCTAAAACCACTATCATTTGGTTGTTATCCATCCATAGGGACTCTCAGTATATCACCAGCTTCCCACCCTTTTGGAATCCCTTATACTCAATCTAAATTGTCACCACTCTACGTAATATATCCTCAATGTACAGAATTTGTGAATTTGTAAACGCTTCTGATTTTCATTATATTTGTCTATATTCACCCATTGAGACTCAATATTCCTCATTTTATTTTACCATCATCATAGCTTATATCCATAAACTCATCCTCATCATTGCTACCAAATAACATAACCACTATCACTTTATTATTCAAAATAGTCACCCAAAAATTACAATTTACAAAGGTATTCAGATCCCCACCATCCATTTATTCCTTATAAATATAAGATAACCATAGAATTTTTACATAATATAATACATTAATGCCTAAATAAAATTCATTTTTTGAATTTATATTCATTCAATAAATATTTAATTTAATATTTATATATATTTATTCAATGCCACAAAATATATTATATAATCAAATTACATACTCATTATAAATTTAAAATTACAATTTTTTACTTTATGATAGAAAATATATTTTATATAATTTAAAATATATTTCATTGAAATGATTTCTTAATGAAATCTGTTTAAAAAATTATTTATGTATAGGATATTTTATAAATTTAATTTTATTAATTTTATATGGATTTATATTCATTTTTATATAAATAACATTACACATTTTTAAATAATAATATGGTTCTTCATTTCGGAAAAATAGATTTTATTGTAAATTTATTATTCCTCTATGTACTATAATGTTTTACAAAAAATTAAAATATATTAATATTCTTATTTTCATTTGATAAAATGTATTTATTTTTTGTTTTTCATAGTGTTGATTTTAACTTAAGGTGGTTTGTAGTTTTATATCTAAGAGATTTGTTTTTTGTTAATATTTAAAAAATACATTTTTTATCAATACAATATCTTTTATAAAAGTATCTTGTTAAAAATATGAACTAAAACTTAATTAATCCTATTGGAAATCACTAAAAAATATTATCGTCATCTTCATTTATTTTTTTTAGAATGGAAAAAACACAAAGAGGAGAGAGACTTGAAACTTGGAACATGGAAAAAAACATTCGCACTTACTTATGGTGGTCTGACATCATGAAGCCTGAGGTAATCTTCTCTAACAATATTCTCCCCCTAATATACATATATATATATATATATATTATTAAAATAATATTTAATATTTTTATGTAAATATATATATATATATATATGAAAATAATTATCAGTGCTGACACTATTCTTGAACATCATATTAATTGTGAAATATTTTTTTGGAAGATAATATTTATGAGGGACTAAGTCAATTCAAGAGATTTAGTTTATATTTAATGACTAATAAATAATGAGGATTTAAAATAATAATGTATAAAATTATATATAAAATTATTTATTAAAATAGTTTCCCAACACATGCGTAAGGTAAGAAAAGTAAGAAAATAAATATTAAATTTATTATCATGATTTAAATGATAATAGAAATTATTACAAAATGTTTTTGTGGATATAGATGAATATAATTAAATTATTCATATATTAGATATTTATTTATGATATTAAATAATCTGATAATTAAACAGAACACATACACACCATCGATTTTGTGCATGTAAAAGTATTAGAAATGTCAACATAAATGTTTTGAGAAATATTAAAATTGACCATTTTATATTAATTATACATCAATTAAATGATTAGCTGTATAAATTATTGTTAATATTTGATTTAAAATTTTAGTTATGAATTTAATAGTGTTATATACACGTTTAATATTATCTTTTTGAGAATAATCCTAAATATGTCTTTAAAGGGTATTTAATTTTATAAAATGATTATTATATTTAATAAAATAATAAAAACCTATCATGGGTCAAATATATATGATTAATTCTTATGAATATAATATATATTATATTTATTGGAAACATTCCATCTAAAAACATTCTTTAACCATAATGAGTGACCCTTTTCATAAACACCCTCAAATATTTTCTATAATTCTATCTATTCCCTAACACATGTCATATTTGGACTTCTATCTATATTATTGCTATAATACCTCTATAAACACCTCTTTATACGTTAATAAGGAACTATAATTAGCAAAATTACTTTATTCAATGGATTTGACTCGATAAGAAGTAGGTGATTCAAAGAGAAAGGTATGGTGTTCCAAGCCACATTCCTCTAAATTATTTATGTTTTTTACCATAAAACTTGTACAAATATTGAAATGATTTTATACAATTATTTCATTATCATAATGTTTATATTATTTATATTCATGTCATATTTTTTAAAAACTATTTTCATTCCGTAAACCCATTTCAAAAATCACATAAATGTAAAAGTATTAATTTTTATAAAACATTGATTTTTCAATTCAACTACTGTATTAAAATATTAAACAAAAAATTAGAATTAATAGAATAAATATATTATTAGATTAATTACATATAAATATTTTCATAAAACTCAAATATTTATTGATTTTACAACTTTTATAATCTTAAAAATTCAGTCTCTTATCATAGTAGTTTTAAAATTATTATATAAAGTATTGATCCTTCATAATCTTACATCATTCAAAGATAATACTAAAAGATATATTTCATAATTTAATATATAATAAAAACTAGATTATGTAAAAAATTATGATTCCATATTGATAAAATAAACATCATAATAATGAAATTAAAATAAAAAAATCAAAAAGATTTTAATAAAAAAATTGATGATGGTACTATGAATTTTTTCAAATGAAAGACCAATTTAACATTAAAGGATGCAAAATTTAATAAAAAATATAATAAGGTTATTCTAGATATTATTGTACTCATTTGAAAAAATCTTTTACCACTAATATTAAATAACAAAAAATTTGGTGATTGTGAATAAAACGACCTCAGTGAGAATGACTTAAACTATACCAGATTGGTTAGTGGGTGAAATATTATAATAATACAAATAAAATGGGTATTCATAATGAAATTAACATTAAATAGTATTTGATTCATGTAGATAATTAATATAATTATTTTTTAGTAGGTTATAAGACATACAAGGTGAGTTCAAACTTGAGGTAAGGGAAATCCTAAATCAATTTCCATTAATTGATTTATATTCTTCTATTCATTTAACACATTATTCTATGATTATATCATTACAAACATTATTATTTGTTTATTTTCTTTAACTATTTCATGTGGATTTATATATATTTCACATAATATTTTCATTTATATATTCTTATTACACATGTTATAATCACTGTAATTGTTTTTAAAAAATTATAATTTAGGTTGTCACTATCAAAATTATTATTTGGTGGGAATATTTATTTATTCACCCTTTATCCTTACCAATATTATTCTCCTATATTTAAAATTTCCATATTTTATTGATGTCTTTCTCTATAATTATATTATTTATTAAGGTAATTTTCAACATACATTGAATTCCATTAGAAAAAACTTAATAGAATATTTATTTTAATGTATTACACAAAAACACATTAATCTAATTTAGTCATTAGATTTATTCTTAAATATTTTTCTCTATGATTTCATGGTTTTCGAAAATAATTTGTATTATTAATTTTTTTAAAGTATTTAAATGCAATGAAATATTATTACAAATGTAATTTGGTCATTCACATTAACAAATTTATAAATTATAGTTTTAAATAAATTTCTTCTATGCTAATTTTAGTATCTTCAATGAATTTATCTTCTACATAATCGTAAAAATTATACTATATTTTAATTTAAATATAATAGTCCCTGATTATAACAACCTATACTTTACATACATTGTTATTACATCAAAATTGAAGCATACTTATTTCAAAATATAACAAAACCCTGATAGGGCCGTATAGGTATAGTGTCTTTAGAAACTGGGAAAAATAACTGGTTCATAAAGAATCTATATTTTCTCTAGTTTATTTCATCATATCAAGAGTCCCTTTTGGCATATCATACTTAATACCCATCTTCCAGACCTGGGGAAAATAAAACATACAAAAAAATGGGTGAGCTAAAATTCACAATAAGGGTAAACAAAGCAAATATCAATCATATCATATTCATAAGAACATAAAATTTTGAAAATCTTAACCTGCACAAGAGATCATAATATCATAACATGGGATAAATCATAGAACTGAAATGTAATCCCAATGATCATAACATATAACATGAAAACTTTTCGAATACACACATAATCATATAAAATCATTTCTTATTAGTCAAGACTCATTTCCAAGACTATCTTAGTGGAAAAAGTCCATTTCTGAACCGAGTTCACTCCTCATTTCAGTCCTGTATCACTGAACCGAATTAACTTTCCATTCATGCCATGTCTGTATCATGAGATATAAATCCTTACCCAATGAATTGGAGGGAAATATAGGTCCCGCCCATCTCATAATGAAACCATTCTTAGGTTTTCCACAAAATTATAAATCATACATCATAGCATAACCCATGTAACAAAAATGGGATTCTTCATCATCGTGACATCATAAAACAATTCATATAAGATAAAAGTCTTCATAAAAATAATTACATCACAACAAAATCAAATCCATGTAATAAAAGGGATAGAAACATAACCCTATATTATCATAGATGGAAAATAATTTTTATAAAACACTTGAACTCCATTCATGAGGAAAATATCATTTCTACTTCAAAAACATTTTTTCTTTCTTAACATGTCATAACATTTTAAACTAAAAGAAGACAATTAAAAATAAACTTGAAAATTTTTAAAGTAATCTTCATGGAAATAATGTTCTATGGAATCAAAAAAATCCATTCATACCATATATGTTAAAAAACATTCTTCTCATAATTTGTCCAGAAAAGTCAAAAAGTATCTCGTACTGAAAATTACAAAAGATTCATTTTATATATTTTACTAAAAATTAACCAATAGGTAAAATTGGATTTAAAAAATTGTAGGAGGATATAAATAATATTACATATTGAGGAAACATTGATGTTGATGATAAATATTCCCCAGTAAATTCTACTGTATAAAGAATCTCAGATAAAAATGAGATTGTGAGATTTTCCCTTACCTTAGGTATGATATGCTTCGTACATATATGAAACTCTTATATAATGATTTAAATAATTTCAATTACTTATTTCTGAATCATATTAATTGTTATGGTATCATACATGGTCATATTCATATCTCCTTATTAGTAATATTCCACTGCTACTTGTTATTCGGGTGTTCACTGCTTTATGTTCTTATACATGTCTTGTTGAATAAATTCTTATTCCTCTTTTTAGGTTATAGATAAATTATTTAAATAATGGTATTAGATTAATATATATCATATTTATTCATTCAATTCATTTATATAATCATTATTTAATGAAGATCATGTAGAACGAGTCGCATCACATCGTGGAGACGGTAGGCCATAGGTACGCACGAGCGATGATATCATTACCATAACTATTGGATGGTATTGTAGTGGAAGATGGAATCTCTCAGAATTAGTATCATGTTATAATATTAATATATACTTATTATTTACACCATTATACCCATCCATGTACGGTGGTGGTGGAAAACAGATTACACCACAGCGTGGAGACTGTATTTCGTACGTCCGCACGCGCGGTGATTTAATTTTCTATAGGATGGATAAAATGTGAAATAGGGATGTTTCATATTTATAATAACATATTATTATATTATTTATACTTATGTTATTAATTTATGATGAAAAAAATAATGAAGAAGAAGTAGAAGAAGAAATAAAATGGAAAGAATCGGTAAAGGATATTACATGTTCTTTGGCGCGCCTCTTCATAACCTCCTCATAGGGCTCTAAAGTTGGACTTTGAAGAAGACCATGACATCTAGTATTTTTCTAGGGAAGTGGGGAACATACATTTTCAGGGTTTGGACGAGCATAAAGGTTCAATGTAGTGTGAGGAGGAGAGGGAGGATGTGCCCATTTATAAGGGAGGAGAGGGGCACCTTTGGACTTATAAGAAATATTAATTTATAAAAAATTCCAACCCCACTTAAAAACCACCAAAAATTACTCAATTAGAAGATGATAAGAGATATGGTTGTAATATCATCAACCAATAAAATTTATATATGTTGTGAATTTATTTTAAACCTTATCAAATTGATTTATCCTTATTTAATATATTTAATTTTATTTGTGGTAATAATATTCTTAATTTTAAATTGGTATAAATAATTAATTATGTGTTGTGAATTATCCCTATTTAGATAATTTATGGCATTCTAGACCATATAAATTTAAATTTATAATTTTTAAATGTTTTTATGATTTTTAAACAATTTTATAATATGTTATTATTATAAAATAACAATAGTGTCAATTTGGACACTATTGAATTATTTGAATTTAAATAAAACCTACATAGGGGATATATTCGAACAAAAATCTTTAATAAATTCATAAAATGTAATATTTATCTATAAAATTAGTGGATCATATTAAACAGTTCATATAAAATTTATATTAATATTTTTAAAACCATTTATTTGATATATCAATAAATTAATTTCAACATCACTATTGTGTCACCTTTAATGAAAATTATTTAATCACTATATTTTTTAAATAAATTCACATGATGTATATAATTTTGTTATATTTCTAGAGACTATTCATTTTTGATGTTTCATGATGTTTATCACTAAATTAATATTATTATTCTTATAAGATTTAAGAGAGTGACATGTTGTCTCTTTGTTTGGTTTTAATAATAATTAAATTATTTTAATGGTCAAATGTCCATAATATGAATTTATTCCGACCCTTAAGTTATAAGCGTAATCATTTAGTCATCCAATAATATTTTGGTATTTGTTAGGGTAATTTTATAATATTATTTTTTCCCTTAATTACCTGATTTACCTTTAAATGCAGTAAATAAAATTACCGTATTTACAATTCATAAAATCAAAAACAATAAAAGTAACCTATTAAAATATTTTGGAAAAACATAATTCATATATGGAATCCATTTCTCAAAATTCTAAACACAGATGATATAGTAATTATTTTAAAATTAATCATGTTGTTAAGAAAATGGGTTTTAAAAGTTAAAACATTGCCAAAGATTGAAATGTTCTTACCTATTAATTCAATGTAAAATTAATGGTAATGAAATACATTATCTTAAGTGGTAAAAATATAATACATTCATACTTTTAAACCTTTTAATATTCTAATTTATCCATATAAATTATTGTGATCAAAAGAGTTGTTTTTATTTAAAATATAGCGTGTTTTTACTATTCATTAAAATATTGAAGTTATCAGAATAATATGAAAAAATTATACAAAGAAAATTTTTATATCCTGATTTCAAAGAAGAATTTTTTTTATCAAATTGAACTTATAAACATGTCAAAACTAGATTTAATGTTGGTGCGCCATCAAAAGGCGAGAAAACTGCATTTTTAAAAAATACTTATTTTACCCGAAAAATTTATTTTGTTCACATACCATGCATTAAAAAATGTCTAACATGAATTATAATGTTATAAAATTCAAAATGTATTTAATATTATTAATAAAGGCTAGTCCATAATAATATTATAACAATATATCATTGTTTAGTGAAACCCTGTATTGCGTACTACACACGCTATCGAGGAAGGTCATGATTGCGTGTAACATAATCCAAAACAGTGTTGTGTGTAGTGAAAGATTCCTTTGGTGTTTCATATAAAATAAGACATAAAAAATTATATTTCTTATAAAATTTTGGGGTGTTACATTCGACACCCCTTAAAAATAATTTTTCCCTCAAAATTCATTACTCCGTAACTAATAGATGAGGATACCTCTCCCTCATCATATTCTCAAGTTCCCATGTAGCGTCTTCTAATTGGTGGTTCCTCCATAAAACTTTAACCAAGTGAGTGGTCTTGTTTCGCAGAACATATTTGCTACGATCCAGAATCTTTATCGGGTGTTCTTCATAAGAATGATCTTGGTCCAGTAGTACAACTTCTGATTTTAGTACATCTGAAGGATCAGGTATGTACTTTTTCAAAAGAGATACATGGAATACATCTTGAACTTGAGTGAGATTCGGAGGAAGCTCCAATCATTAAGCTACCTCCCAAAATGATAGAGAATCTAAAAAGGACCAATTACCTAGAGCTCAACTTTCCATTCTTTCCAAATCTCATAACTCTCTTCCAAGGAGATATTTATAAGAACACTTTATCACCCACTTCAAACTCTAGGTCTTTTTTTCGGTTATCGGAATAACTTTTTTGTAGACTCTGAGGTGATATTATGTGTAGTTGAATAGATCAGACCTTTTCTGTCATCTCATCAACAAGATCATCTCCTAATAGCTTTTTTCCCCAACATCATCACAACAAGTTGGAGTTTAGTATTTCTTTCCATACAGAGCTTCATAAGGAGCCATATGAGTACTGGAGTGAAAGCTATTATTATAATAAAATTCCACTAAAGGAAGGTGTTGATCCCAACCACCATTGAAATCCATAGAGCAAGCTCTCAACATGTCTTTTAGAGTTTGAATTGTCCTATCAGACTGACCGTCTGTTTGAGGATTATAAGTAGTGCTGAAACTCAACTCTATATCTAGAGTATGCTGATGACTTCTCCAAAACATCGAGGTAAATCTCTGATCCTGAATAGATATAATGTAAAGTGTTACTCCATGCATTCTAGCCACTTCCTTCACATATATCCATGCAAGATGACCAAGAGGGAAATCTTATCTAATAGTAATGAAGTGTGCTGACTTCGTAAGATGATCAATTATAACCCAGATAACATTATTTCCTTTGGATGTTTTAGGAAGTCTCGTATCAAAGTCCATAATTATGTTTTCCCATTTCCATTTTTGTATGGTTAATGGTTGTAACATCCCCTTAGTCTTCTGTCTCTCAGCTTTAACTTGCTGACAAACCAAGCATTGAGATACATATTCAGTAATATCGCTTTTCCTGCCATCCCACCAGAAGTACTCCTTTAGGTCCCTATAAGTCTTCATGCTTCTAGGGTGGATAGATAATGAATAACTATAAGACTCATCCAATATTTCCTTCATTAATTATGGGATGGGAGGAACACAAACCGGATTTATAAACCTTATTATTTCATCATAATCAATGTGAAATTCAAGAAGATTACTCACCTTCTTTCGTAACTCTACATCTTCTTTCTGTGTCTCTTTAATCTTCATATGTATAAATGGTTGAAGATTTATTTGATAAAGATAAGATTTTTTCCATTCCATTATAATTCAAAGATCCATCCTTTCTAAATCCATAAATATTGGATCTTTTGTGATCCTAATCATGGATAAGCTAGCATGGTTTTGTCGACTTAATGCATCTGCCACCTTGTTTGCTTTCCAAGGGTGGTAATGAATTGAGAAGTCGTAATCCTTAATCAGCTCCATCCATCTTCTTTGGCCCATATTCAACTCCTTTTGTGTGAAAAAATACTTTAAACTTTTTTGACCATTATAGATATCACACATTTCACCATAAAGATAATGCCTCCAAATCATTAATGCAAATATTACCACAGCTAATTCTTAATCTTGAGTTGTGAAATTTTTCTCATGGATTTTAAACTATCGTGAGGCATAATCTATCACCATATCATTTTTCATGAGAACACACCACAATACCTTCTTGGATGCATCACTGTAGATCACGAACCTTTCTCCACTACAAGGTAGTGCGAGCACTAGTGCACTGGATAACCTTCTTTTTAACACCTTGAAATTCTCTTCACACTCCTCCAACCAAACAAACTTAACTCTGTTTCAAGTCAACCTGGTGAGTGGATTGGAAAATCGTGAGAAATTATTCACAAAATGTCAATAATATCTAGCCAAACCAATAAAACTTCGGATCTCAGTTAATGTTGTTGGTCTCGACCATCTTTTGATAACCTCTGTTTTTGCTGGATCAATATATATCCCCTCTATTGAGATTATGTGACCCAAAAATGAAAATTTTTGAAGCCAAAATTCACTCTAGGTAAATTTTGCATAAAGCTTATCCATTCTCAGGGTTTTTAATACAATTCTAAAGTGATATTCATGTTCTTCCTTGCTCATTGAATAGAGAAGAATTTCATATATAAAGACTACCAAAAAATGATCAAGATAGTGTCTAAAGACTCTATTCATCAGATCCAAGAATATAGCAGGGTCATTAGTAAGACCAGATGGCATCACTATAAATTCATATTATTAATACCTTGTACGGAAAGTCGCCTTTGGTATATCCTCTTTTTTGACCCTTAATTGATGATACCCTGAATGAGGATCAATCTTGGAAAAGTATTGAGCTCCGCGTAGTTGGTCAAATAAGTCAACAAGGCACGGGAGATGATATTTGTTCTGATAGTGATCTTGTTAAGTTCTCGATAATTAATGTAGAGGCTCATTGATCCATCTTTCTTCTTAACAAATAGAACAAGTTCTCCCCAAGGTGATGCACTAGGGCGTATGAATCCCATATCATTGTTCTCTTGGAGTTGCTTCTTCAATTACTTCTACTCAATTGGGACCATTATATATGGTGTCTTTGAAATGGGCATAGCACCCAGTACGAGTTCTATTGAAAACTCAACTTCCTGATCTGGTGGAAGACCTAGAAATTCCTCTAGAAAGACATCATCAAACATTCATACAATGGGCATATTCTTAATCGCGAGTTTCACTCCAACCATTTGAGATAAATAAACATCATTTATTGGAATCAAGACCCATAATATGGATGAAATTTTCACTGGAAGGTTATTTTCATCCCTCCATCGATAGATGATCATAGGTTGATTTGGAATACAAAATGTGACCTCCCTTCATTGGTAGTCAAAATGAGCTCCATATAAGGAGATCCAATCTATGCCATGAATCACATCAAATTTCACTATATGAAGGATCTCAAGATTGGTAGGAAGAACGTTCCCACAAACATCAATTGGAGAAGAATTATAAACGTTTGATGCAACTGTTGTGCCATTAGGAGTTGTCACAACTAACTCAACATCTCATTGTTGAGGTAGTACGATGATACCCTTAGAATATTGTTCCGAAATAATAGAGTGGGTGGGTCCATAATCAAATTAAACATTTCCTACTTTAGAGTGGATGGTAAGTGTACCTTTCACCACTTCGTTATCTTACTCCACATCACCGATAGAAATTGCATGTGACATTCCTTTGTATTTGGCCTTAAGAGTTTGTGGACGTCAGTCATCATCAACAACCCTTTTATTAGGGCATTGATTAGCGTAATGCCCCATTTCCTTGCACTAGTAACATTGAAGTGTTGGAGGTGCATTCTGTATAGCCTTTTCTGTGCTCGTATCACTAGACATTTTTTTCCCATCATTGTGGCATTAAAATGCCTGATGACCTTCTTTTCCACATTTGAAACATTTACTTGTCCCTTTAAGACAATTCCCTCTATGTTTCATTCCACACATTGAGCATAAGGGAAAAATCATCTTCTTTTAAGTGTGGTCTTTAGATTTTACATTGAATTCCATTTTCCTCTTCTTATCAAACCCATATGACTGATGGCTTACTCAAATATCCATCTCAACATTCGGATCACATCGAACAATTTCCTCGTAGCTATTGAAGTCCCTTATGGCTAACGCCCTTCGAAGACATGGTTTAAAACCAATAAAGAATCGATAAATCTTACTCTTAGGTTGGATAATAATTCCAGAAGCGTACCTTGCAAGTCATGTAAAATTTTCTTCATTGGTACCAACAGATTCATCATCCTTTTTCTCCAGTTCAAGAAACTCCTTCTCCATTTTTGTTCAAAGAACACGAGGGAAGTACTTATTGAAAAATAAGTTCTTGAACTCATCCCATTCCATGGACTCAATTTCGTCTCTTGGCCTCGTATTCTTTATAAGATTACACCATTGATCAGCTTCACCTTACAAAAAATATACTAATAAGATGACTTTATCATGTTTAGAACATTGTAGGACTGAAAATATCTTTTCAGTGGTACTAATCCATTGTTCACCCACTAATGGATCAGAAGACCCACTGAATGATGGTGGATGCTACCTCATGTAGAATTCAACATAATTTTTCTCCTTCCATTGATCATTTGGAAGTCACGCATGATTCATATCTTGAGAATGTTGTGTGAGCATGGCTACAAGATTTTTCATTCCAGCTCCTATAACGTTTGGTTGCTCAGGGGGACAGTCATTGCATTGCCCACCGCATTCAGCATTAACATGGTTCTCTCGGGTTCCATCCATTGACTAAAACCAATAAGAATAGTGTGAGAAACACTAATCATAATAGAAAGAGCACATAATCAAGAATAAAAGTTTACACTTAATGTATTACCATAAGTTATTAATGGCCATTTCTAAAACACTAATATTTTTTTCCTAGACATATCCTTATGGTTCTTACTAAAGCTTTTACATCCTAGTTTCCAATGGTTGACTATACCTTTCCTCTAATTCCTACTATAATGACCCATACATTACATAAATTGTTATTACTACAGAATTGAGGCATACTTATTACAACAGATAACAAAACCCTGATATGACCATATATGTATAGTGTCTTTAAAAACAAAAAAGAAATAACTGGTTCATAAAGCATCTACATTGTCTCCCATTTATTTCATCATATCTAGAATCCCTTTTGGCATATCCTACTTAATACACTTCTTAATGACCTAGGGAAAAGAAAACATAAAAAAAAGGGTGATCTCAAATACTCAGTAAGGGTAAAAAAGGAAATATCAATCATATCATTTTCATAAGAACATAACATTTTGAAAATCATAACCTGCAAAAGAGATCATAATATCATAACATGGGATAAATCATAGAAGTGAAATGTATTCCCAATGATCATAATATATAACAAGAAACATTGTGGCATACACACATCATCGTATAAAATCATTTCATATTATTCAAGACTCATTTCCAAGACTATATTAGCGGAAAAATTCCATTTCTAAACCCAGTTCAGTCCTTGTTTCAGTCCTGTATCACTGAACCTGATTAACTTGTCGTTCTAGCCATGTCTATCTCATGAGATATAAATCTTTACCCAATGAATTGGAGAGAGATATAGGTCCCACCCATCTCATAATGAAACCATCTTGTGTGGGCCACAAAATCATAAATCATACAACATAGGAAAACCCATGTAATAAAAATGGGATTCTTAAACATCATGACTTCATAAAACAATTCATATAAGATATAGGACTTCATAAAAATAATTCCATCACAACATAATCCAATAAATGTAATAATATGGATAGAAACAAAACCCTATATTATCTAAGATGGAAAAATATTTTGATAAACCTCTTGAACTCCATTCTTGAGGAAAATATCATTTATTCTTCAAAAACATTTTTCCTTTCTTAACATATTATAAAATTTTAAACTAAAATAAGATAATTAAAAATAATATTTAAAATTTTTAAAGAAATATTCATTTAAATTATGATCTATGGAATCATAATAATCCATTTGTTCCGTATAAGTTAAAAAAACCATTCTTCTCGTACATTGGCCGAAAAAGTCAAAAGGTATCTCGTACTGAAAATGAAAAAAGATTCCTTTAATATCTTTTCCTAAAAAATCACCAATAGGTCAAATTGGATTAAAAAAAATGTAAGAGGATATAAATAATATTACATATTGAGGAATCATGGATGTGGATGATAAAAATTCCCCAGTAAAATCTAAATCATAATCAATCTCAGATAAAAATGAGATTGCGAGATTTTCCCTTACCTTATGTCCGATATGATTCATATGTATCCGAACCTTTTGTATAATGATTTAAATAATTTAATTGCCTTATTAAAGAATCATATTCATTGTTATGATACCATAAATGGTCATATTCTTATCTTCATATTAGTAATATTTCATTGTTACTAGTTATTCAGGTGTTCATTTTTTTATGTTCTTATGCATGTCTTATCGAATAAATTCTTATTCCTCTTTTTAGGTTATAGAAAAACTATTTACAGAATGGTATTAGTGTAACATAAATCATATTTATTCATTAAATTCATTTATATAATCATTATACAATGAGTATCGTGTAGAACAAGTCGCATCACATCGTGGAGACGGTAGGCCGTATGTATGCACGAGCGATGATATCGTTCCCATAACTATTTTATGGTATTAGAGGGGAATATGGAATGTCTTAGAACTAGTATCATGTTATAATAATCATATATAGATATTCTTCACACTATTATACCCATCCATGAAAGGTGGTGGTGGAAAATAGATTACACCATGGCGTGGAGACGTTATTTCGTACGTACGCATGCGCAATGATTTCATTTTCCATAGGATGGATTGAAGGTAAAATAGTTTTATTTTATATATAAATATATAATAACATATCTGTATATTATTGATACTTATTTTATTAATTTATTATTAAATAAATAATGAAGAATAATTAAAAGAAGAAATAAAATTTGAAGAATCGGTAAAGGATATTACCTCTTCTTTGATGCGCCTCTTCTTAACCTCATCTTAGGGCACTAATGTTGGTCTTTGAAGATAACCATGACCTCTAGAATGTTTCTAGGGAAGTGTAAATAGAAATTGGTAGGGTATGGACGAGATTTAAGTCTCAAAGTGGTGTGCGAAGGAGAGGGAGGAGGTTCCCTTTTATAAGGGAGGAGAGGGGAACCTTTGGAAATATAAGAAAAATTAATTTATAATAAATTCCAACCCCACTAAAAACCCTCCAAAAATGACTCAATTCAAAGATGAGATGATATAGGGTTTTAATCTCATCAACAAATAAAATTTAGACATGTTGTGAATTTATTTTAAACCTTATCAAATTGATTTACCATTATTTAATCTATTTAATTTTATTTGTGGAAATAATATTCTAAATTTTAAAATGGTATTAATAATTACTTATGTGCTATGAATTATCCCTAATTAGATACGTTATGAAATTTTAGACTATATAAATATAAAATCTAAATTCTTCATTTTTTAATGATTTTTAATCAATTTTATAATATTTAATTTTTATAAAATAACAATAGTGTCAATTCTGACACTATTCATTTATTTGAATTTAAATAAAATCTTCATAGAGGATATATTCAAACTAAAAGCTTTAATAGATTCATAACATGTCATATTTATCTATAAAATTAGTGGATCACATTAAACAGATCATATAATATTTATTTTAATATTTTTAAAACCATTAATTTGATATTTCAATAAAAAAATTGTAACATCACTATTGTGTCACCTTTAATGATAATTATTTAATCCTTAACAATTATAAAGAAATTCACATGATGTAGATAATTTTATTATCTTTCTTCAGACTATTCATTTTATAATTTTCATGAAGTTTATCACTAAATTAAAATTATTATATTTATTAGATTTAAGAGAGTGACATGATGTCACTTTCTTTGGTTTTAATAATAATTAAATTATTTTAATGATCAGAAGACCATAAAATGAATTTATTGCCACACATAGGTGATAAGATTAGACTTTTAGTCATCTAATATAAATTTGGCAGGTGTTAGTGTAATTTTATAATCTTATTTTTACCCATAATTACCGGATTTACCTTTAACTACATTAAATAAAAATTACCATAGTTACTATTCATAATAACAAAAAAATAAAATTAACATATTTACATAATTTGGACCCACTGAATTCAAATATGGAATCCATTTTTCAAAATTAATGACACAGATGTTGCAGTAATTATTTTAAAATTAATCCCGTTGTTAAGAAAATGAGTTTTAAAAGTTAAAACATTGCCAAAGATTGAAATGTTTTTACATATGAATTAAATGTACAATTAATGGTAATGACATACATTATATTAAATGGTAAAAATATATTATATTTATACTTTAAATCCATTAAATATTATAATTTAACCATATAAATTATTGTGATGAAAAAAGTTGTTTTTAATTAAAATATGGCGTGTTTTTACTATTCATTAAAATATGGAAGTTATCAGAATAATATGAAAAATTTATCCAAAGTAAATTTTTATATCTTTATATAAAATAATAATTTTATTTTGTCAAATTTATCTTATAAACTTGTCAAAAACTAGATTTAATGTTTGTGCGCCATCAAAAGGTAGCAAAACTGCATTTTTTGATAAATAATTATTTTACTCGAAAAATTTATTTTGTTCACATAACATGTTTTAGAAAATGTGTAAGATGAATAATAATGTTATAAAATTAATATTTTAGTTAATAATATTCATATCGGCTAGTCCATAATAATATTATAACAATATATCGTTGTTTAGTAAAACCCGGTTTTGCGTACAACACGTGCTATCGAGGAAGGTCGCGACTGCGTGTAACGTAAGACAAACCAGTGTTGTGTGTAGTGAAAGATTCTTTTGGTGTTGAATATAACATAAGACATAAAAATATATATATATTTCTCATAAAATTTCAGGGTGTTACACTGATGGCTATGGTTAAGGGGTTTTTTATATGTATATATATATATTTTAAGAGTTTGTTGATTAAAAATTAATGTTTCAAAATAATATTTCATAAACTTATGGTACATGTGAATTGAATATGAGGATGTGTTAGACCAATATTTTTATATATTATTCATTTGGTAATGATTTATTCTATATATAATGATTTTTTTGGAAATAACTGTAATATTTATTCCATTAGAAGTGTGATTTTAATTATGATTGTAGGTGTGATTAAAAATAAGACATCATAAGATGCATCCATGATATTTTTATACTTTATTATGTGTTTATGTGGAAATATTTTAATCTTGTAAAATAAGTAAATGATTTTATATGAAAATTGGTTTTTTTTCTTCTAATCCATATTTTTTTGATGGAATGTTAATATCCGTATATAGATTTCAATTTTTCTGATCATTTCATGTTTCCTTAGGAGACATTAAAAAATAATTCAATTTTCATTGCCTCTATTATAAGATTTATTTATGAATCATTTTGATTATAGTATCTAGTAATATGTTTCGAATTTATGTTTTTTATAAGATCGAAATTATATTCTTAAAATACATACTTGTTGAATGGTATGATGTATTTCAATGACCTAATTGGTTTTTCATTTATTTTAAATATATTACAAAATAGTTTTTGATCGTACCATGTATTCAAATGGTTTATAATTGGACCGATGATGGGAATTAATTATTATGAAATTAATATTCAGGTTATTATGTTTTAAATTTAAATTAATAAGTTGTATCATTTAATGGGTTTCTAGTAGTGGTAAAAATATCTATTTTGAAGGAGAAGTATAGTATTTTATATGTAAAAGATTTTATTAATTGTATAAAATGTTTAACCTATAAGATTATACAAATGAATGCATTGAAATATTTTATATAAATTAATTAATTATGGGTTTATCATTTTTAAGACATCATAATTGACATCATAGAAGGGTTTATAAATATTTTTGGATTATGATTTTATTATTTTAGGATATTTTAAATTTTATGGATATGATCCTGAGTTGATAAGTTTCTGGGTGGTCTTATTTTCAAAATGATATATACTGAATTGAGGTCTTATATGGTGGTATTTTTTGGTGTTTAATAATATTTTATGAGTTATTTTTTTGGTTTAGGAATAATACATGGTTAACTTATGGATTAATAATAGGACTATTATGAAATAGAATGTCAAGTTAATTTTGGTCCTTTAGAAAAATGGTTCTCACATTTATGAGAACATATTTTGAAATATATAAATAACATCAGGGAATGAAAATTAATTTTATGACATTGTTATTATATTTATATTAATGCAATTTCATTTAATTTTTTAGAACAATTTATTATTAAGACATATATTATAATTTTTTTTTTGATTTTATGATAAGGTGTCTCATATTATTTGATGCACAAAGAATGATTTATTTCTTGTGGTATCTATGATGAATGTGGTCATGATTTCTCAGATTTAAATTTTTAAAATACATTATTCGAATATTTATGATCCATAATTTTGATGATATGGGTTATTTTTTCTTTTTTGTGAGAAGAAGTGTACATGGTTTTGATGATTTTTAGGGATACCATTCCATGTCCCCATTATCAGTAATTATTAATGTATAATTTTATATTTTATCCTAGATATCTAAAATTATTGACCATGTAATGATGAAAAAACTCTTTTACATTCATTTATGATGAATTTATAGTCTCTTTTACTCTCTAATAAATTTATAGAATATACACCATTCTATTCAGAAGATTTTATATTCATCCAATATCTATTAATTGGTTAATATACTATAAAGATTTAATTCAATGATATAGGTTTGTTTCATTTTATCCAATTATTTCATATTATTAAAATTCTAATTTATTTTTTCTCTATTGGAACCTCATTATTATAATTTCCTTTTGAAATGAATGTTATTTTATAAATTTCAATGTTTGTGAGGGTTCGTTTTCAAAACTATCTTTCCCCAAGCCATGTTTTATATTCCACACCAATTCACATTTACATGGTGCATTTACCACTCCATTGGAACCAAAAAAAAATTTATATGATTTATGGTATTCAGTATTCAATTTTCTGATTTCTCTTGATTTATCTTTTTATTTCATATGTTACAAAATTCTAAAATGAATCCCATTAAATAGACACATTTCATTGATTAAACATTATTCATTTTTTTTACCGTTTTCCCCAAATATATATATATTTTTTCATTTGGACTTTCTATTTATTGAATGATATTTCCTATTTCTCGTTGGGGGAAATACCATTATCATTTCATATTATTTTTTATGCATAATTTTTTCGTTTCATCAAAAAATCTATTTTGATTAATACCTATATATTTGTTGAATTTTTTCTCCTTCTGGTTATGTTATTTTATTTCCATTTTTTTATCCTTTATAATTTTAGTGGATAAATATTTCTTAATTTATAAAGAATTCATGTTTCATATTTTATTTTTAAATATGAATTTATATATTTCTTTTATCGACATGATTTTTATTAAATTTTTTTATTGATTTTAAATAATATTTCATTAAAAACTATATAATTTTTTAACTATATCTCCAAATTTATTTTTATTATATTTATATCAATTCAAGGTTACAATATTAAGAATTATTTTGGAAATTATTATTTTTAAAATTAATCATTTACCCCATGAAATGGATTTGGAAAATTTATCAATGTATTGTTATACTTTATAACCCTTTCAAATTTGATATTGAAACAATAATAGAAATTTAAGATCTTGGTAGCGTTATGAATTGTTTTACTAATTATTATATTATAGAGAACCTCAATTTTTATACATCAACATGGCATATTTTTTTCAGAATACATTATCATTATAAAACCATATTGCCAAGGACCATATCAATTTACAGTATTTGGAATCTTTGAAACATAAACACCAGTACATTGGTATACTACATTATCTATCACTAGGTTAGTCATGAATATCACCCATAATAGAAACATCACACTCAATAGATATCTTTATAACATGGGAAAGGATATATAAAAAGGGGTGATCTCAGCTTCTCAGTAATGATAAATAAGGGATACATGACAGCATAAACATTAGAATTGGGGGTATGAGAGTGTAATAATAACAATAGAATAATATACATTGTAATTAATAAGATAATAGACATTAATAATGTTATATATCTTAAAAGCTCATAAGACACGAATCATAAGGAAATAAATAACAAAAGACATTAATGCATAACATAGGAATATAACATGGAATTGTCGTAGAAATTAAGTCATATAATATTATTTCCATTGTACGCTTGACATAATTGTCAAAACTGTCTTGGTAGAATAGATTAACTCCCCATTCCAACTTTGTTGTCATGGTTTACTTCCATGACCATCATAGTATCATGGGTTAACATATTATACCATCTTTTTGTCATGGTTCACTCGTATGACCATCGTTGTAGTCGAAGTTCATTCCCAAGACTCTATTATTATATCTGACAAGATATAAATCTTTTCATATTTCCTTATAGGGAGATATATGTCCCGCCCATATCACAGTGTAATCATATATACAGTTTACATAGGACCATAGATATTTGTGTCATAACCTATGAAATGAAATTGGTATTATAAATATGTAACCTTATCACAACCGATGTAAAGAAGATAGGTCTCAAAATTATTTCATCATAAACATATCCCATGAAAAAAAGTGTATTTCAAAACAATATTAAATGTGAATGATAAATGAGTTTCATAAACATAATTCCATCAAAAAAAAATTCCATTCAGATAAATAATATGAATAGAAAAGTTGAATAATTTCAATTGAAGGATGCGTAAAATCAATACATGTTATCTTATAGGGGAAATAATTTTGAAAGATCATTTAGAAACAATTATTACAGAAAATATCTTTTATTCTATGGAAAATAATTTTTAAAACATAAAACTTTTTGAAATCCATTTTCCTTGAATACTTCTAATATAATCTTTAAAACATTTTTGAAAACAGTTTTCCTTGAAAACGTATAATGCAACCATGAAAAAAGTTGGAAACCTTTTTATTTTTCAAGTATATTAATAAAATTGGATTTTAAAACCATAAATGTTATTATAAATCCATTTTTTCTAGATAACTATATTCAATGATCATTTTAAATCATTATTGAAAACATTTTCGAAAATGTTGTTTTTGAAATAAGATAGATTTCTAATAGAAAGAGGGTAAAGTCAAGTTTTCTTAAAAAAAAATTCATAACTAAATTATGTTCCAAAGAGTGGGGAAATGGTACTAATATATGAAAATATCATGAATAAATAGATGATATGAAAATTAAATAATTTTATGGAGATATGGAACATAATATTTCATTAAATGAATCATTAATATAAATAGTCATGAAAAGCATTGAGATTGCTTCAGAAAACAATTTCCACATGGTAACTTGAAGATCATAATATCCATGTTTCAAAATTAACTTACATAAAGGATAAATTAATTAACATAAAATATATTCAAGATATACATATCATATTGAAGTATATACACCTTGAAAAACTATATCGGTGCATACTAATACATGTGTATTAATGAATGATAATTGACACAATATTGTCTTTCCCATTTCGTAGCTTTTGAAAGATTAACCACATAAAATAAATATCATATACTGGATATGTAAATACAAATAATTTAACGTACAAGTTCATTAAACTCATACATCGGCTATATACACACAACACAAAAGGAATGGGTGGTGAATAAATCACGTATCTAAAAGAAATAAAAAGTGAGGTGAAATCCCCTTACCTTATGCCCTGACCGGTGTCATAATCATTCAAAACATCTGTATAATAAATATATGTTTATTATTAATATTTCAAAGAACCATATTATTATATATAATAACATATATGTTTTGATTATTACTTTATATTACCCAATTTTTAACAATTCTATGTTAAGGTTTCACTTCTTGTAATATCATCTTTATAATTTGAATGTGAAATTATTTGTTATATATTTTGTCCATATAGTTAAATAATGATTTTTAGAATTTACATAATGATAAAAAATATCACTCATATTCATTTTACTAGTTTTATAATAATCTATAGAATATTGAAGTATTTAATGGAATAAACAGTTCCTGGAGATGGTATGTTTTAAAGATTAATGAATGATGATTCTGTTTTTATTGTTGCATTGAAAGTCATAAGGTAAATAAAATATGTATATATATATGTAAATATTATAGTTTTATTATCATTATTATATCATATATATCATATAATATTACTAAACCCATCTTCAATACATTCCATGTTGTGTGTGAACGAATCACATCTCTTTGAGGGGGAGGTTGTCAACACATCCTCAAAAGAAATTTTAGTATTTACAAAAAATAGAAAGTATAATGTTATGTATTTTAACATAACTAAATAGGATCAAATAAATAATAAATATAGTAAATATTATATATAAATAGTGTGACCATCATAATGTCTATTATGAGAGGTGGTATAGGGAATATGAACAATCATCGTTTCGTGAGGCAGTAGTTCATTATACTTGTAAATAATGTTATCATTTCTTATTAGATGGAATTATGTTTATATGTAGGTTGAGAACATATTATAAAAACATATCATATTGAATAAAATTGTTTTTTACATTCTTGGAATAAATATATAGGATGGGTGAAGAAAGAAAATAAAAGGAAAGATCTTGAAAGAATTTGTTACTTCTTAATCGGGTTACTCGTTTTGGATTATCCAAAAAGGCTTCCATGGATTGATTTTTTTCCAAGGGGAGTATTATAGGATTAAGGTAAGTATTTTTGGTAATGTATTAGGATGATATTTTCTAAATTTATGTAGTTTTATATGTGTGATAAATAGGTATAGTTAGTGTCCTTTTATAGGGAAGCGAAATGACACACCTGGAATTATTTAAAACAAATTATGTGTGCCTATGTTTTTAACTAAAAAATTCCATAAATTACTAAAAAAACTAAATAATGAATGATATATGGATAAATAATATCCAAAAAATGGTTTTTGGTCCAGTTTCTAGGTCATTTTGGATCTTAATTTTAGAGTTGTAGTACTTTGTAAACCTACTTTTTCTCTTAATAGTTTTAATTAATTTTAATGAATTTTACTAATAATATTGGTATTTTTTTGTCTTATTAAACCATAAAAATTATTAAAATTCTAGTTATGTGATAATGTTTTTTCTAATTCTAATCATTTATTTGGAAGATAATTAGTTTTAAAATAATCTCGTTGATAGGCCAACGTTGTGGGTTATTAAAGTAAGAACATCCAAACATTTGATATGTTTTTCTACCCAATTCAAAGTGAAATTGATTATAATGACATTAATTGGACAAATTTGAAAAAATATTGTATGATTAAAATTTTAAAAAAATTTATACTTTAATTTATCCTTAAAAATTACTTATATGAAAATGATGTTTTCAATTAAAATTCAATATTTTTAACTATTAATTAAAAAAAATGAAAACTTTTAGATAAATACAGAAAAATTATACTAAACTAATTGTTATCTTTAAATTTCAATGAAAATGTTTATTTCGACATATTAAATATATAAATGTGCTAAAAATATTATTTTAAATGGGTTCTCCATTAAAATTTTGTAAAAGTACTTTAAATAAAAATAAAGGTTTTTAAGAATATAAATGTGTTTATTCTTATCTTATATCTATCAAAGATATTGGATGATTATCAAAAATAAATATTTGAATATATAAAATATAATTTTTTATTAATATAGTTCACTATTAGTGATTAATTTAACTTTCAAATATGCATCTTATTTTTCACATATAAATAGGCATTTATAATATCAGTCCATTTATATTAATTTGTATCTATATTCCTTTCTAATTAATAGGTATCCAATTAATTCAACTACATTTCCAATTTTCATGAAATCCAATAATCATAAATTTAATGGAAATGTTACATCTTTTAACATAACAACATTTTAATAATGAATTATTTTTTGGTAATTCTTGATCATGCATGTTACATAAGCCATCTAATAAGGTCAGTAATGCATGTAACGTAAGATAACCTTGGCATCCCATGTAGAGAAATATAAAATTTATTTTTCATAAAGTGCATGATTACCATGGTGTTCTGTATAATATAAGAAAAACATCTCACTTTAATTTTAAATAATCTATTATCATTTGTTGCATAAAATTAAAAAAATCAAAAAGATTAAATTAATTGAAAAAATACTTCAAACAATCTCACAGTGTCAGGTTATACCCCCCTCCAAAAGAATTTATCCCTCGTAATTCCTCTGGTTTGTTAAGGGTTTAATATGCAAATGTTCATTTCATAGAAACTCACATAATGAAACTAAATCCTAAAACAACATTTAAAAAAGAAATGATAAAACTATAAAAGATACCCAAAGTACCATATAACTAGGTTTATACATAGGAGAACAATCATTGGGAATGAAGATTGGATAATAGGGAAAGATGTAAATATTTATAGGGAATGATTGAGGTAATTAGTCACAACCAAGTGAATGATCAATGAGATGTTAAGGGACTCAAATTCAAAAATCTGTTATGATTTAAAAGGACATCACATTAATAAAAATTAAGGCATTAGGACATCAATTTTATTCAACATTATCCAACTATTGAGAAATACATTTACTGACTATGAATATAAGTATATATACATACATGATATATTGAAAATTTAATACTTTAGAAATAATGTCATGAATTCAACACAACATTGATCCCTCATATATCATAATTTAGTTCCTGATTGTCACATTCCAAACATGTGAATACCCTCATCACATGTTGTCTTGAAACACAGAGATAACCTAAATTACCATAAATAATTTTAAAATACATTCAAGCTTTTTTATTCCATAGATTATTGGATATATTGCATAAATCCAATTATTTTTAAAAATAATCCCTGATATCATGAAATATATATAAAAAATCCATTATTTTTTCCAAAATAATTACTATCCTAAAATTTAATTATTTCCAACATATCGTTATCCAAAAAAACTATCATAACCTAAGAAAAATATACGGGGTTACATTTCCATTAATAATTTTTTTTCGAAAGAAAAAACGTTTCCATTAAAACAATCTTCTATTCCATCAAATCCATCACACGTATTATTATAAATCATTATCAAAATAAAAATAAAATAGGAAATCATTGTTTATTTCACCATTCATGTAATATAATTCCTGAATCCTGGATACATAAATACATTGATTATTTTTCTTTATCCATATTCAATAAAAATTCTACCTCATCTTTTTAAGTAATACATATTTTCATTCACATTTTATCTTTTGTATCGTCAAAATCATAAATATAATCATTACTCACACCACCTTAAAGATTCTATTCTGGATATTACCTCTTATGGCATTGAGTTCCATAATAACCATTTATTACACACTCAAAACACTTAACATTCTTTGATTCCTTAGGGAGGACAATATTTTCATCCATTTCATTAGTTGAACTCTTCATTTTCCCTTACAGCCACTTCCTTGGTGTCATTATTTTACATAGTAAAAATATATTCATGTTCCTTTAAGACATTCATCTAGTTGATTTTTTTACACATTTTATACACAATTGAAAATGTATCTTCTTTCTAATGGGGTCTATATTACCCAAACACTCCTTGAAAACGAAATTTATATTCATTGTTGAGACTGATAGTTGGTAAAGTACATGATGTTAATATAGTTCTATGAAAAATGATTAGTAATGATCACTACATCACTCACTCCATTAATCAACCCACTTAATATCTCATTAGAAAACCATCTATCACATTCAATGTTGATTCAGTTACTTCCTGTTATTGACATTGAAAAAACACATAAGCATAGTGTGAGTAGTACTTATCACAGTAGAAAACAACAAACTCATGAAAATAATTAACAATTTTATGACTAAATTATGACACATTACTTGATCTATGACACCCTATATTCATCATAGGTTATTCATATCCAACTTATATTTAAATCTATCATGAAATTTAGCAATGAGTTTATGAATCCCCAAATAATATCCCTCATGTGTCTCAAACTAGGTGTGAATTATGGTCCATTGTGGTGTACTAGATTACCCCAAGTTGGGTCCATAACATCTTGTCAGAGTTTTTTATCCTTTTTATTTCTTTTCTAGAGCCACATGCACTTGTAATATCTACACAAGAATGTATTAATAGGAAACCACTCACTCTATCCTTCCCAGAAATTTAAAAAAATTTCATATACATTTTTTTAATTTAGACCAATTCTTAGACATATGATTAGGGTTCTCAATATGGTTTTATCATCCAATATTAAAAAATATTATCTAATACTTTTCACTGATACCAACTATAGTGGACCTCACATTTCATACACTAAAATTACATTATTTTTGTAGAAGGTACAAATAAATATAACCATAGACTCCCAATAACAGTATTAGTTTAGTTCCATTGGAAACATGGAATATAAAAACCTGTAAATAAGTTAAATATATTATCTAATAATATTTTCATCATGAATAGATATTTTCATAGACAAACCATAGTTAATTAGTATTAGTATAACCTTGTATTGAAAACATAAAAGTGGTGATCTCAAATGCTTTGTAAGGGTAAACAAGGGATATATGTAAGTATAAAATTGAGAATAGGGGTATGAGACTGTGATAATAACATTAGATGATTATACCCTATATATAATAAGATGTTAAACATGAATAATGGAATAAATCATAACAATTCACAAGACACAAATCATAAATAAATAAAGAACATCATGTAACAACCCAAACATTTATTAATAAAAATTTTACTTGATCTAAATATATGTATTATTATATAAAATGTGTATATAAATATATGTACTTGCTTTGTTTTTTTCTTATATTTTAACATACCATTTTGAATTGTTACAGTTTCTAATATTTTCATTGAATAGTGATCATAGGATTATTGAAAATATATGGCTTTAACAAATCCAATTTTCTCAAAAAAGGGAAGTAATGGCCTCATCCTATATAATGGATCCATATGAAGGTCATTTTTTAGAGCTCAGAAAGGAGGTGGTATCACTTCCCTTCCCTCCAGACCATTCCCAATTCGATCTTCCACAAGTTAATCTTGAATGGAACCTCTTACGGGAGAATTGGAAGTTAATAGAGATTACCATCCAAGCGATGTTATCTAAGACACACCAAGAGTCTGTCACCATCGCACACCGTACCCTTCGCTCTTATATGGGTGTGTTGACGCTCCTTTGGTCACAGAATCTAATGATTGGAAAAGGGAATATCTGAGCTCAATGTAATTCAACCTTTGAAGAAAATATCAAAAATCGACAAATGCATGAACAAAGGATCAACAGCAACTGCACCGTGCAAGTTATATCACTGTCGCGCAAGTCCACTTGCACGACCTAAGTGATAACCGCCCGGTAACCACTCGGGGTCTTCTTCTGCTTATAAATAGACCCTGTGGGCCCCCATTCGAGAGGATTTTTTTTCCAGAAACTCGGATTGAAGCTCCCGACGCCCAAGTCTCTTCTCAAAGCTTCTGGATCACTTCTAAGGTAATTTCGTACCTAGAACGGAAGATCTAAAGAGAGGGAGGAAGGCCTAAGTGTTGAAACTCATCAACACATGCGCGCCTGAGTGGCCAGCCCTTAAGGGAACTAGTCACACTTGCGCGCCGCCTTATTCCTTCGATAGAACTTGCGCGTCCCTCTTCTGGAAGAACCTCAAGAGGATTCTAAAGGCTTTAAGAAAGAGTCGCTCAAGTATTTTAATGCTGGTTGAAAATCGCTCAAGTACCCCACATGTCGTGCAAGTATACCTGCGCGAACAATACTTGCGCGCCCACACAAGACTTGCACGCCTTTCAAGACCTGTGCGCCCCTACCTTTTTGGGTGCCCATCTTGCCCATTTTACCCCTCTTAAGCCATTTCACCTTTCCTATTCAAGATTTAGTCTTCAAGATACTCTTCAAAGCAATTTATGGCATGATTTCTTGATTTGACTTCCTTATCTGAAAGGAATTCGGTGGAATATCTCTCAAAACCTAGTGATTTACACATCTTTATGTCACTAAAGATTGAGAATTCATTCATTCAACCTCATCCTTTAATATGAGAGAATCCTTAACCTGGGTCTCCTTTTTAGGAATAATCCCTAGTTATAAGTCCTTTAATCTGGGCATCTTCCTCAGGAGTAAGCCCGAAATTCTTAAAGTTCCCAAACATGGGCATCCTCCTCAGGAGTAAGCCCCAATCATAATCCTTTAATATGGGCATCCTTCTTATGAGTATTCCCCAAGTCCTCTAATTTTGGGCATCCTTCTTAGGAGTAAGCCTCGAGTCCCTTAATTTGGGCATCCTTCTTAGGAGTAAGCCCCGAGTCCCTTAATTTGGGCATCCTTCCTAGGAGTAAGCCCCAAACCTTAATTTCTATCCTGGGTCTCCTTTTCAGGAATAAGACTCAGTTATAAACTTGGGCTTCCTTTTCAGGAGTAAGCCCCAAGTCCCCTAACCTGGGATTCCTTTTTAGGAATAAGTCCCAGTTATAATCATGGGCTTTCTTTTCAGGAGTAAGTCCCAATCATAATTATAGGAATCCTCTTCAGGAGTAAGCCCCATGTCCCTTAATTTCTCTTAACTAGTCCTAAATTACGTCTGATATGGGATTCCTTCTCAGGAGTTAAACCCAATTATCAATCCTCTCCTAATTTGGGTTTCCTTTTCAGGAATAAGTCCCAAGTTAGAGTATTCATATATCCATAAAGCAGATATACCTTTATGGACCCTGTTCCTGGATTTTCTCCCTAAAAGTAAATCTTAAACCTTCATCTATCTGGGCAGTCATACATACATAAGCCCCAAACAATATCTTATGATTGCATCTTTCATGGCACAATTGTCTAATTTTTACCAATACCTCTTGTTTCTCACACCGAGCATGACTCACGTGAGCTTAGAGTGTAAAAGTAATTATGACATCCTTCTTTGAGCTATCAATCATAAACGTCATACTCCATTACTCGAACTACGTGGTTTCTGATTCCTTTTCCAAAACAAAGGATACGTAGGTAGCCCATTTATGGTTCAATCCCAACTTTGAAATAATCCATGTCCTTATGAATGACGATAAAATTCAAGTGCCCCACTGAGTGGCTTTAATACCAGCCTGGTCATCATAATGACATAAAGACTTTTTATAAATGTTTTGAAGGATACCATTGACCAAGAATCTCTAAATAGATAAAGATGATTCTCTATTGATGAAGAACCTCAAATACATATAAAAGATTCTCTAAATTCCTTACATATTTAATAATTGATTGTTAAAACTAAAGGAAAGCTCATTTTATACTTGGTAATGTAATAAGGATTCACGAACATAACTTAAATCTATAAAGAGAGTCCCGAAGTAGAAAATAATTCCCCTCAAAAAGGTGTGATGAGTCCGAATCCCATCCTCTCGACCAATGCAAATTCCTAAACCTCATCAGTCCACAACCTAATGAGCACCTACCTTTGGAAAGTAGGTCCAAACGGATGTGGAATCATTGGATGTTTCCGGTTCTACGAACAAACCCGCTAGAAACCGATCGGAACGTTTGAATCTCCCGTCCAGGAGGTCATTCCCGGATTCCAAGGGAAACAAAAATAGTGAACCCGACGTGAATCCTTAACCAAGTTAAAGTGATGTTTTTCTTATTTGTTAGGCCCCTTGGGCCAACAAAGAAATCATTGACATGTGCTCATCCAAAAGATGTAGTGGCCGGATTCATCTTGATTATGTCTGTTATATGGAACATGCACTCTTTTCTCAAGATCTTCTGCAAAATGGCTTTCCATAAATTCACCCCTGTGAATACTGCTGCTGTGAACACCTCTACTGTGAGGTCTGCTGCTGTGAAAACCAATGCTGCTACTCCTGTTGGAACGTCGTCCGCTCTGAGGATGACATCACTAACTCAGCGTCTTCAACGCCGGGTTTCTAATGCACTGGTTAAGGAGTACCATCACAATGGTACTATCCCAACTATGGAGGACGCTCGTCAAGCCCTCCAAGTTAACAACTCTACCTGTTCATCCGGACAACGGCGGCCAGCGATCAAGAAGCAGGCGGTACTGACTACCGTCTCCAACCGTTTCGGGTCGTTATCCTCGGAACGCAATTTCTATTCACTCCCTTACTCTGAGGAAGTGAATGAGCAGGTCCCTCAGGGCCTTAATTCAAAAAGACAGGAGTCCTTCCTGAGGGCTCCCATCAACAATCGCCACCAGACTCGTGCAGTAGTGCGCCCTCAACATGATGAGGGTACCAACTCCAGGCATTTAGCTCAGGTTCCTCGAACCTGAGTAGGCAAGATGAACCGCCAGAGACGGAATCCGGTTAACAATGGGAAGGTTATCATCCCTGCCATCTCCGGAGAAGTCCACCAACCTAACTTGGTGGAGAACAACGAGCAGGCACACACACCTGCCCGTTTTAATTCCACTGTCCAGCAGACTCATCTGACAGCATCAAGCCAATCCCGCCAGGAAATTCCGACGGAGTACTATAGGTAGGAACATACACCTGTCTATGCATCATTAGTTAGTTAGCAGGCTCGCCTGACTACATATGATGGATCTCTTCAACCGAATTTGGCGAAGTGTAATCAGTAGGCATATACACCTGCTAATACTAATCAAACCTACCAACAGTATCTCTTGGTAGCGCACGGAGAAGTCAGTCGGAAAGCCCCAACGACAAACAGGAGGCAGACTCAACTCTCTGCCTCCACACTTGAGTACTGTCAGGATTTACTGACAGGAAAAGGAGGACAGGAGCAGGCACATACACCTACTCCGAGCCCGGAATGGACGTATATCCCCGTTCCGGCGGCTGAAGTCACCAAGAACATTTTGTCAATGGTGAAAGAGAATAGGCAAATTCCTGCTCATATTCAAGATGCTTGCCAGGATATCATAACAGCTTCTGCATCATCTCAGGGACAGACACATAAATCTATCCCTAGCAGTGGAGTGACACATCAACGATTCACTCCGGAACAGACACACACATCTGTTCCAGTCCAAGAGGGTTATGGGGCATACTCCCCCATATCATACGAACAACCAAGTCAGGCACATACACCTGATTTGAGTAGAGATCGTCAGCCTAACCTGGCCATCTTTCCTGATCAGGCACATACACCTGCTCAGAGTAACCACTTTTGTCAACAAGTGGTTTCCAAAGCGAGTAAGAAGGCATCTATGAAAAAGATCTGCCCAGCACAGTCAAGAGAACAAAGGCCAATCAGCAACAAGGCCTTGCTCGATGCTGGAGTTCATGAAGCCCTCAGACATTTATCTGTCGGAATTCAAGATTCTACTCCCTCAGTTCCCAATAACGGGAACATTAATTCCGAAGGTCTTCAACAGACACTTCCTCATGAAGGCTTGCTTCATGAAAATTCGGTCAATCTTGAAGTTTCTTCTTCAGATGAGAGCCACAGGAACCCTCTGTGTGGTCAGAAGACCAAGGAGCAAGAGATCTCATCTTTTACTGTAACCCATTATGGTGGTCCTCCCCATGATGATGAATTTCGCTGCGAAAGTCCTCTCCGCAGTAGTGATTCACATTGCCTGGAAAATACTCCAGTGGACAATGTAGTGCTGAGAAATCCCTCTTATCTTGAGGCACTTGCAAATGTGAAACCAGTCATGTCTGATGCTTTATCTCTAACACGTGAAATACTTTCTCAATCAGAAGATAGTCCAGGGTGTAAGTCATTCTCCGAACCACCCCTAAGTCATGCATCTTGTAGTTTGATCAATGATCTATTTACCAATCTTGTTGAATCCGATGAAGCAACAAGGAAACACCAACTCTGGTCAAAACAGGTAGAAGAATCTTCATATAATGATAAAGAGGAAATGCTGAACATGAGGAAAAAACTGGCGAAAGGTGAAGTACCAGTCATGTTTTGGCCTTTGGCTGACTCCCAGTACGACATTCCATAGATGTTGACGGATGATGGAATCCATGATATTCGTCTCAACATATGGAAAACTCTTTGTCAATTGAAGAAGAAGGTATTATCTTATGATGAATATGAAAATAATCTTAAGATAATAGAAGGGCTACAACATCAGATAGATTTGGCATCTCTATCAGTCTCTCGGTATCCGAAGGCTGAAAAGCAGCAGAGAACCCTTCAATGTTCATGCCTTGGCGCACTCAGAAAATTGCGACAGTTAATTTCCAATGCTCCATCTGATGTTCATATCAGAGGATGGGGTGTTCACGGAGCACTATATTTCACAGTGCTTTCCAGTCAGCAAAGCCCGCCGAAAATGGTCTCATGCAATGTTATTGCCCTTGGTCGGCCACAATCAATGGTCTTTGTTCATAATTAAAGGCTTTCTCAAGAAGAGGCTTCAACTAGTTCCTCTCAAAATCAAGCATAAAGAGAACAAGTTGTTGAATTTCTCCTACATCAAGCAGGCGAGAATATTGCACAAGCCTCTCGTCTGGAGCAAACACCTCATCAAATGACAGAAGTTTTGGAAATCATCCAACGGTTTGTTGAACCAGGTGATAAAAATGGATATAGGCTAATGCATCCAGCTAATTTCCAAAATAAGATTCGCAAGATCAAGAGATCGTTTAAGAAGATCTCAGACGTAGCATGTCAAGAGCCACCCCAGCTTGTCAGACTAGGGACTTCTTTAACCCAACCCTCAGAGTCAACAAATTGGATTCGAGGAGTTGAGCGGAATCAGCAGGAACATCCCCAGTTTACAAGATTGGGGACTCTTTCAAATCATCAATCCCTTCCTCATAGAATATCGGTCTTTTATCGATTGGAAAAAAAACCCCAAGAGGAATGAAGAGCCAAATTATCAGGAGATTCCCTCCAAGTTATAGCTCGTCAAGAAGTTCCTAAAAGATTGAATCAACAAAAGGCAATGTCTCATCAAAGACATGAAAGAAGACAATATCACAGAAATGTTGATAGAAGATATGCGACACATTATGCATCAATCAATGTCATCAATTCCGTTGTTGCTAATCCACCAGAGGAGGTTCACTCAGGGGACTCAGATGAAGAGCGTCCTGCTCAAGAAAATTTACGCACCAATACAAATGAAGAAGGTGTGCGTACACGGAGTCAAAGGATTACTCAGAACCTAGGTAATCCACTTCCCTCCCTCCAAAAGGTATCCAACAAAGGGAAGGGAAAGAATCAGGTTACATATCCTTCCTCTGGAGAAGGTCAATCGCTCTCATTAGAGCAATGATTTGCACAACAAGAGGAAGAAATGAAAGAATTAAGAAGGTTGAATGCAGAACTACTTCAGAGTGGTCTTCTTCTGAAGAATGCTGAAGTCCGACAGCCGAAGGAATTTGTTGTAACTACTGAGATGGATCAGGAATATCCTCCTTTATCAGTACACCCTCAGAAGTCTAATCCTACGGGTCAAATGCAACAACGGTTGGCAGCACTACCATCAGTTGCAACACCAACCACCACGTCTGTCCAAGCTCCATTCATTGCAACTACCCAAAACCAAGTTCAACCTGATGTTTCTCAAAAGTTAATAACTACTATTGAGTCATTAACAGCTTGGTTAGAAACTATGGAAGGGAAACGGGCGCAAGTTCAACCTGAAAAGAAATTTTACCCTGAATGGGTAGATTCAATTTCTCCTCCATCCAGTTTTGGAAAACCTGTTTTCCCTACTTTCAATGGATCAGGCGACCCTGAACAACATTTGACGCATTACGTGTCTTGTTGTGATCCTATGATGGGAACTCCAGAACAGCAAGAAGCAGTGAAACTCAGATGCTTCGTAAGAACCTTGCAAGGACCAACTTTTGTCTGGTATATAAGCTTGCAATCCCGGTCAATCAGCGGATGGAAGGATCTTCGTCAAAAATTCCTTCTTCAGTTCAGCTCAACTTTGCCAAAAACGACAGTTTTCGATCTTACAAACTGCAAGAAAAGGGAGAATGAAAGAATCTCTGATTTCATTGCTCGCTGGAAGGGATTAACGTATTCCCTGAGTTTAGCACTGCCTCAGGAGGAACTATTGCCAATCTGTGTGGAAAATTTGCGTGAAGAATTATGCACGCCATTGATCCCTGTGAAATACACAGGAGGGTTTCGAGACCTTACTTCAATCGCTCAACAGATTGAATATTCCCTTATACAGGATAAGGTTAAATCTCGTGTAATTCCATCAGCTCTAGGAAGGAGAATGGGTAAAGCAGAAACTACTACAGTTATGCTTAAACAAGCACCTGTACCTATTTCTACTTCAAAACCTTCATCTTCTCGAAGGGATCCACCTCCTGAACGCCAACAACAAAGGCCGTTTCGTCCAAATGATCAAAAAGGTCAACGACAAAAACAATTTGAGGATTTGAAGAGTAAAAAATACTCTTTCCGAAGTGAACAAGTTCCTGGTTACTTCATTTCAGCTCTAGAAAATAATTTGGTTCAATTACCAGTGCCCAAGAGGCCAAAAAAGGAAGGAGATGAAGACCGTTCCAATTATTATCCCTTTCATCAAATGTTGGGGCATCCCATCCAGGAGTGTTTTGTCTTTAAAGACCTCCTGCAAAAGATGGTTGACTTGGGACAAGTCAAATTGAAGGGTTCTTCAGCTCATTTAGCGTGTGTTACCGCTACAGATCCAGAGGAAGGAGGCAAGTGGCAGGAAGTAAAAAGCAAACCTGCGCAAAAATATGATGATTGGATGGTCAGAGAGACAATCAATCGGAGCCATGCCATTTTGCAAACACAATTGAAGAAGCCAATTGTGTCTCCTACAAAAGCTGCAGTGAAGCCTCCATCAAAAGAGAAATCCTCAAAAGGGCAGCACAATTCAAAGAAGAAAGAGGAATCAGAAGAATATGAGTATGTATCAAGGCCTAAGTTGTCTTTGAATCTGGCAGATTTCATGCCATCTACTTCAAAGCCACGGGCACCGCCCCATAAAACGGCACATCCTAAACAGGCTAATAAGGCAAAGTCTTTATCATACGAAGAGTCAATCTTCGGTTCTGTTAATATGATTCAATTAACAGATCCATATTCCAGTCTCGATGAGCCTGAATTCCCTGTATCAAATAAGGGAATCCGAGGAAGCTCTAGAGGTTCAGGATATAGGGGAAGACATGGATCTTTCCGAAGCCACTACTCCAATTCTACCCCTGCAAGCACTATGTATGCAGCAGAAACTCGTGGTAGAGCCCTTCAGCGAGCTCAAAAAGAACAAGCAAGTTCTTCTGCCAATAGTCAACTCAGTCTTGGTACAGTTATTTTGGAAGACCGATTGAAAATTCCAACATCTTTATCTCAGAAAGTAAATGGATCTAATCGGTCTAATCTTCCAAAACCAAGGATATTTGCAACTTCTATCCCAATACAAGATGCATCCGCTTCCAAAGCATCTGCTTCCAAGGTACCTGCTAAACCACATATTCCTGTTGGGAAACGCAGACCTTTAGATCAAATGTATGATATATTGAAACACTTAGACCAAGTAACAACCAAGTTATCAATTTTGGATGCTTTGAATCTGTCAAAAGATCTTCGGGAAGCACTCATCGAAGCTTTGTCAAGTCCTCATGAGTTTGAAGCTGAAATTGCTGCAGATGAAGTCTATCACATAGAGAATAATCCTGCAGAATGCCATGTAGTGATATATTTTATCGATAAAGATGAAGATGATGTTGTGCATGGGCACATAAAACCTCTGTACTTATCTGGAAAAGTCAATGGTGTACATATCCGAAGAACTTTCATTGACAACGGTTCAGGAGTCAACCTCATGCCCATTCGTACACTTCGTCGATTGGGCCTCACAGAATCTGATTTATCTCCTTCTACCATGATGTTACAAGGATATGATAAAAAAGAACAAGAACCACTGGGAGAAGTTACACTCAGAACTCAGTTTGGAGATCTTGTATCCAATTCGGATTTCATGATTGTTGATCAAGACTCAGCTTTCAACGTCTTTCTTGGAAGACCCTGGCTACATCAGCATGCAGCTATTCCTTCATCATACCATCAATGTCTCAAATACTGTTTCAATGGTCAAGTTGGAACATTGTATGGGGATAAGGCCCCATTCAAGACATGTGAGTCTCAATACATTGAGGCGGAATTTTATCACACGAAGGGAAGAGAAAAATCTACAATAAAGGAAATTACCAAAGTTAATTCTCCATATGGTTTGGAGAAAATTCCAATAAATCCATTTACACATGTGAGTATAGATTATGTGTTACCTATCAGTCAAATTGACAAAATAGGCCCAAATCAAAATACTCTTATGGTAAGATCCATAATGTCAATTACGACAATCGACCCAGTCAACATGGGAGAAATTGGTAACCTACCAAACAGTGATGAAATCCTAAGTGGTGACGTTTTTATTTCATCTGCTGAAGTCCAACAAGTCTATACTTCACCAATCAGGCCAGAAGAAGTTATAGCAACACCATAGGTGAATAATGATGACGATTCTCAATCCATCATCTCCTCTTTATTTACCAAAGAAGTCCCTTTATAATCAATAGGGTCGGAAATGGAAGATTCTTCTTCAAAATGTGAAAATTTTGATATCTCTTATGATCATGAGAATTTCGTTTTGTCATCTACTTTTCAAGTAGAAACAGAAGAAATAGCACGTGATGAAGAGGAAGAGGAAGATCTTAGAGACGCTCCTCCATCATTTGAAGAGGGTATCTCTACCACTGTGGATGAACTTAGAGAAGTAAATATGGGTACAAAGAAAGATCCACGCCCCACTTTAATTAGTGCGGCCATGGACCTTGAAGAGCAAGGGATGTATATTTCTTTTCTAAAGCAAAATAAAGATATTTTTGCTTGGAATTATACAGAAATGCCTGGGCTTGATCCTGATGTTGCTACTCATCATTTGGGTTTACCAAAAGAACATCGAGGATTTAAAAAAATCCGCGAGAAGAACACACCCAACTTATGCTTCCAAAATTGAAGCTGAAGTGGATAAGCTGATCAAAGCTAACTTCATCAGAGAAGTTCAGTATCCCAAGTGTTTGGCTAATATTGTCCCTGTAAAGAAGAAGAATGGACAAATTAGGGTTTGCATCGATTTCAGAGATCTTAATCGGTATTGTCCTAAAGTTGATTTCCCAGTTCCGATTACAAAACTCTTAATTGATGCGACGACTGGCTATGAAGTACTTTCCTTCATGGATGGATATTCCGGATATAATCAGATCCGAATGGCCCCAGAAGATGAGGAATCTACAGCCTTCAGAGCCCCTCAAGGTGTGTTTAGTTACCGGGTGATTCCCTTTGGTTTAAAGAATGCAGGTGCAACATATCAACGCGCCATGCATCGTATCTTCAAACCTTTCTTAGGGAAGTTTGTTGATTGCTATGTAGACGATTTGGTGGTTAAATAAAAACAACTTTCTAATCACTTGGCTGATTTGGAAGTCATATTCCACAAGCTTCGACAACATAATTTGAAGATGAACCCCTTAAAATGTGCTTTTGGGGTAACCTCAGGAAAATTCCTCGGCTTTGGTGTACGCCATCGTGGTATTGAAGTCGATCCTGAGAAGACCAAGTCAATCCTTGGTATGTCACCTCCTCAAAATTTGAAAGAATTAAGAGGACTTCAAGGACACTTAGCCTATATTCGGCGTTTCATCGCCAATTTGGCAGGCAAAAGTTTACCCTTCACCAAATTATTGAAAAAAGGAGTCACTTACCGGTGGACTAAAGAATGTCAAGAAGCGATTGATGTTCTCAAGAAATACCTCTTGAGTCCACCAGTACTCATGCCACCTGTCTAAGGTAGAACAATTATCCTTTATTTGACATCTCTAGAGCAATCATTGGGTTCTTTTCTTTCTCAAAAGAATGATGCTGGGAATGAAAATAGCCTCTACTATCTCAGTAGAACTATGAATGAAGAAGAAACCCGGTATTCAAGTATTGGGAAGTGCTTCCTGGCATTAATCATTGCAGTTCAGAAACTGAGACCCTACCTGCAACATCACGAGGTCCAATTGGTATCTCGCAATAATCCGCTCAAATTCATCCTTAGTTGTCCAATGCTTACAGGACGTCTAGAAAGGTGGGTAGTTATTTTGCAGCAGTTCGACATTCAGTATGTGTCTCAAAAGGCAATAAAGGGCCAAGCTCTAGCTGATTTCCTGGCTGAACATCCTTCAGTGGAAGACACGTCTTCAGATATTGAACTCCCTGATGCAGAAGTTTTCTCTATTCAAGAGAATCCTCAAACATGGGAAATGTATTTTGATGGTGCTTCCCGAAGTCCAACAGGGAAGAAAATGGAAAATCCTAAATTCAACAAAGTTGGTTTAGGAATTGTGCTCATTTCTCTAGATAAGGCAGTGCTAGATTATTAATTTTTATTGTGGGAAGGTGGTACCAATAATTAAGCCTAATACTAAGCTCTCATTATAGGCTTGGAGTTAGCGCTCCAAGCACAAGTGAATCACTTAAAGGTGAAAGGTGATTCAGACCTGGTAATCAAACAAGTCAATGGGGATTATGCCATCAGAAAAGAAGAATTAGTCCCTTTGTATGATTACGTAAGAGAGTTAATGGCAGAATTCCCTTCAGAACCGACATTTTCTTATGTCCCAAGATCACAAAATGCTCAAGATGATGCACTTGCTAATATAGCCACAACTTTAGTAGATCCAAATCTGGATGAGACAACCATCAGTATTGCCCACCGTCGTGAAATTTCACCTTATGTTCAAGCCAGAACAGAGGAAATTAATGAAGTTAGTCCCATTCCTGAACCGTATGGTCATACTACAGGATGGATGTTACCTATCAGGGAATACCTTCAAAATGGAACACTTCCACCTGATAGAGCCGAGAAAGAACAAATCCGGCGACGTGTGGTCAATTTTACTCTTTATGATGGCCCAAAAAACCTAGAGAAAATTCTCTACAAACGTGGTTTTGATGGAGTTCTCTTCAGATGTATTGATGGTGATGAAACAATGGCTGTTATAAAAGAAGTGCATGCAGGATTCTGTGGTGCCCACCAGTCTAGACATAGACTGTCTGATCAAATTTGAAGGCTTGGATACTTTTGGCCTTCAATGGTACAAGATTGTGTTAATTTCACAAAGAAGTGTCATTCATGTCAAGTACATGCCAACTTCATTAATCAACCTCCAGAGGTTCTTCATACGACTAAATACTCATGGCCATTTTCCACATGGGGAATGGATGTGGTGGGACCTTACCCTTCAGCTACGACCAAGCAGTTTAAGTACATTCTTACTGCTACTAATTTCTTTTCCAAATGGGCAGAGGTAGTACCTCTCAATGAAGTCAGTTCTAAATGCATTGTTAGCTTCATCAAGTCTAACATCATTTCGAGATTTGGTGTCCCTCATACCATATTGACGGACAATGGCACCAACTTCTGTTCTTTTGAGGTGAAGAAATTGTATCATGAATACAACATTAAATCCAACCATTCATCTCGGTATCATGCGGCGGCCAATGGCCAAATAGAAGCCTTTAACAAGATTCTTTCAAATATACTGCAAAAGACGGTGGATAAAGATAAGAGGTCATGGCCTGATAAACTCTTTCATGCTTTATGGGCTTATCGGACTACCACCCGCAATGAAATGCGGTCAACTCCATATTCATTGGTATATGGAACAGAAGCAGTCTTGCCAATTGAAGTTCAATTTCCCTCACTCAGAGTAGCCATTTTTGATCAGTTATCTACAGATGAGCAATCCCAAAAGCAATTGAATGAATTGGAACAGTTAGATGAGAAAAGATTGTGCACTTTGCACCACTTGGAAATCTATCAGAATCGAATAGCACGAGCTTTTAACAAAAAAGTTCGTCTTCGTTCTTTTATTCAGGGAGAATTGGTATTGGTTCTCAGAACACCAATGATACCAGGAAAGAAACCTCCCAAGCTTGAGCCAAAATGGGAGGGACCTTATTCAATACATAGGGTCTACTCCAATGGAGCTTATTCATTAATCTCAATGGATAGAGAACTCATCACGACTCCAACCAATGCCATATTTATGAAGAAATATTTTGTATAAACACAAAATATGGCCCACAGAACCAAGATTCTTACAATTGGTTCATACAACATGGTCCAGTATGACCTTAAACTACAACATGGTCCAGTATGACCTTAAACTACAACATGGTCCAGTATGACCTTAAACTACAACATGGTCCAGTATGACCTTAACCTACAACATGGTCCAGTATGACCTTAAACTACAACATGGTCCAGTATGACCTTAAACTACAACATGGTCCAGTATGACCTTAAACTACAACATGGTCCAGTATGACCTTAAACTGCAACTTCGTCCAACATGACATTAAACTGTAGGAAAGTACATTACGTCCGGAAAGACGTTAAACTACATAAGCACTTAAAAGTCCAGTATGAATTTAAACTACATCATCCACGGTCTATGCATATGACCTTAAACTATTTGAAACTTCGTCCAACATGACGTTAAACTGTAGAAAAGAAGATGTCCCCGCAACATGACACTAAACTGTGCAGCACCAGTTTGTCCTTGCTATATGACGTTAAAATATACAACAATGGTCCTGTATGACCTTTAACTGCAACTTCGTCCCACATGACATTAAACTGTGAAATAGTTCCCTAAACCGTCCAGCATGACCTTAAACTGCATCATCCCTGGTCCATGCATATGACCATAAACTATTTGAAAATCTCTTATGTCCAGCAAGACATTAAACTGTGATGTCCTAACTACATGATGCTAAACTGTATAAAAGTCCCTTACGTCCGGAAAGACGTTAAACTATATAATCATCACGGTCCATGCATATGACCTTAAACTATTCGCACCTTCGTCCAACATGACATTCAACTGTGGGAAAAAAATCCCCAATGCGTCCGACATGACGTTAAAATGGTGCACTCTTTTGTCCTCACTGCATGACATTAAACTGCACAGTCCCCCTTTCGTCTAATATGACGTTAAACTGTATTTTCCCCATCGTCCTAACTACATGATGCTAAACTGTACAGAAAGTCCTTGATATGTCCTACATGACATTAAACTATACTTTGTCCCTACTACATGACACTAAACTGTGCAGCACTAATAGTCCTAACTGCAAGAATTTAAACTGCATAGTCCCTTCATATTGTCCCTGCTACATGACATTAAACTGTGCACCATTAAGGTTGTTGTTACCTCTTGTTTCTCACACTGAGTATGACTCACGTGAGCTTAGAGCAAACCTCAACTATAACACTCTCTTTGGGCCGCTAACCATGTGTAAGTCTCAACAACTTTTTTATTAGATCGTTGTCCCCAAGAACAACTTGATCATTAATTCATTCTTTAATTGAACTACACGGAATTTGATCCTTGCCCTCCAGGCTGGGTATGTAGGCACCCTCCTAAGGTTCATTCCCAAAAACAATCTCTTCACATAGGTTCACCACCATCTCATATGATGTTGATTCGTGAAACCGCCCCTGGAATCAATATCTTTACATTGATTCACTTTCGTCCTTGTTATATGACGTTAAACTATAGAACACTTTTGTCCGGTACGACAATAAACTACAATACTATTCGATTTCTTCATTTGAGAGGGAACTACTATTGACATTGATTTTTCAATCATGTTTTATTTCAAAAGACTACGTGCATACATGGAAATGCCTAAACTTTTTATCTTGGGTTAAACCATCATTGTACTAAAGTCCCCTTTCACCCTTCACATGTACGAACCAAATTTGTACAAAGGGTAGTTCTAGAACTATGTGGGCTTAATTCCCATCCTTATGGGATACGTAGGAACGTTCGAGTATCCCTCGAATCCAGCCCCAAGTCTTTTGGGCCTAACCCCAAATTTCACTTTCAGTCCCTTAGCTGAAAAGTCCTCATGGAAACACACACTGTGTATTCATTATTATGGTCCGAATTCTATGACCCTAAACTAAGATCTCTCATACTTTCGTCCTGCACGATGTTAAACTGCATTTCAAGAACTACGTATGGCTTGATTCTCATTCTTATGAGATACGTAGTGAAGTCCAAAATTTCAATTCAGGACCCAACCACAACATGATTATGGTTATCATTGACCTATGTATCTATATATACATTGGAAAATACCCATATTTATGTGTTATAATCCTAGCCTTAAATATTTTCAGATCTTCATAACCCTTTTCATGACTTCTAGTCACAAAAATGTCAAAATTCTGAGAATTCTTTTGCCTGACTATGCAGCACGTGCCCATAGGTGGCCTTGTATAAACAGTCTACATAACAGACTTGTTAGCCAAAAGATACTATTTTATTTAACTATGCAGCCAATGCCCTTAGGTGTCCCTGCATAATTCAACCCCCTAACGGGTTTGTTAAATGATGGTAACTTCATTCTTGGGAAGAATGCCTCTTTTGTCCTTATTTTTCTTAAACGAAAGTATGTAGGGATCCAAAAAAATAGCCATCCTTAACATATTTGTCCCATATCCTTTTTCATGATCTGAAAGTATTCAAGTCTATGGTTTATTCTTCTTCCCTACGTTTGGGTCAGACCTTCGTGGGAGTGATATTCACCCAGTTCTTCGATAATCTTGTCTGGAAATATCTTCTCCATATTCAAGTCCCTCTTTCCATACAACAAAATCTATACTTTAGAAAATTTGAATCTCCATAAACTTTCACTGGCTTTTAGCACTAGGAAATTAAATTTCTGGGAGTTCTTTTGCCTGAATATGCAGCACGTGCCCATAGGTGGCCTTGCATAAACAGTCCACATAACAGACTTGTCAGCCGAAAGATGCTATTTATTTAACCAGGCATCCAATGCCCTTAGGTGGCCCTGCATAATTCAACCCCCTAACGGGTTTTGTTAAATAATAGTAACTTCATTCTTGGAAACTACTTCTTCTAATGCCTTTTAGCTCTTTTTCATATCATTCCTCAGATTCAAATATTCTTAAGCCATAGTTTACCTATTTTCTCTCATACTTGAGAATGGTAATATGTTTTCAGATAAATTGTCAAGGAATTGAATCAATTTTAACCCATTTTGGTCAAAGCTATTTCGACCTTAAACATTATCCCCTTTATGTCCGACATGCATGACTTTAAACTGCCCACAAAAGACAAAGGAACTATGAATAAAAGTCAAGTTCCAGCTCACTAAATATACATTTTTTGTATGATTTAGGTAATATTGAGCAATTAAAAGATTCAATGTTTGTAGGGTTATTTTTAATAATCCTAGTAAAAATCAAACTATGCTTACTAGGCCCATTGGCTTATGTAAATTTGAAGCAGGTAATGAAAGAATGCAGGTACAAATGATTGAAGATGAAAGTGTTTTTCATTGATACATAGGAGATAGAAAGACATCCACAGAGTAGAGTTTCTTCTCTTTTTCAATAATTACAGAAGATTGTCAACATAAGTCTTTATTTGATGTATAGCATCCTGAGCTTTATCAGCGGTTACTTGAAGCTCGTGCACTTGACCATATTCACTCTTTTCAGCTTGCTGAAGTGCCTTCCTAGCATCTGCGATGGCTTTCATGCCATTCATATGAGTTTCATCCAATGATTTATTAAGCTGATCAAGTTCCCCAGTAACAGCATCTAACTGTTGCTGGAGTTTCACCTGCTGGACGACCTTTTCATTGATTTTTTGCTTTATATCCTTCATCTTGGCAGCATAATCAGCTTCAGCTTGGGATACTGCAGCCTCAAATTCGCCTATGTTGACTGAAAATTTCACTCTGGTCAAATCTTCGCGACTTGTCTGTGCTTGCTCCCTCCTAAAAATAATATGTTTCACCATGGCATGGATCTTTTCATACCCAAAACCACCAAGTCCCAGTATAACAAATTGGGATGACAATCGAGGAATTTTCAATGGTAGCTCTTCTAAAGGCACCCCAGATATAATGTTCCATATGTTGTTCCATGCCTTACGTCGTGAAAAGCTGAACGCTTTAAGCATCTCTGGATCTGATTCAACATCATCATCGGAGGGGGGTATGTAATCTGGAATTAACACGCTTAAGGAAGTGCCTTGTCCTGCTCTTTCCCCCTGATTTGTGCTTCTTCACTTTCAATTCCCGTTGGGGCAGAGGCTGAGGCCTCATCTCCAGATCTAGCCATTGCAGTTGATGGCCCTACATGATTAATTGAAAGATTTAGTTAGCGTCACAGTATAAGAAAAGAATGGATTGTCTTGCAAATAAAGTACAATCACAAATATTGTTATCCCTTACCCAAGGGTGGTTCAGCAACCTGAGGATACTTCTCCCCATCTTTCCCGGTATCAACAGGATTTTCAAGATGGGTCTCAGGAGGGTTTATTGGGTTTAGCTCTACTTGAGATAATGTTTCTGCAATGGTCGGGTTGACATCAATGTCCACACCCTCTTCAGGCATTGGCAGTTCAGCAGCTTCTACGGAAGAAACTGCATATCGTTTTCAGTCATGGTTAGAAGTGTAAATTTTAAAAAAAATTTGGGCGAAGGGTAGCACTCACGCCCAAGGTCTTCTAAATCACATGACAACTTAGCATGATCATACAATTCTTTGAAAGTCATTCCTTGATTAACCATTTCATCCAATGATATTTCAGAATCCTGGTTAGTCTCACTAGTGGGAGCATTTTCTACATCTTCTTTCCAACTTATGTCCTGCAACCCCTGACCCTGGACAACATCTTCAGCAGTAGGAGGGATACTAGGAATGGATGCTAGCTCTTCTCCTAGAGCAACCAAGTCATCTTGGGTCTGTTATTGTTCTACAACACCCTCCAAGGCCTTTGAAGGAGGATCAGTCCCTTCCCTCAAGGGGGAAATTGAAGAAGCCCCTGCAATCCTCAGAAATATGAGTAACCATATGATTATGGGTATAAGCTCATGATTGTTCAAAGGACTTACCGCTGCTAATGAAACGTTTAGCTATGGATTTCCTCCTTCGTTGCCTTTGCATATTTTGTTTTTTTGGAGTATCAGTGGTCTCCCTTATAGGCACTTGGATTGGCGAATGGAAGGCTATGTCCAGCACCTCATTCATGGCCTGCTGGCCTGGAGATATCTCGCCTGGTTCGCGAGGAGAATCAGCAGCAGCCCCGATAGCAGTACCACCAGGGCTATACTGTGGCGAAGGAACCCCAGTTCCTTTCTTTGCAAGCTGCGAGATGAAGAAAATAACTTCCTTAAGTAACAAAGCTTCAACTGAAATCAAGTTGCAAAGAAAATAAGGAAAGAGAACTTACATCATCAGGAGCCACGTACTCTTGCCATTCCTCATCTCTATAACCACCAGCCCCCTCAGTGGTGCAACAATCAATCATTTCCTTCACCCGCCTGGTGATAGGAACCGAGTCATCAGTGGAATATATGAGCATTTCCAGCTCTCTGATGTAAGCTCACACTTCATTGGGGTTATCTCCGTATTGAAGTTTTTTAGAAGCTACAAGATTTTCTATTCCAGGAAGTTGTATGCCCTCACACAAATCCAGCCAGGCGGTCTCAGTACCACAGTATAAGCTCTGCCATAGCTGAACAGCCTCTGGTCTTAGGTATAAAGGCTGTGAGGAAGGTCCTACAATTTTTGATTTTAATTTCCTCCCAGTTCCTGCAGCTATAGATAGAGAATAAGAAAGTAAGACTTATTACTTTATAAAGTAGCAGTGATTGAAATTACTACAATGAAATAACTCACCAGGAGTTGATGGAGTGGGTCTTTTAATTCTGGCCGGAGGATTATATCGGGTACGAAACAGCTTTGCTGCCGGTTGTGCCTCATCATCCCCATCATGATAATCTGATGAATCAGTTCTAGAAGAGGAGTCTGTTGAACCTATTTCAGGTGGAGAAGCATCACCTTCATGAGGATGGGTTTCTTTCTCTACAGTCCTCTTCCTCTTTCCCACTTGATATACTGGGTGATTCAATATCCTTTTGGGGTATGATGCTATCCAATGTTCGGCATAAAATGTAGTCAAATTATGTGCCTCTTTTTCAACTAGTAGATCAAATACTGCCCCGGTCTTCTCTCTTGATGACAGCAGCCATAGTTGTCGAGCAACCATCGGATGTTGCTCTAACCTGACATGTACCAGAGGGGATACAACAATCTGTTGCAAACATTTGAATTGGCGTGCAAATCTATATGGAGCATAGGCCTCGCATATGATTTCTCCATCAATCCTGGATACTAACACACCATCCCTGCAAGCTAGCATGTATTCCCTCAAATCCAAATGGGCTGTCCCATCATCAACAAACCACCCGGATGGCGGACTTCCATAAGGAAAGAAGTTGAATTCCTTAAACATGCTCAGCCTCACTTTCATGTCATAACCATTAACATCTAATGGAGCAATTCCAGAGAATGCTTGCACTGACGGTCTGAAAGAGCTTCCAGGAATTTTTAATCCATTCTGTACATTGTAAGTCCTGATGTGAGTGGCGATCCATCCCCACAAAACCTGGAATGGTCCCCCTATTCTTAAAGAATATTTACCCAGGAAGACATGAAGTAAACTCCTGTGAATCATTGCTAAAATGGGGGTAGATAATCCAACCATTTTTCCCTCAGCCAACTTTGCCACAATGACAAAGGACCCTGGCCTAACGCCTCCCCTCGAATCCCTGACCAGCAAGAGATAAACACTGAGCCACATTGCCAAGAAACCCACCAGACGAGTTTTCTTTGGAATTATTTGATTCACTTAATATCCCCACTTTTCAAACTCTCCTGCTTCTAGAGTTGGCCAGAATGTGCCAGGAGCTCCTCTCTTCTCAGGTTTTGGACAAGTGGTAGGACGTCTAGGCCTAGTATCCTTGGATTTCTTTTTCTTGGATCCTTTTTCATTTGGCTCCATCCCTTTCTTCTCATTAAGAAACACATTCATTCATTCTTCCGGATGAATATCTTTTCTAAAATGAGTTAATGAGGTCCTTGAACTCTTGAGCCTGTGGATGATTTTAAATAATTCTCGAGCTAAAGCAGGAGTCTTCTCTGAATCATTCCAAGTCACCTTGGGAGGAATGAATTCATCATACATATCGCCCAAAATTAGAGCCCCTGAAATCTTATGGACATCCCACAAACTAATACCTACTTCTCCATGAGTCAAATGGAAAGAATTAGTTGCTGGGCTCCAGTGGCTGAGTATCTCTGGCACGAAGTTATCATGTCTGTAAACATATGTTTACCCAACCCAGACAGCCTCATATATTGCAGCTCTCTTCAGATCCTCGATAAACTCTACGCAGGTCTATCGCACCCAGTATGCCCACATCCAAGTTGGCTTCACACCTCCCCCAGGACGGAAATCCCAACTTTTCTTCCAGCCTTTGGATTGATCCATCTGAGCATTTTGGAAGATTGAAGGATGACAATGTGGTTGAAGCTCAGGTGTATGATTTTTTAGATCTGGTGTGCAAGGGCTATGATGCATCACATAAGCCTTCTCCACTGTTCCAGCAGTTAGAAATACTCCTCCACCTGAGATATTTGCTGAAGAAAAGTTGGTATAATTCTGAAACCATGAAAATGGAAGATAATTCTTTACTTCTGGAATAATGACTTCTTGTAGATGACCATATCCATACAAAGGTAGGTATGTGCTTTGAGGAAAGTTGCGATGATATTTCTTCAGATACTTAGACAAATCTGGAAGAGTACTATCTTTGACAGTATAGTAATAATGGCCAATGATGTTCATCATATCATCTATCCGCTTGCTAGCCAGTTCATCAATTAATCAGGGTCTAAGAGCCATTAATTCTGCACAAAGAGTTGAATAAATTAATTTATAAATGAATTAATTTTTCACAAACATTGTGAAATAAATCAAAAAATGGCTAAGGCATTACGGCGCGCAAGTATGGAGGTGTCGCACAAGTGTTACATGTGCCGCGCAAGTTTCTGTCGTGCATGTATCACCGCGCAAGCCCAATTACCTTTACAGTAGCACGGCAGTGAGGGAACAGTGGAAAAAGAGACTTGTGCGGCGAGGAAGACATGCACGGAGAGAGCTCGATAAAGTCGGGATCAGATGCTATACACGGCCAAAAGCCATGTATTTATAGGCCAGGAAGCCTATCTACGCGCCGTACCCAGTGCGCTTAAGGCCTGCGCGACGCAAACCTGCGCGCCGCCTTTACGCCATGAGGACTTGCATGCCCCCTTTTACATTGGATGGATTCGATTTCCTCAGAGTCAAATCCTCATTTTTCTTCGGATCCAACTCTGAGGGGGGACTTTTGTTGACGCTCCTTTTGTCACATAATCTAAAGATTGGAAAAGGGAATATCTGAGTTCAAAGTGATTCAACCTTTGAAGAAAATATCAAAAATCGACAAAGGCATGAACAAAGGATCAAAAGCAACTGCACCGCGCAAGTTATATCATTGTCGCGCAAGTCCACTTGCGCGACACCCTTGGTCACGCAAGTGACTTGCGTGACCTAAGTGATAACCACCTGGTAACCGCTCGGGGACTTCTTCTGCATATAAATAGACCCTGTGGGCCCCCCATTCGAGAGGATTTTTTTTTCCAGAAACTCGGATTGAAGCTCCCGTTGCCCAAGTCTCTTCTCAAAGCTTCCAAAACACTTCTAAGGTAATTTCTTACCTAGAACGGAAGATCTAAAGAGAGGGAGGAAGGCCCAAGTGTTGAAACTCATCAACACTTGCGCGCCTGAGTGGCCAGCCCTTAAGGGAACTAGTCACACTTGCGCGCCGCCTAATTCCTTCGATAGAACTTGCCCGTCCCTTTTCTGGGAGAACCTCAAGAGGATTCTAAAGGCTTTAAGAAAATGTCACACAAGTATTTTAATGCTGGTTGAAAATCGCGCAAGTACCCCACATGTCGCGCAAGTATACCTGTGCGAACAATACTTGCGCGCCCACGCAAGACATGCACGCCTTTCAAGACTTGCGCACCACTACCTTTTGGGGTGCCCATATTGCCCATTTTACCATTCTTAAGCCATTTCACCTTTCCTATTCAAGATTTAGTCTTCAAGATACTCTTCAAAGCCATTTATGGCATGATTTCTTGATTTGACTTCCTTATCTGAAAGGAATTCGGTGGAATATCTCTCAAAACCTAGTGATTTACACATCTTTATGTCACCAAAGATTGAGAATTCATTCATTCAACCTCATCCTTTAAGATGAGAGAATCCTTAACCTGGGTCTCCTTTTTAGGAATAATCCCCAGTTATAAGTCCTTTAATCTGGGCATCTTCCTCAGGAGTAAGCCCCAAATTCTTAAAGTTCCCAAACTTGGGCATCCTCCTCAGGAGTAATCCCCAAACCTTAATTCCGTAACTTGGGCATCCTCCTCAGGGGTAATCCCCAATCATAATCCTTTAATATGGGAATCTTTCTGAGGAGTAAGCCCCAAGTCCTCTAATTTTGGGCATCCTTCTTAGGAGTAATCCCCGAGTCCCTTAATTTGGGCATCCTTCTTAGGAGTAAGCCCCGAGTCCCTTAATTTGGGCATCCTTCCTAGGAGTAAGCCCCAAAACTTAATTCCTAACCTGGGTCTCCTTTTCAGGAATAAGACTCAGTTATAATCTTGGGCTTCCTTTTCAAGAGTAAGCCCTAAGTCCCCTAACCTGGCCTTCCTTTTCAGGAATAAGTCCCAGTTATAATCTTGGGCTTCCTTTTCAGGAGTAAGTCCCAGTCATAATTATGGGCATCCTCTTCAGGAGTAAGCCCCAAGTCCCTTAATTTCTCGTAACCAGTCCTAAATTACGTTTGATATGGGATTCCTTCTCAGGAGTAAAATCCAATTATCAATCCTCTCCTAATTTGTGTTTCCTTTTCAGGAATAAGTCCCAAGTTAGAGTATTCAAATCTCCATAAAGCACATATACCTTTATGGACCCTGTTCCTGGATATTCTCCCTAAAAGTAAATCCTAAACCTTCATCTATCCGGGCAGTCATACATACATAAGCCCCAAACAATTTCTTATGATTGCATCTTTTATGGCACAATTGTCTAATTTTTACCAATACCTCTTGTTTCTCACACCGAGCATGACTGACGTGAGATTAGAGTGTAAAAGTAATTATGACATCCTTCTTTGAGCCATCAATCATAAATGTCATACTCCATTACTCGAACTACGTGGGTTCTGATTCCTTTTCCAAAACAAAGGATACGTAGGTAGCCCATTTATGGGTTCGATCCCAACTTTGAAATAATCCATGTCCTTCTAAATGATGATAAACATCAAGGGCCCCACTGAGTGGCTTTAAAACCAGCCTGGTCATCATAATGACCAAGAGACTTTTTATAAATGTTTTGAAGGATACCATTGACCATGAATCTCTAAATAGATACAGATGATTCTCTATTGATGTAGAACCTCAAATACATATAAAAGATTATATAAATTTCTTACATATTTAATCATTGATTGTTAAAACTAAAGGAAAGCTCATTTTATACTTGGTAATGTAATAAGGATTCACGAACATAACTTAAATCTATAAAGAGAGTCCCAGAGTAGACAACAATTCCCCTCAAAAAGGTGTGATGAGTCCGACCTCCCATCCTCTCGACCAATGCAAATTCCTAAACCTCATTAGTCCACAAGCTAATGAGCACCTACCTTTGGAAAGTAGGTCCAAACGGATGTGGAATCATTGGATGTTTCCGGTTCTACGAACAAACCCGCTAGAAACCGATCAGAACGTTTGAATCCTTCGTCCAGGAGGTCATCCCCAGATTCCGAGGGAAACAGGGTGTTATAAGGTGTTATGTAACAATACCCTAGCACTATAATAATGTACCTTATTTTTGATAGAATAAAAATATATATTAATTTTATTTTTGTTACTTTGTAAATTGTTTTTGAAGTGGAAATAATATTTGTAGTTAATATTCAATTAAGTAATATGTTTTAATGAATTAATGTATTTTTGAATTAAATAATATTTTAATAAAATATTATTACAAAATAAATTTATATTAAATATAAATGATTTTTTAATATTTATGAATACAGTTGTAATTATTATTACGGGTTGAAAACCGTTTTTCTCAAAACACATGAATTTTCAATAAATGTTGTTTTTTTAATGTGAAAGTACACATATTTAGAAAATTATATTGATAAAAGGAATGTTATTTTTGGAATCAGGATTTCAAAATTATCCAATAGAGAATTTTTCATAATTTTTAAAGAAATTCGATTTTTTGGGAACAAATTAAATACAAATTAAATATATAATGTGTTTTATGAAATCATAATGCTCCAATAGTTATGTAATAAAACAATATAAATGGTATTTTCTGCCAAAATATCAATTATATTTAAAATTATGTGACTTTAGACTTGTTTGATTTATTTTAAAAGGAATTAGTGTACCTCCAAAACATATAAAACATTTGAACATTTTAATATGTCTTCCTTGGGAGTTTGACTCACCACTGCATAAGAAAGCATAATATAATAATAATTTATTCAATTGGACTAATAAAATAATTTTTTCCACTCTCCTTTTGAAAAACACATGGTAAAAATCATGTGTTGATTTGTGGTTTTAAATATTTATTTATATAGATTCCAAAACCTATGTTTGTGAAATAGTAAATAATTCCCCTCTCTTTTCTTATATAAACCTTATAAAGAAAAAACTGACCTCCACTAAAAACCCTTGGTGAACTTCCCAAATTTGTCCTTCTATCTCCTGAATTTTTCCAAGGTTCCCCAAGCTCCCATGAAGCCTCTCTCAAGCCTCTCCCAATCCTTTGAGATCAAAAATCCATGTAAGGGATTATTTCATTTCATTTTTTTAAAATTTAATTAAATTTTTATACCAATTTTCAATTAAAAATGTTGGGTTTTGAGTTATAACCACACCTATACTTATATAATTATATTTGAATGATGATACTCCTCTTTCTCTCTCATTAATTCCTCCCATGAACACCTGTTACCAAGCTGAAATTCAGTGTGGAATTTCTATCTTCACATTTACATTAAATAAATTATTTTTAAATTATCCATCTAAATTACATTAAATATGTTGGAACATGTATCTATATGAACCCTAACTATCCATTTCATTTAAATATGATTAGATACCACTTTCTCTCTCATAAACCAATTTTATGAATTATTATGTCATGCAGTTATGCAACCGAAATTGCACCGCGATTCTTCATGCCAAAATCATTATGTAGTGAATACCATGCCCATTTCTATATCAAGGGTATACACATTTATTCACATATACTTATTGATTTAAATGTTTTTTATATTAATTCCACTCTCCTTTATCGTGGAATAAATGATGATGTTTTATGAATCAATGTTTTAGGATCTATGTGGCACACTTATGCATGAAATGAAATGATTAAGAAAGGTGTGCCCTGATTGCACTCCAATGAATTGGGTAAGGATTAGTATAATGATACCTCAAGGGAAATGAGGTTTTACTCATGATAATTAAAGTGAAATGAGGGTTTACTCATGCTCCATGTACAATAATAATTGGCTCAGGCTAATATCATGTTAAATGTTATTGCCACACTTCCAAGATATGATAAACATGATATATCATACGTTTATGTTCATTTTTATCTTATTCTCTATTTATATGACTATTGAATATCATGGACTATATTATTCATTTTATTCTTTATTTACTACCTTACGATGATTTACAAATCACCTTATTCTTATGCATTTCCTTTGGTTATCTCATGCAATGAAAAGTATGAAGGAATGTGGTGGTCATGTAAAAGAAGTTTTCAATAAAGATGTTGTATTTTATGACATATGTAGTTATGTGATGAGTCTAATTTCCAAGGACACTATAACACATGATCCTCAACGTTTTCTTAATTTAAATTTTATGTAATAATTCATGTTTTAGTGTGTAATAAAGTGCAATGTTTTTATAGTTGTTATCATATAAAGGTTTAGTTATTTTAGAGATTAAAATTAGAAAAAGATATTGAAAGCCTTAGAGAGATGAATAAGTATAATAAAAACACCCATAATGTTTGGAGAGTTTAGAGTATGTCATTAATAAATAAAATACATCCCTTTCTAGATATGAGTAGGGAGAGGTGGCTCTGTCACAGATGTATCTAGGGGTAAAACCTGAAAAAACTGCTTTGAGAAAAACTTAAACGAGAATTCGTGCACAAATATGGGACTTTCTAGACTCTTGGTTAAAACACTCTTGGGGGATACACCTTTTAAAATTCATAATATATGTACGGACCATTATAAAGTGATTAAATAAATTCCCCTAAGAATATATGTTGGGAAGTTGATCAGGGATATCCTAGATTGAAGCCTATATGTTTATATGTTAAATAAATAATGGTAATTTATATGTTATCACTTTTTGTCATATGTTTCCCTTTTATGTGTTACCCATAACATTCATTTTATTCCAGCCAATTGCCGGTAATAGGAGGATTCAAGAAAAGAACCAATGTGATGATCAATGCGATGATTGTTCTAACGTGATTCCCAATCTGATGGGAGTGGGAATTGTAATATTTATCATGATACTCTGTCAAATTTAATCAAATTCTTTAAATAAACATGGTTCAAGAGGAACATTCAACCCCCCCACCCCAAAGAAAGAACAAGTCACAATCGAGATCTTTATGAGAGAAAGGCATTTAACTTTTAATGGATTATCTGATCCCTCAATCCTTGAATAATGTATCATCTCCATTGAAAAGATATTCTATATCCTTCAATGTTTTGAACAAGAGAAGGTTCTTATAGCTTCTTATCATATAGAGGGTGAATCTTATCAATGATGGACATTGATAAAAAAATATGAATCCTATAGAGGAGATTCGGGTCTAGGAATGGATGTATTTCTAGAAAATGTTTGTCGATAAATATTTTCTGCGCACCCTCCGACTTATGATGGGAATGAACTTCCTTTATCTCAAACAAAAATATGATGAATCAATTGAATCATACGAGGAAACTTCACATTGCTTTAACAATATGTCTATAACCTTTTCATTACCCACAAATGCAAGGTCGATCGCTTATTTAGTCTGTTAAAACCAAGAATACAGATGTACATAGAAATCCATGACATTGATAGATATGAGGAAATTTTTATATGCGCCATCAAATATAAAATGTAGATTGAAGAATCTCAAAGGTATCATGGGGATATGAAGTATAAATTTGAAAATAATTCTAGTGGTCCAATGGAGAAATCCAATGGTGCTAATAAATTGTAGCACCCAACATGCCAAAGGTGTAGAAAGAAGAACCTAATAAATTTCCTGATAGGGATGAAAAAATTCATTAGGTGTTGAAGAAAAGGGAACCATGTCATTAACTACCGATAGAAAAAACCCCACAGATGTAAAAGAGGAAGGGAATTCATTGTTCATTCCTCAACTGATTTTTATTTTCTTCAACTACAATGAACCAGTGAACATTGCAAACCAGTACCCTAGGCCACGGGTTTTCAGCAGAAACCAACAACCTCCAAGGCAGCAATGGAGATATTTTCCCTAATTATTTCCAAAGAGAACACTGTCAATGATGTGGGGAAAAGTATGAAAGTTATCCATTCAAAAACAATGAACTTACTTTTTGATTCTGGTTCTACACATTAATTTATATCCTGAATGTTTATTAGAACAATCCCAACATCCCCACAAATCATGGAAGTAGATATGTCGGTTACAATGGAAAATGGGTAAATCATTGCAACCCATGAATATAACTACTTCCCTATCACAATTTTTTGATTGAACTTCTTGAATAACCTCATCATACTTCCTATTGTGGAATTTAATGCAATTCATTGCATGGATTATATTTCCTTATAAAGAACCAACATAAATTTTCGGGTGAGGGAAATCACTGTCCATTTGAAAAAATCTACCCTCGATTTAGTACGAGTGCATGGAGGAGGATGAGTCTTCCTTAGCACCATCATCTCAAGCATGGATATTAATACCCTATGAGCAGACATATCTTTCATAGATGATGGATTCTAAGTAAGAAACCATCCTTGAAGACAAGCCTATTGTGAGGGAATTCAACGAATTGTTTCCCAAAAATTTCATGGTCTTCCTCCTAGAAGAGATGTTGAATTCTCCATTGATATGATATCAGGGTCTTTTCCAATATCCCAGAATCCATATAGAATGGATGTGGTGGAGCTTGATGAGGTAATGAAACAACTAATGGAGAATCTAGATAAACAGTTTATATGCCCATGTGCTTTACCACTGGGTGAACCTGTCCTTTTCATTAATAAGAAGGATGATTCAATGTGCCTTTGCATTTATTATCTTCAGCACTACAAAATCATGATATAGAACAAGTATCCCCTACCCCAAATTTATGAATTTTTAGATCAATAATGTGAAGAACATCACTTTTCCATAGTGGATATGTGGTTGGGATATTACTATGTAAGTGTAAATAAGGACGATGTCCCCAAGACTACTTTTTGTACTAGGAAAGGGTACTATGAGTTAATGTTAATTTCTTTCGGACAAAATAATGCTCTAGAAATCATCATGGACATGATGAATAGATTCTTTAGAAATTACCTTGACAAATTTTTGGTAGTCGTCATAGATGATATTCTAATATACTTCCAATCCAAGGAGGAGAAAGAGGATCATCTAAGAAATTTACTAGAGACCTTTCCAAAGGAGATGCTCTATGAAAAACATTAAAAATGTGACTTCTGGTTGAAGTAATTATCATTCATGGTTCATATCATCACAGGCAATTGGATATCATTGGATCCCTCCATGATAGTGGTAATTGAGGGATGGTTGAGGCCAACCTCAGTGAAAGCTATATGTATCATCCTATGGTAAGATGGGTATTATCGCTGATTTGTGGATATTTTTTATGATTGTCAAATGCTCTTACTATGCTTAATCGGAATGGAATCATATATTCTTGAAATTGTGAATGTGAAGAGAGGTTCAAGAAGTTAAAAAGGTCACTTATCACTATGCACGTGCACACATTACCCACAATTGGACAACCTTTTGTGTTATTTAGTGATGATTTGAAGAAGGGAATGGGTTCTCTATAGATACAAAATGAAACCATCATTTCCAATGGTTTAATGAATTTTACTGTTCATGAGAAAAACGATCCAACACATGACCTCATGTTGGCAGTAGTGAGCTTTGACTTAAAATTTTTGTTGAATTTCCTGTTTGGGGAGAATACTGAAATATATACAGATCGCAAAATCCTCAAATATATATTCACATAAAAAGTGTTGAATATATTCCAATGAAATGGTTAGATCTGATCAAAGTGTATGACTTTTCAATCCATTAACACCATTGGAAATAGAACAAGGTGGCGAATGTTCTATGTATAAAGAACCTATAAATTATATTAATAATAATTATTGAATAGGATCCTATATTCTTAGATTTAATGAATATTGACATGGAAATCATTAAAAATGGAATATAATCAACCCTTTCACAAATGATTGCTGAACTGACTCTTTGGGAATGGATAATGGAAGCTCAAAAGGATGATGTGGGAATTTAGAAGAACGTGGAAACTATTAGAAAAGGGAAATCCTCGGAGTTCAATGTCAATGATGAAGGGACTATGAGATATGGGATAAGACTATGTGTTCCATAAAATTCGGTGTTAAATAATTATCTTTTGGTTGATGCACATAGTTCAAATGTCTCTATCAACTAAGGAAACACAACAATGTATCAGGATCTTTGAGAGAATTCTTGGTGGGATAACATTATGTAAGATATTGTTGACTATAAATAAAAGTACATAATGTGTAAGTATGTGAATGCTGAGAAGTATAAGACCAAGGGGATGATGCAACCATTAACCATACCAATGTGGAAATGGGAGAACATCACTATGGACTATTTCGCAAGATTTCTGAAGAAATCCAAAGGGAACAATGCTATCTGGGATGTTGTGGATATCCTTACAAAGATTTCACAATTCATTACAATTTGGGAGGATTTATCATTAGATCAACTGGAATGGATATACATTAGAAATGTGGTAAGGATCCCTAGAGTACAACTATCAATTGTGTCTGATTGAGATCTACGATTCACATCTATGTTCTGGAAGAGTCTCCAACACACAATCATGATGAGATGAAAAACTTCTTTAAGGGGGGAAGATTGTAACAACCCAAACATTTATTTATCAAAATTAATCTTGATCTAATTAAATGCATTATTATGTAAAATGGTTATTTAAAAATATACACTTCATTGGTTTTATGTTTTTGGATTTTAAAAAAATGTTACGAATCATTACCATTTCATATATTGTTATTGAACATTGATCATATGATTAGTTTAAATTTAGGTCATTAACATATCCAATTACTCAGACAAGGGAAGTGATGGCCTCATCTAGTAGAATTAATCCATACAAAGCCCATTTTTTAGATCTCAGAAATGATGTGGAATCACATGGCTCTACTCTTGAGAAATCCCATGCTAATATTCAACATGTTAAGCTTGAACAGAACAACCTATTAAAGAATTGGAAGTAGAAAGATATTACCACTCTAGAGATGTTCTCTGATCCACCCCATGATTCTGTCACCAATACACACCTTACCCTTATGTCTTATGTGGGTGTTATAAGGGGTTATGTAATAAGACCCTATAACTATAATTATGTGCATTATATTTTCTATCAGATAATAAATAAACATTGATTTTTTTAATTTTACTTTTTATATGGGTTTTAAAGCAGAAATAGTATTTTTAGTTAATATTCAATTAAGAAATATATTTTAATGAATTAATGGATTTTTTAATTAAATAATATTTAAAAAAAATATTATTTATAAATCACTTTTTATTAAATATAAATGATCATAAAATTTTTATGAATAACATTGTAATTTTTATTAAGGGTAGAAAGTTGTTTTTGCCAAAAACAATGAAATTTAAATATATGTTGTTTTTTATTTCAAAAGTTAAAATGAAAATACAAAGATAATTATTTACATAAAATGAATATTATTTTTGGAATAAGGATGTAGAAATTATCCAAAGGTGAATTTTTATTAATTTGCTGATACATTCGAATCTTTAGTTAAAAATTAAATACCGTTTAAATATATAATGTGTTTTATGACATCATAATGACCCAATTACGAGTTAATAAAACAGTATAAAAGGTATTTTCCAAAAAAATAAGTTTTATGATTAAAATAATTTGATTTTAGATTTGTTTTATTTATTTCACAAAGCCTTAGTGGACCCTCCATAACTTATAAAACGTTATAACATTTTAAAATGATTTCTATGAGTGTGTGATTCACCTCCACATAAGCAGGATTAATATTTTAAGAAGTTAGACCATTGGAAATATAAAATAATTTTTTCCACTCCCATTTTCCAAAAACCAAGGGTCGGTTTGTGGTTTCAAATATTTAGTTATATAGATTCTAAAACCTAAGTTTGTGAAATATTAAATAAATGCCCTATCTTCTCCAATATAAACCCACCCAATCATCCAATTATCTTCAACAAGAACCCTTTTACAACGTCCCAACACTTCCCTCCTCTCTCTATAATCCTCCCAATGTGGCCCAAGCTCCCAATAACCCTCTTTCAAGCCTCTCCCAAGCCATTTCTATCACACTACCATGTAAGGGATTTCTTGCTTTCAATTTTTTTTCCAAATTGATTTTGTTTTTATATGATTTTTATTTCAATTATAAATGTTCGGGTACGATTTTAATCCTCCCCCATACTACCCCGATAATGTTTGAATGAGGAAATACATATTTCTCTCTCATTAATTCCTCGCATGCACGCCTGTTACCATGTCGAAATTCCATAAGGAACTTCTCTCTTCTCGATTACATTCAAGCAATTATTTTAAATTATGCATCTAATTTCCATTACATATGTTGGGACATGTATATATATTACCATTTTAAATTCCATTTCATGTAAATATGATGTGATACCCCTTTATATATCATAAACCATATTTATGAATTCTTCTATCATGCAGTTAGGCTGTCGAAATTGCACCATGAATTTCCAAGCCAAAGTCATTGAGTAGTGAATACCATGCCCATTTTCTATCAAGCGTATTCACCATTATTCCCATTTACATATTGAATAAAAAATTTCATTTATAAATTCCAAATTCATTTATCATGGAAGAAATAATGATTTTTGATGAATCCATGTTGCATGATCTATATGGAACTCTTATGAATGAAATGAAATGATTAAGAAGGGTGCACTATAATAGTGCTATAATTCATTGGATAATGATGAGTATCATGATTAGTCAAGTGAAATTATGGTTTACTCATGAAAATACAAGTGTAATGAGGGTTTAATCATGATCTTTTTTTCAATGAGACTTGGAACATGCTAATATCATGTTAAATTTTGTTGCCACATTTCAAATCTATGATAATTATTCTATATAATGCCTTTATGTTCATGTTATAGCTCAACATTTTTATGCATGTTCTCATGTTATCCCATCTAATGCAAAGTAAGAAGGATTGTGGTGGTCAGGTAAAAGAAGTTTTCAATAAATATGTTGGGTTTTATGTTCTATGTTATTATGTAATTCTCTTAATTCCCCATGACACTAGATCTAGTTATCCATAGAGTTTTATTAAGTGAAATTTTATGTAATAATCCATGTCTAAATGGGTAATAAAGTATAGGGTAGTTATACATATTCTAAGAAAGCATAACATATGAAAAATAAAAGGAATTTTGGTAGACACATAATCATATAATATTATTTAAATTTATGGAAAGGCATAACTTCTAATACAATATTAGTGGTATGACTTTAAATCCCAAAACCGTCATGGTAGTCACGGTTCACTCCCAAGGCCATCTTGTTTTTATGGGTTCACTCCCCACATCATATTAGTAGACATTGTTGAATCCCACGACCATCTATGATCTTAAGGCTCATTATAGAGACCATATTATTCTATATCCTTAGATATAAATCATTTCCTAATGAGTTATAGTGAGATATAGGTCCTTCCCATATAATAGTGAAATCGTACATACATGTTGTACAAGACCATAAATATTAATATTATAACCCTTGAAATAAAATGGGTATTATAATCATGTAACATAATGAGAACCTATGAAATCTATGGGTTTCATTATCATTTCATTGTAATCATCACTCGTTAAAAAAGATGGTTTCAAAAACATATAACCCATAAAATAAAAATAGGTTTCATAAACAACATTCCATGAAAACATAATCCATTAAGTGGAAGAATATGAATGGAAACATTAACTAATTTGTACAAAATGACATTAATAACACCAAAAAATGTTATCTTAAAAGGGGAATATTTTTTAATTATCTTTTAGAAATACTTCTTTAGTAAATTATCCTTATTTTGAAAATTATTTTTAAAACATAAAATGTTTTGAAAATAATAACATTGAAAATAATTTGAAAACATATAAATAAATATTATAAAAATTTTGGAACCTATTTTTCATGAAAACATATAAAAGGAGATTGAAACCCCAATTGAAAAAACTTTTCCTTCAAAATATATATAAAAGAATTTTTAAAACCATTTTGAAAATATTTTTGTATGAAAACATATAAAATAACCTTTAAAAAAACTTTATTTGAATTTTTTTTAAATAAATCATTGTAAAACATAATTAATTTGAAAAATACACTTTTCCACGAAAAAATCATCAATGATCATTTGAAAAACTTTCTAAAAATATTGTTTTTATAATAAAACAGATTCTTGACCGAGGAGAGGGTAATGTCCGGATTTATTAAAAAAAAATTAATATCTATATTTAAAAAAATAGCTGAAAATGGTACTAGTACGTGAATATTTCTGGAATAAACAGAAGTGAATAAAAGACATTAATGTTCTTGAGATACTGATCATAATATTTCATTAAAAAATGCATGAATATAAACAATATTTAAAAGTGATGAGATTGTTTAAATAGAATCTTACGACATGGAAACAAGGGATCATACTCTACATGTTTGAAAATAAAATTATATGATGATTAAAATATCATTATATTATGTAAATTCATGATAAAACATGTAAAATTGAAGTATATCCACCTCAAAAATGAATGTAGGTGTGTAATAGTACATGTGTCTTTATGAAAGAAAATTGAGAAAACATTATCTTATAGGTTTGGAATCTTTTGAATAATTAATGTCAATAAAAAAATATCATAGAATTTATAAGTAAATACATATAAATGTAAGTATAAAAATCATTTAATAAATCCATATGTAGTATACACACCACCCAAATGGATTGGGTGGTGAATAAAGCATGTATATATTGGAAGTAAAAAGTTTGATGAAATACCTTTACCTTGTGTCTCGCATATCAGTCTACTCGTTCAAAACTCCTATATAATAAATATAATTGTATTAAAAATAAATAATAAAACCATATTCTTATCTTTAGTAACTTATATGGTCTTATTATGACTATATATTTCCCTCTAGTTAATAATTCTATGTTATGGTTTCACTTCGGGTAATATCTACTTTTTTCAATGCATGTGTCTTAATTTGTTATATCATTGGACTTCATACATATATCATGATTTCAATAATGTAAATAATGATATAAATTTTATTTATATTCATTAATTTCTTTTTATAATAATCTTTATAATATTGATTTATGAAATGTAATTCACTATTAATGGAGATGGTAACCTGTACGTACACATGAACACTACTAACATTTTTATTATCATATTTAATGAAAGAAGGAAAATGAAATATTGTAATTTATATGAATATATATATAATTCTTCACATAGAATTATTATTTCATATATATCATATTCATTCACAATGCTCAAGCTTAATATATTACATGTACTGTATAAATGAATCACATCACATTAAGCGTATGGTAGTCCATGATTCCTCAAAAAAAATAATAATATTTACAAAAAATGGAATGTATAAGGATATGTGTAGTAAAAGAAATATAAAATTTAAATACATAATGAATATTATATATATCATATATAGAAATAGTTTCCATAATATTTTTCACTATGAAGGGTGGTAAAGGTAAAATTTAAAATCATCATTTCGGGAGGTGGTAGTTTGTTGTATGCATAAACATTATATCTATTACCCATTAGATGGAAATGTGTGTGAGTGTAGGTATAAAATATATCATAAAAAATACTACTGTATTTAAGGTACTGTTATTCTTTATAATCTCATGTAATAAAGAGAGTGGAGGTGGTGGATAAATAAAATAAAAGAATGGAGCTCGAGAGAAGCCATTACATATTATTTTCATAACACCTTTTGGTTTATACCGAAGGGATTAATTGTAACACCCAAACCCTAGTTACCCAGAGCCAGTACATTATTACATAACATTTTCATGATCACAAAAGATCGCGTCTTGAAAGACCGATTAGTTTAGTATCCATAGAAGTAATAGATACATTCATATGGTTTACATTACATCATAAAATAAAAAACTGCAACAACATCGTTTCCATAGACCACACTCATATCCCCTCACACTATCACTATAGGTCAGTCATAAAATAGTTCTTCACATCGTGGGAAAAATAAAACATAGAAAGGGGTTAGCTAAGATGCTTATTAAAGATTATAATATATTAGAAACATTCATAAATAAGCATAAAAATTTAAGGCAATGTATAACGAAAAAAATCCACTTAAACTTGAACTTCAGCATTATATGAAAAAAAATAAAATTAAATAATGACATTTACATATTCAGATGGATATTATACTTGTCTAATAATCACATGAAATATCTATAACCACATTCATAATGATGTATTTCATAATGACAGACTATCATAACCACATAGTAAAGACCTTGTTCCAAGACTACAGCTATGATTTTGTCAAGGCCTTGGCCAAAACACTAGTTTGTCTCATGAGACCTATCGATGCATCGAGGAGCTATAGAAGGCTCCACCCTTAACTTAATAATTCCAATTAATTCCTCATATGATAAGTTTGAAACATAAAATAAACATTCGTATTAAAAAAAGCATACAAAATGTCAATACTTTATCCAAAAACCATGAATTGTATAAAAATAGCATATCCACAATCAAACATAACTCATTCAATACAATATGGAAGATTGTTTTATAATATATTAACCTCAATTGAGAATAATGATGTATATAGTCATAGATGAAAATAATCATTAAAACTATATGAGAGAAATATCCCCCTCTTTCTTGAAAACATTTTAAAGTCACACTATTTTGCAAAAAAAATTTTAAAAATAGATTATTGAATCAAGGTGAGCCATACCAATTTGAAACATTTAAAAGAGATTTTAATTTTAAAAAATTAATGTACATATAAATAAATCCTAAAATACATTTTTAAAATATGGGCATTAATGAGAATGATTTAGAATAATAAATCTTTAAAACATTTTAAAATGATATTTTATTTAGTGTTCCAAACCAAAAAAGAGACACTTGAATAAAAATAATTTAGGTAATAAAAATATTATAATATCATGAGAATAATTGGATTCATGATACACTATGTGAAAGTACATTATATACACCATATAAAAGCGAATTGTTGTATGACAACATTGAAGTCTCAATGGAATGCAAATTGAGATGAAATCTCTTATAATGTCTGTATCCATAGGTTAAGGATAAATAAAAAACATAATTATGTGTGAAAAATATAAATACACTCAATATTAATGAATATTTAGTGTAAATCAATTAGATGAAATTCACACATATTCTTGTAAAAATAAAACCAAGGAATTGGATATTTAACTCAACAAATGGAGATTGAGTTAAAATTGCTCTTATCAATTTCATATCGATGTCTTGAGAATTTATAAATGGAGTGATTATGTGTATCAAATGTATATCCACATAAAGGGATGTGGGAATAATGACATAATCAAATGAATAGTGATTCCACACATAATCTTGGAGTAAAATAATCAATGAAGTATGTGTAAATCCGAATTAGTGGAAATTGAAATTTCAAATTCCCTTATCGATTTGGTAACTTATGAAACATAAAACCCATGAAATAAGTTTCATAAAATGAAGATGTAAATACACATATATTAAATTATATTACACAATGAATACAATCATGGACAATACAAACACCACAAAAAATGAAATAGTGGCCAATATAGCATGAATCTCACATGAATAAAAAGCGAGATGAAAAACCCTTAATTCATTGTGATTAATTGAATTGTATGACCAAAATTTAATAACCACAAAATTAATCACAGAATACAATGAATATAAAGATAATCATGATAATATATATCAAATGACAGTACACAATACATCACATCCAATAAATAAGTGGCGAAGAATGAAAATCTCACAGAAATAAAAGTTAGATAAGAAACCCCTTAATCTGTACTTTTTCCTTGGTCGAGGGTTGGTTAACCTCATGTATAGTGGTGAAATATTTTTATTGAATTATACAAGAATCATATACATTAATATGATATCATATATGATATTTTAACAATTATTTGTTAATAATATCTTAGTATTATCGTCGTTTCGGGTGTTAACAGATTCAATTTCCTTTATATTCTTTGTTATGTAAGCCATATTTGTAATGGATGGGATGAATATTATTCATAACCTGAATTATATAGTTTCTATAAACATTATTTTTATTCTTAAAATAAAATTTAGTCTTGAATGGATGCGATGGGGAATGAATCTCACCACATTCGTGGAGACGGTAATCCGTATGTACGCACGAGCAACAATATCATTATTTTTATATTAAAATAACTTATAGTTGGATGGTATATCATATATAAAGAGTAATTAACATGTAATATTTATTATTTTCATGAATTACACATCATTATTACACCCATCCAAAAAATAATGTATTGAATAACAATTACACCACGACATGGAGACGACAATCCTTACGTACACACGTATGGTGAAATGTCATTTAAAGGATGGATATAATAATGAATATGGTTTTACAACATTTATAATAACATCATAGTATATGAAAGATACTATAGTTATTATTTTAGAATGGAAATAACAATGAACGAAGAAGTGGAAAAAGAAAAGAACTTGAAAGATGGTGGTGAAATTATTACCTCTTCTTCAGGTTCTTCTTTTTGATTTGATCAAAAGGGATCCATAAGTTGTATTTATGACTAATGGAAGGCCTATAGGATTAAGTGAGGGAATTTTAGAGGATATTTGGGTAGGGTTTGGCCAATAAAAAAGGATTTGAAGGTGTGAATTAGAGAGAAGGGGGAGTGCCCTTTTATAAGAGGAGTGAGGGGAACCTTAGAAAAAACTTGAAATATTATTTTATAATAAAATCATTTTCGGTTTATAATTGCTCCAAAGTGGATTATATAAACTATAAGGTGGGTATGGGTCTAAAACCACTCAAATAAGAGGTTTTATAATAGTTTGGGTCACTATATTAACATTATCATTTAGATTTAACTCTTAGTCAAATAGTTCAATATTTACCATGTCTCTTTGTATGTTTATATTATATGGTTAACAAAATTGCAATAAACTTTCATGTGAACCCCAAGTGGTTAATTAATGATAAAAATATTATTATATAATTATTTTGGCTGATTCTTATATTTTTAGGAATAGAATATCAATTAATAATATAATATTTATTTTAAAAACACTTTTATGTCAATTTTGACACTATTTGGAATTTTGTTTTTGGTAAATTCATAACAACATTATTAATGAAAAAAAATTCATATAACCAGCTTTAATATGTCTTATTAACTTATAAAATCAGTGTAATTCATATAAAGACTCAAATTATATTTATTTCGATATTTATAATTACAATTATTTAAATATTTCATTAATTAGGTAATTACTGCATCATCATTGTGTGATTTATAAATTCAATTATTTAGTGTCTAAAAAATATAAATAAAATACCATTATATATTAAATATTCTTATATTTTTAATTAATATTTATAGTTGATTTTATCTTAGGTATAACCCTATATTAAAAATGTTTTAGTTATTAAACTTTGATTTTAACTCTTTTAACTCTTATTTGAAATAAATAATAATAAATCTCCTTATCTAATACAAGTGGACCAAATATGTTTATATTTTATTCCTAAGGTTTTTTTGGTCGAATTATACTTATCCAATAGAAATAGAACATGTGTTACGATAATAATAATATCAATTTTACCCTTAATTTCCCTAATTACTTTTATCTGTGGTAAATATAAGTAAAAAGATACTATTCACCAAAAATTATTTTATTCTTATTGAAATACATTTTACTCTTTTATATTAACCGTGACTCTCAGATTTTGGAAATTCCATTCACAGAACCAGTTAAAGTATGTTTTATGTGAATTGGAAAATTGTCCTTGGAGGTGGGTAAAAGCCAGTGAGAAGTTAAATAAATTTTTTAGATATATAAAATTACTTTAAACTGACTCTAATGAATTACATTGAACATATATAGGTATTATATATCTATTTTGACTGAAAATAAATATAAATAAAATAAATAATTATTTAAATAAAAATTTATTTTTAAACTATAACTCAGTGTTTTTCACTATTCATCAAAAATTGAATGTTTTCAGAAAATTACAAAAAACCCACCCTAAGATAATTTTGATATTGAGAATATAAAAATGAAGTCAAATTTGAAAGAAAAATTTATATCATTTCAAAAAGTTGGTATTGAAATTCATTATGACTAGTTTGGTAAGTCATGGGGCACTTGAACTTGATGTAGCGTGTAGTGTATGTTATTGAATTACTTTGAAGAACTAATATACTATGAAATCTTGGGGTGTTACATTATTCTCTCCTTCAATAAATCGTGTCCTCGTAATTTTTAGAATTTTTAATGGGAATATAATGGAAAGTCCCACATCGGAAAAAGGGTCAATAAAACTATCACATTAAAAAAAATAAACAGAAGTACACAGGTCTACCAAGATAACCCATACATGGATTCAATGTAAGAAAACATGGATATGGAAGATAAACTATGTTTCAAGTTCTGATGGAGAGGGATAGAAAACATGATCAGGATAATGTTAACAACAATAAAGCCACAAACTTGTGATGGGACAAACTGTCATTAGTTTCCCAGTAAGAAAAGTAAACAGACAAAAAAAACTTGTATTAAGTTATATTTCAATAAGATAATGAATTTATTTATGATATTGACTAAGAAAATAAAGTTATATACTTACTTTTGAAGTAGAGTTTCATTCTTTAATAAATTGCTACCTATAACTCGTTTTTTATACGATGAGTATTCAAGAAGACTTGGTCACATTGGAAGAGATAGAATAAGCATCTAGAGAATCACATGATCCATAAAGGATAAACTATATATTTACCTTGTCTTTAGTGATTAATCAAAACCAAAATTGTTAGTACAAGATCTGATGATCCCCCCCAAAAAATAATCCTTTATATAAAGAAACACTAATCTTAATTTATAAAATTAAACCAACAATACCCCAAAGTTAAATAATTTTCATTCAACAAACAATTGTCATTATGATCCATCAATTTAATCTAAACTAATATTGAATCCAAAAACATAGAAGAATTTGGTTATGTATTCCTCCACGTTAAATTGGATCTCCAAATGAAATCAACTACTCTTATTGTCACATACTTAAAATAATTATCCTAATCACATATTCTCTATTATAGGTAAATCATTTCCATAAATAACCCAAATCACTATAAATCCACAATAAATACATAGATAAAAATCCACAATTACTCCTCAAATGAAGTCCCAATGTATTCTATTTTCCTTGGGCATATAGTGTTCCCAACAAAGTGAACATCTTCTAAAATAACATTTATCACAACTAAAAAATCATTTTCCTATACTAAGGGTATTAATTTGATAAGATATAAGATCCCAAATCAAATTATTATTGACCAAAAAAATCAATTAACTAAAAATAATTAGTCACACTTACTAATGACTTCACGTAGTCCAGTGGAAGGTGAAAAATCCCAATCACATTCTGGTTGTGGGATAGATTCCCACAGCTTTGTCCGAAGCAACGGATTTCCACACGGTCTTTGTGTTGTCCATTTTGAAAAACTATATTTTATAACATTTCCAAAATGATATAAATTCCTCAAAATAACTATAACATAATTTAACCACAAATGATAACTCATAAATTTAATTTTCATCAAAAATATAATAACATGTAATTTCCTCAAACCCAATGATCATATAAAACCAAATGGTAATTTATAAATATATCCACAAGAGAAAAGATAAGCCTTCCTAAAATATCATTTTCACATGACAATCTACATGGTTACAAGTGAAAGAGAAAATTATTCCAAAGTAATCCCATCAACAAGGAGCACTAATAATTTTAAAAATTTCTCCAACAATTTATTTGCACATTTCTTATTCTTTGACAAAGAAAATATCTTATAGAATAGGGAATTCACTCGGGTAATGGCCAGGTCCCCCACATTTGCAGAAAATGACTGTAAATGTATCCTTGGAACCATTTTTATTTTCTTCCATAGTACTCTTCTTTTTTCCTCATCAATTCTTCACTTTATGTCCTTCATTCCGACACGTAAATAATTTCATTGTTCCATTGAGACACTTTCCCTGGTGTCTCCTTCCACATTTCCAGCATGATGAAAATCAAGGAGTCATTTATCCATGGTCTCCACTGCTGTAGCTCTTATCATTCATCACATTTCTCTTTTTTGTAGAGTTAGGGAGTTGGATAATATAGATGTTGTTGATCATATTTTTTGAAAACTGATTTGGTATGAACACAATATCTTTTACCCCTATCATCATTTCATTTTTTTGCTCATTTCCACCATCGTTACCACTATGTAAATCATTATCAATGTTACTATGAATTCCGTGGAATCAAACCACTGACTAAAACCAGAAAACATTTTGTGAGTAACAGTAGTCATAAAATCATTTAGAGAATATCATGACACCATATTTTCAATTTGAAACACCTTAGGATTATCCAAGGTCATTTATTCTCATCTAATATTAAAATAATTAAAATCGGTTTGTAATGAAAATGTAAATTATCTGAAGCGTATTCCTCAGGAGTGACGTAACCAAGAGTACAGCAAGGCCCATTGTCATTCACCAGTTCCCGTTCGAGTCTTTCTCAAAGAGGTGTTTTCAGGTTTTACCCCTAGGTACATCTGTGCTAGATCCACCTCAACCTGTCGTATCTAGACAGGTATGTATTTCTTTGAAAACTTAAAAAATCACTACAATAAAAAATTTCTAGTTAGTTCATCTATACTAATCATCAAAGTCTATCTTATGGTAATTTTCTCTAATATGAGTTCATCTATATCTAGCTTCCAAGGTTTGTACTAATTTCCTCTGATAAAAACTGTAATGCCTTGACCCTAGTTACCCTGAGTTGGTGAATTACTACATAAAATTGTCATGATCACAAAAGATCATGTCTCAAAAGAAAGATTAGCTTAGTAACCTTGGAAGTAATAGATACATTCATAAGGTTTAAATTACATCATAAAATGAAAAACTACTACAACGTTGTTTCCATAGAATACACTCATATCCCCTCAGACTATCCCTGTAGGCCAGTCATAAAATACTTCTTCAAATCCTGGGAAAAATAAAACATAGAAAGGGGTGAGATAAGTTTCTCAGTAAGGATAACAATATAGAGGAAACATTCATAAATAAGAATAAAAATTTAAGGCAATATATAACTAAAAAAATCCTTTTAAACATTAACATAAGAATAATATGGTAAAAAAATAAAATGAAATAATTCCATTTATTTATTCACATGTTTATTATACAAGTCAAATAATCACATGCAATATCAATAACCACTTTCATAATGATGGAATGTATAATGACAGACTATCATAAACACATAGTCAAGGCCTTGTGCCAAGACTACAAATAAGATTTTGTCAAGGCCTTGTGCCAAGACACTAGTGTATCTCATGAGAAGTACTGATGAATCTAGGATCTATAGCAGTCTCCACCCATCACTTACTAAGAACAATGAATTCCTCATATGAAAAGAATGAAACATAACATAAACATTCATATTAAAACTAGAATACGAAACGTCAATACTTTATCCACAAACCATGAATGGTATAAAAATAGCACATCCACAGTAAAAAATAACTCATTCAATACAATATGGATGATTTTATTGTAATAGATTAACCTCAATAGTGAATAATGAAGTATATTGACCTTGATGAAAACAATCATCAAAACTATATGAGAGAAATATCCCCCTTTTTCTTGAAAACATTTAAAATTCACACGATTTGTCAAGAATCCATTTAAAAATAGATTTTGGAATCAAAGTGTCACATAATAATTTGAAACATTAAAGGTGATTTTAATTTTATAACATTAACGTCCATATAAATAAATCCTTACAATAATTTTTAAGGTTTAGATATTAATGAAAAATATTTAGAATAATAAATCTTTAAAACATTTTAAAATGATATTTTAGTTAGAGTTCTTAATCAAAAGAGAGACAATCGAATACAAATAATTGAGGTAATAAAAACATTATAATATCATGAGAATAAAGGGATTCATGATATACTATGTCAATGTACATTATATACAACATATAAAAGAGAATTGGTGTATAACAACAACGATGTTTCAATGGAACGTAATTTGTGATGAAATATCTTATAAAGGACATATCCTTAGGTTAAGTAAAAATCAATGACATAATTATGCGTGAAAAATATAAATACACTCGATATTATTGGATATATAGTGTAAATAAATCATAGGAGATTCACACATTATCTTATAAAAACAACACCAATGAATTGGATATTTAACTCAACAAATGGAGATTGAGTTAAAATTAATCTTATCAAGTTCATGTCGATGACTTGAGAATTTATCAATGGAGTTGTAATGTGTATGAAAAGTATATCCACAGAAATGGGAGTTGGAATTTTGACATAAGAAAATGAATAGTGATTCCACACATAATCTTTGAGTAAAATAATCAATGAAGCATGCGTAAAGCCGAATGAGTGGAAATTGAAATTTCAAATTCCCTTATCAATTTGGTTAATTATGAAACATACACCCCAAGAAAGAAGAATCATTAAATGGAGATTTAAATACCTATAAATTAAAGTATATTACACAATGAATACAATCATGTACAGTACATACACCACACAAAAGGATGTAGTGGCCAATATAGCATAAATCTCACATGAATAAAAAGTGTGATGAAAAACCCTTACTTCGTTGTCATCAATCAAGTCGTATGACCAAAAATTAATGACCACAATATAAATCACTGAATAACATGAATATAAATAGAATCATGATAATATATATCAAATGGAAGTACACAACACATCACATCCAATAAAGAAGGGGCGAACAATGAAAATCTCATAGAGTTATAAGTGAGATAAGAATCCCCTTACATTGTACGTATTCCGCGATAGAGGGTTGGTTAAACTCCTTTATAACTGTTAAATAATTGTTAATTAATTATAAAAGAATCATATACATTAATAGGATATCATATATGATCTTTTAAGATTTATTTGTTAATAATATCTTAGTATTATCGTCATTTTGGGTGTTAACAGATTTGTTTTCCATTATATCATTTGTTATGTGAGCCATATTTTTTATGGATTGGATGAATATTATTCATATACAAATTGATATCTTGTCTATAAATAATAGTTTTAATCATAAAATGAAATTTATCCTTGAATGGATACAATGGAGAATGATTCATATCGCGTTCATGGAGATGGTAATCCGTACATACGCATGAGCGACAATATCATTATTTTGATAAATAAATAATATATTATTGGATGGTATATAATATACAAAGAATCATTATCATGTTATATTTATTATTTACTTTAATTACACATCATTATTATACCCATCATAATAATAATGTTTTGAATAACAATTACACCACGACGTGGAGACGGTAATCCGTACGTACGCACGTATGGTGACATGTCACTTATAAAATGGATATAATAATGTATATGGATGTACCATATTTTTTATAATATCACAGTATATAAAAGATAATAGAGTTATTATTTTATAATGGAAATAACAAATAAAGAAGAAATGGAAGAAGAAATGATCTAGAAAGAGGATGGTGAAATTATTACCTCTTCTTCAGGTTCTTCCTTTTGATTTGATCAAAAGGGCTCCTTAAGTAGGATTTATTACTAAATTAGGCCCTCTATAATGAATTTAGGGAAGTTTGGGGGATATTTGGGCAGGGTTAGGATGACCCAAAAGGATTTTATGGTTTGAATTAGAGGGAAGGGGGTGCCCATTTATAAGAGGGGTGAGGGGCATCTTAGGAAAAGAAAGAAATATTATTTTATATTAAAATCATTTTCCATTTTTAATTGCTCAAAAGTAGATTATTTAAATTCTAAGGTGGGGATGGGTCTAAAAACACTCAACCAATATGTTTTAGATAGGTTTGGGTCACTATATTAACCTTAACTTTTAGATTTAACTCTTAGTTAAATAGTTTTACATTTACCATGTCTCTTTGTATTTATATATTATATAGTTAATAAACTGACTATATATTTCCAAGAAAACCTGAATGGATTCATTAATGATACACCTATCATTATATAAGCACTTTTTCTGAAAATTATATTTTTAATAATATAATATTAATTAATAATATAATATTTCTTTTAAAAACTCTTTTTTGTAAATTTTAACACTATTTTGTAATTTATTTTTGTTAAATTTATAAAAACATTATTACATTGAAAAAAATTCATACAACCAACCCTAATACGTCATATTAACTTATAAAATTATTTGAATTCATAAAAAGTGTCAAATAATATCTATTTGGATATTTATAATATTAATTAGTTTAATATTTCATGAATTAGATAATTACTGCATCATCATTGTCTCATTATTAAATTAAATTATTTAATTTATTAAAAATATATATAAAATACCATTATGTAGGAAATCGTTTTATATTTATAATGTTTATTTATAGTCGAATTTATCTTATGTATAACCCTATATTAAAAATGTTTTAGTTATTAAACATTGATTTTAACTATTTTAACTCTTCTTTGAATTAAATAATAATAAATGTCTTAATCTAATCCAAGTAGACCAGAGATGTTCATATTTTATTTCTAAGGTTTTTTTGGTCGAATTATACTTATCCAATAGAATTAGGACATGTGTTAGGGTAATAATAATACCATTTTTACCCTTAATTTTCCTATTTACTTTTAACCGTGGTAAATAAACGTAAAAAGTTATTATTCACAAAAAAATATTTTTATATTATTGATCCACATTTAATCCTTGATATTAACCATGTTTCTCTAATTTTCGATATTTTATAAATATAAGTGGTAAAATTATGTTTTATGTGAATTTGTAAATTCTCTTAGGATGTGGGTAAATACGGTGAAAAGTTCAATAAAATTTTTATATATCTAAAATTATTGTAAACTAAATCATTTGAATTAAATTGAACATATATAAGTATTATGTATCTATTTTGACCTAAAGTAAATTTAAATAAAATAATTAATTAATTTAAAATTTTGTTTTGTACTATAACTCAGTGTTTTTCAGTATTCATCAAAAATTGAATGTTTTTAGAAATATATCAAAAATTCACCCTAGGCTCATTTCGATATTCCGAATCAAAAAATGAATTCCATTTTGAAAGATAAAATTTATAAAATTTCAAAAAGTGGGTATTACTATTAAAAATGGTTAGTTGCGTAAGCCATGGTGCGCTAGAACTAGATATTGCGTGTAGTGTATGTTATTGAAATTCTTTGAAAAACTAACGTATTATGAAATCATGGGGTGTTACATTACATGGATTTCATTATAACACATAGGAGGCTTATATAAGAATGGTAGGGATATTGGGATGGGTATTGGGAATATAATGGCAGAAAATAAGTTGTTTTAGAGGTGTGAGAAGGAGGAAGAGGTGCTGCCCTTTTAAATGGATGGGAAAGGACATGCTTGGAATTTTTTAAAACAATTTAGGATTATCAACATTTTTACCTAACAAAAGTCATAAAAACAAAAAAAACTTTCAATAATGGAAGCTTATAGGACGATTAATTAATATAAAATTGGTGTTAGACCATTTTCTAGGTCATTTTCGGTCTTAAAGTCTTGATTTACTACATTTTTAAACAATTTCTTCTCTTAATCATTATAAATAATTTTAATCACATTTACTAATATTGTTGGATAATAACATATTTTACCTCATTACACATTATAAATTATGATTATTCCAAATATGGAATCCATTTTTTAAATTCTACTCATATTAGTAGATAAAAGGAATTTAAAAATAATATCATTGACTGAAAGACACTACGAGTTTTTAAAGAAGAAACATCAAACAATTTGGTATGTTTTTATAATGAATTTCAATGTGATATTGAATCCAATGAACTAAATTGGATTAATTTATAAAATAATTAACTAATTAAAATTTTGAAAAAAATTAAAATATAATTTAACATTGTAAATAAATTATTTGAAAAAATATTTTTGAATTTACCAGTCAGTAATTTTAACTAATCATTAAAAATTGAAACCTTACATAAAAATATGAAAAATATATCCTAACATAATTTTTATTTATCAATTTTGAATAAATTGTTTTTTTAGATAGTAAATCGAACAAATTTCCCAAAATTGTATTTAATATGGATTTTCCATTAAGTGTCGATAAAACTATCTTTATAAAAATATTGGGTTTTAAGAATAAAATTAGGCTTGTTCACGTCTTATATCTATCAAATCAGTTGGATGATTAAAAAAAATTGTTTCATTAAATTAAATATAATTTTTATAATTTTCATTGGATATTATTAATTAATTTAACTTATTAATATAAATTGTATCTTTCAAATAAACATATACATTTAATAAATAAGTCCCTTTATATATTCATTTTGTTTATATATAATTTTCTAATTAATATCTATCCAATGAATTAAACTATATATAATCATAATATATTTAATCTTATAAACATAAATTTAATGATCATGTTATATTCTATTAAATAATAATATTTTAATAATGAAATATTGTTTGGTAACACTCGGTCATGCATGTTAGGCAAGACATCAAGGAAATTCAGTCTTGCGTGTAATGTAATATAACCCCAATGTTCTTTATTGAGAAATCTTATATTTATTTTACATATAGCACATGATTAACTTGTTGTATTCTTTAACATAAGACATAAATAGTTCTTTATAATAATATAAACTATTAATAGTGATTATTGAAATGAAAAATATCAAAAAGATTAAATTAATTCGAAGAAAAAATTCCCAAAACCACAAGGTGTTACATATATTAAATTTACATTTTGAAAATTTTATTGGATCCATATTGGTGGAATATTTATCTTCATTATTTGAATTATTATTTAATAAGTCACTAAATAGTGGTTATAATTTTGAGGAGTTATTGACTTAAATTATATGACTTAGTGATTTTTTAACATCTTTTTTATAGAAGATAAAATTATGAGGACATTTCTAAAATGGGTTAATTTGACAACCCAAGTTTTGTTAATTATTTCTCCAATTATTCATCTAATTAATACTCAAAATTTTAATATATATTTATTTAAGAAATATATATATATATATTAAAATGAATATATATATATCTTCCATGTCTGATAATATATTATATTATGAAATTACATAGTCAATATACATTTAAAATTATTATATTTTCATTAGGGTAAAAAATTCTTTTATTAAACAATTTAATATGTTCTCTTTAAAATTTTTCTTATTGTGATATTATTAAAGAAATATATTATTAATATATATTTTCTAAATTAATTTTTATTTTAATAATATCTATTTATATTGATATTTGTAAAAATAATTATATTTTATTTGAAAAACGATAAATTTTTATTCTAAATAAATTATTAACCTGTGTGCTATATATTTTTATTTTAAAGGAAAATTTAAATATATTAGAAATGAATTTGATAAAATGGAAATCTTATTTTTATTATAATATCATAATTATATTAGAGTACATTTTTGATATTTTTCGATGAAAGCAGATTTTAGTGAATAGTTAAAATATATAGTTTTTATAGATACCATATCATTTATGACATAATTTTGAAATAAGTATGAATAAAAAATATATGGAATGTATTTATTATATTTTACATGATTATACAGTTAAAATAAGATATAAATATTATATAGTTAATGAAAATTATTATTTATATCAAGATAAATATAAAAACATTAATCTTTCCAAACATATTTCTTATGTAACATTTGAAAAGTCAAATTTTTTATTTATAATATTTTATGGTGGATAAGGATATTCTAGAGGATACATATATATTTAATGACTGAATTAATTATTTTATGTAAAAATAGTTCTTTTAATATAATTTAACATGTTAAATATCTAAACTCTTACCCAATGCTTGGGTAGGGAAAAAAAGTCAAAATTCCAATCATGAAAATGATATCATTATATTAATGAAAGTAAATAGTATTATGAATGGTTTTTTATTAATATAGTGAAGATATATAATTTTTTTTTATAAATAAATAAAAGGGTTGTTTTCCAAAATTCTTACAGAACATCAATGTCGCGCTTATGCATGCATGGGAAATGTCAAAGTATTTAGGTTTAAAATTGTCTAAAATGATATGTTTCAGTTGAATCTCCATGATTAATATTATTTTGGGATAAATATGATAATTATGAATTGAATTTAAATATTAAATATTAATTTCAAATTTACTTAAATATTTTTAATATAAAATTATAAGGATAAACTAGAAAATGATTTGATTGGGTATTTAATGTTAAATTATAATGTTTAAATTAATAAAAAGGAATAAATAATATCATGAGTCACATGGATGTGGGTAAAGGTCTAGAATAAAATATTTTATACATTTATGCAACACTTTCCAATTTAAAATTATATTCCAAACATTTAAAGGGTGAAAATTTGACAAAAAATCGTTGAATATTTCATATAAAATGGGGATCACTCTAACTATTCCAAAACAAATAAATTTTCTTTCTCTAACCATATTTTGCCTATTCCCCTATAAATAATCTTTTTAAATTCATATGTCTCTGTTCATTCAAAAAATCTTTTCTTAAAAGGCATAATACATAATTAAATAGTTTTATTTCAAAGAGTATAGATATGTTTTTCATGCCTCATTCAACTTGATAATTTCTGATTTATTATGATAAAAGTTTATTAAATAATCTGATATTTTTCTACCTTGATTCTATTATAATTCGGTCATCATCCTTATTATACAAAAATTATGAGAGACACCAATTAAATCTCATTGAAAAACATTCCATAAGACATTATGATGTCAGAATTTGTGTTTTTTTATAAAATTATATCTTTTCAATGAAACTATCCTATAAAAACTTTTAGTATCATAAAAAATAAGTTACTGTAAAAATTTAATAATAATTCAAATATAGAATATTGTTTTTGTAGAATGAAAATATTATTTTATGTGTATTTAACTCTTCAAAAAATATCACATAACTTTTTTACTTTTACACTTCATATATAATGGTTGATGAATTGAAAACATATTTCATTAATGGATATTTATAAAAACGTATTTTACAAATGGTTGTAAATATAAATTTAAATTTTTATCAATATTATGATTCTTTTAGGACTAAATATTTATGATAATAATGAATTGTTTGGTAGACAATCATAGACATATTTAAACCTTAAAAAATATGTTCATGTATGATTCCCTAAATGGTGGTTATATCTTAATATATTAAACTCATTAGATTTTCAATGACATAAAATGTTTAAATTGATAATCAGTATATTATAGAATAAATATATAATTAATTTTGACCACTAGTATTACAAAACATCGACTTTAGGGATAATAACAAAATGATCTCCAAAAAACTGATATAAACAATTCCATTTATAAAAATAGATTAAATAAGATAAAAATTGTAATAAATGGAATAAGAATAATGGAATTAAGATAATAAATGTTATTTATCCTGGAAATAAATAATATAATTTGATTATTTTAAACATTTGACGATTTGTGAGGTGAGATGGGACTCAAGTTTAGGGGATCCTTTACTTAATATCATGTCATGAAATTTTTTCCATTCTTCAATGACTATATTATTATAATATTTTTATACATTATGACAACTATTTTGTTTATATTAAGTATGAAATTATATTATATATATTTATATTTATTTCCCAAATTCTATTCCTTGGTATATTCTTATATAACATGTTATGATCAATGTAAGGGATTCCTTTTCAAATAGAACTTTCAATTGACAAAGTATATTTCGAAAATCTTATATGGGAAATTTCTTTATGATTTATCTCAATATATAACTCTCTTACTTCATGTCGATATTATTTATTTTAGGTATATTATTATATATATTTATATGATTTTTAATTAAAATTATTATTTTTTAAATGTGTGAAATGAATCATTCTAATAATTACTTATGCACAATATCATTTTATTCACAATCTCATTTTATTTTATTTACAATGATTCTTATACAATTTTTGCACTGTTTTGTAAATTAATTTGTATCCTCGTTATTTTATAAATTATTTACTTTTAAATAAATTTAATTTAAATAGTAATGGAGGTTTCCTTAAAAAATTATACTTATTAGTTTCAATGTGTTTTCTCAAAACTCATTCAAGTATGTTCAAAGAAAATTTATTATCCATTATCCAAAAATAGTTTTCTATATTATCTCAAATTAATCCATTTCTTATTGTTTTGTTTTATGGTATTTTTATTACATGTTTAATAATAGGTTTTAGGATTCTTATGATTACTATTTAATGCTTATAGAATTTTTTCACAAATTTTGGTACATATACATTTTATTGGATGATGGTTGAGCCCAGTATATAACTATGATGTACATTACGTATTGATTTATTCTTTAAAAAATGATGTTGAAATTATAACAACCCATTTATTTTTTTAACAATATTTTTATTTTAATATTTTTTTTGTTGTTTACATATATTTACAATATATGTATATTTCATAGAATATTTTTAAATATGAATTATACATTAAAAATTATTATGGTATAAAATATGATTTATTTAAAGGTTAAATATATTTCCTTAACATAATGTATGTTTTAATGGAAACAAAGGAGTATTTAAATATTTTAATATTATAAATGTACATGTATTTTAAGACTATAGATATAAATCAAATCGTATTATTTATTAATTTGTTTGGTAATGAAACATGAATAGGGTTTCTCATTTTTGAAAGAAATAGTTATTATTAAATAAAAAATTTTCACTATATAATATAGTTTTATCTAATATTATTTTTTCTTAAATTTACTAAATTTTAATTTCATAAAATGAGTTTAATTTTTCATTAACCATACAAAAATAATATTTTGAAATTTAGTTGATACTTTTTTAATAATGGATTTTTTTTGATGAATTCTGAAAGATATCATTTTTATAAATATCATGACCATTATATACTCATTTGGATATAAAAATGTCTTAGAAGTTTAACATAACATATTATTCAACAAAATATAAATTTACGATGTAAAATAAATCTTTCAGAACTATTATTTCTAAATTGGATACTTTGGATTGACTTTTGGAACCAATGTAATATTTTATACTAATAAAAAACTGTTGTGCTCTATTTCATTTAATTAACCACTCGTAATGATTAATTAAGTAACTTTTCCCATAAATCCACAAAAATATTCATTCTATTATAATATACCAAAAATTATATTTGGGATTAATAATATACATTATTATGATGAAAATTAATTTTTATACTTTAGAAGGCCTTTTTTTAGAAATTTTTCTGGTTTGTTTCATTAAGTATTGTTTTAATAAATTTAATTTTGAAAATAATTTGAATTGATTCGTTGAATTATATTTTCACATTTGGAATAATCATAAAAATAGTAAAAAATATTTTACATTTTATTTATAGCCATAAAAATAATTACCAATGTAAAAGTTAGTCACCTTGGTAAGGGTTAAAATTGATTATATTGTTAATTGAAAGGTTAAATCCCTAAAATATCAAATATAAATTTTTTTAAATGGATGTGATGAATATTTTTAATCCAACACCTTATATTTTGTTATTTTGAATTTTTTACTTACTTACATTGAGAGTGAATTTCATTTTGATAAAATGAAATTAATTTTACAAAAGTGTCACACCAATCACTTAAAAATTGATTCATAATCCAAACTAGTAAAACTAAAAAAAATTAAAAAATTCTCATATACTATGTAATATTATAATAGCTAAAAATACTCTCCCAAAATGGTTATTATTTGGTCCACATAAATTTTTCAATTTTTTTAGAAGCTAAGAAGGTTTCCAATGAAAGAGACATGTTCATATTTATAAGTAATTTTGTCTTTGATCTGTTTTAATTTATCCCATTTATTTAAATATACATAATTATTTTTGATCACATTAATTTAATTAAACCAATATCGTTGGTAATTTTTATATATATCATTATACAATACAATTTTCGTACTCATTCATTCAATATAACACAATTTTATTTGGGTGGGTTTTGTAGCGTACAAGATCTATATTATAATTTTGATTCCATGAATGATTTTTAAATTCATGATATAGTAATATTATATAAATATTAATAATATAATATCATTTAAGGATTTTATTATGTTTACCTACATATCATAAGTCACTACTAAAATCTATAGTCACAATAAAATGAAAATTAACCAAAAATAATATTTGTATGATTTCCATTCAAATAACTTCCAAAAGTTTTTTGAAAGGAATATAGGTTTAAGAAACTAGATCATTTCTTTAGTGGTGGATATTTTTTTGGGGGATTTTGTAAAAAATGGGATAATTTGGAATTTTCGTAAGTACATGTAGAGTACTCGATTACTGTGGGTAGTCATGTATTGGTCGTGTAACAGCTGAGTATACGACCGTATGAGGTGACATGGAGACCGAATGTGGGGTCTAGTTGAGTCATATAAATGGAATGTACATTAAATTAACATGTCATGTACTTTTTCATTTATTTTTCTAATCTGGACGGGGTTGCATCTAACCCTTGTTTTCGTCTTCTTCTGGTCGTGACTTGTGAAGGAGCATCTAGAATCGATGATTCTTATCCAAACCACCGATATGTATTTTATTCTCTGAATCGAACCTCGCTGGTTGTGTTGGAATCCCACCAATGAGTTCTTCCATCTTTTATAGCCTCTCCTCTTTATTTCTTCTCTCTCTCTCTCTCGAGTTATTCAAGCTTGAATGTTTTGAAATTTTATAGATCTACGTTATTCTAGGCCACTTCAAGGACTGAAATTCAAGTGTCTTCATTGTACAATGTCGAGGAAGTTAGTTTGTTGCCTTTCATAGGTTGTATTTGAGTTTTATATGCCAAAGTGCAGATTACCCATGCTTCTGGTATTTCGGGTGAAGGAAATTGACCCCAAGATTATCTTCCATAGATTTACTATTGGATTAAGTGTTTTATGATGTGATATTATGTGAAATTTTCATGTTTAATAAACACAACATGTGTATGATTCCTTGTTTAAATGTTTAGGACCATTTGGTCTAGGTTCCCTATGAGGCCGACATTGTTTCCTTACCTTGGTTGATAAGATTGGATTTTTTGACCATAGCATCTTGTTAGATGATTGTGATATGCATTGTAATTTTTTATCCATGTAGTAGTTTTGATTACTTTGGGCGACTTGATATAATTTAGGCACAATAATATTACACAATGTAGTGGGAACCCTGTGTAGTTAGACCATAAGGGGAATTGACCTGGAGTGCCTCCTCCTAGTGTCTATTATATTTCATGTTGTGAGACCACAAGTGTGATTGACATTGAGTGGTCCCTCAAGGTGTATATTGTATATCATTACGAGACCACAAGGGTAATTGACATTGATTGCTTCCCCATAGAGTCTTCTTTTTTGGAAAGACCATAGTGGGAGTTGAGAGTGAGTGTTTCCTTAGATTTCCTTTTGCCTTTTTTCGCATTACCTGGCCAGAGGGGTTATACCATGTGATCTAACTAGAGGGTTAATATTAATATTGAATTTTGGTGACATGTCTGCCAACAAAAATAACAAACATGGATTCAGTTTTATTTTTTTAATATTATATGATACTTGTTTATGATACTTGATTAGATGTTGAGACTTCAATACTATTGAACGATGTATGACATAATAATGATACTGGATTTACGTGTATATATATGTATGTCATCTACTTAATTCCATTCAACTCAATAAAGAAACGAAAAGAGCGTTCATGCGTACGTACGGCCTATCGTCTCCATGAATGGTTTATTTCTTTCCATTTACTAATTTATTATATATATGTATATTCTGAATATATATTATATATAAATCATGTTTTATATTTTGGAATTAAGTAATCATGATCTAAGTAATCATATGAATAATTACAAGTCAAAACACGGACGACAAAGGAAACAATTTTACCCAAACGCTCTTTAACATGGAATTTACAAAAGAACTGGTAATATAAAGTCATAAGTGAACTATATATGATATCATAACAATGCGTATGATTCTGGAATAAGTCAATGACATTATTTAAATCATTATAAAGGAGGTTCGGACACTTACGAAGCAAATCGGACCAAAGGTAAGGGAAAATATCACAATCTCATTTATTCGAGATTGTTTATACATTGGTATCTACTGGGGTGTATTTTATCATCCACATCCATGTTTCCTAAATATGTAATATTGTTTCCATCCACCTAAAATTTTTTTAAATCCAATTTTACCCTTTGGTGAGTTTTTCGTAAAAGATATGAAAGGAAGATTTTGTCGTTTTTCGTACGAGGTACTTCTTGACTTTTCCGACAAAAGTACGAGAAGAATGTTTTTTTAACTTATACGGCATGAATGGATTTTTGAAACATTATTTCCAAGAATCTTCCTTTACATTTTTTCAAGTTTATTTTTAATCAACTTCTTTTAGTTTAAAATTGTATGACATGTTAAGAAAGGAATAATGTTTTTGAAGTAGAAAGGATATTTTCCTCAAGAATGGAGTTCAAGTGTTTTATCAAAATTATTTCCATCTAAGATAATATAGGGTTATGTTTCTATCACTATTATTAAATTGATTTGATTATGTTGTGATGGAAATATTTTTATGAATTCCTTTATCTTATATGATTTTTTATGATGTCATGATGTTTAAGATTCCCATTTTTATTACATGGGTTATGCTATGTTGTATGGTTCTCTGATTTTGTGGCACACATAAGAATGGTATCATTATGAGATGGGTGGGACCTATATCTCCCTCTAATGCATTGGGTAAAGATTTTATATCTCATGAGATAGACATGGCTGGAACGGCAGGTTAAACCGGTTCAGTGAAACATGGCTGAAATGAGGAGTGAACTCGGTTTAGAAATGGACTTTGTCTACTATGATAGTCTTGGAAATGAGTCTTGACTAACAAGAAATTATTCTCTATTATTATGTGTATATGCCACAAAGTTTCATGTTTTATGTTATGATTATTGGGATTTCATTTCACTACTATTATTTATCCCATGTTATGAAATTATGCTCTCTTTTGCAGGTTATGATTTCCAAAATGTTATGTTCTTATGAATATGATGTGATTGATATTTCTTTTTTTTACCCTTACTGAGAATTTGATATCACCCTTTTATGTTTTCTTTTCCCTAGGATATAATGAAATGTTTTAGGAAAAAAAGGGAAGATCTTTATGGGAGATGTTGAAGATCTTTCACCATGATTAGAAGATTATATTCCGAGTTTCCAAAGACACTAAACTATTACGATCCTTGTGTGTGTGTTTTTGTTATGTACTACGTATTCTGCAAATGTAATGTATGTCCATGTACGTTAAGCTTCAGGTCTCTATAGTTGGTATCAGAGGAAAGGTTTAGTCAACCTTTGGAAACTAGGATGCGCGAACTTTAGTGAGATCCCTAGAGATATTTCTATGGTATGTCTAGGGATGTCCCTAAGGTTAAGTATAAGTATAGGTTATAGTCCTAGAATTTCCCTAACGATATTAGAATTAAACCTAAGATGTTAGATATTGAAGGTACTCCCACTTTATTATGTTGGTTTCCCTAGCATGATTTTTGCCTCTCACACTATTCTTTTTGGGTTTTAGATGATGGCTGGAACTTGAAGGAACCGTGTTGATCAATGCAATGGACAATGCAATGATTGTCCTCCTGAACAATAAAATGTTATGGGAGATGGAGTGAAAAATATTATTGCTATACTTACACAAGCTATGAATCATTCTGGACTTCCAAATGAGCAAAGAAGGGAACACTATTCTGTTGAGTCCTTCATGAGGCAACGTTCACCTTCTTTCAGTGGGTCTTCTGATCCACAAGTTTCTGAACAATGGATCAGTACCACTGAAAATATATTTTCAGTTCTTCAATGTTCTGAACATGATAAAGTCATCTTAGTAGTATATCGTTTAGATGGAGAAGCTGATCAATGGTGGAATCTTAACAAGAATACAAGACAAAGAGATGAAATTGATTCCATGGAATGGGACGAGTTCAAGAACTTATTTTTCAATAAGTACATCCCTCGTATTCTTCGAACAAAGATGGAGAAGGAGTTTCTTGAACTAAAGCAAAAGGATAATGAATCTGTTGGTATATTTGAAGCGAATTTTACAAGGCTTGCAAGGTATGAATCTGGATTTATCATCTAACCTGAAAGTAAAGTTGATTGATTCTTCAGTGGATTAAAACCAAATCTTCGAAGGGCATTAGCTATAAGAGACTTCAGTAGCTATGAATAAATTTTACGTTGTGCTATCAAGGTAGAAATGGAAGTTGGTGTTACTTATCCATCTCATAGTTTTGACAAGAAAAGAAAGATGGATTTCAAGGAGAAATCTCTGAATAATGGTGAAAAGAAGATGAATGTTTCCTTATGATCAAAGTGTGGGAAGAAGCATGGTGGATATTGTCTTAAAGGGACAAGTAAATGTTTCAAATGTGGAAAGGAAGGTCATCAGGCATTTGAATGCCGAAATGATGGGAAGAAGATGCCTAATGATGCAAACAAAGGAAGGCATACACAGAATGAACCTACTACACTTCAATGCTTCATGTGCAAGGAAATGGGGCATTATGCTAATAAATGACCTAATCCAAGGGTTAGTGATGATCGACATGAGCAACCACTTAAGGAAAAGGATAAAGGGAAGTCACATGCAATCACCATTGGCGATGTTGAATATGACAATGATGTGGTGGAATGATTAAGTGTTTATGTAATGGGATTACAAAATAATGTTGTATATGGTATCGTGGAATATTGGAATAGTTATGTATTAGTCTATTGTGGTTTTCAATAATTTTATGGTATCAGTAACCATGGAATGTGATTGAGATATTTTTGGAAAAAAGATGATATGCACATAATGAAGGGATAAGGAAAAAAATGAAATGTTTGACAGTATTCATGAGCTCATGATTGATATAAGGACTGAGTGATATCATGGTTTGAGTATATAGAATTTTGAGAATTTTGGTATGTAGAAAGTGTTAACTATTAACTGCATTCATGTTTTCACTAAGGTTCAATGGGTATTCAAGAGAATACCTGATTAAGGCCTTTGAATGTTTGGAATATGACCAACAACACATATCCTATGATATATGGGGACCAATGATGGTATTAAATCTCTGGTAATTGTTTTCACTATATTATGAGAGTGGACTGCAGTATTATGGATAAGCCTAAAGATTGGAATGGATTATGTTGGACATAAGTTAGTATTGTTTAAGGATAGAAGTTTTTTCGATATTATTGATGGGATGTTATAGTAATATAGCTTTAGAAAAAGGACAACCTGCATGACAGGTGACAGCCCATCGCGTCTGACAAGGCTGTGGGAATCGAACCCACAACCGAAGTGCGACTGGCCTTTATCACCTACCACTGGCCTACATGAACTCCCTCTTTAGTAGAAACTAGTTTTATTATATTAAGAAGTATAATATAAGAAGTATAAGTACATTTTAGGAGCAATATATGATTAATCTCACTATAGATGGACTTACGTCTTTTTTTTGATAACTTTTCTAACCTTTTGTTTGAGACAGATGGAATGACCCCTCATTCTATCACATGATCTACTAACACATCACGGATGACAAATTCAACTTCATTTCTTTAAGAGATGATGTGGAAATTGTCCAATGAACGACTAACGGTGAGACTATACCAAAATCACAAAAGTATTTCTTCTAATTCCAATTTCATCAACTTTAGGGAAATGATCTTGAAAACCAAAAATGTTGTCCTAGTTCCCTTATATAAGATGAATCATATGGTACCTTAGATCATCACAAATCAATATCTTTGTGATTTTTGGATTTTTCATAGCCATGTTCTCTATCACTCTCCATCAGAACTTGATGGTTAGATTTTTCTTCCATATCCATATTTTCACCTATGTTCTCCTACGTGGAAACCCAATGATGAGTTAATTTGGGTAACCGTTACATTTCATACATTAGTTTTTAAAGTCATGTTTTGGTATTCCTTTTTATGATGTGGGTTTCTATTAAACAAACATTCGAGTAGTAAACCATTTATAACCCCGACGAATTTCAAGGGCGAAATTCATTTTAAGGGGGGTAGAATGTAACACCCCAATATTTTATGAAAAATATTCTTTTAATTTCATTAATGTCTTGTGTTGTATGATACACCAAGATTACCTTGCGCTATACGCAACACCGTATTAGCTTGCAGTATACGCAACACTATTCTTGGATCGTGTTACACACAATTTTGATAATAGTTATTCTACGCAACATTGAGTATATATATATATATTCAATGTATAAATGAAATATGGTTGGATTATATTATATGAAACAACAAAGGATTCTTTCACAGCACGCAACCCTGACTTGGCTTGCATTACATGCAATCGCGACCTTCCTCGATAGCGTGTGTTGTACGCAATACTGGGTTTTACTAAACAATGATATATTATTATAATATTATTATGAACTAGCCATTATGAATAGTATTAACTAAATTTTTAATCTTATAAAATTATTATTCATCTTACACATTTTCTAAAAAATGGTATAAGAACAAAATAAATTTTTCGGGTAAAATAAGTATTTTTCAAAAAATGCAGTTTTACCGCCTTTTGATGGCGCACCCACTTTAAATCTAGTTTTTGACATATTTATAAGTTTAAATTGACAAAATAAAATTATTCTTTGGAATAATGAAATAAAAATTTACTTTGGATAAATTTTTCATATTATTCTGGTAACTTTCATATTTTGATTAATAGTAAAAACACGTTATATTTTAATTAAAAACAACTTTTTTTCATCACAATAATTTATATGGTTAAATTATAATATTGAATGGTTTTAAAGTATAAATAGAATATATTTTTACCATTTAATATAATGTATGTCATTGGAATTGATTCTACCGTGAATTCTTAGGATAAATCAATTCAATCTTTTGCAATGTTTTAAAGAAAAACCTGATTTCTTTCGACAACAGGATTAATTTTAATTTAATTCTTGCAACTTTTGTGTATTGAATTTGGAAAAATGGATTTCATATTTGGAATCAGTGGATCAAAATTATGTTAATAAGATACTTTTTATTTTTGGGAATTATGAATAGTTACTACGGTAAATTTTATTTACTATAGTTAAAGGTAAATCGGGTAATTAAGGGTAAATATAATATTATAAAATTACTCTAACACATGTAAAAATCCTATTTTATGACTAAAAGTCGACCCATATCACCTAAGGGTCGGATTATATTCATTTAATGGACTTTTGTCCATGAAAATAATTTAATTATTATTAAAACCAAAGAATGTGACAACCTGTCACTTTCTTAAATATTATAAATATAATAATTTTTATTTAGTGATAAACTTCAAAAAAACTTCGATAATGAATAGTATCCTGAAATCTAATACAATTATTTACATCATAGGAATTTATTTTGAATTTTTAGGGATTAAATAAGTATCATTTATTATGACACAATGATAATGCAGTAATTGTCTTATTAATGAAATATTGACATAATTGATGTTATAAATACCCAAATAAATGTAATTTAAGACTTTTTATGAATTAAACTAATTTTATTGGTTAATATGACATGATAGTATTAATTTAATTAACTTTTTTCAAACTAATAAATCAGTTATGATTTTCACAAAAATCAATTACTAAATAGTGTCAAAATTGGCATAAAATAGTTTTAAAAACAAATATTATATTATTAATTGTTATTTTATTATTAAAAATCTAAGGGTTGGCCACATGACTTAGATAAGGTTATATAAATTAATAATAAACAACATGGGGTTCGTTTGGCTTCTTATATTAAGTTTATTAATCTTATAGTATAAGAACACAAGAAGACACGGTAAAAGTAAAATTATCTAACTTGAAGTTAAATATAAATGATAAGGTTAAAATAGGAACCTAAACTTGTCTAAATTCTATTGTATGAGAGGATTTAGACCCATCCCAACCTTATCTTCTAAATAAATCAATTTGGAGCTATTTAAAACCATATTTGGCTTTATAATAAAATAATATTTTTAGTTATTTCAAAGGTGCCCCTCTCCTCCCTTATAAAAGGGAACCCCCTCCCTCTCTTCATCACACCACTTTGAGATTTAAATCTCGGCCAAACTCTGCCAAATTCTCTTCTCTACTTCCCTAGAAACATCCTAGAGGTTCTGGTCTTCCTAAAAGTCCAATGTTAGTGCCCTAAGAGGAGGTCTCAAAGAGGCGCTTCAAAGAAGAGGTAATTTCCGTTACCGATTCTTTCACCTTTATTTCTTCTTCCACTTCTTCTTATAAGGCTGTTTCATTATGAAGTAATAACATCAGTATCACTCATATACTGATATGTTATTATAATTATGAAACAACCCTATTTCACCATCTATCCATCCTACGGAAAACGAAATCATCGTGCGTGCGTACGTACGGAATACTGTCTCCATGCCGTGGTGTAATCTATCTTCCACCACCACCTTACTTGGATGGGTATAATGGTGTAAATAATAACTATATACGATTATTGTAAAGTGATATTGATTCTTAAATAGTATACATACACTCCAATACAGTCCCACGATCATGAGAACGATATCATCGCTCGTGCATACGTACGGACTACCGTCTCCACGACACGATGAGATTCATTCTCCACTTTAACCATTAATGAATGATTATAAAGTATATATAATAATTAATCATGAAATATATGACATAATAATGATACTGTAATTATGTGTATATATATTTATGTCATTTACTTAATTCCATTCGACTCAATAAGGAAACAGAAACAGCGTTCATGCGTACGTACGGACTACCGTCTCCGTGAACGGTGTATTTCTTTCCATTTAATGATTTATTATATATATGTATATTCTGAATATATATTATATATAAATCATGTTTTATATTCTGTAATTATGTAATCATTATCTAAGTAATCATATGAATAATTACAAGTCAAAACACGGATGACAAATGAAACAATTTTACCCAAACGCTCTTTAACATGGAATTTACAAAAGAACGGGTATTATAAAGTCATAAGTGAACAATATATGATATCATAAAAATGAGTATGATTCTGGAATAAGTCAATGACATTATTTAAATCATTATACAGGAGGTTAGGACATTTACGAAGAAAATCAGACCTAAGGTAAGGGAAAATATCACAATCTCATTTTATCTGAGATTGTTTATACATTTGTATCTACTGGGGTGTATTTTATCATCCACATCCATGTTTCCTAAATATGTAATATTGTTTCCATCCACCTAAATTTTTTTATAAATCAAATTTTACCCTTCGGTTTGTTTTTAGTAAAATATATGAAAGGAATCTTTTGTCATTTTTCGTACGAGGTACTTTTTGACTTTTCTGACAAATGTACGAGAAGAATTTTTTTTAACTTATACGGCATGAATAGATTTTTAAAAAATTATATCCAAGAATCTTCCTTTACATGTTTTCAAGTTTATTTTTAATCAACCTCGTTTAGTTTAAAATTTTATGACATGTTAAGAAAGGAAAAATGTTTTTGAAGTAGAAAGGATATTTTCCTCAAGAATGGAGTTCAAGTGTTTTATCAAAATTATTTTCCATCTAAGATAATATTGGGTTCTGTTTCTATCCATATTATTACATTTATTTGATTATATTGTGATAGAAATATTTTTATGAATTCCTTTATCTTATATGAATTGTTTTATGATGTCATGATGTTTAAGATTCCCATTTTTATTACATGGGTTATGCTATGATGTATGGTTTTCTAATTTTATGGCACACATAAGAATGGTATCATTATGAGATGGGTGGTACCTATATCACCCTCCAATGAATTGGGTAAAGATTTCATATCTAATGAGATATACATGGCTCGAACGACTGGTTAAACCGGTTCAGTGAAACCGGGCTGAAACGAGGAGTGAACTCGGTTCAGAAATGGACTTTTTCCACTAAGATAGTCTTGGAAATGAGTCTTGACTAACAAGAAATGATTCTCTATGATTATGTGTGTATTCCACAATGTTTCATGTTTTATGTTATGATTATTGGGATTTCATTTCACTACTATTATTTATCCCATGTTATGAAATTATGCTCTCTTTTGCAGGTTAAGATTTCCAAAATGTTATGTTCTTATGAATATGATGTGATTGATATTTCTTTTGTTTACCCTTACTGAGCATTTGAGCTCACCCTTTTATGTTTTCTTTTCCCCAGGATATAAAGAAAGGTTTTAGGTAAAAAAAGGGAAGATCTTTATGTGAGATGTTGAAGATCTTTCACCACGATTAGAAGATTATATTCTGAGTTTCCAAAGACACTAAAATATTACGATCCTTGTGTGTGTGTTTTTGTTATATACTAAGTATTCCGCAAAAGTAATGTATGTCCATGTATGTTAAGCTTCGGGTCTCTACATAGGTTGTATGATATGATCTAGCGCAATTTAAGACTTCTAGTTCTATAATTGCAGGTTGTTATGTAAACAGTCCTATTGTTGTTCAAAGATGTTTCCCAAGTCACAGTAGTGCCAATGTTGTTGTAGCATTATGGAAACCTAAAAATGACATACATACTGATGTAAATTACTTTATTTTGAAGACAGACCTATAATATGTAATGTAAAAATAGACTTCCTCAATGAAGTAAGGGTATTTTTTTCGAATAATATTGAATGAAAAGTTTAGCCTGAACACAAAAAATGGAAAGATGAAAGGACACCTATGATATTTTATGCTATGTCGGTTGGCCTAGAATGGCAATATGAATTTGTTCCCACTCCTTATTGACTCCCTCACTTCAGTTGATCTATTTCAAAAAAACTTTGTCGTGAAAAATTTCCAAAACAACTACAATATTATCAAATTATTTGCATAATCTGTTGCTCCTAGTCTACATTAAAATGGAAAAGGTTCAAGATGGAGGGAGAGGAAAATGGTTATATAAGGGATAAGAATGGGTTCTTTATAGACACAGATAATCAGTGTTCACTGAGGCATTTTATAAATCATGTCCAATGAAATCTACTCCAAGATTGATCCAAAGCATTGGAGAACCTTGAGGCTTCGCTATCATCTTAAATCTGTGTAGCACAGACCATGTAGTTTGAAGGAACAAATTACTCTTGAGCGGTGTTACATACCTTGCTATATGTTCTACATTCAGCAATATCCTGGTCACTGCAACTTAGAAGTCAAGCGTACTATGTCCTCCCTAATAATGGAGACACCTAAGGCTAGCAGTGGCATATAGAACATCATAATAACAATATGGATAAATAGTCAGGGCTCTGACCAGTGTAGGGTTCACCTCATCATTTGGGGCTCTAATTGGTGTAGGATTTACCTCAATCACATCTCCTATCAGTGCAGTTTGATGGAAATCATTTTGTACTTCCATCATTCTCCATCAACCACACAAATTATTTGAGATCAATAACACTGAATATTTACAGTCATATAGAATTATAGATTTTGAATCAATCTTTAAAGACTTGTCCTTCCACAAAAAAGACCAAACCATGAACAAACATATAGTCAATACAAAGAAAAAAACTAACAGTGAATACAGAATAATAGTGAATACAACATATAAACATTGAACAAACTAACAATGAATAAAACATATTAACATTGAACAAACTAACAATGAATAAAATATTCTGAAGGGGTATAAAAACACATATACAGTGGAATCAATTTTAAGTGAATGTAACATATTAATAGTGAACACAAAATACTAATAATGGACACAAAATACAAACTATGATCAAATAGTGAACATAACATACTATCTGAAAATAGTTATATAGTGTATTAAAAATATTGAAAGTGAAGAACATGACAACAGTGATTGGTAACATATATACAATGAAAATGAATGGGATACCAACTTGAGTTCACGTATGTAGTGTATTGGAAATATTAAAAGTGCTCAACAATACAATAGTGAATGGAAACATATATATAATGACAAAAATTGGTTATAGGCACGAATCCCTATTCCAGAGGGAGCCAGAGGAGGGCACATGCGGGGGCAGGCAATGGTGTCGTTTGATGAATTTTGGAATAGTCGGGGGGAAAACTAGAGAGTGACATGGAGGTAGGAGAGTGTTACACGTAGGTATGGAAGAAGCCTACTTTAGTATAGATAATTGATGTCATGAACCCAATATTTAAAAAACTCACACTGAACCCTATTTTCAAATGATGTTATATTATGTGTGGAAAATTAATAAAGATAATGACACACTTGAGGAATGATATTATAGTTTGATCAACTAAAACTCTACGATATCAGATAATTACTCCTAGGGAACTACAGAAGTATTATTTGTTAGGATCCCATGAATGGTATTATATTGACTAATTAAAATAAAAATAAAAAAGGAAGGAAGACATAAAATGACCTATTTGATGATGCCACACCATGTATTGAATAATTTTTTCAAATATGAATGAAGTGGACTAATGAGAAGATCCAATTTTATTATCATATTATATTTTTTCAACACATCTCATGTAAATAAATTTTGATAAATATAATTCCATAATGATAATCATAATGAATGTATAATATTATTATCATAAAAAATAAGAGTTCAAAAATGAGAAATTATTGAAGATAATAGATCAACAAGAATGATCACCATGCGGTATCTTAAATAAGTACACAAAATGTATATTAAATGATAAATATTTTATAGTGACTGATACATGTTTTAAGAATTAATGGAGTAGAATAATCACGATGAATAATAAAGTGTTTATATAATTAAAATCAATATTCATGGATAATGATAGTTGTATTATGAAAATACTTTCTATATATAATATTAATGGTAAAATTTTCTTTAAGAATTGTTTATACAATTAATTTTTTTTGTGAATTGAAAATAATGTTAAAAAATATATCACATTTGCATATTATTTTATAGTTTTTTAGATACCAATGAGATGGTTATATCAAGTTATAATGAAAAAGTGGTATTTATATTTATAATGAGAAAAGAATAATAACAAAATTAAAATTTCGGATAATTATTTTAGTAACATGGAATAATTGGTGATATTATATTTAATTGTTTCTATAATTCAAAATCATTTCAAATAATTTGAGTTATTTAATGTTAATATTGTATAAAGTGGTCATTATTCTATCAATAATATTAAATGTGAATCTTATGTAATGAATCTATTGAAATTATTTCTTTTTTATTTAATAATAAACATTTTTATTATTTATATGACTTTTATAGGGTATATTATATGTATATTAATTGTTTGAAACTTATGTTCTATTCACCACGATGAATAGAATCTATGATCATCACAAAATGAATATATCAAATTTTTTTAATACATGAATGCCCTCATCTAAAAATTTTTATTTAAAAAATTAAGACCAATATGAAATAATGGATTTTTGGGAATATAAGTTTAATAAATGGAAATTTATTGTTTTTATAAGAAGAAAATATACATGATGAAAAAAATAAGGAAAAACATATATTATATCAACCATAAAATATATATTAACTTTAATTCCCACCAATTGGCACCATGAATTAATATTATCATAGAGAAAATGATGATTATCATGTATATGATATTTTTTATGTTTTTTAAAATGAATAAAAAGATCCAATGAACATATATATTACATGCTTTAATATAATGATAAAATACACATAAGAGTTAATTATTATTTTTAGAAATTATGTACTTAGAAAGATGAGAAATATTTCATGACTCAGTTCATTAATGATATTTATATCAATTGGTTAGTGAATGCAACTCATTATGTTACTATGTGAATGATAATTTTATATAAAAATATTTTTAGTTTCTATATAGTATCATTGAACTATTAGGTTCATTTTATCCCATTAATAAAAGATATAAGATAACAAGATAGACCCACAAATAGTGGAAACCATTTGGAATATTGTAGAAAGAATTGACAATATGGAAACAAAAAATGTTGGTTTGAATTTATATTCATTATAACACTAGGTACATTATAGGTATTTGTGGTTTCCTAGTGGTGTTAGAAGAATACTATTAAACCTATAGGGTGTCTCAAAAGTGGTAAATATTAATTCACTAGTAGCATCATTAAAATATCAAGGATTTGAACTAATATTCAAATTTAAATTTAGGGTAATTTAGGTAGTTTAAATATTGTTTTTTGGGAATAAGTATACAATTAATTTCATTATAACTATTTCAATTCATAATAAATTTTAATATTAAATATTTTAATTGTATAAAAAAACAAATTATTTGTATATACCATGAAATGTTTTATTAAATATTTTTTTATCACAACGTTTGTTGACCGTTCATGGAATGGTTTTGTCTATGAGTAAGATTATCTATTCTTTTATATTGTTCAAAAATTACATTAAATCTAAAAAGTGAATAATTAATAAGATATTATTGGGTGTTTCTTTGATAAAAAATATTTTTATAGTCAATATATAATTTCTTAATCATTATATAATTGTGTATATATTTTCCAATTTGTGGATTTTATTCTTTCTCAAATGAGATATCATAAGAATCATGAGGGACATGTTCTTTATTTAATGTCTATTTTACAGTCATGTTTGGAAAAATTATTTTTTTGATACAAATAATTTTTGAATAAATCATAAAAAATTAATAGATAAAACATTAGAATAATGAGAAGTTATCTCAAGGGTCATGATATGAAATAGTTCATAGAATTTATAAGGCTAAAAATCATTGAAGTGGTGATCATTAATAAGAATATTTTTTTAATAAAAATATATATTATATAATAACACTAATCATTTTAAAAAGGAGATATTATTTTATGAACAAGATAGAAAAGTTGTTTTTCTAAATGTCCTTCATTAGTAAATTTTTTTTAATAATACTTGATTGTGAGTAACAAAAGAAAAATATCATGAGACATTATAAATAATTCTTAACACTCAGCATTCTATAAAAAAAATTTCTTCATTTAAAATGATAAATAATTATGTTATTTGGTTATTCATTTTTCTATACAACAGTGTATGTAAATATAGATTCCATCTAAAATGACTTGGTAATACATTAGTTAATTTTATTTTCCTTCATTTTACCATTATTTATATCGTAAACAATATGAACATTCTCCACATGTTTTATTATGATTCATTGTCTATATTATTAATAAAAAATATATAATAATTTTTTTATACTCATTAAATTATATGATCCATTACATGTAATATTTCATTATAAACACATTTTAGGGGTTTATCGTATTATCACTATAAAATAGCATATACACAAAATAATAAAAATTAAAACTAATAAAATTTTAAAATTAAAAAGAAAATATTATATATGATTAGTAATAATTGATAATTACTTCAACATAGAGAGGGAAACAATATAAAAACATTTTAACTATATTTATGTTAAAAATTATATAACATAATTGTTTTCCACTATATGAAATAAAGACCCCAATACATAATAAATCAAATAAACACATAAATTAATAATCATTAGGATGCATTAAGTCATGATCTTTCAACTATAATGTCATTCAAATAAATAATATATGAGGATTATAATCCTTCAAAAATTACAAGTGGAATCTATTGAAATCAATGATTATAATGACAGCGAATATAGATAATTTACTGAGATAATAAAAAAATTCACTATGGTCAAAATCATAATTGTATATATAAATAAATAAATAAATACTTTGAAAACAAAATAAATAAAATTATAAAAAATCATTAAAATGTAAATAATGTAAAAAATAATGAAAATTAATATTTAGAGTAATAGAAAAGTGAAAATTATTTCATAAATAAAAATTTTCATTGAATGAATAATATAAATTATACATAAAATACTTATATTAGGGTTGTGATTTGTTTTGGACTGTATGATAACAATGTATTCAACCATATATCATTTCATTATTATAATTAATAGTTACACCAATAGTTCATCATAATATCATCATTTATGAAACTTTGGCAAGTTACTGAACAATTAGATTATATCAACACTCAAAATTGATATCTCACACATCCAAGCCTTCTTGATGATAATTTTTTTATTTATTAACTAAAGATAATATGTTAGTCATTATTTTTCAACCATCCATTGATGGTAACTCTTAGATAAGGGTAAATACAAATGATGATGAATAATCATACTATAAGAAAATGCAATGAAATTATATATTCTAAATCAACCCTTCTTTCGTGGGAACTTAATAAACATAATTTTGTATCTCATTTACATACTACTAGAAAACATATTTTAAATTATACAACAACAACAATATTGAATATTTTAGTTCCATATACAAATGAAATTTAATATGATAGTTCTTAAAATAGCTTATTAGGAATATAAATCATCTTATTTTCTAAAAGAATGATAATATATACAAAAAATGACTGAATCGTAAATAAAAAATAAAAACCATTTCAAAATTCAACTTGAAGGACATAAATAAAATACTAATGTTATAGATGTATATATTTAATGAAAAGGTGTGTTAATTTATATCATCAGAAATTAAATTCATTATTGAAATCATGGTCATCAAAACAAATCATCGCACAATTAATATATCATTGATTTGAATCAGTTAAAATATTTATTTTGAATAAAACTACTCAGTAACCACAATTTTTTCTTCATGCATTTCAATTGATATCATATTTGCTTTTATTACATTAACTAATAATATGCATGGCCCCATAAATAAAACACCATAAATACATTATATTTTAAAACCCATTAATGTGAATAATCTAAGATAATTGACTATCTAATCTATAAATAATTTATGTATTATTTCACATAGAGTGTAATATTGAATGAAATCTATTATAATAATAACTAGAAAAAAATATATTGAAAATAATGATAATAATTAGATTTTTATGAACAACAAAAATCTACGTCCTCACAAACCATTCATTCCCTTCATAATGACTCACTGTTATGATAAAATTTCATCTGATTATACATCACAATCATAAATTGTTTAACACAATAGAGAATAATATACAACTTCTCATTCCAAATATTAATCATATATTACGAGAAAAATCCCTATATAATAGAAAAAAACTCTAGATCAAAACATTGTTGTTCTAAATATAAATTTTAATTATATATTATTTTCAAATTATAAAATATAGAGTAAAATATTACATGATAGTTTTCAATAAAATCAAGATTAATCAGTAATGATACCTCAATACAATAAAAATAAATAAACTCTATATTATTTTAATCATAACCGAAGGAAATGAATGTTTACTGATAAAAAAATTATCATCTAGTACGGTCATAATTATTCATTATATTATTAATTATAATACATCATCCAATGATAAATGTTATGAGGCTTAATTTTTGGAATAAAATTATATTTTATTGTTAATATTTGATAAATAATATACTATTTTTTATATAATAATTACATAAGATTTTTTAAATAATATAATTCTTAATATATATTTTAATGGGAATAAATACCTATATTATTAATTAATTTATATATTCGGATACAATGAATCAACTGAGAATGTTTTTATATTAATCAAATATATGGTAATTGTAGTCAACTCACTCTCTTAAAAATATATTTTTCTGTCATAATTTATAAACAAAGATAGTATTAATGACATTGAAACCTATCATAATTGTCGGTTTCATGGTTTTGTAATAAATATAAACAATATTTAAATTAAAAATAAATACTAAAATCATGAAAAAAAATTCATCATAAATTTAATATGGTATCTCTCTCTTGTGAGACTATAATAAAAAAATTAATTTCTTCTAGTTGATTGTCATCAATAAAAATATATAAGATATTAGAAATTCTCTACATATCCTATATATTATTACATTTATCTTTAATTGAAATGAAATCTATTATGGGTTTTATATCAATTAGTGTTTTTTGATTGAAATTGGTAGGTGGGGGAGTTTTTAGGTTTTAACTATGTTTCATGTCTTCTTGGATAGTTTTATATAAGTATATGAAGAATTATTTATTAAATTTTATATATATTATAAAATAATTATGGAAATAATTATATTTTATTGATAACAATAATTAAAAAGTAATAGATATTATTAAAAATATTTAATATCACATATTATTATATTCAAATTATTCACCAATTAGAAATTTTATATTGAGTTCTAATAATTATAAGGAATTCCTTTAAATTTCATGAAAGATGCTTTTGAATTTTTATACATAGAATATTGAATACATTGGAATTATTTATTATATTATTATTTTTTCATCATATGTGTTGATTTAACTATGTTGGTATATTATTTGAGAGTTATTCCAAATTTTGGTTTGTGTTTTTAAATTTGGGGTGAAAATATTATTTTATATTATTTTATATTATTTATATTTCAATAATCACTAGAATAATATATAATCCATCAAATAGATCTCATGAATGACCTTGAATATTTTCTATGATTTTCATATATCATATATTTTTTTAATTAATAGGCATTAATGTCATAGAATTAATGATTTAAATTATTATATTACATGTATGAAATGTATGGGTCAATTTACATAATTTTTTAATATTATTACCCAACATATATCTATATGCATGGTTAGGGTTATATGTTATTTGAAGAAATTAACCAATGATAATAATAAACAATTTTTATGCACATTCATGCATTTAAAATTATTAAATAATTATTTCTCTATATTATTTTCTATAATGTAGACTACTAAAATGTGTATGATAATTAATGGGTCACATATAGGGTTCATAGATGTTTCTTGTTTATTTATTTATTTAGTTTAGTTTTATAATTATATGGACTGTTGTATATTTATTATAAATTGTATTATGTTTTTTTGTTTTTAGATATTCATTTAACAATTATATTTTTTTAATAAAAATGATCATTTCAATTTTTCATGTACTTATATTAAAACATAAAAATTGGTAGATATTATTCATAATCCTTAATGTGGGATCATAATTTTTTAATGATTATTGCACCAACATGCATTTTTAAAACAAGCATAATATTTCATTGCGTTATAGGGATTCCCTTCTAAGATTTTCAAAATCACCCTGGAAACATCATTATAGTACACAATAGAAGAAGTAATATTTAAACCATTATGTTTAAAATTTGTCACTACCTTAGGTGATTAAGTGATGTGTTTGAAAATAATTTGAGGGTATAGAAGTAGTTTAGATAAATGCACATAATTTTTATAATTGATTATTTATTTTATATTATTACCCAAGTTAATTTATATTTTAATATTATTTATTAAATTGGTTTTTATATAATATAGTTTATATAATTCATTACTTACTCATGATGAGGATAAATTTGAATATAAAAATTAACATATATTGGGTTTCTAAAAAGGGAGAATATTTCTTTTATATTAATTTTTTAGAAACACAAAAATACAAACCACTCAAGATGGTGTTTCTATAAATAATATTGTTTTATAAAATAATATATTATTGATGGGAAATTTATTTCATCAATTTTTTTTATAACCTTTATTCATGATTCAATTTTCTATCGGTCATGGGTAATGAAATGTGCCACGTGGGCACCCCATAATATTTATATAATAAATTTATAATTTTGGGAATTACACAATTATTTTTGAGGGATATTTTAAGACATTGATTTTATGGTCTATGTGAATATAATATGGTCATAACGCTTCTATAAATGATTTAAAATTATTTATTACTAAGAATATAGTTAAGATATATTTATTAATTCATTAACACAAATGCCATATAATTACTTCTAAAATATGAATAATTTTATATCAATTTCATATGTTTTATTATATTTTTCTTTGGAGAGAAACATGAGAAATTTATATTAATAATTATATAGGTCCATGGTAGAAATGTTAGGGTAAATGCATGAATTTTTATGTCTTGAACAATTTTTAGGAAATAAAATAAGATTTTATCTTATTTTGAAATAGAAAATTTTATTATTCCATTTTAATATATTGAATAAAATATATTATAACATAATAAAATTTATAAATCATATTATATTTCCTAGTATGTAATACTTTATGTGTAACACCCCGAGATTTTATGAAAAAAATATTCTTTTTAATTTCACTAATGTCTTGTGATTTATGCTACACCAAAAGGAGCTTGCACAACACGCATCCTTGACTTGCCTTGCATTACACGAAATCGTGACCTTCCTCAATAGCGTGTGTAGTACGCAATAACGAGTTTCACTAAACAACGATATGCTATTAAAATATTATTAAAACTAGCCGTTATGAATAGTAATAACCACTTTTTTAAATTTTGTAAATTCTATTTTTCCAAATGGAATTCATTTTTGGATTCATAATATCGAAATTATCTTAGGGTGAAATTTTGGTGATTTTCAGATAACTTTCATATTTTGATGAATAGTAAAAATTACTAAATTTTTAGTTAAAAACAACTTTTTCAATAGAAATAATTAATAGTGATAAATTATTAATTTGAGTGGTTTTAAAGTATATTTAGAATATATATTTACAATTTAATACAATTTTGGTCATTGGATGTAATTTCACATTTAAACCAGACATAAAAAAGTGTCAATCTTTTGATAGATATTGTTTCTTAAAAACACGCTATTTGTTGTGACAACAGATATTAATTATAAAATTAATTAATGAAACTTATATGTTGGAAATTTTGTAAAATAGAAATCATTTTTGAATTCGGAATATCAATTATAGCTTAGGGTGAAATTTTGGCATTTTCCTGAAAAACTTCAATTTTTGATGAATAGTGAAACTACTAAGTGGTAGTTAAAAAAATTAATTTTTTCATAAATCTTAATTTTACCGCTTCTGTGAATGGAATTTTAAAAATACTAGAGACACGGTTGATGTTAGTAAGTAAAATGTGGTTCAATGAGATGAAAATAATTTTTGGTGAATAGTAACTTTTTACTTTTATTTACCACGGTTAAAAGTAAATAGGATAATTAAGGGTAAAAATGATATTATTATTACCCTAACACATGTCCTAATCCTATTGGACAAGTGTATCTCGACCAAAAACAACCTTAAGTGTAACATATTATCATTTAGGCCCACTTGGTTTAGATTAGGACATTTATTATTATTTAATTCAAAGAAGAGTTAAAAGAGTTAAAATCAATGTTTATTTACTAATGCATTTTTAATATAGGGTTATACATAATAAAATTTCTACTATAAATATTAATTAGAAAGCTAAAAAGATTTCCTACATAAGGGTAATTTATTTGTAATTTTTATACATCAAATAATTTAATTTATTTATGAAACAAAGATGATGCAGTAATTATCTTATTAATGAAATATTGACATAAGTGATGTTATAAATACCAAAATAAATGTAATTTAAGACTTTTTATGAATTAAACTAATTTTATAGATTAATATGACATGTTAGTATTGATTTAATAAACTTTTTTAGAACTTATCATTTTTTTATGATTTTCACAAAAATAAATTACTATATAGTATCAAAATTGACATAATATAGTTTTTAAAACAAATATTATATTATTAATTGTTATTTGATTCCTAAAAATCTAATGTTCGGCCAAATGACTTAGATAAGGTTATATGTATTAATAATAAACAATTTGGGGTTCGTTTGGATTCTTATAGTAAGTTTATTAACCTTATAGTGTAAGAACACAAGAAGACACGGTAAAAGTAAAATTATTTAACTTAATGTTAAATCTAAATGATAAGGTTAAAATAGGAACCTACACTTGTCTAAATTATATTGGATGAGAGGATTTCGACCCATCACCACCTTATCCTTGAAATAAATCAAATTGGATCTATTTAAAACCGAACTTGACTTTATAATAAAATAATATTTTTAGTTATTCCAAAGGTGCCCCTCTCCTCCCTTATAAAAGGGCACCTCCTCCCTCTCTTCCTCACACAACATTGAGCCTTCAAGCTCGGCCAACCCCTGCCAAAATTTCTTCTCCACTTCCCTAGTATCATCATAGAGGTCCTGGTCTTCTTCAAAGACCATCCTTAGTTCTTTAAGTGGAGGTTAAGAAAAGGCGTGTCAAAAAGAGGTAATATCCATTACCGATCTTTTTCAATTTCATTCTTCTTCAACATCTTCTTATTTAGTTGTTTCATGATAAAGTAATAACATAAGTATTTCATATATACTGATATGTTATTATAAATATGAAACAACTCTAATTAACCTTCTATCCATCCTTTGGAAAAAGGAAATCACCGCGCGTGCGTACGTACAGAATACCGTCTCCACGCCGTGGTGTAATCTATTTTCCGCCACCACCTTAATTGGATGGGTATAATGGTGTAATGAGTAACTATATATGATTATTATAAAGTGATATTGATACTGAAATAGTATACATACACTTCAACACAATTCCACGACCATGGGAACGATATCATCGCTCGTGCGTACGTACGGACTACCGTCTCCACGACGCGATGAGATTCATTATCCATGTTAACCATTCCATAATGATTATAAAGTATATATAATTAATAATAATGGAATATATGACATGGTAAATCTACTGGATTTATGTATATATATATGTCATCTACTTACTTCCATTCAAGACAATAAGGAAAGGAAAGCAGCGTTCATGCGTACGTACGGACTACCGTCTCCATGAACGGTGTGTTTCATTTAATTTATCTATCTATTAAATATATATATATACTGAATATATATTATATATAAATCATTATTTATATTCTGGAAGTAAGTAAATCATGATATAAGTAAAAATAATGTCAAGAACAGCAAGTCCAAACACCTACGATAAAAGAAACAATTTTACCCAAAACGCTTCTTTAACATGAATTTACAAAAGAACGGGTAATATAAAGTCATAAGTGGACCATATATGATATAATAACAATGAATATGATTCTGGAATAAGTCAATAACATGATTTAAATCATTATATAGGAGGTTCAGACACGTACAAAGCAAGTCAGACCTAAGGTAAGGGAAAATATCACAATCTCATTTTTATCCGAGATTGTTTTTACTTTGGCATTTACTTGGGTGTATTTTATCATCCACATCCATGTTCCCTCAATATGTAATATTTTTTCCATCCACTTACAATAGTTTAAATCCAATTTTACCCTTCGGTGAATTTTTAGTAAAGAATATGATAGGAATCTTTTGTCGTTTTTCGTAGGAGGTACTTTTTGACTTTTCCGACAAAAGTACGAAGAATGTTTTTTTAACTTATACGACATGAATGGATTTTTAAAACATTATTTCCAAGAAGCATCCTTTACAAGTTCTCAAGTTTATTTTTTATCAAATTTTTTTTTTATGACATGTTAAGAAATCAAAAATGTTTTCGAATAAGAAAGGATATTTTCCTCAAGAATGGAGTTCAAGTGTTTTATAAAAATTATTTTCCATCTAAGATAATAAAGGGTTCTGTTTTTATCTCTATTATTACATTGATTTGATAATGTTGTAATGGAATTATTTTTATAAATTCCTTTATCTTATATGAATTGTTTAATGATGTCACGATGTTTAAGATTCCCATTTTTATTACATGGGTTATGAAATGATGTATGATTTATGATTTTGTGGCACACATAAGAATGGTATCATTATGAGATGGGTGGGACCTATATCTCCATCCAATGCATTGGGTAAAGATTTTATATCTCATGAGATAGACATGGCTGGAACGGTAGGTTATATCGGTTCAGTGAAACAGGACTGGAACGAGGGTGACTCGGTTCAGAAAGGGACTTTGTCCACTAAGATAGTCTTGGAAATGAGTCTTGACTAACAAGAAATGATTCTCTATGATTATGTGTGTATGCCACAAAGTTTCTTGTTTCATGTTATGATTATTGTGATTACATTTCACTGCCATGAGTTATCCCAGGTTATGAAATTATGATCTCTTTTACAGGTTAAGATTTCCAAAAGCTATGTTCTTATGTATATGATGTGATTGATATTTCTTTTGTTTACCCTTACTGAGCATTTGAGCTCACCCTTTTATGTTTTCTTTTCCCCAAGATATAAAGAGAGGTTTTAGGTATAAAAAGGAAGATCTTTATGGGAGATGTTGAAGATCTTCCACCATGATTAGAAGATTATATTCCGAGTTTCCAAAGACACTAAACTATTACGATCCTTGTGTGTGTGTGTTTTTGTTATGTACTAAGTATTCCGAAAAAGTAACATAATGTCCATGTACGTCAAGCTTCGGGTCTCTAAAGTTGGTATCAGAGGAAAGGTTTAGTCAACCTTTGGAAACTAGGATGCGAAAACGTTAGTGAGATCCCTAGAGATATTTATAAGGTATATCTAGGGATGCCCCTAAGGATAAGTATACGTATAGGATATAGTCCAAGAACTACTGTAACGATCATAGAATTTAACCTAAGATGTTAGATATTGAGGGTGCTCCCCCTTTACTATGTTGTTTTACCTAGCATGATTTTTGCCTCTTACACTATTCTTTTTGGGTTTTAGATGATGGCTGGAACCCGAAGGAACCATGTTGATCACTGTAATGGACAATAAAATGATTGTCCTCCTGAACAAACAAATGTTATGGGAGATGGAGTGCAAAATCTTATTGCTATACTTACACAAGATATGAATCATTCTGGACTTCCAAATGAGCAGAGAAGGGAACAATATTCTATTGAGTCCTTCATGAGGCAATGTCCACCTTCTTTTAGTGGGTCTTCTGATCCACTTGTTGCTGAACAATGGATCAGTACCACTGAAAAGATATCTTCAGTTCTTCAATGTTCTGAACATGATAAAGTCATCTTATCAGTATATCGTTTGGAAGGTGAAGCTGATCAATGGTGTAATCTTATCAAGAATATGATGCAAAGAGATGAAATTGAGTCCATGGAATGGGACGAGTTCAAGAACTTGTTTTTCAGTAAGTACTTCCCTCGTATTCTTCGAACAAAGATGGAAAATGAGTTTATTGAGCTGAAGCAGAAGGATGAAGAATCTGTTGGTATATACAAAGCAAATTTTACAAGACTTTCAAGGTATGCATCTGGCATTATCATCCGACTTGAAAGTAAAGTTGATCAATTTTTCAGTGGCTTAAAACCAAGTCTTCGAAGGGCATTAGCTATAAGAGACTTCAGTAGCTATGAAGAAATTGTGTGTTGTGCTATCAAGGTAGAAATGGGAGTTGGTGTTACATATCCATCTCATGGTTTTGACAAGAAACGAAAGATGGAGTTCAAGGAGAAATCTCAGAATAATGGTGAAAAGAAGATGAATGTTTCCTTATGCTCAAAGTGTGGAAAGAAGAATGGTGGAGATTGTCTTAAAGGGACTAGAAAATGTTTTAAGTGTGGAAAAGAAGGTCATCGAGCAGCTGAGTGTCGAAGTAATGGAAAAAGGGTTTCTAATGATGTGAATAAAGCAAACACTGTAGAGAACGCACCACCAACACTTCAATGCTTCAAGTGCAAGGAAATGGGGAATTATGCTAATAAATTTCCTAATCCAAGGGTTAGTGATGATCAACATGAGCAACCACTGAAGGCAAAGGACAAAGGGAAGTCACATGCAATCACTATTGGCGATGTTGAATATGACAATGATGTGGTGGAATGATTAAGTGTTTATGTAATGGGATTCCAAAATAATGTGGTACCATAAAGTATTGGAATATTTATGTGTTGGTCTAATGTGGTATTCAAAGTGATTGAGATATTTTTTGGAAATATGATGATATGCACATAATGAAGGGAAAACAAGAAAATGAAATGTTTAATAGTATTCATGAGCTCATGATTGATATAAGGAATAAGTGATATCATGGTTTGGGTATATAGAATTTTGAGGATTTTGGTATGTGGAAGGTGTTAACTTTTAATTGTATTCATGTTTTCACTAAGGAATTCAAGAGAATACATGATTAAGGACTTTGAATGTTTGGAATGTGACCAACAAAACATATCTTATGATCGATGATGGTGTTAAATCTCTGGTAATCATTTTCACTATGTTATGAGAGTGGACTGCAGTATTATGGATAAGCCTAAAGATTGGAATGGATTATGTTGGACATAAGTTAGTATTGTTTAAGGATAGAAGTTTTTTTCGATATTATTGATGGGATGTTATAGTAATATAGTTTTAGAAAAAGGACAACCTGCAAGACGGGCGACAGCCCATCACGTCGGACAAGGCTGTGGGAATCGAACCCACAACCGAAGTGCGACTGGCCTTTTTCACCTACCATTGGCCTACAGGAATTCCATGTTTAGTAGAAAATAGTTTTATTATATTTATCATTATGATATATGAAGTATAAGTCCATTTTGGGAACTATATATGATTAATCTCACTATAGATAGACTTATGTATTTTTAGATAACTTTTTTTTGAGACAGATGGAATGACCCATCATTCTATCACATGATCTACTAACACATCGCGAATGACAAATTCGACTTCATTTCTTTAAGAGATAAAGTAGAAATTGTCCAAATAACGACAAACAGTGAGACTATACCAAAATCACGAAAGTATTTCATCTAATTCCAATTTCATCAACTTTAGGGAAATGATACGGAAAACAAAAAATGTTTTCCTAGTGCTCCTATATCTGGTTAATCAGATGGTACCTTAGATCGTCACAAATTTATGGCTTTTTGATTGCTAGCTTTTCCATAGACATTTTCTCTACCACTCTTCATCAGAACATGATGGTTAGATTTTTCTTCCATATCCTTATTTTCACCTATGTGGAAACCCAGTGATTAGTTTATTTGGGTAACCATTACGTTTCATACTTTAATTTTTAAAGTTTGTTTTTGGTATTCCTTTTTACGATTTGGGTTTCTATTAAAGAAACATTCGAATAGTAAACCATTTATAACCCCGACAAATTTCGAGGGCGAAATTGATTTTAAGGGGGTTAGAATGTAACACCCCGAGATTTTATGAAAAAAATATTCTTTTTAATTTCACTAATGTCTTGTGTTGGACGCTACATCAAAATGAGCTTTCAAAACATGCATCATTGACTTTCCTTGCATTACATGCAATCACGACCTTCCTCGATAGCGTGTGTAGTACGCAATAACGAGTTTCACTAAACAACGATATGCTATTAAAATATTATTAAAAATAGCTGTTATGAATAGTAATAACCACTTTTTGAAATTTTGTAAATTCTATTTTTCAAAATGGAATTCATTTTTGGATTCGTAATATCGAAATTATCTTAGGGTGAAATTTTGGTGATTTTCGGATAACATTCATATTTTGATGAATCGTGAATATTACTAAATTTTTAGTTAAAAACATCTTTTTCAATAGAAATAATTAATAGTGATAAATTATTAATTTGAGTGGTTTTAAAGTATATTTAGAATATATTTTTACAATTTAATACAATTTTGGTCATTGGATATAATTTCACATTTAAACCAGACATAAACAAGTGTCAATCTTTTGATAGATATTGTTTCTTAAAAACACGCTATTTGTTGTGACAGCGGAAATTAATTATAAAATTAATTAATGCAACTTATATGTTGGGAATTTTTTAAAATAGAAATCATTTTTGAATTTGGAATATCAATTATAGATTAGGGAGAAATTTTGGCATTTTTCTGAAAAACTTCAATTTTTGATGAATAGTGAAACTACTAAGTGGTAGTTAAAAAAATTATTTTTTTCATAAATCATAATTTTACCGCTTCTGTGAATGGAATTTCAAAAAACCTAGAGACACGGTTGATGTCAGTAAGTAAAATGTGGTTCAATGAGATGAAAATAATTTTTGATGAATAGTAACTTTTTTCTTTTATTTAACACGGTTAAAAGTAAATAGGATAATTAAGGGTAAAAATGATATTATTATTACCCTAACACATGTCCTAATCCTATTTGACAAGTGTATCTCGACCAAAAACAACCTTAAGTGTAAAATATAATCATTTAGGCCCACTTGGATTAGATTAGGACATTTATTATTATTTAATTCAAAGAAGAGTTAAAAGAGTTAAAATCAGAGTTTATTTACTAAATAATTTTTAATATAGGGTTATACATAATATAATTTCTACTATAAATATTCATTAGAAATATAAAAAGCTTTCCTACATAATGGTAATTTATTTTTATTTTTTAGACATCAAATAATTTAATTTATTTATGACACAATGATGATGCAGTAATTATCTTATTAATGAAATATTGACATAAGTGATGTTATAAATACAAAAATAAATGTAATTTAAGACTTTTTGTGAATTAAAATAATTTTCTAGATTAATATGACATGTTAGTATTGATTTAATTAACTTTTTTCGAACTTATCATTCTGTTATGATTTTCACAAAAATCAATTACTAAATTGTGTCAAAATTGACATAAAATAGTTTTTAAAACAAATATTATATTATTAATTGTTATTTTATTCCTAAAAATCTAAGGTTAGGCCAAATGACTTAGATAAGGTTATATATATTAATAATAAACAATTTGGGGTTCGTTTGGCTTCTTATAGTAAATTTATTAACCATATAGTGTAAGAACACAAGAAGACACGGTAAAAGTAAAATTATTTAACTTAACGTTAAATCTAAATGATAAGGTTAAAATAGGAACCTAAACTTGTCTAAATTCTATTGTATGAGATGACTTCGACACATCCCCACCTTAGCCTTGAAATAAATCAATTTGGATCTATTTAAAACCGAACTTGACTTTATAATAAAATAATATTTTTAGTTATTCCAATGGTGCCCCTCTCCTCCCTTATAAAAGGGCACCTCCTCCCTCTCTTCCTCACACAACTTTGAGCCTTCAAGCTCGGCCAAACCCTGCCAAAATCTCTTCTCCACTTCCCTAGTATCATCCTAGAGGTCCTGGTCTTCTTCAAAGACCATCCTTAGTTCTTTAAGTGGAGGTTAAGAAAAGGCGCGTCAAAAAGAGGTAATATCCATTAACGATCTTTTTCTATTTCTTTCTTCTTCAACTTCTTCTTTTTTAGTTGTTTCATGATAAAGTAATATCATCAGTATTTCTTATATACTGATATGTTATTATAAATATGAAACAACTCTAATTAACCTTATATGCATCCTACGGAAAAAGGAAATCACCGCGCGTGCGTACGTACGGAATACCGTCTCCACGCCGTGGTGTAATCTATTTTCCGCCACCACCTTAATTGGATGGGTATAATGGTTTAATTAGTAAATATATATGATTATTATAAAGTGATATTGATACTGAAATAGTATACATAAACTTCAACACAATTCCACGACCATGGGAACGATATCATCGCTCGTGTGTACGTACGGATTACCGTCTCCACGACGCGATGAGATTCATTATCCATGTTAACCATTCCATAATGATTATGAAGTATATATAATGAATAATAATGGAATATATGACATGGTAAATCTACTGGATTTATGTATATATATATATATTTCATCTACTTACTTCCATTCAAGACAATAAGGAAAGGAAAGCAGCGTTAATGCGTACGTACGGACTACCGTCTCCATGAACGGTGTGTTTCATTTCATTAGTCTATCTATCATATATATATATATACTGAATATATATGATATATAACTCATAATTTATATTCTGGAAGTAAGTAAATCATGATATATGTAATAATAATGTCAAGAACAACAAGTCCAAACACCTACGATAAATGAAACAATTTTACCCAAAACGCTTCTTTAACATGAATTTACAGAAGAACGGGTAATATAAAGTCATAAGTGGACCATATATGATATAATAAAAATGAATATGATTCTGGAATAAGTCAATAACATGATTTAAATCATTATACAGGAGGTTCGGACACGTACAAAGAAAGTCAGACCTAAGGTAAGGGAAAATATCACAATCTCATTTTTATCCGAGATTGTTTTTACTTTGGCATTTACTGGGTTGTATTTTATAATCCACATCCATGTTCCCTCAATATTTAATATTGTTTCAATCCACTTACAATATTTTAAATCCAATTTTACCCTTCGGTGAATTTTTAGTAAAGAATATGAAAGGAATCTTTTGTCGTTTTTCTTACGAGGTACTTTTTGACTTTTCCGAAAAAAGTACGAAGAATGTTTTTTTTAACTTATACGGCATGAATGGATTTTTAAAACATTATTTCCAAGAAGCTTACTTTACATGTTTTCAAGTTTATTTTTAATCAAATTCTTTTTGTACGACATGTTATGAAAGGAAAAATGTTTTTGAAGAAGAAAGGATATTTTCCTCAAGAATGGAGTTCAAGTGTTTTATCAAAATTATTTTCCATCTAAGATAATAAAGGGTTCTGTTTTTATCTCTATTATTACATTGATTTGATAATGTTGTAATGGAATTATTTTTATAAATTCCTTTATCTTATATGAATTGTTTAATGATGTTACGATGTTTAAGATTCCCATTTTTATTACATGGGTTATGAAATGATGTATGATTTATGATTTTGTGGCACACATAAGAATGGTATCATTATGAGATGGGTGGGACCTATATCTACCTCCAATGCATTGGGTAAATATTTTATATCTCATGAGATAGACATGGCTGGAACAGTAGGTTATATCGGTTCAGTGAAACAGGACTGGAACGAGGGTGATTCGGTTCAGAAAGGGACTTTGTCCACTAAGATAGTCTTGGCAATGAGTCTTGACTAACAAGAAATGATTCTCTATGATTATGTGTGTATGCCAAAAAGTTTCATGTTTAAAGTTATGATTATTGTGATTAAATTTCACTGCCATGAGTTATCCCATGTTATGAAATTATGATCTCTTTTACAGGTTAAGATTTCCAAAAGCTATGTTCTTATGTATATGATGTGATTGATATTTCTTTTGTTTACCCTTACTGAGCATTTGAGCTCACCCTTTTATGTTTTCATTTCCCCAGGATATAAAGAAAGGTTTTAGGTATAAAAAGGAAGATCTTGATGGGAGATGTTGAATATCTTCCACCATGATTAGAAGATTATATTCCGAGTTTCCAAAGACACTAAACTATTACAATCCTTGTGTGTGTGTGTTTTTGTTATGTACTAAGTATTCCACAAAAGTAATATAATGTCCATGTACATCATGCTTCGGGTCTCTACATTATGTCCTCCCGGTTTGTTACATTGTGAGTTTTTTCATTGAATGTGTTGGGTGGAGTCTCTGGATGATATTGGATGAGTTCAGTTGATAAAGGAATGGAAAGATGGACTTTACTCCATGTAACTGTATTACATGATGTGAACTCATAATTCACGTCTTGTCTTGGAGTTTTCAGGATGTGTATATATTTTACATAGTCTGAATCTAACACACCAAGTATTCATAGAACATTATCTCATTAAAATAATTCAATAGCTTACGCTACAAGCAACATCAAGTTCAAGCACACCACATCTTTACAAACTAGCTGCTCAAAAAAAGGTTAGTAACAGTATTAATGGCATTTTGAATCTTATATACTCTATTTAATTTTAAAATCCATATTATGGGTTTCATGGAAATAATATAAGAACAAATTCATATGTAAGATAAAAGAAGTAATTTTCAAAAAATGCAATTTTACCGCCTTTTAATAGAAAACCCATTTTTAAAACCAATATTTGACACATTTACATATTAATTTTAATGAAATTAAATTCTTATTTATAAGTACATAAAATTATAGTTTGGATAAATATTTGATTCTTTTCTAATAACATTTAGATTTTTATGAATAGTGAAAAATACTATGTTTTAATTGAAAACAACTTTTTTAATCAAAATAATTTATAGTGTTAAATTATGAATTTTAATTGTTGTAAAGTATAATTAGTTTATATTTTTCTTATTTAATACAATTTAGGTCATTATAAATAATTTTACATTTAACTTTGATGAAAACACATCTGAATTTTTGATAGTTTTTAGTTTTTAAAAATCTGCATTTTGGTTTTGACAGTGGGAATTAAATTTAAATTAATTAATGAAGCTTCTATGTTTTTAATTTGGTATAATATGAATCATTTTTTAATTATTAATTTCAAAATTAACTTAGGGTGAATTTTTTGTTATTTTTCTGAATACATTAAACTTTTTATGAATAGTGAAAAACATTACATTATTGATTAAAATCTACTTTTTATTTAAATTATAATTAGATTGTTTAAATTTAATTGTGTCAAAATTAATAAATAATAACTATATAAGTTCAATGTAATTCATTGGAGTAATCTTATAAAAGATTTAGATGTATATGTTTTTATTGAACATTTTACCGTCTTTTACCCACCTTATAGGAGTATTTGAAAATTTAGAAAAAACATAATTTTACCACTTCTGTCAGTTGAATTTGAAAAATATGAGATAAAATAATGATATTATTAAGTGAAATTTGGTTTAATAATATAAAAATAATTTTTGGTGAATAATAACTTTTGACTTTTATTTTTCACGGTTTAAAGTAAATAGGTTAATTAAAGGTAAAAATGATATTTTAATTAACCTAACACAATTCCTAATTCTATTGGATTAGTTCATTTAGATTAATAATATCCTTAGTAGAAAAATATTATCATTTAGGTCCACATGGATAAGATTAGGACCTGTATTATTATTTTATTAAAAGAAGTGTTAAAAGGGGTAAATAAAAAGTTTTATAACTAAACCATTTTTAATATAGGGTTACAAAATATATAAATTAGACTATAAATATTAATTATAAATATAAAAATATCTCCTACATAATGGTATTTTATTTATAATTTTTATACATTAAATAATTAAATTTCATTATGACACAATAATGATCTAATAATTATATTTTTAATGAAATATTAAAATAACTTATATTATAAATATCTGAATAAATATAACTTTAGAATTTTGATGAATAAAACTAATTTTATAGGTTAATATGACATTTTATCTAAAATTTATGTTTAAAGTGAAAAGGTTCTTATGAATTTTGTAAAAAAACAAATACCAAATATTGTCAAAATTGACATCATTTAGTTTAAAAACAATACTATATTATTAATTTATATAATATTAATAAAAAACTAAGGTTCATACAAAAGGATTTAATAATAATATATATTTCATTTGTGAACTACTATAGGTTATATTGGATGTTTAGAGTATGTTTATTAATCATATAGTGTAAGAATAGAAGAAGACAAAGTAAAAGTTAAATTATTTATCTAAGAGTTAAATATTAATGATAAGGAGAAAATGGTAACCTAATATTGTATAAAAACTATTGGTTGAAATTATATTGACCAATAACCACCTAAGGCTCGTAAAAATTCATTTGGAGCCATTATAAAGAGAATATGATAGTATAATAAAATAATATTTTAATCGTTTCCTAAAGTGACCCTCACCCCTCTTAATAAAGAGAACTTCCCCTTCCCTCAAAATCACACCTATGAATCCATTTTTCTCGGACAAAACCTAATTAAATATCCTCCCAAAATCCCTCAAATCTACCAAGAATCTGTATGTTGATCAGAAGTCCATCCTAATGATGCCTTTTGGTCAACTAAAAAGGAAACACCCGATGAAGAGGTAATATTTTCACCACCCTCTTTCAAATTCTTTTCTTGTTCCACTTCCTCTTTATTTGTTGTTTCCATACAAAAATTATAAATCCTGTACATTATACGTATTGTGATGTTATTATAAATATGGTACAACCATATTCATTATTATACCCATCCTATGAATTATAATGTCATCATGCGTGCGTACATTCGGTTTACTATTTCCACAACGTGGTTTAATCATTTATTCTTCACTATGTTATTTGGATGTATATAATGAAGATTAATATGTATATAAATAATGAAAATAACATTATCATGTATCTGAAAAATTACTATACCATCCAATTCCACACCTTTTAATCATTAAGTAAATGACATCGTCACTCATGTGTATGTACAACTAACCATCTCCACGACGTAATGGGAATCATTTCCACATTCACCATTCAATGATATTTATAAAAAATATATTTTTAATAAGTATGTAATACCTGAAATAATAATTCTACTGAATATATATATATACTTACATATATCTGATTCAATTACATCCAATCAATATGATATGAAAAAGAAAACATCGTTTATGCGTACGTACGACCTACCGTCTCCATAAATGGTGTTTCACATTTCATATATCTATCTAGTATGCTTATTTATATTCTAAATATATATGATATATAAATAATCTTTTATATTCTGGATGTATTTAAATCATTATCAAAATGATACAATCAATAATTACAAGTTAAAACACTTACAATAAAGAATCTAATTATTAACCGAAATGTTAATTTAACAAGGAAATTATTATAAAATCGGTGGTATAAAGTCATAAATGAATCTTGTATGATATAATAAATATGAATATGGTTCTGGTATAATTTAATAACATACTATGGTCATTATACAAGAGGTTAAACGTACCCTCAAACAAAGTAATGTGCATGGTAAGGGTTAAATCCACAATCTGTGTATTATCCGAAAATGTTTATATGTAAGTATCTACTGGGAAATATTTATTATCCATGTAAATGTTTCATGAAATATTTTTCAAAGGGATTATTTTTAAGTGAACATTTTACTAGAACATCATTTTAAATGTTTTAAAGATTTACTCGTATAAACCCCTCTCTGTAATGTCCATGTATTCAAAATGGTTTTAAGGATTTATTTATATGGACATTAATGCTTTAAAATGTAAATTACACTCAAAAGTATCAAAGTGGTATGAGACACTTTGATTCAAAACTACCATTTAAATGTATTCATTTATAAATTATGAGTCATTTAAATTATTTCATGAAAAAGGATTATTTCTCTCCATGATATATATTGATCATTTTCAATTATGTCATCATCCTTTATGGTATATTATTCTGATCAAGGTTGATTTATTATGATAATTTTTTTTTCAATTTTATAAAAGGGTTCGTGATATTTTTGACTGTGGATGTGTTACTTTTATATCACTCATGGTTTATGGATAATATATAGGCATTTCTTATGATATATTTAATATGAATGTTTAATATATGTTTAAACCATTTCATATGAGGAATGAATTTGACATAGTATGTCATGGGTGGAGCCCGCTAAAGCTCCTTGATGAATTGGTAGGTCTATCGAGACATAATAGTGTCTTGGCACAAGGTATTGACAAAATCATATTTTTATTCTTGGAACAAGGCCTTGACAATGTGGTTATGAAGTCTGGGATTATGCATTCCATCATACGGAAATTAATTATTGATATTACAGGTGAATGTTATACTAGTAGAATATCAATGTGAATATGTAAATGGAATTTTTTGATTTATATTTTCCATATAATGCTGAAGTTTATGATTAAAAGGATTTTTTTAGTTTTATACATTGCCTTAAATTTTTATTATTCTTCTTAAATGTCTCTACAGTTCTGTTATCCTTACTAAGCATTTGAGCTCACCCCTTTCATATGATTTATTTTCCCAGGATTGGAAAAAGTGTTTTATGATTGATAAGCAGGGTTAATCTAGGGGATTAATGGTGTTCTCAAAGGATCATTTAGTTTGTGTTTATTTTTCTAATTTGAAATGTAACGTTCATGTATGTAATATATTTTCCAAGATTGCTAAACTGGTCGGTCATTTAGGACTTGATTCCTTGTAATCATTCCAATTTTATATAATAATCAGACTCTCAGCCTCTTGTGTTCGAGAATTATAGTTTGTATCAGATAAATATTATAAAAAACCTTGGAATTATATTAAGATAAAAAATTATTAGAGAACATTACACTATGATATACTTTTAGGATTAGTGTTGAACAAATTCCTAGAATTTTGGTAATGTAGATATTTTGTGTATTTTCAAGCAATACATCCCTGTCTGGATATGAGCAGGTAGATGGGGATCTGGAACATATGTACCTAGGAGTGAAAACTCTGACAAGGAGTTTCGGACTTCACTGGGGGTATCTTTGTACATGAAAACATGCTTTGATGCACTCTTGGATACGATAATCCCAAGGGATATACATAGGATAATTCACATTTTCATTACAAGCCATTATGAAGTATTTAGGAGTAAATACTTTCTCAACGAAAACATTTTATGATTATATATTATATGCATAAGATTTTAAATTTACGTTAGGTATTGTAAAAGTTTGTAATTATGCATTGCGATTCATAAACTAACCTAGTGTATTCCATTGTCTAGAAAGGGTTGCTAGTAGAAGGAATGAGAATCCCAGCTATTCACATGATGGAAAGATTAAGAAGGATCATATATTTCATGGTATTAAGACAACATTTAAAAGTGAAATAGTCTCCCATGTATTCTCATAATATGTGGAAATATTATCGTGTTTTAATAAGATAAGTAATGAATTTTCAGAGTCCTATGTTATTTAAGGGAATCAAGAGAAGAAATGGATGGAAGAGAGCATGATGGATAAAGGGAAAAGGGGAAAGAAGGATTTTCCAAAATGTGATAACTGTGGAAAGAATCTCCTTGGTAAATGCTAAAATGGATGGGACATTGTTATATGTTTAGTAAAAAATGACACCAAGTACATGATTGCAAGGGTAATAAAAAGGTTTCAAATGTACAATGCTTCATCTACACGGAGTTTGGTCAATACTTGAATAAATGTCCAAATCATCAGTGAATACCCCAAATTCTACTATTGGATAATAATCAAGTTACGATACTACTGAAGATAAAGAAGATTGATTATATTTCTTATGTTCTTAAAATATTATTGTTTCATTTGAGTATAGTATTTAAAATATATATATTATATGAATTATAGAGTAAATAAGGATTGTACTGTAGTACTATTTCAATAAGGACATGAGATTATGTGGAACTAAGAAAAGTGACTCAATAGCAGGTTAAATTTTTTTGAAAATATATGGTTGATAGAAAGATAAAACATAATATGGTTTTGATACTGTGATAGTGATTTTTCAATAATATATGATTGATTTGGATACATTATATTGGATATTCTTGAATACCATGAAACTAGTTAATGATTTGTATATTCCATCATTCTTGGAGTTTAAAATATTTTTAGATGTAATGAGTATATCCATTATTATATAAGGAATAAGGGGCATGAATGTAATCAATATGGTTTTATGGTTATTCAGGGTTTCACTGTGTGTTAAAATAATACATGATGAAGGTATTCAAATGTTATTACCCGGAAAAAAGAATCTTCATTGTGTTTACCTTCCATATAAATTTTTGACTGTGAATTTGGAAATATGTATTTAGGATTTTTCTAGAGGTTGAAATGGATTATGTTTGAAAATGGATAGCATTATTAATGTTAATGCATTTCTTATGATTATTTTTGGATTTTTATAAAAAGGAAAACACAGGGGTTGAGCGACAACTTGTCACATCTAGAAAGGCCGCGAGACTTGATCCTGCAACCGAAGGGTGACTAGGGTGCATCACCTACCACTGACCTACATGATGTTATGGTTTTTATAATGTAGTTATTTTTAAAAAAAAGTCTGAAAATTTAATTATAATTTCATTATTTTTGAAACCCCATATGATTAGGATAAAAGGAATATTATTGTATTCTATTATCTTTTGAACTGAAAGATGAATTTGTGGTAGGAATTAGTTGAAGGATAAAACTCTACTTGTCAAGTATATTTTTTTCACTTATTATATGAATAAATTAATGCTTAAACATTAAGTAAGACATCTTAAAACAAAAAATGTTTTATTATAATACCATATGTTTGGTTGAACTGATGATATTTTAAATCATCATAGATCGATGGATTTGTGGCCTTCAATTATAAACATGTTTTTGATTGATGACCACAATAACTCCCTATAATTTTTTATTTTTGTACTAAAATTATGTGTCTCTAATTTTCACTATTTTTGTCCAAATTGAGATCATAATTTTGTGGTGACTTTTTTATTTTTGTTTCCCTCTTATTAAGAAGAAATTTTATTAACCCAATTTCTCATATGGGTTTTCCACAAAGGTATGGTTCTATTTTAATCCTCTTATTTTAGTTGAACAATTTCAAATTTAGAGGAAACAATTTATTGTAGGAGGGTAGAATGTAACACCACAATATTTCATAGTATGTTATCACATTAAAGTAATTCAATAACTTACGCTACACGGAACACCGAGTTCGAGCACACAACAACATACCAAACTAGCCTTTCAAAAGGCGGTTAGAAATAGTATTAACTAAATTTTGAATCTTAAATAATCTATTTAATTTTCAAATCCATAATATGTTATTCATAGACATAATATAAGAACAAATTCAATTTTTCATATAAAAGAATTATTTTTCATAAAATGAAATTTTAACAGCAATTAATGGAAAACCCTTGTTAAAAACAATATTTGACACTTTTATATATTAGAATTAATGAAATTAAATTATTCATTATAATAGTTACAAAAAAACATAGTTTGTATAAATTTTTGGTATTTCTTTGAAAACTTTCATATTTTGATCAATAGTGAAAAATAATATGTTTTAATTGAAGACAAATTTTTAAATCAAAATAATTTATAGTGTAAATTTATAAATATTAAATGTTTTTAAGTATAATTAGATTATATATTTATCATTTAACAAAATTTAGGTCAATATAAGCAATTTTACTTTAAATTTTACAAAAACTCATGTCAATCTTTTGATTCTATTAACTATTTTAAAACCCACTTTTTTGGTTTTGAAAATGGAATTAGTTTTAAATTAATTAATGCAACTTAAATTTTATTGAATTTGGTAAAATAGAATTCATTTTTGAATTATGAATATCAAAATTAACTTAGGGTGAATTTTTTGAATTATTCTGAAAACATTCAATTTTTGATGAATAGTGAAAAAACTGCGTTATTGTTTAAAACCGACTTTTTATTTAAATAATAATTTATTTCATTTAAATTTATTTTAAGTAAAAATATATATATAATACCTTTATCTGTTAAATTTAATTCATTGGAGTAATTTTATAATAAAATTAGATGTAAAATTTTTTATTGAACTTTTTACCGTCTTTTACCCACTTTATAGGAACATTCTCAAATTTGCATAAAACATAATTTTACCGCTTCTATGAGTGGATGTTTAAAAATCTGAGAGACACAGTTGATATACAGAAGTAAAATTTTGTTTAATAAGATGAAAATAATATTTGATGAATAGTAATATTTGACATTTATTTACCACGGAAAGAAATAAATATGGCAATTAAATGTAAAAATGACATTATAATTACCCTAACACATGTCCAAATTATATTGGATATCTGTATTTAGACCAAAATGTACATTAGGAGTAAAATATGATCCTTTAAGATCACTTGGATTAAATTAGGACATTTATTATTATTTAATTTAAAGAAGAGTTAAAAATGTAAAATTCAAATATTAATAACTAAACCATTTTTAATATAGGTTCTCATAGAAGATAAATTCGACTATAAATAATATTTATAATTATAAAATTATTTCCTATATAATCATATTTTATTTATAATTTTTAGATATTATATAATTAAATTTATTTGTGACACAATGATGATGCGGTAATTAGCTTCTTAAGGAAATATTAAAGTAATTGATATTATAATTATCCAAATAAATATAATATGAGACTTTTGATTAATTCCCCTAATTTTATAGGTTAATATGATATTTTTGGGTTGATTAGATAAATTTTTTTCAATGTGATAAGGTTGTTATGACTTTCTCAAAAACAAAATACCAAATAGTGTCAAAATTGACATAAATTAGTTTTTAATGAAAATACTATAATATTGACTGATATAATATTCCTAAAAATATAAGGATCATCCAAATGTCTTTAATAATATTATATATGTAATTAATGAACTACTTGAAGTTCTCTTTGAAGTTTAGAGTATGTTTATTAACCATGTTGCGTAAGAATACAAGAAGATACGGTAAAAGTTAAACTATTTAACTAAGAGTAAAATCTAAATAATAAGGTTAAAATTGAAAAAAAAAACATTTCTAAAACCGATTTGCTGATATTATTTAGAACTATATCCACATAAGTATCTTAATAAATTCATTTTGAGCCATTATATATAGAATATGACTATATAGTAAATTAATATTTTAATGTTTCCAAAAGTGACCCTCACCCGTCATATAAAATGGAACGTCCCCTTCTCTCAAAATCACACCTCCAAACCCATTTTTGTCGGCCAAAACCTACCAAAATATTGTCCTATATTACGTCACATCATTTTATATTCCTTAAATTTATCATAAACCTCTCTTAAGGACCCCTTTTTATCAACTCAAAAGGAAACACTCGAAGAGGAGGTAATAATTTCACCACCCTATTTCAAGTTGTTTTTGTCTCCACGTCCACTTTCTTTGTTGTTTCAATAACAAAATAATAACTATAGTACCTTATTAATAATTTGATGTTATTATAAATATGTTACAACAATATTCCTTACTCTATCCATCATATTAATGATAATGTCACCTCGCATGCATAGGTACATCTTACTATCTCCACGTCGTGGTGTAATGTGTTATTCAACACTATGTTATTTGGATAGATATAATGATGAGTATATGTATATAAATATTTTAAATAACATGATAATGTCTCTGTAAAATTAATATACCATCAAATTCCATAGATTTTTATCCTTAAGGAAATGACTTTGTTGCTCGTGTGTACGTACGACATACCTTCTTCACGACGCGATGAGACTCATTTCCATATTCACCATTCAATGATGATTATAAAAATATATATTATTAATTATTTTTTAATACATGAAATAATAATGATACTGAATATATATATATAGATACATATAACTTATTCACTTACTTCCATTCAATATGATATGAAATTTGAAACAGAGTTTATGCGTACGTACAACCTACCACCTCCATAAACGGTGTTTTACATTTCATATATCTATCTACTATGAAAATTTATATTCTAAATATATATGATATATAAAGCATGTGTCATATTATGGATGTATGTAAATCATGATCTAAATGATACGAACCAGAATAACAAGTTAAAACACGTACTATAAATAATATGATTATTACCTGAAATGTTAATTTAACATGTAAATCGTTATTAAATGGGAAGTATAAAGTCATAAATGAATCATGTATGATATAATAAATATGAATATGGTTCTGTAATAATTTAATAACATACTATGGTCATTATATAGGAGGTTAAATGTTCCCTTTACCAATAGAAAGTGAAATGTAAGGGCTAATTCCAAAATTTCTTTATTATCTGAGGTTGTTTTTACGTAAGTATCTACTGGGACATATTTATTATCCATGTCCACGTTTCATAAAATAATTTTCCAAGGGATTTTTTAAGGGACATTTTTTACTAAAACGTCATTATAAATGCTTTAAATATTTATTCTTCTAAACCATTCTCAATAATGTCCATGATTTCAAAATGGTTTTAAGGATTTATTTATAAGGACATTAATGTTTTTAAATGTTAATTCCTCTGAAAATTTTCAAAGTCATCTGAGAAAATTGATTCAAAACTATCTTTTAAATGTCTTCCTTTATAAATTATGTAACTTTTAAATGATTTCATGAAAAAGTGATATTTCTATCAATAATATTTACTATTCTTTTTCAACTATGTCAACATCATCTACAAGATATTATTCTTAATTATGGTTGATTTATTATGATACAAATATTCAATATTTTATTGAATTTTTGGCGATCTGTTGGACTATGTATGTGTTATTTTTATACAATTCATGGTTTATGGATAATAATTTGGCATTTCATATGCTAGTTTTAATACGAATGTTTACGTTATGTTTAAAACATTTTATATGAAGAATGCATTTGAATTAGTAAGTGATGGGTGGATCCCGCTATAGCTCCCCGATGCATCGGTAGGTCTAATGAGACAAACTAGTATATTGGTAAAAGGCCATGACAAAAAAATATTTGTAGTCTTGGAACAACGCCTTGAATTTGTGGTTACGATGTCTGGAATTATGCATTCCATCATTATGAAATTATCTATTCATATTACATGTGATTATTAGACTATTAGAATATCCATGTGAATAAGTAAATGGAATTATTTGATATATCATTGCCATATTATGTTGGACTTTCTGTTTAAAAGGCTTTTGTTTTAATATTATACATTACATTATATGTTTATGACTCTTTGTGAAAGTTTCTACTATATTTTTATCTGTACTGTTCTTTTGAGCACACCCCATTCTTATGATTTATTTTCCCAGGATTCCAAGAATCATTTTATGATTTATAAGTAGGGTTATGCTAGGTGATTAACGGTTTTCTCAAAGGATCATTTATATTATGTTTTATTTTCTAATTTGTAATGTAAAGTTCATGTATGTAATCTCTTTTCGAAAACTACTAAACATATCAGTCATTCATGACTTGATTCCTTGTAATCATGTAAATTTATTAAAATAATACACTGACTCTTGGCTTCTGGGGTAGAGTCGTTACAGTGGAGAAGCGATTCATGTCATGCAATGTTTTGGGGTTTTAAAATTAAAATAAAATTGAGTGGTGACATTTTTTGTAGAAACCATAACCCAGTTATTACTAGATGTATAACGGTATTACATGAATTGAAAGGGCACTTCACATCATGTAATGCCCCGATCATATGTACTTTTAATAGTATTTTCGGCAGAGCGATTATTCGATTGGACATAGTTTTTTTTCACCTCATTCCATACAAACTCCCAGATCCCTGAAGATCCCCTAGATCCATACTCATCCCTCCTTGATCTATCAATGTTGGTTGCTATACTTTGGTGATATGTGATATATTCTTAGTGAGTATTCCCTTTTTTCTCATATGTTTCCTCTTACTCTTTCGTTGATATTTTCTATTATGGTATGAGTTAGATTTAATTTTATGTTTGGGCAGCATTTTGAAAATCATTTTTTGGAAAATAGGTTGATCAATGTTTCTAGTGGTGGAGTTGTTTCTTATAGACATTGTTCTTCACTATACGGTGTACATATGAGCTAAAAAGCTTCTTTAGGGTAGGGTATTCCTCTGTGTCCCTTAGATTCTGTATCATGTAGGATGGGTCTACTTATTTTCATATGGATCATTTTTTTTGCACTAATCAAATATAAGAACCTGATAAATGAATTGAAAAGGAAAGAGGGATCCAATGAACATGACTTTTCGATCATTGTTGTTATTGTGATGTTGTGAACTATATGGGCCACATACCGCACTAAAAATCATTGTCGTTGGTGGTTTGGGGTTTAACAATAAACATGAGTCATGTAGGTTGAAAACCTATTTAACACTTTTATATGAAATTTTTAAATCATGAACACATGGATAATAAATGGATTCCGTAGGATTAACCAATTTATTTGAAACCCCCTAAATTAACAAGGGGAATTTAATAGGGTTTGCCATAAGAATTCTAGAATTGTGTAATAATTTGGTATGTGGGATGATGTGTTGTGTAATATAGTGTGGTTTTTTGTGTCAGACATATCGAATTTGATGTTTCTATGTTGTGATGTGTGGATACACTCTAGTATGTGTCATGGTACATTTTTGAAGCACATGTGTTTGTTAGGGGTTGTCTTGGGTAGTGTACTAGATGAGTTCTAGAAGATACCTCATCCTTGACTTGTATGGAATGTAATGTTGAGTTATTGATTTATTGATTAATGGATGAGATGTGTTGTGTAATGGGGATGCCATCAGGTTGGGATGTGATGTGTTGACGTGTAGCTTATTGTGTGTTGTGCTTAGTTGTTTCCCATATTATGGTGGAATAATTGAATAAATAATTGGTTAATATGATTCGGACCATGTTTGGGTTTTTTTCAATGGAATGAATAAAGGAACTATGAAAAATTAATGGTAGGGGTTAATTATGTTGGATTGAATTGAAATGATATTGTGGAATGATGTGTAATGTTCTACATTTAGAGGTATAATCAATGTTGGAAGTGTTGCGAGCTGGTCATTTATTGAAAACCCATAGGCCAAGTTTGAGTGTTTGAAATAATATTTGTTTATACATATATTTTTTCCTCGTGATTTCTATATGAACCACACCCTAGATTAGAACTACATTCCAAACTACCCCATCATCATAGGGTAGGGAATCATTCCAAATCATCTTAGTGGGGGGATGGATGGATGGACACCATCACTTCCCTACCTTTACTTCAAGGTGGTGATAACCCATGATTCATTGGGTTGGTTGTGGTTTGAGAGGAACGTGTGTTCATGGGTTTATTTTTCATTCTCAAATATCTACATTATGATATGTGTTTTGCATTCCTAGGTGTAATCGAGATGAGGTGTGGCTATAGTCCAAGGTGTCTTCATGTCATATGAAATCTGGTTTGTGGCCCATGTGTCTATGGGGGATGTGATGTGATTTATGGGATAGGAATCTATGTGTTGGATGTGATGTGGCTCATGGACCTGGTGTTGGGATGATGTGTGGTCTGTGGTCAAGGTTTCTATTGGAAGGATGCAATGTAGACTATGGCCTTGGTGACTGGAAGAGTTATGGTTTTGGGGAAATGGTGTTTGCGAGTGGTTTTTGATGTGGTTCTTTTAGAAGAGGTAGGACCACAAGAAAATTTTCCAATATGAAGAGTGGATAAACAATATGGAATTGATGTGTGGTACCAAAATCATAATTAGTATTTTCATATTACATAACATTACATTCTTTACTTAATTATCATGCCATTGTGATGTTGATATGGATTTTTTACTTTGATTGTTTCTAGATTCTACTATTGCATTTCCACTAGGACATTATTATGATCCCATTAAATTGATCCTGAGAGAAAAATGTTTTTTCAACTATTTGTAATTTTATTATCACTCAAAAATATAAAAATGTTATCAGGATTCCAAGAGGATTACATTGATTGTGCTAAGAATTACTAGCTCGAAAATTGGGACAATTACTAAGTCAGTCCCCTATCATGATTTTGGTACATACTTTAGAGTTTTGTTTCACATATAATTGTTTTATGTTAAACAAGCATGTGATTGTTATTTTTATTATATATATATATATATCATTGAGTTTTTTTGGTAAGAAACATCTTATCTGTTGATCTTGTTTTAATAAAAGAATAACACCTTCAATATTATGCTAACTGTATAGCTATGGTTCTAGTCGACAAACTGGGGAATAATGGAGGTGGGACTCATGGATAATTATATATATTTATTCATTGACAGCCGACGTGGGGTATCTTTAGAGGGAGGTAGTCATAAAAGAATGATATTATAGGTTATTTTTGAGAGATAGGATGATGTTTTGAGTTAGGTATAGTGAGGATTTCATGGGTTGTTAGGGAAACTGTGTGAGCAGTTCATTGTGAGTGAAATATTCCTAGGAAGACCATCTAGGATGTGGGAATTTAGGGTCCCCATGATCCAATGCAAGGAAACTAAGCCTAAAAAATGGCCATGTGAGGGTACACCAGTTTTAGAGTAGAGACCCTAAGAAATCCACTTGCATCATAATGAATTGTATTATTATTAGGACGGGGTGTTTTGGAAAATCATAGATGCATGAATAAATCAGTTAAATCGATTGAAATGAATATTAAATAAGAATAAATACTATTCAGGATTAGGAATTCCATGTTTACCTTTCAGTTATGGTACATAGCCATCGTCCACATGTAGCCTAGGCAGTTGAGGATCAGTAGGCTAATCCATTCGTTCTGAAGAGGGTTTATCTAGCGGAGTATGTTGACGAGTGGAAAAGAATGTTATTTTAATTCCAATGGTATTATTTAGAAGGGTACAAGAGTAGTGTTTTAGACATGGAGACAGAGATCTATCTCTAGGAGATTGATATAACCTTCATCTTTATCAAGTCGCTGATAGAGAACTGGGATTCATTAGTGGGTTTTCAGAAGTGAGGAGCTATGTGTTAGTGGTGGACATTGTACCAGGGTGAGAGGAAGGAGGTTGACGTACTATTGGTCAATTTTGAGAAGGCATTCGGAGAAAAATTAATTTCATCAAACATGATTCCTATGAAATGGTTTGAGTTACTCTTAATACAACATGAGAGTATGTCCTCATGAGAGATATCGATCGTGTTTAAGGATCTCATTTATTTTTTCCCAGATCTATTTTCAGATAATGTGTCTTATGCGATACATATAGGGGATGTTCATCAACCTTATATCTAGTATATTTTTACTATCTTTACATTGCCAACGTATCTAGATATCTAGTAAATGAAAACGTAGATCGATCTAATGAATTTATAGGGAGGTTTACCTTGAGAGGGGAGACATTAGGGTTCATTGATAGGCATGGTTACCAGTGGAATGTCTTATGAACTATGACCATAGAGGTTTTGACCAGTTGGGAGTCAACCACAGCTGCTTCCCTTTCGACCATCTAGTATTCATACATTTTCTCTAGGATTGGGCCTAATGTGATTATTATGTGGAGTCCATGTAAATCATTATAATCAGTTCCCAGTGGCTATTAGATCACATTATGGTAGTGTAGGACCTGTTTAGGGAGATCCTAAGAAGTATTTTTTAGTTAGATTATTTCAGAAAAAGGGAAAACAGACTCAAGATCCACTGTGGGGATATCAAACAGGTAGGGACCAACCTCAGGATGTCACTCAGGGGCCTTGTCCCCAACATGGTCATGGAGGAAATCATCTTCAGAGGGGTATAAGTGTTGGGAATGATTATTTTAACGTAGTAGAGGTAGAATTTATGGCAGGACCAGATATTGGTAGAGGTACAATAAATTTTTCTGTACACATTCTTGTGATTTTTTTTTGATTTGGGAGCATTTCTCTCCTTTTATTCACCCACTCTATAACATGATTTTATGGTAGACATAGAGATTCTTCTTGTGACCCACGTGTTGAGTATGGAATTATGAGTTAAAACTACCTTCTTTGATGTGTGTTGGGAATGTAAACTGATGATGGTACCACATCAGTCCATTTGGATTGTTCTATGATACATTTGTTTCCAAAAAATGTCATTCATGGCATCAACAAGTTTTATTATACGAATTTCGTTATCGAATTCTTCTCGATGAGAGTCATATTTTCATATATGGATGGAAATGTGTAATTTTTGTTAATGAAGAACGTTGTCAGGTGACCAGTCGTCGTATAAAGACTCTTCATTCCTAGTTGTCTTAGCTGTAAGTGGAATCAAAATATGTCGAGATGGTGGAGGTTCCCAGAGATTTTTGGGAGTTCCAAAATTAATTTCCTCTGGAGTTATTGATGCTACCCCCTAGACATGATGTTTATTTAGGGATTGAACTGTAGTCTGATGCTTCTCCAATTTCAAGGTGTTCTTATAGGATTGAACCCATTGAGATGCGGGAGTTGAGGATTTAGATAGTTGATCTAACTAATATGATATTTATCTAGACCATTGTGTCACCATAGGGTGCTCAAATGTTGTTTGGAACGAAGTTGGATGGTGGTATACATTTTTACATAGTGTACTAGAGGTTGAATCAGGTTACAATCAAGAACTGTTACACTCATCCATGTATAAAAAATAATTTCAATCAGCTGAGGGGGGAATGTGGGGTATCTATGATCAATGTATGATCTGGATACCACCAGTAGAGTGTAAAGGAGGGAGATACCTGAATGACTGATTTCAATTGCATGTATAGGCACTTCCAATTCATAGTCATGTCATTTGGTGTTATGAACACACCAGAAATGTTCACAGGGCTTGTGAAATCCATTTTCTTTGATTCCCCGAACTTGTTTTCATCATGTTCATCTATGAAATATTGATCTACTTGATGTCATGGGAGGAACATGTCATGCATCTCAGGACAATCTTGTAGGTTTTCTGGTGCCACAATCAATTTATAAATTTTTTAAAGTGTATTTTCTTCACATGAGTGGTGTATTTCCTCAGGAATGTGGTGTCCTAATAGGGTGTGGCAATGGACTAGTTGAATGTTGATGTAGTTATTTCTAGATCAACACCCATGAATATGGGAGATGAACATAGTTTTCTGGGCTCATAGTTTATTATTCTAGGTTTGTCCCTAATTTCATTCGAGTTGTATCCCCATTGACATATTTTACTATGAATGAATAAGATTTTGTGTTGAGTAATAAGTGTGACGATGTGTTTGGTTATCTGAATGTGAGGTTAGTTATTGCTCCAATACTATGATTACCAAAGGAAGGGGTGATGTTTGAGGTGTTTGGTGAAGCTTCCCACCGGGGTTAGTGATCTTTTTTGATGTAGCACTTAGTAGTAATATCTTATGGATCTAGGTTATTATGTCCACATGATCATAACTATGACACCGATAGTCTATAGTTAGAAGCAGTCGTGTGGGTGCTAATGTTATTGAGGAATTACCTCATTAGTAAGGGCTTTATGGTGTACGTAGATAACAAGAGTTTCAGGTATATCATTACCGAGTAAGATCTGAAAATGATAAAGAAAATGATGATCGTGTTTCTTCAGGACTATGATTTATAGATCTTATACAACTTAGGAATGTAGAATGTTTTGGCTAATGCATTGAGTATCAAGTCACATAAGGTGGTTATTTGGGAATCTGTAGATTCTTATAGATCAATGGAGTCGTTTCAGCCTCACAAATAGATTAAATAGTTGAATGTCGTAGTGGTTTTTTTGATTCACATGATAGTGCAGTCTTTAGGGATGTTGGGGGTAGAGGAGTATCAGTGGGGAGAGACAAATGTAGATGTGTTGTGTGATTGTCCTTTCCATGGTGATGCTTATTATTGATGGTCTAATGATGGTCAGAACCAGATCTTGTTCAATGTAATTTTGTTTGTTCTAGTAGAGGTGAATGTTAGTGGTCCTTTACGAGTTTCATAGCCAACCTTTAGTGGTACACCCAAGAGTTTCTAAGATGTTTAGTGGTTTGAGAACACAATTTTAGTGGCCTTGGAAAAAATGGGATGTGAAGGAGTCTATGGAAAGTTGCTTAGATATCATGAAGTTGAAGTCTAAGCACTGTGTTCAAGAAGGTTTATTTCGGCCCTTTATTTCCTTGAGTGGATGTGTGATGAAATCTAAGTGGATTTCATAACAGGGTTACCCAAAGATGAGGGAGGCTACGATGCTATTAGGCTGATAGTGGACCGATTAATGAAATCTTCTCCCTTCTTAAAGATCAAGGAGTTTTTCAGAGTACAAGATTTAGGTAAGAGATATACGGAAAAGGTGGTGATTCTGCATGATGTTCTGAGATCATTTCCATCATATTAATACACACCATTTTCCTCGTGATTTTGTGGGGATTACAACATGCTTTTTTCACCCAGTTATGCCTCATCCCAGCCTTCCACTCTCATATAGATGAATTTAATGAACATACTATCCATATAATAGAAAAAATGATGTGAGCATGGATCTTGGACATTGGAGGATCATGGGTGTGGCAAATATCAATGGTATAGTTTTCATATAACAGTATAAATCACTCTTCCATTGGAATGCATGCATTTGAAACTTTTTAGGAAACGCCATGTTGTTTTCCAACGTGTGGGACAAATGTTGGGGAGACCATTTTTCAGAGGGATTAGGTAGTGTAGTTCATGAATGAGAAGGTTCACATTGTTCATGAGTGAATAAATGAAGCGAAGGACCAAGCGATGTCATATTATTATCACAGAAAGTGGCCCTTGGAGTTCTTGGTTGGGGGCCACGTTTTTTGGATGGTTTCCCCATGATGTGGGTAGAAGAGGGTTGACATGGGAAGTAAATATTCTATCAGATTTTGTGGACCCTTTTGAGGTTTTGGGGTGAGTTGAGAAGGTGGAATAACAGTTTTTCTTTCACCATGGTTAGAGAGGATCCATGCAGTTTTCTGCATCTCTCAACATCTTCATTATATTTTTATTGACTCACAGGTACTTAATTAGGGAGGCATTGATATCTTGGATGAAATGATATATTTGGATCAGTTAGTAGGGATCCATGATCATCAGGAAAAAGTGATACATGGATATACCAATCCTTTGGTTTTCATATAGTGGAGGCACGATGTCTTGCGGGGCAGTACATGTGATTGGGAAATGCATATTTATTCCCAGTACCCGGAGTTTTAATGAGTTATTTTTCGTTATTTTTTTTTTGAAATGTAATTTTTCAATGTATTTTAGTATGAGATGAGATATCTTCCCTTGTTAGTGTTATATTTGGTGTACTATGTGATAAATTACTAAAATTTGAAAATGGTAAGACTGGAATCCAAATTGAGACACATTAACTATAATGCAATAATTCCCATGCGGGAAAGTCAGTACCCCCGGAGCATATAATATTATGACAGAGGAAAAAATTTCCTAAGTAGGATTTTTGGATAATTTGGTTTTGTGAATGTGTGGTATTCCCTATTTTCATTGGTAGAAGCTATCAGAGGTGGTGTTTTTGGTTGTGGGTAATTCTAATCCATCATTCGAACAATATAGGGTGGTTTATTGTTAATTGTTAATGTGTTTAGCTACTAGAATCCATTCATTATATGAAATATATTTGAGATGTACCTCGCAGGATGTTTATTAGAACCCCTATTTTATCTGGTCCTGTTTTAGGATTATTGAGGGGGGGATACTTTTAGAGGTAACTACTATAACATTTTGAGTCCTCCTGGTCCATTACATTGAGAATTATGGTCGTCGGAAGTTCTCAGAGGAGGCTTAGAAAGAGGTCGGTTTCTAATGGCTGGAAAAGGGGGATTACACACCCTATAACTATATTACATGATGTAAACCCCTAAATCACGAATTGTATTTGTGTTTTCATGGAATGAAGATAATTTACACAGTGTGAAGAAGATTTTTATAGTATGTAATATTTTGGGGTTATAGATATAAAATAAAATCATGATATAATAAATTTTTTGGTCAAAACAATACCTCAGGTATTACACCACATGAAAGGGTATTACATGTCATGTAACACCCTCATCATGTGGAGTTTTATAAATCTTTTTAGCTGAACCATAGTTCATTCTATTGTGGTTTTCTTTTCATCTCTTTCTTGATGAACTATAGGTGCCCTGAGGAGTATTTTGAGCACTAATCCTCCATCCTTGATCTATCAATAACAGTGGGTTTTCATTAGTATTCCATGATCGATATATGGAGAGTTTTATACCCTCCTTTAAATGTTTCCTATTAATGATTCCACGAAATTTTCTTCTGTGGTATGGTTTGGCATTAATTAGAAGTTTTATCATTGTTTTGATAATATTATAGTGCAGAATATGTTAATCCACATTTATTGTGGTAGAGTTATCATTTTTGATAATTTTATATCACAATGCGGTGCACAGATGAGTTTAAAACTTCTTCATGGAAGGGGATACCATCATTTCTCTTTGATTGTGTATCATTTGGGTGGGATCTACACTTTGACCTATAGACTGTTTTTTTTCACAATAATCAAAGTTAAGAACAAATAAAAATGGATCGATTGGGGTAGAGGGGTTTAATGGGAATATCTTTTCTGGATTTGATGTCATTGTGATGTTGTGAAAAATACAAGCTAAATGGCCAACAAAAAATCATAGATTTTGGTGTTTTATAGATTCAATGTAAACAATTTTCATGTCGGTTCATTTCCTTTTAAACTCTTGTATATAGAAATTTGTAAGTCCCGTACAATTGTTTAATAAACGGATACCATAGGATTACTTATTGTCCATGATAACCCCTAAATTGGCAAGTGACATATAATAAACTATTCCTCATTAAATCCTTAATTGTGTAATGATTTTATATGTGGGGTGATGTTTTTTGTGGGATGGTGTCATTGTGTGGTTGTGTGTGAGGGATAGATGGAATCTGAAGTGGCTACGTTGTGATGTGTGGATACGCTCTAGTCTATGTTGTAGTACATATGTGATGAAAAGGTGTGCGTTGTGTATTTGATCAGGTTTTCTGGTAGATGAGCTTATAAATGAATCATCAACAAGGATATGTTGTGGAATCTCTGATTTAGAGATTTATTAATTTTGGAATGGATGGTATGTGATGAAAGAATATGCTATGATCGAGTCGTGTGGTCATGAGTTGTCATTTTTCTTGTTGTGCATTGTGCTAGTCGGTTTCCTTTATAGTAATGGAATAAATTTACAAATAATTGGTTACTAATGTTTGAATCTGTATTGGTTTGTTTTGGATTATGAAATTAATAATTGAGTTTATTAATAAAGAAATAAAATTGATAATTTTGATGGATGGAATTGAAAGGAAGTTGTGGATTGATGTGTCATGTGGTGCATTAAGAGGTTGCAACAAAGATGGTAGTGTTGTGTGAAGGTCATTTGTTTAGAACCCATATGTTGGGCTTGAGTGTTTTGTATCCCATATGTATATACTTGTATTTTTCCATTATTATTTTTCATTACACCCCACCCTAGTTGAGCACTATGTGCCAAATGCCCCATAATCACGGAGAAGGGTATCTATCCCAATCATCTTAGTGGGAGGATGGATGGTTGGTCACCCACTATTTCTTACTCCATCTTCCAAATGGTGGTAGCCCAATATTCTTCGTGAATTTTGAGGTTTGTGAGGTCCAAGTGTGTTCATGTGATTTTTTCCTTCCCATGTGTCTTCAAGATGATATGTATTGTGCTTTCTCATGTTTCTTTGGGATAAGGTGTGGCATATAGCTTGGGTGTTTATGGGGTGACTATGATGTGGTTTGTGGCCCATGTTTCTACGGGTAGAAAGTGTTGTGATTTTTTTAACTAGGTGTTTGTGGGCGGGATGTGATGTGGCTCATCACTTAGGTGATAGTACAAGATGTGGTTTTTGGACCGGGTTTTTTTAGTTGGGATGGGATGTGGTTTATGGACCGGGTGATGATATATGGTGTGGTTATGGGACCCAGGTCGATATTGGAGTATTGTGAAGTGGTTATTTCGAAAGAGGTGGGAGCATGATGACATTTTCCATTATGAAATAGTGTCTAAACCAGTGGAATGTTTTTCGGGGTACCAAAATCATCTATGTTCTAATTATATTACTTTACATGACTTGTGTTACTCGGTGAGAATTCCTTGGGGAGGATTGGATATCTTTTATAAATTTTAAGGAGTTTTTTGGTTATACTATTTTCACTTAGGGGCATTTGTATAATACATTTCACTTGAGAATGAGAAAATTATGTTTTTCCTACAGAGTATACATTAATTCACACTATATTATTACAAAATTATTTTCAGGTTTAAAGGAGGATTACGTACATTAAAAGGGGTGTTACTAGCTCAGGATTTAAAAAATTTGTTTACTTGATACTTTATCATGCTATTAGAAACTACTTTGGGGTTTTAGTGAAATTATAACAGTTTTCATTCAAACATGCATGTGGGTAGGATTTTGGCTTTCTCATATATATATATATATATACTGTAGTTGTTTTCGGATGAAACATATTATCTCCCAATCATGTTTTTAAAAAATTTTAATGTCTTCCAAATCTTGTGACATTTATTCTCTTAGTCCTAGTTGCAAACCCAGGGCCCATTAGAGGTGAGACTCGGGGGTCATTATCTCGCTTTTTAATTATTAGCCTAGAAGGTTATCTTTAGAGGGAGGGGGTCGTAACGTGAGTTTAAATTTTTAATTTTTTTTAAAATAAAATAAAATTTAATTCAAATGAAATTCTTCATTGTTTCATTAGTAATGATGTTTTGTGTAAAATTCATAAGACCTATTTTTTGTATGTAAACTAATTAACATGGGAAAGCAACGTATTATATATATTTTATAGAAAAATGGAGTTCAAATATAGTGATTTAATGAAATATAATTTTTGGGTATCTCAAAAGGGATTTTATGATCGTATGAAGTACACAAAATAAATATATTTTTAGGTTCTATTTTTTAAGATTTTTTTTTAAAAAAAATCGTTAAAATCTAATATTTACCCATTCCAGGTTTCATTAATTTAAATATGTGGATAAAAGGAAAGGTACAAACTCTAAATGATCCTTCCAATAATTTTAATACTATTAAATATTACAGATTATTTATTCAAATTAACAGAAATTAAATTTATGTTTTAAATGATTATTTTGACATCATTCATTAAAAAAAATTCAAAATTTTAAATTCCCATGGTTTGGGTTTTAAAAATGGTATGAGTGGTAAAAGATTTTTTGGAAAATTATTTTACTGTTAAAAAATTTATATTAAATGAAATCCTAATAAATCACTTATTACATGGATTAATTGTTTTTAATTTTATGGATTTTATACTTCATCGATTTGTGATCATGTATAATTTTTAATTGAAAATTTTATTTTCCGTTGAATGGGTTTATATAAATTTAATTTACAGAGACTATAATTTTATTAAATCCTTCAACAAAAAAATTAAATTTTTTTGGATAAATAATTCATTTTAAATGGTATAATTTTATCCATACATATTTAAAAATATAGGTGTTGATAATTTATTAATTAATAAATATCGTTTTTTAGTTTTTGTTATACTAAAATGATTTTACGGGATTGGTGTTGAGCTCATGTATTTAAAAATGATTGACATTAATTTTTTTATAGGTATATAAATGAGAATAGTTAGTTTCTTATTATCATAGTATCATATTATTAGATTTATAAAATTTAGGGAATATCATGGAATAGTTTTGGATAACAAATGGTTTGTATGGTTTCCAGATCCATAAATGTTAAAAGAGGAATGTAGTGATCCTAATTAAATGTTCAAGCATCTAAATATAAATATAAAACATAATATCTTTTTAAATATTTATTATATCCACATATAGATTAAAAAATAATTAATTTGTAGTTAAATTTAATTAAAACAATTAAATTATTTAATTACATTCCTCTTAGGTTACTGCTTAATGATTTAATTTTTTGTCATGAGAAAAAAATATTAGTTTCCCTAATAACATGCACACAGGGTCCATAATTCTTATATTGTTGACCATATTTCATTTGGAGGTATAATGATTAAATAAGTGTCCCTATTTGTAGTGTTAATATGGTGTATATTTCTTATATTTAAATATCTATAAACATTGGAAATAAGTGATTATCTATCTAATTATAATGATTTCAAATGAAAAATAATGATTATATCTATACTAATTTTCATTCTATATCAATTTAATTAGAATAATTCATTAAGGTTAATATTTTTTGTAACTCAACAAAGTACCTTTCCATTTTGGCTTAGATATCAAATGATCCACATTTAGAAAAATTATTTAATATATATCCTCTTAAATAAATTATTATTTAAATGATACATATTTGAAATACCATGTAAAAGATAATTAAATTATCTATTCTTAACAATATAATTATAATATATATAAAAATAAATCTCTAAAAATAATTATTTTAACAATCAAATAATTATACCATGGACATGAACAAGTAAATCAGTATAATAAATGATATATATATATATATTCATATATTAATAGTATAATAACATATGAATACAAGAGAAATTTTAATCCAAATTACTCATATAAATAATGTAAATTTTTATTCAAAGAAAAAGGAACATACACGAAGAATCCAACCTACCCACTCCCGATATCAAGGACCCATGAAAAGGAGGTCAGATAAAATAAATACTAATGGAATCCCCTCAATTAATATTGACCCCCTGTGGATTAAGGCTATCCATAGATTTGAAATAAACATCCTCTAAACGAGAAACAACCAATGAGGCTATGTAATCTTCAGCCTTGTTACCCTCTCGCCATGTTTGTTTCACACTTGTGTTGTAATTAAGAAGATTTATAAACTTTCTGATGATGTATCCGTTCAACCATGTGGAAGGTCAATAATCATTCAATGATTTCTGCATAATCAAGGAATCTGTTTCAACATTGAAAATGTCCATGACCCTCTGGCCACAAAGTTTGAGCCCCATGAGCATTTTTGTTGCCTTCGCTTGGAGAGAGGTCCCTAGACCCAGCCTAACCCAAACGACCATGAAGACCAACCCAAAAGCATCCCGCACCACACTGCCTCCTCTTATGGCACCCAAGGTGAAAGAGCCATCATAATTGAGATTCAATCCTCATGAAGGAGGGAACCACTGATCAAATTGCGCCCAATGCTGCTACTAGTGGGATGGGTGTCGTAGGACCCAACATAGAACTAGATAAGAGAGGAAGCATCCCTCAAGTTGGGAACAATACTGGCCAAGTCAATCAGAAGATTTACTATCTATTTTATTATAGTGAGAATGTTCATAACACCTAATTCATGCTTAACATTATTCCTCCCCAACCAGTAAGATGCACCACTGTGCGACCAAAAGTTTCCAGTCCCCTGTCACCCATGCCATTAAATCATATTTATAGTAAGAGTTTGTCTTCCATCATTGTAGAGGAGATAATGGTGAACTCTTAGAAGAAATTACACACCTTTTTTCCCATTCGCATTCAAAGAACAAGTGCCAAGAACATTTCATATTGTTGACTTTAATGAAAACACACCTGGTGGAAATATTAATCCAACAATTTTGATGTCATCATCTATTGGAACATCACCTCTTCTAATCCACAATGTATGAAAATTATATTTATTTGGAATGCTTTTGACTCAAATCTCCGCATCCCACATGACTTCATGGGTCTGCATGGTGTAGATCTAGAGAAAATCCTTTTATGTGAAGGCCCCTAATGGGGATTGGGTAAAAAACATTTGTCCAGGTCTGAGGAGAATTGGTTGAGCATGAAATGGATGAGATGATACAGATTCAGAACTGAATTTATGAAGGGTGGGAAATAAATGGAATTCCTAAAGGTGATGTTGGTGGTTGGACACCCCAAAAAATTGACAAGATCCCCGCACCAATTCTTATTCCAGAAGAAGATGTCACCTTTCCCGATAATCCAAAATGAGTGCAGGCGGGGGGCCAAAACAAGGGGGCCAGTGATCGACCAAAAATGGGAGGCTTTCCCATCCATAGAACCATGTTTCTCCATTGTACTATGCATGTAAATACCATAAAGAGTGAGACGTTAAAAACTCTCCATGCGAATTTTTCAAGCAAGCAGTAGAGGGAATCTTGGTGACTCTAAGTGTTTATGCCAACTTCACTGACCGACAAAACTATTCCAAGAGACCCCGTCTCTTTTTCCATCGGAGAGTGGGTCCCAAATGAACCTAGCCATAATATGATATATATTTTTAATAACAAATTTCAGGACCTTAAATGGTGCAAGGGAATGCACCGGGGAAGCTAAAAAACACTATTGAGGGGAAGAATTCTACTGCCAAAGGACTGAAAACTATTCTTCTAGTTAAGCACCCTATCAATTATCTGGACGAAGTGGAGGTCAAAATCACTGATGCGTAGCCTTCTTGAGGAGATGGGGGTTCCTAGGTAGTCCATAAGAAAATTCCCTCTCTACATTCCAAAATCTTGAATCACTAATGAAAACTATCTCGAGTAAAATGAATTAGCAATGAAAAAAGTTCCCTTTTTTATTGATCATCTTCCCACTCAAATGGTATTATTCCTTTAATACGTTGTTCAATCCTAATAAGGATCAGTTTGAAATGTTGAGAAATAAATTGGTATCATCTGCAAACATGAGGTGGGTGACACTCTGTGCTTTCATCATCCCTCTAAAAGGAATAATTTCACCATTATTGATGGTTTGGTGAATGAGATAGATCTGGACCTCATCGAAAAATATGAAGAGACTTGGAGAAATCATGTATCCCTGTCTTATTCCATAGGTAGATTTTACAAAACTGAAGCTCTTTTACATGATGCATACATAAATCAAAGAAGAGACGAATCACCAGAAAATGATATAAACATTTCAAGAGTTATGCCTCATAACTTCCAAGACTTTGTTCAGAAATCACCATTCAAAATGATCAAAATAATTAATAATATCGAGTTTTATATCCACATTAGAGCCACGAGTTTTAAAATTAATTTCCCTCACCATTTCATAAGCCAAAGAAATAGCCTACAACATTTATTTCCCCTAAATAAATCTTTGCTATTCCAATTAGACCCATCATGGAAGATGAATGGCCAATCACGAATTAATGATCAATGATAGAATCATATATGAGACATTACACATGATCACTTGGAGATAATGAAAAATAAAAGAAATTTTTCTAGATTGGGGAAGCAGGAAAAGTAATGTTGCACAAGAAAAAATGGGTAAATTTCCTCCTAAAAAGTAGTATTGGATGGAAGCATTCAACTCCTCCATCAATGAATCCTATTAAGACCAATAGAATTCACCAGGGTAACCATTCGGGCCTACCGAGTTATCCAGAATCACACTAGTGCAGAAAACATTTTTTACGTCACCATTTTTTACGTCGGTTATATATAACCGAAGTGATAATCTATGAAACCTGGTTTTTTACGTAGGTTATTTCATAACCGACTTAACAAATGCGATGAGTAGATTTAGAACGTCGGTTATTTTAATAACCAATGTTACAAATCGCGCGTGTTTGGTTTTTACGTCAGTTATAAATTAACCAATGTCAAAACTCAAAGCAATGGGGTTTTTATGTCAGTTATCAAATAACTGAAGTAAAAAACCCCCCACACTTGGGTTTTTTCTTCAATTATTTTATAACCGACGTAAAAAACGAGATATCAAGGAGTTTTTTACATCGGTTATGTTATAAAAGACGTAAAAATCCAAAGCGCGGGGGGTTTTTTACGTCGGTTATTTTATAACCGATGTAAAAAACCCGTAGATAAGTCGTTATTTACGTCGGTTTTAAAATAACCGATGTTATAAATTTAAAAAATTGTTTATAACGTCAGTTATTATATAACCAACATTATAAAATATTTAAAAAATTAATGCCTCGTGGACTGTCATTTACGATTTTTCGATTGACAGTCCGCCTGCTCGTCTCTCTCGTATGGTAAACCCTAATCGGATCGTCGATCGACCTGCGTTAAACTCATTTTGGATTCATTGTTTATCTTCTTTACTCCTCTCGGATCTATCATCTCAACTCGCAACACTCAAGTAAGCCTTCCACGAATTTATTTCGTTCGTTTTTTTTCACGGATAGTCTATAATTATGTTTTGGAATTTTTTTGTTTAAACTAGGTTAGATTCATCCATTTCAAACCCTATTACATCTTTTTGAATATAGTTGGATTTTTTTTTCCTAACCATCCACTATGAATACCATGTTTTCTATTCCTTTGATTGAAGGGTGTTCAACAATATATAATAGATAAAATGATTGAGAAAATTATTGACTAAACTATATACTCATTATTTATATGGTTTCAATACCAGATAATCATTGAATGGTATCTACCAAGAAATTTATTTAGTATCATTTGGAACCCATTTATATTACATGGGATTATCATGTTTATTGATTGAATTATAAATTTTTTATTTATATGAATCCATTTTAAATGGATATTAAACCCATTTTTTCAATGTATTCTTTGTGATATAATGATTATTGATTTTATATCTCACACATACGTATGGATGTTGATGGGTGGGGTCATATATCACCATCCACTTCATTGATTTTGTTTTATATCTCATAAGATAGTAAGGTGTGGATATAATGAGTTTGTTCAAAATGGCATGGGAATAATATTTTTTCACACATGTTAATGTGTGGACATAATGTGTGGACATAATGGGTTTATTTGATGTAGATTTTTATTTTTCATGGATTACTTCATAAAGTGGTCTCGGTTCATTTGATTTTGTGTTTCCTTTGACACCATCCCCCCTTAATGACTATGATCTCTCATTTCCATGTTTTTCTCTAATTGTTCTCTCATACACCTTTTGGATTTAATGGTTGATTACAAACATATTTATTCAAATATTTAAGTGGGATTATATACATTTTTTAGGATTATATTTTTTTATGCCACATTATTTACTATTCTAACCAATACTAAAACCCTTTCTTGTAAGAAAAATTTCATAAAAAATACGATCAGACACTTCATCATATTTCATGAAACGTTTTTTAAAAAAATATGTTATATCAAAGATGAGGAAATGGGTGGTGTCCGGGGGGTGTCCAAGGGGGTGGGTGGGTGTGAGTGGCTGTCCACGTGGGTTGGGGCCTGTCCATAGGGTTTTGGGGGTTGTTCGGTGGGGTGGGGGCTTTCCAGAGGGTTAGGGGGTGTCCAAGGGTGTGTTCAAGGGGTAGGGGTGGGGGGTGGTGTCCAGGAGGGGTGGGGGGTGCTGTCTACAGGGGTGGGGGGCTTTCCAGAGGGTTGGGGGGTGTCCAAGGGTGGTCCAAGGGGGTGGGTGGGTGTGTGGGGGGGGGGGGGGGGGGCTGTCCAAGGGGTGGGGGGCCTGTCCAGAGGGTTTTGGGGGTTGTTCGGGGGGTGGGGGGATTCTCAGGTTTACTCCATTTTCTCCAATTTTCTGTCAACTATGTAGGCGTCATGGTTTTCTTTGATTCAAGGAAATTTAAAACTATTATATCTAACTATATTTTGTTTTATAAATAATATTCAAGCATAGATTTTTAAATACCCATAGATTTGTTTTATATTTTAAATTGGTTTACATTCAAATTATGATTTTTTCATATAAACATATATTTGTATTATCTTAAAAATATATATTTTTTTGTTGATATTTGTTATAGGTAATAATGAGTCGAAGTTGGATTACAGCACATCGAATGAGCAATGAATTTGAGGAAGGTGTTGATTCCTTTTTGGAATTTGCAAAATGAAATGCTCCATGTAGTGACATTTTTTCTGTCCATGCCTGAAATGTTTGAATATGAAGAAGTTGAAAAGTAAAGAGATAAAAGATCATCTGATTTGTCATGGGTTTATTCTGAGTTACAGCCCTTGGATTTGTCATGGTGAAACTGGACGGAATGTCAGTGATGATGATGATTCGCAAGATGGTAACTCCGATGGAATTGAAGAAATGATTCGCGATATTGTAGCAGAAAAAATTGAGATCGAACCGACAGTTGCGCGTCTATATGGTGTTGCTGAAAAACCAGTATATCCTGGTTGTACAGATTTTATGGTTTTGTCGGTGGTGTTAATATTTATTAACCTGAAGGCAAAACATGGATGGAGTGACAGAAGTTTTACAGAGCTACTACAATTGATGAAATACATTATTCTAGAAGATAATGATCTTCCAGATTCACATTACAAAGACAAGAAAATATTATGCCCGATGGGATTGGGATACATGAAAATACATGCCTGTCTGAATGAATACATTATATATAGGAAGGAATATGAATTTCTGTCAGAGTGTCCTAAATGTGGGACAACACGGTATAAGGTGAAAGGAAAATCACAGGCTGGTGTAGAGATTACAAAGCTCCCATCAAAGGTATTTTGGTATCTTCCTATAATTAATCGTTTCAAACATTTATTTGCTAATTCAGATGATGCAAAAAGGTTAAGATGGCATGCTAAAGAGCGGGTATGTGATGGAAAAATACGTCATCCAGCTGATTGTCCACAATGGAAGAAAATTGATCCGCAGTATTCTATATTTGGAAATGAAATTTGAAATCTCAGATTAGGGTTGTGCACAGATAGAATGAATCCATACCGAACACTCAGTAGCACACATAGTTCATGGCCTGTTTTATTGGTAATTTACAACCTCTCTCCCGAAGTTTGTATTAAGCGCAAATATGTCATGTTGTGTACAATGATCGCTGGTCCAAAGCAACCCGGTAATGATATTGATGTTTACTTGTCACCGTTGATTGATGATTTGAAACTGTTATGGGCTGATGGTATTAGGGTGTATGATTCTTATAAAATGGAAAATTTTTTACTTTATGAAGTGCTTCTGTTCACTATAAATGACATCCCAGCATATGGAAATTTGTCTGGATACAGTGTTAAAGGGCATAAAGCATGTCCAATTTGCGAACAACAGACGTCATATTGTCAATTGCATCATGGGAGGAAAACAGTGTACATGGGTCATTGAAAGTTTTTGCCTATGGAACACCCTTATAGAAGACTAAAAAAGGCATTAAATGGCTCAAAAGAATTTTATACTGCTCCAAAACCTTTATCACCTGATCTGTATTTTGAGAGGGTGAAAAACCTTGACGTGACATTGGGTGATACACAAAAATCTGGTAATGATAGACATATTTGGAAGAAAAGGTTAATTATTTTGAGTTACCATATTGGAGGTATCATGAAGTTAAACATAATATTGATGTCATGCACGTGGAGAAAAATATATATGATTCCTTGATTGGAACATTATTAGATAATAAATGAAAGACTAAAGACGGGTTGAATGTAAGATTAGACTTACTATCAATGGGAATACGTTTGGAGTTAGCTCCCACGCCTAAAGGAAGACGAACATTTCTTCCCCCCGACTTGTAATACATTATCGAAGAGAGAGAAAATTAGCTTCTGTCAGTGTCTTCATGATACCAATGTGCCTAAAGGTTATTCTTCTAATGTAAAAAATTTTGTCTCATTGAAGGACTTGATGTTGATAGGTATGACATCACATGATTTTCTGGTCCTGATGCAACAAATTCTACCAGTTGCATTGCGTGGAATATTTCCCATTCGTGTCAGAAATACTATAATGAAGTTGTGTTATTTTTTCAATTCAATTTGTAACAAGGCGATTGATGTGAATGCTTTGAACATTTTGGAAAAGGGTGAAATTTTTATACTTTGTCAATTGGAAATGTCTTTTCCTCCAACTTTTTTTGATATAATGGTGCATTTAAGGATTCATCTGGTTCGAGAAATAAAGCTTTGTGGACCTGTATATCTTCGTTGGATGTATCCTTTTGAAAGGTATATGAAAATATTAAAGGGGTATGTTAAAAATCTATATCGACTTGAAGCCTCCATTATTGAAAAGTATATTTCTGAGGAGGTAGCAGAGTTTTGTACGAGCTAATTGGCTGCGGCGCAACACATAGGTTTGCCTCCATCTCGCCATGAATGAGTTAATAATGAGGGATTGGGGATTCGCGGCTTGAAAGTCAAATCATTGTCAGCTGAACAGATGAAGAAGTCAGAATCATACATCTTGAATAACATAGCTGATGCTCAACCATATATCACATTGCATATTAATGAGTTGAAACAATGTCATCCAAAGAAGAAAGAAATGTGGATTCTGAGTGAGCACAACAAAACTTTTTTGTCATGGATTAAAAAGACTTTTCTTGGTAGATCAGATGTATCAGAGACATTAAAAAGGATAGTGGGTGGTCTATGTTTAAATGTGATAACATGGTCCAGTTATGACATTAATGGTTATAAATTTCATATGAAAGCTCAGGACAATAGAAGTGTAATTCAGAATAGTGGTGTATTGGTGTTTGTAGAAGCAATGCATTATTCGAGTGCTAAGGACAAAAACCCAATTTCTGCATCAAGTGCATATTATAGAGTGATTGAAGACATATGGGAGGTTGATTACTTTAAAATTAATGTTCCCGTTTTTAACTGTAAATGGTTTAACGGTAACAACAGTATCAGACACGATGAATTTGGAATGACACTTGTTAATCTGAATAGATTGGAAGAAACAGCTGATTCTTTTATATTGCCAACACATGCAAAAAAAATTTCTATGTAGTAGACCAATCAGATATGCAGTGGGATGCTGTTTTACAAGGGAAAAAACAATCTGTTGGTGAGGATGAACTTTATGAATATGCTGATTTATGTGAGATCTCTACTTCCATGGAAAGATCAACAGAAAATAATGATGATCATGTTGAAGACATAGTTTGTGCCATAAGGAACAATCACGACGAAGGAATTTGGGAAAACAATCCATTTGTACATTCCTAAAATTACAGGTAACATATGTTTATTTCTTGTTTAAATTTATTTTTTCCATAAATGTTAGATATTGTATTTTTTTTATTTATTAAAACATGTTTTAAAACAAAATAATTATATGTTTTTGTTTGTTTTATGTTTTTTTAGTTTACGTTATCATGTTTTTAACCATTACATGAATTATATATCAATTTTTTTGTTCACTGAAAATTACTTTACCATGTTTACCAGGTTTACCATTTTTATCATTTTTATCATCTTGACCATCTTGACCATCTTTACCATCTTTACCATTGCTTAACATGCTTACCATATTACCAATGTTTACTATTATGTAACTTAGAACACTTTTCTATTTTCTGATTACTGTAGTATTAAAATATTTGAATTTGTATATTTTTTAACTGACGTTTGTTTTTTTGATTTTAAGGATAATGACAGATCATTCAGATGATCAACCACATGATTCTGGAGAGGAGCATATTGCTGGTCATACCTCTGGGGATGAACATTCACATACTCCTATTACGATAAAGAGTTCAAAGGTTGGTAAACGTGGGTGCACACGTTTACCAAAATTATCACTTGCCCATATGCAGGATCATAGGATAGTCATTGAGTTTGATGATGATGATATTCCTAGAGGTCCGAAAGAAAAAGATATCAAGAGTTTTGTTGCAACTCAGGCTAAGAGCAAAGTAAGAATTCTGTATGATGATTGGAGAACTGTAGATAAAGCGGTTATCTCTATGTTGTGGGAGACGATTTTGGTAAGATATTTTGTCATTTTCTGACCATTATTTTAATGTTTCTAGTATATATAATATGTTTAACAACTTCTTTATCAGATGACATTTGATATTCCTGACACTGGAGGAGTCAGGAAGAAATTCTTATCATTGGCTGCCAGGAGATGGAGGGAATTCAAATCAACCCTCTCATCTGATTTCATTTATAGTCATAGGAGTCATGACAATCCATGTCGTATATATCCTTTTATAGATGAAGACACATGGAGACAGTTTTTTCAAAGTAGAAGAAAAGAGTCAGTTCTGGTAAGGGCAATGTAAACTTTTATAAACTTTCTTATATAAATGATTTTATTAATGTTTTGTTAATCATTTCTTATTCATAAATTACAGCAAACATGGAAATCTCATCAGGATATCCAATCTAAAAATGTATACCCTCATAGTTTATCTCGGGGAGGGTATGCATTATTTGAAGAACAAATGATGGCGGAAAAATTTCAACAACTAAGAGCTGAGTCTTCAAGCTCTAGAGAGGTGGCCCCTCCATCCACTCAATCTAGACATGAAAAATGGAAGAGATCTCGAAAGGGAAAAAAAGGGTAATATCTTTCGGAGGAATCGAGAATCGTAGCTGAGAGGATTATAAGATATCTATTTAATTTATATAAGTTAACTATTTTCATCATATAATTTCAATCATTACAGAAATGTTTAATTAATTAATATAGGACTCTCTTGAGGAGCAGAGTTCAGAGGGGACATTTACAGATACTGGGAGGGAAGATATTTTATTTGCAGCATTGGGAAGGCCCGAACATCCTGGTCGTGTAAGAGGATATCCAACAGGTGTATCGGTAAGAAAAGTGTTTCCACGTTCTTCAACTTCTAACATTGAGGGGGTTTATAAAAAAATAGAATCCTTGGAGGCTGAAGTTCATAATATTAATTCGACAATAAAGGACATGATTAGAGAGTCAGTGCAGTCTATGTTTGCAGAAATGCAAAGACAATTTCAAACTGCAGCTCCCACTCCTCCACCTCCCCCTACAGACCACATTATTTATCCTCCACCTCTTCCAGTAGCTCCCACTCCCCCAACTCAGCCTACGGAGCATATTTTTTGTCCTACGCCTCCGCCACAGCTTCCTACATATTGCGAGTTGTATATTGCTGATTCTCAACATCATATACTAGCATATGGGTTGGTATATTGTATAGGAGATACAGTTCATCATCAAAAATTAGAGGTCTAGAATCAAAGGGTCACTGTACAGGATATTATAGATAGATCAGCTAGAGTACCAATACCTACAGATGAGGTGGCGACAGTTGGACAGAGTATCAGCCATTTTTTATTTTGGCCATCCGGACTTCTTCGACTCATTACCATAGAGGTACGAATGTTATATCTTTTATTTTATTTTTTTATTAAAGTTGTTTTATCATTTGAAAACTAATATATTTTTCAATTTTTTTGCAGGAATACTTCAAAGGTAAATAAATACTATATAGACAACAAAAAAGATAAATGGATATGACATCAGATACAGATTCAAATGGTCTTGACAGATTGTCATGATATTCGCATTTGTTGTTGGGTTTTTATGAGTTTCCAATGGAAGCTCACGTTTGTGGACGTGAAATAAGTGTGGGGATTATAAAAACTGATATCATAGAGCTTGTTGCTAGAGCTAAGTTGGGCATCAACGTGGTGAAATTTTTTTCCATGTAAGTCTTAACACATTTTCCCTGCGTTATATTTATTAAAAATGTATACTTATGTATGATTTGTATTAGGTATCTTTATAAAATTTGTGAGAGGAATGAGCTGATAGAAGTATATGGATTCATGGACCCGTAATTGATTTCCCCTAAAGCATGTGCATTGAATGAGGAACAAAGAATGGTTTATATTACTGAAATATTTGAATAGAATATAATCACACAATGTTGGATGATGCCTTTTTGTGAGAGGTATGAAAAACATTTCTCTAAAAGAGGTAATTATCTTTTAACATAAAAAACCACTAACGTTAAATTTCCTTTTATCAGTGATCATTGGATGTTAGAGGTTTTTTGCATAAGGGAGAAAGCTCTTTATTGGATATGCTCTGTCCATGGTGATGTGCGGGAAAGTTTTAAGAATATATTGGAAAAGTAAGTTTCAATTTCTCAATAGTTTTATATATTATAATGAATTTTATATTTACCCCATTCGTATTATTTTCTAACAGTGCATGGGCCTACATTCGAAAAAACACAAAGAAAAGAAATGCAAAGATCAAATATGTAAATACGAAGGTAAATTTCCATTTATAATTTGAACTTTTTGATTTATTACATAAAAATAATATATTGAATTTACACTCTTTCAAACAGAATTGTCATGAACAACAAGGCCTCATCGAATGCGGATATTATATGTTAAGATTTATGTTTGAAATAATAACAACTGGGAAAGTTGTGAATTTTGACCTGGTATGATTTTCTCTTAAACTTTGCCATAATATTTCAATTTGATTTATTCATTATACACGTTAACTACCTTCTTTTTCATTTGTAGCTTTTTGATGACCCTAAACCCTATACTACTGAAGACATCAAACACTTACAAGTGGAGTGGTCAAATTATTTTACAGGTTTGATTGAATTTTAGTTGTTTGTAATGTAACATGTAATTTTGAATATTGTCGTTGTAATTGTGTATATGGTAGTTTTTTAGGTTGGATTTAGTTTTTTTAAGTTGACAGTGTAAGTTTTGTATATAATATAAGTGAATGTTTAATTTTGCTCTACTTCTTGTTTTGGTTTACGTTTGATGGTTTTTCTGGTATGGATTTGGGTCTGTGGGGGAGGGGTTCCAAGGGTGTGGGGGTGTGTTCAGTGGGGTTGGGGGGTGTCCAGCGGTCTGCTAGGGTTGTCCGGTGGGGTTCGGGGACAGTCTTGGGGGGTGGCAGGGCTGTCCAGGGGTGTGGGAAGACAGTCTAGGGGTGTGGGAGTGCTGCCCCGGGGTGGGGGGTATACATGAGGGTGGGGGGGGGGGTGGGGTTGTCTAGGGGTGTTTGGGGCTGTCCAGGGGTGTGGTGGGGGCTGTCAAGTGGGGTGAGGGTGTGCTGTTCAGGTGGGTGGGGGGTCTTCGAGGGGTGTTTGGGGCTGTCCGGGGGTCAGGGGGCAGTCCATGAGTGTGGTGGGGGCTCCAATGGTGTGGGGGAGGGTTGTCTAAGGGGTATACATGGGGGTGGGAGCTCCAATGGGGTGGGGGAGGGCTGTCTAGGGGTTATACATGAGGGTGGGGGCTCCAACAGGGTGGGGGAGGGCTGTCCATGGGGTATACATGAGGGTGGGGGCTGTCTAGGGGGTACGTTTTATATGTTATCAATTTACATGCTTAATCTTGATATACTTCTGTTTTTGTGGTAAGATTTATTGATTTGTTTTCTGTTTGATTCTGCTGGAGAGAGGATGGCTGCATTCAATTTTTTTTAAAAAAAATTGGGTCTATCACGTCGGTTATTTAATAACTGACATGATAAAAGGGCAGGAAAATGGTTTATCACATCGGCTATTTCATAACCGACGTGATAAAATGCCTGGAAAATGGTTTATCACGTCGGTTATTTAATAACCGACGTGATAAACCCCACTCCCCCGGTTTTTCATGTCGGTTATATAATAACCGATGTGATAAACACCACTAACCCCGGTTTATCACATCGGTTATATAATAACTGACGTGATAAACACCCCTCACCCCGGTTTATCATGTCGGTTATATAATAACGGATGTGATAAACACGCCTCACCTCAGTTTATCACATCAGGTATATAATAACCGACGTGAAAAACCTCCCTCACCCCGGTTTATCACATCGGTTATATAATAACCGACGTGATAAACCCCCTCCCCCCGGTTTATCACATCGGTTATGAAAAAACCGATGTGATAAACCCCCCTCCCCCTGTTTATCATGTCGGTTTTTTAATAACCGACGTGATAAACCATTTTCTAGGCCTTTTATCACGTCGGTTGTTAAATAACTGATGTTATAAAACCTTCCCATTGTCTTTATCACATCGGTTCTAAAATAACCGACGTCATAAACATCGCGATTTTATGTTTTTGACATTGGTTTTTAAATAACCGACGTCAAAAACATTATTTATAACGTCACCCGTATTAACGTCGGCTAGAAACCGACGTAAAAAATGAAAAATAACCGACGTAAAAAACATTTTCTGCACTAGTGTCAGGTGCACTAGAGCCTCCAGGATCCCTTTCTCATTTGATAATGGACCCAATAAATCTTTTTCCTGGTCTGAAACATGATTAATAATCACATCAAAAATCATTGAGCTCTCAAAGGGGTATCCGTTAGCCAGCATAACATTGGGACCTACGAGAAGATCCATGAAGTATGAGTCTTCCACCCCCCAACACATCCCTATCCTCACTGAAGGACCCATCTTCTAGGTTAATATTTGGGTTAACCAATCTCTTATTAAACTTAATACAAGCATGGAATAAAGGAAGTGTTTCTATCAACATATTTGATCCATTTGATCCTCACCCCCTCCCTAGGAAGGAATTCTTGCTTCAGAATCATCTCCCACTGTATGTCCTTATTTTCTGAGATTTACTTGAAATCTCAGCCGTCCCACTCCTCTTTGAAGAGTTGGTTGAGAGGATCAACATCATGTAATGAATTCTATACGGCCTCATAAACTAGAGGAAGAGATTTCGACCAAAACAAGAGATTTGTTTTTAGCTGAAAGAACATGATATGAATGAAAACCCACTTATTGACTTGGGAATTTTCGACCTAGGATGTTTAAGAAAGATCTTGATAACCTAGGAGAGTATCCCAAAGTTGAATAAATGTGAAATTATTATATGCGGTGTGCGTAGAAGATAGAGAGATCAAAAGAGGAGAATGGTCTGAGATCCAATGAACTAGATGATTCACCTTTGAACTAGTGAAGGTAGAAATGGGATTTAAGTCAGTAAAACAACAGTCCAATCAACCCATTGAGAGATGATTCCCTCGTTGATATTTTCACCATGTAAAATGATCCCCTATAAAGCCAAGGTCCATGAGGCCATTGGCCACCATTAAATGATTGAAGTCTAAACTTTATTTCATGTGGAAAGGGCCCATTCCCTTCCTCTCTAATGGGTCCACCACAACATTGATGTCCACCCCCCAATGATCCAAGGGTTAAAACTAGGGTCAAACCCAGAGAGATATTTCCATAGTGCCTCTAGTCGAGGAAGATCACATCTCGTATAAACAAAGGAAAAAAAACGAATGATTTCCATGATCTACTTTAATAATTCTAAACGGGTCACCTTCTTGTACCATGTTCACATTTCACTGCTTGATCATGAGAAACCAAATATGGTGATTAATTGGTTCAGTATGCATGCAACCATACATTTTGTGCTTGTTAGAGAAATCCCCAATCATGTAGGGGAGATGTTTATGTTTCAGGATGTCCACAACTGTAGCCTTGTGCATGTAGATTTATGCTACGAGGATGTCCATTTTAATCCAGGTCCAATGCCCCAAGAATTCAAGATGAGCAAAGGAATCATTGTATAAGAGAGTCTTAGGAACGAACCCATAACTTGAAGCCTTTTAAATGTGGGAAAAATACTTCACCTCCTGGGATCTAGATTAGGATCTTGTGCAAGCCCTAGTCTTCTTAGATGAATGCATAACAAGAGTTGAGAAATCCACATGAGAGTAGTGTATTCTAATTCCCCAAAAACTAGGTAAGGATGAGGAACCATCCCTTCTGAGGCTTTCCATCTGTGGAGGAGGGCCTCCAAGAGACACTTCATGGGGTTCCATGGATGGGGATAGGGAAAGTTGTAAAGAGGGTTGTCCAGTGGAAAAGGGGATCTCTACTATAGCCAGCTCACTGACAATCACATTATCCCAAGAAGGATTTAGGACTAGTGGTGGATAGGCTTTTGGGATCAGGGTTTATATGAGGACAATACCCACCATTTTCTTCCCCTATATCAAGGAATACAATAAATTATTAAATATATAATGAAGAGAAATGACCGGAAGATGGGTAAGCCATCCTGAAAAAAATGAAATCATATCATGACCGGTTGGAAAAAATATCTCATGAAGGTATCTAGATGTGTTTTCCAAATCCTGCATAGATGGACACTCAAAAGGATCCAACTGAGAGGTAGTAAGAGAAGCAACACAAGAGGGAAAATCCTGCACTATAAGCACCTCGGTCTGAACTAGAAGGGGGGGGGGGGGGTTCTACCGTGTTTTCTTGACCCACCACAACCTCGAGTGATCTATAATGACCGTTCTTCCTCAGGCGATGGAAGACCTATAAAAAATGACTTTGTAGAAGGTAGTTAGAGCAGAACCTGGGGTAGATAGTGTAGGATAACTCTTAAATCTAGAAAACAGAACCCTCCTCCATAAGCTAATTTAGATCCGGCGGTGGCTGCGAGATGCCAGTTCGACGCAAATACAGATGAACAATGTAGCGGAGGAACTTCTAGTACCATCATCTGAACAAAAAGAATCCCCCAAGCAAGTTTCCGATCACCTGGAGGAAGCCTTCATTCTATAATGGAAAAATCCACCCAGGAAGGGTAACCCACACAACAACTACAAGGCATTCCTTAGTTTTGTGGGATTCCTTTGACCACCTGGAGTGACTGAAGCTCCATTTCCCCATGGATCGAGGAGCCTAAAAACATGCATGGATGTAATCCATCTATAAGGAAAAAATGAGGCCTAAAGACGATCTGTGAAGAATCGAAATCTGCACTGGGCCACGAAGGCCCTAGGATTGAACACAGCGATGAAACACAGATAGAGGAATCCTAGTCGTATTGAAACGAGCAACTAGAGTACATCGCAAGAAGGATTTCTCCTCCTCTAAAGATGTTATATGGACTTTTAGATAGACTCGACGACCCTCCCAAGACAATTTCACCCACACCACCAGAACTACTAGAATAAAGGGGTGAGAGTCACGGGATTTCACACAGAGGTAATCTCTCAAAGGTGTGCCAGCAAACCAAGAAGGTCTAGGAGAAGAGGCAGCTGGGGCACCAGGAAGTAAGGATGTTGCCTGAGACAGTACATGTTTCAAACAAAAAGTGGCACCAGTAGGGAGAACTAGAATGAACAACGACCCGAAGGAATCCACAATAGAGTATACAAGCAAAAAAGATAGATCACACATCTCCTTAGAAGAAGGTAGCAACATAGACTATGCAGAGAAGGAATCTAACAACACATCATGGCTATCACCATCAAAATTGAAATTTTTTGCCGTGAAATACTTAATATGAATGGAAATATATAATATAATCCCATTTTCAACTAATATCAATTCATGTTGGGTTAGAAACTATGTCATTATCCATTATATCATAATCTATCATTCTATGAATTATTGATAAAAACCTCATGTTAATAACAATACCAACATTATCCCTATAAAAAATTCTATATCAATAAAATAGTCACAATATCATCTGTCATTACTCAAAAAATAATAATATATTTTAGCCATTAAATTATTATTATATAACTCAAAAGAAACCCAATTCCACCTATTACAACAATAGTATATGTGTCATTTTTTCATCATTAATATATGAATGAAATTCAGGATATATATTAATAATAGTCTCATATCAATGATTTATTAAATAACTCATGTATTTAAACATTCCACGACACATGTAGGTTTTTTATAGTAGGTTCATCATCAAGATATCCTCAATGTTTCATATAGTAGGTTCAATGTTTTATTTCACTATATAATAATCCCATAATTAATTCTTAATTCTTATATACATTATAGTCAGAAATTTTTATGTCTTATAATAATGAATTTTCATGAAAATAGAAAATAAATTAATAATATTATCATAGATACTATTTTCTATCATTATATCAATAAAACACATTAACCAATTAATGCAACAGTTAGTATAATATCGTTATCATATAATATGTATAGATGAAAAAAATATATTTGATAAGTGTGTGTGTGTCTCTGTAACAATTTTAATGTATTTGCAATTAAAACTACATGAAAAATTTGTTCCTATTTTTCTAACACTAAAAATGATAAAAAAATGATTTTATTTTGTAATTTTGTTTGTACTACGAATAATATTTTCTTATTTTTTTGAATTTTATTTAAGAAGCATTAAAAATTTTATTCATTTTCTTTTGTAAATGGTGAAATTATTTAAAAATAATTTCTCCCATTCCTAAAATAGTAAATGATTAACCATTATAATATTTAAATTCAAATTATCAATGAATATTTTATATACATTAAGAGAAATTAGTTGGAAACATATGGGTTGTAAACATAGAATGAAAATTATTTGAATTGGGTTTGAAGAATTTTATTGATATTATTATATATATTTACTAGAAATAGAGAATTAAAATACTTCCAAGTATCTATGTTATATTACAAAAATTAATTCCTAATATATGATTCATTAATGATACTTATTTTTTTAAAGTAAAAAATAAGGATTTAAAATGATTGTAATATTAATATTTTTTGAAATATTGGTAATTTTTTATACTAAATCTCATAAAGAGAAAAATTATAAAAAATGAATATTGATTGAATATATATATTATAAAATTTAAATAGTTTATCATGGTAATATTTAATAGCATTTTTTATTCTCAGAAAACCATGTTATATATGTTTTTGATTAATTAGTAATTATTATGTTTTTAAAATTTACAAATTTTACATTGGATTTTAAAACGAAATTTAAAATATATTAAAATGATTCAAAACTTATATTGAATTGAATGAGTTATTAGAGTGGATTTTTTTCACATATATTTTTTTAGGATAATTATGTGTATATTAGGTTGATATATTTATTGTTCTAATTTTGTTTTGACAATGTTTGAGGTATATTTTCCTATGGAATTATTTATTTTTATTAGAAAAATGTTCAAAATTAATTTTTTGTGATAATTTATAAAGGATCATAGTATAAATGGGTTTATTTTAAGAATTTATAATGTATTATATTGGTTCTTTTATTAATTTTCCTTAGGATACTAATTATTGGTGTTTTATATCTAGTAAAATTATTCTACCAGTTTTGTTTATGTATGATAAATGAATTGGGTGATGCATATATATTCAGAGTTCATTTGTCAAATTGAAATAATCAGTTTGTATTCAATATCATCGATGGATAAAGTAAAGTCAATTGGTTGGACTGATATAATTTAAATGTTTTTATTTACCATGTCATATGGGTTGTGAGGGAATGGAATTTGGTAAAATTGATTATTTATTGGTTTGTTTGGTAATATATGTGGTAATTTTATATGATGTATTTTTTATTCATCTATTGGAATAATAATATTAGAAAAATACTAAATTATACGCATTTAAAAGGTTTAATTTACGTTATAATATATCTAATCAGTTTTGGGGATGTTTGTGGATGATTAATAGGTTAATATTTTTGGACATTAACCCTTAATCGAGTGTTTCACCAACAGGACTGATTTATAAAGTTGATGGGATTTTATTTTTTAATTTTAGTGAATCCATACAACCTATAGAAAACATGGATGGTGGTATATAATAGTATTATTAATGGAACTATTTTAAAATATGAAATCCACTATAGTGAGTGTATATAGTTATTTACTTGGTTATGGAGAAGTGCCTCCAAAAGTTGAATTCTCTTTTTATATTTTTTATTGTCTAATAATGAACCCCATGAACATTTATTAAATCCATCCTTTTGGAATTATGATAAATTTTTAAATGAAATTGAAAAATGTTTATTGTATATTATACATCTAAATGGTATTGGATCTTGGTAATGATTTAAAAAGAAATGTTTTTAATAACAGTCCAAATATGTTGAGTTACTTATTATTATAATTTCTATGTGATAGATGATAGATGTGGGATAATATGTCCATGTTAGGATAAAATTTCTACTATATAAGTAAAAAACGAAATTTTTGGATTTTTAAATGTCTTCAGGAACATTATATGAATACAAATAAACATTTTCAAAAGAATTAGTATAATATATTTGAATTATTTTCTATGAATTAAATATTAGAAATGATTAACATGTTTAAAAATGTCAAATTGTTGGGGAATAATATTTTAGTTTCATCCATTATTTACAAAGAGAATGTAAATTGATGGGTTTTAACATGGATTCCACATTAAGGAATAATAGATTAACCATTGAACAAAATTATGGTTATTTTATATTGAGTTGGGTTCAAAAAAATCAATGAATTATAAAGGAGTAAAAAAGGAATGTGTTTTCTAATTTAATTTAGGATTAAATATTTATGTTTAAAAATTTTTATAAATTTTTTAGATTATTTTAATAATTCTATGATGATGGGTATCATAGGGTTTTGATTTTAAGTAGATAAAAATGAAAAAAATAATTATTGAAAGGTAGAATGGTTTATTGATGGAAAAATATTTTTGGATTCTATATTTTAAATTTTGATTATTTATTTAATGAATGTATATGAGTTATTAGGATTCTCATGTATGATATGATTTTAGGAAAAACTATAAAATATCCTCTAATATAAGTCATATGTTTGGGTTATCATGAGGTTGGATCAAAATGGGTTTTTATTGAAATTATTTTATTTAATTTTATATTAAATAAGTATTATCATGAATTTTATTAATCTTTTATTGTCTAGATTCATTGATTTAGGAGCCTAAAATCAAGATATGATTTTTTTGTGGGAAATTGGTTTTTATTACATTTTTAGATTACATTTTAACTTTGAATATTAGTTACGGTTGATGAGAATCATGTATTATCTATTCAATATATTTTAGTAAAATTTCTATTTGGATATGACATTATTTTTTAAAAAAATTTTATTATATGATTGAGTAATTTTAGTTAATAGTATAAGATTTATCACCAAGCCATATTTGACCAACTTTTTATCTATTACATGAATGAAATGATATTATTTTCTCAAAGTCTATGTGTTGTTGGTTTAATATAATAATATAATTGAAATAATATCATTTTTTTATTTAATTTTTTTTTTCATTGTTAATAATGTACTAGAGATTATTTTTTATGTTTTACCCTTCATAGATAGGTGAATGTTGAATTTTATCCCATCCAAAAAACAAGATTAGAAAATTAAATGAAATTACAATATATTTTTTTGATGTTAGAATGTTGTTTCTAAAAATTTTATGAAATAATAGAATAGAGGAATAATATATATAGGACGAAAAAAGAATATTATTCTCATAAATAATTACCTAGAATTTGGATGTTCAAGATTTGGTAATGCATTTTGATAAATGAATACTGAATTTATGAATTATTCTTATAAAAATTTATATAGATAATGGAAAACATATTTAGATTTTATAATAGATCATTACATAGATTAATATTTCAAAATTATATTATGTTATATATCATAAAATTATTATATATAAATTAAATAATATTTTAGTTATTGAGAATTATTTGAATTATTTTGAGGATAAATTAATTTGTTATATAGAGTAGATTATCTAAATGAATTCAATAAAAATAATTTTTGTGAAGTATAATTGTATTTATATACAATTTATATAAAATATATAAAATTTAAATACTGTAGTAACTACAAAAAAAATTAGGCTATAGCCACGGACCTATAACCATAGTTTTCCAAAACAGTAGCTATAGGTATTTATAACAAAGATATTTCCATGGTTTGAGTGGGCTATAGCCACAGTGGTCAAATATGTAAGCTGTTTCCATGGTTTAAACCATTGATATATCCTCTTAAAAATGTGGATATAGGTCTATTTTTATAAATATATAGCAATGGTTTTAATAAACCATGGATATATAGTTTTTTAAATTTTCTATTGCCATAGTTCAGTAAAATTTTGGCTATAGGTCTCCCACCCTTACAGGGGAAAAAACTAAGATGTGAAATACATGGCGGGATGGTTTATAGTTACAGTTTACATGTTATATCCATAGTTATTAATAAAATATATAAAAATATATATACAAAAAGGAATTTGTGTTTTAGTGGTAATGTGACAGGTTTAGATAGCAAAGGTAAGTAGATCAAATCCAATTGGGCTTTACTTATTTTATATCTATATCCGTAGTGTACAAGGGTTATAACAAAAAAATTTCACCGTGTCTATAGAGCTTGTAGACAATATTTTTGAATCTATATAAATTGACCTTATATCCAGATTTTGAACCGTAGTTATAACCTCTTAAAACCATCGCTACAATTTTTTTCTATAGACCCGCAAATAGGTTCCACGACCAAAAAAACAGTGGCTATAACATATAGCCACAGTTTTGAACTGTGGATATAACCAAAATTTATACTTATGAGTATAATTATATAAGGGATACCATTAATAAATATTTTTATGACGAAAGAATAATTGAGAGACTATATTGTATTATATTTAATATAGAATTTTTTTACAGTAATATTTTCACTCAATTCAAAAATATTTTTTACATTTCAAAAAAAATTTGAATCATATTTTGATAAATATACTCTAAATAGGATAATGAAGCATGAGAAATAAAATGAAATGATGAATAATAATTATATTTTATTCTAAATGAGTTATATTATATAGGATTTTTTATACATTTTTTTATTAACATGATAATAGATTTTGTTTTTCATTTGTATTATTTTACATTATTAGTTGGTTTCACATTATATAAAATATATATATCAACTGATAATGGTTTATAAAAACTATATTATGATAGAAGCAAATAAAATAACAATTATAATTACATAAGTAATATTTAACAAGTGGTTGTTATTATAAATTATTTATTAAAATACATGAAAGAGAAATACAGTAATTAGGGTTATAATTGTATGTATGTGTTATTTACTGTGAATAAAAATCATTTGATAGTGAAATATAAAATAGTTTATGATTTTATCATTGATCATTGGAATATGATAACACTAAATCCTAAAAGGTGTGTTTATTTGAAAAAATATAGTTTCATGATAATGGAATATAATATTTACTATACCATTAAATTCATATTTGAAATGATAAATATATGCATAACATAGTGATAATTTTTTGAGTGATATGAATATTATATTAATGTATATTATTTTTTTATGTATGTCATGAATAATATTAATGTGTTTGTTTTTCACATTTCAATAAATTATAGTGATATATAAATTGAATGTTAGAATTCACTACCTGGAGTTTGGGATAATGTAAGGAATATCACAAATAATGATTTTTTGTACAATATGAATGGATATATAATATTTTTTTATTATATAGAAATGGAATCATATATATTATAAATTTATATAGGATAAAAAATTATTGAAATAAGTTTTATAGTGATAAAATAGTCATTAAATTTATAAATATTATAAAAATTTAGTGATTTTACTAAATATCATTGTTCATGAAGTAAATAATGGAACAATAACCATACACATAGACAACATTCATATATTATCAAATTATATTATTAAGGATAAAAATATAGAAATAAATATATACAATAATTTAATATCTAAATTAAATATTATTATATGATGGGTGATACCACAACCTATATTAACATTGACAATTGGATAATAGTGTCATAGAGAATAAGTATTTTGTCTAAATAAATATAGAGGTAAATCCAAAATTACTCTTTTCAATGTAATCAATTCATTAATTAGGAAATTATACTATTCATGCAATGTGGTGAATAGTTACTTAAACAATTTATTATCATAAGGAAACATTTTATGGATTAATATTTTAAAGGAGGAAGAGAAATAAAATAATAATTTATATGGAACATTTTATATTATTGATAGCGAGAACCATGATGTTAAAATAAGTTCCCTTAGTTGCTAACGAAAATAGAAAATATATTTAAATGATATCATTTGAAATATATTAGACAAATTTAACGATATAATAATTAGTATATGTATGTGGGGGTAGTGGATGGTGACTTTTGTTAAATATTATAAAATAAGAAAACATGACACAATAAAGACAATATATGTAGTACCTTCAGAATAACCATTTTATAAGGGTGAAACATAACATTATATATTATATTATGAGGTTTAACTTTTATAGTAATGATCTATTTCTATCTATGATATATTTAATGACTTTGTTAGTTACTACATATTAAAAAATTAGTTTTTAAGAAAATGAATAGTGTATTCAATGAAAATTTGTATAGGATTGACATATTTTATTAATATTTTTGTGATGTTATTAAGACCATACCATGAAGTCTATACTCTATATAATTTTCTTTATATAAATATATAAGATATTATGGTAGAATCACTTCTTTTAGAGATATGTAATTCTGTTCATCAATGAAAATTCCTTTGCAAAATTGGTAAAGGTTCCTCTTTAAAAAATAATTTCCTATTTTCTCAAGTGTATAATTTATACTGGGTATAGCATATTCTTACCTTACTCTCATATGTGATCATACAAAATAAATTAAACACTTTCACACAAATGGATTATGATTCAATTGAATATATTAATATCTAATAATGAAAAGGAATAAATTTTTTTAATGTGTCTCGCATCGTAATATTAGAATTCCTTGAAAATCAGTAAAATTTTTATGACCTACTATACTATTTTCAAAGATAGTTTTTTCAATAATATTGTTTATGTATTCCAATTTAGGAAATTTAAATTTAAAATTAAATGAATGCTACGAATTTAAAAAACCATATGTAATCTACCACATATAATGCTTAAATTGGAAGATTTTATTTATCTTTTATAATTTCATTTTCATTTAAAGTAGAGACACTAGATATAATTTCACACAATTAATATGTTTAATTATTCTATACTAATTTATAGGATATGAAGAATTAGTAATTATAAAATTAATTTATATTTAAAACATTATTTTTATGAAATGTTCTAATAGAATGATACATTAATATATAATGTGTATAAAAAACATATATTATGAAATATATAAATTCATGTTTTTGAATGTGTAGAAGTTATACATGATGATACACCTCATGAAGATAGTGTTATTTTTTATCATATGAATAGTAATCCAAATCAACAAAATATCATTTGATTTACCAAAATATATCTTTCCCGAACATTAAGGATCTTGAACTAACATGTGAATTTATCTAATATATAAAATAAATTGTATTCTATAACATTATAAAATTTAGAAGACCATATATTTACATTGAGTTAAATAATAATATAAAAGAACTCATAATACTACCTACTCACGGGGCCCAACATATCATGAAGAGATTCTCTATAGATTCATTCACAAGTCGAAAACCAAAGATAGTGAAACCAAAATTTGGATTTCACTAATAAAAAATATCCTAGGAATAAAGAGTTTATTTAAAATAATTTTTTAACATACATGAAAAACTAGTTATTTTGGTTTATGGTTACTTCCATCTAATTATTTTAGACACATTATCAATTTTGTACATACATGTCTCAACACTAACCATCAATCAGACATCAACTTTCATTCCATTACATGAAAAGGAATAACATGATATAGTTTTTAAGATGCTAATTATTGGGAATGGATGGGTCCAACTCCTAGAATTGCACTCTATAAATCTTTATGCGCTACTCATGTAGGTGATAATGAAGAAATCCCCATTTTCCCATGTATTGCTTCTCAAATACAGTATCAATTTCATTGTCATCAAAATTCCCAAATATACATATGATAAAAATTTTAAAATATGTCATCTTATTGAGTTGATAAACATATAGATTTTCATGAATAGAACAGACTAAACATTCACCCAAATTATTTTTTTCCTATCACTTTTCAAAAAATTTATAAAAAGTGATTGTCATTCCTTAAAGAGATTATTAAAATTAAAAAGACACCATTATCTTTTATATTTTTATAATCAGTTCATTATGAACAATATCAAAACAACATATGATATAATGAAAAATAAGAAATAAGTCTATGTAATATATGTGGTTTTCCAAATAATACAAACATAAATACCAATAAAAAATATTAATCATATACAACACAATAGTTTCCTGAAAAAATAAGAAAGTTAGTCCATCCATACATGAAAATCACAAAGAAAATCTACTCACAAATTGAAAATTAATCTGCTTCAGTACCCTTCCCACTGTGCCTCAAAAAATATCTCATTGTTAAGTGAGATCATGAATAATCACTCAATCAATAAAGTGTTGCATTCTTCAAATATTTCCTTGAACACATCTATATCACAATACATGTCATGATATCACAAAGCCCCATTTCATATACACCCACCTATAATTCAGTATGGTGTATGTTATTTTATATATATACTGAATTCATCGATATAAAAAATATTGAACATCCATTAAGGATTATGTTTCTGTAACTTCCACTCTCATCCCCTGATAATAATCAATATACTATTCTTTGCTTATAATAATTCAAACACCATTAACAGTTTGTGTAGCTGCAACTCAATAGGTGTGTGATATGAGAAAATATATAGTAGAAGAATGTGATTTTGATGATTATATTTACCTAGATAAGTGGATGAATGACATTTTTATAAATCCAAGATTCAATTTTCAGATAGTTTTATGAATGAATCCTCATATTATTATATGGACTATCTAGAGTTTTCTCATTTACAAAATTTAGGGGATGTTAGTCTATCTAGAATTTACCACTTGTGTCATGGTGTAAGAAATTTATAATTAGAAAAAATATTAATGACACCAAGATCACAGCATCGTCTTTGTGTTGATGAATTTGGAAGGTGTCATGTAGCATAGTCTGTTTTCTTTTTGGTCGGAATCATAAGATCATGGTATTTTTAGGAATGATTTAAAATAATTATATTATAGTTACCTTAATTCAGTAATTTAGATTCCCCTATATGATACATTATTATGACAAATAGTTTTTTTGTTCATCTTGATAGCCCTCTATTTCGGTAGTTGGTGGAACAAGAAAATTATTAAATACAAGTTCAATTCTGATGGGTTCTATTTGATTTCATGTGATCATAACAGAATTTCAATATTCAAGAAATATAGGGTGTTATTTGGATGTTTTCAATTCATATTTTGGTAATATTGGGGTATGGGTGATTATTTGGTCAAGAAGGTTGTATTGTTATTGGAAACAAACAGCACTAGGTACCCAGTGGTAATGTACTATGTAACTTGGTGAGGTCATGTAATTTGTTGAAATTTTGTCAGTAACCACTAGTAAATTGTATAATTAGATAAATGCATTGGGGGGGGGGGGGCTTTAACTAAAATAGTTTTCTGAGTGTACAATATACAATATTTAATCAATTAGTCCTCAATATAAGTCATTATATTTATTTATTCACAAATAATTTTCAAATTGAGAGATATTTTTTATTAATCTATATTATAAACTGGGTCTTTAACTTATAATGGGACAATAAGTCAATAATTATCCATTATCCCATGGTTACCCAATATTTTAGTAAGTATACTCCACATGGTTACATTTAGTGGTTTATGACTCTAGGAAATAATTACATAATTAATTAAAAATTATTTAATATGGTTTATAATTAATTATTGAGACTATTGATTAATATTAAAACTGCAAGGATGATGTCTATGATCAAGGGTGATCTAGTGAGAATGATTGGGAATTTAATTAAATTAGTATAACTCTATTTAGAGTTTTTGTAATTTTACTAAATTATAATTAATTAAATGTGATTTATCCCATTCTATCTAGGATAAATGGGTGAAAGGGCATGATATTAATCCATGGTGGGTTACATTTTATGTGGTATGATTGGTGTTTTCAATTAGGACAATAGTGTTTCCTCTGAGTTTGATACATTGATTATAAATCTAACGAGTGTAGTTTTACATATGTGAATATCATTGATAAATTGAGAATAGAGAAAAAAGTCTTATGTGAGCATGAGAGGACCTATGAAAAGGGTGTAAGACATTTCAATATATCATTATTCTACGAGAGTGGGTATTTTTGGATCAAAATATTGACTAGTATACTGATATTGGTCACCTTTCAATGGGGGAATAATAATAATTTAGATGGTGTAGGTGGTATAGTATTATTTTTAATGTGGATTTTAATATCCTAGTAATAACAACCCAATGATTATTTCAGCATTTAAATTTAGAATATTGGATGATGAGGTGGAGTGTTTTATGGCTATGTTACTATATAGTATGTGACAAAGGGGATGTTTATGGGATTCCAACATAATGTGAATTATTTATATAGCATTATAATAGATGGACTATTGATGGTTTAATATCACATGATTGAGAGATGATAGGTCAACATATCAACTATGAGACATGGGTTTATTTGGATTACAAGATTTTTTTTTTACACAATTAGAGAAGTGAGATCCTAGACTGAGAGTTAATTCAAGGATGACAATGATTACTAACTGTATCATTTCAAACGAAATTTTGTGTGGTAATTGTTCTTTGATATGGCCTTAAAGAAGTGGAATATGATATATAATGCATGAGTTGAGATGGGTAATTAGTTGAAAGCTATGATTTGGTACGTTTTTCCATGTGATGACTAATATTTTAGGCTCTCATGATACATGTATAACTCAATCTTGGACCATACATATGGTGACAAAACCAAATATGTCAACCATAAATTTTCTTCTAAAAAACATTATTTATGAAAATATATTTCATGGATAATCAAACTTTTGGACTACAATATTGAGAATTCATCTACTGAATAAAAATACACTCAGTCAATATCATACTGGGTTTTATCAAATCAATCCTTGATATATATTCTTAGTCAAAAGGATAAAAATATAATATATCTAATTTTAGAGACACCAACCATACTAATTAAGTGTTATCAATGATTCCAAAAAACAAAAATGCTCAATAATATAATCTATAAAATAACCATTCATGACTTATCTTCACATGCTATGCCAATATGAAACCCACCGTAGACCTAAAAATAAACCTATCAATCAATCTATCTAATCCTATAGAATCATCCCTTACATATTTCTAAAGGAAATTTTTTTACTCAATTAAACATAGACACTAATTAAAAGGAATTCCTCAAAATTAACATTTCTATATAACATGTATTATAAAAATTTTCAACATCATGTGAAATTAATTACTAAATAATTTAAATTTAATTCTAGGAAGTTTTAATTATTTTATTATATTATAATTTTCCAAAACAATTTGGTTTTAATTTGAAATGATTGTTGAAACCATATCTCACTCATTTTTAATGTAATTGGATTATATAAAATAGGGACCCATCACAATGTTATTTATGATGTCCCAAAATAAATGTGCATGGTGTGTTGTAAATTATTTCACTAACCAAAGGATGAAAAATATATATTCAAAAATAAAAAGAGACCATAACAATAATAACATAGAGGTTGTTGTGATTTTTTTATAATAAACCAACAATTGATTAAAAAACAAAACCATAGATAAATTATATACAAATTTAATCTGAAAAAAAGAAAACTATAATAAATTAAAAATTACTTCAATTTTATTTTATTTTTTATTATTTTTGTAATAGAAAATTTTTTGTCACAAAAAATGGGAAACAATTTTAGAATAAAAATGTCCAGAATCACTATGATTTACATTATAATGGGAAAACATTATTACTAGCTATTCACATTTTAAATATAGAGCTATTTTATAAATAATTGTGAAACCCAAGTGTCAATATATCAACTTATTAATGGAATAATGTCTTAAAATTAATGCTTTCATTAAATGAATCCAAAACATTATCTACAAAAAAAGAAACGAAATAGGGGAATGTCACATTCATAAATAAACATGCCTAAATATGAAACACTTCTGCTTCTAGTTTATAGAATCTGAGAAAACCTAATAATGAGATTAATTAAGTGAAATTAATGTATTTAAGGTGGATAAGATAGAGAGAAATAATAATAATAACATGTATTGTTAAAGATTCCACACCACCCCCATCCATTTTCTCTTCGACCTCGTTGCTAGTGCGAGTTCGATCGAATGACCAGTATATCACTTGATTAGCATTGTGCTGATTGTGCACTTGATTTGGATTTTGATTGGCATGGATCAATAATTAAATGAGGTAAGAGAGTATTGAGGAGGATATCAGTGAGTATGGTCTATGGACGGGTTTATTAGGGATTTTGAATAATAATACATTTTTCAATTGTTGAAAAAATCATTATTGAGCATAAATAATTATTATATTATTTATATTTTATTCATTCATCCCAAATGATTATATAAAATAATTTTATTGTTTTTTATAGATTTAAATAAAATTAATGGATTCTAAATAATTCATAAATAAATTTTTATATGATGCATTATTTATTTTGATAGAAAATAATATAGAAGAAATCTAAAATTTATTGAAAATATAGGATGGGAAATTTTAATATATAATATTAAATTATTTTTCTCAGTTATCAATGATATATATATATTTATTTATTTACATTTAAATTCATCTCATAATTATTTTATATCATATATACTTTTTTTCTCATTATATAATAATATTTTTATTGATGAATGATGTAGCGGTTCTAACTAATTAATAAATATTCACTCAACATTATTTAAAAATATTATAATTATTGAATAATTTATAGTATCATATTTATTAATTGTAAATATTTTTTTTGGAAATAATAATTAATATATATATATTTAATTAGTGGAAAAAATATTTGATGGTGTTAATATGAAAATACAACAAATTTAATTATAGTTAATAATGTGTTGGTATGAAATGGTTGATATCCACAGATTTCTTTATAGGTAAAAATAGGTTTTGGTATGTATAATTAAAACCTTTTAAAACATAATATATATTAGAGTAGAATATTTTTATAAATATATATAATATCTATAGGTAAATATCTATTGGTATCGATAACATTTTTAGTAGTGTCTAGAAGATATTCTAAGACCAGTTCAAATATATTTGAAAGGTGGTGGGGATAAAAAAATTCTTCTATTTATGTTTTTAGACAACAAAATATTCCACAAAATCATTCAAATGGATCATTATGAATCCCTATATGAATAAGTGGAAAACTCCAACACTCTATAATAATATTTGAGAACGAAAGGTTTTTTGACCTAAGCTAGCTGATGAAATGGTATAAAATTATAGATATATTCATCATTACATAATAGCATCACAAATGGTGATAGAGATTTTAGGATGATAATCATCAACATGATCTAGAATTAAATGTTCGTTATAAGCTGTTTCTAAGAATTTCTTCATGAAAAAATAAGCCATAGCTATATCAATCACTTTGAAATTTATTATTGTATTGTGTTCATAGCTTAATAATTGGTGACTCCACCAACCAACTCATATGTTTATGATGTGTTAAATTTATCCCTCCTATGTAATTAAAAACTATATCAAACACACGTATTGAACATAGATGCCATACCATAGCATCATGATCATTCATATATGGGAAAACTGGTGGATATTATCGAATAGAGAATATTATAAAAAACAAGACCACTCACCTAGTCATAGTTTTTTTAAACACCATCTTGAAGGAAGCTACATTGGATTCTAGTGATGTAATTATGTAGAAGTATTATGTATTTTTTTGTTCCATTGTGAATAATTTTGAGATATAAATTCATTTTAAGGGGGTACAATGTAACACCCTGAGAGTTTGTTAAATATATTCTTAAAGTAATGTTATCTTTTCAATATTCTTTCATTAAACGAAACATTGAGTTCAGATTGAATAAAAAAAAACACAACGAGTATCATGTGTTACACACAACACCAAATTTATCTTGTTTTATCAGGAACACATAGTTTGCCTTAGGTTACATGAAGCATAATGTATTAATAAAACATGGAATACTATTGAAATATTATTATTTAATATTATGTTTATCAACTACACATTTTAATTGTTATTAAGAATAACATTATATAAAATATTAAATTATATTGTTTACACACACACACACACATATATATATATATATTAAATTCTGTAATGATTAATTAATTTGAAATGAAAATAAAAACCATTTGAAAATTGGAAATAATTTGAAAAACTAGTTTTGTCTGGACATAAAATTTTTAAGAATATAATTTAAAAAATAAATTATAATTAATTATTTTAAGGAAACATCAATATTATATCTTTTATCAAATGATTAGTAGTAATCATATGTATTTTAAATAATAGATATAAAAATAAATCTAATTTTACACTTAAAAATGATATATTTAAAAAAATGTATTCTCACAAATTCCAAAACATATTTTAAAATAAAATTTTGTACACATTTAGAAAATTAATTTTTAAAAAATATAATCCATTTTTAAAATCATCCTGTCAAACTAATCTTTGATTGGTTTTTTAATATTTATAAGAAAATATTTTTTTATGAATATTGAAACATTCATATTTTTATATAGAATTATCATTTTATTTAATGAATTTTGAAATAAACAAATTATTTAATAATGGAATTAAAACATAAATAAATTTAAATATATTAATATTAAAATAATTAGATCATTATAATAACTTTAAAATTATATCTCTATGTAATAACCATTTAAACTATCGAAACTTTTATCATTGGAAACCTACTTTTCTATAATGTCTAAGAAATGAAATTTAAATTAAAATTTACTAATTCAGTGAATAGAATTTTTAAAAATAGATTCCATATTCTGAATTAGAATTATTTACATAATATAATATTTTCAACTTATTTTTTCACCAATCTAAAGAGTAAAAACCATAATATTATTTATCAATATTAAAGTGAAAATGTGTTTACTAGTGGTTAATCTAGATGGAGAATGGGTTAAATAAAATATACAGTTATAAAACGCCCATTTTATAGACATATTTATAACATATAACTAATAATATACAATAATGAACAATTTTGGATCCTTTTGTCATGTGAAAAACCCAGTTACAGATTTGTTTTGAATGATACAGGTGTGTCACTCACCTCACTTGTAAAAGAGCACTTCCACTCCTCTCTAAAAAATAAAAAAGTAATATTTGGAAAAACAATACCCAATTGAATTATTAAATTCTTTAATCTCATCACATAAGGCTTATTTTGTTCATAAAGACAACCATGTAATGATTTTTGTGAAAACTAAAAAACATTGTCAAAAGAAGAGGTAACATCACTAAAGGATTGTTTTATAATATATATCCATACAGCTCCATTAATACATATTAAATTATTATGATATTATAAAATCTACATATTACATACAATAATATGTTATTATTTTTGTGGAATATCCTAAATCCTCCCCCTCTACAATCAAATTGGATAAAAATCATTTCTTATGAATATGTTGGACTAATGCCTCATGGATTAATGTTATTCGTTTTCTCTCAACACCTCCAACAGTTGGATATAATTATATAATTAATTTCTATATTTTGTATTTATGATATTTTTATACATCTGGATTAATTATATTATATATAACTTCTTAACTCAAAGCATGTTTGAAAACAATGACATAGATCCTTTGTAGACAAGACTACTGCCTCACGAATCTACATGATGTGTTTTAATTTTTTTATCTTGGATGGTAATATGTATATACTAAATAAATATATATTTAATATTGGAAAAATAATTATTCTTAGGTAATTAGGTTATATAATATACATAATTAGTTTCCAATCTGTGGGAATATAATAACATATCTCGTGTGTATGAAAGACTATCGCATTAGGAAAAAATTTGATTCATTCAACATTTACATAGAATTGTAAAAGGATGGTTTTAATGAAAATATATAATATATATAAAATAAAAATTAGTCTATAGTGGTGATATAATTTTTTCTTTCTTTCTATAATTCTGTTGATAAAATGGAAATAACATCTACACATACGTACGACCTATCGTCCCTATAAATGATGTATTTCATTTTCTAAATCAATAATTTTTGGATTATTAAAAATAAATAGATAATTAATATGTATTAAAAAAATTTATCTTTAACAAAAATTAGAATATTTATTGGTATTTAATATAGTTTGACCACAAATAAAAAATCAATATTTATATGGGAAATAAAGAAGTTATTTCCTGAAATGTGACTTTATCAATGAATTTTATGAAATTGATAACAAAATAACATAAAGAAATAATAAAATATATAAAATATATAATTATTATTATTTAATATATTTATAATATAAAATTATTTATTATACATGAAGGTTTAATGTGTACGAAGGATGTCGAGACTTTAGTTAAGGGATTTGTAATATGACTTTTATTTCAAGAAGCCATTTGAAAATTAACCACTCATTTATTTATATGGGTTGTATTATTTTTCCTATATCCATATTATATCTTTAATAACATTATTTTCATGATATATATATATTTAATTTATTTGTTCATTTATTTGGGATTTCTATTCAAAATATTACTAACACAGTATGAGATTTCAATTGAAATTTTATTTTCTATGAGACACATTCTATATTCCACATGTGAATTTTAAGGTGTTATATATTTTTCATATGAATGTGTATTATGATTATTATACATAAATTTATTGGGATATATATATATATATATTTGATCTTTTCTCTTTTATGGGTCTATAGGTGAAATGATACTAACACGGTATGTGATTTTTTTCCATTTTCTTTCTTTGAGAAAAATGTTTTGTTATGCACATATCTTATTCTATGCAGAGTATATCAAATAACATAGACATTACATATTAAAAATATCATGAAATTAATTATATTTGATTTTTCTCTTGATGTTTTTCTTTACTGGATAAAATATTCAAAATTTACAAAAGTGGTAAGGGTTTAATGTTACAGTCTCATTATTTATTGAGATGATTATGATTACACTTTCGATAATGAAATAATAAGATCGATTTCTTAATAAAATCATATATTCTCTTGTCATTTAGTTATTCCTTGAGAATACATTTTTCTTTCATTATCTTTTGTTTACATACTTATGATTAAAAAATAATTTTTTAATGAAAACTATCATTGTGTATCTATTTGTGCAAAAACTATGATCCTTCCATATCAATGTATTATGAAAATCTCTTCAATAAAAAGTTTTAAATTTATTCAATGACAGTTTTTGTACAATTTTACCCTTTTTGGATTTTAAAAGTATATAAGGGATTTTTATATCATTTTCAATCACATTTACCTTTTTCCCATTTTCCAAAAATGTGAACAAAATCATTGTTTTAATGTGTATAACATTAATAGAAGCTCCTACCATCATGAACATTATTTTCACAGAACCATAATTTTTATATTTTTAAGGCTACTTTCAAAAAATATTATTTTGAAAATGTTTTAGGTTTTTAATTTTTTTTTTCAAATTTGGATTGATACTTTCCTTGATATATGATTAAAAATATCAGTTAACATTAATTACTATGATTTCAATGTTATTTTCAATGAAAAGATGTTGGAATTTATTTTATTTATTTAAAAGTATTGTTTTAAATTCATATTGATATTTTTTTCAATTAATGATTCATGTGTTATTTCAAAATCATTTTCCATCTAGAATGACATCCTTTGATATTATATATGCATTATTGGGAATATGGTCACATGATACCAATCTTATTCATTCTTAGAATGTGTTATATTTACGATTACATTATAGTTATAAAACATATATCTATTCCATGGGTTATACCTTGATAAAATTCTTATTAACCCATATTCTTTTTCAATAGGATATTCTATGTTAAAATGATTATAAAAATATTTTCATTTAAACATGTTAATCAGTGATGATAAATTTTTAGAAACCATTTCTTTTTATTGGATCAAATATGTTGAATGTTTGATGTTATTATGGAACATGTATGTATTACTTTCATTATGTGATGGTGGTAACATTAAATCCAAGTATGGTGGTTACATTTTAACCACGAATAGGTTGATATTTTTCCTCTCTATAATGAATTTGGTAATGATAGATAAATCTAGGGTAAATATGATATCCAAGAATTTTATTACATGTACACAATGTTATTAATCCACCTGACCACATGTTCACAATTTAATGTGTGGATCTACCTTTCATTTCTATAATTTTATACATATACCTGGTTTTATATACATAAGATTATGTGGTCTTCTGATTTCATGTCCATATAGTATTGAGTAAACAAATTTCTATTTACCCATGATCAAATTGTTATATGATTTTTTGTTTTCCTCAAATATATCTATTATATAAATGTTATGTTTTCATGGGTCATGTTTTTTATTTTATTATGATTCATATCTTATAAAAAACCACTATATATTCCATGACAAATGATTTTGATCATTGATTTATAGGGTATAATTTTTATATGTTTTTTCTATTCCCTTATACCATTATGATCATGCTATGTTTATTTATTCCCCATGTTTACCATTTTTGAGAATCTGAGCTCACCATTCATTATATTTCCATTACAAGCTTCTGAAAAAAAGGTTTTACATGTGGAAACTTTTGAAGAGTTCAAAAGGGGAAGATCTTTATGTTAGATATTGAAAATCTTTCAATGAATAATAATATTATGTACCTTGTCTCCAATGGGAATAAACCACTAAAATAATTATTAATTTAATTTTTATATTTAATGAATACACATATATTAATATTCAAAATCATAGTATAATCATTTTGGGTCTATACATTTAATATTCATAATATATTATTGTTTTTTTGTAACCTCTTATTTTGAGAGTCCCTGATATACATGGTAGAAGTATGTTACTCAAGATAATCCATAGATGGAAAACACATATTTATCTTAAATAGATAATTTATTTTTGGATTTACTTCCAATTTATTGAGGGTATCAAGGGAAATGAAATTTATGGTCTCTAGAAATTAAGTGAAATGGTTTTGGAGTACACAGATTGTATTCATTAGTGGATCCCATATTGTCATCACATAACCAAGAATGAATCATTAATGTCATGATGTTTATTTAGTGGCCTTAAACACAAAGACAAGTTTCCTATAACAATTGAATCTTTTTGTAAATTATTGACTTGTTATTTAATATTTAATGAAAAAAAGATAAGTTATCTAAGGGTTTTATAACTTTTTCATACTCCTAGATGTGATCGAGGAATCTATAGTATTAGAAAATTGGAACATTCCAAGTAAAACCTCATGATTATTTCAATTAAATAGTTATGTTATTTACTCTTATTACAATCCTTTGGAAATATGTACATAGATTTCATCTAGTGAAAAGGGTGAATTATATAATGCATACTTATAAGAATCCACTTAACTTATACAGTAATTGTGGTCATCCTGGAAATTTTTAGATATTCAATTAGATTTTATATTCATCGAAACAAGATCAGGGATATTTGAATCCTAAGAAGACTAGATTTTAGAAAAAGATATATTAATATAGAACTCCTACTATAGGCCTTCGAGTGAACAATAAAAAAATAGGGGAGGAGCTTCATGAAGAATTTTTCCATTATCTAACTTGTTAATAATGATATTAGATTAAAAATGATTTACTTTTCTATGATTTAGGTATATTTATCCAATATAAATTGTGGCATGCATAGTTATTTTAATAATTCTCTAGTTTCTCCCTGGTGTTAATTTTTTATGGTCTCACTATAAAATACTACCATGTAGTTTTAATAATATTTTATAATAGAATTAAATGTATTATTTTTTTTCTTGTATGGAATTCCTCATTTTTAATGAGTTTAGTTGGAGGAGTATATTTCTAATGGAACTCAATATGTTGAAAATATTTCCAATATAAAATTTCATAGGTATAATGGTATCCCTTTATCATCTAAGAAGATTCCATTTGAATAAACTAAGGAATATTGATTTGGGATTTGTTGTTTCCTTTATCGTGATATTATATATTAGGATGGGATAAAGTTATTCTAAGATAATTTGTATGTGTTCATGTTTCGGTGACATCATCCAAATATTCCCTCTAAAAGGATGATTTTTTTGAAGTGCATGTTCCTCAGTGATTATTGTTTTTGACTTCATACTTGTTATCATTATCCACATATTGGGTGAATTATAATTTTTCTATATGAACATTTTAGAACCTGATATAATGTTGGGGGTGACACATAAGTTGTTTTGGTGATGATAAAGTGATTATATTAGAATTAATATAATCTAATGTTTTTAGAAAATGATATCATGATACTATCACATTAATTATAGAATGGCTATTCTTTTTTACATATGAGTCAAGTATATGAATAATTCATATCCAAATTTTCTATTATATTAATATATCTATACATTAAGTTGATTTTTCTTCTCGATATTATTTATAGATTATTAATTAATTTATAACTACTGTGTATTTCAGGTATGTTTATAATATTTGAATGAATGCTTCTTGGTGATTTTATGGAGAGTTTATCATCCTCTCCCAAACCAGTTCACTAGATTTAATAGGAAGTGTTATTATATGGGATAACTCTTTGAGATATCTTCATGAATCAAGGTTTATTCTATGATTTTTTAAAATCTTTTCTGGTTTCCATATATTTGATTTGACCATTCAAATTTGTTTCAATGATTTTGGATTAATGGTGTATCGTGGGTTTTATTCTCTCTATAATCATGATCAACTAATTTACCTGAGGCTTTGTGGGGGTAGAAAGCCTTATATAAGAGATTATTTTGAAATATTAACCATTAATTTTAAGAAAATTATTAGATTCTTATGGTATTATTTTGGATTGGTACGTGATGAAGGTACTTTTCTGTCATTATTTTTTATGTCCTTATGAACCCCTTTATTGTGTTATATTATTATTATTTTACGTGTCATTTATTAAGTTGATATTTTTTTTTATCATTACATAATGAATGAGGTATACATAAGGTGAAGTGAATTTTACCTATAAACAGAAATGTTTTTTTGGGTATTTCATAATGGTAACATTGAATTTATATGGGTTACATTTGAAAAGACTTGTCATTGTGAAAAGGTATGGAAATTTTTAAAAGAAATTTTGAATGTGTGTATTTGTTTATCAAGTGTTTTGTAAGGATAACCATTATATTTCAAATGTTACATAAAGGTATATAAGTCATTATCCATGTGTAGGTTTGAGTTTAGAAAGGGTAATCCCTTATTTTGATGGATGTGGATGGAAGACCCATATGTTTTATACACCACATAAGAGAAAAAACTACTTCATAAGGGTTTACATTGTGAGGGATAATGGTTAACCATATATTATTAAGGATTTATAACATTATGTTTTAACGCTTACACTGTGTGAGGGTCTTTATCCACAACCTTATGCGACATATATATGAATAATCTGGGTAAAACAATTTTACCTTTACACAACCCCCTTTTTAGAAAGACTTTTATTTTTCCTTTAATCTTCCCCAACTCAACCTTGTATTGTATTTTGATGACATTAAATACCAAATATCATGAAAATTATTTATTAAAACATATAAATGTTGAAAATAATATATTAAATGTTTTAAAACCATCCTCATTGAATATTCTATTTGGAAGGGCATATTACTTAGTGTTTCATTTTTGGGTGTGAACTATAATGGTGTTATAATTTTATAAAATAGTAAAATCATTGAAAAATGGATTTCTTCAATCATTTTGAGTAGATTTTAGAGTTTCCAGAATATGGATGATCATCATAATGTTGATTTTTTTCTTATTTGATTATTGTGAATGTACCTTCTCATATTTCGGGTGTGGAACCCTCACCATGATTTATGAAATATTATAATTAGTTTATGTGACTTTCAAAGGTGATTCCAATCTCTTCAAACTCCTTTTAATATCTTAATCTGAAATGAGTTTCACATTATTATTCAATTATAAATTTAATCCATATAGAAGTGAATTTAATATTGAATGGTGTTTGGGATGTTAAATTAAATTGAAAATGTTTTTTGGAAAAATATGTTATTTATATAATTTTTTTTTCAATTTGAACAGAATTATTTACACCAGGATTTGTTTTATAAAACCAATTTTTTTTGTTTTTTAAAATAAAAGATATTAGTTTTTTAGAAAAAATCAAAGGATGTGGGGTTGTGAAATTAAATTAGAGAACTTTGGATAAAAATATTTTCTTCATGGATTTTTAAAAGAAACACATTTTTATTGAATCCTGAACATGGGGATAATTTGACATTATTATTTGAATTAAAAGAGATTAATTGAATTCAATTATTTTCCAAAAATTATTTTATTTTACTTGAAGAACATGGATTTTTGTGTAATTATGAAGGAATAAAAATTATTGGAATGTATTTTCTATTAATGGTTATGGATTTATAATTAAAATAGAAACTAAACTACCATAATTTAGGGAAAATAGTCTTTAGGGATCATCTACTCTTTCTACAATCATATATAAATTTATCAGGCTTCATCCTAATATCATGTGAATGTTTGTATACATTCATCACTAATATGAGTGAGAATACATATACAATTCTAAATCTATGTCCTTTAATTGTGTTGAAAAAAATTATAATTATTTTACATGAAACTATTATAAAATATTTTACTCATGTCTGTTTTCATAAAAACATTTATTCACAACACTTGTTATAATATGTTATATTCTTGTTAGATTTGATGGAAAATTATTTTTTCACAAAATATTCACAATCAATGGATGTGTTTCAAAAAGCTTGTTTCAATATGAATTGTTAAAATATTTTTATTCAAATATTTCATTTAAAAATAAAAAAATGGGATTATTAGATATGGAATTTCTTATTAAATGGCTCGGTGAAAATATTTTGAGCATTGTTTCTCACACCATACCTTCTACTTCAATAATATATATTATTTATATAATATTTCTAGTAAATGGAAGAATTCCATTAGATGTGGTGCGTAAACATGATTATCAGGACATGGGATTTGTGGCGACTTTTGGAAATGTGATTCAATTATCCGATGGTGTTTCAGGGATGATATATTGTTTGTATTGTCTTAAGAATTTGGTTGAAATACTATAATGATAATATTATATTATAATTTTGGGATATCTCGGTTTTTTTTTATTTTTATCCACTATTATCATATTTATGATTTTTTGGGAAAAATCATTACCACATTGTTTTTTCCGACATTCGATATCATGAAACCAACTCATTGAAATTAGAATTTATTTTCAAGCCTCTAGTGGATTGATTCATGTGGAGGTTCATATAGTATCCTAGGACTATTACTTACTAGAAATGTTTGATAAATTGGAAACTAAAATGGTAATATAATGTCAAAGGGTTTAAATTATATATTTCTATAATCTGGGTTGAGGACATCCATATTGGTAATGAAAAAAATGATTATGATTATTTTACATGAGTGAATAAAATTTATAGAAAAATATTAGGGTTTGGTGAAATATTAGACTATAATAGAATATCCAATAACATATGCATAAACATTTGAGATCATTTTGGTCATGAAATTTCAACGATTAATGATCATGGATATCGTAATATAAATGAATTACATAATATTTTCATTTCCTATAAAATGGAAAAATCATAGTATTCACGGAAAATATCAAACATGAAATTTTACTTGAGTCCATGTGGATGATTAAAATAAAATAAGATAATGCTGTTTCATATTGAATCCCATTATTTTCAAACATGGACAATTCATCTTCATAAATGAATATTCCATATATTAGACATTCAAAAACACGAGGAGTATAATAGTTTAATGTCTTTGGATATTAGGTACATAGTAATGTATTTTAGGGAATGATTTTTGAAATATACCATAAAGTCCTTATACTTTATTTCTCTTCACAAGAATACCAAACATTAATATTTTTTTTCATAATTTTGGGAATGGAAACATAAGGAATGGTGATCTTAGGTTATTAGGAAGGGTAACCAAAGGAAGATATTTATGCATGAAATTAACATAACAATACGATAACATGATCTATTCCTATGAAAACCATATCCCATATATGAAATACCAAAATTATGAGTCAGGGAATAAATATTTCATGTTCATAATACGCAAATCATAATGATATAAAAAATTAATATCCATGAGATCATAACATTGGAATAATACCTAGAAATTTAGAATACACAAAATCATAGAAAAAAAATTTCATAGTGCTCAAGGCTCACTACCAAGACTATCATTTTAGAATGTGTTCACTCCAAAATCCATCACATTAAGGAAGGTTCACTCTCGAGACCATCATTGTGGGGGAATATACTTTAAAAAATTTGGTTCCCTCCAAATCCAATTGTTATAAATCTAATGATATATCAATAATTACCCAATTATTTGGAGATGAAAAAATGTCTCACATACCTTTGGTAATAACATAACCACTTTCGATAGTTATAAAATATCCACCATCTTTGGTTATAATGTAACCATTATCACATAATGAAAATCATACAAATGTGTTCCAAAAAATGATCAAACATTCACCTTATAAATACCCATTAAAATTAATGGGTTTTAAAATAATTTAGTCATATCATCACATTTGAAAAAGATACGAGTTTGAAAATAATTTCCTCAACAAATCATATGAAACCCATAAAAAATTATTGGGTTTCATTATAATTTTATCATTGCTATGACCCATGGAATAAAAACTACTTTCAAAATCATATTCTATTCAAAAACATAATACATTCAAGGAACGAATAATAATGGTATCCTAGGATCATATCCTTATAATTAAGAAGATATATCAAATTATATAATCTTAGATATAAAATGATTTTGAATGATAAATCCATGTAACATGTTAGGAAGAGAAAATATTGATTTTATAATCCATTTTAAAACACAAAATTCATAATTTTTTTGTAATTACTTTCTCTTAAAATAAACATTGAATCATATAAAGTAAGCGTTAAAAATCATTTAAAATATATCTTGAGAAAAATTTAATTTCCACATTGAAAAAAAATTAAAATTTTTACAATCCTTTTGATTGATAATGACATAAAAAATTAGTAAATTAAGCATGAAAAAATAGAAATTATTGTAAGAAATTTAATTCACATTATACGTGTTAAAAAAAATATTTCATTCCCATTTTTTGTAAAATAAAAATATAATTTTTCTCAAAATGACATAATGATTCATTTCAATACATTTTATAAACATGTCAAAAATGAAATAAAATGACATTAATAAATAAATTTGATGATGTTAAAAATGACATTTATTAAAAAAAACATGGTTTTAGAAGAAATATGAGTATTCAAATGAAGAGATAAATAATGTGAATTTCTCAATGAAACATTATTTTAATCTCTGAAGTAAATTAATTTTATAAAATTATGTGAAGAAATGTGTTGTCTTTAAATAAACATATGGTAAATATATACCAGAGTTTCTTGAGAGTTATATTATAATATGTTATTATTTTAATCATGATCATAATAAATCCAGATAAATGGTGAGATAATAATATAAAACACAATACCATATTTGTAACATTGAATCATAGGTCCAATGAAAGAATCACATTAAATAAAACATAGGATATAATGAGAATAAATATATTCCTGATATTACATGTCAAAGTGTCTTTATATACACCTCATAGATAGTATCATAACATATTTTATTTTAAATAGAAGAAAAAAAAGTGAAATTCATCACTTACATCATGAGTATCCTTTAATAGTAACACCACTGAAAAAGTGGTAATGAAATAAAAATTTAAATACAAAAAATTATTATATGGATTATAAATTACATTTATAGACTTTATATAACCCACATATAAGAGACATGTGTTGAATATTTAATGTATCTCATATAAGTAAAATGTTAGATAAGAATCACTTCATAATTAAATAACTTTTTGAATGGTATTCCCCATAAAATAAGAAAATAAAATGACCCATTATAAAAGATCAATATAATAAGATGCATGATATAAAACATCATAGTGCATGTATGTACCCCTAATGAAATATACTTGTTGTGAAGTTTCATATGTCTCTTCGAAATAAAAGAGACACTTGAAATCACTTTCTTTAAGACAAAAATTACTTAATATATGTAGGAACATAAAATATAAATATAATTTATATAAAAAAAATACTATAAAATAGTAATTATATATTTTATTCTATATATTATTTACTTATCAAATTTTATTACAATTTTATTAATTTTTTTAAAAAATCACTGATTTTGTAATAACCTCGTTATTTTCTATTTTGGATTTGATTCGTTATTTTTGTTCATATTACATTGACCGTTGTGCTATAATATAAAGAATAATAATAAATAACTAATTTCCATATTTATAAATCATTTATGATATTATGTTTAATCATTATTGTCTATTTTGAGAAATGAAATATGGTATGATCATTAAGAGAGAATGTCGTACGTTCCCATGAGTCATGGTTACATTTATCCATAATAATTAAAGAAAGTAGGTAAGTGGTCTTTTATCTTGATATAATAATAATAATTTGTTTAATACTATATTATATTGTTGATTGTTTTTATACACATAATCTATTATATGTGGTTATGAATAAAGAGAGTCACATTGCTTGGTGAAGGTTGTAGTCTACTTGTACAATAACAATGTTATCATTTGTTAGTGAGTTAAAATTGAAGAAATAAAATGATAAATTAAATTTTATGCATGGTAAGTAAGTAGTTAATATAATAATTATTTCTCATATGTGACATAAATTAACTAAATTATTCCTTATTATATTTCTTGTAAAGTATTGTGAAAACAAATATTATTGCTTCATGATGTTGTAGTCTGTTATACACAAGAGTGACATTATCTTGTCATATGAAAAATCTATAGTAATATATATATTTATATGAAATAATATATATAATTTTATAATTATGTTTCAAATATCTTATATATACATTTTATTTATCATCATTCATATAAATGAGAGGTGGTAATGCAAAAAATGAATGACATCAGTTCATCAGGCGATATTACACTATACACATGAATGATGATTTCATAAAACATTTGAAGGGATATGAGATTTATTTGGGACATTAAAATAAAATAGCTACATATATGTAAATTATTGAAAATTGTTTTATTTTACATTCATGGTTTATGAATAATTTATGTTTGTGGAAGAAGAAATAAAATAAAAATTGTCATTAAATAACATTACCTCTTCTTTGGGTAGCCACATAAGGATTACCCCAAAATCATTCCTCAGTTGGATTTATGCCCAAATTAAGGATTATAGGATGTGATGAGGGAGGTTATTATGGTATTTTTGTATGTATTCGATAAAAAAAATGGTTTTAATATTGATAAAGGAGAAGAGGGTGGGTTGACTTTTATATGTTTAATGAATCACACACTTGCAATGTTTTTGAATATCAAATATGAGTTAAACTTGTTTTTAAAATTAAATGGGTCCCAAATTGAGTATTATAGATACTTAGATATTATGGGGTCTAAATATCATCATGCAATTGTTTCTGGAAATAATTTTGTGTCATTATGAAGATTACCTTTTTTGTTTAACCCCATATAAGCCTATTTTTACCTTAACCATGATAATTAATTTTTTTCAGTACTCACTATTAATATTGGAAATAAAATTATGTTATACTATTTAATAAATATATAGTATGATTATTTAAAATATATAATCTCTTTTCCAAATTCAATTCATAGAATTGTAAATTTTTATTTTAAAATAAATCCCACATTCGCGAGGAGAAAGTAGATTTTCAAAAGAAATGATCAAAAGTTTATAAGATTTCTCATATAAAAATTCAGTATTATAATTATTTAAATGACCTAAATAGATGAAAATATTTATATTCTAACTATTTTTAATTTAAAACCAATTTAAGTTACAAGTTATCATTTTAAATTAGTAATACAAGAAGGTTGTTTTATATTATAATTCAATATTTTTCCTTACCCATCAAAAAAATTATTCATTCAATAAAATTATAAATAATTAAGGCAGTGATAATTATGATGTGGTGATTTAAAAAATGATGTTTATTTTTTGAAATCAGTTTTATAAAAGATTCAAATATTTTTTTAATTTATGTAAATAAAGCGATGCAACTAATTTATTGAAAAATACATTTTATAAAAATAAAAGCAAAATTTTAATATCTATTATCTAGAAAATCCATGAGGTAAATTTTAAATAGTTAATTTATATATAATATATAAATTTCCATATAAACATTCTAAAAACATGTTTTTTGGAATTTATTGATTTAAAACGAGTTTTATTACATAATAATAGTTTATTAGAAAAATATTTCCATTATTTTAATTTTTAATTAAATTTTCACAAAATAGATAATTTTATATACATGTGTAAACCAAACATATCTATAATTTATTTAATACTATTCATAAACTCCATTCAAATTCATAACTGATAACCATAAAATTAAATACTAATATTTTAAAATTATATTACGTATCATTTAAACATAATGTTGTGTGTGTCGCATGTAACACTCAGTGTAGTTTGTAATGAAATATATAATTAGTATTGTGAGAAACATAAGATAATATTAGTTTTGTCTGTGACACATAATATAGAAATCAATTAATTATATTTGTAAAAATATATTTCACAAAATCTCGGTAAATTACATTCTTCCCCCTTCAAATGAATTTCACCCTCAAAATTTATTACATTGGTACTAACCATTGAGGACAATTATACCTCATGATATTATGAGATTCCTACGTAGCCACCTCAAATTTTTTGTTTCTCTAAATAAACATTGATGAGGGGAGTGGTGTTTTTTCATAACACTTTCCGTGATTGATCCAAAATCTCAACAGATTATTCTTTATAAGAAATATCAAACCCTAGTGGTTTGATCATTCTGTTCAGTACATATGATGGATATGTTATGTAATTACTAAATATAGATGCATGGAACATTTCACGAAACTAATACATTGTTAGTGTATGCACCAAGTGATAATTTATGGTCCCAATATGATCAATAATTTAATAGGAACTGATATACATAGTTATTATTTTCAATTCATGATTATGTAGAGAAATTATCAAAAATACCTTCTCACCAACATCAAATTCTAGATCGCATTAGTGACTATGTAAATAGAATTTTCTGAAATTTTACCTTCTGTGATGCTAAATGGATCAATCCATCACTTCATTTTTAATTAGCTAGCTCATGTCCAAAAATATTTTATTCAATAACATTTTTCGTTTTGTTGGATTTCTTCTCTTATTTCATAAACGAATTCATAAGGGGTAAAATGAATTATCAAGTGAATGATATTTTATAAGAAAACTAAACTTTAGAAAGGTGTTGATACCTTTGAAATACATAGGAAAATATCATTCCATATACTATAGGTTCATACTTTTTCTCTCATAATAAGCATTTGTCTTAGGTTAATATAAATTAATGAAACTCCACTATGTATCCTGATTTTTTATAGGATTATAATAAATATCAACATAAATTTCAGATCATGATCAAATACAATAGAATGATTTACTCTATTAAATCCATAACACTCCATTAATATAATTCTTGTAAATATTATCCAAAGGGTAATATTCTTTGATAGTTATAAAGTGCTCAAAATTCATGATAATATAGACAATAACCAATGTATAATTATTCCATGTAATTTTTTTGGGTATTATGATTTCAAACCCCATAGTTTTGTCCTCAAATATATTTTAAGGTGTGGATAATTATTGGAATATCCTTTTAGAAATTTCTATCTCATCCTTGAGTGTATGAACCACTAATTATCGAGATATGTTATTAAGAATATATGTCGTTGTTTTTTCACATTGGAAATTATATTTCACATAGGCTAGAGTTATGTGTCACACCATTTTCTCCCTTTGGTTGTGGGGTTAATCCATGCATCCATACCAGACACAAAAGGTTGTCACACATCTTTCATGTTCTATATTTTACAATAATATAATAATAATAATGCTTTCAAATTAAAATAATCTATAATAAATTCTATATAAATGACATGATAAGAACACAATTTTACAAATTCCATTAATTATGATTCTATAAAAAGGAAGTCCTCCTAAAAAAATAGGGTTCTATGGCCCTAATGTTCTCTCAAAATATCCTTACTCTGTATAATCATTTAACACAGGAAATATAAAAATAGGTTTCTAAAACACTAAACTTCTAATTAATCATAAAACCAAGAACCAATGATGGTATCTATAAATCACAATCTAGACTTACCATGAAGGATATATTAATAGAATAGAAATTTAACCATGTATTCCATAAATAACATCATATTTTATACAAAAATAATTTAATTGGAAGCTTGAGTATAAGTGTGTACTAATAATATATCATATGTGATTTCATAATTCCATGAAATAGGTATAGAGTGATAACCATTTCTCAAAAACACATGAAATTGTAGTAAATGATGAAAAATAAAAATTTCATAGTGATTATTCATATTAAATCAGACAAGAAATTCCCAAATATTATTTTCCTTCATATGAATTTAAACATCATATATGTTCCAAGGATTTTTCATATTATAATTCCAATTAGCTCTTTGATTGAGGGATTGATTTTCATAATATCTATAATCCTTAAATTTGAAACACTAGAGTGTGGGTGGTACATTCTCTATATCTTTCCCTTTATTTTAATAATATTATAACATCATCAATTCACTAATGTTTTTTATTTCCTAATGTTATTCCCTTACACACATAAAACATTTAAAAAGTTCTGTTAAGAAAATTTCCTCTATCTAACACTTTATAAAATTGTTAAAATATTATCTTATTCTCTCTTTGGTTTTTATATTTTCCATTAAAATCCATTTTATTCTTCTTATAAAAACTAGGATATTGATACATAACTCTATCCACTATTTATACCATGAATGCACATCTAAAAATTTCTTTTTAAATATTATTGTATTTTATGGATAAAAACATTCAAATACATGGTTTTATTCTTTTGAATAATTAATCAAGTTTACTTTTAGTTTTGATGATAATACAAAAAGCATGCCTCATAAGTCTTGTAATATTTTCCTCATCGGTACCAATAGATTCATCAAAATTTCTCTTTACTCCCAAAAAAATAATCAATATTTGTGGGAATAATATAATAACTTTACCTATATATAAATATTTTCATGACATTATCCGAATGAGTTGATCAAATTTTATCTTGTTTCATTGTATTCATGATAAGATTCCCCCATCGACCCTATTTTCCTTACAAATGATAGATATCCAAAATTATTTTTTCATGATCCAGACACTGCTAAATGGAATACATAATTTTAATGGTATTAATATTTTTCCTAGATACTATTGGATCAACATAACCAATTAAATAAGTTTCATGTTGCATCTTGAAGTACATAACAAAATATTGTTGCCTTCTTTGTTCATTCTGATGTTTAGTGTGACCCGAGATTGAGAAACTTTTATAAGCAAAAAAATGAGATATTTAATTCCATATCTTATAACCTTTGTATGCTCATGAGGAAAAAATACCATTTTCTATTTCACTATGAAATTCAATTTTTTTTTCGGTTCAAGTTATTGACTAAAACAAATAAGAATAGTGTAAGTAAAAGATCATAGGGAAAACCACATAATCGAGAAAAAATAAGAAATATGGTGTCAAAATCATGACACCATATTTTTAATATATTTCATAATAGGTTTAACATAGATTATTTCTAGTCATCATCTAGTTAATTCCTTCATGATGGTTTATGAAGAGTTTCTTAATTTCCAAATCATATTCCCTTGGTGTGTCAAACTAGAAAAGAAGTAAGGTCCATTCTCAAGCACCAGGTGATGTGTCAGTCATGGAAAATCCACCCATTTCTAATTTTCTACACCTATGTACCTATATTAAATATCCACATACACTATTTTTATCCATTCATGTATTTAATTTCTCAGTAAACCACTCACTCAATCCCTTACCATAATACTCAGGCATTTTCCTATACTTTGACTCATCCTTATACTTATCTATAGATACATCCATAAAAATATCATTAAAAATATGTATTAGATTCTAAATAACATTTTCTCAAACTTTATTATGTAGGTTAGCTAAATACTTCCTTTGATACAAACTATATTTACATAGTATTTTCAAACAATGAAAATACATCTTTTTAGATGAATATTTAATACATTAAAAAAAATTTCTTAAATTCCATAATAGATTTAATTTTCGAGACAAGGTACACTATAATTTATTTTGGTGAAATAAATTCAATATCTCCACTAATTATCTTTTCCTTTAGAACTCTTAAAAATCATATCATACTTAACAAGTATCTTCATAATTTGTGTATTTGAAAAAATAAGAATTGGTGATCTAAAATGCACAATAAAGGTAAATATAGGAGAAATGTATGCATCAAAATAATTGAAGGGTATGGTAAAATTATAATAACATAAGTAACCCATAACATTAATATCACTAACAATAATATTGAGTCATGGGATTAATATTTCCATTTCAAAAGAAACCAATCATATGATAATCAAAGAATATGTGCCAATGGGAGCATAAGATTTATATAAGACTTTGGATTGTGGAATATACATTATCATAGTAAATTTATTCCATTTTAGTTAAGGCTCAGTTCCAAGGATATAATTGTGTAATGTGTTCACTCCCCAAACAATCATAGTAGTCAGCGATCACTCCCAAGACCATAATAAGAGATACCATTTGTTACTGAAATGATTTCACTTCACCAAGAAGGTCCTGACACGAAGTATGGACCCCTCATACATTCTCCATACCTACTAAACCATCTAATATTTGGTGCTTTCCATTATCATATCCTTCAAATATAAATTCCTTTTTGGTAACAATCATGCATCGTGAGTTGGGTAGGATTAAATCCTAGTAGGACACCACTAATGTCATCTAAAATAATACCTAATAAATAATAGTGTATGTAGTTGTTCAAATAATAAATTAAATTGAATAAAATAAAATATCATCCTAGTTAATTATTGTTTAATTAGTCACTTAAATCATCAGGTTCATGATGAAACCAATAATATTAATACATTCTTCATCCCATGCCTGAGTCTGAAATATCGTCATGTGATATCACATATCACAATATCCTAGTTATCATCTATCATTTTATTTCAACTCATATCATGTTCAATGGAAAAAATAGTCCAATTCAAAACACATGGGTGTTGAACATCGTGTTTAACACCTTGTGGGTTTTTGGAGCCTCAGCCTCTATCCCACACCTCAATGTCAGATGGGTAATTAAATCCTTAGTATATTTCCCACACTCACAATCATATATGGGAATTAGGTGCCTCAATACATGTCCCATACTAATTATCCCATATTACTATTTGGAGTTTCAATCCATGTCTCACACTCCTTATTACATATATCACAATTATCACAATATCAAAAAATTGAAATTCCATATACATCAATGTTATGATTCATTAATCATCTTATAAAATAGTATCATTAAAGTTTACCTTTTAAATTTATCCCTAAAATCATTATTATTCATTTAAATCACAAGTATTAATATGAATAATTAATCATTAATCCCTTTTTCAACATTTAATCAAATAATATACTAACCCTTTATGGTTCTGAAAAAAATATCGATATTTCTATTATGTATAACATCCTTATCACAATATATAACTAATTACACGATCCCATTTAATTAACCAATTGAAAAATCCTAATATCCCATCAATTCCATAATCACATTAATCCATTAATAAATTGTCTAATTAATAAATCAAAATAAACAATTTTCTATATACCCTAATGCATCCCAATTCATTGTCACGTGGAAATGATATTTAATAAAATTTTATTAATAATGAAATTTCACAATCCTGGAAATTGTAATTTAAAAATTATATCCATGTAATTTAAATTAGGTCTATTATATTTTCAATTCACACAACTTTCCTCAAGAGAGATGATGAAAACTCACAAAATAGAATCCTCAAATCGAAGAAGAATTCTCAATTTTACTTGGGAGAATGAGATCTAGATCTATATACAAGATCCAAAACCATTTGTTTTAGATCCATGAAAACATGTATCTAGATACATTACCAATTGAGGAAACAACCCATCAATGAATGATAGAAATTTTAGATTGAGGGAGGAAATCAATGGGGATAAGAATATCCTACCAAGAGTGCTGCAAATTATTCAATATAATCTTAAATTGGTAAATAATCGTGTTTTGTATGCCTAAGAATCCATCATCGAGCCTCAAAAATGAAAGAAAAATTATAGTTTTTTCATTTGATCAAATTAGGATATAGGCCAAGGGTTATGAATTTTAAAAAACTATGAGTAGGATTAAATCCCACAAACTTGGTCAAAAGGGCTATGGTATACGGTTTCCAAAACCATGCACCCTAACTTGGAACCTATCTTATGGGGTATCATGGCTGCTCCTAAGAGAGAACATAGATTGAAAAACCATTTTCAAACTTTTAAATCCCTCCCTTTCTGGGGTTCCATGATTTTCTAGGGCCTGTAGCATGGTATGGGGAAACAGTGGGCTTACAATGAACTACCAAAAACCCCTCAAATAACATCCAATTTTCACCCAAACAAACCCAAGATAATACAAAAAATATATATACTCATAACATGGAAAAAGAGTACATATAAAAGGATGTGAGACATCTGGAGAATAGTTCGATATCTTAAAATATCTTTACCTTATAAAACCTCATCCTTGAGCAATACTATTAAGAATTTATATCATTTCATGTCATAAAGATTGGTCCACTAAGCCTTCATGTCTAGTTCTCCCTCCCATGTTTCCTCCTAAACATGAATATTTCACCAAAATACATGAACTATATGAACAATCATTACATTAAACACATTATCACTATATTAATACACATTCAACAAATTATCTTCAATGGACACATCTGTATCAATCCCAATATCATAATCATTTTTCAAATTAGATGGTTAAGGGTTATTCCATTGTTTTAGTGTCATATTAAAAAAATTCATGCATATTACTATACCTTTTTGTAAGATCAAATCATTACAACACAAAAATAATTATCTCCACAATATTAATTGGTCCAATAGACATGGGCAACGTCATACCCTATATCAGAATAATATGGTAACATAATTACGGAGACACACGAAGGAACCCATGATAACCCACTATAAACTCATTGGGTCATCCACGTCTATCAGCTTATGAATCCTATCTATTATTATCCATATCTATAAATTTTCAAATCAACTGAACTTTCTCTGAATTCTCCAAAAAGAGACTTAGTCCCAACAACTCTAACTCACCTACCTAAATCCATCATTGTTGTGATCTTCATAGCATCCTATAAATATCCTTGTATGGTTCTATCTGAATATTTTTATAAAAACAATTTTTATAGGTAAACACCAAAAGTGTTAGATGGTTCTCTAAAGACCGAATAAATTCAAGAACACACACCTGTATCATGTACTACAGTACCTGTATTGTATGTTCTGACTGCCCATCTATCTTTGAGTGGAATGTCATACATTGAGAATGTTATGTACATAGCTCCTTCTGCTGGCCCTACATGAAGGGTTAATTAAAGAAAGATTCACAGTAATAATCTATAATACATAAAACTCTATGCAGATGTCATATCTCATGAACATACATGTCTCCCAACTGATCCAATTAGGAAGACTCCTTAATAAAAAAGAATTTTTCTATCTTTGTCAGTGGGCCCAAAACCACCCCTTGAGCATCCTTATTCTAAGCTTTTCTGAGGAAACACATCTGAGGGTCCATAATAACATCACCCTAATTAAATTTATGAATGGGAAATGACAATAATAAGTCACGATGTCATCTATTCTTGACCATTACATGTTGATAGGTGTAGAGAAGTGTCACAAACCCATCAAATTTATTTTTTCATTCATATAAACCAATAATATTGGTGTTGTTCATGGTACATTTTGTTCAAACACAGATTCACTATAGACATTTAGGCTTTAAATTCATTAATTAGCTCCTCTTAAATAATCATACTAAAAAATACATGGCACTAAACATAATTGATTCTATAATAATCTATAATTCAAGATGGAGGAGACTCCCAACCTCCAAGGCTTTGTCTCAAGGAAAAACGTTTTTTATCATCATACCGAATCATCATGATCCATCTCAAAAGTGTATACTCTATTGAAAATGACTTGATATTCATCATCTATGGATGAACCTAAGACACATTACGATCCTAAACTAGAAATGTCATAAATTTACAGTCAGAACTAGACTCCTGAACATTATGAATATATGTTTTCTTATATAGAGAATAATCAACACTTTTCCATTATCGAATGTATATTCTAAATAAAAAATGATTAAATATACTACACCCACCTCCATTATTGGATATTAAAATTTAATTATGAAAAATATATACTTCAATCTCATAGGATTTCTGAACAGAGTAAACATTTCACAGATAAATAATTCTACCAACACTTCAAAGAATAAACCACTAAAGCTAATTAGGGGTCATGTGTAGGGCCGTTACGTTGATAAAGCCACAAATACTAAGACCCATACACCAAAATTAGATATCCCAAAATCACCACCTATCCATCACTAATCCAATATGATATGAATAACACCATATTATTTACACACAACTCTAGTAGGATGAAAATTAGTGTAGTTTTAAAATTCTATTTCAACTCTTGGATAAAAGTCTCACGTATTCCAGACCATGAAAACATCACCCCCTTATTGGTCAATTTTAAAAGTGGTTCCTTTAAGGATGAAAATTATAGGAATAACCACGAATAAAATCATACTAATCTAATAAAACCCTGGATATCAAAAAAAAAATTGGTCTGCTCCCTAGAAACACCTACCTACATCTTTTCTGGGTCTACTGATACACATTCCTCCAAGATAATGTGACACATGTAGTGTACCTGATCGATCCAGAATGGGGACCTAGATAACTTCAAATATATTTACTTATTTCATAAAATACTCAAGTTGAATTCAAGATAAGGGGCATGATCATCATGAGTTAGGGTGTACTCTAACATGTAATCCATAAATACAACCACAAACTGATTGAGGTAAGAGTGTAATATTTTTTACATCAAGTCCATAAAATCGATTAGATTGTTATTCATACAAATTTCAACAAGATTAACTCATTAATTACATACCTACTTCTAAAATAAGTCATTGGTATATTAAAAGGTCTATCTTTAAATAAATGATACCATGATATGAAGTCAATCTTAGAGAAAACATATGATCCTTTAAATTATTCAAATAGAACATAAATACATAGTAGTGGATACCATTTCATTACAATAATATGGTTCTGCTTCCATTAATAAACACCAAAAGTAGGGTCACATCATCATTCATTGATTATAAGACTTGAGAACCCCATGGGGATGTTCTCAGACGAATAAAACCCTTAACGTTTAACCCTCCTAGTAGAGTATTAAAGAAAAGAAGATCCATTAGACACACTCTATACAGAGGAATATAAATTGGCCCATATTCCAACATGAGCTCAATTATAAATTCAATATTAATCTCAAGTTGAATTACATAGAATCAATCAGGAAAAATTTCATGGAACTTGTTCTCTACGGGATGAAATAAATGGATATTTACATCTTTCCATCCTAATAAAGACAAAAAACCTAAGCATTGAGCTCCCCTAGTGGTTGATGAACCATCCATAAATTTCTAACATAGATATCCCACACTCCAGTGTGAATATAATTTTCATCTTTAGGATAAGTAATTGTCACTCTTTTATGGTAACAATCTATATTGGATCATTAGTCCACCAACCACACCATTCCCATAATGAGTTCAATGTCTAAAATATCCAAAAAATAAAGAACCCAAAGAAAACAATACTCCAAAACCATGATGGAGAACATTTTTTCTAAACACATGTCTCTAGACCATACTCCAAAATATTTATTGATTTTCATAACACTTTTTGAAAACTTCACTACCAAAGTCAACCCATTCACAATTTTTTAGATATAATATAATTAAATCTTAACATATTAGATAAGGCTCCAGATAGTGTATATGGACCTAGAATAATACCTATAACAATCAATATTCCATCCACTATCTGAAAAAATGGTTGGCAAATTTTATCCAAATTCCCTCAACATATTCCCTATAATGTGTTCTAATCCCCCTTAGTTACACTATTCTTCAAATATGAGAACCCTTTTCTAGAAGATTCATATGAATTTCCTCTATTTCCATGGCTAGTAAAACTCCTAATTCTAGATGGATATAGTGTTGAATATCCCTGTCCATCACTCATATTATTTAAAGTTGACCCATTAATACCAATCTCTCATGGTTTCCTAAAGAACCTATATAGATCCCCCATCGATCTGCATGCTCATAACTCAACTGGTTGTTGGGGAAAATGATGAAAAAATTTATCCACCAACCATACTAGTGGAAATTCATTCAGCTATAATCCTAAATAATTCATCCTCCCACTAGACACATTTCTTTCTATTGATCTGATTAAAATTCTCATAATAATGCTTCCAACCCCCAGATAACATACATCATATTAATTAATTAGAAACCACATGTACAACACTAGAATACCACTTCAAGTTCACCTTAGATATGATAGCCTGACCCCCCATAGTAGAAAACATTTTCAATAAAAATAAACTATCTAAAGACATTATCTCAGATTTTAGACCATCCATAAACTGAATTTTAAAAGTTGTCTCATCCCCTGTCTGTGTTGGAGAACGTAAATTTAAGTATATAAAGAAACATTCTTATTTTATCATAGATATAGTCCCATAGATTAAATGTATCATCTCAATTACCCTATCTGGACACATTGTCTCTACATAACTGTTCTCTATGAACATCTCCAAATTGTCCCTCTATTCCATAATATCTACCTTTCCAATTATATCTTGAATATCTCATTAGTGGTTCACTAATCCTCCTAGTATAAAATCATCAAACTTGACAATATTCTCAGAACATGTCTCTATGTGGTCACGTGTGGTTGAGATGGACTAAATACAAAACACGTGTTCCTCAGGCCCGTCCCCTTTGTTGAATGATAGAGGATACAGTAACTAAAACTCCCATGTAAGGTTAGCCATACACTTCATGACCACCATTGAGTATCTCTCCATACTCTACACGAATAATGAAATGTTATCATTGATCATCTCTCCAAATCCTTCACCAAGAACGAATGGTGCCTCATGTTCCACTACTAGAGGACCATTTTCCACAATATCCTTTTGTCATCGGATCCAAAAACTTCATCACGAGGAATATATCTACAAAACTGAAAACTATCCTTAAGACACATTTAAAAACACTCACACAGTTAAAAATAGGGATTCACATAAATCCAGGAAAATCCATCCCCCAATTTTTTACAACATGATCAAAACTAAGGCCCTGTAACTACCGTTAACAATCCTACATCTATGTCATGGTTAATAAGGGTATAAGTATTCTTATATTCTGGTTTCTCATTAGGCAACAAATTATTCAAAATTTTCATCATTTAACCACATTAAAATTATAAATTAGACACCATTTTCTATTCAATTAACCAAGAATGTATAATCATTACAATATCTAAATCTTCCCCAAGTCATACTTTTTTGTTTGTTCATTAAAATGAGGAATGTCATAACAAATCCTATGTGATTGGAATGATGCATGCATAATGAACTCCCATTGCACACTAGGCCATGATTCAGATGTCATGATATCTGAGAAATAATACTCAAATCACACAACAAGTGAATCAACTAAGTTGAAGTAACCTTCAATCATAACAGACAAATTAATAACAACAATCCCACCCGAGTTCCACACATAGGTGCCCCGAGAAGGTTGGTCATGAGACCTCAAGTGTAACTCCCCATATAATAAAGGTATCCAAATAGCATTGAGGGTCTAATATACACATGGGGATACAAAACCATTTATCAAAGTAGCATAATAGTGGAAATAACCATGAAAATACCAATAGATAATAATTGACAACCAATGTAATTAGAAAAGAAGTGCAACTAGTATCACATGTTTAACTAAAAATAAAAATTGTATCCATAAATAAGAAATAGAAATGCCATTAAAAATAAGTTCCTTGTTTCAAAATGAAAACCCAAAACTAATTAACTAAATACATTCCAAATCCGGACATGGAATTGATTCATCTTACCTCATCTATACATCATCCCAACTCATCCAAATAATATTTGTAAGTTTTCCATATCCTATTCTAAAAATACAAGTATATTTCGGTATCCTTTAAGAATACCGAGTTGTGAGTGAGTAGAACATATTGGGACACCACCAACGACATCTAAAATAGTATCCAGTCAATAATAGTGTATAGAGTTTTATAAATAATAAATAAGAATGCATAAAGTAAATAATTATCACCTTTCATTAATAGTTAACTAACCACATAAATCAATTCCCTCATGTTCTCCTCTTATTATCAATACCTTCTTCTTCCAATTTCAGAACCTAAAATACCCTCAATGGATATCACAAATCAAATTACCATGTTTATCATTTATCATTTCATTTCAATTCATTTCTTGTCCAATTATATCCACAGTCTTCCAATATCATGGGTATAAATCATTATGTCAAACACCCCATGGGTATTTGAAGACTATGTCCCTATCCCTCACCTAAATGTCACATTGGTATTTGGAGCCTCATTCCAAATCCCGCACTATTTATCACATATTAGTGTTCGGAGCCTCCATCAGTATCCAATACACATTATAATATAAGGTTATTTGGGGCCTCAGTCTTTTCCACACACTCTTTATAACATAAATCACAATTTTTAGAATATTTTACAAATAAAAATTTCATATAAACCATTATTATTCTACTTAAACCATATTAAAAAAAATAATCACTAAATTTTATATTATCTATTTTCCAATACAATGATAGTTTTTAATTTAAATCCCAAGGAATATTATGAAAATTTATTCATTAATCCCTTTTTGTTACTTTTATTCAGATAACCTGCTAACCCTTTAATGTTAGGCCAAAAATCCCTTTATTTCCTATATCAATTAAATTCATCTCTAAAAAATTAACAAATTACTAAATTCCATTTAATTACCCAATTTCACGATCCCAACATCACATTAATTCCATAATCATATTTTTCCATTAATTAATTAAATAAAAAATTAATCCAACTCAAATAATATCACAATTCTCAAATTCATCCCAATTAATTTTCAAATAGAAATTCATTTTTATCAAGTTAAGATGAAAATGATATTTCACATTCATGGAAATTAAATTTTCAGAATTAAATATATTTAATTTAAATTAGGAAAATGTGATTTTCAATTTATACCACCTACATCAAGATAGAAGAATAATTTTCACAAATGGAAATCCCCAAATTGAAGTGGAATGCTCAATTACACAGCATAAAAGGATATATAGATAAAACCAAGAACCAAAATCAAAGAGATTATATCAATGAATACCTAGATCTAGATAAATTTAAAATGGAGTAAATAATCCTTTACTATGATGATATAAATATGAGAGAGAGGGATGAATTCAATTAGTAAAAGTATCTCTTATCAATAGAGGTGGTGATTGATCAATAGGGTCTTAGATGTATTAATAAATAAGTTTTTGAAGACTATAAATTTATCTAGAAGCTTCAAAATGTGATAGAAAATATTTATGGATGACTTGGGTTGAATTAGATTGATGGATGGGTGGTTTGAGACCATTATATATAATTTTAGATGATTAAATCATATACACACGGTATCATAGGCATGGGTTCTTGGTGTGAAAAATCATGCTCAATAATTTTAATATCTCAAAAGGGGTTAAATGTTACTCATAATAGGGAACAAGTTTTGAAAAACTATGCCCAAAATATGCAATTGTCCTCTTTCTAGGTTTGGAAGGATTGATGGGACAAGGAACATGTTTTGGGAGAACCGTGTGCACAACACAAACCCCCTCCAAAGACAACCAATTTTTACCCAAACACACCTAAGATAAATCACAACTAGAATATACTCAAAATAAAGAACAGGGGTACACTAAAATGTCCCAATATATATCCATAAAATATTGTGATCTTACAGTGTAAATGATAAGATATGTCCTCAATTGAAGGGATATGATACTCTTTCTTAATAGTGATCCAGTTATGTTTTGAATAATCAATTCAATGTTGCATTGATCTATCTTTCTTATTAAAAAATTGAGTAGGATCACCCAAAGGAGATGCACAATGTCAGATGAATAATTTATCATGATTATTTTATACTTTCTTCTTAAATTCATAATACAATATTTGTCAAATTATATAATAATTCCTTGATATAGGCATAACACTAGGTATGATTTCAATTGAAAAATCAACTTTACAATTCAGTGGAAGTATTGGAAACTAATTCTAAATCCCAAAAAACTCACAAAATTTGGTGTATCCTTAATGTTTATTTCCCCCCATCCAACTAATATAGATAAACTATATTTAAAGGAATTTGGACATTAATGATAAAAACAATTATTATTTGATGTTAATAATATTAAATTCATTAATAAATGATTATAGTTTTATTTAGAATATTATATGCACCTTTCCTTAGAAATTAGTTTGATCCCAATATAAAGAAACAATATCCTTGTAATGAGTTACATACAATTCATTTAATGGGGGAATCCTAATATTTTAATTAATCACATTCCCATTAAATTCCATTGGATAAGAATAATAAATTTTAGATTTGACTATGTGCCGTAAAGAATTTTATAACTAAATAAACATGTAATTTTTTAGGATTTATGGTGGTACCCATGGAGGAATTCACTTGAAATAAAACAGTGGGTTTATCTAGAATCAAATAAGACATTAGTTTTTTAGAGTGGATGATGGATGTACCTTTCTCCACAGAATTTTGGTAACCCACATTATCAATATTAATCACATGATATGTCCATTATTATTTAAGCTTAAGAGGATGTTGACTCTAATCATCAATAACATTCATATTCATTCACTTGTTTTGATAATTCATCTACACATTGAATTTGAATCATTGGAGTTTGGGTAGTGCATTTGTTGGAGCATTTTCCTTAATCACATAATTATAATAATTTTTCCCATAAGACAAGAATTGGTTTTCCCGATTGCCATACCATCCACACACGAAACATTAACTAGTCCCCTTATAAAAATTTCTAACATGTTTCATTCCAAACATCGAGTATAATATAATGTTCATATTATTTTATCTATGATTTTATAGTGAACATTAAATTCAATTTCTCCCTTTATATATATATTATAAGATTGATGGGTAACTCCATTATACATCTCCACCTTGGGAGCACATAAAGAAACATTCTTCATAGTTAAATAAGTATAATATAGCTAAATTCCATCATTAACCGGTTTATAAGACACCAAAAATAAATAAATGTTACTATCAAGGATGATAATTAATCAAGAGGAATACCTTTAAAACTATGTTAAATTTCCCTCAAATATACCATTGGATTCTTAATCCATTTTCTTCATCTTTAGAAACTAATTTTCTATATTTTTACTTATCATAAAAAGAAATTAAATAATGTATAATATCCCTTTAAACTAATTCAATTATATTTATTCAATTTATTTATATTGTCTCATATTATTGATAAAATTCAACCATTGATCTACTTCTCAATCAAAACAATAAAAAGGATGGGTAATCATTTTCTTGTCCCAAGCATTGAAGAATTGAAAATATATTATCAATGGTTTTGATCCATCTATCAGCCGCAAGTGGAGCATAAGATACAGTAAATGAAGATGGAAGATTCCTTATTAATGATTCAATATTATGTTGTTCCCTCCATTTATCATTTTGAAACTCACCATGATTTATAACCTACAACTGTTGTGTGGACATAGTAGAGTGATTCTATATCGAGACTCCCATTACATTTAGTTACTCAGGATGGAAATAAATTCATTAGGAATCATTTTAATAATTAATATGATTCCTTGGGTTTGAATAAATTAACTATAATCATTATAAATAGTGTGAGAAACAATATTCGCAATTGGAAACTACATAATTCTGAAAAATGACGTATAGAATGTCAAAATCACGACACCTTCCTCTCTGAAAATATAGGTTAAACATAGTTCACACTTTATTGTTAACAAATATTATTGAATTTATCTTATACATAGACTCATCCATGTGGTTTCCATTGAAGTATTTTAACTACAACCACAAAAGTGTTACTAAAACTGTGCTAATAACTACTATAATGTCCCATGATTTTTTTTTACAAAAATACTAAATTTATTTAGGTTCATTTTCAATGAATATAAATATAATACACTCAAGATCCATAAAGTATTGTAGTATTTTGAGATTAGATATATATTATTATTATTTTATGAATGTTCATAGACATCTCAAATAAAGATCCTCGTATATTTTACTCATCCTTTGAATATCTGCTCAATAATTATCTCATATCAAATGGTAAGGAAACATAATAAAAGGGTGAACTCAGATTCACAATAAGTTTAAATAAGGGAGATAAAACTGAGTTTATAAGAATAATGTATGTATATTTGTATAATAATGTGAATATAAATTTATTAATTTTACCTTTCATATCAAGGATCATAATCATGATTCATTGAATAAATCTAGGATGTTCATAATACATGAAACCTAAAATAATCAATGAACTTATGTGATGAGATCATGACATGGAATTATGGAATACCCATAGCCATATATAATCATTAACATAGTAGAAAATAATCATTTATAATACTATCAATGATGTATGGATTAACCCCCCCACCCATAATTATATTGTTCAACATTTACACAATATAGCATTATAGAGTACAAAGAACATTAAAAAATATGATTCACACCCTATTCCAATCATGTCTATGTAATGAGATATAAATCATTTACCAATTAATTAGACAGAGATATATGACCCACCTGTAAAATAATTATAAATATAAAACATTGTTACTCATGAACATAAATAATTTATCATATGAGAACTGAATAACAAAATAGTGTGGATTAACATTTAATGATAGCATACAGTGTGGAAAATGACCTTCTTTCGAAAATATAATGACATCATAAAAATAAATAAAATAAATAATGAGTATGTATGTTGTACTTTTATTAACTTCTAAGTAAATAATATGTAATATCAAAAAATTTATTATTATATGGAAAATGTTTTTGAAAGATCACCAGAAATAATTCTAGAGAAAAATAACATATCACTTTAAAAAAAATTTCTTTTTAAAAATAAATAAAAAATTATATATTACGGAAATTATATTATCCATAAATTAACATATAATATTTTAAAGTAGGCTCCAAAAATTAATTCATCCTGATGAAGGGTAATTCCTCTCATTTTTTCTTAGTTAAAAACATCCCTTTCGTATATTTTTTGGAAAATACACAATGAATAGTCTTTAAAAACCCAAAAAAATATTCGTTTCTAACTATTTTATAAAAATTTGAACATGGGTACATATTATTTTTTGAAAATTTTCAGGATAATACTACAAACCTTTTTTTGTTTAGAAAAAATGTTTATGGAAGAGAAATATTCCACAATTGAGACTTAAACAAAAAAACATTCTCGAATATTGATGAGCTTGTGAATGAAAAGGTTACCTCTAATATTTAATGTACTTATTTAAATTCTAACATTTTATATAATAAATAAGGATTTATTATAAAATTATTCCATCAACATACATATATCATACCATGTATGATTTAATTATAGAAACTTATCACTCATTTATTTATTTATTTTTTTATTAAAATCAATGTTTTGGGTGATAAATACTTGGTTTTACTAGATTATTTTGGTTCTGTAAACAAGGTCCTTATTTTTTGGTAGTGGAAAATAATATATTAGAATGATAATAATGATATAATAATAAAATATATTTATTTATATACATGTTTTTAATAATTAATAAAAGTTATGTATTGAAAAATGAATTAAACCTTTCATGGAATGGTAGGTCACACATATGCATAAACGATGTTTCCATTTTTTATCTAATTTAATGAAACAATGGTAATTAATAATACATAATTAAAAATAATTATTATTATATTTAAATATTTTATATTCATGAAATACATCTTTATTATAGTTAATGTGAAATTTAAAAGAATAATGAATCACATCCCATCAAAGAGATGGTAGTCCACACATACGTATGAGAGATGTGATCATTTCCCCAATGATTGGATGATAAGAAAGAAGAAAATATATTATAATTAAAGAAGTATAATTATTTATTAAATATAATATTTAATATTTAATCCATTCACATTACCTGATCTATAAAATAAAGTGATGAAAAATGAATTGCATCACTACATGGTGGTAATAAGAAATACAAGAAAAAAATTATTACTCTCACTTATTATTTGGTGGGAAAGAGGGTTTGTAGTGGAGTATTCATAATAATAAAATAATTTAACAATATTTGGTATACATAATGTATTTTTTTATGAAGAACCTCATAAATGTAGTTGAGGTAAACAAGAGTAAAAATAAAAACTAATTGGAAAGAGTGATTTCATATTCTTCAAAATAATTCCATTCAATCCATTCTAAATGTCTTTAGGTTTGGTCTTTTGGGATAGGAATAATCTCTAAAATGTTTTTAAAAAATTAGATAAGATAAGATAGTATAATAAATTCTTTTTATAATGGTTAAAGTGGTCAAATATAGTGGGGGAGGGGGTGTCCTTTTATAATTAAAGTGATACACACTTTTGGAATATCATAAAAGAATAATTCATAACAAATTCAATAATAATATATATACATAAAAAAGGAATGTAAATATATGATTTGTGGGATAAGATTAAAATATCATTATCAAAAATATTTTACACAACTTTTGGAGTAATTTTAAACTGTATCATTTTGATTAAATCATCGTTATACTATATTAATTTAAACTATAATATCTAATTTTTCAGTATTAAAAGGTTTATGATTTTAATTATAACCAATAAATTGAACTATAAATGTAAAATTTAGGCTATTTTATAACATATCATATCATCTTTAACCTTATTTTTCATTTTTATGATTTTTAGGAAATGTAATAATATATCATTTGTTTGAATTTTAGAAATTTTCATTATAATGATTTTAATAAAGTAAGTAAAAAGTATATAATTTGAACCAATTACATTAACAGAATCATCAAATTTAAAGGTAGTTTATAATATTTTTTATCAGCTTAATTATATCATATTACAATACTTTTAATAATTCTAATATCATTTATTTTTTATTAATTAATTAATTATTGCATCATCAATCTTTAATTATTTTAATTGATTTTTTATTTCTTCAAAATTTAATTCAATTTTTAATAATTAATATAATAATATTAATAATAAAAATTACAATTAAGATACACTCATTAATAATTTTATTCCCTATGTGAAGAAATTAATAATAATTTTATGGTACAATGAGATAATAACAAAAATAAAAAGACTCAGTTATTGATTACAATCATGATTACAAAAGTCTAATGAAATATTGTTTTTGAAAATAATCATTTTGATAATAATGATTAAGCTCATCATGAACATTTATGAACCATCTTTACTCATGAGAAATAACCCCATTTTAGCAATAACATCAGAAAGATAATTCACCTCTCAAAATGTATGCATTATGAGATAATTAATAGAAGATAACACACCCATGATGTTTCTTCATCAAGTAGTTAATTACCCTGAATAATAAATAATAACATTTCAGATAGCTTGAGCAATAGTAGTCGAGTCACATTGAAACAATAGATTAAAATATCATTGATGCTCTTCAAAATCCACCTTTTTGATAATACTGATACTTTCAAAATCACATGAAGTGGAGACCCCACTAGGTCCATAATGAAATCGTATAGGTTTACCTCAATGATTCTTGAAAATTTCATTATATCTAGATTGATATAGATTACCTCTTGATTCAAAATCCATTTTATATTTAAGCTAGCCTAATAATAGAGGAATCCAAATGAATTACAAAGATACAAGTGGGGGGCTCTAACGACATGATCTTTTGAGTAATATTAGTCTCCTAAATTTTGTGTTTTTTATTTTAACTCAAAAAATGGTATCCTTTAATTAATGTTGAGAGTATAATTAAAAATGGGATATTTGGTTTTAACTGTTATATTACCATTGGTCAATATGACCATGTGAAACTACACAATTAACATTATGATTATTTTTTATAAATATGAATGGTAGTCGTTAAATAATAAAAAAGAAGAGTTGATGACCTCATCTAGTAGACTCGGGCTATATGAAGCCCATCTGTCAGAGCTTGGGAAGGAGGTAGCATCACTGGCCTTTGATCTATACCTTTCTCAAGCCAAACCCCAGCACATTAACCTTTAACGGAATCGCTTAAGGTAGAAGTTTAAGCTGATTAAAATCACTACTTGGGCAATATTGTTCGTGTCGCCCCAAGATTCTATCACCATTTCAATCCTTTCTCTTAGTTCATATGCAGGTGTTACAAGGGGATATGTAACAGGGCCTTAGATACTTTGTGTAATCATTGTGTATAAATACAATTGTTATTTTTTATTATTGTAACATCTGTGAATTTAAAATATAAAGATAAATATAGGTTGAATTTAAAGAAGTTCCATATTATTTATTAATCTTGGAATAAAGAATTTAAAATTATTTTTTTAGAACATTAAATAATTAATCATGTTATATGATTTTAAAAAAATTGTCCTCTATAGTTGTGAACATTAATAAATTTAGATTATAATAAGATCAACATAAATTTTTTGAATACTAAATTATGAATTTTAATATTACCAATATGAATAGTAATGTGACCAATGGAATAGTAACCACACTTATTTAAGTATAAATATAATTTAGTCATCGTGAATGGTAATGTGATATAATAGAATATGTAAATAATTGTTTTAGATTTTTTTTAGTATTAGTGTTTTTTAGGGTAAATAGTTTTTTAACATTAAAATTAAATATCTTGTAATTAGAAAATTATTTTCAAAAAACAGATTTCATTTTTGAATTCATAGCATCAATATTAGGTTAGGATGAATTTATAGATTTTTTTAAATGTTTTGTTTTTCAGTGAATTGTAAAAATACAGTTTTGAGTATCAGTGTATTCAATAACATCATTAATGATGTAATCATGTTTAAATAACTCTAGTAAACATTTGTACAGTATTATATGTTATGAGGTGTACCATATGTCCAATACCAATAGAAATTCCATGGTTTGGAAAATATCGCTAATGAGGTGTCCCTTGGAAATTAATAAAATATTTCCTCACTTTTTCTATAAATATGAACACATTCCTTTATTAATTTCATTCCAAATTACTCCCCAAAAATTATTTGGCCATTTAACAAATCAATAAGTCATCCAATAGTGTCCCAAATACCCCCAGGGACCCAACATTCGAGTTTTTGATGTTACTCTTCAAGGCAAGGGAAGCCTTCACCCTCCTCTTTTAGTCAAGACTTCCTTTAAGATATGTCTTCTAGTTTCCATTTTACTATGTTGGGGTATGTTCATATATATCCTTATTTCTGTACATTTAATGTAAAATTATTAGAGTCTATTTCCACTCTCATCCACGGAATTTATTGTATTTTTATGTGACGTCGTAAGGCTGGCGAATTTTCGCAAAAGAAATTGCATCTTCTCTCTTCTTTCATTTTTATTTTTCATATGGCATGTCATTAAAATATACATACCATGTTATTATTTATGTTGAATACTATACCTATAATGTATCATGATTAATTTATGAATGGGTTACCCTTTCCCATCCCTTTTTAATGTTTTCTAAAACCATGTTTTATAGTTGTTATGTTGTAGAATTTTAATCCCAAAATCCCTATTTTTTTCCTAGAAAGATACTAATTTTATTTATGTGAATACCCAAACCTATTTCATTTCTAGCAGTATTAATCAAGGCATAAAATTAATATTTCATATTATGGAAATTACATACATAAAACCCCCATTCCAATTCTATGGGTTATATATTATATAATGATATTTTTAAGCAGTTTTTAAAACGTTGTGATTTTAATATGAACCCCATTTCCTTAATTCTATATGGGTTATTTATTTAATGATTTATTATGATCTAGGTGGATCAAATTAAAATAAAGGAATATTATGGGTGATCCCTAAGAGTTCACTAATGTATTGAGTATGGAATTTAATCTTTAGAGATGACAAGTTTTATGATTCCTTGGTGAATAACCATGGTAATTTATAAAACACATTTGGGTTGGACCTTGGTGATATGTTCATGATTGTCTAATATAAATGTTTTAGCCACATATTAAATTTATGATTCATGTTATTTTTATTATTATATGCCTCTTCTACCATTCCCATGACTTTAGGTTTTTTTCAAGTTATTTTTGATATCACAAATAAACTGATTTCCTTGTTTACCCTTACTGATCCTTATTCTCCCCCATTATATTGATGAATTCTTCCAAGTTAGGAGATGTAGTAATTATACATTGTATGAACCTATGATAATTCCTTAAAAGTGCATGATAAGTATTTTTTTATGTTTTTATGTATTATATTTTCGATTTCTAGGACACAAGAATTCAAAGAACATCTATTTGTAAAATCTAATGAAAATTTATGTAATAAGAATATGGGATTACATAGTTAATATAAAAGTAGAATTTAATTATATGTGGAAATTATGGTCTGAAATCTTAAGTAAATAAACCTATATAAAAGTATAAATATATGAAAACCTCTTGGTATATTGGTGAAATATTATATAAGTGGTTTCTTATAAAAAAATTATTATCTGGATACGAAAAATAGAATGTGGATCTAAAAAATATGTTCCTTGGAGTGAAAAATCTGATAAGGACTTTCAAGAATTACCCGAGGTATCTTGGTATATGAAAATGGGACTTGCTACACTCAGTGTTTGATACTCCCTTGGGATATGTTTGGATAATCACAATCTTTTAATGACTCATTATGAAGGTCTTATAGAGATATGTAATTTTTTTAAAGAATAATATGTTTAACCATAATGTTTTAAGACATAAAAATTTTTTATAGTAAAAAAGATTAGTAAATAAAATAATCATATAACTTCGTATTTATTCTTTTAGAAAATGGTGGGAAATAGGTGGAACCATGAAAATGGAGACTGTAATAGACCATGCGTTCACGGCCCTCTGATTGAAGCCAGAATGGAAACATTCATGAGGATTACAAACCAACTAACTCATGTTTTGGGAAATAACATGAATCATGATGAGAGAACAATCTCACCGCAATGGAAAAAACACTCTATTGTGTCATTTATGCATCAACGACAACCAAAATGTATTCAATCTACCGATCCATTGAATTATGAAGAGTGGATCAACTATAATAAATAGACATTTTTTGTGCTCCGCTGTTCGGAACAAGAGAAGGTCATCATATATGTTTACCGTTTAGAAAGAGAAAATGATCAGGGGTGGGAACTAATTAAAAACCAATGTCCAAGATTGAATGGTGAAACTATGGTGTGGGAAGTGATCAGAGTCATCTCCTATAATAAGTATTTCCATATTTATTTGAGAACAAAAATGTAGAAGGAGTTTATCGAGATGAAGCAGAATAAGAATGAATATGTTGGAAGCTATGAGATGAACATCACAAGACATTCCCATCACAAATAAATATTTTTCATGGAACCTAATGAGAAAGGTGATAGATTATTTAGTGGACCGATACATAATCTGCCGAAGAATCAATCCAATTGGGAGTATAAAAACTATGAGGATATCATGTAGAGTTAGATGAAAGTTGAAATGGAGTTCGGTGAGACGCAGTGGTCTCATAAATCCAATAAAAATAAGATATCTCTGGAGCTAAGCATAGGGAGTTGCATTGACCGGGGGAAGAGAATGAAAGCAAGTGAAACTTCTCACATGTAATAAATGAGGGAAAAAGAATTCAGGGAGAAACCTTCTCTATATTAGGAAGTCCTACATGTGTGGAAGTGGTGTGCATATCGCGGGGAATTTTCATAGTGAGGTGAAGCCTATACTTCCCAACACAAACGACAAAGAACTATGGTGTAGGCACTAACTGATTTCCAATGGTATAAGTCTGGAGAACATGGAAACTTTTCCAATCACTGTCCAAATTGAGGGAAGTAGAGGGGAATCACCATCAACCTCAGAAAATGCCTAGGGAATAATTCCATTATTGTTCTATCACTACTACTAGTGTTGAAGCACCAAATTATGAGGTGGTAGGTACTCTTGTTGTTATCTCAAAGAAAACAAGTACATTTTTTGATTCTGGTTCTACGCATTCCTTTATTTTCTCCAAGTTTACAAATAATTTAGAATCAACCCCTGAATTGAGAAAAGTAGAGTTATAAGTCAATACTCTAAGTGGGGTTATCCAAGAATAATCAGTTTTTATAAACTCAATTATTTACATTGTATGAACAATATTATCACAAATCTATTAGTAATCCCATTCTAGAATTCAACATTATACTAGGGATGGACTGGCAGTCAAGGTATAATGCTAATATCAAGTGATAGGAAAGGAAATTTCGGTATCATTGAATAGAAATCCAACAATTATCTTCCAAGGAGAGATATCTTGACCTGAACTTTGTTTAGAAGAACCTTATATAACGTTCTTTATGGAGTTAATCAGTGAATAAGAAGAATGAAATGAAAGTATAAGGATATAAACTGTCCCTATCATCAAAGAATATATTGTCGTATTTCTTGAGGGGATCCTCGAACCTCCACCATAAAGAGTGGTAGAGTTCTCCATTGAACTCGTACCATGATCCCAAGCTTTTTTAAAGATCCCTTATAGGTTAGATGATGTGGAGATGGAGGAATTAAAGAAGAAACTAAAATATCATTTGGAGAAGGGGTTTATCCAACCAAGTCTCTCACTTTAGGTATCACATGTTCTCATTGTGAAGAAGATGGATGGATCAATGCATATTTGTGTTAAATTTTGAGAAATGAGCGGGACTATAGTAAAGATCAAATACCCTATTTCAATAATCGATTACTTATTTGACTAACTTCAGGGGGTTAAATCTTCTATAATATTTATCTTTTATCTGGTTATCATAAATTGAGGGTGAAGAAAGGTAATATTCCAAAATCCACTTTCTGATCAAGATATGGTCATTATGAGTTTTTTTGACCTTTATATTGACTAATGCACAAACTATTTTTATTTATTTTATGAATAGAGTCTTTAAAGACTACCTTGATAACTTTTTTGTAGTTTTTATTGATGATATTATAATACATTTCATAATTCTTGAGGAGCATGAGAATCATCTAAGGGATAATTTTTAAACTCTACTGAAGGAGAGGATTTTTGGAATGTTTGGAAAATTTTAATTTTGGTTAAAATAAGTTTTTTTCTTAGGAAAAGTTGTTACCGATGATGGAATCAAATCCAACCCTACATTGTACAAGGTTTTAGACTAGTGGCCTTGTCCTACAATAATAAATGATAGTAAATGATTCCTTGGATTATTGAGATATTATAATTTTTTTGTGAAGAACAATTCATGACATTGGAATCCATTAACCATGTTAACTTGAAAAGGGGTCAGGTTCATTTAGGAAAAGTATTGTGGGAAAAGTTTTCATGAGTTGAAGAAGAGTTTGGTTACTGTACATGGGTTAACTCTTACCTCATGTGGAAAAGGATTCCATATTTTTAGAGATTAATTATTTAATGGTATGGGTGAGTCCTCTTGAAAAATTAAATTTCATTGCTTATGTATCTCGATTATTGAAGAGTCATGAGAAGAACTATCCTACACATGATCATGAGTAGGATATAATCATTTTTTTTTCTCTAAAGATATGGAGGCATTATATTTGTGGGGTGAAAGTTTATATATACGCAAATGATCAAAGTTTGAACTATATTTTCACACAAAATTAATTGAACAGGAGACAAAGGTGATGGTTTTAACTTCTTAAAGACTATAATTTTCTAATTCAGTATCATCTCAGAAGATCAAAAAATGTGGTTGATGCATTATATAGGAAATACCCGGTTGTCCTATCCATGTTAAGGATTCAATGAGATCCCTTGATTGACGAACTATTGAAAATGGTCATGAGAATTATAAGGGAGGGAACATCATCAACCATATACTAGATTATTTCTCAACTGTCGTTACTAGAGAATATCAAGAAAGCTCAGAAAGAAGATCATTTTTTACAGAAAAATGTTGAGTCTATAAAGGATGGGAGTTTTTTGGACTTCAATATTGATAAAGAAGGTTTACTAAAATATTGTACAAGACTATGTCTTCCATATATTATAGAAATAACGAAGGAGTATATGTATGAATGTCATAAAAATACATTCTATATGTATCTTGGAAGTACAAAAATATATTGAGACCTTCGTGGTCATTTTTGGTTGGATAATATGAAGAGGGAGATTTCTGACATCACAACAAGGTTCCGGGTTTTTCATCATGTGAAGGAAGAGTGGTAACTTACTAAAGGGGTATTATAGCCCCTACCCATACAAGCATGGAAATGGGACAATATCACTATGGACATTTTCACTGGTCAACCGATAACTTCTAAGGGAAAAATGTGATATGGGTTATAGTGGACTGTCTAACCCGGAATTCCAATTTTATCTCTATTTGAGTATATTTTCTCTAAATAAACTAGCTAGGATTTACATGGACAAAATTGTAAGGCTAAATGGACTTTATCTTTCTATCATATCTGATCATGATTCGAGATTCACAACAAAATTATGGAGAAGTCTTCCACATGATCTGAGTACCGAATTGAATTTTAGTACAGCCTATCAACCCAAAACTGATGGAAAATATTAATGTACTATATAAAATTATCAAGGAAATGCTGAGAACCAGGTCATTTGAATTGAAAAGTGGATGAGATAAACATCTCATATTAGTGGGGTTCTCTTAATATAATAGTTGATAATATATCATTAAAATAGAATCTTATAAAGCTCCATATATAAATAGATGTAGAACTCCTACTTCTTGGGATGAAGCTGGTGAGAGAAATGTTCTTGGGCCTAATCTTGTGTAAGAGATGACCGAAAAAGTCCACTCTATCCAGCAACACACAAAGGCCGCTGCGAGTCTGCAAAAGCGCTATGCTGAAAAACATCGAAATGACTTGGATATTGATGTTGGTGAAAATTTCATTGTTCAGATATCTCCTTTGAAGTGATTCACCATGTTTGGGAAGAAAGGGAATCTCATATCTATGAACAGTGAACCCTATTAAATCATTGATTTCATAGGAACAATTTCCTATCATCTTGCTCTTCCTCCAAATCCATCACAGGTTCATGATGACTTCCACGTATCCCTTTTGAGGAATTACAAACCTGGCACTTCACATATACTAAATCAGGAGGTGCTATAAATGGATTATGACCTTAATTATGAGGAGAATCCAACGGAGATCTAGGATCATAGAGACAATGTTCTATACAGTAAGACAAATCACAATGTTATGGTGTTACGGAGAAACCAAAAATGTGAAGAAGCCACATTGGAACTAGAAGAGTCTATAAGGCAAAAGTACCCAAAACCTTTCTCTACTAATGGTACGACTTGAAATTTTGGGGAAAAATTATTAATGGGGGATTAATGTAATGACACAAACATTTGAATAATATTTGTTTTCTGAATTTGTGTGTTATTTTATTTATACACAAAAAAACTATAACCTTTAATTAATGAAGTGAGTATAATTAAAATGAGACTATTGGATTTAAACTGTTATATAAATGTAGGTCAATATTACCATAGGATACTATACTCTTAATGTTAGGATTATTGTTTATAAATACAAATAACCATGGTTAAATAATACAGAATGAAGAGTCTATGGACTAATCTAGTATACTCTGGCCATAATAAGCTCATATATTAGAGCTTGGGAAAGAGGTAGCATCACTGGACTTTTCTCTAGACCAAGCCCATGCCAAACTCCAACACGTTAAGATTCAATGGAATTGATTTTGAGAGAACTTCAAGGTGATAAAAATCACCACTTAGACAATTTTTTGTGTGTCTCCCAAACATTCTATCACCATTACACACCTTACTCATAGGTTTTATGTAGGTTTTATAAGTGGATTTGTAATGTGGCCTTAATTACTTTTTGTAATCCTTATGTATATACAAAATTATTATTTCTTATTATGGTGAGATATGGTAAATTCAAATATCAAGATAAATATATGACGAGTTTATAGAAGCTCAACATTATTGATGACTATTGGAAAAATTTTATTTTAAAATATATTTTTAAAATAATTAAATATTTTATAATGGAAAATGATTCTCAAAAATGGTCCTCTATAATTGTGATCAGTTTAAAATTTAAATTCTAAATGATCAACTTGTTTTCTAGTGGATAAAAAATGTTGAATAATAATATTAACCTTATGAAGATTAATGTGAAAAATGAAATAGTAACCTCACCTAATTATGTGTAAATATAATTTAGGCATCTTGAATGGTAATGTGATATAATAGAATAAGAAAGTAACAGTGTTATATATTATTAGTTATGTATTATTATTTTTTCAGGTAAATAGTGTTTTTTCATAAAAATTAAATATCTCAAAATTAAAAAAGTATTTTCATAAAATGGTGTTCATTTTTGAATTCAGAGCTTCATGATTAGTCTAGGGTAAATTTATTCGATTTTTAGAAAATGTTCCGTTTTTTGGTGAATAGTAAAAATACAGTTATGAGTTTCTATGCGTTTAATGAAATCATTAATGATGTAATCCTGATGAAATAATTCTATTATACCTTTGTACAATAATATATGTTATTAGGTTACCCAGGTTGATAATACCATGAGAAAATACAATGGGAAAGCCCATTGTTTTGAAAATACCACTAATGTGATGTCCCATGAAACTAATAAAATATTCCCTAACATTTGCAACAAATACAAACTCATTATTTCATTAATTTCTTTCCAAATTCCTCCTAAATAAATTTATGGTCTTTTTTTCTTTCATGGAGTCCCCCAAAGGTTCCCTCATACCACCCAAGGTCCTAGCCTTCGATTTTTTTCATTACTCTTCATGGTAAGGGAACCCCTCACCCACTTCTTTTAGCGAATACTTCCTTTAAGTTATGTATTTTAGTTTCCATTTTATTATGTTAGTTTATGTTCTTATATATCCATATTTATTTCCATATTATTTCAAAATAATTATAGACCCTTTTCACTCTCATCAACTGGTTTTCAAGATTTTTAAGTGACGTCCGGAGGCTGCCGATTTTTCGGAAAACAATTGCATCTACTCTTTCATTTAATGTTTCCTTTTAATCTAGTATTTCATTAAAATATCCATATTATGTTATATTTTAAATATTATTCTATACCTATATTGTATTATGATTTATTAATGAGTTGGTGACCCTTGTCCTTATGCTTTTTATTGTTTTCTAAAACAATGTTATATAGTCACTACACTGCCGAATTTTCATCACAAAATTTCTCTTTTTTCTCTCAAAAAATTCTATTATTTTATTTTTGTGAATACCCAAACCTATTTTATTTCTATGGTAATTCACAATGACATAAAATTGATATATTTCATTCTGTAATTTACCTACACAAAACCATCATTCTCTTTACATGGGTTATAAATGACATATTGATACTGTTTTTATGCACTTTTTAAAACATCACAATTTTAATTTGAAAAACATTTTATTAATTCTGTATTGGATATTTCTGAAATTTTTTATTATGATATATTTTTATTACATGAATAAAAATACAAAATCAAGTTTCTCCTTAATTGCTCTCCAATACATTGGGTAATGATTTTAATATCTATAGATGATAAGTTGTATGATACCTTGGTAAATAACCTTGGAAAATTTTAAGATACCTTATGGATGAAAATTGGTGATATGTTTATGAATATATAAAATATTTGTCATTGACATATATTCAAGATGTGATTCATTTTATTTTTAGTATTATATTATTCTTCATCCATTTCTCATATATTTATGTGTTTCAACAAGTTCTTATTGATATCAGATGTAAATTGATTCCCTTGTTTACACATACTAGGTCTTATGCTCACCCTTTCTTTTGATGTATGTCTCTTGGTTATGAGATGTAGTAATTGTATGTATAATGAACCTATGATTAATCATTACAAGTGAATTATAAGAATTTTCTATGTTTTTTATGTATTATTATTTTTATTTCCATGACATTATACATAAAAGATCCTATGTTTGTAAAATGTATTGAAATGTTGTATAAAAAGAATATGGGATTCCATATGGGCAATAGTTATGTGTAATATCACAATTATTAATTAAAAATATAACGATTTTAATTATCACAATTTCCATTTTTCCAATCATTTGAATAATTAATGGTAGATAAAAAATGGGCTTACATCAACTTCCAAGTGAAATTAGTCCCCCCACTTAATCATTTTACACCATATAATCCAAATAAAAGGAAGAATCTCAAGGGATTCAAAAAGAATGAATTTGCACAGCTATTTTCAAAGAGACATTGTCATAGAAGCAATAATATGTTCCCAAATATTTCATGTTGCCAAAATTCTTATTTCAAAATAAACCAAAATTTTGGTCCATTGGTAATATAAAGTAGCACCTCCTAAATAGAGATGATCAATTTCATCCCAATACTGATGCCATGGAGAACATCTGAAAAAATACGAATACCAACACCTTAAAAAATCATTAATAAGCTTTTATTTAATGACTATCTAAGCAATAAAAAATTTGTATGGTGGAATAATTCTTTTACTCAATGTCTTATAATAGTTTTTTGAATACCCTTGCATAGTCTCATGATAAAAATATTTGGTTGAAATAAACCCACATGGATGTAGGTTACTAAACATGGTTATTATCACCATTCATTAAATAATAGTTTAAAAATATATCATCAAAATCCTTAGGAATCATTACATGGGAAAATTAAAATATCTCATTGATCGGAACACCTGTGTAAAAAGAAGGTTGAATTAGGGAATTGTTATTGAAAATAAGATTTACGTTATTTTTAACCCACAAAAAATTAAAACATAGACCTATTCTATAAAAATATTGTCAATTTACGGAGATTTGGGGAAATATTTCTTCAGAAAAGAGCTAAAATAATGATTTAAAAAATTTAAATTCCCAAAATTTATATTGCATAGATGTATAGATCATAAAAAAAAATTTATTTCAAATTATCAGTGATATCCATCCAATTGATTATTTCCTATAGAGAATCAATGAATTTTATGAGATTTTTAATATCAAGTCTACCATAATCAAGTATCATACAACATCGACTCCAATGAAAAATCATAAGTTTCTTCAGAAGAATTCATCAAATCCAAACAATGTTTTTAATCGATGTATTTATTATCTTAATTAGATACACCATCCATTTTTAAAACATAAAGAATATAAAAATTTCAATATATTTATAGATTTATATTGTTTAAACCTACATTCCATTGATAGTGTGTTTCTCTACCAAGAATACATCTAAAATTTGACTAGGATTGTAATTTGAGTGAATTTTTGATCACATATGTTTCCCGAAACATAGGAAAACCAAGATATGTGGAAGGAAAAAAACCCTCTCCAATTTTGATCTCCCCAAGGATACCAACATTCCTTTCATGAGTATAATTTTTACCAAAATATAATAATTATTTATTCAAACCAATATTCTATCCCTAAAAATATCATAATGAAGGAGGGAAGATGTTTATGCTTTTATGTTTATCTTGTAAATATTAGAGAAAGTGTTGATATCATCAACATATAATAATTGAGCGGCAGCAAAAAGTCCTCCAGAATCTCTATGGGAATTGATACTATTATAATTTTCCATATTGAGAATTAGTCTATATAGATAATCATCGGCAATAGGAAATACGATGGGAGATATAGGATCATCTTTCCTGACACCTCTTATAGATTTAATGTAACCCTTAAATGTGTCATTGATAAAAAATGTGATGTTTGTTGAATTTTGTGGAGTTCTGGACAAATTAATATTGTTTTCATCATAAAAATATTCTAAACACCATAAAGATTAAACATTATTTTAAAACGTCAAGGGCTTTTGTATCATCAATATTTAGAGCAATGTTACCCCCTCTGGTAGGCTTCTTGAAAAATTGATTCATTTAGAAGAAATTATATGGAAAAGTTAAAAATTTAAACCTTTTACAAAATTAAAATAGTTTGGAGAAACAATTATATTTCATATACAATAAATCCTATTGGAATCAATTCTACCAATGATTTGAAAAATTTGATAAAAAAATTACACATGTCTAAAAGGTGATTCTCATTTTTATCAACAATGTTGGGAATGAGTACCCTTAAATGGGCATTAACTTCATGTATTTGGTTCCCACCCTTAAAAAATGTAATAATATCTTGAAAACATCATAATGAATAATTTCCATGTAAGAATGAAATAATGAAATACTAAATCCTTCATGTCGAGGAGAAAATCCCAAATTTAAACCAAAAACAAAATCCCAAATCTAAAATTCAAGGGGAATTTTAATAATATATTAGTTTTTGTTAGCATTAAAGTGTTTGGGAATAAAATATTATATAATATCAATTGCAATGGGACAAACAAAGTTATTCCTACATAATGAAATGACAGGGGCTTCCATGTAATTTATGTTGTTAAGAAACACCACATTATCATTGATATTACCCATGGTGTTATTAAGATTCCTAATTCATTGAACAGAGTTAAGAAAAATATTTTCCAAATAATTTTCATTGAGACACATGACTTTAAAGTCATCTATTTTCATGGACTCCTTAATGGTAAAAATAGTATTAATATTTTATGAGATCTTATTCTCTTGGTCATGACCTTTTAAAAAATCATCACAATTATAACTCCCATGAATAATAAAATGTATTGATTCCAAATGAGTGATATTATCCACTATATTTTTGAAGTTCACACAACTCCAAATTTTCTATTTATTCATGATAACATTGTTCCTAAGAGCACTGTCAATGTCATAATCCATATAATTTGAGGATTACCATTTTTCATGTAGAACGTTTTCAAATTAAAGAGAGAATGTTCCATAATTATTAAATATTAATGTGAATGGTTGTTTTACCTCTCTAGTATAATGATTTACCATGAAAGGTTGTTGATCACAATTTATTCTACTAAGTGTCGAGTATAAAATGGAGACACAATAGTACAGGGCCACATCATAAACATAATAGAAATTCAATCTTGAGTGAAAAAATTATTCATATTATTCCAATACCAAGTATATTTATCATCCACTGGATTAATTTAATACTAATTTCTATACCCAATACATTTAATGAATTACATGGATGAAATAGAAGAACTAACAATGCCTAATATATCATCCTTGTTGTGAATACCATTAAAATATAAAATAATAATCCAAGAGTCTTTCTTTTTTATGCAGAATTAAATAATATTAATCAATATAATTCTTCATTCTTGATAAGTATTGTAATTAAAATTGAATAATAAAAATTTAGTCACTCCCAAATAAATATTGCTCAGAGTAGACATATTCTCTTTAGAACTACTAATATATAAACCATCGATTCTCAAATGGGAAAAAAATAAAATCCTTTTAATGACATTAATGTACTGGATAATACCAACTATATGGTATACCATCTTTTCAAGAACAAAAAAATTATTAAAAAACCCCATATTGGGATCAAAAAGACCAAGAATGTGTAGCTCATGTTTATTAACAAAAATCATAAATGAAATAATTGTCTTATGATAGTCAAAACGTGGTAATTTGAAAAAATAATCATTGTTTAACTTTTTTTCTCAACCAAGATCCCCAATTCTTCTTTCTAATAGAGAGTTTATTTGGATGATCTCATGTTTTAGAAAAACTTGTTTATCATTTTTTAATAAAATTATATTTCCCTTGGAAGAATATTCTGTGTTGGATCATCCCAAAGCCAATTTTTCAATGGATAAAATACCCATTGAACTTCCCCTAGAAGTAGGACCCCATGTAATAGTAGACTAATTAGTGTTACAAGACAGAATACCATCCGATCTAGGTTTCTTGTCAGTATTTTCTATAAGAGTAGGTAGGTTCATTAAATATCCATCAAAGAGTGTATTGTTTTCAGATTTAACATACATACCCCCCCTATAAGATTTATGCCCATTGTTGTAGGGAAATGTCATTATGATTATATCTAGGATGATTAATTGTATGACCATCATTCTGGATATCTTCCAATATAGGTGACATATTAGGCTTGAGGACAACTTGGGGACCTATATAGTTCATATTTAGAAGAACCAATTCAACAAAACGTATTTAGCCTTTATCATGTCCAATAGAATATGAATTTCGACCATCTTGAGATGAATGTTTAACATTTAGTAAGTATTTTCAAGAGAGGATGTCATTTTCCAAGCCACATGTTGAATAAAACTATAAATAGATATAGAAATTGGGTTGATATAACCCCTAGTGGAACTTACTATTTTTTCCTCCTCATTGAAATAAGATGTTAATGAATCATTACAGTCATTAGAGACATCATGTAGACATTAAAATACTATACATGGTCTAGTAGAATCAACAGGTTCTTCATGAAGGGAACATTTATCATCACAATCTGATAAAAAATGAGTACATTCAATTATATATGTCATGACCCCATCCCCACAAAGTGTACCCATCCTAGGATGGAATTATGAAAAGGAAGATAATGACCTCCGTCTCTTGCCTCTAGTTGGCCCCGGGTTGGCGAATACCACTAAGGGTATAATAAACACACAAATGGGAGGCATTACCCTCTAAGAGAACACATGCGGAAGAGAGAGAGATAATATGGACACCAACCAACTCCAACTCTGTAATGAAATATAAAATAAACCCAAGAACAGAGATGAAATTCCATGAAAAAGTACTACAACTGAAAGGAAAAACTACAAGTACCCAAAAGAATGTAAAATGACAGCGACCACAAGCCCGAATAGCTCCTGCAACCTCAAGTTAGTAGAAACCAGCTTGATCTCCAACCTACTCCAAGTGACCTAAAAAAAGTTTATATATACGTAGGGTGAGTATAATAGTATTCTCGGTAGGATCCTCCCTGAAGCCTCTTGTGAAAAAGTAATGAATGCATGCGAACTCACAATGAATAACAAGTGTAACTGACTTGTCACCTAAACAGGTATACTAAGTTCCCAACCTCACAGTGGATACTCTCACCAAGAAACGCATACAATAATGTTGCATATAGAAAAGAATATCAAGGGTACCCCACTACTACTTCCCCAGTAGGTTGCCGCTTTTACCCAATGACATACATCCTGTGAATATCTCTCCAAAGGCTTTTCCGTATACATTGGGGCTAAGCTCTACAATCTGCAACATGTGCACCACAAAGGCTTGCCTGTAGAATCTTGGGGGATGCACCACACCATCCTCACAACCAAAAGTAACCCGGTAGTTTCCAGGAGCCACCACGGCTCTCATAACGTGTATCATATGACATATATTATATCTCAAGCCATTACAGCCCATACACCAAGTAAAGATTCTCATGCCATCACAGCCTATACACGTCACACCTATAGTGGTATATAGGATACTATATCCAGAATATATGTGTGTGAATGACCACAATCCATTATAGCCCTCTACACACATATATGGTGAAAACTAACCGTTGTGCCTAATGACACTAGTATCTACCAAGAGAAAAGACTGGGGTCAAATGGGCTAGTTAGCCATTCATCCTCCCACCGGTGTGTTGGGGAATACACCCCCTAGGGCTAAAAATATCCAGGGTGTCAGTTTCCCTTACTAAAAAGGTGGAGTAGCCTATAGAAACACAAAAAGTATAGAATTTATTACAACCCAAAACCACACTATGGGCATAACCTAGTCCTAGACACAACTGCAACTAACGTCTATCGGACTACAGGCTGCCACTCCTTAGACTAGGAATTCTAAATGCACATAAATGTTTAAGGGATTTATTAGATTACTTCATTCCATTTTTTCAATTCCTCTATACATTAATTAATTCTTCAAACATTAATTAACCCTGAATAATTCCATATTAACTTCCATTAATATCACATCCAAAATCCACTGTCCCTTCAAAAGATCTCAACCTCATCATTAAGTTTCAACAAACTCCAACCCCATGGGTTAACATCATTTATTCAAACATTCATTACAGAATTACATTCCCATATTCCTAATCATTCAAGAAATTCATACTATGATACTAACAAAAGGGGGATAAACACGGTGAGTAGATGTACTACCCGTAGAGTCTTTACAACCTATAGCAAGAGCGTAGACCCATTCTACCTTGAGAGGATAAACATTGAAAGAACATGGAATATCCCACGTGTCTTCACCTCCTTCGGAAGTATGGTAAGCAAGACCAGCTGCCTTGATTAGTTTGGAAAATTAAAGCAAATAAAGAACCAAGGAAAATCCACAAGCTTCCAAAAATCACATCTATCTCATTCCATCATCCCTAGTATCCTCCCCGACACCCACATCCTTAAACCAATCCATCTCTCCACTCTAGGTGTCATTCATTGCCATAACCACAAGGCCTCTATGCCTCCACATATCAGAACACCCCTCCAGGGTCACAACACAACACAAGATATCACAGCACCCCTCCAGGGTCACATCACAATACATGCACCAGGAAAAAAAAACATCACATTAACTAGGCTCTTGGCCCTTTAACAAGGAATCTAGCCTTCAATCAACAAGCACCAACAGATTTCAGGTTTACCAACCAAATTAATTAATCACGTACATCATCATCAATTTGATTAACATCAATTTGGAACATCAACCACAACCACAAGAACCAGATTTGTTTACATGCCTCTTTTTCTTTAGACAATTAATTATCAATTAATTCCGGATTTATGTTCTTTATCAATTTCATCAAGAACAACAAGCTGACAAGAAAGTCATAGATATCACACTATCTAGAATATCAAGAGGCGAACCATTATCACGGTACAAAGCAACCACATGTGATCAAACCAATTCTTTTAATCTGGTTCATGCATTTAATTAGGTCAATTTTATTGTGATCCAAAGGGATAAATCCCGACAACTCTATGATTTCACATAAACAAAGAGAATCCACGAATCCCCTACCTCAACAGTTTTTATGGAAACCACAACGGTCAAAGAACGCCCAAGATGACTGGGCTGATTCACCAAGGATCCTCCTTAGATATCTTCTCCTAACACAACCAAGACAATAGCTAATCACAAACGAAATCCACACACTTAGATCTACCCATATTGGACGTATATCTATGATCCCACGAGGAGAGGAGGAGTATATATAGGTATATCTAGGAAACCAACAAAAAGGATCACATACCTCGAGAAATTGACTTTGATTTGTGAAGAGAAGCCTCCAGATCGCCTCCAAAATGCATGGGAGAGGTTCTTCTACCTCCAAGGAAGGGTAGTCCTGAGTTATGGCCGCTTAGGGGCCTAAATGAACTATTTAGAGGCAAAAGAGTTCAGATCCAAAATTTTAGGATCTAACTTTAAATGCCCACACAGTTATTCCGCACGGTTTGGAAAACCGTGCACTAACTCTGTGTTAGCTTCTGCCTCATCAAGCACTCTTCGCATGGTTAGTCAACAGGGTTAGACAAACCGTGCGTTAACCGTGCATTAGCCACTGCCTTCAAAACCAACCATTCATGGTTTGGCTGCACGGTTTGACAAACCTTGCACCTCCCGTGTGAAGGCCATAACCCTTTATATTTCCTTAAATGTCCACCCAAACGCACACCAAGTATCCTTGACCTCCCGAAACACTTCCATCACCACATTTTCACACAGGAATGGACCGGAGATGTCCATTCCATTACATCAGATACCTCTCAAAACATTCTCGTCCTCGAGAATCCAAAACCCACATAAATAGATCACAAAACATGGTCTGAACAACCACCCACCGAGATAAATCTCAAAAGAGATCACGCCACCAAAGGAACAAAAGGATCCATCTTATAAACATGAAAGTTTCATAACCACATCAGCTACAATGATACATGGAAAGAGTTAAATATCAAACAGCTCTGGGTACTGGGAATGATTCTGTGATTCAGGTTCCCCGGCACTCTCCTCCATTCCACCGTGTCACCACATGACACGAACTAAGGGGAAGGAATGCCCACACAACACCTTCTCCTTGCAGTCCTAGATCTCCACAAGTCACTGCTCAATGGTGGCATCATCATCAACATCGATCTATCCTCAATCAATGATGTGGGAGTCGTCATAAAGATAACGATGTAGCAATGATACATGGAAAACATCATGTATTCGACTCATCTGAGGGGGAAGTGCTACTCGATACGCCATAGCTCCAATAGGAGCTAACACCTCGAAAGGCCTAACAAAGCGGGGAGAAATCTTACTCCCATGACCAATCCTTCACTGCCAACGATGGTGAGTCACCATCAGAAACACATGATCCCCAACATTAAACTACAAGGGTCTACTCCTTTGATCAGCATATGATTTCTGACGATCTTGTGTTGCCTTCATCCTGTCATGAATCACCTGAACCATCTCTGTTGTATTCTGCACTAGTTCTGGTCCGAGAATTGCTGACACTCCGACCCCAGTCCAGCATAATGGAGAACAGCAAGGCCAGCCATAGAAGGATTTAAATGTCGCCATACGGATGGTGGAGTAGAAGCTATTATTGTAGGAAAACTCCACCAAGTGTAAGTGCCTCATCCATGAAACACCAAAATCAAGAACACAAAGCGCAAAATGTATTCAAGAGTCTGGATGGTTCGCTCTATCAGACCATCTGTTTGAGGATGAAAAGCATTGATAAGGCATAGTTGAGAACCAAAATGATGTTGGAGACCTCTCCACACCCTGTTGGTAAAATGAGGATATCGATCAAAAATTATCGTCCTAGGGACTCCATGAAGTCTCACCACCTCCTCCAGATACTTCCTCAACAAAACATCTACTGGTCATGACTCCTTGATTGCTATAAAGTGGGTTGATTTGGTTAAACAGTCCACTACCACCTAAATAGCATCATAACCTCCCAGAGCTTGAGTTAAACCAGTAACAAAATCTATTGAGATGTCCCCCCACTTACACCGAGGAATATCTAATGGCTGGAGAAGACCACCAAGAACACAGTGTTCAGACTTCACCTTCTAGAAGACTAAAAATTGAGACACAAACTCCGAAACCGCACGCTTCAGCCCAGGCCAGCAAAACTGACTCCTCAAGGATCGATGCATCTTTGTCACACCATGATGCACCACTAAAGGAGAACCATAGAAATATATGAGGATCGTCTTGCACTTCTCCAAGGGAACAAAAAGCCTTCCATGATACAACATTTTGTTTTGTTTATCCTCAGACCAACCATCAGGGGCTTCACCACAAACAACTCGATCTCCCTAGACCTCCACCTCAAGATCCCCCGACTGGGACTCTTCCACCTTCTACAACAGGGATGACTGTACCATGATTTGAAAAAGATAACCTCTACCCCAAACTTCTATCATATCAAGATGTAATGCTGGAGGTTCATCCATTATTCTCCAAGAATCACCAGATTCACGCACAGCATCACTACGTGACTTTCGGATCAGTGTATCAGCCACAAAATTACCCTTTCCAGGTGTATATGATATTTCAAAGATGCATTCCTATAAGAACTCCATCCACCGATGTGGTAATAAGTTCAAGTCACGCTGGGAGAAAATATACCTCAAGCTCTTATGATCAGTGAAAACCACAATGTGTTCACCAATGATGTAATTTCTCTACAAATTCAGAGAAAAAACCATGGCTACCAACTCAAGATCATGAGTGGCATAGTTGCATTCATGGGGATGCAACTGTTGAGACCTGTTAGAAACGACTGACCTCTATTACATAAGAACACAACCTAAACCCAATTGTGAAGCATCGTAGAAGTCATCAAACTGAACTCCTTCAGTCGGAAGATAAAGGACTGAAGCACTTACTAAATTCTCATTTAGATACTCGAAAGCTGCCTGACACTGATCAGTCCATATGAAAGCCTGGTATTTCCTGGTCAAAGCTATTATATGAGTTACAACCCATGAGAAATTGGCTACGGACCTCCTATAGTAGCCTTTGAGACCAAAGAATCTTCACACCTCTGACATTGTCTTGGGGGATTCCCAAGACACAACTGCTTCTATCTTCGATGGACCGATGTCTAATCCATATTGGGACACAACATTCCCCAAGAAACAGACTTCTCTAGTCCAAAACACACACTTCGACAACTTCCCGAACAACTGATGTTGGCGAAGAACTCCGAAAACAACTCATAGATGCTCTGCATGTTCCTCTTCAGAGGTAGAGTACACAAGGATGTCATCGATGAAAACTACAATGAACATGTACAGGAACTCACAAAACATAGCCATCATCTAACCCATTAACACATCTAGAGGATTCGTCACACCAAACAACATTACAACGAAATCATAATGCCAATGACAACAACAGAAAGTAGTCTTCAAGATATCCTCATCTATCACACACATCTGATGATATACTGACCGAAAGTCGATCTTTGAGAACCAACATGCGCCCTTTAGTTGATCCAATAAATAATCAATCCAAATAAGCGGATCGAGATTCTTTATTTTCACTTTTTTTAAGCGACGATAATCTATACACAATTGAAAACTGCCGCCATCCTTCTTTACGAACAGAAATGGTGCACCCCATGGGGACGCACTTGGTCAAAGAAAACTGCACTGCAATAGACCATCAAGCTATATACAAAGCTCTCGTAACTCAAAAGGGGTCATCCTATATGGTGACATAGGATTTGAGAAGCTCATGGATTTAGATTGATCGCAAACTCGGTCTCTCGTCGAGGGGGTAATGCTACAACCTCTTCTAGAAAGACATCAGGGTACTCCTCTACGACCCTAGGAAATGCTAACTAATGAAACTCTAATGAACTCAACATCATCTTAGATGCCATGGAAGATAAGGATGTAACTTTCATGTGACCCATCCGAGGATCTCGCTCACCAAAAAACATCACTGGATTTCCATCATCACTAAAAAAACGACCTTCTTCCGGGAGCAATCCACGATAGCTTGCACCAAATACAACCAATCCATGATGAGAATGACATTATATGGTGTATCCGTAAACATAAAAAATATCCCCAAGAGCGTCATTGCCCCAACAATAGCTCACAGTCTCTACATACTACAAACAAGTCATCTCAACCTCCAACTATCATAGTCAACGCTAAGGGCAATGGAAGCCTCTCTACCTCATGTCATAAAGCATAGACAAGGGTAGGTGATATAAAGGAGTGTGTCCCTCCAAAATCAAAAAAATCATACACCAAGGTAGAAACAAGCAAAGGGTACCTCGAATGACATGTGGATCGTCTGGTGCTGGCAATGCTAGAGCGTGAAGCTGACCAAGACATCCTCCATGGCCTCTCTGACCCGGATGATGACCACCACCATAGCCGCACTCTGCTCTCTGAGGACGGGGAGTATCATGGGTCTATCCTCTACCTGCCCCATCTCCCCTCTGGTGATCTAAAGATGGTGCATCTAGCAACTGCTGCCTCGAATTGAACCGCCTCTAAGGAGGGACTTGGAGCGTAGTGCCCAGTACACGATGACCGCTCTAAAAGGTCGGGCACTCCTACTGCAGATGGCCATGACCACCACAAGATAAACAAGTGCCTGATCCCTTTGCATAGGCCTTAGAGTTTTTGCCTCCAGAGAAACGAGATGTGAAGGGATGGGACCTACCCTCGGCTAAACGAAAACTCTTCTTCCCTGAAAATCCGGAACCCCAGACCACAGCTCTGCTTCGTGAAGAATCATGTTGATTCCCCTCTAATGATGATCCGGTCCATGCCAAAGTCCTCTCAACAACATCTTCCCTCTCCAGTACCTCATGATATGTCTTCAGCATAAATGGGGTGACCTTGCGCTAGATCTCTGGAGTCAAAGCCTCCACGAAATGCCTCACCATGTCCTCCTCATCTAGTAACAGGTCTGAAGCATATCGTAAAACATTCCTAAAACTGATCCCAAACTCCCGAACACTTGATCTCCCCTGTCGAAGGGTAAGAAGATCCTGGTGACTGGACGCCGTCACAGTCTTGGAAAGGAACTCGACTCTGAAATTGTCTCAGAAATCCCCCCATGAGATCGCTAACTCCTCACAATCCCAAAGGAACAAGAACCACCATTTCCTTGAAGCTCCACGCAGCATCGTCATAGGTAAGGACACCCGGTGCTCTTTTCGGGCATGGATCGAACCAAAGCCTATCTCGACGTCCTCCATATAGTCTTCTGTGACTGCATCTGAAATGGAGCCCTCATACTTATGCAGAATCTAGCACTAAAACTCTCGGAGTGTCTTCCTCCAAGTGTCGTTGTCGTCAACCTCTACTGTGTGGTGACCTACTAGAACTACCTACTGGACATCGTCTATGAAAACCCGAAGAGGACGTTGACCTAGAGCCATACTTGAAAAATAACATACACTTAGAGCTCCAGAGCCTGGAATATGGAAGACTCAGCAATTATTAATTTATTTTTTTATTTTTTTATTTTATGTTATCCTATCCCAAGGTCTACACATTCAAACAAAGGAACAAAGAAGAATGATGCATGATCTTGTCCTAGATCTCTACCCCTCCAATTAGTATCACCTTGTTTAGTATCCATTGTAAACATAAAGGGCCATACATTAGATCATAGGGGGAACTAAATACCTATTTCTCAGCTGGTTCACAGTGTTAACCGCACTCTCTAAACATGAATGACAATGCTGCCCTACCAACCCATGCAACCCCACATGTGCCTAACTCCAAACTCCATCTTATCCCTCAACCAGACCTCTGATACCACTCTGTCACGACCCCCTCCCCACAATGTGTACCCCCCCTGGGCCGACAATGTGAAAATGGAGATAATGCCCCACGCATCCCACCAACAGTAGGACCCAGGTTGGCGACTAGCACCGATGGTATAATAAACACACAAATGGGAGGCATTACCATCTAAGAGAGAACATGTGGAAGAGAGAGATATATGATAGACACCAACCATATACAACTCAGAATTAAAATATAATAGAAACCCAAGTACATATATGAAATGCGATGAAAAATTACTATAACTAAAATGAAAAACTACAAGTACCCAAATGAAAGTAAAAAAGGCAGCGACCACAAGCCCGAACAGCTCCTACAACCTCAAGTTAGTAGAAACCAGCTTGATCTCCATCCAACTCTAAGTGACCTGAAAAATAGTTTATATATATGTAGGCTGAGTATAACAGTATACTCAATAGTATCCTCCTCGAAGCCTTTCATGCAAAAGTAAAGAAAGCATTCTAATGCACAGTGAACTACAAGTGAAATAGACTCATCACCTAAACATGTATAATAAGTTCCCAACATCATCATGGCTACTCTCACCAAGTAATTCATACAAGAATGTAAAATATAGAAAATAATATCAAGTGTACCCCGCTACTACTTCCCCACTGGGTTTCCGCTTTTCCCCACCGACATACGTTCTGTGCATCTCTCTCCAAAGTATTTCTCATATACACTTGGGCTAAGCTCTACAATCTGCACCACGTGCACAATAAAGGCTTTCCCACAGACACCTGGGTGAAGCACCAAACCATCCTCACAACCAAAAGTAACCAGGTAGTTTTCAGGAGCCACCACATCTCGCATAACGTGTATCATATGTCGGGTTTTATACCTCAAGCCATTACATCCCATACACCGAGTAAGGATCCCCAAGCCATTACAACCTATACACGTCACACCGATAGTAGTCCACAGGATACTATATCTGGAATATATGTGTGTGAATAACCAAAAGACATTAAATCCCTCTACACACATATTTGGGGAAAACAAATCATTGTTATTAATTGCACTAGTATCTACCAATTGAAGAGAGCGTGCTCAAAGGGGGAATTACGCCATTCATCCTCCCACTAGAATGTTGGGAAATACTCCCCCTAGAGCTCAGAATCTCCAAGGTGTTAGTTTCACTTATTGATAGGGTGGAGTATAGTATAGAAACACAAAAAAGTACAAAATATATTATAACTCACAACCAAAATATGGGCATAACCTAGTCTTAGACACAACTGCAGCTAACGTCTCTCGGACTCCGGGCTGCCACTTCTAAGACTAGGTATCATATAATCACACAAGAATTTATGGGATTTATTAGATTACTTCATTCCGTCTTTATCAATTCCACTGTATGTTAATTAATTCTTCAAACATTAATTAACCATGAACAATTCCACCTTAAATTCCATGAACATCACATCCTAAATCCACTGTCCCTTAAAAAAACTAAAACTCATCCTTAAGATTCAACAAACTCCAACCCCATGGGTTGACATCATTTATTCAAGAATTGTTTATGAAATTACTTTCCCATATTCCCAGGAATTCTAGAAAAGCATCCTATGCTACTATCATAAGGGGTCTCAACACAGTGAGCAGATGTACTACCCATCGAGTCTTTTCCACCTATAGTAAGAACGTAGAACCATTCTCCTTTGAGAGGCTAAACATGGAAAGAACATGGCATACCTCACATGTCTTCGCCTCCTTTAGAAAGAGGGTATAAAAGTCCAACTGCCTTGAGCAGTTGGGAAAAGTATTGCAGATAAACAACCAAGGAAAATCCACAAGCATCCAACAATCACATCCATCCCATTTCATCATCCCTGGTGTCCTCTCTGATACCCACATGCATAAAACGATGCATATCACCACTCTACGTGCCATCGACTACCACAACCGCAAGGCCTCTATGCCTCCACATATCACAACACCATTCTAGGGTCACATCACATCATAAGATATCACAACTCCCCTCTAGGGTCACATCACAACATAAGTAGCCGGAAAGACAAACATCACTTCAACTAGGCTCTTGTCCCTTTAACAAGGCATCTATCCTTCAAACAACAAACACCAACATATTTCAGGTTTACCAACCAACTGAATTAATCACGTACCTCGGAATCAATTTGATTAACATCTATTTGGAACATCAACCACAACCCCAAAAACAGGATTCGTTTACATGCCTCTTAATCTTTATCCAATTAATTATCAATTAATTTCGCCTTTACGTTCTTTATCAATTTCATCAAGAACAACATGATTACAAGCAAGGCATAGATATCAAACTATCTAGAAAATCAAGAGGCGAACCGTTATCACTGTACAGAGAAACAATATGCAATCAAACCAATTATTTTAATCTAGTTCAAGAATTTAATTAGTTTAATTTCATTGTGATCCAAAGGGATAAATAATTTTAACTCTACAATTGCACATAAACAATTAGAGAATCCACGAATCCCATACCTCAACTATTTTGACAGAAACCACAATTGTGGAAGAACGCCTAAGAAGTCCAGGTTCATTCACCATGGATCCGCCCTAGATCACTTCTCATAACAAAAGAAAGAGCAAAGATCATCATAAACGACATCCACACACATATTTCTACTCATAATGAATGTAGATCTAGGATCCCGAGAGGAGGGGAGAAGTATATCAAGGTAGGTCTAACAAAGAAACAAGAAGGATCACATACCTCAAGAAACCGGCTTCGATTCATGAAGAGAAGCCTCTGGATCACCTCCAAAACGCTTGGAAGAGGTTCTTCAACATCCAAGGAAGGGTAATTCCATGGTATGGCTGCATAGGGGATTACACGAACCATTTAGAGGCAAAAGAGTTCACATCCACAATTTTAAGATCTCAATTTAAGTGCCCGAACGGTTAGTCCACACGGTTAGAAAAACCTTGCGATAACCATGTGTTAGCCACTACCTCCAAAACCATCCTTTCATGGTTTGGTCGCACGGTTTGACAAACCGTGCGCCTCCCTTGCGAAGGCCATAACCCTTAAGATTTATTTAAAAGTCCACCCAAACACACACCAAGCTGCCTTGACCTCCCAGAACACCTCCAGAACCACATTTTCAAAAAGGAATGTACCAGAGAGGTCCGGGGCATAATATTATATGTCCAAATTTTTCCTTATATATAAAAAATACAATTGAGATCTTCATCATGTAGAGCATCGATGAGAGTTCTGATGTGTATAGAAATTTTATAGTATATAGATTAATCATCACTTTACATCATGCCCACACCATCCACACCACTACCGGAATTATCCACATAGATGTAATAAATTAATGTAGAATTACCCTTATCTTCCTCTTTATTCATATCCTATGAATTTCTATAGGAATTATTCAATTTAAAATAACATTATTGTTTTCCTCCCATTTTATACTATCAACATTCCTTAGAGATTCACCCTTGTAAATAAAAACAACATTACCTTTGTTTCTTTGAACATGTTTTTATGAATTACCATCAAGTGAAGGTTTTACCAATTTTTGAATAACTCTATAATTTCTAACCATTTTCCCAATAATAGTACCTTATTTTAAAAATGGTGCAAGATATTCAAATTCAATTTTAACATCAAGTTTATTATCATTAGTAGAAAATACTATAAAACATAGTGGAATCATGTAAAAATTAACATGAACTAGAATAATATAATATAATACCAATCCACACTAAATTATTTTTTGATCAATTATTAAAGGAACACCATTTCAAATAACAATATAATTCTGGATTTTTTTATGCTAAACCCCCCAATTTTAGCCATGCTACCTTACACAAACCATAGTATTCATGTTGTAGTAATTTATGGGATTAAAATTGATATACCACATAGTTATCCCTAGAATACCATGATTTAGATGGTCATTTCCAAACCATTGAACAAAGTCTCAATATTTTTTGAATATTCATGTAAATATGGAATAATCCCCTACTGATCAGGAACATCTTCTAGTCATTTTCTCTCTAGAAATGTACAGTCCTCAATTCTATAATTGAGTTATACCATGGATTATCATCCTTAGAGTATGTGACATTCCCATGAACATATAATCATTAGAAACAATTTCATTACTATAGATCCTCTAGATCTTTTACAACTGAGAAGCCCCCGTCCTCTAATTCTTTGAAATTTTCTGTTCTAGGTAACTCGTCCCTGGAGGATTCCATTACATGAAGGTATTCCATGAAAGATATGGATTTAAATTTGGTAATATATAATTTCCCATAGAGACTTAGTTTTTATGAAGGAAGCTTCATTCATTAAATAGATTCAAAGCCAAAATTCTTGAAAAAACACTCCCAGTTTGGAAGAAACAAATACAGGACACAAGATAAAGCTAAATACGAGAGATAATAATATTTGATTTTTAACAGAGAACTTGAATAAAATCAAATAATAATCCTTTACCATTATATCTAAATCAATATTCACTACATTAATGATATTTTATTCTGTGAGAGTGATATTTTGTCACTTACATTGGATTAAATATTACAAAATCTGTTTTCATGAAAAATAGTCCACTATATAACTCAATTTAGAACATTATGTATTAAAGTTATAATTTAATTTACCCAATAATAATAAGGATGAAAACTTAAATCCTTATATCTATTTTAATCTATATCATCTATATTTAATAACTATGGAGGTGAGAACATTTACAATGGTTACTATTCATATTAATGGAAAATAATGTGGATTAATTTAATAATTTGACCTTATATTAAAAAATATTTAATTTATTTTGTATAATTAAAAACAGTAAAAGGTATTGAAATAATTTTAAATTAAGTGAGAATCTTTTTAAAATTTAATAATTATAACTAAAAATATATTTTTAAGCATAACACTTGATTTATTCTTATCTTAAGATTTGAAAAATATTTATTTAATGTTAATAAATTTAGACCAAGTTAAAAAATATATATAATTGAAATCAATCACAAATAGTTATTAATTTAATAAATTTAAAAAATATCCTTATAAGAAGAAAAAAATGTTTTAACTAAAACATCACTTTTATCATAAAATATTTTTTTCGGTTTGAAATCTAATCATTAGACAAATAATGAAAATATTTTTATAAATTTATATACCATATATTTTATCATTATTTAGATTTAACTATTCATACCCACAAAAAATGTCTACGAAATAGTTTATATATTATACTATTGTAACGTTACATCATAGGTTTAAACTCACTAATAGGTGAAACACATGATATCAATGAAATAAAATTATTTTAAAATAAACATTTCTTTAAAATATTAGGGTGTCACAATGAAGGATGATGGGAATGAATAATATGATTAAAAAATATATATATTAAATTTATTAATATCTATTACTACAACAAAACATTATAATATCCCTCTGAAACTGGTTATCCTTTTGAAATATATTGGAGGTATATATTTATAAGGAAATGGAACAATAATTTTCACTCAAAATTATTCCAACAAAAGATAGCTCATGGTAGCAAAAATAAATGGAGGATTTTGGGATTATGGATTTCAAAAAATTATTTTTGATATGTATTTCTTGAAAACCTATAATGTTTCATCTTTATTTGACATATAATGTTTGGTTTATGAAATTATTACTCTAGATATTATTCTAGTCATGTGACTATTAAAATGTAAATCCATCGACTTCCCATGCATTAATGACATTGAAGGAGGTAAATTCAAGAATGAAATAAGATGTGGAATTTTTTCCTTCTCCAATTATATTACTTATAATATAATTTTATCATATTTTGATAATCCATCTAGGAGATATAAACACATATAAAAAAGTATCAAGATCTATGAAAAATTTTAATGTTCTAATTGGGATAAAATTTTGTGGCTTAAGATATTAGATTGAACTTGGGATATAGTTTAATAAAATGAATAAAAAGTTTTATGGAATTATAAAAAATGTAATTTCACAATTTTTTAACTATTATAAAAAATTTTACTTATGAATTTTAGAATAAACCAAAAATACTTATAAACCTAAATTTGTTCACTTTCATCTTAAGATCAAAATATTACTGTAAAATAAAGTGGGATATTTTCACACAACAAATCAGTATGGTGATATTAAGAATATTTTTTTTATAAAATAATATTTGTGAGTATATTGACATATCCAATTCTTTATATCATGTTTGAACTAGAATGAATTTTTTAGTTATTTTAAAAACGATGATTTCTATTAAAAAAATATTATATTTATGAATATTATAATTTAAAAGATTTTTTCAATATGTATGAATAACATATAATAACTAAAAACATTAATTTAATAATATATTATATTATTTCATAAGTTCATTTATTTTGGGAATATTCTTTAAAAGTATAATACTTATTACAATAATTTTTATAATTAATTTAAATGTTACATTAAATTTAAATATTCTTTTATCACATTCGTGGAATCAATAATCTTTCAAGGGAGATTATGTTTTGGATTTAATTGGAATTTTAATATACATTATTTTTTTTATAATAATTTATTTTATGTCTATAAATTTTTTATCTGAAATATGTTTACCTAATATATTTAAAAAATAAATACATTATTTCTCTAGAAACTTATATTTTTGTGATTAAGTATTTATTATAAAATTTAAAATGAAAATTTTATAAATTTTGTTGTAATTTTTTTCACAATTTGATAATAAAAGTTTCAAATTAATTAATAATTTAAATCGTAAATTTTTTATTAAAAATGATTACTAAGGATAAAAATTAATTACCAGGGTAAAAGTAAGTTTCAATATATGGAGAAAAGATTTTTTTTTTCAAATAAATAAATGTCATCCCAAGGAGTGCTTGAGGTATTCGTTTGAACAAATATCCTTTTAGTAAGAACTTTTTTACCTTTTATTACCATTTGAATATTGATTAGTAACCTCAAATTATGGAAAATGTATGGGTTACTCCTAAAATTACAATTTTATTCACTTATAAATGTGTAAAATCTTCACCACATAAAGATCACCATCCATTAGAATTTCTCATTAAAATAGTGTTATTTTATTCTCCCTTGAACCCTATAAAATGTATATAATCTTCTAGTCGCTCATAGATTACCTATGACCTTCAAATTCAAGGATACTTCCATTGACAATCCATGTCCATAACTTGAGTATTATGAACTACATAGTTTTATTCATAATTGTCATCTTCCATATTTATCCTATACAATATAAATTAATTATATTAGTATAATTAATAATGTATAATGTTATAATATTAATTTAATTTTCATTTTTTATTTGTATACCCCCTTAATTATGAAAAAATTGTTCTTTTTGATTTGTGTGGATTACCACATCCACGATGTAAAAGTTATCAGTTTCTGTCATCACTATATAAAGATGGTGTTAATGGGTAAATATTATTTTTTTGATATAAATAATACTATTTCATGACATGTTGGATATACTTATAATGATTATATAAAAAATCAATCATCATCAGATTAATGTTTTAAAGTAATCATTTTAAGAATATAATATTTCATTCCAATTACAAAAAAAATTCATATAAATAAAATATTAATCTATATATTTATTAATATTATGTATCACACTAATCAACATAAAATAATATCATTATTCCTCTTATAAAGTGATATTATAAGAAAAAACATCATAATAATTCATTATATCTATGCGTGTAAATGTTTGGGACCATTCGACCACCAAATTCAGAAATATGATGAATTTGAATCATAACTATCTATAGGAAAAAAACACCTGTAAAATATGATATAAATGAGAAAATAATAATTAATTTGGTTTTTGATATTTAATTTAGATATTTTTTCTTATTAATTAAGGAAAATCATTTTGATCATTATGAATCTCTAAAACATGTTTGTTATGAGTTTATTTTTCATGGAAAATTAGTAAAACACTCTTCAATTGACTTTGGAAAATAACAAATAATTTTAAAACTTTCCTACTATAAAAATTTATTACCTTCTAAGGAATTAATTAGAAAAAAATAATCGTTATGAATTTTTTTGAAATTATAACTAACGATCAAAACTATTAATACTTAAGGTGGGAAATTTGGAGAATTGTTGTAAGGAATAAATAATTATGAAGAGTATGAATGAAAATTTATATGAGTATTGTTTTAAATTATGTTATTAATGTATTTATTTTTAAGATATTGGTGGCTGATGTATGTAAATGTAATTCAGGAACAACATGTAAGGGTTTCAGTCTAAATTTCTTTTCCTTGAGGAATGTTTATGTTATACACCATGAATATTTTTATATGTTGTACATACCACAAAATTAAAATATTAATATCATTATTCTCTTATATTTAATGATATTAAATCTTTCATTTCATGTAAATTTTTTTGGGTACTTTTATTCCATTGATTCAATGTTTTTAAGGGTTTTCATGTCAAATTCCTCTATTTGAGACACAATTGACATTATGCACATAATTTTCTTTTATATGGTCTCTATAAATATTACATCAGACATAATGTGATAAATTATATTCCAATAATTGGATTTTATATTTAGTCACAACACCGTTTTTTATGCTGAAGAAATGATATTTTATGTGATGTTGGGGAATCGATAGACCATTTGAGGAAAGTCTAGGCCAAAACAAGGTAAAACCCTATATATAACATCATCTGTGAGGCTACCATAATTCAAGCGAAAAGTAGAGTTTCATGAAAATAGAGGGGAACCCAAAAAATATTCTTCTGTGAAGATGGAAATATTTCACATATAGAATGTTTGGACCTCTTTGAATCATCTTACAAATAAATGGTAATGTTTCACGCAATGTATGTTCAGACCTATGTGGAACCTACAAATATTCACTTCACGCTGACTTTAATGGTGATATGTCCTTTGGAATTCCACGCATATATCTTAATTTTGGAGACTACATCCTCAATGATGAAAATAAAAAATGGATTTATATGGGTATTTTTTTAGGAGGGAAGTCTCCTGAGAGCTTTGTAACATAACTTCATTGTTGAGATAAACAATATGAAAGATCTCACCATATACAAAAAAATATATTCCTCATATCCCCTAGGGTTAGGTGAGACCATTATATATTTTTCAACCTATACCATTGAAAAAAAGAAACCCCAAATAAATGGGGTATCCTTATTTCGAGAATTTACCAACTTTTCAAAACCCCTTTCCTTTATTAAACAAACCTTTACTTCCCATACCTGATTCTTCAATTCAGTTTACATAAATCCATGAATGTCAATTTTTTATACGCCTTGTACAAATCGAACATATTTTTAATCATTCCTCAATCACTAACATGAATTTTATCATCGCCACTCATTCTTATATACTTTTCCCCAAGAATTGTTTTGGGAGCCCTCATTTGAATTTACATCTAATAATAATACCCCAAAGCACATGTCCTAGGAATGATAAATGAAATGGGTATTTTCTATTTTAGTTTCTATCTAATATCACATTTACAGGAAACATATATGGCCCCCAAAATAGAAGAACCATAAGATTTTCCCATGGATGATGAAATGTAGGATCCCCATAACTATATCTCCTTCTAAACTAGTTTTGAATATTAAAATCTGTGTGTAATCCCATACCAATATCTATGTATTAAGACATTAAAATAATATAAGATAACCTACTTGAATGAATATAATGTGAACAATAACTTTATTAGACCATAATATTAAACTCTAAGAATTAAACCCCAATGTGAACATGTGATACACTATGTGATATATTTTGGATGGATAATGGACAATATATAAGTACCATGTTTTTTAAGAATGATATGAAACATACAAGATTTTGGAATCCTCTACACATATTCAACACACTATCCTTTTCTCACTCATTTTTGTGAAATTAGCATTCTTACACTAAAAAAATATGTTGTTGAAATATGATGGTTCTTTATACCTATATCCAAAAAGGGTATGTTTGAAACCACCCCAGGGTTTAATCATGATATCAAACACAACAAATAATATATTTTCTTTTTAGAGGAATCACCTAAAAATCATTCAGGAGAAAAAAATCTATCACTATCAAAATATGAAGTCCCACAAATATTCTAGTCTACCATTTGATAAATAGATATATTCAACATAGTATGTGATGAGTTTTTGGAAAAATGTTCTAAAAAAAATTAAATCTATGATTAACCAATATAAGATGAGAATATGGATGTCATCCCTCCCTAGGTAATAAATATGTAAAATACCTTCCCTAATATTAAACCCTAGGAATCCTCCTGATTAATCGTAATATCTACCTCATTTTAAGGTCATGAAATGACTTAGATAATGATCCCATGAATCCTTATTCAGATAGAATACATTTTCTAGTGTAACAGGTGTGAGTTTCCCCATGTAAAACATTTAAAAAAATTGGATTATTACCATCAGACAACTATAGGATACCCAAGGAAGCGATACGTGGATGTCTTACACCCATTAAATAAAATTTTTCATAAAAAATGGAATAAAATATGTTTTACACATACTATTCCTAATAAATGAGATTCCATCATCATTAAATGGGTTATATTTTTATAGATACCTAATGTTCCTAACATCATCAAAGATAATAACCCTACCTAACGTCCTCATTAACCTCAACTTGTAGTATTCCAACCAATTACAAAATGAACCAACATAAATAAATTGTATCTAAGTAATGATGGAATATAGAATTAGATACAAGAATATGTATTAAATTTTTGATGGAGACAATTATACAGAATTGATCTCTGGTGCAGAATCCATTGATAGAAGAGTTGAGATCCCATCACCCAATCCCAATCAAGGAGCAGACATCAAAGAGAATTTTGGTATAAGATTAGTAACATTTGGAAGAGGAATGACATGAATAATAGATCATACATGACTATTATAATTATAAAAGACTATTTAAATTTCCACCATACGGTCAACCTGGTATATGTTTTGGAATCAATATGGTGAAATTAGAATGAAAATATTCTCATAAGACAAGGGTAAGAAGATGTTTTTTATGTGTCATTAGTCATATAAATTTTTGACATGAACCCCTTATCCATATTGGAATGGATGAGTGGTGATAGAGATGATATTTTCAATATATTTTATCTAAATTTCCGTGATTTAATCCTCACCAATGTGTAATTATAGGTTAAGTTGCATCATTTTTGGAATATTGTTGTATTTTGAGCTAAATTGTGAAAATGCCTTAATTCTGGATTTGAAGAAGTTTTTGACTTGTTTGAGTATTTGGTCATATATTTATAAATACATATCCAATTCGACTGATTCTATTTTTTTGTGGAACCCCTGGAATGTGATATGAATATATTTAAACTGGATTAAGATCTAAATCATCCATCTATGGGTCCAAATAAATCATTCTTTGGGACGCGTTTTCATGTTCAGCTGTGTGGATCCCACATCAATAAATGGAGCATAAAATCGGATACATGTTTCCAATGTTACTAATTCCAACTGTGCGTGCAAGAGGACACCAAGGAACTAATTCAAGAGTAATTTCAAGGTCAAAATCGATAATTAGGGCACACTATGATTGAGTCAAACAAGTGGGAGATGAAAGGTCTCCTCGAACAGAGAAAGAGTCGTAGAGTAATTAATTCATAACATTTTCATCACTTCTCCAAAGCGGCTGATATATTGTGAAACGACAAAGAAAATATTTTTAAACAACTCATTAGAAGTATCTATGGGTTGATTTGGCCGAGCGGTGTTCCAAACAGAAGTATATTTCGGGCGGACAGAATCTGGACAAGAGATTTTCCAGCCCCCCTCCCATATTCTCTCTATCTATTCATTCATTTCAAAGGGGGTTGGATTTGTGGAGACAATGATGAATATGGTGTACACTCTTGCTGGAATGGAGTTGATGTGGGCAGATCAAGTGATGAGAGGCTAATCACCAAGTGGTTGCGGACGGTGACAACCGACAGACACTCCCTTCCGAGTTTTGATCTTCATGTGTAATCTCTATTGGATCTCTTTTGAATTTATATTTCTTGAATGACAGCGGGTTTTTTCTTTCATGAATATATTTTCTACTTGTTTGTTATAAATGGTTTCTTAATCTGTAAAGTAAAATAATTGATTTCACTATTTAAATTTTTCGGTGAGGTCTTGCCGTTGAGTATAGTGATTTCGATTATGTTTGGTTATTTTAAGGTCTTCAAATAATTAGATCACTTATATAGGAGGGTAAACAACCATATTGAGGACTTAGTATGATATCCTTTCCAAATAAGGTGTTTATCCAGAGGTATTTTGGTAGGCATTGAAATATTCCTTAGAGATATAATTTTAAACAAGGAAGAGGGGAGTGTTCAGGAGGTTAAAGCTTGTCCGTAACCACTGTTTTGATTCTGGTTTGAAACCCATTTTATTTCCAATCAATTTTCTAGCTCATTATACAATTTTCTTTCTCTTTAGTTTTTATTTATATTCTGTTCTTAAGTCTTTAATCAACTCCCCAATTATCCATTTCATGTGAAAACAAACCAACAAAAAAAGTGACAGTTTTGCAACTCAAATTGCAACCTCCTCGAGAGACAGTCCAGGGATTGCTAAATTGTATTGTTTTTTTGGGGAAAAATTAATTGATTGAGGATTTCACGACAAATAATCCTCTGATCAACTGGCTCCATTGCCGGGGAGGTTTCTTGAGTTGATTTTTGTTAAAATTGTTTTTGCATTACCCGAAATTCTAACCCAAATTAGTTCCCATTGGATTCTGAAATTGAATGAACTTTTCACTCTAGGGATAGAGCTACCGGAAATCCCCTTATACCATGTTGTGAATCTTCTAATAATTAACTTAGAAGAAACCTGGTTGAAATTGAAATTCCAATGGCTGAAAATAGAACTTTGAAAGAATTGGTTTCATCTTATGATGCAAATCAAGAAAATCCTGTTGAATATCCTGATGCACCTGCTGGGTTTGAAATTAAATCTGGTTTCATTCACCAACTTCCAAAATTTAATGGTTTTCCTGGGGAAGATCCACATAAACACCTTCAATAATTTAGTTATCTTTGTGTCAACATGAAACCCAAGGGCATTGATTCAAATCAAATGAAATTGAGGACTTTTACTTTTTCATTAGGAGTTACCAAAGATTGGTTTTTCTATTCACATTCTACTATGATTAGGGATTGGAATGAATTGAAAAAACTTTTCCTTGAAATTTTTTTCCCTACTTCTAGAACTTCTTCCATTAGAAAGAAAATTTGTGGAATTAGGAAAACTCAAGGTGAAACATTGCATGAGTATTGGGAACGCATCAAAAGACTTTGTTTCAGTTGCCCCCACCATCAAATTAGTGACCAAATTTGGATTCAATATTTTTATGAGGGATTGTGTATTACTGATAGAAGCATGATCGATGCTACTACAGGAGGGGCTCTAGTTGACAAAACACCAACTACTGCTAGGAAATTAATTGTATACATGGCCCAAAATGCTCAACAGTTTGGAACAAGAGGCCTTCTTCATGTGAAATCTTCCCAAGAGTTCCCCATTGCTAGTCCTGAAAACAATATGATTGTGAGTCAACTTTCTGATCTTACCACCATGGTGAGGTCAATGATGTTATCCAATACCACACCAACTCCACCCAAACCTGAAGCAACATTTCAAATGAAAGTATACTATAGAATTTGTCCTTCCAATGACCATTTTAGTGACCAATGCCCTCAAATGTGGGAACCTTCTAAAAACTGCAATGCTATTTTTCCTAGAAAACCCTTTCAATCAAACCAACAACGGCCATTTCAATCAAATCAAAATTTCAATCAAGGCTGGAACAACCACTCCATGACAACCCTTCTTTTTATTACAACTTAAACATGATTTATTACATAAAACTTCACTTGATCCAACAAAGAAGATCGAGAGGTTTAGTGTCTTTGGGGATTAGGATCATTACATAAAAACTTTAAACTTGAAATACAACATCTTTATTGAAAACTTCCTTTATATGACCACTACATTCCTTCGTACTTAGCATTGCATGGGATAACCTGAGGACATGCATAAGAAAAAGGGTGAGCTATAAAGCCCAGTAAGGGAGTAAACAATTGATAACATGAGGAGAGAAATACATGTTAGACAATAGTCATATCAATAGATCAGAATAGAAACATGAACATAAAGTCATGATAAAGCATGATAATCATAACATGGAAATGTGGCAACAACACTTAACATTGAATTAGCATGAGCCAAGGCTCATTGCACATAGAGCATGAGTAAACACTCATTGCACATGAAGCACGAGTAAAACCTTGTTGCACTTGAATTATCATGAGTCAACACTCATTGCATATGACGTATCATGATACTATACTTTACCCAATGCATTGGAGCGCTATAAAGGGCACACCCTTCTTAAACATTTCATTTCATGCATAAGTGTGCCACATGGATCATAAAACATGGATTCATAAAACATAATCATTTCTTCCACGATAAAGGAATGTGGAATTCATACATGATACTTTATAATCAATATGTAAATGTGCATAAAGGTGAATACCCTTGATGGGGAAATGGGCATGGTATTCACTACACAAAGACATTGGCTTAGAAAATCGGTGCAATTTCGGCAGCGTAACGGCGTGACATAAGAATTCATAAAAAAGGTTGATGAGAGAGAAAGGGGTTCCTCATCATATTTAAATGTAATGGAAAGTAAGGAGATAATATATATACATGTCCCAACAATAGAAATGGAATTTAGATTCATGATACAAAAGTATTGCTTGAATGTAAAAGAAGAGAGAGAAGTTCCTTTCAGAATTTCGGCATAGTAACGGGTGTACATTGGAGGCATTTAATGAGAGAGAAAGGGTTCTCCCATCATTCAAAAAATAAGAGGGCAGTATGGGGGAGGTGCGAAACCATACCCCAACATTCATAATTGAAATTAAAAGGGCAATACAACTTAAAGAAAATTGACAAAATTGAGAAAGGAAGAAAAAACCCTTACTTGGAAGTGTGCTTCCAAAGGCTAGAGAGAGGCTTGTGAGAGGCTTCTTGGGAGCTTGGGGAACCTTGAGAGGATTATAGAGATATTAGGGCAGAGGTTGGACGAACTTCAAGGGCTTTGAGTGAGGAGGAAGTGGGAGCTTGGGTGGGTTTATATAGGAAAGGTGAGAGAATTATTTATTATTTAGGTTTGGGACCACTTATATTAAAATAATCCAAACCACAAACCATCCCATGGTATTTGCCCATGGTTTTTGGAAAAGGAAAGAGGAAAACAATATTTTACAAGTCCAATGTCCGAACTTATAAAAAAATTAGGGTTTCTTATGTGGAGGTGAGTCACACTCCCATGGAAATTAATTTAAAAAGGCAAAGTGTTGAATAAGTCTTGAGGGCTCCATTAATGCTTTGAAAAGTAAGTCAAACAAAACCAAAAACACATTATTTTAATGATAAAACACATATTGGCCGAACATAAGGATTATGGTATTTTATTACATCACCATTGGGTCATTATGATGTCATAAAACACAATATATATTTAAATGGTATTTAATTTTTACCCAAAAATTTGACTGTCTCAGAAAATTATGAAAAATTCACTGTTGGATAATTTCGACGTCCTGATTCCAAAAATAATATTTATTTTATCTAAATAATTTTCTAAATATTTGAATTTTCACTTTTAAAATAAAAACCGACATTTATAAAAAAATTCACGAGTTTTGACAGAAATGGCCTTCAAAACTTAATAAAAATTTTAATTGCATTCATAAAATTATAATATCATTTATATTTAATAAAAATTAATTTAATATTAATAATAATATTTTATTAAAATATTATTTAATTCAAAAATCCTTTAATTTAATAAAATATAATTCTTAATTAAATAATAACTAAAAACACCATTTGTACTTTAAACACTAATTACAATGTATCAAAAAAATTATATTCATTATTATTTACAAAAAATAATGTACATGAACATGGTGCTACTTATTTGTTACATAACCCCTTAAAATAGCCGCATAAGACCTAAGGGTAAGGTGTGCGATGGTGACAGACTCTTGGGGTTGCTCGGATAACATCGCTCGAGTGGTAATCTATATCAACTTCCATTTTTCCCGTAGACGATCACGTTCGAGCTTGACTTGATGAAGCTCAACTTGGGCTTGGTCAAGGGCAAAGACCAAAGACGCCACCTCTTTTCCGAGCTCCGACAAATGGGCTTCGTAAGGGGAAATTCTACTTGATGAGGCCATCGCTTCCTTTGTCTGAGTAGAAATGGTTTCGTTAAAGCCTTATATTTATACTACTCAGATGATCACTGTTCAACGGCTAAAAAGTAACGGTCAAAAATCTTAACATAAAACTAAAGAAGTTGGCATCTTATAAAAACATTTTTTTTCATAAAGAAACATTTAACTGGATCAAGAGGGATTTTCCATTAATGAAACTTTGGGTCGTTACAACATTCCCCCCTTAAGAAATTTCGCCCTCGAAATTTTCCTTTTCCCACACTAAAACAAATGTGGGTAACTTAGCTTCATCATATCCTCCGACTCCCAAGTTGCTTCTTCAAACTTGTGGTTTCTCCACAACACCTTGACGAGGGGCATTGTCTTATTTCGTAGAACTTTTTTCTCTACGATCTAAGATCTTCACTGGTTGCTCCTCATAAGAAAGATCATCTTCTAATCGTACCACCTCGGAAGAGAGTACATGTGAAGGGTCTGGTATGTACTTCCTTAAGAGGGATACATGGAAGAAATCATGCACCTTGGCCATAGTAGGTGGAAGTGCTAGTCAATAGGCCACATCCCCAACACGATCAAGAATCTCGAAGAGGCCGATGTACCTTGGACTTAACTTCCCTTTCTTTCCAAACCTCATGACCTTCTTCCACGGAGATATGCGTAAAAACACCATGTCTCCGACTTTAAACTCAAGGTCTCGTCGACGATTATCTGCATAACTCTTCTGTCGACTCTGGGCTCCCTTGATATGCTGCTGAATGGTTTTCACCTTCTCCACCATTTCTTCGACCATTTCTAGTCCAAGAAGCTTACGTTCACCGACCTCATCCCAACATGCCGGTGTTCTACACCTTTTCCCATACAGGGCTTCATATGGTGCCATTTGGATGCTCGAGTGGAAACTATTATTATAAGAGAACTCAACCAGAGGAAGATGTTGATCCCATCCTCCTTTAAAGTCCATTGAGCACGCTCTCAACATATCCTCAAGTGTTTGGATAGTCTGCTCGGATTGGCCATCAGTTTGAGGATGATAGGCCGTACTGAAGTTTAGTTCAGTATTCAGAGCATCTTGAAGACTCTTCCAAAACATAGAGGTAAATATTGGATCTCAGTCAGACACAATAGATAGTGGTACTCCATGCAACCGTACCACGTCCCTGATATATATCCGTGCCAGTTGATCCAAAGAGAAATCCTCTCGAATAGCAATGAAGTGAGCAGTCTTTGTAAGACGATCCACAACAACCCAGATTGCATTGTTTCCTTTGGATGTCCTTGGAGGTCCGGTGACAAAGTCCATGGTGATGTTCTCCCATTTCCATTTTGGTATGGGCAATGGTTGCATCATCCCCTTAGACTTCTGCCTCTCTGCCTTCACTTGCTGACACACAAGGCACTTTGATGTATATTCAGCGATCTCCTTCTTCATATTATCCCACCAAAAGTTTTCTCGGAGATCTTGATACATCTTTGTGCTCCCTGGGTGAATAGAGAAATTTGAACTATGTGCATCATCCAAAAGTTCCTTCTTCAGCTCTAAACTTGATAGAACACATAGTCTTTTCCCAAACCGCACAATTACTTCTTCATTAACATTAAACTCTGAGGATTTTCCCTTTTTTATAGCTTCCACTTTTTCTTGGATTCCCGCATCATCCTTTTGAGCATCCTTTAACCTTTACCAAAGAGATAGTTGAGCAATCATTTGTGAAAGGATTGATGATGTTCCCTTCTTTATGATTCCCACTTCCATCTTCATCAAGTCTAAGAAGATTGGATCCTTCTCAATTCTCATCATTGATTTAATTGCTGGATCCTTTCTACTTAGGGCATCCACCACCTTGTTCGCCTTCCCAGGGTGGTAATGTATTGAACAGTCATAATCCTTGATGAGCTCTATCCATCTTCTCTGGCGCATATTAAGCTCTTTTTGTGTGAATATATATTTAAGACTCTTGTGGTCAGTATTTATCTCACATTTCTCTCCATAGAGATAATGCCGCCAGATTTTCAAGGTAAAGATCACCTCCACCAACTCCAGATCATGCGTTGGATAGTTTCTCTCATGGATTTTCAACTGCCTTGAGGCATAGGATATCACTTTATCATTCTGCATCAGCTCACATCCTAAGCCCTTCTTCGAAGCATCACTGAATACCACAAAAAGCTCCCCACTTGTGGGTAAAGTGAGCACGGGTGCAGTGATAAGCCTCATTTTCAACTCCTTGAAGCTTTCTTCACATTCATCACTCCAAGAAAACTTTACTCCCTTTCGAGTTAGCTTGGTAAGAGGGTTGCACAATCATGAGATATTTCTCACAAATCGTCGATAATATCCAGCTAACCCCAAGAAGCTACGGATATCAGTTACCGATGTTGGCCTCAGCCATCCCTCAATTGCATCTGTTTTGGAGGGGTCCACAGATATCCCATTGCTTGTGATGATATGACCCAAGAATGAGACTTCCTTCAACCAAAACTCACACTTGCTGTACTTTGCATAGAGTTTCTCCTTGCGCAAAGTCTCTAGTACAGTTTTTAAATGCTCCTCATGGTCCTCCTTGATTTTGTAGTATATTAGAATATCATCTATAAAGACTACCACAGATTTGTCTAGGTAATCTCTAAAGACTCTATTCATCAAGTCCATGAATATTTCTGGAGCATTGGTGAGTCCGAAAGGAATTACTATGAATTCATAGTGCCCGTACCTTGTACGAAAAGCAGTCTTGGGGATATCTTCCTTCTTTACCCTTACTTGATAATATCCTGACCGCAAGCCGACCTTGGAGAAGTATTGTGCTCCACGCAGCTGATCAAACAAGTCATCGATTCTTGGGAGAGGATACTTGTTCTTTATCGTGATTTTGTTAAGTTCATGATAATCGATGCAAAGCCGCATTGACCCATCCTTCTTCTTGACGAAGAGGACTGGTGCACCCCATGGTGATGCACTTGGGCGTATAAACCCTTTATCCAGATTCTCCTGTAGTTGTTTCTTCAGCGCTTCAAGCTCAACAATGGCCATTCTATATGGAGTCTTGGATATTGGTAGCGCCCCAGGTATAAGTTCAATTGAGAACTCAACATCTCTTCTTGGAGGAAGACCAGGAAGTTTCTCGGGAAATACTTCAGCGAATTCCCTCACAATAGGCATTTCTTCAAGGGTGGTTTCATCCTTTGACTCAATCATCTGAGCCAGATATGCGTGCTCATAAGGCAGTAATATCCATTCTTGAGATGATGGAGCTAAAGAAGATTCATCTTTTTCCTGACACTTGTAAAGAATCGGGGGTCGATTCTCCATATGGAGTGTGATTTCCCTCTTCCGAAAATTTATGTTGGCTCTATATAAGGAAAGGCAATCCATGCCAAGAATTGCATCAAATTCCACCAAAGGGAGTATGACGAGGTTCGCCGAGAAATTCAATCCACAGATTATAACAGGGGAGGACTTATACTCATGGGATGAAATGATTGCCCCATTTTCCGTACTCACCGACATCTTTACTTCTATGATTTGTGGTGGTGCAGGGATTGTTCTACAAAACTTTTGAGATATAAAAGAATGCGTAGAACCTGAATCAAAAAGTACGTTCGCTATTCTTGAATGAATAACTAGCATACCTGTCACCACTTCGTTGTCGGGGTTCACTTCAGTAGAAGTGATGGCAAAAGCTCTTCATTGCTGTCTTGGAGGTTGTTGATTGCCTCCGATAACCCTTGGATTAGGGCACTGATTCGCAAAGTGACCCGGTTCTTTGCATTTGAAGCATTGAACAACGCGTTGAGGTTCGAATGGAGCGTTCCTCTCCTCTGTCGCAGCCGCGGGTCCTTCTTGCTGACAGTTAACAGCTAGGTTCCCTTCTCTTCCACACTTGAAGCATTTTCTTGTCCCCCTAAGGCAATTTCCAGGGTGCTTCTTTCCACACTTTTGGCAAGTGGGGTGCTGGAATTTCTTAGCGCTGTTGGATTTATCCATTGGACCACCAGCATTGAAGTCCACCTTATGCTTCTTGTCCCCATGATACCCCTGTGATTCTGCGATCTCCATTTCAACCTTGAGGGCACATCGGACAATTTCCTCATAGCTGTCGAAGTCACGGATCGCTAATGCTTTCCGCAAGCTAGGCTTCAGCCCACCAAAGAAGAGGTCAACCTTGCATTCGGGGGTAACGACAAAGCCGGAAGCGTATCATGCCAGCCTTGTGAAGTTTGCCTCGTACGTTCCCACAGATTCTTCATCTTTCTGTTTGAGGGAATGGAAGTCCCATTCCATCTTAAGACGGAGGGTGCGTGAAAAATATTTATCGAAAAACATCTTCCGGAATACCATCCATTCCAAAGCCTCGATCTCCTCCTCAGGCTTCTTATTTTTTATCAATGTCCACCATTGAGCAGCTTCACCCTCCATACGATAAGCCTCCAGGAGAACCTTCTCTTTTTCAGAGCATTGGAGGATGGAGAATATCTTTTCAATGGAGTTGATCCATTGTTCAGCAATCGTGGGATCAGATGATCCACTAAAAGTAGGAGGCCTTTGTCTCATGAAGCTTTCAATAGCGACTTGTTCTTTCTTAGGGGGGGTTGAACGTTCCTCTTGACCAGTGTTTCTATTCAAAACTTGAGTTAGCTGAGAGAGAAGCGTGACAAAGTTCGCGATTCCCGCTCCCATTGGATTGGGCATCTCATAATTACAATCATCACACTGATCTTCACAATGGTTGTTAGCCCGAGTTCTCCTATTACCGGCCATTGGATGGAATAAAAGGAAATTTAGCGGTAACACATAAAGGGTAATCCAAAGACAAAAGTTGATGACTTATAAATAAACTTTAATCTCTTTAACTCATGAGTCTATAGAATTCAATCCAGGCTTTTCATGATATTCCTTCTAACATATATTCTTAGGGGCATTTTTTCCCTTAATAAGGGTTCATACTATGATTGTGAATTTATCAAAACATATCCCCCAGGAGTGTCGTAACCAAGAGTGCAGCAAGGCCCGTTGTCGTGCTCCAGTTCCCGTTCGAGTCTAGCTCAAAGCGGTGTTTTCGGGTTTTACCCCTTGGATACATCTGTGCCAGAGCCGCCTCTACCTGCTCGTATCTAGACAGCGATGTATTTGTTTGATAAACCACTTAATTAGTATTTACCAAAACTTAGGGATGTTTTTATTATGCTTAGTATTATATCTAAGGCTTTACTGGGGTTTCCTAATCCCAAAAATAACTAAACCTATCCTCTGATACCAACTATGACAACCCTGCATTTTATTACAACTTAAACATACTTTATTACATAAAACTTCACTTGATCCAACAAAGAAGATCGAGAGGTTTAGTGTCTTTGGGGCTTAGGATCATTACATAAAAACTTTAAACATGAAATAAAACATCTTTATTGAACACTTCCTTTACATGACCACTACATTCCTTCGTACTTAGCATTGCATGGGATAACCTGAGGACATGCATAAGAAAAGGGTGAGCTATAAAGCCCATTAAGGGAGTAAACAATGGATAACATGAGGAGAGAAATACATGTTAGGCAATAGGCATATCAATAGAGCATAATAGAAACATGAACATAAAGGCATGATAATGCATGATAATCATAACATGGAAATGTGGCAACAACACTTAACATTGAATTAGCATGAGCCAAGGCTCATTGCATATGGAGAACGAGTAAACCCTCATTGCACTTGAAGCACGAGTAAACCCTCGTTGCACTTGAACTAGCATGAGTAAACACTCATTGCACATGACGTATCATGATACTATACTTTACCCAATGCATTGGAGCGCTATAAAGGGCGCACCCTTTTTAAACATTTCATTTCATGCATAAGTGTGCCACATGGATCATAAAACATGGATTCATAAAACATAATCATTTCTTCCATGATAAAGGAATGTGGAATTAATACATGAAACTTTATAATCAATATGTAAATGTGCATAAAGTTGAATACCCTTGATGGAGAAATGGGCATGGTATTCACTACACAAAGACATTGGCTTAGAAAATCGGTGCGATTTCGGCAGCGTAACGGCGTGACATAAGAATTCATAAAAAAGGTTGATGAGATAGAAATGGGTTCCTCATCATATTTACATGTAATGGACAGTAAGGAGATCATATATATACATGTCCCAACAATAGAAATGGAATTTAGATTCATGATACAAAATTATTGCTTGAATGTAAAAGAAGAGAGAGAAGTTCCTTTCCGAATTTCGGCATAGTAACGGGTGTACATGGGAGGCATTTAATGAGAGATAAAGGGTTCTCCCATCATTCAAACAATAATAGGGCAGTATGGGGGAGGTGCGAAACCATACCCCAACATTCATAATTGAAATTAAAAGGGCAATACAACTTAAAGAAAATTGTCAAAATTGAGAAAGGAAGAAAAAACCCTTACTTGGAAGTGTGCTTCCAAAGGCTAGAGAGAGGCTTGTGAGAGGCTTATTGGGTGCATGGGGCACCTTGAGAGGATTCTAGAGAGATTAGGGCAGAGGTTGGACGAACTTCAAGGGCTTTGAGTGAGGAGGAAGTGGGAGCTTGGGTGGGTTTATATAGGAAAGGTGAGAGAATTCTTTATTATTTAGGTTTGGGACCCCTTATATTAAAGTAATCCAAACCACAAACCATCCCATGGTATTTGCCCATGGTTTCTGGAAAAGGAAAGAGGAAAACAATATTTTACATGTCCAAGGTCCGAACTTATTAAAAAATTATGGTTGCTTATGTGGAGGTGAGTCACACTCCCATGGAAATTAATTTAAATAGGCAAAGTGTTGAATAAGTCTTGAGGGCTCCATTAATGCTTTGAAAAGTAAGTCAAACAAACCCAAAACCTCATTATTTTAATGATAAAACACATATTGTCCTAAAATAAGGATTATGGTATTTTATTACATCACCATTGGGTCATTATGATGTCATAAAACACATTATATATTTAAATGGTATTTAATTTTTACCCAAAAATTTGACTGTCTCAGAAAATTATGAAAAATTCACCGTTGGATAATTTCGACATCCTGATTCCAAAAATAATATTTATTTTATCTAAATAATTTTCTAAATATGTGAATTTTCACTTTTAAAATAAAAACCGACATTTATAAAAAATTCACGGGTTTTGACAGAAATGGCCTTCAAAACATAATAAAAATTTTAATTGCATTCATAAAATTATAAGATCATCTATATTTAATAAAAATTAATTTAATATTAATAATAATATTTTATTAAAATATTATTTAATTCAAAAATCCTTTAATTTAATAAAATATAATTCTAAATTAAATAATAACTAAAAACACCATTTGTACTTTAAACACTAATTACAATGTATCAAAAAAATTATATTCATTATTATATACAAAAAATAATGTACATGAACATGGTGCTACTTATTTGTTACATAACCCCTTAAAATAGCCGCATAAGACCTAAGGGTAAGGTGTGCGATGGTGATAGACTCTTGGGGTTGCACGGATAAAATCGCTCGAGTGGTAATATCTATCAACTTCCATTTTTCCCGTAGACGATCACGTTCGAGCTTGACTTGATGAAGCTCAGCTTGGGCTTGGTCAAGGGAAAAGCCCAAAGACGCCACCTCTTTTCCGAGATCCGACAAATGGGCTTCGTAAGGGGCAATTCTACTGGATGAGGCCATCACTTCCTTTGTCTGAGTCGAAATGGTTTCGTTAAAGCCTTATATTTATACTACTCAGATGATCACTGTTCAACGGCTAAAAAGTAACGGTCACAAATCTTAACATAAAACTAATGAAGTTGGCATCTTATAAAAACATTTTTTTCATAAAGAAACATTTAACTGGATCAAGAGGGATTTTCCATTAATGAAACTTTGGGTCGTTACACTCTAATGAAAGATTTCTACAGCCTGAACAACCTAGAGGCTTCTTCCAAGGACAATCAAGAAATTCACAACCAAGATATTTCAATGAGCAATCCAATGCTCATTCTGGAAGAATCATTCAGGCTACCCCTCCCACTCAAAATTCAGAGAGTAATATTGAAGAAGTAATGAGGAAACAACATGAGACAATGAACCAAACACAAGACCAACAACAAAACATGCTGAATACCCCAATGACTCAAATTGGTCAACTTGCCTCTAATCTTAGTTGCATAAAAAATCAAATGAGTGGAGGTTTTCCCTCACAACCCCAAGTGAATCCGAGAGATAAAGGGAATGAAAATGTGAGTGCAATTGATCTTAGGAGTGTAAAACAATTGAATACCCCTAAAATGGAGAAACCAAAACATGTTGTTGAAACTTCTGTTGAGAATCCCACCACTAATGGAAATTCTGTAAATTCTAAATGTTCTTTGAAGGGAAACACAATTTCAAGAGAAGAAATTTTGCTTGAAAGAACAATGAGGGATTGTAAGAGGATTTCTGGACCTTTTGTTTCTCAAAGAAGTGCTCAAAATAGTCTTGAAACAACCAAACCACCATTACCTTAACCTAGGAGTAAACCCCCAGTGAAGTCGACTACTGAGAATTAGTTGTATAAGGAGGTTTTGGAGACATTTAAGAAAGTTCAAGTCAATATACCTTTTCTTGATGCTGTGAAACAAATTCCAAGGTATGCAATGTTTTTGAAAGAAATGTGTACCCACAAGAGGAAATTCAAAGGAGGTGAAAAGGTCAACTTAGGGAGGAATGTTTTATCCATGATCCAGCATGCTTTTCCTGTCAAATGTAAAGACCCAGGAACCTTTACCATTCCTTGAACCATTGGGAAATTTGAATTCAATTATGTTTTTCTTGATTTGGGGGCCTCCATCAATGTTATTCCACATTCTTTTTACTCATGTCTTCATGTTGGAGAATTGAAACCCTCTGTAATCATCATTCAACTTGCTAACTGAAGTACCACCAAGCCTGTTGGAGTTATTGAGGATTTCCTTGTTCATGTGAGAGACATGATTTTTCTTGTGTATTTATATGTCTTAGATATGGAAGATGATAGGTTTAGTACAAATGCACCTCTCATTCTAGGGAGACCATTCCTGAAAACTGCAAAAGCAATCATCAATGTTCACAAGGGAACACTTTCACTGGAGTTTGGCAGATAGGTTGTTCATTTCAATATTTTTCAGTGCATGAAACACCTAGTTGAGGATCATTCATCCCCCCCAAGTGAACATGATTGATTGGTTTTCCACTAATATGTTCCCTGATTTTTCCTATGATGAGAAACTGCCTGATATTTTTGATGATGGAAATTTTTTTGTTGCTGAATCTGATCAACAAGAGAGGGAAAGGGAGCGGATTATGAGTCATGGAATGTTGAGATGGCTTTTCAAGATTCTATTGATCTCAACAATGAGGAAGATGTCTCCCTAGAAATCCATAGTGCTGCTAGTGGTCTCCCAGGAGAAATTGAAAATTTTCTACAAGAATCAAATTCCGAGAACAATGAAATTGATATTCATGGTGATTGTCCTTTAAATTCTGTAACCCCACTAAACAACCACACCTGTAATCAATGTTCCTTGTTCAATGAAAATACCCCAGCTGAGTTAGAATTGAAACCACTTCCTGAGAATCTCAAATATGCTTTCTTAGGTAAAAATGAAACATTCCATGTTATAATTTCAAAAGATTTGTCGAAGGACCAAGAGAATCAATTGTTAAGAGTCCTAAAAACCCACAAGAAAGCTATTGGATGGACTCTATCTGATTTAACTGGAGTCAGCCCCTCAGTGTCCATGCATAGAATTTTCTTGGAATAAAATGTTAAACCGGTGAAAAAATTTCAAAGGAGGTTGAATCCAAAACTTTTAGAGGTTGTTAAGAAGGAAATTATCACCCTTTTAGCTGCTGGAATTATTTTTCCCATCTCTGATAGTCAATGGGTGAGTCCAATCCATGTAGTTCCCAAAAAAGGTGGCTTCACAATCTCAATGAATGAATTTGGTGAGCTTGTTCCTGTTAGGCTCCAAAGTAAATGGAGAATGTGCATTGATTATAGGAAGCTCAATTTGGCTACGAGGAAAGACCACTTTCCAAATCCATTTCTTGATCAGGTCCTTGAAAGACTGGCTGGAAAAACCCATTATTGTTTTCTGGATGGATTCTCTAGTTCTTTCCAAATACATATTGCACCGAAGTATCAAGAAAAAACCACATTCACATGCCCATTTGGAACATTTTCTTAATGGAGGATTTCCTTTGGTTTGTGAAATGCTCCCGGAACTTTCAATGGTGTATGATGAGTATTTTCTATGATTTTCTTGAAATATGCATGGAAGTTTTTATGGATGACTTCACTATTTATGGATCATCATTTAAAAGTTATTTGGAAGGTCTGGCTCATGTTATTGAAAGGTGCATTGATAAGAACCATGTTCTTAATTATGAAAAATGTCATTTAATGGTGGGTAAAGGGATTTTTCTTGGACATGTTGTGTCTTTGGATGGAATTCAAGATGATACGTCCATAGTTGAGGTCATTTCTTTATTTCCATACCCAAAAAACAGTCAGACATGTGAGATCTTTTCTTGGTCATGCTGGTTTTTATAGGAGATTCATTAAGGATTTCAGTAAGGTTGCACGTCCATTGTCTAGATTGCTCCAGAAAGACACCCCATTTGTCTTTGATGAAAATTTTATACAGGCCTTTGGGGAGTTGAAACAAAAATTGATTACTCCTCCCATTGTTCAACCTCCCAATTGGGACTTTCCTTTTGAGATCATGACTGATGCATCTGACTTTTCTATTGGGGATGTTTTAAGTCAAAGGTTGGAAAATAAATCTCATGTGATTGCCTATGCCTCTAGAACATTAGATTAGGCCCAATGAAACTACACAAAAACTAAGATGGAGATGTTTGTTTTTGTCTTTGCTTTGGACAAATTAGATGTTACCTTCTGGGATCTAAGGTGATTATTTTCACTGATCATTTTGCAATCAAATTTTTGATGAAGAAACATGATGAAAAACCAAGACTTTTGAGATGGATTTTTTTGTTAAAAGAGTTTAATGTTGAAATAAAGGATAATAAGGGAAGTGAAAACCTTGTTGTTGATCATTTGAGTAGGATACCATCTATTTTGAATGGGGATCATCAGATCTATCTGCCAATTAAAGAATCTTCTCCAGATGAGGAGTTTTATGCTTGTCAAACGGAAAGGACATGGTTTGCTGATATGGTGAATTATGTATATTCTGATGATGTTCCCCACTGGTTTTCCAAGAATCAATTTTATAAACTTTTGAGTGGTTCAAATCATTACATTTGGGATGATTCTTACTTGTGGCATGTTGGTAGTGATCAAATGATTAGGAGATGCATTCCAAATTCTGAATTCCAATCTGTTCTAAACTTTTGTCACACATTGAGCTGTGGAGGAAACTTTGGGCCTCAAAGAACTGCATGAATGGTGCTGGAATCTGGTTTATATTTGCCTACCATTTTTAGAGATTCTTCTGATTTCTGTAGGACATGTAGAAATTGTCAATTTCAAGGGGGCATTTCCAAAAGGAATGAGATACCACATCAACCTCTGTTGTTTTGTGATGTATTTGATGTTTGGGGTATGGATTTCATGGTACCTTTTCTCAATTCATTTGGATATCTTTACATTTTTCTTGATGTTGATTATGTATCCATGTTGGTAGAAGCTATTCCCACAAGAGCTGATAATTCCAAAACTGTGTCCAAGTTTGTGAAGGGAAATATATTTTCAAGGTTTGGATTCCCAAAGTTCTTGATTATGGATCAAGATACATATTTTTGTAACAAGACTTTGGAATCACTATTAAAGAAGTATGTAGTTCATCATAGGGTCTCTACAACCTATCAACCCCAAACAAATGGAATGGCTGAGTTGTCCAACAGTGAAATCAAATAAATTTTGGAAAAAAACTGTCAACCCAAATAGAAAGGATTGGTGTTTGAGACTTGATGATGCACTCTCGGCTTATAGGACTGAATTTAAAACCCCAATTGGCATGTCACCATTTATATTAGTCTATGGAAAGGCTTTTCACCTTACGGTCGAGTTAGAACACAAATTGTTTTGGGCTGTTAAAACTTGTAACACGAATCTGTTTTATGCTGGGGAAGAAAGAAAATTTTGTTTGTATGAGTTGGAGGAGATCAGAAAGAATGCATATGAAAGTTCTAGGATGTAAAAGGAATGAACCAAATCATTTCATGATGAGATGATTCTCAACAAAAACTTCAAGGAAGGAGACAAAGTGTTTCTGTTTGATTCCAGATTGAAGCTGTTCCCGGGTAAAATTCGTTCCAAATGGTCTGGTCTATTAATTGTTACTCATGTTTTTCCTTTTGGTGCAATCCAGATTAAAGAACCAAGAAAAGGGACACCATTCACATTAAATGGGCACAAGTTGAATCTGTTTAGAGAGAATGTTCATGATCCTCCGGGGGAGGAGATCCATCTTCATGAAGAAAAATACAAATGATGCCAGGTTGTGTTTTTCCTTCTCACTTTTTTTTAATGTCTTTGATTTCTTGAATTTCATATTAATATATTTTTTTACACAATAAGGACATTTCATAAAATAAGTGTGGGGGGAGGAACATGTTGGGTAGATTAGGATTTTGTGTTCTTTCAATTCATTTTTTTCCTTTGCTTTTCTCTCTCTTTCAATTTTTGGTGTGTTCATTTATTTTTCAAACATTGTGTGTTTTATTTAAAATTTTGAAAAACATTTGAGATTACATGATGATATTTTAAAACACTATCAATGAGTTAACCAATTGATCCCTAGAATCTGGTTATGAATGAATGCTGAAAAAGACACTGTTTTATGTTCCAAAATTTTGAAAAAACCATTTAATTTTGATTTGCATTCCATGAATTCTATCTAATATTGAAAACCATTTGCCCGTGAGTATTTTGAACACAATTTTCGTCTTCTTCACATTCATACTACTTCTTGAGTGAACCAAATAATTCTTGTTTTATTGAACTAGAACTTGATCTTTTTCTATCAAAACTTGAGGGCTAAGGTGAGTGAGGTTGAAATGATTGAGGCAATTTTTTTGTGATTGAATGCCCCTTTTTCACAATTATCCATTTTATTCTATCCCACCTTTTACATTTTATCTTTCTTGAGCCCTTAGTTCCCATGTACTTCCTTTTAGCTAGCCACATTACAAGCCATTTTCCCTTTCCAACCTGCTCTAGAAGTATAAATGCATGATCTAGTTGAACTTAAGTGTGGGGGAGATGACTTGTGGTGTGCTACATCATCTGGTGTCACTTTGGGTGGTTATCTAAACAATGAAGATATGTTTTTGCAACTAAAATATGTTTGATTTCTGAGAGGTGTCCCTGTTTGGAGCTCTCAAAGGAAGAGAGTTATGCCTATCTGGAACTCTCAATTGAAGAGAGTTGTGCCTGTTTGGAGCTCTTGATGGAAGAAAGTTGTGCCAAATCTGGAGCTTTTGAAAAAAAGAGAAATGTAACTGTTGCTGCTGAAATTTCGGGGGAATGAGGTGGAAAATATATTCTTAGGGATTCTCAAATATGACTTTATTGGAGGAGAGTAAGGAGGATTTTCCACATGAGTGAAGATTATATTCATGTATTTTTTGCATCCAAAATGAGCCAAACCATCATTTTTCGGCTTCAGAATTTTGGACATTTGAGACCCACCCACCTTTATCCACATAACATCCTTGAAAATCCCTCAAGATGATCAAATTTTTCTTGGCTCACATCAGGTGGAGATTTAGAAAATTTTCAAGCATATGATGATTCTTGCATGTTTTCTTGAGAGAATCTTTGTTGGAAATCAATATTTGTGTTGGGGGAAATTTTTTTTGAGGTGACTGTGTTAAGTGAATGAGAGGAGAAAATTAGTTGAAATGGATTAAATGAACTGAATTTAAAACTTGAATCATTTTTTATGAGGCATGATATCATTTGATTCTTGGTGGCTGATTGATGGACCTCATTGGTTTGTATTTTGAATATGCACTGATTTGGTTTTAATGATCACTTGTCCAGGAGACTAAGTTGTAAGTGTGGGGGGATTGATAGAGATGATATTTCCAATATATATTATTTAAATTTCAATGAATTAATCCTCAACAATGTGTCATTACATGTTATGTTGCATCATTTTTGGAATATTGTTGTATTTTGAGCTAAATTGTGAAAATGCCTTAATTCTGGATTTTAAACAGTTTTGACTTGTCTGAGTATTTGATCATATCATTTTAAATACTTATCCAATTATACTGATAATTTTTTTGTAGGATCCCCTGGAATGCGATCTTGATATATGTCAACTGGATTAAGATCAAAATCGTCCATCTAGGGGTCCAAATAAATCATTCTTTGGGAAGCGTTTTCATGTTCGGATGTGTGTATCCCATCTCAACAAATGGAGCATAACATCGGATACATGATTCCAATGTCATTAATCCCAACTGTGAGTGCAAGAGGACTCCAAGGCACGCATTAAATACTAAATTCATGGTCAAACTCTATAATTACGGCACACTATGATCGAGTCAAACAAGTGGGAGATGAAAGGTCTCCTCATGCAGAGAAAGAGTCATAGAGTAATTAATTCATAACGTTTTCACCACATCTCCAAAGAGGCTAATATTTTGTGACCTGATAGAGAACATATTTCTAAACAACTATTTAAAAGGATCCAGAGTTTGATTCGGCAGAGCATTGTTCCAAACAGAAGCATATTTCAGGAGGACAGAATCTGGACAGAAGATTTTCCAGCCCTCCTCCCCTATTCTCCCTATCTCTTCATTCATTTCAAAGGGGGGTTTGATTTGTAGAGACAATGATGAAGATGGTGTACAGACTTTCTGGAATGGTGGTGAAGTGGTCTGATCAAGTGATGTGAGGCTAAGCACCAAGTGGTTGCGGACGGCGACAACCGACTGACTCTCCCTTCCGAGTTTTGATCTTCATGTGTAATCTCTGTTGCATCTCTTTTGAATTTATATTTCTTGAATGACAGCGGTTGATTTCTTTCTTGAATATATTTTCAACTTGTTTTTTATGGATGGTTTCCCAATCTATAAAGTAAAATAGTCGATTTTCACTATTTAAATTTCTTTGGTGAGGTCTTGCCGTTGAGTATAGTGATTTCGGTTTGGTTTGGTTATTTTAAGGTCTTCAAATAATTAGATCACTTCTATAGAAAGGGAAACAATAATATTGGGGTCTTAATATGATATAATTTCAAAATAAGGTGTTTATACAAAGGTATTTGGGTAGTCATTGAGAGATTCATTAGAGATATAATTTTAAACAAGGAAGAGGGGAGTGTCCGGGAGGTTAAAGCTTGTCCGTAACCACTGTTTTGAATCTGATCTGAAACCCATTTTATTTCCAATCAATTTTCTAGCTCATTCTCCAATTTTATTTCTCTTTAGTTTTTATTTATTTTCTTTTCTTTAGTCTTTAATCAAATCTCCAATTTTCCATTTCATGTGAAAACAAAACAACAAAAAAAGTGACAGTTTTGCTACTCAAATTGCAACCTCCTCAAGAGACAATCCAGGGACTGCTAAATTGCATTGTTTTTTTGGGGAAAAATTAATTGATTGAGGATTTTGTGACAAATAATCCTCATATCAAGTGGTATATGGGACATTGGGATTATCTATAACTATATATTTACTGATGGTTGATTGTAAAACTCATACATTTCTCAACATATTTGTTGTACTAGAAAAATAGCCAGAAATAGGCATTGTGGGAAGGAGGACTAGCAGGGTGGAATTCCCGAACAAATGTGAATCATCTATGATGTCCAATACTATCATGGATATTATTAAAAATTTCCTTTTCTCCCAATTTCATATTTTCTAATGGAGGATAATTTATTCCCTTGTTCATCACTACAAAAAAGAAGGTGTCATCTTGAATAAGGAAATTGACCACCAAGACTTGGATGATATTGAATTGTCATAATGCCATCACCCTTGGGGGTATAGTGGGTTAAAGTTTAACCCATCATGATATATATTTGTTTTGGGAGTATCTTCTGTGAACACTCTGTTAAGTCACACCACACACCGATGAGGTGGGTGATGCATATGACATTCTTTACATGAATACTACTTAGTAGTCAACAAGGATGGATCTTTCCCATCTACAAAAAATTATTTCTTATCTCATAGGGTGAAGAGAATATTGATTATAGCCTTACACCAATTTCCCTATTTGAAGTATTAATGATTCTAATTCCATTGGAAATGTACAAACCTCACCTTACCGGAGGCTCATTTAACAGATATAGTGCCCCCTTCAACTTCTAATGCAAAAAAACCCTGGAATCCACTATATCAGGGCCTATTTTCATCTAGTATGGATTATGATCTCATCCCCATACCAGGAAGGTCATGTTGGGAATCCTAAATAGGGAGTCACTAGAAACCATAATGAGGAACAACCCAATGATGAAAAACCTCACTATGAGTGTCCTCCCAACAATACAATAATATAGGAAAAGGACCTCCCCTTTCCAATTAATTATCATTCATTCATGATCCATTGCAATTTTTAATGTCAAAAACATCCAATCGAGGAAATTTCCTGAGTGAATAACATATCCATAGAGGATTAAATCCTAGTGACCCTTAGAGGATTAGGATCAAGAAACTCTTATGTCATCACATACGGGAATTGGGATAATACCTCGTTACCATGGACCGTTTGGGGTCTATGTAAACAGAAGAATTGGTGGAAATTCTTATTTATTAACCACTAGTGTTGGTTTTCATATCTTGATAGTTAAGACATGATATCCATGAGTCAATGTTCCCAATGCTCCATAGATTAATCCAAAAGTAAATATATGTGTAGAGTGTATTTAATTCCTTTCAGGCACTCCACATGAATCCTTCCCTAACAATGTCAGCCAATATCCTATCAACCATTCCAATGGATTTAAGATACATGTACGGTATTTATTGAAACCATTATATGAAGGTGAAAAAACGACTAATATGTTGTGGAATAAAGACCTTCCCAACCCAAATTATCTCATACAAACCCCATTCTATATTTATTTGGTTTTGAATTAGGACCCTCTCCGTGAAGAGACTCTTCCATTTGATATATTTTAGGCCCATTTTATTAATCCCCTTTTTGAAAATGAAAATATAAACATTACATTATATCTACCACCAACATATTCCTAACCATTACTACATTAAGACTATTGTTATCATGAATATGATAACCCCCTAAACTGTGAAAAAGAGTTCGAGTGACTTTGAGAGATCTCGGTCACTGACCATCTACTAGTTTTGTTTTATTTGATGACTACCTTGAGATTCTCTATCAAATTGTTACATAATGAGGACCATGTGGTGTTCTTATACAGAAATATTTTTGGTCATTTGGATTCCTCCAATGTCACCATAAGACCCATCATGAAATCCCTAAACATCTTATGGATATCCACATTGTTTTCTAGAATGTTTAAATCATCACATTCATGGTGTCTCAACATCTTAACTCATATGAGGACTACCATAATATCATGTGTACTTGTGTTGGGAGCCTCCCATTAGTTCAATGGATGATTCATGAGGCTTACCATCATGTGAAAATTATAGGAATAGGGAAGTATTACACCTTCCAATTTATCCCCATTTTCCGTTGACAATAGGTCTGTAAGGATAATCCTCCCATTCACAGTGAACGTTTCTCTCCAAAAACCCCCACTATGATGGTATTCATGGTAAATACTATTTAGGATCATAAAAACCATGAAACTGAAATAAATCATGATTGAGAGAATCTGTGCAATGTTGTAACACCACATGATTTCATAGTACATTATCTAATTAAAGTGTTTCAATAATTTGCGCTATATGCAACACCGTGTTCAAGCGCATCAAACTTACGAATCTTGCCATTGAAAAAGTAGTTATGAATTGTATTAACTGAATTCTGAATCTTATATAATCAATATAATTTTTAACACCCATATTATGTGTTTCTTAGACATAATATGAGAACAAGTTCATTTTTTCAGATAAAAGAAGTATTTAAAAAAAAATTAAATTTTACCACCTTTTAATGTTGAAACATTTTTAAAACCAATACTATACACATTAATATATTAAATTTAATGAAATTATATTCTTTAGTAAATCGGGAAATAAAAATTTAGTTTGCATAAATATTCAGTACATTTCTGATAACATTCATATTTTGATGAATAGTGAAAAATAGTAAATTTTAATAGAAATATATTTTTTTATAAAAAAATTTTATAGTGATAAATTATGCATTTGAATGGTTTGGAAGTTAGATAGATTGTATATTTATCATTTAACACAATGTAGTTCATTATAAGTAATTTCACAATTAAATTTGACATAAACACATGTCAATCTTTTGAAAATTGTAATTTTTTTTTCTAAAAACACGTTTTTTGGTTTTGAAAATATGAATTATTTTAATAATAATTAATGCAACTACTATGTTTTGGGTTTGGAAAAATTTAATGGATTATTGAATCTTGAGTATCAAAATTATCATTGGGTGTTGTTTTGGTATTTTTCTGAAAACATTTAAATTTTTATAAATAGTGAAAACACTACGTTATTGTTTAAAATTGGCTTTTTAATTAAATAATTATTTATTTTATTTAAATTTATTTTATGTAAAAATAGAGATATAATACCTAAATATGTTAAATGTAATTTATTGGTGTCATTTTATAATAAAATTATATATATAAAGTTTTATCGAACTTTTACAGTCTTTTACCAACATTCTAAGAAAATTTGTAAATTTGCATAAAAAATAATTTTACAGCTTCTGTTAGTTGAATTTCAAAAATATGACAGAGAAAATTGCCATCATTATGTAAAATTTAATTCATTAAGATGAAAATAATTTTTGGTGGATAATAAATTTTGAATTTTATTTACCATGGTTAAAAGTAAATAGGGAAATTAAGGTTAAAAATGATATTATAACTACCCTAACACATTTCCTAATTCTATTAGATAAGATTAATTTGAACCAAAACAACCTTATAAATAAAAAATTATCCTTTATGTCCACTTGGATAAGTTTAGGACATTTTTTAATATTTTATTTAAAGATTAGTTAAAAGTGTTAAATTGATGCTTAATAACTAAAACATTTTTAATATAATGTTAAAAACAATATATATGCGACTATTAATATTAATTATAAATAAAATAAATTCCTACATAATGGTATTTTATTTAATATTTTTATACATTATGTAATTTAATTTATTTAGGAAAAATGTTGATTTAGTAATTACCTTATTAATGAAATACTGAAATAGTTGATATTATAAATATCCAAATAAATGATAATTGAGTCTTCTCATGAATTAATATAATTTTATAGAATAATATGAAATGTTAGTATTGATTAGATAATTTTTTTTAAGTGATATGGTTGTTATGACCTTCACAAAAACAAATTTCCTAATAGTGTCAAAATTATCATTAATTAATTTTTAAAACCAATACTATATTATTGGTTGATATAATATTCCTAAAAATATAAGGTTCAGAAAAGGGCTAAAATAATATTATATATTTCATTAATGAATCACTTTATGTTATCTTGTATGCATAGAGTATGTTTATTAATCATATAATGTAAGAATACAAGAAGACCCAGTAAACGCTAAACAATTTAACTAAGAATTAAATATATAAGATAAGGTAAAAATATTAACCTAAACATTTCTAAAAACTAATTTTTGAGTGGTTTTAGACCAATACCCACCTTATTATAGAAATAAATCATTTTTTTTCAACTAGAAACCATAAATGGTTTTATTATAAAATAATCTTTCAAACTTTTTCTAAAGTGACCCACACCTCTCTTATAAAAGGGTACTACCCCTTTTATTTAAATCACACCTCCATAGCCATTTGGATCATCCAACCCCTTCCCAAATAACCTCTCAAATTACCTCACATCATCCTATATTCCTTAATTGGACAATAAATCCAACCTACAGAGTCATTTTGTTCAACATAAAAGGAAACACCTGAAGAAGAGGTAATAACTTCACCACCCTCTTTCATGTTCTATTCTTCTTTCATTTCCTCTTTATTTGTTGTTTCCATAACAAAATAATAAATATAGTACCTAATATATACTTTGATTTTATTATTAATATGGTATATCTATACTCTTTATTCTACCCATCAAATAATTGACAGAGGCACCATTCATACTTACGTACGGCTTACCATCTCCACGTTGTGGTGTGTTTGTTATTCAAACACTTCATTATTTGGATTGGTATAATAATAAGTATAACTGATTTATATAATAAATATATCATATTAATGATTCTTTATATATGATATACCATCCAATTACATATGATTTCTCCATCAATTAATGATATTGTCGCTCGTTCATTTGTATAGATTACCGTCTCCACGACTCGATGAGATTAATTTCCACATTCACCATTCAATAATTTTTATAAAAATATATTATTAATATGTATATTATATATGAAATAATAATGCTACTTGATGTATATATATATATATATGTACTTACATATATCTTGTTCACTTAATTCCATTCAAGATGATATGAAAACGGAAACAACGTTTATGCATACGTACGACCTACCGTCTCCATAAATGGCGTTTTTCTTTTCATATATCTATATTTTATACATATTTATATTATAAATATATACGATATATAAATAATGTGTTATATTCTATAATTATTTAAATCCTAATCAAAATGATATGATCAGTAATAACATGTTAAAACAAGTACGATTAAGAAAGCGATTATTAACTGAAATGTTAATTTAACACAAAAATCATTATTAAATGGTTAGTATGAAGTCATAAATGAAACAATTATGATATAATAAATATGAATATGGTTCTGATATAATTTAATAACATACTATGGTCATTATATATGTTGTTAAATGAACCCTTAGCCAACAAAAAGTGCATGGTTGCGGTTAAATGTAAAATCACTTTATTATCCGAGGTTGTTTTTATGTATCTACTGAGAAATTTTAATTATCCATGTCCATGTTTCATAAAAGTGTTTTCAAAGGGATTCTTTTTATGATAATTTTTTACTAAAACATCATTTTAAATGTTTTAATTATTTATTCATCTAATCCTTTCTCATTAATGTTAATGTTTTCAAAATTGATTTTTGGATTTATTTATATTGACATAAATGTTTTAAAATGATAATTCATTTCAAACGATTCAATTTCATATGGTACACTTTTATTCAAATCTATATTTTAAATGAATTACAACATAAATTATGTTACATTTAAATGATTTAATGAAAAGGGATATTTATCTCAATGATTTTTACTTATCATTTTCAACTATGTCAACATACATTATGAGATAATATTCTTGATAGAGGTTGATTTATTATGATAAAAATATTCTTTATTGAATTGATGGTTTTGTGATATATTTGATTTTGGATGTGTTATATTTTTACTATTAATGGTTTAGGGTTAAATTAATGACATTTTGTATGCTAGTTTTAATACAAATGTTTATGTTTTGTTTCATCCTCTTCATATGAGGAAAGTATTGGACATAGTATGTTATGGGTGGAGCCCACTATAGCTCCTCGGTGCATCAGTATATCTCATGAGACAATTAGACATGAAATTGGCCTAGGCCTTTACCAATTTTGATATATTGTTTTGGCTGAGGCCTTAATCATTATTAGACAGCTTGGCCAAGGCCTTGATAAAAAGTTTCAGAATGTCCAACATTATACATTCCCTCATTTTGAAAATATTATTGAAGGTTCATGTGGTTATTCGACTAGTAGGATACCCATGACTATGTTTTATTTTTGAATTATTTACTTTTCTAATATTCCTCCCATAATGTGTTCATGTTTATTATTTGTAAAGGCATGTGTTTGAAATTATTCAATATTCCTAATTTAAATGTTATCTTCCACTATATTGTTTTCCCTTGATGAGTGTTTGAGATCACCAATTTCTTATGTTTCATTATCCTAGGATTCCAAGATTTGTATTATGATTGATATGTTGGGTTATACTAGGGGATTAATAGTGATCCCAAAGGATCATTTATGGTGTGTTTTATTTTCTAAGGTTTAATGTAATGTTCATGTGTCTAATCTATTTTCCAAGACTTCTAAACTGAGCGGTCTTTCAGGAATTGATACCTTCTAATCATGCCTATGTATTAAAATAACGCACCTTCTCAGAGTAACTGGGGTCGGGGCGTTACAATAGGTATCACATGAATTTAACAAAAACATTGGTAATATTTTTAGATTAACTCTGATTAGAAACAATACCATAATATTGACATTGATAATTAGTATAGAAGAACTTACTAGAATTTTGTTTATGTGGATATTTTGTGAATTCTCCAAGCTATACATCCATGTTTGGATATGAGTAGGTAGAGCCGACTATTATATAGATGTACCTAGGAGTGAAAAATATGACAAGGAGTTTTGGGCTTGACCTGGGGTATTCAGGTACATGACAACGAGCCTTGCTGCACACATGGTTACAACCCTCCAATGGGATATTCTTAAGATAATTCGTATTTTGATTACATGCCATTATGAAGGATTTAGGAGTAAATACTTTCTCAAGGAATTTTTTTGTCATTATAGATTATATGCATAATCATTTCAATTTATGTAAGTTATTTTACATGTTTGGAATTATGAATTAAAATTTAAAAACTAACCTAGTGTATTCCATTGTTTAGAAATGGCGCCTAGTATAAGGAATGAGTATTCTTGCAATAAGCATGATCCAATGATTAAGAAGGATCATATCATTCATGGTATTAAGACAACATTTAGAAGGGAAATAGACTACCACGTATTCTCATCATATGTTGAAATAGTATCTTGTGTTAATAAGATAAGTAAATAATTCTCTAAGTATAATGGCCTTGAAGGGAAGCATGATAAGAAAATAATGGTAGAGAGAAAGATAGATAAAGGGAAGATGAGAAATAAGAAATTTCCCCTATGTGATAAGTGTAGAAAGAATCACCTTGGTAAATGTTTTAATGGAATGGTTTTTTGTTATATGTGTAGTGAAAAAAGACACTACATATTTGATTTCAAGGGTAATAAAAACGTTTTAAATGTTGAATGCTTCATCTACAAAGAGTTGGGACACTACGTGAATAAATGTCCCTTTCATTAGAGTATACCGCAAATTCTACTATTGGATAATAATCATGTTACGATACTACATCAGATGTATAGAAATGATTAGTGTTCTTATGTTGTTATTAATTAATTGTGTCATTTGAGTATTGTATTAAGAATTTAAAAGTTTTAATAATTATAATGTATATAAGGACTGTATCATAGTACGTTATCATTACGGATTTGAGATTTTATGGTACCAAGTTACATGACACAGTTTCAAGTTAAACATTTTGGAAAATATATGGCAGGGGAAAAAACCCTTAATATGATTTTGAATATGAGATAATGATTTCATAATATGGTATAATTGAGTTGGATGAAGTATATTATATATTATTAACTACCTTGGAACTAATTAATTGTTTTTTTATTCCATCATTGTTGGAGGTTTAATCATTTTTTATATAAAAATTATATCTTTAATTATATAAGAATAAGGGAACATGAATATAATTAATAGGTTTTTTGGTAATTCAGGGTGTTACCATGATTTTAAAAAATACATGGTGGAGATACTGACATGTTATTATATAGAAAAAGAGATCTTCATTATGTATAAATTCCTTAAAAATTTTGGATTGAGAGTTTGGACAAAAGTTTTATCGATAAATCTAATTGTTGGAATGAAATAAGTTGGACATTGGATTCTATTGTTTAAGTTTAAAACATTTCTTAAGATAATTTTTGGTTTTTATAAATAGGACAACCCGGTGGTTGGGAGACAACCCATCGTGTCCACAAGGTCGCGAGACTTGAACCTGTAATCAAAGGGTGAAAAAGGAAAATCTCCCACTACTGGCCTACATGATGTACTGGTTTGTATAATATAGTTTTTTAAAAATTCTGACAAATTAATTATAAATAAAATATTTTTGGAACACCATACAATTAGGATAAATAGAATAATTTTCGATTCTGTTATCTTTTTTAGTGAAAGAGGAGTTTGGGGTAGGAATTAGTTGAAGTTTGAAACTCTACATGTCAAGTATATTTTTTCCCATTATTCTATAAACAAATTAATTCTAATACCTTAGTAAAGGAATCTTAAAAGCAAAAATTTGTTATCCCAATACTTTGTGTTTTGTTAAAACGATGATACTTTAAATCATCATAGATTGATGAATTTAATGAATTAATTTTTACACTTATTTGTGAGTGATGACCTCAATCACTCCCCTGAAATATTTACATTTTCCTCCAATTATGTGTCTCTCATTGTCACCAATGTTCTCCTAATCGAGATCATAATATGGTGGTTACTTTTTCTTTTTTTTTCCTCTTATTAAGACTAAATTTTATTAACCCAATTTCTAATGTGGGTTTTCCAAAATGATTTTTTTTTATTTTTTATTGATTTATATTTGAAGAACAATATCAAATTTTGGAGAAGAAATTTATTTAAGGAGAGGAGAATGTAAAACACCATGATTTTATAGTACGTTATATCCTTAAAGTAATTCAATAACTTGCGCTACATGCAACACCGAGTTCGAGCACATCACAACTTACCATACTAGTCATTCAAAAAGAGGCTATGAATAGTATTAAATGAATTTTGAATCTCATGTACAGTATATAATTTTAACACCCATATTATGTGTTTCATAAAAATAATATGAGAACCAATGCTTCTTTTCAAATTAAATTAGTATTTTTTGAAAAAATCAAAATTAGCCACCTTTTAATGGAGTACCCTTTTTAAAAACAATATTTGATACTTTTATATATTTCATTTATGGAAATTAAATTATTCTTTAGAATCGGGACATAATAATTTAGTTGGGATAAAATTTTGATACTTTTCTTATAACTTTCATATTTTGATGGATAGTGAAAAATACAATATTTCAATAGAATTTTTTTTAATCCAATTAATTTATAGTGATGAATTATGAATTTTAATTTTTGGAAGAATAATTTGATTATATTTTTATCATTTAATACAATCTATGTCATTATAAGTATCTTCACATTTAAATTTGACATAAACATATTTAAGTCTTTTGATAGTTTTTATTTTTTTTAAATCTAATTTTTGGTTTTGACAGTGAGAATTAATTTTAAATTAACAAAAGGAACTTCTATGTTTTTAATATGGTAAAATTTAATTCATTTTCTAATTCATAATATCAAAATTAGCTTAGGGTGAATTTTTGGTATTTTCTGAAAACATTCAATTTTTGATGAATAGTGAAAAACACTACGTTATTGTTTAAAACCATCTTTTTTATTTATTTAATTATTTATTTAATTTAAATATATTTTAAGTCACAATATATATATATAATACCGATATATGTTAAATGTTATTAATTGGTGTCATTTTACAATAAAATTGTATGTATATATTTTTATTTAAATTTTTTCTGCCTTTTAACCACCTTCTAGAAACATTTGAAAATTTTCATAAAACATAATTATACAAATTATATGAGTTTCATTTCAAAAATCTGAGAAACAAGGTTGAAATTAGTAAGAAAAATTTTGTTCAATAATATGAAAATAATATTTTGTTTAATATTAACTTTTGACTATAATTTACCACGGTTAAAATTAAATACAGTAATTAAAGGGTAAAATGATATTATAATTACCCTAAAACATGTCCTAATACTATTGGATAAGTTTAATTCGACCCAAAATAGACTTATTAGTAAAATATGATCCCTTAGGTCCACTTGGATTTGATTAGGACATTAATTATTATTTTATTTAAAGAATAGTTAAAAGTGTTATATTCAAGTTTAAAAACTAAACCATTATTAATATAGGGTTACACACAATATAAATATGACTATAAATATTCATTAGTAATCTAAAAACTATTATTATGTTATTATATTTAATTTATAATTTTTAAAAATAAAATATTTTAATTTATTGATGACAGAATGATGATGAAATAATTACCTTATTATTGAAATATTAACATAATGGATATTACCAATATCTAAATAAATGTAAATTATGTCTTATGATGAATTAAAATAATTTTATAGGTTAATATGACATTTTAGGGTTTATAATAATTTTTTTAGAAGTGATATGGTTGTTATGACTTTCAATTGTACAAAATACCAAACAATGTAAAAATTGACATAAATTAATTTTTAGACCAAATACAATATTATTTGTTGATATAACATTCCTAAAAATATCAGGATTGGAAAAAGTGATTTAATAGTATTATATATGTTATTAATGAACCAATTTATATTCTATTTAATGTTTAGAGTATGTTTATAAACCATATAGTGTAAGAATACAAGATGACATGGTAAAAGTTAAACTATTTAACTAAGAGTTAAATCTATATGATAAGGATAAAATGGTAACCTAAACATGTCCATAACCTATTGGTAGAGTTTTTTTCGACCCATCAACACCTCGTTCTTGAAAGTTATCATTTTGTACCCATTAGAATCCGAATATTATTTTATTGTAAAATAATATTTCACGATTTTCCTAATGTGACCCTCACCACTCTTATAAAAGTGTACTTCCACTTATCAAAAAATAACACTTCCAAATACATTTGGCTCGGACAACCCCTTCAAATATATTATAACAACATCCCTCAAATAAACCTATAGTCTTTAATTTAATCATAACTCCAACCTATGGATCCATTTTGATCAACTAAAAAATAAACACCTGTAAAAGACGTAATAATTTCACCACCTTCTTTCATGTTCTTTTCTTCTTCCACTTCCACATTATTTGTTGATTACACACCAAAAAAAACTAAAGTACAAGCTACATACTATGATGTTAATATAAATATGTTAAAACCATATTCATTATTCTATACAGCCTATAAATGAACAAATCACCATATGTGTGTACATACGGCTTACCGTCTCCACGTCGTGTTGTAGTTTGTTATTAAAACACTTCATTCTTTGGATGGGTATATTAATGAATATAAATGATTTAAATAATAAATATAACATATTAAGGATTATTATTATTTTATATACCATAAAATTACATACGATATCACCGTCAATATAATTATATTGTCACTCATGCGTACGTACGGATTACCGTCTGCACGACGCAATGGGATTTATTTCCACATTCACCACTCAATAATGATAATAAAAATATATATTATTAATAAGTATGTAATATATGAAATAATAATGATTCATATTTTATATATATATATATGTATGTATGTATTTGGGTACTTACATATATCTTATTCACTTACTTCCATTCAATACGATATGAAGACGGAAACATCGTTTATGCGTACGTACGACCTACCATCTCAATAAACAGTGTTTTCCATTTCATATTTCATTATATTATTAAAATTTATATTCTAAATATATATGATTTATAAATCATGTTCTATATTCTATATGTATTTAAATCATGATCTAAATGATACGATCAAGAATAACATGTTAAAACACGTATGACAATGAAAGAGTTTATTACCCAAAATGACAATTTAACATGGAAATCATTATTAAATGGGTAGTATAAAGTCATAAATGAATCATGAATGATATAATAAATAAAATATGGTTCTGGTATAATTTAATAACATATTATGGTCATTATACAAGAGGTTAAATGTACCCTCGACTAATGGAAATTGCAAGATAAGGGTAAATTTCAAAATCTCAATATTATCCGAGGTTTTTTTTACGTAAGCATCTACTGGGAAATATTTATTATCCATGTCCATCATTAATAAGAAAATTTTCAAAGGTATTTTTTTAAGAGTCTTTTTTAATAAAAATTAATTTTTCATGTTTGAAATATGTATTCTTTTAAATCTTTCTCATTAGTGTCCATGTTTTCAAAATGGTTATAAGAATTTATTTATATAGACATGAATGTTTTAAAATGTTAATTCCGTTCAAAATTTTCTAATTGGTATGGGATAATTTGATTCAAAACTAACTTTTAAATTAATTATTTTATAAATTATGTGACTTTAAAATGATTTCATGATAAAGGGATATTTTTATCAATGATTTTTACTGATCATTTTCAACTATGTCATCATCCTTTATGGGATGTTTTTATTGATCGAGGATGATTTATTATGATACAATTATTCCATATTGTAATGAAGGTTTTGTGATATATTTGACATTAGATGTATTATTTTTATACCATTCATGGTTCAGGGATAATGTATTGACATTTTGTAGGATAGTTTTAATATGAATGTTTATGTTATATTTCAATATTTTCTTATGTGGAATGTATTCGACTTAGTAAGTGATGGGTGGAGCCCGCTATTACTCTTCGGTTCATCGGTATTTTTCATGACACAATTATAGGTGGAATTGACTGAGGCCTTTCCCAGTTTTGATATATGGTTTTAGCTGAGGCCTTAATCATTTTTAGACATCTTGGATGAGGCCATTAAATTTTTTTTCAGAATGTTCCGCATTATATATTCTATAATTATGAATATATTATTGATAGTTCATGTGGTAATTTGACTAGTAGAATAACCATGACTATGTTTTATTATGGAATTATTTACCCATCTCATATTACTGCCATAGAGTGTTTATGATTATTATTAGTAAAGGCATGTGATTTAAATTATTCTCCATGAATAATGTTTATGTTATCTTCAACTGCATTTCTTACTATTACTGAGCAATTGAGATCACCCCTATATTATGTTTTATTTTCCCAGGATTCCAAGAGGTGTATTATGCTTGATAAGAAGGGTCAATATAGGGGATTAATGATGTTCTCAAATGATCATTTATGTTTTGTTTTATTTTTTAGGGTGTAATTTAACATTCATGTATGTAATATACTTTCCAAGTCTGCTAATCTGATCGGTCATTCGGGACGTGATTCATGGTAATCATGCCATTATATTGAAATAATGCACCGACTCTGAGTAACTGGGGTCGTGGCGTTACATAATGGGATATGTAACATCAGTATAATTCAACAATTGTTTCCCACACTCATTAGTAGAGATAGAAGTTATTCCACAAAATACACATTGAGGTGATACTACCTGCTAATCAACATTTAAAACAGGGAAATTGAATCACTGAGACTGTCATCATATATAAGTTCATGCTAGAAATGAAATCATATTAAAAATGGATGATTTTCACTATGACCATGAGAGCTATAAGAGACTCACTAATGGACTCCTCATTAAATAAGAACCATGGAGAGAAATTGTCAGTAGGGACCCTTCCAACCCTCCAACTGAATATTCCGCCCCTCATGAAAATAGATAAGGTTCAAGAATGGAGGCCCCATGTGAGAATTCCGTTTAGAGGATAGTTTCACAAATAATGACCGAGATGTGGACAAAGAACCCCATCCGAGTAACATGATTTCACACATTTTGATCATGATGGATTCGCCTCCCTTTCCAGTAGGTTGGTTAACAAGCTGTTGAATTTAAACACTGATCATAATGATGTCAATGTTACTCTCATTACAAATATTAATGATTCATATTTTTAACAATATTTAATTTTCCAAAATTGGATGATCAAACTGGCATGGGTGGACTTAATTCTTCCTCCCCAATAATTCAGTAATCTAAGCATCACCTTATTCCTTGGGATATAAAATACACTACACGAAATTCCCCAATTTAACTCGTGGCGTTTCCTGATAATAGAAATTTTAGAGATTCATTATTTTAGTTGATTAAATGTTTCATACAGACCTTGGAGTGATCCAATATTATTTTTTATAAAAAGAAAAACCTGTATAAAATTTCTTAAATATTATCTATTGAGGATGTTCATCCAAGCTTTTAACACCATACTACACAAAACCCAAATTATTGACCTCTCCAAATGCAAGAAGATTGACTATTAGAAAGATTATTAGTTTATTTCCGGATGCAATGGGATTATAAACTATTTTGATGTAAATCCATGCTAGGAAATGGTATTGGGGATGTGAATGAAAATGTCTAATAATAGAAAGTCCCTGCCCTCAACTCCTAAAGATATCCTAATGTATTTTAGGGATTCATAGAGAGACATAATTTTTTGAAAGAATCATTGTAGAGAAAAAAGAAGATATCAGACTCATTAACTATTCTGAATCCCATAAAAAAAATTTCAATAAAATAGTCATTCTTGAATATAGTCAATTCCTTGTGTCATTCTACCTTTAGAATCCTCCACAGGATATCCCTTTCTAATTGACTAATTTCCATGAATATACTACCCAAACCACAAATCTGAATAGAGAGCCCATAGATTGTTTCTTATAATGAAAGTATCCAGTCAATTCCTTCAAGGATATGAATATCCGAAGTTGCTTTATTTATTCCATGGATATACTATTTTGAATTTTTCTTTATCCTAGAGGACCTATATGGCTAGATTGAAAAATCATGTCAACTGATTCACATACTATTAGATCCTTGGACACAACAACATATAGTTCCTTGTATTTAATTATTGGATACTACTCTAGGAAGATATTGGTATGGTAAGGTTTTCTGTTGTCCCATAAATGGTTTTATATTTTATTTTTGAATATGATGGTGATATAGAAGTCTTTAGGGAATTGTAAAGGGATAATAGTTGAATTAAAAAAAATATTACAAACTGGAAAGCACATATGATGGTATCTCATTAAAATGTAATTATCCATGATTAGTTTATTAAAAGAGAAACTCTTGTTGTCTTTACATCTTCTCCACCATACCAATCATACTCATTACATTCTATGTATCATAAAAATAGTCAATTATTATTCCATGTTAATTAGATTCTTCCAAAAATTCCAAAATAAAATTTCACTCTCAAAAACATCATGCCCCCACCAGAATTGGGAGAAATACCTCTATTATGTCATGTCGTGGAATGTTCTACTATGCCATAAGAGAAGTAGTATTCAGTCACCAATGTAATTCTAGTGGTTCATTATATATTTCCAAATTATGTGGTCCTCCACATATCCCCTTTAGGAACCTCTATCCAACACAAACAAAATATGGGAAGGTTCAATGGTTTAAGGAATGATTTCTAATCTGGTAATTCATAATGGAGAGTTCTTAAAACTAATCCTATAAATCATGTATCACATTAGGATTAATAGGATAAATCAATATATGTTCCATAATTGGGTACACCTATGAAACTAACATTAATTATATATCATGTGTCATATCCATAATAGGGAAACCATATCCTGCGGTCAGTAGGGGCAGGTACAAATATTATATTTCTTAGGTTATGCTATCCAATAAAAGGAAAACATGAAGAAATTTTTTGAAAATAGTTCCTATAGTCCTCAATTTTAAATTAATTTCCATCTTTGATTTTTGGTTAATGATATTTTATTTTGGCTCTTCTACATTTTAATGTTTGATGTTGAAACATATATTTATTGGATGTAATGATTTTTCAGGAAAAATAACATAATGTTTGGTGTTTTATTATTTGTGAAAATGTGGAGTCTAGTTATAATTTTTTAAGGTCCCAGTGGGATTATATATAGTATTGGGTGGAGTTGAAATATTTATGATATTTTATCAAGGATATATAGTAGATATTACCTGTAGGACATATCCTGGACATCTATGTAATGCACAATTTGAATCTATTTTTTTTAATAAAATCCATAAAACATTTTTAGTATATGAATATTTTACATGACATGAATTTTATGAATTACATAAAAAGCTTGATAAGGTTACTTTTAACCATGAAAACTAATTATTTTATTTTATATTGAATTTCTATCCATGAAATGGTTTCATGGATTGAATTCAACATTACTGCTGATTTTTATTCATTCTGGACTTATTATTTATTTTCATATGTTGTGAAACCTACTTCCTCGAGCCCTAGAGTGTTTCTATTCAATTTTTATGCAATTCCATCCATTCTGGAGGTCTAGATATATATATTTTGATTTCTAGTAAGTTTTTTCACATTTTTCCACCCTTCTTCCAGTAACCTATTTTACAGTAGCGTAAAATAATGAATACTATTGAATTAGGATATGAACATGTTTATTGTATGTAATAGGATTTCCTTATTGACCAAAATCACATTTATTATTTACTGAATATTCAAATTTATAGTTTCATCTAATCGCCTCATAAATATAGGAGGTATATATTAAATACTTATTTTGTTTTCATATTTGAGTATTTTTTGTAATATTTGGTGATCATGTTGATACAATCTTTTTGTTAACCAACAGAATAATGATTTTTGATAATCATGTGTTTAGAATTCTACTACTATCCCTATGGTTTCAATTTGTTTGAGATATATATTTTAGATACACATAATGTAAGCATATCATTGATTGATAATGAAATGGATATTGTCATGAAACATGAATTTTCATGACATGATACCTTAAGAGATATTTTCTCATATATGATCACATATTGAAATGATATTAATTTTTATTTAAATGACTTATAATATATTGAAATGGGATTGGACTGTATAATGTCATGATAATATATTAAGAAAAAACAAGATGAATGATAGGGTAATTTGAATATAAAATGTAACTGGATGAATATTATTTCATGCCATAATATGTTACGTTGTGTAATTCATGACAATATTACTTGTATTTCATGATATGATTAAATTATTATATAGTGGGATTAACACAGTTATTATGAAATTCTTTTATAATTGTTTTTTCCAAATCTATGGAAATACTTATATAAAGTGATTTTTCCAGATATACTGAAATGATTGTATAAATTGATTATCCTAGTCAAACTGAAATGATTTTATAATGGATGTTTCTCGATTATGCTGAAATTATAAGATAATGGTCCTGGACTGGTATAATAAAATGATTATACATCAGTATTTTCTTAGCTGAGTGGTTATTCCTTGGACTTCTAATTATGGTTGGTGTGTTGATTCTACATAATCGATGTTATTTCAACATTGTGTCAAAGGGAGTTAATATTTATATTATATTAATTAATTATCTAATTTATAAATTTAGTGATTTATTATATTTAGTTACTATTAGGATGGTTTTTTATACATAGTGGTATCATCCTACAAAATATTCCACACACCCTATTTAGGTATCCTTTTAAAAGAAAGAATATTCCACGGATACAGGTTTGGAAAATTGAAATGGATCTTTTTTTTGATTGTTTAATATAAGATTGTGTTCAGTAACTCGACTAACATTTGGATCTGGAATGGGCTATTGAGTTTTTTCAATGAGTTATTAATTTATTTGTTTTAAATTCATCTGGAATCTTTTCTACACTATGCTATTTCATTACATTATTTTTATTATTATTTGATTGATTAGTCTCCATCAATATTTTTTTATATTCTTTTATCATATTTTTTACTTCCAGGTATAGTCCTATAATATTTAATCCATAGTTATTATAAATAAATACCATGGGGTATAGTCTTCCCACTATGTTCATTACACCCTAGATTCATGCCAAATATTTATGGCCTATGGGGAGGCGTGCATCAGGGTTAATAACCACCAGGGCATGTCCAAGTCATAGAGTGTCTTATCTAGGTTTGTTACAAAGATGTAATATATAATTATATTTTTCTATTCCATTTCTTTACTATTTGAGAAAGTAATAAAGAATATTTCGAACATGTCGGGACATTGTAATGATCTTGTTCTTGTGAGAAGCTATCCCTTGTACGGTGGAGAAGCTGTGTACCATAGGTCGGGATTAAAGCTATTATTGACCACTTGTTATCATTGATATTATTTCATATTTTGTGATTCAGATATTAGGTTACTTTATTGTTTCATTATATTTATACTATTCCATTTTATGGAACGAGATGAGTATGCATGAATCATGATAGGAACATAGTAATATGTGATTCAATTAATTTATCATGATCAGTGTAGTATTTATTTTGTGTGACATATTTCTTGTATGAACATTGAAATTTGGTCTTTCTTTTTTATGATGAAAAGCGAATAAATTAACTATTATTTCATGCAATAAAATTGATACTCCATGTTCAAAGAGACCGTTATCCATTGGTTCTTTATTTTTAACCTATCTAGGATGATCTTGATTTTAATATAGTGATCTAATGAGTTCTTTTGTCTTATAGATAAAATGAAACCCAATTCTCTTTAAATCAAGAAAAAGGAGTTCGGTAAAAGAATACCTAATCTTAAAAGCCTTTTTTCTCTTGAAATTAGTGGTAATCATCTCTTTTAGGATGTTTGTTAGATGTAAATGATTGGTTTTGATTTCATTGTGGGTATTAATTGGTTAGTTATGTGTTAGTCTCAAATTGGATGTTATTGGATGAGAGTTGACATTATTTTTTATAAAAAAGGTAGGTAATTTAACCAAGGTGAGTGGGACAATCAAGATGGTTGTAAAGGAAAAATTTTATATATATTGTAGTGTACTATCACTCAAATTGTAGGTATTACTCTAGATGAAGGTGGAATATAGTAGGATATTTTTTCCTACTATGGTAGAGTGTTATTATGATTTTTTTGGAGAAGTTATACATCTTATCCCCAATGTTGGATATTGAGTTCACAATCGATTTGGCATCGGGAGTAGATCAAACATTAATCCCTCATTACAAAATGGAACAAGTGATGCTTTTGGAATTTAAATTTCATCTCAATGATCTTGAAGCTAATGATTTATATGAAATATTATGTCACCTTATGGTTCATTTTTTTTCAAGAAGGTTGAGTATACATTGGTATTGTGGGTGGACTATTAAATATTGAACAAAATTATTCTCAATAACTGATATCCACAATTAGAAATAAAAAATATTTTCAATCATCTCATAGGTTCCTATATTTTATCTCTAATTTACATGAGATTAATGTATCATCAGTTTAGAGTGAGACCTTTATAAATTAATTGGAGTTTTTTTAGGTTCATGTATGGATTTTATGAGTTTTTTATTTAATTTATTCTGAAAAACATGTTGATGACATTCATATCTATGATGAATTATATTTTCCATCCATTCATGGAGTAGTATTTAGCAGTTTTTGTCACACCCAAACATCAGTAATATTTGTTTTTATTTTGTAATTTAATCCATATTTCAAACTATTTGTTGGAGTGTGAGATGATCTTGGTAGAACCGTTTCATTTTCCTCACAAATTATTATTTTTGGTGTGATAACATCCAGTTCCCGGGAAGGGCATGATCGAACTCTTACCACTTCTTCTGTTCGCCGTGTGACCTACCTAGTGTTAAAATTTATTATTATTAATTAATTAAGTTAGGAAATGAATGATAAAGTTGGCACAAAATTAAATAAGAATGATAAACTGAATCAAATGTTTTTATAATAATAATAATACTATTGCACTAAGAATGTTTTAATTATTATTATTAGTATTTTAACTATGTTGTTATTGGTAATATCCTTATTATTGTTATTAGGTATATCAGATTTGCCTTTATGGGTTTTTTATTTTATTTTTTCCAGTATTTTTTCCCTTTTCCACTTTTTGTATCCATTATTCCACTCTTACTCTCCCCTCCCCTCTATGCCATGTATCCCCTCCCCTTGTTGTGTCACACTACAACCCCAACAACCATCATAGTTTTTACCTCCTTTTCTCTCTCTGGTGACCATAAAGCCGCCCCTTCCATGACCACCCTCACATCTCCTGACCACCCAAACACCACACAGACCACTTGTGCTTAGCCCTAGTACTGCCTCAACCTCATGTGCACAACCCTCGTCCCCCTTAATTTCATTCAGGTGTGGCTCACTTATATCACCCACCCCCAAATCTCACTCGTCCAGCCTCCCACTCCCACGTCAAAGGTGGGTTCTACTCTGATGGTGTGTTTCATCCATTTGTTCAGTTTTTGGGTTAGGATTTAATGTTATATTGGGTTCGATTTTGATATATTGGGTCTAAATTCTTAAATTAGGGCCGAATTGTGTTTTTTTGCTGGGAATTTATTTTTGATGCAGGGTTTGCACTTAATTTTTGGACTTTTTCTACAATGATGTTTGTGGTTCTATATATAAATATTGTTTGATGAATTAATTTACTTATTTATTTTATTTAAATTATTCTTTAATTAAATATCATGATGAAAATTTAGTTTTTCTTGAATTTTAATATTATTTTTATTAAAATAGTAGCGTGTTCAAATGAAAAGAATGTGCTTTTGCCAAAAAAATATTCTTACTCAGTTGTTAGAGTTTTATTAAATTGTACAGTTTGTTTGTTAACAAATTCATACGGTGTGATTTTTATTCATGACGTGGCATAGTGTGTTTTTGGTCATAAAGTAAGGGCTTGTTTCTATTTATTTGGTAAATCCAAGTGATTTTGTTAAAAAAATTATAATATTTTATTTATGGTTTATTAATCTATATGAGTGGGGAAAAGAAGTTTTATAAATGACATAAGGGTTTTATTAGACTTATTATGCAGTTCAGGTTGCATTTTAGATTTTTTCTCAAGTTTTTATGATGTTTAAATATGATTTCTATGAATAAATGTTGACATTAGTGTGTGTATGGTCTCATTGGATGTCTTGTGTGAATGTAGCATAACTTCTGAACCTGAATAATGAATAAGCACTAATGGAAGGCTGGGTGACTAGGTGGGTGGACTCGAACTAGCCTGCTAGTGATGCAGAAGTTCCATTGACCAAGTTTCACTTTAATGGATAGAAGAATAATACACTGACTAAACATTTTGATGAGGATTGGTGACCATCAGGTTATGGTTGTGTTCCCTACTAGTACATGGTGCATGGGAACAATGGTTGTCCTTGTTTGTATACTAATTTCACTAAGATTTGAGGTTATATGGTCCTGTCACTAGTAACTACCAATATGGAATCACTCATATTTGGTACTCCTTGTTTACTTTGTGCTCAACATCGAAATATACTGTGACATTTGTGTTCTCTTAAAAGTGTTTGTTTTTAATTAGTGTTGTTTTTCTTGATGTTTCTTTCATTAAATCATTTATCTTTAAAAAATTTTCGAGAATTTGTTTCTGTTCATTTATTATCCATGTAAGTGTATTCATCATTTATGTTTTATTAATAGAATATTTTATCAGTGGAATTATACTAGGTGTTAGATCCCACCCTATTTATACTTTTGGTTGTATGTATATTTGGTAATTTTTGATACATGTAAGGGTAAAGCTTATGGAGAGAGTGGTTCTTGTTGTTTGTGATCATTCATGGATGGTGTTGTGGGGATAGCTCTAGGGTGGTGTCCTCCTGCCAGGTGGTGGGGTTTTAGTGGGTTTTTAGTCCCCAATCATTGTAGCTATTGTTTGGGTTTTGGTTAAAACATGTAAATCAAATTGTTTTTTATGGTTAAAGAATTTATTGGTTGTGAATTCTACACTTGTTTTATTTTATATTTTTGTTTTGTTTTAAATTTATGTTTATTTGGTTAAATCATTCACAACATTTACTCTTGATACACAGAGACATGTGCAGCCCATGGGGATCAGGAACACAATTTTGGCCTTGCCACAAACTGGGTCAGGTGTGGGTTTGATGGTGAACCAACCTAGTTTGTGACAATATGGTATTAGTGAAGGTTTTAGTTAAGAACTTTATGTTATTTTATTTGGGTTGAATCTGGATAGAAAAAAGATGTGATTGTTGGGGGTTGATATTCTTGTTGTGAGTAGGGTGCCGAGCCAGCACACCTTGTGATAGATCTTGAGTCGTTATGTGATGTTGGGATGCTAGTTTGACTTCTCCTACAGCTGGGACATGATGGCTGCACACTGTACCAGAAACTAGGGAAAGGGATAGTTTTTTGTCATTATGTTGCTTTGTAATATTTGGTTTATTGATGTATTTAGTTCCTGCTGAAATTTTATTTTTCCAGACTTAATGTATTAATAATATTCTTATGTTGCTGTTGATTCTTATAGTAGCATACATCCTTGTAGAGTTAACATAAAACCATCGAAAGAATATTAAGAGGGTTCTATTTCAACACATGATAATATGTTGTTTGAAGCTAGTATTCAAGTTGTTCAATATATTGGACAAGGAGTTACTTCTTCTCATACTCCTACACTAGCTAGAGAAGATGATATTGGTCCCAAGAAGCATAAATATTAGGAGTTTATCAAGAACAAGCCTCCTTATTGGGGAAACAGATAGCCTAAAAAAGTATATAATTGGATTGAGAACATAGAGCTCATGCTGTAATTACTTGACACCCCTGAAGAGGTTAGGGCGAAATGTGTATCCTTTCTGTTAGAGGTTCCCCATCACAGGTGGTGGGAATCTGTGCATTACGATAGTAAGCATGAGAAGATGAGTCCGAAGGATATGAAGATCATATTTAATGATCAATATTGTCCCATGGTCCTGGCCTATGTCCGGTACCAGGAGTTCATGGATCATTCTAAGGGAGATCAGTTGGTGATGGAATATTCTTATCATTTTTCGGATCTAGGGTGGTATGCTCCTAAGATTGTTTCTAATGAATATATGAAATCTTGGATATTTGAGAAGGTTTTGCCACCAAATCTTTAATCTCAATTTTTCTTGTTCAATATTGGAACTTATTCTTAGGTGGTTGATAATGCATTTGTGGTTGATATTGATCATAATTAATGTATGGGTTTTCATGAGCTGTGTCTATTGTTGGCAGTGGTAGTTCATATGACAAGAAGAGGAAGTGTGATGATCAAGGGAAGAAGAGTGGTGTCAGTTTTGTCCATAAATCCAGGAAGACTACATCCATGGATTTGGGTGTAGGGTCTGTTGTGAGCCATTAGTGTGTGAAGGAAAGGCACATCTAGACCGCTTGAAACTCCCCTACTAGGCCTTGTTATTGATGTGTAGGTATATGGTATGTGCAGTTCTTTTGTAGAGTGATGATCTCATACCTGAGTGGGGTAGGCTATGTGGCTTCCAAGGGAGTTTTTTTTCATTTAGAATTAACTAGGATGATGGGATCATCTTTTGGTGTTCATAGGGGTAGGACCAGATCATCTTCTTGGTAGAGGCAAATCCGGGTAAATCCAATGGTGATTGTTCATTCATAGGAAGGGACCATTAATCTACATGTTGTGGATCAGAATCCAGTTTGATCATTTCACGAGCTTCAACAATTCAAGGTACCATTCTGATTGCATCTTCTTTAGTTACCATTATTTTTTATTATTGGTTCATCTATCTCTTTTATAACTGCCTATCTTGTGAACATGTATAACATACTGATCGAGCTATTGACTTTTTCAATGGAGTTGGAAACACATTTAGTTAAGAAGATGGAGAAAAGTCCCTCATGCCCATCTTATGCACTCTCTGTGCCATGGGTTGATATGGATAGGGAGTTTTTGGTCTTGGATATGGACCTTTTGGATGAAATCCTGAGCATTGATTGGCTTGTGAAATTTCAGGATCATATTGATTACCATTGGCTGCGAGTTAGTTTTACGTAACTTGATGGTATTCCTTAGGTATTTCTTGTGGAATGGGATCCTTGGATGGGTCACATGGTACCTCCACTTCTATAGCTGGATACTCATGCTTATCATTTAATATGGCTCATGCTAGAAGATGATGGTGGCAATCCTTAGGGGTGACTACCTCCTTTGGTGGATGCGTTCCCAAAGGAATTTCTAGATGATTTTTTGGGATTAAACCCATAGTGGTATGTGGAGTTCCCGATATTATTTGTGTTGGGATCAAAACTTATATCTCTTCCCTCATATCTCATTTCCCCCATAGAATTGAGAGATTTAAATATACATATGGATGATTTGGAATCATAATGTTTCATTCAGCTGAGAATCACTCCTTGGGAATCTCTGGTTCTATTCATGATGAAGTCCAATAAATCTCTCCAGTTGTTCATATATTATAAGAAGATGTATAACGTAACCATAAAAAATAAATACCCACTCCCAGGAATTGATTATTTGTTCAACCTGCATAAGGGGAAATGTGATTCTCCAAAATTTAATTGCATTCGGGTTACCACCATATCATGGTGAGATATGTGGATATACCAAATATGATATTCTAAAGCATGTAGGACACTATGAGTATATGATCATCTGTTTCATATTGTAGAATGATCTTATGGTTTTTATGGTTCCCATGAATAGGTTGTTCCCGCACCATCTCGATTCCTTTTTTGTGGTACTCATGGATGACATCCTGGTTTACTGCAGATCTGAGGAAGAGCATGAGCATCATTTTTGGGTTTAGTTGGGAACTCTGCAAGATTATCCTATTAATGAGAATCTTTCAAAGTGCATCTTCAAGTTTATGGAAGTAATGTTTGTAGGCCCTGTAATTTTGGATATAATGGTTTTAATGGATCCCGAGATGATTAATGCCATTATGTCTTTGTAATAGCTAATGAATGTGATCGACATGGGGAGCTTTCTTGGCCTGGAAGGTTATTACAAGCATTTTTTTGATATTTCTCATGGATTTCTTCCTCTATGACCTCACCCACCCCAAAATGGGTATAGTTTTAATGGGTCCATGAGTTCTAGGAATCCGTTGAGGAGTTGAATCAGTGATGTATGAGAATTATGTTTGTAGTCATGAAAGATAATAATGTATTGGAATAATGTTCTCTCCAACTCCAACTGCATGAGAAAAATTACCCAAATAACTACTTGGAGATGAAAACAGTGATGCATTCCCTAAATACATAGGGTCTCTACCTATTTGGGAATAATTTTTTTGGTCACTTTGACCATAGGAGCCTATCCTACATCTTCTCATAGAAGGATCCTAATCCAAGGTAGTGTTGTTGGATTGAGTATCTGTAGGGATTTAAATTTAATATCCTCTATACCCTAGGAAAAGATAATATGATAGAAAATTCCTAGAGTAAGAATGTCCCCATAAAGTTTTTGAGGAAGTTTGTTGAGGAATGGGCATGATGGGGCTATTTTCCCAGATGCACTTAGAGACCAAGGAGCACAGTGGAGGAGCATTTCTATAAAGCATTAAGTTGACTCCTTATATTCTAGAGTTGACTTAGCGGGAGAGGATCACTAATTAGATATATCAGTGGTTTATGTAGTTTCATCATGGCATGGAGACTTCTTCTGATTGGTCATCATCTCCCAAATGAAATTTGCAATTTAATGCTCCTCTAGTGGTGTCATTATCTATACGAAAAGTGGTGATGTAGGATAGAAACAAATCTCAGTGGGCCATCCACCAGGGTGCTACCAAGATGTATTATGACATTCCCCAACAATTCTTATGGCCATGATTGAGGAAGGGAATAACTGATTTCTAATCGAGGATTTGTACTTGTCAGTAGTTGAAACTAGATAATCAAATTCCCTCTTGTTTTCTTCAAATGTTACCCATTAAAACATAGAAGGGAGATGAGGTTTCCAGGGACAAAATTATTGGATTCCCACGTACACCATTGAGAAGGAACACTATTTTTGTGGTGATGGTAAATTTGATTAAATCATCCCACTTTATTCTAATTAGATATAAAGTTAAACTAGAATAGTTGTGCCGATGTCATATTCAAGAGGTGGTGAGACATCATGGTGTTCTATCGATTAATATATCTGATAGATATCCCTACATTACCTCTTGTTTATTGTAAGTCCTTCAAAGGGCATTGCAGTTTCATATCAAATTGAGTACGGAATACCATCCTCAAAAGGATGGTCAGAAGATGCCAAAAAATAATACTTTTGAGGAAATTATTTAGGGTTTTGTTTTAGATTTTTGAGGATCATGAGATATCCATATGTTTTTTTTTCGAGTTCCCTTATAGTAATAGTTACGAATCCCATATCTGAATGCCTCATTTTGAGGTTCTCTGTGGTCGGCCATGTTGGTCTCCTTATGTTGGGTCGATGTTGGAAAGACCACACTTTTGGGACTGAGCCTTATATAGGAGACTTCTGAGATAGTCAAGTTGATCAGGTTGTGGTTATTGACGGATCAAAGTCCCCAAATATCTTATATAAAATTAAGGACATTTAGAGCATAGGTTTTCTATGGGTGATCTAGTATTGATGAATGTGGCCCCTTGATTGGGCCATCATCATTTGGGAAACTAGGGAATGATGATGCTGAGGAATGTCAGGCCTTTTGAGATCACTAGCTATATTGGAATGTTGAAATAGATGTTAGCTTTACCATCATCTTGGACTTCAATTAAAGACATATTCCATGTCTCCCAAGTGAATAAGTATAATTGGGATTGGTTTCATGTGTTTAATTGGGAAGAGTTGGAGATAAATCATTATTTTTCTGTGTTTTAACGGCCAGTGTACATAGTGGATTCCAAAGATAAGATACTTCAAGGGAAGTCTATTCTATTGGTCTGTATCCTTTGGTATCATGGGAGTGACGATCATGAGACTTTAGAGAGGAATTACATGGTATAATGGAAGTACTGAATTCTATTCTTTGATCAAGCTTCGAGTTGATCTTCGGAAGGTGGAATGATTTCATGGAGTGGAAAAATGACCCACCAAGACATTGGTAATAATTTTTTTTATTTAATATTTTTATCTGGCATTGAAATGGTTTTCAAGGTGTGAGGCGAGCTCGGTGGAAATTTTTCATTTTGATGATAAATGATTATTTTGGGCAGGACATTGTATGGAGCCCATGTAGGGCATGTTCGAAGCCAGGCCGCTTCACTAGATAACTGAGCGGCCTGCTCGGTGTTCAATATTTTTTTTAATTATGTAACATGATGAATGATAATGTCAAAATAAAATTAAATACGAAAGGAAAAGTGAATAATATTTTATTGTAATGATAATAATAATATTTTTTATGAATGAAATTATTACTATTTTCATAAGTATTTTAATTAAGTTATTATTGTAAATATATTTATGATTATTATTAATTCTATTTTATTTTCATTTTTGGAATTTTATTTTCTTTTATTTTTCAATTATTTTAATCTTTTAATTTTTTTCTTTTCTATTCCACTCTACCTACCATCCTCTACCCTCCCCTCAATGCACTAAACCACCTCCCTATATGGTGTTTCATTGTAACCCTAGGAGCCCCCCTGGCCGGTGCCTCCCCTTACTCTATCATTGGAACATCATGCCGACCCTACCATGATCACCCTTGCACCGCTCGATAGCCCTAGTGTCACCTTAACATCCTGTGCACATCCATAGAGCCTCTAAAACCTTTTTTGCACTTCCCTCACCTCCACCACCTAATGATATCAGGTGAGGCTAACATTCGATACTCCTTATCTCGCACAACCCACCTCCTTGTCCATCACCACATGTGTGTCCTACTCTGGTTGATTGTTTCTTCCATTTGGTAGGGTTTTAGGTTAGGTTTTTATGTTATGTTGGGTTTAGATTTGATATATTTGGTCCCAATTCATGAATTGGGGACTAATTGAATTTGTTTGTTGTGAGATTTTTGTGCGCCAAAAGATTCATTACAAATTTCTTGATTTTCTACCCCGAGGTAGGTGGTTATGCATTAAAATATGGTTAAATGAATTAATTTTCTATTTTAATTAATTTACACTATTTTTTAATTAATATTCATCTTCTGAATTTTTTATTTCTTGAAATTTAATATGAATTGGATGAATATATTAGTGTTTCTATATGATATGACTGTGGATTTCCTAGAAACATTTACTTTATCAATTATTAGTGTTTGATTATGTATTTTTTCTAGTTATTTAATCTAGGAAGGTGTTTTGATATGTTTTTTGATGTGGAGTTGGGTGCATTTAGTCATAAAATAGGGTTTTATGTGGGTTTAGTGGGTAAAGTCATGTCATTTCTCTTATTTTTTAATAACAATTTATTTATTGTTTATTAAATAATATAAATGTTGAAAAGGTGTTTTATAAATGGAATAAGGGTTTTATCAAACTAATATATGTTATAGGTCACAATCCAAAATTCTGTTGAAGTTCATATAATGATGAAATAAGATTTGGGTGTATAAATAGTGACTTTTGTGTGAGTAGAGTCTGTTTGGATGGCATCTGTTAATGTGGCATATGTTCTGAACCATAATATTAAATGATCACTAGGGGAATCCAAGGTGACTATGCGGGTGTAGTAGGACTACTGTGCTAGTGATATCGATATTTCATCGGCTCAGTTTCACATATCTGGATTGATTACTACAACACTAACAAAACTATTGGATGATGATTGGTGACCACAATGTTATGGGAGTGTTTCCAAATAGTAGCTCATGCATGAAAATGTGGGTTTTCATGGTACCTATACCACTTTTCACTGAGACATGAGGTTCTAGAATCCTATCTCAAGATAGGACCTAAAGGGCCTCTTTTACATTTCGTGCTCCTTGATTACTTTGCGCTCACTATCGACATACGATGTGAAATTTGGGTTATCTTAAAAATAGGTTTGTGTTTATAATTAATTTTTCTTCCTTAAGGTTTGATTCATTAATTTTTTTAAATTTTTCATGTATTTATTTCCTTTAAATTATTTATCTCGAAATGGTATTTGTCTTTTAATGTTTATTCATGGAACATTTTCTTGGGGGAATCATATTGGGTGTTTTCTCAAACCCCACATAGACCTATGGGTGTTACTATAATTGGTAATGATTGGTATATATAATGGTAAATCATATAGAGATGGCAGTTCAGGCTGGTAGTGATCCTTTGTGGGTTGTGTTATGGGGATAAATTGAGGGTGGATTCCTATTTCTATGTGTTTATTTTTGGTAGGTTTTTCATCACCATACTCTAATGAACCTAGTTTCAAGTACATGGACATTACATTTATTTTTTGGATTACTTAATACATTACACAAACATACTCCCAAAGACTATATTAGTAAAGTGTCTCTAGAAAGACGAATCACATTATTCTATCTGGGTGGAAGATCTTCAACATCTCTCATAATGATCTTCCCTATAATGTTTCCTACGTAAAACCATTATTTATATCATGGGGAAAAGAAATAATAAAAATGGTGAGAGAAAATTCTCAGTAAGGGTAAACATGAAGAACATCAAACAAAAAATAAACAATAGAATGTAAAAACATGAACATAAATTTTAAATATCTAAATCATTAGTCATGAAATATATTTTCATATTATGTAAGACAAATATCATAATGAAACACTATCCACAATAAAATAAAATTTTAATAAAACATGGAATTGTGTCAAAAAATAAGAACATTATATACTTTCCATTATAGAAAAGACATTTCTACCAAGACCATCATAGTTGAAAATGTCCATTACTCAACTGGGATTACATGTTGTTCCAGCCATATATTACAGAATAAAATTTACTTGTCGTTCAAGACTTGTATTACTACACCAGATCTAGTTTCCATTCCAGCACTGTGTTACCAAACAAGATTTAATTTCCATTAAATTATAGTCTATCTCATGAGATATTAATCATTACCCAATTCACTGGTGGTATATATAGATACCACTCATCCCATAATGAAATCATTTTTACATGTTCCAAAAACCATAAATCATTCATCATAGCATTTCCCAAGAAATAAAAAGTGTTTCTTAAACATCATTAAATGAAATCATAATCCATATAATATATCAAAACATAATTAACACAAATAATTATATTCATAATAGGGATAAATACATTACCCTATGAAATTTTATATAGAATTTAATTTTGATAAATCACTTTAACATAATTCTTTAGGGAAATTTCCCCTCTCTTACATGAATGATTTCATTTCTCAAAATGACACGCAATTTTAAAAGTAAAAAATTTAGTTGAAAAAAACAAGAAAAAGAACAGTGCGTTATTTATGGAAATAAGGATTTGTGAGGATGTAAAATTTCATTTGTTTCATATAAGTTTAAATAATATTGTCCTCAAACGTTTTCCAAAAAAGTCAAAAAGTTCCTCAAATTGAATAATGTAAAAAAATTCATTTCATTCTATTTAATAAAAATTGATAAATGGGTAAAAATAACATTTATAAATTATATAACAATATTATTAAATGAATTGGAAACATTGATGTGGATGATAAATATACATTATTAAATACTTATGTATGAAAAATAATTGATAAAAATAAGATTGCAATATTATCCCTTACATTAGGTTTTATTTATTCTGTATGTATCTAAAAATCCGTTATAGTGGGTTTTAAAAAATTATTAACTTGTAAAATTCCATTATAATATATATTATTTCATATATTATTCAATTATTGACTTTATATTACCCGTTCATTTATCATTACATAGTAAAGAAACATTTTGGATAATAATTGTTTTATTTATCACATGTGTTTTGACTTCTTAATATTGATATTATTTTATATATCCCAATTTAAATACTTCCATAATGTAAAAAAATTTATATATCATAAATATTTGCTATAGAAATATATGGAATAATATTATAAATTTAATGGAATACATCGTTCTTGGAGACGGTAGAACGTACGTATGCATGAATGCTATTTCTATTTCTTTATAGAATTGAATAGATGGAATTAAATGAAATATATATATATATATATATACATATCTAGTAGAATTATTATTTCATATATTTCATTTTTATTTATTATATACACTTTATAATTACTCTTTAATGGTTACCATGGATAGTAAATCTCACTGTGTCGTCGAGATGGCAGGTCGTACGTATGCACGTGTGATGATATCATTCATAAATAGTTTAATAGTTTTTAATTTGATGTAATATTAATTATAAAAAATAATTTTCAGGTTATATTAATTATTTAAATCCATTATACTCTTAATTATACCCATCAAAATTAATTATTTTGGAATAACAAATTACACCACAGTGTGGGGATAATAAACTTTATGTACGCACACATGGTGATATTTTTATTCTAATGAGGGATAAAAGGATACATAATGCAGTCCAAGAATTGTACCAAAATCTCATAATTTATAAGATACTATACTTATTACTATTTTGAATAAACAACATAATTAGATAAATTCTATGTAGGGTAGAATTTTGAATGAGATGATAAATCAATTACCTCATTTACTAGTATCTCTTTTTGATTTGTAGAGGCAGTCTCCCTAGGATATATTTTTACCAATGTGTTTCATCTGTGATGAATGTTGGGATGATGTGAGGATATTTGGGAATGGTTTTTCCCATCTTAATGGGATTTGGAGGTGTGAATAAAAAATTGGAATAAATTCCATTTAATAAGAGAGGTGATGGGAACATTAGAAATTTTTATAAATATTAATTTATTATAAATTGTTTTTTGGTTTCGAATAGTCTAAAACTAATTTATTTATCAAATAAGATGATTATGGGTCAACGGAATCTCAACCAATGGGTTTTAGACATGTGTAGGTGAAAAATTAACCGCATTGTTTAGCAATAAACCTTAGTTAAAATCATTAACTCTTACCATGTCTTATTGTATTTTCATAATATGTGGTTACTATAATTACTAAAAATGCCAAGAGAAACCCAGGTTGAACATTAATGAAAATTTTAACATTATATCAGACATTTATCCTAATCTTATTTTTTTTGGACTATTATATTATTTAATAAAATAGTATTTGTTTTAAAAACTCATTTATGTCCATTTTGACAATATTTAGTAATAGATTTTTCTAATGTCATAAAAATCTTATTCCTTCGAAACAAAAGGCATTAAAAATAAATAACATGTCAATGTAATCCAAAAAATTCTTTGAAGGCATGAAAATGTTCAAATTATATTTTATTATTATTTATAATATCAAATATTTGAATAATTCATTAATAAGGTAATAACTACATCATTATTAAGTCATAAATAAATTTATCCATATAATGTATAAAAACATTAAATAATATTACATATTTTATGGAATTGTATTATATTTTTAATTAATATTTATAGTCATAGATATATGTTATATAACACTATATTAATATTTATTTAATTAAATATACATGTTTATGTTATATTTCCATTTTATTTAAATGAAAAATTATACAATGTCATTTTCACACACAAGTGGCACCAAAATTTCAGACATTTGGCCAAATGGACGATCATGGTTGGAAATATCTCATCAAATAGGATTATGACACGTTTTGGTGTGGTTTTATATTATTATAGTGTTATTTTTACCCTTATTTACCTAATTTATACTTTAACCATTGTAAATAAAAATTAATTACTAAAGTTATTATTGATAATTTCCAAAAATAAAAGGTAATACTTACATAATATGGACCTTATAATTTAAAATAGGGAATGTATTTTTCAAAATTCAAAATAAATAATTGGAAGAAGTTAATTTTAAATTAATTCTAGATGTCATAACCAGAAAGTAGGTTTTTAAAAAGTAAAACTATCAATATATTGACATGTTTTTATTTCCAATTTAAATTTGGAATTTCGTAAAATTAAAAAAAAATTTATAGAATGAAACAAACATAATCCAATTACACTTTAAAAGACATTAAAATCATAATAAATAAATATAAATAAATTATATGAAAATTCAGTATTTTTATTAATCATTATAATATGAAATTTATTAGAAAGTACAAAAAAATAAAAAAATATTAAAATTTGATGTCCAGATTAAACGTTAGAATATTTTGTTTACACATATAATATATAAATGTGTTTATTAGGTTTAAAATGGGTGTTCCATCATAGGTTGGAAAACTACTTTTTTTTAAAATTCATCATTTATCTGAAAATTTGAATTTAATATTATATCATAGCTGGAAAATAAATAAAAATGATTTTAATTTACTATAACATTCAATGATGTTTTAATTACTATTTATAAATGATTTTTCATATCCAATTAAATAATAATAATTTAATAATATCACATTTTTCAGAGAAAATCGATATTGCGTATAAGGGAAGCTATTGTGGAAGGTTGCTCTTGCAGGTAACAAAACCCAACAGAAGGTTATGTAAAGTGTAAGATACATTTGTTTTTGCATATAAAATTACCCAAACATTATTTTTCTATACGTTGGACACCATCTATGCTCAGTGTTTCATGTATCGTACGCCAACTCGGGGTTTCATGTAACACATGACAAGTTGGTTTAGTGTGAAATGAATGTTTCACTTAGTGCATTGAAAAATATAAATGAAAATATTAGATTATATGAAAAAATGGTCAATAAATACTTGAGGTGTTACATTCTATCCCCATAAAATGAATTTCTCCCTAAAAATTTATTGGGGATATAAATAGTTTAATACATGGGAGTTTTTTTCATAGAAACCCACATAATAAAAATGTATCATAAAACTTTATTTTAAAAAGGAATGTTTGAAACATAATAGTTACCAAAGGTAACTATTCACTATGTTTCCACATAGTAGAATATATGTGGGATGTTAAAAAATGGATATGGAACAAAAATCGATCAATCATGTTCTGATTGATAGTGATAGAGAACAAGGGTAAGAGAATGTTAACAACTAGAAAGACGTAAATTTGCAATGATTTAAGGGAACATCTAATTCTTTAGATAAAAAGGTAATAAGATAACATTTTTTCAAGATCATATCCTTAATTTTGAATAACATGAGAAGACATACTTATTATATTTCAATACAATAACATTGGTGGTTGTGCCATGATCAATTTCCACTTCATCTCATATTTAATGAAATGAAGCTGAATTAGTTATTCAAAAAGTGTTAGAAGATCACGTGATTCATAAATAAAAAGATAGGTCATTTATTTGGTCTTGACAAAAAGGATAGAACATGTAATCAAATATTCATATGTCCGCCTATGGTATTTGGTCTTCCCAAACACATTTATTTACAATATATGATGATTTTGGATAAAAATAATCTCATCCTATACATTTAAAAAAAAGTTTAGGTAACAATATTAACCTTATTATATATCCTTTACCCTTAGTTAAAAACATTAACTCTTACCAAGTCTTCTTGTATTTTCATTATATATGGTTACTATCATTACAAAAAAATTCTAATCGAACAAATAGTGGATTTTTTATGATATCTTTAACATTATATTAATCATTTGACCCAATATTATATTTTTAAGACCATCGTATCAATTAATAATATAGTAATTGTTTTAAAACCTTGTTTTTGTCAATTTTGACAATATTTACTAATTGATTTTTGTTAAAGTCCTAAAAATATATTACTTCAATAATAATGAATTAACTCATACATAACATGTGAATTTCATTAATTAAATTTGTTTATGGTGTAAAAATGTTCAAATTATATATATTTTAATATTTATAATGTCATTTATTTGAATAGTTTTTTAATAAGGTAATCACTGAATCATCCTTGTGTCAGAAGCATATTTATTACTTTTATGTATAAAAACTATAAATAAAATACCATGATGTATGAAATATTTTCAGTTTGTTAAAGAATTTTTATTATCATAGATATCAGTTTTATAAACCCATATTAAAATTTATTTAGTAAAAGATACATTTTTATTTAATAGTTCTAGTTTCTTTAAATTAAAATGTATAAAACGACATTTTCACGCCCAAGTGTCTCCCAAATTCTAAATGGTCGGCCTAAGGATTATAATTTTCAAATATATATCATCCTAAAGAATTATGACATGTTTTATTGTAGTTTTATTTTATTATAATATTATTTCTTATATTTTTTAAAAGATTTACCTTTTTAACCATGTTAAATAAAAATAATTACTGAATTAACTATTTATAATGTCCATAAATAAATGGTACTTATTTACAAATTTTGGAGCTTTATATTCTTATTATGGAATCTATTTCTCTAAATTTAAAACAAAAAAAATGGCCAAAATTAATTAAAATTTAATTCGCACTGTCAAAACCATAAATAGAGTTTTTAAGAAGTAAAAACTATCAATGGATTGACATGTGTTTATGACTAATATTAATATGAAATTACATCAAATGAAACAAAATTTTAAAATTATAAAAAAAATAACCCAATTACAATTTAAAACCAATTAATAAGATAATATAACTATTTATATAAATTATATTAAATGACATTTTTGAATTAAAATGAAGTATTTTTTACTATTCAATAAAATTTGAATTTTATCGGAAATTACCAAAAATTATACAAAAGTAAATTTTTATTTCCCACTTCTAAATAAGAATTTTATTTTTTAAAATAGAAGAAATAAATGTGTTCAAAACAATATATAAAACGGGTTTTCCCTCAAAAGGTTGCAGAAAAACATTTTCTAAAAATACTTTTTTATACGAAAAATATAATTTTATGTTATATGATATCAAGATAATACATAATATTATTCTTAATGTTATAAAAGATTAAATAAGTGGTTAATTTATTCATAACAACTAGTTTATATCCCATTAAATAATAATATTTTAATAATATATCTTTTTTAAGTGAAACTCGGTCTACCATACAACGCAAGCTATCGACGTAGGTCAATCATGTGTGTAATAGAATCCAAGATAGTTTTTCATGTTGTTAAAGATTCAATTTTAGTTTTATATAACATATTACAAAAAAAATTCTTTTACAGATTGAAAAAAATATAATATCAATGTTCTATTTACCGAATGCTAACTCGGTGTTAGGTGTGAAAAACGACAAGTTGGTTTATTATGAAATGAATGTTTGACATAGAGTATTGCAAGATATAAATAAAAAATTTAATTTATTTGAAAGCAATATACTTACAAACATTGGATGTTACACATAATTTGTAGCATTTTTTTGGTATTTGGTTTAAACATGTTTCTCAGATAATATTTTTTGTCAAAGGCTTGTTTGGTTATGACTTCCAACATTGTTTTATTTTATATTGTTGGGTTTTTTATATTTACATTTATTATGGTAAATCATTCCCAATATTTACAATTGACACTCGTGAACTTATTCCATCCTATGGACATTAGGAATAACCATACAACATTACTGCGGACTAGGCTGGGCGTTTGTTGGATGGCAACCCGACATGGTTCACAAAACTTTTTGTCGATGACATCTTAGTGTACTCCAAAACAATAGATGATCGTGAAAACATCCTGACATCTTACATTTTACATTGATAGAGTCTTGTTATTACACCATGAAAACTAGATGTATTTTCTTAATTAATAATGATCACTTTCTAGGTCATGTTATCTTAGTGGTAGGAGAGGAAGTATATCATTAGAAATTTACAACTATAGTGACATGGGAGTATCCTAAGAATGTATTTATGATTTAGTGTTTTATTTTTCTTGTAGGGAATTATTGGTGACTAATTTGGGACATCTAAATTATGGAAGCATCAACGTCTTTGATGAACCTGAATGGGGTAATGTTTGATTGGTCAATTTCATGCAAAGAGGGTTTGGAGGAGATGATGTAAATGTTTACCTCAACATAGAATCTATATTTTCATATATGCAAAATGTATTTTACAATGTATTTTGGCACAATATTAGTTATATTAGGAGTATTTAAAATTTTGGAGGATCTATCATTTTCTTATATCACCAAACAACTAAGATCACATGGGAGGAATTACTGTACTCATGATCTATAGTTACTTCCAATCATGTCTGCCATAGATATCATACACAGTTTCCTTATCAAGAGAGGTTCAGGGTGTTCACGAACTATAATATCCTCTATATCATATTTCCATAGATGGAACTAAACATTTGTATTCTAAGTTGGGTTGAGTGTTTACGACCATTCTAATTTTATCAGGATTATACACTAGGTAACAGAAACATCATTATCAATGAATTGAGTTGGAATATGCAATGAAAATAAGTGCATGAGTCTTATGAAAAGGATCATATGATAAAACTCTTACAAAATATACATCTATATGTTAATGAGTCTCAAGGATAAGTATCCATAAACCCTATATATATGTTACATTTATTTTTGGACAAGATCAAGAGGGATTAGTGAACTGATCTATAGTGCTTAGTTCTAAGAGATATCAAATATAGTGAGGAGACCCCACCTGGATATTCATTTAGATGCACTAATTCTATAATGGTTATTGATGTGCATAGGTTTTCATGGGATTGTGTCTGGATATCATGGAGATTCATGATTCTAGATAGGTGATATAACCTGGCCAGCTAAAGATGTATCTTGATCTTTGAAGATAATACATGTGGCTTGGAACAATGAAAGAGACACAAAGATTAATGTCTAGATGCATCACATATAAACTGGTGAAGGGAGATAATTAAGGGTCAATTAGGATACAAAATGTTATGCCCATTCCAATATGGAAATGGGATAATTTATCTATGGAAATTAAAATTGGGTCATCAAAGAAACATCATATGAAAGATGTTGAATGGGTGATATTTGATCAATTGTTGAACGTATCGCACACCATTCCTATCAGGGTGGCCTTCATGATTGATAATATGGGTAGTATCTATTTGCGTGAGATAAATGGTCTTTGTAGTGTTCTATGAAATATCATTTATTATAGAGATACGTGTTTCACATATAATATCTATAATAGTTTTAAGAGGGGTATTGTATTATATGATATTCTAAATAAAACCTATCATCGTTATAATGAAGTACATTTTTTATGGAAAATTGATATTTTAGAAGATATTTGATGACCCAACATGATAAATTTTAGAAGATCATGGGAGACTCATATGTCACTCATATAGTTTTAATATAATAATAGTTTATAGTATTTAATCTAGATGATAAATTTCAAGGAATTTAATGGAACGACATTCCATTTTCCACTTTATTGGTTAGATATAGGTGAGAGTAAGAACTTATTGGTCATAGTTAAATGTGGGGGATACTAGAGCAGGTTCAGTTGACCAGGAAGTACTTGCTGACCATGAAAAGAGGGAATAAATCTTACACTAACTATCATAGATGGCCCATAGAGTTTGAGTTTGATAATTGTGTTTTCTTTAAGGTATCACCTAGTATGGGATAATTTTTTAAATGGAAACAAGTAAATCTAAAACAAAATTTTTCAAGTTTTAGATATTGTGGAAATGGATTGCCTTATTTCCTACTGATTGTCCATTACATAGTGCTATATTGGCATGTATGACGTGTTCTATGCATCACAGCTATAGAGATATCATCATAAACCATATCATGCAATAAAAATTAATTAAATTGAAATTAGTATAGATTATTACAGTGAGGGCCATACAATATATTTTGTGCATTGTAGTGAGAATTATCACTGAAAAATATCAATACCACTAGTATTAGTGTAGTGGCCACCCGGGAATGTTCAAGAGGAGTCCCGGTTGAGGGAGGATGATGTTTGAGCACTGTGTCCAGATATTTTCATTGATAAAAAATTTATTCCTAAATAATCATTAGTATGAGATGTTATATGGTAGGGAGGTTTTAAGATCACATCCTCTATAGGGTTTTCCCCCTTTTTAGTTTGGATGATTCTTTTTTATTTTGTTTCTCTTCGTTTAAACAAGAGTTGTTGAACATTTTATTTGGGGGAAGGAGATGTTTTCTCATAAAAAATACCCTAATGTTTTGGGATGTTTTCATAATTAGTGGACAATGGGTATAAATTTTTTCAAATTCACGAAGAGATTCTCCTCCACCTCGAGTGGAGTTAAAGGCTTAATAGACTTTCTGTAGGAATATGGTGGATAGTAGTTTCATAATTTTTTTTCACCATATTATTAATACATGACAAGAATCCATCACTCAAGAGAATACTTGAAATTGTTTTTGTTGTGAAATGTTTTAAAATAAATAAATTTGTTACATGTCATAAAAAGGTCTATCATTGTATTTTTAAACTGAGGTAATGTGTGTTTCAGAATTAGTTGAATTCATTAATATAATGTTTTTTGAAAATTAGTTTATCAGGACTGGTAGCCTTTATTCAAACTACAGATATAATTAATTTTCCCAAATTTTGAAACCTCCCCTCTTGAACCGTAGTGTGAAACCAGAAAATGAATGGTGGTTCCTTCCATTCACAACATCATGATTAATATATTTATATCTAGTGTATTTTATTGATATATTTATATCCATTATTTTTCAATTTAATGTTATGTTGATGTGATCCCTTGAACACCATTGAATCTGGATAAATCTTTTTTTAAACTAGGTTGTACTTTTATATATCATTTTCCTTTTTTAATCCATAGAATTCGTTGTTGTGATTGTTCCTTTTATCACATCATAATGTTATGTTATCTTGAAAAAATCCCCATAACCAATATAAATTTGTGTATTCTTGTAAAATACATTGTGATTATACCAAAACAACATGTTGATTAACCAATGAAATAATGCGAGAAGATAATAATGTTTGGACTACTCCTTCGATCCCTTCATATGCACTATTTTTTAGTCATGTCATGAAACTACCCGTAGGGTGATCATACCCATGAATGATATTGACTGGCTATCGGATTGGAATATGAATATTCATAAATTAAGACAATAACTTATTATTGTGAAAATATTAATTTTTTAATGAATTATTTTTTTAATGAACTGAACAATGAAACATTTATATGTGATTGGAGTTTTCACAGGAATGATAATATATTAAGACATAACATGATGAATCGATGTGTAATTGAATGATAACCGATAATTCTAGGGATTGGACATTTTTTATTATGATGCCATGTTGTGTAATTCATTACATTATGAATTTTACTACAGGATATGATAAAATATTTATATAAAGGGCTCATCCTGGTTATGTTGAAATGATTATTTAAAATTATTGGTCTGGTTTTGCGGAAATTATTATATATGGGGATTTTGTAGCTTGTGGGGAAATTCATTAATAAAGGGCATGGCTCATTGGTTCTTAAATACATATATAAATGGATTGGCCAGGTTATGCTGAAATAATTATATAAATCACTAAAGTTTGTTATGAAGTAATACTTATAAAAATGAATATCTTATGTTACGAGGTTATTGCATGGATTGTTTGTTACTGTTGGAATGGTGAAGCTATGTGATTATATTTATTCTGGAAAAATGCCAAATATGGAAAATTCTTTTACTATATTATTTGATAAATTTAAATTCTTATTTATCAGTTTATTGCATGAACTTAATATCTGAAGAGTGAATTAGACATGTTGGTGTTAACCTAATGAGATTTAATCACAACCTATTTGGGACACCACTGTATAGAAAAAAAAAGATTAAATTAAAGGTAGTTTATAAAATAAAAAAGGACAATGTTATTGATTTTTTCTTATCAGATGAGTTAATTATTAGAAAAAAGAATGGCATGGGGATAAGAAATAGGTTGTTAGGGGTCTTTATTGGATTTTTTATTTCTTTTATATTCATTAACTTAGACACGATACTTATAAACTTTTTATCATGTCATTACATTATTTTTTTGACTTGTTGCATTGATTAGATTCATACAAGAATATTTATATAAATTATTATCATACACATTTCACACAATAAATTACTCTAATATTTATTCTTATATAATTAAAAATCAATACTAGGAGGTATATTCTACATAATATTTTATTTAAACCACTACTTCAAGTCATCAGCATCTTACATATGGGGAGGTGCTCTTGAGGTCTAGTAACTATCCCAGTTTGGAATCATTAGAGAGTGTTTTATTTAGATGAATTACAAAATGAATTAGCTATATATGGCCAGTATAATCCCATTTAAAAATAAAGCCTTGGTGGAAAGTAATATTACCCTCATTTGGATTTATATTTTTCTTAACCTCTAATCCATTAAACTAGTGTGACTCTTAGTCCATGATGTGATTCACCTATCATATGAGTTGTGTGAGGCTCTCATCAAGGTCCTATAGAGTATTATATAGTTTGAAACCTCACTACATTCTACTGAATCCAATCATTTAAAAGATTTAAAACATTAGGAATACTAAAGGAACAGACTATTACATGAGTAATTCGAGGTTTCCACTACTGAGGGGAAAAACATCAGAATTTTTTCACATGAGAGTTCAATGGAATGGAAAACCATCAATTCATTCTAAAAATTAGTTATTTGATCAATATTATCAAAACAATATTCTTCGCACATAGGTTCTCAGATTATTATACCTAACCCCTTGGAACCGTAAAATTATGGGTTATCAACAAAGTGATAAGAATCCAAGAAAAAGGAATTAGCTAGGAACATAATTTGTGCCTTGGTAAAAAATGCCAGGTTCTTTTTTTCTCACAGTAAAACTCTTTAAATTTTTTTTGGGAGACCTTGTATCTATAACAACACAATAGTCCCCTAATTATACAATAAGGTCTTAAAATACTCCTTCAATGGTTGAGTAGGGGTTCCCCACAACAATGACTCCCCTTTCCAATAATTGAAAATATAATTCCTATATTATGGGTTAAAAAATGGTGGAAAATTTACTCTAGACCCACAAGGCTGAGTAGGTAAATGTTTGAAATTATTATAAATAAAATAAGTAGAACCATGTAATGATTTGAATGAAAAAATCATCTTTCTAGTCCATCAACTGGATCCAAGAACCACAGATCATAGAAAACATTTTATTATATTCAAAATGAAGGAATCCTCGTATATTTTCATATATTTCTATATAATAAATTATTAGTTATAGAAAAATATATATACTCATGTTGTGTTCCAAAAGATCTGTCTCATGGAATCTGATCCTCGATCACTCATTACCTTCTAATGGGTAGGTATGCCAGGATAGAGTTCGACCCATCATCATTATCATGGCATAAAAGCTGTATCTCACCTTTAGAAATCACCAGATAATGTCTTTACCAATTATCACTATTGTATCCACATATGAAGAATACCTAATTAGGGATTCCACCCCTACCAAAGTAGATGTAATAGAACACAACTACCATAAACTACAGGGGTCTCACATCCTTTCTCTAATCCTCATGTTATTAATTATTAAAGAGGATTTATATTACACACCTCCTTTAATTTAAGTGGGTGTTTTGACCACTACCTATGAATTAAAATCTGTGAAACATTGTACCAAGGAATATTTCCGTCCAACACTGATAAATGAAGTCATGTCTCCCACAGAGTAGTAGATATAATTGAATTTCTTAAAGTAGAATTGTGTTGTGTTCACGTACATCTAAATGTAAATTAAAAATCTCAACATTGAGGTAACCTTGATTTTAGAACTTCATGTATTCATCTTCAGAACCCACTAGAGTTGCTAGACCTCCATGGCCACCTGGACAACATCCAATGATTCATAACTAATATATTCCAAAAGTTTTATCCCCTTTTAAGGATCATGAGGAAAGAAACAACTTATCAGTGGGATAATGAATTTTGTTCTATATAAAGGAATTCAATAATTATCTATAATATCATCTAGTCCAAATACCAACAATCCCAAAAACTCCTTTTTCTAATTTATAACTACTTTGGAATGGTCCCTTGGTTAACTCCAAGATAAAAATAACAATATAGCAAGGAATAAAAAATTACTTCATCATCTACATTTTACTCAAAATAGTGACAAAATATTCTCCCATTGAGAAGAGATACCTCACCTCAGACATTGTGATTTTGAAATTACATCACAATTTATAATTATATGAGATAATTATTATATCATATCTCATTACACTAATGTAAATTATTTTATACATTGTGATGATTTTACTGTTTTCTTGTTGGCGAGTAATTCTATAGATGTATAATATCTATTTCCCCAATAAATATGTCAAGGGAAAAGCATTGGAATATATCTTGGCACACATATGCCCCCAGAAGAACATCCCCAAAATGTAAATGTCCCAAATGATTACACTATATCCATTAATATTGTCATTCGATATTCAAAAATTCACATTAATGGTTCTTCCAATTTAATATCCTAGAGAAGTATAAACAAACCCAAAATCAATATGTATGGTCTTGGGTTTGTCTTCATTAATCCTATTCCAGACATCATTCCATAATAATTCCTTTTTTTCAAAATGGTGTACCAATAATGAGGCATAGTATAAGGATTTTTTCATCAGTCTTGAGATGTATCTCATGATTGATGTCCCCTGAATTCATATAAATGGATATATAGTAAAATTCAACATTAAGACCAAAAGTGATGATGTTGTTATGAAATAATAACGTATCTCCTTGAAATATTCAACTCGGATGATGATATCCAAGTTCCCTTTCCTTGCAAAGGTGATCTATGTTACCCAATCCAAAAACAACTAACAATAATTCTTACAAGCCCTAGAAATGTCCCATATAGAGCCCAGCCATGAGGACTATCATTCATGTGGCTCATTGAAGATTCATTTCCACTATCACATCTAAAGGACATGACTAATAGGTGAACCACCAAGTCATCAATAGTTCCACTACAAGGAAATAAATCATCCAATTAGATTCAGAATCAATATATATGACAACAACCATCATCTTGTAACTCTAACTTGCGACCTTATCACCATACTGAGTAATAATGGGTGGAATTGTGAGAGTGTATTGAAATTTTACCTCTAGATTTGTATAGGAACTCTCTGGATGGGATTCTTTATGAAATTCATATCTATTTTATCTATGGTAAGGATCATAATAAGGTCCTATTTGAATATCATGTTAGGTATCATGGGACCCAATAATATAGATATATTCACTCACATTATAATTATCGATTTAGGCTTTTAAACATACATAGTTTGTGAATTCATTAAGTTTTCCATGAAGTGATTGTATTCCATATCGAGGTAAATTACATGAATCTAACTCCAAATCATATCCATTCCTCCAAATACACTTAGATCATTACTAAATAGCTACACGATGTTGTAGTCCCCTACCCACCAGAAACATCTTGGTTGTTCTGTCACATTCCAACTACGGTTAACATTTCCTTACATGGGTAGAACCAATCCCCTCAAAGAATTATAGTCCTAGTCTGTGAATGGATTTTTAATGTCCCACATAATCAAACATTTTATTATTCCTCAATCAATTATCATATACAAAGATACTAATTTTTTATTTTGTGGTACGATGAATTTATAGTCCATATATATCATCCCATCCAATCAAACCACCCACTATCAAATAAGAATATTGGGAATATTGGGAAACTAAAAACACCTCTCTAGCTTACTAAAAAATATACTGAGTCAAAAATAGAAGATATAGATTGACAAGATATTCAAATCCTCATTGGAATATCTAGAAACGATAAATAATTACACCCAGGAAATTCCATAATCAATCATATATGGGACATAGGATGTTTTATCTATAGGGGTTCAGCTACGATAATTTTAGATAGATATTTAACATCAGGGGAATAGGAAATGAGTGCTAAAGTTTGTATTAGAAAGTAGGAACCCCTCAATAAAAACTGGATCCAAGTGATAAATGACCTTGAAATGCATCAAAATCTGGTGGTGCAGGAATTCAACGTATAGTTTCCCCTCCACACCATCATTAAAAATGATATGATATTGGCACTATGGTTGAAAATGACAGCCTAAATGATTACTTTGAAGCTATATCCAATATGAAAGGGGCATTATTTCATTTATATGGTATGCTCTAATGGGACCTATTGATTGATCAAAATGGATTTGGAGCACATCAGAACTCTCAAAAATTCCATGTTTCTCTAATATTACATTACACAGCAGATCCTGTGAGATCCTAGTCACATGTTTTTATATTTTACTACACTATGATCCTAACATGAATACGTTAAAATATATTCAATATTTTGGTCAAAATAATATGGAATTTATATTAGAAACAACATGTCTTGGTCATGTGATGTTAAAATGAAAAACAATATCCTTAGTATGAGATATTAACCTCTACAAATTCTTATACATACATTATTATGTTAATATATCTATCTAATATACATGAAATAATATCATAAAATGCATATTTTTTATCGGAACCAGATGACATAAAACAATGCAATTGTTTGTACCACACTAGAGAGGACCGCCTCTTTCTCCAGTCTCTAACTGATCCCTTTTAAAACTAAATATGACTTCATTCTCACTTTATAGTATACGTAATAAGGACTAGAACATATTTCTCAAGTTGAGGCACAAATTCATACCAATATTTGATAATTTCTTAACTAAAATTCATCCCAGTAAGTCTTTCTTCAATCCATGTTCATGATCATTGGTTGGAGAATCCATCACATCCTCACCATTGGTCCTAGTCAAACAACCATAAAAATGAACTTTCCAAATCATCATTGTCATATTATGTTAACTATAAGACACGGAAATGGAATTATAATTTTTAAATTTATGGCACTATCATCCTATAATCATGATCTAAAATTGAATAAAAGACATTGGCCAAAGATCTATTACCCTAAATTATAGGTGTCACTCATCCTGGCCATTTGAAAGTAAATAATAGGACAACATCATTTTTTTTATTTTATTGTTTATATCACCTCATCCATACCATATTATTTCAAAATAAATTAATAAAATATTTTCAATAATACATTATACTCCAAGGTTTGTATCCCTATAACATAATGTGACACGTTTTGATACATTGTCCCCTTCAATGGATTACCATCTCAGTTAGTGTTGGTCATCTTCTAAACATTGTTGTAGAACTATGTGATGAATGATTCCTCATACACGGGATATATAGATATTACAAAATATTATATCTAGGATATATCCAAGCTACAGATCTATTCAAAGGGATTACACTCAAAAAATATTTCATCAATCACCCACTCATACATACAATAGGTGAATTCGATCGTCTGTGGCATGGATAATAAAACATTGAGGTCTACCAAAATATCCCTTAAAGTTCATGTACACCCTTTTTTTCGTCCTCTATTTTTATCCCTATCATCCTCAAAATATTTATGGGATACCCTAGTGGTAATTTTTCATAGAAAAAATGTCTAAACTCTCATTCTTGGTACCCACCACAAAGGATCCATTATCTCAAGAACTCATTCCCATGCTTCAAACATGGTCAACAGTCTATCTTAGATTATATAACCCCCATCATATAATAATGTTTTTGTGGAACACGTGTTTTCAAATGTGGGATTGAATATTTTACCACACATTAGTTTCCCCATTCATTGTATAAACTATGAATGTTAGGATTTAATTTCATTTCAATTTACCTTTTTCGGTGGAGTCTTAACACCTCCGCTGTAACCCACCCATGTATTCAAACACATTGACCAATCATGATGAAATTTATGGGCCTCTACCAACCAAAATTTTAATATCACATTTCGTTCATTACAATTTCTTAAGGGATGATCCTAATCACCCCTTATCTTCCACATAAAGTATGGATCATGTTGAGTTAAAATTCATGGTATCCACATCCCCACACATGTTCGGGAAAAAAATTCCTCCTTCCAATCAATGCCCAATAACCTCAAACTATTTTTAACATGTTCTTGGTGTGTTTAAATTGAATAAAAAATCTATTTTATTATATAATCACCGATAATGAACACTTGGGTTCCAAAAGAACCCTTTGCGGACAACACCAATGGGTCTGATCTCCATGACCATAAATAGATAGTGGAATTGGTATAGGTATCATGACATTGAACTATGTGAGACATGCCTTGGAATTGATTTATTCAAATAAGTCCTCAATGATTTTACACTAACCAATAGTGAATACTCTCCATAATGCTTCATACAATGTTCAACCTTTTTGATCTGAGATCCTAATGTAGAGACCCGAAGCTTGACGTACATGGACATTACATTACTTTTGTGGAATACTTAGTACATAACAAAAACACACACACAAGGATCGTAATAGTTTAGTGTCTTTGGAAACTCGGAATATAATCTTCTAATCGTGGTGAAAGATCTTCAACATCTCCCATAAAGATCTTCCTTTTTTTACCTAAAACCTTTCTTTATATCCTGGGGAAAAGAAAACATAAAAGGGTGAGCTCAAATTCTCAGTAAGGGTAAACAAAAGAAATATCAATCACATCATTTTCATTAGAACATAACATTTTGGAAATCTTAACCTGTAAAAGAGAGCATAATTTCATAACATGGGATAAATCATAGTAGTGAAATGAAATCCCAAAAATCATAACTTAAATCATGAAAATTTGTGGCATACACACATAATCATAGAGAATCATATCTTATTAGTCAAGACTCATTGCCAAGACTATCTTAGTGGACAAAGTCCATTTCTGAACTGAGTCACCCTCGTTTCAGTCCTGTTTTAGTGAACCGGTATAACCTACCATTCCAGCCATGTCTATCTCATGAGATATAAAATCTTTACCCAATGAATTGGAGGGAGATATAGGTCCCACCCATCTCATAATGATACCATTATTATGTGTGCCACAAAATCATAAATCATACATCATTGCATAACCAATGTAGTAAAAATGGGATTCTTAAACAACATGACATCATAAAACAATTCATATAAGATAAAGCAATTCATAAAAATATTTCCATCACAACATAATCAAATCCATGTAATAATAGTGATAGAAATGGAACCCTATATTATCATAGATGGAAAATAATTTTGATAAAACACCTGAACTCCATTCTTGAGGAAAATATCCTTTCTACTTCAAAAACCCTTTTCCTTTCTTAACATGTCATACAATTCTAAACTAAGAGAAGTTGATTAAAAATAAACATGAAAAATTGTAAAGGAAGATTCTTGGAAATATTGTTTTAAAATTCCATTCATGCCGTATAAGTTAAAAAAACATTCTTCTCGTACTTTTTTCGGAAAAGTAAAAAAGTACCTCGTACGAAAAACGAAAAAAGATTCCTTTCATATCATTTACTAAAAACTCACCTAAGGGTAACATTGGATTTAAACAATTGTAGGTGGATGGAAATAATATTACATATTGAGGAAACATGGATGTGGATGATAAAATATACCCCAGTAAATAGAAAAGTATAAAAAATCTCGGATAAAAATGAGATTGTGATATTTCCCTTACCTTAGGTCCGATTTGCTTCTTAAGTGTCCGAACCTCCTGTATAATGATTTAAATATTGTCATTGACTTATTAAATAATCATATTCATTGTTATTATATCATATACGGTTCACTTATGACTTTATATTACCTGTTTATTTGTAAATTCATGTTAAAGTAGCGTTTTGGGTAAAATCGTCTCATTTGTCGTTCGTGTTTTTTAACTTGTAATTATTCATATGTTTACTTAGATAATGATTACTTAATTACAGAATATAAAACATGATTTATATATATTATATATTCAGAATATACATATATATAATGGATCTATAAATGGAAAGAAATACACCGTTCATGGAGACGGTAGGCCGTACGTACGCATGAACGCTGTTTTCGTTTCCTTATTGAATTGAGTGGAATTAAGTAGATGAAATAAATATATATATATAAATAAATCCAGTAGTATTATTATGTCATATATTTCATGACTACTTATTTTATATACTTTATAATCATTCATGAATGGTTATCGTGGAGAATGAATCTCATCGCGTCGTGGAGACGGTAGTCCGTACGTACGCACGAGCGATGATATCGTTCTCATGATCGTTGAACTGTATTGTAGTGTATATATACTATTTAAGAATCAATATCACTTTAAAATAATCATATATAGTTATTATTTACACCATTATACCCATCCAAGTAAGGTGGTGGTGGAAAATAGATTACACCACGGCGTGGAGACGGTATTCCGTACGTACGCACACGCGATGATTTCATTTTCTGTAGGATGGATAGATGGTGAAATAGGGTTGTTTCATACTTATAATAACATATCAGTATATGAGTGATACTGATGTTATTACTAAATAATAAAACAACCTATGAAGAAGAAGTGGAAGAAGAAATAAAGTTGAAAGAATCGGAACGGACATTACCTCTTCTTTGAAGTACTTCTTTGAGACCTCCTTTTAGGGCACTAAAATAGGTCTTTGAAGAATACCAGAACCTCTAGGATGTTTCTAGGGAAGTGGAGAGAAGAAATTGGCAGGGGTTGGCCGAGCTTGAAGGCTCAAAGTGGTGTGAGGAAGAGGTGGAGGAGGTGCCCTTTTATAAAGGAGGAGAGGGGCACCTTTGGAATATCTAAAACTATTATTTTATTATAAAGTCACGTTCGGTTTTAAATAGCTCAAAAATGAGTTATTTAGAATATAAGGTGGGGATGGGTCGAAATAATCTCATCCAATAGAATTTAGACAAGTTTAGGTCATTATAATAACCTTATCTTTTAGTTTTAACTCTTAGTTAATTACATTGACATTTTCCATGTCACTTTGTATTTTTATATTATATAGTTAATAAACTTACCATATACATCCAAGAGACCCCCAGGTTGTGTTTTATTAATATATATAACCTTATATAAGTCATTTGGCCGAACCTCAGATTTTTAGGAATAATATAACTATTAATAATATAATATTTGTTTTAAAAACTATTTTATATCAATTTTGACACTATTCAATAGTTGATTTTTTTGAAACACATAACAGAATGATTACTTCGACCAAAGTTAATTAAATGAATCCTAACATGTCATATTAACCTAGGAAATTTGTTTATTTCATAAAAAGTCTCAAATTATATTTATTTAGGTATTTATAACATCAATTATGTCAATATTTCATTAATAAGATAATTACTGCATCATCGTTGTGTCATAAATAAATTAATTTATTTAATGTCTAAAAATTACAAATAAAATACCATTATGTAGGAACTCTTTTTAGATTTCTAATTAATATTTATAGTCGAATTTATCTTATGTATCACCCAATATTAAAAATGATTTACTTATTAAACTTTGATTTTAACTATTTTAACCCTTCTTTAAATAAATTAATAATAAATGTCCTAATCTAATCCAAGTGGGCCTAAATGGTCATATTTTATTCCTAAGGTTGTTTATGGTCGAATTACACTTGTCCAATAGAATTAAGACATGTTTTAGTGTAATAATAATATCATTTTTACCCTTAATTACCCTATTTAGTTTTAACCGTGGTAAAAAAAAGTAAAAAGTTACTATTCACCAAAAATTATTTTCATCTCATTGAACCAGATTTTACTTACTAAAATCAACCGTGTCTCTCGGATTTTTGAAATTCCACTCACAGAAGCGGTAAAATTAAGTTTTATGAAAAATTCATTTTTTTAACTACCACTTAGTGGTTTCACTATTCATCAAAAAATGAAAGTTTCCAGAAAAATACCAAAAATTAGGGCTAAGCTATATTTTATATTATGAACTCAAAAATGATGTCTATTTTACCAAATTCAAAAAATATTAGTTGCATTAATTAAGTTAAAAATTAATTCCCGTCGTCAAAACAAATAGCGTGTTTTTAAGAGATAATAACCATCAAAAGATTGACACTTCTTTATGACTGGTTTAAATGTGAAATTACATCCAATGACCAACATTGTATTAAATTGTAAAAATATATTCTAAATATAATTTAAAACCAATCAAATTAACAATTTATCACTATTAATTATTTATATTAAAAATGTTTTTTTAATTAAAATTTAGTAATTTTCACTATTCATCAGAATATGAAAGTTATCCGAAAATACCAAAATTTCACCCTAAGCTAATTTCGCTATTCCAAATCCAAAAATGAAGTCCATTTTGAAAAATAAAATTTACGAAATTTCAAAAAGTGGTTATTACTATTCATAACGGCTAGTTTTAATAATATTTTAATAGCATATCTTTGTTTAGTGAAACACGGTATTGCGTACTACACACGCTATCGAGGAAGGTCGCGATTGCATGTAATGCAAGGCAAGTCAAGGATGCATGTTGTGCATGCTCCTTTTGGTGTAGCGTACAACACAAGACATTAATGAAGAGAATATTTTTCATAAAATCTCGAGGTGTTACACCTAAACCATAAATTTATAGAAATAATGGTCCAATCTATGTGACCATAAACCCCTATAAATCCATGTAAAATTCCCCAATGCTGAGTACATTAACCCCAAGATAACTATGTTTGTACATACCATAAACATTTTCCCTCATTCTAAATCAGGTTCTCATTACCCTTGGTACTATATATACAAAACATATCCCTAGTATATTGTTTATTGAGTGTTTAATTATTAGACAACATCCTAGTTGCATGTCATTAAATTACATACAATATCCATGTTAGAAGATTCAAAATTGTAAGATTGCTTTTCCTCACTATATGAATTAAACTACATATCCAACATACCTTCTTTATTATGATAATATTCTGGGTTCAAATCCATTTTGTATGGTGTATAATTGTGTGATTATTTGACCCTCACCTAGAAGGACCTCTTTCTCATGTCAGTCTCAAACTGTGACAATTTGTAGAACTTTTAGGGGATAAATTACAGCTCATTAAGAATCATATAGATTATAAAAAAAATATTCCCTTGTAATAACCCTACCCCTTATCCACTTCATTGAATTATTAAATGAAAATTTTTAGACCTTTTTCATTGATATACCCCTCATCACATTTGAGGACATAGTAGTGTGTCTTAGAGAGATGTGATATTCTCTTGAGAATCCCATCTTGTTCACCTCTTCATGCTGGGTATTCAATGATCTCGATCCTAAACACCCTCTACATCTGAATCGAGGCCCTATGAGTGACTCTTATTGGAATAAATATCTCACCAATATTCTTTGGTACATTCCCTGAATGTTATCTTCCTTAAAAATAGAGTTTCATAAGATTCAAAACTAGAAAAAGTATATTTATGGATTTTTTATCCCCAACCATGAACGATGTGGTTATATAACCTATTCATAAAATTTGGTCAATAGTATTTTCTACACCTTTTGTCACTCCCTTTTTGTTTTACATCAGGGAAGTTGTTATTTACTTCCCCTCCACCTCCATTTCATCTCTTGGAGTTTTAACGCCATTAGTGTCACACTTCTATGTATTGGGACATGTTGACAAAAAACAATGTCATTGTGTCATTCTCATCTATACATATATTTACCCTTCTTTCAAAATTCCATGACATAGGTGAAGTTACTCATGAACCATCTTTCCCACATTGATCATGAAACATGTAGTCCTACGTGTCTCACTAGTGTATGCACCCGCATATATGAGTTTCACTAGATATTGTTCTAATAATCATAATCCTAACCAATATAAATATTAACCTTGTAATCACCTTACATTCAAATTAGGTTTATATTTCCTTTTGTGTCATAGATATCTCCCCATCATCGCTATGGAAAAAACCCATTGGTCTAATTTCTATAATCATAATAAAATAGAAATATTCGAATCATCATGATGGATGCCTATGCCTGATAGTACAAGAAAGAAAATCTAAAAAATGATTCCCTCCATGAATGAGTTCACCTATTCAATCATTGATCCAATTAGTCTCTAAAATGGAGCTTCAATTCTTGTCAGTTTTCAACTTCTCTAGATGAATAGGATTTTATACTATGTTTAATATATGATATAGGACCATAAATTGGTGGTAGCCTTTTCGAATAAGATTAAAAACCATATAATATCTGCTTCTTAACATCGTTAGCCCTCAACAAACATATGGAATCTGACTTCTTTAGAGTCCCCATATACCAATTTCCCCTTTTTATCATCCTTACCACATGATGTTCAACTCAATGATATATTCATTGTAACAAGACTTTAAACAATGATACAATATCAATTTTTTATCTACTATATGTTTATTTTGGTTCTATGAAGCTAACAAACCACGTCTTAGAACTATGTGTGCCTTGATTACTAGTTTTGGGGGTTATATATTGATAATGGGTTCTCTTATATGAATCCCAACAAAAAACCATCTCATTTATTATGCCTTCATTCAGCCCGAGGTTTTCCACTTCAAAAATTATAACCCTTTTTCACACCATGGTTGTGTGATTCTCATCTTGAGGTGGTATAATAATTATAACATCAAACAATGTGTACATATCAAAATGATGAATTTTTTTGTATCATTCTCTACATTGGCCGGTTATTTATAACTGAATCATAATACCATCCATGTATCATAGGCTCCATATTAATATCTTTTTTAGTAAAAGGACAATAAAATATCCATGGAAATATGAAAAAAGTACATCCATGTTGAAAACACAATAAGGGAAACATGAGATAAACCAAGTATATGTCCAATAGAGACAAACATATCTATTGAGAAAATTTTGGTCTCCTATATAGAAGGTATAAATCCTATGGGACTCAACACTAGGACCAATAAATAAAAGTTTATAATCATATAACACACTGGTTCTTGAAAAAAGAACGATCCAAGCCTCCATGCCTCTGCCCTATTTATGATGTCCTTAATAAGGGACCACCATATATATTCCTATTTATTATATTATTGAATGTCAATATACTAGTTTCTATTCATCTCAGTTTATTCATACTCATCACACTATGTTATGTTTTAAGATACAAGTCCAGGTGACATGAAATTAAACTATATGAGACCCCTTCCATTAGAATGATGATAGACTATACAAAAAAATATCCTCATAATATGATGTTCAACTAAATGTTCAACATCATCAATACACGAAATTAAAGTCCATGGATGATGTCCCTATCTTGTTATGTGAAAAATCATGATATTCTTTCTCTCTTAAGAATACATTTAACATTCCATTTCATTTACATACGATACTAATTTTTAGATCCTTTAATGACTTCGTTACCCTTAATATGATACATAATGGACCCATACCTCATATCATGGGCCCATACCTAATCCCTTTTGACATCAGTGGGGTTCCTTTACTCAGATTGGATCTAACTCAATCCTCACATTAATGTTCGGGTTATTTATTCCATGAGCTATATCCACAAAACCTCATGACCAAGTATTACAATAGTAAATCTCAACACAATATGGTTCTACTTATACAATTAGAAAATAAATCTTCTGTATTTGTCTTGAGTGTGATAAATTAATAAGAAAAACCCTTAGACAATTGTTTTTTAAATTAAATAAATAATCCTCATGGACAACCAATCACCTCCAGGGAAGTTGATTGTGATTCAGTAATGAACCTTCCACCTAGAAAACATTTGAATTTTCTATACTAGAATACTTAATTTCCATTAGTTATGAATTCTTCCATCAATATAAATGATTCCCAGCGTTATACCCTAAGAGTTTTTAATATCTTCTTGATCATCTTGAAAATTAATTAACATACCATGTGTCTTATATACACGGATCTATATACACCTCAAATATCAAATACATATCCCCTATAGCCATGGTGCCTCTAAATACTAGCTCACCACCCATATATGGTGATGCTCTAAAAGTACCATTTTCATAATATCTTAATATGATCATGTGCAACAACATTTCCTCGAAACAATTGACTCACATCCCATATCAGAGACATGTGTCAGAGGAGAAAATTTTAGAAGTACTGTTGGGCAACCTATGATCTGAACATAGTCAAGGGTTTCCTCATCCCACCTCCCACCACTAATCAATTTAGAATCTCAAGAAAATAATCTGTATCTCTCAACTTTTCTAACTTCTCATGTGAGTTTCCAACACCCCTTGTGTTACATCCCCATACACCTTACACACTGATATTGAATGTTAAACCCCAAGAACTGTATAGTAATAGTTCCCAAATCTATTGGTCTTAGAGGAGATCGATCCAACATTCTGATCTCACCATTAAACCACTAACCAACACTCTTATATAAATGAGTAGTATTCCATTTTCTTATTGATTCTAAGATAATGAATGAATCATATGGGAATAGAGACTTTTATACAGACTAGTATGGAAGATATATATTTATGTGTTGGATTGTCTCCCTTAGAAAAAATACACATATGAATCTGGTAGGGAATGTTACCAATCCCGCTAAACTATCCTTTTCTTATAATCATCGAGGTTTATCTACTTCATAGTTAATTTTACAATATCCTCCTTTGTTACAGGATTAAATAATTAGGCTAAAGTCACACTCAAACATATTAAAACCTGTAGTAAATCTCTATGTATTCTTACCGCACCAGATCATCCTCATCCGCTAGAAACTCTTCCCACATTGGGATGATGATTTTATACATGGCAGTGATGATGGTTACATGTAGCTTTGTCTTCTTCTCTAGTAGACTGAGATCTTATTCCACTTCCTAGAGTTCGTTGGTTCTTCTGGATGTATGTTCATACCTAAATACATCAAACTCTCAATATTTTGTGTAAACTAATTTAGCAACGATATCCCAAGAATGTGAATGGTTTTTGTGGAAGTCATTAAAACTAGTCCCTAGGTTCAAAATCCAATAGTGGAGGGACCCCATCAAGATTATCAAATCATACCATTGGGTGTGGGTGATGATTTTAAATATAATCACCCAAAAACTATCTTGAATGAAAAACTTCTACATAGAAATGTTAGATCCATATTATATTAGATCCTTAGGTGGCATTGGTTGGTAATCCGAGAAGGCTACAAGTGCATCAGTAGTGGGATCTTTTCAAGAATCTATTTAGATGTTATGGGTTTCATGATAATGGTGGGTTATAACTATGATCAATGATGAAATAGGAAATTCCTCAATAATGTGATATACATCAAGGGTAAACTTATTTTCTATATCATCATCACTCACCACTACTGAGGGATCAAATAAAGTGATACCTATATCATATATGGTCTCTACCTACTTTTGTATCACCTTATGTGAATAAATGAATAATAAATGAAGTAATACTATTGCGAAATGCATTTATTAAGGTCCAATCCATGTTTATTGGATAAAAATTAATGATCTAGTTGGAAATACATTATGATGGTAAAAAAGGGAGGTTAGGTAGAGTTACCGAGAGTGTATGTGGGTAGGTTCCTTGAGATTATTAATAGGTTAGACACCAAGTATCGGTCTATGAATATATTTTTCTAGAATTCTGACAAAAAAATCAACAATTGAGGTGCTAGACATTGGCCCTTCTCATTAAAGTTTCATAGAAACAACTAATGCTTCAGGTGTCAAAGGTTTCTATATAACTAGGAACATTTATCATGCTTAATGGAAACAAAAAATATAGAAAAAAGTGTCATAATATACATATATAAAATTAATAAGGATAGTTTTATGAGTTTCCCTATAGAATATGGGATTGTTGAGTTTCTACAACTGCCATATGTGATTTATACCTAATGGAAGGTTGGTCGCTTGTGACTGCAACATCAAATATATTTGTTATACATTCCCCTTAAAGGATCTATAATTAATCATCATAATCCAATTATTTTTCAGAAATCTATCCCTCCTCTATACTTGTTCATCCCTACATGGGTCAAATGGATAACATTAATCATGCGCACATTGTTGAAAATATGTTCCAGTGAAAATAATTTATTGACATACATAATCATCATTAATTCATTCTTCCTAGAGGGAGTCCGTATAGGCATCACTTCTCCAATACTATTCATTATCATGTTCCCCACCCACCTTGTCATCAATCGATCGACCCATGGGGATATTACCAGTTGATGAAATATTCAATAACTCTCTATCCCAAATGACCAAAGGTCATTACATTCTATAAAATTGGATCATATTCTATACCTTCTACATATACAACATGGACTCCATCCAAGGAGAAAGGAATCTTGTATTGCCATGGCCTAACCGAATAAGAAAAACATTATCCCTTTAAAAATGCATCTATACAAACTAGGTAGTTAAGATGTGAGAATATGTTATAGTTTTCTCAAGAATTGGGGAAGACTAAATAATCAAGTATCTTTACTACCCAGTGCACTAATAAAAAAATATTGGTTCCTTTCCCCACTATTGAGGATATTTACCTGGATTTATTGATGATATTTTTTTTTTCAATTACGAAATACACCATGTCGTAGAGGGGGGCCATTGGAGCTACCACTAACACTCCGCTTTATAGTCAATATCTTCTTTTTTTAGTCGGTATACCCCCGCCCTAACATTCTTCCATAGACAAAGATATGGAATATTAAATCTAGTTTCCACTTGATTAAATATATACATCACAGTTTAATCATAAAGTGTACATTTACAATGCTTTATATAATATTGAAATAGCCTAAAAGGATCACCATTTATGATAATCTCTATCAATTCCCCACTGGCTTCCCACATAAAGAGACCCCACGTCTATCAAAATACCATACAATTACACTTTAGTTGTACTCCAATACACAAATTCATCATCAAATATTACAATCAATGGAATTAAGGACCAAATAGGTAGTAAGTGTATAGATATCATATCACCTGAATCTCATCTAATACCACCATTATCCCACATCTAATGGCATGAAGGTATGATTGTAACTCATTAGTCAACATTGAGTCATCCATAATAGTCCTTATTGGGAGGTGGAGTGGATAAAATATAAACTAATCCCACAGCATAATATAGAATCCCAATATTTTCATACATAGATATTACACCTTTATAGACAAATATTTATTACCTTACACAGAAATGGATTGTTATCATAATAGCTTAGTGTCTTTGGAGACAGTGTACACAATCTTATACCTATTGAAATATCTTCAACATCTCGTAAATATATTCATATTAGTACTCATTAAAATCATACCATATTTAAAAAATTTAATCATAAAAAGGGGAATGGATGTATTAGAAATGGTTAACTCATATTATCAGTAAGGCAGAATATGAGAGACACGTAATCATAAAAAACCATAAAGGTATAAGAAAATGTTAATAATATATAAAAACCAGGCACTGCATATCACAGAACATAATCTTGTGTCTTGGAATAAATACTAGTTTTACATAAGATAACAATAATTAGGATATATAAGAAAATTATCCCTGGGAGCATAACATTAGTATAAGATAAGAAATTATGTAATTCATATTTCCATTGAAAATCATTTCCAGAGTAGTCAAAGCATACTTCTAATGCTATCGTAGTGGAATTGGTTCACCCCCAAACCATCCAAGAATTAAAGGTTCACTCCCAATACCATCATTGTAGATAATGTCCCATACTAAACATAGTTCACTCCTAATTCTATTTATATTTATATCATGTGAAATAAATTTTTACTCAATGCATTGGATGAAGAAATAGGCCACATACATCACATTATGAAAATCATACATATTTGTGTTATAAGGTCAAGAAAAATTTATCATATCATAACACATGAAAGGAAATGTGTTTATTAATCATTTCATCATATCATAACCTATGTAAAAGGGATATATTTCATAATAATTTCAATATTTCATTATCATAACCCATGAATAGAATAATGGTTAATAAAAATATTATCTTAGTATAACCTGTTGAGGAGAAACAGGTATTGTAAACCATTTAACAATGCATTATTTGTGGAATAGAAATGGGTTTCATAAAAGTCTTTTCACCATATACCATTTAATAATAGAATAGGGCTAGTATACTTAGTTCATCCCCCAATGAAATATTAATTTTTGTAAACGGATTTTATATTATATTGAGAATTATTATGATAGATAAATCAAATGTAATTTTATTTAGGAAAATAATTTTTATTAATTTGTTTAAAACAAAAAACATTTTGTAAATACTTTTTTATTTATAACTACCCTGAAAAAATAAAAATGATGCTTTAACAATATTTATAAACATTTCTTCTTGAAAATTCCCCTTCCACATTGACAATAATTTTTGATAAATCATTTAAATATTTTCTTTGAAAATAAATAAGCAAAATTAGAAATGAATCTTAAAATATTATAATAGTTATAATAGGAGGAATTTCAATTAATGTCATACTTATTAAAACAAATAAATCATTCACATTTTTAATAGAAAAATGGCTTTTTTATATTGAAACTATGATTCATTTAGAAATTTATTTTAATAAAAAGTTAAACATGGGTAAAAATGATATTATTAAATCATTTGAAGAGTGTTGATGTTTTAAAAAAAATTAGAATACATTTTTTAAGAAGTACAAGTATTTTACAGAAGAGTGAGATAAAAATAGTTTTTTATAAAAACATTTTTAAAACCCTAGCACATAAAAAGTGTAAAATGAAGTAAAAACATTATTTATTCATAAATAACTACAAGATAAAATAATCCATGTGTTTTTTGAGATGTATATCATAATATTTCATCATTGGAAGTAAGAACATGAGAAATCCCAATAAACATTGAAATTGTAACATAAAAATATCACCACATGGTAACATTGAATTGAAATACCCATAATATATTATAATTAAATGTAAAAACTAGTTATTTTTAAGAAATATTTCACATTAAATAATTTGATAGCATGTGGTGCATGAAACATCGAGTTTAAACCAAACATGAGACTCTATTAAAATAAAATTATTAAAAAAACTAATGTTAAATATTAGTTAAATTAGAGTGAAATAATACAAATAAATAATTTATGAAATATATATAATTTTCCAACATTATTAGAATATATTGGTCTGTTAATTGAAATTTGTTTCTCAAATTTTATTATAGTAACATCATTCCTAAAAAATATGATTCCTTCCAAAAGACGTTTTCTTAATTTTATAGAAATTATATAAAATTATTTTCAAAAATTAATTTCATTTTTGTAGTTGGAATTTCAAAATTATAATAACAATATTATTATATGATTTTATGAGTAAAGTTTATTTTAGCACGGAATAGTGAAAATAGTGATTTTTATTGAAACATATATATTATTTTAATGTAATTGTAAGGTAAAATAAGTTTTGGATTAGTTGAAATTTTTTATTAATTAATATTTATTTAAAATAATACAATTATGTTATTTTTAAAATTATTTTAAACATGAATATATTTAAAAAAAATTATGTTTTAAATTGGGAATTTTTTAACAAAATGTTCACGTAATTTTATTTCATTTATTTTAAATTAAATTTTACAAATTATGTGTTTTGAATTTATAAAAAGAGACAAAAAATTTATATTCGTAATGAGAATGATTTAGTTAATGTGGTTATTTTATTTTTTGGCCCATATAAATAACAACCATTGTAAATTTTGACCCCTTGGTAAATGGTAAAATGTGTAATTTAGGTAAAATACAAAATGATAATGTCTATAAAATGACCTTAACACGTGACCAATTTTTTGGATAAAAGTAATTTGACCCTTAAATCCTAATGATAAAAATTAAGCTTTTTAATAGACAAATTCCTATGAAAATGACTTATATAATAAATAAATCAATGAAAGTCCCAAAATGCCACTTTCTTTTTCTAAATAACCCCAATGGGTCAATGTGGGGAGAAATGTATTTTGTGAATGAATATAATCGGATCAATTAGCTTAGTAAACATAATTTCCTGATATGAACATATTCTTTTTAGGTCTACATAGATGTGATTTTGATATTTATAATATTATATTTGATAAAAATTCGAAGTTGTCACATTCACATTTCAATACTATAACATTTTTATATAGGGTTTCTAAAAATATATAAATGTATATAATTATTAATCTAAAATATATAAGATTTATATTTATCATGTTATTTTATTTTATTTTCTTTAGTGATAGAATATGTATATTAAATACTTACACATCACTGATGTGGTAATTAAATTATTTATGTAAATACCAAATAATTGTAAATAAAAATTCTAAATATAATTTTAGATAATTAATGTGATAAATATATATTATAGATTCTATTTCCTTATTATAAATATTAAAAGATATTTTGATCATTGTTAACATGCTATATTGATATTTGAAAAAGTCTATATAACGAATAGTGTCAAAATTTACAGTAACGAAATATTATAATGATGATATTTTATTAAATTATTTAAAAATCTAAAAACACCTTAAAAATTAATATATAATTATAATATGGTTCTAAATGTGATAAATTTTTCATTTATAGTCTAATTGACATCATATAATTATAATTTCAAACCTTTTTAATTTTAAATGTTGTTACCTTGGTTTAAATATAAATAGGTTAACAAAGGATTACATAAAATGATAAGGATTAAAATAATTTCCAAAAATGGTTAAAATATAGTTTTTGATTAAATTAATGACTTATATCATAATATATTTTAATCCATTTCATTTTAATGTCACTGTTTTAGATACTAGTTATTATAAATTAATATTTTATTGATACTCCAAAAGTTATCCTCACTTAAATTATTAAAGGGAACCTCATACCTTACTTTTTTTACATCACATTGAGAATTAAGTATCATCCATCCCCTAGAATATTATATAATCACCATACATATACACTTTACATAAGTTATTTTTTCTCAATATAGAATCCCAAGTCCCCCTAATAGGATATTTAAAGAAAGTTCACTCAAGAAGAGGTAATCATCCTTACCAACACTTTCATGTGGATTTCTTATTCTACATACACATAATGTGTTTTTTATATTATAATGTAATAAATATAGAAAAAAATTATTCTGGGATGTTATTATGATTATGGTACAACCATATTCCTTCTTTTATCCATCATATTAAAAATAGAGGCACAACATGTGTGTAAGTACGACTTACCGTCTCCATGTCATCGTTTAAGTTGTTTCTCATCACTACATTACATGGATGGGTATACTGATTGAAATAATATATATATTTATAATTTTGTTAACATTATATTTTTCTGGTAAATAAAGAAATATAATATTAATTTCAATACACTTTTACTATTAAGGAAATGATACCATTGCCTATGCATTCATATAACCTACCGTTTCAACAATTCAATGTGACTCAGTTTCTGTGATCAATATTTACTAATGATTAAATAAATTTATATAATGAATAAATATTATATATATTACCTGAATTTAATTCTCTACATGATGTTACAACATCCTATGCATATTAACATGGGCTTAAACGAAAAAACATGCGTAGAAAATAAAGTAGTTAACATATAAAGGAAGGGTAATAATGAAATATTATTTACCATTAGATGATAATATTATATAATAGGATAATATGTGAAATAATACATATAAAAATGGTTTAATTATAAATTAATAACATTTTATAATCCATTGTACATGAGTTTTATATATGTACAATGGAAATCCAACCTAATGTTAATTTCAAAGTCACATTTATTCAGAATTATATTTATATAAGTATATACTGGGGAATATTTATGTTCTATGTCCATGTATCATAAAGAAGTTTTCAAAACTATTTTTATTATTCTTATACAATTTTTAACATATTTGTTTCATAATTTGTGAATATTAACTTTTCTGTTTGAGAGGCATAATTTTTGTATATTCAGAATATGGTATTTCATTAATTTTCATAAAAAAATAAAAGGATTGTATTTTAAATTATCCTAATGCAGAAATATTTTTTCCATCATCATTAATTAATGTATTTAACCTTATTTTATATGATTATAAGGTTTTTAAAAGAAAATTATTTATATTGTTATTGGGTGACTATATATAAATGTTCTCAAATTTGAAAGGATATTTTTCTCAATAATTATTTCTTGTGATCATCCAAAGTCATTTTTCATGTAGGACTATTTTATTTTATGTTAATAATTATTCACAAGGTATATAATCAAATGGTTACATTCTTAAAATTTCAATTAATGGTTTATGTTTATAATGTAGTGATGTTATGGAATTCTGTTTCGTTTCAATGAGTTTTGATGAAATAATTTTGAAAACCATTTTTAATTTGTTCAAATATTATAACTCATTTATGTTATTGGGGAACACACAAACACACACACACACACACATATATATATGGATTTCATTATGTTATGTTCATGACCTATATCTCTCTCTATTGAGTTTTCTAATGATATATATACCATAATATAGAAAGGAAAAAAAGGAAATAGAACATGTTTGATTAATACAAGACTAGAATAATAAATAATCTAGGTTAATTGTACAATTTTAGAATGAGGAGTGAAATCTGTTCATTAATGAATTTTTTCTACTATGGGGGTTTTGTTATTGAGCCTTTACTAATATGAAAATGATTTTCTATTCATATTTTTATGTTACAATTTCAAGTATTATATTATAATCCCATGAATTATGTTCTTTATAATTCATGTCTTATAAAAATATATTATTTATTACCTAACTCAATATCATTATCCATGACATAATCAAATACATTTATAATCATATTATCAGTTTTCTTATTCCCACAATCTTATTTTATCTGCTATGATTACCCTCACTATGAACATGGTCTCAAAATTTTCTCATATTTATTTTCCAAAGGATACGATGAAATGTATTATATAGGACATGTCAAAGAGTGTTATTTTTATGTATTAATATGTGTTAGATGACATATATTCATTATGAATAAGTTGTTTGTGTTTCCATGTCTCCAAATACACTAAACCTATATTGTTCTGATTCAGTATTCTTATTTCATGTAATGAATATTATTATATTAATATTTAATATATCTATTTGAGATGGAAGGGTATTAATATTTCATATCGTAGTAAGGTTTAGTTATCCTTCAGAAACTAGTATATAAAACCTTTGTTAGAATGCAAAGGATTTGTCTTTTTATTGGATATAATTGTAGAGTTTTAGTGATAATCATAAATAACCCATGAAAAGACCAAATGTGTCTTGTTTTAAAATTTTATTTCTAATTTCCCATTATTTTTTTGATTTCCAGTTATGATTTGAGTTTATCACACACTTATTTTTGGTTTTAGTCAATGGATGGAACCCAAAAGAACAATATTAATGTAGAATTAGATGGTATTTACAACAATTTTCTTCCCAAGAAATCGAATATGATGAGAGATAGAATGGAAAATTATGTTTCAATGGTCAAAAAACTTTCATAATCTATAATTAATACTATAATTGAAAATGAGTATAGGAGGGAAAAACAATCTATTGAGTCCATCATGAGGCATCAACTACCTTATTTAATTTATTCTTTTGATCCAATACTGGTTGAACAATGGACCATTACCATTGAAAGGATATTTTTAGTTCTCCAATGTTAAGAACATGAGAATATAACTTTTCCAATATATCATTTGGATGGTGAAGCAGATAAATGGGGTAATGTCATCGATGAAATGTGGGAATGATAAAATATTTTCTCCATAGAGAGGGTTGAGAACCAAAAATTATTGTTCAATAATTACATGCCTAAAATTATAAATTAGTATATTGAGATAGAGATTTTTGATCTTAAGAAAAATAATGACTAATCAGTAGATACCTATTAAGAAATATTTACTAGAATTTAATTTTATGCTTCTATATTTATCATCTTACTGTAGAGTAAGGATGATTGAATCTTTAGTGGATTAAAACCAAGTATCTGAATGGAATTATCCATAAGGGACAGTAGTGCAATTAATTAAATCATTTCATGTGATGTAAATATTTAGATAGTTGTTCGAGTAATCCATCATTCATATTTGTTCAATGAGATGAGAAAATTTTAATTCAAAGGAATATATAAAAACCACAGAGAAAAAAATATTTGCTTCCAATTTTGCACAAATAGGGGAAAGAAAAACTGAGGAAACAATGTTTAATGGGGATAGTACATTATATAAGTGTAGGAATTAAATTCATGAGGTAATTAAATTTCCAAGTTATGGAATAAATATATCTAATGATGTAAATAAGGAAAATTCTACATAGAGTACTCCCTCCACACTTCAATTCTTCAAGTGATAGGAAGATAAACATTATACTGAAAAATTCCCGAATCAGATAAATATCGATGATGATCCACATCATCAACCTCATAAGTCCAAAGATAATGGAAAATCAGATGTGATTAATATTTTTTAGGTTGAGTATGGTAATGAAGTGGTGAATGGTAAAATTACCATTAATTAAAAATAAGATAATGTTTTATTTTGTAATGGATCTAACCACTCGTAATTTTCAAAATATTTTTATATGGGTACCACAGTATTACATCAAAAAATAGATATTTTTATATGTGTGAAAAATCCTAATGAAACAATTATCATGTCACATGTTTATAATTCATCTTCATTTCAAATGGATTAGCTTCCAATATATGGATCTTATATCAATTTCCAAGGAAGGGACTTTGTATTTCATAATCCAATTGAATCTATGATCATATATTGATGCATGGATGAATATGAAAATCCAATTGACATTACAACAATATTCTGGTTTTTAATTCCTATAAATGATGGTCATATATCTAATATGGTGGGGGAGAAACTCACCCATAAGGATAGACCTATTATATTTTAGTTTTTTGATGTCTTTGAAAAATAATTTATAGGTCGTTCAATGAATAATGAAGTTGAGATTCTAACAAAAATAATACCATTTATTATGATTATATTAATGAATCATAATAGTATGACCCCAATTGAGTTACAGGAATTAATGATAGAACATTAAGAGAATCATCACAATAGATACATATTCCCCAGTGTTTCACCTTAGGGTGAAACTATTATATTTATTTACAATAAATATGGATCAATGATATTATTCATTCATTATCAAGAACAGAAAAATATCACTTTCAATAAATATATCCTCTATTCTATATTTATGTCTTAATTGATTAAATACACATAAATTAATACTTTTCAACGACTGATCAATAATCTAGATTTAATCATCTGAGGGTAATGATGGAGTATATATCTATGATATCATTCGATGCAAGGTATGGACACTATGAATATATATTAATGCTATTTGGACATAATAATACCCCATTAATCTTTATTTATTCAATGAATATAGTCTATTGAGATTGTCTTCATCAGTTTTCGGTAGCCTTTATAGATGATATTATTTTATATTCATATAGACTGGAAGAACATGATGACCACTAAGGGAATTTTACTAAAGACCATATGAAAGGGTAATAATTATGAAAATTTTATCTTATAATAATTTTGGCATCTGAAAGTTTCATTTTTTGGTCACATAATATAGATAGAGGGGGAATTTTTGGATCTAGCAAAGACCGAAGTTATTTAAAGGTGGATTAGGCCTACAATTGTAACTGAGAAATGAATGTTTCTTAGATTGTATGGATATGATCAAAAAATTTTGAATGATTTCTCATGATTATATAATCTACTCACCATGTTGATTTAGCAATGAGTTTTTTATACAGAATGCGGAATGTGAAGATAAATTCGAGGTAATGAAAAGTAGGTTACATAGGGATATTTTGATCACAATACCCTATATTGAATTTGTTTTGTAATAATTTATGATGATTAGATGAAGGGGATCAGATGAGATCTCATGAAAAAAAGATATACTGACTGCTTATTCCTTACAACAATTGAAATTTATTTAGAAAAAATACTGAAGTCAGATTTTGATTTCTCTATGGTATATTATCCAATAAAGATATAGATTCATTTTCATTATGGATAAAGATATGATTTATATAATTATAATAAAGGTATACATTATATTTTCACTCTATAGTGTCATAATATACTACAAAGATTATTTTTTGAGTTGATTAAATATTACATCTAATAAATACATTGTGACCCTTCAAATGTTAGCACAATGTCCGATTATTTTAGTTGACAGGGCCATGCAAACCTATCTATGGTGAGGAACACAAAAGATCCAATATTTTTGAATTTTCAATGGCTAGATATTGAATATTATAATGTAAAGGGAGAAAAAATATCTAGCTCAAATGAATGTTCAAACACCTATAAAAGTAAATATTAAATAGGATAAGAAGGAAGAAGAAGATTTAAAAAAGAATATGAGAAATGTTCCCAAGTTCATCATTTATTCTGATAGAATAATTGGTGTTAGGAAACATATTTGTATCCATGATATACCATAATTAATGAAGGTGTTACCATATAATCTATATAGTTCAAAATTCTCCATTAATTCTAGAATCAGAAATATGTATAGATATCTAAAATATTATGTTTTGTGGGATTTTGTGAAGAATGATACTGCAAAATATGTTTCTCGATGCTTAGTGTTTTAGATGTTTAATGATGAGAGGTACAAGTCTATGTTGATTTCACAACTATTACCCATACCACAATGGAAATGGGAAAACACAATTAATTGTGTCATCATATATCACAAACAATGTGAAATCCAAAATGATATATGGTTTATAGTTGATTGCCTTATGAAGTCAACACACTACATCATTATAATAAAATATTTCTTTGTTGATCATATTTCTAGAATATATATTATAGACATTATGGGATTTCATGGTGTACCACATTCCATTATATATGATTAATACATAAGGATCACCTTGAAGTTCAGGAGATGTATTTAGTAGGCTCTTAATACAGAGTAATGTTTTATCACTTCTTATCATCCTTAGATAGATGGTCTCTCTAAGAAGACAATTATAATTCATTAAGACATGATGAGAGCTTTCTTTATGGATTCAATTTTCATTGGTATCAACATGTAACTTTTGTTGATTTTTCATTCAACAATAACATTCACTACAAGATTTAGATGGATCACTATAAATACCTCTATAGTTATAATTGAAGAACTACAACATGATAGAATGAAGATGGGAACAGAAAACTATGGTGACCATCTATAGTTAAGTAAGTTCAAGAGAAGGTTTGTTCATTTCAACAAAACATAATTGTAGCTTAGAGTAGAAAAAAATGGTATGCTGACAATTGGTGAAAAAACAAAAAATTTCATGTGGGTGGAATTGTAATTATATTATTATCTTCTTAGAATATAGTGATGAGATTTAGAAGGAAATTAATGATATGAACAATGAATATCGATCATTTTTAAATTATTTATAATTTAGTGAATAAAGATTATAGATTAATTTTTCCACTGAATATTTGTCATGTTCATGTGGTATTATATGTATCTCTCCTCAGAGAGTACATACATAATACTTTGCATGTTATAAACTCAGAATTTATACCATAGGATAAATATATTAATTATAATGAATAACTATTATAAATTCTGGATCATATAGGATATTTTCAACGAAACAATACAAATCACTTGGTTAAAATTTTATAGAGAAAACATAAATTTGAGGAAGCTATTTTGGAATATTAATCTATGATAAATTTGAGGTACACTCATATATTTGTCTCAGGGTGAAAATTCTATAGTTGAAATTCATTTTTAGGGGGGTAGAATGTAACACTGGGATATTTTTATGAAATTTTAATCTTTAAATTGTTTGATAGCATGTGTTGCATGAAAAACCGATGTTAAAAGAACCGCGAGACACAATTAAATTAATACTAGTATAAAATTTCCTTTATAACCCAGCATTTAAGTTCACATGACTAAAAATAAATTACTAATTAATGTAATATATATAAATATCTCACTCAATATGAATGTATTGGTAGGTTCTTAGAAAATTTAAACATAATTTATATTAAAATCACTTTATTTGTTAAAAACATGACTCCTTCAAAAATGATTTTTCTTAATTTGATAGAAATTTCATATGGTTATTTTGAAAAAAATTATTTTATTTTTTAAATTTTAATTTCAAAATTATATTAAGCTGATTTTTATATAATTTTTTGAAAATATTTATTTTTTCACGGTATTGTGAAATTAGTGATTTTTATTGAGAGATTTATTTCCAGTTAATGAATATAAAAGGTAAAATTATATTTTGGATTACTTTAATATTTTAGTTATTTCATTTTTATTTTGAGTAATCGATTTATGGTTTTTATAAAATTATTTTATACACTAAATTATTTTAATGACATTTTATATTTTGGAAAAGGGAATATTACGAACAACTGTTTTTCATATTATTTTACAAGTTTTAGGTCGTAAAACATCTGTGTTCTGAATTTTTTATAATGTAAAGAAATAAAATACAAAAGGTCAAAAAAATTTAACTACTTACCTTTCAATTTTTATGCCAATATAAAACAGTAACAATTGTAATTTTGTTACCATGATAAAAGGAAATTGGGTAGATTTTGGTAAAAATAATATGATAAAGACTACAAAATGACCCAAAAATTCCAAAAGTTTATTGGATGAAGATAATTGGACCTAGAAAACCCATGGATTAAATATATTATTTTTATTGGACACTTCTGAATGTAAATGACTTACATAATATTTAAATGATTCAATGTTACAAAATGTCACATTCATAGCCTAAAATATATCTTATGTGTCCTCATGGGGGAAAAGGTATGTTAATAATGAATATAAATGTATATTTTTTAAAAAATAATCATGTTGTCATCATATAAATTAATTTTTGTCATTTTGAATTTCTTAAATGTCATTATGTTATTTATAATTTTTAATTTTTAATTTTAAACAATTTAAAGATGTCACATTCATGTTTAAAATAATATATAATTTTAAATATAGGGTAATATGAAATTTATACATCACTATAAATATTATTTTTAAATCTATAATATTTATATTTTATATGGTATTTTATTTATAATTTTTAGGGAATAAATATATATATTAAAAAAATTAAACAACACTAATGTGGTAATAATTTTAACAATGAATATATGAAATAAATGCTTTAAAAAATATGAAAATATATAAAAAAATTTATAATAAATAATATAAACCGATTTTATAGAAAACTTTTACCTATTATGGATATAATAAAATATATGAATCTATATTAAATTGTTATCATTATATATTTAAAATTCCAAGTGATGAATAATGTCCAAATTAACACTAATGATATTTTATGAACCTAATATATTATTTATATTAAAAAAAGATATTTAAATATAAAAATATATATAATTTGGTCTAAAATTTTACAAATTTTTTATTAATGGTCCAGTTAAAATCACATAAGTAAAAATTACTTCATTCTAATAATTAAAAGTTATTATCCGAGTTTAAATTAAAATAGGTTAACTAATTGTTAATCCAAATGATTAGGTATATAATAAAAAAATGTCTAAAGTATATTGGATTATGATATAACAAAATTTATAATAACATAATGCAATAAATTTTATTTCTGATGTATTATAATTGATATTTAGTTTACTATAAATTAATATTTTGAGAAAATAAAAATTTTTCCCTCACCACAATTATAAATGTTCTCCACCAGAATCACTTATTTACCTCACATTGAACCTTCAATATCAACCGTCTCACATCCTTTTATCTAATAAAATTCTGTATAAATATTATAGAAATTATTTTCTTCTATGAAGTCCAAACCTATTGCCCCTAAGAGCATAGCTAAATAAAGTTCATTGAAGAAGAGATAATTGTCTTTACTAACACTTTCAATTTTATTTCTTCTTATACTTACTCTTAATGCGTTACTTCAATTATAATGTAATAAATAATGTATATCATATATAATGAGATGTAATTATGGTTATGTAACAACCATATTCAAAATTGTATCCACCCTATGGAAAAAAATCACCATGCGTGTGTATGTATGACTTACCATCTCCATGTCAAGGTGTAATATGTTTCTCATCACTATTATATATGGATTATTATAATGGTGGTAACAATAGATATATATAATAATTATAAAAAAATATTTATTCTAAAAAATCATATACCATTCACTTTTTTACCCTTTTACCACTAAGAGAATGATACCATCGCTCATGCATATGTATGACCAACTGTCTCAACAAGGAATTGCGATTCATTTTCTATTCTAACCATTAAAGAGTGTTTATATAAATTTATATAATTAATAAATATAATATATATTACCTTAATATAATTATATAACCGGATGAAATATATCCTTTACCCATGAAATGGTACTTATACAACAAAACATGGGTATGAAATTAAAGCAGTTAACAACTAATGGAAGAGTAATAATAAAATATTATTGTCAAATGTATGAAAATATGATATAAAAAAATCTTAGGTGGCATCATATAAATGAATATGGTTGTTTTATAATTTAGTAACATTATTTAAATCATTGTACATCAGTTTCAATTTCATATGATAGAAATCATATCTAAAGTAAGGGTCAATTTTCAAATTTCATTATTATTTAGGATTATTTATATGTATGTTTCTTTCGGGGGAATATATTTCATACATTCCATTTAAAAAAATTATTAAAAAATTTATTATACAACTATAATTTTTTTAATTAAATTTTAACACATCTTTGAATTTTTACATAATAGTGTTTAAGGATTCTTTTCTTCATTTTCCAAATGAGGTACTTTTGGACTATTATGAAGAAATATGAAAGAATGTATCTTAAAAATATATGGAATGAAATTAATTTTCTAATTTTATGACTCATTAATTCCATGAATGTTAATTTAAAATATTACAAGGTTGTTTTTAAAGAATTTGTTTATTTTTAATTTCACGGCTACTGAAAAATCATTTAAAAATGGAAATATTAATTTTCCCACAATATATTTCAAGTGATCATTACAAGTAATTTTATTCTAAGTCAATGTTATTTTATGTTAATTATTTTTTTAGGGATATTATATAATGATTCCATTTTTATTATTTCTTTGAATAGATTATGTTTATTTTGGAATGATGTCCATAAATTCCAATTATTTCATTATTTATGTTAAAATGTTTATAAAACCCATTTTATATGGGTTTTTATGTGATTAATGATATATGATATTATAGAAAAAGTTTTTATATTTTTCATTATGTGACGGGGGAACCTATATCTACCTCTAATTCGTTATGTGAAGATTTATATCTCATTACATTGATTGGATAAGAACAGGTATTGTAACATGTTTAGTAATACAGTACGATAATGTGAAGAAAACATGGTTTAGTAATACAGGTATGGATTGGTGAGTGAAATCATCTCAGTAATGAATTTTTTATTCTATCATGGACTTAGCATTGAGTCGTTGCAAATATTAAATTGAATTTTTATACATATGTAAGTGACTCAGTTTCAAGTAAAGTATTAGAATCCCAGGAAATATATTCTTTATAATTAATGTCTTATTAATATATAATTTTTAGTTCCTAAATAATTATATGATCTTTTATATTAAAGATAATATTTTCAAAAGTAATTTTCATGTTCTTAGGTCCATATTCTTATGTAATATCTTGTGATTTCCCTTACTAATTATTTGAGTTCTCCATTTTATTGTGTTTCTTCTCCCTAAGATATGATGAATGGTATAAAGAAATACTTGTAAAAGATGGATCAAGTTATGACGGAATATGTAGGAGAAAAAATACATTTTTTATGAATAATTTTTTTATGTTTATAAGTGTCCAACGATATAAATCCTATTTGATTATGGAGTGGTTTTGAAATTTTATGCAATGACTATTCGACTATTTTGATTTAATATCTATGTATGAGAATAATGGGTTTTTATATTAAATGATACATATAATATCATCAAATAATTATATTCATGATACAACATAAAAAATTTGTATTATATAGACCACAAAAAATAATATAGGTGCAAACCATAACATATGTATCAAAGAAAGAATATTTAGAAACAAAATACCCTACAACTTTTATAACATTAAACATATAAATTACATGAAATAGAGATCCTAAAATGGATTTGTAGGTCCCATTAATTATTATGATAACAACTATAAAATACATTCCTTGATAGTTTATACACCACATAAAATAAACATTAGGTGAATATGTAATTTGTGTCAAGAAAATAAAAGTGAGAAGAAAATCACATAACTATTTATTAATATTTTGAATAATAAATCCCAATAAATAATAAAATTAAATTGTTCATTAAATATCATGAAAATTAAGAGATTCCTGATATAACATGTCAACAGGGGAAGTATATACACCACATAAAAGAAATAGTTGGTAAATTTTTATATTCCACCATGAAATAAAAAACTGACTAGAAAAACATTACCATATGTATCAACATCATTTAATATTTTGAAACTAATGTATAAATAAAACGTGATTATTTTTTATTTTTTGATAAATTAATGTTAAATTAATGTTTTTATGAATAACCTCTTTGTATTTTGAATATACTTTGATTTTTTATGACCAATTTCACTGATCATGGATCCAGCATCTAAAGATTAATAATTACAAAATTAGATTATTTATACTTAAATTAAAACTTTTTGACTAATAATTAATGATTCCTTTGAGATATAAGGTATGTTACTCTCATGGATATGGTAGGCCATATATGCACATAACTAATGTTTCCATTTTTAAATGATCATTATAGAAATGAGATAAGAAATATTATCTCATTACCGAAATATTATAATATAATAAATAAAATATTATTCTTGTAAATATAACTATACATGTAATCCATGTTGTGTGCTGAAGAAAATACAAAATCACATGATTTCATGAAGGTGATAGACCACACTTACACAAAAGGTTTTATCATATTTTAGTGAATGAAATGTTACGATATAATATTATATATTATCATTTTATAACAATAAATATTTCATTAATATCATAAAAATTTCATGTATATCAAAAATATTCCATAAAACTATCCTTATAATCTTTCATGTAGGAAACTACTAAAAATTAATCACATTACTCCGTGAGGTGATAGTCCAATGTACACATGAGAAACATTATAAAATACCATACAGAATAGAATGTAAAAAATTTATACATGATTTAGTGACTCTAAAGTTTTAATTAGCTTATAAATATAATATATATACTTTATTTCTGTCATCATTCTTGACCACGAGAGGTGGAAATTAAAAAAATGAATGAAATTGATTTGCGATTGGGAACTCCTCTATACAAATGAATACTGATTTCATGTGCTATTTGATGGAGGTGGAGAAAGTTGTAGGTCATTACCATACCATAAGAACATATCATTATAATTATGATACAAATTTCATTATATCATCATGTTTTAATAATAATTTAATTGTTTGGATGATTAAATAAAATAAAAATTCTCGTTGGAGAACGTTACCTCTTTTTCTGGTATCCTACAAATAATTCCACACACAAAACTACCTATGTTGGACTTATATTCAAACTATGTCATATATGATGATAGGAGTGAATTTGGGAAAGTATTTTGGAAGGGATTGGGGATAACATAATTTTATGTTGTGAAGAAGAGATGGGAAGGTGTGGCCTTTTATAAGTGATGTGAGTGGAACACCTATTTTTTTGAAATGTTAATGGTGTACCCACATTTTTCACATGAAAAAATGTTAAAAATGGAGTGTAATACAGACTAATTTAATATACGGTATAAAGATATCCATCCTTTAAATAATATGTCAGTTTTTATGTAATCAATACCATTATATTTTTAGTTTAATCCATAGTACATTCATTATTACCCTATACACAAAAATTAATTTATGCGGTTTTTTCTACTAAATTTTATCTAAAATAAAATTCACCATATAATATATAATAAAATTTATAAATCAAAATTTTTAATCCAACTTTTTGACTTCATTTCACTTAAGTGGAAAGAATTAATTTCAAATTAATCGCGCATACTCAATAAGAATCAAAGATTTAAAAGAATATTATTTAACAAAATATAACGTTTTTGAATATAAATTCAATAAATATAAAATTTTTAACTAAAATTAGATTAATATACATATAATTTATGTAATTAATTTTCTAAAAAATTTAAATTATAATATAAATTTCTAAATAATTTAAATGAAATGATTGTTTTATATTTAAAATCACTATTATTTCTAATCATTAAAAAAATTTCATTTTAGAAAATTATCAAACACTCACCTTATGTAAATTTTGATATGATATTTTAAAATTTTAATATGTTTTTTCAAATAAACTTTATAAATTTTTAAAATAATATTATAAAAATAATTTAGTCTAAAGGTGACAAAAGAATTTTTTTTGAAAAATTGTTTTCTTAATCATAAAATTAGTATTATTCTTATATAATTTAAACAAGACACATAATAACAAGGTTAAAAAGTTGATTGAAAATTAATATATATATTTAAATAATATTTTTTACCAAAATTGGATGGTTTAATTTGATGATTTAAAACACATTTTTAATGAAAAAATACGTTAATTAAAAAAATACCATTCTTTTTTATTTTATTGATTACTTGGTCACTAGGGAATTATTTTTATATACATCTGTATACTATATATTTCCAAAATATAGTTAACTATTTTCATACCCACCATTCCATTGTATAGTTCATAACAATCCTATGAAAACATTTTAATAATATTTACCATTTCATTTAAGATTCATGTTGCATGTGATAAATGCTAAAATCTGTGTTGAGTGTAATTAAAAATTAGAAATGATAAAATTTATATGAGGAAAATATTTCATCCAAACTATGGGTTTTACATTATACTTCCATTAAAATAAATTTCATCCCAAAATTCTTCTCTGCCGTAAAAGGTTTATCAAATTAAAATTAATTCATAGAATCCCATATAAAAAAAATGTTAGAAATGATTCTTTTGAAAAATATAAAGAGACGTGTGCATGTCAAATGGAATAACACAAACTAGGATTCCAAAGAAGACAAAATATTTGGGAAGTGAAAACATGGACATATTTGAGAAAACTAACAACCAAATATAGATGTCTAGTGATATTGTACTTTCCAGGGAGAATGTTAATGACCATAGAGCTATAAAAATAAATATTGGGAAAATATGTCATTAATATCATAAAAATTTATGATAATAAGAAAAAATTATATTTCATTATATATTTCATAAAATTTTTTAATTCTGTTTAAATTTACAATGAGATCATATAAAAATGCACTTAAATGATAATTTTTTATTCTATAAGAACAATTTCATCCTTTGGTTGTTCCATGATCAATTTCAAGTCCATCTATTACTGTAAATTATGTGTTTTTCATGTCTAAAGCACTAAATAAGATCCATAATAGATTCATAAGACAATCCATCAATATTTATTAAAAAATAGGTTAACAATGGTAAATTAATATGGATAAAAATTCACATTATTAACCAGTATGTTAAACTATAAAGCCCCATCCAATGTTTAGCATAATCAATTATATAAATGCATAACCCTATAACCATTTAAATATAAAAAATTTATAAATAAGGTCATCCAATTTATCAAAATCAAATTAACATTTATAAAACATATATCATAATGTATCATTTGATTATCACATGTCGAACAATTAGATACCTTCATCATGTATTCTCTTGAAACAACTTAATAAATTTAATTACCATAATACATTGTGTAAAACATTAATTTTTCCTCAGTACATACATAAAAAACAAATGATTGCATATATTCTTTAAATTGTTTTTTGTAAACTCCTTAAATGATAGAATAAAACTATATCTCGGGGAAATCATTAACCGGTTCCATGTCGTCAATATTATCCAATTTACATAATTCGTATTTAACATCTCATTATCCTAAAATAATTATTTAATCATATAAAACATATTACTTTTTATAATACAATAATAAAAATATTAAATTTTATTAATTCACATTTATATTCAATCTGCAACATTTAATATATTTAAAAAAATAATTAATGAAAAAACTATACTACATAATCCTTAAATTCACCATGAACAATGAAACATAATCCTACAATTATAATACCTATATACTTATGTCATCATAATTATTTCTCAAAACATTATCTTAGATTCCTCACCTTATTCTTTGACACCACATTCCTATCATATTTCATTCTTATCCTGTTCATCATCAACAGAAAAACAATTACTCATACATAATTTTTTATTCTCTTCGCAGGATATCCTATTATGTAATTGATTTGAATAATCGCCATACCTCCCACATTTAATCCATTCAACAGTCAATGTTACCTTAGATAGACTATTAGTTTCACCAAATGTGTCATCCAAAACATTTTATTTTATTCATTTTCGTTTACTTTATTTGTTTCATTATTTATCACACTCAAAACATATTATCTACCTTATAATATATTCTCTTGAGTGTTAAACACATTATCTACATATATGAAACAAAATCATCTTTCCTACAGGAACTCCACTTCCTAAACTCTTAGTGAAATGTATACTTCTCTTATTTGGTGAGTCCAAGAGTTAGGTAACATTCACCTTGTTAATAATTTTCTATGATAATTGATTTTTAATGATCATAATATCCTTCAAACTAGTCATCAATCCATTTTGTTTTTAATCAAATCATTATCTATCACATTCATTTTAAAAACAGTTTTTTATGGTTCCATCCAATGACTAAAACAAAAAAAGAATATTATAAGTAATAATATTCAGAGTAAGAAACCACAAAATCATGAAATTCATTTATCGGATGTCGAAATAATGAAACATTTATTTATAATCTATAAAACATAAGGTTTATCCTCATTCATCAAGAGTCACCATATATTTACATATTTCAGGATAGTTCATAATGTTTTTAGGACTTTCCCAATCCTACCGCATATAGAGTATTAAACTAGCTGTTAAAAGGATAATTTTCATACACTAGGTGATTATTTAGTCAAATTCCATATTCTCGTGTCTATGTTATTTCACATTCATACATTTGTGCTAGAGAAAATTCCACTTATTATATCCAAACAAGGATGCAATTTCTTTAATACGACATACTCTATACTTTAGAAATATTCTATGATATTTTCCTATACTGTGAGACATAACTAGTTCTATCCTTAAAAATATCCAAAAAAATTCCTCTATAAATACTATTAAAAATATCACTAATTATTTATCATCCTAGTTTTAAAATAATAACAAACCATTTTCATTGATACTAATAATAGAGACCTATGATTTTCATACATTGATATGACATGATTTTGGATGTATATACCATACATTAAAAAAACATATTCTTGAGAACCATAATAGTATATAGTCAATAAATACTAGGTACACAATGATCAAATGGCATAAATAGTGATCATCGTATATCATAATGATTTTCTCCTTTAGTTCTCTTCACAAATAAAACCTACATAAAAACATTCATCTGAGCATTGGGAAAGAAAAAATATATAAGTGGTATCTTTATTAGTTATTATGTTTAAATATTGATATTAATAAAACATACAAGAATATATGGGTACGGGAATATGATAATAAAAAATGAAAACCATACCTAGAAAATTCATTATCAATATCTTGATTTATGGAATGGTGATTAGCATTTAATAAGGAATGAATATTAAAGAAATTACAGAATATGATTCATGATAGAATAACATTTTCATAATATATGGAATAATGGAATAAAAATAAGCATCTAATATTATTTCCATTTTAGTCAAGGCTAAATTATAAGGCTATTATAGTGTAACGATTTCAACACACAAACCTTCAAAAAATTTATAGTTTTCTCCGAAGATCATCATAGTAGACAGAGTCCCTTAACAACCCAAGATCAATCCATGTTCATATCCTATATATCTAATAAGATATATATCACAACCAAAGTAATTGGATGAAGATATAGTTACCACTTATAAAATAATTAAAATCATAAATATTTTTCTAGATTATCAGAATCATTCATCATATCAAAACCCATGAAATTAAATCTGTTTCCTAAACATTTCATCGTATCATAACTTGTGGATGGGAGATAAGTTTTATAATCCATTCAACATTTCCACACATCATAACCGATGAAAATAAGTGGGTTTCATTAATATTTCATGATGGTATTACCCATGTGTAACTCCCCAACCCTAGTTACCAAGATTCGGTGCATTATTAAATAACATTGGAATGATCACAAAAGATCAAGTCTCGAATGGCCGATTAGTTTAATATCCTTTTAATCATTAGATACATTCATAATGTATACATTACATCATAAAGTGGAAAACTACAACACCATATTATCTCCATAGACCATACTCATATCCCCTCATACTATTCCTACAGGTCATTCATAAAATATTTCATCACATCCCTAGAAAAATAAAACATAGAAAGGGGTGAGCTCAAATGCCCAGTAAGGATAACAATATAGCAAAAACATTCATAAATAAGCATAAACATTTAAGGCAATGTATAACTAAAAAAAGTCTTTTAATCATGAACTTCATCATAATATGATATAAATAAAATGAAATAATGCCAATTACTTATTCACATGGATATTCTACTAAATGAATAATCGCATTCAATATCAATTAAAAATTTGATAATGATGGAATGCATAATCCAGACTATCATAACCACATTGTCATGGCCTTGTTCCAAGACTACAAATAACATTTTTTCAAGGCCTTGTTCCAAGACTACAAATAAGATTTTTTCAAGGCCTTGGGCCAAGACACTGGTTTGTCTCATGAGACCACCCGATGCATCGAGGATCTATAGAAGGCTCCACCCATCACTTATTAAGTCCAATGAATTCCTTATATGAATAGGTTTAAACATAACATAGACATTTGTATTAAAACTAGAATACTAAATTTCAATACATTCTCCATAAACAATGAGTGGTATAAAAATAACACATCCACAGTAAAAAAATATCACAAAACCTTTAATACTATTTGTATGTTTTGTATCAAAATAAATAAAATTCAAATAATCTTAAAATTCATCAAAGGATGTTGACATAGATGAAATCAAAACTATTTTAGAGAAATATAACTTTTTTTTAAATAATTTAAAAGCCACATAATTAAAACATATACTTTGAAAATATTATTATAAAATTTTAAGGTAAGCTTAGATGATTTTATAATGGGGTAAAATATCTGCGCCCACCGTATAAGTTAAAAAAACATTCTTACCTTAATTCTGTCGAAAATGATAAAAAGGACCTTGTTTGAAAAATAACAGAAAGATTCAATTATAAACTTCTTATAAAAATTCAAACAAGGGTATAAATGAATTTAACCTATATTTGTTAAAATAGTGAGAATGATTTGAAATACATTTTTAAGAAACATGGATGTGGATAATAAAGAGGTCCTAGTAGATAATTATGTATAAACAACCTTGGACAATGAAGAGATTGTGACATAAACCCTTACCTTGAAATTTTCCTTGGTCGAGGGTTGGTTTACCTCCTGTATAATGGTGAAATAATTGTTATTAAATTATAAAAAATTCATATACATTAATATGATATCATATATGATCTTTTAACATTCCTTTGTTAATAATATCTTAGTATTATCGTTGTTTCAGGGGTTAACTAATTCCTTTTCCTTTATATACTTTGTTTTGTAAGCCATGTTTGTTAGGGATATGTTGTATCTTTTTCATATCCAGAATGATATCAAGTCCTTAAAAGTTTCTTTAAATCATCAAATGAGAATTAGTCTTTAAAGGATATGATGGGGAATGAATCTCATCGCGTTCGTGGAGATTGTAGTCCGTATGTACGCACGAGCGACAATTTCATACTTTTGATATTAAAATTATATAGAATTGGTTGGTATATCATATATAAAATAATCATTGTAATGTTATTTTTATTATTTACTTCAATTAAACATCATTATAATAACCATCCAAATAATAATGTTTTGAATAACAATTAAACCACGACGTAAAGACTATAAGTCGTACGTACGCACATAAGGTGACATGTCATTCAAAGTATAGACATAATAATGAATATGGTTGTACCATATTTATAATAACATCATATTATATAGAAGATACTAGAGTTAGTAATTTATAATGTAAATAACAAAGAAAGAAGTGGAAGAAGAAAGGAACTTGAAAGAGGGTGGTTCAAACATTACCTGTTCTTCGGGTTATTCCTTTTGATTTGAAAAAAATGAGAACCATAGGTTAGATTTATGATCAAATTAATGCCTCTAGGTTCAACTTAGGGATGTTGGGAGAATATTTGGGCAAGTTTCGGCCGAACCAAATGGATTTTAAGGTATGAATTTGAGAGAAGGGGGAGTTCCCTTTTATAAGAGGGGTGAGGGGCACCTTAGGAAAAAACATAACATATTATTTTATAATAAATTTATATTAGTTTTATAATGGCTCCAAAGTGACTTATTTAAAGGATAAGGCGGGGATGGGTCAAAACAACTCAACCAATATGTTTTAGATAGGTTTGGGTCACTTTATTAAATTTACCTTTTTTATTTAACTCGTAGTTAAATAGTTTGACATTTACCATGCCTCTTTGTATTTTTATATTATATAGTTAATAAACATACTATATACGTCCAAGGGACCCTAAAGTGGTTAATTAATGATAAAAATATCATTATATAAGTCCTTTGTCTGATCCTTATATTTTTAGGAATATTGTATCAATTTATTAAATAATATTTGTTTTAAATACACTTTTATGTCAATTTTGACACTATTTAATAATTTATTTTTGTTAAAGTCTTAACTGCTTTATTAATTCAAACCAAATTAATTATGCAATACTAACATGTCATATTAACCAATTAAATTCGTGGATGTCATCAAAACATTAATATTAAATTTAATTTAACTTTTATATTACCAATTATTTTATTCATTCATTAATAAAGAAAATTCTGCATCATAATTGTGTCATAAATTAATTTTATTATTCAGTGTCTAAAAATTATAAATAATATCCCATTATGTAGAAAATAGTTTTAGATTTCTAATTAATATTTATTGTAAAAAATATAACATATATAACCCTATGTAAAAATTGTTTTGCTAAAAGATATATGCATATTTAATTTTTGTATTTACTTTAACTTAATTAATATAAAGTGTCATTATCACTTACAAGTGGCTCCATGGGGTCTAAAAATAGACCCTAAAGATGCCCATGATCGGACATGTATCAACCAATAGGGTTAGGAAACGTTTATGGGTAATTTAATATTACTTTAATATTATTTTTTTTACCCTTATTTAAAGGATTTACCCTTTAACCATGGTAATTAAATATTTACTGAAGTAATTATTCAAAATGTATAAAAATAAAATTTACCTATTTAAAAAATATGGTCCTCCTGATTCTAAATATGGAATCCATTTTTCCAAATTAAAAACACAGAAGTGGCAGAAATTAATTTAAAATTAATTCTTGTTGTCAAAACAAAAAAGCGTGTTTTCATGAAATAATATCTATCAAAAGATTGGCACTTTCTTATATCCAGTTTAAATGTGAAATTATGTCCAATGACCAAAATTGTATTAAATGGTCAAAATATAATCGAATTATATTTTAAAAACACTAAAATGCAAAATTTATCTATATTAATTATTTCGATTAAAAATATTTTTTTAATTAAAATTTAATAATTTTCACTACTCATCAAAATATGAATGTTATCAAAAAAGTACCAGAAATTCACCCTAAGCTAATTTTGATACACCGAATTCAAAAATGAGGACCATTTTGAAAGATAAAATTTATAAAATTTTAAAAAGTGGGTATTACTATTCAAAACTGCTAGCTTGATTGGTTGTGGTGTGTAAGAACATGAAGTTGGGTACCACACATGCTACTATATTATTCAAAGAGAAGCGTACCATGGAAACATGGAGTGTTACATTCTACCCTCATTAAAAAAATTTTGAACTCAAGATTTCTAGAATATTACTACATAAAAAATTTGGGTGGTTCTTTATAATAAGTTCCTCGGGTTCCCACGTTGTCTGTTCCATCTTATGGTTTCTCCATAAAACTTTTACTTGATGAGTCATCCGGTTTCTCAACACTGGTTCTCTTGTATCAAGAACCTTGAAAGGATCTTTGAAATAAGATAGACCGGTTTCCAATTCTAATTCCTCATAGGTGATTACATTCTTTGGGTCAGGCATGTATTTTCTCAACAGTGATATGTGGAACACATCGTGAACTTTGGAGAGACTTGGAGGCTTTTTCAAACAGTATGAAAAAACCCCAATTCGTTCTTGAATTTTGATATTCTTGATGTACATGGGACTCAATTTACATTTCTTACAAAAATTTATAACTCCCATCCATGGTGATTTCTTCAAGAAAAGATGATCTCCTACCTGAAATTCCAAATCATTCCATCGGTTATCGGAATAGCTCTTCTTCCTACTTTGAGATTCTTTGAAGTGGTTTTGGATTACCATGAACTTTTCCATCATTTCCTCCAACAGTTATAGGCCTATGAGTTTTATTTCACTAACATCATCCCAACAGGTTGGTGTTCGACATCTCTTTCCGTATAATTCTTCATATAGTGCCATCCGAATACTTATATTGAAGCTATTGTTATACGAAAATTCAATCAGAGGTAAATATTGATCCCACATACCCTGAAAGTCAAGTAATAAATATCCCAACCTGTATTCTAAGGATTCAATAGTCCATTCTGATTGTCCATCAGTTTAGGGGTGGTAGGAGTGCTCAAACGATGTTTAGTATCCAAGGCATTCTGAAGACTTTTCCAGAATCTTGAAGTAAAACTAGGATCACGATCAATAAAAATCGATAAGGGTACTAATGAAGTCTCAGAACTACATTAATATATATTCTTGCTAGAAGTTCAAGTGGTAGAACTTTTCTTATAGCAAGAAAATGTGCTGACATGGGATGATGATCAACAATGACCCATATTGCATCGTTCCTTCTAGGACTCTTTTATAGCCATATGAAAAAGTCCATCATAATATTATCCCATTTCCAATTAGGTATGAGAAGAGGTTTCATAACCCCTCTAGGTTGTTGCCTTCCAGCTTTCACTTGATAAAAACCACACATCATGACACAAAATAATCAATCTCCCTCTTAATGTTGTCCAACCGAAAGTGTTCTTTCAAATCTCTATTCATTTTGGTGCTCACAGGGTTTATAAAGATATTGGAACTATAAGTATCATCCAAAAATTCCCTTTTTAGATTAGGTATATTGGGAACACAATGTCTTTTCCCAAATTTCAAAATTCATTCTTCATACACTGTAATGTCCCAAAACCTCCTGGCCCATTACATTTCCAAAATATGGCTCAACCAAGACAGTGGCACCGTGATGGTAGCACCCATCATAGTGGCACCCGTCACGGTGGGACCATGTGAGTGGACCTGTGAGGGTGGGACCGTGAGGGTGGAACCGCGACGGTGGAACTGTGAAGGTGGAACCGTGATAGTGGCACCATAAGGGAGACACCGGGATGGTGGCACCGTGAAGGTGACACTGGGACGGTGGCACTGTGTCCTCACTCTTCCCTCTATTTCCTTTTCCAGTCCCGCTCCCATAATGTCTTTTTTTGATGTCAATTAATTCTTTTACCCTTTCAAGGCCATTTAAATCCCATAATTAATTCTTATAAATCCTGAGAAACCACCCTGATGTGGGATATTAAATAACAAATTAATTCCATCGTGCGTAACTGTCTAAAAGCTTTGGAAACCACGATCCAAAAATCCAGGCATTAAAGATTCCCATATCCTGTAACAACGAGATATTATCTATATATTGCACGAGAATTTCTTTTCCTCTTCTTCAATTGGAAGGATTCATTCTTCCCCTTGGTGTCCCTGGAGCCCCTTCTTCCCCTGGCTTGTGTAGCGCCTCTGCTAGATCTTTCTAAACCTCTTGGTGTCCACAGAATTCCACCCCTGCAAGTCGTGCTTTCCCCTGTTCTTGGCACGTGGAGTAAAACGTTGATCCTTGATCAAACAAGTAGAGATTCTTCCTTCGGCTCTCATTTCTATGTATCATGCGGGGTTGGTATGCTTTTGTCTCTGTGGAAATTGATGAAACTGAACTTAATAATGATAATGAACGAACCATTAAAGAATGAAGGGGGTGTGATCGAGGTTCTGTTGTACTCTTTTTTATTGGTATATGTTGTGAACTGTACAGGCTATGATCACTGGAAATCATGGTCGTTGGTGGTCTTTCCTTCCGCAATAATGAACCCTTGTCTTATGTGATAATTGAATTCCTGTAGTATAGAAATTGGATAATCACCTATACCTAGTTGGTTTAAATGGATTTTTAGTAAAACTAGAACCCTTGTCTGATCACCCCGGTTAACAAACTGTAAGGGAGGCCTAATGAATGTTGTGGGCTTGAGGTGTCTTGTATTTTGGCTGTTGGTGACATTGTTCTGTTTAAAGAGAATTAGTTAATTACGTATATTAGGTTAAATAAATATAAAGCACCTGGATCAACCTCTTTTCTATGATAATCCCCAGTTAAAGCCCAGTGTAATCGAAACCATAGAGTGTGTAAAATCATTCAAATCTAAAAATACCTACATGGGCTGCTTTGGGTTGGTGGTAGTGGTTGCTTGTTGTGAATCTGAAGTTTTGTGGTTGCTCTACTGTATCAAAAATTTAGGTGCGATCCTCTGTTGTTGAGAAATATTTGGTCCATGGTTTTGGGGACATCAGGATGTGTCTAATGGATTGCGTTGTTTCCATTACTTTGAGGGATCTCACTTGATCCCTAGTTGTTGTGACCATACAAGAGAACCGGGTGTGAATGCTTAAATTTCCATTTGGTTGTTTCCTTTCTCTGGCTGGTGGTTGTTTCTATTAGTTGCACAACAATGTAGTTTTTATATAAATGGGATCACTTGAACATGAAAACGAGAATGGTTTAAATAGGGAGTTGGTTTTGGGATGAGTGTGACATGGGCGTTAGTGATGTAATTTCTTCTTATGAATGAACATTCATGAGGGTGATTGTGATTATGTTGGATTTGGAACCCTAGTTTGGGTTGAGTGCTTGCTTTCTTATTTATATATTTGAATTTTTTATGTTTCTTATTTTCGCCCCACCCATGTTGAGCACTTAAGTGCCAAACACTCTTATTTCATGGGGGATGGTGTTTTTCCCAACACTCTTATGAGTGGATGGCTATTATCTCATTTTCTTCTCCCTTTCCTGAATAGCCCAAGACTCTTAGAAAAGGAGGTGATGGCCTAAAGTCAATTATTAGCCCATTAATCTTTGATCAGGGTAGTTGGTTGTGGTTGGCCCAGGTGTTTGCGGGAAGGTTGTTTCCCAAGTGTCTTCAGGATGAGGCCCAGGTGTCTTCAGGCGTGACAGTAGTTTTCTGGGCCTGGTGTCCTTGGATGTGGTATTAGTAGTTCTGAACTAGGTGTTTGTAGCTGTGGTTATGCGTGGAGGTTGTGGCCTAGGTGTCTGGGGGTGGGATGTGCAGTTATGGCCCAGGTGTGTGTGGGCGGGGGTGTGGCAGTTGGACTGCGGTGAGAATGGAGGGATTGGTTCAATGCGTAGGATGTATTCAATAACCAGTGGGGAAGTGGCACGAGGTACCCAAACATCGAAGTGTTATTACTATACATTTCATGACATGCATTATTTGGGGAGCATGCCTTGGTGAGGTTGGGTGGATAGTTTACCTTGCTAGAAGTTTTGGTTTCTCTTTTCTCACATGGCATTAGAATGCCTCCTCACTTGTGAACGAGAGGCTTTGGTCTTCCCTACGTAGTATACTTATATGCTCACCCTATATATATAAAACTACATTCATGTTTCCAGGAGGACATAAGGGATCATGCGGGACCATACTATCTTGGACCTTGGGGGGTAGTTTCAGTAGTTTTTCTCCCTTTCTTGGTACTTTACCTTGGAGTTTTGTGGATTTTATCTTTTACCTTTGATCATGAATATGGGAATGGTTTTTTTGTCTTTACCATTACTTTCAACTTCAGTATTGCTGGGGTTTCCATCGTATCTCTCGATCCTATAAAAAGAAAAAAGGTAATGCCTTCCATTTTGTGTGTGATCCTATAACCTTGGTACTGCTCGCCACTCCCGGACTAACTGAAGGCGGGTTTCGGGGGTCATTATCTCTCCTTCAACATAAAGAAAGAAGGGACAAGAAATCTGCTGACCCTTCCCTCCTTCTGGTGAAGGCGGGTCGTGACAGAATGGTATCATAGGGAGGTTGGGGGATAGGATAGAGTATGGAGTTAGGCATAGTGAGGATTTAATGGGATGGTAGGGCAATAGTGTTGGATGACCTTGGTGCGTGAATTAGGCCAGGGAAGACCAACTAGCACACGGGATTTTAGGTCCCCCTATGATATGATGCAAGTACTCTAGACCTACCGAACGACCAAGTGAGGCCACACTGAATGCAGGGTAGAGACCATAGGAAAGGTAAATTGATCATATTGACTTGTGTTATCGTGTTTCATGGGTGTCTGGGGAAATTCAAAGTAAATAAAGAAGTTTAAGAAAATTTTAGAACAATATTCTACACTACTCGGGCTTAGGCATTCCTTGTTTACCTTTTAGCTATGGAACCTGGGTGGAGACCAAGAGTAGTGTGGGCGATCAAGGCCCAGGAGGTTGACTTGGATGATCAGAAGAGGTCCGACCAAGAGGAGGAGGATGATCAGTGGAGGAAGACGCATCGAGCCATTCAGTGACAGAACCTCGTGAAGTACAAGGGTAGCATCACAAATGTGGAGATGAAGAGATTTCTAGAGAAGCTGGGGATAGACTTCAGCTTGATTCGGGCTCTGACAGAACACTGGGTTCCACTAGACGTCAGCCAGATGCGGGGAGCAACTCCTCAGTGGGGGACACTTTATCTTGGAGACAGGAGAGAGACAGAGGTTGTGTGGGCCGACTTTGAGAAGGAGTTCCCGACAGAATTCCTCTCTTCCATGATGATGGTTGAGAAGATGCAAGAGCTACTCTCCCTGCAGTAGGGGAGTATTTTAGAGAGAGAGTTGGGGATAAAGTAAAAGGATCTCCTTCTCTTCACCCCAGACCTCTTTCTATATGAGGATTCTCGGGCGAGACGTTTAGAGGAGGCACTCTGACCTTCTCTCCAGTACGCGGTTACTCCTTTAATCCTACCAACAAACCTGGAGGTGCAAAAGAAGGCAGAAGTGGTGGAGAGGATTCACATGTTGGGAGGCATGTCATGACAGGGGATCCCGTAGGGCTCTTTAAAGGGGAAGGCCGTCAGTAGCAGGCCTCCAACATCGGGACCCTCTAGGTTTCGACTAGGAGGGAGCATGCTTCATCAGTTCCAGTTTGGATCTTTCATCCCTATCCCTTTCCCTTCAGGCTTGAGACCGAGGTGCTTCGTCTGTGGAAGCCATGGGCACCATCAGAACTATTGCCCAGACAGAGTACAGTATGGTGGGGGTGGGCAGGTCCAGCACCAACCTCATTAGCAGCAGTTCCCATCCAGGCCCTTTCAGCAGCAACAACAGGGGCAACAGGCTCCCTCCCCTCTGAGGGCAGACGTTGCTGGAGGAGGCCGACCACAGGGTTCTGGTCCGGGACCTCGACCAGGGCGTGGTTGGGGAGGTGGCCGACAGTAGAGAGGCAGTGGAGCTAGGTGTGGGAAGTTTCATGCTGTAGAGGAAACAGTTCCAATAGGGCCAGAGGTCGTTTCTCGTACGATCCACTTGTTTAGTAACTTTTCGTATGCTTTGTTCAATACAGGAGCTTCACACTCCTTTGTCACACCTAGTCTGGCCCATGCTCTGGGTTTTGACACTGAGAGACTTCCAGTTCCCCTGGTGCTGAACACACCAGTTGGAGGTTGGACTAACATTTCTTATGTTTGCTGAGGGTGTAGACTGATTATTGAGCCACATCAGTCTATCAGGGATCTTCTACTATTACAGATACAACTATACGATGTCATCCTAGACATTGACTGACTGTTCTCTGTGTGATCCATCATTGACTTCATCTGATAAAGGGTCATGTTTTTAGGTCTAGGCAGCCAATGTGTGACTTTCATCGGCGAGCGGGGTTTCCAGAAAAGCAGCAGGCGGGAGGAACACCTCCTCTCCTTGTTAGATGATCTATCAAAGGAGTCAGTGGATACAGAGATGGTGGTTGTTCTATGGGTCTTCTGTGAGTATAAGGACATCTTCCCAAAAGAGGTGACAAGTCTACCCCCTCTAATTGACATCGAGTTTGGGATATACTTGCAACCTTGTGCTCATTCGATTTCGATGGCCCACTACCGGATGTCACCTTTGGAGCTACGGGCATTGCGGATTCACATTGAAAACTAAATGAAAAAGGATTTTGTCTGACCCAATGCGTCACCATGGGGTGCTCTCGTCTTATTCACCAAGAAGGCGGATGGTGGTCTCAGGGTGTGCATAGACTACCGGAGACTGAACTTGGTAACGGTCAAGAACCGTTACCCCCACCCGAGTATAGATGATATCTATGACTAGCTGAATTGAGCAGGTTGGTTCTAGAATATTGACCTATGGTCAGGATACCCCCAGTTGGGGGTGAGGGAGGGTGACATCTCGAAGACTGCCTTCAGGTGCAGATATGGGAACTTTGATTTTGTGTTCATTCCATTCATTTTCACGAATGCTCCAGCTGTGTTCATGGGGCTCATGAACTCCGTCTTCCTAGAGTATATGGACCGGTTCATAATCGTGTATATTGACGACATTCTGATCTACTCAAAATCAGAGGAGGATCACACCGAGAAACTAAGAATAGTTTTAGAGTTCCTCCGGCAGCACTAGCTCTATGGGAAGTTGACCAAGTGAAAGCTCTAGATGCTAGAAGTGCATTTCCTTGGGCACGTGGTGTCCGAGAAAAGGATAGCAGTGGACCCGTCAATGGTTGAGGTTGTTGTTTCTTGGTAAGCAACGAAGAAAATGGCAGAGGTTCATAGTTTCCTCAGACTGGAAGGTTACTATTGGAGATTCGTGCCCAAATTTTCATGAGTGTGGCACCCTTGATAGCCTTGACCAAGAAGGACCAGGGCTTCGTGTGGAGTGAGAAGTGCGAGGCAGCCATCAGTTATCTGAAGGATAATTTGGTAAGTGCCCTGGTGATGAGGTCGCCAGAAGGAGCGACATATGAGGTGTTTTGTGATGTCTCAGAGAGTGGCCTCAGATTTGTGTTGATGTAGCGGCAAGGGGTGATATCCTATGGGTCTAGACAGTTACATCCCCATGAGAATAAATTTGCCACCCATGATATGGAGCTTTCGGCAGTCGTGTTCGCACTAAAATTGCAGTGGAACTACCTCATCGGGGAGCACTTTGTGGCCTTCACCAATCACAAGAGCTTGAAGTATATCTTCTCCCAGCAGGACCTGAACTTATAGCAGCGAAGGTTGATGGAGTTCATTAAAGACTATGACATTGAGATTTCCGACACCTTAGGAAAGGGAAATGTGGTGGCTGATGCCTTGAGTAGGAAGTCACAGAGGGGTGCAGTTCGAGAGTCGGTAGATACTTGGAAGGCGATGGAGGAGTTGGATACCTTTCACCTGGATGCAAATATGGAAGGTGGTAGAGGTGTCCTACACCAAATTACAGTGCAATCGTCTCTATTATGGCAGGTACAGGATTCCCAATGGGGAGACTCGGAATGTGAGGTGATGCATGATCGGTTTAGCCAAGGTGATTCCACGGAATGGTGGACAGAGGATGGTAAAAACTGCATGCTTTTCTAGGGGAATCTATTTGTTCCAGAGGCGATGCACGAGATATTTATTGGTGAGTTCCAAAACTCACCCATAGAGGTGCACCTGATAGTTTCCAATATTTATCGAGGTTTGAGGGGTCAGTTCTGGTGGCCTGGGGTAAAGCGGGTAATGGAAGAGTTCGTGGCCAAATTCTTGGTGTGTTAGTAGGTGAAGTCTGAACACCATGTTCCAGGCAGTCTGTTGCTGCCTCTGGATTTTCTCAAGTGGAAGTGGGATAAAATCTCGATGGATTTCGTCACGGGACTACCTAAAGCACAAGGAGGTTGCGATGCTATCTTGGTAGTGGTGGACTAGTTGACGAAATTGGATCAATTTCTAGCGATATTGGAGTCAAGAGCAATGGATGCCTTAGAATTATGGTACGTGGTTGAGGTGGTGCGACTACAATGAGTTTCGAGATCCATAGTCTCATATAGGGATGCACAGTTTACCTCTCGAATCGGGAGGGTATTCAAGAATACTTTCGGAAGCCAACTGCGTCTTAGCACTTCTTTCCTTCCCCCGGACAGAAGGACAGACAGAGCGCACAATCCATACCCAAGAGGATATGATGCGGGCATGTATCCTAAGTTTTGGGGGATCGTGGGTGAGAAACATGACTCTGGTAGAGTTTTCGTACAATAATAGCTATCACTATACCATTGTTATGGCTCCGTTCGAAGCCCAATATGGAAGGCCATGTCGCTCAACCGTATGCTGGACTGAGGTTGGAGAAGCAAGTGTTCTTGGCCCAGAGGTGGTGCAGAGCATGACTGATAATGTTTAACTTGTACGAGAGAGGATGAAGGCAGCTCAAGACAGACAGAAGTCATATGTCGATAGAAGGAGGAGGACCTTGGAGTTTGAAGTTGGAGACCACGTGTTCCTGAAGGTCTCCCCTCAGCATTGATAGCAGAGGTTCGGCAGGGGGAGAAAGCTTTCTCCCAGGTTCATCGGACCCCTCGAAGCGTTGCGGCGGGTCGGAGAGGTGGCTTATCAGCTAGCTCTACCACCACCGCTACTAATGATAAATGACATTTTCCATGTGTCCAAGCTCCGTTGGTATCTGCACAACGATTCACATGTCCTCGACTGGGTAGAGCTGGATATCGAGGATGACGTGACCATTGTGGAAAAAACAGGGAGGATCGAGGATCGTGAAGAGAAGGTGCACTGTGGATGGACCATTTCCTTTATCCGTATGTTGTGGAAGCATTGCAGGCTTGAGGAGAGTACCTTGGAATGAGAGACACAGATGGGTGCCTAGTACCAATAGTTTTATTGAGATTTGTACTATTCTGTTTGTACTTGTTTGTGATGGAACTCCTTACCTTGTTGGTGTGAAATGTATGGTTTTCCTTATTCCTTGAATGTTTGTGAAAAGTCATGTCTATGGGGAGGGGACGACCCGATCCCTAATCATGATGCATTAAGGTGGATGCGATTAAACCAGTGCGGGAGAGTCAGTGTCGCCCAAAGAGGATAGTATCATGACATGGATGAGGAGACTCTCTGACCCATATGATTGGGTTGTTTGACCCTTGTATGTCATCTGGTTTCTTGGTGGAGAGGTGTTTCTAGATGTTGATGAGGTTCACTCCCTAGAGGTATCTAATGAGGTGGTTGTTCGGACCCTCTCTTTTCTTCTGGTTTGATTTGATTATCGATGGAGAGAATGGTATGAGAGGTATATAATGTGATGACTCCAACCCTCCTGACCCATTACTTTACTAAAATAAGGCTCCACCAATTGAGTGGCACTGTGATGGTGGAACCATGAATGTGGGTCCATGACAGTGGAACTGTGACAGTGGAACATTGATGGTGGAACCGTGCCCGTGGAACTGTGACATTGGAACTGTGACAGCGACACAGTGACAGTGGCACCGTTGGGGTGACACCGTGACAATGGCCCCGTAAAGGTGACAATGTGACGGTGGCACCGTATCCTCACCCAACCCTCGCTTTCCTTTTCCAGTCCCACTCCCGCAATGCCTTTTTTTGATGTAAATTAATTATTTACCATTTCAAGGCCATTTAAAGAACATTATTAATTCATAAAAATCCCAAGAAACCTCCCCTATGGGGGATATTAATAACAACATAATTCCATCATGCGTATCATCGGAACAATATAGGAAACCATGATCCGACATTCCAGGAATTCAAAATTACGATATCTCGTAACAACATGATCTTATCTATATATCGCATAAGATGTTCTTTTCCTCTTCTTCCTTTGGCCAGCTTCATTCTTCCCCCTAGGGTGCCTGGAGTCCCTTCTTCCCATGGCTTGTGGTGCGCCTCTGCACGAGCTTTCTGCACCTCTTGGAGTCCACGGAATTCCTCCCCTGCAAGTCACTCTTTCACCTATTCCTGGTGCGTGGAGAAAAACGTCGATACATGATAAAAGAGGTAGGGATTCTTCCTTCGCCTCTCCTTTCTGGGTATCATGTGGGGTGGGTATGCTTTTGTCATTGTGGAAATTGATGAAACCGAACTTAATGAATATAATGAAAGGACCTTTAAAGAATGAATGAGGTGGTTTGATTGATGTTCTGCTGTACTCTTTTATATTGATATATGTTGTGAACTATATGGGCTATGATCACTGGAAATCATGGATGTTGGTGGTAATTACTTGACCAGTAATGAAACCTTGTCTTCTGTGATAATTGAATGGTTGTATTATGGAAATTTGTTAATCAGCTAATCCCAGTTGGTTTAAATGGATGTTTAGTAAAACTAGAACCGCTGTGTGATCACCCCAGTTAACAAACAGCAAGAGAGGCCTAATGAATTTTGTGTGCTTAAGTTGGCTTCTATTTTGGATGTTGTTGATCTTGTGCTATGTAAATTGAATTGGTTAATTACTTATATTCAGTTAAATTAATATAAATCACCAGGATCAACCACTTTTCTATTATAACCCCCAGTTAAATCCTAGTGGAATTGAAACCATGGATTGTGTTAAATCTTTTTAATCTAAAAATACCTGGATGGGCCTGCATTGTGTTGGTGGTAGTGGTTGTTGGTTGTGAATCTAAATCTGTGTGGTTTCTCTACTGTATCACGAATTCGGGTGGGATCATTTGTTGTTGAGAAATTGTTGGTCCCTCGTTTTGGGGACATGAGGCTTTGTCTTAGGGATTTCTTTGTTTCCAGTAATTTTACGGATCTCACTTTATCTCTAGTTGTTGCGACCTTACAAGAGAACCAGGTGTGAATGCTTAAATTGTCATTTGGTTTTTTACTCTCTCTGGTTGGTGGTTGTGACTGTTAGTTTCCCAGTAGTGTAGTTTTCATCTAAATGGGATCACTTGAACATGAAAACAATAATGGTTTAAATAGGGAATTGGTTTTGGGATGAGTGTGACTTGGTCGTGAGTGATGTGCTTTCCTCTTATGAATGAATAGTCTTGAGGGTGTTTTTGATTTGGTTGTGTTTGGAACCCTAGGTTGGGTTGATTTCTTTCTTAATTATTTATATACTTGTAGTTTTTATGTTTCTTATTCATACCCCACCCATGTTGAGAACTTAAGTGTCACACACTCCCATTTCTTGGGGGAGGGGGATTTTCCCAACACTCATATGAGTGGCTGGTTATTAGCTCATTTTATGCTCCCTTTCCCGAATAGACCAAGACTCTTCGGGCAGGCTGTGATGTCCTGATGTCTATTATTAGCCCAAGAATTTCAGGGCAGGGTAGTTGGTGGTGGTTGGCCTAGGTGTTTGAGAGCAGGTTGTTTCCCATGTGTCTTCAGGATGAGTCCCAGGTGTCTTCGGGCATGACAGTAGTTTTCTGGACCAGGTGTCTTCGGGCGTGGCAGTAGTTGTTATGACCCTGGTGTTTGTGGGTTTAGTTATGCATGGCAGTTGTGTCCCAGGTGTGTGCAGGTGGGGGTGTGGCAGTGGGACTGTGGTGCGAATGGCAGGTTTGGTTTGATGCGTAGGATGTCTTCAATAACCAGTGGGGAAGTGGCACGGGATACCCAAACATTGATGTGCAATTACTATACATAACTAGACTTGCATTATTTGGGGATCATGCCTTGGTGAGGTTGGGTGGATAGTTTAACTAGATATATGTTTTGGTTTCTCTTTTCTCACAGGGCATTAGAATGATTCATCAGTTGTGCACAAGAGTCTTTGGTTTCCCCTACTAAGTATAATTTCATGCTCACCCTACATATATAAAACTGCTTTCAGGTTTCTAGGAGGACTACAGGGATCATGTGGGACCATTCTAACGTGGACTTTGGGGTAGTTTCTATTGTTGATTTACTTTTCTTGGTACGTTACCTTGGAGTTCTGTGGCATATATCATTTACCTTTGAGCATGCATATGGGAATGGTTTTTTTGATTTACCTTTACTTTAGCTTTGGTATTATTGGGGTTTCCATCTTATCTCTCGATCCTATAAAACGAAAAATGGTAATGCCTTCCATTTTGTGTGAGATCCAATACCCTTGTTGTTGGTTGCCACTCTGTTACCTATTAAAGGCAGGTTTCATGGGTCATTATCTCTCCTTCAACCTAAAGAAGGAAGGTCCAGGAAATCTGTCGACCCTTCCATCCTTTTGGGGAAGGTGGGTCGTGACATACACTGAGTCACTCAATCTCCCATCATTCACACCTTTAATCATCTTTTAAAATTCTTCATCATCGGTCTGAGAACTCTTAATCCATTCTAGTAAAATGGTTTGTCAACCATTTGAAAAAGTATCAATGTTTCACCTTCAATGGTTATTCCCATATCTAAATTGACTAGATCAATGAAAATTGGGTCCCTTTCAACTCTCATTTTGTTCAAAACTCCATGATCCTTTCTGCTCAAAGCATCTGCCACCTTATTTCCTTCCCTGGGAGGTAGTTTATCATGAAATCATAATCCTTTAGTTGTTCAATCAATTGGATTTTCCTCATGTTGAGTTCATTCTGTCAGAAAACATACATAAACTCTTGTGATCAGTATATATCTCACATTTCTCACCATAGATATAGTGTCTCAAAATCATCAAAGTAATGATTATAGATGGTAACTCAAGATCATTATTAGGATAGTTTTTCTTGTGATCTTTCAGCTGTCGTGATGCATAGGCAATAACCCTATCATTCTGCATAAGGACACAACCAAGTCCTTTCTTCGATGCATCACAATAACTAACAAACACATCATTCCCTGATGGTAGAGTCATAATAAGAGCATTGACTAGTCTTTTTCTTCAGTTCTTCGAAACATTATTCACAATCTTTTGTCCAAACAAATTTAACACCTTTTTGTGGGATCTTTATTAATAGGTTAGCCAATCGGGAAAAATTATGGACAAAATTCCAATAATAACCTACTAAAGCAATAAAACTGTGTACCTCAGTTATAATCGTCGGTGCTGGACATTCTTGGATTAACATGGTCATAGAAGGATCAACGGAAATTCCAACCTTAGAAACAATATATCAATGAAAATAAATTTCTTGAATCCCGAATTCACACTTGCTAAACATCCCATATAATTCACGTCTTATAAGAGTCTCTAGGATAATGTGAAAGTGAATTTCATGATCGTCATAGCTTTTGGAGTATTCCAAGATATGATCAATAAATACCACTACAAAATAGTCGAGATATTCCTTGAAAAATATGTTCATTAGATCCATGAATACAGAGGGTGCATTAGTCATTCCAAAAGGAATTACTGTAAACATGTAATGCCCATACCTGGTTCGAAATGCTTTCTTCAAAATGTCTTCCTTCTTCACACACAACTGATGGTATACACATATATGGAAAATCATTAAAAAGTATTGAACCATATACAGTTAATCAAATAAATCATCAATGAGAGGTAGTGGATACTTGTTATTTATTGTTATAGCATCGATTTCTCTGTAGTCGATACATAACCGCATAGATCCATATTTCTTCTTAACAAAAAGGACAGCGACACCCCATAGATAAACACTAAGGTGAATAAATACCTTATTACTCAATTCCTCTAGTTGATTCTTTAGTGTAAATAATTCCACTATGGCCACTCTATAAGGGTCTTTGATATAGGTCTTGAACCAAGAATTAAATCAATGGAAAACTCAATTTCTTGTTCTAGAGGATGTCCATGTAAATCTCCTAGAAACACATCTACATATTATTTCACAATAGGTACATCCTCTATTTGAACATTCCTTTCCTCACCCGTAGTTATTTCATTCTCTTCCTCCACTATAATTGAATTTAGTTGAGCTACTAGGGGTGGATCTAAATAAAAAACATGTGGTGATGATTTTACCGTAAAAATAAGGCGTTATTTATCATCATCATAAAAAATTGTACCCTCCATCTTCTTACAAAAAATCATCCCATTATCTTCCAAAAGCCAATCCATACCGAGGATTATATCAAATTTAATCATGGGTATGACGAAGAGATCAACAGATAAAGAATATTAATGTACTCTTATGGGGACTGATTCATAATACTTTGTTGCAATGATACTTCTCTTAGGTTTTTTTGACTGACAACTCCCTTTTTAAATCAAATTTGAAATATCTAATTTTCTTAGCAAACTGGGAAGATATGAAACAATTCGATGATCCAGAATCAAATAATGAATTCTCTAAACTTGTGGAAACCATTAAATTACCTGTCACCACGTCTTCTGAAGCTTCTACCTCAGCAGTAGTGATAGCATAAGCTTGTCCTTGATCCCTTTTCCTTTTCTGAGGTATGTTCCCCTAATGATAAGGGCATTAATTTGCATAATTTCCCATCTCTATGAAATTGTAGCATTGAACATCGGTAGATTCTTTCTTCCCCTTCCAATCATGATCTTGGTGGCTTTGTTCACCAGACTTGTAACAGACTCCCATTTCCTTCAAGGAAGTACCTGGGTGTTTCTTCCCACATTTACTGCAGGATGGATAATCAAAATTTCCCTTATTCCCCTTATTTCAATTTATAGAGTGATCATCAGATCTCTTCTTCTCTTTCTTTTCTTTAATTTCATTAGACTTAGATATTTCCTTTTCTGTCTTGATATCACATAAGACTATATCTTCATATGACTAGAAGTATTGTGAGAATAATTCTCAACGGAGAAATGGTTTTAACCCATCAAATAAACAATAAATCATAATCATTGGGATACATATATAATCTCCCACATGCCTCTCTAACCTTGTAATGATATCCTCATACTTTGCGGCATTCTCATCCTCCTTTTGTCTCTGACTCTGAAATTGCCTTTCCATTCTACTCGATGGTCATGAGGACAATATTTTTATAGAAATATATTTTAACTCCCTCCATTCCATATTTGATACTTCATCATCCTCCAGTGTGTTTTGAATCAATGAAAACCATTGGTCAGTATCTACAGGGAGGCTGTAAAATGCTATGACAACTTTTTCCCTTTCACTACTCCCCAAGGCAAGGAATATTTTCTCTAAGGAATATATCCATTACTAATAAACTAATGGATTTTTACTACCATTTAAAGTTGGTGGTTGTTTCCTTATTAAGCGATATAACATTGATCCTCCACGTTCTGGATCTGGGTGTCCATAAGGGTAATATTATTGTTCATAACCTGAGTGAGTTGTCCCAATATGATGATTAGATGATCACCACCAGTTGTATCACCAGCTCCACTATAATTATCTTGAGCAGAAGGGAAATCCCTCATGTTGTGCTTGCATTGATACGGATTCCATTTCTTCCAATAGGCATAATTTCTAAATAATGGAATAGACTAGATTATTTTATGAATCGAAATAAAAAAAATCCAAACTTGTAACACACTTAACATAAATTGAACAGTTTATGGATATATTCCATAATCATAAAAAAATGTTTTCATTGAAGATATTATATACACATACACCCTTCATAATGGTTTGTAAATAAAATGAGAATTATCCTATGCATATCCCCCCGGAGTGTCGTAACCAAGAGTGCATCAAGGCCCCTTGTCGTGCACCAGTTCTCATTCGAGTTCAGCTCAAAGCTGTGTTTTTGGGATTTACCCTTAGGTACATCTGTGCCAGAGTCACCTCTACCTTCTCATATCCACACATGGATTTATTTCTTGGAAAACCAATAAAATCTCTACAGTACCAAAATTATAGGAAGTTCTTCTATACTAATCCTCAAAGTCTATCTTAGGGCTATGCGCTCTAATCAATGTTTATCTAAATCTAGCATCCAAGGTTTGTACTAGACTTCCTATGATACCAATGGTAACACCCCAACCCATGTTACCCAAAGTCGGGGAATTATTACATAACATTAGCATGATCACAAAATATCAAGTATCTAATGCCCGATTAGTTTAGTAGCCTTGGAAACACTAGATTCATTCATAAAGGTTATATTACATCATAAAGTGAAAAACTACAACAACATCTTGTCTCCATAGACCACACTCATATCCCCTCATACTATCCTGTCAGGTCATTCATAAAATACTTTTCACATTCTATGAAAAATAAAACATAGAAAGGGGTGAGCTCAGATGCCATGTATGTAACACCCTGAGATTTTATGAAAAATATTCTTTTGATTTCATTAATGTCTTGTGTTGTACGCTACACAAAAAGGAGCTTACACAATGTGCATCCTTGACTTTCCTTGCATTACACGCAATCGTGACCTTCCTCGATAGCATGTGTAGTACGCAATACCGAGTTTCACTAAACAATGATATGCTATTAAAATATTATTAAAACTAACCATTATGAATAGTAATAACCACTTTTTAAAATTTTTAAAATTTTTATTTTTCAAAATGGACTTCATTTTTGGATTCGGAATATCAAAATTATCTTAGGATGAAATTTTGGTACATTTCGGATAACTTTCATTTTCTGATGAATAGTGAAAATTACTAAATTTTAATTAAAAACAACCTTTTTAATCGAAATAATTAATAGTGATAAATTAATAATTTGAGTGGTTTGAAAGTATATTTAGAATATATTTTTACAATTTAATACAATGTTGGTCATTGGATGTAATTCTATTTTTAAACCAGACATAAACAAGTGTCAATCTTTTGATAATTATTATCTTTCAAGAACACGCTATTTGTTTTGACGATGGGAATTAATTTTTAAATTAATTAATGAAACTGATATGTTCTGAATTTGGTAAAATAGACATCCTTTTTGAGTTCATAATATCAAATATATCTTAGGCCTAATTTTTGGTATTTTTCTGGAAACATTCATTTTTTGATGAATAGTGAAACCACTAAGTGGTAGTTAAAAAAATGAATTTTTCATAAAACATAATTTTACCGCTTCTGTGAGTGGAATTTCAAAAATCCGAGAGACACGGTTGATGTTAGTAAGTAAAATGTGGTTCAATGAGATGAAAATAATTTTTGGTGAATAGTAACTTTTTACTTTTTTTACTACGGTTAAAAGTAAATAGGGTAATTAAGGGTAAAAATGTTATTATTATTACCTTAACACATGTCCTAATTCTATCGGATAAGTGTAATTCGACCAAAAACAACCTTAGGAATAAAATATGATCATTTAGGCCCACTTGGATTAGATTAGGACATTTATTATTAATTTATTTAAAGAAGGGTTAAAATAGTTAAAATCAAAGTTTTATAAGTAAATCATTTTTAATATAGGATTATACATAAGATAAATTCCACTATAAATACTCATTAGAAAGATAAAACTATTTCCTGCATAATGGTATTTTATTTGTAATTTTTAGACATTAAATAATTTAATTTATTTATGACACAATGATGATGCAGTACATATCTTATTAATGAAATATTGACATAATTGATGTTATAAATACCCAAATAAATGTAATTTGAGACTTTTTATGAATTCCACTAACTTTCTAGGTTAATATGACATGTTAGTATTGATTTAATTAACTTATTTTGAACTAATCATTCTGTTATGATTTTCACAAAAATCAATTACTAAATAGTGTCAAAATTGACAAAACTAGTTTTTAAAACAAATATTATATTGTTAATTGTTATTTTATTCCTAAAAATCTATGGTTCGGAAAAATGATTAGGTAAAGTTATATATATTAATAATAAACAACTTGGGGTTCGTTTGGATTGTTATAGTAAGTTTATTAACCGTATAGTGTAAGAACAGAAGACGAAACGGTAAAAGTAAAATTATTTATCTTAATGTTAAATCTAAATGATAAGGTCAAAATAGGAAACTAAACTTGTCTAAATTATATTGGATGAGAGTATTTAGACCCATACCCACCTTATCTTCAAAATAAATTAATTTGGAGCTATTTAAAACCGAATTTGGCTTTATAATAAAATAATAATTTTAGTCATTCCAAAGGTGCCCCTATCCTCCCTTATAAAAGGGCACCCCATCCCTCTCTTCCTCACACAACTTTGAGCCTTCAAGATCAGGAAACCCCTGCAAAATTCTCCTCTCCATTTCCCTATAAACATCCTAGAGGTTCTGGTTTTCCTCAAAGACCAATTTTAGTGCCCTAAAAGGAGGTCTCAAAGAAGCGCTTCAAAGAAGAGGTAATGTCCGTTACCGATTCTTTCAACTTTATTTCTTCTTACACTTCTTCTTCTTAAGTTGTTTCACTACGAAGTAATAACATCAGTATCAATCATATACTGATATGTTATTATAAGTATAAAACAATCCTATTTCAGCATCTATCCATCCTACGGAAAATGAAATCACCGCGCGTGCGTACGTACGAAATACCGTCTCCACACCGTGGTGTAATCTATTTTCCACCACCAACTTACTTGGATGGGTATAATGGTGTACATAATAACTATATATGATTATTTTAAAGTGATATTGATTTTGAAATAGTATACATACACTCCAATACAATTCCACGATCATGAGAACGATATCATCACTCGTGCGTACGTACGGAATACCGCCTCCACGACGTGATGAGATTCATTCTCCACATTAACCATTAATGAATGATTATACAATATATATAATAAGTAATCATGAAATATATGACATAATAATTATATTGGATTTATGTGTATATATATGTATGTCATCTACTTAATTCCATTCAACTCAATAAGGAAACGAAAACAACGTTCATGCGTACGTACGGCCTACCGTCTCCATGAACGGTGTATTTCTTTCCATTTACTGATCTATTATATATATATATACATTCTGAATATATATTATACATAAATCATGTTTTATATTCTTTAATTAAGTAATCATGATCTAAGCAATCATATGAATAATTAAAAGTCAAAACTCGGACGATAAATAAAACAATTTTACCCAAAATGCTCTTTAACATAGAATTTACAAAAAAACGGGTAAAATAAAGTCATAAGTGAACCATATATGAGTATGATTCTGGAATAATTAAATGACATTATTTAAATCATTATACAGGATTTTCGGACACTTACGAAGCAAATCGTACCTAAGGTAAGGGAAAATATCATAATCTCATTTTTATCAGAGATTTTTTATACTTTGGTATTTACTGGGGTGTATTTTATCATCCACATCCATGTTTCCTCAATATGTAATATTATTTCCATCAACATAAAATTTTTTAAATCCAATTTTACCCTTCGGTTAATTTTTAGTAAAAGATATGAAAGTAATCTTTTGTCGTTTTTCGTATGAGGTACTTTTTGTCTTTTCCGACAAAAGTACGAGAAGAATGTTTTTTTAACTTATATGACATGAATGGATTTTTAAAAAATTATTTCCAAGAAGCATCCTTTACATGTTTTCAAGTTTATTTTTAATCAAATTTTTTTAATTTATAATTGTATGGCATGTTAAGAAAAGAAAATTGTTTTTGAAGTAGAAAGGATATTTTCCTCAAGAATGGATTTCAAGTGTTTTATCAAAATTATTTTCCATCTAAGATAATAAAGGGTTTTTTTATATCACTAATATTACATTGATTTGATTATGTTGTGGTGAAATTATTTCTATGAATTCCTTTATCTTATATGAAATGTTTTATGATGTCACGATGTTTATGAATCCCATTTTTATTACATGGGTTATGCTATGATGTATGGTTTGTGATTTTGTGGCACACATAAGAATGGTATCATTATTAGATGGGTGGGACCTATATCTCCCTACAATGCATTGGGTAAAGGTTTTATATCTCATGAGATAGACATGGCTAGAACGGCAGGTTAAACCGGTTCAGTGAAACAGGACTGAAACGAGGAGTGAACTCGGTTCAGAAATGGACTTTGTCCACTAAGATAGTCTTGGCAAAGAGTCTTGACTTATAAGAAATGATTCTCTATGATTATGTGTGTATGACACAAAGTTTGATGTTTTAAGTTATGATTATTGGGATTACATTTCACTACAATGATTTATCCCATGTTATGATATTATGATCTGTTTTGCAGGTTAAGATTTCCAAAATGTTATGTTCTTATGAATATGATGTGATTGATATTTCTTTTGTTTACCCTTACTGAGCATTTGAGCTCACCCTTTTATGTTTTCTTTTCCCCAGGATATAAAGAAAGGTTTTAGGTAAGAAAAAAAATTTAAGATCTTTATGGGAGATGTTGGAGATCTTTCACCACGATTAGAAGATTGTATTCAGAGTTTCAAAAGACACTAAACTATTACAGTACTTGTGTGTGTGTTTTTGTAATGTACTATGTATTCCGAAAAAGTAATGTAATATCCATGTACGTTAAGCTTCGGGTTTCTACAGTTCGTATCAGAGGAATGGTTTAGTCAACCTTTGGAAACTAGGATGCGAGAACTTTAGTGAGATCCCTATAGATATTTCTAAGGTCTGTCTAGGGATGTCCCTAAGGTTAAGTATAAGTATAGGTTATAATCCAAGAATTGCACTAACGATCTTAGAATTTAACCTAAGATGTTATATATTGAGGGTACTCCCCCTTTACTATGTTGTTTTCTCTACCATGATTTTTTCCTCTCACAGAATTCTATTTGTGTTTTAGTTAATGGAGGGAACCAGAAGGAATTTAGTTAAAATTGAATCCAAGGGAAAAATTGGTGACTATGAGAAATTTTTTTTGTAATGCCTAGAGAGAAAGATATTGTGATTATGTCGAATCAGTCATCGCGATATATGATTACCAAGGTGAAATTTAGTGGTATTCTTAATTCATCAAAGAAGAGGAAGATAGACTATTATGCATGTTCGCATGTTGATGAGAATAAAGAAAGGAAGATTGAGATTTCTTAAGAAGTTAAGAAGAACCATGAGGAATATCTCAAATGGAGGGACCGATGTTATCTGTGTGGAGAAAAGGGTCATAGAGTGACAGACTGTTATGGAGTTCAATGTATTATTTGTGGAGAACATGGGCATTACCCAACTCAATGCCTTAACCTAAAAAGTTACTTCTAAATCAAGGAAGGACTTATTCCTGGAAAATAATTGAAGAGGATGTATTGACGTTTTTATGTATTGATATTCAAGAATTATGTTTTTGAGGTACTTTTATTGTGTATTAGAATATTTTTGTATTATTCTATTGTGGTTTTCAATAATTTTTAGGAACCGGTAACCATGAAAAGTGATTCAAATATTTTGGAAAGCAGATGATATGCACATATTGAAGGGATAAGGAGAAAATGAAATGTTTGACAGTATTCATGAGCTCATGATTGATATAAGGACTAAGTGATATTATGGTTTGAGTATAATGAATATTGAGGATTTTGGTTTGTGGAAAGTGTTAAATTTTAACTACATTCATGTTTTCACTAAGGTTCAATGGGTATTAATTCTTCAAGAGAATTCATGATTAAGGTATTCACATGTTTGTAATTTGACCAACAAGATATATCTTATGATATATGGGGGATAAATGATGGCATTCACGTGATTGTTATGTGACATTTCAAGTAATCATTTTCTTTATACTATGAGCTTGGACCGAAGTATTTTAGATAAGAATAAATATTTTAATGGATTATGTTGGACATAAGTTATGATAGAACTTTTTTCGATATTATTGATGGGATGTTATAGTAATATAGCTTTAGAAAAAGGACAACCTGCAGGACGGGCGACAACCCATCACGTCGGACAAGGCTGTGGGAATCGAACCCACAACTGAAGTGCGACTTGCCTTTATTGCCTCCCACTGGCCTACAAGAAGTCCCTGTTTAGTAGAAACTAGTTTTATTATATTAAGCAGTATGATATATGAAGTATAAGTCCATTTTAAGAACCATATATGATTAATCTCACTATAGATCGACTTATGTATATTTAATAACATTTGATAACCTTTTGTTTGAGACAGATGGAATGACCCGTCATTCTATCACATGATCTACTTACACTGCATGAATAACAAATTCAACATCATTTCTTTAAGATCTGAAGTGGAAATGTTTCAAGGCACGAACAACAGTGAGATTGTACCAAAATAAAGTAAGTATTTATTCTAATTCAAATTCTTCAACTTTAGGGAAATAATCATGAAAACCAAAAATGTTGTCCTAGTGCTCTTATATCTGATGAATCAGATGGTACCTTAGATCGTCACAAATTTATGGCTTTGTGATTGCTGGCTTTTACATAGCCACGTTCTCTACCACTCTCCATCAAAACATGATGGTTAGATTTCTCTTCCATATCCATATTTTCACCTATGTGGAAACCCAGTGATTAGTTTATCTGGGTAACCATTACGTTTCATACTTTTGGTTTTAAAGATTTGTTTTGGTATTCCTTTTTACGATTTGGGATTCTATTAAATAAACTTTCCATTAGTAAACCATTTACAACCCCGACGAATTTCGAGTGCGAAATTCATTTTAAGGGGGGTAGAATGTAAAACCCCGAGATTTTATGAAAAATATTCTTTTAATTTTTTTAATGTCTTGTGTTGTACGTTACACCAAAAGGATCTTGCACAACACGCATGCTTGACTTGCCTTGCATTACACGCAATCACGACCTTCCTCGATAGCGTGTGTAGTAAGCAATACCGAGAGTCACTAAACAACGATATGCTATTAAAATATTATTAAAACTAGCCGTTATGAATAGTAAGAACCACTTTTTAAAATTTTGTAAATTTTTATTTTTCAAAATTGATTTTTTTTTGGATTCAGAATATCGAAATTAGCTTAGGGTGAAATTTTGGTACATTCCGGATAACTTTCATTTTCTGATGAATAGTGAAAATTACTAAATTTTAATTAAAAACAACCTTTTTAATCAAAATAATTAATAGTGATAAATTATTAATTTGAGTGGTTTTAAAGTATATTTAGAATTTATTTTTACAATTTAATACAATGTTGGTCATTGGATGTAATTCTACATTTAAACCAGACATAAACAAGTGTCAATCTTTTGATAGTTATTATCTCTTAAGAACACACTATTTGTTTTGACGACGGGAATTTAATTTTTAAATTAATTAATGAAACTGATATGTTTTGAATTTGGAAAAATAGACATCATTTTTGAGATCATAATATCAAATATAGATTAGGCCTAATTTTTGGTATTTTTCTGGAAACTTTCATTTTTTGATGAATAGTGAAACCACTAAGTGGTAGTTAAAAAAATGAATTTTTCATAAAACTTAATTTTACCACTTCTGTGAGTGGAATTTCAAAAATCCGAGAGACAAGGTTGATCTTAGTAAGTAAAATGTGGTTCAATGAGATAAAATAATTTTTGATGAATAGTAACTTTTTACTTTTTTTACCACAGTTAAAAGTAAATAGGGTAATTAAGGGTACAAATGTTATTATTATTACCCTAACACATGTCCTAATTCTATTGGATAAGTGTAATTCGACCAAAAAAACCTTAGTAATACAATATGATCATTTAGGCTCACTTGGGTTAGATTAGGACATTTATTGTTATTTTATTTAAAGAAGGGTTAAAATAGTTAAAATCAATGTTTAATAAGTAAATCATTTTTAATATAGTATTATACATAAGATAAATTAGACTATAAATTCTCACTAGAAATATAAAAAGATTTCTTATATAATGGTATTTTATTTGTAATTTTTAGACATTAAATAATTTAATTTATATATGACACAAAGATGATGCAGTAATTATTATATTAAAGAAATATTGACATAATTGATGTTCTAAATACGCAAATAAATGTAATTTGAGACTTTTTTATGAATTCCAATTATTTTCTAGGTTAATATGTCATGTTAGTATTGATTTAATTAACTTTTTTCGAACTAATCATTCTGTTATGAGTTTCACAAAAATCAATTACTAAATAGTGTCAAAATTGACATAAAATAGTTTTTAAAACAAATATTATATTATTAATTGTTATTTTATTCCTAAAAATCTATGAGTCTGCCAAATGTCTTAGATAAGGTTATATATATTAATAATAAACAACTTGGGGTTCGATTGGATTTTTATAGTAAGTTTATTAACCTTATAGTGTAAGAACACAAGAAGACACGGTAAAAGTAAAATTATTTAACTTAATGTTAAATCTAAATTATAAGGTCAAAATAGGAACATAAACTTGTATAAATTATATTGGATGAGAGTATTTCTACCCATAATCACCTTAGATTCGAAATAAATCAATTTGGAGCTATTTAAAACCGAATTTGGCTTTATAATAAAATTATATTTTTAGTTATTCCAAAGGGGCCCCTCTCCTCCCTTATAAAAGGGCACCCCCTCCCTCTCTTCCTCACACCACTTTGAGCCTTCAAGCTCGGCCAACCCCTGAAAAATTATCTTCTCCACGTCCCTAGAAACATCCTAGAAGTTCTGGTATTCCTCAAAGACCAATTTTATTGCCCTAAAATGAGATCTCAAAGAGGCGCTTCAAAGAAGAGGTAATGTCCGTTACCGATTCTTTCAACTTTATTTCTTCTTCCACTTCTTCTTATTAGGTTGTTTCATTATGAAGTAATACCATCAGTATCACTCATATACTGATATGTTTTTATAAGTATGAAACAACCCTATTTCACCATCTATCCATCCTACGGAAAACGAAATCACCGCGCGTGCGTACGTACGGGATACCATCTCCACGCCATGGTGTAATCTATTTTCACCACCACCTTACTTGGATGGGTATAATGGTGCACATAATAACTATATATGATAATTTTAAAGTGATATTGATTCTGAAATAGTACACATAAACTCCAATACAATTCCACGATCATGAGAACGATATCATCACTCGTGCGTACGTACGGAATACCGTCTCCATGACGTGATAAGATTCATTCTCCACGTTAACCATTCATGAATGATTATACAGTATATATAATAAGTAATAATTACATATATGAACTAATAATTATACTTGATTTATGTGTATATATATGTATGTCATCTACTTAATTCCATTCAACTCAATAAGGAATCGAAAACAGCATTCATGCGTACGTACGGCCTACCGTCTCCATGAACGGTGTATTTCTTTTCATTTACTAATATATTATATATATGTATATTCTGAATATATATTATACATAAATCATGTTTTATATTCTGGAATTAAGTAATCATGATCTAAGTAATCATATGAATAATTACAAGTCAAAACACAGACGATAAATAAAACGATTTTACCCAAAACGCTCTTTAACATGGAATTTACAAAAGAACAGGTAAAATAAAGTCATAAGTGAACCATATATGAGTATGATTATGGAATAAGTCAATGACATTATTTAAATCATTATACAGGAGGTTCAGACACTTATGAAGCAAATCGGACCTAAGGTAACGAAAAATATCACAGTCTCATTTTTATCCGAGATTGTTTATACTTTGGCATTTACTGGGGTGTATTTTATCATCCACATCCATGTTTCTTCAATATGTAATATTATTTCCATCCACCTACAATTTTTTAAATCCAATTTTACCCTTCGGTGAGTTTTTAGTAAAATATATGAAAGGAATCTTTTGTCGTTTTTCGTACGAGGAACTTTTTGACTTTTACGACAAAAGTATGAGAAGAATGTTTCATTTAACTTATACGGAATGAATGGATATTTAAAAAATTATTTCCAAGAAGCTTCATTTACAAGTTTTCAAGTTTATTTTTAATCAACTTTTTTTAATTTATAATTGTATGACATGTTAAGAAATGAAAATTGTTTTTGAAGTAGAATGGATATTTTCCTCAAGAATGGATTTCAAGTGTTTTATAAAAATTATTTTCCATCTAAGATAATAAAGGGGTTTTTTCTATCCCTAATATTACATTGATTTGATTATGTTGTGATGGAATTATTTTTATAAATTCCATTATCTTATATGAATTGTTTTCTGATGTCACGATGTTTAAGAATCCCATTTTTATTACATGGGTTATGCTATGATGTATGGTTTATGATTTTGTGCCACACATAAGAATGGTATCATTATGAGATGGGTGGGACCTATATCTCCCTCCAATGCATTGGGTAAAGATTTTATATCTCATGAGATAGACATGGCTGGAACGGCAGGTTAAACCGGTTTAGTGAAATAGGAATGAAACGAGTAGTGAACTCGGTTCAGAAATGGAATTTGTCCACTAAGATAGTCTTGACAATGAGTCTTGACTAATAAAAAATTATTCTCTATGATTATGTGTGTATGAAAAAATGTTTCATGTTTTAAGTTATTATTATTGGGATTAAATTTCACTACTATGATTTATCCAATGTTATGATATTATGATTTTTTTTGCAGGTTAAGATTTCCAAAATGTTATGTTCTTATGAATATGATGTGATTGATATTTATTTTGTTTACCCTTACTGAGCATTTGAGCTCACCCTTTTATGTTTTCTTTTCCCCAAGAAATAAATAAAGGTTTTAGGTAAGAAAAAAAAGGGAAGATCCTTATGGGATATGTTGAAGATCTTTCACCACGATTAGAAGATTATATTACGAGTTTCCAAAGACACTATACTATTACCGTACTTGTGTGTGTGTTTTTGTAATGTACTATGTATTCCACAGAAGTAATGTAAAATCCATGTACGTTAAGCTTCGGGTCTCTACAATGTAAGGATGGCAATAAAGAGGAAACTTTCATAAATAAGCATAAACATTTAAGGAAATGTATAACTAAAACAAAAGCATTTTTAACTTTAACATCAGCACAATATGGTAGAAATTAAATGAAATAATTCCATTAACTTATTCACATGGATATTCTACTATCATAATAATCACATGAAATATCAATAACCACTTTCATAATGATCAAATTCATAATCCAGACTATCATAACAATATAGTCAAGGCTGTGTGCCAAGACTAAAAATAAGATTTTGTCAAGGGAAGATTTTGTCCAAAGCATTCCTCATATGAACAAGTTTAAACATAACATAAACATTCATATTAAAACTAGCTTAGAAAATGTCAATAATTTCTCCATACACATTTAATGGTATAAAGAAAACACATCCACTATCAAACATATCAAAAAACCTTCAATACTATATGGAGTTTTTGTATCATATCAAATCAACTTCGAATAAGATTGAAATCCATTAAAAGATTATGACATTGATGAAATCAATACTATTTGAGAGAAATATCGCTTTTTTTGAATTCATTTTAAAGTCAAATAAATAAAACAATTACATTGAAAATATTATTATAAGCTTTTAATTGAAGATTCAATGATTTTATAATGGCAAAAAATAGACACACCCGCCGTATAAGTTAAAAAAACATTCTTATCATAATTATGTTGAAAAAGTTAAAAAGGTCCTTATTTGGAAAACAACGAAAATATTCCCATATAAACATCTTATAAAAAGTCAAAAAAGGGTATAAATGACTTTAACCCATAGTCTGTAAAATATTATGAATGATTTGAAATAAATTTTTATGAATCATGGATGTGGATGATAATGAGGTCCCATTAGATAATTATGTATAAACAACCTTGGATAATGAAGAGATTGTGAAATAAAACCTTAACTTGTAATTTTCCATTGACGAGGGTTGGTTTACCTCATGTATAATGGTGTTATAATTGTTATTAAATTATAAATGAATCATATAAATTAATATGATATCATATATTATCTTTTAACATTGCTTTGTTATCAATATCTTAGTATTATAGTTGTGTTGGGTGTTAACTGATTTTTTTCCTTTATATGCTTCATTACGTAAGTCATGTTTGTTATGGAAATGGTGTATCTTATTCATATCTAGAATTATATCAAGTCCTTAAACATTAATTTTAATCATGAATAGAGAATTAGTCTTTAATAGTTATGATGGGAATGAATCTCATCGCTTTCGTGGAGACGGTAGTCCGTACATACGCACGAGCAATAATATCATTCTTTTTTTATTTAAAATCTATATAACTGGATGGTATATCATATATAAAGAATAATTATATCTTTATATTTATTATTTACTTCAATTAAACATCATTATCATACCCATCAAAATAATAATGTTTTGAATAACAATTACACCACGACGTGGAGACGGTAAGTCATACGTACTCACGTATGGTGACATGTCATTCAAAGGATGGATAGCTTACTGAAAAGTGTTGTACCATATTTATAATAACATTAAATTATATAGAAGATACTATTGTTATTATTTTATAATGTAAATAAAAAATAATGATGAAGTGGAACATGAAAGGAACTTGAATGTGGGTGGTGAAAACATTACCTCTTCTTCGGGTTCTTCCTTTTGATTTGATCAAAAGGGATTCCTAGGTTGGCTTCTTGATCAATTTAAGGCCTCTAGGTTAAATTGTGGGAACTTTAGAAAATATTTCGATAGAGTTTGGCCAATCCAAAAGGCATTTATGGTATGAATATGAGAGAAGGGGGAGTGCCCTTTTATAAGAGGGGTGAGGGGCACCTTAGAAAAAACTTATATTTATTATTGATTAATAAATTAATATTCAGTTTATAATGTCTCCAATGTGACTTTATTATAGTATAAGGTGGTTATGGGTCTCAAAAAACCCAACCAATATGTTTTAGACAGGTTTGGGTCACTTTATTAATTTATCATTTTCATTTATCTCTTAGTTAAATAGGTTGACATTTACCATGTCTCTTTGTATTTTTATAATATATTATTAATAAACATACTATATATTTCCAAGTGACCCCAAAGTAGTCCATTAATAATACACCTATCATTATATAAGTTCTTTGGATGAACCTTATATTTTTAGGATTATTATATAAATTTATAATATAATATTATTTTTAAAAAACCCATTATGTCAATTTTGACACTGTTTAATAATTGATTCTTTTTAAAGTATTAAAAACATTATTCATTCTAACCAAATTCATTTAAGAAATAATATAATTTCATATTAACCTATAAAATTCGTGGATTTCATCAATACTATCAAAAAATATTTATTTTAACATTTATAATACAAATTATTTGATTCTTTCATTAATAAAGAAAATATTGCATCATCATTGAGTCAAAATAAATTTAATTATTCATTGTCTAAAAATTATAAATAAAATTCCATTATGTATTAATTAGTTTTATCTTTAAAATGAATATTTATAGTCTAAAATAAAACATATATAACCCTATGTAATTTTTTTTTCTAAAATATATATGATTTTTTCATTTTTTTATTTACATTAATTTAATTAATATAAAGTGACATTATCAATTAAAAGTGGATCAATGGGGTCCCAAAATCGATCCAATGATTCCCATGGTCAGACATATATTAAAAAATTGGGTTAGGACACATTTTAGTGTAATTTAATATTATTTTAATAAAATTTTTTACCCTTATTTAACGGATTTACCTTTTAACCATGGAAAAAAACATTTATCGAAGTAATTATTCAAAATGAATAAAAATAAAAGTTACATATTTACACAAATTGGACCTCCTGATTCTAAATATGAAATCCATTTTTCTAAATTCAAAACATAGAAGTGGTAGAAATGAATTTTAAATTAATTCCCATTGTCAAATCAAAAAATGTGTTTTTAAGAAAAAATTACTATCAAAAGATTGGCACTTGCTTTTGTCTAGTTTAAATGTTAAATTACATCCAATGACCAACAATTGATTAAATGGTAAAAATATAATCTAATTATAATTTAAAATCACTAAAATTAATAATTTATCACTATTAATTATTTTTATTAAAAATGTTTTTTTAAATTAAAATATAGTAAATCTTACAATTCATAAAATACGAAAGTTATCAGAAAAGTACCAAAAATTCACCCTAAACTAATTTCGATATTATGAATTCAAAAATGAAGTCTATTTTGAAATATAAAATTTAAAAAATTTAAAAAAGTGTGTATAACTATTCAGAACGGGTAGTTCGATTAGTTGTGGTGTGTTAGAACTCGAAATTGTGTAGAACAAAATTACTGTATTATTCAAAAAGAAGTGTACCGTGGAAGCATGGGGTGTTACACTATGGAAGTGAAACCAGATTCATAATAATTATTTCCATGAATAACCCATGTAATAGAAAATGGTTTCATAGGTATCATGTCATTATAAACTTTTCATTTTATTAACAATGATGGATCCTTGGTACATATCCCTAGTAAAGAATAAATTATATCAATGTATTTCATATAAAAGGTGAATCATTGATAATGATCAATTACTTAGATAGTTTTATGGGGAAAACCTTTTTTCTAAAAATCACATTGTAACCCAAGAATCATTTTAAAATAAAATTTATTTGAAAATTACCCTTATATCATATATGGGATACTTTAAAATCATTGAAAAAAATTTTTGTATAAAAAATAATTTCCAATTATGTAGCGGAATCTAAAAAATGGAATCATTTTACATAAAAAAGACATCTAAAACATATAAATAAATATTTAAATAAAATAATATGTATATAAGTGGGATTACGATTAGTATTATAAATGGTAAAATAAATATTCCTTTCACATTTTTGGTAAATGAATGATGGGAATTTATTTTTGTAAAATGACATGAATAATAATTTGAAATCATTTATAATTAAAAATAAACCATAAATGGGTAAAAATAACTTTGTTAATTCATTTTAAGAATGTTGAAATTTTTATTTTTTAAAGAACACGGGTTTGGTAGAGAAATGAGAATTTAACTGAAGAGATTGATAGAGATGATTTTCCATAGAACTTTTTTTTCAAAAAAATGATTAAAAAATAGACTAAAAAATGATAGGAAATATTATTTATACTAAAATAAATTGAGGATAATAAGTGTAATGATATTCATAAAAGGTAGATCATATGATTTCATCATTGAAATCCTGATCATGGGAAATCGTAGTAAAATTTTGGATTGTAATATGAAAACATTTCTAAATTGGTAACATATAATCATAAGAATCATGAAATAATAATACTAAAATAAATATAAAATAAAATTAAAATATTTGTATTCGATATATAACAATTGAAAGAGTAATTATATGCATCTCATAATATAAGATAATTGATTATCAAAAAATATATCTCAGAGAAGAAAAATTGAGGCAAAATTCCATTACATATTGGATATGTTTTGAACTGTAAACAAAATGAAATAGAAGAACTAAAAAGAATATTTAACGCTCCCTAATAATAAAAATAATAATAAATGAATAAATTCATGACACCATATAAAGGAAATACATGATGAATATATAATTTGTGTCATTGAAAATTAATGTGAGAATGAAATCCCATTCCACTTGAGTAATATATTAAATAAAAATCCTTGATAAAACCTACCATAAAAGGAACGTTTTAATTTATTTAAAATGATTTAAACCATGACATAACATGTCAAAATGATATATATATACCCCAGAAAAAAATTGAGAGGTGAAGTTTTATATATCTCCATGAAATAAAAGAGATACTTGAAATCCCTAACCTTTTCTCTTGACATAATTCATACATGCTAGAATATCTTATTTAATTAATATAATTTTGATATAAATAAAGTATAGAACAAAACATGTATATATTATACAAAATTATATTGATATAGGACAATTTATTTCAGGTTTTTACTAATAATTCATTGTCATATGGTGTTTTGGGTAATAAACACTTTGTTTAAAATATATATTTTAATTTGTTATTTTTGATACATTTACATTGAACATAGATATATCATCTCCATAATAATAGTAAAGAATGAATTATCATATGTATACATATTTTATAATTTAAATAACAATAATGATTTATTGTTTTGCGAAATTAATTATGTTACAATCATGGAGCTAAAAGGTCATACATACGCATGAGTTACATTTCCATTTTTCAACGATCATTATGAAACTATGTTAAGTAAAAACATATCATAAAATATTTATCAGAAAACTATAACTAACATATCATTAAATTAAATATATTTATTCATTACATCTATATGGTGTGACATTGAATATAGAGATTCCAATCCCTTCGCGAATGAAATAAACATCCCATACACGAACGATGTTATCAACATTCAGTGAATTAAAAGGTAATAAAGAATTGATATATTATATTTTAAACATTATTAATTTGTCGATAAAATAATAATTTTTCATCTATATTTATTATATTAATTAATTGTTCCCTTATTATATTCCATGTAAATGTTTTGTGAAAATCGAATGACATCGCTTCATAAGGTGGTAATCTTTCATAAAGACAAGTGAAATTATCTTACCCCCTAATGAATGGAAATTTAAAAAAAATATGATATAATTATTCCATATGTATAATAATATAATAATTATCATATTTATATACATTATATAAATCATCATATTCAACTGTGGTAGGTGGTAAAGGTAAATTGAATTATATAGGTTCACTAGACGGTAGTCAGTCGTAAACTCAAATGATGATTTCATAAAATAGTTGATGATATTAGAGTCAGTTGTAGGTCATTAATTTTACCTAAATACAAATAAATATATCTAATATATTTAATATAATATATGAAATGGTTTTAATAATAATTTAATCATGTGGATAAAAAAATATAACAAAAACACTCATTGAAGAACACCACATCTTCTTTAAGATTCTCTTTATGTTTTCAAAAACATATTTTCTTGGATGAATATATTAAAAAAATAATTCTTATAGGATTATATTATAAATGTTTGGAATGTATTTGGTAAGGTATTTTTTGATCCAAAAGTGTTATAATGTGTGAATAATGGAGGAGAGAAGCGGCCTCTTACAAGTGGAATGGGTGTCACACTTGTAATTTTTTAAAATAAATATGTTTACCCATGTTTTTAATGTTATAAAATTGTAAAAAATAGATTATTCATGAGCCTTATACATTATAGGATCGATATATTACTATAATAGTTTTTTATATAAGGATTTAGGGTATTTTAACCATTATATTTTTATTTTAACACTATATAATCCCATTTTTACCATAATCTCAATAATTAATTATAAATAATTTCAATAATAACTTCAAAAAAATAAATATTACCATATTAGAAAATAAAAAATTTACCATTAAATTATTTATATCCATTTTTTCAAACAGAATTCATAGAATTTAAAATTTAAAATTTAAATTTAATAATTTATAATTTAAATTTAATCCCATAGGCATGATGAGAAAGCGGGTTTTCACAAAGATTATATTGAAATCATTATAAAGATTCTATATAAAAATTCAATATAAAAAAGAATTGAAAACCATAAATTTGATTAATATATATATGATAAATATAATATTTGTTCAAAATAAATTTATAATATAATTTTACTTTATCAAAAATTGAAATGAAAATGTTGTTTTCAACTAAAATTCAGAATTTTTCACAATTAAACAAAATAATTAGTGTTTTTAATTATTTTTTAAAAGTTCAAAAAATATTATTTTATTATACTAATTAATAAATTAATTTTACAATTTCAAAATAAATTATCTAAAATTGTTAAGAATTATTTTAATATTTGGTTAAAAAAATGAGATGAAATTATTTTATATACATTTAAATTTTTACAAGTAAAATTGTATTATTATTATCAATTGTCTAGAAAACACATAATTAAAATGTTAATAATTTTATAAAATATAAACTATATACATTCTATTAATATAATTCATTGATATATTATTGATTAATTTATTGAAGTAAAATTTGTTTTTTTACATGAAATATTTCTCCAGAAATACACTTCCATTATTTTCAATCATTTTTTATTTTCAATTTTAATTAATTTTTGACCAATGAATTAATTTTATATACATATGTAAACAATATATTTTCATAATTTAGTTAATCATATTGATATCCTCCATTCCAATGTTTATATTATATAAATCATCTAATTATATTTTAATAATATGGAAATATTCTCCTAAACTCCATTGTGTTTAACACAAGATAATCTCCATGTCGTGTATAATGAAAAATTTAGGAAATGAAAAATTTATTTGAAAAAATATTTCTGAAAATAAAATTTTGTTACACAAATATTTTCTTTATGAATTATCATCCAAACTGATGATGAAGGCTTCCAGTTATCTTCTACAGTAATGGTTAGCTTTTATTTTTAGTAGGCTGATTACATTAATATACTAACTCGACCCCCCAAATGTGTTCGGTAAAGGTGCCATAAAAATGAATTTTTTTTGAGAGACACTAAAGGGTGTCTTCATTTTATAGTATTTCCTCATAACCATATACATATACAGTAATAGTGGTATCTCCATGTTTAAGTGATGCCCCATCTATCGACTCAATGCTATGAGAAATGTTACTAGTCATTCCCCCATGTGAGAAACATATATGAGAAGAAATTAACATCCTTTGAAAAGGAAAATAAAAAATATTATCCAAACATCATGGGAGAGGGCCGTTATATTGTTTCCCAAGATGTAGAAAATGATCACCTCTTGTATGACCTAAAAGGTTTCACTCTTTCCAGGCTGTGTTGCCTCCAAGAATTACTAATTCCACTATGTAATCATCAGTTTAAGATTACTAAAGAATATAATGAACCATTTAAATAATGTTATATCGATAATATAGTGCTTTTTCACCTCTCAAAATGAAAAATGGTCAAAAACGACTTTTTTGGGTATTTCAAACCTCTCTATGACTTCCAAAATGTTTTCAAATGTATGAAATACATCATATATACTGTTCAGATATGGATCCCCAAAATGTTGTTGAGTTTTTAGAAACTGATGATAACCTTCCCATGGTGATAACAAAATGTCTTGGTGTATGGTGTCTTAAAACATAGGAGCACTTGATGGGTTTTTAATTTTTAGGACCTATAACAAGGGGTCCCACATCAATTCATAACTTAGTACCGTCCTCCTGTCTTTTTCTAATTCATTCTATGCTTGGTAGACCTTGTTTTATCATGGATACTCATTAGTAAAATTTCTACCATGACACAAATCCATCTCTTCATTTTGAACCCAAAGAAGATCTACCAAGACCATTATAATAATTATCTCACGATGAGATAGATACATTTCCAAGATTGGTTCCTATCTATTGATTGTATTCATGGGATTGTATAGTGAAAGAGATATTATCATTGTGTGATAATTAATTCTATGACTAGAGGAAACTTTGTTCCATCAATGCAATATAGGAGAACTCATAATCTTATAGGTGAGTGCATATCGATCGACATATTAAATCATAATAGAGCCCCTAAGCCCAGAACGAAATAGTTAAATCATAAGTAAGATATGGCAATCCATCTGATCTTCTATCAATAGTTCAATATGTTTGTAATTTTTGGATTGAGTTTGGATGATCTCCCAGAGCTGGATGTTCTTGACCTTAAATTCCATTTGAAGAGAAGATACATTGAAACCATTAACATATATCATAAATGATTTTATATTTTTATATTCTCACTCATTAATGATTTTTTCACAATAATTTATAATTTTATAATGATTGTTTTCATAGATTACATAAACAATGAAATGAAATTGTAGATGAATTAATCTATGAGGTTAAATGTATCATGATCACAAAAGGTCTTGATCAAAAAACTTTAAAAAAGGGCTTGAGTATTTCATAAATTAAGAGGATTGTAAAACCCTGAAATTTTATGAGAAATATAGTTTTTATGTTTTATTTTATACAAAACACCAATGAATCTTTCACTACACACAACACTAGTTTGGCTTAAGTTACACACAATCGCGACCTTCCTCGATATCGTGTGTAGTACGCAATATCGAGTTACACTAAACAACGATATATTGTTATAATATTATGATGGAATAGAAATTATGAATATTATTAACTAAATTTTGAATTTTATGACATTATTATCTATCTTACACATTTTATAAAACATGGTATGTGAACAAAATAAATATTTTGGGTAAAATAAGTATTTTAAAAAAAATGCAGTTTTGTCGCCTTTTGATGGCGCACCAACATTAAATTTAGTTCTTAACATGTTTATAAGTTCCATTTGACAAAATAAAATTCCTCTTTGAAATCAGGATATAAAAGTTTACTTTGGATAAATTTTTCATATTATTTTGATAACATCTATATTTTAATGAATAGTAAAAACAAGCTATATTTTAATTAAAAACATCTTTTCTCATCGCAATAATTTATATGGTTAAATTATAATATTTAATGGTTTTAAATTATAAATAGAATATATTTTTACCACTTAATATAACATATTTCATTACCATTAATTTTACATTGAATTCATAGGTAAAAACATTTCAATCATTGGCAATGTTTTAACATTTAAAACTCGTTTTCTTAACAACTTGATTTTTTTAAAAATAATTATTGGACCTCTGTGTTTTTAGTTTTGAAAAATGGATTCCGTATTTTAATTCAGTGGCTCCAAATTATGTTAATAGGTTACTTTTATATTTTTGATATAATGAATAGTAACTACGGTAATTTTAATTTACTGTAGTTAAAGGTCAATCGGGTAATTAACGGTAAAAATAAGATTATAAAATTACCCTAAAACCTACCAAAATTCTATTGGATGACTAAAAGCACACCCTTATCACTTGAGGGTTGGAATAAATTCATTTTATAGACTTTTTCCATTAAAATAATTTAATTATTATTAAAACCAAAGAATGTGACAACATGTCACTCTCTTAAATCTTATAAGTATAATATTTTTAATTTTGTGATAAACTTCATGAATCTTTGAACATGAATAGTCTCCAGAAAGATAATAAAATTATATATATCATGTGAATTTATTTAAAATTTTTAGGTATTAAATATTTATCATTAATGGTGACACAATAGTGATGTTGAATTATTTCATTGATTAAAATTTTAAAGAAATGGTTTTAAAAATATTAAAATAAATGTTATATGAACTATTTAATGTGATTCAATAATTTTCTAGATAAATATGACATGTTATAAATCATTTAAAGATTTAGTTCGATTATATCCTCTATGTAGATTTTATTTAAATACAAATAAATGAATAGTGTCAAAATTGACAGTATTGTTATTTTATAAAAATAACATTTTATAAAATTGTTTAAAAATAATAAAATATTTAAAAATTATAAATTTAAATTTATATGGTCTACAATGTCATAACATATCTAATTAAGGATCATTCAGAACACATAAGTTACTATTTATACAAAATTAAAATATAAAATATTATTACCATAACTAATTTTTTAAATTAATAATATTTTGGTAGAAATTTTTGATGGTAACAAAAAAACAATTATTAACATTATCCAGTTTTAATTTTCAGTTAATAAAAAATTTCATTATATTTTATGTCTTTTCATAAATTTAATTTATAAATCATTGAATTTGATATTAGCAAAATGAAATTGATATTAAATTTACTAATATCAGAATTAAATTTGCATGATTTTTTTTGTATTTTATAAAAAATATATTTTTAGTTGAAAATTGTGGGATTTTAGAAAAATATAATATCCATTGTTTTTTAACTTTTTATAAAAACATAAAATATTTAAAATCATGAATTTGAATAAATAAGATGATATGGAATAAAAAAATACAATTTTAAAAATTATTTTTTATATAGAAGACTTATTCATAAAATTTTTATAATTATAAAAAAATTTACATTTATTTATTTAGTATTTCTTTTGATGTAATAAATAAATTTTCAAGGGATATTACATAAATACCATGGACCAGCTAGATTAGAGTCATTGGATACAATATTACATTGGAACTGTATACCCAAAATCGTATCCTAAAGGACTGAATAGTTTAATAGTTTTGGAAAACTATATATATAATGGAATCTAATATTACAAAATAAAACAGAAAATAAAATATAAAACTCTCTTTGATAACAACATAATTTTAATTTTAATATCCCTTATTATCAATGGTAATTCACTTCAAATCATTATAGGGAATAAAAAAAGGATGTCGTATATCTAATCCAAAAAATGGGTATGCGAACAACATAATCTATCATGAATGTTTATGAATTAATAATACTATAATGGGAAATAATTAGAACACATTTCATTTAATTAATATCTATAACATGTATAAAAATATTCAAGAAACAATAGATAGTCAAAATAAATCAATAAAAATAATCACTTAATATTTAATATTGTCCATTGATGTTCTAACTAATATAATAGAATCATTAACATCAAAATGTTTCCTCATAATGGGTGAGGTAGTAATGTCTAAAATCATAACCACATCATCATGTCATCCTTTATTAAAGTATTCCATAAAAGGGTAAGGCCTTGGCCAAAAACCAAAAAAAGGTTTTCTTGTGAGACCTACCACTACATCGTGGGGCTATAGTAAGCCTCTCCAATCCCATAATAATTCCAATTCATTCCACATATGAATGGGGAGAAATAATAAACATTAATATGATTACTTCAACACTATTATAAAAAATATTAATAATTCACCCAATCAATAAATTTAATCATAACACATCCATATTAATATGTAAAATGGAATCAAAATGGTATATCCCCAATCAAACTATTCATAAACCACCTGTGGAAATATTAATTATGGTATCTCTAAAAATTATTGTTAATATAGAATTAGTAAAAAGAGTTGTTTTTGACATTTATAAATTGAAATAATTTAAAAACTACATTAAAAAATTATTGAGTAAAATATAATTTTCACATAGCAAGTAACTTTTAAAAGTACAAAATATCACAATATCATGAAAAAAATGTTTTAAAAAAATATTGTAAAAATTTAAACTACGATTCAAATCAATGAGTGGTATTTACATTTGGTAATTATGTACTAATCATTAAAATACATTTTTTTCTCTATAGTATATGAAGGTCAAAATTTATACATTCTAAAAATTATAAGAAGATTACATTCTAATTATTTTTTATAAAATATAACATGTATAGAAATTTATTTCACAAATCATTTAGGGTTGTTTAAAAAATTTTGAAAATATTTATAAAATACACTTATGTAGAAGAGAATTTATTTTTGACTGAATGTAGAAATAATGCTGGATTTTCTAAAAATAATATTCATGATTATTTTATGTTCCAATAAGATAGAAATGTTAATATTACATGAATATTTAATTAATAATTAGAGGATAATAAAACACATTGGGATTAAGATATAATTGCTAAATAATTCCCATATAGAGGCGTAAGTACAATGAATACTTAATAATTATGAGATTTTATAACATACCCTTACAAATTTGGGTTCATTAAAATCATAATCCCCATGACATAAATAAACCAACGTGAAACTCTAAATATGATTATGTAAAATATATTCATGATATTATATATAAAATGGAAATATATAAACTAATCAAAACAAATATGGTGTGAATATGGAATATATCTCATGGAAGTAAAAGTGAGGTGAGAAATACTTACCTCAAGTCTTCTATCCTTCTTACATGTCCATAAATCCTTTATAGTAAATTTTAATTTATTAAAAATCAATTAAAAATTAATTATAATATATTTCATAACATATATTATTTAATTATTTTCTTTTGTGACCTATTTTTAATTTTTTATAAAATATTGTTTCCAATGATAATTGATCTATTATTCATGTATTCTTTAGTCTATAGATTATATAGTTTTACTTTGATTAGGTTTAAATTATATCTATAATGTTAAAATTATTTAAATATCACAAAAAAATCATCATTTAAGTATTTAAACTAGTCCAAAAAAATTTATATGGGAAAATTAGTTACACCATTCACTAAGACAATATGCCATATATACACATGAATGTTGTCTCAATTAATTCAATAGAATGAATGTAGAAAGGTAAATAATGTTTTTAATTTCATGAAATATTACAAAATAAATTTTTTCATGTATATTGATAAATTATATACTTATAACCATACTCTTCAAAGTCAAATGATAAACATTTTACCTCAATATGGGGAGGAATTGTTCTACAAGTATGCATGAGGGACATTAATGATTTCAGACGAATTGGATGGTTAGATGGAATATTTTCTATTAAATTATGAAAGTGTTTTAATTTCATAATTTTATTATAAATATTTGGAATATATTATTATATCCTCCTGATAGATGTGGTGATAGAAAACAAATAAAATTAGTTCATGAGTTGGTAGTAAATAATACAGTTGATCTAAGGATTCATTTCCCATTTGTTGGGAGATGTGATGTATATATGTTTTTAAATTTATATAAAAACATATTAGAATGTATTATATTTCTTATAATTGAATCATTTTTCTAGAACTGTTTAATGAGTATTGTGAATAAGTAAAATGAAAATGTATGGTTATGAACTATACTACATCTATTGAAAACCACGTGAGAATTACAAAAAAATAAATATTATAATGGACATCAGGTCAAGTAATTCAACTATCATTTGATTATGGATTTAGGAAACATATTTCATTAGTTATTTAAATAACAAAAAAATAAACGTCTAAAGAGGAGGTGTAACGCACCGATATTTTTTGATATTTTATGAATTATGTTTAATTTTTTGAAATATATAATTTCACACAACACTTTATAATATTATTTTCATTAGATGAAAAATATATAACTTATATTATATTGTGTTATTTGGAACATCAATTTTTTCATTCACTAAAAAACACTTATATTTGAATGTGGTACCTGCAACACTGGGTTAGCTTGTGTTACTCGAAAGAATGAGTTTTACCGCATTTTAATGGAAAACCAATTATAAAACTACATTTTGAGATTTTTTTGAATTTTATTTTTAAAAATAAAAATAAATTTTTAATTTAGAATTTAGTAATTATCTTTCTTTGAATTATTTGGGTTTTTCTGAGAAACATCATTTTTTGAATGAATAATGAAAATAATGCAATTTAGTTAGTAATCTATTTTTTGTTCAAATAATTATTAATGTTAAATTATATTTTAAATTGGATTTTAATGTAATAAAATATAAATTAAACATATAATAATCCAATTTTGGTCATTGGAAGAACTTTTTATGTTGAAAACAGATATAAAAACCAATTTATCTTTTGAACATTTTCACTTCAAACCCCTCTTTCTTGCAACCTCTAAAGTATTAGCAATAAACAAAATTTCACCACATTAGTGATTTGAATTTTGAAAAATTGAAATATATGTCTATAATTATAATAATATTTTTGGTCCAGTAAAATCATCATAATTTTCTACCAAAATAATTAGTGAAAATGATCAATATTAATTACGGGGATTAAGGTAAAATTAAACATAGTAAGGGACAAAACATAATATTAAGGGACAAAATAACATAGAAACATTTCCAAAAGACATTGTCTGCAAACATTAAAACCACATAACTACATGGTTATATTATGATGGGTTATTGGAATATTGTTAAATGGAATTTCACTTAAATAAAATGTTATGTAAGGAAATGGGAAAATGGATAAATTTATTTACCTTTAATTTTTTTTAAACACTGTTATATGTAAAAAATATAATACATTCATTTATACATATCATTTTAAAATATAAATAGGTTGTTTTTATTATAAATATTTTCATTAATTTTTAGAGATGCTTTAGATACATAAATTTCTTAAGAAATTCAAACATATGGATTCTTTAGTTAATAATTGACTCATATAAATGATACCATAAATTATAAAAATGATGTAAATTGATCGAATTATTGTCTTAAATTATATTTTGGGATGAATATATCATGTTGAACAGCTTTAAACAAAATATATTTTAATTAAAATATTATTTATATAGTATAAAATTAAAAATTAATGAATAATGTCAAAATAAACATTAATGTATATTTTAAATAAATTATATTTTATTATACGATTTAAGATTAATAAAAATAAAATATTCTGATTTTCATTTTTAAGTGTTAATAAATATTAAATATAGTCTATTTATGGACGAAATAATTTATTATAACTAACTTTTTGTACAGTAAATTGTAAAAACATTGGTAACATTGTCCGGGTTTAATCAATGTATTAGCATGTCACATTCGTTTGTTTTACAATTAATTTCCAAAAAATGGTATTTTTATGTTTTAAAAACAGGTGACCAATATTTACTAATAAACCTCACTTTATTTTAGTATTAATTGTTAAATTACATATGTTCTAAAATTTAATTCTTTAATAAAAAATACAATGATAAAATTAGAAAACTTTATAAGTTAACGAGCCAAATTTATTAAAATGTTCATATTTTCATGTGGTGGAGGTTTATGTGGATGATTATTCACATTTGTACCATTATTGTTCTGTTTCTTATCCATATTAGGTAATAGATCCCTCCCATTGAGGAATACCATTTTTTACAAGAGTGCCACTAATCCTCCGCTATAAAAAAGAAAATAATCTCGCTCTTCTTGACACAAATCACTCCTATCAGGTTTAACCTAAGACTACCATAGCCACTAAATAAATCCCTCCATTCCTCCTTGATTACCCTCATTCTAAAGAATGAAATCCATGGAATCCCATTGGTGAAAACCAAAATGAGATTCCCAAAGAATAGGTAACATCCCTCCTCGAACTCCTTTCTTTTATTGTCCATTTTCTACTCCCCCAACTCATATAATTAAATGTATGTAGAAGAAATAGTATCCTAAATATACTATTATTTTTATATGTTATGTATTGTTCATAAAATTATAAAAACATCCATTTAATGGGTATCCAATATATTGTGTATGTGTACGATGAACTTCGACCTCACAAAATGACGATTGTTCATTTTTTTTCCATTACTACCTCTCATAGTGGACATTGTGATGGTCAATATATTTATATAGGATATAATTTTATTTTATTTTATTTATGATTAATTATTTTATATTTATAAAATATCTTTAAGAATTTTATCTTATGGATAAAGGATTGTTTTGTTTGAGGATGTGTGGACTACCACTTCCTCAATGTGATGAGATTCATTCAGACACTACATGAAACGTATTAATGATGTGTTTGGTGAACATATTTGATATATACAAGATAATAATTATAATTTAATTATATTATATACATATATACATATATTTCATTTTCATTATTTCATTCAATAATAAATTAAAATTGAAACATTGTTCATTCATTTGTATGTCATACCATCTCATTCAACAGTGAATCCATTTAATACATCTATATTATATATATTATTATAAAACAAAAATAATAAATATAAATGATATTTGTTTAATTGTTTAACTTATTTAAATAATGATATATGTATAAGGACGAAATATATTTCAAATTAATACATACGTGAAAAACAAAGAGAATATTACGTGAAGTATACCTTAATATCTAATTTTCAAAAAATGAGTAATATAAAGTCATAATAAAACTATTTATGATATTATATATAATAATATGGAACATTAAAATGTGTATAATAAATATAAATCTGTTGTAAATGAGTTTTGAAATAGTATTATGAGAGTCAAGACACATACTAAGGGGGTTTTATCTCACTATTATTGTCATGAGAAACCTGCCTTATTCACCACTCACATACATTGTTTGGTGTATATACATCCCAATAATGAATTAAATGATTATTATAAGTAAATTTATTAGTATTTAGATGTAGAGACCCGAATCCTGACGTACATGAACATTACATTACTTTTGCGGAATACTTAGTACATAACAAAAAACACACACACAAGGATCGTAATAGTTTAGTGTCTTTGGAAACTCGGAACGTAATCTTCTAATCGTGGTGAAAGATCTTCAATATCTCCCATAAAGATCTTCCCCTTTTTTTACCTAAAACCTTTCATTATATCTTGGGGAAAAAGAATACATAAAAGGGTGAGCTCAAATGCTTAGTAAGGGTAAACAAAAGAAATATCAATCACATCATATTAATAAGAACATAACTTTTGGAAATATTAACCTGCAAAAGAGAGAATAATTTCATAACATGGGATAAATCATTGTAGTGAAATGAAATCCCAATAATCATAACATAAAACATTAAACTTTGTGGCATACACACATAATCATAGAGAATCATTTCTTATTAGTCAAGACTCATTGCCAAGACTATCTTAGTTGACAAAGTCCCTTTCTGAACCGAGTCACCCTCATTTCAGTCTTGTTTCACTGAACTGGTATAACCTACCATTCCAGCCTTGTCTATCTCATGAGATATAAAATCTTTACCCAATGCATTGGAGGGGGATATAGGTCCCACCCATCTCTTAATGATACCATGCTTATTTGTGCCACAAAATCATAAACCATACATCATAGCATAACCCATGTAATAAAAATGGGATTTTTTAACAACATGACGTCATAAAACAATTCATATAAGATAAAGGAATTCATAAAAATATTTCCATCACAACATAATAAAATCCATGTAATAATAGGGATAAAAAACAGAACCCTTTATTATCTTAGATGAAAAATAATTTTGATAAAACACTTGAACTCCATTCTTGAGGAAAATATCCTTTCATCTTCAAAAACATTTTTCCTTTCTTAACATGTCATACAACATTAAACTAAAAGAAGTTGATTAAAAATAAACTTGAAAACTTGTAATGGAAAATTCTTGGAAATAATGTTTTAAAAATCCATTCATGCTGTATAAGTTAAAAAAACATTCTTCGTACTTTTGTCAGAAAAGTCAAGAAGTACCTCATACAAAGAATGAAAAAAGATTCCTTTCATATATTTTACTAAAAACTCATCGAAGGGTAAAATTGGATTTAAAAAACTGTAGGTTAATGGAAATAATATAACATATTGAGGAAACATGGATGTGGATGATAAAATACACCCTAGTAAATACTAAAGTATAAACAACCTCCGATAAAAATGATATTGTGATATTTCTCTTACCTTAGGTCCGAATTTCTTTGGAAGTGTCTGAACCTCCTGTATAATGATTTAAATCATGTTATTGACTTATTAAAGAATCATATTCATTGTTATTATATCATGTATGGTACACTTATGACTTTATATTACCCGTTCTTTTGTAAATTCATGTTAAAGTAGCGTTTTGGGTAAAATCGTCTCATTTTTCGTTCGTGTTTTAACTTGTAATTATTCATATGATTACTTAGATCATGATTAATTAATTCCAGAATATAAAACATGATTTATATATAATATATATTTATAATATAAATATATATAATTGATCGATAAATGGAAAGGAATACACCGTTCATGGAGACGGTAGGCCATACGTACGCATGAACGCTGTTTTCGTTTCCTTATTGAGTTGAATGGAATTAAGTAGATGACATACATATATACATAAATCCAGTAGATTTATAATGTCATATATTTCATTAATATTTCTTATATATACTTTATAATCATTCATGAATGGTTAATCATTGAGAATGAATCTCATCGCGTCGTGGAGACGGTAGTCCGTACGTACGCACGAGCGATGATATCGTTCCCATGGTTGTGGAATTGTGTAGAAGTGTATGTATACTATTTCAGTATCAATATCACTTTATAATAATCATATATAGTTACTCATTACACCATTATACCCATCCAATTAGGGTGGGGGTGGAAAATAGATTACACCACGGCGTGGAGACGGTATTCTGTACGTACGCACGCGCGGTGATTTCATTTTCCGTAGGATGGATAGATGGTAAAATTGTGTTGTTTCATACTTATAATAACATATCAGTATATGAGTGATACTGATGTTATTACTTCATAATGAAACAACTAAATAATAAGAAGTTGAAGAAGAAAGAAATTGAAAAAGATCGGTAATGGATATTACCTCTTTTTGACGCGCCTTCACTTAATCTCCACTTAAAGAACTAAGGATGGTCTTTGAAGAATACCAGGACCTCTAGTATTATACTAGGGAAGTGGAGAAGTTATTTTGGCAGGTTTAGGCCGAGCTTGAATGCTCAAATTGGTGCGAGGAGAGGGAGGAGGTGCCCTTTTACAAGGGAGGAGAGGGGCATCTTAGGAAAATCTCAAAATATTATTTTATATTAAGGTCAAATTCGGATTATAATGGTTAAAAATGGTCTTATTTCGAAGCTAAAGTGGGGATGGGTCTAAATCCTCTCATCCAATAGGATTTAGACAAGTTTAGGTTATTATTTTAACCTTATCAATTAGATTTAACTCTAAGTTAAATAATTTAAGTTTTACCGTGTCTTTTTGTTTTCTTACACTATATGGTTAGTAAACATACTTTATGAAGCCAAACGAACCCCAAGATGTTTATTATTAATATATCTATCCTTATCTAAGTAATGTGGCCGAACCATAGATTATTAGGAATTAAATAACATTTAATAATATAATATTTGTTTTAAAAAGTAATTTATGTCAATTTTGACACTATTTGATATATGATTTTTGTGAAAGTCATAAAAGAATTATATGCTCGAACCAAGTTGATTAAATCAACTATAATATGTCATAGTAACCAAGATAATTAGTGTAATTCATAAAAAGTCTAAAATTACATTTATTTGGTCATTTATAACATCAATTTTGTTAATATTTTCTTAAAAAGGTAATTACTGCATCATTGTTGTGTCATAAATAAATTAAATTATTTAAATTATAAAAATTACAAATAAAATACCATTATGTTGGAAATCTTCTTATCTTTCTAATGGATATTTATAGTCGAATTGATATTATGTATAACCATATATTAAAAATGTTTTAGTAAATAAACATTGATTTTAACTCTTTTAACTATTCTTTGAATTAAATAATAATAAATGTCCTAATCTAATCCAAGTGGGCCTAAATGATAACATTTTACACTTAAGGTTGTTTTTGGTCGAGATACACTTGTCCAATATAATTAGTACATGTGTTAAGGTACTATTAATATCATTTTTACCCTTAATTAACCTATTTACTTTTAACTATGGTAAATAAAAGTAAAAAGTTACTATTCAGCAAAAATTATTTTCATCTCATTGAACCACATTTTACTTACTAACATCAACCGTGTCTCTCAAATTTTTGAAATTCCATTCACATAAGCGGTAAAATTATGTTTTATGAAAAATTCAGTTTTTTTACCTACCACTTAGTGGTTTCACTATTCATCAAAAATTGAAAGTTTTCAGAAAAATACCAAAAATTAGGCCTAAGATATATTTGATATTATGAACTCAAAAATGATTTCTTTATTACCAAATTCAACACATATCAGTTGCATTAATTAATTTAAAAATTAATTCTCATCGTCAAAACAAAAGGCGTGTTTTTAAGAGATAATAACTATCAAAAGATTGACACTTGTTTATAACTGGTTTAAATGTGAAATTACATCCAATGACCAACATTGTATTAAATTGTAAAAATATATTCTAAATATACTTTAAAACCACTAAAATAAATAATTTATCACTATTAATTATTTTGATTGAAAAAGTTGTTTTTAATTAAAATTTAGTAATTTTCACTATTCATCAAAATATGAAAGTTATCCGAAAATCACCAAAATTTCACCCTAAGCTAATTTTGATATTCCGAATCCAAAAATGATATCCATTTTAGAAAATATAATTTACAAGATGTCAAAAAAATTGTTTATTACTATTCATAATGGCTAGTTTTAAAAATATTTTAATAGCATATCGTTGTTTAGCAAAACTTGGTGTTGCGTACAACACACGCTATCGTGGAAGGTCGTGATTGCGTGTAATTCAATCCAGGTCAGAGATGTGTGTTGTGAAAGCTCCTTTTGGTGTAGCGTATAACACAAGACATTAATGAAATTAAAAAGAATATTTTTCATAAATCTCGGGATGTTACATTCTACCCCCCTTAAAATGAATTTTGCCCTCGAAATTCGTCGGGGTTATAAATGGTTTACTATTCGAAAGTTTCTTTAATAGAAACCCACATCGTAAAAAGGAATACCAAAACAAATCTTTAAAAACAAATGTATAAAACATAACACTTACCCAAATAAACTAATCACTGGGTTTCCACATAGGTGAAAATATGGATATGGAAGAAAAATCTAACCATCATGTTCTGATGGAGAGTGGTAGAGAACATGGCTATGGAAAATCCAGCAATCACAAAGCCATAAATTTGTGATGATCTAAGGTACCATCTGATTCATCAGATATTAGAGCACTAGGACAACATTTTTGGTTTTCAAGATCATTTCCCTAAAGTTGATGAAATTGGAATTAGAAGAAATACTTTCGTGATTTTGGTATAGTCTCACCGTTTTTCGTTCTTTGGACAATTTCCACTTCATCTCTTAAAGAAATGAAGTTGAATTTGTCATTCGTGATGTGTTAGCAGATCATGTGATAGAATGATGGTTCATTCCATTTGTCTCAAAAAAAAGTTATCTAAAAATACATAAGTCCATCTATAGTGAGATTAATCATATATAGTTCCCAAAATGGACTTATACTTCATATATCATACTGATAAATATTATAAAACTAGTTTATACTAAACAGGGACTTCCTGTCGGCCAGTGGTAGGCGAAAAAGGCCAGTCGCACTTCGGTTGTGGGTTCGATTCCCACAGCCTTGTCTGACGCGATGGGCAGCCGCCCGTCCTGCAGGTTGTCTTTTTTCTAAAACTATATTACAATAACATCCCATCAATAATATCGAAAACACATCTATCCTTAAACAATACTAACTTATGTACAACATAATCCATTCCAATCTTTAGGCTTATCCATAATACTGCAGTCCACTCTCATAACATAGTGAAAACGATTACCAGAGATTTAACACCATCGTCGATCATAAGATATGTTTTGTTGGTCACATTCCAAACATTCAAAGTCCTTAATCATGTATTCTCTTGAATACCTTAGTGAAAACATGAATGCAGTTAAAAGTTAACACCTTCCACATACCAAAATCCTCAAAATTCTATATACCCAAACCATGATATCACTTAGTCCTTATATCAATCATTAGCTCATGAATACTGTCAAACATTTCATTTTCTCGTTTTCCCTTTATTATGCGCATATCATCTTATTTCCAAAAAATATCTCAATCACTTTGAATACCACATTAGACCAACACATAAATATTCCAATACTTTATGGTACCACATTATTTTGGAATCCCATTACATAAACACTTAATCATTCCACCACATCATTGTCATATTCAACATCGCCAATAGTGATCGCATGTGACTTCCCTTTGTCCTTTGACTTCAGTGGTTGCTCATGTTGATCATCACTAACCCTTGGATTAGGGCATTTATTAGCATAATGCCCCATTTCCTTGCACTTGAAGCATTGAAGTGTTGGTGGTGCGTTCTCTGCAGTGTTTGCTTTATTCACATCATTAGAAACACTTTTTCCATTACTTCGACACTCAGCTGCGCCATGACCTTATTTTCCACACATAAAACATTTTCTAGTCCCTTTAAGACAATCTCCACCGTGATTCTTTCCACACTTTGAGCATAAGGAAACATTCATCTTCTTTTTACCATTATTATGAGATTTCTCCTTGAACTCCATCTTTCGTTTCATGTCAAAACCATGAGATGGATATGTAACACCAATTTCCATTTCTACCTTGATAGCACAACGCACAATTTCTTCATAGCTACTGAAGTCTCTTATAGCTAATTCCCTTCGAAGACTTGGTTTTAAGCCACTGAAAAATCGATCAACTTTACTTTCAGTTCGGATGATAATGTCAATGCATACCTTTCAAGTCTTGTAAAATTTGCTTCGTATATACCAACAAATTCATCATCCTTCTGCTTCAGCTCAAGAAACTCCTTTTCCATCTTTGTTCGAAGAATACGAGGGAAGTACTTACTGAAATACAAGTTCTTGAACTCATCCCATTCCATGGACTCAATTTCTTCTCTTTTCCTCGTATTCTTGATAAGATTCCACCATTGATCAGCTTCACCTTCCAAACGATATACTGCTAAGATGACTTTATCTTGTTTAGAACATTGAAGAACTGAAAATATCTTTTCAGTGGTACTGATCCATTGTTTAGAAAAATGTGGATTAGAAGACCCACTGAAAGAAGGTGGACGTTGCCTCATGAAGGACTCAATAGAATATTGTTCCCTTCTCTGCTCATTTGGAAGTCCAGAATGATTCATAGCTTGTGTAAGTATATCAATAAGATTTTCCACTCCATCTCCCATAACATTTGTTTGTTCAGGAGGACAATCATTGCATTGCCCATTACATTGATCAACACGGTTCCTTCGGGTTCCAGCCATCGTCTAAAACCCAAAAAGAATAGTGTGAGAGGAAAAAATCATGCTAGGGAACACAACATAATAAAGGGGGAGTACCTTCAATATCTAATATCATAGGTTTAATTCTATGATCATTAGCATAGTTATAGTACTATAACCTATACATATACTTAACCTTAGGGACATCCCTAGACATACCTTAGAAATATCTCTAGGGATATCACTAACGTTTTCGCATCCTTGTTTCCAAAGGTTGACTAAAACCTTCCTCTGATACCAACTGTAGAGACCCGAAGCCTGATGTAGTTGAACATTACGTTACATTTGCGGAATACTTAGTACATAACAAAAAACACACACACAAGGATCGTAATAGTTTAGTGTCTTTGGAAACTCGGAACGTAATCTTCTAATCGTGGTGAAATATCTTCAATATCTCCCATAAAGATCTTCCCTTTTTTTATCTAAAACCTTTCATTATATCCTGGGTAAAAAGAAAACATAAAATGGTTAGCTCAAATGCTCAGTAAGGGTAATCAAAAGAAATATCAATCACATCATATTCAGAAGAACATACCTTTTGGAAATCTTAACCTCCAAAAGAGAGCATAATTTCATAACATGGGATAAATCATAGTTGTGAAATGAAATCCCAATAATCATAACTTAAAACATTTAACATTGTGTCATACACACATAATCATAGAGAATCATTTCTTATTAGTCAAGACTCATTGCCAAGACTATCTTAGTGGACAAAGTCCCTTTCTGAACCGAGTCACCCTCGTTTCAGTCTTGCTTCACAGAACTGATAAAACCTACCATTCCAGCTTTGTCTTTCTCATGAGATATAAAATCTTTACCCAATGAATTGGAGGGAGATATAGGTCCCACCCATCCCTTAAATATACCATTCTTATGTGTGCCACAAAATCATAAACCTTACATCATAGCATAACCCATGTAATAAAAATGGGATTCTTGAACAACATGACATCATAAAACAATTCATATAAGATAAAGGAATTCATAAAAATATTTCCATCACAACATAATAAAATCCATTTAATAATAGGGATAAAAAAATAGAACCCTTTATTATCTTATATGGAAAGTAATTTTGATAAAACAATTGAACTCCATTCTTGAGGAAAATATCCTTTCTTCTTAAAAAATATTTTTCCTTTCTTAACATGTCATACAACATTAAACTAAAATAAGTTTATTAAAAATAAACTTTAAAACTTGTAAAGTAAACTTCTTGGAAATAATTTTTAAAAAATCCATTCATGCTGTATAAGTTAAAAAAAACATTCTTCGTACTTTTGTCGGAAAAGTCAAAAATTACCTCGTACGAAGAATGACAAAAGATTCCTTTCATATATTTTACTAAAAACTCATCGAAGGGTAAAATTGGATTTTAAAAATTGTAGGTGAATGGAAATAATATTACATACTGAAAAAACATGGATGTGGATGATAAAATATACCCCAGTAAATACTAAAGTATAAACAACCTCGGATAAAAATGTGATAGTGATATTTCCCTTACCTTAGGTCCGACTTGCTTTGTAAGTGTCCGAACCTCCTGTATAATGATTTAAATCAAGTTATTGACTTATTCCAGAATCATATTCATTGTTATTATATCATATATGGTACACTTATGACTTTATATTACCCGTTCTTTTGTAAATTCATGTTAAAGTAGCGTTTTGGGTAAAATCGTCTCATTTGTCGTTCGTGTTTTAACTTGTAATTATTCATATGATTACTTAGATCATGATTAATTAATTCCAGAATATAAAACATGATTTATATATAATATATATTCAGAATATACATATATATAATGGATCGATAAATGGAAAGAAATACTTTGTTCATGGAGACGGTAGGCCGTACGTACGCATGAACGCTGTTTTCGTTTCCTTATTGAGTTGAATGGAATTAAGTAGATGACATACATATATACATAAATCCAGTAGATTTATAATTTTATATATTTAATTATTATTTCTTATATATACTTTATAATCATTCATGAATGGTTAATCATTGAGAATGAATCTCATCGCGTCGTGGAGACGGTAGTCCGTACGTAAGCACGAGCGATGATATCGTTCCCATGGTCGTGGAATTGTGTTGAAGTGTATGTATACTATTTAAGTATCAATATCACTTTATAATAATCATATATATATACTCATTACACCATTATACCCATCCAATTAAGGTGGTGGTGTAAAATAGATTACACCACGGCGTGGAGACGGTATTTCGTACGTACGCACGCGCGGTGATTTCATTTTCCGTAGGATGGATAGATGGTAAAATTGGGTTGTTTCATACTTATAATAACATATCAGTATATGAGTGATACTGATGTTGTTACTTCATAATGAAACAACTAAAGAAGAAGAAGTTGAAGAAGAAAGAAATTGAAAAAGATCGGTAATGGATATTACCTCTTTTTGACGCGCCTTCACTTAATCTCCACTTAAAGAACTAAGGATGGTCTTTGAAGAAGGCCAGGACCTCTAGTATGATACTAGGGAAGTGGAGAAGAGATTTTGGCAGGGTTTGGCCGAGCTTGAATGCTCAAATTGGTGTGAGGAGGAGAGGGAGGAGGTGCCCTTTTATAAGGGAGGAGAGGGGCATCTTAGGAAAATCTCAAAATGTTATTTTATATTAAGGTCAAATTCGGTTTATAATGGTTCCAAATGGTCTTATTTAGAAGATAAAGTGGGGATGGGTCGAAATCCTCTTATCCAATAGGATTTAGACAAGTTTAGGTTATTATTTTAACCTTATCAATTAGATTTAACTCTATGTTAAATAATTTAACTTTTACCGTGTCTTTTTGTTTTTTTTACACTATATGGTTAATAAACTTAATATATGAAGCCAAAAGAACCCTAAGTTGTTTATTATTAATATATCGATCCTTATCTAAGTCATTTGGCCGATCCTTAGATTTTTAGGAATTAAATACAATTAATAATATAATATTTGTTTTAAAAACTAATTAATGTCAATTTTGACACTATTTGATATATGATTTTTGTGAAAGTCATAAAAACATTATATGCTCCAAACAAGTTGATTACATCAACACTAATATATCATAGTAACCTATAAAATTAGTGTAATTCAAAAAAAGTCTCAAATTACATTTATATGGGCATTTATAACATCAATTATGTTAATATTTTCTTAAAAAGGTAATCACTGCATCATTGTTGTGTCATAAATAAATTAAATTATTTAAAGTTTACAAATTACAAATAAAAATACATTTTATTGGAAATCTTCTTGTCTTTATAATTAATATTTATAGTCAAATTTATCTTATGTATAACCCTATATTAAAAATGTTTTAGTAAATAAACATTGATGTTAAATCTTTTAACTCTTCTTTGAATTAAATAATAATAAATGTCCTAATCTAATCCAAGTAATCCTAAATGATAATATTTTACACTTAAGGTTGTTTTTGGTCGAGATACACTTGTCCAATAGAATTAGGACATGTGTTAGGGTAATATTAATATCATTTTTACCCTTAATTACCCTATTTACTTTTAACCGTGGTAAATAAAAGTAAAAAGTTACTATTCACCAAAAAATATTTTCATCTCATTGAACCAAATTTTACTTTCTGACATCAACCGTGTCTCTCGGAATTTTGAAATTCCATTCACAAAAGCGGTAAAATTAAGTTTTATGAAAAGTTCCGTTTTTATAACTACCACTTAGTGGTTTCATTATTCATCAAAAATTGAAAGTTTTCAGAAAAATACCAAAAATTAGGCCTAAGATATATTTGTTATTATGAACTCAAAAATGATTTATATATTACCAAATTAAAATCATATCAGTTGCATTAATTAATTTAAAAATTAATTCCCATCGTCAAAACAAAAGGCGTGTTTTTAAGAGATAATAACTATCAAAAGATTGACACTTGTTTATAACTGGTTTAAATGTGAAATTAAATCCAATGACCAACATTGTATTAAATTGTAAAAATATATTCTAAATATACTTTAAAACCACTAAAATTAATAATTTATCACTATTAATTATTTCGATTGAAAAAGTTGTTTTTAATTAAAATTTAGTAATTTTCACTATTCATCAAAATATGAAAGTTATCCGAAAATCACCAAAATTTCACCCTAAGCTAATTTCGATATTCCAAATCCAAAAATGATTTCCATTTTGAAAAATAAAATTTACAAGATTTCAAAAAAAGTGGTTATTACTATTCATAACGGCTAGTTTTAATAATATTTTAATTGCATATCGTTGTTTAGCGAAACCTGGTGTTGCGTACAACACACGCTATCGTGGAAGGTCGCGATTGCGTGTAATTCAATCCAGGTCAGAGATGTGTGTTGTGAAAGATCCTTTTGGTGTAGCGTATAACACAAGACATTAATGAAATTAAAAAGAATATTTTTCATAAAATCTCGGGGTGTTACATTAGAAATCCATTTTATGATCTATTTCTCATGGTGTTTATTATTTAAAAGTTACCAAATCTTTAAGATATTTTTGTCTAAATTCAGCTTCTTGGAGACATATGTTTTGTTATACACCTACATTATTTTTTAGTGGAGTATTTGACATGTAATATCATTAATATCATAATTATTCATGATATTTTATGCATTATTTAATTTAATTTTCTTTCATGGATGGTATGATCCAATTTTACCTTGTTGTAAGAGTTTATTGAAACATTCCAATTGTTTACTGCGATTGTTTATGGATATGCTTCCATTAACGATATATTATGAAGTATATATCAAGAAAATTAATGTTATTTATTATACTATATTTAATCAAGATATATTCATGAATTAATACCTTTTTTCACTAATTGGTAGTTAAGATTACTCTGATATTTGTTTTGTTATTGTCTAACTTTACCCCACTCTTAAATCAGAAATCTACATTCCTTAGAAACCTTAAATTATAATATTATTTTCAAAAATATTATACTATTGTACTATCGTATTTAAAATAACTTTTTACACATGTTAAAGGTATTAATGAAAATAGTTTTTAAAAAGGATCATTCTTGTCATTTTTTTCTTGGTACTTTTAATACATTTTATGATTCAAAAATAGTTTTTGGTATGTATGGATTTAACCATTATAATGATCGTCAGTATTTTGAAGATTCTATTAATGATTACAATGTTAATTTTTTTAAAATATAATATTTTCCAATGTCTTCACATATATTTTCTTGAAATTGGATTCCAAGCAATTTTATATTTTAAATAGTAGTCATAAAATAATAAAGGTTATTTCCCTAATGATTTTTTTTTAAAATGTATTTCAGAATTATTTTCCATCAAAGATGACATATTTGGAAGTGAAATATTCCCTTCTAGGAAATTATTTAAAGTTTTACCTCATATTCTTCTCTGAATGGTATATAATTTTATGGAATGATGTTAATAAAACTCATTCCTCTTGTAATAGTTTTATTCTTTTGAAGCCCTCTTATTTTCATGGGTTATAAATTGATGAAATTATTTTGAAACGTACTTTTTTCTATTGGTTAATATATAATTACATGTTCTTGAAACACATTTAATTGTATGGGATTATGATAGGATGTTTATAAAACCCATCTATTTTTATGGATCAGGAAATGATGAATGTTCTATAGCCATGATGAATATGTATAAATTATTATATTATATAATGGGTGGGACCTATATCTCACTCCATTGCATTGTGTAAAGATTTCTATATCAATAGATAATGATGTGAATAAATTAAACATGTTTTATTTACATTGGGAAGATTGGGAAACCCAATCCCTTACCAGGTATGGACTGTGACTGTGTATAGTAGTGTCTCCCTTATAGTCGGTTTAGTCACCATAAATATTGAAGATGGGGAAACTTGAACCACTATAGGAATATGGGGAAACCCAATACATTACATGCAAAAGACTATGACTCACAATGGTGGTGTGTCCTACCCAATAGATGCAGTTCACATGATGTTCCATGATATGTTATAGCCATTCACTGTGACTTATAGAGAATGATATCACATGTTTATATGTTCTGAAATTCTTTTTCTCATTCTTAAATTATGATTTAATCAATTTTTACTTTCATTTATTTATGATTCATATCTAATGAACTGAAAATATTTCTATCATGATTCAGGATTTTGGTTTTTATGTGTATGGAATTATCTTCTAATGATCATGATAACATTCTCATAGACTTATGTTTGTGATATTCTTATGTATTTCCTTTACTTTTCATTAACGGGATTTTGATCTCACCTTGGTCTTATATTTCAATTCCACATGTTATGAAGGAATGTTTTAATTTATAATTACTAAATAGAAATGTATTTTTTGGAAACATTGAATATATTTCACTCAATTGTAATATATTAGTCCATGATTCCAAAGGCACTAAAATAATTAATTCATTGGCCATACGTTTTTGTAATGATTTATGTATTCCTTAAATGTGATGTAATATTTATGTCTATAAGTTTAGGTTATTAATTATTGGTATTAGAGGGAACGTTTACTCAAAAAATGAAAACTATGAAAATGAAATTTTATTGGCATTCATAAATATATTTCTAAGGACATGTCTAGTGATGTCTCTAAGGATAAGTCTAAGAATAAGCTATTTTTTAAGATGTTTTTTGAGACTTTTGGAAAATGATAGAGTGATTGTATTTATTAAAATACATTCACTAAAATGATATAATTGAATGGGGATATGGAATAGATTTAACTTGGGGTAATAATTATGAAAATGTGTGTTAGGCCATACTCAGTATACCCTTGTACATGACTACGAGCCTTATGACACACCTGGTTTGAAACACATTTGGGATATGCATTTGGAATTCATAAACTCTTCAAAAACTATCATGAATGATTTTTTCGGAATATTAATATTAATAACCCTGGATAATCATTAGGGTTCATATATTAATGGATTTGGATCCATTATTTAGACATCCAATAATGGTTTTTTCATGATTATGTGGTTTTATACTATGATATTTCCCACACTATTATTTCTGGTTACAGTCAATGTAAAATAGTAAAAATTGAAAGTTTCAAATGAGGAAATTATGGGAATTGTGACAATATATTTTCAATGTGGAAACCTCTTAAAGAAAATTTGGATGGTGGTACATGTATTGGTTACATTTTTAAAGATAACGAGTCTATGACTGACATATGAAATGCATGTTTTTTTCTTATAGTATTGTTTGAATAAAACATAATAAGACTGATTATATTGAGGTTGAAGAACCTTAATAACTGATTCATATTTGATATACATAGAAATTGGAATTAATGAATAAGTTGATGAAGCCTGAATAATAGTTTATGGACAAAATTTTATGAATAATGTATTCATGTTATGGAATCAAAGGTTATGATATATGAATCATAAATTATATAATTAAGTTTAGTATAAGTTTCAATTGATGATTTAAATGTAAATGTTGAATGGTGGTGAATACATTAAAAATTGATTTAATGGAAATGTGATATGTCGGTTAATGGATGGTATCCCTTAGTAAGTTTCATATTTTAATATAATTTTGTCTGGTTAAAGATATGATGGATATGAATAATTAAATTAAAAAGTATAGTTTACCTTTAACATTAATATGATTTGTTGAAAAATTTCGCTATGTATTCATGGAATATGTTTCAAACTTCTTGGATTTAGGGTAATATGTCTAGTAACCATTGGAATAAATCATAATTCATGTATTCCAAAATTATTTATGTGAATTCATGTTATTACCATGTTTCAAGAGGATTTATGATTAGGATATTCACATGTTTTGAATATAAAAATAAAGATATTCTTTGTGATATTTTGGGATCATTACTAAGAAAATTTCTTGATCTTCTTTCAATTTTTTTTGATATTTTTTTAAGAGGTTTATAAGGTTATGAATTTATGGAATGATTATGTTAAACATTGGATGAATCTTGTGTGATTCATGTATTATATCACCACAAGAGGAGTCATGTATATTGTATAACCAGGTTTAACCACATTGTGATGATGGTTGTTGATGATATATGGGATGAATTATCATGGATCCCATTAGGTGTCAATGATTTAAAAATTACAAATTCACCCTCATTTATTGGAATGAGAGATAAAAGTGGATGTTTTTCAAAGAACAAATTTTTTTAAGTTATCCGGAAATCATGAAATTATATCCTTTCATGATGATTCATCAAATTTTGAAAATTGATCTCGAAACAAAAATGTTATCCCAATACATTCATTTCTTATGAATCTGATGACCCATTAGGTTATTGCAAAATTATGTTTTTTGTAATTGTTAAATTTCTATTGACCATGTTACCTACCAATATCCATTAGAACAAAATGGATAAATTTCACATTTATGTCCGTGTATTCACATCAGACTTTTGTTCTCTTATGTGGGAAGATAGTTATATGTTACTTTGGGTAGTTATTACGATTCTAGAATTAAATTTTTAAAGGAAGTATTATTGTTTATTTATACGATTTTTGTTATTATTAATTGAAATATCATATATTAAATCATAAATATAAAATAAGAATTTTGAAGATGAAATTCTTTTTAATGGTGTAGAATGTAGAACCCCGATATTTGGTGAATGTTTTTGAAATAAATTAATCTGTTCAATATTTTTTTTTCACACAACACATTATATAGTAGTTTTTAAATGTCAAAATATAAATAGGTTTAGATTGTGTAATATAAAAAACCATTTTTATCTTTCACTACACATAATACATATATTTTATTGTAGAACATGCCACACTGAGTAAAATGTGTTAGAGGAAAAACAGAGATTTACAACATTTTAATGAAAAAAATATATTAAAATAAAATTATGATACTTCGATAAATTTTATTTTTCAAAATAAATATACTTTTTGAATTTTTAATGTCAAGATTATGTTACGGTTAAATTTAGTGATTTTTTTGAGAAACATCATTTTTATGAATAGTAAAAATATAGCATTTTAGTTAAAAACATCCATTTAATTTAAATACTTATTAATGTTAAATTATATTTCAAACTTGTTTATAATTTCTATAGAGATAAATTATACATGTATTAATCCAATTAAATTTATTGAAATCATTTTTATTTTGAAATTATATATAAACACTAATTGATCTTTTGAATGTTTTTAGTTTATAACCCTTCATTCTTGCTACATATATGGGATTATCATTAAACTAAACATTCCCACTTTTGTGATTTGAATTTTTGAAAATGTACATAATCATTTTTAATATTTATTATATTTTTTTATAATATGATAAAAATAATTTTCGACCAAAATGATTAGTTAAAGTGATTTAGATAATTATGGTGATTATAGTAATAATAATTTTAATAAAGGAGTACCCTTAATTTTAAGCATAAAATGACCTAAAAACATGTCCAAAAGCCCTTGGCATCTAGTAGTTTGACAAAATATCCTCATGGTTTTACTTTTAAGGGTTATTTGGATATTATGAAATGAATGTGACCTATATAAAATATTAAGTACGAAAAAAGACAAAAATGGAACATTACTTATATTTAACATGTATAACACCATAAAATATGTAAAAAATGTCATATTTTCAGTTTTAGATATCCTTTTGAAATATAAATATATTATTTTTATTATAATAATTTTAGAATATTATTTATATATTATTAAGTTTCATAAAATTCTGATGACACACCAAAGTAGTGATTATTTAGATAATAATTAACCAAAAAATGAAACTATAAAGTATAAAAGTGATTGAAATTTATTGAATAATTGCCTTTAATTATTTTTTAGGTGAATAAATAATTTTACACAGATTTAAACATAATATATTTAAATTCCAATATTATTTTGAAAATTAGGAATTAAAAAATAAATAAATTTTTTTTTATTAGACATTAATGTTATTTTAATATAAATTATATTTTATTAAATGATATAAAATTAATAAAAATATTATATTCTTCAAAGATATTTATCATTTTTATTAAATATTAAATATTATATATAAATTAACTACATTTTTTTTAAATTATAAATTGTAAGTATATACTATAAAAACATTGTTACTATGATCCATTTTTAAGAAGTATTTTATCGTGTCAAATGCGCTTGTTTTAAAATAAATTTCCAAAAATTCATGAGATTTTTTATTTTAAAAATCAAAAATCAAATTAATAATTCATTTTACCCATATTTCTCAATAAATAACACTTTATTTTAGTCATACTGGTAAAACAACTTAGGATTTAAAAATAGAATATTTAATAAAAATGAAAATGAAAAAATAAAGAATCTTTGAATTTTAGAAACAAAATATTCTAAATGAACATATTATCATGTTTTGGTGGTTTCTATCAACCATTATTCCCATATAAACCAATAATTATCTATTTTGGAGAAGCTTTTGTTAAAGGAGAACTTATATTGATGAATATAATTTGATTTTTACCGAAGTTACACTCATCATCCACCACAAAATGGAAAGCACACTCTCTCTTATTTACGCATCTCAAAGCTCTTAGTTTCCAACATTATTCACTCAATCCACATCCCATCATTCCTCCCATCCTCCTTGAAGCCAATTTTTTTGATGAAATCAATCGAATGAAGAAGTTTTCTAAAAACCAAAATTATTTAACTAATGAAGAGGTAACACCCCTCCCTATATTTGTTTCTTTTAATTTCCATTCTCTTCTCCCTCATCTCATTTTATTCCATATGTAACGACCAAAACATTATATATGATATTTTTTTACATAAAATGTGGGATATCATTCATCACAACAATAATATATTACCTTAATAATTAAGTGAATATAATTTCAATGAGACCTAGGGGTTTGGACTATTATACGACTATTGGTCCGTTATAACCATTGGCGAATATAACCATCAGAAACAATAATTTTAACGTCATAATTAGTATTATAATTATATATGTTAGTGGATAATTAATGTAGAAATATGTGTTGATGGCCTCTTCGAGTAGAATCATGTCATACGAAGCCCATTTATCAGAACATGTCAGGGAGGTATAATATTTTTGCTTCTCTCTTGACCAATCCCAATATGAGCTTCAACATGGTAAGCGTGAGTTAAATCTCATACACGATAAGTTTAACATAGTGAAGATTGACCCTCAGGATATGTTATCCGAGCATCCTCAAAAGTCAATCACTATTGAAAAGCATACCCTTAGTTCGTATTTATGTAGTATAAGGGGTTATGTTTCAAGGCCATATTCTCTTAAATTGAAACCCATTTGAATTAATAAAATTTATATTCCATTATTTTCTTTTTAAATGTACTTTTTCGTAAAAAACTGATATGGAATTTGATAAATTGATCATTTGGTTAAGAATTAATCTTATTAAAAAAGATATAAATTATTATATTAAACTGATGTTTCAACAATTATTTTTATTGTAATAATTTTTTTTTAAAAACAATCCATTTTAATTATAAATGATAAAATAATTTTATTGTTTTATGTGTCAAAAATATTTTATATGCATTTTCAATTCGTTATTATTTTTAATAATAATGTATTTTTAAATATAAAATTTTAATTTTTCATATTTATATAATTTTTATTATAAAATATATTTCATTTTTGCATTTATAATGTCGATATTTTGTTATGTTTAATTAATAAGAATTTTATTAAATATTTGGACTTTCAGTGAATAGTAAAAATACTGTTTTGGGTTTTTGGTATGATTAATGAAATAATAATGATGTAATATGAAATATAAAATTACTATTAACACATATGAAATTAAATATGATAATATGTGTCCAAAGTTACTCATATCATGGGAATATACTATGGGTAAACAATCATTTTTCCAATACCACTAATAAGGTGTGCACATAACTTAAGAAAGAATACCTTCCTTTTTCTATAAATACCAAGCCATTACTTCGTTTCCATTCATTCCAAAATCATTATCAATTGATATTTAATATTATTAACTATCAAGGAGGACTCTAAAGGAGTCAAAAATCCATTAAACGCACGATCTTCGTGTTTTAGGAGTCCCTATTCAATGTAAGGGTCCTCTCAACTTCTCTTTTCGTTTCATGTTTCCTTTTATTAATTGGAATGTATTTAAAATATACATAACAGTTTCATTTATCTATTTAATTCTATATCTTTATTATTTTATGAGTCTTTTTTGAATGGGATATTCTTTTACCTTGTCTTTTTAATGTTTTCTAAAACAATGTTTCATACACGTTATGCTACTAGATTTTTTTCTCTAATTCTCAGTCGTTTATAAGGAAATTATTTTATTTTATTTTTTTAAACTAAAAACGTATTTATTATAGATCTTCAATAATATATATTTCAAAATTATCTATTTAATTATATTATTAACATACATGACTCCTTTAATTTTTGTAGGAATAAAATGATTTTTTTTGTTTTTAAGCACTATCTAAAGTGGCATTTTTTTAAATGAAACCTGTTTCTTTTATATCTAACAGGTTATTTATAAGATATTTTATTATGATATGTATGGCTCAAATTAATTAATACATATTAATGGTTCACCCTATTAATGGTCCAATTCATTGGTTAATGAATTTAAACTCTAGATATGATAATGTTAGAATACCTTTGTGAATAACCATAGAAAATTTTATGACACCTCATTGATAAACCATGGTGATATTCTTATGAATGACGCAACAAAATTTTATATCCACATATCCAAGTTTTTAATAATAATATTATTATATGCCTATTTATTATTCCTTAATTTATTTTTCATGTTCTTATTGATATCATTCAAGATCACAAGAAAATTGTTTCCCTTTTTGTCCCATATTGAGCCTTTTGATCATCCTTTGCATTGATGTATGTCCCTGGGTTATTAGATTAAATACATTCACTTAATATGAAACTTGAATAATTATTTCAACTGGAATAGAGTATTGTTTTAAATTTTCCTATATTATATACCTTTTTTCCAAGATAGTACACATTAAAAGATCATCAGTTTCAAAACTTCTATGTAATGTTTTTTATAAATAGAAGGGACTCCATAGTTGGTATCAAGCGATAGTTTAGTTATTTTTAGAAATTATGATTTGAAAACCATGTGAAGAACCCTATATAAATTTTTAAATATAGTAAAACATCATGGTATTTTGGTGAAATATTATGTGGATTCCAAACAACGAAATCCTATATGAATACGAACAAATGGATGTAGCTCTGGAACAAATGTATATAGGGTTAAAACTCGAAAACACCACATTGAGATAAAATTGAATGGTAATTAGTTCATGAAAATTATCATTGATACACTCCTATTTTTCTACTCTTCTGGGATATGGTTGGTTAATAAGATTCTTTTTATGAACTTTTACGAAGGATTTATAGAAAATGTAGTTGTTATTTATGAATAAAAAATATTATCTTGATTTTTTAAGACATAAAATTAATTTATATTTAAAATTAATAAAATGAACATATTTCTCACTAAGTTTATATTCATTTATAAAAAGGTAGTAAATAGGAGGAACCATGTAAATGATTAGTGTAATGGACCATGCGCTAACGACCCTCCGATGGAAGCTGGAATGGAATCCTTCATGAGATTGATGAATCAACTCATTAAAGTTATGGGTAATAACATTAATCATGACTACAGATAGGTTTCACCATGAAGGAAATAACTATTTATTGAGTCCTTTATGCATCAAAAACCAAACATGTTCGGTGGATCTCACAACCCACTCATTGAGGAATAATGGATAAACTATATAGAGTTGGTATTTTTTACTTCGTTTTTTAGAACAAGAGAATGCCAATATGGATGTGTGCCATTTATAAGGACAATATGATCAATGGTGGGAACTGATTATGAACATGAGTCCAATATGGGCGATTGAATCTATTTAGTGTGAAGAGTTCTGGGGATCCTTCATTAATAAGTATTTCCCTCATTCCAAGGGAACAAAAATGGAGAAGGAATTTATGAAATTAATGTAGAAAGAGATTTAATAAATTTAAAGCTATGAGATGAACTTCATAAGACATTCCCATTATACCAATATATATTTCATGGATCCTAATGGAAAGGTTGAGATATTTTTTGGTGTAATATTGCCACATCTTCAGACAAATTTAGCCAAATAAGACTATGAAAACTATGAAAAAAATCATATGGAGTGTTATGATTATTGATGTCAAATTTAGTGAGATGTAGTGGCCTTATAGATCAAATAATAATAAGTTATATCTATAGAGAAACATTGGGAGGAGCATTGATTAATGAAAAGGAGGAGATAAAGTGAAACTTTCTACAGTCAATAAATATGCGATGAAGTATTTGGGGAACACCCTACTCGAGAGTGGGAATGTAAAAAACTGGATCTTCTTTGCAGTTATTTTTCTCCCCTTTCTTGTGTATTTTAGTAGAAAAAGAGTATCTAGAAATTTTTGAATTACACGCCTTGTACATTATGAGTACACGCCCTGTACATGGTTACCATATGTAGCCGTGTTCTGGGAGTGTAATGGTTGTGCTCACGGCCATGTGTGGTGACATAGAGGTCGCCTAAAGCGGGGCTCAGAAAGGGAAATTGCACACCGTGTACCTCAAAAATACCCACCATGTACTTTGCTTTTTCATTAAATGTACCTGGGTCAAATCTGACGGATAGAAACAACTCCATCTCGACCTAGTTCCTTTAAGAGTGTCCGAACGACCGTGATTCTTCCCTGAGCCCTCGATCACGAATCCATTCTCCGATTCTACAGTTGTTGATTTCGTTTGGATTGCCATAATAAGCTCTTCGTTCTTCTTGAGCTTTGTTTCCTGATTCCTCTTCTCTCAATAGTTATCATCAGTTGAGTGTTTTTATCGTATTTGTATATCTATGGTGTTTATTGGATATTCAAGGACTAAGGTTCACATATGACGATCCGACAACACTAAGGTTGTGATTTGTGCCTTTCCTTAGAAAGGATTTGAGTTATATGTTATAAAGTTCCCAAAACCCCTGAACTGGGTATTGTGTGATTACATTATAGCCCTGTTAATATTCTTCTATGATTGTATGCATGAAAAGTGGTTAATTGAACATGAATAGGGTTAATTACTATGATTTTGATGTTTTTTCCCATGCATGTTTTGTTTATGAATATTTGGTCTTATTTAGACTATTAGGATGCCTTGTTGGATCCCATGCCTTGTGTTGTAGGATGAAGTTTTTCTCATCTAACATTCTATTTCTCTTTTTACTTTTTAGCCAAGTAGTTATTGATGTTTACTTTGGATGTTATGGATTGTTGTCCTTGTTTGACTTACACTGGTGTGTGAGAACCTGGTGTAGTAGACCATAGAGAGAATGGACGTGAGGGCTTCTCCAGAGGGTTTTTTTACTGTTATGATGTGAGACCTCATAGGGAATTGATGTAAGTGCTTCCTCAGAGTGTCTATAGTTTCTGGACCCAGGCCACATGGGGAATGAGATGCAAGTGCTTCTGCAGAGCGCCATTTAGTTACTAATACGAGACTATAGGGGGAACTAACGATGAGTTCTTCCTCAAAGAGTTTGTGTTAAATCTGAACGAGAGGTGTTAGACTATATGTACTTACTAGAGGGTTGCTTGTGTTTTATAGGTTATACCATAGGGGATTAGGCTATAGGGACTAACCATAGGGTTACCTATTTATGATTTTTTTCTTACATGATATTTGGTGTTTGATTGCTTTAAAACTGTACGAATGTTTTTTGTTGAGTACTTCCTTGTTTACTGCAATATTACTTATTGTATGCTATATATATTCACTTACTATATGGAACATATCTCTTGGTGGATTCCTACTAGGATTTTTTCTCATACCTTTTTTGGGACATTCATTCGGGCCCAAATATATTATATAGTTGCAAGTATAGATAAGGGAAAACACCCTTCTACTTCAAGGACTTGACTGGTTTGGAGCTGGATAACATGGGACCAAGCTGATGCTTCCGATGATGAGGATTTGATTATTGTATTTATTTTGTACTTTTTTAGTACTATATTCCATCATTGTGACTTTTTTTGGCTATTTTCCTAGACATATGTATCATGCATCATAATATATGCGCTCCAGCTATTTCATTTTACATTATGTCTTTCATTGTATACTGCTGTATGGTGTTATTACTACTTATGCAATTGTATATATTTTTTGTTTCCACAGTGTTACTCTAACAATGAGGGCATTGTTTTCCAACTATCACACCCATGGCCCACGCTTCTAGTCGGCATCCTCTGGCGTTCGGGGAAATACGCTTGAGGACATGTGACCAACTGGGCACGAGGCACCTCTAGTCACCTTCCAGAACTGGGATGTTACAATGTGGTATCAAAGGGGTTATTTTATTCTTGATTAACATTTTGGAGCCTGTATCTAGTGATAGGAAGAAATAGGTATATGGTAATAAGTTGTGGTCAGGAGTAGTTAACCCATGTACATTGAAAAGAAGATTTACCATATTAATGAAATTTTTCTGGTTTTTCAATATCTACAGTTGATTTAATTTTCACCATTGGGTGATTCAAATATTTTGTGTTTTTATTTTTGATGTTATTGAGGTTCTATTTATGTTGAAACTCGATGAGAAGAGGGTATTCCATCTCATGCATCATATAGGAACTTACTAGAAATCACATGTCATCCACTCTTGCCCTGCCATTTATGGAGCATTACCAATTTCATGTTATTGTGATATATGTTGTGCTAGATATGAGTGATGTTGTGATAGAGGATTTGATAAGAATACTTGTTGTTTGATAGTGTATTGAATTGAGAATTGTTTTTGAATAAATGCCAAACTTTTCTTCTTGAGGTGTCATGTGCCCTCATGGACCGGAATTTGGCGGATCATTACACTGTTATCCTGGTTTATGACTTGTATAAGATGTAAATCATGGATTAATGGGGATTATGGCCCCTCATGGATCTGAATATGGCTCTTTATTGTTCTTTTCAGTGTTTTTCTGAGTTCTAGAGTAGTTTTTAATGCTTACTGTCTAGAAAAACCCAGAATACATGTTGTGTCATGATGAATTCATGCCATGTGTTCTTCTTGTCGGGAAGAAACTATTTTTCTTAATTACATTCCATGTATTGAATGTGCATTCCATGTAGTCTATAACTATGTCATCGACTGTGTGGGTGGGGACTTGAGGTTTGAAATCATTGGTAGGACTCTCCATGTACCAGATGTACACGACATTTTATAGAACCATGTATCTGGATGTGTCACTAACAGCATGGGTCGGTTGATTCTTTTCTAATACATGTCGTGTCCATGTGGAACATGTCGTGAAGTGTGACCCTAATATCTGGTCGTTTCACTAACAACACGGGTCGATGAAGCTCTTCTAGTATAGACCATGTCTACAACAAACATTCCTTGAAGACTTATTCTAGGAGAACCGTGTGGCATATCCATGTATAAGAACTAGGGTAGGGGAAGATGGGTCTAGTACTTGTCGTGTGTCTGGACAACATGCTCTGTGTTTAGTGTGTTACAAGACCAGTTGTGGTAGGTGTACACACCCATGTGAAAGGCTTAATGGAACACGCCATATAGGCATTATACATGCAATGAATCCATGTATTGAAAAACTTGAATGATTTCATTCTATTGTTACCTTCTTAAAATAATAATTTTAAAAACTATTAATATTGATCTTAGGTGTGCGCTTGACCTTGCAGAGTCATGCCACCAAGAAGTCCACCAGTTGTCCTCGAGTTGCAAGGTAGTGATCAGACACCAGATATAGATAATTAGGGACTACCGGAAAATCCTCAAGTTTTGCCTGTTTTGGAACCATCCATCATTCTAGAAATAGGAGCTAATGAACAGTTCTGAGAAGTCTTTATAATGTTCAATAAGACCTTCTGATGAGTACCACATTTTGCCCCTTCTATAGTAGAGTTGATTCGGGTTTTCTAGGAGCAACATCATCCCACCTTCACAGTGGAAGGGGGACCTCAGGCTATAGAGTCATTGGTAAAACACATGTTTTCTACCTCTGAGCATCTGGAGATGCCTCAATATAGGAGGTTCAAGATTTCTACGTACATGCTTTGGGATTCTGCTTATAAAAGGTGTGATGTGATCTCACTGGAGCGATGCTAGTAGGTTATGGATTGGAATGAGATATGACATGCCTTCGACATCTAATTATATCAAGATATAGTGAGAGCATATCTAACCAATGAGTTCATGAGTCTGGAGTAGGGTAATCTTTCGGTTATAAAGTATTCATCTCACTTCTAAGAGCTGCATCTCTAGATGCCTATTCTAGTAGGCGATGAGTTAATTTTGGTGAGAAAGTTTGAGGATGGTCTCAGGCATGACATCCGATTAAAATTGAACATCTTTATGAAGAATTCTATCACTTCTATAGTCAACAAGGAGTTGATCAGTGAGCGCCATTTGAATGATTTTGGAGTTGGGATCTAGAGAGATTTGACATCCAGAGTTAGTATCCCTCCTACTGCTATCAGGAAGCACCACAAGGGGTCTTCGCGTGGTTATCCAAGGAGGTGATACACTCTTTCTGGTAGCCAGCTGGTGTGATACCATGGCGGAAAGAGGGGTCTTACAAGGACACATTTCCCATGAGATCCAATGGAGTGCTGATCTTGGGGAATGAAAGGAATTATTCATCATTTCATTTAGATCTTATCACCTTCAGCTGGTGACATGCATTCTTCTATAACTCCTCATACAGGAGCAGCGCCAATAGTATCTCATCAGTCTGGGAAATGGTGTTCTTTCTTCCATTCAGGCCGAGGTGGAGGTCACGACCGTGGTATTTAGTCGTCAAGATTTAAGTGACAACAGAGTGTATCTTCTCAGAGTGGTTAGATAGGGTCACAATGCTACAGTGCAGGTCAGATATTTGCAGTGGAGTAGACCCAGTAGAAGAAGGATCTTGAACCCTCTACAGTTCGAGGTATGAACCTAGTTACCTCAGTTTTAGCTTCTTCTCTTTTTGATACTGGGGCCTCCCATAGCATTATATCTATTGCTATTTTAGAGAGACTAGGTTTTCAATTATTTTCTTCTATTGATATCTTGATGCTAGGAGAACTGTTGGGGACCAGAACAACTAGTGTGTGACAGTGCAAGGAGTTCCCTCAAGAAGTATGTAGGTGTCACTTCTCTTGGGATCACTATGTCCTAGAGATTAAAGGCTATGAGATCATTCTCGGAATGGACTGGTTAGTTCCCTTCTAGACATTGGTCGACTTCTATCATCATAGGGTGAGTTTCACATCACCAGAGGTAATATCATTTATTCAGAAGGGATAATGGGAATTTCAGGTGAGTAGAGCAGGACCAGATCATGATGGGATGAGAGGATCTACAACCCAGATTTCTATTCCATATCCCTATGACCAATGAACTTCATAGATTGAATTTCCTCTAGTGGTGGAACGTTTTAAGAACGTCTTTCTAGTGGATTTTTTTTGTTTTCCTCTGGAGCGAGAGGTGTACTTTTCTATTGAGTTTGTTGCAGGAGCAGCAGTGTTGTCCATTCCTGCTTATAGAATGTCTATCATAGAGTTACAGGAGATGAAGAAGCTATTAGAGGAGTTATAGGCAAAGGGTTTCATATGAACCCATACATCCCCTTGGGGTACGACTATCCAGTTTGTGAAAAAATGCAAACCTTACCCTTGAGATTTGTGTGGATAATTGGAAGTTGAACAAGTTAATGATTAAGAAACGATATCCCTTGCCGAGGATTGATGATCACTCTAGTTCGGTTTGAGTATCCCGAGTGTTCTCTAAGATTGACATGATATTCGGTTACCATCAGTTGTGTGTTATACCATCTTATATATCTATTACAGTCCTTTAGAGTAGGTATGGTCTATATGAGTATGTGGTTATGTCGTTCGGTCTCACGAAATCACCATATGTCATCATGGAACTGATGAAATGAGTATTCTATTGATACTTGGATTATTTCATGGTAGCCTTCATGGATAATATCTTGGTGTACTATCACACTCGACATGACCATGATACCCATCTTGAGATCGTTATGACTACACTGAGAGATCATCAGTTATATGTTATTCTCTAAAAATACATCTTTTTTATGGACCAAATTCAACTCTTAGGACATGTTATCTCAGAGATATGTGTATAAGTAAAACTATAGAAAGTGAGAGCATTAGTCTTCGGGGAGCAGTAGAAGAACATATTTGAGGTACGATGTTTTCTATAGTTGGATGGATACTAAAGAAATTTCATATAGTGCTTTTCCCTCTTACCAGTTCCACTGAAAAGCCTTACTAAGAAGGGTGTGAATTACTTGTGGTCAAAATCTTGTGAGTCAGCCTTTCAGGAGATTAAAGGGAGGTTAAATTAAGCACCAACACTAGTATTTCTAGAGTCGAGCAAGAGAAATACTATTTACTGTGATGCATCAGGCATCCGGATGGGAGTAGTGCTTATGTTGGGGTAAGGAGTTGTTGTGTACGAGTCTCGGCAGTTGAGGCCACATGAGAGGAACTAATCGATGCATGGTCTCGAGTAGGCTGTTGTTGTTCATGATTTATACTGCTAGAGACATTGTCTTCAGGGATAGGATTTTATGGTTTTCACAGACCACAAATATATCAAGTACATCTTCACTCAGCATGACATGATTTTGATACTGCAGAGGTGGGTTGAGTTTCATTAGTCCTTTGAATTTGAGCGTTCATATACGTCTGGGTTAGGCAATGCAGTGGATGATGAGCTGAGTAAGAGAACTCAGATATATGCAGTTCATGAGGCTTGAAGTGAGTGGAAGCTTATGGCTCTATTCTCTGAGATGCATTTGGAGGTGCAAGTCAGACAGGGGAAGACATTTCAATCTTTTTTATCTGTTACTTCTATTCTTATTGATCGAGTGCGAATGAGTAATCGATTAGATTCTAAAGGCCTAGAACTACAAGTAAGTGTGTCTGTAGAGGACCATATTAGTGGATGAAAAGTGGGTGAGGATAAGATCTTGTGTTTTCATGGGCGTGTATGGGTGTCAGTAGACATACACGAGGAGCTGATACATGACTTTCATTCCTTAGTTTGGGAAATTCATCCTGGTGTCACCAAGATGTATCGTAATCTGCACCATCAGTATTGGTGGCTAAGTATTAAGAGAGATGTTTTTGGTTTTTTCAGGACGTGGTCCACCTATTACGAGGTGAAAGAAAAGCATCAGCCACCAGCCTGGATTTTGCAGCAGTTTCCCATTCATGAGTGGAAGTTGAATGATGTCATGATGGATTTCATGATAGGTTTTCTGAGGTTTCCTCGAGGGAATTATGTAGTATATGTTGTCATTGACTAGCTCACAACGGTTTCTCACTTCTTTCTGATCAATGAGACTTTCACTGTTGATGAGAGGGGAAGGCTATACATTTGACAGATTGTGCATTTACATGGAGTTCTGCACTCCATTGTTTCATACAGGGACACCTGTTTTTTTCTCAAGTCTTTCATGGGTTCAAAAAGCTTTGGGTACACAGTTACTTTTGAGTACAGGTTACCACCCCCAGATAGATGGCCAGTCTAGGCATACGATTCAAGTTATTGAGGACATGCTTCGAGCATGAATCCTATATTTTGGATTTTCTAAGGAGACGCACATAACTCTTGTTTAGTTTCTCTACAATAATATTTTTCATGAAACTATTATGATAGGACCTTATGAGGAATTGTATCGTAGGCCATGCTGATCACCCTTATGCTGGATGAATGACAGAAAGGCAGCTATGTTGGGACCTCGACTAGACCAATAGACCACATAGAATATAGCGTTGACTTAGAATAGGATGGCTAATACATAGTCTCGACAGAAGACTTCTGTTGATCGATAGAGACGAACTTCGGAGTTTGATGTTGGGGATTAGGTTTTCATGCATGTCACACCAAGGTTAGGACATAGAAGGATTAGAAGACAAGGTAAGCTTTCGCCGTGGTGTATCAGGTCGTTTGTGTTTTGGAGAGGGTTGGTTCGGTTGCCTACCGGTTCTAGTTACCTCAGAGGTATCAGGCTTTAGATGATTTCTACCACATTTATCAACATTGACATTAATTCTCAGACTCATCTCATGTTTTTCTACCTGAAGAGGTTGAGTTAATGGTGGATGCCTCATTCGAGGAGAATCATATCCTGATTGTTGATTGGAGTACGAAGATCCTCCATGGATGGTATGTTCTTCTATTACGAGTGCTATGGCAGCACGGGCGAGTACAAGATGAGACTTGGGAGAGGGAGGTTGATGTACGATCGCAATGGCTAGTGCTGTTCATGGATTCCCCTTCCACGCCGCCTTGCTAAAGAAATTCATAAACTAATTCCATTAAGGGGGAAGTTTGTATGAACCTGGATCTTCTTTTCTGGTATGTTTTCCATTTTCATGTGTTTTTTACGAAAAGTGGAGTTTCTGAGAATTTTTTAGGTTCACTTCATGTACTTTATGTGTACACACCATGTATTCTGTCACCACAGGTAGTTGTGTGTTGTCCGTGTAACGGGAGTGCACACGGCCATGTGTGGTGAAAGGGAGGGCACATAAAGCAAGGCTCGGTAAGGGAAAGTACACACCATGTACCTCAAAAGTAAACACTGTGTACTTTATGTTTTCCATTAAATGTACCATAGTCACATCTGAAGGAGAGAAATAACTCCATCTCGACCTAGTTTTTCCGAGAGAGTCCATACGACCATGATACTTCCCTGAGCCCCCAATCGAGCATCCATTCTCTGATTCGACCACCGTCGATTGCATTGGGATCGTCATTGTAAGATCATTCTTCTTCTAGAGATTCGTGTCTTGATTCTTCTTCTTTCTGCAGTTATTCTTGGTTGATTAATTTTACAGTTTTTATAGATCTATAGTGTTCATGGGAGATTCAAGTCTTGAGGTTCATGAACAATGATCCTACAACATCTAGGTAGGTTCTTTGGGCCTTTCCATAGAAATTCTTTGAGTTATATGTGTGAAAGTTCCCAATACCCTTGAACGGGGGTATTATGTGAATACGTTGTTATCCCTGTTAATTTCATGTTATGATTGTATACTTGAATAGAGGTTAACTGAATGTGATTAGTATTAAATGCAATACTTTGGAAGTGATTTACCATGCATGTTTGGTTTATGACTTTTTGGTCCTGGTTAGCCTGTTAGGCTGCCTAGTAGTCTCCCATTCCTAGTGTTGTGGGATGGGGTGTTTATCATCTGACATGTTGTTATGTTGTAGACTGTTAATCCAAGTATTTCTTGAGGTTTACATTGGCTGATATGCATTGTTGTGATCATTCAAATAACAAAAGTACATGAGAACTTGGTGTAGTAGACTATATGGAGAATGGATGTGAGGGCTTATCCAGAGGGTTTGTTTTTATTGTTACGATGCGAGAATATTTGGGTAATTAACGTAAGTCCTTCCTAAGAGTGTCTATAGTTCCCAATGAGGGCCACAGTGGGAATGAGACATAACTACTTCCCCGGAGTGACTTTTAGTTATCAATACGAGACTATTGGGGAAATTAATGGTGACTGCTTCCCTAGAGAGTCTGTGCTAAAGCTGTACTAGAGGGATCAGACTGTGAGTACTTCCAAGATGGTTGATTATGTTTTCTAGGTAGTACTAGTGGTGATTAGGCTATGATAGCATCTCAAATAGTTACATATTTATGATTTCCTTCTTACTAGATATGTGGTGTTTGAATTCTTTGAAACTGTAGGAATGTTTACTGTTGAGAACTTCCTTGTTCAATGATTTATTACTTATTAACTGCTATATATATTCAATGACTGTAGGGCACAGATCTCTTGGTGGATGGCTATTGGTATTTTGTCTCACACTCTGTTTGGGTCATTATTTTGGGTAAAAGATTATATTGTTGTAGATATAGATAAGTCCAATCACCCCTATACTTCAAGAACTTGACTGCTTTGGAACTGGAGAGCGTGGGACGAAGGTGAGGCTTGCAATGAAGAGGAGTTAATTCTTGTTTTTCTTTTGTACTTGGTTTTATCATGTATTCTATCATTGTGACTTGTTTGGTTGTTTTCATTGACATATGTATCATGCATCATTATATATGTGATCCATGTTTTTTTATGTTCAGTTTTTTATTGTATACTGATGTACACTATTATTACTGCATCTTCTACTATATATCTGTTTTGTTTCTACAGTGTTACTATGCAAATGAGGGCATAGTTTCCCCTTTATCTCACCCAAGGTTGTCAGTGCTAGTCAAAAGCCTATAGATTTATGAGATATGTGCTTGATGACATTTGACCAATCGAGTATGGGGCACCTCTGGGAGGCATCCAGAACCGGGATGTTACAAGGAAGTATTACATTTGTGGAAGAGAATTTCATTTTTCTCTGAACTATTATAGTGAGCTGAAGACTCAAGTTCACAACAGTAACAAAATATAGAATATGGTGTAGGCCCTGCCTAAAGTCTAATACATTAAATTTGGACATCATGGTAACTTCTACAATTATTGTCCAAATCTGAGGGAAGTGATAAGAAATCACCATCAACATCAGCATAATCCATGAATGGAATTTTTTTCTTTTACTATTGCAAAAAATTAAGTTGAACCCCCAAATTATATAGTGGTAGGTAATCTTGTTATTCTTCCAAATCAAGCATATACTTTTTTTATTCTGGTTCTACAGATTCCTTTGATTTCTCCATGTTTCCATATAATATAAATTCAATACCTAATATACTAGAAGAATAGTGATTATTAATGAATCTTGGTTGTATTAACCCGGAATCAATAGTGTTTAGATTCTCTAGTATTCAATTTGGTGACCATAATCTCATCACAAATCTAGTAGTCATTCCCAGGTTGGAATTTGACATTATACAAGGGATGAACTGGCTCTCTATGTATAACACGAATATCTAATGCAGAATTAATGTAATATTAGTAGTATTGAATGAAAAAACTACAGTTGTTTTCAAAAGAGAGATATCTAAACCTGAGTTTTTCCAAGAAGAACATCACGTTGGCTTCATTATAGATATGATTGGTGAATATAGGGAAGTAAATGAATGTATAAGAATAGAATATGATCCCATAATTAAGAAATAAATTAGTGTATTTCTTGATGAAATACCTCGGCCACCCCCAAAATGATATGTAGAGTTATCTATTGAACTCATGGTTGATTCCAATCAGATATTAAAAACCATGTAAATAATGGAAAACGGGGAGCTAGTGGAATTAAATAAATAACTCCATGATCTATTGGAGACAATATTTATTAATCCAATTGTGTCTCCTTAGGAAGCACATGTTCGTTTTTTAAGAAGGATGGATTGATGTGGGTATGGATTTATTATAGAGAACATAACAGGATCACTATGAAGAATAAGTATTATATTTCAATAATTGATGATTTATTTGAATAGATTAGAGGAACTAAATTCTTCTTCAGTAATGATATTCAATGCGGTTATCATCAATTGACGGTGATGAAAAATGTTATTCCAACGACTACCTTCTGTTCAAGATATGGTTATTTTTGGTTTTTTCATACACCTTATGGATTGTCTAATGAACATACTCTTTTTATGGATTTGATAGATATAGTTTTTAAGGACAATATTGAAAATATTTTGGCAGTTTTTATTGATAATATTTGGATATATTCAAAAAGTAATGAAGATAATTAGGATCTTATAAGGGATATAATAAAAACTCTAATGATGGAGATGTAATTTGGAATGTTAATCAAGTTTGAGTTATGGTCACAAAAAATATATTTCTTAGGGCACATTATAAATAATGATGGAATCTCAGTTTACCCTTGAAAGATGGAGGATGCATTGGAGAAGCCTCAGCCTACAAGAATAACTATAATATTTATTTTCCTTGGTTTAAAATGATGTTATAGAAGGTTTCAAAAATTATTTTCACAATGTTCTATTGCACTAAAAATGATAAATTGAGAAAGGTTCAAGTTTATCTGAACCATAGAGTTTGAAGAATGTTTCCATTAACTAGAAAAGAGGTTGGTTATTTACCTACTGATAACTCTACACACTATCAGAAAAGAATTAATTATTTTTAATGATGCATCTTTGAAAGGTCATGGAAGCATCAAGGTACAAAATGAAATGGTAATTTCTTATGCATCTCGATAGTTATAGTCACATGAGTAGAATTATCCTACACATGGTCTAAAGGTAGTTGAAGTTGATTTTTCCATGAATATGTGGATGAAGTAATTTTATAGGGATAAATGTAATACATACACAGACCACCAATGTTTGATTTATATTTTCACGCAAAAGGAATTGAACATGAGACAAAGTAGATCGTTGGATCCTTTGAAATACTATGAGTGTTCTATTCATTATCACACCAGAATAAAAAATAATTTCACATATGCATTAAGTAAGAAAGACCCAATTATAATGGAAATTAAGAGGAATCATGGAGATGCTTTGATAAAAGACCTTGTAAAACTATTCATGTGAATTTTAAGGGAATAAAAATCATCAACCCTATATAAAATTACTTCTCAATCGTCATTACTAGAGAATATCAATAAATCTAAAATAGAAGTTCCTTTGTTGTAGAAAAAGATTTAGTCTGTGAAGAATGTAATGTTTGCAATGTTCAATATAAAAGACTATGTGTTACATGTATTCCGAAAATAAATAATGATATGACGGATGAAGCTCATAGATATATATTTTCTATACATCCAAGAAGATCTAAAATGGATAGCGACCATCATTATCATTAGTAGTGGGTAAAAAAGAAAAATGATATTTGTTATTACACTATAAGGTGTCTTGTGTGTCAACAAGTGAATGTAGAGTGGTAAATTTTTAAATGGGTTTTACTTACACTACCCATAAAGCAAGGAATTTGGATAATATCACCATTGAATTGGTCACTTGTCTTTTGAAAAATTCCAATTGGAACAATATGATATAGGTTATAGTGGACCATCTCACCATGACTACCCATTTTTTCTATATTTATGAATATTTATCTCTTTAAAAACATGCGTAGATATTTGTGGTGGAAGTGGAAGGGATGCATGGAGTTTCGCATTCTATCATATCTAATCATGATCAAAGGTTCATATTAAAATTTGGGTGAAGTCTTCAACATGCCCTGAGTACTAAATTGTGTTTTGGTATGACCTATAAACCTCAAACTGATTACAATCTAATATTACTATTCAGACACTCGAGGATATACTGGGAACATGGTCATTAGAATTTAATGGTGGATGGGATCAAAATATTACATTAGTTGAGTTTTAAAAAAAATAGCTTTTCTTGATTAAAAAAATGGATATATGTGAATCTATTTATGAGAAGTGATGTTGAATGCATACATAGTGGGATTAAGCTGGGGAGAGAAAGCATCTTGGGATTGATCTTGTGCAAGAGATGACATAAAACGTTTATGACATCCAACAACACATCAATGATAATCAGTCTCAATAAAAGTAAAATTCTGAAAACCATCGGATGGACATGGAGTTTGATCTTGGGAACAATGTATTCTTTCATATTTCACCATTGAAGAGTGTCATGGGATTTTTGAAGAAATGGAAGCTTAGCCATAGGGACATTACCTCATATGAACTCCTCGATCACATAGAAGCAGTAGAATATCAGAAAGAAATTCAACAAACTCAATCTCATGTTCATGATATTTTCTGAATATGTGTCTGGTGGAATTACATACCTGACCCATCACACATACTGGTTCCAGAGGTTGTTTATATGGAACATGATCTCTATTATGAGGAATAGTTGGTGGAGATCTTTGATAATAGGGACAGGGTTCATTGTAAAATTACTACCTAGCTTGAAAAAGTGTTATGGGGGTACCACATGTATGAAGAAGAAACATGGAACCAAAGGAATCATTGATGCAGAAGTACACTTACCATTTTTCAACTGAGATAATGAGTTGAAAAGTTGGGGAAAAAATTTATTAGTGGTGGAAGAATGTAATTACCAAAACTTTTTAAATGATTTTTCTTCCTAAAAATTTGTGTCATATTTCTACTCCAAAATACTAAATCTATTTAATAATGAAGTTAATATAATTGAAATGTGACCTTTGGGTTTCGACCATTATATGATTATTGGAAAATTATGACCATTATTAAATATTTCTATGGAAAAAATACTCTTAAAAATAATTTTAACATTATAAATGTTATTATAAATTGACTGATAATTGTTTTTTAATACAGAAATACGAGTTGATGCCCTCATCTATTGGAAATTTTTCATATGAAGCCCATTTATCAGAACTTGGGACTGAGGTAGCATCATTGGGATTAACTCTTGTGAAATCATAATCCATGATTCATCATTTTACATTTGAATAAAATATCATATGGGAGATGTTCATGTTAGTGGAGATTACCACTCAGGCGATGTTATCCAAGCGACCCCAAGAGTCTATCACCATCAAAAACCATACCCTTAGATTGTATTATAGTGTTATAAGGGTTTATTTTTCAAGGACATAGTCAGTAAAATTTAAATCCCGTTATTTTAATAAAATTTTCATTTCTTCATTTCTGTTTTATGAATATTTTTTCATAAAAATCGACATTGAATTTGATAAATTAATATTTCGTGAAAACATATAACTTTTTCAGAATGATATAAATTATTATATTGACATAAGGTTTCATTAATAATTTTTATTATAGTGAAATAGTCTTATCGAAGCACTCCTTTCTAATTATAAATGATAAAATATTTTTATTTTTTCAAATGTTGAATATTATTACTAAGCATTTTATGTCCACTAAAGGTTTTAATAATTAAGAATTTCTATAGTTAAAAGTTAAATTTGTCATATTGAAAGAATTATTATGATAAACTAATAGTAATTTTTTAACTCATAACATTGATATTAGGTTATAATTAAATTGTTATAGTTCTATAAAATATTTTGTTTTCTAGTGAATAGTAAAAATACAATTTTACATTTTATGTATGTTTAATTAAATCATAAAGATGTAATATGTAACATAAAATTCTAATCAACTCATTTGAATTTAAATCTGATAATAGGTGTCTTGAGTGTCTAATATAATGGTCAAACACCACGTTCAAACCCATAGTTTGGAAAATACCACTACTATGGTGTCCTAATAAATTAATAAAAAACTCCCTCAGTTTTTCAATAAATACCCACTCATATAATTTTTTCCCATCATTCCAAAATCATCCTCGACAAAGATACGATAGTATAAGATCCCAAGGATTCCATCCAAGGTGTTATCATGCCCCCATGGTCCAGATCATCGAGTATTATGAGTCACTACTCAAGGAAAGGAAACTCTCAACTTTTCTTTTCCTTTCATGTTTAGTTTTTATATGCTATATATTAAGTATTTACATATAATGTTTTAAAAGTCCATTTTATTATACCAATTAACTATATTAATTGTAATTTATGAATTAGAGACACCTTTTCTGTCTCTTTTTATTTTTTTCTATTACCATGATTTATACAAGACGTGCTGCCAGATTTTTATCTCAAAATTTCATTCTTTTTGTCAAGAAATTATTCTTTTTGAATACTCTAGACATTTTCTTATCAATGGGTATTCACAAAGATTTCAAAATGATATTTTAATTCAGGTATTAATATAAATGAATCCAACCTTCCATTTTTGTGGGATCAAAATGATAAAAGTATATTGTTTTTAAGAACATTTTAAAGCACCATTATTTTCAAATGTAACCCATGTCATCTATTTTATGATAGTTAATTATGAAAAAATTTACTGAAATATATGTGTCTCAAAATTAATTATGACATACAATTTTTGTTATTTGATAGATCTAAAATTCATTTGGTAATGAATATGATCACAATAGATGACATGTTTTATGATACTTTGGTGAATAAACATATTAAATTTTATGACACCAAATTGATAAAACATGGTGATATGATTATGAATGGATCAATTAAACGTTATAGGAACATTTAAAAGATAAAATTCATGTTATTATTATTATTATCATATTCTTCATTCTCCTACAATTATTTATTTCTTCATGTTCTTATTGATATTCTTCAAGCTCATAAGTAAATTATTTTCCTAGTTTTCCCTTACAATGACTTATACTCCCCATTTCAATTTATTTATGTCCCATGGTTATGAGATGTAATAAATGAAATCAGATGAATTTTTATGAATCCTTTCATGTGGAAAATTAGTATGTTTAAAAAAATCATGTATGATATACGTTTTTAAAATAAAATAATCTTTAAAAGATCTACTTTTTGAAAAATGATATGTAATGTTATGAAATAAGAAGGTTGGATGCCATACAATACATATATAAAAACCATTATCCAAAATATACTAGGATTTTAATATTCTATTGGTTAGTCCTAGACAAACACACACTTCCATATAATGGTTAACGAACTTATTATTTACATGTATAGTGAACTACCACCCCACGTATTGATGATTATTCATTTTTTCATTATCACCACTCATGGTGGATATTATGATAGAAAATATATTTATATATTTTATATATTATATATATAAATTCATTATATTTCTATAATTTTTATTTATAACATAACATTATGCATTCCATCATGTATAATAAGATAATTTCATTTGAGAAAGTGTGGACTACGACCCCCTCAAGGTGATGTGATTTGTTCAAAAACAACATGGAATGTATTCAAAAGGTTATTTGGGAAAATCTATGATATATTTGACATAGTTGTATTGATATTATATTAATATATAAATATATTTTATTTTTTGTCTTTCTTTCAATACGATAATAAAATGGAAACATCATTCATACGTATGTAGGGCCTATGGTCTCCATTAACTGTGTATTCCATTTCATTATTCTATATTAGATAAAGTATTATAATAAAATTATCTTAATATAAATTATATTTACAACTTGGTCTGAAATTGGGCAATCATGATATATGTAAAAGTACAAAAGATTTAACAAAATAAGACACATTAAAAAAAATTTAAAATTTCCCAAGGTGTCACATTATCATCATATTGATAAAATGTTGGTAACATAATGTCACAATCAAGTAATATATGTTGTTATATATAATAATATAATTCTATAATAAATTTATAAAGAAATGAAATTTATTATATAGGAGGTTTGAATGAGTATGATGATAGTTAATACAAAATGTTAGGGGATTTCATCTCAATATGTTGGTGTCAGAAACAATTATTTATTCACCAATACCTTATTTTTGGTGATGTATATTCTTTCCAGGAATATATTAAATTCCAATTATACTTATATTTATTGTTATTTATTTCTAGTATTTACAATATTTAAATTATGGGGTTTAATTTTCAAAACTTATAAATGGGTAATATAGTTTTGTCACTATTTTCCTTCTTTGAGACAAATGTTTTGTTATGTACCAATTTTTTTTCAAGATATATATGACATGTATTATCGTGAATCACAATATGTTTATTGTATTTTATGATTAATTTAAATTAATTTTCTCACAAGGGTAGTTTGATCCCATGTTTCTAGGAACTAATAGATTATTGAAATAATCCAATAGTTTATCAAGATTATTAACAATTAGGATTAAATTGATGAAATTTTATGATCCATATATGAAGATCATTTAGGATATTTATTATCCTCTAATTATTCAATATATCATCAAATTTTTAAACCATTTTCTAAAACATGGGTATTAAGATAACTAAGAATTTTTTTATAGAAGTCTAACATTACCTCTATCTTTGGTTAGAAATAAGTTTTAAATCAAAACTAGTTTTTAAAAAAGGCTTCCAAAAATATTATACTATTTTCATAATGTATTTAACACATTTAAAACAATGTTTTCCCTTAAAAAGTGATTTTAAAAAAGAATCTTCTTATCATTTTATGGTGGAGGAACTTTTCTAAACTATTTACAATGCAAAATAAATTTTTAGGATGTTTGGATTTACCCATGGTCATGACTATAATTCCATTAAAGCATCCATTATAAGATTACTATGTTGTTTTTAATGATATTTGTTTCTGAATATTCTTTAAAATGAGTGTTTTTATGTGTTATTCAAGAAAAACATTTCATAATTCTTTCAATATTCTATCACATGTATTCTTATAAAAAGGTTTTAAAAATATTTTTATGATTTATTAATATATTTACAAAGTATTTTCAAAGAAATATTTTCGAAAAAAAATTGATCTTCTTTTATACGTTTTCATGTAAAATGGATTTCAAAAAAATATTCACGAACCTACCACGGTCTTCATCCCACCTGAAACCCGACCTAGTCTGGGGCAAGCCCTAAATGGCATTCTTGATCCAAATGGGTTGGCACAAGTTCCAAAGTATCAAATAAAACAAGAGATTATTATTAAACTAAATTTATCACATTTAAATGAGAAAACAACTAAAAAATAAAATCTGAAAAATTCAACCAAACGTGACCCCAACAATTACAAGATTTTATGTTTAAAAACAAAAATAACTCAAAAATTAATAAATATAGAAGGGAAAATTTATAAAATCTCCCCCAACATTCATGAAAAAAGTGTAGCATATCCTGAATACTCCAACTCCAAGATCCATCGAAATATCCACTAGAAACTGAAAACGTCATCACTAAATGTCTTTCCTTTACCTGAAAAACCCTTATAATTGGGTCTACATATACCCAAAGGTGTATATAGGGTGTGAGATAATTCATTGTAGGATGCCACCAGGATAAAAAGATTCCATTCCAAAACATTATAAATATAATCTGACATCTCATTTAAATTAATTCTTTAGAAACATTTCTAGGAAATCATTTTTGAGTAACCTATTTAAAGAAAAGAAACCACATACAAGGATAACCAACAAAAAAATTAGATTAAATGAAAAATGGATTCCTATATGATCACAAAGACACCCACACATCCACACACAAGAGATCCATTGTATACCAACAGTTGTCACACTTTCATATAAGGTACGGAATCATGTGAAAATCCCTTGGTTCAAACCATATAAAATGGGATTCTATGAATCTCATATCTCAGAGAAAATATTTTATAGAAACCACAACCAGTAGTGTTTTCATGCATGATCCAGTATGGGAATCACATCCCAAGGCGTAGTGGTCTCCAATGATATAACATGTTTAGTTACTGTAGTATCATCAATCCTGCTAGATGAATCTTGGTTATACCACTTCCAAATCATCTACTGTACCTCTCATAGTCCATTCATCTATTTAAACAGGACTCCCCGATTCTCTATTATGTTCCACATATCACAAAATACATCATCAATACACTTCTTGGTCCAAACAATGTAACCCTCAACATACACCACTACTTGGTCCTCCAAAAAACTCTATTGAAACCAGACACACACAAAAGCATCATGAAAACATGATCCACACCACTCATACAATTTAATTACCATGATTCATAATTTAGAAAACACTTCTAACATTAACCATAATATTTTACATTAGGAAATCACACAATTATTTTTTAGAAACGCAATTTTATTCCATAAACATATCAAAATTATTTCAAAAGGGGTTACACACCACCGACACATTTTGTCAAATACATCCAATACAGAAAGCACAACAGCGCATGTGTAAAACCTCAGTAATATATGCCATTTTCTCAAAGAATCGTTTTTTTCAACACCAAGACACTTTAAATATTTTCCATCTCAAATTGCTCCTTAAAAACAACCCATTAGTCCCTTTTTGATAAACACCACATTAAAACACACCCACACATAACATAGTCATTTTTTTTACAAAATCCAAACCAAACTCATAAGCATTTTAAACACTCAAAAAATATATTATTCATCACTCACACAATTTACAAAACCCTATACATAAACCAATTTAATGTCTACAATTGGTAATTCATTATTAAATCAATTGAAAACTCAAACAATTCATAATAATCCAAATATACCAGGATGAAACATTGTCCAGTAGAAGCCCTTTTATCACCCATGCACTACATGTACCCAAGAAAACATATTTTTCATGCCAAAAAAAGTTATTAAACACTTCCAAGAATTTCCCCAGCAACAAACATATAAATAAAAAAAATATGTTCTTTACGAAATCGAATTTCATCAAACAAGTGTGGCCTCAAATTCTAGAACACAGTTCACACCACACAATTAAATCATAGGTAATGTTAATATTTAATTGAAAAATAAATTATATTAACAAGATATTATATGGAATGTAACTAACTACATTGAACCAAGGATTTTCCAAAAAATGGTGTGAAATCACCAATGCCCCTCAATCAAACCATGTGTATCCCATGAATGGACTCTAAAACAATTATTAAACCTAAATTTGGCCAACCTTCAATATATAGGTCTGAATGAATATCTTTTTGGCAACGAGTAATCCAATACACAAATAAAAGAAAAGGAGGAGGTTACCCGAATCGAGAGTGTGCAGTGGTGCTGTCACATGAGGGAGTGGAGCCTGCCAGGATTGACGTCATCAGAGGAACAATGCTAGTGTGGTTGTGTTCACTGATGGAGGTCCGACCTGTGAGGGGGGAAGGGACGAGGGAGGTTGGGGTGGCGCGATGGGAGAAGGGAATCAGTGATTCATCGGCTGGTGTCTTTATTAGTAGGAGGGGATATACAAGGGTGTAGGGAGGTGGAAGGATAGAAGAGAGGATTGTTGGGGTGTAGGGTGTGACACCAGGTAGGGGGAAGTTGGGTAAGAGGTAACGAGAAAGAAAAAAATAGACAATAAAAAATAGAAATAATTTCCACTATAATAATTATAATAATATTATTATTATTAAGAATCATAATATTATAAAGATAATAATATTAACATTATTATAATTATTGAAACAATTATTTTTTATTTTATTTTTTACTCTTATCATTATATTTTTTATGTTATTTTTACTCATATGATTTCTTTGACACCAGGCAGGCCACACAGTTACCTGGGAAAAGCAACATGGTTCCCAAACCATTCTCTTCACATGTACTGGATGTTGCGATGCCCGAGAGACTCTTTTTTCAATAAGAACTCGAAGATGTAAATTTAGGAGAAAACCCAAACCCCAATGAATATTTTCAAGGCTATAACATAGAAAAATTATATAATCTGTATAATTCAGGGTCTGACACATTTTTAAGCTTCTTTTACATGTATTGAAGGAATTTGTTTTTCAAAATATCTTCAATCTCTCTTTATTATTTCAAATAAAATTATTTCCAAAATTCATTCAATGGTTATTTTTTTAATTTTCATGTTTATTTTCAATAAAATAGTTTTAAATAATTTTATTCCGAAAAGATCCTTTTGCAAAGAAGAATGGATATTTATCTCAATAAATGTTTTCTAAATATATTTCAAATTTATTATCCATCTATGATGAAACAATTTGAATTCACTTATTCAATTAAAATAAATGATTCAATGGTTCCATTCATATTCCTCCTTTGAATGATTTATATTTTGGTGGAATAATCTCATTGAATCTAACTCCCCTTCCACGGGTTTTATGCCTCTAAAATGTTATTCTTTTCACAGATTAGTATTTCATGAATTGATTATGAAACCTATATTTATTCCATAGGTTAATATATAATTTAATGTTTATAACACCAATTTCATTTAAAGGGATTATCATATGATGTTTTTAAATGTTGACTCTTTTTATGTGTTAGGATATGATTAATTTTTCATTATCTTGTGTCACATGTATGAATTATTTTATTATGACATGAGTGGTAATTATATTTCCTACCAAGGCATTGGTTTAAGATTTATATCTCATGGGAAAATTATTTGAATCATGTTGACATGTTTGATCCACTATTAGATGATGGGGAAACCCAATCCCTTACAAGGAAAGAACTATGACTAGTGATAGTTGTGTTCCCCCACCTTGTAGGTGTAGTAAATAAGAAGATAGAAGAGGGGGAATCCTGATAAAATATAGGAGGATGGAGAAATTCGATCCCTTACAAGGAAAGGTCTGTGACTGGGGATGTTGGTGTATCCCACACTGTAGGTGTAGTTCCTATGAATTACCATGATATGTTTTTGTAATGAATCTTGACTTATATCTAATGATATCACATGTTAACGTATGCCACAATACCATGGCTTATTATTAATTTGTTTTATTATAGGTGATGAAATGCTTCTATATTAAATAAAATGAATAATTAAGACAGAGGGCGGGGAGTGATGTCATACAAGACCTAATGCCCTCATTCAAAAGAAAGGAATTTAGTAATAAAAACTAATAGGATTATAGTCATTATAATCCCAATCAGACTCATCCTCTAATGGACTGAAAAAAATAAATTAAACATTTCTTCCTCTTGAGTTAGATCTTGTTCTCATAGTGGGTTTCAAGTGCTAGTAGTCCTTCATTGTTCTTTCATTCTTCAAAAGTTCCGAAGAAAAACCTTCAACATTCAACTTTACTTTATCGACCACATCTCGATAATACTTTTTCTTTGGTGATTCGTCATTAATTGTTTCATTCCAGTTGCCCCCAATTTTGTTTAAGTTTCACTTCACGTTCTGTTCATCAATAAACATAGAGCCTGTAATATCAGATCCAAAAGAAACCAAGCCAGTAGATTGAGGAAGAAACTCCATTGGATTCTTATCTTATTGTACATTAGACCTATAGGAAACAATCTCAAGCCCTACCTATTGAATAGGCCTATCACCAAATATTTGTATCACTTTAGCCTGAAAATGAGTCTCTTCTTGTTGATTTTTCACACTTCCAAACTGTAGATCATACTACTCCTAATCATCACTAAAACCTAAAATATTAATCTCATACATAACCCCTTTCTCTTCAATCCCATCCTTATGGACAAAATAATCGTCCTTTCCTTCATGCAGAGTGATGGAGGATCCTGCCTTGCACGACCTTTTTTGTAGCTTCTTTCATTCCTTTTGGTTGTGACCGTTGATAGAATATAAATTAAATGTTTCATTCATAAAACAGTTTTCCATTTGGTGTCCAATGGAGTGAAAGTCCTAGAAAAATGATTGTAACTTCTCATATTAAATATTCAATTTGATGTTATCCATTGAAGTGGAAAGCACAACATAATAATCCAAATCAGAATTAAGATTGATTTCAACCATAACCCAGTCCTAATAGTCGGAAGAATCCATATCTATAGTTCTATCCATTTTGATAGCATTTCCCACACCTGAAGCAATATCAAAGAGGATGCGAGGGTGCCGGTCAATCCAATTCTACCACCAAAACTCTAATCCATACCAGAACTCTAGTATTTTTAATGGAGAACGGATTGAAAGAGAAGTCCCATTCATGAAGATTAACTAATCCTAGATTCATGGAAATGGAGATGAACCACCATGCATGATGATTTAACTCTTAATTTGGGAAGAGGATATATAAATTCCCTTTCCTATCGGGATACATCTTAAATTGGAGAAACCCCAAACCTTGTTGAGTCTTTCCAAAAAATCAGATACCTACAAAGGCTAAGACCAAAGTGGAAAATAAATTTTGCATGAATCGAAAGGAGGCCAAGCTTATACCTGTCAGCGATAACATTCTTAATAGCTTAAACATGAACAATCTTACCTTTGCAGATAATCCTTCTAAGATAAATGTCTTTAAAAGATGCGAAATGCATCCTTCCTTTATCGTTCTATCATATGGTACCTTGAAGAACATTACTAATCGATGAGGGTTCCTTGGAATGATACAGTGGATGAGAAGGCACCCTAGAAAGAAGATCAAACTCAAGATCGTGAGGAAACACCATCTGTGAAAAACACTAGTGTAATGCCCTGACACCAGTTACCCAGAGTCAGTGCATTATTTTAATACATTGGAATGATTATAAGTAATCATGTCCTGAATGACCAATTAGTTTAGAAGTCTTGGAAAATAGATTACATACATGAATGTCACATTACAAATTTTAAAATAAAACAAAGCATAAATGATCCTTTGAGAACACCATTAATCCTCTAGCTTAACCCTGCTTATCAACCATAATTCACTTCAGGAAATCCAGTAAAAATTAAACCATAGAATGGGGTGAGATCAGATGCTCAGTAAGGAAAACAATATAGCAGAAACATTCATAATTATGAAGAAACGTTTAACAAAATGTATAATACTAAAACAAAATCATTTTAAACATAAACATTAGCTTAATATGGAAAAGATACAATATAATAATTCTATTTACTTTTTCACATGAATATTCCACTAGTTGAAAAATAACATGCTATATCAATATCAACATTCAATATGATGGAATGCATAATTCCAGACATCAAAATCACATAGTCAACGCCTTGTTCCATGACAACAAATAATATTTTTTCAAGGCCTTATGCTAAAACACTCTTTTATCTAATGAGATATACCAATGCGTTGAGGAGATATATTGGGCTCCACTTGTCACTTACTAAGTCCAATTCATTCTTCATATGAAAGCATTTAAACATAACATAAAAATTCATATTAAAAATAGCATTTGAAATGTCAATACATTATTCATAAACCATGAATGATATAAAAATAACACATCCACATTCAAAAAAATCACAAAACATTCAATATAATATGGAATATTTGTATCATAATAAATCAACTTCAAAAAAGCCTATAATCTATCAAATGATGTTGACATAAGTTAAAATGAATTTTAAAACTCTTTGGGAGAAATATCCCATTTTCATGAAAACATTAAAATGAAACACAAATTAGAAAGGAAGTAATTTAAAGACATTTTTAAATCAATGTGTCCAAGACCACTTTGAAACTTTTGAAATCAATTTACATTATAAATACATTCATGTCTATATAAATAAATCCTTAAAACAGATTTTTAAAACATGGACATTAATGAGAATGATTTAGAATAATAAATATTTAAAACATTTAAAATAATGTTTTAGTATATAATAACATTAAAAATAATCCCATTTAAAACTCTTTTATGAATAATATACATGAATAATAAACATGTCCTAGTAGATACTTACGTAAAAACAACCTTGGATAATAACAAGTTTGTAAAATTAACTCTTATCTTCTACTTCATTTAGTCGAGGTACGTTTAACCTCATGTATAAAAACCGTAGTATATTATTAAATTATACCAGAAACATATTAATATTTATTATATTATACATGATTCATTTATGAGTTTATACTACCCATTTAATAATAATTTTCATGTTAAATTATCATTTTGGGTAATAATTGTTTTCATTGTCATAGGTGTTTTAACTTTTTACTCTTGATTTAATCACTTAAATCATGATTTAAATACTTCCTGAATATAAAAAATGACTGATATATCAAATATATTTAGACTATAAATATTTATAATATACATATATATGAAATAGAAAACACTGTTTATGGAGACAGTAGGCCGTACGTACACATAAACAATGTTTCCATATTCATATCATATTAAACGGAACTAAGTGAATAAGATATATGTAATTATATAAATATATATATATAAAGTTGAATAATTATGTCCTATAATATATAATTATTAATTATATATAGATTTTTACAATCATCGTTGAATGGAAAAGGTGGAAATGAATCTAATCACGTCGTGCAGACGGTAATCTGTATGTACGCACGAGTGACAATATCATTCTATTGATGGAGAAATAATATGTAATTGGATGGTATATCATATTTAAAGAATAATTAACATGTTATATTTATTATTTAAATTAGTTATACGCATTTTTATACACATCCAATTAATGAATTTTTTGAATAACAAACTACACCACAATGTGGAGACGGTAATCTATACGTACGCACGTATGGTGACATTTTCAATTATAGGATGGATAAAATAAAGAATATGTTTCTACCATTTTTATAATAACATAACAGTAAATTGATGATTCTGAAGTTATTATTTTACAATGGAAACAACAATGATTGAGGTAGTGGAAGAAGATAAAAACTCGAAAGTGGTGATGAAATATTTACCTCTTCCACTGGTTCTTCTTTTTGATTTGATCAAAAGGGATCCTTAGGTTGGATTTATGACCAAAGGAAGACCCCTAGGATTAATGGATGAATGTTGGGAAGATATTTAGGTTAATTTTGGCCTAGAATAAATGATTTTTAGTTGTCAAATTAATATAAGGTTAAGTGCCATTTTATAAGAGAGGTGAGGGTCACTTTAGGAACAGATTGAAATATTATTTTATAATAAAATAATTTCAATTTTTAATGGCTACAAAATGAATTATGTTAAGGATATTGTGGGTAGGGGTCGAAATCCTCTCAACCAATAGGTTTTATAAAGGGTTAGGTAATCTTGTTATCCTTATCTTTTAGATTTAACTGTTTGTTAAATAGTTTGGCATTTACCACGTCTCTATGTATTTTTATATTGTATGGTTAATAAACATACAATGAAATACTATTAGAACCACAAGTTGTTCATTAATGTAAAATATATTACTTTATAAGTATTTTGTCTGAACATTATATTTTTAGGATAATTATATCATTTAATAATAGAATATTGTTTTTAAATACTCAATTATGTCAATTTTGATACTATTTTGTATTTTATTTTATTTTGAAAGCGATAAAAACATTATAACATCGAATAAATTTTATTTAACTGGCCCTAAAATGTCATATTAACCTATAAAATCATTATAATTCATCATAAGTCTGAATTTAAATTTATTTGGATACTTATAAAATCAGTTATTTTAATATTTCACTAATAAGGTAATTACAACATCATTATTATGTCATAAATAAATTTAATTATTTATTGTCTAAATATTATAAATAAAATTCCATTATGGATGAAATATTTTTATCTTTATAATTAATATTTATAGTAGAAATCTTATTGTGTGTATCCATATATAAAAAATGGTTTAGTTATTAAACATTGAATTTAACTATTTCAACTCTTCTTTATATAAAATAATAATAAATACCCAAATCTAATCCAAGTGAACCAAAGTGGATAATATTTTATTCCTAATGATTTTTTGGTCAAATTACTCATATACATTAGAATTAGGATAAGTGTTAGGCTAATAATGATATCATTTTTACCCTTAATTACACTATTTACATTTAAACGTGGTAAATAAAAGGAAAAAGTTAATATTCACCAAAATTTTTTCCATCTTATTGAACCACCTTTTATTTACTAATAATTACTATGTCTCTCATATTTTTTTCAATTAAACTTAAAGAAGTGGTAAAATCATGTTGTATACAAATTTGCAAATGCCTCTTGGAGGTGGGTTAAAGACGGTAAAAGGTTCGATAAACTTTTACATATCTAACTTATTATAAAATAACTCCAAATAATTATGTTGAAAATATATAGGTATTATGTATCTATTTTTTCATAAAATAATTTGATATAAAATAACTAATTATATAAATAAAAAGTCAGTTTTAAATAATAATTCAATGTTTTTCAGTAATCATAAAAAATTGAATGTTTTTTGAAAAATACCAAAAATTTAACCTAAGTTAATTTGGATATTCCAAATTAAAAAATGAAGTCTAATTTACCAAATTCAAACCATAAATGTTTCATTTTTTATTTAAAATTAAGTCTCGTTGTTATAACCAAAAAGCATGTTTTTAAAAAGAAAAAAGTATCAAAAGATTGATACCTTTTATTGTCAAATTTAAATGTGAAAATATATATAATGGATTAAATTGTATTAAATGATAAAAATATAACCCAATTATACTTCAATACCATTCAAATTCATAATTTATCACTATCTATTGTTTCGATTAAAGTATATGTTTTCAATGAAAACATAGTATTTTTCACTATTCATCAAAATACAAAAGTTATCAGAAAAGTACCCAAAACATATAGAAACTAATTTTTTAAGTCCCACTTATAAATTAGAATTTAATTTAATTAAATTGAATATATAAAATTATAAAATATTTGTTTTAGAAAAGGTTCACCATTAAAAGGCAGAAAAATTGAAATTTTTCAAAAAATCATATTTTATCCAAGAAAAGGATTTTGTTCTTTATTATGTCTAAGAAACACAGGATATGGAAGTTAAAATTATATATATTATATATGATATATAATGCTTGTAATACTATTCTTAACCGCTTTTTGAACGATTAGTTTAGTAAGTTGTAGTGTGCTCTAACTCAGTGTTTCTTGTAGCACATGCTACCGAATTACATTAATGAAATAATGTACATTGATATCATGGTGTGTTACATTATTCTTCCATCAATAAAATGCATTCTCACAATTTTAAATTTTTCTTTGAAAATAAATGGATAAAAATAGAAAAATACCTTTATGGAAAACCCACAAAAAAATTGGGTTAATAAAATTTAGTATTAATAAGAGGGACATGGAAATGAAAAATTCACCACCAAATTATGATATCGAATAGGATAACATTGGTGGAAATTAGAGACCCATAATTTTAGGAAAAACATAAATATTTATAACAAGTGATTGAGGTCATCAATCACAAACAAGTGTAAAATTGAAGGCCTCAAATCCATCAATCTAAGATGACGTTAAATAACATCGGTTCAATAAATCATATGGTATTAGGATAAAAAAAATTTGGTTTTAGGATACCTTAGCTAATGTTTAAGAATTAATTAATCATATAATAAGGGGAATATATATATATATATACTTGACATGTATAGTTTCATCCTTTAACAAATTTCTTCCACAAACTCATCTTTGACTCCAAAAAATAATAGAATTCAAAAATATTCTATTATCCTAATCGTATAGGGTTAAAAAATGAATATATATTCATTTTCAGACTATTTTTAAAAAACTACATTATATAAACCAGGAAATCACATAGGCTAGTGGTAGGTGATTCACTTCTGTCACCCTTCGGTTGAGGGTTCAAGTCTTGTGGCTTTGTCAGATGCGACAAGTTGTCACCTGACCTCTGGGTGGTCCTCTTATGACAATTCAAAAATAATATGAAGAAATTATTTAGCCTTAAAAATATTATCCCAAGTCAAACTTAATCAATTCCAACCATTAGACATATCAAAAATATTTCGGTCCAAACTAAGAATTAACAATGTATAAGGAAGGTAAACTCAATGAAGACCATTTTTTCCATGTAATAATATGTGAATACCATCATCATGTATTCTTTTAAAACATGGAAACCCCATGAATTACCATAAAACAATATTGACTACATTCATGCTCCCTTATTCCTTATATAATAATTGATATAATCCTTCTATCCAAAAACATTGTAAATTCCAACAATGACTGAATAAACAAAACATTAATCAGTTTCAAGGATGTCAATAATATCCAATATAATAAATCAATCATCTCTAATTCCAAAATCAATACCTCAGTATCCGAACCATATTAAATTTCTATCTTTCCTTCACCTACGTATTTTCAAAAATATTAACTTTCCATTGAGACACTTTTCATGGTTCCACACAATCTCAAGTCCTTAATGAAATAGTACTGTAGTAAAATCCTTATATACTCTATAGTTCTTATAACATGTATATAATTAATACAATACTCAAATGACACAATATTTTAATAACAACATAAGAACCCATAATCATTCCTCTTCATATTTGGTATTATCATAACTTGATTATTATCCAATAGAAACATTTGTGGTATACTCTGATGATTTGGACATTGATTCGTGTAGTTTACCAACTCCTTAAAGATTTAACATTGTACATTTGAAACCTTTTTCTTACCCTTTCAATCACATACTTGGTGTCCTTTTCTTCCACACTTATAATAAACTCACATTCCCTTCATGCATTTAACAAGGTGATTCTTTCCATTGTTATCACATATGAGAAAATTCTTCTTTCCCTTATTCCCTTTATCCATCTTTCTCTCTACAATCCTTTTCTTCTCTTTATTCCCTTCAATGCCATAAGACTCAGAGAATTCATTACATATCTTATAAACAGATGATATTATTTCTTCATATGGGGAGAATACGTGGGAGGCTATTTCCATTTTAAATGTTGGATTAATACTATGAAAGATACGATCTATCTTAATCATTCGATCATTCGTATTTCTGCAATTCTCATTCTTTCTACAAGGTTCCATTTCTAAACAATGGAATACATTATGTTAGTTTTTTAATCGCAATGCATAATTCCAAACATGTAAAATAGATAACACAAATTGAAAAGATTATGTTTATAATCTATAATCATAAAATGATTTATTCCAAGATTTATTTACTCCTAAATCCTTCATAATGGTTTTTAATGAAACTGGTGATTATCCTAAGCATATCCCATGGGAGTTTTGTGACCATGAGTGGAGCAAGGCCCATTATCTTGCACCAGTCCTCGTTCGAGTCTTGCTCAAAGTGGTGTTTTCGGGTATTACCCCTAGGTACATCTATTCCAGAACCACCTCTACCTGCTCATATCTAGATAGGGATGCATTTCTTGTAAATATCACAAAATCTCTACAGTACCAAAATTCTTGGAAGTTCTTATATTCCTATCCTCAAAGTCTATCTTATGTTAATGTTCTGTAATCAGTGTTTTTAAAAATCTAGTTTCCATGGTTATTGCTAAACATTCTCTGATACCAACTATAATGCCCCAACCCTAGATACCCAGAGTCGGTGCATTATTTTAATACATTAGCATGATTAAAAGAAATCACGACCCGAAAGAACGATCAGTTTAGTCATCTTGGAAAATAGATTTCATACATGAACATTACATTACACATTAGAAAATAAAACAAACCCAAAATGATCATTTGATATCGCCATTAATATCATATCTTAACCATAGTTATCTATCATAATAAACTTCATATAATCCTTGGAAAATTAAAACATAGAAAGAGGTGACCTTAGATGCTCAGTAAGGATAAAAATATAATGGAAACTTTCATAAATAAGCATAAAAATTTAAGGCAATGTATAAGACTAAAACAAAAGACTTTTAAACTTAATGTTCAGAATAATATGGCAAAGATAAAATAAAATAATGAAATTTACTTATTCACATGGATATTCTTCTAGTTGAATAATCACATGCAATATCTATACCCACTTTTATAGTTATGTAATGCATAGTGCCAGACTTCATAACAACATTTTCAAGGACTTGTTCCAAGACTACAAATAATATTTTGTCTAGGCCTAATGCCAAGACACTAGTTTGTCTAATGAGTACTACTGATTCATCAATGAGCTATTGTAGGCTCCACCCATCATTTACTAATTCCAATGAATTCCTCATATGAAAAGGTTTAAACAAAACATAAACATTTGTATTAAAACTAGAGTACGAAATTCTAAATCATTATCCGTAAATCATTAATGGTATAAAAATAACACATCCACAGGAAAATATAAAAAAAATTCAATACATTATAGATGATTTGTATCATAAAAATTACACTTCAAAAAAGTTTAAAATCCATCAATGGATGTTGACATAGATAAAAATGATTTGTAAACCCCTTTGAGAGAAGTATCCCATTTTCAAGAAAACATTAAAAAGTAACACAATTTAGAAATAAAGATATTTAATTACATTTTTAAAACAAAGTGTCACATACCAATTTTAATCATTTGAAAAGAAAATAACATTTTAAAAACATTCTTTTCCATATAAATAAATCCTCAAAACCCATTTTAGAAATAAGGACATTAATGAGAATGATTTATAAGAATAAATATTTAATACAGTTAAAATGATGTATTTTTAAAAAATTCCCTTAAAATGAATCCATTTGAAAACTATATTATGAAATATGGACAAGGATAGTAAATATTTCTCAGTAGATACTTACGTAGAAACGACCTCATATAATAAATAGATTTTGAAATTAACCCTTACCTTGTACTTCTTTTAGTTGAGGGTACATTTAAACACCTTTATAAAGACCGAAGTATATTATTAAATTTTACCAGAACCATATTAATATTTATGATGTCATACATGATTCATTTATGACTTTATACTACCCATTTAAAAATAATTTAAATGTTAAATTAACATTCCGGGTCACAATTGTTTTCTTTATCGTACATGTTTTAACTTGTTAAACTTGATTGTATCACATAGATCAGTATTAAAATTCATAAAGAATATAAAACATGATTTATATATCATATATATTTAGAGTATAAATATGTATAATAGACCTATATATGAAATAGGAAACACTATTTATGGAGATTGTAGGCGGTACATACGCGTAAACGTTGTTTCTGTTTTCAAATAGTATTGAACAGAACTTACTGAATAAGATATAAGTATATATATATATCCAGTTTCATTATTATGTAATATATTACATAATTATTAATGATATATATATATATATTATTTTAATCCTAGTTGAATGGAGAACGTCCAAATGAATCTAATTGCGTCGTGGAGATGGTAATCCGTACATACGCATGAGCAAAAATTTCACTATATTGATGGAAAAATCATAAGTAATTGGATGATATATCATATATAAAGAATCATTACCCTTATATATTTTTTATTTACAAAATTTAAACTCATTATTATACTCATAAAAATAATTAAGTGTTTGAATCAGAATCTACACCACGAAGTGGAGACGATAATCTGTACCGTGAGACGTATGATGACTTTGTCATTTATTGGATGGATAGAATAATGAATTCGGTTTTACAATTTTTATATTGACATTGCAATATATTGAAGATGATGGAGTCATTATTTTATAATGGTAACAACAATGAAAAAGGAAGTGGATGAAGAAAATTACTTGACAGAGGTGAGGAATTATTTACCTCTTCTTCGGTTTCTTCTTTTGGATTTGATCAAAAGAGATCCTTAGGATGGCTTTATGACCAAAGGAAGAACTCTAGAATTAAGGGAGGAATGTTGGGAGTATATTTGGGGTATGTTTGGGTGGAGCCAAAAAGGCTTTGGAGGTGGGAAATTACGAGTAGGGTAAGTGTCTTTTTATAAGAGAGGTGAGGGTAACTTTATGAAAAGTTTGAAATATTATTTTATAATAAAATCATTTTTGGTTTTTAGTGGCTCCAAATTTTTTTTTAATGGCTAAGGTAGGTATCGGTCAACAACCTATCATCCTATATGGTTTTGACCGGTGTAGGTCAACATATTATCCTTATCTTGTTGATTTAACTCTTAGTTAAATTGTTTGGCATTTACCATGTCTCTTTGTATTTTTATTTTATATTGTCAATAAACAAACTATAAAATGTCAATACAACCCCAAGTGGTTCACTAATGTCATATATATTATTATATAAGTCTTTTTTCCAAACCATAGATTTTAGGACTATTAAATCCAATAATAATATTATATATGTTTTAAAAAATGAATATTGTAAATTTTGACACTATTTAGTATTTTAATTTTTTGAAAGGCATAAAAACATTATCACTTAAAAATAAAATATATTTAACCAATCCGAACATGTCATATTAACCTATATAATTAGTGGAATTCATCAGAAGTTTCATTTTACATTTATTTTGGATATTGATAATATCAATTATTTTAATATTTTATTAATAAGGTAATTACTGCATCATCATTGTGTAAAAAATAAATTATGTTATTTAAAGTCTAAAAATTATAAATAAAACAAAATTATGTAGAAAATATTTTTATTTTCCTAATGAATATTTATAGTTGGATTTATATTCTATGTATCTATATATTAAAAATAGTTTATTTATTAAACATTGAATTTAACTCTTTTAACTCTTCTTTAAATAAAATAATAATAAATGCCCTAATCTAATAAAAGTGAACCAAAGAGGATAATATTTTTTTAGTAAGGTTGTTTTTTTTCTAATTACACTTATCAAACAGAACTATGAATTGTTTTAGTTTAATTATGATATCACTTTTACCCTTAATTACCATATTTACTTTTAACCACGGTAAATAAAAGTCAAAAGATACAATTCACCAAAATTATTTTCATCTTATTGAACCAAATTTTACATAAAAATATTAACGATGTCTATCATATTTTTGAAATTCAACTCACAGAACCAGTAAAATTATGTTTTATTCCAATTTGCAAATGCTCCTAGGAGGTGTATAAAAGACGACAAAAAGTTTGATAAAATTTTATATATCTAATCCTATTGAAAAATGATTAAAATTAATTATGTTGAAAATATATAGGTATTATATATCTATTTTGATATAAAATAAGTTAAAATAAAATAACTAATTATTTAAATAAAAAGTCTGTTTTAAATAATAACCTAGTGTTTTTCACTATTAATCAAAAATTGAATGTTTTCAGAAAAATTCCAAAACATTACCCTAAGATAAATTTGTTTTTATGAATTCACAAATGAAGTCTATTTTACCAAATTAAAAACATAAATGTTGCATTTATTAAATTAAAATTAATTCCCATTTTTTGAACCAAAAAGTGGGTTTTTAAAAAGGAAAAAACTATTAAAAGAATGACATGTGTTTATGTTAAATATAAATTTTAAATAAATTATAACGATCTAAATTGTATTAAATGATAAAAATAAAATCTAATTATACTTACAAACTATTAAAATTAATAATTTATCACAATAAATTTTTTCCATTGAAAAAGTTGTTTCCAATTGAAACATAGTATTTTTCACTATTCATCAAAAAATGAACGTTGTTAGAATAGTACCAAAAATTTATCCAAACTATATTTTTATGTCCCTCATCTAAAGAAAAAAATAATTTCATTAAATTGAATATATAAAAGTGTAAAATATTGGTTTTGAAAAATTTTCACCACTAAAAGGTGGTAAAATTGAATTTTTTTAATAATACTTATTTTATTTGATAAAATGAATTCGTTAATATACTATGTATAAGAAACAAATAATATGGGTTTTTAAAATTATATACAATATATAAGATTCAAAATTTAGTTAATACTATTCATAATTGTTTTTTGAATGATTAGTTTAGTAAGTTGTGGCGCGTTCGAACTCAGTGTTGCGTATAGCGCAAGCTTTTGAATTACATTAATGAAATAATATACTATGAAATATTGGGGTGTTACACCTAGAACTAACCATTGTGGCCGCAGAGGATCCCAAACCTTTAATAAATCATCATCTTATTAATAATTTTTGTTTTCCTGGCTACTCTTTATGATTTCTTAATGATTCATCTGTTATAAAATTAAAATATTCATGCCATGATTCAGGTTTCCGATCATTGATATGTTGGGAATGATATTCTAATGATCATTATCACATTCTCATACCCATATGTTCATTTTATTCTTACACATTTCCTTTATTTACCCTTTCTGAGAATTTCATCTCACCCCTTTATTATTTTTCCCATCAATGAGTTATGATGGATGGTTTTAATTATAAATAAAAACAGGGAAGATATATGTTGGAAACATTGATGATATTTCATTGAGTTATAGTACTTTTTTTACATGGTTTCAAAGGAACTAAATTAATATGTTCTTTGGGAGTTTGTTTTTTTAAAAGTTTTATGTATCAAAAAAATAAATTATTTTCTATGTATGAAAAGGGAGGGTCGTTATAGTAGAGGGTATGCGGTTATCACAAACTTTCCCAGATACCTAGGTACCCTAATTAATAGGAAGGTCCTGACATTTTATAAGGGTCATTCCCAATCCCCAAGGGTTGCAAAATATAACCTAGAATCATACAAATATAACTATGATAATGGATTTCCACACAAGTAGTGGAAGAAAAATAGTGAGTCAATATACTGAAAAGAAAAACACCATAGTGAGAATACAACTAGAAGACAAGAATGTATAAAATCCCAAATTAGATCAACAATGTATGAAAAATTGAAATATAGTAAACAAGTTCCCAACAAGAAAAATATATCTTATCACTAAAGATCAAAAAAATGAAATACCTCTATGTGGATGATACCCTTGGTCAAACCTTGAAGAAGATAGTCGGCAAAAAACATTAGGAATAGCTAGGGTGTCAGATAAAAGTATAGTATCAAGTCATCATGAATTCTATAATATGATTTCAAATTAAATAACCCAATAGTTATTTCAAATTTAAATAATGATGCATTTCATTTTAAAATATTATTGAAAAAAATTCATTATTTAACATTAAAAGTGATAGAAATATTTCAAACAAAGGATTAATAAATATATTTTATAAAATAAATAAATAATTCATAATGGATTTCTAAAATAAATAAAAAATAATGGAATTATTAAAACATAGTGTTGACGTACATCTACATAACATTATTTATGGATAATACATAAACAATACACAAGAATATTCCAAATGACCATATTAGTTTAGTTCCTTTGGAAACATGGAATCATAAAAACTAGAATATAAGTGAGATATTTTCTCTTCCACATGGTTCTTATTCATTAGAAACTTTCTTATAGACGTAATAAATTACAAATATATTCATATCATGGTGGAGGAAACAAAAAATATTGTGAGATCACATGACAAGTAATGGTACACATGGGAGATATATAAGAATAATAATGCAAGTAAGGGTATGAGAACATGATCATAGAATTATAAGATCAACCCAAACATAACAATAATCATAAACTTGAATCATGGAGTAAAGATTAGAAGTTTGTAAGACATGAATCATAAGGGAAACATGAGCATAATACATGAATAAATAACAAAGGACTAGGAAACCGAATTGTGGAATTATTATTAACATGTTATATGTTTCGATATAAGTCTTGAAAAATTGATTAAAATTATCAGGGAAGTTCATGGAGACTACAACTATTTAGCGGTACATACCACCATCCCCAATCATAGTGATTTCTTTCTAAGGGATCGAGATTCCCCATCCTCTCATAATGGATTAGGATTTCCAATATTCCTATGGTGGATCGAGATACCCCATCATCCATCTCCATAGTGAATGCACCAACTTGGTGGGACCCACCACCATACCTAGTCACAATCCATTCCCTCTCTGGGATAGAGTTTCACCATATACCCATCGTGTATTGAGCCCATCAACATGAATCCCATCATTATCTTGTGAAATATAAGTATTTACCCAACGCATTAGAGGGAGATATCGGTCCCATCCATCTCATAATAAAATCACTCATACATGAAACACAAGATAATAAAACTGTCATCATATCATGTACTATAAAAATAGATTGGTTTCATAAATATCATATATTAAAAAATTAAGTGAAATGGTTGTCAAAACAATGAAATCATGTATTAATATAGAAACTCAGTATTAACATATATATACATTACATAAAGTTTATGGAATACATGAAAATTTACACAAAACGATGCCCAAACACCATATTAGTTTCGTATATTTGGAAACCAATAAAAATAAATACTCATACATGAGTGATATAAATTATCTCCCACTAGGTTTTTAATTACTAGAAACCTTATTTGAAACATAAAACATAATACATATCTTTATAACCTAGGGAATGAAAACAAAAAATGGGTGAGCATATTTTCTCAATATGGGTATAGAAGGGATAAATGTAATATTAAACATGAAATAGTGTTATTCAAATAGGATCATAAATATAGAATAAAATTCCCTGTATATCGAATATCATAAATAGGAATCACATCATAATATAAGGCCTAGCCTTAAAACAATTCATAATCTTGATATATGTCAATAATTTGACATTAATTCACATCGAGGATTCTATCATCTTTATAGTTTAAATTAATGAAGAAATTATAAATACATATCATTCCATAATAATACAAGAGGAAACTATAAAAAATATTCATTTTTTCACCAATGAAAACCCTAAAAACATTATTTATTTTCATGATAAAATTAATATTGACTTCATCCTTTATCATACTTATCCTTATAACCACTAAAAAAATTCAAAAAAACATGGGATGAGCATAAAAACTCATTATGTGATAAAATAAGTAATAAAAACATTAGTCCAAGAATATTTATAAACCCATGAATTCATATGAATAATGAAAACAACATTTCAATCTTAATTCATAAAGGTATTTTGTGGAATCCATATCATGATTACATTGTATCTTTCACAGCCACATAGGGAGTAACCTTCATAGTCACATTTGGTATACCCAAAATGGTATAATCCCTAAATTTCTCAGGAGGAATGTTTGTGTGTACCTATGTCATGTCTCCCAATTCATTGGAGAGCTATCATGAGATCACCATCCCTTAGCTTACCACGGAAGCACCCGTATACATAAGAAATACACATGTACCATAACATAATCATAACACATGAACAAGAAGAACGGAAGAAATAACATTTTCACATTGCAATCATAATACACCACTTAAAGATATTTATATAATAAATCCATTCTTAAAACCATTTTCAATAATAAAATACCAAAAAAGTATTATGATATTTTTTTAACATTACGGCCTGTAGAGGATTCCAAATGTCAAAATATTCCTTTGATGGTGGAAATGTTGTTGTCAACACATACGTTATAAAGAAACATTCCTATTGTTATTTTGTAAAAAATTTAAAACAAAGATTAATTTTGAAAACCATTGATTGAAATTAAACACCAAAGGGGTTGATTATACACAGTATAAAAGAAGGTCTTATAAAAATCAAAATATTCCTCAATGAAAGGAGATTAAGACGAAGCTCTTTACCTTTAATATGAATTGTCTCGTTCATTACTTAATTTCATGAATAATAAATATAGGTTAATTTCTATTTTATTTATAACATTTTTTATTTTTTATTCATTTTATATCACTTATTACATTGTTATAATAAATAGTTAATTATTTGAATTAATATTTGACGTTGTATTGATGTTCCATACTTGAGTAAAAAATTAACATGTTTTGATGAAAATTATCTATGTTGTCATAGTTCTATTATAAATAAAATATTATTCATGATATAGATATCATATATATGTAGTATATATGTATTTATAATGTTCCATAACATTTGGAGATAAAAAATTAAATGCATTGTTCATGGAGATGGTAGGTCGTATGTAAACATGAATGCAAATTTAATTTATTTGTTATATTAAAATACTGCATAATAAATGATACATATGTATGTTGTTATTATGGTTTATTACCTATTTTATATTTGTTACATAAAATTATTAATGCAATCCTTTATATTTTATAGGTACGTAATGAACAAGTCATATCACTTTGAGGCGGTAGTAGTCCCCACTTCCTCAATTGAAATTAACGTATTTACACATTATAGTAAACAGAAAGATATTTTGTAAATAAAAATTATAAAATAATAGAGACAATATAAATATATTATATATAATATCAAAATATATTTCTATGTAAATGGCCACCATGAAAGGTGGTAGGAGAAAATTTAACAAGCATCGCTCTGTGAGGCAGTAGTTCGCCATACATGGAAACAGTATGTTCGTATCCATTAGAATTGAGTGTGTCTATGTGTAGGTCAAAAACAAAGAATAAAAATATTAATTTATATTATTTATACTGTTTTTGTTATTAAATAATGGAAAAATAGTGTTTTTGGGTTTGGATAATGAAAATAAATGAAAGGATCTTGAGAGAGGACGTTATCTCTAAATCGAGTAACTCTTATTGATTAAAGCCAAAAAGAATTCTTGAATTGCTGTCATCCAAGGGTAAGGCTCAAATAATGAAGGTTGTGTTGTTGGGTAATATTTTTGAAGAAATTTGATGATATATGGGGCTTTAGAGGAGTTAGTATGATGATAGAGGTGGTTCCCTTTAAAAAGATGGTGGATGGGCACTTTCAGAATATCTTAAAATGTTATTTTATTTAAAATTCATTTTCAAAATCTAATAGTTCAAAATTTATATAAAAAAGGGTAAGATGAATATGGGTCTAAATCCTCTCAATCAATAAGCTTTATAGAGGTTTAGGTTACAAATTTAACCTTGTCATTTTTATTTAACCCTTATTTAAATATTTAAACTTTTACCATGTTTTGTTCTATTTTTTACAATACATGTTCACTAAAGTTATGAAAAGATTGAAAACTAATAAAAGTTGAACATTAATAAAAATTTTAACATTATATAATTAATTTTGTGGAAAATTATATTTTTATTACAATTATATAATTTAATAAAATAGTATTTCTTTTAAAAACTCACTTATTTCTTTTTTGACACGATTTGGTAATTGATTTTTATTAATGTCATAAAAATTTGGTTCCTTAGAACCAAATTAAATTTAAAAATTATAATACATTATAATAATATATAAATTGAAAGGATGACTTCAAAAGGATAAAATTAAATTTATATTAATATTTATAATATCATTTATTTGAATATTTCATTAATTAGGTGATCGCTGCATTATTAGAGTGTCCTAAATAAATTTATTTATATAATGATTAAAAATTAAAATTAAAATACAATGACATAGGAAATATTTTTATATTTATAGGTACTATTTATACTCAGAGAGATAAGTTATATATTCCTATATTAATGTTTTTTTAGAAAAAAGAAACATGTTTAGCGTATATTTCTTGTTACATCAAATCATTTATTATAACATGTTATTATCACACCCCAGGGGATCCATGGGGTTCTGAAATTGACTTAAGGATGAACATGGTCATCTTTATATCATCCAATAGGATTATGACACATGTTAGGGTAGTTATTTTTTATAATAATATTATTCGTGACCCTTATTAACGTAATTTACTATTTAACGACACTAAGTAAAAATAAGTACTGACGTTACTATTCATAAAGTCCAAAAATAATTGATACCAATATAAATAATTTGTACCTTATGATTCCAAATATGTAATTAATTTTTCAAAATACAAAAAAACAGAATTTACATGAATTTATTTAAAAATAATTCCATTTTCCAAAACTATAATGTGGGTTTTTTATAAAGTATAAACTATCAAAAGATTGACCTGACCTTAAGTCCAACATAAATGTGAAACTGTTTTAAATGAAAAAATTTGTTCAAATGATAAATAAATGATCCAATTAAACATTAAAACCAATTAAATTTACAATCTATCTATATAAATAAATTAGATCAAAAATTATGTTTAGAATTTAAATGCCGTATTTTTCAATAATCATTAAAATACTAATTTCATCTAAAAAACCAATAATTTCCACCAAAGTAAATTTTTTGTCCCTCTTATAAAGAATTTAATTTTGTAAAATAGATTAATTAAAAGGGATAAAACTATAATTAAAATGGGTTTACCCTTAAAAGGTTTTAAAACAGCCTTTTAAAAATATTAGTGAATTTTATGATTAAAATTGGAATGATTCTCAGTTATGTTTTTAAAATGTGTTGGATAAATGTAAAAATATTTAACAATAATGTATAATCATATTGTAGTTATTTCTGTTCATTCACTCCAATACAATGTCTAGGAATTAACTATTATTTAAAATAATAAAAATAATATTGTATTATTTTTCTATATAACTCAATGATGCGTGCAACATACGATTTTGGACAAACCCATTGTTGCTTGTCGAGTTCGATATCGAAAAAAATGTCCACATTTACATAAAATTAATATCTTATTCATAAATGTTAATTGAAATGAAAATATATTATTATATAAAATCATAGGATGTTACATCATTCTTTCCTTTTGGAAATTTATTCCTCACAGTTTTATTGACCAATAAAACAAGTGGATGTACTTATCCCTCATAGAATTTTCAGATCCACATGCTACCTCTTCAATTATATTGTTTTTTAAAAAAAACAACACCAGATGAATCACGTTATTCAGAAACACTATCTCTCTACATTCAATAATTGGAATTGGTTATTCCTCCTAGGAAATATTATTTTCTGACTAAACTACCTCTAGAATCAAAATATTAGATGGTTTAAGCATATACCTTATCAACATTGAAACATGGAAACAAATTTGTACCTGGGTTAAACATAGATGTAAATTAAATCTCTAAGAAACAGATATGACTTTCTCCCATATTTCATATAGTCTAATGAATCGTGGAATCATCTTTACATTGAAACCAAAACACATCACACTTTTTCATGGAGAAACATTTAGAAACACAAGATCACCTACATTGGAAGAATGATCCTTCCTCTTGTTATCCATATAAATTCTCTTCCTTATCTGAGTTGTCCTCATGTGCTTCTAAATCAACTATACTTTTTCTACCATCTGATCTATCAATTCTGGTCCCACCATCTTCCATTACCCTACTTCATCTGAAAAAGTTGGATTTCAACACCGCTTTCAATATAATGCCTCAAATTGAGAAATCTATAAATGTGAATAAAAATATTAATTATAAGAAAAGTCGACCAAGGAAAGGTATTGATACCAACATCCTTGGAAATCCATTGAACATGCACATAGGATATCCTCTAAGGATTGAATTGTTCATTCCGACTACCCATCTTATTGAGGATGAAAATCTATAATAAAAAGTAATAAAATACCCAATGACTTATGAATTCCTTTAGAAATGTTAGATGTGAACCAAAGATCATGATCAGATACGAAAGAGAGGGGAACGCCCAATGACCTGATTATCTATTTAATATGTAATCAAGAATGTTGATATTGAGATAGAGTATATTTAATAGGATGGAAATGATCTGATATAGTAAATCGATCAACAATAACCCAGTTTTTATTGTTACCTCAAGAAGTGTTTTTTAATTCCACTATGAAATACATGGACACATTTTCCCATTTCTAATCTGGCACTGGGAAAGACTAATGTATCCCTTTTGGTAACAGCCACTTTGCATCAACCTATTGAAATGTAATATACTGGACAGAAATGTTACAAATGTCCCATTTCTTTCCATCCCAACAGTAATAGTCCTGAAGATATCTATACATCTTAATACCACCATGATGAAATGAAAATGGATAACTATGAACTTCACATAACAACTCATTCATTATTTTCAAATAAAATGACACACATTTTCCCTATCTAAACCACAAAACATAGTCTTTAACAATGTTAAATTCTGGTAACATACCCTTTTTATCCAATTCAACCTTTTTATGCAACTCACTATTTTCATTTTTTACTTGGATTGTTCTGTTTTCTAGAGACGATAGCACTGAAACCTGAAAAAAATATTATTTTCCTACACCAATAATTTCTATGACAATTTTAATCAATTATTTATTTAAAGGGTCATGTTCCAAATGTAACATGGCTAATGTGGCATTAAATTTCTAACTCAAATCATAAACCACTTTCTAAACTTCTCTAGGATAGTAATAAATCATGAAATCACATTCTCTATTTAATTTCATCAATCTTCTTTGTCTCATGTTTAATTATTTTTGAGTAAATATATACATCAAAATTTAATGGTCAGCATATATTTAACATTTTACTCCACACATATGATGCATCCATGTTTTTATAGCATAGAAAATATCAGCTAATTCCAAATAATGTGAAGGGTAATTTAACTCATGGTTTTTCATCTAATGTGAAGCATAAGAAATTACTTGTTCATCCTTAATTAGGAAATATCCATATACATTCATGGAATCATAAATTTATTTAAAAAATAAACCATTTATAGAAGTCATTTCCAAAACCGGATCATTCACCAATCATTTTATCAATTCCAAAAAACATTCATCACAATTTTTTTTCCATCTAAATAGAGCACCTTTTAAAGTAAACATAGTCAGTGAGAAAGATATCTATGAAAAAATTTCAAAAAACTACAATAATAACAAGATAAAATAATAAAACTATGAATCTTGGTCATATTTTTGGTTCTTGAAAACTATTCAAAAACATTTGTTTTAGCAGGATCACAAGTTATACCATCTTTAGAAAGAATTTGACAAGGGAATGAATTTTTTTGTAACTAATACTCGCACATTTTGAATTATCCATCCAGTTTAATTTATATTAATCTTTTCCAGACCTCCCTTAAATGACTTTCATGATCCTATTTATATTTTAATATACCAAAATATCATAAATAAAAACAACCACAAACTTATCAATGATCACACAGAAATTTATATTCATAATATCCATGAATACTGCACATGAATTGGTTATCCCAAAAGTCATAATTACAAACTCATAATGGCCATATCTAGTACTAAACACAGTCTCCAGAATGTATAATTCCTTTATATTTATCTTATGGTACCCTAACTTTATGTCAATCTTCCAAAAAGTACTTATCATTCTGGAGTTGATCAAACTAATCATCGATATGAGGAATGGATTTCTTATTCTTAATAATGATGTTATTCAAGGCTCTATAATTATTAAAAAATATCATTGAACCATAATTATTTTTAAAAAACAAGACATGATCACCCCATGAATATGTTCTAGATTGAATGAAACCTTTTTCTAATAACTCCTATAATTTCTACTTTAACACTAAAAGATCAGTTTGAGCCATTATATAAGGGGGTTTTGAAATTGGATTAGCATAAGGAACCATTTCAACAGTAAATTCTACATATCTAACAGGTATTATACTAGGAATGAAATGATCAAATACATGAAGATACACATTTACCATTTTCACATCCTTAATCTAAATAGTTCCTTTGTTTTTAACATTACTTGCAAGGTAACATTCATTTCTATTTTTTACTACATTCTCAGATTCCTGATATGTGAACAATAGTAAGGGTTCATTATTGTACACAAACAAAAATTCTTTCTAAAAAGCATCCTCAATAGCTCTATAGTAAATCTTAGCAGGATAAACGATAATCCAATTCATACCCAAAATAACATTAAACCCAACCACAGGCTGAAGAAAGAGGTTTTTAGGTATATTATTTCCACAGATAAGGATGTGAAGGTTCTAATAATTTATTTTTGTCACAATATTTATCCTTGGAAATTTAACTAGAAGTTTATGATTCTTTTCTTGAGATGGAATTCTTAGTTTACTAGAAAATTTATCATAAATGAAAAAATATGTAGACCTGGAATCAAACAACACATTAATATAATCTGAATATATTGAAATTTACCTGATACTACTTCATTTTATGGTCCATCATCTACTGAAGTTGTTTACAAACATTTCACCACCCCTTTTTTCTTCTATTCCTGATGCATTCCATCATTTGAGTTCTTTTATGGACAAAATTATTCATAATGACCCATCTCATTTCACTTAAAACATTTTACTAACTATAAATAAAAAATTGTTTTTCCACTACCCTTATCATTTTTGTGTAGTTACAATCCTTTTTTATCATTGTATAACTTCAGATGAACACACCAAAATTCCAAAGGCATTCCCCAGTGTGATTTTTACTATAATTTTTACAAACTGTATGCATAAGTTTCTTACCAACATACTTTTTTGAAGAGTTCTTCTCTTTCTTCAGCCACCTCGACCACTTATTCAGTTGTTTCTCAATAAACACATGATCATAGGAAAATCCCCTTTCCACACTCACTACACATTGAATTTGTTTTCAAAAAAATTTCATTAATGAGAAGTTAATGTCCTTGGATAATTTATCCATAATCATAATTAAAAACGATTGATTTTATTATCATGATCCCATCGAGAATTTAAATCATTCCATTCCAATTGAGTGAATTATGGTTCATAATAAGCCATTGATTCATCGACCTACCTTAATTCTAAGAATTTATTATCCATCCTAAGTTGAACTACCTTTGGAAAATATTTCTCATGAAACAATCCTTTGAATTCATCCCAATCAGGAGCATAAATATTTTTACTATCACTAGTTTTTATAACTATTGACCACCACTTATCTACTTCACCTTAAAAATGGTATAAAGAAAGACTAAACTTTTGATGTTATGAGAAACCCTTGTCATAAAAAATATTTTCTAGGGATTTAATAGACTCTTCAGCTTGTATATGGTCATTTGATCGTCTAAATGATGGTGGATTTTTTCTCATAAAATTCCCAACTATTGACATGTTCCTATGTGTTTAATCTAGATGATCTCAATCATGGATTCCACCTCTATTTATAACCTGATTCAACTATGTGATCACTGCATCAATCAATTTAGTTCTTATTTCAACCATCTCAGGTTTTTAACATGAATTGTTTTTTTCCTTTGGAAGTCATCCTAGAACAACTTCCCTATTTCCTATACAAAAATCCATTTTGAACAGAAATATGATAGTTAAAGGGACATTGTATGCCGAAAATGCTATTTAAATTTGACCATAATGTAAAAAAGAATTTATCAATATTATATTAATAAAATCCTTACCCTTAATGTTATCTAAACTATCCTTTTATACCAACTATAAGGCCCCAACCTTAATAAATTACGTAATCTTGTTATAAGTTAATAATTTGACTTTAATTGACATTAACGATTCTTTATGATTTAGTGTTTTAAAAATGAGGCCATTATTAATACATATCATCTCATTATCATACAAGATTATACTATTAAAACAATATCCATTTTTTCGCCAAAAAATCCCATTAAAAATTTGATTTCATTTCATGATAAAGATATTACTGACTTCTACATTTATTATACTCATCCTTACACCCTGTAAAAATATTTCAGAAAAAACATGGGATCAGAATAAAAACTTAGTAAGGGAAAAAATATATAAATAAAACATTAATCCATGAATATTTATAATCCTAGGAATTCATAATTATCATTGAAACATAATAGAAATAATAAATCATAATGATAACTTGTGTCATCTATATCATACTTAGTTTGTGTATTTCAATTCCACATAGGGAGTAACCTTCATGGGTATGTTTGGAAAACCCATCACCTTATATTCCCAAAATAACAAAGGAGAAACCAAAATCTTTTCCTATATCACATTAACAAATGCATAAGAGTGCTATCATGAGCTCACCCGCCCTTATTTTATCTTGTTACCACCTGTATCGATAAGCAATTCCCATGAACCATAACATAATCATAACACCTAAATTAGAATAAATAAAAAATAACACTTCCACATTGAAATCATAAGAAAGAATTTCATGATATTGGTGCATTGAATCCATTATGAAAACAATTTTTAATACCAAGATATCTAACAAAGAAATATGGTGTTTACTTTTATTTTTAATAACACTACGATGTGAAGAGGATTCCAAATATCAAATAATGCTCATGGCGATGGAAATGTAATTTCCACCGTGTACTTTAAAAAGACACTTTACTTTTGTTGTTTAGTAAAAAATTTCATAAACAATGATTCATTTTGAGAAATATTTAGTGAAATTACATTTTTATGGTGTTTATTATAGACTATATAAAATAGGGTCATGTATAAATCAAAATATGCCTCCATGAAAGGACATTGAGACGAAGTCCCTTACCTTGAATCTTAACTGTCTCATTCATTCTATAATTTTTTGAATAATAATCATAGGTTAAGTTTAAATTTATTTAGAACCCTTATAATTTTTAATATTCATTTTCCATCACTTATTACCATGTCATAACAATTAATTAATTGTTTGAGTTCATATAGGATGTTTTGTCGAGATTCGGTAATTGGGTAAAAATGAACACGTTTTGATGAAAATTATACTTTTGTTAAAAAGTAAAGAATCTCTAGAATATTATTAATGATTTAAATATAATATATATCCAGTATAAATGTATTTAGAAATGTACATAACATTGGGAATAAAAAATAAAATTCACCATTCATGGAGACGGTAAGTCGTACGTACGCTTGAATGCTACATTCATTTCATTGGCATATTAATGGAATGGAAACTAAATGATACATTGTTATATTATAATTACATTATAATATATTTGTTATATATTTTAAATATGTTCACTAAATCTATACTTTAAAAATTTCATGTATGACATGAATGATTCATATAACATTTAGGTGGTGGTAGTCCACACTTCCTCATATGAAATTATCATATTTACACATTATGGAATGAATAATGTACTGTTGTAAATAAAAATTATAGATGAATATACACAAAATAAATATAATATATATCATATATAAATACAATTCTATCATGATGTACACCATGATAGGTGGTAGGATAAAATTTAACAAGCATCGCTTCGTGAGGCACTAGTTGGTCGTACACAAAAACAATATGTTCGTATCCATTAGATGGAGGTGTGTATATGTGTAGGTTGATAATATAGAATAAAGATATCCTCTTCTATATAGGATATTGGTTTTGTTATAAAATAATGGAAAGAAGGGCATATAGGTGGTTGGTTAATGAAAATAACTGAATGGAGCTTGAGATGAAACGTTACCTCAATATCAGGTAACTCTATTTGATTTGATCCAAAAGGATTATTTAATTGGATTATTATCATGTTAAGGCTTCAACAATTACTGTATTTATTTTGGGAAATTATTTTTGTAGATGTTTTAGTATCCATGGGTGAGTACATGGGTTTAGGTGGTGGGATTTTATAAGAGGTATGAGGGACACTTTTGAAAAGACTTGAAAAATTATTTTATTAAAAATTGATTTTTTAAATCTCATAGATTAAAAGTGAAATAATTCTAAGATAAGATGTAAATTGAACTAAATACTCTCAAACAATAGGTTTTAGAAATTTTTAGGTTAAAATTATTACTTTATAATTTCGCATTAACCCATTGTTAAATAATATATTTCTTACCATGTGTTTTTGTATTTTTATAATATATGGTAAGTAAAATTGATATAAAAGGAAAAGAGAACCAAATGTGGATCATTAATTACCATTTAAACATTATATAAGTCATTTTCTAATATTATATATTTTTAGGACTACTATATCATTTAATAAAATTGTATTTGTTTTAAAAACTCATTTATGTTAATATTTACACTATTTAGTTTTTGATTTATGATAAAGTCTTAACAACTTGATACCTTCGAACCGAATACATTACAAAATAAAAATATATAATTACCATACATAAAATACATTTATGGTCTCAAAATGTTAAAATTACATTTATGTTAATATTTATAAGATCATTTATTTGAATATTTCATTAATAAGTTAATGAAATCATCATCATTTTGTCATAAATAAATTTATTTATTTAATAAATAAAAATTATAAATAAAATATAAAAGGTTTATGAAATATTTTTATATTTCTAATGGAAATTTTTAGATATATGGATTATTTATATATCCCTATAATTAAATTATTTTAATAAAAATATACATGTTTTGGTTATATGTCTCTATACTTTAAATTAATTATTATAACATGTCATTATCTCAACCATGTGGCTCAAATGGGTTCTAAAATTATCCGCAGGATTCCCATGGTTAGTCATATCTTATAAAATAGTATTTTTTCATGTTTTATGGAAGTTTTATGTTATTATAATATCATTTGGTACCCATATTTTCTTGATTTTCGCTTTGACCATGGAAAATAAAAATAATTACTCCAGTTACAATTAACAATGTCCAAAAATAAAAGGTACCTCTTTACATTATTTTTACCTTATTACTCTAAATATGTATTTCATTTTTCCAAATTAAAAACATATATGTTTTATTAATAAATTTTAAAATATTTCATGTTGTCAAAATCAAATAGCAGATTTATAAGGATTAAAAACTATCAAGAGATTGACATGTGTTTATGTAAAATATTAAAGATTAATAACTTCAAATGACCTATATTGGATGAAATTTGAAAAAACATAGTCTAATTACACTTTAAAAATAATTAAATAAACAATCTAACTAAATAAATAACATGGATGAAAAAATCAGTTTTGAATTAAAATGCAGTATATTTTACGATTCATTAAAATATGAATTTCTCTTAAAAAGTACAAAAATTTCAACCAAACTTATTTTTTATATCAATATTCCAAATAATAAGTTATTTTTTTAAATATAACTTGTAAAAGTATCAAAAATATATTTAAAAAGGGTTCTCCATCAAAAGGTTTTAAAATGGCCTTTTAAAATATTAGTGTATTTTATGCTTAAAAATGGATTCATTATCATTTTATTCCTCTAAAATATGTTAGATAAATGTTAAAAAAGAATTTCGAAGCATACACAATCATATTTTATTTGTTTTTATTCATGCCTTATAAAACAATGGATAGAAATTAACTACCATTTAAAATTATAATATTGTTGTTGAATTATTTTTTAGTATAACTGAATATTGCATGCAACATAAGATTTTAGTGAAACCCATTACATCATGTAGAGTACGCTATATAAATAATTTTACTCTTTAAGATAAAATTAATATCTTATTCATATATATTAATATATATTTATATGTATTATTCTATACATACTTGGGATTTTACACATAATGATTAGATGTTCACAAGACATGAATCAAAGGGAAATGAAATATATAGGACATGAAATCATAAAATATAAATAAAACATGTAATTGTGGAATAAACATAAGAATATTATATTATATCCATAGTTGTCATGTAATATCTCCTTAATTTGTCTTGGTAGTATGAGTTCACTCCCCATAGCATCATGATTGTCAGGGTTCACTCCCACAACCATCTTAGTGGTATGAGTTCACTCCTCATACCATCTTGGTAGTCAGGGTTCACTTATATGGCCATGTTTGTATATTCACATCACGCCTCATACTATCTTGGAAGTCATGGTTCACTCCCATGGGAATCATTGTTGAAAAGGATTACTCCCAAGACTATCTTATTATATATCATGAGATATAATGTTTTAACTAATGCATTAGAGGGTGATATATGTCCCACCCATATCACAATGAAATCATACATACATGGTCCACAATAACATTAAATTGATATAATAACCTATGAAATAAAATTGGTATCATAATCATGTAATCATATAATAACCAATGGAAAAAGATATAGTTTTCACAGTCATTACATAATAATCATAACTCATGGATAGAATTGGGTTCCAAAGGCATATAACCAATGAATGATAAATAGGATTCATAAACATCATGTCATCAAAACATAATATATTCATATAAATAATAAAGATGGAAACATTGAATAATTTCCCAATAAGGTTTTGTAACACCAACAGATGTCATTATAGATTTGAAATAATTATGAAGTATCCTTAAAAAATATTTCATGAGGAAAATATCCATTCTTATTTGGAAGTTATTTTTTAAAACATAAAACCTTTATAAAACCATTTTAATGAAAATAATCAATAAAACATATAAATTATGATTTGAAAACATTTTAAAAACTTTTCCTCTAAAAAATTCATAAAAACATATAATGAAATCATGAAAATGTTTTTAAAACCATTTCATTGAAAATTATTTATAAAATAATATTGATTGATTGATTTTTTCTAAAAAAAATTAAATTAAAAATACATAGAAATCAAATATAGAATGACTAAAATTGTTTTAAAAAAGATTATACATAAAAACATTTTAATGATTCTTCAAAATGTTTTCAAAACTGTTTTACCACTTACAACATATAAAATAATCTTGAATGAATTTTGAAAACCATTTATTTTTTAATTGATTTAAAACAAAGAATTTAAGGAATATTATGATAAAAATATTTTTTTTTATATTTTAAAGGATGAATCAATAGAATTATGGTTATTAAAGAAGATAAATATGAATGTTTCTATCCTTATTTTACCACCATTAAAAATATTATAAATGTGACCTGATCGAAAAATGATAAGAAGATTCATTTTAAAAAACAATTCTAGAAAATATGGGTTTTGAAGGAACACATATTTCTGAATGAAGATTGAGGTAAATCTAGAAAATCGTAATTATAATTTCATTATAATATAATTTTCCAAAGAGTATAAAATTTCCTAATTACTTGGATATAAACTGAATACCTAAAGGGTAACAATATTCATGTGTGTTCATGAGATATGGATCTTAATTTTTCATCAATGAATGCATAATCCTAAACAATCTTGATATACATTGAGATTGTTTCAATAAAATCTTACTATTTGGTAACATTGAATTGTACTCCCCATGTATGGAAATTATATTACATGAAGATTAAAATATCATGATAAGAATGATATTGTTGATATTACACGTCATATTTCATTATAAACACCACATATATTAGTATAGCTGCATAACAAAACATATGTCCCAATGAAAGAAAGTTTAAAAAAAACAATCTTATATATTTTGAAAATCTTGAATTGTAAACCCCCGATAAATTTAATAATTACAATCACATAATACACTCATGGACAGTTTATACCCTATAATGTGGAAAAGAGTGGTGAACATGGAATATATCTCACATATATAAAAAGTGGGATGATATTCCATTACCATATGTCTTGACACTCATTGGACGTAGAACAAATTCCAGTATATTAAATATAAGTTCATATAAATCTATAAAATGAACCATATTCTTATATCTAATAACATATATGGGTTTGTTATTAGTTAATATTCCTACCTTATTAAATGTTTTATGTTTTTTAGCATTGGGTAATATTCCCTTTGTTTTTCACCTATGTATTAATTTTTTATAACTTTTGTCCTTATACATATATCATGATTTAAATAATTTAAACCATTATATTAATTTCATGTATAATCAGAATAGTTGTATTAGAATATCCTATATAATATATAATTAGAAAATGGAATACACCTTTCATGGAGAAAGTATATCATGCATACGCATCAACGCTCTTTCTGTCTTATTTTTATATTAAATGAAAGAAACTAAATTACACATTTTCAAATATAATATATATAATCATTAAATTTTCATTATTATGTCTTATATATCATATAAGTTCCTTAAAACCATTCATAATACATTCCATGTATTGTATGAAGGAATCACATCGCTTGGAGGGGGCGGTAGTCCAAACTTTCTCAAACAAAATTATTGTATTTACAAAAAATAGAATGTATAAAGATATGTTTTCTAAAATAATTACATATGAATAAATCATAAATATTAAATATATATATCATATATAAAAATAGTATCCTTCATAAATCACAATAATTAAAGGTGTTATGTGAATACAAAAATATCATTGTTTCTTGAGACAGTAGCTCTTCGTACACCTAAATAGTATTTTTATTAACAATTATGCAGAATTTTGTGTACGTGTTGGTGAAAACCATATAATTAAAAAATCTCAATATATTTTGGATACTTTTTTTCTATAGTCATGGAATATAGATAGTTTATGTGGTGGGGAATGAAAATAATATAAAGTGTCTTGAGGGAGGATGTTACATCTTCTTTGTGCACCTCAATTTGATTTTCAAGAGCATGATTCCATGGGATAATTTCATCCAAAATGGAGACTTATTGGATTAATGGAAGGATTTGGGGGAGTTTATTGAGAATATATTGGATGATCCTGTGTGGGTTTTGAGATGTGATAATGTTTTAGAGTTATTGCCTATTTGGAGTGGATGGGGAGTGAAACCCTTGTAAATATCAAAAGGTATTTGTTAATGGAGGGTATAACATACCTATGGTCCCACAAAAATAATAAAATAATGGAATAATGGGGAATTATTGTTGATTAAAATTTCCAACAAAAAAAATCATGTGAATAGTTTTAATCTTTAACTTCTAATTTTCCCCAATTTTATAATTTTTGTATTTATTAAAGACACTAATTTTTAACCTATATAGTTAATCTATTATGAATAATTTAAAGTGATATTTTTGTTGAAGATATATATATAATCAATTATTTATATGATGCATAATTTTTCAAATAAAAAACCCATTTTATTTTGGAAATCATTTTTAAAAATAGTATATGTGACGCGTTAAAACACTCCTTAAATCCGAAGCACATTAACAATGATTTTACAACCTATGGGTAACTTTGTAAATTATAAAAGACTATTTATTCCATTAATATAATATATTTATTATTTGTTGACATATTAAAATATCTTTCCAAAATATAGAAGTTTTATTAATTTTAATTCATTTAATAATCTATCATTTATTGTAAAAAACATTAAAGTTGATTTTGATATTATTTATTTAATTTTAATTTTAAAATATCAAAAAAATAATGTAATTCAAATATATTAGGTTCATAGATGTGTAACATGATATATTCACATGTAAAAATATTTATAGATGAAAATTAAATCAAATTACTTCGATTTTAATATTAATAGTATCATTTATTTTAGTAAATTAATACCTTAATAAGCCCTACATGGAACTTCAAAATCATTTTAATTAAATAAATCATCTCAAAAAATTAATGATAAATTATTATGATCAATTAATAAATTTTTTATTTAAAATTTATATGAATAAATAAAATATGATTTTGTCAATGTATCTCATTGTTTTATAAATGTTAAAGGTAAATAAATATCCCATTTATCTTTTTCTTTACATAACAATTTATATATGGAAATTCCATTTAATAATTTAAAAAAACAATTAAAATTAGAAAAAAGATGGGATATGGTCGAATTATTGGTGACCAATGTATGTTTCATAATTTTCAATGTCGTTTTGGTCCTTAATATTATATTTAAGTCCTTTATTAAACTTAATTTTACCTTAATCGCCGTAATTATTTTTAATCACATTCAGTAATCATTTTGGGAAAAATTATGTTTATATTAATAAGGAAAAAAATTTATACATATTACAACCTTTTATTCCCATTTTCCAAAATTCAAATTACATAAGGGGGAAAATTAATTTTAATGCTAATCTTAAAAGTGTGGTGACAAAGTGGGTTTTATTAAAATCATTCAACAATTCAATAAGATTTTATATATAATTTCTATATAAGAATTATTCTGATGACCTAATATAGATTAATATATGTAAAATTCATTTATTTTCGATTCATAAACAAATTTAAAATATAATTTAACATCAATAAGTATTTAAACAAAATGGTGACTTTTAACAAAAAAATGTATTATTTTTCATATTTCATCAAAAAATTAAATATTCTAAAAAACATCACACAAATTTACCCTATTCTCATTTAAGAATTATGAAATTAAAAATGAAATCTATTTTTAGAAATAAAATTATTAAAATTTTATAAATTTAGTTTAAAAAAATTCTATATTAAATGGCTGTAAAACTCAGCCTTCTGTGTAACACAAGCTATCTCTGTGTTACATGTACAAAAAGCTAATCTACGTTTTCCATGTAGTGTAATATCAACTTGGTTTGGATTTTAACACAGTAAAAACATATATTAATTATATGTATATAAATAAAATACTATATAAAATGTTTTTTGAAGTGAAATATATCATAATGATTAGTTTTTTAAAAAAAACATAAAAAATTCATATGGTGTTACTTTATACCCCCTTAAATTGAATTTCACCATCAAAATTCATTAGGGTTATTAACAGTTTTATAAATGATAACAACTATAAAATACACTATAAAAATAAAAATGTACACTAAATATTCATTGAAAATGAATGATAAAACAATAATAATTAATAAATGAAACTCATAACTGGATTCTGGAAAATGAGAACATATTTGTGGAGTGAAAACATGAACATGAAAAATAAATATGGTAACCTTATTATGAAGGAGAGTGATATAGAACAAGGACCAGAAGATTTTCTAAAACACAAATCATTTAATTATTCATTGACCTAAGGGACCATCGAATTCATTGAAAATGAATGCACAATGATGACCTTTTATGAATCAATATCATTTCCATATGGTTAATGAATTATCATGAGAAGTTATGCATACCAGATTTAATTACATTTAATATGTAAAATTTCACACTTTGGTCATTTCTAGTTTAATTTCCACATCACATATTTCTCTAAAAATTGATGTTGAATAATTCATTCCTCAAAGACTAACAAATCATGAGATCCATGAAAAATAATCCCATGTCCCATCAGTTAACATCAACACAATTTAGTTTCTATAAATTATCAAATATGTATTAATCCAGATGTGGTGAGAATATAATTTAATCTCACACATTTCTTTTAAAAAATATCAAAAACATTCAATAAAATATTAAACTTATAAAACTTTTTAAAGATGAAAATCATTTTAACATATACCCTCAACATAACATAAAATAGATCTGGTTGGTCACATTCCAAACATGTGAATACCTTCATCATGTATTCTATTAAAATATGGAAATGACGTGAATTACAATAAAATTTATTCGAATAAATGAATGATTCATTTTTCCATATTTTACTATATATATTCTTTAATTACATGAAGTTTTAAAATTCTTCCATTATGAAATATAATTATTTATCAAAAAATCATTAATTAGATTCGAGGTTATCAGTGATATACACTTTACTTTATCCAAATTAGTAATCTCTTTATCCAACCTAAACAAGATTTTTTCCACATCTTGATCACATTATGTGAAACCTTACCAGAATCAAAATATCACTTTTCCATATCCTTATAAATATTAAACATACCCCTTAAAATCATTAATGATAACATATACTGAAAACACACACATATATGTATATATATATCATGATCCATATAACATAATCATTAAATTTCCAAACATAAATACTTCATTGATCCAACATTATTCTTAAACAATTACCCAGGATTCATAAGAAAATTATATAATACATCTTCCTTATAATATAAAATATGAATAATGTATTCGGGTTCCTCAACCTATATCAAATCATACTTCGTATATTTAATGTAAACAATAATGTAATCACATCCATTTCCTATAACATGTCACTCGTAGTCTCATTATCTTCATTGATATAAACAATACTTGTACAACCATCCTAATTATCTTCATAACAATTCCAATTATGAAACATATATTTATAATTCCCTTAGATTTCATATATGATACATTCAATATTAACCACATTCCATTGACAAAAACCATAAACCATTGAGGGAGAAACATTTTTCATAATGGAAAAACCCATAATCATGAAGAATAACCTTTATGTTGTCTAAATAATGGATACAACCTCTTTAATATATGACACATATGGATTATCATAGGTTATTAATAGTAATTTTTAACTTAAATCATTCATGATGGTTCATAATGAGTTTGTGAATTCCCAAAGCCTATCCCCTGGGAGTGTCAAACCTGGGGTACAACAAGGCCCATTGTTGTGTACCAGGCTATGCTGAGTTATGAAAAAAATAACTTATCAGATTTTTTACACCTAGGAATATCGCATCTAGATTCACAACAACTCATATTATCCAGACGAAAATGTGTTTTAATTATACCACTCACTATATACTTTACCAAAAATCCAGGACATTTTCTTAAACATAAACTCACATTTATACTTATCCTTAGATACATACCTTGACATATAATTGGATATATATATATATATATAGATGTCACTAAATATTATACATCCTAGTTTCCAATGGTTTACTAATAATTTACTCTAATACCAACTATAAAAAACTGGTATTAATATAGAAAAATTACATAACTTTTTCAGAATAGATAAAAGATTAAACAAATAGATACCCAATTACCATCTTATTTTAGTGCCTTTGGAAACATGGAAATATAAAAATTACTACATGAGTGAGATAGATTATATCAAAATATATTTCTCACCGACAAAACCTTTATTAGACACATCATACTTAATAATTATTTTCCTATCTATGGGAAGGAAATATTAAAAATGGTTGAGCTCAGATACTCAGTTAGGGTAAAAAATAAGGGTTTGTAAGCATAAAAACGACTATATGGTTATGAGAATAGGCTCATGAAAAAATAATATTATACAATATATATCAAAGATCATAAATTTTATTCATATAATAAATATTGGAAGTATATAAGACATGAATTATCAGTAAATAGTGAACATAATCTATAAAAGCATATCATAAGAATAAAACATTGAGCTATGGAAAAGACAAAAGCACTTAATATGATTCCCATAGAAGTCAAGGAATCAGTTCAAATACCATCTTATTAGTATGGGTTCAATCCAAATACAATCTTGGTAGACATTATTCACTCCCATAACCATCTTATTGGCACGATTTTACTCCTAATAAAATATTTGTAGTCATGGTTAACTTCTATGGCCATTTTAAAATTTATATTTCTCTCTTAAAACCATATTGGTAGTAATGGATCACTACTATGGCCACATTAATAGTCACATTTTATTCCCAATACTATATTTGTATTCCTCAGGATATATAAATATTTAGACCATGAATTGTAGGGATCTATGGGTCCAACATATCTCATAATGAAATCAAACATACATGTGCCATGGGATCATTAAAAATCATTACATAACCCCTGAAATGAAATGGGTATCACAAACATGTAATCATATCATAACCTACGGAAAAAGATCTATGTTTCATTATTATTTCATTGAAATATTAACCCATGAAAATAATTCGGTTTTAAAGGAATATAATATATGAATGAGAAAAAAGTTTCATAAACATCATGTGATAAAAAAATAATCCATTTATTGAAATAATATAGAGGTAATCATAAAATCATTTCCCGTGAAGGCATGACTAACCCCGAAATATTTCATCTTAGATGGCTAATAATTTTGAATGATCTTTCAAAAACAGTTATTAAGGAAAATATCATTTCGTATATTGCAGTTTTTTATTAAACATAAAAACTTTTGAATCCCATTTTCAAAAAAAAACATGAAAAATTATAATGGAATATTTGAAAAAAAATTGAAAATCTTTTCCTATGAAAAAATATTCCAATCTATTATTAAAATATTTAAAATGATTTGGAAAACATTTCATTGAAAATAAATTGAATATTTATAAGGTGATATTAATTTATTTAATCAATTTATCTAAAAATACATAAAAAATTATAATAAAATATGGAAAAAAATTAAAATATTTTTCTTTAAAACATCTGACAAAACCTTAGAACCTTTATGAATTCCCTTTTCTCCCCTAGAACTTATAAAATATAATTGAAAATAATTTGATGTCCATTTTATTGAAAACTACATTTAATTAATTAATTTTCTAGATATTCAGAATTTTTTTTAATAAAATAGCTTTTTAACCTTGTATTGGAATATTCAATGGAATTATCGTCCGGAATGCGTGATAATCCATACATGCTGAACATTAATTTTTCATTGAAAAAAAGTTTATAAAAGTATCTCGAATGGAAATCTACAAGAATATTCCATTATTAAACAATTTTTAAAGGTAAAACATGGGTAGATGTATCATTTAATGATCATAAGAGAATAGTTTAATATTTAGGAAAACCATTTAGAAAATATTGTTTTGAATGAACACATATTCATAACCTAAGAGGGAGGTAATTCCATACATTCTTAACATCACATTATTGATTAAATTACATATCTAAGAGTGAGAAAATAGTACCTTTACAGGTATATAACATGAATAACTAGAGGTTATGAAATACATTGAGTTTTTCTAAGTTATGGATCATATAATTTCATCAATGAAATCCTAATCACAAATAATATCGATAAATGATGAGATTTTTCGAGTAGACTCTTACCATTTGGTAACACTGAATAATATTTCCTCGTATGAAAATTATTTTTCATTACAATTAAAATACAATTATAATAAAGAGAATAAATATTTTATATGTGAAATTTAAGTATATACACATCAAAAAATAATGTAGGTCCGTAACAAAAGAAGTGTCTCAAATAAGAAAAATTGAGGCAATGTAGACTTGCAGATTTAGAAACTCTTGAAAAAAAACCCATGAATTAATGGTCATATAATAGATTTGTAAACACTCATAAATTTAAAAATAATACTAATATGAAAATTCATGGGTATTATATGTACCACCCAAAATAAAATAGGTTGAACATGGAATGTATTTCACATATATAAAAAGTGAGATGAAATTCCAAGACATTGTGTTTTGACTCTAATTACACTCATAAAAAACCTATATAATAAATATAAGTTAAATATATATATAATAAAAATATTAAAATATCTAATAACATATATGGTTTTATTTTGACATTATATTACCATCTTGTTAAAAATTTCATGTTAAGAATACGTTTTGGGTAATTTCGCCTTGGCTTTTGCATGAGTATTAATTTCATGTATCTCCGGACCATATACATTTATAATGATTCAATTAACATAAATAATGATATAAATATAATTTATTGTCAGTATATGTTTTTTATAATAATATATAGAATATATAATTATGAAATATAATACACTGTTCAATGAGACGTTAGGTCGAACATATGCATAAAGATTGTTTCCCTCTTATTGTCATACTGAAAGAAATAATTAAAATGAAATATATGTATATATGTATATAATATCATTAATTTTCCATTATATATCATATATATTACATATGTTCACTAATACCACCCTTAATAAACTTCATGTAGTGTGCGAACAAATCACATCGCGTTGATGGGCAGTAGTCCACATTTACTTAGATGAAATTATATTATTTACAAGAAATAGAAATAATAATTATATGTGAGTTAAAATAATTATTTAAAATTAAAGAAATAAAATTTATTATATATATTCTATATAAATATCATGTCCATAATAATTACAACATTGAAAGTGTTAAAGGAAAATGAGAAATCATCGTATCATGAGGAGGTAGTTCACTATATAAATAATGAGTATGTTTATTACAAATTAGTTTGATGTGTGTGTATGTGTTGGTATAACCCTTATCATAAAAAATATATCTTTATATTGAGGATAATAGTGTTGTTTTATTATAATTTAATAAGGAGAGTGGCTGGGTGGATAATAAATATAAGATAAACGGGTTTGAGGGAGGATGTTACCTCTTCTTTGGGAAACTCTTTTTGGTTTTCACCAAATGGATTCCTTAGATTGATATATTACAAAAGGGATTCATCAATGAACACATTAGGGAATTTTTGTAGGGTAATGGATAGATATTTTCTAAACATATTTTGTTTTATAGGTGTGAGGATGTAGGAGATTTCTTGCCTTTTTATAGTGGAAGTGGAGTTGAACTATTGTAAATACCAAACTATATTCATAAATTTGAGGTATAACAAAACTAATGAGCCTAAAAATTAAAAAACAATGTAGTAATTGGAATGACCATCTATAATTACCCCTACCACAAAACAATATTTGTATTTAAATAATTTGACCCACTAACTTATAGGTGTCCCCTATTATATCATTTTGGTTTTTATTAAAGACAACTATTCTCTAACCTATTTAGTTTAACTTGTAAGATTATAGTAAAGTTCAATTATTTTGAAAATGTTGACCCACTAAATTATTTATATGATATATTATTTTTATTATATAAATAATCTCATGTGTTTTGGAAATTAATTTTCAAATAAGGGCATGTGAAATGATAAAACACCACATAAACCAATACCGTGGGAAGAATGTTTTCACAATATATGGGAAAATATGATAATAATAAAATATAATTTTGTCCGTTAATATAAAATTTTAATTATTATTAAAACTATAAAATAACTTGGTAGAATATTATATTTTTAATAATTTTAAAACATTTAATAAAATTTCATTTGAGGTTAAATAACATTAATGTCAATTTGTATATTATTTATTTATTTCTAATTTTAAAATATTCAATCAATATTGGAAATAAAATATAATAATTTCACAGATGTTTTACATTATATATTCATCTAATAATTATTACAGTATAAAATTGAATTATATTACATCACTTTTATTATTTAAACTATCAATTCTAATTATTTGTTAACTAAATAATCACTACATTGGTGTTTCATAATAATTTAATGTAACTAAATCATCTCTAAAAAATAATCAAAATTTATTATGATAAAAATAACCCATTTTAATTCAAAATGAAATGTATTGCACAAAATATTATATTTTTTAAATAACTCAATGTTAAATAAATGATTATTTTAATGAAAGTCCCCTTTTGGTTTTTTTCTTATTTAACCATTTATTTAGGTAAATTCCATTTTATAATATCAAAATATCTGATACAATTCAATAGAATAGTGGATAAATTTTAATTATAGAAAATAAATGTCCTTTTAGGAATTTATTTGTCATTTTACCTTATAATTATGTTTTAGTCCCTTATTAAACATAATTTAACTTTAGTCAATATAAATAATATTAATCACATTCTCTATTCATTTTGGTCAAAAAAATAATTTTATCCTATTAGACCAAAAAATATAATACTAATTACAATCATTGATGTCTATTTTTCACAATTCATATAACATTAGTGGGAAAATTAATTTTAATGCGAAACCCATAGCCAATGAAAGAATGATATTTTGTTATGTAAACAGGTTCAATAGTTCAATAAGTATTTATATCTCATTTCAGTATAAGAATGATTCTAATGAAATAAATAAGTTTAAATAAAATAATTGACCTATTTATAAATTATAATTTAATTTATAATATATTCTCACATTAATATGTATTTAAATGAAAAGATTATTTCTAACTAAAGTGTTTTATATTTATTTATTCATTAAAAAGGAAATTTCTCTTCAAAGTCCAAAAAACAATATCCATAATATAATTTATACATTCTAAATTCAAAAAATATTTAATTTTCAAAAAAATATTCACAAATGTGTCATAATATTGTTTTAAAAAAATGGTGCGCTATTAAAAGGCTTTACAACTAATTATTTCATGTAATGTAAGATAACATGGTGTTGTCTGTACCAAAGGCTAAGATAAGTATTTCATGTACTAAAAGATCAATTTTTTATCATATAGAACAATAAAAAATTATTTATATTTATGTGTATAAATAAAATACTATATAACACATTGTGTGAAATTAAATATATCTGAAATAGATATTTGTTTCGAATAACAAAATTCAAAAAATCTCATTGTGTATCACTTAACCTATGGATACAAAAATTATTCGTAGTCATTTCATGAAAACATAATAAATGAAAATAAGATAGATTTATACATATAAAACCCATTGATGAAGATCTGGTATCATAATAATATAACCTGTGAAAGGGAAATGGGTTTCATAAACAGTATTCCATCAAATCAAAAGTTATCCAATGAAATAATATTAATGGATCATTGGAATAATTTTACATAAACAAAGAGTAACACTATTATATGTCATCATGGAAGGAAAATAATTTGAAAATATCTTTTTGAAAATATCTCTAGAGGGAAATATAATTTCTTTTTTAAAAAATACTTTTAAAATATAATGCCTTTTTGGAAACAATTTTCTTCGAAAGTACATGGAAAATATAAAAATAAGGCTTCAAATAATTTTGAAAACATTTTCACTTGAAAAGTTATTATATTATATTACAATATAATTGAATTTATTTTTCATTAAAAATAATTTTGAAAAAATATTAAATAATCATTAAAATCATTGATATCTTTTTCATTAAAAAATAAATTTAAATACTTATAATGGTTGTTCCTGAAATCATTTATTACAATGCTTAAATATAAAACCTTTTTGGATAACGTTGTCATTTAAAACAACATAAAAAATAAATTTTCAAAAGATTAGGAAAATAGGATTTTTTTTTTAAAATAACTTTTTAGTCATGTAGAATAATATTTAATGGAATTACAGTCATGATGATGTATAAATCGGTACATGGTGAGTATTCCTTCTAAACTGTAAATAGTTTATTAATGTTCATTGACCAAAAAAATAAAGAGAATGTTCCTTTAATACAAATTTTTGTGTTAAAAGGTAAAACATGGGTAAAAATGACTTCCAATTATCATTGTAGAATATTATAATATTTTTTGATTTTTTTAAATAATGGATTTGATGAAACACAAATTTCCGAACAAAAAGAGAGGTACAGTAGGAATTTCATTAAAACACATTCAAGGTCTTACTTTGTACAATAGAGTGGAAAATGGTAGAACTAATTGTATATAATATGAAAAAATTTATGGTATTAAAACTCATGAGATTTCATTAGAGATAGATCATATGATTTCTTTAATGGGGGAATTATTATAAACAATTATGATAGATAGTGATATTGTAAATATAAATAGTTACCAATTTGGTAACACTGATTTTAAATATGTAATAAATAATAATAATAAATGAACCTTAAAATATCATGAAAGTAATTATATTCATGATATAACATGTCAATGAAATTATATACACCTCACTGAAAAATAAAGGTGCATAACCTTACATCTGTCTCAAATAAAGAATATTGAGACAAAAATTCTTTACCGACATGGTATCTTTTGAAACAAAAACCACAAGAAAGAAATATTATAAAATTTATTTGGAAATAATAATAAATTTAATTATTAGAATCATAGAATTTATCCATGATCATTATATGCACCAAACAACGATATGACTAGTGAGTTGGGCTTGTATCTCATTGAAATGAAAATATTTCTAATATTCTCTCACCTTATGTCTTGACATACATTATTAGCATCCAAAAATCATGTATAACAGATATAGTTTTATTATAAATCTAATACATAATCATATCATTATATATAATTCCATATTTTATTTTATAGCTTAATGTGACCCGTTTATTAACAACAACTTGTTAATGATAAGTTCTAGATAATATCATCCTTTTTAGCTTAGATTTTTACCTGTTATTCATTATCCACATACTTAAATCATGATTAAATTATTTAATGAAATTAAAAAGGGTATAAATATCATAAAATTACATTAGAAATATATTTATAATAATATATATAAGATATAATTAGTAAAAGGAATGCACCTTTTATGAAGATAGTAGACTGTACGAAGGCATTAGCATTGTTTTTTGTTTTGATGTCATATTGAAAGAAAGTAAGTAATTACATATATTTATATATAGAGTATAATTTAATAAGAATTATTAATTTATAATTATAAAATAAATTCTCTAATATTATGCTTAATATATTCAATGTAATTTTTGAATGAATTACATATCTTTACCGAGGTAGTAATCAAGATTTCCCTAAACGAAATTTTCGTACTTACAGAAAATTGAAATCATGATGGTATATATAATATAATTAATAAAAAGGAATATATATATCATATATTTCAAATATAAAATATAAAATATATGTTCTATTATAATTCCCAACTATGATATGTGGTAAATAAAAAAATTAAGAACATCGTTTCAGGAGATGGTAGTTCACCGTATAAAAATTCGTCAGTTTGTTACCCATTAAATGGATTTCTGTGTAGGTGTTGTCCAAAAACATAATATGAAAAGGTATTATGATATTTCAGATACTTCTTTTTCTATTTAATAATTATATAAGAATAATTTAGGTGGTTGATAAATGAAATAAATGAATGATTTTTGGGGAAGATTGTTACCTATTAATTGGATAACTCCATTTGAATTGCACTAAAGGGATTCCTTGGTTGGATTTAGGTCAAAAGTTATGATTCATGTAGGAAGGTAGGGTTGTTGGGAAGTGAAATTATGATATCATGGTTGATCATGAGTGGTTTGGGGTGTGTGAATAATGTGGATATGTGGTGGCCTTTTATAGGGGAGGGAGGGGACAAACGTGGCATTTTTGTAAACAAGTTAGTTGTACCCTCTCTTTTACAAAAAAAAGTTATAAAAACAAACTAAAAATTATAATGGATAGTTTATAGAAGGAATATTTCAATTAAAATATATTTGGAAAAGTTTGTAGTTTATTTGATCCCTAATTATTAATATTTACTTTCTTGTTAAGCTCGAATATATCTTAATCACTGTAATTAATTTTAATCACATCCACTAACATTTTTTTGGAAAACAATAATGTTTAAAATTTTATACTATAAAGATTATTCTTATTATTACCATGTATTTAAATTCTTTTAAATTAATTACACAAAATCATAAAAATAAAGTTTAATGTTAACCACATAATGCAGTGAGAAATCAGTGTATTAAAGTGGGAATGTTCAAAATGTTCATAAACATTTTATATCTATATTAACATAAAAATGAATCAAATGAATATAATATATAATATATGTATAATTCATATATTTTGACTAGAAAACTAACATTTAATATAATTTATATATATAAATACTTTTAAATTAAAAATTTGTTTTTAATTAAAAGAGAGTATATTTTACTATTCATCAAAAAAAGATCTTAAAAACATTCCAAAACATCAACCAAATATAATTTCAACATTTTTAATTTAAAAATTAAATTTTTCATTAATTTTTATTTTTATATTTTTATTAAATTAATTATATATTTTTTCATAAAACAATATAATAATTAGTTATTTTAAGCATATAGTATATTAAAACATACAAATACATTAATAACACAGTTTTATGTATTATTATCAATATCATTTATCAATATAACTCCATTATAAATAATATATATAAATTATTTATCACTATTTATATTTCCATGTTTAAGAATAATGTTATTACTATCCCATTTAAATAATTATAATAATAAAATGTTGTTTGTGAGTAATTCAGTGTTGCCTGTAACACATGCCAATTTGGTGTTCTATGAAGCACAAACTAAACATTATTTTGAATTTAGTGTATGATTACCTTAGTATTGAGTATTAAAATTGAATGAAATAGTTATTTTATAAATAAAAACCTATATTTAGTGTTTCTTTGATAGAAGAATATCAAAAATATTAAATTTTCTCAAAAAATTAATAATAAAAATCATGGGGTGTTACATTCTATCCCAAATAAAATGAATTTTATCCTATAAATTATTATATTTTAGTAATGTTTTAATGAATAAAAGATCCTTTAATAGAATCTCAAATCATAAAAATGAATAATAAAACATTATTTTCAAAAATAAAGTTGGAAACATGACAGTTAACCAAATAAACATATAACTAGGTTTCCACATAGAAGAACATTGGAGAGAAATGATTTTATTGACCTACGAAAATAGATAAAATATTTTTAGAGTCGGATTAAGTTCATAAAAAAAATTGAATGGCTAATAAAAATTTGAAGGCCTTAGAGTTGTAAATCTATGGTGATTTAAATGGGAATTAGTTCAATAAAATTTATTATATTATGAAAAAATCAATTTTGACAATTTTCCTAATGTTGAGTAAATATTTTATTCACCATGATTATAAGGAAATATATTTAGTTTATAATTTCTAAAAACAAAATTACAATATTTGGTTGTGCTATAATAAATTTATAATCCCTCAATTAATTCTTTAAATGGATATCCCAAAAACCATTGAACTTATAAACACTAAATTAATCTTTTAACATGTCATAAGGCCCATAAAAGATTAAAAAATATAACTAGTTTTCTCTAACTATTTTCAAATTTCAATATCGTTAATACATTTTTTGATAAACAAAAAAAAAATAAACACTACGAGTTTATCATTACTAGTTATTCATCAATATATTTGACAAAAAATGATTGCACATTCACCAAGACTGGCCATAAGCCCATTGTAGGCATTAAACCCTCATTATTCAATCATGGGTTCATGAACCAAGACATTAATTGACATGATGAGTTATCAATCGAAATAAATTATGTATTTTTCTAAAACAAATTAATATATATTTCAAAAATAAATATAATATGCATCATTAAATATATGTTAAAAACAAAAATCCCTTTTGGATAATGTTTTTATAAAAAATCAATAAATAATTTACTTGAGTTATAAATTATACATTCCACAAAAGGATAAACATATCACCATTTAAAAATATGAAAATAATAAACATTCAAATTAATGTCACGAAATTAACTTGACATTGATCCCTCATATATAAAAAAGCATCTCTTGGTTTTCAAATTCCAGTCATGTGAATAACCTAATGATATATTCTCTTGAAACATGGTAATAACCTGAATTATGATGAATATTTTTGGAAAAAATGCATGATTCATAATTAAAAAAATTCGTAGATATATTCCATAAAACCAAGAAATTGTATACTTCTTCCATGATAACATAGATTACTTTTAAAAAACCATTATCAGTTTTTAGGTTATTAGAACCACTTATTTATAAATATATCTAAGAATAATTATCATAAAATCACGAATAAATTTTAGGTTACATTCCCTTAATCAAAATATCAGCTTTAATTGAAATTTATTTCATACATCACAAGAATTATTTAAAATATCTTTTAAAAATGCATAATAAATAAATTATACTAAAAATTCATATATATTTCACTATTAATATAACATAATATATTAATTTCAAAACATATACAATTCAATTATCCATATTTATTTTCAAATAATTATTCAGACATCATTATTTTATCCAGTAATACCCTTTTCATAGAATATGAAATATGAATCATGTATTAAGGTTCCTCAACCTTAGTCCAATCATGATTATTGTGTTTAATGGAAATAATAATGGACAACATCCCAAACCTTTCACATGTATCTAGTGATCTATTTATCTTTAACAGTATAACCAATACTCTCGAACCACCCTTATTCTCTTCATGATATTTCAACATAGAAAATATATTTTCATTTTTCTCATACTTTTCACATTTGAAAAAAACATCAACATAGTTCATTCTGGTTTCCTGTATTGATTAAAATAAGAAATAATATGCTGAGAAACACTTATCATAACAGAAAATGACATAATAATTAACATTTACTAATAGGATGTCTAAATACTAAAACCTGAAATTTTAAAATATGACACCTTAGGTTTATCAAATGGCATATATAGTCATATTTTATTTTAATCCATCATGATGGTTCATAATGAATATGAGAATTCCCAATGTATATCCCCCTGGATTGTCAAACTAGGTGTCTCGAAAGGACCATTATCACGTACCATGTTGTGTTCTATTTAGGCATGATGCCCAATTTCATAATTTTTAACCCTATGTAAATCAATTATAGAGAAAAATACAAATATTGTATATATATATGGATGTAATTATTTGGAACCAATGACTCTCTCATTTACCCAAATTCTATAAAATTTTCAAATACCTTTTCTCTTCCTTAAACTTATCCCTAGATACATACCTAGACATATCCTTGAAAAAACCCCAAGTAATTTCACTAATTTATTCTAATACTTTTTTCATTATTATCAATATATCATCATTCGAATACCAAATATAGAAACCCAGTCTTAACATAAATGGACATAACATTATTTATGTGGAATACTTAAAACATTAGACAAACAGATTCCCATAGACCATATTTTTTTAATTCCGTTGGAAACATGGAAATATAAGAACATGAACATAAGTGAGATACAATATCTCCCACTAGGGTCTACATGACTAGAAACCATGTTATACACATCCTAATTAATACATATCTTCAAATACTAGGGATGGAAACATAAAAAAGGGGTGATTTTATATGGCCAGTATAGATAACCAATAAAGATATGTAAGCATTGTCATGAACGTATTTGTATGCGATAAAGAAAATAACATTAGATGATCATACCCTATATATGAAAGATCACAAACATGAATAATGTAATAAAGATTAGTATTTCATATGGCATGAATCATAATAGTAATATGAACTTAATCCATGACAACATAACATGGGAATAAGTCATGGAATTTTGGTATACATGTAAACATGTAAATTAATTCCCTACATGTCAATATGAATTTCTAGATCTTATCAAGGACCATAATAGGGACTAAACATACTGGGAAGGACACATTGCTATCCCCAGTGACATTATTTTCCACAAAGGGGTCAGTTTTCACTATTTATCATAGTGGATCAGGTTTCCACAATTTCTCATTGTGGATCGGGTTTCCCCACCTTCCATCATCTTGGTGACTACACCTACTGGGTGGGACACTCCACGATCACTAGAAAAAATCCATTCCTAGTAATGGACTATGTTTCCCAATCTTCCCAAAGTTGATTAAGTCCATTTAATAGAATCCCATCAATATCTCATGAGATATAAATATTTACCCATTTCATTGGAGGTAGATATACGTCCCAACCAACTCATTATAAAATCATTCATACATATTATAAAACATAATACATCATTTGTCATAATATAACCCATAAAATAGGTTGGGTTTCATAAACATCCAATCATTACTAATTAAATGAAATAGGTTTCATAAAAAAAATTCAATTGAATAAAAAACAATTCTAATAATGTATACTAATGGAACCATTGGATAATTTCATATATATGGGCGAGTAAAAATAGTTGCTTTTATATTATATGGAATATAATTTGAAATGATCCATTTGAAAACATTTTTTGAGGAATATATTATTTCATTATTAAAAAATTTCATTTAATACCAAAATAAATTTTGAGAAACATTTATGTTAGAAGTTAATTTTAAAACATTATAATAATTATTGAAATAAAATTGAAAACCTTTTCCCTTTATAACTTATAAAATATTCTTGAAATCATTTTGAAATAATTTTTCTTCAAAAAAATGTTGAAAATATATTATAGAAGGTTAAAAATATTTGAAATCCTTTTCATTGTTTTTTTTAAATCATATGAAGGTTGTTATGAAAATAATTTAAAATACTTTTAAAACATTATAAATGTTGAAAGAGATTTTTATTTTAAAACTACATTAAAATTTTATTTCTCATAATATTATGAAAAAATATCTTTTATAAATAATAACATTGTAGTATTGTAAAATATGATTTAAGGGAATACCAATCTTGACGATGGGTAAATCCATACATTCATATCATTACATATTCAACATAAAACTTTTAGAATAGTGCCTTGAAAGAAAAACAACATCAAGATTCCTTCTTAAAAATTTAATTCTGTTTATAAAAGAAATACATGGATACAAATTTCTTATAAATATAAAATGGGAATAATAAACTATTTTTGGATTATTTTTTAGATAAAATGGTTTTGAAGAAATAATTATTTATGATCAATGGGAGATGTAAAGTCAATAATTCATAAAAAAAATTCTTAATCATTTTATGTATTTTATATTGGAATGATGGAACCACTAAATTTATATAAAATGAATAAACAGATATTATTAAAACTCATGAGAGTTCTTGACATATGTATTAGAAAAAAACATAACAAAAGATGAGACTGTAGCTATAAACTGTTAAATAGATATGGTAATATTAAATAATAATAGAATGGGAATAATATATTTTTCATGAATCATGAAATATCATTTAAATAAACATATTAATGATCTAACATGTCAAATTTATTATATAAACCTCATTCCAAAATATAGATGCATAATAAGTCATGTGTCCCAATGACCGAAAATTGAGGGAAAAAATTATTACAGATTTCGTAACTTTTAGAACATGAAACCCAAGAAAGAATGATTATAAATTTGATATTTAAATTCCAATATATTTATTCATTGAAACCATATAATATATCCATTTTAATTATACTCACCATTCAAAATAAACTATTTGTGAATAGGTAATGTATCTCATGGAAATAAAAAATGAGATGAAATTATTTTACCACAAATCTTGAATTTATTTGTACACGATAAAAACTCATGTATATTAACTATAAAATTATTATAAATCAAATAATTTACCATATTATTTTATCTAAAATAATATATGATTTTTATGACATTATACTACCCATTTACTAACAACTCCATGTTAATGTTACGTTTATGTAATTTCTAATTTTTTTTGTTTATGTTTTGTCATTTATTCTTGGTCCTATTACTTAGGTGATTATATAATTAATTCAATAAGGTAAAATAATTTAATAATTTTATATATATTAATTATAAGTGTATTTATAATGATTTGAAAAAAATATAAGTATGAAATTGAATACACTATTCTTGGTAGTGGTAGGTCGTACGTATGCATGGATGTTGTATCTGTTTTGTTATCATATTGAAAAAAGAATGTAAATGATATATATATATATATATTATACTATTAGTAGAATTAGTACTTCATATTTATCATATAAATTTATTTAACTCGTCATATACACATTATGTTTAATGTGTAAATGAATCACATTGATTTGATAAGGCTCTTGTCCACACTTCACCAAACAAAATTATTGTACATAAAAAATGGAAAGCATGAATTTATGTGATATATAATAAATCCAGAAGAATATATACCTCATTGATATCATATATAACATATCAAAATGAATTTTCCACCATAATTACCAATCATGATAGGTGGTAAAATAAAAAATTAACAACATCATTTCATGAGATAATGGTTATTTTTAAACAAAAAAAATTATGTTTTTTTCCCATTAGATGGAAGCTTCTGTGAGTGTAGGTCTAACACATAATATAAAAAATCTATGTATATTAATTATATTGGGTTTATTATTTAATCATGTAATATGAATAATGGATTTTTTGGAGAAATGAAATAATAGAGATGATCATGGAGAATTGTTTTTTCTTTTTCTTGGGAAAACACTTTTTGGTCTGCACCAAAGGGCTTCCATGGTTAGAGTTAACCCAAAAGGGTGTCATCAAGGAGGGATTTATGGATTTAAATTGGTTAATCGATATGATATTGGCCGAACCCATGTGTTTTGGGATAATTGGAGAATGGGGAGAGGTGGTGGCCTTTATAGGGGAGTGAGAGGACACATTGTGAATTTTTTAAAACAAGATAGTTGTACCCATATTGGAACCTAAAAATTCATAAAAAAACACACAAACATAGTAATTTTAGGTTTATGGGTGAAATATATACATTAAAAGGGGGTTTTAATGGTTTCTAGGTAGTTTTGGCTCTAGTGATTAAGGTAAAGTCCCTTGTTAAGTTTAATTTTACTTTAATTTATGTAACTAAAATTAATCACATTCACTAAAAAAATTTAAAAATTAATTTGATAGAATTATTATATTAATATTATACTTATTATAAATTTTCTGTCTGTGTTTTAATGTTCAATTCACATATGTTGAAAATTTTAGTTCAATGCTAGTACCACAGACCTGGAGAGAATGAGGGTTCTTAATGTGGGGATGTTCAATAGTTCTTGATGTTATTATATATATGACCAACAAATAGATGATTTAAATTACCTAATTTTGATTAATATATTATCAATTGATCTATTTTAACCTTAAAACGAACATTAAATATAATTTTTCTATTTAAATAAAAATAATGAAAAATCAGTTATTCATTATTTTTTTTATTTTTTTACAATTCATCAAAAAATGTTGGCTCTCGATAAAGTTGAAAAAATTCACCTAAAGATAATTTTAAAATTATGAATTAAAAAATTTATTTTATATTATAAAATTTAATTTCATAATTTCTCTAAAATTAATTTTATTACAGCTCACAAAATGAATTTTTTTTAATATTATAGTGTTTTTAAAAATATAACTACTTTACTAACACAATTATATATCTTATTATCAATTTGATTTATCTTTATAAAACCATTATAATTAATATTTAAAATTTATTTATCAATAAATATATTACTATTGTTATGACTATGTTATGACTGTCCAATTTATATAATTGTAAAAACTAAATATTATGTCATAGTAATTCAGTGTTACACATAATGAAAGCCAGGCCGTGTTGCCTGTAGTATAAGATAAAAAATATGTTTTTTGGTTTATAATTAATTATTTTTCATATAACTCATGAAAAAATTGTTCTTTTATATTTTGAAACAATAATCAGTTTTGAGTGAATTGAATAAAATCATAAAATTAAATAAATTCAAAAACCATAATTCACAAAATATTGGGGTACTAGGTGAATATAAAAATAATAACAAATGAGAAACACGGTGATTTTATAAGACTTATGATAGTTCCATGTAATTAAATCCTCACAAACTCAAATAATTTATCACGACAATGTGTGTACAGACATCTATCAGACATTAATCAAAGAGAATTCATCACCATCCCATTGGGGATGTTAAATTTAAGTTATGTTTTTTTATAGATTTAAAGAATCAATATATTTATGACCAAAATTACTCAATAAATACCTTTGATTTAATGTTCTCTAACAAAAATCAATATTGGTGAATTTATTTGAAAACAATTTGAAATAAAATTTACGTATTTCTCATTCCAATATTAAAATGTCCATTTAAAAACTAAAATGTTTTTTTAATCCATTCATTCATTTTTCAAGATAAAACCAAATGAATCCTTCGAAAAAAAATTAATATTTTTTTAAAAGTATAATTTCAAATCCATTATTCTAAAATTAATTTCTAATTCCATCAATCTCATCAAATCCAATTCATTCCTTTATTCACTGAATCAGGGGGGTGAGTGGGTCTATAGTTCATGCCAAATCGTTTCCAATTCCCAATCCAAACTACACATTGTTTTCTAAATTTAATTTTAAAACAGTAAAATAATTAATCAATTATAGGTTTGGTTAATTGGTTAAGAATAAATGGAGTAACCTAACAAAACAAAGAGATCATGCCTCATGATGCTTGAAACATGGAACTCAAAGGAGATAATTCACACCATAAATAAGTGAATCAAACTATGATTCAGGATTTAAAAATTATATATTAGATCATACATTATCATGGAGATCTAAAAAACCCTTATAAAGATAGGGGAAGAGAACTGGAGAGACATAGTTGAGAATATTCATATACTCAGAAGAGATCGAGAAAAGATCACCTTCCTTTGATCCACCATATAAAGCTTATAGATGAGCCAAAATAGGTCCTTGAAAGATTCCAAAACCAAGGAAGTCATTCATGATTGAGTTAGGGTTGAGAGGAGGTCAAAATGGGGGTTTATGAACTTTTAATGAAATTTTGGAATATTTAAATCTTTCCTACAAGGTTAGCTAGGAAGGGCTACATAGTTTGTCAAATAGTGCACCCATGATGTGGCCCCATAATTGCGTTATTGGACAGTTCCTCCTAAGTTGGTGCATGGGATTTTCAAACTGTTTTTCATATGTGAAAACCATAACTCCCTGGGGTTTCACAATTTCCCTAGGAGGGAGAACAGGTTGGGAAACATGTGCGCCAACCATGCACAACCCAACAACTCTCAGGGTTTTCTAACCTCCACCTGTATAACATTTAAATGATTACCAACCAAAAGATGAATAAAAAGAAGGTTTTATGAGTTCCTAAATATCATAACATTATGTGAAAACCTCCCCATCATAGAATCATTTTGTCCCCATAATTTATATTAATATTCTTTCATTACAACAACATGAGGCCACTGCTCCGTCAATAATGTCTTACACTCCCACATCTAATGAGTGTTAGAATTTTGATTCCATAACAATTGAACCAAAGTTATCATCCATCAATGACATACATTGGTTTCAAAATCAATTTTCCTTATAAAATGCTCAGAAATAGAAAATGAAGGTTCAATATCAATATCACCCCTTCTCAGAACATGAGATGAATTAGAATGAGATTTCCTCAGCTGAGACAAAGGAAACATTATATGTGTTGATGTTAGTTGTGGTGGAAGTGATGAATGGTATTCCACATTGTCCACCTGATTATAAAATTCAATACGTCCTATAAAAACAGAGCATGATTCCCTCACCTCCCAAGCCATCAATTAACCAAATATGGTGAAACATTTATGGATATATAATCACCAACTAAAATATCTAATGTCATGTGTAATGATCATCATATGTCTTATAAAAAATATGTTCTATCAACATCCTCTGATGAAATAATTGAATTCCTTTCATTGTACTTGGAACGAATCTTGTCCCAACCAAATAAATTTCACCAATCTATGAAAAAAATAATGCTGATTTATAGGGACAGACATACAAGGGTTTAAATGGAGCCATTCTAATTGCAGACTACTATATATTGTTACAAGAAAAATAAAATATCTCCATAAATTCATATTAATCCCCTATGATGTTAAGAACATAAGCATGAATCATATCATCAGGAATCTATATAACTTTTTTTGTCTGGACATCCGACTATGGATTGTTTTCCAAACTCCAAAAAAATATCCTAGTAGCCCATGACAGCCACTCCAAATGCGAGAAGTAATCAAAGGATATCATTTAGATACTACAGTAGATAAAACTACATTATAATGAACAATATTTTTAACATATAAGTTATCTAGATGTTTAACTTTGGTTATATCACAAAAGGGTATAATGATTTCGGAATTTTTTAGTCTACCGATGAAAACCCATATCAAATTATGTATTCTCTGGGTATGTGGAAACATGACGATAATGTCAATAACGATCTCATTTAATTTTCATGTAGGCATTAGAAGTGCATGAGGCAACCCCAAATGGTTTTGGTGCTCGACCATGACTTATTGGTACATATAAAAACACGATAAAAAATTTCAAAATCATGATCTTATTCTCATTTATTTTCTATATTTTTTATTTGTTTCAACGCTATCCCTTGGTTTCACTTTTAATTTTAGAGAAAATTGGAGATTTTGTGAGGATATACCCTATACATGGTTGGCACACTGTTTGTAGTAACCATGAAAAGAACGCAATATACACTGCATTATGACAGATAACCAATGGCATGGCCTCTACACATCCGTGTGCCTCGGCCCAGATAACCATGAACATGTGAGACTTTGGTCGACACACTCTATTCAGTTATTGGATGATTTAAGAAACTGTGAGAAATAAACATGAACAATATCTAGGTCATTAAATATTTTTTTCTCCTCTAGATTTTAACTGATATCCCACCATAGTCACCCCTCCTAATGTATTCAAATCCCTAGGTGCGCCTCCCCATCCTTCTACCTCCTATAAAACATCGATTTTGTTCCAGATTTTGGGTGGTTTCTCTATGAATAATAATGTAATCCTTATTTCATATACTAATCTCCCTCTATTATAGGGATATCTATCATTATTTGGGGTTTCATCTTCTCAAGCCCTAGGGTAATTATTTTAGGGTTAATATTTTGATATTTTTGGGTCGATCTCATGATTTAGATCTTGTTTTGGTTTCCTTGTTGTGTGAATAATGCACAGTTGGAGTTTTACTCAATTTCCCAGAACCTTCTCCAGCATAGGTAGGTTATTCCATGATTAAATACTTCGTGATGTATTTATAAGTCTTGATTATTTTTTAGCATGTTTTTTGTGATATGAATTTAATGATAATGTAGTTTTTAAAGATACATGATATGTCATTGTTTTTTAAATTGAATGTTTATGTTTAATTGTTGTATTCTTGATGTAATCACTTGTTATGATCTTTTTAAATGTTTTTATTAATTTATTAAATAACATATAATTTTTTTTTAGAAATAACGATGTTTGAAAAGTTTTTCGTTTGTTTTTATATTTTTGAATGGGGTTTGAGTGTGAAAATGATGGATTTTGGTGTGTGTAGTGCCTTGTTTTTCATGTTTGGGTGAATTTGGTGTTTCTATTGGTAGAAGAAAAATGTTTGGGAACACTTAGGGATGACTAGGTGGCTAGGATAAAAACTAGGATTAGTTTTCTTGTTATACAGAAGTGGATTTGGCATGGTTTCACCTCGCTAGATTACTAATGATAACACAAAAATAATATTGATGATGGTTGGAGACCACTAGAATTTAGTATGCTTCTCCTCAATATTGGATCATACTTGGGAACATAGATGGTTTTGGTTCTTATACTGCATTTCATCAAGACAAGAGGTTATAGGGTCCAATCACTAGCCATTACACATATGACCTCTAACATATTTGGTGCTATTTGACTACTTTATGCTCATCATCAACACATGTTGTTTCATTTTGTTTACTAATATAAAGTTGTTTTTATTTTATAAATATATCATTTTAATGTTGTTATTACTAAATATGCATCCCATTAAATTTTACAAGCATTTTCTATAAGGACCCAGCCTTAAAAAATTACTTAATCTTGAATTAAATGAATAATTCACATTGAGGTTCTTTTCTAGTTTAGAGTTTTAGAGAATTAGGCCATAACTATTACATCTCAAAAGATACAAAGTAGACACTTCTACCCAGTTTCCATTTTTTTCATAAAATAAATACTTTTGAAAAAATTCATCTCCAGTTCAATGTTTTAGACAGCCTGACGTTCCATGATCCCATCCTTGACCCTATTTCATTTTTTCCCTGTGAAAAACATTTCAAAAACATGGGATTAGAATTAAAATCTTAGTAAGGGATACGCAAAGAAAGAAATTGTTAGTTTTTCAAAAAAATAAGTAAACCATGAATACCTAATCATAAGTAATACTTTTTCAAATATATGATGTAATTAATAATATTCTCTGAATAAAATATCTTTTCATAAACTTTTGTAACCAAAATATCACCAGAAAACCCATATAAGGAACACATAACATATAAAGGTATCTTGGAACATAAACATAATTAAATGGAAAAACCATACGGTCAAATTCCACACATGTGACTAAATGGAATTTCCATACGGCCGACTTCCATAGCAAATGCCTTGGAAGTTATAACGTAACCACCCATCCTGGTTATTCATGGCACCACACAAAATTTGGTTTATCACGTTACCACCCGTCAAATGTTCAAGTACCACTATAAAATCATAACACATACAACAAATATAAAGGGATGAAAATAGTTACACATTTCAATCATAATATATCACTTAAATATATTGAAATAACAAATCCATTATCAAAACTATTTTCAATACCCAAATACATAACAAATTATATGGTATTTGTTTTTCCTTTATATACATTAGAACTTTTAAGGAAGCCAATGATCAAGTGATACTCACGGCGGCAGAAATGTCGTTGTCACAACACACGTTAAAACAAACATTCTTTTTTGGTTATTTTGTAAAACACTTCGTAGAAAAAGAATCCCTTTGAATGAAATTAAAAGTCCGAGGTTTTTATACAGTGTATAAATGAAAGTCTTGTATTAAAACAAAATATTCCTCAAGGAAAAAATATTGAGAGGAAGTCCCTTACAAAGACAGTATCCTTAAATTGAGGATAAATCAATGGAATAATCATGCGTGACAAATATAAATACACACAATATAAGTGGATATTATGTGTAAAACAATCATAGGTCATTCACACAAATTCATATCATGACATATTCATGATGTAGAGGATCATCCCAAATAATTGAAATTGGGTAAAGAAGTTCCCTTACAAAAATTCGACAACCTTACATTATCACTTTAAAATTCATAAAATGAGTTGATGAGAGAGAAAATGGTATCTCATCACTTGAACATAAAATTTAAATCAATAAGGATATATAAGAACATATCCCAACAGAATAATATGTAAATTAAAAGACATAACAAAAAGAAGTTTTTTAAAAACAAGAGGGTGAAAGGTTCCCTTACCGATTTGGTAACTTTTGAAACATACATCATATGAAATAAAGACCATAAAATGTTGATGTAAATACCCATAAATAAAATTATATTACACAATGAGTAGAATAATGTGTAGTACATACACCAATAAAAGGTGATAGAGACAAATATAGCATGAATCTCATGGGAATAAATGGTGAGATAAAAACCCCTTACCTCGTTGTAATAAATCGAGTCGTATGGCCAAAAGATAATAAGAACCAAATGAATCACAAAATACCACGAATATAAAAAGAATCATGATAATATATATCAAATTTCAGAACAAAATTTTCAACATGCAATAAATAAGTGGAGAAAAATAGAAATCTCGTGGAATTAAAAGTGAGATAGGAAATCCATTTACCACGTGTCTGACTTGACTTGCTCGTATGTTCCTTGTTCTTCCTGAATGATAAACATAAGTTAATTTATTGTTTTTTAAGAACCGTTTCAAGTTTATTATTTCTTTTATATCACTTATTACCATGTTATAAACATTATGTAATGATTTAAGTTAATAACGGTCGTTTTGTTGATATTTGGTACTTGAGTTAAAATTGATCTTCATATATTTACAAGTTGTTCATGTAGTATAATATACATTATCTCCAGAATGATATTAGTGATTTATATATCATATATATTTATTATAATATGTTTTTATAACAGTACATAACAATTTAAGGTATGAAATGTAATGCACCTTTAATGGAGGCTGTATATCGTATGTACGCATGAAGACTACTTTCGTTTCTATTTTGCATTTAATGGAATAAAAACATTAATATATAGAGGTAAATTATAATTCCTGTGTAATATAGTATAAAATTGTATTAACTCCATCCTTTATACATCCATCATATGGCATTAAAGATTCAAATCACTTTGAGGGGGCGGTATTCCGCACTTCCTAACATGAAATTATCACGTATACCCACTATGGAAACCATAAAGGCATGACATAAATGAGAAATAACAAAGCATAAAAAACAAACCAACATAATATATATCATTTATTAAAATAGTGACATCTTAATGGCCACCATGAGAGAAAGTAAGAGATAATTGAACAATCATCACTTTGTGAGGTAGTAGTTCGCCTTCCACAGAAACAATTTGTTCTTAACCAATTAGATGGAGGGATATTGGGAGATTATTTGAGTAGCAGTTGGACAATACAAAGAACTTGATATGTGTGAGAAAGGGGTAGGATGTGGGTTCTTTTTATAAGGGAGAGGTGGGGCTCTTTTGGAAAGCATGAAAATATTATTTTATTATATAATTATTTTCAGATTCTAAATGTACAAAATTTATTAAAGTCAAAGATAAGGTTTCCCATGTTCGAAATAAAATCATCCAATAATAATTGGACAAGTGTTTGATATTATTGTAAACTTTATCTTCTTATTTGTTTAAATCATTCATTAATGATGTAAACACTGCATCATCATTGTGTCAAAAATAATTTTATTTATAAGATGTATAAAAATTATAAAATAATTTCCATGATGTAGGAAATATTTTTATCTTTCTATGGAATATTTACAGTCAAAACAATAATTTATATAACCCCATGTAAAATTCTTTTAGTAAAACAATACATGTTTGTGACATTTTTATTTTTACTTTAAATAAAAAGTTTTTAATGCCATTATCATACCCATGTGGCTCCATGGGCACCCCAAATTGATCTATTTATTTTTTTGGTCGTCTGTGACTCATATAATAAGGTTAGGACATGTTTCAATGTTTTTTTATATTTTTATAATATTATTTTTAACCTACATTAACCTAATTACCTTTAATCCCGGTTAATAAAACTCAAAAGTTAATATTCACCAAAAATTATTTTCAACCCATTGAACCACAATTTACATACTAATGAAAACCATGTATGTTGTATTTTTTAAATTCAATTCACAGAAGCAGAAATATTTCATTTAAATGAAAAATTCAGTTCTTTAACTACTACTTAGTGGTTTCACTATTCATCAAAAATTGATGTTTTTCAGAAAAATACAATAAATTCACCCTAAGTAATATTTGATATTCCGAATTCAAAAATGATGTATATTTTACCAAATTCAAAACATATAATATGCATTAATTAAATTTATATTGATTTCTCACTATCAAAATAAATAGCGTGTTTTTAAGAAACAATATCTATCAAATGATTGACACTTGTTTATGTCGAATTTCAAAGTGAAATTAGTTGAAATGACCAACATTGGATTAAATGGTAAAAATATATTACAGTTAAACATTAAACAAAATTAAAAATATAGTACAACCATATAAATAAATTATTTTAAAAGGATGTTTTTGAATTAAAATACATCATTTTTCTCTATTCATTAAAAATGAACTTTATCGGAAAAATCCAAAAATTTACACAAAGTAAATTTTGATGTCTTGATTATAAAGACGGATTTTATTTGGTCAAATATAAAATATAATAGTGAAAAAAGTATATTTAAAAATGGATCTCCCTCAAAAGGTGGTTAATCGACCTTTTAAACAATATTATAATATTTATGCTTAAAATTGGATTCATTCGCATTTTATGCCAAAAACATTTATTGGATAAATGTAAAAAATATTTAAAAAATATATATAATCATTTTTTAATTCGTTCTGATAACTCCCGCCAATAAAATTTCTAGGAGATTACTACCATTTAAAATAATATTATTATATTATTCCTGGGTAACGTAAGATTTCAAAGAAACTCATTGTTGCATATTGTGTACGCCAACAAACATAGAATTCCATTTAATGTAATATTAATATTTTATTAAAAAATATTAATATATATTAAAAGGTCGTATTCTTTAATTTCCTCGGATGTTACATCCTTCCACTATTTTTGGGAATTACATCTTCACAATATTAAAAATGGGCTCTGAAACATCATTGAAAGCCGCACATCAGAAAATCAGTCAATAAAACTATCAATATAAAAGAAATAAAGAGAAGTACAAAGGTCACCCAAGACAAAAAATACTAGGATTACATGAAAACATGGATATAGAGGAGAAAAAAATCCATCTAGTTCTGATGGAGAGTGATAGAAAACATGTTTAGTAGAAAGTTACCCACAAGAAAATCAAAATATTGTGATGGGTTAAATGGTATTTGATTCCCCTGTTAGAAAATATAACATAAAATCTTTTATTTTAATTTAATTTTCATTGAGGAATTTATTTTTGGGCTTAACTAAAACATAAGAAAACATACTTACTTATCATGTAGACTTTCATATTTTACTTGATTTCTAACAAAAACTCATATTTTCTCCAAACAATGAGTATTCCGGATGACTTGTTCACATTAAGAGCGCAATAATCAACATCAAGTGAATCAGATAATCTAAAAAAGATGACCTATATATTTCCCATATCATAACACCTTAACCAAAACCAAATGCTTAGTGCATGATCAGATAATACCTAAAAAGGATAATCCTTTATTAAAAGAAAAACTACTCTTAAAATCCGAAATTTGTCCAACAAAACCCAAAGTTCATTAATGACCATTCAATAAACATCTATCCATAAAATTTTTCAAAGTAAACCAAACTATGATTGAATCCCAAATCTCCGAAGGATTTAATCACATAGTCTTCCAAGATAATTCTTAACATTTATCCCCAAATTCCATCTGTTACTCTTAAAGTATTATATTGAAAAATAATTAAACTAATCACATATTATACATGATAGGTTAATCATTTCCATATATAACCCAAAATAAACTTATTCTTGATTAATAAACTAATATAACTAATAATAATTAGTCATACTAACCAGGGACATCATGTAGTCCAGTGGTAGATGATAAATACAAGTCACACTTTGGTTGTGTGTTCGATTCCCACATCTTGGCCAAACGTGATGGGTTGTCATACGGTCTATGTGTTGTACCTTTTCAAAAACTATATAATTATATAACATTCTCAATAAGGGATAAATTCATCAAAAATAATTAAAACATATTTTAACCATGAAGGTTATCTAATAACTTTCATTTTGAAACCCAAAATGTATTATCCTGTACTTGACTCAAATTCAAGGATCATATAAACCCAAATGGTTCTTTATTACTATATTCAGATAATAAAAGATTGTTATTCCTTGAAAAGAAATTTCATATATCAAGAATCAAGGTTATACATACAGTAAAAAGTCTTATAATGTAATCCCATCATCAAAAGAGCCTTAATACTTTTAAGATTTTAATTATCATAAAAGCTACCATAACTCTTGAATCCCTTATATGTTGACTTCTTACACAATCAACATTGTTCATGATCTATTAACCATTCTTTTCCTGATGATTATTAAATACTTCTTTCCTACAAACAAATCCTTGACTCATATCCTAAGATTCAATAAAATGAAAACATATGTTAAGGAATAATCCATATCATTCATCGGTCATTTTCAGTATCTTCTTCCTCAATCGGAATGGAATTAGGTATTGGTAAAGAAATATTTGTACGATCTTGGTGTTCCCATTCCTGAAACATCTTCGTAAGACATGTGTTTGTATAAGGACAATACACACCACATTTAAGACATTAAATTGATCCCTTAGAAAGAACTTCTTTCCCTTTCCTAGAGTCAACTTGATTCTCCCTTTTTCCATGGAAGGTTCTTGCTTTATGACCTTAATTTCCTCATCTATAACATCTTTCTTTACCTTTGAAACATTTTCCTAGGTGTTTCTTTCCTCATATTTGTCGCATACATATTTGAACCCACTTACCTTTATGAATATTACCTAAAAATCGATAGGGATTTTTTTCTCGCATATATGATGCCCTATAAAAAACACAAAGGTTCAGGTGGTCAATCATGACTCCAGATATTTGGTTGAGAATAACTATAAGGGATATCATTGCAGCTCCCATATAATTCAGTTTCTCGTTCAGAAAACCGTCATAGTTTTCTTCACATCCACTGTTACTTTGGTTCTTGCTAGATCCAACCATTTACTAAAATAAAAAGGTAAGTGTGATTATATCTGTAAAATCATCATATAATATCTTATGAGGAGGGTAAATAATATGATATACTTATTCATGTTTTCTAAAACACATTTACTTTATCTAAAAAAACAATGACTCTTTCTGAAATCCTAACCATTATAGTAATGTCACGTAATATTAAAGAATACCCCAACCTCTAAAGTTATCTAAACCGACCTCTGATACCAAATATAAGGACACAACCTTAAAAAATTACTTAATCTGGAATTAAATGATTACTTTACATTTAGGGAATTTTCAGGTTTATTGTTTTAGAGAATTAGGCCATAACTATTACATCTCGAATGTTACAAAGTATACACTTCTACTCAGCTTTCATTATTTTCATAAAATAAAAAAATTTTAAAAAAAATTCATGTTCAGTTCCATGTTTTAGACTGCATAACTTTCCTTGATCCCCTCCTTGACCCTATTCAACTTTTTTTCATGTGAAAACATTTCAAAAATGTGTGATGAGCATAAAAATCTCCTTAAGGGATACAGAAAGAAATAAACAATTGGTTTTTCAAAACAACATCTAAACCATGAATACATAATCATATGTAATAATTTTCATATATATGCAGTTGAAAAAACTCATCAATGAATAAATATTATTTCGTACCCTTATGTAACCAAATGATCACCACAAAAACAATATAAGAAACACATAACATATAACGGTATCTTGGAACATGAACATACTTAAATGGAATAACCATATGACCGAATTCCACAAATGTCACAAAATGGAATAGCCATATGGCCGATATCCATACCCAATGCATTGGAAGTTATAATGTAACCACCCATCCTGATTTATCACAACAACACACCTAATTTGGTTTATCTTGTAACCACCCGTCAAATGTCCACATACCATTTTAAAATCATTACACATACAACAAATATAAAGGAAAGAAAACATTTCCACATTTCAATAATAATATAACACATAAATATATTGACATAAAAAATCCATTATAAAAACCCATTTCAATAACAAAAAACATAATTGAGTATATGGTATTTATTATTCATTTTAAAAACATTACTGCTTGTTATGGAAGCAAATGATCAAGTAATACTCGCAGCGGTAGAAAGGTTGTTGTCACCGCGTACGTTAAAAGAAACCTTCCTTTTTGTCATTTAGTAAAATGCTTCGTAGAAATAGATTCCCTTTGAATGAAATGAAAATTAAAAGGTCTTTATACAGCGTATAAACTAAATTCTTTTATTAAAACAAAATAAGCCTCAATGAAAGGAGATTGAGATGAAGTCCCTTAAAAAGACAGTATACTTAGATTAAGGATAAATCAATGGAATAATCATCCGTGAAAAATATAAATACACCCAATATAAGTGGATATTAAGTGGAAAACAATCATAATTAATTCACACATATTCATATAATGACATAATCATGAAGTAGAGGTTTATCCCAAAGAATTGAAATTGTGTTAAGAAGTTCCCTTACAAAAATTCGACAGCCTAATTGCGTCACTTTAAAATTCAGAAAATGAGTTGATGAGAGAGAAAATGGTATCTCATCACTTGGACATAAAATTTACATCAATAAGGATATATAAGAACATATCCCAATATAATAATATGTAAATTAAAATTCATAACAAAAATAATTCTTTTAAAAAGATGAGGTTGAAAGGTTCCCGTATCGATTTAGTAACTTACGAAACATACATCATATGAAATAAGGACCATAAAATTTTGAGATGAATACCCATAAATGAAATTATATTACACAAAGAGTAGAATAATGGGAAATTAATACACTAATGAAAGGTGATACTGAGAAATATAGCATGAATCTCACGGGAATAAAAAGTGAGATAAAAACCCCTTACCACGTTGTTATAAATCTAGTCGTATGACCAAAAGATAATAAGAACCAAATGAATCACAGAATTATATGAATATAAATATTATCATGACAATATATATCAAATGGAAGTACACAATACACCACATTAAATAAATAAGTGGTGAACAATAGAAATATCACTGAAATTAAAAGTGAGAAAAGATATCCCCTTACTACGTGTCTGACATGACTCGCTTGTATGTTCCTTGTTCTTCCAGAATGATAATCACAAGTTAATTTATAATTTCTTAATAACCTATTTCATGTTTATTATTTCTTTCATATCACTTATTACCATTTTATAAACATTATGTAATCATTTATGTTAATAACCATCGGTTTGTCGATATTTGGTACTAGAGTCAAAAGTGAACTTCATATATTTACAAGTTGTTCATGTATTAAAATATCCATTATCTCCGGAATTATATTAATGATATAGATATAAAATATATCATATATATCCATTATAATATATATTTATAACTGTACATAACATTTGAAGGTAAGAAATGAAATGCACCGTTCATGGAGACAATAAACCATACGTACGCCTGAACTCTACTTTCATCTCTATTTCACATTTAATGGAATGAAAACATTATGATATAGAGGTAAATTATAATTCCAGAATAATATTATATATAATATTATTAACTCGATCCTTTATATTTCCCACATATGGAACTGACGATTCAAATCACTTTGAGGGGGTGGAAGTCAGCACTTTCTAAAATGAAATTATCGCATTTACCCATTATAGAAACCATAAATGTATGACATAAATGGGAAATACAGAATCAAAATTAAGCCATAAACATATTATATATCTTATTTAAATACAGTGACATCTTAATGGTCACCGTGGGAGGCGGTAAGAGATAATTGAACAATCACCGTTTCGTGAGGCAGTAGTTCACCGTCAACAAAAATTGTATGTTTTTCACCCATTATATGGAGGTGAGTGTAAGTGTAGCTCTAATAAATAAAATTAAAATTTCATATTATATTAAATATACTTTTGTTGATAGAAAATAATGGAATAAAAACAGTTTAGGGGGTCGGAGAATCAAAATAAAATAATAGAACATTAGAGAAGATGTTACCTTTAAATCATGTAACTCCGCTTTGTTTGAACCAAAAGGGTTTCATGGAGTTCTTTATGCCTAAGTTAAGGATTCTATGATGTATAAGGTATACTGGGAGCTTATTTTAGTAGGTTTTGGACGAGACAAAGGGTTTGAGAAGTGTGAGAAAGTGGTAGTAAGTGGGGTCTTTTTATAAGGGAGAGGAGGGTCTCTTTTGGAAAGCTTGAAAATATTATTTTATTATATAATGCCTTTCGGATTCTAAAAGTCAAAAAATAATTAAATTACAAGATAAGTTGTACCATGTCCATAATAAATTCATTAAATAAGAATTGTACAAGTGATGGATATTTTTTTAAACTTTATCTTCTTATGGATTTAAATCATTCGTTAATGACGTAAACACTGCATCTTCATTCTGTCATAAATAATTTAATTTATTTGATGTATAAAAATTATTAAATTATTACCATGATGTAGGAAATATTTTTTTATTTCTAATGAAAATTTATACTCAATATGATTACTTATATAACCCCATGTAAAAAATTGTTTTGTAAAAAAATATATGTGTCTGACATTTTTATTTTTACTTTAAATAAAAAGTTATTAAAATCATTATCATACCCATGTGGCTCCATGGGGCCCCCAAAATGACCCTTGGATTTTATTGGTCAGCCATGACTCATCCAATAAGGTTATGAAATGTGTCAGGGTATTTTTATATTTTTATAATATTATTTTTACCTTAAATTACCCTAATTACCTTTAATCGCGGTTAATAAAACTCAGAAGTTACTATTCACCAAAATGTATTTAAATCCCATTGAACCTCATTTTCCTTACCAATGACAATCATTTATGTTAGATTTTTGAAATTCCATTCAAATAAGTGTTAATATTTTATTTAAAAAAATGAAGTTTTTTAACTACTACTTAGTGGTTTCACTATTCTTCAAAAATTGATGTTTTTCAAAAAAAATACCAAAAATTCACCATATGTTATATTTGGTATTTCAAATTCAAAAATGATGTTTATTTTACCAAATTAAAAACATAGAAGTCATATTAATTAATTTTATAGTTTATTCCTGCTATCAAAATAAATAGCGCATTTTTAAGAAACAATATATATCAAAAGATTTACACTTCTTTATGTCCTATTTCAATGTTAAATTAATTACAATGACAAACATTGGATTAAACGGTAAAAATATATTCTAATTACACTTTAAAACCAATAAAAAGTTAATTTAACAATATAAATAAATTAGATTAAAATGAGGTTTTGAATTAAAAAAAACATTTTTTACTATTCATTAAAAATGAACTTTATCGGAAAAAATCCAAAAATTTACACGATGTAAATTTTTATGTCTTGATTCTAATGAAGGATTTTATTTTTTAAAATATAACATATAAAAGTGAAAAAATACATATTAAAAAAGGAGTCTCCATCAAAAGGAGGTTAATAGACCTTGTAAATAATATTATAATATTTATGTTTAAAATTAGATTTATTCGCATTTTAAGCCTCTATCATTTAGTAGATAAATGAAAAAAATATTTAACAAAAATATATAATCATTTATTAGTTAGTTTTGGTAATTCCCACCATTAAAATGGCTAGGAATTAACTAACATTTATAATAATGTTATTATATTATTTGTGTGCAACGTAAGATTTCAAAGAAACTCTTTGTTGCGTATTGGGTACACCATCGAAAATAGAATTCCCTTTAAAGAAAAATTAATATTTTATTCACAAATATTAATAAATATGAAAATTTCATATTCATTAATTTCCTTGGATGTTAAATCCTTCCGCCCTTTTTGTGAATTTCGTCCTCTCAATTCTTTAATTGGGCATGGAAACTTCATTGAAAACCCCACATCAGAAAAGGTGTCAATAAAACAATCAATTTAAATGATAGAAAGAGAAGTAAAAAGGACACCAAAGACATCAGATACTAGGATTTCATGAAAACATGGATATGGAGGACAAAACAAAGCATCAAGTTCTGATGGAGAGTGATAGAAAACATGTTTATGAGAAAGTTAAACAACAGAAAATCATAAACCAGTGATGGGTTAAAAGGTATTTGATACCCCAGTAGGAAACGTTAACAAAAAACGTTTTTGTTTTAAGTTACTTTTCAATGTGGAATTTATTTATGGGATTAACTAAAACATAAGGACACATATTTACTTGTCATGTAGACTTTCTTCTTTTACTTGATTTCTAACACAAACTCATATTTTCTTGAAACGATGTCTATTCAGGATGACTTGTTCACATTAAGAGAGTTATAATCAACTTTGATAGAATCACATAGTTCAGAAAAGATTAAATATATATTTCCCATATCTTAGGACCTTAACCAAAACCAAAATGGTTTGTACAAGATCAGATAATCGCCAAAAATGATAATCCTTTATAAAAATAAATACTACTCTTAATCTCCAAAAATTTTCCAACAATATAAAAATTTCATCAAAGACCATTCAATAAACAACTAACAATAAATTTTTCAAAGTAAACCAAACTAAGATAGAAACAAAAATATCTGAAAATTTTAATCACATAGTCTTCCAAGATAAGTCTTAACATTTATCTCCAAATACCATCAGTTTATCTTAAAGTCTCATATTGAAAATGTATTAACGTAATCACATATCATCCATGACAGGTTAATAATTTCTATAGATAACCCAAAATCAACTTATTCTTGATTCATAAAATCATCTAACTAAAAATAATTAGTCATAATAACCATGGACTTCACATAGTACAGTGGTAGGTGATAAATACCAGTCACCCTTTAGTTGTGTGGTCGATTCCCACAGCTTTATCCGACATGAGGGGTTGTCACACGGTCTACGTGTTGCCTCTTTGAAAAAACTATATAATTTTATAACATTACCAAAAAGAGTTAAATTCATCAAAAATAATTATAACATATTTTGACCACGAAGTTTATTTAATAACATTCAATTTTCATCCCAAAATGTATTAACCTGAAATTGACTAAAATTCAAGGATCATATAAACCCAAATAGTAATTTATAACTATATCCGAAAAAGAATATATAATTATCCCTTGAATAAAATTTTCATATATCAAACATCAGGCTTACACATACTATAACAAGTCTTCTAATGTTATCCCATCATTAAAAGAGCCTTAATACTTTTAAGAATTTCACTAATGTAAAATATACCATAACTCATTAATCTATTATATGTCGACTTCTTTCTCATTCAACATTATTCATGATCCATTAACCATTCCTTTACAAATAATTCAAAAATACTTCTTTTCTACAAACAAAATCTTGAATCATATCTTATGATTCAATAAAATGGAAACAAATGTTAATAAATATTCCATACCTTTCATTGGTCATTGTCAGTTTCTTCATCCTCAATCGGAATGGAATTAGGTATTGTTTAAAAAACATGTGTACGATATTGGTGATCCCATTCCCAAAACATCTTTGTAGGACATGTCTTTTCATAATGACCTTGCACAACGCATTTTAAACATTAAATTAATCCCTTAGAAAGAACTTCTTTCCCTTTCCTAGAGTCAACTGGATGCTTCCTTTTTCCATGGACAGTTCTTTTTTATGAAGTTCATTACCACATCTATAGAATCTTTCTGTCCCTTTGAAAAATTTTACTAGGTGTTTCTTTCCACATATTTGACACATAGGGTTTGAACAGACATACATTTATTATTATTACCTGAACATCTATAGGGTTTGTTTCTTGCATATATGATGCCTTATAAAAATAACTAAGGTTTAGGTGGTTAATCATGACTAGAGATAGTTGTGTGAGAATAATCACAATGGTTCTCATTGCAGTTTCCATATCATTCAGTTTCTCATAAAGAAAACAGTCACAGTTTTCTTCACATCCCTTGTTACATTGGTGCCTGCAAGATCCTTCCATTTACTAAAAACAAAAAGGTCAGTGTGAGTATATTAGTAAAATCATCATATAATATCTTATGTAGAGGTTAAATAGTAAGATATACTAATTCATGTTATCTTAAACTCATTTACATTATATAAATTATGATTCATTCTGAAATCCTAACCATTATGGTAATGTCACTTAAGCTTAAATAATACCTCAACCTCTAAAGTTATATAAACCGACCGCTAATACCAGCTATAAGTACCCAGCCTTAAAACATTACTTAATCTTGAATTAAATGTATAATTCACATTTATTTTCTTTTCATGATTATTGTTTTAGAGAATTGGTCCATAACGAGTACATCTCAAAAGTTACAAAGTAGACACTTCTACTCAGTTTCCATTTTTTTCATAGAATAAAAACTTTTGAAAAAAAGGTCATGTCCATTTCCTTGTTTTAGACAGCCTGACATTCCATGATCCCATCCTTGACCCTATTCTACTTTATTCCCGTGAAAAACATTTCAAAAACATGGGATGAGCATAAAAATCTAAGTAAGGGACTCACAAAGAAAAAAACTGCTATTTTTCAAAACAACATGTAAACCTTGAATACCTAATCATAAGTAATACTTTTCACATATATGAAGTTGTAAATATCCTTCACTGAATAAAATATCATTGTATACCCTTTGGAAACCAAAATATCAGCATAAAACCCATATAAGGAACACATAACATATAATGGTATCTTGTAACATAAACATACTTAAATGGAAAAACCATACGGTCAAATACCACACATGTGACTTAATGGAATGGCCATACGGCCAACTTCCATAGCCAATGCCTTGGAAGTTATAACGTAACCACCCATCCTGGCTAATCATGGAACCACCCAACATTTGGTTTATCACATTACCACTCGTCAAATGTTCATGTACCGCTATAAAATCATAACAAATACAACAAATATAAACGGAAGGAAATAGTTACACATTTCAATCATAATATATCACTTAAATATATTGACATAACAAATTTATTATCAAAACCATTTTCAATACCAAAATACATAATAGATTATATGGTATTTATTTTTCCTTTATATACATTACAACATTTAAGGAAGCCAATGATCAAGTGATACTCACGGCGGCAGAAAGGTCATTGTCACCACATACGTTAAAACAAACATTCCTTTTTGTCATTTTGTAAAATGCTTCTTAGAAAAAGATTCAATTTGAATGAAATTTAAAATTCAATTTTCTTTATACATCTTATAAACAAAAGCCTTGTATTAAAAAAAAATATGCCTCAATGAAAGGATATTGAGACGAAGTCCATTACAAAGACAGTATCCTTAGATTAAGGATAAATCAATGGCATAATCATGCGTGACAAATATAAATACACCCAATATAAGTGTATATTAAGTGTAAAACAATAATAGTTCAATCACACATATTAATAGCATGACATAATCAAGAAGAGGAGGATTGACACAAATAATTGAAATTGGGTTAAGAAGTTCCATAACAAAAATTCGACAGCCTAACAACATCACTTTAAAATTCAAGAAATGAGTTGATGAGAGAGAAAATGGTATCTAATAACTAGGAAATAAAATTTCAATCAATAATGATATAGAAGAAAATATCCCAACAAAATAATATGAAAATTAAACGACATAACAAAAAAGGGATTTTAAATTCAAGATGGTGAAAGGTTCCCTTTCAGATTTGGTAACTTACGAAACATACATCATATGAAATAGAGACAATAAATTTTTTGTGTTAATACACATAAATGAAATTATATTATACAAATAGTATAATAATGGGATGTACATACACCAATTGAATGAAATTGTGACAAATATAGAATGAATCTCATGGGAATAAAAAGTGAGATAAAAACCCCTTACCTCGTTGTAATAAATCGAGTCATATGACCAAAAGATAATAATCACCTAATGAATCACATAATACCATCAATATAAATATAATCATTATAATATATATCAAATATAATTACAAAATACACCACATGAAATAAATATGTGGCAAACAATAGAAATGTCACGGAATTAAAAGTCAGATAAGAAATCCCCTTACCACGTGTCCGACTTGACTCGCTCGTGTGTTCCTTTTTCTTCATGAATGATAATAATAAGATAATTTATACATTATTAATAACCATTTTCAAGTTTATTAATTCTTTTATATCACATATTACCATGTTATAAACATTATGTAATGATTTAAGTTAATTACGGACGTTTTGTCAATATTTGGTACTTGAGTCAAAAGTGAACTTCTTATTTTTACATGTTGTTCATGTAGTAAAATATCCATTATCTCCATAATGATATTAATGATGTAGATATCATATATATAATATATATCTAGTATAATATGTATTTATAACAGTAGATAACATTTGAAGATAAGAAATGAAATGCACCGTTCTTGGAGATGGTAAATCGTACGTACACATGAACACTACTTTCATTTCTATTTCACATTTAATGGAATGAAAAATTATGATATAGAGGTAAATTATAATTATGGTATAATATCATATATAATATTATTTACTCCATACTTTATACGATCCACTTATGACATTAACTATTCAAATCACTTTGACAGGGCGGTAGTCTGTACTTCCTAAAATGAAATTAATGTGTTTGCCCATTATGGAAACTATAAAGGTATTCCATAAATGAGAAATAAAGAATCATAAAGAAAACATAAACATAATATATATCATACATAAATACAGTGACATCTTAATGGCCACCATGAGATGCGGTAGGAAATAATTGAACAATCATCGTTTCGTGAGACAGTAGTTCGTCGTCCACAGAAACAATATGTTCTTCACCCATTATATGGAGGTGAGTGTAAGTGTAGATCGAATAATTATCATAATAAAATCACAGTATATTTAAGAAACTGTTTTGGTTACAATAGAAAGCAATAAAAAGAGTTTAGGGGGTTGGAGAAGCAAAATAAAACAAAAGGACATAAGAGAAGTCGGTACCTTTAAATCGGTTAACTCCACTAGGTTTGAACCAAAAGGATTTCTTGAAGTTGTTTAAGCCTAAGGTAAGGATTCTATGATGGAGAGTGTGATATTGGGAGATCATTTGAGTAGAGGGTGGATGAGACAAAGGGCTTGAGAAGTGTGAGAAAGGGGTAGGAAGTGGGGTCTTTTTATATGGGAGAGGAAGGGGTCTTTTGGAATGCTTGAAAATATTATATTATTATATAATGATTTTCGGTTTCTAAAGGTCCAAAAATAATTAAAGTAGAAGCTAAGGTGTCCAATGTTCGAAATAAAATCACCCAATAAGATTTGTACATGTTTTGGATATTATATTAATCACTATCTTCTTATTTATTTAAATCATTCATTAATGATGTAAACATCGCATCATCATTGTGACATAAATAATTTTATTTGTTAGATGTATAAAAATTATAAAATAATTACCATGATGTAGGAAATATATTTATATTTCTAGTAAAATTTTATAGTAAAAAATATATGTTATATTACTCCATGTAAAAATTATTTTAGTAAAACAATACATGTTTGTGACATTTTTATTTTTACTTTAGTTAAATAGTTTTTAATGTCATTATCATACCCAAGTGGCTCCATGGGGCCCCAAAATTGACCAATGGTTTTTATTAGTCTTCCATGACACATATAATATTGTTAGGACATCTGTCAATGAATTTTTTATTTTTATATAATTATTTTTATCTTAAATTACCCTAATTACCTTTAATCGTGGTTAATAAAACTCAAAAGATACAATTCACCAAAAATTATTTTCATCCCATTGAACAATATTTTACTTACTAATGAAAACCATGTATTCCAGATTTTTGAAATTCAATTCACCGAAGTGTTAATATTTCATTTAAATGAAAAATTTAGTTTTTTTAACTACTACTTAGTGGTTTCACTATTCATCAAAAATTGACGTTTTTCAAAAAAATACCAAAACATCACCCTATGCTATATTTGACATTCCAAATTCAAATATGATTTATATTTTACCATATTAAAAAAATATAAGTTGCATTAATTAATTTTATAGTTAATTCTCGTTGTCATATTAAATAGCGTGTTTGTACGAAACAATTTCTATCCAAAGATAGACACTTGTTTATGTCAAATTTCAAAGTGAAATTAATTACAATGACAAAAAAAAGGATTAAATGGTAACAATATATTCTAATTAAACTTTAAACCCAATTAAATAGATAATCTATCCATATAAATAAATTATATTAAAAAGAGGTTTTGAATTAAAATACATCATTTCGACTATTCATTAAAAATTGAACTTTATCGGAAAAAATCCAAAAAATTACACAAAGTAAGTATTTATGTCTTGATTCTAAATAATGATTTTATTTTGTCCAATATTACATATAAAAGTGAAAAAAACTTTATTTAAAAATTATTCGTCATAAAAAGGTGGTTGATCGACCTTTTAAAGAATAATAGAATATTTATGGTTAAAATCGGATTCATTCGCATTTTAATACTATAAAATTTATCAGATTAATGTAAGAAATATTTCACAAACATATATAATCATTTTATAGTTAGTTCTGTTAATTCTGACCACTACATTGTCTAGGGGTTAACTACCATTTACAATAATATTATTATATTATTAGAGTGCAATATATGATTTCAATGAAACTCGTTGATGCGTACTGGGTACACCATCAAACATAGCATTCCCTTTAAAGTAATATTTATATTACATTCACAAGTATTAATAAATATGAAAATTTCATATTCTTTATTTACCTAGGATGTTAAATTTTCATTCATTTATTATACTTTCAAGTTTATTTTTCATTCAATGTTTAGAATATAGAATACATAGGGTGGCATTCTAATGGGAAATAGATCACAGACTACTTACACCATTGGGTGTAATAATCCTTGTTCATTTTTTTTATATGTTTGGGTAATGATATTTGTGTTGGTGGTTTAAGATGCAAGTGATCCTCTTGGGTGGTGTTGCAGTGATTGATTGAGGGAGATTTTCTTCTTTCCTTGTGTTGTTTTTTTGATATCTATTTTGGTTCCCTTTCCTTAGTATCTATCTTTTGGTTTTTTATTAACTTGTAGACATAAATTTTAAAACTTTTAACGGCCTGTTTCGTTGTAATTTCTAGAATTGGTTAATTTTATATTTTTTTATTGTTTGAAATTTTCATGTTCTAGAAAATAATTTCCACATTTTTGTATAGATACCTAGGCACTTGTTCCAGTCTGTGGGGATTAAGAATTCCCTTCAAGCCCTTCCACTGACCGGTTCGGTCACCAGTTATGATAAATACTTGACTTGGTTTGTGAAAAAATTGTATCCGGGAAGGTTTATCTCTTTGTGACATGTTATTTTGGACCCATTTGGATATACAAGGGTTAGGAAAATCAATTCTTGGAGTCCTGGTTGTGAATATTGTACCAAGATTTACCACCTCGTGACAAATCACAATTCACTATGGGATATTGGGATGCCTGTTTGACTTCTCCCACAGATGGGATGTGCATGTTGCAGACTATACATGGATATCGATATGAGGTGAATAGTTATTATTATTTTTTATCCTTGGCATGTTATATTTTTTGGTTTTGTGTTTATAGCTAATTTTTTAGATTTGTTGTTTTAATGATTTTATCATGTAATTGTTGCTTCTGGAAGAAAATTTCCTCCCCAGAGAGTTCCGCAAGAAGCACAAGAAGAAGTCAGGGATTGTTCTCCACCATTAATTGATGAGAGTTTGGCAGATGTTGTTGTTTGAGCTATTCAGGATTTCAGATATTGATTAGGTCCTGCTCCTACACCCGCAAGGGAAGCTAAGATTGGATCTTAGTAGGATAAATCCCAAGAGTTCCAAAAGAATAAAACTCTTTCCTTTTAGGTTTCTCGTAACCTCAAAAATTAGAGCAATGGATCTAGATAATATAGAATATTTTTGAGTTCTTGGATACTACTGAAGAGGTTAGGGTGAAATGTGGTCACGTTTTGCAAGAGGGTCCCAACTGAAGGTTGTGGGACTTTGTGATTCAATATGGGAATCATGAAAAAATGAGCTGGAAGGACTTCAAGGCGGTATTCAATAACCATTACTTCCATAAGGTCTTGGAGTATGCTAGATCCCAAGAGTTCATGGATATTATCCATGGGGACCATTCATTGATTGAGTATGCAAACCGTTTTGTTGAGAAGGTTTGGTATGCCCCCCAAATATTCTCAAATGAGAAAATGAAGGATGAAAGCTTTCTGAAATGTTTGTGGCCAAAGATTAATTCTTCATGTATTCTTGTCCAAGGTGATGTCTTATAATTAAGTGTCCAACCACGATTGTATGGTGGAGATTGACTCTGAGGTAGGTTGGGTTCCACTGTGTCTACATTAGTGATTGGAAGTGGAATTATTTGGAGAATAATAGGAAGCACGATGAGCATGGTAAGAAGGTATGTAGTTGTTCGTGACATCATTTAAAGTAGCCTTCACCAATGGATTTCAATGTAGGGTGTATTATGTTCCCCTAGTGTGGGAAGGTGGGACACACTTGACCAACTTCTACATCTCCTCCCAAATCCTTTAATTGGTGTGGAGAATTGGAGAAACTACATCAATTCTATACATTTTCACATTCAAATTAAGGAGTTGTAGGATTAAAGGTTTCCATGGGAATGGAATCACATTCTAAACCATCCCGGATGGTGGGATCTCAGTTTGGTTGTCGAGATGGAAGGACCAGGTCTTAATCTAGTCAGATTCATCAAAAACCAGAGCCTTAAGATAGTGGTCATGGTCTAGCTTTGATAGAGTCCATAAATATTCATTTTGTGGACTAAACACCAGTGGGAAAAGAGGTCGGGTCCTCATCCATTTTAGGCACCATATTTATTACTTTTTCTTTATCTATTGTTCTATTTGATATTGGTCTATATGTATATAAGGCCCCAGCCTTAAACCTTACTTAATCTTGAGTTATTACAAGATTACACATTGAGGATCTTTTCAGGTTTAGAGTTTTATAGAATTAGATCATGAAACTTGCATTACATTCCACATTTAAACAAAGAGGTTACATAAAAGACAGTATTCATTCTTCCCATCAACGGAAACATATTTAAAATATAACATGGATTCTTTCTTGACACATCCTTGACACTATCATCACATCATGTACCTTTCCCTTGACCTGTGAAAAACATTTCAAAAAACATGGGATGAGCATAAAAAGCTCAGTAAGAGTTATAAAAATATGGAAAGGAAACATGAGTTCATATATACATTAGAATGAAATCATACTTACCCATAAAACATAGGCATATCAAATCATGAATAAATCATAGAAAACATAAGACATAAAGGTAACTTGAAGCATTCATAACATTCTTACGTAGGGAGTAACCCTCTTGGTTACGTTTGGAATACCCATCACAGTATATTCCGTAAATCTCTTCGGATAAACCTTAACGTTTCACTCCTTCGCGTTACCCAATGCATTGGAGAGCTATATCGGGCTCACCCGCCCTTAGTTTATCACGGAACCACCTGTTTTCATAACAATGCCCAAGAACCATAACATAAATGTTTCACATAAAACATGCATAAAGGAAACATAACATTTCCACATTTCAATCACAATATAACATTTTTGTATATTGAAATAATGAATCCAATAAAAAAGAAACCATTTCCAAAACCATTTAAAACATTTAATAAAGAGATTTTTGAATCAAAGTGTCCCATACCATCTTGAAGCTTAAAATTTTAAACCATTAATATCCATATAAGTAAATCCTTAAAACCATTTTGAAAACATGGATATTAATAAGAACAAATAATTAAAACATTTAAAATGATATTTTTGTTAAGGGGGTTTTACCAAAAATAGAGACACTTGAATATAATAATTGAGGAATAACATTTAGTCAGAACTTTATAATATCATGATAATAAATGGATTCATGATATAATACTCCAAAAGACAGTATATACACCATATAAGAGTGAATTGTTGCATAACAAGAATGAACCCTCAATAGAAATGTCAAATGTGATGAAATCCCTTATAAAGAAGGTATCCTTAAATTAAGGACAAATCAATCTCAAAAATATGTGTGAAAAATAAAAATACACCCAATATAAGTGGATATTAAGTGTAAAACAATAAAAGGTCATTCACACATATTCAATGGATGACATATTCAATGACTACATGTTGAACCCAAAGAAATCGAAATTGGGTTAAAAAGTTCCCTTGACAGCCCAACGACATCACATCAAAATGAGTTGATGAGATATAAAAAGTGTATCTCATCACTTGGACATAAAATTTACATCAATAAGGATATATGAGAACATATCCCAACATAACAATATGTAAATTAAAAGACCCAACAAATGAAGTCTTTTAAAAAAAGAGGAGGGTGAAAGGTTCCCTTACCGACTTGGGTATCTTTGAAAACATACACCCCATGAAAGAAGGACAATAGATCATTGATGTAAATACTGATAAACGAAATTATATTACACAAAGAGTAGAATAATGGGCAGTACATACACCAATCAGTGGAATTTGTGGCAAATGTAGCATAAATCTCACGGGAATAAAAGTGAGATGAAAAATCCCTCACGAAAACTCGGCAGCCTAACGGCGCCACTTAAAACATCCGAATATGGATTGATGAGATCAAATGGGGTATATCATCACATTAAAATATAATGTACAGCAAGAGGAATATAAATTAACATCCTCCAACATTACAAAGAGGAGCTTAAAAGAAGTGACATAAAGGAGAGTACTTAAAAAGAAAGAGAGAGGTTAGATCTCGTACGAAAGTTCGACAGCCTAACGGCACCACTCAAAACTTCCAAAATGGATTGATGAGAGAGAATAGGGTATCTCATCACATGAACATAAAAATTACAGTATGTGTAATATAAAATATCATCCCAATAAAAAGAAATATGAGCTTCAAAAGGAATGACATAAAAGTGTGTACTTAAAAAGAAAGAGAGGAGTAGGATCCCTTACCTCGGGTCCGACTTGACTCGATCATTCTTTAACGTCCTGAATAATAAACTTGTGTTAATTTATACTTTCTTAAGAACATTTTCCAATTTCATTATTCCTTTTATATCAATTATTTACATTTTATAAACATTATGTAATCATTTAAGTTAATAATGATCATTTTGTCGGTATTTGGTTCTTAAGTCGAAAGTGGACTTCTTACAATTACATGTTGTTCGTGTGGTCAAAGGTTATTTATATCCAGAATGAAATTCCTGATTTGGATATCATATATATTATATATATCCAGCATATACATGTATTTATAATATTACATAATCATTTAGTGGTAAGAAATGAAATGCACCGTTCATGGAGACGGTAAGCCGTACGTACGTATGAACGCTACTTTCATTTCTTTGTTATATTAATGGAATTAAAACTAAATGAGAGGTATGTATATTTTAATTCCAGAATTATATTAATCATTTAGATATATCATTCATTACATATATCAATTATATACATGTACTTTTAATAGTACATTACATTTGGGGATAAGAAATGAAATGCACCGTTCATGGAGACGGTAAGCCGTACGTACGCATGAACGCTACTTTCATTTCTATATCATACTTTAATGGAAAGAAATAATAATGATATAGAGGTATATAATAATTCCAGTATAACATAATATATAATAACATTAAATCCATCCTTTATATGTCCCACGTATGGCATTAACGAATCACATCACTTTGAGGGGGCGGTAGTCCGCACTTCCTAAAATGAAGATATCACGTATACCCATAATGGAAGCCATAAAGGTAAGACACAAATGAAAAATAAAGAATCATAAGTAAAACATAAACATATAATATATCATATATGAATATAGTGACATCTTAATGGCCACCTTTGAAGGTGTTAAGAGAATGATGAACAATCATCGTTTTGGGAGGCAGAAATTCGCCATCCACAGAAACCGTATGTTCTTTAACCATTTTATGTATTTGTGTGAGAGTTTAGATCAAATAAATCTTATAACAACATCCTAGTATATTGAAGATACTGTTTTTGTTACAAAAGAAATAAATAAAAAGATTTTAGGGGGTTGGAGAAGCAAAATAAAACAAATGAACATGAGAGAATGAATTACCTTTAAAAGTTGAACTCCTTTTGATTTGAGCCTAAAGGCTTCCTTTGAAAGGATTATTCCCAAAGGGAATCCTCTAGGATGAGGAGAGGAATGTGGAGAGAGTAAATGGGCAGGGGTTGGCCGAGCCAAAGGCTTGAGGAGTGTGTGAAATGAGGTAGAGGTGGGGGCCTTTTATAAGAGGAGAGGAGGGGCACTTTTGGAAAGTAAAGAAATATTACTTTATTTGAAAATTTGTTTCAGTTTTAAAAGGTCAAAAATTGATATAATTCGTGGATAGGGTGATAAGGGTTCTAAATACACTCATCCAATTGGTTTTGGACATGTGTAGTTCATAGATTTTACATTATCTTTCCATTTTATTTAAATCGTCAAATAATGATGTCATCGCTGCATCATTATTAAGTCATAAATAATTTAATTTATTTAATGTCTAAAAATTCTAAAAAAATACTATGATGTAGGAAATCTTTTTAGATTTCCAATGACTATTTATAATCAAAAATATTATCTTTATAACCCCATGTAAAATTTTTTTTCGTAAAACATATTTTGTTTGTGTCATTTTTACTTTTACATTAAATAAAAAGTTATTTATGTCAATTCCCAACCAAAGTGTCTCCATGGGGTCCCCAAGTTGACCCATGGCTTGTCTTGGTCGGCCATGACACAACCAAAAAGGTTGGGACATGTGTCTAGGTCATTTCATATTATTAAAGCATTATTTTTACCTTAAACTACACTAATTACCACTAATCGCGATTAAGAACTTAATAAGTTACTATTCACCAAAAAATTATTATAATCTCATTGAACCAAATTTTACATCTTAATGATAACCATGTATGTCAGATTTTTGAAATTCAAAACATAATGATGGAAAAATTCCATTTAAACGGAAAAATCAGTTTTTATAAGTACTACTTAGTGGTTTCACTATTCATCAAAAATTGAAGTTTTTCAGAAAATTACCAAAAATTCACCCTAAGCTATATTTGATATTATGAATTAAAAAATGAAGTCTATTTTACAAAATTCAAAACATATAAGTCACATTAATTAATTTAGTAATTAATTCCCGCTGTCAGAGCAAATAGCATGTTTTTATGAAACAATAAGTATCAAAAGATGGACACTGGTTTAAGTCCAATTTCAAAGTGAAATTGATTCCAATGACCACCATTGGATTAAATGGTAAAAATATATTCTAGTTTCACTTTAAAACCAATTAAAAAGATAATCTAATCATATAAATAAATTAGATTAAAAAGAGGTTTTGAATTAAAATACAACATTTTACACTATTCATTAAAAAAAATGAACTTTATCGGAAAGATACCAAAATTTTACACAAAGTAAATTTTGATATCCCAATTCTTAATAAGAGTTTTATTTGGTCCAAAAGAATTTTTAAGAGTGAAAAAAACTATATTTAATGATGGTTCAACATCAAAAGGTGATAAGTGAACCTTTAGTGAAAAACTAGGGCATATACGCCTAAAATTGAATTCTTTCCGTATTTTAAGCCTCTATCCTTTATTAGATAAATGTTAAAACATTTAAAAACATATATAATCATATTTTAGTTATTTCTATCCATTCCCACCATTACAACAGCTACATGTTAACTACCATTTAAAATAATATAATTTTATTATTAGAGTGCAACGTAAGATTTCAATGAAACTCTTTGTTGCGTATCGGGTACACCATCGAACATAGCGACCCCTTTAAAGTAAAATTAATATTTATTTTGTAAATATTCATAAATATAAAAATTATTTATTCCCTATTTACCTGGGATGTTACATCCTTCCCCCCTTTTGGGAATTGCGTCCTCACAATTTTAAAATTGGGCTTGGAAACTTCATTAAAACCCCACATCGGAAATGGAGTAAATTAAACTATCACTTTAAAAGAAAGAAAGGGGAGTATAGAGGTCACCCGAGTTAACCCATACTAGGATTCCATGTAAGAAAACATGGACATGGAGGGTAAAACCAAGGGTTATGTTCCGAGGGAGAGTGATAGAAAACATTTATAGGAGAAAGTTAACAATAAGAAAATCACAAACTTGTGAAGGGTTAAACGGTGTTGGGTTCCCCAGTAGGAAAAGTTAATAGACAACATTTTTTCTTTAAGTTACTTTTTATTGAGGAATTTATTCATAAGGAAACATAATCACTTATCATGTTGACTTTCAACTTTTACTAGATTCCATAATCAAACTCATATTTTTTCCAAATGACGAGTATTTAGGGAGACTTGTTCGCATTAAGAGTACTATAATCAACTTCTAGAGAATCACCTAATCCACAAAAGAGAACTATATACATCCCATTACTTTAGGCTTTAACCAAAACCAAAACCAAAAAGGTTAGTACAAGGTCAGATAATCCAGAAAAGGATAACCCATTAAAAAGAAAATCCATGCTTAATCTCCAAAATTTGTCCAACAAAACCCAAAGTTCAAAGAGGACCATTAGATAAACAATTTGTCCATAAAATTATTCAAAGTAAACCAATCTAAGATTGAAACCCAAATGTTTGAAGGATTGAGTCACATAGTCTTCCAAGTTAAATCATAACACTTATCTCCAAACAACATCAATCGCTCCAAAAGTCTCGCATTGAAAAGTAAATAACCTAATCACATATCCTCCATGATAGGTTAATCATTTTCCTAAATAACCCAAAATCAACTTACTATTAATTAATAAAATCATATAACTAGAAAGAATAAGTCAAACTAACTAGGGACTTCACGTAGTCCAGCGGTAGGCGATAAATACCAGTCGCACTTTGGTTGTGGGTTCGATTCCCGCGGCTTTGTCCAACGCGACGGGTTGTCACACGGTCTGCGTGTTGTCCTTTTTCCAAAACTATATAATTCTTAAAACATTCCCCAAAAAGAGATAAAATCTTCAAGAATAATCATAACATATTTTAACCTCAAGTTTATCTCATTCCTTTCATTTTCCATCATATCATAGAGTAACCCATAATTACTTAAAAAGTAAGGATCATATAAACCATAATGGTTACCTTTTTTATTATTACCTGAACTTCCACATCGATTGGTCATCTTGTACATGATGCGTTATAGAACATACCAAGGTTCAAGTGGTTGATCATGAATCCTTGATATTTGGTTTAGAACAACCACGAGTTTCCTCGTTGAGTACCCCATTTCATCAAGTCTCTTAATCAGAGAACCACCACAGTTTCCTTCAAACCAATTGTCACTTTGGTGCCCGCGAGATCACGCCATTCACTAAAAACAGAAATGTTAGTGTGAGTATATCAACAAAACCATCATGTGATAATGAGGAAGGTAAACACTAAGATATACTTACTCATTCACTTTATCTAAAACTAGGACTCTTTCTGGAATCCTAACCATTATGGTAATGTCACTTATGCTTAAAGAATACCCTAACCTCTAAAGTTATCTAAACCGACCTTTGATACCAACTATAAGGCCACAGCCTTAAACCTTACTTAATCTTGAGTTATTACAAGATTACACATTGAGGATCTTTTCAGGTTTAGAGTTTTATAGAATTAGATCATGAAACTTGAATTACATTCCATATTTAAACAAAGAGGTTACATAAAATACAGTATTCATTCTCCCCATCAACGGAAACATATTTAAAATATAACATGGATTCTTTCATGACACATCCTTGACACTATCATCACATCATGTACCTTTCCCTTGACCTGTGAAAAACATTTCAAAAAACTTGGGATGAGCATAAAAAGCTCAGTAAGAGTTATAAAAATATGGAAAGGAAACATGAGTTCATATATACATTAGAATGAAATCATACTTACCCATAAAACATAGGCATATCAAATCATGAATAAATCATAGAAAACATAAGACATAAAGATAACTTGAGGCATTCATAACATTCTTACGTAGGGAGTAACCCTCTTGGTTACGTTTGGAATACCCATCACAGTATATTCCCTAAATCTCTTCGGAGAAACCTTAACGTTTCACTCCTTCGCGTTACCCAATGCATTGGAGAGCTATATCGGGCTCACCCGCCCTTAGTTTATCACGGAACCACCCGTTTTCATAACAATTCCCAAGAACCATAACATAAATGTATCACATAAAACATGCATAAAGGAAACATAACATTTCCACATTTCAATCACAATATAACATTTTTGTATATTGAAATAATGAATCCATTCAAAAAGAAACCATTTCCAAAACCATTTAAAATATTTAATAAAGAGATTTTTGAATCAAAGTGTCCCATACCACCTTGAAGCTTAAAATTTAAACCATTAATATGCATATAAATAAATCCTTAAAACCATTTTGAAAACATGGATATTAATAAGAACAAATAATTAAAACATTTAAAATGATATTTTGTTTAAAGGGGTTTTACCAAAATTAGAGACACTTGAATACAATAATTGAGGAATAACATTTAGTCAGAACTATATAATATCATGAGAATAAATGTATTCATGATATAATACTCCAAAAGACAGTATATACACCATATAAGAGTGAATTGGTGCATAACAAGAATGAACCCTCAATAGAAATGTCAAATGTGATGAAATCCCTTATAAAGAAGGTATCCTTAAATTAAGGACAAATCAATCTCGAAAATATGTGTGACAAATATAAATACACCCAATATAAGTGGATATTAAGTTTAAAACAATAAAAGGTCATTCACACATATTCAATGGATGACATATTCAATGACTACATGTTGAACCCAAAGAAATCGAAATTGGGTTAAAAAGTTCCCTTGACAGCCCAATGGCATCACATCAAAATGAGTTGATGAGAGATAAAAAGTGTATCTCTTCACATGGACATAAAATTTACATCAATAAGGATATATTAGAACATATCCCAACTTAACAATATGTATATTAAAAGACCCAACAAAAGAAGTCTTTTAAAAAAAAGAGCAGGGTGAAAGGTTCCCTTACCGACTTGGGTATCTTTCAAAACATACACCCCATGAAAGAAGGACAATAGATCATTGATGTAAATACTTATAAACGAAATTATATTACACAAAGAGTAGAATAATGGGAAGTACATACACCACTCAATGGAACTTGTGGAAAAGGTACCATAAATCTCACGTGAATAAAAGTGAGATGAAAAATCCCTCACGAAAACTCGGCAGCCTAACGGCGCCACTTAAAACTTCCGAATATGGATTAATGAGATCAAATAGGGTATCTCATCACATTACAATATAATGTATAGAAAGAGGAAAATAAAAGAACATCCCCCAACATTACAAAGAGGAGCTTAAAAGAAGTGACATAAAGGAGAGTACTTAAAAAGAAAGAGAGAGGTTAGATCTCTTACGAAAGTTCGACATCCTAACGGCGCCACTCAAAACTTCCAAAATGGATTGATGAGAGAGAATAGGATCTCTCATCACATGAACATAAAAATTACAGTAAGTGTAATATAAAAGATCATCCCAATAACAAGAAATATGAGCTTTAAAAGGAATGACATAAAAGTGTGTACTTAAAAAGAAAGAGAGGAGTAGGATCCCTTACCTCGGGTCCGACTTGACTCGATTGTTCTTTAACGTCCTGAATAATAAACTTGAGTTAATTTCTACTTGCATAAGAACCTTTTACAAGTTTATTAGTCCTTTTATATCAATTATTGACATGTTATAAACATTATGTAATCATTTAAGTTAATAATGTTCATTTTGTCGGTATTTGGTTCTTATGTCGAAAGTGGACTTCTTACAATTACATGTTGTTCGTGTGGTCAAAGGTTATTTATATCCAGAATGACATTCCTGATTTGGATATCATATATATTATATATATCCAGTATATACATGTATTTATAATATTACATAATCATTTAGAGGTAAGAAATGAAATGCACCGTTCATGGAGACAGTAAGCTGTACGTACGCATGAACGCTACTTTCATTTCTTTGTTATATTAATGGAATTAAAACTAAATGAGAGGTATGTATATTTTAATTCCATAATTATATTCATCATTTAGATATATCATTAATTACATATATCAATTATATACATGTACTTTTAATAGTACATTACATTTGGGGATAAGAAATGAAATGCACCGTTCATGGAGACGGTAAGCCGTACGTACGCATGAACGCTACTTTAATTTCTATCTCATACTTTAATGGAAAGAAATAATAATGATATAGAGGTATATAATAATTCCAGTATAACATCATATGTAATAACATTAAATCCATCCTTTATACGTCCCACATATGGCATTAACGAATCACATCACTTTGAGGGGGCGGTAGTCCGCACTTCCTAAAATGAAGATATCGCGTATACCAATAATGGAAGCCATAAAGGTAAGACACAAATGAAAAATACAGAAGCATAAGTAAAACATAAACATATAATATATCATATATGAATATAGTGACATCTTAATGGCCACCTTTGAAGGTGTTAAGAGAATGTTGAACAATCATCGTTTCGGGAGGCAGATATTCGCCATCCACGGAAACCGTATGTTAGTTAAACATTTGATGTAGTTTTGTGAGAGTGTAGCTCGAATAAATCTTATAACAACATCCTAGTATATTTGAGATACTGTTGTTGTTACAAAAGAAATAAATAAAAAGAGTTTAGGGGGTTGGACAAGAAAAATAAAACAAATGAACATGAGAGAATGAATTACCTTTAAAAGTTTAACTCCTTTTGATTTGAGCCTAAAGGCTTCCTTTGAAAGGATTATGCCCAAAGGGAATCCTCTAGGATGAGGAGAGGAATGTGGAAAGAGTAAATGGGCAGGGTTTGGCCGAGCCAAAGGCTTTAGGAGTGTGTGAAATGAGGTAGAGGTGGGGGCCTTTTATAAGAGGAGAGGAGGGGCACTTTTCGAAAGTAAAGAAATATTACTTTATTTGAAAATGTTTTTCGGTTTTAAAAGTTCCCAAATTGATATACTTCGTGGATAGGGTGATAATGGTTCGAAATACACTCATCCAATTGGTTTTGGAAATGTGTAGATCATAGATTTTACATTATATTTCCATTTTATTTAAATCGTCAAATAATGATGTCATCGCTGCATCATTATTATGTCAAAACTAATTTAATTTATTTAATGTCTAAAAATTCTAAAAAAATACTATGATGTATGAAGTCTTTTTAGATTTCCAATGACTATTTATAATCAAAAATCTGATCTTTATAACCCAATGTAAAAATTGTTTTCGTAAAACATATTATGATTCTGTCATTTTTACTTTTACATTAAATAAAAAGTTATTTATGTCATTTCCCAACCAAAGTGTCTCCATGGGGTCCCCATGTTGACCCATGGCTTTTCTTGATCGGCCATGACACAACCAATAAGTTTGAGACATGTGTCTAGGTCATTTCATATTATTAAAGCATTATTTTTACCTTAAACTACACTAATTACCACTAATCGCGATTAAGAACTTAATAAGTTACTATTCACCAAAAAATTATTATAATCTCATTGAACCACATTTTACTTCTTAATGACAACCATTTATGTCGGATTTTTGAAATTCATATCACAATGATGGAAAAATTCCATTTAAACGGAAAAATCAGTTTTTATAAGTACTACTTAGTGGTTTCACTATTCATCAAAAATTGAAGTTTTTCAGAAAATTACAAAAAATTCGCCCTAAGCTATATTTGATATTACGAATTTAAAAATGAAGTCTATTTTAAAAAATTCAAAACATATAAGTCACATTAATTAATTTTATAATTAATTTCCGCTGTCAGAGCAAATAGCGTGTTTTTATGAAACAATAAGTATCAAAAGATTGACAATAGTTTAAGTCAAATTTCAAAGTGAAATTGATTCCAATGACCACCATTGGATTAAATGGTAAAAATATATTCTAATTTCACTTTAAAAACAATTAAAAAGATAATAATCTAATATAAATAAATTAGATTAAAAAGTGGTTTTGAATTAAAATACAACATTTTACACTATTCATTAAAAATATGAACTTTATCGGAAAGATACCAAAATTTTACACAAAGTAAATTTTGATGTCCCGATTCTTAATAAAAGTTTTATTTGGTCCAAAAGAATGTTTAAGAGTGAACAAAACTATATTTAATGATGGTTCAACATCAAAAGGTGATATTTGAACCTTTAGTGAAAAACTTGGGCATATACGCCTAAAATTGAATTCTTTCCGTATTTTAAGCCTCTATCCTTTATTGGATAAATGTAAAAACATTTAAAAACATATATAATCATATTTTAGTTATTTCTATCCATTCCCACCATTAAAACAGCTACATGTTAACTAACATTTAAAATAATATTATTTTATTATTAGAGTGCAACGTAAGATTTCAATGAAACTCTTTGTTGCGTATCGGGTACACTATCGAACATAGCAACCCCTTTAAAGTAAAATTAATATTTAATTCGTAAATATTCATAAATATGAAAATTATTTATTCCTTATTTACCTGGGATGTTACAATGTATATTTTAAATCTACCCGCCTTGTGAAGCAGTTGTATTTTCCAATAGATATCATATCTTATATTCTGTATTTGGTGACATCGTTGGCCAAGAATAAGGATAAGGGCCTCTGAATCCCATCACATGTGCTTTCCATGATAGGGTTTGAGATGGAAGGGGATTTCATAGTAACATATATGGACATATTTGATGTGATCATGGAATTAACTAGACTATGCAAATCTAAGTTCACATTGATTATTATTAGTATAGATTTAGTCTCATGGATACTTACGTAAGTGACCAGGTTTTCCATAGGGAATGGGATCCTCTATTGGGTCATGATGGGCCTCCACTCCCAAATATGAGTAATCTGGTCTATGAATTATTTTAACCCTCATTTGATACTGATGGTGGTTCTTCGATGTAATAACTAGAGATTTTCTGAAAAAAATTTCTTGACTAAAATTATATTTTCAATATTTTACATTTACATGAAACTATAAATATATATATATATATATATGAAAAGAAATGTAATTCAAACATTACTTTCATATGAAATACAAGATTGGCTCGAACTGCACGCAATAATAATTTGGCATGCCTTACAAGTAATACTGACATGGCGTGTCCTACCCGCAACAACGACTTCGAGTATGTTACTTGAAACACCTAATTGGTGTAAATTACATGAAACACTGATTGGATTATGTTACATGAAACACCAGCTTGGTGTATGACTTGGCATATATTATAATAAAAACTAACTTCGCCTACAATGCATGAAACCATGAGTTTCTATGAAACATATTTATTTATATATGTAATTATTTAAATTATATAGTTATAACCTATCCATTAAAAAGTGTAATAGAAATAATACTAAAAACTTCTCAAATAATTTTTTATAATCTATTTATATAAATAAAACATATTCTTAATGAAATATATTGTTTTTAGTGAAGGCCTTTTATGTTAAAAATTCTATTTTGTTGAAGGAAACACATTTCTAATACAATTAATATTATACTCATATAGAAATTAAATTTTATAAAATATAATACTATTTTGAATTCTGATTTTATAATTTATTCTAAGGGGAAATTTTGGGATTTTTCTAAGAAATATAATATTTTTTATTTGTAAAGACCCGAAAAATTCAAGGAAATTTTCTTCTTAATTTTCTTGTGAATTTTAAAAGAATGCGGTTTCTGACGGCACCTAATTCCGAGGCCTGGTGTGCCCAGAATCTTTTTCTGAAGTTTGGCTCAGGTACGTTCAGTGAACGAATGAGCGGGGTTTTCTAACTTTTGAACCGTTGCTCAGAATCGAATTCTGAGGGCACTGATGGAATCACAACACCGATATTTGCTTAGAAAAACCTCTTCCGGTGTTGTGTTTGCTCAGGTGTGGTTTTTAATTTTTGGTGTTACGTTAAGGAATAAAATAAAAGTGGTTCATCCGATTTTTTATTTTATTTTGCTTAACTTTGCTTAAGTGGATGATGTGGGACCAACAATATCCTACCCACTTGGTAGGATATTTTTGAGGTGGGGCCCATACGAGCCCCACCATTTCTTTTCTTCCTAAACCCCCCTCCTTTATTAAGGTAATTCACCCGCACCCCCTACTAATTGGATGTCAACCCTTGCATTTTTCTATTTTGAAATTCCTCATTTAATTTGGGAAGTTTAAACGTTGCAATTAATTTAAAAAACTGTTTGATTCATTTTTAAATTTTTAAAATGCATGGATTGATAAATAAAAAAAGAGAACTCTTATTTTATTATTTTAGTTGCGTTGAGAGGGGATTGGGAGAAAGAGGGGAGTCTTGAAGATCTTCATCTTCTTCGTCGAAGAACGCGAAGAACGTGAAGAACACAAAGAACACACCGATCTCCAACGAAGAATGCCCAATCCTCGGAGATCAATATGCGACTCCATGTACCATGACGCCATTGACCCTTCTTCGGTGACGCTTCTTCTACGATGCTTCTTCCGTGATGTTCCTTCTCCATGAAGCGACGATCCCCCTTCCGCAATGCCTACTTCCGCGACGTGCTTTTCCGCAATGAACACTCGCTCGACGACGCTTGAGGTAGGGGTTTTGGTTCAATTAAATCTATGTGATTTATATCATCAGAATTTGTTTAAAATTTGTTGGAAGCCTTTTTAAACATCTAACGCAGTGGGTGCGGACCGATAAAAAAGTCTGAACCCACCGTCTCTTCGTTCTTGGTGTGCGGATCGGCGGGCGACGATGAAGCAGACCGCACAGGCGTTGTGAGATCTTCCCAATGAAGAACCCATCCCGGGAGGGCTGTTGGTGAAGACGGTAGGAACAACTGACCACCATAGCTCATCCGGTGGTCTGCGGAACACTCTGGCGGCGCGCCTCGCGGGCACGGCGGCGCCGGCGGTCAGAGGCGGCGGCCGGCACCGGGCGGCCGCCAGGATTTGCCGTCGCGGCCGGAGCCGCGGCAGCAGGCCGTTGACCCCGCGACCGCACGGGACCTAGGAAGGCGGGACGCGGCGCTCGGCCGCGTCCGTTGACAAGGAGCACCCCCTCCCACCATGGGGGCCACAGTTGCAATTTGGCGGGGGGCAGTGTGCCACCCCGCACTCCTCATCCGCTCGGCCGAAACGGCCGAGCCACTTGGCCCTGGCCAGTGCGCCAGCGCGCCGGGCCGGCTGCCCAGGTGAGGACGGCCCGCGCTAGCCGGGCCGGACCCAGACCTGGGTCAGGTCGTCCTGATTCTGGTGGACCTCGGGGGTCTCGCCCGGGTTGGTCCGGGCATGAAACCCCCACTTCCGGACCTCTCACGGTCTTTTTCCCATAACTTGGGCTGCAGAACTCCGATCAATGCACCGTCAGCGGAAATTCGATCCTTGGATCGAGATGGTCATTTCGATACATTATACTCAAGGTTTCGGAGTACTTGGGGTTCAGCCGGGTTGGTTCCTACATGATACCAACCGAGCCCTCGGAGCGGAAACGGTTATAACCTGAGCTCCGGACGTCCAATTGACGTGTCGTCGACTATGTTGGATTCTTCTTAGTGAGACGAACCTTTTTTATTACTCCGCTCGAGGTTTGGATGCATTTGGAGTACAGTCGGGTTGGTTTTGACTTAAAAACCCAACCAGGCCCCTGGGATGAAAAAGCCAATAACTCTCAGATCAGGCGTCTGATTGACGCGCCGTCTGTGACGTTGAGTTCATGTTGAAGATACAAAACTTTTTCATACATAAAATCCGGAAAATGTGTCAGTTGATTTATCAGCCCCTCGGCTCATGGAACAGACCCTCCTGAACGAGCTTGCTGTGTGCGGGAACCCTGGAGCTGGTTGCGACTGCGACGACGATGACGACTGTGCAGAAATCCTCCATGGATTCGATGGCGACGAATACAACACTCAGCTATCCTATGTGGATCAATGTTACAGATCCCGTGTGGGTCAGATCCTGTGTGGGTCAGCGCTCAACGGTCCTGTGTAGGATAGTTCCTAGAGATCCTATGTGTGTCCTATCCTATGTGGGTCATTACAGGTGTTAGTTACCTATCGATCCTGTGTGGGTCAGATCCTTTTTGGGTCATTGCGGGGGTTAGTTACCTATCGATCCTGTGTGGGTCAGATCCTTTGTGGGTCATTGCGGGGGTTAGTACCTATCAATCCTTTCTGGGTCCGACGACTTAGATGAATCAGTGACTATATCTGATCATCTCTATCGTCATACGAAGAAGTATACAAGTGTGAGTTGTATCTTGATTTTCAATCCTTATCTTCAATATGATTGACTTGATATACTATGTGGATTATGTTAGGATTTCTTGTATGGATTGGGTTGTGGTTTCCTTTGTGGACTGGGTTGTACTTGAGCTCGGGTGTTGGAGCCGAATGCGAATAGATGACTTAGGTATATGTATGGGCATATACCTAAGTAGTGCCGGATGTTACTTCGTGTTTGTATCTTTCCTTTGTGGATTATCATTTGTGGATTCTGGGGGACATTCAGGGGGTCACAAGGTCTCTACTGAGTATCTTATACTCACCCCTGCGCGGGCTATGCCCGCGCTACATTGTGTTGGTTGCAGATGACGGACATCACTGATCGTGGTTGAGGGACAAGGAGCAGGTCGGTACCCATAGGTGGATCACTGGGCGGGGCATACTTGGAGAGGACGATGGGACCCGAGGAGCTGTGGAGGCTATCTGTACCCACCCTTAAGGTGGGACTTCTAGTGGACGGCTCGAGGCTGCGACTTTCCTTTCACTTGATGTTTTCACTTTTTATTTGTACTTTACTTTCAGTTTGGGCTTTTATTCTGGCCAACTTACTTTTCTGCACTTACTATTGTACCCAGTTTTTACTTAGTGTCTACTTCTTCTTTCTTGCTCTGTAGTGTTTAATTACTTTACAAAGGCAATGCCTTAACTTTTTACTGGGAATTATGCCTTGGTGCTTGTCGCCAGTGCCTGGCCTATGGAAGGTGGGCTTGGGGTAGTCACAACATGGACCCCGAGGATGGGTCGTGAAAAATTGGTATCAGAGGAGTTCAGTTCTATCACAAGACTCAGGACACTGATCTTTTTCTATGTGAAGCAATAGTGTAAAGAGTATTGACTGTGGTTATCAGTCTAGGGAGTCTTATGTTGGTATGGCGGCTGACATATATGTACACCAGGACCCTGACTTCTGATTTCCGACTTAATGAACGAAAAAATTTATTGCATTTGAGTTTAATGTTTTTTTGTGATTACTTGTGTCAGCTCACCAGGTATACTGTTTGACCATGGTGCACCAGTTTCTTTTGAGGATAGCCCCATGACGGCAGCCAGCTAGGGTTCCGAGTGTTGTACGTGACAACAGCCCTCCGAGGGACGAGGCATCGGTACAAGGCCCTTTGACAGCAGATGCACTGGTGGTACCTCTACCCACCGTGCCACCGATGCTACCAGCCCCAGCTACTGACGATGCATGTCGCCTTAGTGCACTGCACAAGTTTCAGCGCCAGCGACCGCCCAGGTTCTGTGGGGAGATGGACCCTCAGGTTGCCGAGGATTGGCTGGAGGCAGTTGTACGAGTTTTTAGGTTAGTGAGTACAGCATAAGACCTCATGGTGATCCTTGCAGAGAGCCTCCTGCTCGCGGAAGCAGGGAGATGGTGGATCTTGATGCTCCTGGTGCACGATGAGGAATCTCTCCTCTGGATGGACATTTAGAGCCTCTTCCACTCGGACTTCGTCCCAGCCACCCTCCGTGCGGTGTGAATCCAAGAGCTTCTATAGCTACGGCAGGGTAGCTTGACGGTCGCCCAGTACTCGGCGAGATTTACCGATCTCTCGCGCTACTCGACAGACATGGTACGAGACCCATTCTTCTGGGCCCGGACCTTTGACCAGGGATTGAGGCATGAGATCAAGGCATCGTTGATCTCCCTCAGCATTCTAACACAGGCAAGGGTTCTGGAGTGATCAATTATTATCGAGAGCTTCCTTGCTGAGCCTTCATCAGTAGCGAGCCCTTCCTCAGGGCGGCCCATAGCAGAGTCTTCTGCAGAAGGCAGTTGACAGATGACTCATGGGTCCAGGGAGACTAGACCCTCAGGAAGACGACCTCAGGACACTGGATCAGCAATTATGGTCACACAGTGCGGAGCCAGTCTTTCGAGAGGCAGACAGTGCTACGCATGCGGCGGGCAGGGCCACATGTCTCGTGACTTCCCGACTCACCGTGTCGAGGAGCAGCAGACGATTTTGGGGCCACCCTGGCAGATTAATTGGGTCGACCGTGGCGATCCACAGGGAGTTGGCAGATGAGGTAGAGGAGCTGGTCGAGCAGCAGGTGGTGGGCAACGCTTTGAGGCTCTACCACCACCACCACCAGGTGGTCCATCCCGACCACAGTGAGCTGGTGGGTAGAGACAAGCACAACTTCAGGAAGCAGAGGCCTATGACCACGGAGCGTCCGATATGATTCTAGGTACTATCTGTGTCTATTACACCCTTTCTACAGTTCTTATAGACACAGGACCGAGTCATTCTTTCATAGCCACTGCCCTTGTTCGGAGCTCGAAGATTCTGACGGAGCCGTTGGCTCGATCTTTACAGCCAGAGACTCTTACAGGAGCATACTCGACGATTACACACTGGTGCCGGGAATATGAGCTTACTCTAGGAGGAGAGTTCTTAGGCTGGGATCTTCTTTTAGTGATGTCGAGTCCTTACGACGTCATCTTGGGCATGGATTGGTTATCTACAGTCCATGCTCAGATTGACTATTTTAGGCGCAAGGTGCGATGTGTACGCACCGACGGGAGCATGTCCACCTTAACCGGCAAGAAGGGAGCCTTCACAGCACATAATGGACTCCCTCAGAGGAGAGGACAGCCCATCACTCATCAGTTTTCTAGCCTCATCCTAGGAGCAGTTGATGTGTGGAGTCCTAGTTTTCCTGCAGTGGTGGATGAGTATCTAGAGGCTTTCCCCAACAACGTTCCAGGACTACCTCCTCGCAGAGAGGTAGACATTTATATTGATATGTACCCCGGGACAGCCCCGATATCCACCCCAGGATAACGGATGGCTCCCACCAAGCTTCGAGAGCTACGGGAACAGTTGGAGGACTTGCAGGTCAAGGGATTCATTTGACCCAATCTTTCACCCGGGGCTTCCCCAATATTGTTCACCAAGACGGAGGACGAGATATTGTGACTTTGTGTCGACTATCTTCGCCTGAACCAGGTGATAATGATGAACAAGTATCTTCTACCGAGTATTGATGACCTCTTCGATCAGCTCAAGGGATCACGGTAGTTCTCGAAGATAGACCTCAGGTCTTTCTATCATCAGCTCAGAGTTCAGGATGAGGACGTGCAGAAGACGACCTTCAGATGTCGGTATGGCCACAATGAGTTCTTGGTTATCCCATTCGGCGTAACCAATGATCCAGCAGTGTTCATGGGCCTCATGAACATGATCTTTCAGCCATACCTCGATCGATTTGTCATGGTCTTCATTGACAACATTTTGATATACTCGATGAATGATGAGGAGCATGCCTACCACTTGCGGGTTGTACTGGACACACTCCGAGAGCACCAGCTTTATGGTAAGCTCTCGAAGTGTCAGTTCTTGATACGTGAGGTCCACTTCTTGGGACACATCATCTCTGAGGTGGGAGTCGTGGTGGATCCTACGAAGATCTAGGCAGTGCTAGCTTGGGAGCCACCCAGGAGTGTGACGGAGGTGAGGAGTTTCTTGGGACTAGATGGATACTACCAGAGAATTGTGCCAGACTTCTCTAGAGTTGTAGAACCACTCTCAATTTTGATGAAAAAGGGGAAACCCATTGTGTGGTCAAACATATGTCAGCAGAGCTTCCAAGAGCTGAGACAGAGATTGACTAGTGCACCTATCTTGAGGCTACCAGAGGGGGGAGTAGGGTACGTAGTCTACTGCGATGCATAAGGGACTGGACTCAGATGTGTCCTGATTCAAGAACGGGCAGTGATCGCCTATGGATCATGTTAGTTGAGGCAGCATGAGCAGAACTATGCTACCCATGACCTGGAGTTAGTAGCAGTGGTCTTCACTCTGATGATGTGGAGACACTGTCTGATGGGCGAGCGCTTTACAGTCTATTCATACCACCAGAGTCTCAGGTACATTTTCTCACAGAAGGACCTGAACCTGAGACATCGGTGATTGCTCGAGTTCCTCCAGGACTATGACTTTGAGATAGTCTATACTCATGGAAAGGGGAATGTAGTAGTTGATATACTCAGCAGGAGGATGGGCATTCAGCTACTTGGGTAGGTGAAAGAGTAGCTAGCCTCTTTTCAGATATCCTTCATGGATAGAGATGGAGCAGCCTTCCTTAAGTCACTCACAGTCACTCCTCCACTACTGTAGCAGGTCAGAGAGGCACAGCGTGGGGATGCTGACTGTGATACGCGGCGTACACAAATATCCTCCGGAGAACACGACCTTCCTTTAGTCACTCATAGTCACTCCTCCACTACTGAAGCAGGTCAGAGAGGCACATTGTGGGGATGCTGACTATGATACGTGGCCTGTGCAAATATCCTCAGGACAGACACCTTATGGTTTCTCAATAGGAGGAGAGCACGTCGTCATTTTTAGAGGACATACCTTGGTACCAGTTTCTTTATGGGAGGATGTGCTGAGAGAGTTTCACACATCCCCTTTAGCGGTACATCCTATCATGGTGAAGATGTACCAGGATCTCAGACGACAACACTAGTGGCCGAGCATGAAGACGGCTGTGGCAGAGTTCGATTCTCGATTCCTCACCTACCAACAGGTGAAGGCAGAGCACCAGGTACCAGCATGCTTGGTACAACCCTTGGAGGTCCCCGAGTGGAAGTGGGACGGGATATCTATGGACTTCGTGACTGGACTTCCTCGCACTTCCAGAGGTCACGACTCCATTTGGGTGATTGTCGACCGACTCACCAAGTCGGATCACTTCTTTCCCATCAGAGAGTAGGGATCAGTGGAGAGCTTGGGACGCCTCTATGTTCAGGAGATTGTACGGCTTCACTGTGTTCCATCATCTATCGTCTCCGATCGAGATGCTCACTTTACTTCCCGGATTTGGAAGGGGTTGTAGGAGGCGTTTGGGATGCAGCTACATCTAAGAACAACCATTCACCCTCTGGCATATGGTCAGAGAGAGAGGATCATTTAGACACTCGAGGAAATTCTCCATCCATGTGTCCTCGACTTTGGTCGCAGTTGGGAGGACCACCTACCCTTGGTGGATTTCGCGTTCAACAACAGCTACCACTCCTCCATCAGGATGGCACCATACGAGGCATTGTACTGCTGACCTTGTAGATCACCTCTATACTAGACAGACCCTTTGGAGTCAGCAATTGTGTGACCAGAGATGGTCCATGCCACGACAGAGAAGGTCCAGGTCATCCAGGAGCAGATGGTGACAGCTCAGAGCTAGCAGAAGTCTTATACTGACAGGAGGCAGAGGCCACTAGAGTTCGAGGATGGCGACCACGTCTTCTTGATGGTCTCACCTCGACCTGGATTACAGAGATTTGGTCAAGGAAACAAGTTGTCTCCATGCTTCATCGGACCATTCATGGTCCTCATCAGGATTGGTGAGGTGGCTAATCGCTCGGCTCACTCACCTCAGTTGCATCAGGAGCACGACGTCTTCCACGTATCCCTGCTGAGCAGATACGTGCATGAATCGACGCATGTTATTGACCAATGGGAGCTGGAAATTGATGATGGGGAGACTTTTGGGGAGGTCCCAGTAGAGATCGAGGATTGACAAAAGAGGGTCCTACGTGTACGATCGATTCCTCTAGTGCGCATCAGATGTCAGCACGAGAACCTCTAGGAGAGCACTTGGGAGCGGGAGGCTCAGATGCGTACTCAGTACCCACATTGTTTCCCTAGTTATTATATATCTTTATGGGGACGTAAATCCCTGAGGTGGGAGTGATGTAAAGACCTGAAAAATTCAAGGAATTTTTTTCTTAAATTTCATGGGAATTTTACACGAACGCCGTTTCTGACGGCTCCGAATTCCGAGGCCCGGTGTGCCCATAATCTTTTTCCGATGTTTAGCTCGGGTACATTCAGTGAACGAACGAGCTGGTTTTTCTCAAATTTGAACCAGTTCTAGGAATCGTATTCTGAGGGCACCGATGGAATCGCAGCGCCGATATTTTCTTAGAAACACCTCTTCCAGAGTTGCGTTTTCTCGGGTGTGGTTTTTAATTTTTGGGGTTAAGTTAAGGAATAAAAAAAAGTGGTTCAACCGATTTATTATTTTATTTTGCTTAAATTATGTTAAGTGGATGATGTGGGACCCACAATATCCTACCCACATGGTAAGATATTTGTGAGGTGGGGCCCACACGAGCTGTACCGTTTATTATCTTCCTAAACCCCCTTCTTTTATTATGGTAACACACCTGCAACCCCTACTAATTGGAAGTCAACCCTTGCGTTTTTTTGTTATGAAACACCTCATTTAGTTTGGGCAGTTTAAACGTTGCAATTAATTCAATTAATTATTTGATTCATTTTTGAATTTTTAAAACGCATGGCTTGAGAAATAAAATAAGTGAACTCTTATTTTGTTACTCTAGTTGTGTTGAGAGGGGTTTGGGAGAAAAAGGGGGGGCTTGAAGATCTTCATCTTCTTCGTCGAAGAACGCGAAGAATGAGAAGAACGCAAAGAACGCACCGATCTCCGAAGAAGAACACCGAATCCTCAGAGATCGACTACGTGATGCCATCGACCCTTATTCTGTGACGCTTCTTCAGCGACACTTCTTCTATGATGTTCCTTCTCCTCGACGCGATGATCCCCCTTCCGCGACGCCTACTTCTGCGACGTGCTTTTCCGCGACGAACCCTCACTCGACGACACTTGAGGTAGGGGTCTTGGTTCAATTAAATTTATGTGATTTATATCATAGGCATGTGTTTAATATCTGTTTGAAGACTTTTTAAACTGCAAAAACGTTGGGTGCAGACCAACGAACATGTCCGAACCCACCGTCTATTCTTTCATGGTGTGCGGATCGGCGGGCGACGATGAAGCAGGACGCACGGGCATTGTGAGGTCTTCGTAGTGATGAATCGGTCCCGGGAGGGCTGTTGGCGAAGAAGGAAGGCAAAACTGAGCACTGGAGCTCGTCCGGTGGTCTGCGGAACACTCTTTCGGTGCGCCTCGCACGAACGACGGCGCTGACAGTCAGAGGCGGCGGCCGGCCCCCAGGAGGCGGCGGCGCCCAGCGCACCGACGGGATGGGCCGCCGCGGCAGCAGGCCGCTGGTCCCGCGACTGCACGGGACAGAGGGAGGCGGGACGCGGCGCTCGGCGACATCCATTGACAAGGAGCGGCCCCCCATGGGGGTCGCTGTTGCAAGCTGATGGGGGGAAGCGTGCCACCCCGCACTCCCCATCCGCTAGGCCGAAGCGGCCGAGGCACATGGCCCTGGCCAGCGCGTCGGGCCGGGCCGCCAAGGCTGGGCCAGGCCGTGCCTAGGCCGGGCTGGGCCGCGCCGGCCAGGCCAGACCCGGACCCCGGTCAGGTCGCCCGGTTCGGGCCAACCCAGGGGGTCTCGGGCCGGGTTGGTCCTGGCCCGAAACCCACACTTTCGTACCTCTCACGGTCTTTTGCCCATAACTTGGGCTGTGAACCTCCGATCGATGCACCTTCATTGGAAATGCGATCCTTGGATCGAGACGGTCATTTAGATATATTATATTAAAGGTTTCGTAGTACTTGGGGTTTGGATGGGTAGGTTCGTACACCAAACCAACTGGGCCCTCGGAGCGGAAACGCTTATAACCTGAGCTATGGACGTTCGATTGACATGCCGTCAACTTTGTTGGATTTCTCATAATGAGGCAGACCTTTTGGTTTACTCTGATCATGGTTTGGACGCAGTAGGAGTACGGTCGGGTTGGTTTTGACTTAAAAACCAAGCGGGCCCCTAGGATGAAAAATCCAATAACTCTCAGACTGGACGACTGATTGATGCGCCTTCGGTGACGTTGAGTTCCTGTTGATGATATGATACTTTTGGATACATCAACTCCAGACTATGTGTCAGTTGATGTATCAGCCCCTCGGCTTGTGGAGCGGACCCTCCCGAATGAGCTTGCTGTGTGCAGGAACCCTAGAGCTGGCTGCGACTGTGACGAAGATGACCACTGTGGAGAAATCCTCCGTGGATTCGATGGCAACGACTACATCACTCAGAGATCCTACGTGGATCAGTGCTACCAATCTTGTGTTGGTCAAATACTGTGTGGGTTAGTGCTCAGTGGTCTTGTGTGGGCCAGCGCCTACAAATCCTGTGTGGCTCTAATCCTGTGTGGGTCATTGCGGTTGTTAGTTACCAATCGATCCTGTGTGGGTCAGATCCTTTGCGGGACATTGCGGGGGTTAGTTATCTAATGATCCTGTGTGGGTCAGATCCTTTGAGGGTCATTGCGAGGGTTAATACTTATCGATCCTTTGTGGGTATGATGGCTTAGATGAATCAGTGGCTATATCTGATCATATCTATTGTCATATGAAGATGTATACCTATGTCAGATGTATCTTGACTTTCAATCATTATCTTCAATATGATTGACATGATATTCTGTGTGGATTACGTTATGCTTTCCTGTGTGGATTGGGTTGTGGTTTCCTGTGTGGACTGGGTTGTACATGAGCTCGAATGTTGGAGCCGAATGGGAATTGATGAGTTAGGTATATGTATGGGAATATACCTAAGTAGTGCCAGATGTTACTTCGTGTTTGAATCTTTTCTTTGTGGATTCTGGGAGACCTTCGGGGGTCTCGGGGTCCCTACTGAGCAGCTTATACTCACCCCTTCACGGGCTATGCCCGCACTACGTTGTGTTGGTTACAGACGACGGACATCACTGATCGTGGTTGAGGCACAAGGAGCAGGTCGGTACCCGGAGGTGGATAACTGGGTGGGGCGTACTCGGAGCGGACGGCGGGACCCGAGGAGTTGTGGAGGATATCTGTACACACCCTTCAGGAGGGACTTGTAGTGGACGGCTCGAGGCTGCGGCTTTACTTTCATTTGCTATTTTCCCTTTCCAGTTGTACTTTACTTTCAATTTGGGTTTGTATTCTGGCCCTCTTACTTTTCCGCACTTAATGTTGTACCCAGTTTTTACTTAGTGTTTACTTCTTCTTGCTTTCTCTGTGGTGTTTGTTTAATTTTTAAAGACAATGCCTTCCCTTTTACTGGGAATTACACCTTGGTGCTAGTCGTCAGCCCCTGGCCTATGGAAGGCGGGCATGGGGTAGTCATGCCATGGGCCCTGAGGACGGGTCGTGACATTATAAATACTAAAAACATTATTTTAGTTAAAAACTCTCATTTTTTCTAATTAATTATTAATTCTATCTAATTATTATAAATACTTTTTAATGTTATATTGGAATGTTTTTACACCTATTAACATAATTTAATTAATTATAAATAATTTCACTTTGAAATTGAATATAAAATCTTAACAAAAAATTTGAACAACTTCTCAAGATTAAAATATTTTTATTTCATCTCTTTTGTTGGAATAGAAGTAATATTAATTTTTCCTATTCTATGATTTAAATATAAATAATATTAAATACACCAATATTTTATGTTTAATATTTAGAGTCTAATAATAAAATTTTACTTTCCGAACAAAATGATTAGTATTTATTATTATATTTAACTGTAGCAGTTAAAGACAAATTAATCTTTATTTGGAACTAATCCTTAAAATTGAGGGCCTAAATGATCAAAACACATGTCCAACACCCATTAGTTGTCCGTAGATCAGAAATAAACTTTCTATTATTGACATAGGTTGGTTTGTTATGGCTTTTTTCTGTAAGAATATGTGCACATGTAACATTTTTCTGATAATTCCTTGTGCATTTTTTTACCTTTAATATAAATTTCCACCACCTCTCCCCATTCCTCAAAAATCTCAAAAAATTTAAGTTTATTTATGCTCATCCAATTTAACCTCCGAAAAATCCACCCTTTGAATTTGACACATCCCTTTGTGGAGAGAGATTATAAAGGAATCCTTTCAGAATAAATCCAAAGGACATACCCAATTATGAGGAATCTTGTATCGAGTACTGAGAGACAAAAGACAAAAGTTAAGGGGATTTCATCCCACTTTTAATTTCCATGATATAAATGTAATTTTCACCATAATTTTCTTTAGTAAAAGTGTTTTGTCTCAATTTTCCTTCACAAATACTTAGTTTTTTTTATTAACCTAAATTCATTTTAATGTGAATATAAAAAATCCATTTTACATCCTATAAAATGAATCTCAATATTTTCCTGATATTTTATGCTTCATGTAATTTCCATCGTTTACCTGAAGAGTATGATCCAAATATACCATGTTATAAGAGTTTATTGAGATAATCATGTTGATTTTTAGCATTGTTGATTTTTATGATTTCATTGATAAAATATTATGATCCACCTCTCATGAATATTAGTGAGTTTCTTTCTCATATTATATTTAATAAAATACTCTTGTATTGGTAAAATATTCAATTTTTTGGTACATAAGATAGTTTAGAATGTGTTTTTAGGAAAGACCAACATTAAACATTATTCTGTCATAAATCATTGTTTTCATAAAATGGAATCCAAAAATATTATACCATTATCCTATATTCAATAAAACATATTTTTACGCATTTTTACTCTTGCCATTATATTCCCTAGAATATTGTTGTCACTTTCAAAAAATGAAAATTTTCAAACCTTTTTACCTTGAAAAAAGGAATGTTCTTTTGACCTCAAATGACATGTCTGGATATATATACTGTAATTTCTTCGAAGCTTCCATTTAATTATGAAAATGATTAATCTTTAAGAAAAATGTGTAAAATATATTCTTAATGATATTTTCTTTCAAAATGTTTTTAATCTTCTTTTATCAGTTTTCTATAAAAATGGTTTTCATATTGTATTCATGTATCTATTATATTTTTTCCAATAAAATGGTTTTAACAATGTTTTGAATTTATTTTTATTAATTTTCAATTTTTTTATGAAAATGGTTATTGAAATGTTTTTAAGATTATATGATATATTCTCATATGAAATGGTTTTAAAAGTTATTTCATATGTTTTCAAGGTATATTTTATGAAATTTATATCAACAGGTTTTATCTATTATAAATAATTTCTTAAACAAGAAAGGATATTTTCCTCAAGTTAAATTTTTGAGAGATATTTTCAATAGAATATGAAATCTATTTATCTTACTCAAGACTTTCTAGGAAATGATATAATTGATCAATTAATATTCTTTCTATGAATGTGTTACTCTTAATTTCAAGACTTTTATGAAATCTGTTTCTTTTCTCGAGTAATGATTCAAGGAAATGATTATTAAACCTATCTCATTTTCATAGATTATGATGAGATTAAATTTTTATTTATTCCCATTTCATTTTTTGGGTTATGATTTGTTGTTTACAAAACCCATCACTCTTCATGGGTTATGATCTGGTAAATTTTTTTGTGGAACATGAATGTATGACTTCATTATGTGATGAGTGTGACCTATATCTCCCTTCATTGTATTGTATAAACATACATTTCTTATGAGATCAAAGGGTACATGATAGAAATTCCTATTCCCTAAATAAAAGGGAAAATTGAATAACATCTCAATCTGGAAACAAGAGGGTATATTGGAGGACATCCCATTCCTACAACAAGAGGAAACATGGGAGAACATCCCAATCTAGAAATAAGAGGGTATAAAATAGAACATCCAAAGCCCAAAATAAAGGGAATATTGGGGAAAACCCCAATCCCAAAATAGGAAGGTATAAAGGATTACATCCCATGGACACAACAAGAGGTAACACGGGAGAATGTCCCAATCCTGAAACATTAGGTTACATGGGAGGAAATTCCAATCCTGAACCATGAGTGTATATAAGAGGGTATCTCAATTCTGAAGTAGTTATATAGGTGATTAACCCAAGACTAACATTTTAGAATGTTCTTAGAAAGCCATAGAGACTTTAGGGTTTTATATGTGTTTGAAAAAACCCAATTTTTTATCCCTTTTTTATCCTCTCATGGATTATGATTGTTATTTCCATATAATTCATGTATTACAAATTTCCAAAATTTATTATAATCTCTAATATAAATTTTACAAACATCAATTTTTATTCACATGTTTCATTCCTTTTTTTCATATTGTGATTACACATTTTCTTCATTTACCCTTACAGAGAACCTTTGATCTCCCATTTCTTATGTTTCGTCCCCCCATATTTTGAAAAAAAGTGTTTTTAGGTCGAAGTAATAATAGTGTAGATATTTATGGGAGATATTGAAGATCCTTCACCCAGATATAAGATTTTTTTTCTATGTTTCTTGAGACACTATACTATTATGGTTCTTATGCAAGTATTTTTTCAATGTACTAAGTATTTATCCCTAAATATGTAATATCCATGTATGTTAACCCTCATTCATTATAATTGGTATGATAAGAAATGTTTAGTCAATTTTTGGAAGCATGGATGAGAAACATTTTTACTAATATCCCTGTGTATATTTCAAATTATATTTCTAGGGATGTATATAAGGATAAGTATATGGATGAGTGATAATTTATGTCCTGTAATTTTGGTAAAAGATAGAATGACTGGTTTCTAGGAAATACATCTATTCTAGGATACTACATGTGGATGTGGCTCTAGAATATATGTACCTAGAGTAACAATTCCAAAAATATGATATATACTTTACATGGTGTAATCTGGAACATGATAATTGGCCATGTTGCACACCGGGTTTGATACTCCCATGCGATATGCTTTAAGAATTACAAACTATTCACGAACCATTCAGATAGATTTGAATCTATTTTTCCTATGAATAACCATGGATAATCCTTGGGTGGTATAGATTATGAATGGTGAAATTATTTATATATAATATATGTAATACTTTTCAGGGCTATGTAGTTTTCTTCTATTATAAGTAATGCTCGCGCTATGGTTCTAGTTTCAGTCAAATGGATGGAACCATAAGAAACTGGATTAATGTTAAATGGGATGGATAATATTATAATGATTAGTAAAATGGGATTATCATTGTAGTGAAAGATATTGTGATCATACCTAATTAGTTTTCCATGAACATGCATAAAATTTTTTACCTTAACCAACACTCAGAATCACTATGGAAGATAATGAAAGATATAATTTAGATTTTTGGTAGTGGATTCCATAGAAGAGAGGTTGTTCATTATCCTTTATGTCGATAATGTTGAAATAATCGCCTACGTAAATTTCAAAGTAAAACCTGATGATGTTTTTAATGTGGAAAATAAGAACAGAAATAAGTTGAATTCAAGGGAAGAATAAAGATTTTGATTAAACAAATATATACGAATATTATTATTAATAAGGTATTAACAGTTGATGACTAATTTATATGTGGAAATTTTTGTAATTAGGAAAATGATGCCTTATGTGTAAGGATAGTGAAGTGAATCAGAAGGGGATACAATTGATGGTTTTTCTACTAATAAAAAAGTAACTGCTAACGAAGTTTGAATGGTATCTGATGTTATTTTTATATTTTTTTACATTAAACATTAGAAGAACGATTATATTGAGGATGAGTAACCATAAGATAGGATTCATATTTAACATTATATTATTGAGGCACTATTGAATAAGTTGATGAACCATGAGTAATGGTTTAATAATAATTTTGTATGAATAATGTTATTTTGTTTGGAAATTCATAGATTATGTTATATGAATCCTGAAATATATATAAATATTTTCCTTATAAGTTTTCATTAAGGATTTACAGGACATGATGAATTGTGTTTAAGAAATAAAAAAGTGGTTTCATGGAAATGTGTTATTTAAATGAAGGGAAGGTACCCCTTAATATTTGATTGACATTGAGATAATTATGTTTGGATAATGATATGAATGATATAAATAAGTAAATTTGATGGTATAGATTACAATAGTAATGATTATTGAAATAGTGATCTAGGTCATCAAGGATGAAGTTTACAACTTCTTGGATTTAAAAGAAATATCCAGTAATGATTGGAATAAAGAAGATAGTATGATTTAAAAAATGATTTACGGTAATTAAGGTTGTCACCATGTTGCAAGGGAATATTCGATGAATGTATTTACATGTTTGGGATGTCAAAACCAAGAGCTACATTGTGTTGTATGGGGGATCAATGTTAAGATGATTTTGTAAATTCTTTCTAATGTTTTCGATTATCATCTTTACAAAGGTTTATATAGTCACAATTTATAGAAGTATTATGTATTATCATACTACATAAGGATTTATTCATATTGGATATCCTGTAATAAAAATGTGGTGTTGAGGATAACTAATGATAGATTGGAAGGTATATCATAGACTGTAGGGTATTTTGGTACATGAAGAGTTAAAAAAAAAATTCTCATCCATTTCATGTGGTAAGAGATGATGTGGAAATATATGAAGGACTAACCAAGGATTTGGATTGTGTATGAGAGAGGTAATAACATCAAGTAAGTATATTTTCATATATTAATGGTTACTAAAAATAATTACTCAATTATAGAATAATAATAAGAAAAAAATTGTGTTTTCCTAATATCATAAATTCTGTAGAACCAATGGCTTCTAAAATCATCATAGATTTATGACATTGAGAACATTAATATTCCATTGATCATTAAATTGTTTGTAATTTATTACCTCAATCATATCCTATAGATATTTATTCTTTTCATCCATGTCCAATCATCACTCCAAACCTATGATCTCTTATGTGGCATCCTAGTTATATGTACCTTTGGGTAACCATTATGGTTCAAAATTCATCTTTTTAAGGTATGTTTTAGTGTAGACTTCTATGATGTGGGTTTTAGTAAATGAAACATTAAAATAGTAAACCATTGATATTCCAGATGAATTTTGAGGTTAAAATAAATTTTGAGAGGGGTAGAATGTAAAACCCGGAGATTTTGTGAAATATTTTTTATAATTAATTTATCTTTTTGATATTTTTTATTTCACGTGAATAACGACCCATAAATTACATACATGGTTAATACATCAAAATTGAAATATACTTATCACAACATATAACAAAAACATTAAAGGACCAATAGTTATAGTGTTTCTAGAAACTGGGAAACATAAACAACTGGTTCATAAAGCATCTACAATATCTCCCATTTATTTCATCATATCTATAGCCCTTTTTGGAATATCTTTCTTAATAACCTTCTTTCTAACCTGGGGAAAGAAAACATACAAAAGGGTGAGCTCAAATGCTCAGTAAGGGTAAACAAAAGAAATATCAATCACATAATATTCATAAGAACATAAAATTTTGGAAATCTTACCCTGCAAAAGAGATCATAATTTCATAACATGGTATAAATCATGGTAGTTAAATGTAATCAAAATAATCCTAACATAAAACATGAAGCATTGTGTAAGACACACATAATCATAGAGAATCATTTCTTATTAGTCAAGACTCATTCCCAAAACTTATCTTAGTAGACAAAGTCCATTTCTGAACCGAGTTTATTTTTCGTTTCAGTCCTGTTTCACTGAACTGGTATAACCTGCCGTCACAGCCATGTCTATCTCATGATATATAAAATCTTTACCCAATTCATTATAGGGAGATATAGGTCCCACCCATCTCATAATGATACCATTCTTATGTGTGCCACAAAATCATAAACCATACATCATAGTATAACCCATGTAATAATAATGGGATTCTTAAACATAGTGACATCATAAAACAATTCATATAAGATAAAGGAATTCATAAAAATAATTCCATCACAGCATAATAAAATAAATGTAATAACAGGGCTAGAAACAAAACCCTTTATTATCTTATATGGAAATAATTTTGATAAAACACTTGAACTCCATTCTTGAGGAAAATATCATTTCTACTTCAAAAACACTTTTCCTTTCTTAACATGTCATACAATTCTAAAATAGAAGAAGTTGATTAGAAATATAATTGAAAACTTGTAAAGGATGCTTCTTGGAAATAATATTTTAAAAATCCATTCATGCCGTATATGTTAAAAAACATTATTCTCGTACTTTTGTCGGAAAAGTCAAAAAGTACCTCTTACGAAAAATGACAAAATATTCCATTCATATCTTTTACTAAAAACTCACAGAAGGGTAAAATTGGATTTAAAAAATTTTATGTGGATGGAAATAATATTACATATTGTGGAAACATGGGTGTGGATGATAAAATACACCCTAGTAAATTCCAAAGTATAAACAATCTCTGATAAAAATGAGATTGTGATATTTTCCTTACCTAAGGTCTGATTTGCTTCGTAAGTGTCTGAACCTCCTGTATAATGATTTAAATAATTTCATTGACTTATTCCAGAATAATAATATTTTTTATGATATCCTATATCGTCATATTCTTAAATTATTAATAGTAATATTTCATTGCTACTTGTTATTCGGGTGTTTATTACTTTTTGTTCTTATGCGTGTTTTGTCGAATAAATTTTTATTCTTCATTTTAGGTTATAGATACCTCATTTAAAGATTGGTATTAGTGTAATATATATCATTTTTATTCACTCAATTCATTTATGTAATAATTATGCAATGAAAATAATGTAGAACGAGTCGCATCACATCGTGGAGACAGTATTCCGTACGTATGCACGAGCGATGATATCATTTCCATGAGAGTTTAATTGTATTGGAGTGTATGTATACTATTTCAGAATCAATATCACTTTAAAATAATAATATATATTGATTCTTTACACCATTATACCAATCCATGTAAGGTGGTGGTGGAAAATAGGTTACACCATGGCGTAGAGACGGTATTCCGTACGTACGCACGCACGGTGATTTCGTTTTCTGTAGGATGGATATATGGTGAAAGAGGGTTGTTTCATACTTATAATAACATATCCGTATATGATTGATACCGATGTTATTACTTCATAATGAATCAACTAAATAATAAGAAGTGGAAGAAGAAATAATGTTGAAAGAATCGGTAACGGACATTACCTCTTCTGTAAAGCGCCTCTTTGTGACCTCCACTTAGGGCACTAAAAATGGTCTTTGAAGAAGACCAGGACCTCTAAGATGTTTCTAGGTAAGTGGAGAGGAGAAAATGGCAGGGGTTGTCCGAGCATGAAGGCTCGAAGTGGTGTGAGAAAGAGATGGAGGAGGTGCCCTTTTATAAGGGAGGAGAGGGGCACCTTTGGAAAAACTAAAAATATTATTTTATTATAAAGTCATATTTGGTTTTAAATAGCTCGAAATTGATTTATTTCGAAGATAAGGTGGGTATGGGTCGAAATACTCTCATCAAATATAATTTGGACGAGTTTAGTTTACTATTTTAACCTTATAATTTAGATTTAACTTTAAGTTAGATAATTTTAATTTTACTGTGTCTTTTTGTGTACTTACACTATAAGGTTAATAAACTTACTATAAACAGCCAAACGAACCCCAAGTTGTTTATTATTAATATATATAACCTTATCTATGTAATTTGGCCAAAAATTAGATTTTTAGGTATAAAATAACAATTAATAATATAATATTTGTTTTAAAAACTATTTTACGTCAATTATGACACTATTTAGTAAATTATTTTTGTGAAAATCATAAAAGAATGATTAGTTCGAAAAAAGTTAATTAATTCAATACTAACATGTCATATTAACCTATAAAAGTATTTTAATTCATAAAAAGTCTCAAATTACATTTATTTGTGTATTATAACATCAATTATGTCAATATTTTATTAATGAGATAATTAATGCATCATCATTGTGTCATAAATAAATTAAATTATTTAATGTCTAAATATTATACATAAAATACCATTATGTAATAAATCTTTTTATCTTTCTAATTAATTTTTATATTCGAATTTATCTTATGTATAACCTTATATTAAAAATGATTTACTTATTAAACTTTGATTTTAACTATTTTAATCCTTCTTTAAATAAATTAATAATAAATGTCCTAATCTAATCCATGTGGACTTATATGGTCATATATTATTCCTAAGGTTGTTTTTGGTTGATTAAACTTATCCAAGAGAATTAGGACATGTGTTAGGGTAATAATAATATCATTTTTACCCTTAATTACCCTATTTATTTTTAACCGTGGTAAATAAAAGTTAAAAGTTACTATTCAACAAAAATTATTTTCATCTCATTGAACCACATTTTACTTACTGACATCAACCGTGTCTCTCGGAATTTTGAAATTCCATTCACAAAAGCGGTAAAATTATGTTTTATGTAAATTTGAAAATTCTTTTATGAGGTGGGTAAATGACGGTGAAAAGTTCAATAAAATTTTTATATATCTAAAATTATTATAAAATGACTCAAATGAATTGCATTGAACTTATATTGGTATTATGTATCTATTTTGACCTAAAATAAATTTAATTATAATAAATAATTATTTAAATAAAATTTTGGTTTTTAAATAGTAACCTAGTGTTTTCACTATTCATCAAAAATTTAAAGTTTTCAGAAAAATACCAAAATTTGACACTAAGCTAATTTCGATATTCTGATTCCAAAACTGAAGTCCATTTTAAAAAATAAAATTTACAGAATTTCAAAAAGTGGTTATTACAATTCATAACAGCTAGTTTTCATAATATTTTAATAGCATATCATTGTTTAGTGAAACTCGGTATTGCGTACGACGCAAGATATCAAGGAATGTCACGATTGTGTGTAAAGTAAGACAAGATTGTGTTGTGTGTAGTGAAAGATTCCATTACTGATTTATATAAAAAAAACAAAATATTTCTCATAAAAATCTCGGGTGTAACAACGTGTCACTATAAATAGTTATATATATATATATATATATATATATATATTTAAACACCAATTCAGACATTCCTTTCACAAAAAATTCTAACATGGATTGCACTGCATGAAATACTTTGTTTTCATTCCCTATAGTCAATAATAACGTGGATTGTGCTACCTATAACACTGACTTGACCAACATTACACACAACACCAAATTATCATATTTTACATGAAACACTGACTTGACATATCTATCATGAAACACTGGCTTGGTGTATGAATTGTCATATATTACACGCAACACTGACTTGGCATACAATGCATACAACAATGAGTTTCTAGGAATCATGTTCTTATATATATATATATATATATATATGTCTGTGTGTGTGTCTGTGTATGTGTGTGTGTCTGTGTATATATATATATATGTGTATATATATACATAAAAGAAATCGTTATAACATAACCATAAAAAATTGTTATGAAAATAATAATAACTACTTTTCAAATATTTTTTAATAGTTTATTTATATAAATCAATCATATTGACAATGAAAGATAATATTTTTGGTGAAGTCCTTTTTTTAAAATAACATTTTCTTGAATGACTCACATTTAAGAATAAAATACATTTTACACACATTTTATAAATTTATTTTAATAAAATAAAATTAATTTTTCAATTCATTATTCTAAACTTATCCTAAAGGGAATATTTGAGTTTTTTTAATAAAAATTATTTTTTGATGAATAGTGAAAAATATTACTTTGAGTCAAAATAGGTATTTTTCTAATTAATTATTAATGATAAAAGATATTATAAATATTTTATGGTCACATTAGATAAATATTCATGCTATTAATGAAATTTAATTAATTATAATCAATTTGACATTGAAATTTTATATAAAATCTTAAAAATGTTTTGATCATTTTTCAAATTTAAAAACACGTTATTTGGTCTAGTCCACGGGATTAGTTGTTATCATAATTTTTCAGCTTATGGGAATGAAATTTTAAAAATTATAAAAACACCACTATATTAGGTCTAATATTAAGAGTGTAATAAGAAATTGTTAATTTTTTTTAAAAAAATTATTAGTAAATGTGATTAAAATTAATCACCATAGTTAAGGCTATATTAAGCTTAATTAGTGACTTAACCATAATATTACGGGCCCAATGGACCCATACAATTGTCAAACACAAATTTTCATTCCATATTTAGTATATAAAACTTCCATTATTGAGTTTGGTTGGTTTGGTATTATATTTTTTATGTAATAAATTGTACACACCTAACTTGTTTCTAAATATTCCAAGTGAGACTTTTTCATTCCCTAAAAAAGGCGACCACCTCAACCCATTCCTCAAAAAGAAAATAAAACCTAAAATTCTCAAATATGATCTTCCCAAGTATCCTCCCAAAAATCCTCCATTAGAAAATTAATCCTCCCTTTGGGAATAAATCTTATAAAGGAAGCTGTTTTCGAAAATCAAAAGTAGTTACCCAATTTAGGGGAAGCTTTTACGCGTACAGAGAGATCATGAAAAAAAGAAATGGGGATTTCATCTAAATATTAAATTCAATGAGATAAATTTTATGTTGTCAACTCATTACATTGATGTTGTGTATGTACTAGCCATTTTTTTAATTCTATGTGTCTTATACATTAATTTATGGGTATTAACATGTCTATTTTATGATATTCTTTCATGGGATTTAAGTTTCAAAATTTACCAATTCTATAAGATTGTTTTGCATCAAATTTTATTCATTGAGACACATGTTTTGTTATTCATGTGAAATCTTTTTATGGGAATATAAATCATTTTTACATGTCATATCATGAATCTAAATCTATTTATGATATTATATGATTCTTTTCATTTTATTTCCATACAAGGAGAGCATGTTCCTAAGATACCACATTAAAGAGTGTATTGGGACAATCTAATTGCTTTTTTGGATTTTTTATCATTATGATTTCATTGGGGAAATATTTTGATTCAACTATCAATAATATTTATCAGATTCATTATTCTACTTTATTAAAAGAAATATTCATGTATTGATAACATATTCTACTTATTGGTATATAAGATTGTCTAGAAGCTATTTTTGGAAAGCCTGACAGTACCCTTTCTTCGGTTATAAATAAATGTTTTCAAAACATGTATTCCAAGAATATTATATCATTATCCTATAATCTATAAAATAAATTTTTAACCTTTTTTTCTTCTACTAATCTATTCAAGGAATCTACTTGTCACAATCCAAACAAGGCACTTTTTTAACCTTTTTACCGTGCAAAGGGATTGTTCTTTTGACCTTATACGACATGTAAAGATTTACCCAAAATCATTTCTTCAAAGATACCTTTTACTTATGAAAATAATTAATCTTATATAATTTTTTAAATATATTTTCAATGATGATTTTTATATATATGTTTTCAAGATTCATTTATAATTTGTAAACAAAATGGTTTCACAATGTTTTAAATCTTCCTTTATAAATTTTCTAGAACAATGTTTTTCAAAATGTTTTCACGTTCTTTTGATATGTTTTAAAATTGTTTTAAAAGAAAATGTGTTTAAAAATGTTCTGAAGCTTACTTAATAAATTTTTATGAAATAACATTTTCAAAATTATTTCAGAAGATTTTGAGGTATTTTTTAAGAATGTTATTATCAACTATTTTTTTTATTAATTGTCTATTTTCAAATAAGAAGTGATATTTTCCACAAGAAATGTATTTAATAGTTATTTTCCTTCAAATATAAAAACTATTAATGTTACTCATTACTTTATAAGAAATGATCTAATGGATCCATTCATATCCTTTCTATGAATGTGTTATGTTTAATTTCATGGTCTATATTAGTTATAATACTTTTAACGGGATATGCTTTGATGAAATCCTTATGAATCCTATATCATTTTCATATGTTATGATGTGATGAAATTTTATTGATTACCATTTAATTTTTGGGTTATTATTTGATGTTTATAGAAACCATTTATTTACAAGGGGAATTAATGATAATATTTTATGGAACATACTTGTAAGATTTCATAATGTGATGGGTGGGACATATATCTCCCACTAATTGATTAGGAAATGATAAATTTTTCTTCAACTCATAAGGTACACCTGAGGAAATCTCAATCATGAAATAAGAGGCAATAGTAGAGAACATCACAATCCTAAAACAATAGGGTACACTATAGGACATCCCATGTAACACCTCAAGATTATATGGTTTGTTTCCCATAGAATAATTCAATAGCATGCATTGTATGCTACTTCGAGATTCTAACACACCGCGACCAATCAAAGTAGTCATTATGAATTGTAAGATCCACTTTTTGAAATTTAATCAATTTTATCTTTCAAAATGGACTTCATTTTTTTGTTTGTAATATCGAAATTATCTTAGGGTGAATTTTTGTTATTTTTCTAAAAATATTTAGTTTTTGATGAATAGTGGAGAATACAAAATTTTAATTACAAACAAATTTTTTAATCAAAATAATTTATAGTACTAAATTATACTATTGATTTGTTTTTATGTATAATTTGATTATATTTTTACCAATTAATCCAATTTTAGTCATTAGATGTATTTTCACATTTAAACTGGACATAAGAAAGTATCAATCTTTTGATAGTTATTATTTCATAAAAACTTGCTTTTTTGTTTTGACAAAGAGATTTAATTTTAAATAAATTTATTCCAATTCTTTGTTTTGAATTTAGAAAAATGGATTCCATATTTAGAATCAGGTGGTCCAAATTTTGTAAATCGGTAACTTTTATATTTATACATTATCACTAATTACATTAGTAAATATTTTATTTACCATGATTAAAGATTAAATCCGGTAAATAAGGGTAAAAAATTAATATTATAATAACATTAAATTACAATAACATGTGTTCTAACCCTATTGGCTAACACATTTCTGACCATGGGCATCCTTGGGTCAATTTTGGGACCCTATAGAGTCACTTGTAAGAGATAATGACACTTTATAATAATAAAGTTAATGTAAATACAAAAATGACAAAAGCCTATATCATTTAGCAAAACAATTATTACATAGGGTTATATATTTTATCTTTTCAACTGTAAATATTAATTATAAATCAAAACAGATTTCCTACATAATGGAATTATATTTATAATTTTTAGACGTTGAATAATTAAATTTTTTATGACACAATGATGATGCAGTAAATGCCTTATTAATGAAATAATTAAATAAATTGTATTATAAATGTGAAAATAAATATAATTTGAATATCTTGATTCCATCCCAAAAATTTAATGGAAAAGATGACATTTTATGATTATTTAATGAATTTAGTCTGAATTAATAATGTTATTAGGACTTAAAAATTAAATTATTAAATACTGTCAAAATTGACATAAAGGAGTTTTGAAAACAATTATTATATTGTAAATTGATCTAATATTCGAAAATTCTATGGTTTGTCCGAATGAATTATATAATAATAGTTATACCATTAATGAAAAACATTGGGTTTTCTTGGAAATTTATAGTTATTTTACAAACCATATAATATAAAAATACAATGAGACATGGTAAATGTCAAACTAATTAACAAAGAGTTAAATATAGAAGATAAGGTAAATAGAGTGACCCAAAACTATCTAAAACCTATTGGTTGAGTGGTTTTCAACCCATACACACCATTGACTTGAAATAAATTATTTTGGATCCATTATAAACCTAAACCAATTTTATTATAAAATAATTTTTCAATCTTTTCCTAAGGTTCCCCTAACCCCTCTTATAAAAGGCCACTTCCCATTCTCCAAAATTCACACCATCAATGCCTTTTTTTCTCTGCCAACCCCTGCCCAAATATCCTCTCAACTATCCTTCCATCATCCTAGAGGCTATAAATTAGAATTAAAGCCAGCCTATAGAGCCTTTTTGATCAAATCAAAAGGGAGAACCCATAGAAGAGGTAAATATTTCATCACGTCTTACAAGTTCTTTTTTTCTTCTTTCACTTCCTCTTTCATTGTTGTTTAATTATAAAATAATAACTGCATCCAATATCTTCTTTATAATTTAATGTTATTAGAATTATGGTACAACCATATTCATTATTCTATCCATCATTTCAGTTACATGTCACCAAACAAGCGTACGTATGGCTTACCACATCCACATCATGGTGTAGTTGTTACTCAATACATTATTATTTGGATGGTTATAATAATGACATATAATTTGTGTAAAAAATAAATATAACATGATAATTATTCTATATATATGATATACCATACAATTATATATGATTTTAATATCAAAAGAATGATATTGTCGCTCATGCGTACGTACAGATTTCCTTCTCCACGAATGCGATGAGATTCATTCCCAATCGTATCCATTGAAAAATAATTCTCATTTGACGATTAAAAATATTGTTTAATGAAATAATATAATTATAAATATTAATAAAATAAATCACATCCATAAAAAACATGGCTTACGTTACAAATCATATAAAGGATAAAGAATCAGTTAACACTCGAAAAGATGATAATACTAAAATATCAATATTAAAAGATCATATATGATATCATATTAATGTATATTGTTATTATATAATTTAATTAAAATGATTTAACTATTTTACATGAGGTTAATGTACCATCTACCTAGGAAAAATACATGGTAGGGGTTAATTTCACAATCTCTTCTTTATCCAAGGTTGTTTATACATAATTATCTAATGGGACCTCTTTATCATCCACATCCATGCTTCTTAAAAATGTATTTCAGAACATTTTTACAATTTTTTAGACAATGGTTTAAATTCATTTATACCCTTATTTGACATTATATGTTTGGAAAGAAATCTTTCTATCATTTCCCCAACAACGTACTTCATGAGATTTTCACCAAAATAATGTAAGAACGTTTTTTTAACTTATATGGATTTTGGGGAAATTTTCTGCCATTATGACATCATTAAAGCTTCACATAGATGTATATAAGAATTTTTTCAAAACAATTTGTTTATTTTTAAATGTGTGACTCTTAAATGATTTCAAAATAGAATGATATTTTTTCTCTATAAAAGGTTTTGATTTCATCTATGTCAACATCCTTTGATTGATTTTAATCTTAATTGATATTGATTTATTATGATACAAAACCTCTATATTGTGTTGATAGTTTTGTGATATGTTTGAATGTGGATTTGTTATTTTTACACCATTAATATATTATGGATAAAGTATTGACATTTTGTATGCTAGTTTCAAAACAAATGTTTATGGTATGTTTAATAATTTTCATTTGAGGAATGGTTTCGACTTAGTAAGTGAAGGGTGGATCCCACTATAGCTCCTCGATGCATCGGTAGGTATCATGAGAAAAACTAGTGTCTTGGAATAATTCCTTGACAAAATATTATTTGTAGTATTGGCGCAAGGCCTTGAATATGTGGTTATGAAGTTTGGAATTATGCATTCCATCATTATGAAAGTGGCTATTAATATTGGATATGATTATTATACTAGTATAATATCCTTATGAGTAAGTAAATTGCATTATTTTGATTTTTATTTTCGATATTATGATGAATTTTATGCTGAAAAGGCATTAGTTTTAGTTTTATACATTTCCATAAATGTTTATTCTTATTTATGAATATTTCTACTATAATGTTATTCTAACTGAGCATCTGAGCTCACCCCTTTCAATGTATTATTTTTTCCAGGATGCAATGATGTATATTATGACTGACCTACTTGGATAATCTATGGTATCTTAGTGTTTTCAATGGAAACAATGTTGTTTTTGTTTTCTATTTTTTGATGTATTGTAATCCTTATGAATGTTTATAGTGTTTCTAAGGCTACTAAACTGATAAGTCCATCGGGACATGATTTCCTTATATAATACCAATGTTATGTAATAATTCTCTGATTCGAGGTAATTAGGGTCATGGAGTTATAGTTGGTATCACAGAAAGTTTAGTATAAACCTTAGAAACTAGATTCAGATAAACTCTGAATTGAGCACATAGCCGTGAGATAGACTTTTAGGATTAGTAAAGAAGAACTTTCTATAATTTTGGTATTGTAGATATTTTGTGTGTTTTTCATGAAATAAATCATCGTATGGATACGAGTAGGTAGTGGTGGCTCTGGAATAGATGTACCTAGGTTTAAAACACCAAAACACCACTTTGATCTAGACTCGAATGGGAATTGGTGCACGACAACGAGACTTTCTTTACTCATGGTTACGAAGCTCCCTAGGGCTATTCCTAGGATAATTCCAATTTTCATTAAAACCTATTTTTAATTGTTTATGAGTATATACATCCTCAAAGATAACATTTTTATTATTATGGATTAAATCCATAAACTGTTCAATTTATGGTAAGTGTTGTACAATTTTGGATTTATGTATTGAGATTCAAAAACTAATCTAGTTGATGCCATTTTTTAGAAAAGACACCTAGTGTAAGGAATGGAAACAATATCAATTCACACACTCCATGTGGGTTTTTCCCTCCTACACAATATAATTATAGGGGAGGTGGTGATGCAACTGGTTTTGATCAGCTATTCACCATACTGGGACAACTCACTCAGGTTATGAATAATAACATTACCCTTATGGAGGACCCTGATCCGTAGTGTGGAGGATCAATGCTAGATCGCTTCATGAGGCTACAACCACTGACATTAAATGGGGGTACAAATCCACTAGTCACTGAGAAATGGATAAATTCCTTAGAGAAAATATTCTACTCCTTGGGGAGTAGAAAAAGGGAAAAATTTGTCATGGCAGTTTACCGCCTCACTGGAGATGCTGATCAATGGTGGTCATTGATTCCAAACACAATGGAAGATGATAAAGAATAAAATATAGAATTTAGGGAGTTTAAATAAATTTTAATAGAAAAAAACATTCCTCATGACCATCGAACATATATGGAAAGACAATTTCTGAGTCTAAGGAAAAAAGAGGATAATAATGTCGCAAAGTAAGAAGCTAACATTACATGGTTAGTAAGGCATGCTACAGATTATATACGTTACCCAAGAAGTATGATTTATTGTTTGTTTTATGGGTTCAAACTGTTTCTCAGTCAAGCATTAGTATCAAAATCCTTCTCATCATACGAAGACATTGTTTCATGTGCTATCAAGACAGAAAACGAATTTTTTATTTTATACGACTTTAAAGAAAATCAAGAGAAGAGGAGATCTGCTGAACACTCTAGAAATGGAAATTAGGATAATAAAGGAAAATATGAATATCCATCCTGTATTAAATGTTGGTAGCAACACCCTGGTACTTGTTTGAATGGAAAGGGAGTGTGTTATAAGTGTGTAACAATACCACCAATATTGTTATTTCAAGGGCAAGAAAGAGGATGTTAATGATGAATGATACAATTATAGAGATAGGGGATATTATGAAAATTAATGTCTTATGCGTCAGGGGAACATACCTCAGAAAATTCCAAGCGATCAAAGCCAAGCATATGCTATCACTACAACAAAGGTTGAAGCTCCGAAAGACGTAGTGGCAGGTAATTTAATGGTTTCCTCATGTTTATCCAATTCTTTATTTGATTTTTGATCATAGAATTGTTTCATATCTTCTTATTTTTCTATGGAAATTATATATTTACAATTTGATTTAACAATTTAGGTGTCATTGAACACTATTAAGGGAATTATAATTGCAATAATGTTTTGTGAATCAGTCCCCATTTGGGCATATTAATGTTCTTTATCTGCGGATCTCATCATCATACCCCTGACTGAATTTGATATAATCCTCGGTATGTGTTGGATTTTAGACCATGATGTGAATATTTACTGTAAGAAGAAGGAGGTTATAATTTTTTATGATGATAATGAGTACCTTATCTTTAGAGTAAAAATGTCACCACATAATTGTTTATCTAGATCGACCCCCAGTAGCACAACTACATTCAATTATTGGGGAGGAAGATAATGAAATAACTATGGGTGAGGAAAGGAATTTGAAAATAGAGGATGTACCTATTGTGATAGAATATGTTGATGTGTTTCCAAAAGATTTACCTGGACATCTTCTAGAATGAGAAATTGAATATTCAATTGATTTAATTCATAGTTCAAGGCCCATATCTAAGACCCCTTATAGAATGCTCACTGTGGAATTAGTGGATCTAAAGAAACAACTAGCGGAATTGAGTAACAAGGGATTTATTCTCCCTGCTGTTTCTCCATGGTGATCCCCTATCCTTTTTTCTAAGAAGAATGATGGATCTATGAGGTTGTGCATTTACTATTGGGATATAAATGCTAAAACAATTATGAACAAGTATCCCCAACCTCGCATTGATGGTTTATTTGAAAAAATTCAGGTATCTCATTATTTTTCAATGTTTGAGCTTCGATCTGGATACAATCAGTTTTGTGTGAATAAGGAAGTCATTCCCAAGACAACATTTTGAACTATGTATGGGCATTACGAGTTTACTGTAATGCATTTTTAATTGACTAATTCACCCTTTGTCTTCATGGATCTAATGAATAGAGATTTCAGGGAATATCTTGATGAATTTTTAGTGGTATTTATTGATGACATATTATTATACTCCAAAATCTATGAAGATCATAAAAATCATTTGCGCATTATCTTGAAGACTCTTAGAAGAAATGAATTATATGTGAAGTTTAGCACGTGTGAATCTAGGCTTCAAGAGATTTCTTTTCATTGACATATCATGTCTAAGGATGGAATCTCGGTTGATCCTTCTATGACAAGAGCAATCCATGAATGGCTAGAACCAATGATTATAACCGAGGTACATAGTATTATTCATTTAGCATGTTATTATCAACGTTTCTTCTAGAATTTTTCCCGGTTGGCTAATCCATTAACAAAGATCACATGAAAATGGGTTAAATTGGTTTGGAAAAAAGAGTGTGAAGAATGTTTTGAATAACTGAAGAGAAGATTAGTCAATGCGACTATATTAAATCTACCATTGGGGAATGATGTGTTTCGTATAGTGATTCTTCAAAAAAGTATTGGTGTGTGTCCTTATGCTGAATGATAGTGTTATTGCCTATGCATCACGACAAAAAAATATTCAGGAACAAAACTATCCTACTCATGATCTTGAGTTAGTAGCTGAAATATATACTTTGAAGATATGGATACACAATCTATATGGTGAAAAATGTGAGATTTATACTGATCACAAGAGTTTGATGTATATTTTCTCACAAAAAGTACTCAATATGATGCAAAGACGATGGCTTGAACTACACAAGGATTATGATTGCACTATACAATACCACCCGGGGAAGGAAAATAAGGTGGGATTTGATTTGAGTAGAAAGGATCATAGAGTATTCAACAAGAAGAGAGTTTATAAGGATCCTATATACATGGATCTAGTAAAGATGGATATGGGAATAACCATGGAAGGTGAAACGTCAATGATTTTAAAAAATGGTTGCCAAACCATATTTAATAGAATGTATAAAAAGTTCTCAGGATGATGAAGTGGAGTTTCAAAAGAAGATTAAAGCTGTGAATAATGGGAGATTGAGTGACTTCAAATATGATGATGTAATATTGAAATTTGGGAATAGAATCTGTGTTCTCGATATACTTGATCTAAAAAGAGAATTGTTGGATGATGTTCATAGCTCCAATTTCTCTATACACCCTGGGAGCACCTAAATGTATAAAAATTTGAAAGAACATTTTTGGCGGGACAACATGAAAGAGAGATTTTTGATTTGGTGTCAAGATGTATGGTTTCTCAACAAGTGACAGATGGAAGGAAACTACCTAGAGGAGTCATGGAACCCCTTCCCATACCTGAGTGTAAATTAGATAATATTACGATGGACTTTGTCATGGGACTTCCAAATACTCCTAGAAGGAACGATGCAATATGGGTCATTTTTTATCATCTTACCAAGTAAACATATTTTTATGTTATAAGAGAAGATTTAACACTTGATTGTTTAGAAAAATATATATTAATGAGGTTGTAAGACTTCATGCAGTACCCCTATCGATTGTTTGGGATCATGATTCCCATTTTACATCAATATTCTGGAGAAGTATTCAGAAAGACCTTGATACTGATCCTCGTTTTAGAACTTCCTACCACCCTCTAACTAATGGACAATCAGAATGGACTATTCAAACCTTAAAAGAAATTTTGAGATTTTAATCATGTGACTTTCATGTTATTTGGGCTCAATATTTAATTATAGTATAAGATTACTATAATAATAGCTTCCATACAATTATTCAGATGGAACTATATGAAGAGTTATATATAAAGAGATGTCATGCACCAACTTATTGGAATGATTTTGGTGAAAAGAATACTCGTAGGCCAAGAAGATGTTGAGAAAACGATGGAATAGGTGAAGGTAATCCAAACCCACATCAAAGTAGCTAAAATAAGGCTTAAGAGCTATGCCGATAACCGAAGGAAGGGTTTGTAATTTCAGGTTTGAGATCTTGTTATCATGAAGGTATCTCCAGAGAAGGGTATTATATGTTTTGTTAAGAAGGGTAAATTGAGTCCTAGGTACATTGGACCTTTCAAAATCCATGAACGAATTGGGGTTGTATCTTACATTTTGGCAATGCTGCCAAGTCTCTCCAAAGTTCATGATGTGTTCCACGTATCTCTATTGAGAAAATGCATGCATGACCCAACACATGTACTTACCTATGAGGAATTATAACTGGAATCAAATCTATCTTATTGTGAAGAGCCTGTCAAGGTTCTTTATATAAAGGAACAAATGCTGAAAAACCAGACAACTCGTCTGGTAAAAGATTTATAGAGAAACCATAAGATAGAAGAGGCAATGTTGGAACCAGGGGAACTTATGATGAAGAACTACCCTAATCATTTTATGCGGTATTATTCTAAAAATTCAGAGGAAATGATTATTTGATAGAGGGGAGAAGAAAACACACCATGCTTCCACGACATGTTTCCCTTTGAATAATGCAATAGCTTGAATTGTACACAACTTCGATATTCTAACACACCGCGACCAATCAAAGTAGCCATTATGAATATTAACACCCTCCTTTGGAAATTTTATCACATTTAACTTTCAAAATAGAATTTCTTTTTGGGTTTGGAATATCGAAATTATCTTAGGGTGAATTTTGTGTATTTTTTGGAAAACATTCAGTTTTTTATGAATGGTGAAAAATAATAAATTTTAATTAAAAACAAATTTTATAATAAAAATAATTTATATTGATAAATTATATTATTGAGTGGTTTTTAAATATAAATAAATTATATTTTTACCATTTAATCCAAATTTTTTATTGGATGTAATTTCACATTTAAACTGGACATAAGCATGTATCAATCTTTTGAAAGTTATTATTTCTTAAACACACACTTTTAGTTTTGACAACATGAATTAATTTTAATTTAATTTCTGCCACATATATGTTTTGAATTTAGAAAAATGGATTCCAGATTAAGAATATGTATTTCCAAATTTTGTAAATAGGTAAATTTTATTTTTAGATATTTTGAATAATTACTTCGGTAAACATTTATTTACCATGGTTAAAGGGTAAATTCGGTAAATAAAGGCAAACAAGCAATATTATAATAATATTAAATTACACTAACATGTGTTATAACCCCATTGGATGATACATGTCTGACCATGGGCATCCTTGGGTCCATTTGGGGAACCCATAGAGCCACTTGTATGTGATAATGACACTTTATATTAATTATGTTAAAGTAAATAAGAAAATGACAAAAGCATATATGTTTTAGTACAAAAATTAACATAGTGTAATATATGTTATGTATTTGACAATAAATATTAATTAGAAAGATAAAAATATTTCCAACATAAGGGTATTCTTTTTATAATTTCTAGATGTTTAATAATTAAAATTTTTATGACATAGTGATAATCCAGTATTTTCATTATTAATTAATGAATAACATAAATAGTATTATAAATTTTAAAATAAATATAATTTGAACGTTTTGATGCCATCAACAAATTTTATAGGTTACTATGACATGTTAGGATTGATTAAATGAATTTAGTTTGAATTAATAAAGTTTTTAGGACTTTAACAAAAATCAATTATTAAATATTGAAAAAATTTACATAATGGAGTTTTTAAAACAAATATTATATTATTAATTGATATAATATTACAAAAATACTATGGTTTAGCCAAATGACATATATAATTATAGTTATATCATTAATGAACCAATTTGTGTTCTCGTGAAAGATTATAGTATGTTTATTAACCATATAATTTAAAAACACAAAGAGACATGGTAAATGTCAAACTAAATAACTAAGAGTTAAATCTAGAAGATAAGGTTATTATAGTGACCAAAACCTGTCTAAAACCAACTGGTTGAGTGGTTTTAGACCCATTCCAACATTATCCTCAAAATAAATTATTTTGGAGCCATTAAAACAGAAAAGTATTTTATTATAAAATAATATTTCTATCTTTTCTTAAGGTTCCCCTCACCCCTCTTATGAAATTTCACTTCCCCTTCTCTCAAAATCACACCTTCAAAGCCTTTTGGATCGGCCAAAAAATACGCAAATATCATCTCAACTGTATCCAAAACATACCCAAATATCATCTCAACTGTCCACCCTTCATCCTAGAGGCCTTCTGTTAGTCAGAAGAAAAACCTACGGAGCCCTTTTGATCAAATCAAAATGAAGAACCCAAAGAAGAGGTAAATATTTCATAACCTCTTTTGAGATATTTTCTTCTTCCACTTCTTCATTAATTGTTTTTCCCATTATAAAATAATAAATCTAGTATCTTTTATATATTGTGATGTTATTTTAAATATTTTACAAACATATTCATTAATCTATCCATCCTTTTACTGACATGTTAAAAAACATGTGTATGTACAGCTTACCATCTCCTCGTCCGGGTGTAGTTGTTATTCAATACATTATTATTTGGATGGGTATAATAATGATGTATAATTCGTTTAAATAATAAATATAACATGATAATTATTCTTTATATATTATATAACATCCAATTATATATGATTTTAATATCAAAAGAATGATATTGTCGCTCGTGCGTATGTATGGATTACCGTTTCCACGAACGTGATGAGATTCATTCCCCATCGCATCAATTCAAGAATAATTTACATCTTATGATTAAAAATACGGTTTAATGACTTAATATATTTTTGAATATAGATATGATACATCCCATCCATAAAACAATGGCTTACGTAACCATAAATATATAGGAGAAAGAATCGGTTAACACCCGAAATGAAAATAATACTTAAATATCAATATTAGAAGATCATATATGATATCATATTAATTTATATGGTTATTTTATAATTAAATAAAAATTAATTCACCATTATACATGAGGTTAATGTACCCATGACCAAGAAAAAATACAAGGTAAAGGTTAATTTCAGGATCTCTTCATTATCTGAGGTTGTTTATACGTAATAATCTACTGGGACCTCTTTATCATCCACATTCCTGCTTCTTAAAAACGTATTTCAACACATTTTAAATATTTACTAGACAATGGGTTAAAGTAATTTATACCATTATTTTACCTTATATGTTTTTAAAGTAATCCTTTAGTCGTTTTCCAAAAAAAAGAATATTATGACCTTTTCGATGAAAATATAGTAGGAATTTTTTTTAAATTATATAGCAGGTGGGGCATATTTCTTCCATTATAACATCGTCAAAGCCTCCATTAAAATCTTATAGGAAAATTTTTAAAATAAATTTTTACTTTATAATTATGTGACCCTTAAATGATTTCAAAATGTAAAGAGATAGTTATCTAAAAAAGGCCTTGATTTCATCTATGTCAACATCCATTGAGAGATTTTAATCTTATTTGAAGTCGATTTTTGATGATACAAATCATCCATATTTTATTGAATATTTTTTTTATATTTTTGACTTTGGATGTGTTATTTTTAAACCATTCATGGTTTATGGATAATGTATTGACATTTTTTATGCTAATCTCAATATGAATGTTTTTGTTATGTCTAAACCATTCAATATGAGGACTGTATTGGACTTAGTATGTGACAGGTGGAGCCCGCAATAGCTCCTCGATGCATTGGTATGTCTCATTAGACAAACTAGTGTCTTGGAAAAAGGCCTTGACAAAATATTATTTGTATTATTCAAACAAGGTCGTGACTATGTGATCATGAAGTCTGGAATTATGCATTCCATCATAATGAAAGTGTCTATTGATATTTCTTGTGATTATTAGACTAGTAGAATTTCCATGTAAGTATGTAAATGGAATTATTTTGATTTTTATTTTCCATACTATGATGAAGTCTATGTTGAAAAGGATTTTGTTTTAGTTTTATACATTACCTTAAATGTTAATTCATATATAAGAATATTTTTGGTATATTGTAATATTTACTGAGCATCTAAGGTCACCCCTTTCTAAGTTTTATTTTTCATATGATCTAATGAATTATATTATGACTGACCTATAGAGATAGTCTATGGGATCTCAGTGTTTTATTTGGAAACAAAGTTGTTCTAGTTTTCTTTTTTATGATGTAATTTAAACCTTATGAATGTATCTAGTATTTCCAAGGATACTAAAGAGATCGGTCTTTCGGGACATGATTTCCTTATATCATGCTAATTTTATGTAATAATGCAATGACTCTGGGTAATTCGGGTCTGGGAGTTACATCCCAAGCCCAGAACAAGAGGTTATAGTAGAGAACAACCAAATCTCAAAACAAGATTTCACATAAGAGGACACCCAATCCCAAAATAAGAGGGAACAGAGGAGAACATCCCAATCCCAAAACAAGAGGGTACATAAGACTACATCCCAAGAAAACTACAAGAGGTAACAGTGGGAACTTACCAATCCTGATGTAAGAGGGTTAATGGGACGAAATCTATATCCCAAAACAAAAGGGTACATGGGACGGAATCCCGAGCCTAATGTAGGGATGCGACTGATTAACACAATCCTATCATGTTAGAAAGGACTTGGTATGGCACCTTGACATAGGGATTTTATATGTGTTTTCCATAATCCCATGTATTATCCCTAAGTTATTCTCTCAAGAATTATTTTCATTATTTTTTTATTATTCAGTTATTATAAATTACAAATATTTATTCTGATCTCTAATATGTATGGTATGACCATCAAATGTAATTCTCATCTTCCACACCATTCTGTTTATATTATGCATACACTATTTTATTATTTACTCTTATTGAGAATTTATAGTCACTAATTTATAATGTTTCTTCTCACAGGTTATGAAGAATGGTTTTATGTTGATGTATTAATGGTGTAGATTTTTTTTGAGATGTTGAATATCTTTCACCTTGACCGAATATTTTTTTTTCAATAATTCTAAAGACACTATACTATTTCATTCATTGGTTATGTATTTTTGAAATTTACTCAATATTGATCTAAAATGATGTAATATCCTTTTTTATTATGCTTGACTATCTATATCTAGGGGATTATTACCTCATATAGTGGATGAGTTCCCATAGGTATTCTGAAATGATTTTTCAGTGTTACCCCCAGAGTAGGATGCAGAGTTATCAATCGATTTGGCACTGCCAAGATAGCTGATATATATTCCCTCATATCCTATTCCACCATCGAATAGATTGAATAAAAAATGGTTGATTTTGAATGTAAATGATTAAATTAGACAAGAATCACTCCTCATGATACTTTGGTTTTGTTCATGAAAATGGATTACATATATCTTCTGTAGTGTATCGACTACTGAAAGGTGAATAATGTTACCATTAAGAATTAAAAACCATTGCCCAAAATTGAGGACTTTTTTGATCAGATGATGGAGGAAATGTGGTTCCCCAAAATCAACATGATTTCAGGTTATCACTACGTTAGGGTGATAGAGATATATATCCCAAAGATAGATTTTCAACGTAGTTATGTACACAATGAGTATTTGGTCAAGCCTATCATATTGAAAAATTCTCCAAAGGTCTTTATAGTACTCATGAATCGGGTGTTCCTCCCATACCGCAACTACATCATTGCGGTATTTTTTAGATGACATCATAGTCTACTACATATCTATATAAGACCATGATAATCTTTTTCATATTCTGTTGGTCACATTGTGGGATCATCATCTTTATGCTATGTTATCAAAATTCACTTTCTGGATTAAGGAAGGGACGTTTTCGTGCCATATCATTATAGAGAAAGGGGCATCAGTGGACCCTAAGAATATCAGTGATGTTATTTCGTGGTAATAATTGATGAATGTGTTCAATATAAAGAATTTTCTTATCCTGGAATGTTATTACATGTGACTTATTTGGGACTTCTCATGGATTGCTTCCGCTATGACTGCACTCACTCAGAAGGGGGTGAAGTTTGAATTGAGTCTATAATATCATGCATCTTTCGAGGATCTAAACTGTATTTTGATTATCACACCTATGTTGATCATTATAGAATTAGGATATGGTTATGTGGTTTATTTTTATGCTTTAGGTGTAGTTCTCAAGTGTGTGATTATGTAGGATGATCACGAAGTGGTATGTGGTTCTCACCAACTCTAACCACCTAAGAAAAATTACACCACCCATGAGTTGGAGTAAGTATTAGTTATGAATGCTTTAAAGATATGGAATCACTATAATTTCATGAAGAATATTACGGTCTAATATGATCATAAAAGTTTTTCTCACATCTTCTACGAAAAGGATATAAATATGAGATATCACCATTAGATCAAATATTTGTAGGGGTTTAAAATTTATATCATCTATACCGCAAGAAATCATAATATGTTGGATCAAACATTGAGTTAGAAACTTAAAGTATATGAAGTTATGAACTATAGAGATGAGTGGACTTTGAGGGTATTATATTCCATGAATTACATACATAACAATGATATTAAAGGAGGTTCATTCATAATGAGCGTGGAGTTGGTTGCATCTCTAACGAAGTTGGATCACTGGGAGCACCCTAGTGATGAGGTGTGTCAGCAGTATATGTTGATTCCACATGGTGGGGATATGTCTTATAATTTTCCATTTTCTACTAATGGTATTCTACGTTTTATGGAATATTTCATGGTGCTGTTATTTTTGAGTAATATTGTGATGCATGATAGCCACTAGACTTTGTGGGCTATTCATCTTGGACCTATGTAAATGCATTATGATTTTTACTGGTTGTTCTGGTGGCCAGGCATGATATGAAAAAAGGTTACTTTTTATCAATATTCCAAATTTCATAGCAGATGAAAGCATAGGATCGAAGGCCCTCTGGTTTGCTCAATCAATTTCCCATTCCTACCAGGAAAAGGGATGTAGTCTCCATGGATTTTAACATCAGACTTCCTCATACAAATCAGGGAAGGAATGAAATTTGGGTAGTGATTTACCTTTGGAACAAATCAACCCACTTTATTCTGATCATATATTCAACAATGGATGATGCACTATGCCATCTGTACATTCTGGAAGTTTTCAAACATCACGTTGTGCTGTCAGTAATTGTTTCTAACCGAGCCACATGCTTTTCATATCAGTTCTTATAAGTCCTTCATGGAAAATTGGTGTAGAAAATTAAAATGATTATGTCATACCATCCTCAAGAGGACGTTGATATGGAAAAAGAAAACAATATTTTGGAGGACATGTTTCATGCATGTGTTTCAAATTTCAGTGGAATGAGGGATAACGATTTGGGATTGGTTGAATTTATATCCAACCTGAGTAAGAAATCTTCTATTTGAATGGCTCCATTTTAGATTCTCTATTGTAAGCCTTGTTGATCCCCATTATACAAGGATGAAGCAGGTTTCACCTCACTCTTGGGACTATGCCATGCACAAGATACGATTTAGAAATTCATGCTAATCCGAAAGTGATTATTGATAGTGATGAGTCCCCACAGTTCCTATATCGACCAGAGGATTCAAGATCTGATGTTTGATTTGGGTGACCATGTGTTCTTGAAGGTGGCACTTAATTTTGGTGATTTTAATTTGTGAATGTAGATAAAGGTAATGTCGAGGTATGTCAGACCCTTCAAAATCACCAAGTAGATTGGAAAGGTTTCATACCTGTAGGCCTTTTCATCTTACTTGACATTGATTCATGACATGTTTCATGTCTCCCATCTAAAGATGTATATTCCTATCCTTTATCATGTGTTGAATTGGAAGGATTTGGAGTTCAAGGATGATTTATCAGTGTTTGAGTGACCAATGCGAATTATAGAATCCCATGAAATGGTGCCTCAGGGTAATTCCATTCTATTGGTCTATATCACATGGAAACCTGGTAATGAAACACATGAGTATTGGGAGACAAAGGTCATGGATCAAGAATGAGTACGTGTTTTTTAATCATGTTTTAGGTTGACTTTTTGAGGGATGAATGTTATTAAATCTGGGAAAATTGTCACATAGTTGCTCTCATTATAAGGTATTTTTCTATTTCATTTTTATTCTAACTTTTCCCCTTAGTTTCCATTCAAATTTTGGGGGAAATGGGGGAATTTGGGTGGAAAGGAACTTGCACACAACTAGTGCATGATTAGTAGTAAATGTGTTCCCATCCTAGGAAACTATGTAGTATGAGACATGATATATTGTATAGCCGCCAAACAGATGTATTCATTGGCCTAGGTAAATGTATGCATGTCTTCCTTCAGATAAAATTCTCTACATGGTTACTGCACATTTTAAATAATAGTGTGGACTAATAGTGTGTAGTATCTATGTCATTAAATATTTATCCTCATAAAATATTTTATCCACTATGTCACATCATTTCTCCCCTCCTTCTGGATTATTCACCCATGGAATGCCTCTCCCTCCTTCTACCTCCATTGGAGATACGAATTTGTTCTGAATTTACGGTAGTTTCTTGTTGAATCATCAATTAAGACATCTATCATATTTTAATCTCACTATATTCTAGGGATTATTCACTTATATTTGGGGTTTCCTCTTCTCCAGACCATGGGTTCTGATTATATGGTTCTATTTTTACATTTATGGGATAATCACATGATTTTGAGATCATTTTGGGTTCCTTGCAGAGTGAATAAGGTGTAGTTGGAGTATCTCATAATTTTCCGAAACCTTCTCCACCTGAGGTAGGTGATTCTGTGCTTAAAAATTTGTTGGCAAAATTATTAAGAATATTTTTGTTCTATAAAATGATTTATGAATTAATAATGAGGTGTGAATGTTTTTTTAAGAGATTTGATATTCAAATGTATTTAAAATGAGATTTTCATGTGAAATTTATGTATTTATGATGTAGCCCCTTGTTTTGTTCTTGTGAAATGTTTTATAAATTTAGGTAATGATTTATTAAGTTTTTTATAGTGAGAATGATATTAGGAAAGGTTTTGGTGAGAGTTTGGTTATTAAAAGTGGTTTTGGGTGTGAAAATCATGGATTTTGGTGTGGGTAGTGTAATTTTTGGGTTGGGACTCTGAATTTGTTGTATCTAGTGGAGAATATAACATTATTGAGAACACTAAGGGAAGCCCATGTATCTAGGAGTGAGGACTATGACTAGTGTTCTAGTGATACAGAAGTTTATTTGGCCAGGTTTCAATTTGTTGGATTGAAAATGAAAACTGTATGTAAATATTGATGATTGTTGGAGACCTCCAAATTATTAGATACTTCTCATCTCTATTGTATCATGCATGGGAACATAGATGGTTGGTGTTCATATTCCACTTTTCACTAAGACAAAAGGATCTAAGGCCCCATCACTCGATAGTACCAATAGGGACTCTCCCATATATAGTGATCTTTGACTACTTTTCCTCACCTTTGGCACATGGTGTTTCATTTGGGATACTATGTAACAAAATGTGTTTTTATTTTAAAATTGTATCCCTTAAAAGTTGTTTTCAATAAAGCTTCATCCCTTTAAACTATCCAATTATTTACATAAATTTACTAAACTCGAATTTTTATTAGTCATTAAATGTTAAGAGCATTGATTACTTTTAGGTGGAATCCAACTTGGAAATACTTCACACATTGGTTACACCCTAGGGTGTAACCAGACATTGTCAAGATTCATATAGGTAAAGATAACAGTTTTAGTGATGGTGGTTCGGGATTCTAGTTATCCTCATGTGCAGTGTAGTGATGATCGATTGAGGGAGATGTTCCCCTTTCCATGTGTTGGTTTTTGGAGATGGTTTTTGGTTCCATTTTGGTTGTGGCTATATTTTGGTATTGTATATACATATAGATCTGAATCTAAAATCTTGTAAAGGATTCTTTGGGTGTGGTATCCACATTCTGTATATTTTATATTACTGATTGTTTTAGATATTCATGTTTGGTTAAATTGTTCCTACTTTCTTGTATTGATACCCAATCTCTTTTTCCAGCGTGTGGGGTTTGGTAATTCCCTTAGGGAATTGCTATAGAATGGGTTGGGCACCAATTTGGATGAAAAACTGACTTGGTACATGAGACTAAATAAGTAATGGCCCATCTCATATCTTGTCTAAAACATAATTTAAATATGTCAGAGTGAAACTTTTTAGTTTTCAGGTGCACTGCCCACTAAGAATTATAGAAATCCCAAAACTAAAAAAATGCTTCTGATAAAATAGAATTCTATTCATTGAGATATACCAATTAATAATGGTTTGAACACCATAAAAATGATTGTAATTTTATAGAAATATTAATCAAGATACTTTTCAATAAGAATTATCTCGATAATAGAGAATGTGAACTCAACATTGTCTAAGGAATCCTCAACCTCGGATTCCCAAACTCCAATATAAAACTATAAAAAAAGATCCATCAAGTTCCACTATTCTAATGATTCTTTCCTATCCCTGGTTGGAAGTTTACTTCTCAAATAATCTCTGATGTAATTCCTTTTCCATATGGTATATGAGATGTAAAAAATATATTTTTGGTATTCCACCAAACAATTATGGTGGAGATAAAAATTTTATTTAGATAATATATCACTCAAGATATAGTGGTCGGAATACATGGTAAACCATTCTCCGAAAATTTAATGCCACAAAATCTTATGTCCATGCATCAACACTATGTGTTAAATTTAATTGGAAGGATAATTATTTTCTTTTGGACCTAGATACAAGGATCTATATGAAATTAACTAATCACGTAACATAAAAATATATGTCAAACCTGAACTCGATGCATCATAAAAGACCACATAGCCCAGCCGAGCATCGAGAATAGTCAACAATTGTGCAACTTTCAAATGATGATTCTTCTAAACAAGATAACTTTGACATTTCTGATACATAGAAAAAATCAACCCATTTTATTTTTTAGTTGTTATGAAATAATACAAATTTGATATATCCTTTACAAAATGGTGATAATATCTATCTAAGCCAAAGAAGGTCTGAATCATAAAAAAATTTAAGCTTCACCCATGATCGATTGAAATACCATAGTCCATTAGAATCTGTCTGACAATCATGACTACTGAAATATATTAATTAAATTTGAATACCCTGTCATAAAGTCAGTGATTTCTCAAAAATTTGATAACATCACTTTGAATATGCATATGATCATCCTCAAACATATAGTAAAAAAATACATCATCGACAAAGACCACCATAGATATATCAAGATAGTCATGGAATTTCATGTTACTTAATTCCATAAAAACTATAGGGGCGTTGGTTAAACCCAATTTCAAGACAAGGTACACATAATTTCCATACCTAATTTGAATGACAGTTTTCTAATTGTTATATTATTTTATTAACAACGGATTATTACTATATCGAAGATTAATATTCAAAAACAACTTCACCCATTTCAACATTTAATGAAAGAATAAATCCATGGAAACATATATTTTATCTTTACCATGAATTTGTTGAGTTTTCGGTAATCAAAACAAAAGATAAGTGACCCATCATATTTCATAACAAAGGAAATCGATGCTATATAAGGTGACCCAGATGAGTGTACAAAGTGTGTCACTATAAGATAACCCCACTGAGGGTTAAACCATTTCATTTCAGCTGATTCAATATGACAAGAAGGTATTGATACCATCTAATTACCCAAAACAATGTCAATAGAGAACTCTACCTCTATTACCATTGGTATAGTAGAAATGATATAGGGAATTTTTTTTGGATAATTGATGACAACTGCAGGGAGGTCATCACTCAAAGATTCCCTCTCCCAGCCTGAAGAAAACATTGATATCATGTTCCCCTACACTTGAAAAGAAGATATGTTTCTAATCGAACATGGTACCCATTCTCAAAAAAATATACTACATACCCCATTTTGCATAATATGTTAGAAATGGAAAGGATAAAAATAAATTCTGGATTTATTGGCATTGATCCAATCCATCCAAAATATGAGGACAAGCAGTTTTATTTCGAGACCAAAGAAATCACAAACAAGATAAATCTTTGCTTAATTAAACACACATGTGGGATGATGTAAACCCTTCTCTCTATGTTTTCTAATGGGTGTAGTAATATCCATCATATAAGATAAAATATCCATAATAATATAAATATGATTCAAAATATCAGTCAAAATGAACGATTGAGATGCACCAGTATTGAATGAAAAAGTCACTATTGAACAATAAATAGTGATGATACCTATCACATCCATTCGACATGTATCTCCTTCTTCTAGAGTCTATTCCACTATGTAATGATGCATCTTTAAGGATTCACATGGCTATAACCCCTTTGTTCATGAAGTATCTGACTTATCTTTATCTTATTATGAATTGTAGACCCTATACCACTATGTGCGGTAGAATAAACAGGGCCGATATTCTTCTTGTGACCTCTCCATTAGCATGTATTAAATATTTTTGGTTTCTCAATGAAAACCCATTGTGATGGATAATGATTTCCATAGTAGTAAAAAATCTATCTAAATCTTCCAGGAACTATAGGAAATCTGAAAAAACCATACAATTAAGATTTACCATGGGAATCATCACCCTACCTCTTCCCGTTAACTTTAATCCTTGAACATCCCCATGCATAAATAGGAAAACCTATCAATCCTGTATTACCATATATGTCTATCCCATCCATTAACGATCAATTTAGCACATCAACATATGAAAAAAAATTCAGTAAGAAAAACTGAGAATTAAAATCAGATCGAAGTAACATATCTATCCATCAAGTTTCATATTCAAATTCAATGAAACCTTATGTAAAAAGTGGACAAGCTCAGAAAAACAATTTTCATATTCTGTCATGGTACTATCAACCTTCTCGCATTTGAAGAAATAAAAAGAAATATCCAACAAAATAACTTTAGATAGAATTGGTTAGGGATAGGAAATTTTTTTATTACTCTAGGATTTAATGCTTCATAGTCAACACCATAATTTCCTACCATCATCTTCTATGTCCATATAGCGTGAAGGTGGGACAATTCACCTTAATTTCATCAGGTGTTTCCTATATCTTAAACTAAATCTCGATATCACTAACCAAGTAATCATATAGTTTAGGATTATTATATTCTTGGAATGATAGTGTATTTTGATAAAGGAACTCCAAACAATGGTTTCGTAAAACATTACTTTTAGGTTGCATTGTTGAATCCTGAATAGGAATAGGTGTTGGTGTCTTTCCTCGAGCACAGAAAACATGCATGATAACCACAAAAAAGTTCTGGTTTAAAAGAGGATTTTCGTAGTATAGCTCTTCAGTAGAATCATTCTAAATTTGATTCACATGCCTTTATGGAGGTATGATGCTACATATCAATTGAAAATATAATTTATGAAATCATACTAAAAATCAAACATAGAAACAAGGGATGTTAGTCACATCAGGTCGATAAAATATATTTTTATTTCAATAAATCCAAAACAAAATCGATGCAAAGACTATAACTAACCCTCAAGACACCTTTCCCAAACAACCTCTGGTTAATTAAGTCTCACTAATGTGAGATATATCTGGGAACTAAATTTTCACTACCTTCTATGTCTTGACATGATTACAAAACAACATACTGACTTAAGGTCAAGATGACCAACCTGCACCATTAATACAAACTTCTCACAAACAAGACTTGATACCCTAGTACCATGAAGAATAGTAAAGTCTTGGTGTGGTTTGAATTGTGATACCGATTTCCATTAGTTGGTGACTAGAACCTTGAATCATACATGGTAAATCTAGAAACAATTTTATCAAAAAAAATGTAGATAGAATTGATACAAGTCATTACGCTCAAAAGAAAAATACCATAGCAAGAATAAAACCGAATGTCATAAAAGTGTAAGAAAACAAATGTACATCATAAAAGTACTAGAAATCAAATTATTAACTACCCTTGTCCCAAAAATACACATCGCTCTACACATGGATGATCAACAACAGCAAAAATCACCTCAAGGTGGTGGTTTGCCCTTCCTCGAACCTAGAAGAATATATTCTACAACCACCTGAAGGAATATGTTGGGTTCTAGGATAAATAAAAGTTGTTTCTAACGAAGGATTACATAATAAAATAAAAAATTAAACAAGAAAAATACTTATTTCTATTTAAAATTTTCAATCAAGAATCATCAAAAGGATATTTAAAACAAATCAATATTTACATTACAAAAAATAAAAATATTTCAAAAAATGGGATTATTTTTTTATATATTAATGTTTATTTAAACTCCAAAGGAACTTTTAATACAGATTGAAAAAAAATTACATATATATCAAAATAATCAGATATGAGTGACATTTTCATATTCTAAGAGGTACAATAGTTCTCTGTAACAAGATCCTCACACAATTGAATAAGATATCACAGAAATTTGTGTACACACATCCCTCAAACACTAGTCTATGTGGGATCATCGCCATCCCATCAAGGTTGTGACACACTACATATTTTTTTCATGGTTTTAAAGATTAAATAGAGTATTTTCCTAAATAACTCACTAATAAACTTGGATTTCATGTTCTCTAATATAAAATAAATAATTGGAAATTTATTTCCAAACGATTTAAAATTAAACTACCACATTTCCCATTCCAATATTCAAATTTACATTTAAAACCAAACATTGGGTTTTAATTACTTAATTAATTTTCCAGGATAAAATAAAATTTGTCCTTATCAAAGAATATGAATCCATTTTTTCATATAAAAAATTAAAATGAATTCTTCCAAAATTAATTTTAAAATTCCAACTATTTAATCAAATCCATTTCACTCCTCAATTAACATTAATTGGGGCTCCTCCCGCCATTTCTTGAAAAATAAATTCAAAATATCAATCTACCCCTAGATAGAATTTTCAAAATTTAATTAAAAAATAATAATACAATGAAGAAATACATTGATAGATTATGTGACCCAGCATAAATAGAATCCCCTACCGAAATAATGGGATCACAACTCATAATTCCTATAATGAGAATATCCATTGAACAACATAAAAAATTTATATAATAGAATTAATTCTATAATATAGATCTAAATAAAGTGTGATTGGATACTCTAAATACATGTAGTTCAAAAACATTTTAATGAGGAGAGAGGAAGAGATTGGGATAGACTGAGAGGAAAAGATTCACTTACCCGGAGGAGATCATTCAACGTTATTCTAAAATCAATAAATATTTGAATGGTTTTAAAGGAGATATATTTGTTATTTTAGAGATTCCAAGACTATGTACATCATGAATGGATGATTTAGTGTCGAGTAGGGGTCAAAATGCATGTTTATGTAATTTTTAAAAAATATTTAGAATAATTAATCCTTCTATACCGTTTTTGCTGAGTATGGCTGCACAGTTTGTCATGTTGTTACCCCTAGACATGTACTATTACTCATGGATTTGTGTGGTTACTTATAGTTCGTGTAATGGTTTAACTAACCATACTCTAATAATGAAAACTGAAAATGCCTCGGTTTTTACAGTTTTCACAAAGAGGGTGCATGGTTTGGGAAAATCGCCATCCAATCGTGGATAATCCATAAATCAAAAAAATGAAATCTTTTATAGAATAACCCCCAAACAAGACTCATCTAATACATTATTATAAAGAGATGTTTAAGATTACCAGAAAAAATGAACAAGATATTATAGGGGTGGCCATTCATAAGTTGGGTAGATAACACATATGGAATTATATAATGAAAAAGTTACGCCCATAAATTTCACATTCCATAAGTCACAAAATAGACAATTCGTAAACTATAGATTTGATAAGGTCTAAATATGGTCATAAAATATTGTTTAAACATGTTTTTAGGTCATTTTAAATATTATATTTTTATTTTTACAGCAGTAAATGTTCTTTAACCTTAACAATCCTAAATAAATTTTCATCATTTTAACTATTAATTATGTAAAAAAACCTAATTTCAAATTATCTTATAATATTAATTATCATTATTAAAAATATTAAATACATGTTTCCAAATATTTTTTTAATAAGTTATTATTTTAAATTTATAATTTATCCCACAGATATACCCCAAAAACTATTTGTAAGGACAACATTTTTATAGGTATAGAAAAATTGAAAATCTAAATTAAATATTAATTTTTTATTCCAATGAAATAAATATTGAAAATTATAATATATTTTAACATGTTTTATTTTTTAAAAATTAAAATTAAAATTGATCATTGAAATGAATCAAATGAAAAGGATTTTTCAGCAGAAAAAAGTATTTTTCACTATTGAAAAAAAATAATCCTTTCAAAAAACTATAAAATATTATCAATAGAAAATAATTTATATTGTGATATAAAAATTATTTTTATTTTTAAACTAAATTTTATAATAGTGGTTAAAATTAATTTTAACATATGAATGAAAATAGTGAATTGACCACCTATCAAATATATATTATATTTTAAAAAACATTTCATTTTCTTTAGATTGACTAATTTAATTTATAATCAATATATAATAATTTAATTTGTTTTATAATTGTTTAAAATATATAATTTTCGTAATTTCATTATTAACATTCAGTCCCTCTAATTTAATGGCATGGTTATAATGATATATTATTTTAAGGTTCTTTTTTTATATAGGTTATATGTATCACAATATATGAAAATTATAAAATTTAATGAAATTGATTGAATGAGTCATTTAATATTATTGTTTCAAGTCTCATAGACTATCTAAAAAATGTTTTTATTTGAAAATTTGGAGTGTTATATTTTACCAAACATCAACAAATTATATTCCAGGATGTTTACTTACACTTAGAAATCAATTATTTGTCAAATGAATATACTATTGTCAAAATCCATCATCATAAAAAATGATAACAAAATTTTCCTAAAAACTGTTAAAGGGAAATATGAATTTTTATTTGAAAAAACACATAGCTAGGTTTACAGGTGGGAGAACATTGATGGTTATTTAACATATAGACATAAAATAATAAAATAATACATAAATAATGATAGAGGGTGATAGAGGTCTTTGATCACAAGAATGTGAAAGATCCTGAGAAGTATAACAAAAAATATATAATTATAAAATTAATGAAAAACAAATTGGTTTATCATAAATTATGGTAAAAGGATAAATTTTTTGTTCCATAATCCTTTTATTAAATCTTAGGGTTTATTTTGATATCAATATATAGAACAGTAGAAAACATACATACATGATATATTTTTATTTTGTTAATCAAAACTTATTCCTATATTTTTTAAAAAATAAATTTCCACATCCTTTATTATTTAATGAATTGAATATCCAATGGGTTTTTTACAATAAATGTACAAAAAATAAATTTTATTTCATTATATGATTCATTAATGTGTGACATTCCCTTCTGTATATCCCTAAATATTTTCCTAAACCAAAAGGTTTAACATGGGTTATCTTGAAAATTCATTAATCACTAAAACTCAAAAGTTACAACAATAAATCAACATAATAAATTCCATAAATATCTATCAGTAAAATAATTTATGATAAAATAATTTCATAATAATTAGTACATAACATAGTCCTTTGGTAGGAACTTTACCATTATCAAAGTCTGGTAATGGGTTCAAACCCCAAGGCCTCACTGGATATAATATGTTTTCACCCCACATGTTGGTATTCATTTTTATAAAACCATAATAATATAAATCTTATTATTTTCATATAAATATGATGAATTTCTTCAACAATAATATTAGACATCAAAAAAAATTTAACCACAAGAGTATTCTATATGAAATTTTTTATTTTCTCCATTAAATTAATTTACCATACTTTAATATTACTAGAATAAAATCATTGATCATATTGAAAATAATTTTTTTCAATACCTTCGATATTATGACCAAAATATATATATATATAGGCATTCTTCCATGAATAGTATTTTTGCTAAAACATATACAAGAAACATGAGTTGTGTTTCAATAAAATGTCCCACAAAATTTCCCTAATCCTGACAAACACCAACTAAATAAATCCTTAGTAAGGGGTGTGAATGCACTGAACTTATGGGGAATATAATCCAATTAAACGCATAAAGGTAATCATAAAATCTATGTTAATGAATATGTATATGATTTTAAAATTAACATATTCTTAATATGTTTCTGGATTATCGTAACTAAAAAAACCATATGCATAAAATAATTAATCAACATAAATATTTAATATTAAGTCACAATTTCTTTAATCATTCCCATTAAGCTTTATTAATTTTATACGATTGACCTTCATCTCTTATGATATTTTTAGGTACCTTACCTTGATGCTTCTGAATTAATATACATAGTGCACTATCTAAATACATAATAAATACAAAAAATTACATGTATCAATATAAAACCAAAACCCACTCACCTAATGGTATTTCTATCCATCCCTAATGAAAATTACAATTCACTTCATTAATGTACTATTATGTATCTTTACATAATTGTCACATGTTCGAAAATATTTTATTCCTTCATTCCCCTTTTCTGGGTATTGATTTATTATTGTAAATACTTGTGCCTTTTTAGCCCAATAAATTATGGATTTTGGGTGTTTTAGTTGTTTTAGAGGAAGATTGATATGGGTCCTGGATAGTTGGAGGTGTGGTAGATATGTAGTGGGAAAATTTTTTTTTGAAGTGAGTGCATAGTGTGAATTGGTAGTTTATGGCTTGTATAGTTGGCCAGTTTCATGGATTTTATGAACATAAGGGAGAACCCATAAAATGGATACATGTAATGAATGTATTTAATAGATTCCAATTAATTCAGGTTAAGGTTATTTAAATTTCGATTGAATTTTGAATTTTTTGAAAACCCATGGATTGAACATTATGAAATTGTTACATGACATGAAGGAATTGTGTTTATAGGTTTAAATATGTTTTTGACCGACACATTAATCATTCATTGATACCAATTTTCTATCTAATTTTTATATAATCATAGGTATAACTAATAGTATTATTTCTCACACCCACTTACATAGATCCAATGGTACTTGTGGATACCCATTGGAGATTAGTGATAATATATTCTCTTCATCTTGGTTTTTTATTCAATTCCTCTTCAAGGGATCTGGTAGACTAGTGTGGTTTTGTTTTGGGTGTTATTATTCACAAAACAAGATGGGAATTAGGATGATCTATGGGGTTTTCATATGGTTATAATATTCATTCCATTATTCTTTTCTCTATGGTTGACATTAGATGGAAATGCATCAATGAGGGAGGTAATCTTTTTATTTTCACTTTTTTTTACTATATGATAGTGTTTTACAATTTTTTATCTATGGATGGTGTTTTTTACTGGACCAATAAATATTAATTAATAGGTTAGTATAAATTAATGTTTAAATGAGAATTATTAACATAATTAACTACTTTAAAATTATTATTATATTTTGTTTTTACAGGTTGAATTACCCATTGAAAATTGTAGTCATTATGTATTTTTTTCATTGATATGACCTATGTTTTAAAAAACCCCTATTATTGTGATTTTTTTCATCATGTTAAAAAAATATAAATATTTATACATAAATATTTAGATAATACAATTTATTCCCATGTATTTATAGATTCTTTGATAAGACTCATAATGTAATGGGAAATGCGATAAAACCCCTTTGTTTAATCTATAAAATGATCCTTGATTTTTTGTGGATTTTTATCCCATTATATTGTTGAATTTATGTTTTCGATTATTGTAATGTGATATAAGGATGGTGAGGTGTCAGTTTTTTTGAAATGATTTTCAAGTTACAATGCGATGGTTTTTCTGGAAGTGCTTTTAGGGTAGAAATGTGGTGGTTTATTTTTCTATGCTTTTGGGTTGGAGATGTGATGGATTGTTTTGATTGTTTTTGTGGTGGTGTGGGTGTTTTTTGTTTGGAATTTTATTTTGGGTTTTGAGGTGATTAATCAATGGGATGATGAGTTTCTTGTGAAAATATTTGTGTTGTTATAGAAACATGAGTAGTAATGGGATAATTTTTTAACAATGATTGAAATATTTGTGATTTGGATTCTGAGTGGGATGGAACTGACTAAAGAAAAAAAATAAATGATAACTTTTGTAGTGATTTTTTTTAAATAATGAATCTTATGGGTTGGAAAATGGAATTAGAATATACTGTGAGATGTGTATTGTGGTTTGTTTGATGTTATAAAAATTCAGGTAGCTATAAAGGTAGAGAATTTATGTGTTACTAGTGTTTTTGGTGAACCAGTTGGTTTTTATTGTGTGCGGATATATATATATATACTTGTGTATTCCTTATAATTTCTATATGAACCCCACCTGTATTGAGCACTATGTTCTGACACCTTTATATTCATACGAGGTTTTTTTCCTTGAAAATCTTGGTGATGAGTATGGATTTATGGATACCCACTCATTCCCACTCTCACTTATTGGAGATTAAATATGAATATTCCAGGATGACTTGAGGTCAGTTAGTACACTATGTGATTGCCTCGGTTTTCTTAAATGAGGTTTGATATAATTGTTTCCTGGGGTAGTGGACCAGGTATTTTCATGTGAGATGTGATATGTATGCCATATAATCAAACCTATCAGGGGGTTAATTCACTATAGTACGAAGGAATGGGGATATTGTTCTTCATCTTCATAGTACCCCCGTGTTCTAGTTCTTTTTTATATTATGTCACAAGTGACTAATGGTGATATAAGATGTGACCATGTTGTGGGGTGGTAGTATAGGTCCCTACACACATGATGTGATGTTAACATGGTATATGGTGGTGGAATATTTGATTCATAATAAATGGGAGCCCCAAGACATATTATCTTGGGATATCATAGCATAAATTCTTTGAAAAATAAGCGATGAGTTATCCTTTATCAAAATAATTCATATTATGTTATTATACATGGATTTCGTTATTTACAGTTCTTGTCTTGGTGTGGTTTGTATGGATCATTGACCAATTTACATAATTTTGTCTCTTTTATATGCTCATAAGTGCATTTTTATTATTCTTTCCCATGTGAAAAATAGATTTTTCTTTCCTAATAAGTTTAATTATATTCTCCCTCTATATATGTAAATTTAGTTTTTGGGACTTTAAGTGGATTATACTGATCATACTAGAAAATAATTACTATTAACTTCTTGGAGAGTTTTTGTCTCACAACTTTTGTTTTTCTTTTGGGAATATACATTTGGGGGCTTTAATGTTTACATAGTTTATTTATACATTCATTTTATAAGGGTTTTAGTTTCTATTTAAAATATTTCATCTAGATTATTGTTCTTAACTAATCTCATCTCTTGATCCAACATTATTAAATAAGGATATGCATCAAATTTTATGATATTTTTATACCCTCAGTGTGATCCCTCCACTCGAGAACTACTGGAGGAGGGACATTAGGGGTCATTATCAATCTCTCATTATTAAAATATCATTAACTAGAAGGGTTAGTCATATTTGTTATCTTTATCAATTAAATATCGTTGAAACCATAATAATTATAGAATTCATTATCTTTATTGATATAATATGATACTATGTTTTTTAGGATAAATGTCAGTAAGAGATTATTTTCCTCTAAATTATTTGCTTAATCCCATCAAATAAACCATTAGTCTTTCGCTTTGGTTTATTTATATATTCTCTAACATTATATTATGACCATTTAAAGATGGATTTATAGTTTGAAACATGTATATATTTATTTTTTCTCAGACTCATGTGATATCACTCCATATCATCTTATTTCTCAAGATGAATATATTTTTACATGAAATAACCATTAAATCATTCCATCCCATTCTCTTTATTTCCTCATCATCCTTTGGTTTTTTTATCAATTACCACCAATGACGTGCATCCGTTGGGTGGTGAAAATATCCCATGAAAACTTTCTCCCATTCAGTTATCCTCATATTATTAAATATCTTTTATAAAAAACATATCCACTAATTAGCTATAAATGGATTCATAGTCCCGTTGAATGGTGTAGGATGCTGATGCATGTGGGGGGATAACATTAATACACTACATGGTGGAGTGGAAAGTTGTTACATATGTTCAAGGTTATTACTCAAAACATGAGTCATCTACACTAATAGGGTTAAAATTTTATCATTTCTAGTGGTAACTCCAGCTCAAGCATCACTATCTTTCCCTGGGAGGAAATCCCAACATGGAGTATATGAATTGATATGGTTTCCACTCCTTATAGTATCCAGCATTTATAAATAATTTTATACATTATATTAGATCATTAAATTATGAAACAAAATGTATAATCTCAAAATTAGTAAAATACTTATCATAAATTGAATAATATATGGATAACTAGTAATATTATAATAAAATGGTTTCATTCAGAATTTTTTCAAAAAATAAATATCATATCAAATATTTTATAATGTTTTTAAATAAAATTTCAAATATCCTAAGCCTAATTTACATCAATATCAATACATGTGAGTTGTAATAACCATTTTTCTTCACAAGGTGATTATCATGTGACATCCCACTGCACACTTTTCCGTGGTATTTCCCGTATATAAATTTCTGTAGAGGGACATAAAATTATATTTTCTATAGAATAATGTTTTTATATGAAATAAAAATAATATATACATTTAAAAAATATTAGAACTTTTTTATATACATTTAATTATCCTTAATTTTATTAACAGCGTTCTGTTCTCTAATCTATGTCTCCCAAATTCAATTTACCCTGGTTTCTATTAAACATTCATATATACAATTCAGGGATTCCTAGGGAAAGGAGTCATAAAAAATGGTTGAGATGTAATAATCACTAAATGAATGTCAACAACAAATGCTATTATGAGTATATAAAGAATAATCATTATGAAAAAGTAAGTAATTGAAACAAATTCCATTTAATCAATAACTTGAACATAAACAATAATATGGAAGGAGTAAACTATGATCATAATAATTCCATGAAAATTATAACAAGATATCAAAATATATCATTTAATGTAAAAACTAATCGAATAAAAACATTTACATAAATGCCTATTTTCATAATGATGGAACCGATAGTGTCAGACATCATAACCAGACCATTATGGTATTTTTTTAAGAAATCTTACCAAAATGGATAAGCCCTCATATAAAAACTAAATCTAGTCTATCTCATAAAACCTACCTATGAATTAGGGAACCACATAGATCCTCTCCCATCATATAATAATTCAAATTTATAACACATATAAAATATGGGAAGACTAATCAATGTAATTAAAAAAAATATTTCCATACTAAATGTTAATAATTTACATAATCAATAAATATAATCATAAATGACCCATAATAATAGGTAGAGTGGTATAAAAATATTATCTCGCAATTAAACAACTCATAAACCATCGAGGTTAATTACATTGGCGGAATCATAAAAACAATTCAATGTATAATATGTAAAATTAGGGGGTTTTATCATCGATAAATAGAAATAGCATATGAATCCCATTAAAAAATTATTGAGGGAATTATTTTTATTCATACTAGATATAATTATAATAATTAATATTTCCTATAATATTTGGTAAATAAATCATTGAAATTAACAATTTAAACTTTTAATGGATTCTTAAAATTTATAGTGGTAATGATAATGAATACATATGTACATATTCTTAAAAATTTTCCATTTTCACTGTTATAAAAAGGTCAAAAGAATATAATTAAGACCAAAAATAGTAGATTAATTTCAAAAACAATTAAATAGATAATCATCGAGAAAATAGTTTAAATAAATAATTTTAATACTTTTAAAACATTGTTGAATTTGTTTTTATAAATATTTAATATAGAAGAATCTAAATTATTTACTGAAAATTAAAATAACATTGGATTTTGATAAAATCATATTCTCATTCATTTTATGTACTATATCATGGAACATGATACATTTAAATATAAATTTCATGAATAACCAAAGTAGATTAAAATATATTGGGTTTGTGATAGAATTATTTTACTATTCTCTCATGGGAGACTTAAACACAGATAATCCTGAATAATGATGAGATTGTGACATAAACCATTACCACATTCAGATATTCTGAATCAAAATACCAATAAAAGTAGTAAAATCAATTTAATCTTTAAGTGACATTAATATAATGATAATAATGATATAACATATAAAATGGGATGCATATACCACAAAATAAAAAATATTTTGTGATTATGACATGTGTCTTATTGAAGTAAAAGATTGATGGGAAACCCTTACCTTGGGTCCGATTTCCATAAAACATGTTCTTATATTATATTAAATAAATTTATATTTATTAAATATTTATTTAATAATAATTGTCATATATTTCATTATATATATGATTTAGTTAATGTCTATTCTAACCTATTTATCAAAAAATTTCTGTTAAAATCAGTGTTTTAGGGAATAATTATCTGGTTTGTCATTATGTTATGATTAATTAGTTTCGTTCCTTCTATATTGATCTTATTAAAATCATATATACAACAACAAATTTGACTTGTATATAAAATATAAACATTATATATGTATTTACACAATTACATAAAATGTATAAGTGGAAACTGGGTTACCCATTAATGGAGACGGTGGGTTGTATGTAGGCATGAATATTATTTCAATTTTTACAACAGATGGAATGTAAAAAATGATAACAACATTAATTTTTTTTAAAAAATTATATCAAATATTTTTTATACTAAATAAATTTATCATTATTATCATCCATGTCAAAAAAATGAAAAACGTTTCACATCACTTATAGGAGGCGGTAGTATAGATGTACAAATCACTGATGTTATCATTTTTCAATGGATGTGACAGTAAGAATATATAAGTGATTTTATATTTATATATTTTTATAAATTTAATAAATTTTATATAAAATTTTTAATTACATCAATTTTTTATAAAAATATATGTGTCAATTGAAAAACAATTACATTAGTTCACGAGTCTGTAGTCCCCTAGACAAAGGATTGGTGATTTTATTATGCATTTGATAGAACATAATGGTTGATATAGGATATTAAATGATAATAATAAAATCTCGTTATATAATATATAATGATGTTATTACTTGAGAATATTTATATTTGATTTTATGGAGTTATGTGATGAACTAAAACAAAAATCTTTTGGTTAGATATTTACTTCTTATTCATGCAACATATTTCGCTTTATACATAAAACCATCATTGATTAGAATTGTGATTAATCCATGTATTCTAGAATGTTTATAAGGATGAGTGGAAAATATTTGTAAAAGGATTTTCCTATCAGAAACTCGTTGATGGTTTTATGTATATTAGAGAGTGGGTGGCATTTTATATGTGATGATATAAAAGACAATGAATATTTTAAAAGAAAAATTAGTGCACAATTTTTTTACATGACAGAAGCATCCAAAATGACTTATTCATAAACAATATGCAATATAGGGTTTAAATATGGACATAGAATTCTAAGCCATTTTAACTCATATCATAATATTTTCACCCTTGATAAACATGTAATATCTTTAACCATTGTGATTAATATTTTACTATATATACTATTAATTAAGAAAAAACCTATGTTGAATATATTGTATAATGTTTATTTTTATTATTATAAAAATTGAATTGATTTTTCCAAATAAAATTTTTATAAGTGTAATTTTTTAATTTAAAATTAAACATGATGATGTTATGAAAAAGTGATTTTGTAAAAAGATAATTATCCCAAGTATATAATTTGTTCATAGAAAAATACAAATGAATTTTATTTTAATGAACTAATTGTATTATTATAATATATACATAATAATGGTACTTTGGAAAAAACAAATTAAATAAAAATTGTACTTTAAAATTATTAACATGATGATCCATTTTCGAATAAAATGCGTAATTTCCACTATTCATGGAAAGATTAATATTTTAAAAAATTCTTGAAAATTCAATATAATATTATTTTGAAATTATTATTTCAAAAAATAATTATATTTTGAAAATAATATTTTAACATATTGTAAAATTTTACTTATAAATTATGTGCACTAACTAGGAAGAGATCACCTGTTAATAAAATTTAGGTTTTTGAGGAAACATTTACATTTGGTCAAATGATTTTTATTTTACTTTTAATCAATAAAAAATGTTGAATTAATTTTATAGATTTTTGAATGATTTAATTTTTATAAATTATGTAGTCTTATTAAAACGGACAAATTTATCTTCTAGGTTATATCAATATACTAATTTATAGTTATTCTATATGTGGGGATGTATGTATTGTTGGGTGAATAAGAAATTAAATTTAAAGAAATATATTTTCTAGTTTATTTATGATCAGTGTTTCATGTCACAGTAGTTATCAAATAAAATTTTTATCCAATAAATTCATTGGGGGTAGTATATTTGGTTTTTACATAGCATGGAAGCCATGTATTTTTTTTACTCATAACAAATGAAAATATTTCATTAAAATTAGTATCCAATATAATTTCATTATATATATATATATATTATAGGAACATTGTTTCTCTGAAATAAATTCCACATGATTAAGTGTAATTTTTTTAAATACACTTTAAATATAATGTGAAATATTTATTTTAAAAAATCACTTTTTGAATTTTAATTTGAAGTACCAAATTATGTAAAATTGATAATGTTATTATTTTTTCATTAAAATAAATTACCACGGTTAGATATTTATTACCAATGTAATATCATGGTTTTTTAAAAATAAAAATATTAAAAAACTATCATAATTCCTTAATGTCGTGTCAATAAGGATTAAATGAAGCTAGTTTTGAACCACATTCATTTTACTGTCCTCTTTTGATTATTTTATGGCATTTGAAACATTAATTATAACCTCATGTTATGGAAAATGGACGGGTTACTCAAAAGGATTCCCTTTCAATCACATGTAAAACGGTTACATCTCTAAATAACAATATTTCATGAACATAACCCCATAGTCCCTCATACATATCCTAGGAGTCTCAAAATCAAGGATACTTCCAAGGGATATAAAAGTCCCCAACAAGAGTATTTTGAGCTTCATATTTTTCTTCATCATTTACATCTATTGAAATTTTTCAATTAAATTATATTATAATTTTATTCTAAATATTTATACACATTAATTCCACTATATTATGTTTACAATCATTATTTTTTTATATGCATCATTCATTGAGAAGAAAACCATTGCTTATGTGTTGTGCTGACTGCTACATCCAAAACATAAGACGTTTTGTTTTCTTGCATCACCATAAAACAATGGTTATATGGATGATATTAATATATACTTAATATTTCTATTACATATTTATGTTAATTAAGCGACATGATGGACGACATATTGAAGATAAGATAAACAAAAAATCATCATTAGTTTTATTGTTTAAAATAACTGTACTAAGATGTCAATCTTTTATTAAAATCACAAAAAAGATTGATATCCATTATAAAACCAATTAAATACATTTTTTATGATGTATCACACTATTAATCAATAGAAAATATCATTATTATCTTGTTATATTTATTTTATAAAAAACTACCTTAGAATCATTCATTAAATCAATGTATGTTCATGTTTGGTCGAACTCAACCTCCCTGAAAAACAATACTCAAGATTTATATAATGAAAGAATATGGGAATGTGATCTCTAAAAAAATAGGATATAACTTTTTATGTAATTTGTTTGGAAATATAGATGTCATATTAAGAATTAATTCATTAATTATAAATGTACACGTAGATTATCAAAATTAACCAAAGTGTGATTGTAATCATTTTAAATTCCGTTAATAAGAAGTAATTATGAATGGATTTTGGGACATCATAAATTATTAGAAAACAACCATATTAGTAACCTTAAACACAAATTAATGTTGAATGTTTGAATATTTTATAACAAATACACCACCATTATGTATCCAAGAAAAAATGATCAACACTAAAAACAACTAATGTGGAAAATCATGAGAATTCACATAGAGAATAACTATATATGAATAATATGGTTGAAAAATATTATGAGTAATGTGATGAAATATGTGATATATATATATATATAATACATGGTATTAAATTACATATGAGGAATTTAGGAATATGTTGGGAAGGTTTTGGTCTCAATTTACTTTCATTGAGATATGCTTATGTTATAAACATGGTTTAATTTGGTATTGTGTAAATAAAAAAAAATTTATGAATCATTATATTATATATCATTATATTAAAGTTTCTATTTAATTTTAACATTTCCAAGGGAATATGGATCCAATTTTCTAAAGGTACAATTTTTGTCTTTTTAAATTCCACTCTTTGAAACATATTTGATATTATTTACAATATTTTAGTTTATTTAGTATATACAATTCAAATGTGAGATATAATTTCAATAGTTATATTCCAATAATAATATTTTCTATTCAATGGTTTTCTATATATTTCATAGGGTTTGGATTAAGAGTCACTATAGTTATTTTGGTCTCAATTATGATCCCTTGAGACATAAAACATGATATACAACACATTATTTTTGAATGACTTGTTACCATACCATATATATATTATAATCCTTATTTTTTTATCTCATGTTTCTTACTATACAAATAATGATTCTTTATTAAAATGGATATTGATACCATTTTACCTAATAGTGATCATTTTTTGTAACTCAAATCCCCTTCATTGAATGACAATGTTTCATCTTGAACATTATTTTCCATTTATGGGTTCACCCAACATATTATTTTATTATACAAGATTATATGTTGAAATACAGTAAAATTAAATATTAATAAAATTCATTTTTTATAAGTTGGGTTTTAAACAATAATAATTTAAAATATTAAAAAAGACCCATTCGTAATTAAAAATATTTAATCGAATTTTCCAATATAATATTTTATTTTATTATCAAAGGTCCATTATTAGATATAAATTTAAAAGGAAGTGTTTTAAATGTCTATCAAAATCATTATTTGAAAAATAAAATTTTAATAGTCCTATAAAATCATCTATTACATAAATATTAATATTTTAAGTCATTAAGTCCTTTATTCTTTCACTTCCTTCTCTAATTACATTTTCAGATAGTTTTTCCCTAACAGGGTTTATGGTTCATGATTTTTCATCATATATATGTATTTATATATATGTATTTTTGTTATCATTTTGGAGAGATCCTACCATGATTACAAAAAATATATTCCCAATCCCTTATAGGGTGGTATCATTCAAGAATTCATTTTGAAGGTATTTTTGATCTTTGTAAACAACCTTTTAGGTTCACATTGTTACACTAGGGATATATTAATTTGATACCATGGACCTAATTCCCAGTGATGGTTCATCATAATTTTTTTCATGTATTGAAATATATGTATACTCATTTCTCTATATGTATTGTTCATAACATTTCTAAAAAATCATATTAGATTTTGTTTACCTAAAAATAATGTAATTTTACTTAAATGGGGGAATTTATTTTAATTTTATTTGTTTTCATTCAAATACTGATCATTATTTTCATGGTTATAACATATTATTTAACTATAATTTTTTTTCCTTCAGATAGGTTATGGTCATATTATCACTTTTATTAACATGGGGAAATGAATTTGTATTACGAATATTTTTTTTTTCAAATATTAACATTTATTGGAATGTTCAATATAAAATGTTTTACCATCTATGTTCGTTCACTAGATTGATTTTCATAATGTTATCCTATTTATTTACATAGAAAAAAAAAATTTTCATTCAGGATGACTGTGGGCTTCTAACATGGGTTGATTATATATTTTATTTATATTTCTCATAATATAGCTGACTATGATTTTTTGAGTATGGTATTCCCAGGGAAATAGAATAAAATATATTTTGGACACATATGTTGAATTAGTTAGAAAAAAGGGGTATTTGATGTTTGAAATTATATAGACCCTCGAGGTATCGATGGGTCTCACGAGAAAAAATTGGTTTGATATTTTTGTATTCCTCTTCACAAAAAATGTTAATGTCGCAGGGTATGGCCTTGATTGAAAGATTCATTTACTATGGTCATAATTAAAATTAATGTGTCTTATAAAAATTCAATGAAAATATGGTTTTATAGATGAAATAATGAATTCAATTATTACGAGATTATTATTATTGATATCTATGTTTTAAATTATTACCTTAGGTATTTCATGATTTCAGTTTCATGTTGATTATGAAGCCTTGTTGTTTACCATTCTACTATAATTCTTGATCAATGATCATATAATTAATTGTTCGTTTATTTTTTTTAACATAGATGTATTTTGATCTCACATATTCAACTATTTCGGTTTAAAAAAGTTATGATGAAATTCAATACACATGACAAGTTCCCAAAGATATCATTTATGAAATAATTTTTGAAGATGTCTAAGATTCCTTTTAAATTAAGAAGTCTTGTATGTGATGTAAACAATTTTCCATTTGATAAAAATAACATGATATTGATTAGTTTAGGTTTTATTCTAATTTTAAAAATATATAAAAATTAAAATATCCTTAAAATATAGGGGAACCAATAATAATTTTTTATCTTTTAATTATGGATTGTTAAATCAAGTATTTTATAGCTTTAATAGAAGAACATATGTAATATATTTGTTTTTTTAGAACCATGATCGAGATTTTGGGTACTAGGTGTCACAATTAAAATCAAAGGAAAGGATTAAATAACACTATTGATTTTAATTTGTGTAAATGAAAAATTAAACATTGACAAGATTTGGTTCATGACAATTTTAATGTCATAAATATTTCATTAGGGTAAGTTTATGATTTAATTTCACGGAAATAATGCACATTTTATTTTTGGATTCGTGTTAGTGATACTTGTAAAAAACTCTTGAGATGATCCCATTTATAAGATATAATCCTGAATGTTTTTAATATGTTTATTATATATTATTTCCATGAAATATATTCTTGTCTGAATTCTAGAACGTGGATCTAGATGGGTCCTAAATTCGAGTAAGGGTAATCTCCCAAAAAATGGTTGGTTAATAATTGACACATTATTCACTCTGATGCATTTATGGTGGGTGAAACACTAAACCCCTTGACAGAACCAACAATATTATATGATTTAATTTATCAAATTATCATTAAAACCCATTATGAAGGATTTATGAATGATACTAACAAATTTAGATTGAACAATTTAAAGGAAAATGACCATGGGTATCCAGGAATTGTACAAGGTGACTCATCGATTGATTTGAATGTATCATATGTTATAGAATGGTTTTATAAGATAATAAACTTTTATATTGAATTGATCATATTTATATTTTAAATATATCACAAACAACATTGTTTTATTATCTGTTAGAAATAGGATAATAAATAGGATGTTGAAAAATGTTTGTATCTAGAAACTACATTGTCATATTAAAAATTAATGTACAATACAAAATTGTTGATGAATTTTAGTATATTAATATAATAATGGAATGGTTGAGTTACATAGTCTATTCTATGGTAGTTATATTGATAAAATGATGAAAATCATATATATTTTCATAAGTTTGTGATATTTTTTGATGAAATTTTGGTTCTTTCTAAATTTTATTTTTCATTATATGAATAATTTGAAGATTATATTTTTTTAATTATTATTAAATGTTATATAAACATAAATTATATAGTATAAATATTTATGAAAAGTTAATTTATGCCCTGGTTATAATTTTTGACAAAACTAATGAATAACACATGATTTAGGGTTGAATATCTCATTATATTTGTGGTAGATGTTGTGGTAAAAAAAGGAAACATTAGTTACTAAAAAATAGTTAGATAGTGTTATAATTAATTATTTATTTAATGAAAAATTTATCCATTATATTTTTGGTTATGTTTATGTCAATTTTGTGAGTATGAAATATATATATTAATTTTTGACCTTATAAACTAGTGTTTATTAGCTTTGAGGGTTTAAGATACAGTAATTGATTTGGAAATTATAATTTAATTTTCACATAATGTATAGGGAAAAAATAGATTTTGGGAACAATATTTTATTGACACTATATTGCCATATCATTGAAAATTATTGTTTCTGAAAGGATATTTTTTATTTTTATAGATTATATTTCAATTAGTATTAGTTTATGAGAAATAGTTTTTGATTAATTGTAATTTGGGATCTCTATTTTTTGATTTTTTATAATAATTATGTGATTAACAAACAAAAAATGTAACAAATGTTGAAAAAATAATAATATATGTGAAAAAGGGACTGAAATATGTTAATACTTGTACGAAAAAATTTCATTATAAAACTAATGGACAATATTTTAAAAATATTAACATTAAATTTACATATGGTTATTTACAATAATTTATTTATAATGATCACCCCTTATTTTAACATGATTAGATTGTATAAATTGATGGAACTAAAATGAACCATGGGTGTGAGTTATAATTAAGAGATGACGTAAATGATTACCCCATAAAAATATGATCTTGAGTGAGAAACATTTTATTATTAAAAATATTAAATCATGAAATATTATTACCAATGTTAACATTGTAAAAGTCTTAAACACACAATGAATCGGAAATATAGAGTCATACTAATGATAAAATGATTAAGATAAAGAGGGGGATAAATATTAGATTTATTATATATAAAATTTGTGGGAATAAACATGGGGGATGTTTCTTTAATGGGATTGGTAAATTCTATATGTGTAGTGTTCAATGTCATCAAATATAAAAAGTGTAAATAAAAGTGAGAAACTATGAAATCATTTTCCTCAATCATAATATATTTTGGCATTATGCAACTCAATATCCCAATTGAGGGTACAATAAGGGAGATAGTCACAAAAAAATGTGGATTAGTAAAATTATATAAAACATCAACTAATTAATTGAAAATTTAGTTTTCAATAAGGATTTTATAGTATCTTATGTCACGTGTATTTTCATCAACTATAACTTATTGAGTTATAAATAAAACCGTAAAGTGTTATGATTATCATATAACAAAATTTAATGATTTTTGGGATGTTATTAATAATTTATCAATATATATATATCTTTTTATATTTATAAGATTAATTATTTAAGGGTTATCTCCCTTTATAAATTTCAAATAATGAATTGTAATCCAGACAAATCGCATTCCAAATCTAAAACCAACATCATATAGTTGTATATGGTCATTTATGAATTCCATGAATAAATTACAATTATATTATGAGAAAAATTGTAACGATTAACTTTATTTACGTTTCATGAAATGTAATTTCCTGAAATTATAATATATTATTACCATTAAATTAGTTAACTTTTTTAATAGCATGCTCTACACAAAATACCAAACATAAACAGAAATAGAATTTAAATGTTCAAGTGTGATCATTAAAACCTCAATCCCAATTTAGAAGTATTGAATTTGAATTAATACTTTAGGAAGTATAAGTATAATGAAATTAAATATTACATTTATATTGAAATAAATTGACTTAGTTTACCTAAAATGATTAATAATACCCTTTATTTCAAAGAATATTATTTTTTTAAATTTTACCAATTTTGCGATTTGAATGTTTATTTCAAGAAACATATCATTAATAATGATACATTCTATTTGAAATAATTTATTTTTTAACACCAATCTATTTTATTCTACAAATCATAATAGTTCGTATTTTTAAATTTCATTTTCCAATAAAATAAAATTCAATATATTTTATAATTTTATCAAGAATTTGAATTTTTTAATTCTAGAATTATAATTTTGTAAAAATAAAAATATTTTTTATTAATTATTTTAAATTTGACTTAGAATTATGTTTTTAGAATTTCTTAATAAGGATTGTATTCATTCAAAAAATGTGGGATTTTAGAATATGATTATTTCAACAATTTTATCACAATGTAAGAATAATCTAGAATATTTAACAATGAATAAAGTAAAAATATAGGAAGTTAAATTAAAAAATTATTCATTGTTATGATTTTTTTTAAATACTAGGACAAATATTTTTAGTGCTTATTTTAATGGTACAAATATTTATAAAACCTTTATATCATTTGTAGGGAATTGATTTTTCAATAAGGATGAATTAGTTTTTAATTTCGTTGTAATATTCAATTGCTTTATCTGTTTTGTAATTAGTCAATATATTTCATTAAATTAAGTATCAAAAATAACTTTTATATATTTATATGTAATTTATAAAAACATCACTTCCATAAAAATAATTTTTATTGGATATATGTTGGTTATTTTCAAAATAGAAACTCACATATTTTGAAAATTAATCTAGTAAAATAATTTTAGAATATTTAATTATTATTATCAAATGTTGTAAAAATCTCAACAGTAAGAGTTTTTTATATTAATATGTAATTTCATAAATTAATTACCAATATAAATGTATGATTGGGTAAAAGGAAAAACATTAAAACCAAAACTCTTAAATCACTCACTATTATCTCAACAAGGACTAGTTGAGGTGAATTTAGATAAAAAATAATTTTATTATCATATTGTTACCAATTATTGGACTTTTACAAAATAATAGTAACCATAAATTATATGAATATATGGGTTACTCACAAAACTATAGTTTCTTTCACGTTTAAAAAGGTAACATGATCACCACATCAAGATGCCCTTAAAAGTAGAATTTTTATTTTAGATAAATAATTGTAGTCATCCTATAATATTTTTTTAACATAAGACTATGTCACTCATAGTTACAAATAAATTCTTCAATTTGATGGATTATTCCATATAAAATTCTCATCCCTTATGTGAGTGATATCAATAACTTAGTTTTCTATTTATTTAACATCATATGAATTTATCATAGAAACTATAAAATAATGATACCTGAATAATTTATACGCATTTATTTTACTATATTATTTCTATTATTATTATTTATTAGAATAATCTATCTATTAAGAAAAAAATTGTTCTTCTTGCATTGCACAGACTACCACCTCCACAATGTAACACATTTTTTTTACTTCATATACTTGAAATGGTGGATATGATAGTAGTAATAAAGTATTAATATAATTTTTAGGAAATCATGAAGAATATTTTATTTAATTTTGTTAACATATTCATGATAATATTAACAATAAATTATCGTTAGTTTAATAATTAATAATAGGAATGTTAAGAGGTTATCCTTATATTTAAATAATGTGTGACATCCATATCAATTAATTATGTCACTAAAGAATAATAATTATCATTTATCACACTAATAAATATTAAATATGATAATTATTATCATTGTATAATGATATTACAATAAAATTTCCTCATAATAATTCATTAAATCAGGATATATTCATGTGTGGGTCAGTTCGACCACCAAATTAAAATATAATATGAATTAACATCATGAATGACTAAGGGAACATTATCAAGGGTAGAATGTGATATAAATTTGGAAAAAATTATATTTATTTTCAAAATATTACTTATCAATGTTTAATTCATTAATTAGGAAAAATACATTAACCATCAAGAATAACAGATACATTCTTAATATCAATTGCATATTCAACAATGGAGACTAAAACACTTATGAAAGGATTATTTAGCAGCATAAATTATTATAAAAACCACAATAAATATAATTAATTACCTAGTAAGGATGATAATTTTAATAATATTGAAGATAAATAACACTATTATAGAAGTAGTATAAAAGATCATAACTATAAAAACTTGATTTAGAAAATAATGAAAATTAATATAGAGAATGAAAATTTATGAATTATAATATTGAAGAGGTATATGATTAATGTCCTAAATAATGTGATAATGATAGATATTTTGATGATATATGATATTGATTTATTTCAATGGATGTCAGTAATAAGATGTACTCATTTATATCTCAATTTTATTTCAACAAAAATATATTTATTACACACCATGTTAACTTTTTTATGGAATACGTACAACAATAAAATATCATTTATACTATTATTATTTTATATTTTTTGAAATTAAATATTAATCATTAGGTAAAATGTCTCATGGTATTATGGTACCAATTTTAGAAATGTTGTTAGAGTATCCATCTCAAATTTTCTTCTTTTAGACACATTTTATATTACACACCAAATTTTCATTTATATTTTATATACACTACCTAAATGATATGTATTATCATAAATTATAATTTAGTCACTTTATTTTATTTTTAATTATAATCCACCTCTTCCAAGGTGTTTTTATTATGGAGATACTCAATTCTACTAGGTTTTCTTGATATCTAATATAATTCATTGAGACATAATACATTAAGTGGAATATATTTTTAATGGTGTATTCAAATTACATGAATTTTTCATATGATAATATAATTATTTAGTTTTATATAATATCGAAATCATTTTAACTTATTCTAGTGGATATTAAAAGATTGTTTTCCTCGATAGTGGGGATTTTGGGTAACTCAAATCTCTCTCAATTAGTTATAATGTTTTATCTTAAACAATGTTCCAAAATTCATCAGTTATCCCAAATGAAAATTTTATAATTTTTTATTTTAGAATCATAAAATAGAAAATGATTTATTATAACAATTAATGTTTCATTAAACTTTTTATAAAGTTTTTTTTTCAAAAACAGTAACTTAATATACTATAAATTTCCTTTTCATAATATGATTTTTTGATTCCACATTTCTTATATAAGGATTTATTTTATTCTCAAGGATAAATAATATAATATTATTTTATGATTAATTGTTCTTAATGACCATTAACATCACCGTCTGAAAAATAATATTACAAGTAACTCGTATCATTTTCATTTAAAACAATGTTCAAAATATAAACATAAATTTATTTTATTTTGTCACTTCCTTATACCTTCCAATTTTGAAAATATTTTTCTTGAATTGGATTTTTATTCACAATTTATCCGTTAATTTATATATATATATATATACGTTTCAATAATTGGGAAATAAACTCACCATACTAAAAATTTATATTTTTGATCATTAATTAGGAGGTAACATTCCAAATTTCTTATAAAGTAATGTTTTCATCTATATAAATTATCTTAAATATTTACATTATTAAATTGTGGATATATTATATTGAAACTATCCACCTCATTCCCTTCAAGTTATTATGGTCATTTTTTTCAATTTTTTAGTTTTTCATATACTTGTTTCCATATACCATGTGAACATCACATTTTTCATAATAAATGTTTTATAATTTTAACATAGAAATAAATATACTCTGTTAAAATGGGGGAATGTATTAGAATTTGGTATGTTGTAATTTCAATAATGATTATTATTGAAATGATGACTCTATATTGTTTAACTATAAGAATTTTTTCTCTATATGTGTTATGATAAAGTTATCCCTTTTATTAATATGGGAAAAACAGCTGGTAGTCTGTATATTGTAATTCTAATACAAAAGTTTATTTTCATGTTGACTATATAATGTTCTACCATATAATATATTTATATGATTTTATTATGATAATGCTAAATAATTTATTTATATTTGTAAAATTATTATTATTCTGGGTGGTTATTAATTACTATAACATGTTTATTTTGTATTTGATTTTCATATTTCTCATTATATAGATAATTAAGTTCTACAAAGAAATAAGTTCCTAATGCTGTAGTATAAATCATATTATTTTAATCTTATTGTTATTGAATTTTAAATAAAAAAGTTGTGGGTTGGTCTCACAATTATATAACCCCTCTGTGAACCCATTGGTATCATTACACAAAATAGGTTGGGTTTTTGTGTATTAATCCTCCCATAACATGATAGTGTCTTGACATAAGGCCATGACAACAAGATGTATTGAGTAAAATCAAGATGACAACTAATGTGACTAGGAACATAGCCTTCACAACATGTTTTGATATCCATAATTATTAATTACATTACTAATAGAGTAATATTACTGATATATATGTTTTTAGTTTTTTTCATGGATATATCATTCATTATTTATCTTGTTGATTATAGATTCCTATTTATTTACCATTTCGTAACATAATGTTTTTGACTATTTATGTCATGAATTTTAAATTTATATACTTCCTTGTGTAGGATTTGAGATCACCCTATCTTATGTTTTTATTTCCATGTGTTGTTATGAGAAGGGGTGCATGAAACCATTTTAGAAGGATTACACACATGAATAACATTATGTGATATGTTAAAGGTTTATTAACGACTATTTCCTTCCATATATAATAAAAAATTAATTATTTGATGCAAATAACATGGGATTTATTAGATTATTTTTTCAAAATTATATAAATCCCTACAAGTATAATAATACTGTATATGTTAGAGTTGAAAAAATAAATTTTTATATTTTTAGAATTATGGAATTTATATCATAGAATTTTCTTTTGATATCAAAATCATTATTTAAATCATGTATTTATAAGAACCAGTTCTTGTATTTCGAAATAAAAGAATAAATAATAGTGATCTTATAGACTCATGAAGGGTTATATACAAATTAATATATCATTAACAAATAAAGAACCACCAATATGGTACAATGAATAATTCAAACCCATTCCATTAAATAAATCAAATGAGTTCAATGCAAATATATAACTAATATCAACATAAAAATCACATGGATAATAGAAACAAAATTAAAAAGAAAGTAAATTAATAATCCATCACATTCATAATCAAGAACCCTAAAAAAGTATATCATAAATCCTTCCATCAAGTCCTCTCAAACCTAATAGTATCATTGTAGAGGATGACATAGACTAAATACCCAATAATTATGACATGGTCTTACATCCCCAACTTTTACATTAATAATATGTTTGGATACATAAGACTGACCGATGTATTGTAGAGATATCTATAATGGGGCCCACGAGTAATAGACACATCTGATTGATTTCCCATATTTCAAATAATCAATAATATTCATTCTCAAAAAGCCTCATAAATAAAATATATATATATTTAATGGATAATAACTATTATTTTACATGTCATTGAAAAATCATTTGTAATATGATTCCTTCAGTTGATACCATATATAGAAATTTTATATGAGTTATATATCATGAAAGTGATATAAATGCTTCTAAGTTCATCCAATAGATTATAAATGAAGTGGACAATAATGTCTAATTAATAATAAAATGTAACAAAAAACATAATGACAAGAAAGTGAACTGTCTTAATATAAGGTAAAATCATTTATCAGTAAAGAAAGTCAATATTTGAATCAAAAATAAATTTAATATAGTAAAACTATGATTTATAAAACCAAATATATAAATAATAATTATAAATAAAATTCCTTTTATCTTTATAAATGAAAATAGATTAAAATAGGTTTTTAAAATTAATTTCCCTCATATTAGAAAATAATATCAATTTCTTTGAATATAATTTTACATTAAAATTATGAAAAAATTAAATAAAATATTATATATGACCACATACATGGAATATTTTAATGTATTATTAAAAAAATTATTTTTATATTATGGAAGTGTTTTTATGTGGTGTATCTTAAAATAATAAGTTCAATCCCAACTTTGTTCAAATGTAACATTATCCAAAAATTACAAGAAGATTATTTATAAAAGTCTTTATAAGAATTCAATATTTTGTAAAAATAACTCCAATAATTAATTATAAATTAAAAAAATATTTTAATCTTTTAAAAGAAAATATATACATGAACGAAAAAGTGATGAAGGAAAACCATCTGTGTAATATTTTTAAAAGTCACATATATATAGAATATTTTTTTATTCTAAATCCAAATGGTGAAGAAATGGGAAAGAAAATTTTGATCCTTTAAAATAATCCTTGGATGATAACATAAGTTCATTTTGAAATATAGTGAAAATATAATTTCCCCAATGAAAATCCATACAAAAAACAGTCATGAAATATAATGAGTTTGTAAAAAAAATCTCTTACAACATGTTACACTTTACTTGTATTTTTCATAAATATCGAGTATAATAAATCATGAAATATTATTCTTATATAAAAGACACATATACATGCACATATTATCATGTATTATCCATCAAAAACATTTTAACAAACAATTATTATTAGTTATTTCTTTAAATCATTGTTTTCTGAGTGTTAAGTCCTTGCTTATTCATATAAGTTTTCTTTGAATATTTAGTCCATGAAATATTATCATTGATCCCTAAATTCCAAATTCTAATAACAATATAAATATATTATTTAATTATTAGAAAATTATTTAGAATCATCCATGAGATATGTATTTGAAAAATTGATCACATTTCATCCTGGATGTGGTTGTCCATACATCCTCAAGAGCAACATTATAGTTTTTTTACTATTGGAAGGGTAAGACGATATATGATATAATCCAATTATTTAATTGTAATTATTTTATTGACATAATACATTTTTATTTGATCCACATTTTTAACCATAAAATTAACATGGTGATGAAAACTTATTTCCTGGCTTTGTGGAGTTTGTAGGTCATGTGTATGAACATGAAATGTTTTAATATTCCCTAGGATAAAATTGAGATAGAAAATAGTTTTCTCAAAATAATTATAACTTATAAGTAAATTTACGATACTGTATTCTTTATTTAATTATGGGTATAATATAATTATATTATCTTGAAGAAAAATGAGTCTTTGGAATATTAGACAATGAGGATTACATTTTCTTTGAGAGACCTCCACTATCTTATACCATAAACAAATTTTTGATTTTAATATGATAAGAAAACATATAGGATGTAAGTTGGGTTATTATAATTGGGTTTTGGAATGTATTATCCATGCTAATATTCTATTGAAATTTAGAGAATATCAGATATGTGGTGTCCATTTATAAGTGAAGGAATGTTCTTACAGAATAAAAATTGAATTTTATTGAACGAAATAAAGTAGTAGAAGGGAACCAATGTTCATGATTTTTATGAATTGGTGAAGTACAACGGAATCCCAAAAAATAATATTATTTGAATCCAAATTCAAAACCCTAGATTCATGATAAATGATTATATTCTTATCTGGGATATATAAAGGTCCATACATTTCATACATACATATTACATCTAAATATAATATTATAACTTACATAAAAAAATGACCAAATATATTAGTTTAGCGTATTTGAAAACATGGAAACATAAAATACTAATTCCTAAAACATAAACCTTATTTCCCCCTAATTCCTACATAAATAGAACACTTTCTCGCAAGTCTTAAAAAATTAATTTCATCATGTTTTTTTGAAAGTAATCATATGAAATGTGTGAGATCATATGCACATTAAGGTTAATCATGGGAGATAACATATGAATAAGGGAATATGAACTTGAAATTAAATTTTTATATGTATATCATAATATCATGAAACATGATATTTTTTATATAATACATCAATAATGTTTATAAAACATGAATTATAAATTAAAAAATTCCGTGGAGTACAAAAAAATAATATAAAATGTTGAATATATATAATAATAGAAAATTGTTATCATATTAGTCATGAATCACTACCAAGACCATCATCGAGGTCAATGTTCTTTGTTTAGTTGAGTTCAGTCCTTGTTTCGTCCATATATTACTGAACGATGATTACATCCCAATCCATTCATTAATTAATGGACTAGGATCACTTCACATGACAACCATATTTATAAAATGAGATATAAATTTTTACCAAATGTATTTGACGGAGATATGTGTCCCACCCATCACGTAATAAAAACCATAAATATGTGAAACATAAAAAAATAAATACATCGTCATATCAGAACCAATATAAAATGTGTTTTATAAACATTTAATCATAAGTATCTGAAAAGAAATGTAATTCATAAACATAATTCCATTATAACAATAAAACATTATATGAATGAATAATAATCGTATCATTAGATAATATCAACAATAAAGCAACAGAAACATTAAATATTTTTTCTTCTGATGAGATTTGATTATTAAAGATTAGTTGAAATAACCCTTGACAAAAATATCATTTTATTTTTAAAAATAATTTTTTATATCCCTGAAATTACAATGAAATTATTTTCATTGAAAATAACCATATAGTTGTTTAAAATAAGAATCAACACAACAAGGATTCATGAAAGTGTAAATAATATTTCAGGAAATATTTGTTATAAAAACATTCTTTTCATTTTTAAGGAAAATTCCCAATGTACTTCTTTTAGAAAACAAAAAAATATTCTTTTCAAGCCATTAAGTAAAAAATCACACAGGTATAAAAAAGGCATTAAAAAATTATTGAATAATTATAAAAAAATATTTTGTAAAACATTTTTAGGAGACATGTACATAAAGGAGAAATATTCCTATGTATATAAATATATATAATCATTACTGAATAATTATGAGATTGGGAAATTAAACCATACATAATATCACATTTTTTCATACATATCTAAAACTACATTATATTTGATTAAGGAATGTTATTAATTTATTTTTTGAAAATATTCAAATTTATGATATCACATTTGATACAAGTATATTATCTTACAACACATTTATTAATAAAATATCATTAATACCCTTATTTTGACTGTCAACTTCTTTATTTTCATATACAAGTTTTGTCATATAAGTCCCAGTTGATATGAAAACAAAGTAGTTCAATCATATACAAGAATGATATTAAGGTAATATGTATCATATTTAATCATTATATACATTTATATAATTATAATATAATGGAGAACATGGAAAATGAATCGCGTCATGGAGAGGTTACGTCGTACGTACGCACGAGCGATGGTTTCACTCCCATAATGGTAAAATCCGAATAAATTCGATGGTATATATTATTTCTGTAATCAATATCATGTTATAATTATTAAATATATATATTATTTCTATCATTATAACCATCCAGATAAATTAGTGATGAAAAATAGATGACACCACGACCTGGAGACATAAAGACATATATACTCACGTGCGGTGATTATTTTTGTAGCATGGATAAAAGTTAAAATATAGTTTTCTACAATATTAAAAAAAATTGTAATATATATGATATGGAATTTATTACTTTATTAAGTAAATAATTAATTTATGGGATGTTAAATGAGAAATAAACTTGAAAAAGTCAGTAAAGACAATTACAACTTCTTCGGTGAACTTCCTTTAAAAGTCCTCTTAGGGAATGTAGGGGTGGTATTTTGAGAGGAACAAAACATATATATTGAGGATAAAGAAATTAAGAAGCTAATAATATAATGTTATGGTCATGAATTATATCCCATTGATCATTGAATAAGAGAGGGGGGATGTCCCATTTTACAATTGTGGTTAGGAGATGTTTTGGAATTTCTCAAAATATTAATTTATATTATTTTAATTTCAATAGAAATACCTAAAAAATTCAATTTATTATAATAAAGGATTATATTAGGTTTTTATATCATAAAAAATACATTTTAAATATATTTGGATATTATTTTAAACCTTATCATTTTAATGAACCCTTATTTAACCTATTTTAATTTTTACCAATTTTTTTAGTTTTTTCTATATTAAATTGTAGTAATTGATAGTGATTTTACATAAAGTTAAAGTTAAATGTACAATTTATAACATTATAGACCATATAATTAATATTTGTTATTTTAAATTATGTTTTATAATACTTAAATTATTTCATCCAATATTATTTTGATAAAATATCATTGCTGTTAATTTTTACACTATTCACAACATAGACTTTTAAAAACACCAACATAAATATTTAACATAAAAACGTTTATTTTAATATATACCAATGAGGTAAAATGAATCTAAAAACATATTTTATCGCATTAAATATCTCAAACTATATTTATTTTAATATTCCTTATAACATTTATTTAAATTTTCACTAACAAAATAATTACAGCATAAGTGTTATGTAATTATTTAATATACATATTTATTCACTAAAAATTAAAAATAAACTAAAATGATGGGGAAATATATTCCGTCATTTAGAATAAAATTTATAGTAGAATATATATTTTTGGTAACCCTATATTAAATATAGTATTGAAATCATGAATGTGACATTTTTGATTTTTAATTAAATAAATATTATAAATATTAAAATCTCAACTAAGTGGAAAAAAAATCAAAAAGAATTTTATATGATGAATATATATTTATTAAGATAATAATTCACATTCATCTTCATCCATAACATACTTTTTTCCCAATGAGGAAACATAAGAGATATTTAAGGAAAATGATGTGATATTTTGTGTCTATCATTGATATAAATATTATATAAATCATTTTCTTGTAGAAGTGTCCATTTTACAAGTTAATATCAAACCATATATTAAATGGATTTAATTATATCCATCTAATAAAATTTGATATTGTGTTAGCGACATTTTCTAATATTTATCATATATTTTTAACAAAAAAAAATTCAATTTATCTTTAACTATGGTGAGAATTTTTTTTAGGTTAATCTTAATATTGGTAAAAAGGTACATATTCAAGAAATTTGGAACTTGTAAAAATAGTTTTTTTATCCATTATTTAAAATTAAAAACATAGATGTTTTAAAATTTACTTTAAAACAAAAGTGATAAAATATCATGAAAATTTTTTTTCAGATACTGGACTTTTTGAATCATAAAATGTTTTTAAAATAAATTATTGTATAAAATTATTTTAAATGAACCATATAAGGATTATTTAAAATCAAAATGAACTATTTAAAATTTAAAACTAATCGAAAAAATTATTTTAATATTTCAATTCATTAACATGGTACTCTATTTAATCTCACAACTTCATTAATTTATATTTTATGGAATGCTAAAAAAAAGATAAATATTCTTTAATATCAATGCAGAAAAAAAACATTCTCAAGTAGATTAGGTTCAAATTACTTTCTTTCCCCATCTTATTTATAGCATGTTATAGTTATTTTCATCATAACATAGAGGCCTTCATAAGGAAGAATATGAAAACAAAATTGAAACCAATTATTATATGTAATTTTAACCATTTATTGGTCTTTATCTCAAGAAACTATGAAATCCATATAGGCATTTCTCATAATTTGTTCTAGAGTTCTAATTTTCCTCTCATAGTGACCATTTCTTTAATGATGGAAACAAGTTATCCAAAATAATATTGTATCTATAACATGTTGAATATAGATCCATAACTTCGAGATAAACCTCATATCCAAATCATATATAATGGATAGTGTTACTCTATGAAATCTCTTTATCTAATTAATTTATATATTCTGGTAAGCTATTCAGAAGAAAAATCTTCTCTAATAGTAATTAAGTGTGCGAAATTCATAAGGAGATCAACTATAATACATATAGTATAATGGTTTTTAGATGTTTTAGGATGTCTAATGAAAAAAATCTATTGTGTTATTTTCCCATTTCTATTCATATAAGGTAATGGTTTCAATATCCCCCTAGGCTTTTCACTCTCAACCATAACATGATGACAAAAAAAGCACCGATAAATTTTTTTGGAAATATATTTATTAATTATATCCCACCAGAAATATACATTCAGTGAACTATACATCATTGTTCTTCCAGGATGGATAGAGAATGATGTACTATAATCATTATCAAAAAACCCATTCATTATTTTGGTAACATGGGATAAAATATAGTTCTAGAACCTTATTAGTCAATAACCATCATAATTGAATAGAATAACATTTCTCAAAATGTTTTTTATATCTATATATTCCTTATGTGCCTCAATTATTTTCACTTCTATAAGTGTCTGAAAATTCATTTTAATTAGATAACATTTCTCCACATCCATTAAAATTTCTAGATCAATCATTTTTAAAGACATAATTATTGGATCTTTTGTGTTCCTCATCATAGATAGGCTAGAATGGTATTTTTAACCCAATTCATCTCCCACCTTGTTCTCATTCCCATTGTGGTAATTTATTAAGAATTAATAATCATTATTCAATATTAACCATATTTTTGGAATATATTCTACTTTTTCTGAGTGAAAATATACATTAAACATTAATTTTTGGTTTATCTACCACACATTTCTCTATAATGTTAATTCATCCATATCATTAATGCAATAATACCACATCTTACTCGAAATCATGATTTGGGTAATTTTTCTCATTAGTTTTCAATTTTTGAGAGTCACACATTATCCACATATAATTTTTCCGGAGAACAAATCACATCACCATCTTTGATTCATCGTCATGGATCGCAAATCCATTTTCCACTATAGGGTAATATGATCAGAAATGAACTAAATAAAAAAAATTCAAAATAATTGATATTATCTTCACATTCCTCTATATATATGAACATAACTCATTTATAAGCTAACTGAGTGACTTGTTCAGATATTTGTTAAACATAATTTGAAAAAAGTTCAATAATATCCATTTAAACTAAGAAAATATTGGATCATACTTACCATTATTGTTATAGGAAAATATTTAATAACATATTTTGTTTGTGAATCAAATTATATTCCCTCTCTTGATTGTATGTGACACATAAATGAGTATTTTTTAAGCTAAAATCCACACTCAGTAAATTTTCCTTCACGCTTCTCCTCTAAGGGTCTTTTGTACAATCCATAATTGATATTCATGTTATTAATTTATCATTGAACATAATAGAATATAATCTATTAATATTTTAAAATACTTACAAATATAGTCTCTGAATAAACTTTTCATAAATTCTAAGATCATTAAATGGGAATTAGAAAAGCCAAAATGCATAAATATAAATTCATAGTTTTGATACCATGTATAGAATGCACTCATAGGTAAATACTACATGACATTCAACTAATGATATTTAGAAAAAATAACAATCTTGTAAATGTATTGAGATCCATGACATTGATCAAATAATTCATTAACAAGGTGGAGATGATATTTTTTCTTGATAGAGATATTTTTATGTTATGGAAAATCAATGGACAGTCTCGTCGGTCTATATTTCTTCTTCAAAATAGTACAGGTGCTTCCTTGGTGGTACACTGGAGTATATGAATAACATCATATGATTCTCTTGGTGTTTCTTCGTTAATTCCATCAAATCAAATTTTGATTTTCTATATGGAGTCTGTTTAATTGGTACATCACATGGTATTTGTTCTATAAAAATATCAACATCATGATTCTGTGGAAGACCTATAAATTCTTCACGAAATAAATCATAAAATTCAAGTACAATAGGTGTATCCTTAATTTTGAGTTCCTCAAAAATCATATGAGTTAGATAACATTAATTTATAGGAATTGATACCCATAATATTGAGGTAATTTCCATGAAATGATAATATTATCCTTACATTTATAAATGATCTTAGATTCATTTGGAATATAAAATAAGACATCCCTTCCTTGGTAATTGTTATGAACTCCAAATAGTGAATGAAATTACATTCCAATAATCAAATATAAATCAACTAAATGACGGCTTTCAATATTTATAGGAAGATCATTCACAAAAACATCAACTATAGAGGAATTATTAATTTTTTATGAGACCATTGTAAAATAATGAGTTTTTATATCGTAATGAACACCTAATTGTTGATGTTATATAGTGATACCCATATAAAATTATTATGAAATAATATATTTAGTGGTTATAAAATCAAAAAAAATATCAACTTTAGAATGGAGTATAAGTGTACATTTCACCTCATCATTGTTCTACTCCACATCGCTAGTAGTTATCGCATGTGATTTATGTTTTCCTTTGTCTTAAGAGGTTTCTCACATCGATCATCATCGACAGACCTCATATTTGTGTATTGATTAGAATAATTCTCATTTCCCTTGCACATTATGCATTAAAGTGTGGTAGGTTTATTCGATGTGTTATTTTATCTATTCATATCATTTTTTTCTTTTTCCCATTACATTAGTAATCTATTTCACTATAAGATTAATTTCAACACATAAAACATTTTATAGTCCCATTTATATAGTTTCCTCCATGTTTAATTTGACACTTTCTAAATGAGGTAAGTATCATTTCTATTAATTGTGCATTTTAGATTTTCCCTTGAATTAATCTTTTCTGTTTTTTTAACCCATAATATTAGTGGGTGAATCCGATATCTATCATATCATTGAATGATCATCGAAAAATTTATGCATAGATAATTAATTATGTTATTTTTAAAACCCATACAGAACATGGTTTTAAGCCACTAAGAAAACAATCAACCTTACACTTAGGTTGGACAATAATTCTATTAGGTTACCTTGCAAGTGTTTTAAAAGTTTCATAATAGGTAAAAACATATTAATCATCCCTTTTTTTAAGATTATGAAAATCAGTATCCAAATGAATTCAATGGACATAAGGAAAGTAATTATTGAGAACTCTTTTCTTGATCATGTTTCATTCTATGGATTCGATTTCACCTCAATACAATTATTCTCAATGAGAATCCCCCATTGATTTGAATTACCATCTGAATTACAGACTACCATAATTATTTTCTCATGTTCTAAAAACTATTGAAAAAATAACTTTACAGTTGTAATAATCCATTATTCAGCAACTAGTGAACAAAAAGATACATTTATAGAATCTGGATGCTTCTACATATAGGAATCAAAGGAATTTTATTCCATTAATTTATTCTTTAGAAGTAAATCATGATACATATCATGTAAATGATGTGTGATAAAACAAGTATTATTTTTCATTCCTTGTCTCGTTACATTTGGTTTCTCATAAGGAAAGTATTTTCATTACCTATCCCTTTTAAAATTAATGTTTCTACTATGGGTCCCATCTATTGACTAAAACCCAAATACATTGTGTGAGAAATAGTAATCATTGTGGGAAGGCCATGAAATCAAGGTGAATTTCTTATAAATTTTTAATACATGAAACCCTTGGTTTAATACTTGGTTATTTATGATCATCACCAAAATCCTAGGATTGTATCAAATACATAAACATATCCTTTGGGTTTTTAATAAATGACTATCTTCGTAGTTTACAATGGTTATGTAAACCATTATATGATATAAACTATAACAACACTTACTTTTCATAATTTGATATTATAAATAAATTGATGCATATTCATAAAATTTTATAAAAAAACAATGTAAAAATGTATATGTTTAGTGGCTTTATAAATCTGTAAACATAATGTACTGATTCATAAGGCATCTGCATTTCATCCTCTAATTTCATCATAACGAGAACCCTTTTTGACATATCTTACGTTATAATTTTCTACATATCTGAGGGTAAGGAAACAGAAATAAAGGGTGATCATATATGATCCACAAGGAAAGTCATGGGAGTTCACATATGTATAAGGGAACAAGAACATGAATATAAATTTAAAAAATTATATATCGTATATATCTGATAATGATATTGAGTTATGGACTAAATCATGTAAGATCATAATAAATGAATTATAAAAAAACAAAATTTGTTGGAGTGTATCATAATAATAGATGGTGTGGAATAAATATAATAGTAGAAAACCATTTTTATATTTTTGAAGGGTAACTTCCAAAAACTTCATAATAGAAAAACATCCTTGTTGAATGATGTTCACTTCTTATTCCAGCCCTGTATTACTGAATATGATTTACTTCTTGTTCCAGTCTTGTATTGTTGAACTAGGTTAAATACCAATTCCATTCCTCTCTACCCAATGAGAAATAAGTAATTATCCCATTAATTGGTGGGAGATATAGGTCCCACCCATCAAATATTGAAAATGATAAATATATTTACACAAGAACACAAATGATTAAGCATGTCTTAATACATTAAAAATGGTATTTATAATCATTTCATACTAACTCGTGGAAAGGAAAAGTATTTCATAAATGTAACACTATTATAAACAAAAACCAATCCGAGAAATAATAATAATTGAATCATTGGATCATATCTCTATTAAAAAATAGTGACAGAAAATAATTTTGTCTTACATTCAATACGATTTTTAAAGAAAATTTGAGGAAATTATTGAAAATAACATCTTTCCATTTCTTGAACATTTTTTAGTTACGTAGTGAAAATTGAAAAAAGTTTCCTTGAGAATAAACTTGTAATATTTTAAAAGAAACTCCCAGAAATTAATACATCATGAAAGAGGAAAAAAAGTTCATGTCGTATAAGATAAAAAACATCCTTTTCATATTTTTTTCTATAAAATTCACAATTTACCATGTTTGGAAAATTAAAAAAGATTCCATTCAAACTGTTAGGTAAAAATTAACAATTATATTAGAATTAATTTCAACAATTTTAGTCTAATGACAGAAATATTTTTGAAAAATATTTTTGGATACATGGGAAAGGAATAAAAATATTTCCCCTCATATACTAACATATAAACAATCCTGAATAATAATAAGATTTTAAAATTAACCCATACCTTATCTATGATTTCATTCATACATATCTAAAACTTCTATATAATGGTTCAAAGTATGTTATTAGTATATTATAGAATCATATTCACATTAATGATAACATATATGATCCACTTATTTAATCTTATCACGTTTTGTTTAGAAATATTTCATCATTACCCTTCTATTGGGTGTAAACTGCTTCATTTTCATATGCATGTTTTTTCATATAATTCCATGTTCATTTTCTTATGATATAGTCGAGTCATCTATAAAATTTTATTAAGGTAATATGTATCATATTCATAAATTATATTCATTTATTTAATGAAAAGTTAATGTTGAACATGGAAAATGAATTGCATCGCAGCGCAGAGATGGTAGGTCGTACGTATATATGAGCGATGATATCATTCCTTTAATGGAAAATTTATAAGAAAGAAGATTTTCTATTTTTTCTATATTCAATTCAATTTTATTATTATTTTATAAATTTACTATTTTCATCATTTTACCCATCCAGGTAAATTATTAATTGAAAATACATTACATCATTACACCATGATGGTAAAACGTACGTAGTCATGCTCATTGTTTTTTCATTGGATAGATAAAAGGTTGAATATGGTTGTTCAATAATCATTGTAACATCTCATAATATAGTTTATACTAAATTAATTACATTGAAATGGAAAAAATTAAAATAAAGCATAAGAAGATATAAACATGAAATAAACAACAAAGACGATTGCCTCTTCATTATTTAACTTCCTTTGGATCTCTCCCTAGGGACAATAGGGTTATTAATTTGAGTAGATATGAACATTTATAATGTGGGTTGGGAATTTTAGAAGATAAAATAGAACTTTTTGGTCAATCATTAAGGCGAAAAAGAATGTGAAGGAGTGAGTGATGAGGTTCCCCTTATTTATTGAGGTGTCTTGAAATGTTTGAATTTATGAAAATAATAATTTATAATAAATTCAATATGAATAAACATATTTGAAAATTTTTATATATTGTATTAAAATATTATAATTTTTTTAATATCATCAATCAATACATTTTGGGAATATTTTCTATTATTTTATACATTATTTTTTGGATTAACCCATAGTTAACGTATTTTTATTTTATCTAAGGTAGATAAATTTTAATAGTAAAAGGTTGTAATTTTGATTTATCTAATGTAAATTTGACCATAATTGAACACTCAATAACATATTACAGCATATAATAGTTTTTTTAATTTTAAATATGATTTATATTTAATAAAAAAATTAATAAAATGTTATTTTGATAAAATATCATTACTGTGTATTTTTACACTATGCATTACTTGTACATTTATATATATAAATATATGAAATTAAATTCAATAAATATTTTTTTAATATCCCTAATTCAACGATAAAATATTGAATGTTCTTTTATCTCATTAATTATCTGAAATTATATTTATTTTTTATTTCGAATAACATGTAGATGATATATTCATTAATAAAATAATTATCCCATTACCATCATATATTTATTTAATATACATATTTCTCTGAAAAAAATAAATAATAAATAGTCATGATAATGAAAAATCATTAATATTTCATAATAATATTTGTTTGGGAATATATTTTTAGGGTAACCCTATATTAAAAATAATACTTTAAATGTGAATGTGACATCATTAAATTTTTATTAAATGAAATATTATAAATACCATAATCTCATCTAAATTGATCGAAAAGTCTTAAATAAATTTTTATCAGGAATGAAAATTATTATTTTTAAAATTTACGTTTATATTCATCCATAACAATTCTTTTTCCATGTGTAGAAACATAAGGGGTGTTTTAGACCATGAAGGTGACATTTTGTGACATTCTTCGATTTAAATATTATATAAATAATTTTTCATGGAAACGTGTCCATTTAAAACATAATCTCTATCATTATGTGTTATGGGTAGAATTAACATCATCCAATAATAATTATCATATGTTAGGGTAATTTTATAGTATTTATTATTTTATTTTTAAACTAAATGACTCAAGCCAAACTCTACTGTGGTAAAATAATTTGAAAGTTTATTATTCATATAGGCCAAAATGGAACTATTCAGTAAATTTAGTCTTTATGATTATAAATTTTTTATCCATTTTGAAAAATTATAAACACATAATATGAACAATTTATTTTAACTAAAACTAATAAAAACCCAAGGATTTTTTTTGAAATTAATCCTTTTAAAACATAAAATTATTTTATAAAATATTTTTTTGTAATTTTTTTCAAAATACAATAATTGGATTATTTGAAATCAAAAATAACTAATAAAAATTTAATTCTATTCAAAAATAAAATTTTACATTTTAAAGATATTGTAATTAAATACAATTTTCAATTTAAATAAATACAGTCAATATACCTATTAAAAGATTCCAGAAAATAAATGACATACTTTTTAAGAATAGTGTAATTTTAGAAATAATTGTGTAATGTTTTTCGAAGAACATACCAATACATTGATATTGATTTTGAATATTATATTTATTTGAAAATTTTGTTTTTTATATTTACAAAAAACTATTTGATTTTTGGATTATAAAGGTGATTTCAAACTAATAGTATTTCAAAAGTGTTTCATGGTTCATTTAAACTCAGTTTTTTGTGCAACACAAGTTAACAAATTATTTAAAGTAAGAAAATCATTAAATTATCTTAGTGTTACAGGTAACCTTTAAAATCATAGATATTTGTTCCCATGTGACCCTTTCACCATCTACGAAGGATCTCAACATTTAGACGGTGAAAAATATGACATTTCCTAATGGTGTGGGATATACTGCAGTTATTTGGTGAAGTGTCTATAAGGGCATTGAAAATAAATAAAAAAACAGATTCAACAGTCATAATATCAATGTAGTTTTTCCGTCATAGATTTATGTGGTTGAGGATTGGGAGGGATCTTTTTTTAAAAAAGAAGACCCCTCACTATAGGTATAGAAGATACCCATGAAAAAATGCCTATGGAATCCCAATTATAGATACCCACATTAATAACTCCATGAATTCTTGAGCTACTAGTGATGAGTTTGTTACCCTTCATATGGGAATCACAGAAAATGCACACATGGTAATATCTTGAAATTTTATATCGAGAGGAGAAATGGAATTTATAATTTATAGATAAAAATGACTTTTTAATTTTTGTTTCTTTATACAATGACATGATAATTTAAAATTTTATGAGAGTTATGTATTTTAAAACCAGTTTCTATGGATGATTCCATGATGATGATTATATTTTGTGGTGTTCCTACTCATAATGAAAAAAATTACATTTAGGATACATCATCAATATGAATTCATTATAAATCCTACGTGAATGATGAAAAATGAAATAATAAACTTGTAAATTGATTCATTATAGTAAAAAATTCCCTTGAGGGTAGCCCAAATGAAGCAAGCTTAGTCACCATCCAAAAATAGAAGAAACACCATCTCAATAATGGCATTTTTATACTAAATGATTTTTGGATGAAATTTGACTTCCCATTACTTGAATTTCAAAATCCATCAGAATGATGTGGTTATAAATGTGTCATAAAAGATCATTTGAATTAGTGGAGGGGGGTATTCATGAACTATTGGTTTCATTCAACCATGTTACATGATTCATGAATATGAATAAAATCATGAAAAGATGCAAAAGTGATGGTCTACATGAAAATGTTCTAATGATTAATTTGGGATGATAACCAACAAGGTGAGAACTATTAATAAGCATATATGGTAATAATTTAAAACAAATTCAATATGTAGAGGGAAAGAAACTTCTATTTTGAATTTGAGTTCTATAGTTGGGAATTTTATGAAATATAATAAAGATCCAAAAAAATTTATTATTACAGAAGGATATGTTTCATGTACAAAAGGTCTAATATAATTATTCAAGCATGATTGTGAGTCTTTATTATACGTGATTCCAGAGTTTGGAGTCTATGTATACCTCAACATAGTGCACTAGGAGACGTCTAAATTTTTTTCATCTAAACATCACCCAGAGTGAATTTATTGAAATTGTTTGATCTGTATATATATAGTACTGATTTGAATCACAAGAATACTTCTCAGATTAATATATATAGAAAAGGGGCGAATATCAGTTTAATAACATAGTTTAAGAGAATGAAATGAAAAAAAAAACCAAATCCTGTTTACATAATATTATCGGACATGTCCCTTAGTATAATAGAAAAAGTCACTAAATCTTTATTAAAATCAATAACATTACATCAATGTTTCAATGATTAGAATCACTATAAATTCTATTAATTTTTTTTTTCTTTATTAATCCAAATTATACATATAAAATACATAAAACAAATAAAATATAAAGATGAATAAGATGATTCACTTTTTCTTCTATGTGAAGTGTAATATAAAACTAGAAAACAATAAGTAATAAAATATATAATAATAATAATAATTACATATAAGTGATTAAAATAAAAAAACTATTTTAACATTAAGATATAGGTATTTTATAAAATAGAATAAGGGTATCCCCTATTTTATACTTACAAGAAAATATATCATCCCTTACTAGGGAAACCCTCAATCCAATGATTGTAAAGTCTCTCTCGTCCTATCCTCACAAGATCACAATACGATGATCAAATTTTTTGTCTACCAATCCCCAAAATCCATTGATATAAAGTATAAAATTATCTGACTTCCCATCCGTAAAAAACCATGATCGTTACAATGATCAGACACATATTACAATTCAAACAATTCATAAGGATATAAATTGATAGGGTTTCCTTAGATAAAAAATAATATAAAAATAGAAAATGATAATGAACAAATTGTTAAATCTAGGAAATCTAAAAACATCTCACAAAATGAGAAATTGAAAATTAAATAAGAAACATGAAACACTTTCAATGTCTTTGTATTTTTAGGCATCCTCCAAATGATAATAAATATATATCAAGAGTTATATTTCGTGGTGTTTTTCAAACCAACGTGGAGACCTAGAAATTAAAATCTCATATGGATCTAGCATAACTGAATGTTGCACGTAATATTTATTTATATCCTTAGAGTTTAAAATATATTCCTTATGTTAAAAATATTTTTTCTGTATACTAACTATAAACATAAGTATGTCCCATGGATATCCTTAACTATTGTAATTAAAATAATATTCATTTGTTTCAATATGATATTATTCATATTAGTATCATTTTAATTGTTAATAATATTTCATAATGATAGTAATGAAATTAATGTTCAGTCAATATGGTTTCCTTATGAATTTTCCATTCCTTTATGTCTTGATATTCACAAACTCTCTATCGTATGGAAAGTTTCTGTTCAAATTTTATTTATCTTAATAACGAAAATTTTCCTTCCCCATGGAAATTTATCCTTACCATGTTTTTTGTTCATATTTTAGTCTAACTCATTTTATGTCTATGTATAATATTCGGGTTTATATCTAAAAACTCAGAACCATACAAATACTTATATATAGAGCATTTTGTTTTCAGGATCCGAATTCGGATTCCGAATTCTTCTGTATTCAGACACCAAACATTCTATGTTCTGACTCAAAATTCTTATGATTTCCGACTCCGAACTATCTGAGTTTAGACTCCAATTTCTTATGAATTCAGACTCTGAATGTCCGTTAAATTTAGACTCTGTAATTCTATAGAACTCAGTTTTCGAATTCTTTTGAAGACAGAATCTATATTTTCAAGTATAATAAACAGATAATGGTTTTTTGGTTAGACTCCAAACATTTATTTTTCCTTACACTCCAAAAAATGGATTTGGTTAATCAACCATATTTTTTCTTACTCATGTTTTGGTTATAAAATGATATCGTGAATTCAGTTTTTATCTAGCTCTTGTTTTAGTGAAACTTGTACAAGTCCCTCCAAAATTCAAGGAAAAATATGACTGTTGGAAGAGGGTGCTGACCGTTGAGAATGTGCCTATAAATATTATCACATTTGAATGAGCTCACAACTTGAAAACTGAAGATGATCAATCTATAGATTACATGCTGCTGAAGTGATTTATACTAAGATAGAGAGAGACTTTATTGCTTTTTTCATATTGAACATCTTTTTTATAATAGCGTGTGTGACACTGAATATTGTTGAGTACATTCAAGGTCTTCTGGGTATAGTAAGAGAGAGGTGCCAACTACCTTGATGTTTCAGGTCTTGTGGGGATTGCAAGATAGACTTTGATATTTGTATCGAGGACTTACCCTGGTGTGGGTAAGAATGACATTCTTGGAAGTATAAATCAAGGGACCATTATCCAAGGTTATTGGATACACTTCTCTTGGGTTAAAATATTTACTACTTTTTACTTGTATTGTTTCATGTTTTTCGATGTATTTTGGTTGTTGAGGTAAGTATAATTATCTTATACTTTCTTATACTTGTGTACTCTGATTAATGAGAATCTATACGCTATAGGGTAGAATCATAATCTTTGTAACTTTAGTTAAGTTTCAATTCCAGAACCACATTTCTGGAATCATTCTAGTCTGTAGAACTAAGAGGTCTTGTGAATTTTCCTTGTTAAACTTTTTTAAACATTACCATCATTAATAGTTCCAAGGGAATTTTTTAAAATATACAATCCTCCACCTATCTTGTATATTGATAATCTACATCATTATTTCGGTACTACAATCAGTGTCATTTCGATCCTACAATTCTTATTATAGGAGGTCTCTGAAATAATTATATTCACATATATGCATTCTTCCTCAAATTTTCATTGTTCTATATTTTCGTTGCTTATGATATTTTTATCCTTGTTTACAAACTTTTATTACTAACAAGTTTAAGTAGAAATATATTTTCTTGTAGATTGTAGGAATGAATGTGGATTCCATAGAAAATCTTAATACTACTAGGCCACCTATTATTGATGGGAATGATTACAAATATTGGAGAGATCTTATGAAGGCTTTTGTTATCAATACTAGTGTTGAAAACATTGTTATGCTGATGGGAGATTACATGATTCCTGATAAAGAAGTCATAACTTTTACTAATCAAGAGTAGTCAGAATATCAACTTAACTAAAAGGTACGCAATACATTGTTGTGTTCCATGAACTGGAATATATATAGATATATTTATTCTTGTAAATATGCAAATTTTATTTGGAAGAATCTTGACGTTAATCACTTTAGAACTTCCAACGATTTTGAAACTAGAATAGCTATGCTTAGAGCGGAGTACCCTGAAATTTTCATTCCTTATGGAGAACCTATATGTATGGTACAACAGAGATTTATGACTATTGTCTGCCGCTTACAATGAATGGGTGAAAAAGGTTTGGATGATGAGGCACATGTAGAAAAGATTATATAAATCATGCTTAATGAGTGGGAATCCATGAGAATAACTGTTGATAAGAATAGGAAAGTCTCACAGATTACTCTTGACGAACATTTTGGAACTCTTCTTCAACATGAAACTTGAATGAAGCGAGTTGCTATAAATTCTATTAAAAATAATAGATATGGAAGTGTTTCTTTTAAAATAACATCTAATCATATGAAATCCATGATTCCTGAGAGAGTTACAAGATATAAGTCTAAAAAGGTTACTGTTTTATCTCATTCAAATGAAAATGAACATTATGAAAATAAACATGCTAATCTTGCTTGAAGGATGAACATGATAGTTGGGAAGAAATAATCTATCTATATATTTAAGAAGAAAGAAAGAAAGGATAATAACGACACTGAAGCCAGTTCTTATGAATTAAAAAGAGCTGGATATATAAGTCCAGATTTTCCAATGCATAATAGAAAAGATATAAAGGAAACTAATTCTGAGAAAAAGTTTAATAAGTACTATAATGATAACGCTAACAATGTTCTGAATTCTAATTCCAATGGAGTTCCAGTGGTGGAGACTCTTCCAATGAATCCTTGGATTATGAATCTTCTGTATAGAAGAATCTTGGTTTACTTTCCAGACTACCTATTGAAAATCATTGCTTAATGGATATGGTACACAATACTGAATCCATCACCAATGTATCGTTGAATGATAATTATTGTGATAGTAAATAGTATGAATCATCATATGAAGAATTTTATTTTGATGAAGATAATACTTTACATCCTATTATGATGTTTCTAGGTTTTCTATGCCCCTTGAGAGTGAAAATTCTAATGTTAAGAAAAAGCGTGATAAGAAAAATTCTAGGATTTGTATTCTTACTCCAAAAATATCATATCATTCTAATGATCTTTATAAGAATACCCTTGATTTTGAATGTATTTCAAAAAAAACCTTGAGGATGTAAATTCAAGGAAGGATTAAATTTCTAAGGATCTTGAAAAAGTAATTTCTATGAAAATTGTTTCGAGCATAAATTTAGTGTGAAAAGTGATGTTTTTGAGGATATGAACATAATTATTATACTTATGTTAGAAATAAATTCTTTGAGGAAGTGTTCTTCAAACATTAGCTTAGGTAAGGAAAATTTTTATAAGATGTATTTCTGAATCTGACCTCTAATGAATAATTATGTATTTTTTTATACAAGTTATAAACCAATTTTTAGTAACAATTATTTTGTTCCTCATAGTGCTCATTTCTGTACTAAGTTTCAGTGCGGTGAGCATTGGGAAAAAACAATTTCCATAAACAAAACTCAGTATTTAGGTTTTCATAAAGCTTATTTTTCTATGAAAATGTGGATTTCAAAAATTTATCTTTCTGAAGTTTCTGCATCCAAAAATGTTTGGGGTCCGAAAGTTGAACTGTATTATTTTCAGGAAAATAAATATAGTACCAATAGTAATACCTGGAACATGGATAGTGGAATTTCCCAGCATATGACTGGTAACAAAGATTTCGTTGAAATGATTATCAAGATGAAATGAGGAAAATTAACTTTCAGAGATAATGCTAAGGGAGAAATTAATGGTATAGGTAACATTGTTCATCTTGAAAAAACATTGATTTCAAATTTTTTATATGTTAAGGGTCTGAATAACAACATCATTAGCATAATTAAATTATGTGATGAAGGTTACCTTGTGAATTACAGTAATGAAAAGTTCTTAGTACATAATTCCAAGGAAGAGTTTATTCTATCTACCAATAGGCAAGAGAATGTTTACACACTAAACATAGAAGACTTTATAGTCCAAGATCAACCTTGCCTTAGTGTAATTGAATATCATTTTTGGTTATATCATATAAGGTTAGGACACTATATTCCTAGGAACCTATGAAAACTATCCATGAAATGAAAATTTATGTATCAACTCGAGCTTAGATTTTATTCTTCAAAATTTTGTGATCCTTATCAATATGGAAAGCTACAAAAATCATGTTTTAAATAAGTCAGTGAAGTCTCAACTGTTGATGCATTACGATTAGTCCATATGGATCATTTTGGTCCAATATAAACTGGATGCATTGGAGGAAAATATTATATATTTGTTTTAGTTGATGATTTCACTAGATTTATGTCCGTCTATTTTTTAGAAAGGAAATATAAATCTTTTTTTATTTCAAAAGTATTATACCCCGGTTAAAAATGAGAAAAACCTTCATCTTATAACTATTCATAATGATCGTGGAGGAGAACTTCAAAATTCTATTTTTGAAACATTTTTTAGTAGAAAAGGCATTACTCATAACTTCTCAGCACCCAAAACACCTCATCAAAATGATGTTTTTGACCGAATAAATATAATTATTCAAGAGATAACAAGAAATATGTTGAGTTAAAATTTGGTAGCCAAACATTTTTGGGTTGAAACTGTAAGTACTACTTGTTATACTATTAATTGTGCTTCGATTAGACCATTTCATAAAAAAACACTTATGTGTTATGGAATGGTTTTAAAACTATACATTCATACTTCATGGTTTTTGGATTCAAGGTATTCATTCTTAATACTAAATATAATCTACATAAATTCTCACAAAAATCTAATGGAGTTTTCTATGGAAACTCCATAACTTTAAGGCTTATAGAGTTAAAAAATCACGTGTACTATAGAAGAAACAGTACATGTCAAATTTGATGAAATTGATCCTTCTGTTTTTAAACAACCTAAACCTACGACTTTGGATGTGATTTAAAAAATTAATTATCAACATTTGTTAGAATATCCTTCTAATAAGGAAAATGTTCAAGAAGGTATTTATAATACATTTTCCCAAAAATATTTCCTACCCTACATTTTTGAAAGGGTTTTACAAAACCGAAATCAGTTGTTTCTAATTAATCATTCTAGTGATAGTATTGTAGATGATGTGAATCAACCAGTAAGGACTATATGTTTATTAAGAAATATAGTAGAACATCTTTCATTTCATTCCCAATAAGTATCAAGAATCACTGATGAAGAATTATGTGATTATGATTGTATAAAATCTATGCAAGATGAGATAAATGAATTCAAAAGGAATAATTTTTGTACCTTGGTTGACAGAACAAAGGAAACATTGGTTTTTGGAGTAAAATGGGTCTTCAGGAAAATATGTTATGAAAATGGAATCATAGTAAGAAATAAATCTATATTGGTTGCTAAAGGATATAATCAAAAAGAAGTAATAGACTAATAAGAAACATATTCTTAGGTATCTAGACTTGAATGTATTCATATTCTACTTGCCTTTGTAGCATTCTTCAATTTCAAATGTTTTCAAGGGGATGAAAAATGTGCTTTCCTTAATGGTTTTGTACAAGAGGATATTTTCTTTGAACAACCTCCTAGTTTTGAAAATTCAAAATATCCTAAACATGTTTACAAACTTTCCAAAGCTTTGTATGGTCTTAAGAATGCCCCTAGAACATGGTATGATAGACTTACACGATTTTTTCTTCAAAATAATTATGTTAAGGTAAATGATGATCCAACCCTTTCTATAAAGAATGATAAGAAAAATGTTTTTATTGTTCAAATTTCTATTGATGGTATTATATTTTTCTCAACTCATCAATATTTAACTGATTCCTTTTCACATCTAATTAAATCTGCGTATGAAATGAGTGTGATGGGTGAGTTAACATTTTTCCTTGGTTTTAAAATTTCTCAAAAACTAGAAAAAATATATATATCCCAACATAAGTATATTAATAATATTCTTAAACAGTATGGATATGAAAACATTAAGATAATAAGTACTCCCATTGGTAAAGAAAGTTCTCTTGATCAAGATGAAGCTGGGAAACCATTTGATCAAACATATTTTAGAGGTATGATAATAAGTCTACTTTACTATATAGTTAGTCATCCAGACTTAATGTTTTCAGTATTCTTATTTTCAAGATATCAATCCAATCTAAAGGAATCTAATTTAATGGAAGTGAATATAATATTTCTCTACGTAAATGGAACCATGGATCTTGGAATCTTTTACACCCATGGAAATGATTTTGTTTTAAAAAGTTTTTCGACAGCATATTTTAGTGGATGTAGAGTTTATAAGAAAAAGTACATCCAGAAAATTTCATTTATTAAGAGATTCATTAGTTTCATGGTCATGCAAAAAGTGACACACTGTATCACTTTCCACTGCTAAGGCAGAATATGTAGCAGTTGGAAGTTGTTGTGATCAAGTGTTGTGGATGCAATAGACACAAACAGACTATGGTATGAGCTTTACCAGAAAACAAATTTTGTGTGATAAAAATAGTTCCATTAACTAAATTAAAAAACATTCACATCACCCTCGTGTAATACACACATATATTAGGCATCACTTTCTTATTAATCACACAAAAAAATTGGATAGCATTCTTCAATTTATCAGAACACAAGATCAACTTGAAAATATTTTTAAACAATATTTACCATCCGATAAATTTGAATATATTATACAGAAGATTGTAATGATAACCATAAGGTAATATTCCTTATTAAATTCTTGTTGAAACCTATATTCTTTAGTAAGAAACTTATTTTCATAGGGGGAAGATATTTTCTTAATAGTTAGTTCAAAATTTTTTATAATAAATATTTTTGTAGTTCAAAATCTTTCATAATGAAGATTTTTTTAGTTCAAAATTTTCCGTAATGAAGATTTTTTTTGTTTAAAATTTTAGTAATAGAAATTCTTCATAGTTTTTTTAATGAAATTTTTCGTAGTCTAAAAATATTCTTAGTCTAAATTTTTTATAGTCTAAAAAAATTTCATTGTCTAACAATTTTCGTAGTCTAAAATATTGGCAGTCTAAAACATTTTAGTAGTATTAAAATGTTCATAATATAGATTTTCATACTCAAAATTTTCGTACATAATTTTTTATAATGTAGATTTTTGTTATTATAGTTTTTGTAATGAAAATTGTCGTAGCCATATTTTTCATATTTAAAATTTTCGTAATCAAATTTTTTTGAATATAATGTTATTCAAGAATAATTTTTCCCCAATAAAAATAATCCACCTAGGAATATGAAAGGTATGTTTCCTTTATTACATTTTTGTAATCATCTTTTAGTTGATGGTAATTCCATCTGTTTTTAAATTTTCATAATCAGTTTTTTTTAATCCGAATGCTTTTGTTAAAAAACCCCCAAAAGATCTGATTCTATCAAAATTTCCTTTCGGATATCATCTCAACTGTCAGATCTGATTAGAAGGTATTTTTTAACCGTTGGATTGAGTATGGAAGCTAAACTGTCACCATAAATTCCTATATAAATGACCCCCGATGGTTGTCCCACGTCAAAACTCAAGCCTTCGTGTTCTAAAGCTATGCCCTCCTACATATGATCGTTCTGAAATTCTCAGATCATTCTTACATATGAATTTCTATTGAAGTCTCCTCTCAGAATGATATTTCAACTGTCATACCAATCTCATAATGGATGATATATTGGGAAAGATTAGTTGATCCAATGTTTTCACAAATAATAACTATATTATCTCCAAGAATATAAAGATTAATTGGTGGTAAAGTGTTTGCCTTTCAAAAATGAAGGCTCAAGATTTTGTTTATCCGGAATTGTTATTAGAATTATATGATTCAGTAATTTTCTTCATAGAAGAAGGGAGGAGTATGACTTCTTTAATGTGTTATGGAAAAACATATTCAATTTCACACACCAAGGCAGTAAGCATGGTTGGTATTCCTTATGAAGGGGACGCAATGTCCTTTTCACATAAGTTGCATGATGTTCAAGAAATTATTATTAAAGAAAATTCCACGGATTTTCTTGGGCTTTCAAAGGTAAATACTCCAACGATTCTTCACCTATCTACAAAATATCAGATTCCTGAATTGTGGTTCATGGATTCATCATCCCGAGAAATAGAGATAAGGATACTTTGAAGAAAAGTGATATGTACATTTTAGATATATTGTTAAACCTAAGAAAGATAATCTTGGTTAAGAATATCATGGTTACGATTGACGACATATTGAATGGAAATCTGATTTCTTAGACTATTATGTATCGAGCAATTCATTCAAAGATGATTGTTCGGTGTCTAGAATAATTCCAAATTATTTACAAATCCACGTCAAGAAATTACAAAGTTATGTTGTTAAGTGATGAAACATTGTGATGGAAGAAATTTGGATTTTCAATAGAATTCAATGAATTTTATGAATTGCCTGAAGTAGAAGTTGAAATGCGTTTAAAGAAAAGGGAGGTGGATGAAACCACTAAAAATGGTGGAAGGAAGAGGAAGCTGAAGGAAGTGGAATAAAAGGAAAAAACACCAGTGGAAAAAGAAACCCAATCCACACCTCCGAAGCCAAAGAAACAAAACACTTATCTTGATGAGATTGTGGCTAAATGGAGGGAAGATACGAAAAACCAAAAAGAAGGGGAGTCTATGTTTTTCTTGGACCCTGCTGAAGAAAAATCATTGAGTGAGAAGGAATTAGAAGAGATTGAAAAGAAAGAGAAAGAGATGAAGTAGAAGTAGAAGTTGTCTGAGGCTGAAATAGTTCAATCCCTTATAAAGGCTACATAGAATGCTTCAGAAAAAATTCTGGTACTAGAAACCTACATAATAGAACCATTACCGTAGACATTGGGAAAGAAGATTGTAATTCAGTAAAAACATCAAGAAGAAGTATTCCAATAAGAAAATGTTTTTGATGATGATGATGTAGAATGATAGGATGAAGAAGGCAGTGGTGATATCGAAGATCTGATAAAGCAAGTTGAGGAGTTTCATTAGAAAAAATGTCCTTCTAAGAAATTATCATTATGAACCTCTCAAGATGAATCATCAAAGATTTATACTCCTGGGAAGGATAAAGAGAATGATAAAGATGAAATAGACACACCATATGAAGAAGAAAGCATCAATAATGATTTCATTCACCTAGAGGATGCTGGGGCAGGAGCTGAAAAGGAAGCATTTGATGAAGAAAAAATCGTTCAGATATCTGATTGTGAACCAGATTCTCTTGATAAGGAATTCATTCTGATGGTTAATAAGGGAAAAATTGTAGTAGTGGATACACCTACCAAGGATGTGGTAAATTAGAAAGATGTTGGTGGTTCTTCAAAGAGGACATCTGTTTAGATTGTAAAAGAAACCCCACTAATAAAAAACTCTGATTCGGAATCATCATCCTTTGGACATGATTTTGTAGTCTAGCTTTTGAAAATTCTTTTTGAACCTATCCTTATATTTCCTAGAATATACTCGATATTCCAGTTTCTTCAACAAAACGTCAATCAGAAATTGGATTCAGTGTCAATGTTGATGGATATGTGTGTCAAAATCGAAGAAGAATTCAAGACTTTTCATTTTAACTATGAATCTCTTAAATAATCATGTAAAAAGATGAAAATCTAGCCACGGAATATGGTTGAAGAGATTTTATTTCATGATGAGTTCCATGAATGTTTAATAGATTCATTTCAGACTGAGGATGTGAAGATCTAGGGTCTCTAAAATAGTTTTGAGGAAATTATGTCTCTGTAATAGAATTTCTAAATGCAAGAAGTGAAAGATCTGAATTAGATGTTGTATTAAGTTTCTCAGAGTTAGAAGATGGAATGAGATCATATAATCAAAATTGAGGAAAACATTTCTCATCAAGAAGAAGTTATAAAGGGTTAGGTAGAATTCCTTAAGGCTGAAGAAGAAAAACTCAAAGCCTTTGAAAAGAAGACAGAAGAGCAGTATCATTTTCTAAAACATGCAGAGGAGTATCACAAGCAACTCAAGAAGCTCAAAACCATAGTAATGTGGTTGATTCCAAATGAAATGGATGGAAAATCTTGTCCAATACCGATCATTTGTTATATACCTTACTTGTACCAATATTTTCCAATCATAATAAAATTTTGGGTTGCTCTTCATATATTTTGTTGTCTGGTACTAATATTTTAGGTACCATATTTTCATTCCCATTCACATTAATCCTTTTTGAAAATCACAAAGTGGGATATTGGAATGTTAAAAAATAAATAAATGTAAAATGATAAATTTACTTAAGTAAGGGAGAGTTCATCTATGGAAGAGTTCTTATCCAAGAAGATTTTCATATACAATAAAATTCTATGTCTCAATCCGGAAATCAAGAGTACGATCCATAATGTTTCCAAAGACTAAGGGGGAGTTATTCGTATTCATCATTTCCCATGTGTTATGAGAGGTATGTTATATTGTCAATGTCCAGGAAAATATTTTCTAAGTAATTATATTCTTTTTCGTAAGGTTGTTTGGGCTTTCCAGAAAGGGGGATATTTTTGAGTCAAAAAGGATTCCTTATGACATTTCCATTCCTTCATGTTTTTAAAATAACAAACACTCTATCCTAAGGAAATTTTCTTTTCACTATTTTTTTAACTTAATAAAAAAAACATTTCCATTTCCTAAGGAAATTTATCCTTACTAGGTTTTTCATTGTTCATATTTTTTTCTAACTCATTTAATGTCTAAGTATAAAATTCAGTTTCGTATCTAAAACCATATAATCATTGAATCCTTAGATATAGAGCATTCTGTTTTTAGGATCCAATTTCAGACTCCGAATTCTTCTGAATTCAGACACCAAACATTCTAAGTTCAGACTCTGAATTCTTCTGAATTAAGAATTCGAACATTCTACTTTCAGACTCTGAATTCTTCTGAATTCAGACTCCAAAATTTTTGAGTTAAGACTATGAATTCATATGAATTCAGATTCCAAATTTCCTAGAAATTCAGACTCTGGAATTCTATAGAACTCAGGTTCAAAATTATTTTGAATACATAATCTGAATATTCATTTATTATAGACACTCATTAGTTATTTGTTTAGACTTTGAAATTTTTTTTTTCTTACACTCCAAAAAATGGATTTGGTTAAGCAGCCATATTTTTCCATACTTGTGTTTTTGTTATAGAACAATGTCATGCATTATGTTACTAACTAACCATTGTTTTAGTAACACATGTACAGGTCCTCCAAAATTCAAGGAAAAATAAGGCCATTGGATGAGGGAGATGACCGTTGAGAATGTTCCAATAAATAAGGGTTCTTTTGAATGAGATCACAACTTGTAAACTGAAGTTGATCAATCTAGAGAGAGACTTAATTTCATTGTGTGTACGGAACATCCTTTTCAGAATTGATTTGTGTGACTAAGAATGTTGCTGAGTACATTCAAGGGGTTCTGGGGATAGGAAGATAGAGGTGTCGACAACCTCGAAATTCGAGGTCTTCTAGGGATAGGAAGAAAGAGGTTTTTACTACCTTGATGTTCGAGGGCTTGTAGGGATAGCAAAAAACAATCTGATATTTGTATCGAGGTCTTATCATGATGTGGGTAAGACATAATTTCTTGAATGTACAAATCAAAGACCTTTATCCAAGGTTGATGGATACCCTTTTCTCTAGATTAAAAGATTTACTACTTGTTACATGTATTGTTTCTAGTTTTCTGCTATATTTTGGTTGTTGAGAATGTATAACTATCTTATACATTCTTATAAATGTGTACTCTGATTAGTGAGATTCCATAAGATTTAAGGTAGAATCTTTATCTTTGTAAACTTTTCTTATGTTTCATTTTCGGAACCACATTTCCAGAATACAGTAAGTCTTTAGAACTAAGAGGTATTGTAAACTTGCCTTATTTAACTTTGATAAATATTACCATATTTAAAAGTTCCAAACGAATTTTTTTAAAAATAAAATTCACCCCCCTCTTGAATATTGAGCATCTACATCATTATATTGATTCTATAATCAGTATGATTTCGATCATACAATGAATTATAATTTCAAGTACTGATAATGATCATTCCAATTACTCAAATTTATCCTCACTAGGAAAATCGTAATTAATAATATAAATTTTATACTCTCAAAAATGATAAAATTCTTCTATATTTGGTGAAATATTGTGTTTTCTAAAAAAATTATCAAATAATATGGACATAAAAATATAGTGAATATTTTTTAATAAAGTGTTTGTGATTTCCAATATACACGGAATAGATAAATATGATGTATAACTTATAACATTAAAATATCCCCCTTTTTGGAATGCACAAACCCATATAAATAAATGAAAAATATGATTATAAAAACTAATAGTCCATATTGTTTTATATATTTTATATTTTTAAGAATTCATTAATTTTAACGACCTGAAAATTCAATGTAAAATATTTTCTAATTAAATGTGAATTTTACGAGTCTGTGAAAATTAACGGTGTGTGATTCTGTTGTCTGAAGTGCCCGAAATGAATTTTAAAACTTGTGTTCGGGTACATTCCTTAAATGTTCAATTGGATTTTTTAACTTTTGAACCAGTTCATGGAATTAAATTCATAGGGAACCATTGGAAATGCAGCTAAATATTCACATTAGAAGACCTTCACCTTTACCGTAGTAGGTCATGGGTGGATAGTAGATTTTAACATATTTGTGATGGAATAAAATAAAATAAAATGGTATAAGATTTTATTTTTTTCTTTTGAAACTCTCATGTGGATATTTGACAGGTGGGGACCACCTGAACTAAAAACCTCCCATGAGATGTTATGGAGTTGGGGACCACCCGAGGCTTAAACCTCTTGAACTCTCCTCATATTGGTGGGGAAGATTTTTAAACATCTCCCACATAAATAGTTCCACCCCCCGTTAATTTATCAATCAAACCTATATAATTAATTTACCCAATTTGAAATTGTGCCAATAATTATAATTTTGGAAACACAACAGTTCACTATTTTTTATTTTGGCGGAATGTATTGGAAAAGGGGAGAGCTCTAGGAGAAGTAAACTTCTTCCAATGAAGAATGCCGATGCACGACTTCTACTTCATCATTGAAAGATCCTCCAACGAAGAACGCCATCAAAGAACGTTCATCAGAAATCAAGGAAGCATATGATGAACGAGCCCATCATCGAAGTGTGGTTTTGAACGCGACGATCGTAGTGGCCTTCTTCGAATTCATTCTCCAGCCAACATCAACAAACAATCCAAGGTATGGTAGTTGTTTGAAATTCTTCTCTCTTCACCTTCTTGATAATTCTTCAAAATTGAATAAGAAATTATCACCATTTTCTACCCCTCTAACGAGGAGAGTGTAGGCCAAAAAAACAAGTCCAGTCCTCTCTGTAAACCTTGTAATTGATTTTTGATCTCGATGGTGGAACAACTATGAACTATGGTGGGGCTCAAGAACGGCGGACGACACCCCCATCAGCCATGAAGGAGGCATCGACGCATGCGTGTCGCCCCGCGGCAGCTGCCAACCCGTGGTCCCCACTCCCCATGGAGCCACCGTCTGTGGCTGGGCCACCTCCCTACAGCTGATCTTCCTCCCTCCGTCGTCGATCCGCCATCCACGGCCGAACCCCGTAGCCGAGCCGTCGCCCTGTGGTCAGCCGCCACCCCATGAATCCACCATCCATGGCCTCGTTGCGCCACTTGTGGCCTCACCGAGCCACCCCGCGGCCACCTCCCCCCCCCAGATGAGCCTCCTCGAACCCTCGTGGAACCCCATGGCCGAGCTACCACATGGAATCCTCTCTTCCGGTCATGCAACCCTGGTCCAGGAAAAACCGCCCCACGCCCTCGTGGCACCACTACGGTCGAGCCGCCGTCTGCGGCCGAGTATACCCATGGCATCCACCGCCCCGCAGCACCCGCGGCCTCCGTGGCTGCTTGTGCCCCTCGCGTCCCGCCTGATTGCCCAGTGGGCCGGGCAACCCGTGGGGTGGCCCGGGCCGACCCAGAAGGTCGACCCATTGAAGGTCGGGTCGGACCAGACCGGGACTTAAAGAAAACCTATACTTTACATGGGCCATAACATTGGCACATGATGTCCGTCTGACGAACTGTCAGCAGCGTTGGAAATCATGGAGTGAGACGATGTCTCAATGTATACACAACTATAGTTTTGCTTAATGTCGACGTATGATCATGTTGAATGATGCACGAATCCAACTGGGACCTTGAGACTAAAAGTCTAATAACTCATAGACCGTGCGTCTGATGGACGTGTCGTCTGTTTTGTTAAGACCTCTATGACGTAGCAGACCTTTGAGGTAAATCTTTGTGGGACATTGTAGTAGATGGATTAATGACCAGTTACATGTGGTAAAAACCCCCCTTGAGACGAGCAGGTTTAGTGTGGTAACCCAGTATCTGGCTGTGACGAGAAGAAGGAAGAGCTATCCTGTGTGGGTCAGCACCTAGCAAACATGTGAGGGTCAACTCCTAGTTATCCTGTGTGGGTCAGGTTTTAGCGATCATGTGTGGGTCATCACTTAGTTATCCTATGTTGGTCAGCTCCTAACGATAATGTGTGGGTCAGTTCATAACGATCCTATGTCGGTCAGCTCCAAATGATACTTTGTGGGTTTGCACCTAGTGATCCTGTGTGGGTGAGCTCATAGTAATCCTGTGTGTGTCAGCTTTTTTACAGAGTAAGATGATTCAATAGTTACATCTAAAAATATACACTAATGTACATAAGTTATACCTAGTATGAGCTGAGTTCGTACTTGTATGGTACTTCTTTCATGTTAATACCATGGTGATATTCTCTAGTGTGGCTTACTTCTGTGGTACTTGCCATTGTGGTTTTCCTTCCTCTGTGGAATATTTGAGCTTTGGGATTTTGGTTTGGACCCTCTGTTTTCTCATCATTGATATGGGTATACTTGATAACTTAGTTATATGTATGGGAATATACATAACCAGGGTTTTCAATTGATTTCATGCTTTTTGGTTTAACCTTGTGGTTTTTTTGAGACATTGAGGGTCTTTGGGTCCCTAATGAGTGTAGTTATACTCACCCCTTCATGCCTATGCATGCGCCTCATTGTTCTGGATGCAAATGACATACAACACTAATTTAGGTTGATAGTACAAGGAATGGACGGTGCTCAGAGTTGGACCATATGGAGTGTCGGTATGCAGAGGAGACTGGTGGACGTGGAGTACTGTGGAGGCCATCTTTACCTACCCATCGGGTAGGAACTTGGAGGATGACCCAGTAGTAGCATTTATTTTTCTTTAGTTGAACTATATTTTTGTTGTACATGAACTATTACTATTGGGATAGTATTCCGACCCTTTTTTTACTTTCAACACTCTGTTTTCTATACAGTTGACTTGTGTTCGTATCTTGTTGTGGGCTTAGTTGCATGTGTTTAGAAGTTACAATGGAAATGCCTTCCCAGTTTTAGGGAATATGCCTTTGGTTCCAGTCACCATCCCCTAGCCTATGCATGGCGTGCTTGGGGATAGTCACAACATTGGACCAGGGGGACGGGTCGTGAAAATTGGTATCATAGGATTCGTTTCTACAGAAGAACATATGACTCTGATCTTTTTTTTAACTAAAATTGTGTTTAGTGTAGTGAGTGTGGTTATTAGTTTAAGGAATCCAGTGTTGGTGTGGATATAGAGGTATCTATACAACAGGACCCTGACTTTTGATTGCTAACTCATTTCATGAAAACACTGATTGTGTGTGTGTTTTCAAGAGTATTCTTTGTGACCACTTTGATTTATCTCAGAAGGTATAACATATTGACCCTGGTGCACCTGCTTCTTTCCAGGATTCCACCACACATATATCCATCTAGGGTTCCAAGAGTAGCGTGCGATGTTATCCCACCAAGAAATGAGGCCTCTGTGTAGTGCCCTCTACCAGTAGAGGCTCCAGCGGGGGCTCCAGTGGTACCATTAACCGTTGGGCCCCCGATGCCACTAGCCCTAGTAGTAAGCGGTTCACACCGCCTGAGCTCATTACAACAGTTCCAACATTATAGGCCACTTAGGTTCAGGGGAAAGATGGACCCATAGGTAGTTTAGGATTGGTTGGAGGCTGTAGTGAGAGTCTTCCGACTGGTAGGGACACTAGCCGATATCATGGTGATCCTTACATCCAGCCTTCTACAAAATGCAACAGGAAGATAGTGGAGCTTGATGATTTAGGTTCATGATTAGGTGACACTTATTTGGGAAGACATCAAGAGCTAGTTTCAGGCAGAGTTTGTTCCAGTGACTCTACGTGCAGTGTGCATATAGGATTTTCTTTATCTGCAATAGGGTAACACAACTGTAGCATAATATTCAGCAAGGTTTAATAACCTATCACGTTACTCCACAGATATGGTAGGAGACCCATTCTTCAAGGCTTGAAAAATCTAGCATGCTCTTAGGTGGTAGATCATGGATTCGATGATCTCACTCAGAATCCCGACGCAGGATGGGGGTGTTAGAGAGAGCCCTCTTTGTGGAGAGTTTCATAGCTGAGCAGTCTCCAACAACGAGACCCACCACTAGTCACCATATAGCAGAGTCTTCTACAGCTAGCAACAGATATACGTCACAGAGGACCAAGAGGACCAGACCTACTTGTGGATGACCGTAGGATTCATAGTCAGTTGTGCGGGGCACACGAGATAGAGCCAGTCATGTCAGGAGGGGGCAGTGTTACACATGCGGTTGGCACGGTCACATGGATCGTGACTGTGTGAACCACCGTTCATATGATCAGCATACAATCGAGGGACCACCTAGGTAGAGACCAAGATTCGTCCGAGGAGGTCCGTAGTGAGTAGGCGGATGAGGAAGAGGAGTTGGTTGTGCATCTTGTAGTGGGAGACGATTTGGGATGTTACCGCCACCCCCACCAGGTGGTCCACCCCAACCATAGGGAGTAGGTGGACAAGGGTGAGATCATCTACATGAAGTTGAGGCCTATGATCATGGAACTCTGTAGATGATATGAGGTACGATCTGTGTCTACTCCACCTTAGGTTCAGTACTCATAGACATAGGTTCTAGTCATTCTTTTATTCCCACTACCCTCATTCAGAGCATGGAGATTCCGATGGAGTTGTTAGCTTGATCCTTACGGTTATAGACTACTAAAATAGCGGATTCGAAGATTATGAAATGGTGTCGGTAGTGTGAGCTTATTCTTTGTGGTGGGAGATTTGGCTGAGATCTCCTATTTGCAGCATTGAGGCCTTACGAAGTCATCTTGCGTATGGACTGGTTATCTATAGTCCATGTTCAGATTGACTGTATTAGGTTCAAAGAGCAGTGTGTCTGCATGGATGGGACTAGGTTTACCTTCACCGGTGAGAAGGGAGCCTTCGCAGCACATGATAGAATTACCCGAAGGAGAGTGCAACTAATAACTCATTAGTTGGCTATCCTTACCCTCGGAGCAATTATTTTGGGGAGTCCCAGTTGTCCTATAGTGGTGGACTAGTACTCAGATGTCTTCTGTGATGATGTTTAGGGTGTACATCATCATAGAGAGGTGGACTTATACGTTGACTTGTACCCCGGGACGACACCGATATCTACACCAGCATATCGGATATCTCTTACCATCCTTTGTGAGACGCTGGTATGGTTAGAGGAATTGTAGTGGAAGGGATTCATTCAGCCCAGTGTTTCACATTGCACAGCTCTAATTTTGTTCATCAAAAAGGAAGGTGGGATTTTGAGGTTTTGTGTTGACTATCGGTGCCTGAACAAGGTGACCGTGATGATCTAGTACCCACTTCTGAGGATTGATGACTTCTTTGTTCAGCTGAAGGGAGCACAATGCTTCTCGAAAATAGTCCACAGATTATGCTATCACCAGCTTAGAGTATGAGATGAGGATGTGTAGAAGATGGATTTTAGATGTCGGTATGACCATTACGAGCTCTTGGATATGCCATTCAGCGTGACCAACACTCCATTAGTGTTCATGGGGCACATGAACAGTATCTTTCAGCCATACCATGATCGAATTGTAGTAGTCTTCATCGATGACATTCTTATCTACTCAGATAATGAATAGGATCACACCTATCATTTTCATGTAGTACATGACACACTCTGAGAGGACCAAATTTATGGTAAGATATTGAAGTGCCAGTTTTGGATTCGAGAGGTTCACTTTCTGGGACATGTCATATAGGAGGCTGGAGTTGCAATGGATCCAGTGAATATTGAGTCAGTACATTCTTGGGAGCCACCCAGGAGTGTGATGGAGATATAGAGTTTCTTGGGATTGGCCAGAAACTATAGGAGATTTGTGGCAGATTTCTCCAGATTTGCAGCACCACTATCAGCATTGACGAAGAATGGTAAACCCATCATGTGGTCAGGGAGATACCAATAGAGTTTTCAGGAGATGAGGAAGAGGATGACTAGTGCCCACATCTTGAGGCTACCAGAGGAGGGAGTAGGGTACATAGTTTACTGCGATGCAATATGGATAGAACATGGATGTGTCCGGATGTAGGAGCGAGTAGTGATGGCATATGTTTCTCGACAGCTACGACAACATGAGAAAAACTATGCAACCGATGACCTGGAGTTAGTAGAAACGGTATTCACCTTGAACATGTGGAGACATCACATGATGGGTGAGCATTTTACAGTGTACTATGATCACAAGAGTATCAGGTATATCTTCTATCATAAGGACCTGTACCTAAGACAGCACCATTGGAATGAGTTCCTCTATGACTATGACTTTGAGATAATATATACTTCTTGGAAGGGGAATGTTGTAGCAGATGTACTCAGTAGGAGGACTGGTATACAGTTTCTAGGCGAGGCGATAGAGTAGCTAGCTACTTTGAAGATAACCTTTGTCGACAAATATGGAGAATTTTTTCTTCAGTATCTTACCGTAACTACTTCTCATATTCAGCGAGTCATGGAGGCATAATGAGGGGACACTGGATAGGAGATAAGACGTGCTCAGATATCCATAGGACATGCACCTAATGTATTTTATGATGGCGGGGGATCATGTCATCCTCTTCAGAGGACGTATCATGGCACTAGTGTTGCTTCCGGAGGATGTAATGAGGGATTTCCACAAATCCCTTCTAGAGGTACATCCATGAGTGGAGAAGATGTACCAGGATCTCTGATGGCAGCTCTGGTGGTTGGGAATCAATAAATAAGTAGAAGAGTTTGTCTTTTGGTGCCTCACTTGTCAGCAAGATAAGGCGGATCATCATGTACCATCAGGTCTCGTTCAGGCTTTGGAGGTCCTAGAGTGGATTTGGGATATGATATTTGAGGGCTTCAGGATAGGACATCCACACACATCCAGGGGTCATGACATGATTTGGGTGATCGTCGATGGACTCACCACGTCGGCCCACTTCCTACCAATCAGAGATAAGGGTTCAGTGGGAAGCATGGGATCCTCTATGTTCAGTATGTTGTGCGTCTACATGGAGTACCATCAAATATTGTCTCCGTTCATGATTCATGTTTTTCTTCCTAGCTGTGGAAGGGGTTGTAGGAGGATTTTGGAATGCAGCATCGTTTGAGCACCACCTTCCATCCTTATATGGATGGTCAGACTAAGCAGACCATTCAGACCCTCTAAGACAAGCTGCGTGCACGGATCCCTGACATCAGACACATTTGGTAGAATCACATAACTTTGGTGGAGTTTTCATACAAAAATATTTATCACTCCACCGTTAGTATGGCACCTTTTGAGGCGTTTTACGGGCGACCTTGCATATCACCTTTGTGGCGGGCTGACTCAGGGGAGTTAACACTAGTGGGACCAGAGAGGGTATGAGCTACCACAGAGAAGATGCAGGACATACAGGATGGGATGAAGACTACATAGAACAGGAATAATTGATATGTCGATAAGAAACAGAGACCTATGGTGTTCGAGGATGGTGACCACGACTTTCTACGAGTCTTACCGAGACGAGTTTTGTGGAGATTCAACCGTGGCGGTAAGTTATCTTAAAATGTAATCAGACATTTTTAGGTCCTCAATAGAGTTGGAGAGATGGCTTACTTCTTAGCTATTCCACCTCAGTTTCACTTTGTTCACGACATCTTACATGAATCTCAGCTGAGGAGATATGCTCATGACCTATCAAACATCATCGACCATGTAGAGCTAGACGTCGATGATGGGGTGACTTTTATAGAGATTCCATAGAGATTGAGGATCTAAAGGAGTGGGTCCTTCGTGGGTAGTAGATACATATGGTGCACATTCATTTCTAGCATGGGAACCTCCAAGACAACACATGGGAGATGGATGTTCAGATTAATGCTCTGTACCCTCAATTGTTTTCATAGTTTTGAGTTGTGGATTACAGGGACAAAAAGTCCTGAGGTGGGGAGATTTTAATGACTTGTAATTTCAGTGTAATTTTTTTAATTTATTGGGAACTTTACGAGTCCGCTAAAATGGACAGTGCATGATTCTGAGGCCCGGAATGCATAGTTTGAATTTCTAAACATTTGTTCAGGTACGTTCGAGTATGTTTTTATAACTTTTGAACCGGTGCTCTGAACTGAAATCTGAGGGCACCGTAGAACATGCATTTCCGGTATTCACTTAAGAACACCTTCACCTCGACCATAGTAGGTTGAGTGTGGAAGATATATTATCACAAATTAGTGAAAGAATAAAATAAAATAAAATGGTGTAACAATCTATTTTTATTTTATTTTGAAATACCCATGTGGATATTTCACAGGTGGGGACCACCTGAACTAAAAACCTCTAATGAGAGGTTATGGAGGTGGTGACCACCAATCCTTACCTCCCATGAGAGATTATGGTGGTGGGGACCACCTGAGGCATAAACAACATGAAATCCCCTCATGAGTGTGGGGAATCCTTTTAATATTCCCCCACATAAATAGGGCCACCCCCTTTTATTTATCATGCCATCCTATGTAATTAATTAATCCAATTTGAAATTATTCCAACAAATAAAATTGGGGAAACACAACAGTTGTCTATTTTTCATTTTGGGGGAAAGGATTGGCATATGGGAGAGCTTTGGGAGGCTTACACTTCTTCCAATGAACAATGTTGATGCATGAATTCCACTTCTTCTTCGGAATATCCTCAAACGAAGAAATATATTCAGAAATCATGGAAGGGGATGACGATCGATCCCAACATCAATGTATAGTTTCAGATGTGATGGTCGTCATCACCTTCTTCGACTTCCTTCTCATCCCAGCATGAATGAACAATATGAGGTAAGGTGGTTGTTTGAAATTCTTTTCTCTTCCCGTTATTGATAATTTTTCATAATTCAAGAATACATTATTGCCTCTTTCTACCACGCTAATGTGGGGAGTTCAGGCCAAACAAACATGGCATGTCCACTCCATAAACCTTGTGATTAATTGTTGATCGCAATGGAGGAATAGCTATGAACCACAGTGGGTCACGAGAATGGAAGTCAGCAGTAGCACAAGCCTTGAAGAAGACGACGAAGCAATGACATCGCCTCGGGGCCTCTGTCACCCCACGGATGAGTCGACACCCTCTCCGGCTGTGCCGCCACCCTGCGGCCATGCTGCTGCCCCGCGGCCGAACCCGAAAGTCGAGCCACCGCCCCGCGGTTGGGCCGCCATCTATGAAAAAAATGGCCATGGCCATGCCTCCACCCCACGAACTTGCCAAACTGCCCGGCGCCCTTGCGGAACCTCCCAGTCGAGCTACCCCATGCCCTCTCGGCACCTTCACGGCCGATTCACGGCCGATCCGCTGTCCGCGGTCGAGCCAACCCACGGCCTCCGCCACCTAGTGGAACCCGCGGCCCCTCGCGGCCCTCGCGGCCTTCCGGGCCACCCAGCAGGCCAGGCTACACCACGGGCCAGGTTGACCCAAATCGGGTTGACCCAGGCTAGGTCGGGTCTGGTCTGTCCGACCGGGTCGGACCGGACCCGGACCTGAAACGAACCTATATTATACTTGGGCCTTAACTTTGGCACCAGACGTTCGTTTGACTAACCATCACTAGAGCCAGTAATCATGGAGCGAGACGGTACCTTTCAGTATAAACCAATGTATTTTAGGGTAATATTGAGGTATGGTTGGGTTGGATCAAGCTCGAATCCAACCAGGCCCCCAGGAGTAAAAGGCTAATAAATCACAGACCAGACGTCTGATTGAGGCGTCGTCTGTTGTGTTGAGAACCCTATGATGTGGCGAACATTAAAGATATGTCTTCGTGGTACTTAAAAGTATTTGGAGTAATGACCGGTGAATTGTGGAGAGGATCCTCCTGGTGATGAGCAGGCTTATTACGGGAACCCAGAAGACGGCTGTGACTAGAAAATTGAATAGTGATCCTTTGTGGGTCAGCACCTAAGGATCAAGTGTGGTTCTGATCCTAGTGATCTTGTCTGGGTCAGCTCCTAACAATCATATTGGGGTCAACACCTAGCAATCATGTGTGGTTAAACTCCTAGAGATCTTGTGTGGGTCATCTCCTAGCAATCCTTTGTGGGTAATCTCTTGGAGATACTGTGTGTGTGGGAACCTAGCGATCATGTGTGGGTCAGCTCCTAGCGATCCTATGTGGGTCAACATCTTTACAGAGTAAGATGATTCGGTAGTTACATGTAATCATCTCTACTACTGTACTTATGTTATACCTGGTATGAGCTGAGTTCGTACATGTGTAGTACTTTCCTTAGTGGTAATACCTTGGTTGTATTCTACAGTGTGGTATACCTATGTGGTACTTGCCTTTGGGGTTTTCCTTTTATTGTGGAACAGTTGAGCTTTGGGATTTTTGGTTGGACCCAGTGTTTCCACATGATAGAGATTGGAGTATTTGATAACATAGGTATATGTATGGGTATATACCTAAGTAGGGTCATCAGTTGATTTCATGCATTGTGGTTTATCATTGTGGATTTTGTGAGACCTTGAAGGTCTCAGGGTCCATACTGAGTATCGTTATACTCACCCCTGCACGGGCTATGCCCTCACCTCGTTGTGTTTTATGCAGATGATGGAAAGCACTACTCATGGTTGATAGTACCAGGGCTGGACGGTGCTCAGAGGTGGACCATACGGCGTGTGGGTATACAAAGGAGACAGGTGGACATGGATTGTAGTGGAGGGGATCTGTACTTACCCTTCTGGTAGGAACCCGGAGGATGACTCAGTTGCTGCCTTTCATTTTCGTCAGTAGTGCTGTATTTTAGTTTTACATGTAATATTCATGTTGGGCTAGTATTCCGGCGGCTTTTTTACTTTCAACTATCTATTTTTTATAAAGTTTACCTGCATTCGTATCTTTTTGTGTTCTTGGATGCGTGTGTTTATAGGGTATAAAGGAAATGGATTCACAGTTTTAAGGAATACGCATTTGGTGCTAGTCGCCAGCCCCTGGCCTATGGAAGGAAGGATTGGGGTTAGTCACGACATGGGCCCTGGGGTACGGGTTGTGACATTAATACTTGCCCCCCTCTATGTTTATATGTCTTCTAAATTATATTGTGAATATGTTGTGGTATTAGAAAAAAATCATCGTGTAGAAAAACAATTCCTTAAAAAATAGTCTACCCCTAAAGGTAGTATTATCAACTTTAATAAATATCCCCCCATTTGTATCAAAACATCTATTTTATGAAATATTCACTTCATTTAAGGATTTTTCCTCATTTCTATAAAATCACCCTCTTTGTTATTTTCCTAAATTAATACGGATCAAAAGAAAAGTATCCTAAAATTTTAGATATCGAAAAAATATTTTTAATAATAAAATGAATTATCTAGTCATCCATATGAAAATATTAATGATCATTAAAAAAATATTAATTTGTAAATAATTATAGAAAATATTTTGGAAGGTCAAGATAATTCATTCAATAATTAAATATTCGTAATTTTTAAAGAGACCAAAAATAGCAGTAGTTCACAAGAAATTTATTTTTTGTTCATAATTGTTTTCATAATGTTTTTAATAAAAACAAGGTTTTAAAATTATAGGGGGAGGAAAAGATAATGAATCTAGAGACCCACTCGAGATGAATCTCTACCTTTATGAAAATAAAATGGAAACCAGGATATAGTAAACCTTAAATGATCACATGATATAACTTGTAATTCCTAGTCACTGATGAAATAAAACTCATATTAAAAGTAGACGCAGAAGGATTCATGATTAAAAATGAAGACCATGTCCATGATAGATAGATTACACGATTTTTATAAAATGGGAGAAGTAGGCTGTGGATGGATGATTAGATCTGTACTTAGCTATCATAGACTAATAATGATCCTATGATGAAAAATCATGGTCACCCTTATTGAGTGATACAATTTGGTAACCACTTACCAATGACATAGGCTTTATATTTATGTCAAATGAAATATATGAATGGTATATGGGGTCAATAAGTGCCATCAACCGCACATTATTTAAAAAAAATAAAACATGGAGAAAAAAACCCTAAAGGTGATGTATATACTAGGGTTAGTTCCAACAAATGTAGGGCCGAAATATCTAGAGATTCCTAAAATGCTGCTTGTGATGAAAATATTTGTCCCGATGAACCTAGATGGGGAAAAATATATAGATCGACAACAACATTAACAATTCCGGGATATATATCTAAGAGGGAAATCAATGTAATAATTGAATAGTATATGATGGTGAATTAATAATTTTAAATTACTATAGTTGCATTATTTCATCAATCAATACTAAGGTATTTTATGGGAGAGGACACATATGAATGTTTTACAATAATTTAAATATATAAATGTATTACATAAGAAAAATGGCCTCAAAATGGCACATCTTCAAATATGAAATGATATGATGATGGAATAGGACCATTAAATAGTATTTATGAATTTTTAAATGTCATTTTAAACATTATCATTTCTATTTTAACCCTTTTATCATATATTAAATATTACAATTTTAACATACTTTTTTTAACAAAGGTACTTTTTATAATGAAAAAAATTAATTTGGAATCATTACTGAACATGGAAAATGAAATTATAAATATGATGTTCATTTTATGAACTTTAATTTCTATTAGTTGTAAAAATTTATTTTAAAACATACTCACAAAAAAGTAAAGAAAAAAAATATTCTAGAAAAAGGTATTTATTGGTATGAAATGAATTTACATCGAATAAATTTATAATATCAAATAATTTTGATTTAAATTTATTATGTAAAAAAAGTTTTTTTTATTTACCAACAAAATATATATAAAATATTCTAACAAATACATTATTTAAATATAAAATTTTAAATTAATTTTAATTTTATAAAAAAATAACATAGATTTCCAAAATGATTGGTATATATTTATTAGTTAAATATTATAATTTAAAATTAAATATATTAATTATAAACTACATATTTGGTCTGAAAATAATTCATAAAACACCATGATATTCTTTTACCATTGTAATTACATAAATGTGATTGTTTTGTAAATTTGATATTTCCAGTATTCATTTTGAAATAAAAACATTATAAAAATATTATATTCACCCTAATTCTATATAGAATTTATGATATTATAAATTACACCCATTTAGAAAAATATTTCTAAAAGCCTTTAAAATTAATTATTGTATCCACTGACAGTATTAAATAAAACCGTTTATTGATGAAAATAATTTTATGAGACCTGATAAGAAATTATTGAAAATCGTTCTCAAATTTATTTGTCATTAATCAATACATTCATATTATATAAAACCATTATATTATTTTTTTTCATTTTGTGGTTTTTCCTATTCATACTCGCCAACCGAGTGACATCATTACAATATTCGTATTTAAATAATATTATTTCTATTTTGATTTTAGATTGGAATTTCTTATAGTTCATGATATAAGTTATAAATTCCTTTTAAATATTAAATATGAGCTAAAATTTTGGGTTTTACCTTCACTCACATTTACAGAAATTGAGATCTCTCACTTTTAATGCATATTTTATAAACTATGTACAACATAGTTCTAAAATATGGTTTAGATTTTATCATGACCTTTAATTATTATTTATAATTGTGATACATATTATGAATGTATATCTATAGGAAACATACATTGAAACATTATTCTAAATACTTGTCTTTTTAATTGAGTGTTACATTCAATATAATACTCGATAGATTTATTCTGATAACCAATATAGTTAATACACATTATTTAATATTTTACTGCGTAATGATACACTAAATAAATCCTCAAAAGACTGTGAGGTCTAGTGTATTTGTTTAATTAGGTACATAATATAACAAATTTTATATAAATACAACAAAAATATTAAAAACTGTATAACATGAATATATATTGAATATATCTTTTTAACATTATGAGATAACCATGGGATGTATATAAGAAATTTGTGAGATATAAATCTAACTAATGTAATAATGATGACCTAACATGATGTAATTAATACATTTGATTCAATAGTAATATCAATGAGAAAATGGTGCGGTAATTATAATCCTCAACAATGAGGCATGATATAACCTCATAACATCAAGGTAACATAAGAATCGGGAAAAACATAAAATATGACATAATCCTAAGTCAAGGATAAATACAAATAAAATTCACATTTTGAAACAATACCAATAGGGAATTTGGTTCACTTCAAAATTTATTATATATCATCTCCTGATGTAATAAAATTTCCACAATCATTGGATGGATATATAATTTTTTTTCCACCAATAAAATTCATATCGTGTATATCCATACATGTGCCAAATAAATTATACTACATGATGATATATTTTATCATTTTTAATCCCATGTATAAAGAGTGTGAGATACACACATGAATTTTCAAAATATATGAAGTATAATGACTTATAAGTGTATTCTTAGGAGGGGAAATAAGTATGGGAATTCACTAATATATGTTTTTTCGGGAAAAGTCATCTAGTGATTTTGGAGGAAAATAAATTGTAAATAATTATTTCTAGATTGGATTAATGAGAGAAAACAGGATCTATCATCACATTAAAACTAAATGAAATGTAGGATGAATTTGTTATATCTTTTCCCAACATGAAAAATTTTAATCATAAAGTCATAATATAAAAAAGTTCTTAAATTAGAGGAAATAGAGATGATTCGTTACAAAGAGAGAGTGATTCTAAAATATTGGGATGAGATTATTAATATCATAGGGACACATTGAGAAGAAATTTTATAGAAAATTCATGATAAAATGGGTTTTTCTAAATAATAACAAGCAGTTCGGTTGGTTTTTATTGAAAAACTTAGGGGAATAATTTATTAATTTCCAGCATATGATTTAAAATCTATATGATAAAGTAACCAATTCCACAAACAATATCATGGTTTTTCTCATAGTTATTGCAATAGTGGATTGGTTTTCATTAATTTAAAATTTTATTAACCCCAATAACTAAAATAATACCCCATGTGATGTGGTAGAGGGTCATCCTTCAATGAATTTTATTTCTAAAAATAAATATACAATATTTGTTTTGGTGGATTTATTAAGTCATTATAAAGTTAATTATATAAATTACAAACACATTATAGTATTGGGGAATAATTGTTTTCACCTTTAATACCTTTTATGGAATATATAATATCACTTTGATGTTATTATGACTTCATCATAAATACCTTATATTTTTTAACTGTTAGTTTTTTTCCCAATTATCGATTGTCCTTGAAAATTAATGATAAAGTAACCAAAATGATTAATTTGATATATGAATTTGAAAAATAATATTTATTTTGTAAAAATAATTCTCTAAATATTTTTATTTAAACATTTAAATCAAAATCCCTATATATCAAAAAATATATAATGTTTGACTATAACCGTCATTCTAACTCATATAAAAATTAATGTAAAAATCATAAAATTATATTACCATTTATATTTATTAAATATTATTCAATTATTATATTTTATTATTATATTATTTGTTTAAAATATTATGTAATTCAAAAAAATAATTTCTTGAATGAATTTATATATATTCAATAATACAAGTTGTATTTTATCGTATCAAAATCTAATTTTTAACAAATAAGTTAACTAAATATAATAATTTAATAAAATAGAAATATAATAATTATTTTGTTAAAAATAATTGTGAAAATATATATTTTTATGATCCATTTACATTTCCCTTTATTTCACTATTTAATTCCCTAAGAGTAAGGTCTGTGATGATGATATTTTCTTAGATTGGTTCTCAGAACATGTTTTATGTGATGATCTAGATGAGATTAAATTTCTCTAGGAAATTGATTCAACCAAGATTTAGTTTTTGAATTGGGGATTGTGCGTGGTCAAGGAAAAATCCTAGGGATTGTACATACATCAAAATATAGGATAAATGTGATTCATGGGGCATGATCATACTGGTCTTGGCCATCACTTCTTTATTATATTTCAATTTCACTTTATTATGACACTTAATATACTAGGGAAAATGGATACTATAAAATTTCTATATTATTAACAATTTTTATAATTAATAGTCTTTTAAAAATAATAGTATATAAATTATATTGATCTCAAATAAATGATTTCGTGCAAGTTTTTTTATAACTACATTACATAATAAGGAATTTATTCATTTGAAAATGAATTATCATTTATAAGATATCATTTCATTACAATATTCCAAAATTTAGAAATTTATCTAATGAAATTTTTAAGACTAAAATATAAAATGGTGATTTTGTTTCATCACCTCATCTAGTTCCCATTTTTCTTCCTAAAACATTTGGTTCCCCCACATAAATTGTATAGGGTGAGTTTTATTATTTCATAGAACCTCATCTTTATGATTTAAAATCCTCACAAACTTGTACTCATACAAATGTCTATTCTTCAATTTCCTAATATTTATATTTGTAACATGCGAGGTGTCACTATTTACTTCTTCATGACGGATTCATGGACCTCAACATGTTCTTGTGATATGTAAGGTAGGATATAGAGCTGATGGGCCACTACTCTGATGTGATCAACTCTTCATGATGGGTTCAATGTATCATTGACTAAGATGTCCCTTCTTCACAAATTTGATGAATTTATTCCATATAAATATACAATGGAACACATAATCTCAGACATCAAACTCTATAGCTAATCAATGATTGTATACATAGGTTTTAAGTCGAGTTTTTTTGAGGATTTTCTATATCATTAAATGGTTTTATCCATCTCTATTTTATCTTAATATAAATAACGTCCAATAAGATTCTTCCCTCCAACTTTATCACAGCATGTCAGAGTTCAAAAACACTTCAAATAGACATCATCATTAGGTTCCACTTGAATTCTATATCGAATAATACTATTGTAAGAGTACTCTACTAGGGGGGGTTTCTGATACTTGTATCATTATAAATCCATTTAACAATATATCATCATTACATATGGAGTTTAATTATTTATTTTAGACTGACCATCCTTCGACGGGTGATAATATTGATGACGTTCATTTTTGTATTCAAATCTTACCAAATTATTCTCTAAAATAGCAAGGTAATCGTCATATCTTGATTAGATATAATAGAGTGGAACTCCATGTTGTATTAAAACACTCCTTATGTATATCATGGATATTTTATTAAGAGATAAATGATCCTTACTAATAATGAAATGTGTTTTGTAAGTAAGTCGATCTACACCAACCCAAATAATGTTATTTATTTTCTGGTTATTGGGGAGTACAATGATGATATGAATGGTTACATTATGCCATTTCAATATTGGAATAATCAACTATTTCATCATAAAAATATATATATATATATTTTCATCCTTGACATGTTAGAATACCAAACATCATGATACATATTGTACAACATAACTCTTGATGTTATACAAACCATAATATTTACTTCTAATATCTCAATTTTTTTTTTCTAAATGAATTTTTAATGATGATCAATTAGGATTTTCCATAACTTCATTATTTAGTTATTATTTTTATGGGAAACATTTCTAGGATCTAATAATTATAACACCATATTTAGAAAAAATGAACTCTAGAGTTTTCACTACATTTTTCTATACCACCTGATTATCCTTTTTTTTTATTGATTATTTCAAAAATTCATTGTTGAGAAATTATCTGAGAATGGATGAAGAAAGAAATTTTAATTATTATGATATATATCAATTTAATGTAATAGGATATTAGATCCCACTCAAAAAACATCATGGAAAGTGTTATATGATCATTTCTTCCAAGATGATCTAATACATTGTTCACATTCAAATGATTGAAATGGATTAATCAATTGTATTATTGGAATATCTCTAACCGAATTCATTGTCCCTTGTTAATCTCTTTTGGGGGTAATATATATTTGAGGAATTTATGATCTATATATATTTCACACTTTAATCTACATATAAAAATTAATTAAATATTCAACACAAATTTCACTACATAAAATTTGTGATCACATGTTAGGTAGTTCATCCAATTTAACATTAATTAGTGGGAGGCATAAGATATCAATTTTTCAAATTACTGGAGTACACAACCTAATCCTTTAAAAAAATCACTATATATTAGAAATCCTTCCTCAATGATAGGTATTGTGAGAACATGCATAGATATTGAAAACTTATTTATCACTTTAAATAATTCATTGCATTCATAATTCTAGAAACAATTCACCCCATTCAATGTTATCCTGCTTAGGGGTGACAATCGTGAAATTTTTCACAAAAACAGATGATAGAAAACTATAAAAACAAAGAAACAATATATATTTTTCATTGATATTGGTATAATCCATACTTCATTTACCAATTTTTTTGAAGGATACATAGTTATCCTTTTTTTGGTGATAACATTTTCTTGGATTGTTACATGATAAATCCAAAAATAGATTAATTTCATTCTTTTACAACTATTATTTCCAATAGGTCTTTAATAATAATATAAATTATCATTATGTTCTTACTTAATTTTATAGTATATAATAATATCACCTATAATAAATATAATGTATTTATTTGTCATGACCCGTCCTCGGGGCCCATGCTGTGACTACCCCATGACATCCTTCCATATGACAGGGGCTGGTGACTAGCGCCAAAGGTGTAAATACTGTTAAAAAGGGAAGGCATTGCCTTTATAAAGTAAACAAACACCACAGAGTACGCAATCTGAAGTAAACATTAAGCAAACTGAGTGCAAAAGTAAGTGCTGGAAAGTAAGTGGGATAGAATACAAACCCATCTGAGAGTAATGTACAACTAAAAAGAATGTACAACATCAAAAAATTAAAGCAGCAACGTTGAGCCATCCCTTTGAAATCCCACATGAAGGTTTGATACATATAGTCTCCTCAGCTCCACGGGTCCAGCCTTCTTCTCCGTGTACGTCCTGTCCAGGGATCCACTTCTAGGTACCATTCACCTCCATGAGCCTCATCCACAATCCACAATGTCTGTCATCTGCAACCAACAAAAAGTAGTGTGGGAATATCCAGTGTAGGGGTGAGTATACGATACTCAGTATGGACCCCGAGACCCCCAAAGGTCTCCCGGAATCCACAAAGGATACACCACAAAAGAAAGATACAATCACAAAGTACCAACCAACTCTACTTAGGTATATTCCCTTACATATACCTAAGTCGTCAATTCTAGTTCTTCTCTAACTCACGAGCCCATGTTCATCACAGTCCACATAGGAAAGTTAAACCCAATCCACGCATGAAATCACATCCCAATCCACAAGGGATAGCAAGTCAATAATATCAAAGATAATGATTGAAATTCAAGACTCAGCTCACATAGGAATACTACTCACAAAGAGGGGTGGAGATGATAGATGTAGCCTCTGAATCATCTCCCCTACCGAACCCACATAGGATCCAAGTACAGAAGTTGTCACTGCCGAACCCACGTAGGATCCGAGTACCGTAACCATCGCTGTTGAACCCACGTAGGATCCAAGTACAGTCGTTATCACTACCAAACCCACATAGGATCCAAGTACAGTCATCCTTGCTACTGAACCCATGTAGGATCCAAGTAAAGTCATCATCATCGTCTAACCCACGGAGGATCCCAACACGGTACTCATCACAGTCACAGCCAGCTCTAGGGTTCCCGCAAGGAGCATACTCGATTCCGGGAGGGTCCACTCCTCGAGTTAAAGGGGTGGATACATCAACTATCACGAAGACCAGAGATGATGTATCCCAATGTTCCGTTCCATGTAATAAGGTAAAAACAAAAAAAACATTCCCTTGTCACGAAGAACAAGAAGACCAATTCATTTTCCAATAGTACACAGCGTGTAGGTAATCAATACACGCCGTGTCATCAGACAATGGGTACTGCCCATGTGAAACACCCTGTCCCATGGGGATATTCGTGTAAAAAGTAAGTACACATCATGTGGTAGGGTTACACGTCGTGTCTTTAGTCCATGGGTGTTGTCCGTGTACCACACCTCGTGTCAAAGGGTTGTTCATGTAAAAATTAAGTACACGGTGTGTGGTATGGTTACACGCCGTGTCCAAACTTCTAGGCTCAGCTCCGTGTATGCTAGCCAGGCCTGGCTGTGTGGTAGTACATGAATCCACTTCTTCCAAAGTGAAGGTAGTACACACCATGCCTCTTGGCCGTGTGGTTCTTCCCGTGTCTGTGTATCTCCCAAATTACACGACGAGCCTCACGAAGCCGCTTCTGTCATTAAGTGAATATAATAGTTGTCATGCCTCGTGGCCATGTTTATCTATCTGTGTCTGTGTATTTCTCTTGAATACACACCATGTCCATCGAAGTATCCTTTGTCAAACTGTGTGGACAGTACACGCCGTGTGACTGGAGTCACATGACGTGTGTCACTTCTTCTGATGTCCATTACTTCTGCTGCTGAATGCGTGTACTACAGGGCATGTTCTTTGGAAGGACACGCTGTGTATTCTAGAATTTTCCAGAAATGATGCCTCTAGCCAACACACCTCCCGAGGAATCCGTCCATTGTTCTGATGATCCGTTTTCTACAAAACTCCCATTCCTAGGTTGTCCAGATGTTTCGAGGCTATTTCCCATGTTTTCGGGCCACTGATCGGCTCCGAAAACATTCCTTGATTTTCCGGACAAGAATATTTGGAGAACACCATACAACATGAATGACGGAGAAATCAGACCGTGTTAGTTTGGCCCGCTTCCATCCACATTAATTTGATAGAAAAAGGATTAGAGAGAAACATCAATATGGAAGGAAAACCAATATTTATCAATTCAAAACACACCCCTACCACAATTCTAGAAGGTTGATCGGTTGAAGAAGTATGTAGATGCTTTCGTTTCTGCTTCCACGGAAAGTCATTGTCGCTTCGTCAATGTTGGGAAGAATGAAGTCGAGGTTGGCGCTGACGTTCTTAACATTCTTCAACGAAGAAGATGAAGTTTTTCAAGAGTTTAGAGCTATCTCTCCCAATATCTTCACACAACAATTAACCCCAAAAAAAATAAGACCTATCTTATTTTATTAATTCAAGCCATTCATTTCAATTTTAAAATTCAAACACATAACTCCCATCATTGATTAAGATTGTGTTGTCTAATTAAAGATGATAGATGGTAGATTTACTATTAATTGGGAGTTAGGGAGTTCAAGGAATGTGAAGGGGTGGGGCTCGTGTGGTCCACACCTCACAAATCTCCAAACATGGGTAGTTAGTAGCTTGTGGGTCCCACCCCAACTACCCCATGTAGGATATAACAATTAGTTAATGTAATAAAATTGTACCATTATTTTATTTACTTCACATTTTAATACTCAATTTTTAACAAATCCTCCCATGAAAACGCACATTCAGAAAAGGTCCTCTTAATCAAATATCACTGTTGCGGTTTCATCGGTGCCCTCATATTTCGATTCCAAGGACCGGTTCAAAATATTGAAAAACACACTCATTCGTTCACTGAACGTACCAGAGCTAATCATCAGAAAATGATTTCGGGCACACTAGGCCTCGGAATCAGGTGACATTAGAAACTTCGTACTCGTAAAATCCCAAAGAAATTAAGAAAAATATTTTCCTAAAATTTACGGGTCTTTACAATAATCACACCTTAGGGCTTTACATCCTCGTAAAGATACATCACAAAACTAGGGAAACATATGAGGGTACTGAGCACGAATTTGAGCCTGCCACTCCCTTGTGCTCTCTTGGAGGTTCCCGTGCTGCAACCTGATGCGTACTAGAGGCATCGACCATCCACATAGGACCCACTCATGTCGATCCTCGATCTCCACTGAGACCTCCACAAAAGTCACCTCTTCATCAATATAAAGCTCCTCGTGATCAACGATATGTGTCGGGTTGTGCACGTATCACCTCACCTGATATATGTGGAAGACGTTGTGCACCCAGTGAAAATGAGGCGGAAGAGCCAGGCGATAATCCACCTCACATATCCTGATGAGAAACTAGAATGGTCTGATGAAGCATGGAGATAACTTCCCGACCCATCCAAATCTCCATAGTACACATAGAGGCGAGACCTGTAAGAAAACGTGGTCGCCATCCTCGAACTATTGTGGTATCTGCTACCTATCAGCATATGACTTCTGTCGGCTCTGAGTAGTCTTTATCTGCTCCTGGATGATCTGTACCTTCTCTGTTGTGTCCTAGACCATCTGTGGTCCTACAAGAGTAGACTCCCCAGGGTCTGTCCAGCACTAAGATGATATGCAAGGTCAGTCGTACAATGTCTCGTATGGTGCCATATCGATGGTGTAGTGGAAGTTTTTGTTTTACGCAAACTCCACCAAGGGTAGGTTATCCTCCCAGCAATGACCATTGTCAAGGATACATGTACGGAGTATGTCCTCGAGAGTCTGAATGGTTCTCTCCATCTTACCATCCGTTTGTGCGTGAAAGGAGGTGCTCAGGCGTAGCTGCATCCCAAATGCCCCCTGCTACCCCTTCCAAAGACGTAAAGTAAAGTGAGCCTCTCGATCGTAGATGATGGATGATGGCACACCATGAATCCATGCGATCGCTTGAACACAGAGGCATCACATGCTCTCTATTGAGACATGCTATCTGATGGGTAAGAAGTGGGATGACTTAGTGAGTCAGTCGACAATCTCCCAGATCGAGTCATGTCATTTGGAAGTACGTGGAAGACCTATCACTAAATCTATAGATATCCTATCCCACATCCACTCTAGGAATTCTAAGGGCTATACCAAGCCTTCTGGTACCTGGTGCTCCGC